>OY293827.1:24498219-27401886 GCA_958507055.1 Crioceris asparagi
TTACCATTATTCTACGAACGCTCTAAAGTCATTTTTCGAGGCGTGCTTTGCTAACTTTATATCAAGTTAGCAAAGCACCCGAAAAAAACAAATAAACAAAAAACGACAAAATCGGTATTTTCACAACTAATTCACGACTAATTAGCGGCAAATTCTTTTTCTACTACCATTATTCTACGAACGCTCTAAAGTCATTATTCGAGGCGTGCTTTGCTAACTTTATATCAAGTTAGCAAAGCACTGAAAAAACAAAAAAAATTTAGAGAATTGATTTCTTCACAACTAATTGGCGACTAATTAGCGGCAAATTCTTATTCTATTACCATTATTCTACGAACGATCTAAAGTCATTATTCAAGGCGTGCTTTGCTAACTTTATATAAAGTTAGCAAAGCACTGAAAAAACAAAAAAAAAATTGGAGAATTGATTTCTTCACAACTCATTGGCGACTAATTAGCGGCAAATTCTTATTCTATTACCATTATTCTACGAACGCTCTAAAGTCATTTTTCGAGGCGTGCTTTGCTAACTTTATATCAAGTTAGCACAGCACCTATAAAAAAACAAAAAAAAAATATTTAGAAAATTAATTTCTTCACAACTAATTTACGACTAATTAGCGGCAAATTCTTATTCTATTACCATTATTCTACGAACGCTCTAAAGTCATTATTCGAGGCGTGCTTTGCTAACTTTATATCAAGTTAGCAAAGTACCTAAAAAAACAAAAAAAAATATTTAGAAAATTAATTTCTTCACAACTAATTTACGACTAATTAGCGGCAAATTCTTATTCTGTTACCATTATTCTACGAACGCTCTAAAGTCATATTTCGAGGCGTGCTTTGCTAACTTTATATCAAGTTAGCAAAGCACCTAAAAAAAAAACAAAAAAAAATATTTAGAAAATTAATTTTTTCACAACTAATTTACGACTAATTAGCGGCAAATTCTTTTTCTATTACCATTATTCTACGAACGCTCTAAAGTCATTTTTCGAGCCGTGCTTTGCTAACTTTATATCTAGTTAGAAAAGCACCTAAAAAAAAAACAAAAAAAATATTTAGAAAATTAATTTCTTCACAACTAATTTACGACTAATTAGCGGCAAAAACTTATCCCATTCCCATTTTTCTACGAACGCTGTAAAGTCATTTTTTGGAGGCGTGCTTTGCTAACTTTATATCAAGTTAGCAAAGCACCAGAAAAAAACAAAAAAACAGAAAACGACAAAATCGGTATTTTCACAACTAATTCACGACTAATTAGCGGCAAATTATCCACCTACTCTCGAGTCGATTCGTGACAGGTGTTTAGCTAACTTGATGCTCATAAGCAAAGAATATTCACGGGTACTTACTATCTATCTTCTTTGGTGAAAGTGCACACTGACGATTTTTATGACTAAATACACTTAAAATTATGAAATAAAACTTTTTTACAAAAATATTTTTTACAAAAAATGGGACCGACGTTATTAGTTGGTGCACTGAAAAGTATAAAATAATATTAATTCTATTGGTGCTGTTACTTTTGAAGTTGTGCAGTTGCAGGTAGATTGATAACTTTTGGCACCAACTTCACAAGCACCAGCCCCAATAGAATTAATATTATTTTATACTTTTCAGTGCACCAACTAATAACGTCCCATTTTTTGTAAAAAAATATTTATTTTACACTTTTGAGTGTAACATTAGTCACGAAAATCGTTGAACGTTCACTAATACCAATCAAGATAGTACTTATCCTATTACCCACGTATATTCCTTGCTTGTAGTTTGTAGTTGTTATTATTGAGATCTCAGAACATCGCTGCGGAAATACGCTTGAATATTTTAGTTGTTACCATTTTAACACCGATTTTACTCGAAAACCGTAACTCTAAGGGAAAAATGTTTATTATAAATGTTATGTAATGTTATGTAATTATGTCTTTCATGTACTGCAAACAGATTTTCAATTTTCGTCTGAAATCGCCCTCTCCACATAGCGAAAATAGGTATATTTGACAATTTAAAATGTCTGTATATCGAAGACCGTTACTCTTTTGAAAAAATGTTCAATTTAAACTTACCGGATATTGTCCTATCTTTAATTATACCAACGCAGATTTTCAATTTTCGAGAAAATTTGCACCTTCCACCCCTTTCGGGGGCGGTTTTCGGAGGGAGAGACATGTCGGATTCCCGTTTTTAAGAACATGGGACCATTTCTCAAGCCTCCTCTTTCAAATGAATTAAAAATCATCAAAATCGGAGTACGATTTCTATATGAAACGCGCGCACAAACCAAAAAAAAAAAGCACACAGTCGAATTGTATACCTCCTCCGTTTGGGGTTCGTCGGTCAAAAACTAGGACCGACTTTAATAGTTTGTGCATCGAAAATACAAAATAATATTAATTCCAATCGTGCTGGTACTTTTGAAGTTCAGTCCAAAAGTCTTCCAAGCATCCTTAAGTTAACAATTTATGAAATTGATTTGCAAATTACCATTAGTCAATAGAACTGAAATCTTTCCGAATTTTCAGTTTGGAAGCGGCGATAAATTAAATTATAGGTCCCTTCCCGAAATTTGAGTTTCTCAATCCAGCCATACATAGTATCAATAATCATTTACAAAATTAGGCTTGATTTCATCAGGTTCTTTTAGGTACGTAGATATGCATCAAATGAAACCATTCCGAAGACCAAATTTTTTTATATTTTTTGAGACACACAAACCGAAAGCAGATGACAATGTAAATTGGTACCTAAAGAAATATCCTCCTAAAACCGACTACGAAGTCTTAAAGGTTTATATTAATTTGTAAAAATTGACTGAAAAAGCTGGCTCTACAAAATATTTGTTCTAACCAAACTTTTTACATACAGTCAGATCCGGTTGGTTGCAAAACACAAACTATATAATCACCCAGAATAAATTATGAACTCTGTGAAACTAGAACAACAAAGCTATTTGGACGTCATTTACAAAACCTAACGTTCTTTGATTGTTCCGTACCCAGGTACTTCCCAAAAGAAGAAAGTATACAATTTTATAGATTGTTTTTTCTGTAGGTTCACGCATTTGAATTTTTCTATAAAATAACGGTCACCGAATGAAAGTGAAAAATAGCTTTTTACAAAAGGGAGGACAGAATTTTTTAGTTGATGTAAACAAAAAATACAAAATTATATTGATGCTGTTAAAGTCGGTCCTAGTTTTTGTAAAATAATATTTATATTCTATTGAATTCAGCCTCGTTTTTTCTTTACTTTACTTTCCTCAATAAGAGAAGTATTGTATTCACGTAAAAAATCGACCTCGAGATTTTTGCTGAAATTTACGTTTTGGGGTTCCTAGATCACGAAAATCATGGTATCTCAAGTCCGTCGGTCGGTCTGTCTGTCTGTAGTCTATTGGCGGTGTAGCTCAATAACGGCTTGACCTAGGACAACGAATTTTGGTATGCATATTGAAAGACTACCGGCGACGCAATGTAAGGGTTTTCGTTAATCATATATACAGGGTGTCCAAAATATTAAGTGTCAATATAAGAACGGTAGAAGCGACGAAGTTGTTTCCATCTCGAAGCGGGGTGGTTTGTCGAGGGAAGTCATAGGTAAAGGCTTTTACCATTTTCTTACCAAAATCTATTTCCATTTAAAATTATCAATCGACGAAAACCTAATTGAATAGAAATCACTATATTCACTGTATTATTTTCATTCATATTTTGCAGACGTAACAGATGGAGTGCCGTTCGTCGATGCCGAAAAGGAAATCGACATTTTGATTATAAGAGAAATTGACCCGTGCATCACCATCAATGGACCTTTTCATCACACATCTAAGTACGAATTAATGAATCGAGAATTTCAACCTCAATTGGTGGTGCGTAGAGGTCAGAGCTTCCAGCTTGACATCACATTGAGTAGGGCTTATAATGAGGAGAAGGATGGAATATCGTTCATTTTTACAGTAGATGGTATGTATGTGAGCAATGAATAATATGGAGCAATGAAGCAAAGTTTACATTGAAATTTAGATGAAGATGACAGGCCCGGACTGGCTCGGTTAAAAGAAGCTAAATTGAGTCCCTCCGGAATATACGGAGTTTTAAATATTCAGATATATAGCTTATGATTTTAGTTAACAATTTTTTGGTCAATTCTCTTTTGCCCATGCTAATTTCGTCCATACTTTGATCTTTACCCAATTTCTAACAAATAGTCATGTAGGAGTTGGGCTCGCGTCGAGAGGGATCCGTTCAATATAGGATAATGGAAAAGCCCTGCAATTCATATGTAACACGATGTGCTTGATTTTTTCTTCTTCTAATTTGCTTCATAAAATTAACCTCCTGTACCCGATTTCGATGATTTATACCATATGTCTGAGTTTCTGTCACCTAATTATCTACATATTAGTACCAATTTTGCACTATTTTCATTTTGTCACAGGACAGGTTTTTTTATCGGATCTACAATAAAAATGTATGTTTCTACGTTCATGAAAAGAAGATGATCTCGGGAATTGATATAGCGATTTTGTTGCTTTCTTTTTGTTTCGTAGGGTGTCGGTACTGCTTACCCCTAACCCAGAATGGGCATCCTTATCGCCCTAGCTGCTAGGCAATATCCGAAAAACGTCTTTTTCTCAAGACTGGTATAAAACAGGGCTGCACTGAATTTTATTAAACTTGTCTAAAACATTCTTCTTGAGCAGCCCTGACTAAAGTCAGAAATATTTTTATATTATTCATATTCTAGCTAATCAGCAGTTTTTTCTACGTCAAAATTGAATATGACCATTGTTGTTTGTCTAAAAATAGAATTTCAGAGCAGAAGGATAGTCGTGTGAGTAAACACACAAAATTTCTAACTATCAAGTTTTTTTGGGTCTCCTACGCTGTGGACCCTTAGCAATCACCGATTAGTAGAACTGGCCAGTCCGCGCCTGATAAGATGGATTGAATTGTATGTTCTAAAATGTACCTATCTTAAAAATGTTACGTCATCCTTCAGATGAGGAGAAGCCTTCTCATGGCAACGGCACCATGGTGGGTGTTCCATTACTCAAGAAAGCGGATCGACACCTCCCTTGGAATGTCACATTGGAAAATGTTAATGAGAATGTCATCACAGTTCAAGTGAAGCCAGCTGCGGACAGTATAGTGGCCAAATGGCGTATGGAAGTTGACACAAAGATCATTGATGATGGTGCTTACAGCTACAGCTGGGAAACCGGTAATATTGAATTATCATAGCACCATGAACACGCGTGTGTTTAATGTGATTTGTGTTGTAGGTATTTATATTTTGTATAATCCTTGGTGTAAACAGGATCAGGTTTATCTGAAATCTGAAGAGTGGAAGGACGAGGCAGTTCTCAACGATGTCGGTCTCATATGGCGAGGTACTTACAATAGATTGAAGCCTGTTATTTGGAAGTATGACCAATTTGAGAAAGATATTTTGGATTGTGCTCTCTATTTGGTACACGTTATTGGCAGAGTCCGAGCCAACGGTCGATCAGATCCAATACAAACTGCGAGGTAATAAATTGGTATTCTTTTTGACTGCGAGAATTTCATGTATTGCTCTTGTTTTAGAGCAATAGCTGCAGCAGTTAACGCAGTGGATGACTGTGGTGCTATAATGGGTAATTGGTCCACGGATTATAGTGGGGGAACACCGCCAACTAAGTGGTTGGGAAGCAAAGAAATTCTTCAAAAGTACTACAAGAAGAAGAAGCCTGTTAAGTATGCCCAGTGCTGGGTATTTTCAGGAGTTCTTACGACTGGTGAGTAGATTTCAAAATTACACTTTTATCAATATGTATGATGCTTACCATCCACACTATGAACTTATCTGTAGACTTGTACTTCAAAGTTGATGAACATAATCAATAATTCATGAAAAAGTGGAATTAAATTCCTGAGAGCTTCATACTACGGTAAAATAGCGGAGAATTCGACTAATAGCATTTTCTTAATATTTTCATTAGCTTGATTCCTCTTCTAAGTTTGGTCACAAATGTACTTAATATCAAATTTAAAGTCTGAGTTTTATGATTTTACTCACTTACCCCAAGCTTACTTAGCGTGTAACGTGTCCGGTTTTCAACTACTTACGTTACCCTGAGTACAAAACACATTTTTTGCAATTGGTTTGTCTCAGTGTCCCTATATCTGTCTGTGCTCGTGAATGGATGAACCTATAGTATTGCTTTATTAAAGTAACAACCCTGCTGTGGCACCCGATAGCCAAAGAATATGTTTTGCAGGAATCGGTTGTTACCGCAAAAACGGCTCTATTAATTTTAATGAAACCTACAATTGCTCCGAGAAGCCCTTGACTACTCACTCAACGTGAATATCTGAGAAAAAAAAAAAACAGAAAAAAAAGTTATTGTAAAGGTTTCAGATCATAATAAGAAGACCGAACACTCGACGAATTTTGACGAGCGCCCTCGCTGGCAGGTTCTGGCGGATACCGATGAACAATAACAATGAATCCGAAACTCACATTAGCCTTCTTTGGCACTATTTATCCAAGAAGCTGTTTAAAGTGACGGATCTTTCTATTTATATTCTCTAGTCTCTGGTATATGTGCAAATCAAATGTCATATTTTCTACCTGCTTATTTATATTAAGGATTGACGGTCCATCTTACGAAAACAAGTTAATACATCCATTGTTGTTTGCTTTAGTACGCTGAAAAAAATGAATAGTCGCACGAGTCAATCAAATAATTTCCATATTCTGTGGAAGTAACTTGAGAGAGGTAGAAAAGTCATGTGAGTGGACATTAACATATCAGTATCCTCGTAAAAATTATTGCATCCGACTCTTGCAGCTAATTTGAATTGATCCATGGAAAGAATGGGACAGGGGCGTTTGTTGGTCTGTTTAGCAACGGAAGGAATGCGAATGATGTAGTACGCCCATGATTGCAATGTGTTTCCATATAATACGTAGTTATTTCCTAGGAAGTTGATAATATATAATTTATCATAATAATAAGAAATATTTCAAATAATTAAAAATTTGTCTCAGTTAGGTAGGTACTTAGTGTAAAGTAGGAACAATCCGAAATTTAATAACCAATAATTCTTGTTATGATGACTAGAGTATATTTCCGCAAATTTATCTTATCAAACAAAATGTTTATCATTCTAAAGACGTCTAGTATTCTAAGAATGTCATACTTGTCCAGAACTTGTAATAAACAGAACATAAACAAACACTGAGATAATAATATATTCGTGAATACCATTGCGATGCAGTTGACATTCGATTTATTGTCGATCTGTTGTCCTTGACTGTCGTCTTTCGTAACACCTACCCAGAATAATTCAAGTAGTTTATCGTTTATGCAAACTGAATATTATGTATTACTAATATAGCCGGATAGTAGGCAGATCACTCATTTTTATTGCAAAATTGAAATAAATGATGTGTATGCCAGACAAAAATATTCATATATATTTATGCGGTGACTCATCCGCTTTTTATGCTCAAGTACATTTTAATGATAAGAAGTTTGCTTATGCTAGAATTGAACGACGTAGGAAATATAAACTAAACTAAATAAATAACTAAATCAGTTGTCCAATAATCTCATCTTCTTAATATAATATGATGGTTGGTCTGTTAAAACTATTGAAGCTAGAATCACAGCTTACTTTTGTTATGGTAAACTGTGCTAGAATCATGAATTTAGGATAGTAGCTTCTTTTCTTGGTACCGAGACTCACTAAGAAGCGATTTTAAGTTAAAACAATCGTTAAAACAATCACCATGAAAATCGGTATTCATGTATAATTTTTCGTTTTTATGCTATCCACTTTGACGTAACTCGCCACTAGATGGCACCAACTTCTGCACAATACAACTGATCGCTATAAAAATTACTAATCTTAGATGTTTGAGCATTGAAAATATTTTAACGTTAGATACTTTGATAAATTTTGACGCTAGATACTAGATGACGTTGTCCTAAGTCGAGAATTCTCATTATAAAGAAAACGGCGAGTCCAAAAGTCCAAACCCTTCGACCCACAGAGCTGAAATTTTGCGCCAATGTTCTCATTTTAATGTTACCTATATCAAAAAAAAAATATTTACTTGAAACTTCGTAAAAGTACAACTAAAAAGCAATAGGCAAACATGTATTTCGTGATTTTTTTAAAATCAAACCCTTAGTGTGTGAAATGAGTAAAATAAATCTAAAAATCGATGGTGTCGATATTGAGGTTTATTGGGATGACTTCAAATCTAAAAATCGATACGGTTTTTGTTATTTAGGTTTTCTGAGTCGTAATTTGTAGGAGATTCACCTGATTTATGCGTGCGAAGTCGCGGGCTTTTGCTATTAATATATAAAGACGGCTAGAAAAAGAGCTTTAGTTCATTCTCCGTAGAAGAGTTTCTCAATTATGGCTCCAGGCATACTAATGACAAGCATATCTTCTATATTACTGAGTCTAGTTTGAGCTCTAAATTAAATAAATTAAATCTAAGACATAATTCAATCATTTCATTCTGTAATGTTTATTTATATCTCTCTGTTGAAATTTATATTTTGTTCTGTTGAAACAAAACTTGACAGTAAAACTAGTCGTATTCAACATCCTCTTTCAATGTCTATTTAAAAGCGAGTTTTTCGCCTAATTTCGAATATCTTGTTTGAATGTAACTAGGTCTATCAAAAGATCTTCAATACGAATTATTCGAAAGCTCCAGTTTTATATGGATTTTCTGAAAAAAAGAGCTCTTTTAGCTGCAATAGGATATTGAATAGTATAATGTTGACTAATAAAAACCTCTAATAATCAGCATGATCAACCAGTTAGTTTCAAAATGGAGGCCAACGAAAGATTTTTTTAATTTTTTAAAATGTCCAATATTTCAAGGCTACTGGAAGCATTTTCATTGATTCATAATTTCCAGCTACAATTGTAATCCGTATTATTTATTCCGAAATAATCCTAAAATAGAAACTCATAATTTAATAAATCTAACTTTATGCTACTTTACGCAACTCTTCAGCAGAGTTCATATTGAGGAGTTCGAGGATTGCACGCATAAATATTATTTTTTAATAAGTTCCATTTTTTCCAAATCAAGTTTGTAGAGCCCTAGGCATACCAGCCAGAACAGTAACCAACTACTCCTCTGCTCACGACACCCAAAACTCTCTGACCGTCGACTATTTCATGGACGACAAGGGCAATATAATTGACGAGCTCAATTCCGACTCCATTTGGAATTTCCACGTCTGGAACGAAGCCTGGATGGAAAGACCTGACCTGGGCAGTCTCTACACTGGTTGGCAGGCAGTCGATGCTACACCTCAAGAAATGAGCGGTGACCAGTACAAATGCGGACCATCATCAGTAAATGCTGTCAAAATGGCGGAAATACTCAGACCATATGATAGTAACTTTCTGTTTTCTGAAGTCAATGCCGATAAGGTAAGACTTGCTTTCTAGTTTATTACAGTAATACATGAGGTAAAGTTTTAGATATTTTGGAAATACTCTGGGCCAACTCAACCATTGAAGCTGTTACGGAAAGACATTCACGGAATTGGCAAGCTCATTATAACAAAGTCGCCAGGTCTTTTCGATAAAGAAGACATCACCTATACATACAAGCATCCTGAGAAATCTACAGAAGAACGTAGCACTATGCTTAAAGCATTACGTCAGTCTGAAAATCTCTTCTCCAGATACTATCTCAATGAAACATTCAATGATGTTAGATTCAATTTCAAGCTGATCGATGATATCAAAATTGGTCAACCATTTAATGTGTCACTGGAGGTGGCTAACAAAAGCAAAGACAAAGATTACAAGGTCACAATAATATTGAAAGTTGATGCAGTAACTTACATGGGTAAAATAGGTGAGAACGTCAAAAATGAAACATTCACTGAAACCATAAAACATGAGACCACTCATGAGGTGAAACTACAAGTAACCTACGAGGAATATTCAAAGAAACTTATAGATCAAGGATCTTTCATTGTATCTTGCTTGGCTACAGTTGAAGACAGCAAATTCGAATACTATGCCCAAGATGATTTCAGAATAAGAAAACCAGATATCAAAATTATTCTCAGAGAAAACCCGATTAAAGACAAGGAGGTAGTTGCAGATATTTCAGTGGAGAATCCTCTACCGATACCCGTAAAGAAAGGTGAATTTACTGTCGAAGGACCAGGAATTGATGGGAAACTAAAGTTAAAGGTTAAAGATTCCGTTCCACCAGGTGGTAATGCAAAGGCAGAATTTAAGTTTACACCACCACATAGTGGTCGCCATACGATAGCAGCAAAGTTTGTGTCGAAACAAATTGATGATGTAGATGGTTATGTAACTATAACAGTGCAAGAGATGCCTACTCAAAATGGACAATAGGTCCAATGATAAGTTACAACTTGTTGTAAGGATGTTTTTGGAAGGTCGAAAAAAAAAGATATGTTTCTTATAGTAAGGAAGACATACGTGTGTATAATCTATTCTTAATTTATAGTATGAATATGTCCAACCACAGAACGGTGATCATGAATGAGCAAATACTACCAGAAGTGCATTTAAAAATCATTTACCAAATTAAGAAATCAACTCAATAATGACAATTTTATTTGACAATTCACATATCTAATTGGGCTCATACACAGTAGAAAATGTCCCTCAACTTGACCTACAATTTTACCTGAAGTCGTGCCTTCGGTTAGATTAGAGGGAACAAAATAATGTTCAACAACCGTATTCACCATCTGATGATTTGTTGATCAGCTAAGTTGAGGAACCTGGTTAATGAACATGTTGAAGTGTGTCTTTAAGCTCACGCCGATTTACCGAGAATAATATGATTATTGACACGTGGTATAATCCACTATTAATTTAATATCTCATACGAGGTAGTTCGTCTACAACAAACGTAAGTTAGATAAAGAAAAACAGGTTTTTCATTGGATGAATGTACCCTGCTACCAATATTATTCATGGTTTCATATTTGTGTGTTGAGCATGTTAAATCTAAGAAATATAAAACCTGCCAATGTTTTTGATAAAGGTACATCGTTATACAGGGTGAGTCATAAGGAGTATGTGGTACTAATAGAATCAATAATTAGTAAATGCTTACATATCTATACCTATATATGGTAATTAGGCTTCGCGAACTGTAAAAACAGAGTCGATAACTCGTTGGAATCAGTGTATCTTGAGATCTAAAGATTGGCAGGGAATCATTCTTACATTTCTAAGGACTGAATTCCGAGAAATCAAAATCTTTAAGCTTTGAATAAAACTTACAGAGACTTATTTGAATCTTAAGGCATTCCATGAGTCACATCTGCTTTTTATTATACTGATATAAGACAAGGAATTTGTTATAGGGATTATAAATCTTGATTATCAAATCAATTTTGAGAAGATAAAGACGAATAAGAGACCACTTCTTAAAGTAGATATTCTAATATAGACGGAGGAAATTATTTATTTTTTTTAATTCCGGGTCCGCCGCCTCTTTTCACAGCTATTATTAGAAATTCGGTAATTTATACATCTTGTTTAATTACCAAGATCAAACACTACCACTAACTCTACCATAGTATAAAAAGTCATTTTTTGATAATAAAATAAATAATTCAAATAAAGACCATTCCTTATAATTCACTCGGTATCAGCGTAATGTTAGTGTTCAAATTTATTTTAAGTAGACTGATTGTATACCAAGTATTATGTTGGAAGCTTTATTAATTGTTGCATTATATTTATTTTATATCTAATATTTTTTGTGTATGTATCAAAAATTATATACTGACATAAATATATATATATATATACCTATCAATTTTATTTTGGCCATTTCTAATTGAAACTGTGATACTTTTTGGGATCTAATTCCTACTCATAATTCGAAATTAGGTTTAAAGAGTATACCTAGTTTCGTTAGACAAAAAATTGGTTAACTCGAATATTGAAGATATCAAAGATATCAGATCAGATGTTTGTTGTTCTTTTATATATTGATTCCCATTCCAAAAAAAATATCAATAATTTTTCGGATTTATTCTATATAAAATACTGTAATGAAAATATGTATAGTAATAATAATCATTCCAGAATTACTTCATAAGAGATAAATATTTCTAACAAAAAAGAGGACCGACTTTTATTAGTTGGTGCTGTATGGAAAATATAAAATAATATTAATTCTACTGACACAGATATTTGTGAACTTGTGCAATTATAGGTAGATAGAAGACTTTTGTTATATTTGAAGAACACATTAAGAACTCAGTAGTTTTGAAATGCATTAAGACGATAAAATAAAACCTTTTTGAGGGGAAGGTCATGTCTAATATAGATTTTTTTCAATGGGACCAATTCTCAATACTCCTCTCTCAAATGAAAAAGAATTATCAAAATCGAAGCACGTTTACTATGCAAATGGCGTGAACATCCATAAAAAACATGCAGACATACAGTATACATCCTCCGTTTGGGAAGTTGGTCAAAAATAATGGTAAATAAACGTAACTCAATAATGTTGTCTTATATGCTTATACTAATAAAGTAAGCTTTATCGAAGACGTATTCGCGATATTATTACGACATTTTAACTGATAAAAGTGAAAACTTTGAACCATATAATTTAAATTTAAATAAGTGTAACTAAAAATTCAAATCAAGACATTATTCTCGTTTTATTTATTTTCTCATACATATAGTGACATCTATAACTTTGGGTCAATAAATTATGTCGAGCGCAATTCAAAGTCCACACAATAAAAATAACTTTACTCATTAGACTTCAGTCATTTCATACTTTTACTATTCATTCAGAGATGGCGCAGTCAGTACGAAAGTGGTGTACGCACGACCCTTCCCTACTCTAAGGAAAGTACATAAATACATCTGAAGCATTAGCAGTAGCAGAGAACATTACCTCCGTATATAAATATTTTATCTATGAACATTACGTATTAGTTTATCCAAAGTTTGTGAATCTGTTATGATTCCATATATCCATAAACTCATATCCGTCAAGCAGAAGCAGTATGGAATAGGTATATTATGTGACAGCCATATCCCTTTTCCTATAAAATAATAATGTAACATGATGTTCGATGTTCTCGAGAATACCTAACGTATCTTCTGTTTAATAAATTGGACTCCCCTTTTAAGCATATTACTTTTATGGACGGATATGTGATTAAGTAAGGTAATAGTAGTTTATATGGAGAAGGAGTGCAGAAGAAAATTAATATTATCTATAATATAAAAATGAATCGCTAAATGTGTTGCTAAGCGCAAATCTCGAGAGCAGCTGAACCGATTTTGCTAATTCTTTTTTTATAATATTCTTTGAAGTACGAGGATGGTTCTTACGGAGAGAAAAAGTTGAGCGGAACACTAGAAAATTTAAGAACATTTAAGACAATATTAATTTTACATACCTACAGTACATACAGTTGTTTTAACATAACTGTCAGTTGTTTGAAATAACTGTCAGCAATTGACAGAACGCGGTTGATAATAGTTTCATTTCAATTTATCATACAGCGAGTTTTTGAGAAGTGACATATATTCATCTCGGTAAGTTAAAATCAATCACACCTAATATTGAAAGAATGAAGCCCCTGGATTGTATTGCGGGAGCGGTAAAGTCAAATTGACGACATTGGTACTGCCACTAGAGCCTCTGCATTCATTGGTTTACGGAAATGGAACAGATTCTATACATTTTTAACTCATATACATGAATACAATAATTGTTTTCAAATGTAGTCATTTGGCGCAAAAAAAGTTATTCAAGACAATTTGATAGTAACTTTCAAGGTAATTATATTGTAAAACAATAAACTTTTACCTGTGCCTGAATACGTTGGTAATTTTCAATTGAAATCATATATCAATTAAAGTAGCGTACAGTAGGTTTGTAGCTAGGTGAATAACCAAAAGCAGCCGGTCTTGAAAGTCACATGGTGGTACAATTTTTGAAAATTTATTTCATGGGCGATTCAGCAAAACAAGTCGATCAGCGTTATGCACACAATAAATCGGTGAACAGACTAACAGTGGAGCAACTTCAAATGTTTTTCCATCAGACAACGAATTGGTTGTATTATTCAAGACTGCATTAAACCGCATGTCATCTGATTACCACAAAAATGTCAGCAAAGCCGATAAGACGCCTGAGGACAACACGCAAGACGCTATAATACGGCAACAATTGATGAAGTTGCTATTGTTTTCATGGGTGGAAATTTAGAGAACCAAGATTGCTTTTGTTAAGACAGGACAACGTCTTTTGGGTCAGCTAATAATATAATATAATAATATTATGTGTACAAGTACCAACAATATCAAATCAAATGAAGTAAATTGACAGCGACCAGCCCAATTATAGTTATCGACATTCGGATTGTCAAGTCAAATGCTCTGATGGTATATATGCCCTTCTAAGAAAATTTAGAGCTGACTTGGCTACGAATCCTTAATTTTTTCATAATTCTTATTTGAAATTGAGTCTTAAGAAATTATATCCAATTCATAGAGGTACCTACCTATACTCTTTGACAGAAGAACCTAAATAATGTTCAATGATTAATTAACTACGGTCGACATTCAGCCACTGGGCAATCACTATTTCTGTTTTAATACATACAGAATAGGGCGAGCCCTAAACATGAATTTTCGGAAATTTGTCTGTCTATGCATCTAAACGTTCCTCATAGGAACAACAACATTTTTGAATAAAACATCTTTCTATTTTTTTGTTGGTCCGGTTTAATCTCCGAACCGGGTGAACCAAATTAATTTAACCTGATACTCATAGACGTTTAGACGGCGGTTAGGAGAAAAATATGTCTATATATATTGTAACGTTTAACCCTGTGCTAAACGTTGTGGGGTGAGTTCACTTGCGTAAGACTCAAAGTTCGCAGATTGCTTCCAATGGTTTATTTGCAAACACTCAGTACACGAGCTTCTATTATGGTACAACTGTCACCACTTGTCACCTTGACAATCTACACTGTCACTGTCTTCACCGACAGAACTACTATTAACCTCTGTTTCCACAGACTGGCTGTTATCAACTGACTTGACTCAATGACTTCACAAGACTGACTCTGTCCCGTGATCGACACGGCTTTATATACCTGAATCATGACATGACATTCATCGAGAATGTTCTATGATTATCTAGATGCATATAATTAATGTTCTAGATCCTTGTCAAACTGACAATAGTATGACAAATTGTACCTCACATATAGTTTCTGGAAGGATCCAGAATAAATCTACCATAATTCTAGAACTACATAAGGAAATATACATGCAATAACTACTGTAAGCAACGTAGTAGCTTAAATAATTAATAAACGAATATCAACCGTAAGTACATGAATACCTATCCACGTTACAATATAAAAGCGAAACGTCACTCACTCACTCATCACGAAATCTCAGAAACTACAAGTGCTAGAAGTCACAAATTTTTCATAGGGTTTCCTTTTAGAACACAAATGCCCTAAGACGGGATTTTGCAAAATTCAAACCCTAAGGGGGTAAAAAAGGGTGTCAATATTTGTATGTATGTAGTTTTAATTGTAGGGTTTTGATTGTAAATATATTTAGGGAAAAATAATATGGGGGGGCTTTATTAGAGCAACAGAAGCCATAACAACAGTTTATTAGAATTTTTGTCTGTCTGTCTGTCTGTCCCTATGTTTGTACGCGCATCACGCAATATCTACTGTATGGAATGAACTGCAGTTTTTACCGATGTATTACTAGATGTTTAACTTAAAATATAGGCTACATTATATCACGTCTGTCTGTTTTTCTTAATGTTTGTACACACATCACGCGAAAACTACTAGAAGGAATAGAATGCAGTTTACCAAGCGCACGAAGTCGCGGAGAAAAGCTTGTATTTATATAATTCGATACATATTTTGCCAACGAAATTGATACTGTCAGCAATGTGGCTTTGATATATTTTTTTTAAGAATTACAAGCTCTACCATCACTCATTATTATTACTTATTTAAAATGATTATTAAAATAGGGAGTTTGAAGAGGGTTTCCCAAATTTTACACGAACGAAGTCGATAGCGTCAACAAAGAATTTAGTATTCCATAGTACTGGTTGCTGATTGATACAGGTAGGTACCTACTTAAAAGAGCGTATAGACCTCCCAGTCAATTTATACCGACGGACATCTTAATTTTCGAATTCCTCTTGAATATCTTGCCTTTTCTTTTTAGTATAAATATACTATGCAACGGCAATTTATTTGCTCAAATCGTATTGCTGATGAATAGGTAGATAATATTGATTGAAAACAGTTCAAAATAAAAATCAGCTTTCTTAAATCTCCCGTACTAGCTACGCTCTTCATCAACTCAGATGCAGTCAGTGTGTATGCACATTTGTTTCTCTTTTCTTGTAGCGCTCAATTCCGAGCTGAGCGCACCGACTAATTCATCATATCGATGGTGGTCGGGCCCTGTAATTATCCGGGGCGCCGCTCGCACCTTCACTTGTCTTACATGCCGCCCCAGCCTACTAATATCACCAAGGCGATTAACTTCGTGTGTTGGAGAAACACCGACAGTTGCAGAGGCGGCTCGTTCTGTCGGGCACAGATACTCGTATAAAATGGAGAATGGAGGAATAATGTTGACTGAGATGCTTTTTGCGATTAAGCTCGGTTTTTGACTGATATCATCTTTAATAGAAGTTACCTGCCAAATTAAAAGGATTTGCCAATATAAATATAATCAATCAAAGACTTCAGAATAAAATAATCATTGTTATAACAAAATATAAAAATGATTCCAAATTTGCTCATATTTTTAATCCCACAATGCTTCATAAAAAAGGTTGGGTGATAGGTATGGTTTTTTTTAGCAATGAATACCTATAGACACAACGTATACTAAATTTCAGGCAAAAACCAATGCAGTTTCCGCACCCAAATTACAAAGAGTTATAAATGCGATCGTACAAATTTCAAATATCTCGGTAGACTTCGTTATAGGGCATAATCCGACAAGTATTTTCAAAATTGAAGCCTATCAAACTTAAAGCAATTCTCAAAAAGTAGCCATTGATTAAATGTTATTAAAAATATTTGTATGCTTTTGGTATGATCTGTACCTACAAAGTTTTGAAGCATTTTTCCATAAAAGTGAGAAAAAAACTAATAAAAATGAGAATGGTAGAATTGACTTAACCACTGGCTAGTCGAGATTTTTTTATTATGTAAATGGACAGATGTGAACTATTTCGCTTCTTATGAATGTATAAATCATAGAAAAGAAGATATATAAGACGGGACATGATGCTTTCACAGAAATATGAAGGACATTTTATTGAGATTGTTTTATTGAGAGATTGAGATTTATTTTGAAATAAATTGTATCAAATTAAATAAATTTGTGACACCTTCCAAGCATATTGTGAAATAAACCAAAGTTGCCTTGTAGTACGTCACTGTTCCCTTATATAGCTACTTGCTCTCAGTTCCAATTGAACGTTTTCACAAAAAACCGACCCGAGAAAAAAGCTAAGATTTTTTCCAACTCGCACGGTCGCGTATATACCTACCTGGCTATTTTCAACTCATTTACAAGTTGGGGGCAATTAGGATATTTTATATACCTATAGCAGCCAGATTATTGAAATTAGAACTTAAGAAAAACCATGAGGCTATTATCGGCGGTGTGGAGAATTTGTAATTTACCGACTATATGAAAATTAACTTTCAGCGTGTGAGACGTGTTTGCCGACAACACACACACACATTTACCAAGGTTGACTACATTTTCTGCTGTCGGTGATTATTAGACTCTTATTAATATGTGGCGTTGACAACAATTATTATTATGTACCTATCAATTATTGGTCATAGCAATTTTGATGATATAAATGCAACCAACATTATAATTTTTCATTCTCTAGAATTAGACCATTAAACCTCCAATATGATTTAGATTTCACAAATTCCTTTAATTGAAATAGAATATTCAATTAACCAAAGCAATTTCGCACTGAATTACAGAACAAAGCACCTTATACAGTTTGTCCAAAATTGGTGATGGACGTATGGATCTCGGAAAATATAATAATTTTAATTTTATTCAGGCTAACACGCAAATCATGATTAAAAAATAGTATGATAATAGGTTGTCTGATTATTATGAGCCATATAAACCCCTATCGAGATGCAAATAGCATATGTGTGTAGATCTGAACTCAATAATGATTTAAAATCTACAACCTTAATATCATCTAAATATACATACTAATACAATACAAATAAACAAATAATAAAATGAAAATATAACAGAACTATAAATACAACTACAAATGTAAAGATCCTAGGATACAAAAAATATTAAATATTAATACAGAAATTTTATAAGAAATATAACAATATAGTATTTAAAATCCAACTCTTAATATGAAGTTTAATATGCCCTCTAGAAAAGTTTAATTTTCTTAGATAGATATCTAATCTATCATAGATAAGTTTGGATCGATATAAATAAGTTTTTAGGCCAATATTTAATTTAATCTTATTTAAAGCAAGCGATTTTCTTGTAGAACATACAGATGCTTCAGCAATAGTATACTGTTCCCGTAGAATACAAAAATTATTTATTAGTGCTTCCAAAATATATTTTTGATTGATATTCATCAATTTCTCACTAAAAAGGTTGTGTTGTTTATTAAACGTTCAAATTTTGATAGCACGTATTCTGGCTACAGGCCCTAATGAATTTGAATAAGCTGAGCCCCAACAAATGATCCCATGAAATAGGACGCTACAGAACAAAGTGTTACAATTTTAATAAATCATTTTTGTCGAGAATATGTAGGTATATCTCATTTTATAAAAAACAAAAAGAAGCTATCTTACTTTTTTAACAATACTAAAAATATTTTTCTTCCTATTCCTATTTTCATCCAGTATATATTTAAAGTCACTCTGTGATAAATAAACCATTTTCTTATAAATTCTTAAGGAATGTTTAGCATTGGCTGTAACTTCATCCCAACTGTCTTACTACACATAATTACTGTCATCCACAAATTGGTACAGTGTTGTCGCTCTGTCATTCTTGAGCCTAAACTGATACTGGAGTAAAAATTATCAAAGTGAGGTTGATTGCGTGTATTTGTGCATAATAAATAAATTTTAACATGTTCTCAATGAAACTGCTATTTTATATATTATATACAATATTTTATAGACAGCGTATAATAGACTGTGGCAACACTGAGACAACAACGCGATTGTATATTGAGTTGCAATCTCAGTTGCAATAATCCATTAATATAGGCATTAAATATTAATGGACCCAAAATTAAACCTTGAGGGACTCAACAAGTGACTAAGCTGTAAGAACTTTCAACCACATATAGGTACCAAGAAATATAATATTTTTTTACAAAAAATAGAATCAATTTTTTTAGCTGGTGGACTGAAAAATATTCTACTGCTGCTAATTTTGAAAAGGTGCAGTTAAGGGTAGATAGAAGACATTTGGTACCAGCTTCAAATGTACCAGCAACATTGGAATCAATATTATTTTATATTTCTTAGTGCGCCAACTAATAAATCCAGTCCAATTAAAAAATATATCTCACACTTTTCAGTGTATCATTAGTTATCAAAGTCGTTCAACGTTCACTTAATCTATATACCTACACTGATTTCAAAACATTGCGGAGATACACATACTTCAGAATTTCCATTGCTGCAACTCGGAAAACGTAAGTATTTTTTTTAATAATGTCCAATTTAAGCGTTGCCGGATATAGTCTCATCTTTAATTTTGTCGCGTCAAATATTCGATTATAGAAGAAAATTACTCCCTCCACCCCATTCAAGGGGTGTTTTTTTGGGAGAAGGGCTTATTGGATTTTGAAAACTTTAGTAACGGGACCAATTAGCAGCACACCTTTTTAAACAAACAACAAAATCGGTTCATGTTTACCATGGAAAATTGGGGCAAATATATATATAAAAAATAAACATAGGTACCTATAGATGAATTGTATACCTCCTTCGTTCTAGAGATGTCGGTCAAAATTAGCTTAGATATTTCTGTTGGTACCTAATCCAATCCCATTTATCGAATACTACTATTTGGGTTTATTATTGTGACAAAACTAAAATCATATGTTTTTGAAAAAGTCTTATAAATCATTCATATTCTTAATTTATTTATTTTTCACATCGGTTTAGACATGTTACAGCAACTGATTTCCATGAATTGAATATCCCTACCTACATAACTTTTAAGTCAAACAATTCATTTGTCTGGAACAAATATCAACTTGGTTGTTTCATATGTTGGATTTGAAGGGAAATAAAAAAAGAATTTGTTGGTTTCATTGATGTATCTTGGTTAACAGACGTCAACAAAATAGTTGTGGATGGAGAAAATATGATCTTGGTATAACGCAAAGGATATTCTATTACATTATTCTGTTATATAGGAATTTGATAACAAACATTAAAATCACCATTAGGTAGGTATTGTTCATCCTAGGTAGGCACCTACTATTTCCATTCTGCTTAGAGTATTTTTGTGGCTATGACCTTTGAAGTTCCAAAAGGTCCGTCTTCGAACAAAATAATATCTATGATATTCTTATTAGAAGAAGAGAAATTATCAAGTTTTGGTCTACAGAATAGTTTGAAATATTCGTATTATTACAGTGTAAATAAAACTTTTAACATGTAGATACTCGAACCACTACGAAAAACGTAAATTTATACTGTATGATCTATTAAAAACTTTCTTCGGTTTAAAATCTGGAGCCAACTTGTAATATATTTTAGTTTTAACAGCATCCTAGAAAATAAATTCAATAGGATATCTTGCGTTCTATTGTTTTACGAACCCACGTCATCAAATTTATCAAATCAAAAACATATTTTCTTATTTTTTCCCTCCACAACTAATTTTTCTACCGATTTTTAGAAATCATTGAAAAACTGATAAAATTCTCTTTTTATTTCAGTTCCAAAATCCAATATGGCGTAAATATGAAAAAGCAAAGTATTCTATAAATGGCGTTTGGAAACACGGTATAAATGATCGCGCGGTCACTTTCTTGAACTCATGCAACACGTATTGGAATAGTGGGCTTGTACATCTTTTGTAGGTTAATTTTAAACTACTACAAACAGAATAATATATAATTCCTTAAAGCAGTCAGAATTGTTGTGGTAACGCTGATAAGTTTCCTGGATGATCTTCTGATCATAATGAAATACGTAGAGCTGTTTGTAATGGAATTTTCAATAAATTTTCTAGTCATAGGAGATCACAAATTGGGATACACTGCGGTGGCTTTGTAAAACCTATTAAAACTAGATGTTACTAACACAAATTCTGTTCAGAGTTTTTGAAAGTAGGTTAGTTCGATAAGGTTTAAGATTTTAGATCTAAAAGCAGGAGATATATTGGAACTGAACATCATGAGAAGTTGACAGCGTCTTCTTCATTTGGTAGGTGGAAAGTCGAACTGTCTACTAGAATATCATGAGATATCTATTTAGGAAGACTGCTAAAAGAAGAACGATTTTCTAAGAACAATTTTTTCGAATATTGAATTGATATGTTATATTTCCGTTAATATTTTCATATTTTTTTTTTACGAAAAAAATTAGTTTTTTCAAACTTCATTTGGAAATTTGTTGCATTATTTTACGATCAAAAAATTTTGTGTATGTAATACTAATAAGCTTATTCTATAACTTATTTTGTATACAAAATCCTTCACACTTCTTCTAAATTATAACTAACTTCAGCTTGAGACCATATTGTGTTGTTTCGGCTTCCGTCTCTTCTTACAGATACAAATAGCATTCGATGTTTTATTGACATTTTTATTGGCCAACTTATACAACTTCTTTGGCGGAAAACTAATAACGTGCATAATGGATTTGCAAGTCAGAAGCCTGTCGAATGCGCTAATTCGGAAGAAGAGAAGAACACAACAACAAAAATATCTATAAATATACACACATCTCAGTCATCGACAAAGAAGAGGAGGTATGTGCATGCAAATGTGAATTATTCACGGCAAAAGGTCATATAGGTATGTGAGCATTGGCGTCCTTGAAAAGGGTGAGAATTTGTCATTAATCATTGCAGTTTAACCAAAATCATTTTCTAATAGAGACAACTAAAACGTATTTCAACAAGGTTGGCAAGAACTAAAACTGTCAGGTGTGCTAATAACGTTACTATATTAACGAACAAACAAACTTAGGTAACTAGTATCGAACTCCGAGTTGTATCCGAATAAGCCTTTTAGGCTTCTTTTGATCTGAGGCGTGTTTCAGCAACCAAGTTAGCATCTTTTAGTCTTATACTATTCAGAAGTTTCTTAGCAACGGAGTTGTCGGTTTGTAAAGCTTCAATGTGCAAAGTTGTCCTTTGCTAAACAAGAAATAGGTATACAATAGAACACATTATCTATTTTTTCAGGGATTCATTACTCGTATGTATTCAAAAGAAGCCGAATGCAACTTAAAATGGCAAATCAAATTTAATAGCACATCGTGAAAATTCATTGGCCTCAGAAAATTATTTGACTGGTAGGTGACCTTGTCCTATTTAAATAAAAAAAATATTTCATTTTCAGATTATTTTAAAATATGCTGGATGCGCCGCACCTAAAACTTGTTTGCCCGTAGAATGGCTGCAAAAAAATGTTCAACTTCTACATCCCTGCCCGCCGTAAGGCTCAAGATAGATAGATACCTTTACGACCGGTCTGCGTAAGAGCAGTGAACAGCGTTTATTGCATTTTAAGTCATCGAATTGTTCTCGCGAAATGAAATTGCATTGAGATGATGCTTTTTTTTAAAGCTGGGAACAACAGTCGAAGAAGAATCGCCTTAAAAGTCATCAAGTGATGTACGGCCATGGCAATATAATTTCTCTTAATGGCTTTTGGTCCCGACGTACCACTAATTCGTTTTCGAAAATAAAGGTCGCCCGGAATGAGCGTAGCGCGAGCTTGCTGGATGAATATATATGCTGGAGTCAAAAGAAAATGAAAAGAATTAAAGATTGTTACGTACACACAGATGCCTCATTGTTGGTGTATATAAATAGCCTGCATTTTCATGACCCATTACCGGTTGTAGTTATTTGCTACTGGTTCCTGTACGAGAGAATAAAATTCAGAATGATATACGACTTTTGGACGTAAATAATAATGAAAATAACAGGAATATTTCGTCAGATTGTCAGATAAGTAGAGTTTCTCAGAACAAATTTGCCGGTGTAAAGCACTTAAGTATGTCTTATTTTTGTAATGACACAATGTTTGAGAAATTTGATGTAGGCAAGACCGTACATTTGAATACCTAATAATAATCATTTGTTTTCAGAAAATTTTGTTGTTATATCAAAACTCCCTATTAATAAATAAACTTCCATTTGTAAATTGATGTGAGTAATTAATCTTCTATACCAGACTGGTAAAAACAAGTGTTATTGGTCATATTTTCATTGCAAGTTGACAGTTAGGTATAGAAAATTCTAGACATTGTTCAGTTGATCTCGTATTCCTAATATAAAATTTGAATTTCTAAAATATAAATTAACTTTCAAATAATTTCAATTTGTACCTACCTACAAACGGGCTCTATTAATTTAGAATACCATTTTAGTCACAATTTGATGAGCACTAGATAAAAATACTAGATATTTACTTGCTCTTGAGTGACATTAATAAGTTGAACTCATAACAATACGCCAGCTATCTTTGTATAGGTTTGAAGTAACAGCCTATGCAGCTTTTTTTCGAAAGTAAATGGATTTTTGTAATCGGCTATCAAGTTTCTATATAGGTACCTATATTAACCAGTTTTCAGGGTCATTTATATTTTTGGCGATTATTTTCAGATATGATAGTGCATTTTGCTTGTTTACCAGTTGTTTATTGAACTAATCTATCTATCTACAAGATACTTCTTTAGAGGAAAGCTTACCTTTACGAAAGTGCTGTATATGTCAACGAGCCATATAGCTGACCCGTTGATACCGTTGATAGTCAAGGATTCATAAAATGATTGTCAGTTTGCTTACATTTAATTATTTCTGAATTTCGCTAATCCTCTACCCGAGAAATGTCTACTAAGGAGTACTTCAGGTTTAGCTATAATCATACATGTGACCCATGTGATCAGAGCGACAAGGATCAAACACTCCTACTATTCGATGTTCAGGAGCAATGTCTGTACCTAATGATATTATCGATACTATGCCAAATTAGAAGTAACTCTTGTGTATTCATGAATATTAGTATCAAGGTCATAGGACTCTAGAATTGTTGTGAATTGCAATAGCTATGTAAGTCTATGGGTAATAGTATACTTCATTCATACAACAGTGTATGTAAAATACAATGAAAATTTTAATATTATTATTTAAGAACCATCGAACAATGCTCAAGATTTGGTGCTTTGGTGCAATAAATAGATGAGGTGAAATTCGAGTTATGTTACCGAGTTGATGATTAGCATAGATAGGTACAGTTACCTTCTTCTGGCTCAATAGTAGGTGGTTGATGGATTTATTACACTATATTACACTGGAAAAATATCCAGCGAATATGACTAATAAACAAATGTACCTATATATCGAGGAAGCTATAGTCTATTCAAGTAAACGGTATTACGTAGCGGGTAGATTGGTGTATCTGGAATATCTAAAGTCAAATCGTAAAATCAGATTTAATTTGAATGAGCTGATTACCTATTTAATATGTTATTTTTAATAATTAGTGTTTGACATTTGGAACTGTTAGCGTAGATACAACAAGAAAATAAAAACGTTTGGGTTGTGGATGGTAGATACAACATAATAAAAAAAAAGATGGTGTCCCATTCCAAATAGTCCACTTTTTCCTTTTTTGCAACAGGATTAGGTTAATTACTATAAGCAACAAATGTATTACAATTAAGTTAAATTATATATCATTAGTTTAATGAGTTTTTCATGATTACTTTGTATCATAATAATTATCTTGTTATTGGCATAAAGATTAATGTAATTCTATTTTACCTACTACTAGGTATACACCTATTAAGGTAAATATTTTAGATTCCTGCTAGTAACAGGTTTACCCCTGAAGATGCCAACTTTGTTGGCGAAATAGTTGTCGGGTGACAATAATAAATATGTTGGTGTGTTGTATTTCTCTGTTTTTATTTTATTATTATACCTAATAATATTCTGCCCTTCTCCAGAAAAAAATACATAGATAAACTTATATCGTTATAACGTTTTCTGATAAAACACCCCAAAATAAGACGAAAATCAAGAATACCGATTTTCGAGTTTTCGTCTCCTTTTGGAGATATTGGATCCTTTTTGTTACAAGCCTGTGGGATGTTGGTGCAAAAGGGGTGTTGGGTGGGAAAAACGCACTTAAAAGTTAATAAAAATTCGTACTTTAAATGTCTGAAGATTAAGTTCCATGTTTAAAATAAAAAAAAAATTATCATAAATACTTGCTTTAGAGCAAAAATACAATAATACAAGAGTTAATTGGCAAATCACATAAATGGCCTTGTTTCATTAGAAAAGTGTTTTTTGACAAAAACTTATGTGATCAAATAGAATAAGTTAAAATTTATGTCACGATGAGTTAGAAAGTAATCTTGCCTGATCAAGAAGTGAAATGTATTTACAGTGTAATATACATTTTAAAATGGCAATTTATGAAGTAAATGTTACGTTGAAACGGTGTCTACAGTGATTTTACTGGTGCGTACTAATTTTTATTTACTTCTAAACGCGTTTCTTCCCCACCCAACACCCCTTCAACATGCCGCAAGTTTGTTGGGACGAAAAGGGGTCAATATCTCCAAACAGCGAAGAAAACTCGAAAATGGGTATTCTTGATTTTCGTCTTATTTAGGGGTGTTTTATCAGAAAACACCGTTGAATCTTGGCGCCACAGTTATGGGAAAGACCCCGTGAAAAATAATACAAACGTGTCGCAATGATATTTAAAATTTATTCGAAAATATTTTTTATTATCTATGTATTCTATCGACTCATCGCTTCCCAGGCTATCACACGAATGTTCACTGTCGTATTATGTGAGAGAATATTTCTATTGAATTGTTAAGGCCTCACCACATCCTCTATACAATTTTTTCCCATGCAGAACACGAACTATTATCCAGCTATTTATTTTCCCCATTTTGCATTCGAGTGAAAAAATAGTATAGGTAAATTAAATTTCATATCAAATAACAGACTTTACTGATGACAAATAAGCACCATCCCACTTTCCACTCTGCAATCACGTATCATAATATTATATGAAGGAAAAAGAAAAATGGAAAATGCATAATTGTCGTTCTATAGTCACATATATACCTATAGCAATGGCGGTTATTATTTGGTAGGTTAAAGTGTGTATTTAATGTCCAAGAGACTGGATATTTTTTTAATCAGTGTTCAAATGGAGTTTGAATAAATAACACATTCAGTATTATGATGGCCTTTGGAAGGAAAACCACCATCGTCGTATGCTTATGTTAATTGTCGTCGATATGGTTGAATTGATTCGTATTTAATGCATTTCCTGTGAACTATCTTTTTCGTTCAATAGAAATGGCATAAAACTTTGAGTCAAATAACTAGGACGTTCCATTGTCATCCAATTGTTCTGAGAATTTTCTTATGGAATGGGATCTGGTGGGCATTTGAAAAACCTAATGCTTGATACTGTCCCATTTTAATGATTAATAATAGTAATAATTCTAGAGCCCAATGATATTTGCAATTGCAAGATAAAGAATGTTTCTTAAACAAAAAAATGATATTTTGATGCATATACCTATATTCACTGATATCAAAAACGGAACACCTTAATTAAAGGTTGTTATTAGGTCTATACGAAAACACCAGTAGCTAATTAGTTTTGAAATATACCTATAATTTTTAATAAATATATGTTCCTAATGTAAGTACTACACGAAAATATTATTTGGTAATTTATTGAATGAAAAAAACAGAAATCCAGAGAAGCACAGAATAATGACAATTCACAATAATACTGATTATAATCGTAATTTTGAAGGCACAACGAATGAAAATTGTGATAAACTATTAAACAGCTAAATTAAGGCTATTTTTTTAATTCAATAATTCTGACATTGGCTCACATACAAATGTAAAATAAAGTATTGTTTCAAATATCATAATAAATACGTAATGGAGAGGTTTCATGATGTTGGTCAACGTAATGATATTTAAATATAGACTAAAACTAATCAATCAATGAAAAACATTTTGAAATCCATCAATAAATGACTTAGAAATAGATTATTGAAGTATACGTAGGGAACGTTTCGCCTGTGACGTCATCTGACCTACCGGGATCGCCGTACCACCAGTCTCTTGCTCCGTTTGTGTTTATTTAAGTGAAGTTTCTTTTTTGTAGTGTAGTTTTTAGTTCATTATAATGGTAGAAGGCTACGTCAAAGGACCTTGTGATGATTTGCTCCATATTGATATTAACACAGTGATGGACATTTTTTCTTCAAATCCGGGTTATGTACTGAAATAAAAGGAGTTAAACTTTTAAAGTTCATTTCATCAGCCACATGGACAAGATATCAAAGTCTATCTTGGATTCTTAGATAGACTTTTTTGATATGTTTTCAGGAAAGACGCTATAGGATCCATCCAAGTGAGACGTGAGGGTTCTAAAAGCACAGTTTAATACAGATTTTGACCTGAACATAATGGTGGAAAGTGTAGTCAATCAAATCAAATCACGCTTCATTAGTTTGCACCACTTTTTCCTTGTTATTATATTATTTGGTACAAGAAAAAACAATTTATTGGGATTTTTAACTGTCGTGCATGACAACAACAGAATATTGACAGTAGGATTTTTTTAAAGATATAGCCATCGTGTGATGACCAAAATACGACTTGAACGGCACAAGTGACTACACAATTAATAAATCTGTACGAACTCGGCGAATACGGGTCTCATCTTTTAGGTCATATGACGTCACACGATAGAGCGCATCGAGTTACGAAATTATTTTTGCAAGCGCAACTTCAAAGTCCCGTAACATTCTCATTTTTAGAGATATTTTAATGATTCTTTTACATTTTTGTTTCATTCTGCTTACATTTTTATAATGGAAACTTCCTCATTGTGCATGGTAACTTGATTTTGGTAAGAAAATAGCAGTTACTTCAATAAAAACCATGAAATGTGAGTTGTCCAGTTTCCGGATTTTTGCCAGTTAGTGTATGTCCATTTTAATGTAGTTCAGAAGTAAACCGAACAAACTACCATTTTGATAAAACTTCGGGAGGATTTCCTGAAGCTTTATATAATTGGCCTACATTTCAAACAAATCCTGGATACGGAATATTTATCGGGAGTACTTATATTTGTCTACATCTTGAAGCGAGAACCTATCGTCGTCGTCAGGCCCTTTTGCGTCCACTCCTAAACAGCCTCCTCTTCACTGTCTTATCAGTATTGCAAATGATAAGGGGACCTACAGCTTAATAAGGTGGACTCCGAACCACCGATATGTCTCTAAGAGACATACCATTCTACCAGATCAGAGGGTTTTTGAGGCGTACCTTACCACGCTGTCTCAACGCGGGTTGGTGAGGGGCATGTGATGTCGACCGCTGGTTTTTGCCATTTTATAGGGATCCTTCTACCCCCGGATTTTTTTAGGAAATTTTTTCATGTATGGAAAAAGTCCTTGACCTAGTTAGGCTCGAACCTACAACCTCTCAGTTAGAAGTCCAACGTCTTACCAACTAGACCATTGGGGATTCCTACAGCTGGTTTAAAAACAAAATTCAAATGGACTTGTCATCGTTGTTATAAGTAATTAACTGATAATGTATTCATTTTAATATATATCTAAAAAATAAAAGCTTTATTTTGCAAAATAGCATCAGAGAATTCATGATTTATAAAGCCTTGTTCCAGATCTACATTTGACTTTATCAGTTACTGCTAAGCTTCCTTCAAAAGTGATATTGTGATATTATCTCCTGCAGTAACTGACCTGGATATATTTGCCCATACATAGGTAACATAATTTCTAGATAAAGGTACTGAAATCTTTAACCCATTTGTGGTGTCATAGAGTCATAACTTTTCTGAGTCAATAGTTGTATGACTTACTTAGTTTTGAGAAGATAGCAAACTAACCGTTAGAAGGTAACTTTCTTAAGTACTTCAATTCTAAATAAGGAGCATACTTCTACAGCTTGTTACTATCTTGTCGTATATTTCCAAAAGGAGGCCTTTCAATCTCAATCCTTCAAGTTTTGAGCCTAGGTAAACTGTCCCTCTTACCCGGAAGTAGGTGAGCTTACTTTCAAGTTTTCTCCACTGCCATTCAGGCCGTTCATTGCAATCTATTTTCCCTCCTTCTGTTCTTTCCATATGCGCTTTTTGTTAAGGGCCTCCATTATGTTGAGGTGCAGTTATGTACTTACGTGCGTACTCTTGTATCCCTAGATTCCCTTCATCCAGCGTAAAATTGACAGTGCGTAGTCTTGTAGGTTATGTCAGTATTGCAAATTTTACGTTATTTTTCATAGAAATCTTCTCAATACATAAAAAACTGATGTTGTAATACATACTTTGAATATCCAAGAATACCGCAAAGGCAAAGATTCAAACTATTTTATAAAAATTGCGATCTCGTCTCATTTTTTCCAATGCTCAGAACTTACAGTTAACAGTCCAGCAAACAATTTTCGTGTCTAACTGAAGAACTAACGCTTGTAATAAAGATTCCTTTTTAGCGAACATAGGAACGTATTAACAGATTCTAATAATCCACCACCAGATGTCGTAGTAAGTTTGGTACCGCGAAATTTCCAATGAGTACTCTTGTAGAACGCGTACTCTTATAACATAAAACCATAGACATCTGAACACCTAGACCACGCATAGCCTCTTTCAGAGCGATCAAACATCTCAAGACCATTATTCTTCTGGTCCATAATGGTTCGTGTCCGCCCGATACGATTAACATATTTGCCAAACTTCTTATTTTTCATGGCAACTTCTGATTTATAAAGTAATAATCAAATACACTCAGACGTAATTAAAAGGTGGTCGTTGTAATAGTTACAATTAATTATTCAGACACACCTGCCGATTAAATTATGTACCAAATTTATATTTTACAACACGAAATAATTATTTTTCGTTTGTGAAATAAGAGGATTATCAATCGATATCGATCGAATGAGTTAAGTGCGGCAACACAGGAATGTATAATTTAGGCGTCCGTATGAATTCGTCGACTTGCGTCACTAGTCGGAATATTGTCCATTCTTAATTTGAGTGCTGCTACTACGTTTTACACATTTATACGCTTCAAAACAGGTACACTGTTGCCAAAATTTCCTATAGGAAAATTTTGTCTCTCTCTTACACATAGAAAATACCAAAACAATTCTCTAACAATAACAGATCATCTTTAGATACATGTTATGAATGAAATGCTTGGTCTAGGTGTTCAGATGTCTATGCATAAACCTGTCTTTTTTGACTTAAATTAGTGGAAATCCTGTTTGAGTAGAAATCCCAATAAAAATCATTGTGGGTATCTTTTACAATTTTGAATTGGAATCGGAATGGTCATATTGGATTAGAATTATTATTGAATTATAATTATTTATACCTAAAAGGGCTTTCCCCGTAGCAATTTTAATCAAATATTTTTAATCGTGTGAAGGTAAGAGATAAAAAGCGTCACTTTCCTATTCACAACATTAGTATCTACGAACAGAATGTCTTCAGAAAGTTGGAATCTTCATCAAAAATATTTCTTGAAAAAAATCCTTGCTTAGTTATTAACAGTTTCTTTGTATTATTCATCTAAATTGTTCGCTGACAGCAGCTGGAATCTATCGTTTTTTATATACCTACCTACATAATTCAAATCAACCTAAATAACTTAAATCCTAACAATCAGTTATATTCCATTTTAAATCAGATCTTAATCACGATTACCATGAGACTATAATATTGAGAGAACAGCAAAACAGTGCGAGAGATGGAAAGATGAATTATGAGGAAGATGTAATTTCCTTCCAAGTTTACACCTAAGTAATGATTTCGACACTAAACGTTTGTAAATGGACCACCAGATAGATGGCCGACAATGGGAAAACTGGAACACAGTGACGTAGGTATACAATATCACTGAATTGGTGGATATACCCACTACATTCACTTTGCATATTTTCCTGCCAGCATTTTGAACGGCAATTAACATTAGGTAAGTAGTTTTTGTTCTATTGAGCATACACTACCTAGTGGCGAAACATGTTACTAAGGGTGATATTTGTATAATTCATAGAATCATTATTGAAATCTATGCCTTTTGTTATATTTGTAGCTCATAAGTACCTACTATTTGATTTTGATGATAACGTCATTAATATGCCAATCACAATATAAATTCTTAATATTATTTTTAGTTACGTTATTATTTTGAAGGATGTACTGATAATCAGTTGATTCCAATCATAAAATAGGCATCAAAAGATAACCTATTTCTAAATATTACCCTCAAGTCCCCCATGTTTTTTAAGGCTCCTACTATTTTTCTGACCCCAATAGGTACATATATTTTTAAACATAGGTAATATAAGAAAGAGTTTACAGGAATGCTTATACCTACCCTTCGTCCGAGCAAATCTAAAATATAACATAAAAATTACTTTTATCAACACCTCTAGATACTTCATACCTAGGTATGGGCTTGAACAACCCTCAAAAGTTATTAAATAATCAGTTTTTCAATAGGATGTGACTATTTTGCTTCATAAATATAAATACACCTAGCACAAATAATTTTTATATACTCTAATTTCTTTATTTTCTTACCCAGACTTATCCAGCTTAAGCTGTTTCAATTTAACAGAACCTTCTCGTTCAACTCATCAGTGATTACTTAACTGAAAGTAAGTTTGGATAGGATTTTTCAGTTTACAAGAGCTTACGAAACATTTGCTTATTCTCTTCTAGCCCATCTAGACACCGTTCGTAGCATTCAACTTTTATACAGGTCAGATTAATCTCAAAATTATTAAAACATATTTTCCGCCTGCGCCACTGCAAATCGTTCCGGCCAACGATTATTTATGGGATACACGAAAACTGAGCCCACTCTGATAATTAGATGGTGAAACTAATTAACCGTTGGAGCGGGCTGAAGGTGTGAAACAAAGAGCCGACCGCCGTAGGCAAACGGTCATTCTTATTCAACCAATTTTTGCTTCTTTTTCGCCATTTCAACCAGCTCGCTGGAAACGTCATATCGAGAAATATCTACTATTGACTCATAATTTAGAACAACAGAGAATCCGCAATAAGACCTACAGCTTTTTGCAGATGTACAAATCAAATTCTTATTCTTGAAACATATCTGCTTATGTATTTGTGTACTTAGATATATTATTTATTTTATGGTGGTATTAACCTGTCCAATGTATTGCTAATAATAATAATATGTTGAAGCTGGTTAAATATGAATCAGCATTACGACCTTTCTTATAAAGGTTGTAAAAAAATCTACTGTAATCCGTTACTTTGACTTTGCGGGAACGTTGACAGATTTTGGGGCTTCGACACGTAAGGTTATTGTGTGTTTGTCCTTCAAATTGATTACTATTTATTACCGACGAATTAAAAAACAATTTGAAAGGCTCCTTCAGATCTTGAGGACTTTATCCATTTGATCCCCGAGGTGTCCTGCAAAAGTTGCCGTTTTAGCAGACACAAGAGTTCTCTATAATAGCTTACACGAATTCCTCACAAAGGGGCTACAATTCTGAGAGATTACGCCTCAGAAGATGTACAAAAACAGACCAGGATATCAATTGATTCATTTAAAGTACATTCTTCTGGGACAACACAAGCTGATTTACTATTGGGTAAAATCAAGAGGAAGAAGTTTGAGGAATTCATTTCAGTGCAAAATGAAGAGCAAAATAAGGAAAGAATGTTCCAATAAATGCATCAACTTTTGGATTTTCCAAAAGACCCGCTAGATCTATAGGAAATTCAAAGATGAGAATTGGTTACAAGATGAAAATACTTTATTTTATGATAGTTCTAGTTCATCTGAAGATGAAAACATCCCATAATATGTCCAATACACACATAAAAGTGCAGAAATTGAACAAAAACTAGTGAGATTAATAAAAATAGAGACGAGTCTAATCTGTGAACGTTTTGTAAATCAGATTAAAATAACTATAGTTGAACACAATACAGCATCTGTTGCATCATCTGTCGTCAGCGGGTACTTACATGGCATTTTTAGCAGAGGGTCTAAGAAATCACACACATCAACTTACAAATTTTTATTTTTTATTTTTGTAAAGGCTCATTGAGTTTAAATGTTACTCATTGATCATTGATTGTGAATAATAGTAACCGATCGATCGGATGATTTTTATATTTGGCGTTACTCAAGAAAGACGTAGGAAAGACCACCCACCCAAGATATTATTCATTCTGAATTTTCTAAGTATTTTGTAAAATCGTTGAATCCAACTCTTCTAATTTTTGTGGGTATTTAATATGAGTAGTGTCTTAAAAATATTTGTCACAATTCCACAATCATCCTTCTCATCTTCAGGCCTTCCATATTGCAATCATGTATACTTCCAAATGCCATAAAATCATATTGTCGGCTGTGCGCTTATCCTTTCAGTTTTTTTACGTCACGAGTTAATAACGTAATTATCGCTAAAATCCACATCAAATTTCTCAAAATAATCAGTTATATAATTGCAATTAAGTGTACATCATGGATATGGCCATAATGTCGATGATATGAGTGAGGTTTTTATGGCTTTTCGAAGAAGTTCATATTTTCCATGTGAAGATATGACTGCCGGGAGAGGAGAAAACTTAACGACCGTATTATAGCCACTCTCTCTATATATAATAACTATTAAATGACTGAGAAAGCAGTGAGAACGATAAGTGGAATGCATTCTTACTACTTGCTTATACTTGATTCTCGATGTGTGCAGATCGCTTGAAACATGAATACATAGTGGTTTCTTATAAAAGATAAATATTTTCTACAAAATAATCGATCCACGTTATTATTTGGTGCACTGAAAAATACAAAATAATATTAATTCTATTGGTGCTGTAACTTTTAAAGTTGTGCAGATGCAGTTAGATTGATAACTTTTGGCACTAACTTCACAAGTACCAGCACCAATAGAATTAATAGTATTTTGTATTTTTGCAACTAATAACGTGGGTCCAATTTTTTGTACAAAAATACCTACTTATTTCACTTTTGAGTGTCACGAAAATCGTTGAACTTTACGAAGATAGTACTTATCTTATTATCCACGTATATTCTTTACTTGTTACTCGTTACTCGTCTTTCATGTAGTTCCCTCAGATTTTCAATTTTCGAAAGAAATTGCCTCCTCCGCATATATACAGGGTGAGTTTTTTATATTTTTTGTATAGGGATATCGGCTACTATGGCAGATACGAAAAAGTTTAAATTCGCAAAGAATTGCAGTTTTGTAAGTTATACTTAAAACCAATTTTAGTTTTACAAAATTTGACAGCTATCAAGAAAAAAATCTGCGGAGGTAAATGTAAAGCTGATAATTCGCAAAAATGCCCATGTCACTAGAATCGCAATAAAATTCTTTGCTTAATAAGAATAATAATAATTTAAAATGGTTCCCATTAAAAAAACACATGATTATATCGTATGTCAAAAATGACATGTGTGATAAAAAAGTTTATAGATCATTTAGAATAAAAATTCTCATAACTTTTGCATTTAATATTTTTCTCTAAAGTTAGTATTTGCGGAGCTAGGGACGTTTTAAGAAATTGCCAAAAATTTCTGATGATAGCTGTCAAATTTTGTAAAACTAAAATTGGTTTTTAGTAAAGCTTACAAAACTACAATTCCTTGCCATTTTAAACTTTTTCGTATCTGCCATACTAGCCGAGATCCCTGTACTAAACATAAAAAACTTACCCTGTATATAAATACACATATTTGAGATTTTAACATAGCTGTAACTCGAAAACCGTAAATCTTTTGAAAAAATTTCAATGTAAACGTTTCCTGGTATTGTTATGTCTTTAAATATGCCACCTCAGATTTTATCGGAGTACGTTAAAGTAAGTAGGTACTATAAAAAGGCGCGCACGAATTAAAAAAACTGTAAAGCAGACAATCGAATTGTATACTTTATTTTTCATCTCTAGATGTATAAATTAAATATTGTGATTATTAAAATCACCACATCAAGAGACTAATGCAAATGTTATGCTTAAATTGAACTATCCAAATGAGCACACGACTTTAAGTTCTGCGTCAAATGGATTACGTTCCAAATTTTCTTTGAAAAGAATTGTGGACATCCTTGACATGAATTCTTATTATATATCCAGGGAAAAACAGCAGATGTTCTATCTTGCAAAAGTTTTGGTGATTTTTTAACATGTCCCTAGTGAAAACCCTAGTTTTCAAGCTATAAGAACATTGATGTTTTATAAATTTTCTACTCATGGCTTCGTATGCAAACCCACTTTTTTGAAAATAACATTTAACCTTTATAAAATTTGTGGATGACGAAATTTACTACAACTCTTATATGCAATCTTTTAATCCATGACTATTGATACTGTCCGCAGAATTTGAGCCTTAATAACACAATTTTCTACATCGTTGTACATGATAAGGTCTATAAGCAGGCTGACTTTCCACAGTAAAAGACTTTGTTGCATGCTTTTTCAATTTTGCTGAAAATGAATTGAAAAAGAGAGTGATATACATAATCTTGTTTAGATGCTAGTTGCAGCTCATGAATTTATGTATAGAACATCAAAATCTGATCGGCATAAGATCTCCTACAAATTTTCTATAATTGCTAAAATTTTCCCATACAATTTTTTTGTGAAAATAAATGTCCAATAAAAAATTTCAAAAAATGTCTATTAAGTGTACTACGACACAATTAATTTATTCCTATTAATATGATATGTTTTTTATTTCATTATTTCCGATTCTCCAATTCTTGGAACGTTAGATGTACTGACACATGATTCTCTGAATTCACTTGCTATTTTTTGTAACTTGGCATATTTATCAATAAGAAAGCTACAATATAGGCCATAATTTAGAAAACTAAGAGCTTGGAGTATTTTTTCTTCGAGGTTTTCAATCATCAATCATTTCGTATCATTGTCCTTTCCTATAATCTTCACGACATCATAGGAAAAGTTCTGGACATTACTGCAGTGTCGACGTCTGCATTAAAGCAGCCTTCAACATGAACCCGACGTGCATTTGATAGCTTCTTCTGCCACTGTCTAGAATAATACTTGCTAGATTTTCTGTTTCCATCACTTGTTTGTACAGTTATATTTTTTCATTTGCTTGTAGTTGTATCTGAGTCGAGTGTTTCTTGCATGGCAAAACATCATTTAGCTCTAGCAGAATATTGATATAAAAAATATGTGCATGGCTCTAACAACAATATAATTATATGTATATGAAATTGCACGCGATGCAATTAGTTCTAGATAAATTGATAATTTATCCAGTTAAATGCTATCTAATAAGCGAAAAAAAATCTTGAAAGAAATAATGCATACCCTGAATTCAGTTAAATCCAATATAAACGCTTGAATAATATAGGTACCTTGTGTGGTACTGTATAATTTCGAAATTGCGGACGCATGTCCATTCTAACGTTTTTATGGTTCTTGTGGTGCTTACTGTAAATGTGAAGATAATATGAAACAAAAACGGAAATGGTACATAGTTCATCTGTATGTTTGCTTTCTAATGTATGTTCATTCGTTTTGCATAGTAGGTAAACGTACTTCGATTTTGATGATTCTGTCTACATTTGATGGGGGGATGTTGAGAGATGGTTCCATATTTTTTTTGTCAAAATCCCATGTCTTTATTCCAAAAGATGGGTGGAGCAGACAATGTTTTTTTGAAAATCTTAAACATTATCATGCAGAGAAGATTAATGTTGATCATTTCTCATTCAATCATTCATCTCTCTTACTTGGCCTGTTAAGTTTCAATACATGCAAGCGGTTTTAATAACAATAGCTTGCACCGGTTAATTCACTCAATAATCCAACAGATTAGTAATTATTGAACTGTGTAAACGAATTACTCTTAGTTTCGAATATTTATTATAGAAAGATAATAGCTCGCTAATAAAACGAGTTTTTCTGCGATTTTCTAAATGTATTTCTACAAAATCTTATATCTTAACAACTTTTGAATTCTGATACTTTTATTAATAATTGTCGAGCAAAACAGTATATTCTCATAACAGCTGTTTTTCATTTATCTAATCTCGAGTTGGTATGCATTATGATATATATCAAGCTGAAAGTGAATGGTTTTTTTACATATTATTGTTGACTTTTGTAAGCAGTCTCCAACTGGATGGTTGATTGGTTGTGGAAAAGGAGAAAAAGGTCCACAACTTTTACTTTATTTTCTTCGTAAACCCAATAGTAGCTAACCTTCTTTTGAGAAAATTGGATAGTCTAGGCAAAGATTAGAAACTTGGTCTAGGAGTAGGTGTATCTGGATATCTCTCTGCAAATCAGTACATTATGTTAACAAAAATGTGATTCGACTTCCCGGGAATGATTATTATTATTTAATCATTTTACGTATTTTTGTGCAATGTTGTAGATATCTATAATAAATCCAGTTTGTATTATCTACTTGTCAAATACTTCAAACTGTTATTTTTATTGTGTTATTGAATAAATAATTAATGACATTAGGTGGCATTTAGATATTTCCTATCACAGCCAACCGCGAAACTAGCTGGGCCATTATTTTCATCTGCGCAGTCATATCTAAATATCTTTACAGCGGTGAGGTATAGGGAATGTCGATAGCAAATGAAAGAGCTGCGTGACATTGGCACTCTAAATGTGAATTTGAGAGGCGGAACTATTGCATTCAATTGTCCATCGTTTGTCAAAGTTTTTCCATGAAAACTTTCAGTTTGTCCACCTTTTGTTAAAAACTTACATAAAGAAAACTTGTTTTGATGAAATCAGCTAAAAAAAAAGTAAAAAAATATTTTCTTTCTTTTTCTCTAGCTCATTTGTTTGTCTAACGTTTGTCCACGTTTGCCAAGGAGAATTTTTTGTTTGTCCACCTTTTTTTCAAAAGATATACCAATTTAAGTACTTTTTTAGATGAATATGAAAGAATTAAACGGAAATGTTACCTTTTATCTCGTTCGTTTGTTTGTCCGACATTTGCCCATATTTTTCTATGAAAATTTTTCTTTTTGTTGAAAAAAATAGATATATTATCAAAAAAAGTTTTGTTGGAAATTGCAAAAAAATAGTCAAACACGGATATTTAGCTCTTTTGTTTGTCCAAAGTTTCAACATGATTGTTTAGGAAAAATTATCGTTTGTCCACCTTTGGTTGAAGACTTGTAAAGAACCCATTTTCGATGACAGCTCTTCAAAAACACAACCTCGGACGGAAGTCAAACATAAAACTCGCAGCGTTTTGTAGAAAGTGGAAAGGCATCAGGAGCAAGTTCTAAGGTATATAAAACTCTGAAATAGAGTTAGGTATTGTACTTCGTTTCTATTTACTGTAACGGTGAGATTTTGTTTTTAATTTATGAAATGAATTGATATATTCTGCGTTTTATTGATCTTTATGTTTGACTATCCACTGGCTTCGTTCGTACAAAACATGTTCCATATTTTAAGCAGTTCTAATTCAAATTTTTCTAATTATACTTATCTTTTAAACAAAAGGTGGACAAACGATATTTTTACCTGGACAAACATGGACAAACGTTGGACAAACAAATTAGAGAGATAAAAGGGCAAATTCTCGTTCGTTCCTTATTTTTTGAGAAAGTTCATAAGTTTTGTTAATATATCTTTTGAAAAAAACGTGGACAAACGGAAATTTCTCCTGAACAGATGTGGATAAATGATAGACAAACAAATGAGCTAGAGAAAAGGACAACATTTCGTTTTTCGCTTTATTGAGCTGATTTCATACAAAAAAGTGTTCTTTATGTAAGTTTTTAGGAAAAGGTGAACAAACAAAAGTTTTTCATGAACAAACTATGGACAATAGAATACAATAGTTTTCCCTCTCAAATTCACATTTCGGGATGCCAACTTCACGAGGCCAAATGAAGAGAAATAAAAAGCACATGGATTAATATGCAAAAATACACGGCATTCCATTTAAAATAAGCGAGATATTGGTTCTAAATCAGTTAAAAATGCCGGGCTTATTCGAACACCCTGTAGGTACTTACAGGTTTCAAAAGCTCTTTCATATTCCCAATATAAATATATATTTTGGACTTTCTCCTTTGAAATTTCAAACATTTATTTGAAAAACTAACGTAGTTAGACTGTGATAAATGTACCTACATGTGTTTTCTGAGAAATTTCAAAAAAATCTCAATATCTCAAAAATAATGATGCAGTTTGTTTATAAAACTTACCTTTAATATCTTCTTCTTCTTGGTTCAGCTTCTCCACCGGAGGTTGCTCATCATCGTGGCAATTTTAACTTTGGAGATAGCCGCACGAAACGGGTCTGCGGACGATGTTCCAAACCATTCCCGCAGGTTACGCAGCCAGGATATACGCCGTCTACCTACGCTTCGTTTGCCTTGGATTTTCCCCTGGATTATAAGTTGTAGCAACTCATATTTTTGATTTCTAGAGATGTGGCCTAAATACTCTAGCTTCCGCTTCTTTATTGTAAAGAGGATTTCCGTCTCTTTGCACATCCTCCGAAGACATTGGTGATTTTGTTGGTCCATGATATGCGTAGCACATCTCGAAAGCCTCTATCCTTTTGGTGGTTTCTTGGTGTACAGTCCAGCTTTCCATGCCATAGATGAGGATCGGAAAAATGTAGCATCGGGCCATTCTTAGCCTTAGGTCTAGACTGAGATCTCGAGAAGCATGTTTTTCATTTTGACGAAAGCTGCTCTCGCTTGTTCTATGCGAACTGGAATTTCTTGTCTGTATGTCAAGTCGTCATTCATCCATGTTCCAAGATACTTATATCTGGAGACTTGTTAGATGTGTTCTCCGTTTATTACCTAATGGATTTGCTGTTTCGTTTTTGAAATTAACATGGTTTTTGTCTTGGTTAAGTTCATATGGAGACCGTATTCTTTACTTTTCGCCTCTATGCTGTTCATCATGCGTATGAGATCTATTATGTTGTCTGCTAGTACGATCGTATCGTCTGCATATCGGATGTTGTTGATTGTTCTGCAATTTACAACTATTCCTGCGGGGTCCTCCGAGAGTGTTTCCTTGAATATCGCTTCGGAATAGATATTGAATAGCATTGGGGAGTGAACAGATCCCTATCTGACACCTCTACTACCTATCACTATCTAAATGTCTGGATATTTTAAACAAAAATCATATTTTTACTAATAGAGTTATGAATATTTTGGTTGCTTTGTATACCTACCTCCAGTTAGTTTAGAATTGAATGGTGTCTTTGGCTAGCTTAGAATCTATATATCTATAGGTTCTTGTTAAATAATGACGTTAGTAATTGATAGCTATGAAATATTTCCTGTTTTTTATTCTAAATTGACGACTTTCGCCCTAATGAAGAGAATAAACATTCTCGAATGCTCGGCTTAACTCAGAATAACTAAGAATTTTCTTCATTAAATGACTGCATCTCCAATTTTTTTTTATTGTGTATATACCTATATCTTTTTCACACTTGAGACTAGAGAATGAGAATAGTATTTTTCTTATGAAATTTACGGAATCCATCTTCTATGTCTGACATATCTAAGTTATACTTATAAGAGATATACGAGATCGGAATTAAAAATAGTTAATGTGGGTAATATTTAAATCCGTATTTTCTTAGTAATGCAAACTATTTTATAGAATGGCTGTTATTTTATGCTTCAAAAAATATATACATCTATTTATTTACTTACCATCAATTTTACGATACTAGTCAATTAACAGACATTATGGAACGCATATGGAATACTTTTAGTTAAAAATTTTAACAGCTCTGTAACCTCCTCCAGTATCGTATTTAATGATAAACATGTGGTCTTTGAAATTACCAGATCATCATAAACACATTTTATTGGCTGGTCAATGATGATTTTACTATATGCCACTTAAGGCAACATCAGTCTGTCAGTCGTCTTTCAAAACAAACTCAGTGATCCATTTTTGTCTGCTGTAAGTTAGCTAAGAAATAATTCTTGAAATGCAATATCAGTTGGGAATGTGAAATCAGCAGCGATTTGAAAAATATTATTCCAGAGCGGTCGATCAGCTGAATTTTATATTGGAAGGGCTCTAGAATGAACGAATTGAAATCTACTTTGAAACAAAAATATGGGGTATATAAGTTCTCTCACACGACTTTTCTTCAATCAAATTACATCGAATATGTCACTCTTTTCAATAGTTAGGTCACAACATGAGTAAACAGGTAGATAAATAATTTTTAGGAGAAAATAGGACCTTGTTAATTCGATATTACAGTAAAAAGACCGAAATAACAATACATTCAGTGTTTGCTCCAACTTCAATAAATTTATGATTCCTAAATTATGAAATGTTATTTCATACTTTTTCGTGATAGTGGTTAGTAATTTACAAAAAAGTAATTTTTAATCCTTTCATCTGTAAATTCGCTACTCAAATAATTATTCTCTTCATAATTGTGCAAGAAAGAATATTTTATTATTATTATGTTATTAGATACTACAGAACATAAAAAAATAAAATAATTATTTCCAAAAAAAAAAACTGGTGTGTCCACTCACACGATTTGCCTACCGCTCGCAGGAAAATTCCAGTGAATGAAAAATTTTACACTATTACAATACTCTTCTTACATAGCGACGATCATAGCGGTAGTAAAGTAAAAATCCTCTGATGAAATCGGGCTACTACTCATTTTTTTCAGCATGTCAAGACAAACAACAATGGTCATGTAACATTTTTTCGCAAGATAAAACGTTTAGCCAGAATCTGAAGAAACATATGGAAAATACGGAATTTTATTCAAAGCATAACTTTTTTTGTGCTTTTTCTCAGAAATGGCGCTGTATGTGGGTGGTAAAGGGCTCTCAGAAGAATACTTTAGGCAAGTTTAATCAAAATCCTTCAAGCCGTTTTCGTGCTACAGTCTTCAGCAAATCACGTTTTTGGGCTATAGCTCAATACCCAGTGTATACCTACAGGATTCTCATTCAGTGCCACCGGCGAGTGATGTTGGTACCAAACAAAATAAAAAAGAAAGCAACAAAGTACACCGATCCGTTCCAGAGATAATGCTTTCACAGACAGACAGACAGACAGACCAATGGCTGAAAATACATTTATTAGACTTAGAAAACTTTTGTAAACATTTGAAAACATTTAAAAAAAATCTCGATACCGAAAATTTCACACGATTACAATACTTTCCTTATACAGCTACTATAATAGTAGCGTAGGAAAGTAATTAGGTCGTTTTTCTTGAATCAATGTATTAAAGCGAAATAAAATAGGTAGGTACTTCTATGCAGTTGATTCCATATGTTTGGAGGAAATTTCTTAATTCACGAACTCTAATATACGTTTTTCAAAGTAGCGCAAACACTCTTCAGTTCTGTCTTCAGATCAGGAAAAATTCCTGAGGCTTATAAATATGCATCATTTTCTTGTATAGGGAGCCTTTTCGAAATTAAGTAGGCAAGAATCGGGGTTTAAAGTTATAGTAATCGGGTTTTTTGATGTACATAACAATCTTCGATAAGTTTCTTCTTTCTTATTTAACATTAACGCAAAAACACAGGGAAATGCTATACCATCAAGTTCAACGTGGGTAGTATAAAGTTGGAAAAATATTTTAGGTACAACTTTGAAACTTCCATCGGCTAACCAATTTTTGACCGACGAACCCCGAACGGAGGAGGTATACAATTCGACGGTCTGCTTTTTTTTTTTTTTTGGTTCGTGCGCGCCTTTTATATAGTAGACGATCTCCGATTTTGATGATTTTGGATTCATTTGAAAGAAGGGGATTGAGAAATGGTCCCATATTCATAAAAACGCAAATCCGAAATCTCCTTCCCTCCGAAAACCGCCCCCGAAGGGGTGGTGGGGGCGAATTTTCTCGAAAATCGAAAATCTGAGTTGGTATAATTAAAGATAGGACAATATCCGGAAACGTTTAAATTGAACATTTTTTCAAAAGTGTTACGGTTTTCGAGATAGACGCATGTTAAATATGTATTATTGCTATGTGGAGAGGACAATTTCTTTCGAAAATTGAAAATTTTTCGATACTACATGAAAGATATAATTATTTGTAGCAACATTTATAATGAACATTTTTTCCTTAGAATTACGGTTTTCGAGTTAAATCGGTGTTAAATGGTAACAACTAAAATATTCAAGCGTATTTCCGCCGCGATGTTCTGAGATCTCAATAATAACCACTACATGCAAGGAATATACGTGGGTAATAGGATAAGTATTATCTTCATTGATATGGTATAGTGAACGTTCAACGATTTTCGGGACTAATGTGACACTCAAAAGTGTGAAATAAATATTTTTTACAAAAAATTGGACCGACGTTATAGTTGATGCACTGAAAAGTATAAAATAATATTACTTCTATTGGTGATGGTACTTGTGAAGTTGGTGCCAAAAGCTATCAATCTAACTGCAACTGCACAACTTCAAAAGTACTGTCACCAATAGAAGTAATATTATTTTATACTTTTCAGTGCATCAACTATAACGTCGGTCCAATTTTTTGTAAAAAATATTTTGAGTAACAAGTACCTAAGTATTAGCGAAGTATACCGTTCGGAATAGTTGTAGTTACGAACTGTCGATGTTACGAAGTTTCACCGTTACGAATTGACGGCGTTACAGATTGTCCGTTACCGTTTGTTGGATTACGAAATGTCGCGTTACGATATATCTGGTAACCACTTCAGATACATAGCTTTTATATTGATAAACAGCATTATTCTGCCAATATTTCGAATTATAACCACGTATTTCCGAAATAAGTAGGTATCTTAATTTTTTTACCATCTCAGAGCCCCAACTACAAAATCATGAGTAGTATCAGAAATTTTTAGATGCAAATATTTCAAACAGTTTAGTGATCCATAAGAAAAATGAAAAAATATGAGATATCATTTTAGAATATTTTTTCCATATTTTTCCTAGAAATATGCTTTGAGAGTCAAAGGCTTCCAGGAGAATACTTTAGGTAAGTTTCATCCTATGGTGTCATCAAACTACCTTAGATACAGTCTTGCGCAATATACCTCCATCGTCTATTGTGAGCAGGATTACCATTACTATTAGTACCTACCCTTAAACATGAAAAACAAAGTATTGAAATCTTTGGATGTGGTATAGATTTGATTTTTTTAAAATTTCCACATCTGATTTTCACTTTAATTTTAATTTTTGGAATGATATTTTCTGGTTTTAAGGTTCACTACATCCGATGACAAAATGTAATCATTATAAGATTACTCTGGTGTCTGTCTGTTTTTCCGTCTGTCACATGCATTATTTAGATAGGAATATACAAAACTCAGAAAGATGACATTTGCTACTTATACAGCTAGGTGACTGCAACAGGAACGTATAGTGTCTCAGAAATTCCTAAGCTTAGAATTTTGAAGGAACAGAAATTTTAAGTACGAAAACCTTTCAACGTGAGCCCGACTGACACATGACTAATTTTTTGAGATATTCATCTTGACTTGTGAATAATTTTTTTTAGCTACTTCAAATAATACGTATATTAACATCATGTTCTTCGTCAAGTTTCTCAAACTAATCAGATCAGATAAATGTAAAAATGTTGCATCTAATAATCTCCATCACATTTCCGAAGTCGCTCAATTATAACCGGATTATCCTGCGGAGCTAATCCTGCCGGAATCGGTATAGGACCTTTCCGCTTCATCTACTACCTATACCCCTTCATCTCTCTCTTCTCTGGCATCAAATGGCCCAGAAATAATTCACCCTTTCCTTACAGTTTTGAAGTGTGAAATCCAGCAGTAATAGAAAGTCGGTCCTCATTAATGCCGAGTTAATCGCTAATCTCTAAATACGAAGCACCAAACTCTGCTTTGGTATATGGTATGGTGGGTGCTTCATAACTCACTGCAATGCCAAAACATGCTATACGGCCCGAAAGGAAGAAGAAGGGTTGTTCAGAGGATCTGACTAAGGGTTGGTGTGAGAGCTGTGAGCGAGAGATTTATGATCTCGATGTGTGTGTGGATGAGTGCACAAGAAGGTGGACGTGGGTCTATTTGCAAGTGAACCCTTCCTTTTACAAAATGAAGTTGTGGGTTATACACTGGCACAGTGATGAATGTATTTATGTTATTGGGGCAATGCCATGTTATTGTAATTATTCTGAGAATGGTTTATTTATATTGATTTTTCGATATACCTATGTAAATGCATTCTCGATTTTAAGTAATTGAATACCTAGGTTAAAATTATTCAATAATATTGAACCAACTTTATTAGCTTGTGCTCTGAGAAATGAGAAAATATCACCAATTCTATTGGTAATTACTGGTGGTTTTGATGTTCTACTTCAAAAGTAATAAAGATCGTCCAATTTCTTACAAAACATATTTATTCAACATTTTTCAGTCCCTATTTCATGATTTATATTCAATTTTAAAATGTAGCGGTAAAAATCTTGCACTTTCCTAAAGCTGTCACCGTATAATTAAATAAGTCTTCAATCTAAATTTTGCCGGAAATCATATTCGCTATAATCCTTCGGGATAAAATCAATTAATTTATTCTTCTTTTAATGCTATCCCTTAGGGATGGTTATGCTGGATATTCAAAAGCATAGGGTCTCTCATGCAAGGCAAAGGGAAATCATTACCTACAGCTTCTCTGGAAGGGTATGTCTTAAATTTATCTCGAGACATATCTGTGGTTCGGCATCCACGTTAAATTGCAGGTGGCTGTGGCAACGCTTTCCAGGTAGAGAAGCTGCCTACGCTGGGTACGAGTACGACAGAAGAAAAAGTAGGCCCTGTTTCTATTACGATCCCTGAATTTTACAAACTATCAGATCTGCTCTGTCCGTTACAGATATGCATAGTACCTACTTCTATTGTTATTCATGGGTCAGTTGACCAATTAATTGAAAACTGTCAGGGGTCAAGGTTGGAGCAAAGCTTTAACAATGGGATCATGTCGCAGCTTTTCACTACATACACATAGCAAGAAGTGCTATACCTACTTATATTTAAATTATAAATGGAACCTACCTCCTTTTTGGGAAGTCGGTTGAGAAATTTATCTGTGGTTCGGCATCCACGTTAAACTGCAGGTGGCTGTGGCAACGCTTTCCAGGTAGAGAAGCTGCCTACGCTGGGTACGAGTACGACAGAAGAAAAAGTAGGCCCTGTTTCTATTACGATCCCTGAATTTTACAAACTATCAGATCTGCTCTGTCCGTTACAGATATGCATAGTTCCTACTTCTATTGTTATTCATGGGTCAGTTGACCAATTAATTGAAAACTGTCAGGGGTCAAGGTTGGAGCAAAGCTTTAACAATGGGATCATGTCGCAGCTTTTCACTACATACACATAGCAAGAAGTGCACTACTTATATTTAGATTATAAATGGAACCTACCTCCTTTTTGGGAAGTCGGTTGAGAAATTACGTGAATTCGAGGACATACAAAATAAATTATATTTAATCTATTTGTACAGAGCGAAGAGAGCAATAAACTATTTACACTTGGGTATCTAATATCTAGCCATAACAAGTATTTTAAAAAAAGTGGACCGACTTGGTGCACTGAAAAATACAAAATAATATTAATTCTATTGGTGCAAAGGAAGTTGGGTAGTTTTGTCACCAACTTCAAAAGTACCAGCACCAATATAATAAACATTATCTTGTATTTTTCAATGCACCAACTAATAAAATCCGTCCAATTTTTTTGTGATATTTATTTCGCATTTTTGAGTTTAACATTAGTCATGGAAATCGATGAACGTTCACTTGTACCAAAGAAAATAGTAGGTACTTATCCTTTTCCTTTTATGCTTTCCTGTTATTCTTCAGTTATTTTGATACATCGCGGCGGAAATACACATTTTCCGGACTTCACTACTGCTGTTACTCGGAAACCTTATTTTTTAAGAATGTTCAATCTAAATGTGACTACATATAATCTCTTCATTGATTTAGCTGTCTCATACTTTTAATTTTCTAAAAAACTTGCTCCACTACATAGCCGAAAGACACATATTACAGATTTTTGCATTGGTGTAACTCTTTAATTTTGTCGTCTCAAATGTTCGATTTTCGAAAACACTTGTCCCCTCAACCCCGTTTCGGAGAAGTTTATTGGGCCGAGGAAATGTTGATTGTCATTTTTTTTTTTCAATGGGACCAATTCTAAATAGTCCTCTTTCAAATAAAAAAGAAGCATGGAAATCGGAGCACGTTTACTATTTAAAAGGCGCGTACATCTATTAAAAAAAACATGTAGACAAACAGTCGAATAATTTTATACCTCCTCCGTTTGGTTCGTTGGTTGAAAAAGCATTCCCAGTGTGTTAGGGAATCATGTCTTTATTTGATCATCTGCAATTTCATACATAATCAAAAACTATTAAACAGTATTGATAGAAATTCACTTGATCTATTGTAATGACCATAACAAATATATGAGAATCTTAATATTTTCAAAATTTTCTTTTCTCACCTTGGGGCATCTATCTAAATTTTCATCAGTTTATTGTCTTAGTCCTAAATATCTGAACAATAGTGAATTGATTTCTCATGAAAAGGAACTAAAAAGTATTACTTAATATTATAATTTTAGTTGTAGTAGTAGAAATCGTACTATAATAATGTTGTGCAATCATTCATTTTTCCCAGCTTGCCAAGCCAAACAACAATAGCCAAATGCATAGAAATCTGAACACCTAGACCAAGCATTTTATTCATAACATGTATCTAAAGGCGATCTGTTATTGTTAGAGAATGGTTTTGGTATTTCCATGTGTAAGAGAGAGACAAAACTTTCCTATAGAAAATTTTGGCAACAGTGTATCTCTGTAGAAGCGTATAAATGCGTGAAGCGTCGTAGCAGCACTCAAATTATGAATGGAACAACGAACAACAATATTCCGACTAGCGACGAAAGCTGACGAATTCATACAGGACGCCTAAATTATATTTTCTTGTGTTGCCGCACTTATTATCCTCTTATTACACAAATGAAAAATTTTATTTTGTGCTGTAAAATATAAATTTGGAACATAATTTAATCTGCAGTTATTTCTGAATAAACAGTAATAACAAGGTATTTCAACGACCACCTTTTAATTACGCCTGAATGTCTTTGATTATTACTCTATAAATCAGAAGTTGCCATAAAACATAAGAAGTTTGGCAAATATGTTAATCGTATCAGTCGTACACGAACCGTTATGGACCAGAAGAATAATGGTCTTGAGATGTTGGATCGCTCTGAAAGAGGCTATGCGTGGTCTAGGTGTTCAGATGTCTATGGCCATATGCAATTTTGACTTAGGAACGATCGTTTAGCCAGAACATGACTAAACAGAAATTTGACAGATTTTTTTTCTTTTTCTCTTGCTTTAAGAACGGTGTTATAGACACACTACAGTTTTGACCAAAACACGTTTTCCAACTATTACCAATCAACTAGTGTAAAGCCGGCTACACATGACTTGACAAACTAGGGAAACTTTTGTAATATTTGGAGTTTGACGAGTACCTAGTGTATAGGGAAAAGCACTTGTCAAACTTCTCAACTGTTTGCATTTGCCTACGTTCGGATAGAAGTCGGTAAAAGAGACGCAAGTCAAAGGAATTGCTTTCCGTTTGTACAAGCTTGTTCGTGATCTAGCTGTAAGTACCACTACACATTAACTGAGGGGATTCACCTAGTTTGCCATGTAGTGTGTAGACAACTAATTTGGCAAGTGTCATTTGACAAGTATACAACATGTACCTACCTACATATTACAAACGTTTGCGTTCGCCTAGTTTGCCATGTAATGTGTAGCTTACGCAGGATGCTCATTCAGTATCACAGGCGAGCGCTATCGATACCCCACAAAACAAAAAAGCAAGCAACAAAATCGAACAGATAGACAGACCATAAGCTGAAAATATGTTTTCTATCACAGGATTAAAATACTTACCTACTTGGGGTAGGAAAGTAGAACTGTGGGTTATAGCTGTCACTCGGATACTGTAGGGATGACGTTTTTTAGCTGCAATGGACGATAACTGAAATATCATTTTTATTCCATTTGGCCTCTACACAGTGTATAGAGTGAACATGAACTACCGATCTTAGAGGATGAAAATTGTCAACATATTATCAATGTCACTATTGTTATAAAAAAGTTGTATGTCTATTACATCGATAATTTCGTAGGTGATCATTTTTATCTTTATGCTTACTCGAGGCTTATAGCCATATTATAACTTCAAAGCTTTGAATGTACCTACCTTTGCCTTTGTTTACTATGAAAATACATACATAAACATGACCATCATACTTAAATAACTCAATTATTACGTTTTCATCCATAGTTCTACCTCAGCAGCTAACGCCCAATAGCCATCGCCAACAACCAAAATGAAGACAAACATTTGCAGGACACAATAATACCTACTTGTGCCTAAATAGCAGTACATTAGACAAATGGTGGTATAGATGATATTCAAAGGCCACATTCAAATATGGCGAAGAATAATACAGTAGGATTATTGCAACTGTGGCCACATGTCGCAGTTGGTTGTTATTGAGGTATAGTGAAGCTAATAGTGTGGAGAAATAATATAATAATATGAAATATGACAAAGGTTTAATGTACATGTTTCGAAGGAGTTTTGTGTAAGGAATCACAGATACCTTCTGCAACATGCTTCAAATTTATAATATATAAACTGGCCGACTGTATTTTAATTCTATTAGTATAATATTTTCATTACATACATTTACCAATGACTACTGGCTAATAGCAAAGTTTATAGAATACTATTTCTGTAAACTTATGGAACTTATGTTTTTTTATTAAGAACAAAATGAGGAGATCCAACAAATTTGGATTTTCATAGGTGCCGTAGATACGAAATTTAAAATATAAAGAAAACTTAAATGATAATGTATCACAAAACATTTGAAATCTTAAGAAAATCAGAAATCTTTGGAAAATTGGGACAAAGATTTACTTACTTTCAATAATAATAAGAAGAGTAAGAAGAGTACAAAATTCAGTTGAAGGTATATTTGTTTTTGCATAGTGAATATGATATTCCTATCAAAAATTCACCTCAAAGCAGTTGTCATGTTAGAGGGTTCCGTACATAGGATTTTCGCTCAGTTTTTTCCTGTAAACTGTCGTATCTAGAGCTTTATATCATGGATTCTCTAGTCTGAGGCTTGTTAGTTCCGGAGATAAGGAGAGAGGAACAGTTTATTTTCGTCAGGTCTCATCTATAACACCTACATTATAGATACCTTTGTAAAAAAAACATTTTCTATTGAATCGTTCCTCTGAAAAAAATAATATATGGAGAAAAAGCTCCGACAGGTCGATTTAACTTTCTGATTTTCTAATTGTTTATGCAACAAAAATATAATTTTACTCCCATAACCTTCCAAGTTATATCGTGATTGTTATTTTTTGGAATGAAAATTCCATAGTTTTATATCATAAACTGAAAGCCGATGCTCTCAGTTCAAAAATACCAAATACATGGGTATTAAGGTTAAGAAATATGAAATACAGGGCTCTATAATATTTATCACTGCATATGTCTTTAAATAAACAAATAGCCCAACAAACACATAGAAATAATTAATAACTAGACATGATTTGATAAGAGCAACAAATTCCTGAATTATATTCGTCAACATTTCTGCTGTAATTTGTTGCATTTCCGCTGAAATTATTTGCCTTAAAGTGATTCATAGAAGAGATTTGGTTCACGTAAAAAAAACATCTCTTACTATTTTATCTGACCAAAATCATGAATACTTGGAAAATTAAATTTAATATTTATTTAGGCAAAATTTTTAAATAGTTTCCTACAGTAACAAAAAGGCCCCCTCTATAGGTATTATTTTGAATAATTCTTGTCCAAACATTTACTTTTTTCGGATATTGGGTATAAGACGCCCTTGTCCAAAAAAGGTTTTCATTTGTCAATATCATCAATTTTGTTCATTAATTTAAGCAAACAATTTCTGCATGTTAATATCAAAGCTATTATATTCGTCACAAATTCTCTGAATAGTCTCAAAATTCTCCAAGCGTCTGTTAAAATCGTCTTAATTAAGATCATCAGTCAAGGATGTAATCTAACTCTCTTTGTGTATATCACGAAACCAAACCCTAATATTGTGGTATAAAATTGTTATTCAAGATTCAGTATTTCCATCAACTTCTAATAAAATATTTACCTGCGGGTAGGCATCTTCTGCAACGACCAGTTCGCCACTGTTAGGTTTATCCCTGACATGCCCTATTTCATTAAATTTTCGGTGTTTTTTACTTACTGTGGACTTGCTTATGGGATGTCTGTTATTCTTGAATTGAAAATGTTTCATATTTTTACTATACTCTTTTTGCGATTGTCATATCATAAGTATTATCATGAAAATTTCTATAACTACCTACGTTTGCTCTGTTAATTAATTCATTCTAACTCAAGTTGTGCTACTTCAGAATTTAGTAAACTGAAGAATTACCTATAAATCAGTTTTTAACTTAATGCTTAATCTATTAATAATAATATTCAGTAGTAACTAAAAACTTATTAGTGGTTGGTAAGGACAACGATTAACGCGCTTACTTGTTTATAGGTGTTTTATGAACTCAGTGTATAACTTTGATTCGTACCTGTATAAATATCGAATTTGAAATTCATGCATTCAGTATATTTGGAGAGAATGACGCTGTGACAGTGATAAGGGAAACACATTTTCTAAAAAATATTTATTTCTGAAGACATTTGAGATAAGATCAATTTCAGCAGTCTTTGACATTGTTAACGTTTTAATGATTCTTGAACACTTTGGTTAATTCTACTATTATACTTCTAGCTTTTGCGAAACAATAGCAACATCTATCTGTGTATTTATATGGAAATGAAGACAGAAACATTTATTCTATATTATTAAGGGTGGGATCCTATACCTTATAGGTTATATCAATAGATACATTCAGTATTGAGTAAAAAAGGACTAGATATTATAGATTTCACCTCTCTTATTGCCATGAAGGATGATGTGATTTTTTAACATCTGATCACAATTGAATGCTCTTCAGCCTAAGAATATTTCTTTCCGATCAAAAAAAATCATCCCCAGTGGGCCTTTGAAAATCAAAATATGTCGTTACTTGAGTCATCTGCAATTGCATTTATATTGATTTTTGCTTCCTATCTGTGTTTAGCAAAGACATGTTCTTATTTTCAAAGGCCTACTGGGGATGAGCTTTTCTTGGATCACTAGATACCTACGCTATGTAAATCATCAGAATTTGTGAGCTGAACAAAATTGATGTAAAATAACTTTAACACAAGAATTTAGAGTATCTTGTCCTGATAGATCATAATCAAAACTATTAAACGTACTGATACACCATGTTAATATAAACTTGTATTTTATCTTCATAAGATTTCTGCTTTATTATTCATGGATTCAGTGATAGAAATCTCGAATATGGAATGATGTTCTTCAGTTTAGATATTTAGTACATAAATGTAAAATTTTCATATATGGTCTTTTGTTAACAAGGCGATTTGTGGGAATATTAAATGTAAATTGTGTGAATATGTAATTCTTCTTCACTAAATTTTATGTAGCTACTGGTAATATAAAATGCCAGGATGTAACAGTTCATAATTATTATTCTATATATTCTTGGTGCATAACTAATGGGAGGAATATCTATTCATAATGTTCTTCATATTTTGTAGGACTGATAATTGGTAGTGATGATGGTATGAGGTGACATCATCAAGAGGTTCTAATGGCGAATTCATTTTAATGGTTACAATACCTTAATAGATTCATAGAAAAGAGGAGATGTACTTATTGTATATATATTTTAGAAATGAACTCGATAAGTTTGTCAAGAATGTTTATTTTATAGGCAGTTAGAATCATTGGTCTATATGTCTTTAAAAATGATGCCGCCCGTAACGTTACAGTCAACGGTGTGCAGTAGGTATTTAGACATAATTAGATATTAACTTTTTCTTGCCTCAACTGAAAATTGATAATAATGCAGACATGTGGTTTCAGCATGACGGCTCCACAGCGTGCGATACAAGTGCGAACAAGTTAGGTACTGAGTACTGAATGAACGAATAATTTCATGGAATGGACTTGTTTATTAGCCATTAGATTATTTTCTCTGTGGATATGTTAAGCCGCATATCTACACCCATAATTCAGAAACAATTCAGCATTTGGAAGACAACATTTGACTTTTTGAGAAAAGCCGCGACGGCCACATGCCCGATATACATACATTTTCCAATGAAAAAAATAACTTTATTTATAAGAAAGTAAACTAATAAATGCACATCTATTTCCAGTCATAAAAAGAATAAAATGAAACTTTTCGACATATCTTTCCGGTCTTTTTGAATCATACATGAAATAAGATTTAATTCTAAAATAAAGATAAAAATATTTGATGGGTTATGAAATCTCGTTGTTGACATAGATTACTATCTAGTACCTATCTGGCATACATTTTGATTCTAGGGCAGAGGTAGGTACCCACTAGTTCTCAAGTATTGACGGAGAAATACGGATTTAATAGATATTTTTTATATATTTTATATATTAATCTGTTGTATGAGATTTCTGTAGTTTTTTCAAGGACCAAGTCGCGGTTATCCTCTAGTTGTTATAAATATTTATCTAAATGATCATTGGAGTTTTTTCCTATTTATTATTCCTTGGAATGTATTGTATTCCGGACAAAGTGTTGAAACTTGACGGTAAAATATTGAGTTCGTACCTACCTAGCATTTATCAATTGGAACAGATATATTTTCCTCCTATAAATTCTCTGATTCTATTCACAGATATTTTAATAAAGCAATGCATTAAGCAAACATTAAAAAGTATGATAGGATCTCTTCTATGCTTCAAGGTTTGCTTCCAATCTTTTATTCAGTGTATTAAATGATAATAAAGACAGATAGGTACTTCCTTTCTATGTATATAAACTTGAAGTAATTCTGATTGGCGCCAACAGAAAAACACTATATCCCTCCGCGGAATCGCATCGGCCATAGAAAACAATGGCTAGCGACGTCAACGACGTGTCACGGGAGCCGCGTGCAATTCTTCTCGGTCACGATCGTCTGCCACAGAAATGCAATTAACGCAAGACATCAAAGAAATGCGCCGAATTTATTATTTTGCTTCAACTGCTATATACCTACCGACCAGCTGCAATTCCACGCAATATAATCTTTAGTGTAGGTACTGCTATTGTCTGTCTATGTCCTCTGTTCTTGTTGGGTGAGGCATGTTACTGCAAGTATAAGTACATGTCTTGATTAGTGGTCAAATATTCAAAAACTTTGAACATAATTTTCCCTCCAATTTTCTTAGCTTCATTGAACTAGTCATATTGGTACACCCAACTAGAATTTTTAAAATAGTTTTTATTATTTTCGGTTAAGTGGAAAAGGTAGGTGCGCAGCGATTTATCAAATCATATCATTCTAATATTGATCCAATCAAGATTATTCAATATTATCCATAATAATATAAGAAATCGTTACTGGGACATGGACCCATAGAGACTTATATAAATTTATACAAAGAACAGTGATGGGTTCGATCACAGAAGCAACGCATGGCCATGGAGCAGTTACCCCCGTAAACCGCTAAGGTCTACCTACACGATAAAGACAGATCTGTTGATTCGTTATGTCAAGTCAACTAATATGTCAGACGTCAGTCATATTCTTTGAGTATAGCCTTGTACGTCTTTGATAGAAATAGTATTCGAAGGTACCTAAGTGTGGCAGGGTTAAAATCAAGTGAAGTGGTTAAAACCCGTTTTACCTTTTATTTGGCAACTTTTCCTTTAAAAACTTTAATTCCTAATGAAAAATATTTTTTTAACGACTACCCGGAGAAGGTATAGGTACAATTCGACTGTTTGCATTTTAAAGAGGACTATTGAGAGATGGTCCCACCATTGAAAAATCGGCATTCTACATATCATTCCCCAGAAAAAAAACTTCTTCCAAAGGAGGTGGAGAAGGCGATTATTCTCGAAAATCGAAAATTTGAGACGGCAGTATTAAAGACGAGACCATATCGGGAAACGTCTAAATTGAAAATGTCTTCAATAGAGCTACGGTTTTTGAGTTACAGGAATGCTAAATACTGAAGTATGTGTATTTCCGCTATGTAGAGCGGGCGTTTTTTTTGAAAATTAAAAATATGAGACAGCCTAATCAATGAATAAATTTTATGTAGCAACATTTATATTGGATGTTTTTTAAAATAACTTACGGCTTTCAACTTACAGCAGTGGTAAAGTCTGACATATGTGTATTTCTGCCGTGATGTTTTGAGATCTCTGAATAAAATAACAAGTATCTACAAGCACATAATATAAATGGGTAATACGATAACTACTCTCTTCTATGGTATTAGTATACGTTTATAAACGATTTTTATGACTAATGTTACACTCAAAAGTGTGAAACAAATATTTCTTAAAAAAAATTACCGACTTTATTAGTTGGCGCTCCGAAAAATACAAAATAATATTAATTCTATATAGGTGCTGGTATTTTTGAAGGAGGTGCCAAAAGTCTTCTATCTAACTACAATTATTGCACATCTTCAAAATTACCAGCACCTATAGAATTAATATTGTTTTATATTTTTCAGTGCACCAACTAATAAAGTCGGTCCAATTTTTATAGGAAATATTTATTCAAGTATATACACATGACTTAATCTTAATTAATATATGGCGTCACGAGTGACTTACAACTAGTAATTACTTACACTGAATTTACTTATATATGAAAATTATTTCCCAATAGGATAAACTCCTCTATTTATTGTACAAATGCTTAGACTATATAGTATTTAATCACTCATAACGAAAATAAAACAACTCGAGAACAAATTACCAACGCCAACTGGCGCTGTTTACATATCGATAATTTATTACTGAAAAAAACAATTGACTTCAGAATAATAATAGATAACAAAACACTATCGGAAGGGTTGGTCCTGCCTTAATTCAGCCAGCCACATGTTTGTTTGAGCACACAACACAACCCCAATTGATCGTCATTAGCATAAAATAAATCGCTTATTTACACAACAGGACAAAGTTAAGTTTGTCATTACAAAGGGATGATCGCTTACTAAACAGACATCGTACAGGGGTGCAACTAGACTTGACTGATCAGTGAAACCATAAGTCATTTGGTAATCAGAATTGACATGCTAGATAGTTATGGATTACGGATACATGCATACATGAAATAAAGCTAGAGGAATAGTTGTAAAAGATGAACATCAATGTAGATATATCCGTCTAACTGGATCTAAATCCGGTACGTAAAAGTTTTATAACTGAACATTTAGTCGTTTGATAGCTTGTGCTTCTTAATAAAAATTGGAAACTCTTCTCATAGATTAATATAGGATGATATTAGTCACGAAAATCGTTGAACGTTCAATAATACCAAAGAATATAACAGGTACTTATCTTATTACTCGTGTACATTCTTTGCTTGTACTTGTAATTATTCAGAAATCTAAAAATATCGTCGCTGAAATAATCTGGTCTTTAATTTGTTTCCCTCAGATTTTCGATTTTTGAAAGATTTTACCCCATCCACATAGCGAAAATACATATACCTATTTGAGATTTTAACATCGCTTTGAAAAATATTCAATTTAAATGTTTCCGGAACTTGTCCTATAAGGAAATTTAGCATTTGAGTTTTTACGAATTTAGGACCATTTCTCAAGTCTCCTCTTTCATATGAATCAAAAATCATTGAATCGGAGTACGATTACTATACACAACGAGCGCAAAACCCAAAAAAAACAAACATACAGTACCTATATCTCCTTTGTTTGAGTTCGTCTGTCAAAAACAGATCAATTTTCATAAAGACAATATAGCGCACGAGATAGCGCATGTACTACTCCTACCTAGTGAAGTCAACGGAATTGTAGATGTTCTTATTGGAATACAATATTCTTAAGAAGCAAAACAGAAAAACAGAATTGAAAAAGATTTGAATTAGGACGGTAGAAAATTTTTATGCTAATGTCAAAATATGTCCAGTAATGTAGCAACTTCAACCAAAAGAATTACTGCCTTGATATAGTACTAGTAGTAATAGTTTATAAAGAGTTTTACCGATATTGACGAGAAACAAAACTTGAAATATAAGATCGAAGTAAAAATACGGAATGTGATAGTAAAAATTATATTCTTGATTGAAATAATAATCAAATTTAACATATGAAAACTGAGAATAACTCAATTTCAAGGTCAGCCGCGGTAACATTCTACCGTTTTTGACCGACGAACCCCGAACGGAGGAGGTATACAATTCGACTGTCTGCTTTTTTTTTTTTTGGTTCGTGCGCGCCTTTTATATAGTAGACGATCTCCGATTTTGATGATTTTGGATTCATTTGAAAGAAGGTGATTGAGAAATGGTCCCATATTCATAAAAACGCAAATCCGAAATCTCCTTCCCTCCGAAAACCGACCCCGAAGGGGTGGTGGGGGCGAATTTTCTCGAAAATCGAAAATCTGCGTTGGTATAATTAAAGATAGGACAATATCCGGAAACGTTTAAATTGAACATTTTTTCAAAAGTGTTACGGTTTTCGAGATAGACGCATGTTAAATATGTATTTTTGCTATGTGGAGAGGACAATTTCTTTCGAAAATTGAAAATTTTTCGATACTACATGAGAGATATAATTATTTGTAGCAACATTTATAATGAACATTTTTTCCTTAGAATTACGGTTTTCGAGTTAAATCGGTGTTAAATGGTAACAACTAAAATATTCAAGCGTATTTCCGCCGCGATGTTCTGAGATCTCAATAATAACCACTACAAGCAAGGAATATACGTGGGTAATAGGATAAGATAATACTTATCCTCATTCATTGATATGGTATAGTGAACGTTCAACGATTTTCGGGACTAATGTTACACTCAAAAGTGTGAAATAAATATTTTTTACAAAAAATTGGACCGACGTTATAGTTGATGCACTGAAAAGTATAAAATAATATTACTTCTATTGGTGATGGTACTTGTGAAGTTGGTGCCAAAAGCTATCAATCTAACTTCAACTGCACAACTTCAAAAGTACTATCACCAATAGAAGTAATATTATTTTATACTTTTCAGTGCATCAACTATAACGTCGGTCCAATTTTTTGTAAAAAATATTTATTAGTAGTCCAAGATGCTTTCTATAATATATTCTTATCCTATCGTCTTTTTGACGGACGAACTCAAACGGAGGAGGTATATAACTCGACTGTCTGCTTTTTTTGTGCAACAGCACAACTACAAAAGTAACAGCAATAATAGAATTAATATTATTTGGTATTTTTCAGAGCATCAACTAACAACATCGATCCATTTTTTTGTAAAAAATATTTTGTTGCAATATTACCTAACTAAAAATAATACAAATAATCAGGAATCAAGTAACTTAAGAGAGATAATTTGAGGAAAGCCCATGGATACTCTCGTTAACCTCTAATTTATTTTCCTTTTCAATTACTTGGGTCGTGATTATTTCCCTTATTTTTAGTTAATATTGCGACAAAAATGTATTTTTGACAGACGTACCCAAACGGAGGAGGTATACAATTCGACTGTCTACTTTGTTTTTGGATTGTGTGCGCGCTGTACCTATATAGTCAACGTACTCCGATTTTGATGATTTTTTGATCATTTGAAAGAGGAGACTTGTGAAATGGTCCCATTTTCGTAAGAAGAAGATGTTTTCTTCCCTCCGAAAGCGCTCCCGAAGGAGGATGAGGGTGAAATTTTTCTCGAAAATCTAAAATTCGAGACAACAGAATTAAAGATAAGGAAATATCCCGAAACGTTTCAATTGATTTTTTTTTCCAAAAGAGCTAAGGTTTTCGAGTTTCAGCAATGTTAAAATTTGAAACAGGCATATTTTCCCTATGTGGAAGGGGTAATTTCTTTAGAAAATTTGAAATCTGAGAATGGCAAATTAAAGACCAGATTAGTTGTAATGTAATGATTACATTGTTATGGTTTTCGAGTTACAGCGGTGGTAGCGGTACATCAAAAGTACCAGCACCAATAGAACTAATATTATTTTGTATTTTTCAGTGCACCAACTAATAAAGTCGGTCAACATTTTTGTAAAAAATATTTATTGAAACCAAATTAAACCAACAAAAGGCCTTGATTACCAGGTGACAAATAGTTCTTATCAGACAGGAATATTTACATATACTGGCAGAAGAAACTGATGTGATGTAGGTTGTGAAAATCGAAAATTTGAGATGGTTATATGATTAAAGAAGAGAATATAACCGGCAGAATTTAACTTTATTAGTTTTTGTTTGATCTTTTCCATTTTTTATACAGTGGCATCACATAAATGAGGCCTTTCAAAATAAATACATGATTCCGTCCTTTAGACTTTCGGGGTGTTTTTGTGAAGAATGAACGTTCTGAATATTCTTCCTACATGATTTGTTATGCTGTGAGTGATGGAGATGAAATATTTGAGAAGAGTGGACCACGTTACACTGTTTGATAAGATATGAAAAGAAATAAGAAAAAATACAGTTGGAATGGAAAATATTAAACATGTAGAAACATCACAATATCACAATTGAGATGATGGGGACATTTAAACAGAATACATGAGAATAAACAGGTCAGGAAATTGTGGAACTCATCAAAAATAGGCAAAAGAAAGAAATGCAAACCTAGGAGGGCATGCAACAATGGAGTGGCAATCTACTATAAGGAAAACAAATGACCAGGAAGGAAGCTGAAGAAATAGCAAAAGACCGAATATAATGAAGAAAATTGATTAATGAGAAACAATGAATTGTTAACTCTCTACACTTATTGGTAGAGAAAAATGAATCCACAATGAATGACTCACTTTTAAGAATCATAATATAATCTATCAAAATTCTGAAGCCGCGCCTGGACCGCCAAGCATCAAGGGTGACTTAGGCGACATAAATAGCAGGGTATACGGAGCGACAGATAGAGATTAGCGGGCGTCGTGTGATACGGATGTTACTTATTAAAAGCTGATCTCCGGATCGAATTGTGTAATTTGAGGGGTGGATCTCACTCTCTATCTATCTCTCTAGCGCCCTATTGTTCGGCTTTTCGGTACACACCCCTTAGTCAAGATGATATCTTGACGGATTATTTATATTGATTTGTCTCAATTACCCATGTCGAATTGGAGTTTATTGATGCTAGAAATAGGAAATAGAAGGATGTTATTAGAGTAATATGTACAGATTCATCAAATATTCTTTGAGACAGCACATACATAGTGCTTACATATTATTTCAATAATATGTTACTATAACGCAGCTTACTTAGGTATGTATGTATAGGTATTATAGTGGACATGATATTTGAGATTATTTGATAATTTGCTTATTTTCTTGTAAAAGGGTAAAAAAGTAATTGTATACTTTCTCCTTTATCTTCCCAATACCATAATATTTAGCGAATTCGTACCTGGAAATCACCCGCAATGTAATTGTATACTTTCGTCTTTATCTTCGCAATACCATAGGTAATATTTAGCGAATTCGTACCTGGAATCCACCCACAATGGGGTAGTAAAACGATTAGTAAAGGAGAAATACCCTTCAGATCTCGTCTCAAATATCTTGTCCATGGGTATAACTTTTACTTTGGAAGTGACTATTTAGGAAGTATAATCTGGTCAAATTTTTGGTAAGTTTGACTGTTTATCTCTAGCAAGAGTATGGCGCAATCGGATGGAAGTACCGATACCACACGCTAGTGGCACATGAACAATACTTTGCTTGCAACAGCAACTTCGCATTAGCCAAAATAATTGGTTTCGAAAAACAAGACTGTAGCGCTAAATTCGCTCTAAGGATTTAGAGAAGACGTGCCTTACCTCAGTATAGGTATTCTCCTAGGATCTTTGTCAACGCAAATCTCAGGAACAACAGAAAAAGTTCTCTTTCCTACCGTTGCTAAGTAAAGAGGTATTATAATAGTGTATTTTTTTTTTCGATATCCCCTTTTAATAAGTGATAACTTTGTTACAGTTTATACAATTCGAAATGAAGAATTGAGTCGAGATAAATTTACATAAAATGGAAAGAAAGTTGTATGACTGGACACAGCAAATATTTGAAATGCAGGTTCGAATATTTGTATCGCAATGATAATACAATGGTCTCTTAATTGCGTTAGCTGAACTGTGAAGCTATATAAATATTTTTTACAAAAAATTGGACGGATTTTATTAGTTGGTGCACTGAAAAATACAAAATAATATTAATTTAATTAAATCGAAGACACTTGGCAGCAACATTACAAGACCAGAAACCAGAACCAATAGAATTAATATTGTATTGTATTTTTTTCGTAAAAAATATTTATTTTATACTTTCGAGTATATAACATTATTCACGAAAATCGTTGAAAGTTCACTTATACTAAAGAAGAACCCAATTAGAATGATTTGCTTGTACTTTACGAGGTTGCGAGGATTATTTGAAGATCTCAAGACATCGCGGCAAAAATACTTGTTTATATATTTCAGGCTTCAGCACTGCTGTAACTCGAAAACAGTAAAAAAAATTCAATATAAATGTTGTTACAAATAATCTGGTCTTTTATTTGGAATTCTCAAATTTTCAATTTTCGAATGAAATTGCCCCTTACACACAGCGAAAATACACGTATTTGAAATGTTGACACCGTAGCTCTTTTTTTAATCAATTTAAATGCTTCCATATATTTTCTATTTTATTATTAAGTCACTTAAGGTTTTCTAAATAAGTTCAATTTTAATCTAATCCGTTTGTTCAATAATTATTATCCCCTCCATCCTCTATACCCCCACTACCTACCAACCCCACAACAAACAAACACGACAAAACCGCATTGAAATGTGAAATGCAAAATAGTATTCAAATGTACATACACGTTAGCTTCATATAGGTATAATACACCTACATATTATTAAATATTGTGGCAAATGGCGGACAAAATTCGGTACTTCATAACCCGCCGGAACTGTCAATTCCATCATAGCCTGCGGCTGAAAAATCCCCATTGTTGGGGCAAACACACATTCGCCAGTCCGGAGGGTGTGTAATGGCATGTCGTACGGTTTACGGTGGCGTCGTCGGCACCATCTGTGCCTGGGAGGAGGAAAACGGGATCTGTGCCCGTGTGTATGTTTATAATACGCATACTAATGTGCGGGGTCCTAATTTGCATCCAACACGCAATATAGGAGGTTAGGTTATATTATTATTTGTCAGTGTGTGTATATGGTGTAGGTACCGAGTGTCCCATTTAAGAGATGTAATCGGAAGTAATATATCCGAATCTATTCACTGTAGAAACTTACGGTAAAAAACTTAATTACTAAGTAGCCATGGGAAAATGCTGGATTATTTTATGGTTTCTAAGGTGTAATCGCTATCTTGAATTAAAAAAGTTTCTTCTAATTTCACCCAATCAAAGTAACAACAAATAAAACATTTTTGTATATCTTCTAAAATCAAGTGGTAGGGATAGTTCAAATGTTTTTGTAAATAAATATGGTAACTTCAACGCGGTTGGACCGAACAAGGTGACGTTGAAAAAAGCTTTTCTTAAGGGGAACAAATCTACCTAGCTCGTTGTGATTGTAATTTGGTATGATGCCACGAGATGGCATTTCTTCATACCACGACAGTAATAGTAAAATTTAAAAAAACTATCTAGTTTATTACCATAAATGCTGCCCAAATAAGCTAGTGAAAACTGCGCTAATTAATCAATGTTTTCATAAATTTTTAATAAATATATTACATTTTGAGATTTATTCAAAAAAGTAAGTAACCATTTATTCTTTTATTTTAATAAGGCACATTTTCGAAAAGCACAACTTTCTTAATTCAAGATAGCGGTTCACCACTTCTTAGCGGTAATCTTTGCAACCAGAAAATAATTCCCAGCCTTTTCTCTTGGCTGCTTTATTAGTTATTAAGCTTTTTACTACAAGTAATTTCGGATACAGCCGATTACCTCTCTTAATAGGACACCCAGTAGATATATACCTAGAAGTCGCCGTGCGCGTTTTGTGCGTTGTTTGTGGGTTTGTTGACACAGCCGCCGCCGCCTTCTTCGGTCAATATTTTATAAGCGAGACAGAATAATAAAATCTACTAACCCGCTCCTCACTGTCAGTGTTGTTGTCAATCAAAAATTTGAATATTATTTGAATTTGGCCCTGTGAGCCATGTCACAGATTGTGATGCTTTGTGGCAGATGGTGATCTGTGACAACATATTAGATTTGAAGCATCCTTTCTATACTATTTATACATGTAGTATATAGATAGAGACAGAATGAGGTTAAACTACTTGTAATGAATTGAGCCACTAAATGTTGCACCAGAGACAACCATGTTGAACATTCAAATTTGTCCACCAATACTGACAAAACTAACAAAAAGAGGAACATGAGAGAATCATAGCAATGTCCCGATAAGGGGCACTTGTTCAAAGACGTAACTACGAAAACTGACAAGGTTTCTATGAAGCATAGAACTTGAATACTAAAAAAATGCAAATACTGAGGCTTCTCTACTCGCGACGTTATATTCTTGTATCCGTGAGAGGGCCAATATTACTTTGAGAAAAATTATCCCGAAGATATCAGTTAAAACACTGTGGTCATTGTTGAACTAAACCCGAAAACCAACTTCTCCCCATAGCCACTTTCTGAGATCAGATTCAAATTTTCTTAAATATAATGTGGGTTCGGTTATGCTCTATACCTACATTTGGAGATTTCAATTAATAAAATTTCTATCTAGTTATGGAATAGAAGCTTTTGAGATTCTATTGAAACGTTGACACAGTTTTATTTACGCCATAGAAACCCATATCTATCCCAAGGCAGGACTTATGTTTTTAATAATAATAATTGCAGAATAACAAAAATTGAGAAAAAGGGAAATTTGGAATTTAATTTAGATTAAGCAAATTATTTACTAGATAGAAAAGTGACTTTTGACATTAGGTAGTACCTAATATCTGGGCGACCGAGCTTCGCACTGGTAACACAGGATTTAAGTTGGGCCTATAAGAGCTACTTAGTTAAAAAATGTGCATAATCTTAGTGTGCTGCGATCGGTAAATCGGTAAATTTCCACTTTTTCGTTCGCGTAGCTCATAATGTATAAGATTATTAAATTAATATTAAAGTGCAATGTGTATAGGAGACATATCTACCTACCAGAACTTGACTTTGTAGAAACTGACTTCTAGGCCCCCAAACTCTATACCTACTGAAATTTATATCACAATCTGAGCAGGTATTCTTGAAATATCTAGTGTGGCCTTGAGGGTAGCACACATTAAACATGAAAGAATCGCCAATCGATTTCTCGACTCCGAAAACACCCTCTGCAAATTTTTATCAAAATCCGCCGAACCATTAAAGAAAAAAATTATGGACCTCACGTCAAGAAAGCCACTTATCATATTAGATTAAGTATCTAAAAATACAAGTATACTTTTCAGAACTCATCATGATTCCTAATCTATATTTGGAAGTTTATAACAAATCTTTTACTTAGTTTATGGAATCTACCTCTCTTCTGATTCTAATCCAATAGATATTTTTCTGTCCTCTCTTTTTTCACGCGGATATTTCAACATTAAGTTATATAAAAGTATGATGATATTCGAAGGATATAAAAAGAAGAGGAAAATTTTGCTTATACTTTCTCGACTGCCAAAGTTTGAGAAGATATTTTAGGTTTTATCTATATGATAATCAATGACGGAAAGAACTGTTTATGAGCTTTATTCTTTTGAATTGATTGGCTCAAAGACTCGAATTGCAATAAATTGGTTTTGATGCACTCAATAGAAGGTTAATTATTTTCAGGGTCCCTCATATCCGATGAAGAAAACGACACCTTCATAATATCCATCTGGTACGCCCTTGTCTGTCTCTTTCTCCGTCTTTTAGTATTTCTGTCATAACCTATTTTATCCAAATCTGCAAAATGAACCAGTGGAATTTTTGAAAAAAAATAATTAAAAATAGTTTTTATTAGGCATTTATGATTTGAATCGTACCGATGATGATATCTCTCCTTTTCTTGATTTGAACTATACTTCTGTATATCTGTTTGCCAGCAACAGCAATTGTGGAAATTACTGTTTTTCTATCACAACACAACTTTAAACTTTAAATTAGTATTATCAACGTCTGACAATTGCGACAGCTGACGGTGAACAGCGCGACATAACCATAGATTAATATATACGCCGATCTGCCAGAGATTACGTGTATACCAGAGAACAGGGACGGATCCCATTGTCCGACATTGTCGTTCCATGTCCATCTTGCTTGAATGAGATAATATAATTAATCAATATTGTATCATACCAGATCACTCTTGAAGCTTAATAGGTAGCGAGATGTCTGCGATCTAAGTACGAATTCGAAATTTTTTGTCTCCAGACCGAAAATTATAGAAGGGAAGAGCGCTAAAGTTCTAGGTCTAATGCTAGATGAAAATCTCAGCTGGACTACACATTTTGAGATCCTAAAAAATAAGTTATATTCTTCCCTTTTCCTCATAAGGCGGATAAAACCCTTATTACACCATACATCAGTACTTAATGCCTATCACTCCTTGTTTCACGCAAACCTATCCTTAGGTATTGTTCTCTGGGAAAACTGTTCCAATGCCATTACAATTTTTCGATTGCACAAAAAAAGCTGTTCGAACAATCGCCGGGATTGGTCATCGCGATCACTACAGGCCTTATTTTAGCAGTTCCAGCCATGTATATTTGGCATCAGCTGATAGAAATTCATGGAAGTAAAAATAGTCTAAAGCTAAACTCAGACTACCATCGGTATGGCACGAGATCGGCAAACCAAATTAGAACAAAAAGGTTTAAATATAAAGTGTGCTCGAAAAACTCACTGGATATCGAGCTGTTCAATGCTTTTCCTCAGGCTATTATAGACCTTGAACATAAATATTTTAAAAATATTTGTAAGAAATTATTGCTTAAATATGCCTTTTATTCATGGTCCGAGTACTTAGAAAATGTAAGTCCTAGTTTGTTAGTTTATAAGCAGTCTACACCCCATTTTAGTATTTAATTTTAATTGTCTAGTTTATTAGTTATTTTAATCTGCTGACTGTCTCCAATTGTTATTTTACAAAACGGAGCTAAATAAAGATTATTATTATTATTATTATTATTATTATTATTATTATTATTATTATTATTACATACATTACATATATTGGGAGGCCTTAGTATCTTGCAGGCATCCCTCTTCTATCTTCGCACGAAGGGCGGTATGTACATAGTTAACGAACGCCCTCCAGGCTTTTTTACTCCGTAGCAAGGCCTCCACTATGGTTTCTGCGGAAGAAGTGCCAGCACAGCAAACAAGTCCCCTTCTTTCATCGAAGAAACGACTGCAGTCAAAGAACGTGTGATAAGCATCGTCGTCGTTTTCTGGGCAATACCTGCATTTAGGGGAGCTGACCTTCCCCATTCTGTGAAGATATTTCCTGAAATAGCTATGACCAGTCAGGAACTGACAAAGGTAAAAGTCGATCTATCCTGGGGCCAATATCTTTGATGAGGCGAAAGGTCCAACGGCCCTCGTTGTTTTCACCCCACCTTTTCTGCCAGGTTTGCAGAGTCCCTTCTCTAGCAGCTATTACACCAGCCACAACCATAACCGCAGCAGCAGACACTGTGCGATATGCGCAGGCCACCCTGAGGGCCGCCCTACGTTGGACTGCCAGCACGCGCTTACTATATTTCTTCTTCCCCATAGCATCTGCCCATACCTCTGCACCGTACAGAAGAATAGCATTTGTAGTTGCCATGAGAAGTCGCCTCTTGCTTGACCTTGGGCCACCAATGTTACCCATCAGCCTGCTTAGCGTCATAACTACCTTTGATGCCTTGTCGCACACAATTTGGATGTGGTCCCAGTACTGGAGGCGGCAGTCTAGCACTAGGCCTAGATACTTTACCGCAGTCTTTGTTTGCACCTCGAGATTGTTCACAGACATGGATATTGTTGTAGAGATCCTACGTCGTATGAGCATAATGATCTCGGTCTTTGAGACAGATAACTCGAGTCCATGGCTCCCCATCCATGAGTTTATCCGAATCATTACCTGATTCAGACGTAATTGGGCGTGCTCTGGATTCCCAACAGAGATGACAGCGGCTATGTCATCGGCGTATCCTACTAGGAACACATCATGGGGCATCTCGAGACGTAACAGGCCGTCGTACAGAGCATTCCAGAGATCGGGGCCAAGGACAGAGCCCTGCGCTGCACCGGAGGTTACGTGCTTTATAATCTGGCCTTCCCTTGTCTCATAATGCAACCGACGACTCTCCAGATAATTCTGTACAACGGCCAGAAGGTAGTTAGGTAACCTGAGAGATCGTTGCAAGGTTATTATTATTATTATTATTATTATTATTATTATTATTATTATTATTATTATTATTATTATTATTATTATTATACTTATTATTATTATTATTATTATTATTATTATTATTATTATTATTATTATTATTATTATTACTATTATTATTATTATTATTATGGGGCCTGAGAAATCGTTGCGGAGAGTCCATCGATACAAAAACCGAAAGTAATAAATACTATTTAAAAATGTTTAAATTTAGTGTTTATCATTCAGTTGTAACAGAAAGTTTATTTTGGGTATTATTTAACTCAATTTACTATTTTTGATAAGCCTTTTTATATAAGTTTTGTGTTTAGTTGTTCAAGTAGCAGAATCAACTCAGCAAATAATTCGCAATGGATTTTTTTCTATCGTTTGTTTACACTGACTTGTGAAATGTAATTCGGAATACTCCTTTTTATCTACAGCTTTTTTTGCTGCAGCAGCATCATAAGGCACAACAACACCCATTTTTATTTGTGAGAAACAATTAATAATGAATCACAATGTAGTCTCTAAGCCTACATACCACACAAAAACTTGAAAACATGGAATGAATGTTAATAACTTGACAAAATGACAAACAGGTCTCTCAATATGGTGGAAACGATGCCACTTTTGAAACGTGACATCTTCTTCCAGTGATATTAATTTAATGGTGTTTATACAGAAGCATTGACCAAATCAGGGCGGTATATAGTGTCAATAAACGATTTATACGTTTCTTAGGGTTAATTTTGTGAGAAAGATTGGAAAAGTAAAAGAAACATCTTGTGATCTAAAATGGAAGCGCTTAGTGATAGAACAAATATAAACAAAACACTTAGTCACATTCCACCTCATGGGGTCCCTAGAAAACAATATTTTCCTGAGAAATTTCACTTTGAATCTAAAAGTGATGGAAAAATGTATAAATATTTAGCAATAGGATTAGGGGCCAGGGTACCACACTAATTCAAGGTTAGCAAATTTCCGATATATGTGGAAAATATCTTCGATTAACTTTAGAAGCCATTTCCCGTCATTCTATTTATTCTGAAATCTAATGTTTAAAAGATAATCAATATAATATTCAAAATATTCCGTTTTTCCCTTTTATTCAAATACCACCGACTTTGATAAAAAAATAGAATATATGACAACCGAAAATTCCAGGCCCGGAACTTTTTTCACGCCTGCCCGTCTTAAAAATGACCATAAATTTGTAAGCTGATGTTGATTATGATCTGAGCTTAATTAAGAACCACCCTATGTTGGAATGAAAATCCAAGCAAGCGCATACGTAAACATCGATTCTGCTATATATATCCAACATTTTACAAGAAGGTAGCTGTGACTCCATCAAAACCAAAAAAAAAACTCCTATATATATATACACATATGTATTACACAAAACGTGTGTAATACTCATACTCTACCATATAAGCATCATCCCTTATCTGCACACACGACGGGCCCTTTATAAATATATCCACCGGTTTATGTATAATATGTATCTATCTATATCCAGAGAGGGAAGCTTATAATATTCCTCGTATAAATAAATATGCATGAGCTGTGTGTGTTAGTAGATTATCTACGAGGGATGAAAGAAACCGCTGACACCCGTTACCAATTACTGTCACACGGGGAGATGTTTTTTTTGTTGTTTTTGTTCAAGTCCAAACGACTGCACGAGAGAATGCGAGAATAATATAAGTGACATTTGGATATTTATATATTGGATAATCACGTTATGATGACCGCGGGTGATGTTCCGCAGCAATATATATATATATATATATATATATATATATATATATATATATATACATATATATATTTCCAATCTAATTACAATCTTGACATATAAATGAAGGCCTACTTAGCGCAAGATGCTAATTATTTGTACGGGGTGATTCATGTAATTGAAACAAGAAATAACAAAGATCATCGTGATCATGTGAATAGGTAGACATTTTAAGAACCACCCTTATTGTATTTATTACTTTTTGATAGATTTCCCAAAAGAAGGAGCAATACAATTCGACTGTAGGTTTTTTTCTCGAGTATGTAGCCTCGGATCGGATTTTCGGATAGTAAATGTGCACCGATTTTGATGATTGATCTAATAAAGTTGCTCATAATTTTTGACCGACGAACCCAAACGGAGGAGGTATTCAATTCGAGTCTCTGCCTTTTTTTGGTTTTGGCGTTTTATTTAGTAAACGTAATCCGATTTTGATGATTTTTGTTTGATTTATCTGAAAAAGGAGACTTATGTGAAATGGTCCCATAATCGTAAAAATCCAAATCCGAAATATCCTTCCTTTAAAAAACACCCCCGAAGGGGGTGAAGGGTACAGTTTTTCCTGAAAATCAAAAATCTGAGGTGGCAAAATTAAAGGTAGCACAATATCTGGAAACGTTTGAATTGAACATGTTTTCAAAAGAGTTACGGTTGTAGAGTTACAGCGGTCGTAAAATGGTAAAATCTAAAATACGTATTTCCACCGCGATGTTTTGGGATATCTAAATAATAACAAGTACAACAAAAGTATATAAGTGGGTAATTGGATAAGTACCTACTATCTTCTTTGGCATTAGTGAACGTTCAACGATTTTATGACTAATGTTACAATCAAAAGTGTGAAATAAATATTTTATATAAAAAAATGGACCAACGTTATTTTTTGGTGCACTGAAAAATACGTAATAATATTAATTCTATTGGTGCTGGTACTTGTGAAGTTGGTGCCAAAGGTTATCAATCTAACTGCAACTGCACAACTTCAAAAGTAACAGCACCAACAGAATTAATATTATTTTGTATTTTTCAGTGCACCAACGTCGGTCCAATTTTTTGTAAAAAAATATCTATTCTTATTTCTTCAATTAACTATCAGTATTTCTGTAGGTACAGTTATATTTCCATCTACTCTATCTTGAACAGTTCGGAAAGGGGGAAGGTGTAATAAAAATAATAAGCATAAATATTATTTTCAAATACATTTCAAGTAAACCAACTTCAATCCTTAATTGCTCTTGCAATCGACAATCGATATAAATTTTATTTGAATATTCAAGAAAATAACCTGGTAACACAGTACGATTAGAATTGTGTACTTCCTCGTTTATGAAGTCGGCTTCTTCAACTTCTGTTTATTTCCAAACAATTTAGAAACAAAATTTCTTTTGGAAATATCGAAAAGACAATCGGATATCTCTATATCTATGTAGGAAATTGGATGTGGAGATGCGGGGAGGCTGCATACTGCACAACAAACTGAGTGACATTACGGAGACTTGAGTTAAAATCGCTATTAAACGCTCAATCCAATTGGACATGGACCCTCTTCACTGTCAATTGCACAATAGGTGTGGACTCACCTCAAAAATATTCATGCTGGTAGGTACAGTGTTTTTACTTAATATATGATGTATATGATTATCGAACAGGTACCAGTGACGTAGCCTTAATGTGGATATTGCACAAAGCAGTGTAAATATAAAAAAAATATTTAGCTACCAGAATAGGCAAAGGTAAGATAATCTGATGAAATACTTTCAAGTAATTTTTTTTCTTCGAGTAATACATAACTTTATCCAAATACATTCAAAGAAGAAAGTTATTGTAATGGATCCGATTCTGAATCTTTCTAACTTTGACACTTTTGTCTTTAGAATCGGGAAGAATGATTTTGAGGAAAATATAAAGTGTAAAGTCACCAATATTGTATCACCTCCTAAATCGTACCATCTTTATATTGCTTAAATTTGAAAGCGTGAGTGTCATCTATGTACTCCTGTAGGTTAGACCGTGTATGGTTTACACGTATACTGTAGACGAAAACAAACCAACCAAAAGTATGACCCTTATATAATATACCTACATATATTTAATACTCCTATATTGCTATCGATCCTTATGTAATATACATACAAGGTGTTTCATAAGGAATGGTCATACTCTTTATGATATACTCTATGGTCAATTTTGAGTCGATTTGACAACATTTATCTATAAACAAAAACGTACCCTTAGAAAGTTTCAAAGTTTCATTACATCGATAAGTTTTTTGGCTGTAAAATCCTAACAGTACAGAAAATAGCTTGAAATTTTGGTATCTACCATTTCTTAGGTTCAAAAATCGTTTGCGAGTAGAGTTGAAACGTTCCAGTAGGCAAGGGGTGAAATAAGCATTGCAACTCTTTTCAACCCCCATATTTTCAGTTCTCTTTACATCTGGCAATACTTTTTAGAAATTTTGAAAAGAATACTTTCTTAAGAGACTTTTTTGCCTCTTGTCACATTCTGTTTGGAGTAACTGTTTTCCAGATAATTGGCAAAAATGGAACGCATGAACTCGTTAACATTTAGGAATATCGGAGTTGCCATGACATTTTGACGTTTCTGATTTCTCGACTTGTTGCAGAATTAAATTTGTCACATTTATCACGTTGGAGAATCTTAACAAAACTGTAATAAAACCCATACATTAAATAAAACAAGATTTTAATCCTTGCAGTTTTTTATTAACGCAATGTAATGTAATGCAACTTTGAAGGGCTGTAACTTTATAAGGATGCGTTATTGTGTTTGGATAAATGTTGTCATTTCGACTTAAAATTGACCACAGAATATGCCTTTAAGAGTATGACCATTCTTTATGAAACTGTATATTTAATACTCTTGTACCTGCTAGCTGCTAGCGCCTAACGATTGTACCACTGGAGTGGTGGTAATAGCCAATCGCTCTGCTGGTAAAGTACTCGCTACGAGTCTTGCAATGACGCTGATTGGTGAGATCTCGAGATGTGTATCCGAAGTACATAGATCAGTGATATGTATGTTTATACCTTCTTATTTCGATCGTAGCTTAGACCCAATCAGTAATATAGAAGTATTAATTAGAGGTAAAAAACTGTTGTTTTATTACGTCCAATATGATGTGTCGTGATAAATTTACCTCCTTTTCAAGCAAATCTTCTGTTTCTACTGCACTGTTTTAGAAAAAACTATCAAGCTCAGTTTTTGCTGCAGAGCAACCGCCACAGATGGATTAAAATAATTTGAATAATATTGTATAGCAACCTGTTGAAATCCTTAGACATGGAGTAGGTATGGGTAGGAATACAGCATATGAATTTCTAACCATATAATATAATATATTGTCCTTGAATTATGGTTGTGTTATTCCAATAAGGGTCTAGATTCTATATTGATGTATAATGATTGTAGGTATGATGGTTGGTATTGACAACCCTTGTGCAATTTTATGCGCTATTTCAGAACCCAGTAAAATGTGCAAGATTTGTTCGGAGAGATTAAAACTGAATGGGAATATTGTAAAATAAACTGTATACATTACACAGATTTTATAAGAAAACCTACTACGGAAGCCTCTTCACGCGTGCTAGACCGATTTATTTATTATTCGAGATGCGTGTTCTATGTTATGACACAAACTTTTAATATAAAGCAGCTTGTATTATTAATAACAATAAATGGGATTTATTATCTCCTTTTCAGTGATATGGATCACTTCGTACACAAGGAAAAAAAATGTAGAACTATCAATCGAAGGCAAACATCTCGGTTCTATTTTTTGATATATATTTCTTGTACGAGAATGGGATTTTCTGAGAATTAAGAATCAATATTCTAGTCCAAAATAAATATCAATAAAAACTTCAAATAATTTTAATATGTAAAATCACAAAGGCATAAACTTTTTATTATTATTTACTTTATAGTGCGTCAACTAAGGTCATTGGCACTTGTAACTATACATATTTATTAAAAATAGGACCTCAAACTTTTGTAGTGGACTGTACTGAATTTTCCATCGAAATGTATTTCCGATTTTTCTTTATGTACATGAGGATCACCTTAACATTAAGAAATTAAACGTGATGAGTTCCATTCGCTTGTGTATTTCTAGTTAAATAATAAATATTACTTTTTACAAAAAAATGGACCGACGTTAATAGTTGGTGCACTGAAAAATACGGAATAATATTCTATTGGTGCTGTTACTTCTGAAGTTGTGCAGTTGCAGTCAGATTGAGAACTCTTGGCACTAACTTAACAAGTACCGGCACCAATAGAATTATTATTTCGTATTTTTCAGTGCACCAATTAATAACGTCGATCCAATTTTCTGTGAAAAATAATATTTACTTCACACTTTTGATTGTCGCATTAGTCACGAAAATCATTGAACGTTCACTAATACCAAAGAAGATAGTAAGTACTTATCCTATTACCCACGTTTATTCTTTGCTTACTGTTATGTAGAGATCTCAGAACATCGCTGCGGAAATACGCTTAAGTATTTTACCACCGTTCAACTCGAAAATCGTAACTCTCATGAAAATATGTGCTGCAAATATTATTGTCTTCCATGTGGTACCCACAGATTTTCAATTTTAGAAAAGAAATCAGAGTACGATTACTACGCGCGAACGAACCAAACAAAAACCGACAGTCGAATTGTATACCTCCTCCGTTCGGAGTTCCTTGGTCAAAAAATAGCACATTATATTACCTACCGAAAGCATACTATATTTACCATTAATAAAAAAAACTGCAATTTAGAATTACTTACAATAAAAGATTGTAGGTTAGTTATGACAAAATTGAACCTTGTTACTTACATATTCGTATATCGTCAAGCTCCGTTTTTTCCTTCGTTTTAAACAGTTGCCTTCTCAAACTGATTTATTAAATTTAAACGGCCCAACACTCATGCAACTGAGACATTTTCCATTTATATCCTGATCAGATAAAAAGAAAGAAACAGATTCTCATTTCTCATTAGTCATTAAGCGGCACAAGTCTCTGTTAGAGGATTTCCTCATTTTTGAGCAGGTGTCTTCTATATACTTCCATCGGCTTACTGAGAGTGTCGCAGAAACGGAAACTTCGTACAAACACCTGCTAGATCTTTTCGCTGTATATATGTAACAACTTAGAACATTCGTATGCAGCAGCAATCCTGCAAAGAACATATTTCATCGTGATTTGACAGTAAGTGGATTCGTTGGGTAAACGATTTTGAGCGACGATTTGACAAATTTATTCAGGTGTTATCTTATTGTTGGATATAAATAAAATAACAGTTTCTGCTATTTCTAGTAAATTCTTGAAATCATTTATTAATTTTTGTCTGTCTCTTTCTTTGTCTGAGCTAATCTCCAAAACGGCTGAACGAATTTTGACGAGACTTTTATTGGCTAGTGGAAGACACTTCAAGGAATAATCACTGTCAAAGGTGGCCTCTTGCCAAGTTGTTCCATTTTGTTATTATTGCTAATAAATGATTGACGGATAACTTATAATTTGTTCTAAAATCTACGTAAGCACCTACTTATCTAAATTTTCCGCAAAGGTGATTTCGAGGTTATTTCTGGACATTTTATAGATATATTTGGATTTGTCTCTCTCTTAGCTACACAACCTGAATCTTATAAGTCATATAGGTTTTAATATTTAAATATATAAATATATACATAAGTAATTTAGTGTATTTTAGTAGCTGGATTTTCGTTCAAAAAGCTAATATTTTTTTGGCATTTGATGTCGAGTCTCTTTTTTTTTCTTTTTAAGATTCTCTGCCCATCGGAGATCTACATCCAGATTCATTAGAGAAGAAAATAAAAACAAAATAACTTGCTATTTGGGACTGCAATAATTAAAGTTGCTGAATTTACGTAAGCTCGGGTGTCAACATTTATTCCAACTGGAGCACCAGATATAGCTTTTCCTTGAATAAATAATATAAGGTTTTGACTTTTACCTCCATCACTTTCATTGATTCGAAGCTTAAGTTTGTAATATTTGTCCCTTCAATTGTTATCGGTATAATTAATTCTGACAAGCCACTTTTTTGTCCAGAGTCCAGATATACTTTGTTAACGGCCAGTTGAAGATTTTTGGCTACTTCTTTAATATTGTTACCAATACCTACCAATAGCCAGAATAGCTGTGTCGTTAGCAAAAGTCTGCCAAGTGACGTTTTATACTTGAGAGATATCACGGGTGTACAGTGAATAGAGATTTGGCCCCAAAAGGCTTCCTTGAAGTTTCTGCCTTTACTTATATCGTAAATTTTATTCTAAGAAATGAGCGTTTTGTCTTGGTAACATGCTTTCTTGTTTATTCGATAATCCTGGGTGAAGGTCCTTTATAATAATTATTTCATAAAATTGTCCCGATTATTTTATGTCAATCATATTTGTTTCTATCCGATATTATCCGAAATTTTTAACGGTTGCAACCGATAACTCGCCGTGTTCACGATCAAGTGCCGGCATTTTTCATAGACACATCCCGGTCGAGACCTTTTTAATCCCTTTTGAGTACCAACAACACTGGTCTCATGGTAGTTTTCTATTAAAAAAAAGTCCCATCACAGCGACACAATTAGCCAATAATCCTCGTCGCTAAATCCCCATTTATTCCTCTCCATATAACTGACAGAGGAGTGGCAAGGGAGCCATCTCCTCTCCGTTTATATAATGTTATCAAGAATAAAATATACACTTTTAATGCTGCATAGCAATTACGCACTGACGGATTTTTATATTGCGAAAGGTTTTGCTGTTGGCAAATGCACGAGGAAGTTTTGAAGAGGGTTGGCTCTAATAACAAGCACCGCCTTCAGGAGTGGTATTAATAATTTTCGCGGATGTTTTCATTCCGTTTTTTTCCTATTCACCCTCTTTCACTCATCAGCTGTCTCTTTCTTTTACTGACAGAATACACTCAGATAAAGATGATGAGACAATAAGTAATGTAACGCTGCTTCCAATTTTTTCTGTGGATCAAGATTCTGACGTTTATTAAGAAGTCACTGTGAATTTCTTATTAATAATGAACACAATAGGGTAGTCTAGTTCACAAGTTTACAACAGAGTTAATTCTTACAGTTGCAATTTAAAATATTTGCGGTAGCTCATTGGATTCGATGACAAATTGCAAGAATTATAAAAAAATAAAAAATCTCAAAAAGTGTAGTTTTTTAAAGATTTGTTAACAGCTACTGACTTACGAGAAATTTGAAACAAATCCAAGCAGGTGGGAGAATTTCCAAACAACAGAAAGAATCCCATAGAAAAATTATTTCTTTATTTAATTATATGAAAAAATATGTTATTATATAGAATTTTAGACAGTACATTTTCTAGAAGAAAGAGAATCATCCTTGGTATCAGCTCTTGTTTTGATGGCATATGTAAGATATAAATTATATAAAAATATAAATATTTTGCATATTATTGTTCTGGTTTCCAATTTAAGGTGCTTGATTCTGAGCCTGCAGTGGTTGCTGCCTTCCTTAATTGGTTATTTGTTTCATGGAACATACCTATCCTTGATGACTTGTTATATCTACTCCTAGATATTTCATCGACATTATTTGGTTTATGACTACCTACAATCAATAATTTGCATCTTTGGCTCCTTGGAAACAGTTAGACATTCCGTTTTTTCTGTTTATATTCTGCATCGTCTGCGTAGCATATAATGGTGATATTTCTCTTTGTCATTTCATAGCGCGTTAGTATTTTCAATTTCTCATTATTTTGTTCATTACGAGATTGAATTGGAAAGGTCTTAAGCTGTCTTTTTGCCTTATATTTCCTTTATTTCTTCAGATTATTTTCTATTGGTTTTTATTTTAGTTAAGCAGTTAAAATTAGGTTTTCCCATAACCCTTATTTTACATTTTTCTCTTAAAGAAGGTATACTATGTTGCTTAATCTTATTCTATCAAATGCTTCTGTTAGGTCCAAGAAGCACATAAAGGCAGGAATGTTGTATTTTATAAATTTTGCTATTATCTAGCGAATTATGAGATTATGAGAATGGCTTCTGTTGTCGAACTATTCTTCCAAAACCCCCTGCTCTTAAGTATTCAACTACAATTAATTTCGATGGAGATTTTTTGTACTGTTTCTAGCAGTGATATTCCTCTGTTGTTTGCGGTGTTTTTCCATTCGTCATTTTCAAATATTAATGTAGTAATGCTTGTTTTCTATTTCTATTTCTATTCTTCTTCTTCAACGATTGCGTATCGAATTTGGGATATAATGTCAACGCCACTCGGAATGAAGGTGTGTGCGATTCGTCAGAGGGAGGAGCATCTTGACGAGTGGGGCCGGGTGGTATAAGTGTAAGGCATACTGCTATTGGTCACCGATACATGCCAAAGTCAAGATTATATACCGAAACATCTAGTCAGTTCGCGCTATTGGTGGAATGTTCGTGGCGTTGGAAGATGGTGGAAAATTCTAGATGAAGGGTCCTGTCTATATATTGGAGAGGATTTGCTGGAGTCAGTCAGATAGTGCAGTAGAGTAAGTCATTACGGTAAATCTGTGATATTTTATTATGCAAATAAATAAACTTGAAAAATAAATAATTCCCAGTCATTTTTATATGCCTTTTACAATTCTGTTGATAATAATAGCAATATCTAATAGACTAGAACTCTTAATATTATTTCGCTTTGTGGAGACATTTTGGCAACGATATTTGAAAAATAAATTAGTACTAGGAATATAAGGAGATAATTTTTATAACAATGACTAGTAATAATAAAGCTTAAGTTTCGGAAATCGACATTTTGTTTGAGCATTTTTTCCCTCATCAAGATTTTTTTTTAAATTTTTCGAGTGTTATTAGTTTCCGAGTTGATTTCACAAAAAAGTACGTCCATATTGAATCTCTGACGCAAACAGAGATTTGTATCTGATGTGATGAGGTATGTGGCATCGTAGCTTCCAAACGGATGCATTGATTTCAATTTAGTTTATTTTCTTTGAAATATGAATTGTTCGACAGTACCTACCTACCTACTTATAGCTAGTTTTTTAATTAGTTTTTGTCGCGGATTTTATTGAACTGGTAGGTATTTTATTTAGAATCTTTAAATAATCAATTCACATTTTTTATGGGCGAATCTGAAAATTTCTTACATTTTTAGGTGTCCGTACTTCCGATGAAAAAACCGCCACAGCCATTTTATTCCACATTTATAAGATGGAAAAAGTTTAAGTTTGGAAGCTAGGTACCTACCTATACTTTTCTGGAAAAAAATTGAAAATGAAAAGAAAAAATCTTCAAGGACATCATGTGGCATATCAAATAGAGGACTGTGTATATGAGTAATTTAAATATATTTAAAAAAAAATACAGAATATGAATAGGCATTTCCTTATTGTTTACTGGAAAACCTATACAAAGATCATAAGCACGGAACTTTTTCCACATTAACCCAACTCGCACTTTTTTCAACCTGTCATTACGAATTCAATGAGCTATCGCAAGTATTTTAATTTACAGTAGCAAGAATTAACACAGTTTTGAGCTTGTAAACTACACTAATAATATTAATAAACGCAATTGGAAACCATTTGAAAATGTTCAATTGTAAATTTAGCTTTGAACCTATTCAACGTATTCTCGAATAAATCATGCAATATGCCATACAAGAAACAGCTGTATCGTACAATCGGCAATACTGGCGCGCTTACTTGGAAACCGAGCATACCAAGTCAATGCGATTTCCTCTCCAGAAAACACAAATAGTCCGTTATTAGTCATATCAGATGGCCACTATATCACATCCACGGATGAGAAAAAAACTCGCATTACGGTCCAGCCTTTCTCAGTCATCAGATAGCGCTGCACGTAGATGCGGCAATAAATCATAATACTAGAAGAAGAGATGGCGCAGTCGGTCGCGGCCGTAAAATCATAATATGCCCCCTTAGATCGCTTCCTTGCCAGATAAAGATGCTGGTGGGTCTATACGAGAAAATTATACAGTCCTGACCGTTTACATAGGCACGCAAAACAAACCATTACTCAATGGATGTTTTTGATTCCTGCGGCCCAAGATGGCCCAACAAATAAGTTTTATACTCTCATGCAACGCGCAGATCACATTTGCGAGCGGGTGTGTTTTTGACAGGGCTGCTGCGCCGCAATAACGATAACATAAACTCTCCGATATCCTTCCAAGATTGGTCAAGCCAGATAGCAGCATAGAGTCCCTTCCTCTCTTTTTCTCAATGTCTTGCTCGTTTTGCTGTAACGTGATTGCATCCGGGAATGTTTTGTGCTGATAGATAAATAAGGAGATATGGGGAGGACGCCAGATGGCGATAGTAGAAATCTCTGAAGACGAAGAAGAAGAACCAGAAGGCACACCCAAGGGGTTATTTAGTGAGACGATGTGACCTCCATGTCTATGAGAGCGCCGCAGATGATTGATGAACTCGAACTCTGCCAGATGATATGGAGAGATTAGATTCTGTTCCAATTTAGATAGATAATTGCCAGTACATTAGATGAAATTGTTTGCTAATGGAGCCCAATGGACTTGCACTTCCCCTTGTACTGGTAGTGGACATAGGAATTTGGGGAATAGGTTCTTATTAATAATGGAATGGATTGAAATGATACGACCCAATAGTTAAGAGGCTTTTGTAGTTATCTACGGCAATATACATTGCGACCGTATGATAGTTGATAGTAGCCTAATTAATCTATACAAGGTGATTCATTAAGAATTTCCAGTCTCCAAACCATAGATTCTAGACCCCAAAATATAAAGATTTAGCTCAATAGTCCTTATACCAACAAATATTGCAGATTTCCGAGATACAGGGTGTTTAAAGTTGCAATTTATTTTTGTTTCAATAGTTTCTGCTAGAAAATTTGTAGTTTTGTGTTTTTTGGCATGGTGATTACGAATTTGACTTATGATTTGGCATTTCTTATACATGGTGTCATTAATTATTTTTTTCTCATTAAAATTAAAAGGTAGGTATTGAATTTTTCTAAAGCAAATAACTTAAAAACCGATCGAGTTACACAAATCAAACAAGAGTGACTTTTCAAGAGGAAATGAACGTTTTTGCCAAAAATAATAGGCTACAAATTTTCTAGCAGAAACTATTAAAATATAAAAAAATATTGCATAATTCAATAAATAAATTTCAACTTTAAACACCCTGTATCTTGGAAAGCTATGGGACTATTGAGTTAAATCATCATATTTTGGGGTCTAGAATCTATGGTTTGGAAATTGGACATTCTCAATAAATCACCCGGTATAACAAAAAAAAAACTTCATTTCGAATCGGCTGATCCGATGTCCTTCAATTAATTTATGAAAAAAATATAAATCTGAATAAAACTTTGGTAGTAAACTAGGAAGTTATTTTGGAAGTTGTATCTAGATACCTATAACTGCAAATCAAAAATACTGTACCAATAGAAATAACGTTATTTTGTATTTTTTATTAGTTCAGATAATAAATTAGCTCCATTTTTTTCTGCAAAATATTTATACATTTAACTCTTGGAGAAGAAAATTAAGTACCTACCTGCCATGTAAGAAATCAGTAAGTTTTTAGGAATTTTGTGTTATTTACTTACTTGATAATTTTTGCGAAGCTGTTATCCCTGATAACCCTGCAACATTTGACTTGTTTCAAGTTTTTAACATGTTTCATAAAAATATAGGTACCTACCTTTTGATCAAATTATACTCCCGGTGTTTGATATATCCGTTGTTGACACGCAAGAAGGGTTTTTGTTGAAGAAAAATTAATAACAGGGTGTTTTATCAAAGTTACGTTTATTGCGATTTTCTCATAAAGATGAAAATACCTTTAAAAGTTTCCTGTATAAACTATTAAAACCCTATAATACCAGAATAAATTTGATATTGAAATTCAGGGTAGTATATTTTGCCTGTGTTGCTAAATCCGATCCAGTATGGTTAGTATTGAGTGAAGTTATCATTTTACAGCATATTGATGTTCCGTTCCAAAAATCTTTCCAGTAGGTACTGGAAATGAGCTTTTTGTCAAACGCTGACAGCTGTGATTGTATTTTGTAAATCATTTAATCTCATTTGACGTTTATTGACAACTATACTCTATAAATAACGTCGATACACCGGTGAGACACCAGCATATTATGGCCTAGGTTGGTGACATAACTCTATACTGGTCAGTAGGTATGCAGGATAGAATTTCGAAATACAGGCTTTATATTTGATATATTTTATGTATTTAATTTAAATCAAAATAACTTTCGATATGCTGTGACATTATCCTGAAACACCGTGTTTATTTCGAATTAATCTTAATATGCAAAGCTGTCTTTGACATTTATTTGAAAAATTTCGTTCGTTACAACTATGAATCTTTTAATTATATAATGATCACCCTGTATACATATGAAATCCTAAGATGTTTTAATGGAATAGGAGGATAGGCTTGGGGTAAACAACGAAAAATTTGAGTGTCTTTTGTATAAAATAAATTTCCCTATTTTCAAAAATAAAGTTATGACAGCCATTCAAATGCTTTTTTATTAAATAACCATGTGACTTGAAAACGGCTGGATGGATTTTAGCAAACATGATGTCGTTTAGTAAAGCTTCTATAAGAAGAACAGATCTACTTATCTTGTTGTGACTGTGATTGGTTATGTTATCACTAGAGCGAATTTTTTGTTATAAGGAGATAAATTGCAAAATTTCTCAAAGAATTTAAACATTTTGATATTAGTTTTTCGCCATATTGAAGTAGATAAATGATGCCCAAACAAGCTTGTGGAAACCGCTGCCCTAGGGGATCTACCCTATGGAAAATCCTAAATCTTATCATCGAGTGTTAAATAATCGCTACTGGCTTTAGATTTTTTGAAATGAGGCTTTTCGATATAAAATAAGAAAGACTTTAAGTTAGCAGTAGATATTAGGTTAGGTAGATTTTCTATATAAAGAAAAGTCCAACATATCGATAAATCCGAGGAAGAGTTAAAATCAGAACCCTATATATGTATTAGGTAAGCACCTAAGTAAGCATTATGACATTTTCATTAAAAGTTGCGAACTAACAGTGATGACATTTCAGGTTATTTATATTACTTTCCTACGCTACTATAGTAGCTGTATAAGGAAAGTATTGTAATCATGTAAAATTTTCAGTATCGAGATTTTTTACAAATGTTGACGTTTCAGAGTTTTCTAAATCTAATAAACATATTTTCAGCCATTGGTCTGTTCGTCTGTCTGTATGTCCGTCTGTCTTTCTGTGACAGCATTATCTCGGGAACGGATCGGTGTATTTTGTTGCTTTCTTTTTTATTTTGTTTGGTACCTATATTCCGCCGATGGCACTGAATGAGAATCCTGTATACACTGGGTATTCAGCTATAGCCAAAAAACGTGATTTGCTCAAGACTATAGCGCGAAAACGGCTCTAAGGATTTTGATTAAACTTGCCTAAAGTATTCTTCTGAGAGCCCTTTACCACCCACATATAGCACCATCTCTGAGAAAAAGCAAAAAAAAGTTATGCTTGAATAAAATTCCGTATTTTCCACATGTTTCTTCAGATTCTGGCTAAACGTTTCATCTTGCGAAAAAATGTTACATGACCATTATTGTTTGTCTTGACAAAAAAAGAGTGGTAGCACGATTTGACCAGATGATTTTTACTATACTACCGCTATTATCGTCGCTATGTAAGAAAAGTATTGTAGTAGTGTAAAATATTTCATTCACTGGAATTTGTCTGCGAGCGGTAGGATAGTCATGTGAGTGGACACACCAGATTTTTTTTCATGGTTCCTAGTTTTGAAATAGAAATTTGAGTAATTCAGAAAATGATCATTGATGATTTTCATTTTGATAATTCAATATCGATTAACTTATGTCTAATATCGAATTTATAATAGATTTCAAAATATAATATTTTTAAAAAAAATTTGAAGAATAAATAGAAAAACTTCAAAATCAAAATCCATTTTCTTATTAAATTTTGGTTCTCTGATATTTTAGTTTAGGTGCAAGATATGGAGACACGATTTTCACTAGCTGGTTTGAGCATTATTTTTCAATTTTATTATCGCAAAAAATTAATATCAACACGTTCATTTTTTTTCTAGAAATTTCACAATATTTCTCCTCATATGAAAAAATAACTTATAAGTGGTAACAACCAAATTACAGATGCTTATTTACAGAAACATTCGAACTCCTCTACCACTGATTTTTTTGAGGTAGGGGAAAAAGTGTCATACAAAAATACTTTTTTCAAATACACAATCTTGATTTGGTAAAATTTTGAGAAAGATAACATTTTTAATTCAAGATAGTCATTACGCTCCCTAGCGGCCATTATAATTTGAAAATATTGGAATTATTCAAAGGAATAGTGCATTTTCCGACAAAGATATTGTTTTCTTCAGTGCTCGAAAGTTGAACTTTCAAGGAATGAGTTGCAAAAGCTGTTTTTAGGTTGGCTTGAGTTATTCACTCTCCAGGGTCTGAAAGTATTGGGGCAAGGGACAAGGAATTTTGATGAGATAAATAAATAAGTGAGACTGCAAAACATCAATCATCATTCAGATTATTATCCAAATGGAGTTCAAGTTTGTCGTTCAATATTGAAAGGCACCGTCAACGATAACACAACATTATTGAAATTATTAAATAGTCTTTATTACTTTCGGTTCTTGTACCAATGGAGTCCGCAGCGATTTCTCAGGCCCCGTAGTTAGATCGCAGACATCTCGCCGCCTGTTAAGCTCCAAGTGTGATCCAATATTGGTAATTATAATTATCTCATTCAATCTCATTCAACCAAGATCATTATTTTGTCGACATGGAACGACAATGGGATCCGTCACTGGAATTACGCACTAGCATGGAGCGTTTTTATACGTCTCGTTCTCTGGTATATAGGTACTTTCTGGAAGATCGTCTATGGTTATGTCGCAATTGTCAGACGTTATTGTTAATTTAAAGTTTAATTTTGTGTTGTGGTAGACAAACAGTAATTTGTTATGGAATTGCTGTTGCTGGCAAACACATATACATAAGTATAGCTAAAATCGAGAAAAGGATTGCAATAGTAGGTACTCATCGGTACGGTTTAAATCTTAAATGCCCAATAAAAACTATTTTTAATTTTTTTTCAAAAATTTCACTTGTTTTGAAAACTTGCATCATCTCATTAGTTTAAACTTAGAGCATCTTAATTAGAAACTTAACTTTCCATTCGCCAGCTCTCAGAACTGATAGTTTTATTACGATTTTTTTATACTTTCATTCATTCATTTGGCATCAATGTTTAATTCGTTTATTTACATTATATATCGATTGCACATAATGCCACTAAATAAATACATCCTCAAATGAACATGCCTGTGTTTTTCAGAAAACCTTAGCAGCTTGAAGTAGAAGTGGGGCGTGCCACCACTGCATAATCCGACTTTATTAAAAATGTCGGCGGTAGTGTAGAGAGACACCGAGCCACAAATGGGGTCGGGGGCATTTTGGAGGCGGCTGGCGATGAGCGACATTCGGCACCCATGCCGTCACTTGAATACTAAAATTTGCCACTTCGTCACCCACCGACCTGCTGGCTATGTGGATGTGTTTGAGGATCGGCTGTGGTCCTTCGCAATTCTTGGTGGAAGCGGTTAGATTCACTAGCCTCGATGACACTCGAATCGTTTGTTAGCAGTGGCGGACCTTCTTCCTCGATGACACTGGTCAATATTACCAACTAAAAGCTGGCAACCGACTAGCTTCTAGTAAAATTTCATAGTGTAATTATGTTCACTATAGTGCGTTTAAGACTGAGAATGCAGTGTGGGGTCTTATGGAGCACATCGTTGTCAGCGCGTTATTTATTATACCGGACTCGATTCATATATTTAAATACATGTATAAATATATCTCTAGTTGGATCTGCCCAACGACCAAAATGCTACGGTATAAACATACATATCTCTGTGCATATACAGGGTGCTTCAGAATAAAATACCGTAAATTGGGGATTGTGTAGATCTTGACGAGAAATTAGGAAAAGCTAAATAACATTTTCGGTAAACCTTCCTGTTAATGTTCTACAGGGTGATGAAGTGAAAGTGTGTTTCATTTGAATCTAACATTATATTGTAACGTGGATAGGTAGTCATTTACTTACGGTTGTTATTCGTTTATTATTTATTTATTCTTCTACCTTGCTTACAATAGTTGTTGCTTATATATTTCATTATGTGGTTCTAGAATTATTGTAGATTTATTCTCGATCCTTCCAGAAACTTATGTGAGGTACAATTTGTCATACTATTGTCAGTTTGACAAGGCTCTAGAACATTATTATGTGCATCTAGATGTTTATAGAACATTCTCGATGAATATCATTTCATGATTTAGATATATAAAGCCATGTCGATCACGGGTCACAGTCAGTCTTATAAAGTCAGTTGATAACAGTCAGTCTGTGGAATCAGATGTTAATAGTAGTTCAGTCGGTAAAGACAGTGAAATTTTAGATTGTCAAGGTGACAAGTGGTGACAGTTGTACTACAACAGAAGGTCGTGTACAGAGTATTCGAAATAAACCATTGGAAGCAATCTGCGAACTTTTGAGTCTTACGCAAGTGAACTCACCTCACAACGTTTGTTTAGCACGGGGTTAAACGCTACAATTTTCTATTTTGAAAAATAAAAATGTTCATTTAAGTTTTACTGTATGTACTTGTAGTATTAAATTTAAAATAACTCAAAAACGGAAGGCTCTAGAGACATGAACTAGGAATATATTTTCGATGAAAAATCGTATGGGGATTAATTATGAGTATACATTTTTATAATAATACAGGATGCGCAAAAAGTATAGATCTAAATGATTTGGTAACCCCTCTTTAATACGCCAATGGATAATCGAAATTTGTCTAAAAGACATTTGCTGATTTTTACTGATAAACAACTAGTACATGCCGATTTTAAAGTTAATATCTCTAGTCTAAGTGAAAATATTTAAAAAATATGTATTTAACACTTACACTTCATCACCGTGTAGAACTTTAACCGACAAATTTAGCTTTTTTCAATCCCCAATTTACAGTACTTTATTCTAAAACACCCTGTATATGTACAGTACTTCTGTTTACACGTTTTGTGCACTGACCAATTCGCGTGTTGCTAGGCCAATTGCCAAATCTTGTTAGTAGTCTACAAGAAGAGGGCCTACTATTATACCACCACATTTATGGTGCATTCGTGAGGCCATGCCCCATGTCATGTGCACAGTGTCTTTAGTACATAGAGAGAGACAGAAGGGCCGATATATCGCTCGACTCGAGTCAGGTATGGTTTATCAGATTTTTTTTTATTAATAATAATAAACAATGAATTTCAAAATTTTGAAAAATTATTACAGTTAAAGTTAAAGAATGGCAAAACTATGAGACGTTTTTTTTAAACTACTTGTATTTCGTAACAAAGGGTAGGTAAGGCTGATAAACTTTAAGAAATTCGTCTATCCTCTGAGGTCTAAGAAAATCGAATAAAAAATGATCGCTAAATTTTAATGAAGATTCATATCATCAATTTTCTCTTTCACTTTGTTTAACAAATGACTGATGAAAGACTCGAAAATATGAAAGAAATATTTCTTACAAAAAATAGGGCCGACTTTATTAGTTGGTGCTACCAAATAATCTTTGTGCATTTCAGTCAACTTTTCGTTATCTTCATCAGTTACGACGACAAATTTATCAAGAACTTAGAGATATTTCTAACACGCATAATATACTATATCTCAGACATGTCCATAGAAACTAGATTTTATATTAAACATATTCTCCAAGACAAACAAACATAAGTGTCATATAGCCGATCCAAAGATTTTTTGTTAATTTGTGTAGAATAGGAAGCATTCATCCAAATCATCATTGTGTTCTACCCCATTGGTAGTAAAGGTGGCGGACGGCTTTTCTATTCTATACTAACCTGTCATATTCAAAGCAAGCAAAATACAATTTAACTGCTAACAATAACCAACGCATAACCGGGGACCTCAGTGATGTTATTGGATATTCAAAGAGGGTATACGATGAAATATCCAGAGGCACGGGGTAACAGTATATATATACCTATATGTATATAGAAACACTATCATGGACGTGGGAAAATCACATTTATATATGAGTGTGTACGTATAACCATTGCGTTCATCAAATACCCAAAGAAAATTTGCATAACAGCTTGAATTTTCATCTAATGTTGCCAAATTGACTCAAGAACTTTGCTCACCCAGCTATGATTGATATTTTATTTTATAAATTAATATAGTCAATTAATGGACCTTATTATTGAGAGAAAAAACAATCGAAAGATTATAGCCCTTACCAGTAGAAAAAATAATAATAATCTGTTGTGTATGAATTGAATATGAAAAGTTTTGATTTATATTTGAGAGATGCGATTAATATAAATCTGTCACTTATATTCTTAAGTTCTTCTAAGTTGCGAGATATATTTTCTTACGTTTCTTATTTTGTTTGATATTAGATTTTTCAGTTCCAGTAGATATAAATTGACTTCGTTATAGGTATATTTTGGTTTTTCTTGGTGTTGCTCTCAGATGGAGTAGGTTTGTTTTCATTCCTTGAGTTGGTGATGCGTTGTCTTCTTAAGATTTCAGGAGTTTTAAATCCTTTTTACTGGATCTCTGTCAGCAAAAGGTAAAAAATACTTCTGTGATGAGGCGACTTGAAAAAATTATTGCACTGGCTTTAATTTACTTTATACGTTTGTGAACACTTGTCCTATATATCTATCTACCTATCCATGTTTAATTTTCTTCCCATTTCGTTATTGGTTCTGTATTGATACCCATGTTTTTCCATTTATTGCTTGATCGTTTCCACTATTTTTGATGCAGGCTTCTTTACAGTAGTTTTTATTGGCAATATTTCCATTGTTATTATTTTATATTATATACAATTTACACAAAGTTTATAATGCCTTTATGTAGATTTATGAAGAGATCATTGGATTTATTCTTGACTACTGAATTCAATGAAAACATTCATTTTCTCCTAGAATTAACCATCAATTTAATAAATTTCTCATTTGGTTTTTATAGAGTTTATATTTAAAACACATATATAGGTACATTAGCTTTTCACTTCACCGCTAGAGGTCCAAAACAGACAATCAAGCAAGCGATCTCTTATCCTCGAGTCGAGTCATCGTCACGTGACTCGTTGGTCCCGCTGCTACGCTTACTGCCTCCAGCTTCCCTTCAACAACCACCATCGCCGCCCCATCGTGGAAAGGTGTTGGCACTATACTCTCTTCTTTTCACACCATTCTCGCAGCGATGTCACCTTGCCGCCGCCATGTTTCATCCACCCAGCTGGTACGTACTAATGCCCGTCGCAGCCTAATTATCATTAAGCCATCTAAATGCTAATTAATGTGGCTATATTCGCCGGGAACGGTCCCCGCACGCTCAGAATGCTAATGAGGACTGCCTTTCGGCGGCTATCTCCACATTTTCTACCGCCCCCGAGAAAATTGCAGGGGTGGCAACTAGTTGGCAGTGCAGAATATATGCATCATATATATAAAGCCTATATTGTTACGTTGGCGGTAAGAACAAAGTACATATCTATTGGAAATGCTAGATTTATAACAAATCATGTTCACTACCTAGATTTAGAAGGATTTATAAGCTTTTCTGTAGTTCAAGAGATGATGTTCTACTAGTTCTACCTATACAATTGCAATCTGTCAGATTCATCTAATAGATAGTTCACACTCCAAGTAGCAAGTATTTTCTAATTCTAAAATTATATACATTATATCTCACATATACAGGATCTTACAAATGTCTGGAGTAGGATTACTCCGGAACGATAAAAACATTTCGACATGCGGTTTTTGGGAGAGGATAGAGTGATATTGGAGTAAATGGGGCTTAAGTAGGTATACAGGATGATTGAGTTTGTAAAATCATGAATAACTCAATTTTTTTAATGAAATATTCTGTAGTATATAAATTATTAACTCACCATATCTGTGTAGGAGTTTGATTGTTGCCTTGGAAATCTCATATTTATGCAAAGTCGGTCTTGTCAATGAAGACTTCTTCATCGATGATTATGAATAATTATTTTTTATAAAGAAGAAATGAATAATATGATTCGCATTAGGTGAACCTGGGCGAAATCCACTTTTATCCAAATCCAAAAAGTGTTGGAGCGGTTTAAAAATTCTGTAAGTCTATCATACCCATATTTGGAGCTGAACATTTTATTAAAAGCTGGAGCATATCACTTTTATTTGCATCAAGAATTTGATGACAATGTGTTAGAGAAAAGAATAAAATTATGCAATATTTTGAATAACACAGACGATCCTTCAATAATACGCAGGATTTCATTCCCTGACGAAGCTATCTTTAAACGTGACGAAGCAGTCAACAGATACACCTACCTATCTAACCTGCATTATGATGCAACTGAGAATTTGAACCGGATGCCTAGATTATCAGAATCGGTGATCTCTAGATGTGTAGGGAGGGATAATTGACATTCAAGTTATTTTCCCCTTCTTTTTCGATAAAACACTGACTGTGGTAATCTACTTGAATTTCTTAAGACATGAACTCCCAATTTTAGTGGAAAATGTAGCCTTCGGACGAGAAGGCGTATGTGGCATCAGCAAGATGGCTCTCCAATACACAATACCTACACAGAACACAAGTGTTATTGGTTGAACGCCGAGATCCCCCGATTTAACTCCGATTGAATTATTTTTTGGGGACTAGTTAAACAGGTATCTTGTCTGTCGCAACAAACCTGCAACCAGGAAAGATAATATGAAAGACCGGATAAGGCAAGCATTTCACTCTTTAACGCCCAATATGCTGAATGATGTCAGACGCTTTTTCATGGGTAGATAGATTAAATATTCCGTCATGACAAAGGTCACAATTTTGAGCAACGGTTATAAAATATTTGGTAGCTAGTTTATTTTTTTGTAGTTCATTAATTCTAATATTCTTAATGTAATACTTTTGGTTGTTTAATTGTTTGTTGTTTATTTACTTTCATTTTTATTGTTCACATTTCGTTGATTAAATATTGATTGCTAATTTGTTTTAATGGCTTATTTATTAGTTTACTAAAAATATATAGAATAGAATGGAATGATATCGTATTTTTGACAGATGGCCCAACCGGAGGACTGTATGTCTGCATCTTTTTTTTATAGATGTCCGCGCCTTCTATAGTAAACGTGCTCCGATTATCATGATTCTTTTTCATTTTAATGTTTTGAGAACTCTGAATAACAACGTAAACGTATACGCAAAGGATATATAATATAGGATAAGTATTATCTTCTTTGGTATTAGTGAACGTTTCAACTATTCTCATGACACTCAAAAGTTTGAAATAAATATTTTTTACCAAAAACTTTATTAGTTGATGCACTGAAAAATACAAGTTAGATAGTAAAATTGTAGTTAGATAGAAGACTTTTGGCACAAACTTCAAAAGTACCAGCACCAATAGAATTAATATTAAGTATTTTGTATTTTTCATTGCACCAACTAATAAAGTCGGTCCAATTATTGGTAGAAAAGGATGCTACTCCTAGTAGGTAGTTCCAAAATTTCAGAATGCTTTCTAAGAAAGCTTTCGTCGAAGTAGATACCTAGCTGCGTCTTTAGATATGATAATATAATTATATGGCGAGTTATTAATCTGTAAATGTTTTAACGAAATAACTTCGTAGTCACTTTTTTTAAAATATTGCACATTTTCGGAAACCTCATTAATCAGTCCATTCAATAGTATATTTCTATACAGGGTGTTCCATTAAAAAAATAGTTACACATGATTTATTAAACTCAATCAACCTGTATATCTACCTATGCCATATCACAGTTTGATTCCCCATTATTAAAGTAGGTATAGGACATTTTTAATGAAAAAATTGTTCCAATATCTTACCAACACCAACAAGACCCTCCAAATACGTAGGTCCCCATACTATATAACGATTCTGATGAAAATTTAAAGGACTTTCAGTCTGTGGTATTAAATATGGTGTATTCTATTTTAAGAAACCAACGTTTGATGCGCCACTCTTTGGCAATGTATAAAATATAAAATAATTTTCAAAAGTGCATTCAAATAAGTTCTCTACCCTCTCCCGAAAACCGCATGTGTTTTCGTTTCGTAGTAAGCCTACTCACCTACCTCACACCTCAGGGACACCCCGTAGGTCACAAAACAGTAGAATGTATACACCCATAAGTGACAGGTTATAGAACAGAAAACAATGATTTTTATTTTTTTGTCTGTTCGTTTGTTGGTTCTCCTAAATAACTGAAAGGATTTTAATGCGATTTTCATTTCAGCTACATAAATTTTAGCTTGTAGCGGAATATATTCTTATTTCATTCAAATAAAATCTCTGGAAAAAGTTATCTTCATTTAAGGATATTAATTTGAAACTATATTCCACGCGGATGAGAGGAAATAGAGAAAATTCAAATGTGAATGTTGTTTCATTCAGTAGGAATGAGTTAGGTTTAGGATAGGTAGGACAATAATTTGTCATTTTATATAATAACTGGTAATTTAGTCAGACATTTGTTATTGTTCACTTATATAGGATATCCGATATCTGAATCCCTGGAAAAAGAAACTGAAATAAAAACAAAAATACCAGTTCTAAAATAGTTTCTACTCATTTCCGGACCTCTTGGGTGTTCTAAGTAATCGTAACAATTTCCTCTATTGCTGATTCGTCAAACATGGAGCTTGCCAGTGTGAAATTTACTTTTCCTTTGATCATATGAGTTTTGCTAACGAGTACCTATACCTACACGGTTACGCATTTCATGTTTCATGAATGTGCTTTTTTTTTTTTGGAGAACTTGAATAAGCGATATGAGCAAACACATGGACAAATAGGTACACTCACTTATGGATGTCTCTTTAAAATATGTATTGCTAGTATAAAACTTAACAACTAAATGTACCTACCTATTATAATTAATAAATATTTTTAAAAAAATGGCCCGACGTTATTAGTTGGTGCATAAGAGTGATCAGAAAGAAGAATAAATATTAAATTAGAAATATATCATAATCCATTTTCTCATATAACTCCCTAGTGATAATTTTGTGATTTTAGGCAATAAAAATGGAGGTAAGTACCTAACGTTGAACAAGTTTGTATAAACTGAAAATATGTAATTTTCGGAATACGTACCTAAGTGGCAATTGAATGTTTTTTGTGTACCAATGTTTCACAACTTTTAAGTTGTGTCAGGCGTGGGCCCTGATTGCATTAAAAAAGGGGTTTCAAAACAGTCATGTTCCCATATACTCCTTTGAAGTGATGTTCTAGACATTCTTGGTTTTTATACTCTTTGCCTTGTAGATATATATTGTTGGATATGTAGTATATGGCAAAAACCTAAAATTGTGATCTCAGTGTTATCATTGTTAAGAACTGATAAGATCTTTATTATTTAGCTTTATGGATTCCAAGTATTATATAATTATTTTTACAGTTATCGGTGTTGGTTTCTGTTTTGGATAATATCATGTAGCAAATTAATTATCTGGAAATAACTTTATAACATTCTTCGTAAATAATTTTAAATTTGTTTGACATTTCTTTGATTTTTGTTGACACTTAATAATAATTTCCACAGCAAACATGACCCACTTCTAAGAAAACTTAAAACTTGAAACCAGGAAAAATTAAAAATGTTAAGCAAACAACAATTCTTTGGAATAGACAACAACAAATTATGCAATATACTTTTGACTAGGTATAATTTAAATATTATTTTTATTACCCTACTAGTTATCAAAGTTAATCTACATTTGCAAGAAAGCCTACCCAAGTGAAATAAGACAAGTGTTCTTATAGAAGCAAAACTATAATTATATTTTAGCCTGCACACGTATTTTTGACCGCCTTAAAAAAGGAGAAGGTATACATTTAAATTGTATGTTTGCTTTTTTTATGGCTGTTCGCGCGTTTAGCATTGTAAACGTACCTACTCCAATTTAGACGACTTTTGTTTCATTTCCATATTTAGACAAACTCAAATCCGAAATCTCTCTCCCTCCAAAAACCGCCCCCTAAGGGGGTGCAAGGGTCAATTTTTCTCAAAAATCGAATATCTGAGAAGGCAGACTTAAAGATGGAACCATATCCGAAAACTTTGAATTGAAAATGTTTTCCCAGTTCGGAATGGTGAAGTCTGAAATATGTGATCCTATGCGCATTTCTATGGGCAAGGGCAATTTTTTTCGAAAATTGAAAATATGAGACTGCCAAATTATAGAAGAGGTTATATGTAGCAACAATTAAACTTAACATTTTTTTAAGAATTTCGTTTTTCGAGTTACAGTACAGTACAAGCTAAGCCTACTATACATAGATAATAGGATAAGTACAATTCTTTGGTATTAGTGACAGTTCAATAATTCTCATGACTAATGTTAGACTCAAAGATGTGAAATAAATATTTTTATACAAAAAATTGGACTGACTTTATTAAATGTTGTCCCGTTGTTGGTTGTTGTACCTAGGCTCCAACTCCAAAAGTACTAGCACCAATAGAATTAATATTATTTCGTATTTTTCATTGCAAAACAACTAATAAAGTCGGTCCAATTTTTTGTAAGAAATATTTTTAATTAAATTTAAAATATGTCAAGAAACGCTTGAATAGGACGTTATGCGTTTAATGTTTTTAAAATAATTATGTGTGAAAAATAAGAATATATCACATATTTAAAAAAACAATCTCATGATTTAAGTACCTCCGGTATAATTGGACGCACATGAGATTATTTGAGCCCAATCTATACCTATCCTCTAAGAAATGTAGTATGTCACAAAATTTGCAAAATTTTTCTCTATAAATTGCAACGTAATTAAATAGTCTGCATACTTCTTGTTACATATCACCTGCCTTTTCGCAATCCATCTTCCATTGTCAATAATAGAAGAAGAGCCCATATTGTCAGTGGGCACGAGAGGTCTTATGCCAAAATTACCTATATCCTTGTAATTCCAGGTGTGTGTCTCCTGATTTGCCAAATAGTTTAACAAAAGCAGCACGACAACACTCCTCTTATCTCTTCAACCAAAGGCCATCCCATTGGTCCTTGACGATTTCCTTAACAATCGCCTTCCTGGTGATATTATAAATCTTAAGCCATTTTTATTATGGTGACATCTATTAGACGAAGAAAAGACAAAACTGTTGAGGCCACCAAAGATGGGCTGTCGATTCCTGAAACTGGATCATCAATTAGCGCATGGGCGTAGTTAAAAAGGGGATATTTTAATAATTATCATCAGTTATTGGTTAGTAGTAGAGGGAGTAATAAAGAGGATTATGTCACTACATGTAATGATCTATTTTACTTTTTTTTTAAACATGACAGAAATGTTAACGGAAAATAGATGATGTTGAAAAATTTGTACTATAAGACAAGCAGTGTCTCATAATAGGACATATGTCCGTCCCTATTATTAATTCCTGCGATAAATTTGCACTCCCCAGGTGTCCAGTAATACTTTGTGTTGTTAATGATATATCCTTAATAATGCCTCCAGTCAAATTCAGCAGGAAATAATTTCATCAAGTACTTATATATTATTATTTTTATCGGAGTATTTATCGAGCTTTCAGTGGCAAGTAGATTTGGTGATTTACACACGTTCTCCATGTTTATGAAAACTTTTCCACCCCTTGCCAACCGATTTTAACAACTAACATATATAATGTGCCTATAATGATAGCTTTGTTTTAATATTATTTTTGCTACAACTTTCGACACCTGACTGACAACCGAATAGATTGAAATATTATCTATGTAGAAAGACTGCGGAAACTTTTTATAGACTAGTCGATGGTAATTTATTGAAAATTATACACTTCTAGATATTAGATAATAATTATATGGCGACGATAGCGAAGTTGTTTTCTGATAAAGAAATCTTGTCTAAGACATTTTAATACAGTTCAAATTAATTGACTTGATTGTTTTGGTATAGCAAATTATATTATATACAGTTAATGTTGATTATTGTCAAGTATGTGTAGTAATAACTAGGTATATACTCCATTTTTATAAGAGAGAGAGTAATAAATTATTATATTGAACAAATATCTATTGTATTATTATGAAGCTTATAAGGCAGAATACAATAGAGATCCTTCATTATCTTATCTTAGCGAATATTTGAGCCGAAATGATGTAGACATTTATTGTTATTACTGATTATATCAATAGATCAGTTATCCATCCAGGAGAAACCATTATGAATATTTCTTCTCGCAAAGGTACTTTTGGTTAATATTATTTATTTTTGCATTTTTTTAATTGTTAATAAGTTCAATTAAAATTACTTTATTATGTAAATAGGTAGCTACAAAGCTAATAAGGTACGGTATATAATTCAAGTAGGTAGTTGTTGTTTATATGAAGTATTTTTTAATAAAAACTTTTCAAGTTGGTATATATATACAGTGAGGACCGAAAGTCCGCCCCCCTCCAATTGCTGGAGATATTTTCGACACATTGGAAATTTGGGAAACCTTTCATTGAAAATGCGAACAGCAGCGTGGAAATTCCGATTAGCTTCACCAAAGAAGATAACGGCTTCAACTTTGTCTTCTAATGAAGAGCCATATTAATCAACGAGAAAAACTGTGAAAAAAGTAATCAAGAAGATCACAAAATATTGATAACTCTAATTTGACAATTGTTGACAACTGAGTTAAGATTTATTTAATTGTTGCTATGGTTACTAAGGCACTCACAGTATAAACAGCCGACGGAATTAACGTAAAGGATCGAAATCAGATCAGTTTGGATTAAGTTTTTTTAATCATTTCAACTTAGGTATAGTAAATGCTGCATGAAATCTGCTTAGAATTTACTGTAGAATTCGAATATCTATTAATATATAGAGGGTTCCATTTGAATAAATGAACTAATAAGTTAGTAGGCTTTTTAGAGACACCCTGTATAAATTAAAATTATGTTGCAGCTTAGAATTCAATAATTTTTTTTTAATATTGAAAATAAAGAAGTTACGGTGGGTGGGGCGGACTTTTGGTTCTCACTGTTTATAGGTGTACCTAGAGGGTATTTCTTAATAACATGCTGATATTTATTCTGTTGCATACATAAGCTTTAGAGCTGGAGTTATGTATATTTTATTTAATGCTCATTACCTAGGTTAATTATTAGATAAATATTTTTATTATGGCCCATCCACCAAATTAAGGTTATATTTTTAAACTGTCCATCTATTGGTGAAATAACGTACTGCTTAACGGCTCGATAGTGCCCAGGAAAAGTTGAACGAAGTTTATCAAATGAATAACTTTATTGGATGGATAAGTAATGAACTTTTGACTGTAAACTATAGAAACTGGGGAGTCAATTTATTTCATATGATTACGTTGCAACGAATTATCTATAGTGATTATAATTTTCAATATTTTTAATTGAACTGATGATTTCTTCTCAATATTTGAAAGTTGATAGCTTATCATCTCTCATGATATCTTCTAGAAAAGTTTCGTTAAACTTTGCTGCCGCAATATAGTGTTTGTAATTCTCTCAATAACAAAACCTTATAATGAAGCTTCGAGTTCACGTAACTAGATAACTATGAAAATAAATTAACTCTTATTCAAAGTTCTCCTTACCCTCAGAGCGCAATGAGAGTTTTATCGTGAAGTCTCCAGGCTGACATGAAACTTTTGATATACCTAACTAATTGTCATCTAATAAGAGATAAAAAGTTTAATTTATTTTTTCGTACACGCAGTACTTTTTCTCTTCAAAATATATATACATATACATATATATCTAAATGATACTCCAGATGGTCTAGTTTAAAGCGTATTCAAAAATCCATTTACACATACCTACCCCCCCAAAAAAAAACGAATATCTCATGACTTTAGATGCGAATAATCGTCGTCGTTTTCTGTCTTGCTATTACCCAATGCTCTAATGCCCTTTGTAACGACCCTGTCTGTTCTGTTGTTGAGTATTATCCTCTATGTAACAAATATATTGTCACAACCGCAGATGAATATGACTTTAATTAACCGTTAAGGGTGGCTTTCTTCACAAGTCGAACCTCTTGTTAAAGATCTCCTGTGGAGCTGTCGGGAGGTCCTATAGGTACCTATAGGCTTGTGGACCATCCAAAAGTCTGAAAGGTGAGAGCAGCCAACATATAGCCACCCCTTCGAAGATCATGAGGGGTGTGATGCTGGGGCAATTTGACGATTCTGAACGGTTATTATCGAGTGTTCATTCTCAAATCAAAATAGAAAGTGATGTATCGTTGAAGACTGGTTTGGTTTATCTACAGGGTCACTACTAAGTAGAACCACTCGAGATAGAACGCTAAACATAACAAAACCAGACAAACAATCGAATTGTATACCTCTTTCGATAGAAAGTCGGTCATAAATACTACTTGTCCAGTGGCCTACAGAAAAATTTAATATGAATAAAATATTTTTTTTACAAGTTAAACATTAATATTAAAATTTCTTTGACAGCTTAAAAACGAGCTAGAAGATGGGATAAGCTGACGGCCAATAGCTATTTAAAATGTTTGGAAATTCACATAATAAGACGAGTATTAGTGAGCTAAGATTTTTTAGCAACTTTGCTTATGTTATTATCTATCAAACCAAAACCCGAACCGGGATCTATAAATAATGCATGGCCGTCAGACGCGCAAATCACTACGCCACGGTGACCATAACAATAGATAGTATTCTTAAGTACTTAGTTGTCTTAAACGGAAGGCAAATTTAATAGCTCTCTACATTATTGAATTTAAAAAATACTTTATGAATGCAATAATTAGTACCTGCTTACCTATTTTTCTCTGAAAGATAGGTTAGTGACAAACTATAGGTAGGTAATACCTATATTACAATCAGTTAATCATAATATATTTAACAGATAAGTTTTTCATGTGCCTTTTTTTGTCGTCACATCTATAAGAAAAAAACAAACATACAGTCGACAGCCAAATTGTATAGGTAACTCCTTCTTTTAGAAGTCGGTCAATAAGTAAATACCTACCTAACAAGTTATTAATGCTCAATTACAAGTAGTTTTCTGTTCATTGAAATAAGATAATGACAATTGTTTTAAATCTATACCAATAAATTTTATGGATATTCCCATTTCTTGTACAATAAGTACAATAAATACAATGAATAGCATCAAAACAGCTAGAGACTGCGGTGTTTCCAAAATTCATAATCACTCATATATTATAAAACTGACATAGAGATGTTATCAAGATAAGGTTTAGGTATATGTTCTAGGCTCTATATGTAAATTTCTAAAACATTTGACAATAAATTTCCAATATCAAATACCACCTGAATATCAACGCCTGAATGTCTACCGAAATATTTTCATGGTGGTTTTGTAGAGCTCCTTTTATACTTATAAGAACTTTTATTTTTGTCACCAATTCCCACCTGTTGTGCGGGAAAACTATCTTTTATATTTTATTTATATATAGTTATACTAGATAGTGTATATACATTCATTTATATATTCAAATCCCGTGACAAGTCATGCTGGCTATGATTTATGAGAGTTTTTGTGAGAAAGGTGTGAGACCCAGTCATCATAAACAATGGACGTATTTGTTGAGACTCTCGAAAAGGCCTTTCGATTCTCGTAATGCCCGGATAATCTATCTCAATTTATCAATATGAGCAAACAGTGATCCTTGGTCTTGTTAGGGAATCTATTTTTTTGTACGTTGTATGACCGCAGATGATTTTTTTTACTGATGAATGATCAGCGATGCTGTATCTTAGATACTCATGAATATTTCTCACAAAAGAGTAAAACTATTTATGGAATTTTAAGATAGTTGCAGCAGTATTGAATAAAATTTACTGGATTTCTAAAGAAAGCTCAAATTTATGTAAATTAATAAACAACATAAATAATTTAAAATTATTTTGCTTGCTACAATAATCACGACATATTCTTTTTACAATTAAAATATACTTATTTAAATCGTTATTGGTCTTTCTTATATAGGTAACTTATTATGATCCAAACGATCCAAAATAAATCATTCCCGAAACCTGTGGAATAACTTCGTAACCAAATTCTTTCAAAATTAGAATTTCTGATAAGAATCATAATTTTTCTAAATTTTTTTTTTGCCATATGCATTGGTCCATTTTTTAGCGCAAAAACAACTTTAAGAAATGTTAGATATATTTTGACGCGTTATTGCCCACATGGGTGTCATAGTACCTACCTATTAAAAAAAATGAGCTGGCCTCTATACTCATCTAGAATTTTTCTTGAATCACTATTTAATTAATATTTTTTTCTTTTTGTAGCATATCATCAAGCTATTTAATATTTGTGTTGAAAATTCAGTTAATTTTTTCACACCATGTCTTCTTTCCTTCCTTTTCACAAACGCAAGATTCATAGAAAAAAAAATCATTACCTTTTGGCTACACGTATATTCAAAAATCCCTTTTCATCCACAGACCTAATGAACTTCATGACAATCCGCCTGTATGGAAACCTTAGCGTCCAAGTTGAACTATAGTTATTAGCTGCTCCAGGGATATTATGGAACCAATCAGAAAAGTACATTGGTAAGGAAACTGAGTGACAGCTTTTCATCTGATTATCTTTAAAGATTTCAAATCTACATCTAGGTATAAGTATATATATATATCGATATTAATCAAGTTCAGTACTGAATGAATAATCTTGACAAAAATTTCATATCCTTAAAACGTGAGATGGTTTATCAGAGTAGAAATCAAACAAAAATCAAATCTCTTGTTGATCTCCTTCACAATGCTTCTCATAGTAATCCGACCATCAATTCTCACACCTAACCAAAAATCATATTCACATACACCAGTTATGACGTCGTCAAACTTATAGCTCTAATCCACCAGTTTGTATTCGGCGGCCACCCACCAACCATATCTTTCTTTCACTCACGTGAATGGGACAAATTCCTGCGGGGCCAGCGACTGTATGGAACACAGTTGAAGAAGGCCATGCACGAAACCAAGTCGAAGAAGAGTTTGTGGTCCCGTGGTGTTGATGGCAGTGATAAACAAGGTATTATTCGAAACCTTCAGGTATATCCGATGACATAAAAAATGCTTGTTTATATTGCCATACAGTGGGGCCCATATGATTAATGGCGCATCTTACAATTGTGAATAGGACATTCTAAACCATTACAAATATAATACGTAGGTAGGTATACTGCTCGGGCTGTTGGTGAGGATAGAATATGTGCTGCTGGATAGTCCAAGTCCAAAGAAGTTGCAGCAGTAGGTAGGTATAGGTCAGCTCGCGTTATGACTACATGCATGCGGGGGACTAATAGCATAATATAAAGAAGATTTTGATTTATTTTTAATATTTATCTTCCGTAGGTAGTTGAAAATTTATTAGGAGAAATTTATTTACAAGATTTAGAATGGTTGTTGTTCCTAATTATTGAAAGTGTCATTATGGCTGTCAAGATTAATACATGATCTTGCATAATATTAGGTTTCAATGAATGTTTTGTGATAAATTAATATATTTACAGGTCATGAAGACATAATAAAGCTATCATCGCCAATGGATTGTGGTGCAGAAGTCGATCATACCTAACTAAATAACGTTCCTAAAGGTAGCAGGGCAAAGTGTGCAGAATTCTAAATACATACCTATTTGGTGCTTATAGAGCGAATTAAGTGCTGTATTCCGAAGTTAATTGCTCTTATAGTTTTTTTTTGGAAAATTAATGCTTTTAGCACAACAACCTTCAAAAATATTATTTTGAGAACTGCTGTTTTAGTGCTTGTAGGGCTAATTAAGTGCTAAGTTCCGTATTGAGAAATTAATAGCTATTGTAGTTTTTAGGAAAACGGTTGCTTTGCTTCTAGAAATTATAGTTTTTAGTAAATCTGTTTTGGTGGTTGTAGAGCTAATTAAGTGCTGAATTCCGAAATTAATTGGTCTTATAATTTTTTGAACTATGGCTGTTTTGCTGGCTTTAGATGTAATGCTAGCATAGATCAAAAGCTAGCCCAGCAATATTTAAAAATCAACTTTTTGATACTTATTTTTAGTGCCTGTAGAGCAAATTAAGTGCTGTATTCCGAATTCAATTGCTCTTATAGTTTTTTGTTGCTTGGTTGCTTTGGTTTGAGAAATAAACTTTTTTAGAGAATCTTTTTTGGTGCTTGTAGAGCTAATTAAGTGCTAAGTGATTAAGTGTCGTATTCCGAAATTATTATTTTACCTAGTTTTTTGAACACTTTGCTACCTTAGATCTAAAGCAACCTTTAAAAATCAACTTTTTCAGAACTTATTAAATACTTTTTATTACTTTCGGTTCTTGTATCTATGGACTCCGCAGCGATTTCTTAGGCCCCATACGGTCTAGAGACTTGAAATTTCGAATTCGTACTTAGATCGCAGAATATTGGTAATTATAATTATCTCATTCAATCTCATTCAACCAAGATCATTATAATGTCGACATGGAACGACAATGGGATCCGTCACTGGAATTACGCACGAGCATGGAGCGTATATATACGTCTCGTTCTCTGGTATATAGGTACTTTCTGGAAGATCGTCTATGGTTATGTCGCAATTGTCAGACGTCAGACGTTATTGTTAATTTAAAGTTTAATTTTGTGTTGTGGTAGACAAACAGTAATTCGTTATGGAATTGCTGTTGCTGGCAAACACATATACATAAGTATAGTTAAAATCGAGAAAAGGATAGCAATAGTAGGTACTCATCGGTACGGTTTAAATCTTAAATGCCCAATAAAAACTATTTTTAATTTTTTTCAAAAATTTCACTTGTTTTTTACTGTTTGTAATTAAGTGCAAATAAAGCACTGTATTTCAATATTATTACGTAGTTGATGGCAAAAGGTCACCGGTGAGATATATAGACCAAATAAAGGACCTCACACGAATGTCGGTTTCCCAAGTGATGTATACTGTAGAAGAAGCATGGCGAAGAATCACTATGCAACCTCTTTGAACGAGTCACGACGTCCGAAAACGGACAACAGCTGAAGAGAAATATTTCAAAATTATTTGCTCTTTTAGATTTTTGGAAAATGGCTGATTTGCTAGCTTTAGATCTAAAATTTCTAAAAGTAAAGCAGCCATTTTCCAAAAAATATCTGAGCAATAAATTTCGGAATACAGCACTCAATTAGCACCTAATGTACCTTTGCTACAGGCACCAAATATGTAGGTTTGGATTCTGCTCACTTTGCTCTGCTAACTTCAGGGACGTCTAAGGTTAGGTAATTAAAGAATAAATTTGAAATTGAAATAAATCTACTAGGTACCTATGTGAGAGATAATGTAGGTACTCTATTATACTTATTATTGTTATTTTCTATTCAATTATGATGAAACTTTGGTGTGGCCGTCTTGAGATTCTTTAGATGAAGTTTGTCAGGGAGAAGAGACACAAAAACAGAGTGAGCACCAAGATTTCACGATTTATCACCATTAAATTAGGTATAGGGATATCTCAATAAAAATATTCACAAAAGAAAAATTGATAATTTGGATGATCTGAGAAATTAAAAACTATTAACACCAATTTAAGTAACGATAGAGCAATAGCGTGATGCCATATCAGCATTTTATAGATAGGTTATAAATAGACTTTCAAGAAAATTCTGATAGATTTGTTATTGTAAATTATTTGGCAATGGTTTTTTTTATAATTTAACATGTTTAAATTAATAGTAAATTTCATAATAATAAATTGATCAGTATACATGAGGTTTTGACGGTTATATTTCTAATTCAATAGAGTTCGAGAAAGCGAAAAAACATATGGAGTGTGCTATTTTAATAATCCCGAAGACTTGTAGCCATCGGATAGGTAAATTTCACAGTGTTTAACTTTTATTTTCTCTATCACTTTTAAGGAAAAATGGTTCAAACAAAAGTTGTATGTGCTTACAGATCATATTTATAACTCAAAGAAAATTTTAAGGACATTTAGTCAATGGCAGCTTTTGGATAGGTTTGTTCAACCGCCATTATGAAACTACTAGTTCGATCTTGCCCGAATATAACGAACTTCAAGGAGATATTTCTACGATCGTTTTTTACAGCAAATTTGTACTTGATATCTTTATAAATGCGACCTATCGTTTTTACAAATTTCGTAATATCCCAAAGGTAGGTAGGTATTTCTATAAACTTACGAGGATAAGATCATCTTGATTTTCTTTATTAATTTATACTTATAATACCTACCATACCGCTGATTTTTTGAGAAATTCAAAGCTGCAAACAATTACAATAGGAAGGTATAAGTAAGTAGGTATCTGTTACTATATAGGTACCTATGAAATTTAACTGAAAATCTTTCAATTCCTCCGCCTTATCTACCTAATAAAACATACCTACCTAGTACTTAGTTTCGTATATTTTTGAATTATTCATGCCGATATTGATTTACTTTGTATAACTTTTATTTGAAACATGTTTCTGTTAACATAATATCCTAAATCGAAATATCAGCATGTTTTAATGTGATGACTGCCTACTATTAGCCACGAAATCCACAATATCAAAAAATATGCCACACTCCATTTAATAAAAAGTAAGTAGCAACAAGTCGATGAATTATTTTACAAAATTTGACAAAATATCACAGACTTTCAGAGGTTAGAATTATTTTACAAATTCACAAAAATACTTTGAACGCTTAGGAGACAATTATACTACATTAAACGCATGTGTTATACCTATATATTATACCTATATGTTATCTGCTTTATTCACTCAATCAGCAAACTCTCGTGGCCTAACCTAACATAAGTATACCTAGGTAGGTACCTATACGAGTAATTAATTTTTACTACCTACCCGCTTATCCTAATATTCGTTTGCTTATGTCTGATACCTATAAAGAAAATTTGAGCTTATGATATTCATTGTGAGCTTGAGCTTAATATTTTCAGAGTTTCAGATGACAAGAAAAGCACGTCTGATATAGTTAGGTATGGAAGAATTCATACTTAATAAAAATTTAATGAAGTTGTATTATCTATTATAGGATTTAAAATATTCAAAATCTTTGAAAGATACCTATAATAATTGTTTTCAACTTAAACTTTCAATGACTGCCAACGTAATATATGATTTACGTTCAGGCTTGAATTTATTCCTCTGTAACTGGATAAAGCTAAGGACTCGAATGTAGGTGGTATACCTACCTAGTTAAAAATTGATTTAAATAAAAATAAATGCATATATTGACTGAATTTCCGTAACTTTGGCAATAATATCCAATAAATGATCAAAGAATATCATGTTAAATTTAGAAATTGTGTGATTCAAACAAAACTACCACAAGTCGATTTTTTTTACAGAGGTAGGTGCCTATACCTAGCCATCTAGCTACCAAAGTAACTTGTCCTCATCCTTATCTGAAAATTATTGTTCATAGTCCTACCTTTGTAGACACGTCATAATCCAAAATTGTAACAAGCTTTCATAATCAATATTTTCTCAGTAAACCTCTTAATTCTGCGTTGAGTGGTAGCCGTTAACCAGCAGTTTTCTAGTAAGACTCTGATATTTTCAAAAGTTGTTTGAGATTATTTTGACCATTTTACCCAGGGTAAAATATTGGCTTCCAATCATATCTCTTGAAATAACTAGAATATGAAAATCACCTATTTGAGTAATTATTGAGATCTGTACCAACTTATACTCTTCTCATTTATTTGAGTCATTTAGATAGATGCCTACATATTTAAGTTAATTGATGTGCAAGCAAAAACATTTCACTCATTCATCCAGTTGTTGAAAATTATCCTGCTGTTTCTCTTCTTACTAATACCAAGAAACCATTACGCTAATAATTTCAAGGATAAAATCGATAGCATGGTGGTCCTGTTCATCCTCTTGTCCCATTGTACCCCCGTCGTTACGCGCTTTCAAAACCCATATCCTACTATAGCCTCACATACCCAAATACAAACAACTTGACAACTTTTTGGGTATTATTTATGTCCTTTTTTTCGAAAACAGATTTGAAGCTCTATACAACTATACTAGGTATTGTGCAACACCGTAACAAACACTATATATACTTGAGGGATATATTCAAGAGGATTATAGACATCGTAATAGTTTATATTTTTTAACTCTTATATTTCAGTCACGTTTAGAGAAGATATTTAAACGGCCGTGTGCTTGACGGGTTGTTCTCATGATTATCATATACTGTGTGACATTGAAAATGCAGCAACCATTAAAAATAAAAATATTTTGTTACATAGGTAGGAGGTATAGGTTTTATGTAGTATCTAACTATGTTCTGGACACCATGCAATAGGCTTAAAAGGCGTAAAAAATCGTTCTCTATCTAATCGTAAGAAATGTTCGCCACGGTCTGTAGTACCTATAGTATCTACCTATGTTCTGGACACCACTGCAATCTTAGCCCCATATGTCTTTGGGTCAAAAGCAAGATGAGATTTGGTCGATAAGACTGTAACCCAAAAGACCTAAAACTGATCATAGAGAAAGGCGTTGTCCTAAAATAGCCAGCCATTCCTATGCTACTAACCTGTAGGCATAAAAAATCGTTCTCTACTCGAAAGAGATGTTCTCTACGGTCTGTTCCATGCTTGTCATCGAGCCATTTCGTATCCATGCCAATTGCAAATTTCTCGAAACGAAATTAAGGCTTTTCAGAGCTCCATAATCCTACTTCGAAGTACATTTGTACTTATGATTGAAGACAATTTGCATGTCTTCTCACATGAGACATAGTAATGTTTTTAAAGCATTTTAAAACTCCTATTTGCATTAGGGAAGGGCATGCGCATTGCTTGTTTACGGTGGAATCGGGAGGAACGAGGTTAGTGATGTACTCGGCTACTCGGTTTAGTGTCTTCTCTATAGCGGCAACAAACCTAACCAATCTGTGAAAATTTTTGAGAAATCGGACGAGCAAAAACTGAATTATCAAAAGTTCAAAAATTTGGTATGTAAATATGTAATATTTCTACATTTTTATTTTAACGAAAGTGCATCTTTTTGAGGTTATATAAGTACTGCGGAAACTCAAAAGCAGCGCACTCAGACATGTGTTTGGATTATGAAAATAAGCCATTATGAACATTATTGCCATCATAAATAAGAACTTTTCGTGTTTGTAGGGAAAATTGAATGTTTCCTATAAGACCGCATTTTGAAGCGTTCGAAGTGTGCGCACTGCGTACATTCTGACAGCCACTTCATCAACAGAAATTTCGGGTACTTCTGTTACTATTCCAGTCATCTCCTCAACAACAGATTCTACTGCAGCAAATATTAATACTTCAAAGATTTTTATGAAATGTGCACGCAGAGATACAAAGCGGAAGAGAGTAGGAAAAAAGTCGTAGATTATAACAGGAACGCCTTTCAAGGATTCCTTGGTAGAACAAGGAACAAATGCAACTGAACGATGCCTAGAACAGCAAAAAGTTGCGAGAGCTGCAAAACAGCAGATTTATGCATCTAAAGGCAAAAAGTCGAAAAAAAAACTAAAACTACCTAGGTACTCAAAAAGCAACGTTCTCCAAAAAACAATCTGAGATTTATCCAGTCTGTGAAGAACCATAGGTAGGTATACAGACCCTTCGGAGTTGAAGTTTGTACCGACAATGAAGATCTTGCCATTTTTGACCGACGAACCCCGAACGGAGGAGGTATACCTACAATTCGACAGTCTGCTTTTTTTGGTTTGTTTGCGCGTTGTATATAGTAAACGTACTCCTGTTTTGATGATTTTTAATTTATTTGAAAGATGAGACTTGAGCAATGGTCCCATATTCATTAAAACTCAAACCAAAATCGCTTTTCTTCCAAAAACCGGCCCCGAAGTGGGTGTAGGTGGCAAATTGCCTCGAAAATCGAAAATTCGAGTTGCCAGAATTAAATATAGGACAATATTCGGGAACGTTTCAATTGAACATTTTTTCAAAAGAGTTATGGTTTTCGAATTAAGCGGTGGTAACATGGTTAAATCTAAAATATTTAAGCGTACTTCCGCAGCGGTTTTCTGAGATATCTACTTACATAATAAAAAGGACAAGCAAGGAATAGGTATATGTGGGTAATAGGATATTAGTGGTAGGTAGTTATTAGTGATCCAATGCTACACTCAAAAGTAATTAAATTTTTTTTTTCATGGGACCGACGTTATTAGTTGGTTCACTGAAAAGTATAAAATAATATTAATTCTATCAATCTACATGCAACTGCACAACTTCAAAAGTAACAGCCCCAATAGATTTAATATTATTTTATACTTTTCAGTGCACTAACTGATAACGTCGGTCCAATTTTTTGTAAAAAACATTTATCATTATTTAGGTATTAGGTATTGATGTTTCAATTTTTTGGTCTAGGTATGTTTTTAATATTTTATAGTTTACCTAACGTTTCATTACTTACCTACAAATTATTCTGTAGGTTCATGCATTTAAGTTTTACAAGAAATAAGAAATAAGCTTGAGTGATAATTTTTGGCAACACTATACTCGAAAGATTAACTTTCTTTCAACTACAGATTCCTGACGGCTAAAAATTCTCAAATATACCTAGTTGGCCTTTTACATGAGTGTTGTGTACTTACCTATTATTTATTCATAAACAAGATGGCTGAATTGTCAGAAACAGTGTTACTTACCTAATGGGTGCTGCATTTTCATTGTCACACAGTATAGGTATATAGGAATATATTAGGTAGGTATATATATATATATCTTATGTAGGTAAATATCAGTATTTTATTGGTTTATCTCCCGTTTGTGTCTGTCACTATTAACGAGGTAACAAAATAAGCTCGTTGGTAGGTACCTATACCTACCTATAGGTTTAGGTGAAACGATAAATTGTCGCTTTGTATGGAATTAATATACCTAAAGATTTTAAGTATCAATAGTAGATGAGAATCGTTTTATATTATATAGATTAGGTATACCTAGGAAGGGATATTATTTCTAATATAGGACCTGCCTCTAGGTATAGGTACGCTTGGTACATAAAGCACGGATTAGTTATCTCAAATGAGTTTGAAATCTAGGTATCTAATTATGCCCTCATGAGTTAATTTACAAACAAGAGTTCTCATATCACACATCTACCTATTTTTACTTGCATTTTGACCGACTTCGCAGAAAAAACGGAGGTATACAATTCGATTATTTTTCCAGAGGAAAATTAATATTCTACAATGGTGAGTAATAGCTCATTAGGTATGAGTATTTTTTATACTTACCTATTATTTGGAATGAACAATTTAGATAATATCAGGTAAGAGAGAAAGGTAGGTATATCTTTGCTTCTTGCACTCAACAGATTTTCATTTTTAACAGAAATATAAAGTATTTAGGTAGGTACATACTATTTTGATTTTGCTTACTTAGGTAGGTAAGTCGATACCTATTTATTTTGAAAATTGAATGGGTCGACAGAAGTAATTTCCATCTTTTCACTTTTTTAGAATTAAAATTATGTAAAAGGCTACCTACTTTATATGAACAATACTCAGATAGATTGTACCTAAGTATAAAGTCTTACTCCAAAACATAGGTATGTAAGAAAGGGAAAATGGAAGTAAATATTATGTACGTCAGACCTCAAAATCATCCAGATACCAGTAAGCAAGCAGAAGAGTTAGACACCATTTTCCCACAACTATTTACGCTAGTTCTAGAAGACATCTTTAATGTGTTAAACAGAGAAATGAAGGTGATAATTTTAGACGGCATATACCTAACTATTTGAAGCTCCTAGGTACATGTTGCCGACGATATACCTACCCAATACTTTTGGGTCCAAATACCTATCAACAAGTTATGTGAGATGATATGCAAACTTAAGGCAAGGTCAGCTGAGTTTGACTTACACATGAATTTTAGTACTAAAACTAATAACCTAACTGCTACCTATTATAGATATAGCTAATAGAAAATGTTTAAGGAAACCTACCTACTTATAATCAGGCCGCGAAATACGGTTAAGAAGATGGAATCATACAGCAGAAACGACCAGATATAGGAAAAACTAATAACTAAATCAGCTAATAAACTCAGAATAATACAGATATTCAGAGAACGTCAGATGCTTAGAGTAGAGAAGCCTGAGAGACCACATTTCCAATCAAGGAATAATAAGAACAGGAGTCAGAAGTGGAGGATTTTGTGAAATATATTGCTAAGCCAAATGAAGATAGGCCGGCGGCTGGACATGTTACCTAGCAAGATAACCCTAAATGGTCAAGATACATATCTACACCATTGAAGACCAAGACCTTGTACCTAAGGCGAAGTGTTGGGAGACCACTCAGACGATGGTAGACCACATGAGACAAAGAAGGCAAAATATGTCACCATTTGGCGCTAGAAAGAGAGCAAAGGAAAGTACGACCTATGTCCAGGAGTGGGCTTTTAGAAGTCGGTGGCCTTTGTGATTTGTGACATGGAGTTACACGGCTGCTGGTAGGTAGGTATCAAGTAGGTAGGTACCTATACCTACCTAAAGATGGTAGCGGAGGAAAAAGGAACATACATTATTTCTACTTAGAGAAAATTTCTTCGAAGTTTTAAATAAGATATTAAGTAGTTAGGTACATACCTATACTTATTTTAACCCTACGATTTCTACTGCAAGTTGCAGTCAAATTTTTACTGGATCATAAGGAGACGCAGGAAGAACCTCGTAGATACCATAAACATATCTACCTATTAAACGTGTGTTTGATAGATAGGTAATTTAAATCTAATCACCTAGCTAGTTACCTTCCATTCTATGTTCCATAAACTTCCAAATCATCAATTTTATCGATTCAAATTTTAGCGCTGGAATAGAGAATGGTTTTTCTCTTTTGCTTCCTACCTACCTATTTTATTTCATAAAAACTTGGAGGATTAGGTAGGTATTCTTATGAATTGAAATAGACTGTTTCAACTTTCCCTCCTTTAAGATTTTCAGACTTACCTATATTGCTGATTTGCTTAGGAGAAGGTAGGTACTAACCAAAGGTGTTTTTTACATAGGTAGGTATTTCGTTCTATCCAAAGAATACTTAGGAAATTAAATTAAAAAAATCGACAAATAGGAAACTCCTGTAAAAAAACGAAGACGGCTAAGAAAGATTGTCAAGTACCTAAACCGAACGAAAAAAACAATAGAGAAGATGATGAAATGCATTTGCTATTATTTTGCTATATTTTTTGTATTTTTTCATAAGGGTAGTAGACATTTGCAAGATACCTGCCTAATGTATTGTTAGGTACAAACTTAGATTTCTATTGACAAAAATCACCTGATTGTTTAGTAGGTATCTAGGACCTATCTTTTTAAAAACGACTAAATACCTACCTATTGATAATTAGGAACCTAGGTAGGTATTAGTTAGGTAAATAAGTAGCTACCTAGGTAGGTCTTTAACATCTAGATTTGTAAGAACGTGATTTTGTTTCTCAGTTTATTACTTTAAGTAGGTACCTACCTAATTAATTTGGTAGAGATATTTCAATGAATAGGTTACCTACTTACCATATCAAGTTAAAACCCTCAATTCAACCCAAAAAAAGTTTTTGAATTCATCTCGACATCTGATTCAATTTAGGTATCTCGGTATGATGGGGGGTCGAAACAAAATTACTTATAGGTACCTAGGTAAGTATTTATTGTATTCAAGTCGATTTTTTGTCTTCACCCTTATCTACATAGGTACCTACCTACCTATTCTTACTGTCACTCATTTGAACGATAAGAAATTAACTATCCCTTAAAAGTACCTACCTATCTCAGTAACTAAGTAGGTATTCGAGATACCTATAGGTATACCTACCTAGGTATTTCAATCTATTATCATGGAAGATGTACCTAACTAGGTATCTACCTGCCTATTAAGGACCTACTTAACTACTTACTTAAAAAAAAGAAAGACTCTTATCTCATCTGTATGATCACAAATAAATTAAATAATTGATCTTTCTCGGGTATCTTCTCCTAACAGATGCAGGATTCAGGACTCAACTATTTCCTTTTATTTAGATAAAAATAAAAGATTGAATTGCCTAATTCTGCGGATATGTCTGGCTCAAGCGTAAGGAAAAACCTATCTGTGGGAATGACAGGGTAACAAAAAGGACCATAAACTAGATCCCCGTCTAAGCCATATACGGCCATCCGAGGCATACACCTGTATCAAATCGAAATGAAAGCATGTAATATAATTAACGGGTACTAGGCTTACGACAAAAGCCCCTGGGTCACTCCCAGCTAAAACAGGGAGACAGTCTGAATATGTGAGTGTGTGCGTATATATATCCGACAACCAGGATAATAGGCGGCCATGGCCGGATTACGCTGCCCCCTTTGACCGGTGGGTGGCCCTGCGAGTGATATCAAGTGGTCTGTCTACATGCCATGTCGCCACTGTTACCACAGCACTCTGATTGATAGCCGGCGTATAGCGCGTAACTGATAGCAGCGGACCACACGCGAGGCCACGCCTCTGTGCTCCCATACGCCTCCCGTTGGCCACGCCTGCCACTTCCCCTACCAGCCGGTGAGGGCCGCGTTGCCAGGCCTCGGCAGGTTTAGTCGTAGAGTGGGCAGCTCCAGTACTGGACATGTCGTGTTGTTGATTATATCGGCTGAACGATTTGTGGTGTTTTTTTTGTATTCACTATATTTATATTGGTTTGTTTGATTGAAGCGGGAATTTTGTGATCGGTGTGAACTGTTGTGCAATGTTGTTGGGAGCCATGCCCGAAGATAGCGGCCCTAGGGCTCTGCTCGTACCCACGGCCAAGAGCCAGAGGGCCACGGACTTTTCGATCGCGGCTATCATGGCTAGGGGCGGTAGCTCTCCGATCAACGGCATCGTGACGGCTAGGGAATCTCAAAACGAATGTAAGTACCTAGATACCTTAAATGATGTTTATTTTGCCCAAATACCTACTAGACGGTTGAATAAAATTTGTCAGTTTAGATAGATTTTTTGTCTGTGAAGAAAAGTCTATCAGTAACACCTATTTTTGTAATACATAGGTAACCTACCTAATCAATTATTGTTATCTTTGGACGTCTATCTAATGTTACCCAATAATCTTTAAAACTAAATAGGTATTGTTGTTAATTGTATGTAGGTATCTACCTATGTACCTACACATATTCCGACGGCAGCAAACGGTTTTCAATACCAAATCAGATTAAGAAACTATTTTTGATGAAAATTGATTATAGATAGATAGGTATATCTGGGTAATATATCTAATATATAGGTATTCATTAACTTTACCCATAAATAATCAAAAAATTGTGTAAGAGAAGTTCAAGTTAAGTAACTCGGTATCAATATTTTAGCAGTTAATGTTATTTTAAAAAATAAATCCTAAAATACGTAGTTATTTCTAAGTAGGTACCTATGTACCTACCTACTTAACAACCTACCTAGTATGTAGAAACATTTCTTTATCTTAGAGTTTCTATAGAGATGCTTTCATGGTGATAAGACAGATTTGATTAGTTCAACTTTATTAGGTAAACGTTAGGTAGTTATACCTACTTAAATAGGTGTACCTACTAACTAATAAACTATGTAAACATATTTTTCTGTCTCTTGATTCTCATTCTATACTTACGTAGGTACCTACCCAAGTCAAAATTACCTACAGGATATCATAGGTTTGTGCCTTCTTACCTACATCAGGAAGAAATATACGTAAACAATAAGCAACATTCCTAATCAAACAATTCAATTTTATCAGCATATCCAGATACAAAACTTAGGTACCTATACCAAAAGTCAAATAAGTAGGCACCTACCTAAGTAGGAAATTTCAGCCTTCAACTAATAGGTAAGGGCCGATTTCATAATCAAATTTAATCTCCTGTTAATTTTAATCCCACATTAAAAATTTCATATTTTTTTTATTGGACAGATAATTCAAAGATACTTTAAAAGAGCGCAAGCTAAGGAAACTGACATTGTAAAAGTTATTGAAAAATGCACTATTTTTATTCCGTCATCAAGGTACGAGTTAAACAAATTGGATAATTAACTAATCTCCCATTAGGGATTCTTTATGATATCGGCCCTATAACTTTGATATTTTCATGATTTTATAAGTTGAACATATAGGTACAGAATCCTTGATAAAAAGCATACCCAGATATCCACATATTTATTCTGAATTGAATTTCTCACACATAATTATAGATAACAGACTACCTACTTATAAATTCAGCTGGATACCTAGGTAGGTATCTTAGATATTCAGTGCAATCCTGCTCCAGATTTCTCCTTTCATAACGTTTTGATACCTATCGTAAATTCAAGAATCGTCTCAATTTAAAGAGATAGGAAGGTAGGTATCTCACATTTCTATTACTTACATTTTAAGATCTCAAGTGACACCTGAAAATTTCAATAATGTAACATCATTCTTGTAATGACAATCAAATAGTTTTGTACATCCGAGAAAGTAAGTAAGGTACCTACCTAAGTATTTTCCTTTTCTAAGTAGGTACCTCAACTGAAAACTCATTTCATTGTCATCAACTCATGACATAACCATGTACCTATGTAACAACAACTTTTTGACTTATTCATAATCATGCAGAGGTTATTTAATCTGTCAAAATCAGTCAACTCTTGCAAAATTCGAAAAAAAATCATTGCGATAAACATCATCTATGTTTGACGTTTTAAAATTAATTAGGTATATCTACCTACCTACCTAGCATAGAAAGCTTAGGTATTGTGTTGTTAATAGAAGTGACATTATTTTCTTCCATATACTTATAGGTAGCCTCTCATCCCGCGTCAGTTCTCCCGACATTGAAGAACCTCTCGAAGACGATGACATTGAAGTCGATGTTGAAGAATGCTCGGACAGTGAATCTTCACATCGACTAACGAAACCAAAACTGATGCGACATAGTCCCTCAGTATCCGATTGTGGCTCAGAAGTAGCAGATTTGGATAGAGAATCCCCAGACATTGTATCAGAGAAAAGCTGTAGCACACCTAAAGCACCAAAGATCCTCTGCAATTGCGAAGAGCTACTCAATGTTGATTGTCATTTAGAGACGAAAGATTTGTGGGACAAGTTTCACGACTTGGGCACTGAGATGATCATCACAAAAACTGGAAGGTAAGTAAGCTTAATGTAGATTTTTCTTCTCTGATGCTGATAAAGCTTCAGATAAACGATACTCTTTTATGCCGCATGCTCTTTTAAATCCAATGACTTTCGATTATTTCCGCATCTATAAACTTTGATGTCATCATCAAAACCCACCCTTTCGCCTGCTCATCAGACCAGCATTGATGATGTGGGGCTTTCGACAAAATAAGATTTCGATTGATTCAACAAGCTGGAAATTTATGGGTTACATAATGCGATAGCGATATCAATTTGGTCGGTCAATAAAAATAAACTGCTTTCGGGTGTATACAGTATATCAATGAATGGATGGACGGCATAGTTACCTTATCCCCATAGTATGGATTTTGGTGTTACAAGTTGATTGCAATCTAATACAGGGGCATTGTTATATAGGGGTGGGAGATCCCCTACGGCCTTAACACGCCGCATAGTGTGTGTATATGCCTACATGCGAGGAGTTGTACGATATTGTAACCGCGATGTAAGTTTGCAAAGCTATTGTGCCAAATGTTTGGAAATTCAAACGAGGATACATGTTTTGCTTTCATTCAGCTGGTATAGGAGGATTTCCATTAGAATTTTATAAAAATTTAGAATTTGCAACAGATGTGAATTTTTTTTAATTTACTTACTTAATACATTTTGCTGCCTTCGAGCTTAGTAGCCGAAGTACCGCCTTATTATTTTTTTACACAAAAGCCGTCGCTGCATTAGGTATGTGATAAATTATTATCATTTCCCATTTCCCTTAACCCTAGCGTTAAATTTTCTTTCCCCATTCGCTTGCTTTGCCAAGCGAATCCGATGAACGAGGGATTTCAATTACGATTCACTCAATTAAAAGTCCCAGAGCGATAAATAAGACTATGGAAACTATTCCTATATTATTCAGCGTAGTATCTGATGTGATCCTCAAGTTAATTGAATTGGCATTAGTGTGTTCATTTTGGTGTAATTAGTATTATTTTTGCCTCTCGTCTTGTGAGTACCTATACAGATTTTGTAAGTATTACACATTCTGTTTGTATACATTTAGGTAGGTGTAGGAAATAAACCATTTAATCCTCTCTTAGTGAAATTTTCTATCCCTCTCATTGATTGTTTTTCGCTGTCCATCAAGTTTGCTGAAGTTGTGATTTGATCTAGGTAGAGACAGTTAGAATTGTAATTAATTGGTAAGTTTCTGAGGGATTTCGGCGCTTTCACAGATATGGTCTTGGTTATTCCAATGTACCTATTTGAGTTGGTTTTTTGCGATATAAACAGATGTCAGGTAGATACCTATATTTTTGAAAAAACATCTTCTCATGAATACCAGGACCGGCTTCATTACGTACTTAGATCAAGGAAAAACTTATATTAATTCGACTTGATTTGTGCTTAGACCCAGCACCAACCAATTTTTTTAAAAACATTTGGGTAGAGATTGATATCTATAGGTATGTACCTACTTGTATAGGTAGGTATAGTTCTTTTCACAATAAATGGTAGATATCTATTGTCTTTATGACTGCAATAAAACTACCGGCTGTATTCTCCTTATGTACCTACCTAGGTATATAATCCACAAGTAAATACACTACAGGATCGGACTTCATATATTTAAGTCGGTATATAATATATCTAGGTAGTAAATTTAATTAAAATATTAAAATTATTATTAAAAATTATTGAGGTTTTTATTAAACAAGTAATCTTACACACATTGTATAAACATACATATAGGTACCTAATATAATTAATGAATAGGTACATGTTAATTATTTCGTAAAGAAAAGATATTTAAATATTATTATACTGCTATATTATGATCCGAACCTGATCGACAGTTTATTGCATGATTACGGCCGACCTCTGACTAAACGTCCCTGCTTTAAATAAAATGTAGTCACCCATTTAATCTGAAAAGATATATAATAATACATACCTACCTAATAAAAGAACAAGGTCTTGTTAGAGCTTTAGGTTTTTTATACTTCAAAATTAACAGTACCTTCCTACATACAAACATAATCTATAGGTATATTAATACGTGATTGTATACGATTTTTAAGGCATAGAACGTGCACGGATCAGTATGAGATTTGGCAAAAGTGAAATTTGATATAGTGAAGTAGTGCACACAGTTTTGATGTACCTATTATGCGCTAATGTTTTAAATTAAATAAATAAAATATGGTTTACGTAGTAGAAATATATTGTTTGTTGCATAACTAAACCAATTGCTATGTGAAGTCAAGGAGTCAGGGCTGTCAGATTGTTTTATTCGTGAATGACAAATCTGGTCAAACGCAAATTTAAATATTGTGAATAGTGTAGGTGCTAAGTGATAATATTATTTTGAGGGATACATTCAAATTCACACTTAGTTATTTTAAGCAATTTTAATACATTTGATAGTGGATTAATGCATTACAACGCAGGTTTTACAATGCAAATCATTTCGAATCTGAAGTTACTTTTGTAAAAGGACTGCATTCTCTTCATTTTGTCATAAGGGTGTATTAAAATTACCGGCGTTAATTCGAAACATTACAATGCATTGTATTATAAAATAAACTGTATTTTTTGAACTGTTACCAACATTAAATTTTAAATTTCTTAAGTATTGTAAGGAGTTAGGCAAACAACATACGCTAATGACGTTTTGTACAAGCTTGCAACTGACGTAATAGAACAAAATTCCAAAAAATTATAAGCAAACGTTAGGTATATCTTTGACAAAAAAAACTCAATAGGTAATGTTCGAATTTAAAAAATAATGAATTACGATCGAATTTCGAGCGCTAGTTAATATTATTTTGCATTTTTTGATGCACCAAATAATAAAGTACGGCATATTGCTTAAAAAATATATTTATAAAATTATTAAATGTCAGTTTCGTTCTCCTTAATGCTTAACTGAAGTAGGTAAGTAACTACCTGATATATGCCCATCAATAATTGATAAATGCCAAGTGCCAGTGACGCCAATGTAGGTACCTACCTATAAGAAGTTTGAGCTTCATTCTAGAGTAGCCAAAAACACACACACACACATGTCTACTTCTTCTCTTCATTGATTTCTCGTCGGTAAGCCCACTAAATTGGCTCTTTTCTCTTTCCCCTTTGTTCCTTGTAAATGCCTGGGATTTCATTCGTATTTATGGTCAAGGTGGATACCACTGCACAAAAGTCCCATTTTATTCAATTTATAACCGATTTATTGGTGGGCAGCTCAGCTGGCTTCCATTCCGAGACACCACCACATCGATGGGGCTTTTTTTCTGCAGCCGTAAATGTAATTTGTAATAAATCGGTTTTTATTGGATGGCCTTTGGGCGCAAAACCACATGTAGGTATAGAATATGACAAGAAGTGTGCGGATAAACGTTTGAAACTCCTACGTATTTATTAGATAGGTAGGTAGGTACGTATGAGTAAATGCTTTTGTCTTTTGTGATTCACAATTTATCACAGTAAAGGCATAAGCGTTTCATTTAACCCTTATTAAGAGATTTATTAGAATAGTTATAGGTCTATTTCTTGTTTCATTATCATAACTTTGCACGCTAGCAGTTAACCCTGCGGCTTTTCTCACAATTATAATTCAATCAGAACATTTATATGCCTCTTCTGATTTGTAATTTATTTAATGTTTCATTACAAAACCTTCCATTCTCTCAACAACAATTATTCTCTTCGAGATTTGCTTTAGTAATAACATATAAATCTGTTATCACTTATACCAATATTCAAGATATTTGAGATAAAGTTTGAAGGGTTTATATCTGAGACTAATCTATAATCTTTTGTGGTCAAGAATTTAACAAGCCATGGAATATGGAATACCTAGCACTATCGCTGACCATAAAGTAGTATAAACAATAAATCAAAAACATAGTAAATGAAAAAGTGAAATGATTGTCACAGAATGCTGAATGAACAACTAATTAATTGTTGTCGGCCGAGGCTTCTTCTGAAAGACTTTCAGCGAGGCGTTATTATCTATTTACAATTGCTTATTTTCAGGTGTACCTAGATACCCTTCAAATTTTATCCCAAATACCTTGAATAGCGGTATATTTATGCCTACTTATATCTTCTTTAGCTCTACCATGTCCACTCAGACTTTTCACCTGTTGACTGAAGATGTAGGCAAATGACATTGTAATTACTCAGTTTGCGATCGGGAAAATGGTTTCTACAAATGTGTTGGCTTATAATAACATGCATATATTAATATTATATGTGTATATTATGCATTTTAACCATCATCTTTCGCGTTCTTCCGTATCAAAATGCCACGTAGGTAGGTACATGTATAATAGCTGTGCCGTCCGTGTTCTTGCTTTCACGCCACAATTCATTTAATTTACTCTACTAAAGATAATTGTTTCTATAATTACTCGGTGCTCGTGAGAGAAGTTGTTGTCGCTCATACATAGGTATACCCATGGGTACCTAGGTACATATGAGTGCTGTCATCTGATGCGGCACTTAATAATAGCGTAAACACAATTGTTTGTAGCTTGTAGTAAACAGTACCTATTGATTCGGTTCACATTTATTCGAAAACGCCTTCAATATTCGATATCTAGTTGGCATTCTGTAGCAAAGAGGTACCTACTTACCTAATGATTGAAATAATTGTTCTGTCAAAATAAGTCAGTTTTACATAGATATCTTGACAGCAGAAAATTTGTAGGTATGACGTCACAGGTTTGAATGATTTTGAACTGGTGTGCTGTATCTATAGAAATCAAACGAAATTATAAACGTGTTTCACAATACGCATACCTACATATCAAAAGCGAATGCCTTAATATCATAACTGTTAAATAATTAGACTGATTTGTATCGGAAAAAAGTTTCGGAAAGATGAGTGTCGAGCACTCCACGCTTTTTATAGCCCTTCCGGCAATAATTAGAGTGTACGTAGGTATATCTAGAGGTGTAAATACAAACTAAGTTGGTTTTATTGTGAACAAATGTCGCGTTGATGTTGATGATCGGATCGCGTGCTCTCTCTAGTAGATGCAATGTGACCAACTGTCTGTCTGTCCAACGATTGTAAAGTACACCGTCGCATCCATATCGTTGGTGGTGTTTTCATCATTAAAGCTGGCCGCAATTCCATTTGTTACTACGATGTATATTCGTTTTTTACTTCAGCTTTGTCGTTTGTCGTTGTTTTTGTTTGCTTTTTTGTCAAGACTGGATCTGAATTAGGGGGCGATGCGCAAATGAAAATTATTGTCGCACGGTGCTACCGAAAGAGTGAAAAAAATCAATTAGGCTTCATCATGAAAATTGTCTTTGATTATGGTACTTTTCACATTGGCACGCCACTTTGTTGTCGATTGCGCTCTTCCGGTTTGAGATATTTTTTTCTCAAGTAAAATTCTATGGCCAGTGGTAATGACAATAATTATATAGCTACCTAGGTCAATATGTTCACCAAATATTAGTTTATCCTCGAAATAGTTAAAATGTATTATATAATACTTTTCTAGAGTCATTATTTTCTAAATCTGAATGCAAAATTGCTTGATGTTTGATAGCGTTGTTTGAGAAGGACGTAGTTCAACTAGTTTTCGTTAATTGATGTTATTTTTCAGGGCATGAAAATTTTCATTCCGAATCGATCTTGTCTCATAATGATTTCAAGATCTTGTTAGCCACATTTCACAATAGTTAGAATTGAATTTGCCAGATTTTCTTTTCTAGACTCCTAGAGTCTTGGTATGTCTTTGTCTGATCATGCCACAGCATGACATATTAACATTCAGAATGAAGGGTGGGTATACCTACAATCACATCGGCCAATCTCGTATTTTATCTGATTTACATTTCTGCTTGAAGAAGCTAATTTTCTAATTTTGCTTTTTGCCGCTCTACTGCCTAAGACATATCTGTTTTAATAGTGACCAATAATATCTGTTGACTTGAAACAGGTAACTAACTTGAATAGTTCTCAATTTCTCTCACAATTTAACTTCCAAAGAATGTTTGCATACAAGAATGTATCTACCTATCGTACGCGTGAACAAAGCTAGAAAAAGTGACTTTTGTTATATAAAATTCACTTCTATTCTAGATATAGTCACCATCTTACATACTTGTAGGATAAACTACTAATAATATTGGAGAAATATAAACAGGTACCTACTTTTTTGGATTCCAATAGGTAGGTATCTAAAATGATTAAAAACAATCAGAATAATTAGCTTTTTTCCGATATCAGCGATTGTGAAAACAAACAATACAAACAAATAATATACCTAACTGATGATCAATTTTGAATAAACAGACCTTACACATATCTAATTATAAACTAAATCTATTTACGCTACGATTCTATTAAAACAGAAACACTTTGTCAATGTCACCAGTAAACTGAAATTAAATGGGCAATAAAAATAAAAATTATGTCTATACGCAATATACTTTGAATTGATAATACCATGTTCAGAGCTTGTTAGATCCTTGTTTACGTTATTTTTGTAAATTCGACTGTTAACGCATCCAATGAGTAATGGAGTATGTACCTAGGTAAGTACATAAGATGCAACAATTAATTAAGAAATCTCTTATTTCTATCGTAGGTACATACATGTATCTTGAGAGAATGTTCTCTATAGACCCTGGAAGAAGAATTTTATGTAAATTTTATTGGAATCTAATCGAAATCATTTTTTGAATCATTCATATAAACAACATTTCTATGCAATAGAATAATATTTACGATTATCCAATATTACATTCGATCAGAAATATTCAAAATAGGTACATGTCGTCATACATTTTTGAAATGATTGCTTTCAAAGTGATTTGGTGTAGCATAGAATATTTTTGACTATTTGCTTCTAGGAATAACTTACCTACTTATTTTTTTCTGCTGCCGGTTGATAATGTAAATAATTCATACATGCTTAATAGATACAAAACATGAAAATGGCAAATATCATTCGTGTATTATTTTTCCAAGACGACGGAATGTAAATACTATCATTTACATTCCTAGGGAAATAAAAAGAGTAATTTGCCATTTTCATGTTTTTTTATCTAAGTAACACGGAATGTATCGACTGTTAACATGCTCGACAATTGGCAAGTGTCAGGTTTACTTGTCTTGAATGTTAACATGTCTTTACATTCCTTGTTACTTAAATAACTATTGTGACGGTGGCCACATTATACCTACCTATTCTTGTTTTGTGACTTACCTACCTATTTATTCATATGGAAATTTAAAACATAATTTTCAGTTCCTTTCACGTTGAGACTCTCAAAGTATTAATTTCCATTTTTTGAACTTCGAAAATCGGAAGAAGTAAAAGTACCTACACCTAAATTGTATGTTGGCTTTTTTTGAGTATGTAGGTACGCGTATTTAGCTTGGTAATTGTGCCCCGATCTTGATTTCTAAATTAAGTATTATATTAAATAAAAATGAAATCCAAAATCCAATATATCCTTCCCCTTCAAAACCGCCCACAAATTGATCGAAGATTATGAATTTTATGTGACGGAACTGAAGAAGTACCTACAAATTATTTCCAGCAATGTTTAAATTGGACATTTTTTCTATCCGAGCAGTGGGAAAGTGCAATATTATTACCGGTATCTAATAGGTATTCTTGAATTACTAAATATAAATAAAAGTTCAATAATTTGCATGACTAATGAAGCAGTCAAAAAAGTGAAATAAATTCCTGCTTTACAAAAAATAAACTGACTTTATTAGTTGGTGAACTGAAAAATTAAATAACTTTTGAAGTTGGTGGCATTTTTTGTAAAAAATATTTATCCATGTTTTGTTCACTTCCTTTTGAACAGATTGAATTTATCGTTTATCTTATCTACTAATTACGAATATCTTCACTATCAACTCGAACTACTGTATTTAATTTCTGTAATATATGAATGTCATTAATTTTGAAAATTCAAGTGGATTTTGGGTACCTATGCCTATCCGTGACAATAAAAATGAGGTGCAGATGTATTTTTTCAACGGGATTTCTCCCAATCTGAACTCTGCGTGAGATTGACTCCAGACTCTTCTTTTAACAAACACAACAAACCATTAAATTCCTTTGAAAAGCAGTTATGAAAGTGGAAAAGATGTAGAGGTATATATGACATACGTCAGATTAGGATCGACGCGCAAGATGCGCAGGTGTGCTGGCGTTTATATACAGTGTGGAACAGCTAAAAAAAATAAATTCAGATTTCAGTCATTGTGCCTATCTAAGGAACGTCATTCTAAGAGTATGAAATTGTCAGATTCTACCACAAAAAAACTTTTATGCCTTGGCTAACCCCCTTTGAATGACAATTGTAACTTCAAATTCTGAATGTAAGACATAGGTATACCTAGGCATCATTTGACGTGAAAGGTATTTCTATCCTCTAACTACTTAGGTATACAAAATTATTTTGTCTGTATTTATTGCAGATGTGAATAAAGAAAAAATCGCATCCTTTTGTGTTTGATTCTAAATGAAAATGTAAGGCAAAACTATTTCAGTATTGTTTTAGATGGCCTGAATTAAAGTCAATGTTTGCAATAAACTTGAGCAGTAGCATTGTCGTATGAAGAACGAATGATGACCTATACCTAAAAAATCCTATTTAGAAAAAAATGCGATTATGAGTGTCACTTGAAGGCCGCTCAATGTAGATAGAGCTGAATTTTTTTCATTGCATGACCAACAATCGACGTAGCTATTTCATGATTTTTTATAAACTATACCACAATAATTGAATTTATTCCATTTGTTTGTTCTACACTGTATAAATATTTGATATGTAGGTATACCTTATACCATTGTATAAAATCCTGCTTGAAAGGTGCTTGGTGTATTTTTAAATAACTTTAAGCTCAAGGAGTTGATTTTGTGGAAACAATTTGATTATTTATAGTCGGAGAAATATAATACCTACTTTCACCTGCTGAAGAATAACAACATATATCTACCTATACAGCGAATAAGTGATTCAGAAAACTAAATAATCCTGGATATGGTACTTTCATAGATTTCGTATCATTGTTATGAATAAAAAATTATTCCTACAAATTTGCCATTTTGAAAATTTTATGATAACATATATCTTTCAACATTGAGCTGAATTGACTTTCAGAAAATGAGAATAGGTGGGTCATTTCGCCGGTTAGCCGGCCAGTCCCTGTTGTCGGCCAGTTTTATGTATAAACATGTAAAATAACCCACTAATCTCATAATAGTACTCACTGTCGTTTGCCCGATTTTCGGCCACTATTCCCTTAGTGAATGGTAAAGTGGTTCTCTCTTAAGGTGGAATATTGAACTAAAAGAAAACATACAAGATGGCCATGTCCGTGTGAATAGCAGATCTCAGCAGCAGTTACAAAATTTTTAGTGTCTGGGTACAGCGCAAATAGCAAATTATATATTACATCTCAACCATTAATCGGTTTTTTGCGATTGATGTCGCTTATTACATATTAATCTTTCGATTTGTGCAAGAAAACGGCCTAAAATCAATTTTGGATTTGAAAAAAAAAGTGGCCGGTAACGGGTATAGCAAAAATTTGTCATAGCCCTTTCTCGGCCAGGGTGGCCGAGAACCGGTATACACTATTGTTTCTTCTGATGTCTTTGTTCAATGTATGCGGAATTATATGGGTCTGTCCTTTTTCCGCCTGTGTCAGAAATGATATTTAAATCTTTTGGCCGGTTTCCGGCCACAGTTTATTCGCCCAAAATATTTGAAAATGTGACTGAAACTTGTGGCCGAGAAAGGGTTGACCTGCTCCCCATCAGTTCGGCCAACTCTATATTTATGCATTAAAGCCTTATGCCAAGTACTAAAAATCACTAATAACTATTCTAGATGACTCCGAAATTTTAAAAAAACAAAGAAAGGCGTTTTGAAATTGAAGAAAGCCAAACAAAAACAGCTTCTTAAATATTCCCATGAAAATCTTCTGACAATTTTAAGAGAAATTCGAGAAAACAAAATGGGCTTCTGGGCAGCAAGCAATTTTGGTGTTCCAAAATCTACCATTCAAGATAGGTAAAATGGCAAAAGTTTGGTAAATCCCGGCAAAAATGCTGCAAATTGTTCAGGACACTAGTGATAACAATCTAACAATTACCAGCGAAAATGGAGATAATAGTGTAAATTCTGGAGCAATTCCTGTGTTGGAACCTGAAGATGACCCTCTACAAAATGCCAGCAAAACGAACGTTTTACCAACTTGTGTGGATGTTCTAGGAGAGATTAATAACAACACTAGTAACCTACTTACATCTTAAGACCCTTTTGCTAAACACCTGAATTATCCACAGCTCATAAAAATATATATATCATCAAGCGCATGGAAACAATTCTATAAGGAAAAAGATGTTTTGAAAGAAAACAAGACCTTAAAGAGAAAGGACAACAAGACAACAGAAGCAGAAAACTGCAGTGAAGAAGAAACGCTACATCAGGAAAAAATTAAAAGAAGCTGAAGAAGTTGACATGCAGCCGCCATCAGAACCTGAAAAGAAGATCATCTGTTGCGGCAGTTGTTCAGAAGAGCTTTTCAGCGATGCTGAAGATGAAGATGGGAAAAACATAGGAAGCAATCACATACGGTGTACATAATTTTTCGGAACGCCTTACGAACAATACAAGTGCGAGTGTTGTTCATGAAATGTAGGGGTACCAACTTGTTTCAAGAATAATCGTTTTCTCTATTGTTTTGTTTGAGTTTCTATATTTTGTGATGACGAGTGACTAAATTCTCTTATGTTTTAGACCTTACCAAAGTATATGCAGCATAGTTTTGTACCTATAAATGATTTTGTATTTTCCGTGGTGGATTCATTGAGGTATGTCATGGCCGGTCATCCAGCAAATCAAATTCCTATTTTCCGGCCGCCGGCCGAGAAGTGGTATCGTACTGGCCGGAATTGAGAAACTAGTGGCCGAAAACCGGGAAAATGAGGAAATTTTCGTTTTTATCAGTTTTGAAGGTGAAAGCAATTAGTTATTCAACTGATACTGATTCATAATAGTAGACTAAGGATTTCTAAGCATTACATTTAAAATTTGAGTACCATATTTGCAAAAATAAATATTTCATAATTGATTTCTGCTCCTCAGTTCACTAACTGGCCGAGAACAGGCACATTGTACATAAGAAATAACCTTTTTTGAAACATCCATATTTTGAAAAAAATCAACCAGAATTCACTTGGCATAAAATCATTTTCTTACGAAAACAATAGAAATATATCTAAGTACCTACATTTTTTCCGTTGACCGATTTTTTAACCACAAGCTTTTGCAGTTATAGTAAATCCAAAGATGAAAGTATCGTTGGTACCTATCTACATAAATCATTTTAATTCATGTTAGAGAAAGCTTCGAAATAAAGGAAATACTTAGAGTTAAATTTACAAATATGACCTTGAGCCCAAAATAACGGGCTGGTAGCTTCCTCAATTTATCAAAATTACGACTGACCTCATTAGGTACATCTATCGCTTCAAAAATCGACGAAAGACCAAGGTCTTCGTGTATAGATATATCTCACCTGTCACCCTTATGCCCTGCTGCCCAATATACCCAATGTTGTCTTCAGCAGAGACACGCTTTACCTTAGCAATTGAGCAGAAACAAATTTTTCGAAAACCATCGTTATTGTGAATGTTTTCCTATGGCCTAACCAAAGGGCACAATAGCCTCGAAAGATAAGAATGAAAAGTGCACGGCTCACAATAAAACAAACAAGACGTGTCAGATTGTAAAGAGAGCAACGGGTGGCTGATCGTAAATCAAGATCGCAGCAGCAATGCACACTGTAATATGCATCATGCATAAAGTCAAAGTGGGTGGTAAGAATGGCACCCAGTCCGTTTTTACGAGAAAGACCTGCTCTGTATAAGTATCGAGTTTATTGCATTTGGGGCATAAATATTGTCGATCTATGTGGTTTTGGCTACAATGCAATCATAAAATTTTTAGAAAGTTAATAGGCAAGTGTATCTAATTCCATTAGAGCGTAAACTTTCTATAAACACGAACACATTCAGGTCAAGTTCAGTATTTTATTTAGGCATTTATTTCGACCAATATTGATCATCCCTTCAACCTTCATTCTAATATATAAAATCACTTGTATATTCCGTCCAGCGAATAGATAAAATGATATATCTAATATACGCCAACCCACCCCCTAAGATAGTTACATTCTTACCTATCTATAAAAACATATCGGAGGTATAACTTTACTATAAACCTCTAATAGGGTATAACATGGCCGACTTCAGCTGATTTTTTGAGTTTTGCTGTCAAATATATTTTGTATGAAGCCTGATATATTTTGTCCTGGAATTTACCAAAATTATGGTAATAACATCATTTTAATGTTTATTTCTGCCTTGAAAAAACGATAAACGGTTCAATTCAATCGAGGGGAGTAAATCAGTGGTAGGTATGACGATTTCGAGATATGGTATTCCAATTTTTTTATACGCCTTAAGAAAATTTATATAATTAGGGAAAAAATCGATTGATTAAATGAGCAATAATATGAAAGATCTATTATTAACAATAATGCAGAAATAAAAAATACGAATTTATTGGTTGAGCTCTATAATATAAAAGTAGTTATCTGAATTTTCTGAAATGTCACTTTGACTTTGTGACGCCTATAAAATATAGATTGCGTTGCCATCGGAAATACGAGCAGCGCCCTATCATGGTATTGAAGGGGATACGCTTGCAATACTGATGTCGTAGCTTAGATTGAGAAACGTAGTAGAGAATTTCATGATAATGCGATGAGAAAGTTATAGCGTGATTGATGTACGTAACTCGTGAATGATTACAGGCAAACGCCATCATTCGTGAAACAAACTATAGCTCTATTGACCGATTACGAAAAAGATCTAGTTTTCATGTAATGAGTAGGTAATGTAAGTAAATCATATTTTTATGAATAAGACTGTAAGACGATAATTTTTTTAATTAATTTAATCTATTCACTACCTATTATACCTACCTAGTTGTCGATATCTGAGAATGTGAGAATAGTCCTGAAAATAATTAATACCTTGCTTAGAGTTTCACAGCTTATTAACATTGACTTCTATAATATAATATGTTCACTGTGAATCATATTTTTCATTTTTGATTTCTTATTATGGTGAATTATTCAAATGTGAAGAAACGCTCCATAGTTTTGTGTAACAAAAGTTCACAAAAATTTGAAAAACGATCATTATTTTTTTGTTCACGAACACCCTGTGTATGTGTTTCAAAATAATAAAGAGGAGAAAAGAAATAAATATTAGACCTCAATAAATTTCTGTTGATTCGTAGGTATAATTGGTCAGTAATCAAAGATCATAGTTTATCTAAATGTGTGTATGATGTTAATAAAAAATTAAAAAAATAAAAATTAGAACCACATTTATATCTTTCATATTTCTCGATAGGAACTATAAAATCTCGCCAATTATTTGAGATGATTATACTGCAACCATAAGAAAAAGAAAACAAAAAAGCTTATATTTTATTGAATTTATAACAGGTAGATATGTTCGGGACTAATTGTAGATATCATAAAAGCTTCGTTTGTGACAATATGAAAATGCGATCGAACATCAATTTCCACGTCACTTCCACAATAATTGCAGATCCATTTTCAATATATCAGCAAAGGATTTATTGCAAGGGATTTTGTAGCCAAAAACAATAAATATTTATTGCCAGTTAGGCATTGAATATACCTACTATAAGCCTGCCTATACCATCTCTCTTTACATTTACCATAAATAACAAGTTTCAAATTTGTTGGTAATTTGGCACTTTTTAATTCCAATTTTGGCAGTTTCGCCTAAACGTTGCCAATTACCATATATAATTGGAAAGAGTTGCCTCCTGCCCTGTTATTATCGTCGGTGAATATATTCCGAAACGTCTACAGTGGCGTAGAATCTTCTCGTTTAAAGCTTTTATTAATTCAGATTTCCAAACCCCTGATATTCTTTACCTAAATATACCTCGAGTGTCTTAATTGCTTTTGCTAAGCCATACAATTTTGCCAACTTCCCTTTTCGGTTTTTAACGAGTTAGATCATCTATTACAATAGGTGTAACATTATTGTAAAATTATGTAAAGATGGATCTAGTGAAAATGAGATAAAGAATTGGACAAGGTATGTTAACAGTTGAGTGGGGTTTTATGGAGTAACAAGTTTAGGCTAGAAAAAATGAAGAAAATACTTTTGGTTGCGGAAATGGGTTTCTGTGCAACAGCGCCTGTTGCACACCCACATTAATGAGTAAAGTAAGAAACGAGGAAATCTGCGAGAAATGGAATGGTCATGTTAACCAAATGGACCGAAGGAGATGGTAGAAAAAATCCTCCAGTGGATACCGTCTGAAAAAAAGAAAAACAGGTCAGCCCAGGAGGACTTGGGCATATTAAGGTAGCTATGACGAGCAGAAACCCACAGGATGATGGCTGGCAAGATAAAGACCAGTTTCAAAGTAGGATGTGATAAAAGACTCTAATATTGTAGGTATTTACGTCGCAATATATGAGTGTCCTGGAACTAACGGAAAAAATCCGGGAGCGTATAGAGTGAGCGAAAATTATATCAAGATATATACCTAACATACATATAAATTTTTGATATATTGTGCCTATTTACCATCTTATATAGGCGTCCAGAGATAGAATTTTAAAGTCGTTTTTTGTTTTTAATTTTTGCACGGTCCATTTGATTTGGATAAAATTAAGGATCCATAGAACGTATGTGTTTGATAATTTTATGGCTATAAACAGGTCTATAGTATTGCTAAGAGGATAGGGAAGTACTAGTCCTGAATGTTAAGGAGCCCCAATTTCTTTTGCAAGACCCTGAATGTAAATAACAAAAATGGCTTCCACATATCTTGAGCTTGAACGAAAAGGTGGGTACGCTTATTTGAATCGGATTAAATGACCCGTGAGTTATTTGCTATTAATGCACTGCAGGTGAATGTCTTGCATTAACCATTATTATAAAGGGTGTCTCTTTTCATATACTAGGTAAATTGCAACCTTAGATTAATTTTTCTTAGTAGGTATATAAAACTATTAACACAGGTAATAAAAGGTACATTAAGTGATGCAATCTGTGTATCTAAACCTAGCCATTTTTGATGAGATCTTGTTTTTGTTCAAAATATGCAAACGGAAGTAGGAACGAAATTTCAAATTACAAAATATTTTTTTTGAAGTAGGTAGGTACATTGAGAAAGAATCAATAATGAGAACCAGAATAAAAATTCGTTTTGCTCATGCTTTCAAGGTAGTGAATAATGGCACGCCTATGAACGTGCTCAACATCGATATTAATGTCTACAATTAACGATGAAAACCATACCGGGCCACCTGTCACCGTCCGAATCGTCGATATCGAACCGAGCGAGCGCGAATCCCTTGGAGGTTATGTGGCCTGTCAACCTATCCCATCTCTCTTTCTCACATTTTCATTCTCTATTGCGCGCGTCACCCATCAGAGTCTGAATGTGTGAGCGGCCGCCACTAAATCATATTCGGAAAATTGCGCCACACAGCTTTTACGTAATTAAACCCTCAAATAATTTATTAAGTCGGGACCTTAATCACCCAGCAGTGGTACGATTGGCCTTTCGTGGGCAATGAGAGTATTAACAAAATTAACGGAGTCGGACGATTTATAGTTGGTCGACATTTATGAATGAGCAATGTAGGTAGGTAAGTGTAATTTTATTTCGATTCGTTTTAGGGCGATATCATAATCTAAAGAAGAATAAGAAGGCTACCGTTGGGCTGGGGTGCAGATGTGGAGGACGTGTTTTGAAGTCACGCACTACCATTAAGCATGAAATATGTGGGCCTAATTAAGGTGGTTTTAACACTTGAAAAATTAACTTGAATTGTTTCTGCTACCTAGGAAGACAATATTAGAAATGTGATGATAGATATATCTAAGAGCTCTAGGCAGTAATTAGATATCAATTAGGTATATCTCTGATGTAGAGATATTGTTCTATTAAAAAAAATTGGGAATTGCAACTTCTCAGTGACGATTTGTTAGATCATTCGCTCCTTGATCTACGTCACTGGATGTCACCAGTAGATATGGCATATATGTACTTCGACCGCATACATTTTGTGCCACAACGCAGATTTATAGGTGTTGACACAGCCTACTGGACGTTCTTTCAGGCGATTGTTCCGTGAAATATGACGTAATGAATAGGAGGCTTATTATTATTATTATTATAGGGAAAGGAGAGGATGGAAAAACGAAAAACCAAATATGCTGCGGATTGTGGTAGAGAGGTGACTTACAAGATATTATGAATGTGGATGGGCTCGTTAGAGTGCCATTGTGTGCGGATCGCCTCCTCGTGAGGGCATCTGTCCTCCCAAACGTTGCGCGTTTGTTACATTTAGGTAACAACAATGGGCACGTCCTACTCGATATGAGATGTATGTGTTGTTGTATATGCTACCGAGTGTAGATATTTCTGTTGTTTACGAACATGCTACCTCTTGTCATTATAACGATTCTAGTCTGAATATACAGACAGACTTGAGGACGTGGGAAGAATGGGCGAACATTGAGCGATAATTTCAATGCACAATGTGTATAGGGCAAATTCAGCATTTTCTATTTGTTCTAATATGTGAAGAGCAAGATCATATTTCTATGGGTGACAAAACAAGTTGCTGTGTCACAAATAATCAATGGTGTCTATTGTTTGTAAAATAGGTTCATAGCTTCCGATATGTTCCGAAGCTTTATCTGATGCTTCCGTTCTACATATTGATTAGATATAGGCGCCATATCTGTTCACTATTATATTTTTTACATTCTCTTTTTAAATGGTGTAGGTTATTTGGGTTAGTATTCTTTAAACTTTGGTATCACTTCTGAAAATTTAGTTTCTATTTTGCGTTCTCCCATCTGTGATTGATCGCGTCCATATCTAATTTGAAGTGTAGATTTTAAAATTCAATTTCAAATTGAATCCCTGTTTTAATTTTGTATTTGAATCAAATAAGTAAGTACCTACCTAGATACCTGCCACTACAAAAGATAATCGACTTATCTATTATAACCAATGTATTGTTGTTATCAAGTGCGACATTGAACACTTTGGCTGCGCTGAAATACTATTTTGTCACATAATACACATATATATTATACAAATACCAATAAGAGACACATTTATCTACACCTATGAAAGTCTTATCATTATCAATGCATTCCGCAAATATATTCATGTTCATGTATGTCCTCATTAGTTGTCGAATTAAGTTTTAGTACATTTCTAAAATAATGATATACCTAACTGTTCAAAAGGAGCGATGATTCATTGTTATCATCCAATTTAACTGTAGGTTTGATAGGTTTCGAATTTTTCCCAAATAACTTTGATGTTTTTGTTACATTCCATTTGAATTATTCATAACATCGAGGTATTGTTGTTAACTCAGGAATTGTGGCAATAAATAATATCGGTAATATCGCTTAAATGAGGAAAATGTGTCATGGAAAAAGTACGGCTCACATGAAAAAGCTACAGAAAAATAAATTTGCATGCATCTTCATTTTATAAGCACATGTCATTGAAACAGAGTTTTCTTCAATGTTCTAATTAGCCTCACAAAATGAGACCCCAACCGTAATAGATTTTTGATGGGCTGACTCAACTTTGTATAAGAATAGAAAAATGACTGTAGCAGACGGGCAGACAGATAACTGATCTTCCCAAAGATAGATGTTCTTTTCTTGCCATTTGATATCTAAAAATCTCTCATCCATTGAGACTGTACGAAAAACTGATCGATAGATTGTTGATATAAAAAACAAAATTGCTCAATTCAACATGACACATTCGGAAAAAAACACCAACACCCGAAAGTGTGAAGCGCACGCAGTTCCTCTGTATATATACAATAATTGACGGGAGGTCGAGCTTTGCCATTATCATGGAATTATCGTTTCAGTTTAGACCGCCGGCTCATTAATTATTAGGGGCGATTGGTGACAGGTAGGTGGGAACGGCGGCAAAGCACCGGGGGCGGTAGGCTCGAGGCAGGGGTAGCAGCGGTGATGCCAGCTTCCGGGGGCGTGGCGACGGCGGTGAGAGGAACATCTGCCGCCGCGATCGATCGACCACCACAATGGCGGGACGCGTCTGCTTTCACATTGCCGCCTCCACTTTTAGAATCCTGCTCCGACGACACCAGTCGAGCTTGCAATACTAAGTAGTTGAAAAACTTTAATGTAGCAGAATATTAATTGATAAACTAGTCTGATTTAATTATTTGAGAAAGAAAATTCTTTTTGCTATTTTAAGGAAAGTTTCAAATTCAAGTTTCTGAACAGTTCTGTTCACTTTTGGTCAAGATTAAGCCATAATAACATATACAACATTGGCGGGGCCGTGCCGCGCCATGTAACCGTTGTCTCATCGATTGATTTATTTCTGGTCCTTCGCGCCGGATATTCAGTTGTTTAACATTGTTACATCGTCGCCTGCGAAATGCGGCCCATCATTTTTGACAATGCGACGATTTTGGTGTTTAAACAGCGGCTCAACTTCCGTTTCCCTAATATGTTTTTTTTTCAACAGCATGAGAGATCTTTGATACAGATAGCAGCAAGGGTGATCATCGTTAGACATAACTTGTGTAGCTGGCTACCATATCAATGTTCAGTAGATATTATATGTATATATGACAAATAACGTCCTGCCGCTATCTGTTCATCAATCGTAATGAGCTATTTAGAATTTTTCACGTTCTGTCAAGTTTTATTGCTTTTAAAAAATGGAATGAAAATTGGTCAGCCTGCCGGAGGTTTATTATATTATATAGACTCGTGAATGCGAGGCTTTGAGGAACGAGATTTAATGGATTTCTCGGGCTTGCTTGGATTGCTCGAAGCGCTGATCTGTTAATGACCATTTCATTTATCCTGATTTCTAGCAAAAGCTTTATTAAATAAGTAGGTACCTAATTTTGTATCAGAAATAGCTTGCTCATGATAAGAGACTGCCTATTATAGATCACAAGCTTCAGAAACAAGACAATTTCTTATTTTAAGATCACCTTTCCTAAGAACCTACCTATACCTACAGATTTCAGAGTTGGACAAAATTTTAATGGTGATTCCAGAGAGATTTTCAGACTTTCAAAGTATTTCAATGAAATATATTTATGCACCTATGCGGTCTTTAATAACATTTGAAATCTGAAATATTTGGTGTGTGAATACATATCTACTATTAATATCACTCACAAAAGCATCATAACAAAACAAGTGTTTCGCCCACGGAGTTGCCATCTTCAGAAGTAGTACTATTAGTAAAGTTCTTATGTGGGTTTGTTGTGGCATTCGTGTGTACCTATATTGTTATTTTTCTCATTCTATAATTAAAAATTGCAATTATTCACACAGATATAATAAAAGTTCAATATGATATATAGCTTCATGGACATATTATGATTTACGATCCATTTTTATAACCCATTAGCACCCAGAACACTCATTAGCAGCAGAAGAAACTGAATTTCTGCGAACTATTAATATCTTCACACTCATCAAATAATAACGCGACAACGTCCCTCACTCTTCGGCCATCAAGCGAACAGTACTGAGAAAAATCCCGTAGACAATAACCTGATGAGACAGAAGGGTTGTTAAGAAAGTATTTTATTTCTTATAGCTTTCATTAAAGATACGAAAGTTCTTTTTACACATCAGTTGAAGAATTTCGAACTCATTTTGTCCTGTTTCGTCAGTTTTTCTGAGAGTTTTTTCGTCATCTGGGATATTATGTGTAGACCCTACCAAGAAGAAGGTATGTATTTTCCAGGAATATTGATAAGTATAATAACTGACTTAATTCTAGTAACTTAATTTCGATTCGAATGATTGTTTTCATGATGGGATATCGATTCACTCTATAGTAATGTCATTATATGAAACTAACTGATGTTCCCATGGATATTAGTTTCATCTTATATTATCTTTAATTGGAGGTAACTTTCCCCTTACATCCGATGTATTTGAAATGAAGTCTATATTATCGCGACAAGCTCTATGTATCTGAGCAAATCGCATTAAAATCCGTTCAGTAATTTCAGAGATAACCTTCAACCCAAAATTTAAAAAAAACGTTGTTTCTCTGGCCATTCTAATACGGACATTTAATGTACAAAATAATGCGTTCAACTGTTTTATATACGTATAGATTAACTGGATATTCATCAATATACTAGTTAGTACCATTCGCTAAATTCATTGTATATTTGTATAAGAATTGCATAAACTATATAAAAGTAATTCATAAATGAACGGTCAATTAATGAGAGGTATTTGAATAGGTATATTTTTTCAGACTCCTTATAAGTAAATTACGGGATGTTATTGGAAGGTCATTAATATAATATTCCAGTTGATATTTTTAATTTCTTACCCATAACTACATGTAGACATGATAGTCCCGATCTTTATCGTGCTGTAAAAGACAAAATAAAATTCCAATATTAATTATCAAGATGTTGATGAAAATTTACAATCAATTTGTCTCCCGATGCGCATCATGTTTAGGTATTTAATGGTAGTCTCGGGGTATCGCTCGCCTCATTCCTATAGACTATAGGTTATCATCGTAACATAATCCGTTTTTTCTTCTGTAAAGTATTTATAAGAAGCCAACTGAGCCTGCCACTTCGACATCAATCAGACGACATTCCTGCTAAGCCGTCATGAAGACATTAGAAACTTAATCTCTTCGATGATATGACCATGCCACCAAGAACGGCTCCATTACAAGCACCATAATAATTAACACTTCCAGCATAAGTTTGGCTTTTTTATGAACGCACTCAAAAGAAAAGATACTGATATGTTGAAAAAAGGCGCCATTGTTAAGGTTTATGGTGAAGATGGAAATATGGAGAATTTACCAAATATTGCTTTTTTATATTTTCTTTTCGAATCAATAGCTATTTGTGATTCATTTTGATGACATGATCTCGTGATCATTTTGAAATGGTTGTAATCAAAAATCTTCCCTCAATAATTAATTTACGAGCTCTTTAATGCAAGGATGGACAAATTCATTTGTTTTAAAATATTAAGGTTAGGATATTTTTCCAGAACGGACTTTAGGAGATTACAGCTAGGCTTGGCTATTGTCATTTAGTTGAAGGGAATCATTTAAACATTTAGTTCAAAAGGTCTTTTACTACTTATAACAATCTTCTTATACTTAAATTTTAGTTTGTTAATCCTTTTAACATTAAAATTCAAATTCTGCTGTTTTAAAGCCGGTCAGGAATATTCATCCATACTGGCATCCCTCAAGCTATTGCAAGAAAAATAAATTTGGTTTCAAATTCATATCTTCTGAATAATGCCTTGGTAAATTTTAGTAGGAATATAATTGTTGTTAATCTGTGAAAATTTTTTTGGTGTTACAAAATTAATAATAATTCTTTTTGAAAGGTAGTTTCATAGAAAGAAAGTGACCGCACATATTCATCAGCTGTGTGGTGGGTCTTGGCGCTCTTCTCCTTCTTCTTCTCTACATCATCACCGGTCTCAAGACCTCACATTGTAATATTAAAAATATATTACACACATGCAAAGTAACTCAAGAACATAAATAAATATTATAAGTAGATATTTATCATAATATTCTTTCCCTCTCTCTTTCTCTCGCTTTGTTTCGAAAGGGTGCCCACTTGACAAGCAGATGGGTGTCAGCTGTGTTCGTATATTATATATTAATGATTGCTTTGTAATTAGCCACTTTACGCACCATAACACTGAACACACCACCGACGAGAACAGTGAGTTGGGAGCCTCATCGTAACAAATATACAACATATTATATACTTAATAGAGAACCAGTCACTCCACTAAAACAATCTTCAAGAGCTGATGATACTAAAAATCACTGCCATCTATAAATGTCATTCATCAACATTTTTGTCTGGTTTTCATCTCACTGCAGACGCTGACAATATTTCTGTTCATATATACGTGAGAAACATGCCTACATTATAATGTAATTAAGTAATAATACTTAGGTATTGGTTGTAGATAATTGTAATAGGTATTTTTATTTTATATTTATACTCGGCAAAATAATATAATATCTACCATAGTCAAGAAAACACTCTCGTCGTCTAATAACCCCTGGAGAGAGATTTCAACATTCTATACAGATGAAAGGTGCAATCATTTCTAATTCTTTGTTCTCTCATTAAGGAAATTTACTTTGACTTTGACACATCTGGTCTTTGTTCTATTCTTTTTACACACAATTCTCTGAAAATCTTATCAGCACATTGCTACATAAGTATACATCTTGTGTTGTATTCGACTCGAAAAAATGTAATGTAGATATTTTACTTATACAACCTCACGATTTCCTGTATGACAAGCCATAGACTATCGCGTTATTATGACGAAAAGTTGATTTTTTTAATTTACATTCTTTGACATGTCATGTGTAGTGAGGTACATGTTTTGGGCCAAATCCAACAATTTCTGTAACATACCAAGGTCCACTATTAACCAAGTTCTTATCGGATGTGTCATTTTTTTCCCATATACCTAGCATGTCATATCCTAAATACAATATAACAACAGCCAACGTAGTATATATGGGTGCCTTTTCATTATTATTATTATACTCCTTTTTGTTTGTTCTGCATTTGCATAACCTTCTCATTTCTCATTTAGTACCTATATATGTATATAGGTAATATTAATTATGAGCGAGTAAATGAATTTCAGTTAACAGCGTTGTATTCTCCGGTGTTGTTGAATCGGTAATGAACTACTACTGGTAGGCCGGAAGTTGGTCCTGGACGGCCGGTAATGGGGAACTACTCGAATGTGATTAGCAATCAGGGACGACGACGAGGACGCCGCCAGTTAAGCGGTCTCTCGCGTTCTCACTCTCTCATACTCTCAACTTGAAACTTGCCTAATCATCATTAGCTTATGCATTTTTATCGGTTCGAAGCAATTTTGGTCCGCGATGTAGTCGTTAAATTATTATGTATACCATGATGTCGAAATGCATTTTTTTCGGTGCTCGATGGGGAAGCAAAGTAATTCTTTAGTTTGCTAATATGATAAGACGATTTATGAAATATTGTGACAAGAAAAGAAACAAAACTACTAAGTATATCAAATAAGGTTGAAGGCCCTGAATGTTCTGGCAAAATTTGAAAGCTGAAATGGAAACTGTCTTCAGTTGATTAATATTTGACACTACCAATGATGAAAGCAACTAGATCCTGAGCAAATCCAAACCGGCTTTGGATCACATTATGTATATATACCTATGTAATATGATCGAATTAACCCTCGATGCAATATTTCGTTGAATGACGTTGCAATTGTCTATCGGACACATCTCACTATCTTATAGTTACATATGTGCAGCTGAAGAGTTCTAACAATTTAGACGTTACTGCAATATTGTCTTGAGTGTGAATTAGATCAAATTGTACCTACTAGCAATTATTTAATCCACTGCCAATTGGAGTATTTGCTCATGGAGGAATTGCCCTCATCGTTGGTAGTGATCTTCTAAAGATAATTACATCAATCTTTGACATGTGTTTAGTAGTGAAAACTGCTTAGAATTTGTCATATTAATAAAAATTGATGCCTTCCAGGTTCTAAATTTGTTTCGGCATTTTCTATGTAGGTATCAATATTATTTTCCAGTATATCATTATTTTTTGAATTCAACAACATTGGCTTTAACACATAGTTAACATAGGAAAACATTGGTAAATTTCAATTCTACATAACGGCTATTTTCATATGCATAAGGTACATATTTAATGTTCTAATTGACTCATATTTCAACAGATAAAATGAGAAAGAAGAATTATGCAACTAAGAGATCATCATCAATATATTATATTATACACATCCAAATTGCGTACTATAAGTTCCGCTCATTTAACACCTTTATGCCGTGCTAAATGATCTCACAGACGATTTAACAAAAAGCCATGTTGTATTATAGTTATATACCTACAATATCAAGCGACAAAGAGATGAAAAGCTAGAAAGAGCAAATGAGATTTGAAAGGCTCATTGTCATATTTGAGTATAGACATTATTCATGGTGCCCCAGCTACCGCTCATATATAAATTTAATGCCTTCCGTGAACGAATGCTTGCACAGGATAATAATTTCAGTTTAATAATTATGGCTGTTTGAGAGAATGTGCAAACTGAACACTGTATTATAAGAAGGTGTATTTTCTAGATGACATAGATATCGCTGGCTAGGTCAGATACGGATTTGCAATTATTGGCTTAATACTTTGAATGAAGAATCAGAGAGGTTATTTTCCTGGTTATGTATTTATTAAGATTAAAATATGATGCCACTTACCGTAACAGATTGCCTATGGAACTTATTAAAAGAACTTCAAAAAGCTGTTGAAAATCAAATACATAACATAAAATGAAATTGAAATATTGTTTTTATTATATAAGGGAAAAAGTATTAGATTTTAGCTTGAGTGTTAAAATCTAATATTCTTCCGTGTATAATACATTATTTTTTTCTGTGACGGGAAAAACGATGATTTAATATTGAACAAATCTTACAATATATTAAAGTCAGAAGAATATCGAAGTAAAATTTGAAGTATTAAAGTGGTAGGAGAGAATTAGACATGCATTGCTAAGGAAACATTTAAAGTAATCAAATATCTGTCAGTTTAATTCTGTGTTTTGATTGATATTTATGTGCATATATATCTACCCGGGAAAAAGTACTTTGTCACAATTCAACAGAAATAAAATGTCAAACCTTTTTCCCGTCACGGAAAAAAATAATAAAATTGGTCTAAGTATATAGCAAAAGTCGGGCTCACTTAAAAAGGGTTCTATACAATTTCCTGTAAACATTGTGTGCAAACCTTTATTCTTTTTTATTTCGAAATTTTATTCTTTTTTTTTTCGGGGGTAATATACCTATTCTAAATTGTTTATTTCATACTTTAAAATTAAATTACTCATAAAGAGCCCTTTCATTTGATTTGTAACTTCACTGAAAGTTTTTCTTTTAATTTTCGCCCCAAATAATCTACCCCCAGTATCAAAATTTATTATAATGTATAAGAATTTTTCTATTGATGCCGGTCCTGGGTCAGTTTAGCATGAAAGATAATAACTTGTCTTCGAGGAATATAACGCCTCCTAACGGTAAAACCACAAACAAGCATTCTAATTGTAAATTCGTGAGCTGGTTCAATTCCTTTGTTTTGTTTTTTTTAGGGAAATGGCATAATGGTAGTTATAGAGGTGCACAAACTCTCTCAAGTGCCCCGAACAAATAGGGTAATTACCATACACAGAACACACACTGCTTACCATTATTCCGGTATATGATTGATGTCGTGGCCATTTGTTTTAGTCATAATTACATATTTTTAATTGCCCACATATATATAGGTGCAATTGCCTGGCCATATTCTGGGAAAGGAACTGTTAACGCCAGTTTCAGTTCGTTGGAAACTATAGAGTAGGTACTTAATTTTCCTATCGTTAAAAGAAATCTGAATGATTTTAAATCTCATCTATGTCTACAATGTCTATAGTGGATTGAATGGATGAGTTGTTTTTACACTGAATTGATTGAAATTATCAACCTTAATTTCCAATTAACTTAGCATTAGCTTATATTTACTGGACATAGATGACAGAAGCAGCAAAAATAAAATCTGTATTTCAAAATACTCACATATATAAATATTTTTTTTATAATTTGAAACGTTTCTTAAATTTATCAATTATCTATTGCGTGCATGCCTCCTGTTTTTTGTTTCAAAGTTATTTTACACTTTTTTCCTCGTTTTATGCTTGATATACCTACCTAGTTTGGCTATTGTAAACTGGGTACTGAAAATAAAAAACTCAATTCTACTTCGAGGAATACTATTTTGAAGTTGTGCCGTTGTACCTAGTTTGTCGTTGTAGGCACCAACTCCAAAAGAACCAGCACCAATAGAATTAGTATTATTTTGTATTTTTCAGTGCAACAACTAATAAAGTCGGTCCAATTTTTTGTAAAAAATATTTATAGTGTTGGAGGTTATATAGATCCTGTGATCCTACCGTTATTTTCAATTTGATTAAAAGTATTCACAGAATAAGTGATGCCTAATATTATCACCACTTAAATCTAGAAATTTATAATCGTTATCACTATCGAACATTAGGAAAAACGTACGTCCATATCCCTATGCCATCGGTCACTGGATATTTATGTAGATTTCAATACACTTTTCCCCTTTCCGATCTATTCAAGAACGATTATAACGTTGTTTATAGAAAAGTTAAATAATGACTTTTTTCAAATTTGATATGGCATTGTCATTGTCAAATATAGGTCCAGCCTATATTTTTAAAGTTTCAAGTCTATCGAGAAATTGTACCGAATGCACAAATAGACAGACAAAAACCGATTAAATATTCCTTCGTCATCCAGTTCTGAACTCTATTTGAAGTTTCAAATTTGCAGTTAATCGGGAAGTTAGTTTATAGGTAAATGTTTGCAAAATGTGTACCAAACATCGAGAAAATATCCAATCTTACAACTTATCTATATTTCATATTTCCAAAGACATATCTTGATGTAACTTCAGCTGCTTCACATGAACTCAACTTATTTGGTGGACATTTGATGTGAAAGAAACCCACAATTAACCGCTGATTATCCTATGGAAGCTCATTCTATTACATACAGGAAACATCAACACTCCCCATATACCTACACATATATACTCATAGGCTGCCTAATCGTTCCGTGTGAGCAAGGGTGTTAAAATTACATAGTTTGTTCAATTTTTCTACAGCAAGAAACAGGGTCTAAACGCTTTTTTTCTATGATGTGGTATAATATATAGGTCTAGTCGACCAGCGTGTCGACAAATTATTTTTAAATTATAACCTAGCCGAATTTATGACAGGTGGATGGACGAAAATATGGGTTATAAATGGGGTTTTTAGGAGTTGAAAAACATGACAAAGGATTGCCTATTAAAAATTGAAGACAGTTATGTATTACCGTTCTGAGAGTTTTGGGTATCATAAAAAATTAGATAAAAATCGTTTCTATGATAACATTTTTACATATAAATTCACGACTCTAACTGCTTAATATTTTATCCAAAAATAACAAATATATTAACAGCAAATTGGCACATATCAACACGTCTACCCAACTCAAACAGAGCCAAATCAATTTATTCACAGACATATAAATATTATAAATTAGAAAGTGAAAATTGAATAATCATATTTTTATTCTAAATAGACAACTTGTATCGCTTGAGGTTTGTTTTTGCGTAATAGGTACATTCAATTTGCTTGTCGTTGAAATAGTGAATTATTTACGATGTGAAATCCTTGTTGAAAACGTAGTTTGTGTGACTGAAGGCAATTAATAGTTAGTCGCCAACGTTTGTAATTAACTGACAAGTTAATTAGAAGATATAAAGCGGATGTGTAAATATATGTAATATGTATTAATTGTTTATTGGGTGCAAAAAATAACCTATAGGAATAATTCAAGTTTCTGATTTATAAGTGAACTTATAGGTACCTAATCTATCATGTTTATTTTTTTGATATTCATGTTTTAAAATCAATTTCTGGATTGAGTGGTATAATACACCTATCTACAAAAAGGAGATCAATGATGTCAGTTAGGTTGCAGTTTAAATAATTCCAGAAGAGTTTTCTGCAGTTATATACCTACCTATGCGGTCAAAATTAATTTCCAATGAGGCCATCAACGGCAACAACATCGAGATGAGTCCATATGATCGAGCTTTAAGAGACGGTCGAAAGCGGTGATTAAGACTCATTTAATTATTTTTATGCGCCTAATCGAGTTGTTTAATTAATAGCTCGCCTACAGAGGATATTGTTAAGTTGCCAGCCCTGCCACCAGAGTCATTAATCACAACCGTATAGCCGACGTCCCCTTGGGCCATCATCCGCGATTATATTCAATCATTTCACATACAGAACATACATCTACACTTTGTTGTGTGCAGATTGCGCTAAGGGAACCGGATAGTTAGTGTGCGCCCTTATGCACAGGATGGAAAGTTGAGTGCTTAAGAAGCCAAATGAAACAAACTAACAGAATCATTTTCATTAAATGTTTTTATTTATTGCAAGCACTTAACACGTTTGGATTTTTCGTTCATCTATCAAAACAAACATATATGATATTCTACCGCATTATAATTTAAGCGATATTCCCTGTAAGTGTGATTTACTTCCGAAAATTGATTCGATCTTTAGTATGTTCTTCGCATTCGAACTGGATACTAGATCTCGATCTAAAATATAACCGACAGACCATGGCGAATCATAAACAAATATCAACGTCAGATCGACTGATGCTGATATTTGGCATTGCTTTTCCAAATTTGGCGATATCAGTTAGTTCCTGTCTAGAGTACCGGAAGGTTCTGATCTAAAATCTGTCAAATTTTTCTACCGGTCATCTACTGATCCTTCTGGACCCTTAAAGTAATAACTCCAAAATATAATTGTCTTATAAATTCTTAGTGATTTTCACTTGATAATTAGGTACTTCAAAGTTTCTTCATATATTGTGATAATTGCCCAATACAGTACCCGAACACAGTTATAAGGGTGAAACTTTCACTTCACAGTAGGAAAATTAGCTGGTGCAGTCACCCCTCTCTATATTGCCCAATCACTGCCGCCAAATTGCCCAAAGAGAAAGTCTGATATGATATGACTCCTCTACCAACACCACTTTTGTTTCCAGTATGCTCACGCTCCCTCACTTTCCGAGACCTCCCATAAAGATAGATTGAGATAGCAGGAGATAAGTGTTTATCAAATCCCAATTATCTGAGAGCCTAGGGGAGAATTTGATCTTTATTTGGATTTGACGTTTTGGACAAATTGGCCACTTCTGGATTGTTCGGGAAAATGATCAATTATGTCAACATATTTTTTCACAGTGACTTCGGCAAGGATTCGTGATCTGAAGTTTTTAAAGGGAATACATAATTATTTATTTTTCTTTAATTATTGAAATCGATCAAATATTAGGTAGGTACTTTACAAAATGTTGGTAATAACATTGAAAATCGGTGAAGTACGAGTTGACCTCGCATGGATATGGATTCGTCCTTAGGTCTTTCACAGTTTGGGTTAGGTTCACTCCATGGTCTTAGGCCCATTTCACAGATTACTCTAAACTTTGAGTGAAGTCCTATAACCTGAATGTTTTCAAAATTTTTACTTTCGTTAGCTCCGGAATAAGTGAAGTAACGGTCAATTTCAATCGAATCGAGTTTTATATGAATAAATATTTTGCAAACAAATTCCTTTAAATCTTTTTTTTTCATTCCAATTGGCCCAGTAATCACTTACAATACAAAGACATATGTATCCGCTAAATGTTTCAACAACAAATTGACTTATTTTCGTAAACACCGTAAAACCGTGAGGCTGTCACAACAAATCATCATACACTTCTTACTACACACGATGGTGTAAATTTTCCAACAGAGCAGCTGCCATGAAAGCGTCTAGCATTCATATTTTCCACAAGGCGACTCGTCTTCTACATAGGTAGTATAATATTTTATATATTTTAATAATTTACATACTTCATAACCCAAGTTTGCCATGCATGAAACATCGTCGCAGCCTTCTAATAAATTCGCTGACAATTTGATGTCATCTTAATTTTATGTTGAGTCGTATCCGGCTTATTACGGGCCACATCTGGACACTTATAATGGAAATTATTATATATGTGTACGTATGAACAAGGTGACGAGAAAAGGGCTCCTGTGACTAGATAAAATTATGAATTTTCCACTTTTGGGGAGGACAATTTATTGTTGACCATACACAACATATGTTATATGTATTATAAAGCAGCATTATTTACCCCTGAAGGTTTTACGACATCTCATTTTGGTGGAGCTTTTTAAAATTTTGTTACTATGTAATACAGTATATTTTTTTAAATATACTCACATGTATACTAGAGCTCTCGTATGATAGGTAATACTTACATACCTATAAAATGTTGTAGGTAAGTACGAGTGGAACTCATTCTCCGAGGGTTTGCTGTAGCAGTTTATATACCTATATATACATTATTTCAAGGAAAAATTAGCTGTGTACAAATAAAAAATACATTTTCATAATTTAAAAGTTATATAGGTATAGTTATGTTCTATTATTATTTATATTTTCTCATATTATTATTAGGTACGTAATTATTGTCTTTAAAAAACACAAAAAGGGTGGGAAAAGTGTGGCTAAGCTATAGGATTCGAATTATGGAGCCTCGAAATGAGAGTAGAACGTTCTACCGCTGTGCCAAACTCCTATCTTGTTTGATGACGCATCTGAAAGTTTTCTAGAATAATCAATCAATGAACAGGTTTTCTACTCATGTAACTTTTTATTATTATGTTTTTTTGTAATATGTGTATTTCCGCTACGTGGAGTGGGCAATTTTTGTGATTTCTGTTTTGTTACCTACTACTTTTATTTTTCTTTAGCTTCTTTTTTTCGGTTCAAGTTTTCTTAGTTCTATAGGTAAATAATTATCCTTAAAAAAAGTTTCAGAAAATCTCTTTAATTAGTCATTTATAATCAAGGTATTCGAAAATAATGCTCCTTCACCTCATCGAATAAAAAAAGAGAATGAGACCCTCACTTTTAATTAAACCCATCGTTGAAAACATCAACATGTGTGTGTATATAATTTCATAACAGCGGTATGGATGAAATGAGCAACAACACTTCACAACGTTTTCTGGGTGAGGTTGAGGTTGGTATAGGTATACATACTGCCTACCTGCTAATAGGTATTTCGAAAAATACGTAGTGTTAAAATGCCCAAATTACCTTCATTCGAAAGTCGACAGCCTGTAATTTCGGCTTCTCTTGTAGCCGCCTTGATCTCACGTCATCGAAACGTGTTTATGAGAGCAGTTCGTTATTATCGCGTGATCTTCTTCTCTAGGTGTGATAAACTTCCACCAAAAGGGATGGTGTTTCACAATTTTGTATCGCAATATTAATAACACCAGAAAATCGATTAAGATCACATCTACCCCCAAAATGTGAATTTTCATATAGGTATCTCGTGAAAACTCAATAGCTCAAAGTCTAAAAGCTCACATAACTGACGCTAGAGATTTTATTAATAATAAAATTTCAAAGATTCCAGAGTAATTTTTCGATAATCATCTCAATTAGTTTAATGTTAATGAATCTGATATTTACTCATACCAAAACATAACCTGTTCATTTAAAATAATAATCATGAAAAATTCTCCTAGCATTTTGAGTTCATTCATCTTTTTGAAAAATATATGTAGTTTCTAAATGATTCAGGGTCATAATGATAACTTGAAACACTCTGCAGGTAAATGCAAAACAACTATAAAAAAAGAAACAAGAAAACGTCCCAGCATCTTACCAATATCAACATCACCTACTGTCAACTATACTACTACACCATCAAGCCTCAACTTTATTGAAATGATTAAAATTTCTTGTTGCTCATAACCGTTACCATAATTGAAGTTGTATTTCAGTTTAATTTGAAAATTATTAATATTTAAGCCGTTAAAAGTCCCATATTTCTTATGGTAATTTTTAAAATACACAGAAGTGTGACCATTGCAAGCTTGAGAAAAACGAAAAGGTAAAAAAAACGTTTCTCGGAACGTCATAAACGTATATCACGAACTCACAAGAATAAGTTGGTCGCAGAGAGGTGTTGTGATAATATTATAAGGTAATTTACTTTACCCATATATTCTCTTTAATATTCTTTTCTTTAGTGTTTCATAAAAGAAATATTGAATAAATATTCAAATGAATAATGAGAAGAAGCATATAGAATCGCCGCGATTATCATTCATTTATCCTTGAGGAACTCCCTGTAATCATTTTTCATTTTATATAGCAAGAAAGGATCTCATAATAAAAGCCATATAACATAATACGATATGATTGATAGGTGCCTATCAAAACACAGCATTTGTTTGTCAATAAATGATTGTTTTCAACATTAAAATCGACTGATATCAAGAGGAGGTATATAATTTATAAGCAAATAATTTTTTAAAATATTTACGACAGCTATAGGTCAAGCCATGCATATTGTATAACGATGATCAGTAAACAAGTACCTATGTGTATACAATCCTTTGATCTTTTTGCAGTCAGTCGTGACAATGCATGTAATGGATAAAGCAATTACTGAATGAAATTTTCTGGCGTGATTGATCTTTATCATGCCGCTCACATCCAAATAATGCAGATAATATTTCCTCAGGGTAGGTATTGGTACCTAGGTACCTAATATCAAACCTATCTTGAAATCTAGTTGTAAATTTGATATTTTTCTTCTCAAAATGACTGTGCCGAATCATTCAAAATAAACAAGCCGATACCTCACTAACTAAAATATTGAAAAGTTAAAACACAATAAGTTGTATTGCACCTTTGGGCGTTTAATAATCACAAAAATAAATTTGATATTAGGATTATTGGACTAGGTGTGCGTTATTGGGGAAAAATATGATATTTCAGTATGGCCAACATTACCAGTGAAACCATTAATTAGAAAATCATAACAGATGGCTGCTATTATTTTACTTGTAAACTCATAGATAAGAATATTACTGATTTTTTAATCCATGTCTTTGATTAAGATTTCGTTATGCCAGAAGCACACAACTAATGAGATTACGGGGTTACGACTTTAGAGAGCTGGGATATTTGACATATTATCTCCGTTTATTTAGTTAATAAAATATTTTCACAGTACTATCATTTTTTTGCAGGAGGATGTTCCCAACACTGCGTGTATCCTTCACTGGGATCAGAAGTGATCAGAGGTATGCTGTACTACTCGACGTGGTACCTGTCGATAACAAGAGGTACCGATACGCGTACCATCGCTCATCATGGTTAGTGGCTGGTAAAGCTGATCCACCAGCACCAAATAGATTGTATGCTCATCCGGATTCTCCATACTCTGGTGAACAGCTCAGGAAGCAGGTGGTGTCATTCGAGAAGGTGAAGCTCACCAATAATGAGATGGATAAAAATGGACAGGTAAGGGTAATATTTATAGGAGATGGAGTTTCTATACAATTACAATTCCTACTAGGATCATTTCGTTCTATTAGAAGGAGTTTTTGATTTTTGACCGACGAACCCCAAACGGAGGAGGTATACCTACAATTCGACTGTCTGCTTTTTTTAAATTTGTTTGTTCGCGCGTTTTATATATCCAGTAAACGTACCCGATTTGGATGATTTTTTATTCATTTCAGAGAGGATGCTTGCGAAATGGTCCCATATTCATAAAAACGCAAATCCGAAATCTCCTTCCCTCCGAAAACCGCTCCCTCAAGTGGGTGGAGGGGGCAAATTTTCTGGAAAATCGAAAATCTGAGGTGATTTAATTAAAGATTCGACAATATTCGGAGACGTTTGAATTGAACATTTTTTTCAAAAGAGTTACGGTTATGGTTTTCGATTAGAAGGCATCTTAAATTCTCAAATATGTGTATTTTTGTCATGTGGAGAGGGCTATCTCTTTCGAAAATTGAAAATGAATGGGTAGGTACTACATGAAAGACCTAATTAGTTGAAGCAACATTTATAATGAACATTTTTTCCTTAGAGTTACGGTTTTCGAGTTACAGCGGTGGTAAAATGGTAACATCTAAAATACTTTTTTGAGATCTCAATAATAATAACTACGAGCAAAGAATATACGTGGATAATAGGACAAGTACCTATTTACTATCGTCATTGGTATTAGTGAACGTTCAACGATTTTCGTAAATAATGTTACAGTCAAAAGTGTCAAATAAATATTTTTTACAAAAAAATGGACCGACGTTATTAGTTGGTGCTCTGAAAAATACTAAATAATATTAATTCTATTGATGCTGGTACTTGTGAAGTTGGTGCCAAAAGTTATCAATCTAACTGTAACTGCACAACTTCAAAAGTAACAGCACCAATAGAATTCATATTATTTTGTATTCTTCAGTATGCCAACTAAAAACGTCGTCCAATTTTTTATAAAAATATTTATTCATTTATAGTTCGTAAAATCCCTTTTTTATCATCAAATTTATTTTGAGAATATCTAATAATCTATTCACATAACTTGATAAAGCCGGTAGATTATAAATCAGCTCAAGCCAATCTTCACAATAAATCAATTATTCCTAGGTATACCTTAGTAATTAAAATAGGTAGATACATAATACATATAACAAAAAGTAGAATCCGCTGCATCTCTGAATGAAGGTATGTAAAAATTGGAAGGGTAGATACCATAAGAAAAATGTAATAAACACAAACCAATGATTTTCACCGTTTTTTGTCTGTTTATTTGTTTTATCGCGCACATCTCCGAAATTTCGGAACTGATTCTAATGCGGGTAGATAGAGTTTGCTAGGAGTATAATTTGGGCATCATTTCATTTAAACCTAGCCTCATTTAAGAATATAATGATGAAACTAATTTCCACGCGGATGAAGTTGCGGGTATCAGCTAGCATCTATCTGTGTAAAATAAATTCAATAAAATCTTATGCAGTTTACTCTTCAGATAATTTGAAATATAAAAACAACCGTCAGTTATTCTTACCTTGGGGTTAAGATCTCGCTAAGGGATTTTTTTTTGAAAGAAGCTTCTGACGCTTAGATCATCAAAATAAAAGCAACAAATTGCGGTGACAATCAAAATACCCGAAATGATTGTTTCATTTGCTGCTAGAAAAATTTCGATAAAGGACCTAATCTAAACTAACTAAGTACATTATAGAGTTCGTTTTATGTACCTACCTACTTTGAATGAAAACAGCGTTGGCATAACGAGTTTTCCAATACGCCCGGTATATGACTCACATCTTACGGAATGCCGCTGCCTCAGTAGGAATATACTGTGCACATTAAGAACATCCTTTGGCCAGTATACCTTCATGAAGTGGCAAAATGCAATGTACTCATTAATTACACTTACACCACAGATCACGCAAACTTTTCTGCATTTTGTGCAATAAAACAACAGACACAACTTCACGTAGGTACCTTACATGTTTTATTTATGAATGATTATTCTCTGTTACTTTCCTAGCGAGCCGTTCTACCTTAAGTAACATATAGCAGATAGAACGGAAAGTACTGTTTTTGATATGTGTATGCGCATGATATCAATCTATCCCATAAAATATCTTTATTAAAAGATGAAATAATACAGACATATTAATATGGAGAAACGAGGAAGCGGCACAAATAATAATTTAAATAATATCTACATGACAAGATTATTTATTTTATTAATTTGATAAGGTAGATAGCGGTGAGTATGGGGATCCGTTGTTTGTTAAGGTAGAAGAAACAGGCTTGTTGATTTATCAGAAACATAAATACATTATTGCTGGTAACTCGTATAATAGGTTGGATAATTAAATTTTAATTGTTTTGATTAATTGTTATTCGATTTTCATTCGTGTTGCAGCTGCCATAAAAATACATTATCTTAAGAACTGATTGAAATATAAGGCAAAATTTACACAAAAGCCCTAGTCGATAATTTAACTTTTCTTACTCTATTATAGAGTTCGAATAAATTAGGTAAAGGAAAAATTAATTGCATGTCACCGATTTTATATCCAAAATAAATTTGGGAATAGTTCGAGTCATATCGCAATATTAGCATAGGTAAATATCAATTTATGATACAAAACAAATTTAGTCGGCATCTAAATACTATGATAATAAAACCAGACAAATGACCTTCAAATCATATTGAGGTATGAATTAATGAATTTCATGTCCAAAATATAATTCTAGTTTATCACATTACAAGAGATTTGTTATCGTGTCGATTTTCACAACATATTATCTAAAAAGCAGTTTTATTTACATTTGAGTTAAAAAGCTATTTTGTAAACTTTTCCCCAAACGGAGGAAGTAGGTAGGTATACAATTCGATTGTTTGTCAGCATGCTTTTTAATATCTGTTCGCGCCTTTTGACTAGTAAACGTGCTCGGCTTTTCATGATTCTTTCTCATTTGACTATTAAGAGTTGGTCCCACTGAAAAAGAAGAGAATTAAGGAAGAAACCACATCGGGCAACCATTAAAATGGATTTTTAAAAAAAAATAAATTTCCGAGTAAATTGATAAAGTCTGAAATATGTGTTTCCGCTATGTTGAGGGGGCAAATTCTTCGAAAATTAAAAATATGAGTCGCCTAAATTAGGGAAGAGAATACATGTAACAACATTTAAATTGGGCATTTAAGACAAATACGGTTCCGAGTTACAGTAGGTAATGGTAAAGTCTGAAATATATGAGTAGGTAGGTATTTTCGCGATGTTTTTATATCTCTAAATAAGTATTATCCTTTTTGGTAAAAAATATTTATTTCAAACTTTTGAGTGTAACGCTAGTTACGAAAATCGTTGAACGTTCACCAATACCAATGATAATAGTACCTACCTACTTATCCTATTATCTACGTATACCTAGGTATTCTTTGCTTGTAGTTGTTATTATTGAGATCTCAAAACATCGCTACGGAAATACGCATAAGTATTTTAGATGTTACCATTTTACCACCGCTGTTACTACAAGAACCGTAACTCTAAGGACAAAATGTTCCTTATAAATGTTGCTATAAATAATTAGATCTTTCATGTAGTACCCACAGATTTTCAGTTTTCGAAAGAAATCAACCTCTCCACATAGCAAAAATACACATAGGTATTTGAGAATTTAACATGCCTCTTACTTGAAAACCGTATACCTAGCTCGTTTGAAAAAATATTCAATTTAAACTTTTCCGGATATTGTCCTATCTTTAGTTCTACCACCTCAGATTTTCGATTTTGGAGAAAATTTTCGGAGGGAAGGAGAATTCGGATTTTTGTTTTTATGGATAAGGGACCATTTCTTAAGCCTCCTCTTTCAAATGAATGAAAAATCATCAAAATCAGATTATAAAAGGCGCGCATAAAAGAAAAAAAAATTGTGTCGAATTGTGTACATCCTCCGTTCAGGGTTCGTCGGTCAAAAATACGAAATAATATCAATTCTATTGATACTGGTACTTTCAAATTGGTGCCAAATGTCTCCTATCTAAGTACAACAGCAATGATTTAATATTATTTTGTATTTTCATTACACAAACCAATAAAGTCGGTCATATTTAAAAAAAAACATTGATATTATTGAACCTACTGTCCACAGCTCTAATATTTGCCAAGATATCAATAATATCAAACAAACAAAGTTAATTTTCATCTCGTTATTCTCATTCAAATATAGATAGGATAACAACTATCAATGTTCATGGGACAACTTCGCTTAAAGGTTCATAAACCTTTGCTTCAATCTTTCAGCATCTTTCGCAACACCGCAGACCAATCATAAAACTTTTTTGTTGTAGGGTATTTTTGGAGAGCAGGGCATTTTTTTATTATTATTATGGGCTCGTGTTTGAGTTTTTTACTGTCAACCAACCGCATTCGAAAAGCCTTCTCTGGAGAAATACTAACAAGTTCCAATATGCTACGATGAAAGGCTAATTTTATTGCTCGTTATTATCATTATTATTTTTATCGTTATACAACCCAAGGATCGGAATGAAAAGCAGAATTTACGATCGCGGTGGTATCACCTGTTCGTTGTTTGATACGAACGGCTAAAGCCCGCTGCATGAGTTAGGCCATAATCCTATGAGTCAACAACGCAACAAGACATTGTAGACCGAAATCAAGAGAAGGACCAGCTACTCAAGAATGATGGCTCATAATGCCCATAACAATAACAGTAATCATATATCAGTTGATAAGTATCCTGTCTGAGATTCGTTCATTACAATACCTGCTCAAAAAATTGTTTTACATCGTATAGGTACATGAAAACTTGTAGAAGAAAGCTTTTATCCATACAACTGAATTATTCCGTTCTATAAGGGCTTAGGTATTGTAATTAATAATTTTATAAATTTATTTTATTCTTGAAGTATGAATTATGTTTAACAAAGGGACGAATATGCAAACTTCACGATCTACTCGTCCTACGTGTACTTTTTACCTTTTTTGTATCGATGAGTTCTTCCGTGAAGATCTAAAAACTATCTTGCACTCTTCACTTCAATCTGGTATCGCCAAGCTTAAAAAAATATCTATACCAATTATCTTGCCATTCATCTCGAAGCATTAATTCCGCAACGTTTTATAAAATGAATAACGACAGAATGTGTGCCCCCACGAATATAACTGTCACTGGTTGAATTTATAAGGTCGCAGATATAGCCGTTCCCGCGTTTGTATATAGATATATATATAGGTATATCTATATATAAGTATATAGGTACCTACCCTTCGGGTATTTTAATCAAACGCAAGATCTTAAGCTCACGTCATAGTGGACGACACAAATACAAATTGGAATTGATTAGGGTCTGTTGTAGATCTCTCCAAGAAGTTTCGTTTAGAATAATTGTTGTATTTCTGAACCCCTAAAGATTAGCAATGGATATGGCCAAATACCTACCTGCTAGTATGAATCATGCAATTTACTTAGAAATAAAGCTCGCGTTGAAATGATGTGGAAGCCATTATTTCACTATCTGATAAATAAGCAAGTTGCCTCAGCTCACATTCCATTCACCAAATATGACCAACACCAACAATTTCCAGCACGATTCTAATTTCTTCAGGTTATCGTCATCGAATTAAAATTATTTAAAAGCTTATTACAACTGATTCACACATCTCGCATTCTGCCTTCAAATAAGCCCTTCTCTAACTTCGTTTTACTATCTGTTCTGCTGGTTCCATTTCGCCCATCCGCTCTAACAATCGTCGTATCACCTACTATTTCTCAAACAAAATCAAATTTAATATGTCTCAAAGTCATGGTAGGTTTTTATTTATTTATAACAAAACGATAACTTGTTGGTATGTAAGGGGTGGGCAAATTTCGATGCTTTTAAAGGGTAACTTTATGTCATAACTTGAATTTTAAGGAGCAAATCTAAAATCCAGCTAAGCCAATTTATTCTACTTTAAAAGTATTCGAAAAATGTCAAAAGAATTTTCAGATAACAAATGAATAAGATATAGACTTGCAATAAATATGCACAAAATTGATTTTTAGGTTATAACTGGAAAACAACAGACGACAGTAAATTATTTTTTTCACCATTCCGTTTGTCTCAAAAAAGGAAATCGAGACTACGTCACTGATTGTTTTCTGTTTCTAATAGTTACCAAGTTACCCTATAAAAGCATCGAAATTTGCCCAACCTGTACATACCTAGGTAGGTACCTACCTATTTCTTTTTTTAATTTCAAGTTAGTTCCGTGAGTTGCTGCTAAGGCATCTTCCCTTATTGCCAGAATAAATGTATATATGTACTTATAGAATTATGAAAAATGTTCTTTATTCCGTTTAAATTTCACATGAAACTGAGGAAATTTCCTGTATTTTCTCTTACTTACTATCATTTAATTCTATAGCTGTAGTAGGTTAGCCGCTCGTAAAACATTTACGATGTTAATCAATCAACGTTCACGACCAAGCAGTCGACGTGACAACATGAAAAAACGTGACGCGATTTTTCTCATAATATATACCTATAGTGAAATGGGGTTGAATTATTTTCGTGCTCGAGCATTTTTATGAACTGCCACACTAATGGAGCTTGATTAAACGCGCCCCCTGCAAGATATGAGACTCGCGAACCCGTCGTGACATAATCACGACGCGGCCTTCTGATTAAAGTCTACACTAATTTTCCACTACTAAAAGTTGAAAGAAAGCGTAATACATAGTTATAAGTATATCTAAAGTCTATTTAAGTAACTAAATGGTCACATGCGGATAGATATGCTGAGAACTTTTAACGTTGTCAAAAAGGAATTGATTGGAATCAACTGATTAACTGTACCTACAATGGGTCTTAATACTCCACTGTCACACATTCATACTTTCTTGAATTTTAAACAAATAAAAATTACGAACTTTTATCGTGATTGGTTTGACAAGTACCTAACATCAAAATTACCTATTACAAAACATAATCTTAAAACTGTAGATATCTACTATTCTTTCAGATAAATTTCAAAAATAAAACTTTTATACATTTTCTATGCATTGTGAAGGGTCAATAAACAGTCACATACCTACCTAGCTATATTACTCATTTAAAGAGAATTATAGATATGAGATTTAGAAAAAATCTATGTCTGTTCAAAGTTGTAATTTATCAGTTAAAATATTCAATATGTATATAAGAAGTTTCATCAATAAAGAATTTTCAATTGTTTTCTTAAATGGACCGTATCCCAATGATTTAAGAAATTCAATAAAGTAGGTAGGTAGTATATATGTAGGTATATCTATGGTTGATTATTATTGTATATGAATATATGAATGGGCCCCCCCACATACGCCCTATCCCATCTGTGTGCCAACGTTCATATTTCAATCACATCGAAATGGTTTTTAAACGAGATGCCTTGTTAGCCTCTCTCTAGGTGAGAAATTTGTTGTCCCATGGACGACATGCTGATCTTGAGACAGCGCAACACAGCTCCAGGGATGATGTTTACGGAGGAAGAGGTGCGTCAGTCCATCCTTTTCTTTTAAATTGTACCTATACTCTCACACACACACATACTCACAGGCACATACATGTATATGCGTATACTGTGTGACATTGAAAATGGAACACTCATTAAACGTCAAAATATTTTAGTATACCTATTATCGATAAATAGAAGAGCTCGTACCTATGTAATAGGTACTTACAAAAAATGATCAAAGTTCCAAAATAATGTCTTCACTCTTTGCCTGGAATTACGATAATGATTCGGAGAGCCCCTTAGGTATATATTCTTCATATCTCCGAGGTAGATATGCTTCGAATAAGGAGATCATTTTTAGAAATTGAATCCCAAGTAACATGAACTTTATGTATCATGCGAAACAAATCCATTACTACTCATCTCAATGGATGAAAGATCAGGAACATTCAAACGCATCAATCATGTATCAGATATTTAACGTTTGATCCTAGAGATAGTCGTTGTTCTATAGTAGCCGGCCATTCCTGAGACAATGAGGTAAAGGTTGAAAATTGGTTTCTGTGGGCATTCACTTTTAAGGGGTGTTCTTCACGGTTGGTATTTCTTCGAACAGCACCAGTAGTACCTCTACGAGTTTGTTGCCTGGGGCCCAGTTATTGCCCACTTGAATTACCGCTGATACATTTTTAGATACCAATCGCATTGCCAATTTCCCGAAACGGCTTTATGCGACCCTGTAATCCTACACCTGTCAAACATTTACACCTTTTGATGAACATTGGCGCAACTTTACACTGGAAAAAAAGTAGGTAAACATACTAATCTTTTTTTTATAATGGCGGGGTTAAGAAATCTGCTATAGACGAACCGATCTAGATCTATGATCGGAACAGTGTCGGATTTTTACCGACTAAACCTTTTCCCCTCCGTTTCTACTTCGCGTTCTCCTGGTAGCTTGGAAGTTTGGTGTCCCTCACCACGAAATCTAAGCGGCCTTTCTCTCTTCTTACTTTGATGTCTGTGTTTAGTTTGTCTTCGTTAATTCCTGCAAATTCCATTGGCGATTTGTTATCTCTTCGCTTTTTTAGTAATCTTTAAGAGAGTGAAGCGATAAAATAAAATATTTTAAATACTCTTATTAGCAGCATCTGCTGTTGGTAAAAAAATGGTTCAGTACGTCCTGAGGTTATTTTTCAAAATCTCGTGTTGCATTTTTATTGTCACACAGTGTAAACCTAACAGTTGATGGGTCGCGAGGCAAATAGGTTCTCTACCCGGAGAATTCACACACAGCGAGCGGTAAACACTGCGGGCGCACATCTCTTCTATATCTACTCATTCAATGCGCGTTTTCTTTTCTTGTGCCACGGCTTATATATTGTCACATAATCGTAACTTCTGATTTTAATAGGCATTTTGGCTGCGCGCTCACCCATAGGGGGATTTGATTGATAATAAAGTGGCGCGTTTTTTATTTATCATGCAGCCACCACACATGGGGTCCGCCTTGTATTTAGATATGTTGACATTGACCATTGACGTTGTTGTTGACCTGCTGGTGAATGATAAATGGTATTTTATTGTTTAGAAGATACATTCGTTTTCTTTTTGATAATATTTTTATACAATAGAATTTATTCACATCATAAACTCATCATAGTCAAATCTTGACTTAAATAGGTATTCTGAAACATTGCATACCTAAACAAGATTTTCTTAAGGATTGTTCAATATGGGTAAGAAGGACTCTCAAGAGTTCATACTAGAGAACACAAAAGTTTAAATGCTTCTGCTATCTATAAACAAACCGTTTCTGATAAAGGTTACTTTTGAAAGAACTAGGACCGACTTTATTTTGAGATGCACTGAAAAATAAAAAATAATATTTATTTCATTGGTAGGTGCTAGGTAGAATTCACTTTTTAGGCAGACTCATTAATCTTTAAACGTCTGGGTATCAGGTATCCCAAATTATTAGATTTTTTTTTTGATTCACTTTAGTAAATCAGTAATATCCACAATAATTTTAGGTAGGTATGTCTGTCGTCAGATGCTACTCTCACATAGAACTAAATAAACAATAACAGCCGTATTCATAATCGAATCTCTGACAGATTCCTCTGCTAACAGAACTCTCCACTTAACCTTTAATTATGTTAATTACCTACTTATTGATTCTTATGCCAGTTCCTTGGTAGGTATAGGTACCTAACTTAACAGTGTTTTAATACCTACTATTAACACAGTAATTACCTAGGTAGGTACTCAAAGTTATGATTAAGAAAAGCAAAGGAGCCTCTTGGGAGTTCACAAAACATGCAGCAAAAATTTAAAGTGTGCGATTTATTATATTATTTACGATATTTCTTAAAATGATTAATGTAAATACTAGATATGGCGTACGGCAATGGATTTCCGAAGTAAAATAAAAATTAACTACAAAAATAGTTGTTATCTCTTACAGCAACACATTTTAGTTTAGTTGCTCGTGAATATTTAACAGAAATATAGGTACGAAGATTACTGGATTGGTCGAGGTGGACCACACGCATGGCCTGCGCGATCGCCGGACTTAAACCCCCTAGATTATTTCTTGTGCGGTTATCTAAATTCATTAGTTGACGCAACTCCGGTAGAAAATCTGGACGACTTGTGAAAACGGATAATTTCTGGATGTAACTCCATTATGCAAACGAACCTGTTGTGTTTGAACGTGTTCGGCAATCACTGATGAGAAGATTGCATGCTTGTATCCAAGCGGGTGCAAGTCATTTTGAAGATTTATTGTAGATTAAGCAACTTACCTACCATGTGCTTTTTGATAATAAAATTATGTAGCTTCCACATTTTTTTCACCCTGTAGGTAGGTATCTTTGTAATGAAGCGGTTTGCGGTTTATCAACAATCATCAAAGAACAAAATATATTCTTAAAATAGGTAGTTCAAAGAATCAACATTTAAATTTTTGTCGCATATTTAGTATATTAGGTAGGTAGGTACCTAGGTATACTTATTAGATTAATGGGTAGAAATATTCTGTTTTTATTAGGTAGATGGTATATCATATATACAACTATGCCTAGTTACCTATAAATACCTACCTATCTGTATTATATTAGATTCTAACAATACCTACCTATACCTAAGAGGTCAAAAATATGATTGTGACTTTAAAATCTCTCTTTTTTTAAGATCAGGTATTTTGACTTTGTGCAGAGTGGGTCATTTGATAGAAGAAAAAAAACGCACATGGGTTGATAAACATAGAAACAGAAAAACGTTAATAATAAAATAAGGTTCATATTTTAACATTTAATTTCTTATTTGCGATATATTTTTTTCTTCTTGTGTTTTATACCTAAGTACTCAGTGATTTCAATATTAAGAGGCAACATCTGGAGATTCTAACTCTGAAATCCTTGATTTTTTATTAATGACTAGATAGATAGGTAGATATGTCCTATTTAAATTATATCTACTGGAAATCGTCTTGTCGTTAATCCTTCTAGGTAGATAAAATTTTCTATTCCTGTAAAAAAATACCGCCATCCCTGTACTGGGGGTAGTTTTTACAGGAAACAACATGTTGCACTTCGGAAGGTTCGAAATAGGATCATCTCTCTGCATTCTTCTTTCCATTCAACAAAATCATCAAAATCTGTCCAGGTAGGTATACTACTTAGGTATTGGTATACAAAAAATATTTAACATGTAGGTAAATACCTTCTCTTCGTATGAAGTTGGTCAAAATGTAATCAAAATATCCACTGTTCAACGGGAGCGCTTTTTTTTCTCCGTACCTACAAGATATTGCACATAACATAAATCGGCGATCGCCAAATCTACTCGATTTATCTGCGCTACCGACTTGCGCCTGCGTTTGCATCGACGACGTCGAAATACTCTCACACACACACGCATACACGGAGAGCCGCAGCAGTAGCTCCAGCTCCCCTTTATCTAGCTGGCGCGGCGCGAGGAGTTGCTAAGCAACCCGTGCGTTTTCTAACTCTTGCCGCAGTAATGATTGGTGGCGCGAGGACTTGCAATGGCCGCCGTTCGCTCCGCACCCGATAAACACGCTATTTACGGCGCTTCCGAGAGGGTGGGGCGGGTTACTACTTTCTCAGTGTAGTAGAACGTAGAGGGGAAGGGAAATGGAAATGAGAGTGAGTGAGAGACTCGTTGTTGGGATCATGATCATGATGATGATGTCGCTTAAAATGTTCCGTTTGTTATAGAAGCTAGATAGAGAGCGAATTTGCTGACGAGTTGAGAAGGTGTGCAAGATATATAGAGAAATTACGTCGGTAGAGGATCGCAGACGGCGCTGCTTGAATATTAAGATGGGTGATTTAGTGGTCTTGGCAAAATGTAGAAACGTTGAGAGCTGTGAGACGGGGTAATGATTTCTAGGATAGCTCTCGTCAGTTTACATGCCAAGAAGATTGATGATATGCTAAAAGTCAGATTTCTCATTATAAAATTTAAAGCTTCCATGAATATTTCCCAATTCATTTTAAATACCTACATATCTTTAATCACTGTTCTTATCAAATTTCTTTCTTTGTTGCAGATCGTATTGAACTCCATGCATCGATATCAACCTCGTATCCATATAGTAAAATGGCGGGAAAATTGTGGACCAATCACCGATCTGGAACAGGAGCAATACCGCACATTTATATTTCCAGAAACAGTCTTCACAGCAGTAACAGCCTATCAAAATCAGCTGATTACGAAGCTGAAGATCGATTCCAATCCCTTTGCCAAGGGATTCAGGGACTCTTCCAGACTTACTGATTTCGACAGGTAATGGTTGAAACTTTTTGGCATTTTTTCCATAAAAGCAATGATTCTGCTAAAAACTTAGTAGGTACCTAATTTGAATTAAATTTTTCAATATCTTAGAAGTCCACAAGTGAGACGATCTGTGAATTTCCGTACGCATATCTTTCGAAAAATTATGTAGGTATGCATTTTTGTGCAGATAGACGTAGGTACAAAACGAGTCGCTCTTTTCTGAAAGAGACAGCAGATTGTTATTAGTAGCGAACGTCGGTGATGCTTTATACAACTTATACTACCTACCTATCTCATTTCACTTTAGATAGGTAGGTAGGTACTTATTTGGAGTAGTACTTAGGTATAGACAGTAGGTATACCTTCATATATTTCATTAACCTGTAGATATTAATCATACTTCAATACTATTATGCCTTAATAATTATTAGATAGTTTCCTATAGGTATCAGTACGTTAAGGTAATAGGTAAAATCCATAATCTGGGCGGCATACAGTCGAAACTTTGACACCATCGTCATTTTGATGAACGCTGATCCGCCTCGAGTGAAAATTAGGTTACAACTGCGGTCATCCTGGGTTAATACCTAGATGAAATCGAAATGTTAAAACGTCGAGGTAAGATAAACTGCCACTGTGATGTACCTAACTACTTAGATACAAATCTCAAAACCTGTGTAATTCCTATACGAACAACTAAACTATATTTTTGTTTTTGCCTCATTCTGATGCGCTCGAATGTTTTCTTCGCGGATGAGAGCGTTTAGCTATTGACCATTCGTTTCCACAATACCAACACCCTTGAAGTTTCATTAAACAGACAGGCAGATGACTGTGTGGCTACCGTGCTGCTTGCTACTTTATGGCCAGTCATAAAAACGACGACTAATAACAATAAGATAATTACTTGGAGCGCGAAAAAAAGTCATTTACCGTTTTTTACGAGAGCTACCTAGGTACGTTCTTGTATATAGGTAAGTATCTAATTAAGGCATCCTGATGGCATGGAAGAAATATTATGTGTTTTGTGTGACGAGGAACAGCTAAAATAAGTTAATAGGCATTCGTTTTAGTAGGTATCTCAAATGAATGTATCGTCAAAGAACATTTTTTAAGGCATGTAGATATCTACCTATACCTAGGTACCTACCTACTTATATAGAATCTCAAAGAAGTAGGTAGATACTCTGCAAAATATAAAATAATATTGATTTTATTCGGTCGTTTAGGTAGGTAGGTACCAAGGTCTTGACAAAAATCTCTTTTCTACCTAGGTATATACCTATCTGTACAACTCCCAAATTACCAAATTATCAGTGGATTAGGAGAGTTACAGTTGAACCCAAACGGAGGAGGTACCTATACAATTCGACTGTGTGTTTTTTTTTGGTTTGTGCGTGCGTACCTGTAACGGGTAAACGTAGGTACTTCAGTTTTGATGATTTTTGATTCATTTGAAAGAGACTTGAAAAATGGTCCCTTAGGTAGGTATACGTAAAAATTCAAATCCGAAAGCTCCTTCCCTCCGAGTGTACAAATTTTCTCCAACATCGAAAATTCGAGAGGGCAGAATTAAAGATAGGACAATATCGAGAAACGTTTAAACTGAACACTTTTTCAAAAGATTTACTATTCTCGAGTTACATTGACCTTAAAATATCACATATTATGTCTACCTATTTTCGCTATGTGGAAGGGGTGATTTCTTTCGAGAGAGTTACGATTTTCGAGTTGTTACGGTGGTCCAATAGTTAAATCAAAATTACATACCTACATAATAACAAGTACCTAGGTAGGTACACGCAAAGAATATACGTGGGTAATAGAAAAAGTACTTACTATCTTCTTTGTTGGGTATTAGTGAACGTTCAATGATTTTCGTGACTAATGTTCCACTCAAAAGTGTGAAATAAATATTTTTTTCCAAAAAAATTGGACCGACGTTATGATGCTCTGGACAATACAAAATAATATTAATTCTATTGGTGCTGGTACCTACTTGTGAAGTTGGTGCCAAAAGTAATCAATCTAACCGCAACTGCACAACTTCAAAAATAACTGCACAACTTCAAAAATAACTGCACCAATCGAATTAATATTATTTCGTATTTTTCAGTGCTCCAACTAATTAACGTCGGTCCACTTTTTTGTAAAAAAATATTTATTTGGTGTGCTAGCTAATACAGTGACTCCTAGCTTTTATAAAAAAAGTTTACTTACGTATCTTATGGAAGTTGATGTAGGTATTAACCCAACCCCGTTGGTCTTTAGTGGATCTTGACGAATTTGTACATCTCCAGCTTTCCATGAAGTTTATAAAGGATGATTGCCAGACTGATTCTCTAACTCAACAGATAATCTAATTTTTCGTATAGGTACATACCTATGCCTTACTAACGCCAGGTTCCTATGAAAAATAATGAGTCTTAGAAAGTTTTGGATATACATAATTTGTGGTATTTTTTTCCACTAATCGATAGACACTGCTAAGATATGTGGTTGCTGATAAATGACTGCAATTTGCCTAATATATACCTACCTAGCTATTTATTTTGATATTCTTGCCCTATGCTTCCCCATTTTAACAAGCCAATAAAAACTGAGATAGGTACCTATGCAAAGAGCCAACAACACAACGAAATAATGAAAAATGTTGATCCAGATACCTACATTTAGGAATACCTAGATAAGAAATAGCTGGAAAAAATCTCGTGCATTTCTTTCTGCGTTTTTCAACTTTACAATCCTTGAATATATAAGGGGGGATATGCCTATCAGGGAGCTTAGGAAAACCACAAACCTGCACAATATTCATGGATTCGGAAATGTTAAGATAAGCTATTTAATTAGAGATCTTGGCTCAAAAAAAAGACCACACATATCAGCTAGTGATAGAAATAAAGGTAGCATAGCACATTTATTATCGGTATAACTCAATCAAAGTAGTCGGTGACTTACATACCTACGTGATATATAAATCAAAATTTCCTATCACAGACACAGCTCACCGAATAACAACCAAAAAAAATATTCCATCCCACAGATGAAGCAATTTGTCGGCAATAGAGGGGCTTAATAAGCGACCCACCATAATATGGATTTGGAGATGCTTATAAACGCACGCACACGTAGGTACAGATATACCTATACAGTGAAAGTGATAAGTAATAATTGTGGTAGTATGGTAGTAGCCTTCGGCCAGCATCTCGCAGCCCAACTCTCATTATTTCATGTGTTGTGATAGAATTTAATTTACGTGTTTTAAGATCTCGGCGGCATATATAATACCATAACCGCAAGGCGTATCTCTTCTTACCTGACCGCCCTGTAATTTGACACAATCGTCGTCCACGGCAAAACACTTTGATGATATAATGAAGCCGACGCGTTTTCTCACACCTCTCGCACAGGTATACACACGAGAAGAGTAGAGAGAGATCTCTCGCTGGAGCATAGGTAATCATCGTCGTGTTTTCCCAGTAATTTTCGCTTCTAATTACATCAAAAGAGTGGGAGCAGAGGGTGTGCGGGGCTGTTCGATGGGCGGAGCATCTACCCAATCGTTATCAACAGTGTATCTTGAAGCTTTCGATATTATTGATTGTTGTGGTAACACCTGATAGACAACGAAGTTATTTTCTATGGTCGTTCATAATATAATAGCTTGTGATTTGTATTTATCACTGTAGGTAGCTTGTAATTTAGACGGCCCGATCTGACAACTGAGAATTTGAAGAATGCCCCCACCAGACCACACAAATAGAATTCCATTTCATTTATTATTTTAGGTGCGACTAAACATGTAAAGTGGCGTAGCCTAGGGCTCTTGAAAATTGATTTGTCATTTAAGTCATAAAAACATTGAGTCTGTCTTTTGAGTTTTAAAGTAACATCTACGTACATTTACTCTGAGACCGCTTTTTCTCACAGATTACTTATGTATCTACCAACTTATTCAATTCAGATTTACATTGACAACAATCTATATTGAAATTCATTTTATTTTTTCCAGAGAGCCAATGGACAGCCTCTTCATGGACCAGCACTTCTTGCGTTCCTCACTACGTCTCTACTCGGGCGATCCTCTAGATGCCGAAAACAACAATGCCAGTGCTTTCTTCTCTGCCGCCATGGTGGAAAAAGCCAGAGCTCAGCTCCAGATGTGGGGTCGTGCTGGTGCTGTGTACAATCCTAGCGAGCTACAAGCCTTCCTTCTGAACAGCACACCACCGAATCAACAGGTGTACCTGGGGCAACGCTCAGCAGTACCATTGGGCATCCCCAGTCAGCTGTGGCCACAGAGTGCCTCATCGTGGCAATCCTCCATGCATGGTGGGTTACCTCCAGGTCTGCTGGGGCCGCCAAATTCGCATCGACCCCAGCTAACACCACCACCTTCTTCGACTCCAAGTTCCTCATCCGGCTCCCCATCACCGACAGCTATTAGTACTTCGTCCTCAGACTTGAGATTACCAAAAGCCATGTTCCCACATCATCGCTTCAGTCCGTATTCCAGACCGCCGGGACATTCCGTCAGCCCTTCAGCAAGGTCGACACATTGATACGATGGTGCGCAGTGAAGATGTAGAACGGCAAAAGTAACCAAAGAGTCTTTGATGACGTTAAATGTGAAAGTGTATCCTTGTAAATATATCTATATCTACATAAATGTAATAAATTATTCAAAATGGGAAGAGTAATTGGTAGTGATATTCTAATTTATATAATATTCTAATATAGCCTATGTGTTCGGGGAACTAGTGTTTTGCTCTTCAAAAATAGCATTTATTTATACAAAACACGGGTATATACCTAATAACGTTGTCCTTGTGGATCAAAAGAGAATCTATTATTAGAACTAATAATATGTGCTTATGTGGCAAAACACTGGTTATATAATTAATCAGGCTGTAGGTGTATAGGTATATTTTGTACACAAAAACAGTATTATTGTAAATAGTCGGTGTATTCTACCTCTTCTTTAAAGAAGAATGTTCGATGTTCCTTTATTATTTGATTCTATAGCGTTAATAAGCTTTCAATAATCATATAAATATCATGCTTATAATTTTGTCCATCATGACATATCTCTACAAACCCAAAAATCTTTTTTTTTGGTTTATTAGACGCTGTGGTATCAAAAATTTGTAATAATAATGAATTTGTAAATTTTGATAATATAATAATATATTATTACTTATAATGATTTTTTTATTTTTAGAGCATTGTTTTCACCTTATTTAATATTTATGTTGAAAAGGTCTTGTTGTTGTGTAAATATATATATCAATGGACTTGTAAAATAAAACAAAGTATTGACTACCTGAGAGTTTGATTTAATCAGTCAACAGATATCCCAAGACAAAAAAAAAGAGAAGCTGATTTCTTCTTAGCAGACAGAAGGGTCGAAAAAAATGCCATGGAACTTGGTAATCTGGAAACGATATCGGGGTCGTGTTCTCTAGATGATCCTACCTAGTTGTACTGGGTAGTAGTGGGCACGTATCACGTGACTTAGGCAGTCAATGTACCTACCCCTTATTCGTGGGCCAAGAAGGGGTATGCGTAGTTCATAGTTCATTCTACGCGAGAGATCAAGTGGAAGCACTCATGAATCACTGTTGTTTCAGCTGCATCTCCCTTAACATTAGTTCATTGTTTACCCTCCTGTTATAACTGATCTTCTTGCTTCTATTGATAGATCAACGCTCATTTGGAATCACTATTTAACTATTTCAAAATTAAAATCTATTATACCTACCTCGATGAAGTAAAATCCAGGTAGGTTATAGGTATGGTATATGGTTTCAAAAGCCCATAGTATGAAAATCTTATAGGTAAATTAAATACCTATATGGATGACTACCATGGACCTAGACTTACCATAATGGTTATTTGTAATGAATAAGTCTAGATAGGTATACCTACCTACATATAAAGAGTCATATTTTACTATGCCAAAATGGTCATTGCCTAAAGTGGCGCTCTGTCCCACTATCGGAGCATGATTCATTCAAGATTTTCATGCCGCTAGCTCTTGGACTATAAGATAGTAGGAACTTGTGCTATGCTACTGAAGTATGTGTCCAGTCTATGTGAACAGTTGTATCGATAATAGTTGTTGCTTATGAGGGCGATTTTTATTAGAATTATGCTAAAGATAATAATCATTTTGCATATGGAGGAATGTGGCAGATGTCATCACGAGTAAGTCGGCTATTTGAGTAAAACTGGTAAATTGAATTTATTTTCCTTTGCTATTCAAACATACCTACACGGAGGAGTGCGCGTGGCTGATTTTGATCAATGCAGTTAAGCAGCTCATGGTGAGGAGAAAGTATGGCCAAGTGACTGGTGATAAGCCGGACACGCATTAGAATGCTCTTGCTTTTATATCTCTCGCAAGGCTACCTGGAGACCAGCAAGAGTATGTTTTTCTAGTACAGCTTCTCTGAAATTGTCTTTGATATACCTATGTATATCGATGGTTCGGAATCTACGCTAAACATTATAGGTTCCCTTGTCTGTGGTAGAACTGTCAAGTTGCCTATGCTGGAACAAGTACCTACCTGCGAAAATTATTCATATTCCTCGCAGGTTATCTAATACATTGTCAATATTTGCATATTAATACTGTATTTTGAAGGTAAAATAATGCAATACTTTTTGAACATACGCACTTAGAGAAACCGTATGTATATTCATTGCAAAATATACATAAGTATGATCTGCCGTGAGATAATACCAACTTAAGTTTAAATTTTCAGAGCAGCCGTTGCAAAAAAATTACTTACTAAACATAAATTTGCAGGTTGATTTTTGTCAAAGTTCACTAGGTATTGGTATTTGTTTATTAGATATTTATTGTTGTTATGGTAATAATCGAATGCTTTCAGTTCTTAGGTACCTAGGCCGGACAAATAAATTTATCCACATCTTGCTAATCATTAAGTTTTCTTTTGCCACTATTCGTTTTTTTTACTACGCACATAACAATAAAATATACTGGCCCATTACTTTTCCGGTCATGGCGTTTGACTTTTTTGAATAATTTAGTGAGAAAATAGAGATTAGGCAGATGTTTCGACAAATAAATATTATTTTAATGCTTAAACTGGTGATTGTGGAACACCAATTATTTGTTCTATTATTACGATTAGCTGCGCCCATTAGGCAACAGGCTAATCTACCTAATATTCATGCATATTGAGGCAGATTCCATTGTACAAAAAAGTGAAGCTCTTATATGTAATTATGTACCTTTAAAATTATACATATTATGTCCTAATTCTCATACTTGCTGATGAATAAAGGTTATAGAATGTTGATGAAAATAACGTAAAAACAACAAAAAATAATGCCATATCCTACATCCTATTGTATATAATCATGTAATAGTTTGTATGTTTTGACGGTTTTTAATCCATCACGCAAAAACAATTGAACGGATTTCAATTTAATTTGGCTATTTATTACCTAAATACCAGATATAATACTTAGTTTTCAACCCCCAAAAAACAGTTTTCCGTATGACGAACCAAAAATTTCAGGACGTAGGTATTTACTTGAAATTTAATTTGGGTATAGAACATTATATCTAATAAATATTTTTAATCAAAAATTGGAACGACTTTATTAGTTGGTGCACCGAAAAATACAAAATAATATTAATTCTATTGGGGCTGGTACCTACCTACTTTTGAAGTTGTGCAATTGTAGTTAGATAGAATATTCTTGGCACCAACTTCAAAAGTACCAGCATCACTAGAATTAATATTACTAATATTTTTCAGGGCACCAACTTACAAAGTGTATCCAAACTCTCAAGGCGACCCAAGCATAAATATGACATTAATATTGATTTATGTCACTTAAGATATTGATCAGGATTTTCAAGTTACCATATGTTATATATTATTTCTTGTTGGTAATAATAAAAAACAATCTGAATATCACACACAACAAAAAAGAATTGAACCACTCCTAAAATTTATTTGAATTCAATCTAGGTGAGTATATAAGTCCACTCCTACAAGTGAACCATGCATTCTTGGTGAAATTATTAATAGAGGCTTTCTTACGGTACACCAATGCAACAGAGCCATTGTAATAATGAAATTTGACACTAAAACATGAGGCGTGTCACATTCTTTGAAATGTTGACATGGCGCCAAATTGAATGGCAACTACTTGCCTGTTATGCCCATAGTGAACAAAAGGATATAAAAGTGATAATCTCTATTGAGAAAATATTCAAATTTTCTACTATGCTTCTTCTTTGATATAAAAATATAGGAAAATAAATATTAGATTTGCGTAAGTTACTCTTGCAAAATCGATATTCCGTTACGACTTTGATAATTTTGCTAAAGTGCTAAAAAGTGATAATAATTACGTCGCAAATGACCATATTAGTAACATGTTTTATGAGTAGATACCTATCTATATATGATCAGGAATTTCGGGGTTCCTCCCAATTTTTTTCTTCGCACTTGTAAAAATTAAACTGTAAAGAAAAAATATAATCCGTTATCAGAGAGGTGAAAACTATCGTTTATTTATAATAATTCATATTTATGGCACATAAATCGACTAGATATATATATATATAAGACCCCAGATACAACAATGCAAAATTGTACAACAGCAATGTTTAACTGTTTTTCAGTATTTTGTCCTGAAATTATAAAACCCTTACCAAAAGCTCTACGTACATTGAAGTTGACGATGTATAGGTAGGTACCTAAGTACTTAAAAACTGACATCTACCTCTTCCAAGGGCTGCAGCCTGCAAAAACGTTGAAGTTTTGAAAAATTAGAGGTTGTTGTTAAATGAACTCTTTTTCAATTTTGCAAATCAAGTCCCCGATTTCAAAATACAGTACTCTTTCTTCACTAAGAAAATCTTTAAATATCTTACTCGGATATATAAACGTTCCATTCAGTTAAAACTTCTTAGATTAATCTCGTCTTGATTTGAATATACTTTTGTAGATCTTGTCTACGCACTTGTACGCACACAATCGTATGGCATTGTCCGTTTTGTTCTCACATTTAGACATTTCATAAAACTACACAATAGGCTTCACTTACGGACGGGATATATAATACGAGTTGAAATATTCATGTGGCTGTCGAAAGCACTCAACAAATTAAAATGATTTGTGGGTGTCTTTTATCAGACATTAGTTACAATTATAAGAAGCCTATTTTGTCGTAAAGACAAGTATACTGGAACTTCTCCTATGAGCTAATATAATAGTATGGTCGGTACAACATGGGTGTTTCATAATAAATACGCAGGACTTGAGGATGTGATAGCTCGTCCAAAAATATGAAAAAAAAGTTTATATTAACTTACTAACGTCTAAAATGCACCATTCATCAGGCTGTAGAAATGGAAAAAAATCGTTTTTTGCGAATATCTCTGGAACCGTTCTTAATAGGTACCTACAGAAAACAGCTTTTGTAAGCATTTTCCACTCATAATAAGATAAGTTTTGAGTCAGAAAAAAAATTTTTAAGTTATAATTGGTGAAGATTTTGAAGGAGTAGTGGTTGTTTTTCTTCCCAATTTCTACGCCAATGGAAAAAGTACGGTTTTGTGGCGCCACTTTAAACCGCCAATGTTTTATAAACAAAAAAGGTAGGTACTGTTGGTCGTGAGCTCTAAAGTCGACCGTTTTCGAGAAAAATCAACTTTTATGTTGAAAAAACACGGTCATTTTTAGCTATTCTTGTTCTAATGTTTACATAAATTTTTGTTTGATTAATTAATACAAAAATTGTATTTCAAAAAAATTACCGTGTTTTTTCAACACAAAAGTTTATTTTTCTCAAAAACGGTCGACTATAGAGCTCACGACCAATAGTACCTTTTATGTGTAGAAAACATTGGCGGTTCAAATGGGCGCACTTTTTCCATTGGCGTAGAAATTGGGGAGAAAAACAACCACTATTCCTTCAAAATCTTCACCAATTATGACTTAACAAAAATTGTTTTCTGACTCAAAACTTAGCTTATTATGAGTGGAAAATGCTTACAACAGCTGTTTTCTGTACTATAAACGGTTCCGGAGATATTCACAAAAACATTTTTTTTTCTTCAATTTCAAAACCCTGTATCATGAAAATGGTGCATTTTGGAGGGTAAGTTAATAAGAACTTTTTTGCATATTTTTGGACGAGCTATTACATCCTCAAGTTCTGTGCATATATTATATACATCCTGTATATTGATTAGGAAGTTATAGCTCTGAAGGCTTGATTTGTTATTCTTTTCCATGATTTTGTTTACTCCAACTGCTGAGATATTAGCCTCCACTTCCTTTCTTCATCTTTCTTCCTCTTTTTTTCTTTCCTCCAACACTCTCTAGCATTACCTACCCTTTTCGAAATTCTGCTTTGTCCAAATTTCAAATGACAAGATATGTTTCCATATTAACATTGCACACTTCGAATGTGTTTGTTTTTTTTCGATCGCTCGATAGCAAAATAAGTATTCGAATTTGAACTTTATCATTTATAGAAAGAAAGTTCCTGAAATAAACCAATAGTGAAGGAATACTTAAAAAGAAAATCAATAATGAAGTCTTAAACGCATCCAAATGCTATTGTACTTATTATCTTCTACGTGATTGCATCTTTCTATGTGTGCTCTGTATGCAAAACTTTTGAAACTACTCATCAGAAAATTTTAATAGGTAGCTCTCATAGAAATCACAAATGAATATGCTTTTACATGAATAATCTTAGCTTTCATATTTTAATGATACTATTAACAATGTGAAGAATACCTACTTTTTAGCAGCGGTATTTCACAAACAACTATGATTTTCAACCATAGACTAATGAATAGTTGGTACATGGCAAAAACAAACTACTAATTTGAGAGAAAAAAACAAATTGTTTTTTTTTATTGACCAATGTTATTACTCACCACTTTCTTGATAGTTACGGGTAAGTGTGTACAATACATACAATATTCTCTATAATTTAGTGTTCCAGCTGAATATAATTAGATAATTGTTCATTAGATAGTGGTAATTGAAACTGAATCACCACTTTCTGGAAATACTTATTAAGCTGTTGTTTGTTGAAGATATACCTATCTATGGTGAAGGACGAGGTGACTGTTTGATTGATGATCATAAAAACTGGATGAATTCAGAACATCGGAACCAGAATTACAAACAAATAACTCTTATACATTTTGTATTTATTTTTCAAATGAATTACATTTGTAGCTCCTAGTCTATTTATTAAATTGCACAGTGATGAGCTTTTTCAAAAGTTACACCTACGTAACGTTTAAGTTTCAAGCTAACACCAACCACCAACTGGATAAAAAATATACTAGCTGTACAGAAAACTGTGCCAAACTACAGCAACGTTCAATGAAGAAAGATGGCTTATTTTTATCCGACTTCCCAAAAGGAGAATTATAAAATTTGAATATATGTTTGCTTTTTTATGTAGGTATACCTAACCTTTTTCATTCGTATAGATAGATCGTAGCAAAATTCTGATTGCCCTAACCGAAAAGGTTTTAAACTAGGTAACTACAGGAAGTTTCAATATGGATTAATGTAGAATATAAAGTAACTTGTACAAAAACTAGGACCAAATATACAGCTTGAATTTTTAGAAGATTTCCACTTATAAATCGAGACTGAAATATGAAAATTTGATCCTGGCTATAATCAACGTTACCCAGTCTTGTGAAAATATTTTCATTTTTTTTTTCAAATGGAAACCCCTGTTTTTTATAAGATATTGGAACTCCGCACATTTATTTAAGTATGAAAAGCTCCAGCAGTTGTTATAAGTTATCTGTCATAGTTTTTGACGTATGTCAACTGTACCTACTGCAAAAAGTTCTCATGACAGATGTCTATTTAAGAATTCATATCTCTCTTTATTTATTGTCAACTGGAAAAGCAAAGAGTTGTTTTCTATCAAACCTTGCTCATTTTTCAATAATTGATGAAATTCAACATCTACATAAAGAAAGCTGACAGTAGGTGCATTTGGGACATAAAATTCTCAAAAATCTTAATACCGCCTTGAGAAACGGAAACAAATCTAAGAAAGATTAATAAACGTATCCTTAATGCTAAACTCGATGTTAGATATCAAAAAATCCACTTCATTTTTAGTTCAACTTGGGTTATTATTTCTTTTATCCTACTGTTGAGTTGATTTTTGTTCCAGTAAGAATAAACCTTGGCTTCAAAACTATGAATTTGTCAGCGAAAACGTGGTATCAGTAACAGCGATTGTTTTCGTCCAAGGTCACTTAGTTATTCGTAAAAAAGACATTCGCGATAGAAAATTGAAAAAAATCTCGAATATGTTTTTATTATCTGAAAAAAAACATATGAGAGTGTAATAAACATTCCACTAAAATTCAATTTTTGACCGACTTCAAAAAAAGGAGAAGGTATACAATTCGGTTGTAAGATAGCTTTTTTTTATTTTTTTTAATTTCTTTTCGCGCGTTTCGCATAGTAAACGTACTCCGATTTAAACGATTTTTGTTTCATTTGAAAGAGGAGAGTTGAGAAATGGTCCCATATTGAGAAAAATCAAATCCAGAATCTCCTTCCCTCCAAAAACCGCCCCCAAAGGGGGTGGAGGGGGCAATATTTGTCAAAAATTGAAAATCCGAGACGACAGAATTAACGAGAATTCCATATCCCGAATGGTTTAAATTGGACATTTTTGAAAATAATCATACGTTTCCGCGCTACAGTCTGAAATATGTGTTTCAGCTATGTGGAAGGGGCAAATTTTTCTGAAAATCGAAAATTCGAGATTTGAAAATTAGACACGGGGACCTTATCCCGAAACATTTCAATTGAAAATTTTTTCAAGAGTTACGGTTTCCGAGTTTCGCAATGGTAAAGTCTGAAATATGTGATATGCGTATTTTCGCTAGTACAAGCTAAACCTAATAACTTTTTGGGTATTAGTGAACGTTCATCAATTTTCATTACTAATTTTAGACTCAAAAATGTGAAATAAATATTTTTTACAAGAAATTGGACCGACTTTATCAGTTGTTGCACTGAAAAATACAAAATAATATTAATTTTATTGGTGCTGGTGCTTTTGGAGTTGGTGCGTACAACTACAAACTACAACGGCACAACTTCAAAATTACCAGCACCATTAGAATTAATATTATTTTGTATTTTTCTGTGCAACAACTGATAAAGTAGGTCCAATTTTTTGTAAAAAATATTTATATACTTAATTACGACAGAAAAATAGGTACGTGCTTTAAGAAAATTAGAGTTTTTTAACTTTTGTCATTGACGTCATTAATATTTTTTTGAAGTGTTACAGAAGACAATTTTCAGAATGACGGGCATACTGCAGGAAATTCCAACTTCGTGTTACCGACCAAAACCATTTTTTTGCTTTTCCGGTTAACAATAAGAGAATTTTTAAATAGACATCTGCCATGAGAACTTTTTTCAGTAAAATTGATATAGATACCTACGTCAAAAACTATGGCACATAACTTATAACAACTGGGGTTTTCCGTACTTATTTAAATGTGAGGATTTCGAATATCTAATAAAAACAGGGGTTTCCTTTTGAAAAAACAAAGTTAGTACGATTTCCTTTACGATTTCTGGTGTAACCGGAGGTGCCACCATCTTGTAAAAAAATCACTAAATTGGGCAACGTTGATTATAGCCAGGTTCAAATTTTCATTTTTCTATCTTGATGTATACTTAAATGAAAATCTTCTAATGAGCACGTTAAAATATATCAGCCAGTATAGTTGAAGATTAAGTGTCAGTTATAAATAATAGAATACACATTTTTAATTGGTATTTTTCAATGTCGCAACAAATAGAGTCACTCCTGGTTTTTGTAAAAAGCTATTTATTTAAAAGTTTTGCTTCTCCACTTGGTTACTTACATAAAACTTTCCCTTCCAGCGGAGATTTTGACAAATGATTTGAATTTAATTTGAATTTAATAGTTCTAATAAACTTGTAATGTAAATGTAACGACAAGTAAAATCAAAATTGACTTCGAAACATAACCTACAAATATGACAAGGTGCGTAAATTTGAGTGATGAATCGATTAGACAAAGGAAATTAAATGAAATGAAATCAATTGATTATCTTTTAGCTATCATTTACAATATACAAACCGAACGAGAGAATGTATAGGTACCTATCTATCCTTACCTACAGTTAAAAATTAGAAAAGCATTGTCAAATAAATGATGTTGAAACTTAAATGGGTATAAAGAATTAAAAAGACCCTGGTAACAAACTTGTTTTAATAATGTATTCATATCTACGAAATTATACAATGCTTATGGATTGCTCAATATGCATTTATGGATATAAAAATGCTATATTACCTATAAGTAACATGGTTTTTTTTAAAGTATTACTGAGATGTTTATAAATTGCTTAGGTATATTGTTGCAATCTCGTACAGTATAAAATATCTGCGTTGTTCCATTGACACAATAAATGAAGATTTTCGTTAATCGATTCGTTCCATCACAAAGCATTCAAATCAGCCATATAAAAACATGAAGTAGTATACCTACAAGACCTACATTTGAAAATCGAGTAAAAACTTCTTCGAAAACATAGGAACAATAACATTGACGAAATGGGATTCGTTACAGTATGTCAGCCGAATATTTACGACAGGTAATTCCAACGAAAAGTCATCGTCGTGTACGTTTACCTACCCCCTCTTGGGACCGGAATAACATCCGAAGAATTGTCCATAAAGAGAGTGGCATTCAAGAAGGGGTGTAAATATTTGCCCTTCTTGGGGGCATTACAGTTGTAAATCGTGAATGGATTGTGCACCAAACAAAGCGCCTTAAAATGCGGTTTGGCCCATTCAAGGTTTTATTGCCAAACATAAATCATTCTATTACAATATGAGAGAAAACCTACAAAGATGACAGCTTATCTTTATTCATGACCGTATATGTGTGTCAGCATCGTCAAAATATTTGAATTTATGCGATTTCCGAGGAACAAAAAAAGTCACTTTTGAAGGTGTGAATGTCTTTGTGATTCATATGGATGGATGGCATGGGCGGGGCTATAGCGTACCTGCTGCTGGGCTCTATCTATGATGATGGGATAAGGATTTTAATCCTTATTAATGCACAATAGTTTATAGGTATATCTTATTTTTCAATTGTTATTCCAGAAATATATAGGTACAGCCGTATTCATGATCACAAACCTTAGTTCGGTAGGTACCTATTTCAGTTTGATACTAAGACAATCACAGGTACTAGAAACTATCGTACCATAGTAACTAACAAACAAACAAAACTAGTACTGAACTATGGTTTGATTATGAAGACGGCTGGTTGGCTCTAGTGTTATGCGTACTTAGTATTTTCATTATCCATACTGATTTAATTATGAACTACTTACTTCGAAACTAAAACTTAGAATTATTATCACTCATTAATACAGAAAGAAAAGCTCGAAACAGTTATTACAACCAGTTGTTGCCCAAGACTTCTTTCGCGTGGAGTTAAGCTTCATTTTAATACTTATCTTTATATGAGGATATCTACCTTTTTTCCTGATATCCGACTCACATGAAAAAAACTCATCTGTATTTATTATCCGCCGAGCCAAGGTCCAACTACTCGTGAAAACCGCATTAAAATTTGTTAAGTAGGTTTTCGGATATTACATCGAACAAAAAAATAGACAGACAAGAAATTTTAGAATCCTCAGTTTTTTTTATTTCTCTTCTCTATTTTTGACCAACTTCCCAAACGGATGTATGTCTGTTTTTTTATTTGTACGCGACTTCTGCGTATTAAACGTACTCCGATTTTGATGATTTCTTTTTTCGTTTGAGAGAAGAGTATTGAGAATTGGTCCCATTGAAAAAAATCAATATTAGACATGCCCTTCCCCTCAAAACACCCCCCAAAGGGCGTGGGGGGCAATTTTCCCCGAAAATAAAATTCGAGACGGCAGAATTCAAGAAAATTCCATACCCGAAAACGTTGATTTTTGGACATTTTTTAAAATAATCAAAGGTTTCCGCGTTACAGTCTGAAATATGTGATTCAGCTATGTGAAAGAGGCAATTTTTTTCGAGAATTGAAAATTCGAGATTGAAGAATTAGAAAAGGGACCATATTAATACGAGAACGTTTGAAATGAACATTTTTTTAAACAGTTACGGTTAAAGTCTGAAATATGTGATTTATGTTATGTGGAAGGGGTAATTTTCTTCGAACATTGAAAATATGAGCCGACCAAATTAAAGAAGAGATTATATGTAGTTATCAAGATTTAAATTGAACATGTTTTCAAACAAGTTACGGTTTCCTAGTTATAGCAATCAAGTCAGAAATATGTAGTATATCTGCGGCGCGATGGTTTGAGATCTCTGAATATTAACAAGTAGATACAAGTTAAGCCTTATACATGGTAAGACTAAGAGTACTATCTATCCTTCTTTGGTATTAGTGATCGTTTAACAATTTTCATAACTAATGTTACACTCAAAAGTGTGAAATAAATATTTCGTTCAAAAAAATTTACCAACTTTATAGATAGTGCACTGAAAAATACAAAATAATATTAATTCTATTGGTGCTGGTACTTTAGGAGTTGGTGCCTACAACAACAAATTACAACTTCAAAAGTATCAGCACCAATAGAATTATGTAATATTATTTTGTATTTTTATGTGCACCAACTATACCTAAAGGCGGTCCAATTTTCTCTAAAATATATTTATATGTAGATACTTGCCTCCAATGAAGTTATACAGAAACACCGGGTTCTACTGTTTTATAAGGCGTAAGTGTAGATTTTTCATTTTATAGTTACATTGAGTTTCATATTCACACTTACCGATTTAAACTCTTTTAAATCCGCATTTAATATATAAAATCCAACATTGATGTCATAAGAAATAACAAAGTTAAAGGGTGCAATTGAAAAGCAAGAATAAAACTTCTCCGGATGTTTCGGTAAACTCTACTTTATAATGCAGAAAATATAACTTAGGTAAGTATAAAAGTAAATGAGTTTTCCAAATTTCTATAATTTGCAATGAAACCATAAGACATAGATTATTTTCGAAAAAATGTTGTGTTTGTCCCTGAGTTCTGAAAAACTTCTCTGCAGTTGATATATTTACAAAGTTACCAATTCATGCATGCATCAACTAGAGTATTTTTGACTGACGAAACCAAACGGACAATTCGACAGTCAGCTTTTTTTAGTTTGTTCGCGCCTTGTATATAATAAACGTACGATTTTGATGATTTTTGATTCATTTGAAAGAGGGGACTTGAGAAATTGTCCGATATTCGTAAAAACTCAAATCCGAAATCTCCTTCCCTTAAAAAAAACCCAATGTGAGTGAAGGTGGCAATTTTTCGCAAAAATCGAAAATCTGAGGTGGCAGAATTAAATATAGGACAATATACGGAAACGTTTAAATTGAACACGATACATTGATGTTAAAATTTCAAATATGTGCTATTTCTTCCGAAAATTGAAAATCTGAGTATACCAAATGAAAGACTTATTTGTAGCAACACATTAACATTTTTTTTTTAGAATTACGGTTTTTAAGTTACGGCGGTGGTAAAATGGTTAAATCTAAAGTACTTACTTCAACGATTTTATTTGTTGATGCACTGAAAAATACATAGGTACCTAATAATATCAACTCTGTTGGTAGGTACTGGCTAACTGCAACTGCACAACAGAATTAATATTGTTTTGTATTTTTCAGTTCACCATCTTCTAATTTTTTTTTAATTATAGGTATATCAAATAAACTTATACTTTGATTCAGATTTTAAATATGAAATATAAAATTAGGGTTTCTAGGAAACCATCGTAAAGTAGTAAAGTAAAAGTAAAAATCGATGGACACGAGCATATTTCTTGAAAATTACTCCAAATCTAATTTGTTCCATACATTTGCCCCTCACTGTACCTACCTACAGCAGATCAAAGTTATCTTGGCAAATCAACTTTATTCAACACGATATTGTAGCTAAAGATAACGAACGTGAATAATTTATCCAGATTTGCCTTTTCCTAGATTTTATGGAACTGCAAATATGCAATACCTTCAAAAATAGAGTGAAAAACTTCTTGGAGTGTCGTAGGTAACCATTCTAAGAGCGTAAGGTCAACCTCTCGTAAGTAATTATGAAGCATTCCGCTCCACCCTATAAACGGAATTTACAGTTTATCGCTGGTTTCAAACGCTATATAATCTTTAAAAAATAAAAACCTTTAGATAGTAGGCTCAAATTATTAAAAAAATTGTCGAGTGACGGAGTCTTAATGTGATATTTGTTCAGTCCTTTTTTCTGATCTTCGGTGGATCTGATGATAAGATGGTAAGAATACAATCCACTACAGTATACGTTTCCATCTAATGTGTTTACTCTAAAAGTAGCCGCTGCATTCTGTACCTCTGCGGGGAGACAACTGCAATAATTGTTCATTTCGAGACTACTTTGCTGTTGTCTAAAGTAAGAAATAGCATTTCAGTGCAACGATTCTGGTATCTAGCATCATGACTAATCTTTACCTAAGACTCAAAACTACAGGGATACTGGCTCACCTGATCCATTCTTATCTATATTCTATCCCGATCCATAAGCAAGATAGGGAAACTCTGCAAACTTTGCCGCTCGCGTTAATCCTCTCAACATCTCGACATCATAGAAGATCGCTTCGTGCATAGCAAATTGCCAAAATCTCATACTCTCTCTCAACAGTCTCGCAGATAAATCTCCCTCTTGCTTTCTATCGCGCATATCCCAGTCGCACTGGGGTCTGAGGAGGCATCTCCGAAGCATGGGGTGTTGCGCTGATTTATCGTAATAGCTGTTCCGCCTCAGTTTAAATCGAGATTTAAATTAGCGAGCACTCCGTATATACTACCTATATACATATATACCCTCCCTGACTCTATGTTAAAGCCAAGGCCGACAATCTTTCGTTCACGTTGACATTGGCGCGTCCAATCACCGGAAAATTGAATTCTCGCAGAAGGAAAACACTACCGCTAGTCGTTACCGGAGGAAATGATGTCGCTTTAACATGCTGACTGGATCTCGAATAGAACAATGATTTTGTGTTAGCTGGTGATTTTCGACCGACTCTATAAAAAGCAGGACATATACGACAATTTGATGCATTGTTGTTTTATACGGGGTGTTTCAATAATAATTGGAAATATTTTAGCTGGTAAATCTTGGACTCAAAATATGAATAATTTGATAGTTTCGGCTTTTACGTGATGAAAATCCATATTTAAGTAAAAGATAAATATGAATACTTAAGCTGAATCACAATGAGGAAATATGACTCACTGCGAAGTCAACGGGGTGCCAACAAAGTTAGATTACGTACTAGATGCAATTCTGTAGGAAAGCTTATATTTAATTTGAGTATGTGGTACGTGGTTATGTAGACAGGATTTTTGGACATTGAAAATTACTACCAAAATGAAAATTTTGCCAGTGGCCGTTGAATTTAGAAAAGATCAACCGTGCCCCAGTAGTAGCCAACTATCTACCTACTTATTTTTAACATAATTTAATATATTGTTCGAACATGCACTTCCTATTTAAATTCTTATTACCTACACTATAAAGCCACGTGTAAGTTCATGTTTTCTTTATGTTTTTACTTAAATAATTTGGATAAAATCTTCATGCTCATCAAATAAATGTTTCCAGCTGGGTATTAATAAATCATTCTTTATATGCATGATAATAAAAAAAAACGTGAGCTAATTGAGCTATGGCCCTGTGAAGGTACAACATAGTGTTCCTAGAAGGTACAAAACGTTACCACGTATTGAGTTCAAAATAAGCCTATTTGAGCTAACTCAAAATATGATTTTTTTGCGTCATATACCTAGGTTATAGATAGGTCCATATTCCCAGCCCCCCACTTTTTATTTTTCTTAATATTATATTGCCATAGTTTTGCGCGAGTTTTGTGCCGTTGAGCTGGAGACACGACAATCCCCCCCCCACATTCACTTTTGTAAAATTTGTTTGGACTGAAGTTTTGTGCTGGTTTTGTGCCGTGAGCCAAAACATCTTTGCTTCAAAATGCCACCCTCCAAGACGAATCCAATATGGTTGGCTGGGGACATGCTTTTGGAGAGTCTACCTTTTTTAAATCTGATAGCGTTTCGTGCAATTTTTTGCCAGTAAGATGGAGACACCGCTCGCATTTTTATAAATCTTTCTTGGACTGAAGTTGTCTGTCGTAAAACAAAAGTTTTGTGTTTCAAAATTCTGTCGTCCAGCGTAAATTCAGTTTGGTGAGCTGGGGATATGGTTTATAAAAATAGAGTCTTTTTAAATCTGATAATTTGGAATATAAGTTTTATATTGGTTTCTGGAATTAAAATTCTCAAATTTTAGGTGAAGTTACATTTTGACTTGAAAGAAATATGAATCATAGTTAAAGACAGTGAACATAATACCTTAAGCTTTCGGCTTTAAAATGGATAAAAATAAGAACAATAATAAATAAATGTCATTTTTCATCACTTTTCACTCTTTTTGGTGATGAAAAAAAAAACTGGAAAGTAGGCAAGTTTGAGAATGAAAAACGAGTTTTTCTTCATGAAATCAGTTTTGTAGAAGAGAAGCTCACAAACTACTCGAGCACTTGCAGAACGTGGTTTGTTTCTGTCCTCTAGGTCATTGTAAAGTTCCCAGTAGTCATCTAGTTTATGGCAGTAACTGGTATAATGTCCTAATACGTTAATGTCTTCTCCATGACCACTGGAAAACGCAACCACGCCATGCAGGTTGTATACAATTTCTTGGACCGTAATTATTTTGGGAATATCTTTTAGCTGGAGGATGGGTACAGGCATAATAACATCGCAACTGTGCGCAGCTTCTACAGTCTACATCAACCGTTTCTAGCAATTAAAAAATAATATGTAGAGCAGAAATATTGAAAGAAACATTGTGAGTCCCTCTATACTGAATTCGCGCTGAAGGGCTAAATTTTGAAACACAAAACTTTTGGTTTACGGCACAAAATGGCACAAAACAAGCACAAGACTTCAGTGTAAACAGAATTTACAAAAAAGAAAATGGTTGGGCTATTATATATTCATCCCAACGATAGCTCCTTGGGATTCGGAGCACAAAACTTTGATTTTGCGGCACAAAACTTGCACAAACCGCCAGTCCAAACAGATTTTACAAAAGTGAAAGTGTGGGGTTGTCGTGTCTCCAGCTCCATCATTTTGTTTCTACGATAACTCTTTCAGGTTTGAAGCACAAAACTTTTTCTGTACGACACAAAACGGCACAAAACTAGCACACAATTATGGCAATATAATATGAAGACAATTAAAAAGAGGGGGTCTGGGGACATGGTCCTATCATTTCATTTCAACGATAGCTCCTTGGGTTTGAAGCACAGAACTTTTGTTTTGCGGCACAAAACGGCGCAAAACTAGCACAAAACTCTAGTCCAAACCGAATTTACAAAAGTGAAAATGGGGGGGGCTGTGGTTTATCCATCTTCACCATTTCGTTTCTACGATAGCTCTTTGAAATTTGGAGCAAAAAACTTTTGGTATGTGGCACAAAATGGCACAAAACTAGCACAAAACTCTAGCATTGTCAGATTTTAACTGAATTAAATTTTTCGAAATGATGTTCCCAGCCCCCCCACATTAAATTCCCACTGGAGGGCGGAATTTTGAAGCAAAAAACTTTTTGTTTACGGCACAAGACAGCACAAAACCAGAACCAAACATCAGCCCAAACAGAATTTATAAAATTGAAAGCGGGGGGACTGTCGTGTCTCCAGCCCCACCATTTTGCTTCAACGTTAACTCTTTCAGATTCGAAGCACAAAACTTTTTCTCTACGGCACAAAACTAGCACAAAACTATGGCAATACAATATTAAGGAAAATTAAAAGTGGGGGGCTGGGGACATGGACCTGTTACAGGTGGCCTTAGGTAATGGAGATGTTATGCAAAAGGTATTGGAAAGTTCCTTCGTCATATTAATCTTTGTATGGATGTAAATGGTTGTCTTATCAATCCAATTGATTTTTTTTTTTTTGGATGACGTAGGTTTATCATTTGAATCCTCATTTAGTGAAATCCATAAGAGGTTGGCATTTTACCAAGAATCCGTTTTTATAGTAAGTAAATATGTTATTCAGCCTTGTGATATTTATAAATATTTATAAATATTTTTTACAAAAAATTTTACCCACTTTATTAGTAGGTGCACTGAAAAATACAAAATAATACCTATTATTTCTATTAACAGCACCAATAGAAATAATATGATTTTGAATTTTTCAGTGCACCAACTCATTCGAAAAAATGTTCAGTTTGAACATTTTGCCTCTAACTTTCAAATCTCGAATTTTCGATTTTCGGAAAAAATTGACCCTTCCACATAGCTGAAACACATATTTCAGACTGAAACGCGGAAACCTGTGATTATTTTTAAAAATGTCCAATTTAAACTTTTCCGGATATGGAATTTCCTTTAATTATGACGTTTTGGAATTGATTTCTTTTTCAATGGGGCCAATTCTTAATGCTCCTCTCTCAAATGAAAAAAAAGTCATCAAAAGTGGGTCAAAAGTACAGTCGAATTGTAGACCTACCTCCTCCGTTTGGGAAGTCGGTCAAATATAGTCGAATTGTATACCTCCTTCGCTTGGGAAGTCGGTCAAAAACTATTGCCATCTATTGATATTGTTCACTTACTCATAAATAACATTTCCACGCCTATGAATAGATATTTCTTTATTATTTAAGTTTGGCATATTATGAGTACCGTTAGTATGTTTTGAAATGATCACAAAAATGTGCCAGTCGGGCTCGTGTGTAAAGGGTGCCTTATTAACTATTGTCTTTGAAGGCCTATATGGTTTATTTTTACTCAAATCTACTCTCAGTAGTTTTCTAAGTTAGGAAGAGGATGGTAATTTTCCTTCATTTTACTTTAATGTAATAAAAAATATATATTTGATTTATTCATATCCTCTTGTTGATTTTTTTCTGTAAATTTTTTAATTGGCTGCAGAAAATTAACCCCCATCATCAGGATATGTTTATTTTAATAATATGTGCATGTTGGCTAAGTAACTAAGAATCAGTAAAAAAATAACGTTTCGTAGATTCGGAGAAAATACAGTGATAAGAATAGTTCCCAATTACGCAAACTTTACTTTATTTGTATTATTTGTATTTTATTATATAACTGCAAGGATATGATAAATTGCTAAAATACTAATCTATCTACAATCTACAGCTAACAAATTTAGTACTTAGATAAATGAAAATTGAAAATGGTTCGAAGAGGACATGCACAAGAATGTGAATAATACATTTGGCATCATGTTATTCATCGTAACATTCAAAGTTATCAAATTATTTGTTGGTGGTGCAATAAGTGTTGGCGTGTTGTGCCCTAAGGTGTAGGTAGATTTAAAAGTACCTGGCTCCGTTGCCCAGCTGGTCAAAGGTGCAATACCCCCGCGTTGCTGCGCTCCATGCTGGAAATTGATTTCCAGCCGCTGCGCCGCTGGTCTTCGCACCAAATGACCCACCCGATGATCAACAAAGCACATAAATTGAGTTTGTATTAAAATATACGAGATACATGGTGAGATAGAATAACACCTGTGAGAAGGCCCAAATGGGCAGTGATGACACTTTCAGTTTAGCAGTTCGAGGATAACCCAGAGAAGACTATTGACCAATGTGTTGAATATTTACTGAATTCACGTCTAATAGAAGCAACATTTTATTATTATACAGTCATTTACCGAATAAACTTCAAAAATAAAAATAAACCTTCAACAGGTCAAATGTCCAAAGCTTGGAAGCTGTTATATTTGTTTGAGAAGGTCTTGAGAAATCAAGTAACCATTGGTGTTCCATCAAGGGCTCCACTGACATTGCGACCCATTTAGGGCTTCGGTGACTAACTTCTACTGATTGTTTACAAGCTTCTGAATCATTTTTTAAATGTCAAATCGTAATAATACCTACAATAATACTAATTACAAAAGTTGGTACCTATACCTATGTATTTCTAAAAAGCAATGGTTTATTGAAAATGTACAATATATTTCTCGGATTTCTTTTAATTATTAGAAGTAAAGTGGTGCCATTGGAGCTGAACAAAAACAAATTTGTTACTTTTACAACATTATTAAATATCTGCGTGGACGTTAGCTTACAATGAAAGCTTAAAGATTCACGAGCATTTGTTGTTCAACACATTATGTCAAATGTGTCAGATTTGTGGAGACAAAGCAGCTTCTTCTGAAATGTACTTGTTTATCAAATACAGAGTTGTCTAATCGATTTGACATTGAAGTCCATGCCTCTTGTCATATTTGTGGGTTATGTTTCGTATTCCATTTTGATGTTTCTTGTTAATGTCAAACCAATAATAATAAAATTTCATAAGATAGTTTTTACTTATATTATATATTTTCCAGAAGATAGATGATATTAAATTGGTAATCAGCTGATTTAAATCCCTTCGATTCTTCGTTTTGACAACGATGGAAATTTCCGGCATACCAACACACCTGTTACGTGAAACAACAAGTTACTTAATGGACTATACATATATTTTCATATACCTCACAACATTCGCTTCATCTGGTTGTATTTAATAAAGATTAAAGACAAAGGATCGTGCTATTTTAGTAATAAATATTACATATCGAAAGTGTTCTAAATTATTCGCTGTTAATCGAATCTAGTGTATTTTGCGCCAACATGACTGGATGGAATCTGCATCCAACGATATTCACATCCGGCCAAATATTAAGACCTTCTTTCAATCCACTAATTACAGGTGTCTAAAGAGACCGTTGCAGTCTACATACTTATTATTAGACGGTGACACAAAAAAGCGAACGGATTAAGATAATTATTCCGCTTTAACCTCTATAGGTATGACCGTTGAAAAAATCCATTGATAATTAACTAGTCCAACAAAATTTGGCTTGTAAAATTGGAGCAAGAGTTCAATGGACCTTCTACTACTTGAAAATTAGTCTCGAACAACAAAGGGTTGGTATATCTGCTGGTAACTGGTAACCTTCACTAGATATTAATTAAATTAAGTTGTCGATGTTCCCTGGTGCTTAAAAGGGACAAGCAGCCGCAACACAAGCGAATAATTCAATTGAATTGTCAGCCTAGTGTTGCGTAATAACCTTGAAGCCATGGCCAATTGTCCATCAATCAATCTCCAACAGCGAAAAATCACCGGTCTCACCTGTGCCGACCAGCAATGATTTGAAAAGAAGAGAATAAAATTGCGCTCAACCATTTATACCAAATTCGCAACTATCGACCGGTAATTATTGCAAACAATGAATGATGTGTGCATTGTGTATTCATCTGATTACCCGGGCAGGACCTACCTCAATCGCCTGTCAGTTACCTCTACATCCGTTTTGGGCAAAACAGCAATTTCCTATCCATCCGTTACACTTCAACTGCTATAAGGCTGTGCATATACCAAAGCGCAAAGAACTTTCAACAAACACGCAAATCTAAAGTGATGGGCTCGATTTTCAGGTAAATTTCTAATAGAAATATAAACTTATTCTACTGGTGCTGATAATTTTGAAGTTTTGTAGTTATAGGTAGACAGAAGGCTACCAACCAACCATCTTCAAAATTAAAAGTACCAGTACATATAATTAATATTATTTAGTACTTTTTAGTTCCCCAGAAGATCGATCATAGTTTTTGTAAAAAAGTTTTATTTTACATTTTTGTGAGTACCTATTATAGCTTCACTTATATTCAGAGATTTCAAAATATAGCAGTAACTTACATATTTCAGATCTTACTGTTGCTGTAACAAACTAGGATTTTTTTGAAAAATATCCAATGTAAATGTTTCTGCATATGGTATATTGATTAATTTTGTGACCTCACATTCTTTATTTCAGGAACAATATACATATTGGACTTTAGACATCTGATCATTTCTCAGCACTGCTATTTCAAATCAAAATACGCAAACGAACGTGAAAAGCACACAGTCGAATTGTCTATGTTTTCCGCCTAAAAAGTCGGTCAAAAAGCGTTCAGGTTCAGTATTTTGAAGAAAAAAACACTTAATTAGATATTTTTCATACATTCAAGGACTATTGGTGGCATGAACATTCTGAATCAAAATTCAACTCCACCATTAAAATTGTAATAAATATTTGAGATCAATATAAAGTTCTCAGCTTCCTTTAGAATTGTCAGGATAAGAATAGGTGCTAACAAAAATTTCAGTAAAAATTTGCAATAGCAGTGATACTTAACATATCATAATGCTTCCCAGATATTGTTATGTAGCTTCCTTCAGAATCAACTTAAATTAAGGAATCTATACATACTTAATAAAGTTTTCATAGACTTTCTTTTCCTCCGAATTGTATTATAAATTGTCTGTCTTCAAACTCTCATATGTAATAAGTTTGCACTGCAAACGATTCGTTTTTTCCCTCAATCCATAGTAAGTATTATTCTTTATATCGTCTAATCCCTTATTTCCATAAGCATGTAAAATGCGAGCAAAACTAGACAAACCCCAGCGACCATAAAAATAAATTCAATTTGCAAATAGAGCCAATGTAGTATAGAGCTAGCGGGTAGGTAGGTACATTCCCAATGGCAAAATATTTTTCCATATATCCACCACTTCCCCTCGGCAACACGTGGCAGCGACAGTCGGCATTTTCCAAGGTTTCCGGTTATTGCGACAAATATTGCGCTTTTGCTCGAATATTCGACGAAAGCAGCAGGAACGGCTCCTGGTTACAAGATGCAGCATCAAACATGAGCAATAGTTGTTATGAAATTAAGTCATTGTATTCGTTCCATGATTTAACAGAATGTTGCTACAAACAATAGAATAATTTGCGAGCAAGTGCGAAAAAAAGGAGGTATGGTCAAAATTAAATAATCTCAAATAAAAACATTACGTACATTTGTTCCAAAGTGTTCAATTGTAAGTCTCGATAATCATATTTTATATGTTTCATTTTCTTATTACATATAAAGTTTCTTCCCTTTTCTTTCTAATAATTCACTCAACGTAAATCCCTTTACCGTTCCTAAGATTTTCATTTCATATCTTTTGTCATTATCATGGTTGTTACTGTTGTTTGAGCCTTTGTCTGATTGCTGTAGGCACACCATTACTTTTATTGGGCGAAGTCTGTCACCCTGTCATATACCTGATGGTTGTTAGGTTGCAACTTATTCATATTTTTGTTGAGGGTTGGTGTTTATGTTTTGACGAATTATTCTTGCAATAATTTAACATTACAAGATCACTGGATCAGGTGATCATTGAATACCAATCGACAAAATTCAATGCAAGATCGTCATAAATTCAATACGCTAATTTTACCACGTTTCTAGTAACTCACATTCTAATCTGTCACTTTGTTTGTTTTTTTTATTTGGGATAAACGAGTGATATGAAACATTATCTAAATGGAGCTCAGAATTTAATGACAAGGTAATATTAACAAGACGAAGTAAAATTATCTTACAATGTCTATACGCTTTTAGAACTGATATAAATATTTTGTACAAAAAATTGGACCCTCGTATTAATTCTGTTGGTGCTGTTACTTTTGAAGTTGTGCAGTTGCAGTTAGATTGATAACTTTTTGCACCAACTTCATAAGTACCATCACCAATAGAATTAATATTATTTTATACTTTTCAGTGCATCAACTAATAATCAAAATCGTTGAACGTTCACTAATACCAATTAAGATAGTACTTATCCTATTACCCATGTATATTCTTTGCTTGTAGTTGTTATTATTGAGATCTCAAAGCATCGCTGAGGAAATACGCTTGAGTATTTTATATGTTACCATTTTAACACCAATTTAAGTCGAAAACCGTAACTCTAAGGAAAAAATGTTCATTATAAATGTTGCTACAAATATTCTTGTATTTCATGAGGTAGGTACCCTCTGACTTTCAGTTCTCGAAAGAATTCGCCCCTTTCACATAGGGAAAATAGGTAGCCATTATATGTGATATTTTAATATCAATGTAACTCGCATTGCAAAAATACATATCTAACATGCCTCTATCTCGAAAACCGTAACTCTTGAAAAAATGTTCAGTTTAAACGTTTCCGGATAAGGTCCTATCTTCAATGATACCAACTCAGATTTTCGAATTTTTTTTTTCGGAGGGGATTTCGGATTTGTATTTCTATGAATATGGGACGATTTCTCAAGCCTCCCCTTTCAAATGAATCAAAAATCATCAAAATCGGAGCTCGTTTACGCACGAACCAAAAAATAAATAAATAAAGCAGGCAGTCGAATTGTATACCTCCTCCGTTAGGGGTTTGTCGGTCAAAAAGAGAGTAAAATAGTCTTAAAGCGAAAATCAGCAAATGCTAGTTCATCGATTATATACATATTGCGTTCATCCACATTGTTCATTTCAAAATTATTTTTTAGTTTTCAGTCGGTTGAAAAGTGGCACATAAGAAATATTTAAATACTTCATGTATAAATGAAATATATCATGTCGAAAGTTTACATATTTGTAAATTAAAAAGTCCGGTCCTGTACGGATGGCCTTAGACTGAAGACTCCACTTTTCTGCAAATATTCCAGTGAATGACTCTCCAAACTTGTACTGGGTGCGGCCATAAATCGAGTCGATGTGAGAAACCGAGGAAGCCGTCCTAAAAATGTGCCCAAATCATCCATGAAATGGAAAAGTATAGTGGATTACAACATTTTTATTTAACGACTCAAAATTTATTGTTCCAAGTTTTTTTTATCTGCGAATGGGGTTCGTGAAAGTTAACATTCTTCCGAATATTTTACTACGCATAAAGCCTATACAGTCTTTTGTATTTATGATTGCGTTCGCTTGGGGGAAAAGTAAGTTTGGCCATTACTAGAGAGACAAAAAGACATTTATGTGGAATCATTTAGATACTCTCAGATATATTTATTTTAGATTGCGGCAAACTTATTGGAACGATGATAAAACCTACTTTATGGTTGAATATGTTCAACTTTCATAAGATGATAGTTTAGCCACAGAATAATAGAACAACGTTTAGCTTATCATTCTAGAATTATCTTATAAGAGCCTACTGTAAGTATATCTTAAACCGGATGCACCATGCGGAGCTGATCCGACCCGCGCAAGCAGGTCTGGAAATTTAAATGCAATCTTCGGTCTTGGAAGTGATTGCAAACTATAAGAGATGGACAGGTTCGGTTTTGCTAAGTGGTGTGCATCCTTCCAAACTGAATCGGTTACTTGAAATACATTATTATGAAGACTGATGCTGTACATCAAACCATAAAATAAACTGTGTGCTTTGCTTTTCAACCCTTTCCGTCTGCATACTTTGCAATGAACAAGACAGATAAAATAAGTACATGGATGATTTTTGTGGGAGTAAAATAGTATATAGTAGATACTACTATCATAGACCTACAGTGCGCTACTTTCTAAAATGTCCAGTTTGAAAAGATTACTAGTAATAAAATATCGTAGCTCGTAGCCTAGCTTGGTGATAAGAAGTATCAAAAGCTAATTAAAAAAAACAATGGACAATATTTTATAATAGTAAATTCTATATTTCCAACAGTGTAGTCACCCATTTAGGTACAGAAAATACAATATAATACAGATACATATTGTACAAACAAGTGAAATTTAAAAAAAAAGTTTTTATTGGGCATTTAAGATTTAAACCGTACCGATGAGTACCTACTATTGCTATCCTTTTCTCGATTTTAACTATACTTATGTATATGTGTTTGCCAGCAACAGCAATTCCATAACAAATTACTGTTTGTCTACCACAACACAAAATTAAACTTTAAATTAACAATAACGTCTGACGTCTGACAATTGCGACATAACCATAGACGATCTTCCAGAAAGTACCTATATACCAGAGAACGAGACGTATATATACGCTCCATGCTCGTGTGTAATTCCAGTGACGGATCCCATTGTCGTTCCATGTCGACAAAATAATGATCTTGGTTGAATGAGATTGAATGAGATAATTATAATTACCAATATTGGATCACACTTGGAGCTTAACAGGCGGCGAGATGTATGCGGTCTAAGTACGAATTCGAAACTTCAAGTCTCTAGACCGTATGGGGCCTGAGAAATCGCTGCGGAGTCCATTGATACAAGAACCGAAAGTAATAAAAACTATTTAAAAATAGAATGTCAACTTACAAACTAATTACGAATTAAGAAAACATGCTGATAAGAAAATTGACGTTGCCTTGGTATCAAGGATAAAATAAAAATTAATGGCATCCTCTAGCTCTAAGATCGAACTATTAGGTAGGTACATATTATACATCCACAAATTGATAGATGTATCTCAATCACGGTATTCACTTACAGCGTAATCCTGAAAAACTTCTAGCCAAAGTAAAAGTTTTCTTTTAGATAACACAATGAGGAAAACCTGTTGTAAGAGTTAGTTTATTTGGGATTATCTATGTGATAGTAGTTTATGCCACAAGTAGGTATATAAAGGAGCGAATATCTGAAAACTGCGATATTGCATATGGTCAGTATATGTCAAATTTACTCAACAACGGGTGTGGTAGATATATATGGCGCTACGAGCCGTTAGCGAGTAGTGACACACGTATATGAGAGCGAATATGACATGTACCTAGAAGCAAATGTTGTACTAAGACAGCTAACTTGATGCTAATATTTGAATTGCTTGAAAGTTCGATTTTAGGGAACTGTAGAAAATGTTCATATTATTACATATCTGGTTAAAAATTATTATTGTTCCATGAACTAGGTGTTGTTTTTTTAATTAGGTAACTAATTGATGTTGGGCATTAGGTAGGTACCAAAGTCATGGAATATGACATGTTGCTAATATACTATGTATATGTATATGATAATTAAATGTTTTCAATGAAAATTGATAGATTCTATTTGTAGGGTTCGTCAGTTTTTGATTACACTGGTTTGTAAGCATAGTTCTAGAGGATACCTAAAGTCGTAAACTGTTCTTATTGGTTCTTTTACTGAATGACACCTGAACCCAAGCGTTCATATAGTCATTTATTTTCCACACTAGTGTGATTAAGTACAACATAGTTCGGTCGAATCAGCTGCTCTACTCACTAGTGTCGTAAAATGAAAATTCGTCGACACGCACTCAATGTTCGGAAATCGAACTTTCAAGGTAAGTTTTCGATCATTCCGTATCAATACAAAAAGTTAATATTCAAGAATGAAACTTACAAGCTTGCCAAGTGGAAACTTGTCTTAATTTGCACATTGATTTGAAGTTAAAGTGGTAGGTAGGTATATCATCTAATTATATAAAATTAAGTTAATTAACGTCGAAAAAAGTTTCACGCTTCTCGTTTTGGGTTTACGGGAAATTTGCGAGATGTATTCTCACCTAATTGTAATTATATTCGAGAAAAGTGCTGTCTCTACGATGTACAAGTTAGAGAACATGGGCGTAACTACATGAACTGCTATAGCAATGAGCATAAGTCGTATTCAATCATTTTAAAAATAGTCAAAACAATAGTGAAAAAGATTTTATAATCAGCAATTTCAACAGAAAATCAGCTTCAAAAATAGATATTTCTTGAGAAACATCTGATAAAAGCTGGTAAGAAGTTTGTGAAGCCCATAGTCAAAGAATTAATTCCACGTCAATGTACTGAATACCTACTCATCATACAAGCAGGTGAATCTTGAACAGATGCTTTTATATTATTCATATTATGTATACAGGTATAAAGCTCTGCTGAATATCGCGTTCTGCCAGAACAATTAGGAATACAAAACGATGGGAAAAATTAAGCTGTTCGTCGAGTAATTAAGGACATATTATTACATGAATGAGGATTTAAGTTATGCAAAAAAGTTCAAGACTTAAGTTATTTTGTGGGAAAAGTAAATAGCTACGAAATGAAAATATTGATCATTTATATAACACATTAAAGAATTTGACAAAAAAAATATTTAAGATTATTTAAATAACAAGTTTTTTGCAGCAATGCACTTCATGAGTAGTTACTAAAGAAGTTTTCTTTTTTTGTATACCTAGCTAAGTATACTATTTGTTTGGCGATATGTTTGCAGATGAAGCACTGTAACGCCATTTAGCGGTGTGTTAGAACAAATTGGATATAATAATGTCAATGGCGATCGGTCATACATTGTAGAAGTTGGTGCTATGCAGCTTCATCTCAAGGCAAGCCAAAACAAAGTAGAAACCAACTGTATTGGAGTATACCTGAGTTAAAATACCTGGAGTTTAGTCCGGACAGAAAAATATTTTTAGAGTGATTGTTTGATTGGTTGAACCACAAATAGGAAAGAAACCGTCATTTTTATTCTTTCAAGCTAGGCTCAATTATGAACAATGAAAGATTTTCATAGTTCTTTTTTCATTTGTCTCATTGAAAAAGAAATCGACATTCAACATGTCCTTCCCCTCAGAAACTTCAGAAGCAAGGAAGGAAATAGAAGAGAGCATATCTGGCATCGTTTAAATTAGATATTTTTCAAAAAAATATGGTTTCCGAGTTACAGCAATGGGAAAGTATGAAATATGTGTATCTTCACTATGTTTTTGAAATCTCTGAATAAGTCTAAGCAAGAGCGATTTTCATGACTAAAGTTACACTCAAAAGTATGAAATAAATATTTTTTACAAATTTTGGACCGACTTCATTTTTTGGTGGGGAAAAATGCCAGTTCCAATAGAATTAATAATATTTTGTATTTTTCAGTGCACCAACTAATAAAGTCGGTCCATTTTTTGCAAATAATGATTTAAGACTATTATAACTAGAGGTATGGGTGCATGGATTATTAGTGAAATAGGGAAGTTTTTATATGGTTCCCAGTGTTTTTTCTCAGAAAAATTCGAGGGCATCAACTAGTTTGTGATACAAAAAATCAATCTAATGAAACAACTCGGATAAATCAAATATCTTCAATGCAAAACAACATGCAGGTACCTAACTTTTCTTTCCGTCTCACAGCCAAGCAATTTGCAAAGAATTCTTCAAATTTAAAATTTTGTTATATTTTTGTGATTTTCTTTGCTTTAATATGTATCACATCCTAAGAACTAGCATTTGAAGAATGAAAGATATTTGATGCTTTCGGCTTTTACGTGATGAAAATCCATATTTAAGTAAAACACACTGGCTTAGAGTTCTAGTATATTGTCAACATGTTTCATCGACACACCATAACTGAAGAAGCTGCTGTGTCTATGAAACACGTGTCATGTTGACAATATAGTGAAAATCTTCTGAAAGATATAATATGTTCCATAAGCTGATATTTTCACAATTTTTTTCATTGTAGCTACTTCCAAAGTCGTTCCGAGAAGAATAACGCATTTTACAATGAGAATCATATTAGAAGTTCAGCCAAAGGGTATCCTCACATATCGATTATTTCTAAGAAGTTCGAATAATTTCAAATTTATCTTGGTTTTGTACTAGTGTAGTTGGATACTAAAACTTTCACGGTTAATACTAAACTAGTTGGTACCTACCAAACTAAGATTAGTTATGAATACGACCTTGAGGCACTGAAATGGTGAAGTTATTCTTACACCGATCTGTTTCTGTTCAAAATTACCAGTAGTACCTGAATATAATTCACATTATTGGGTAGATATCTTTCATAGCACCATCTGATAAAGTTCTTTAAAAAAATATATATTTTCATGATGATGATGATAATCAAATTATAACTGCAAGATTCTAATATATCGAAGATTTCATTTTCTTTTATAAGATAATTTTGATGATGCTATCAACTTTCTCACAGAAGTTTTGAAAATATGATATAGTCTTACCTCGAGTCTTACCAATATCTATCTAAATAGTTAATTTGTTTACAATTCGGGACCTTAGTCCAGATTGTGTTTAAAAAAATCAGTATCCTTGCAAATTCATTCGCATTATCCCCACCAATCGCCGTTGGCTTGTTGGTTGCCGTGAGTATAGCCGCAGTAATATGGCGGCAGCTTCATGCGTCTTTGATTGAAACTGACACCTCTGTCTGAAAATGCCAGAAGGCGTTCAGAATAAATTTCATGCAACTGCCACATTACTACCGACATTATGCACCGGATAATGCAGTGCGAGTTGCCGTAAAAAATGGCCTTCCTTGGCGTTTAATTTGTGAAAAATGTTCGCTCTTTGCATATTATATCCTCTCTATATAATATCTACTTGTATGTAGGTATACGGTTTCCTCGGATTTTGCATACAAGATGCATAACGAATCGATAAGGTCATCCTCTAGAGGATATTGAAAGTTTTTTTAAGTGTCTAAGCTATGGATGACCAATAGATCTATGTTCAACTAACATTCAGAATCAGTCAATAATGGGATTAAAGTGTTCCACAAAAACTAAGATCTATGATGAACTGAGAAGAGCAAATAATGTATATAGTTTTAACTAGAATAACCTCTTTCCAATTAAGAAAGATCCATTAAAATTAGTTCGTGTTTAAATATAAAAAACAAACATACAATCGTATAACCTCTCCTTTTCGAACAACTTCCCAAAAGAAAGAGATTATATACAAACCGACTGCTTGTTTTTGGAGTTTACTCCTTAAGAGCCAATTTTTATTACATAGGTATAGCCCCCGGTACGAAGAACTGGTGAGCTCTAAAACTTTGGTAAAATCAAGCATTATCAAAAAGCTTTATGTTTTCTATGGGAAGAAGAGGGCGTCTTATACATAGACACCTGCTAATGCAAGTCTCCTAGTTTCATTTGCCGATTTTCTGAAACCTTATGCAGCCGTATTTCGCATTATTTTTAAGCTTTTTATCATTGAAACGCATCACAACTCACTCCAGCCTTCTGAATTTAATGTTCTTTGAATCTGAAAATTGGTGGTAATTTATCACGATACGCAATCAGGAATTTTAAATTGTTGGAGTTTGTTGGAAATCACTCCATAAGAATCGATCTCATTTACTATATAGCCCCTGATAGTACGAAAATTTGATAGATAGTAAAATCGAGAATTAGCAAAAAGTGTTATAACCTTTTTAAATAAATTAATATTAGAGCCATCAAAGCAAAATATTTCAAAATATTGTATGTAGAATATGTATCTGATAATAACAGATTGTAGATGTATTATTCTTCAGAAACAATGTTATTATATAGAGGGTGGGCCAGCGAAAACTTCACACCCCGATTTTGAATAGAATCATTGCGATACATTATTTTGAAGATCTTATCGAGCACTATCTGACCCTAAAATTTCGCTTAAAAATGTTCATCGATATTGAAATGACAGCTAAAATAGTGAAAGAGACAATGTGAACAAAAAGGACTCCTTCCTTTGTGATTAGTTTATTGAATGCAGGATATGGCCACTGTTCACTTCCATGCAGAAAGATGAATCTTAGATTTCAGATGACCCATAAGAAAAAAGTCCAGTGGAGACAGATCCGGTGACCTGGGTGGCCACTCAATATTTTCCCTTCTTCTAATCCAGTGAATGAAATGGGATAGTGCGCTATCTTGCTGAAAAATGACCATAATGGTTCTCCAATTCCTGCACGGTTTAGCAGCGTTCTCTAATAAACCCTGATACATTTCCATTTATATTACCAGGTACTTCCATAAATACCCGCTCAAATATTTACTTTTTGTACATGTTGAGTACCAATACCGACAGTTATGCATATTTACAATTCCGTTAAGGTAAATTGAACACTCATTCGAAAAACAGATATCGAACATGTAGTTTTGATTATTGTTAATATTTTCACTGGCCACCTCACAGAACTGAAGTGGACGATCAACATCATCCTCATTCAGTTCCTGAACTAATCGTATCTTGATAGAATGAAACTTATGTTGTTTAAGGATTCTTCTGATTGTTGTGCATGATACACCAGATACAACAGATTTCCATTACTGTGGGTCGGATCCACTTCCATCACTTCGTCACTTTCATGCACCCTCTTTTTATTTCCGACTGAACCAGCAGCTTCAAATTTGCGAAACCAATTGCAAAACGCAAGCAGCGGAGACAGTTTTTTCAGGATGACGTTCGTTAAATAAATTATCTGTTATTCGCGTAGAGACGTTATGCTTAAGAAACAGGTCTATAATTTCCACGTTTCCTCTGCGGATTAGGTACACAATTTTAATTCTAGTAAAAAAATACAATGAAACGGTTGTAACATTCTCAAAAATTCACGAAATGATGTAAATAATCGAGAAAACAGTACGGTCTCAATCTGTTTTATTTGGACCCAAAATTTTGAAAATACCAGTCTGATAAAAATAATTATCCTTTTGGATCAGATAGTAGGTACTCGGTGAGTAGGTATAGCAACACCTCTCACCCCTATTCAAATACAGGGGTTAGGTGCTAAAACCCGTTATGGTGGGAGAGCTGATATATGTTCCCAAATTCAAAGTTTCCAGAATTTGATTAAGCTTATGCCTTAGAATATGATAGTTACCTACCCATTATACAATAAAAACATGTTAAAAATTTTGTTTCAATGTCCCAGAAATGGTCTTCAGCTTCTTTCGTTTTGTAGTTTTTGATAAGACTTGTAGATATTGACGGATATTCAGACTGCCATGAGAGGAATCTCATATTTCTCCATTTCTATTTTATCATCCTTCAAATTCAGTTTTCAAAAGATATGGATTTTATTTTAATGCTGCAGATGTATTTCAAAATCAAATGACATATTTCTCTACATAGTAAAAATGAAGCCGCTATCGTCTTCACTATCATTTAGAAATTAATTAATTAATTCTAATTAAGTAGGTTTTTTTTGGTAGAAAAATCTGTTTTCGGGTTCTTACATAGCTCACCCAGGTTAAACCTTAAAAATAGTTAAAATAATGGATTAAAGAATTTGTAGTAGGTACCTTAAAAATATTTGAGGGAAGAGTAAATGTAGATATATTTATATTCCGTCGCAGTATATAATTCACAGTACTTAGATAACCATTTGTCTTGCTCTCCCTATGACATATATTGAAATCTGTTGTATTTATATAAGTAATGTGCAGTATTCCTGATGATATCATCAGTAATATCGACACTTTTCACACTTGCTTAGTTTGCATCATTTTATTATAAAAACCTTTTAATGCTTAGGTATGTTTTTTTCACTCCATGAACTATAACCGTATTGTTAATCTAATACTGGCAGTTTGATAAATAAATTTTGTTTTTTTAGGTACCTGTCGGTCCTTAATTATTATAAGTGATACAAAATACATTGGGTACCTATATCAGTGATTTTCACCGGACGAACTAGCGGCAAATGCTAGTACCATAATAATAAAGTCAATGATCCCTCACTCATTCCTTATTCATCCAGAGTAATTACGATCTATTTAACTTAGTTGTTGTTAAACAACCGGCAGCACCCATTACTATTATTAGTATTATTCACAAAAGACTAACAGTAGGTATGTTAATTATACCTATCTTTTGACATAGTGACAACTTGCAAATGTGCCAACATAACGCCTTTACAAGCTATAATTCTTCGACTTCCTCTTTATTCAAAGTACCTATATCTTGTTGCCTATGTATACCTATATATATATATATATATATATATATATATATATATATATATATATATATATATATATATATTTCTGCGAGAGGTTTTTATAGTTGATTATCAGGGCCGGAATAATAGAGCAAAGAATTTAATCAAATATTAATGATCTCCTCCAATTAGAGATGTAAAATTGGTTTTAGTAAACTTTGATTTACTGTTAATTAGTGATTCGCAAAGCAAGACCAAGACCAAGACTTACATGGTCTTGGTATTGGTCTTGGTCTTGCACCCTTGGTATTGGTCTTGGTCTTGCATCAAATCCTTAGTCTTGGTCTTGGGTCTTGGTCTTGCATATACCGTCTTGGTATTGGTCTTGGTCTTGCTGCAAGACTTGCAAGACTTCGCAAGACTCTTGCAAAAATTTTGATCTTTTTATAAGTGTGAAAAGTTGTAGCGATTCTAAACCGTAATTGCTTAATTTAAATGAAGAAGAACCCTGCATATGTATGGGAAGTATGTAACTCATAATCTTATAAGATTGCCTGTAATTATATTATCATTCGAAATGGATAAATATCGACCGTATAAAAAATTGTCATAGTCCAGAACAAACACGCCTGGTATTGTAATGGTACCAAACCATTGTAGAATAAGTAATGAGAATAAAACTAGGCTTGTAGAATTAAGTTAGGGCAAGTGAGATGCGTAATTAATTGATAAAGTTTATAAATTAATAATCACCATTCACATATGAGAATCGTATCTTACTTGCGCGACTTAGTCTGCTTGTGTTTTCTTGGTATCATCCGTCCCAACTGAGCACTCATTTTACTACATACTTCTACTTTATACTTCTATTTCATAACTCATGCTCTTGCTCATTCTACAATGGTTTTGTACCATTTTCTTTAATAAAATAGAAAGAATCTCTGAAAGCGATCAAAAGTATTTCTGGTTTATAAAACTAACTTAAATTTTTTTAGAAAGCTTTTTCCAAAAAATGAAAATTAAAAATAGGTAGAGATTTGTTAATACGCGCATTTATAAAACTAGGGATCTATTTAAAAAGTCAGTCGTAAGAATATCTTAGTTGAGTTATTTAATGAGCATGATCGAAAAAATAGTTTCAAAATAAGGGCAATCTAAAATTTCAAATATCTCCAAAAGTGGCCACTGGATAAATGTCATCAAAAACGTTAACGTTTGCTTAAAACATTCCGCGCGATAGAAAAAATAATAAAAATAAAAAACCGTGTAGTTTACCTTCCCCTGGGTACGAACTATCGGGATTCTTTGAAAACAGCTCGGTAAGGGAATAGAAGGGATAGAAGGATTGAAAGTACGGTATAGGTATAGGGTGTTTCAGAATTTTTTGAAATCCGGAAATCCTAGAAGCGTTTAATGAACTAGCTTTTCACCCAACAACTTTTAATTCAATAGTTTCTAATTTTCTAAAATAAAGATCGATAATAAGGGAGTTCAAAGATTAAATTGATTAGGTTATTTATTAGCGTTTCTTAACTTATCATTGAGCAAAATAATATGTTTCCTACCAATTTGGTGTTTGGTTACGGAACTGCAATAGTCTTGCAAGTCTCGCAAGTCTTGCAGCAAGACCAAGACCAAGACCAGGTTAGTCTTGGTATTGGTCTTGCATCCCAGTATTGGTCTTGGTCTTGGGTCTTGGTCTTGCATAGACGGTCTTGGTCTCGGTCTTGGTCTTGCAATTTTGCAAGACCAAGACCAAGACTGCAAGACCAAGACCAGTCTCGCAGCATCACTACTGTTAATTGGACTTTCAACAAATAATGTTTAGTTCAAATTATAAGTAGGTAAAATAATCATCCGCAAAACCATAGCTCAAAATCCTTTTGAGTAATTTAGTTGTTTGAAAAAAGTATTGATTACTAGGACTTCAAGATATTTGTTTGTTCTTGCGTTCTGAGTAGCAAACATCAAACATGGTCCGATTTTGATGATTCCTCTTTTATTTTAAAGAGAATAAATTAACCCAAAACTTTTACTTCACGAAAAGTAACCCAAGGAGGCAGAGTAGATTTTTTTTAATAATAATTAAGAAATTGGATATGCCATGAACAATAAATCATTTCCGAAAACCTTCAAATTTACCATTTTTCAAGAACTTGAAATGCCCAAGTCACTTCCTTTGGAAGGAAGGCTTTTTGAGAAATTTGTAAATCAATGTACCTACATTTTATAGAAAGCATTAGGTATGTGATTTTGTGTTATTCAAAAATGAGAAATAATTAACTTAACGCGGTAACATTGTTGGATCATGCAAAATACAAAATAATATTTATTCTATTGTAGCACTGGAAGTAGTTGACAAAAATCTTCTTTGTACCTATAGGTAATAAGGAGGGTCCCAGTTTTTGTCAAATTTAATTATGTTCAACGTTTCCGCTCACTTGGTATTTTGTAGACATCTACGAACGACTATATATCAATTCAACAAGTAAAAATACTTTTTCACACAGAAAAACTGGGAAACGGTTCTGCCCTTGTCAATTAGCGTTCAAACGATTGTTCTTATAGAATATCATGGGGTTGAACTTTTTTCTCTGTTTTGTCGAGAAATATTTCTCAAAATAAGGTATCTACCCGCATTTCCTACACAACAGTTCATGCCAATAATTTATGAAACTATGTTCAAGCTGTAATTATAATGTTGGTATAAGATGTATTAATCATATATACAGGTAGGGAACAGAGAGTGTTTTAAAGAGTATCAATGATATGAAAAATCGAGTGTCCACCACTTATACATAGGGGCGGACGACGATTTTCTGGTAGTACTGTTTTTTCCGACCACAAACTAGTTTCAATTCCTACTCATTAATCCTACACCTGTGCCTTTTTTTCAGTGAAAAAAGACGTCATATCATTTTCTTGACTTACCCTGTACATTTCATTTCTACGTATGAAAACTATGATACAAAAATAAATATCGATAGGTCCAAGCGTTTTCTTTTGAAACTTTCATTTTAGTTTTCAATGAGTTTATCCGCTACTTTACGAACGCAGTGTACCTACATAAATTTATATTAGTAGACCCTTTTAACTGACTTCAAAAAAAGAGAAGGTATACAATTCGGTTATATGTTTGCTTTTTTATGGCTGTTCGCGCGTTTTGCATAGTAAATGTACTCCGATTTAGACGATTTTTGAGGTCTTTGAATAATAAATAACAATTACAAGCTAAGCCTATATGTGGGTATTAGTGAACTTTCAACAATTTTCTTGACTAACGTTACACTCAAAAATGTGAAATAAATGTTTCTTACCAACTTCATTAGTTGTTGCTCTGAAAAATATAAAATAATATTAATTCTATTGCTGCTGGTAATTTTGAAGTTGTGCCGTTGTAGTTTGTTGTTGTAGGCAACAACTCCAAAAGAACCAGCACCAATAGAAATTATATTATTTTGTATTCTTCAGTGCAACAACTAATAAAATCGGTCCAATTTTTTGTAAGAAATATTTGTTTCTTATAATTTTTATGAAAAATAACATTTCAGGTGCATCATTAAAAGACGATAGGTACCGGAGAAGAACATAACAATGCCAATTACGATGTTTTTTCGGCAATGTCTACGGCACAGAATATTCATTAAAAAAAACTAGTTGGTTCAAGAATCTCTATTAGGAGATACCTGGTTATTGACTTTCGGCTGCAGAAAAAGTTGAAATCATTATATACATAGACATATTTCCATAGCGGTTGTCACTTTTGCAATTTTCTTAACCATTACAATAAATGCCATATTACAGATTGATTCACTATCGAAAATAATGTTTGATCTTGCACTTTGGGTCAAACACTCATATTTATATCATATGTGCTTTACAATGTACCTAGGTACCTACCTATAAGAGGTTGCTCGAAAATTGTCTGCGGATGTGTATCCCACTTTGACTTAAGTAGAAAGGGCTATTGGGGAATTACGACTGTGACATGACAAATCCAAAACATAGAAAGACAATTTATAACTCAATCATCATCATCATCATACATATACAGACAAGGAAAATAACATATCCCAAAACAATTATACCTTAATTAATGTATCTCGAGGCATACCTATGTACAGGTTTGTTTGAAATTTGATATGGACATAAATTAATTAAAGTTACCGACATCGAGCGACTGACTGCTGCTGCTACCGCAGAGTAACAATTAACGCTTCCTAATTTTCCTCAGATTTTTCCACTAATTATACAGCAAGCTGGCCATAATTCACACTAACTGCCGCGCCGTGAACCGAATATCTTTCACACCAAAAACTTCTTTCTCTATATCTCTTCTACATTGGCCACACACATCGATGGATGGATAGATGGATGGATGGTTTTGTCGACTTCTGTGGTTGTGTGTGTATACCTATGTCGTGGCCCGATCGTAAAATTACCCAAATCATATCAGCCGAGCAATATTGGCCAAATCACAATGTGTAAGATCAATGAATAGAATTTTTCGATATGGAAAACTAGACGTAGGTACAACGACGATTTCATGTTAGGTATCATAAACGTAAATAACCATATCGTAAAAAGCTATATTAAATGGCAACAGAGAATGAATTACTTATAGTTAACTAATGAGATATGAGATAGAAGAAACTCTTCTCTAAAGAGGCCTGCTTAACTTTTTGGAATATTTTAAACCGTTTGCCATTGACTTGTTCAGAAACTAAGTACCTATACAAAGGTTAAATATTTTGAACTTCCTTGTGGTTCTGTTTTTAAAGGCTACTTTACCTCTTATAGAGAACATCCGATAAGAAAACGGAACACTTACAAGATCATACTAGACATGACTTTTTCTTTCTATGAAATCGGTCAGACATTACATAATTTTGAAATCAAACTTTTTTCCTACATTAATGATATTGCCAAAAGAAACAATAAATCAATCATGATATTCGGCCACTTTATCAAAATATACCGAATCAATTCCAAGATCGGGCCCCGACATGTAGATGATGACCGACATATCGGCTTGAGCATTTACAAGAGTGAGGCGGACGATGGGTTTCGCTCAGCATACACATATTTACTACAAGCCAGTGATTAGGTAGAAGAAAATGATGCATTTCCTGACAGATGAACTGTGAATCCTGTACCACACACACTAAATCATCCAATGTTAGGCTGGCAAAGCGAGAGTTTACGAAACATAGGTAAGTATATAATATGGAATTTCGTGACAAATAAAATACTGAAGCCGATTACCGATGGTGATTTTATTGCTTCATGAATATTCTTCAAGGGTTGAAATTTTAATTTGAGTCATAAACAGGGACCTTAGTATTTCCGGTTGTAGCTATAATTTCAAATTGAAATCTAGGAATATTTTTGTGCAAAATTATGATTTTACTATTTGTTATTTCTAGGCAGGTCTTGCAAAAAATCTTTTATAAAGGTACCTACACCTAAAAATAAAAAAGTAGTACGGGATATGCACATTGTGGGATAACTAAATATTAGATATTCACTAATAATTATGTAAACTATGAATAGAAGTTGCGACTGATAGGAAAAAATCCAACAATATACTCTCAGTAAGAACATTGCATAGAATATTCCAAGTTATCAGTTAATGTCACACTTCACCATTGAAAGGAATCATAGGAAGAGAAAATGTGTTAATTATGATGCCTCCCCTTTGGGATTTATTGAATAAGGTTTATTTGTGAAATCCTTTTTTATTCTAAACCATGTAGGTACTCTTCCAAGATTCGTCAGCTTTAAGTCTTCAGTGAAAAACTATAACTTCTTGTTTATTTAAATTGTATCAAAAACATGATCTAGCTTAGAATAGAACAAACGAACTACCTACCATATTACTGCGTTAACTGGCAAGATCAAAAATAAATTCTTAAGAGCTTCAAAAACAGAATCTACATTATGTTTTTCACAACTGAAAACAAAGAATACTTATCATTTAATGTTTTCAAAAGTTATTATTCCACTGCTTTAGCATAATCAGGTCAAGCTCTGTAACCCATTCCGACGAGTCCAGGACAAAACGTCGCCGCGTCAAAACGTCGCGGGTTAAAATGTCGCCATAACAAAAAGTCACCGTCAATAACGTCGCGACAAAAAGCTGCGTACAAAAATGTTGCCATATCATTCAGCTATGAGATTTTCAATTTTTGTTTTTCTTATTATCTTTTACTTTATTTCTTCTTTTAATATTTAATATCTGGGGACCGAGCTTTGCTCGTGTAACACAGGATTTAAGATGAGTCTATAAAAGTTAATAAGGAAATTTAATCCTATTAAAAAATGTTCATATTTCTAGTTAAAATGTATTGCAATCGATAAATACTTAGTGCTTTTTTCGTTCACATATTCGTAAGCTATAGATTTCGAAATAAATATGAATGTGTAATATGAATGAGAAACATACCAGAATTCAGCTGTATCACCAATCGACTTCTCGACCCCCAAACACTATACCTACTGCAATTTTTATTTGCGTAGCCATTCTTGAACTAGCTAGTGTGGACCTCGAGGTTCACACCGATTAAATATGAAGGTACCGTCAATAAATTTCTCGACTCCGAAAACCTCGTTTTGCTAATTTTTACCAAAATCTGCTAACCCTTCCTTGAAATGGCTAATGTGTACCTTAAGGGTCGCAATATATTAGATATATATTAGATATGTACAAATTTTCATTGAAAATTTCCGATTAAATTATTAGTAACTCATATTAACATACTCTATTTAAAAAATGGGTTTTGTAAAAAAATCAAAATATTGAAAATTATGTATAGTCTTATATCAAAATATTATATAATTTAAATCAGATTGTATTTCATGAATAAAGATTAAATTTGTAAACCTACCTACCTTAGAAAAAAATAATATTTTCTTTGACATAATTTATGAAGAAAGTAAACATCAAAATAAAGTAGATACTCATAATTACCTAATATATAATAAGCAATATCAAGATTATTACAATATAGGAACATAATTAAATTACAAAAAAACAGTGTTGGTATACCGTCGTCGTCTTAAAGGCACTGGATGCTCGGCTACTTGATCTTCTAAGCTTTTATATCTCTCTTGCTCATCCTTTTTAAACGCTTCGATAAATATCCATATAGATTGGTGGTATGAGGAAAGTAGGCTCAAAAATGTTGTATGCCAACCTTCAACTACATTATTTGTTCTTGGCAAATCGTTTTCAGCAGTTCCTTTTCTTCGCCTGTCATATCGTCCAATCCAGTGTCCTCAAAATACTCTAAAAGGGTCTGGTTTTTATATCTAACTAGTGATGCGCAAAGCAAGACCAAGACCAAGACCGACATGTTCTTGGTCTTGCATAGAAGGTCTTGGTATTGATCTTGGTCTTGCTGCAAGACTTGCAAGACTTCTCATGACTTGCACTTTTATTTTTTTAATTTCTTTTAAATTGTAAGAATAAACTCACCCCCCAATTGTGAACTTTTTTCGCACCGAAAATTCACCCCCTCTCAAATAATCCAGAACGTAGCGGTTTCTATGGGATTCGCGTGGCCGAAGATTTCTTATGTTTGGTCTCATCGATCAGGCTATCTGGTGGCATTTGAAATTTTTCAAAATCACTTCCGGTTCTCTCGAAAAAAAAAATAATCGTAAAAATGTTCAACCCTTAATATCTAAGGGAGGGGAGGGGGTGTAACAACAAAAACACGCTGGCTCAACGAAGCCCACCCAAAAGAGTATTTGAAAAAAATATTGACAATATTTATCAAAACCAAACCAAATAAGAGTGAAATGACAATTCAATCCTTAACTTTCCTTATACTTTTAGTATTTCGGTCATTGTCCAGAATAAACACTCCTAGTATCGTAATGGTACCAAAACATTCAAGAATAAGTACTGAGAATAAAACTGAGAGCGCAAAATTAATTTAGGGCAAGGGAGATGCGTAATTATTTATGAAATTTGATAAATTATTCATCAATCACCCATGAGAATCATATCTTACTAGCGCTATGTTGTCTGCTTATGCTTTCTTGGTATCTTCCGTCGCGCCTGAACACTCATTTTACTACTTTATTGCCATACTTTCATATTTGTAAGACTCATTCTACAATGGTTTTGTACCATTTTCTTGAGAGAAATAGTGAAAATAACAAGAGTGTCTGTTCCAGACAATTAATAAAAAATCTCTCAGAGTGGCTATTGTGTGAAAGCGATCAAAACGTATTTCTGGTTTATAGATAAAGCTTGTTAGTTCAATATTTGTATAGAGGTTTGAAAAAAACTGAAAGTGTCTATCTAGGAATTTAAAAAATCAGTAGTGTAAATATCTCAGATGAGATATTTAATGGGCATGATCGAAAAAATACTTAGTTTCAAAATAAAGGCAATCTAAACTTTGAGAAATCTCAAAAAGTGCCTATTGGATAAATGTCATAAAAATATTTCAAATTTATAGATGATTTGTAACTACAACTTTTGCTTAAAAAACTAAGTGATAGAAAAAATTATAGAAATGAAAAATCGTATAACTAACCTTCCCCTGGCTACGAGCAGTCAGAATTCTTTAAAATTAGCTCGCTAAGGGAAATTCTAGAAGGTTAGAAATTACTGTATAGGGAGTGCCAGACTTTTTTTAAAGGAAATCCTAGAAGTGCAAAATGAACTCGCTTTTCACCCAACAACTTTTAATTCAATATCTTTATGTGTAAAATAAAGATAACTACTACTAGTGTCTCTTCTCTGAGTATTACCCGAAAAAAAAAATGTTGCCTACCAATTTGCTCTTTGGTTATGGAACTGCGAGAGTCTTGCAAGTCTCACAAATCTTGCAGCAAGACCAAGACCAGGTTAGTGTTGGTATTGGACTTGCATCGAAGTATTAGTCCTGAGTCTTGGTCTGGAATAGACGGTCTTGGTCTTGCAAGTTTGGAAGACCAAGACCAGTCTCGCAGCATCACTATATCTAACCAAACCTAACTGAAACAGTATAGGATTAAACAGTTCCCGAAACACCTCTTCCTTTAACCTACCTGTAATGTGATTATCTTCTTTTTTATTACATTTTTCCGAAAGATATTATTATAATTATACTTATTCCCCGAACTAAAACGTTATAGGATTTAATAGGTACCTTTAGAAAAATTATCAAAACAAAAATAAATAATTTTACTCATTATCTAAATTTTTATATGAACGACAAAATTTAGATCTTCATATTTATTTTTTATTTTTGTTCGCGACTTTTTGGCAACGCGAACTATTTACCGGCCGCGTAGTTGTCTCAGTGTTGCCACAGACTAGTATACGCTGTCTATAAAATATTGGATATAAAAGAGAAAATAGCAATTTCATTGAAAACATGTTAAAAGTAATTTATTATTCACAAATACACGCAATCAACCTCACTTTGATAATTTTTACTCGAGTATGAGTTTAGGCTCAAGACTAACAGAGCGACAACACTGTACCAAATCGACGTTTTGACAGCGATGATTGTGCTGTGTCGCGTTGCAGTTGCTATTTATATGATAACCACGCGGGGCCCGCGGGACGTTTTTGCCAGAAACCTACTGTTCATACTCGATAACAAACAATAAAAGTATGATTTATATTACTCAAGGAATGTTTTGACAATCGTAGTGACAACATTATCTATTATTAAGAAAATATTTTGAATTGATGGAGTTATTCCATCTTCCATAAACTAAATCGCGTAGATGATTGTAGTAAAATATTTTTTCGAAATTCAATAAGAAAAGGAGTGGTAAGGAATGTGTTGGAAAAGTCTTTTGTAGTTAAGAAAAAAGCAGATAATAATCTTTGATTTTCATTGTGTTTGAAAAACCAGAAAAAAGTTATCTACGTCGTTTGCAATTTGTGGAAAAATATACATTTTAATAAAAGTTGTTTTGAGACAATTTATTTATTATTTAATAAAATTGATAACATTTGTAAGAAAAAGTTATTTACTTCGTTTGTAGTTAAAGTCAGGTTCCAAGTTTTATCCTGTCACCTATCTGCTTTTATTTGATGTCGCTCACATTCGCACTGACGGTTCACATATCAGTTTCTTGCTCTTCTCTTCGATTCCTCCATTCTCTAGTCCCATTCAATAACACGCGTGAAATGAAAAATGCCTTTCCGAAATCGCATAGAGAGCATTCAGTTCAGAAAACCTCACACGTAGCTACGTTTACATTCAATTTTTATATTATTTGCAGTACTGACCAGCAGGAATGCAATTAAATTAGAACAGCTCATAGTCAAAGGGTGTCTTTTTAACATTTTAACAACTGGAAAGTATTAAATTTCATAAACAATATCTACCTATAACTATACATTTAATAACCAATGGTCATGTCCCCAACAGTCGCTATATAAATTGAACATTGATTTATGTATGTATTTTTCAGAGGCATAAAATTTCCCACAACCGTTCTTGTGATTTATGGAAGTGTGAAGGAGTTATTTTCGGTAGTAGGTTTTATTAGTTGCTATTGAATCGGCCATAAATTAACTACTGAATTCTCCATAACCACAAGTGTTGTTGTTTTATGGTGTATATCGGTACAGGAAATTAGTTTCAATAAATTCATTGACATATTTAGTTGTGGCAGAGAACAACTTGTGTTTTTATTTGTATTATGAACCAGACATACAACAAAGAAAATGTTTTGTAACATAATGATGATTATTTTTTTAGAGAGCTACAGATTTATAGCAAAGATTTTTATAGTGTTTGTTATGTGATAATGGGAATATATCTTCACATGTCTCTATTCATTTGAAAATGAAACAGCACAAATATTTTTTGGATCAACATTGACAAAAATATACAATCCTGAACAAGTGAATAATGATCATAACAAATATATAAAATGATTACATCTCTTTAAAGATATTTCTTAACTTCACCTTGGATACCTTATAACATTTGGACTTTGGAAGTGAAGTGGTAAATTCCGGACTGTTTATCAATAATTCTTAGTTTCACTTCGTTTGAATCATTTTATAGTTCTGGTTTTCAAAGCTTCAAACAAGAGATAAATTGCTAAAGATGAAAGCAAAGCTTGTCTAATTATTATGAACCTAACTTACGTGAATTTTAAATGAATTGGTATATTTTAATCTTTCCTCTTGATTCTCAATTTCAATTAAATCAGATAATCTATTATTAGGCCTTGCAGACTATTGTTTATAATAGAAAGAATAGATTCAGCATGAAATTGAATCAAAAATATCATCTGACTGTTGCGACTTTTGCAGAGCAATACGCAGCGATGACATATGACATGTGAATGACAGAAAAGCTTATGAAAAAATCAGAATTACTATCAATATAATTTTTTTATGATGAAATTTTAAAAAAATTAATAATCCTCCAACATAAGATGCATCGACAGTTCGCTGTCATCCGAATACTCTCACAGAGACAACCATGAAACGGGCAACAGTCAACTTGATAGACAAACTGTGTTTTTCTCACAAACAAATACTGTAAATGAATTCTTTCAAGGTTTGTTTACATGTATTTATCTTTTCTTGTCCCACAGGCAAATATTCTCTGACAATGCGAAATATACCGATCGTAGACGAGTTTTGACGAAATGACATAGGTAGGTATTTCAAATGTCGGCGTCGCCATTGTTTATTGTTTGATTGTTGATCCTGTAAACAATTTCATATTTGATCACTGTTTTCATGAAAAATTAATCATAGTGACTAAGTATTCCAGTTTTTGTGGTTCAGGTGAATATAAGGTTTACGAAATACATACCTTTCCAGCTAATCTAGTGAGTACTGGCATAAATATGTAATAAACGGTTATAGAGATTACTTTGAAAATATGCTTGCGAATGAAACTGATGAAATAAAATTTATCTTCAGGTAAACAATACTTTAGATGTAATGTAGATGATGGATAACTGAAAGTGTTCAATTACAATTACCTACGCAGATGGCATTTTAATCACTGCCCTGGTTGAATCAGTATCTACAATCTACAGACACCACACATGCTACTTCTTAATACCTTAACGAAAGTAGGTGCCACATTGGGATTGAAGAACAGCTCAATAACTAAAATACTGGTTTTTAGTAAAGTACAACATCGCGCCTGCATTTCCAGCAACTGTGGGACAAGTAGCGGTATCGAAATTGTCAAAGCAGAATTTAATAATATGCACAAAATCTTCGAACACACAAACATGCACCTATATGGCTGTGAGTCATGGTCATAGATAATGGATGAAATCTTGACTGAGAAGACTGGGCAAACACTACACACACAGTTCAAAACCGACGCGAATTTGCCAAAGAAACCACCAAATTCGTAAAAAATATTTATGTTACATCAACAAATAAAAATTGATCGAAAATGCTGCCGAGCTACAGCAGTGGTAAGTCTCAAATCTGTATAGGTAATTCCACGATGTTTTGAAATCACTGAATAAGTAAGTATAAGCAAAGTATTATCTTATTTGGTGAACGTTAAACAATTTTAATTAGGTTATTAATACTCAAAAGGGTGAAATATTTTTTTACAAAATACAAAACAGTAGATAATAATTCTATTGGTGCTGGTACTTTTGAAGGGTGCCAAAAATCTTCTATCTAATAACAACTGCACAATTTCAAAATTATCTGTAGCAATAGAATTATTAATATTAATTTGCATTTTCCAGATCACCAACTACCTAATAAAATCTTTTTTTAGAACATATGCTTACTTTATTCGATTACAAGAATATTGATCAAGTAAATTCTCTATCTATATAGCTATCTTGAATAGTATCAAGAGTGTTTACTTTCTCTGTTAAGGTCGGTACTGCATATACCAACAGACCAGCAGCAGAAAAGATTCTTCTAGCTACAACCGTACATTTGACAGTGAGCAGAATTTACGTACTTCCGAAAATATTGTGATACGTTAAGCTTATGAAAACTATTTGGGGTTAGTTACAGGAAAACATCAAGCATTTTCAAATAGACTTTTTATTTTCATAAATGTTTCTCAGAATTCTTATTACCTAAATCATAGTAATAAAGTGATTTTCGATCTTTTTTTGAAAAAAAATTAATACATATCGAAAAGTGCTTCGGCTTACATATTTTATCTTCTTGACCGACATTTTTATTTCCTTTTCCAGTATACCTCTGCGTTGTCTAGTGACGTTCTTGATATTCTCTGCATTTTCGCTGCAAATTGACGTGCAAACTCAACAAACATTATACATCAGCTTATTGAAATGAGAAATGGTAGGTAGGTATGATTCAGACATGACCACGAAAGAAGAAATGTTCCATAAAAAGCCATTGCGGAGCGAATGCCAGGAATGTGAACAGCAACGTTCTAACAATAACAGGAGACAACAACCAACACACACAAATCGGTGATGGTGTAACTGCAGACATAGAAGAGAAGAGAGGATTGGATCGACTCTTTCGAGCAGCTTGTCAAATGCTAAGCGCGCTGTATCAGATACGATGATACGACCCATGTAAACACAATACAAGCAGATGAGTGGACTGATACGCTGTCATGCTTTGTCCTAATCACCGCTGCTTCTCCTGCTGCCTGCTGCCGTCGAGAGGCTGTATTATAGGCCAGCGTATAGACCACATATTGATTTGAAAGCCTCGTCAGATATGCAACCTCAGAACTTACATTTAAGAATATTTGAAGAAAAAACATCATAGCACTGTTGCGCTGAAAAGTACAAAGAATATCTATTCAGTTCCTAACAAAAGAAGTGATCACATGATGTTCAAGCAAGATTTTATAAGCAAATCATGGTCTGGTAACTCTAGCGTACTTAGCGTTTTTTTTAAATAGATACCTAATAGAAAAAAGATTGGTTGATTTATTATTTAGTTTTGATCGACGAGCCCAAACGATGGAGGTATACAATTCGACTGCCTGCTTTTTTATATTTTTTTTGTTTTGGGCGCGCTGTATTTATATATATATATATATATATATATATATATATATATATATATATATATATTTTATTCATGCAAGAGGAGACTTTAGAAATGCTCCTATATTCATAAAAACTAAAATCCGAAAACCGTCCCCGAAGTAGAGGTGGCAAATTTTCTCGAAAATCGAAAATAGGAGACCGCAGAATTGAAGATAGGACAATATCCGGAAACATTTAAATTGAAGATTTTTTCAAAAGAGCTCTGGTTTTCGAGTTTCAACGATATTAAAATTTTAAATATTTTTATTTTCGCTATGTGAAAGAGGCAATTTCTTTCGAAAATTGAAAATCTGAGAATGGCAAATTAGAGACCGGATTATTGGTAGCCATATTTATATTGAACATTTTTTCTATAGAGTTGCGGTTTTCGGGTTACAGCAGTAGTGAAGTCTAAAATATGTGTATTTTCTCGACAATGTTTTAGATTTCAGAATAATAACAAATACAAGCAAAATATACATGGGTAATGGTATACCTACGTCAACGTTCAACGATTTTCGTGACTAATGTAACCCTCAAAAGTGTGAAATAAAAATTTTCAGTTGGTGAACTGAAAAGTACAAAATTATATTAATTCTGTTGGTGCTGGTAGTACCAAAAGTTTTTAGTCTAACTGCAACTGCACAACTTCAAAAGTACGAGCACCAATAGAATTAATATTATTTTGTATTTTTCAATGCACCAACTGATAACGTCGGTTAAATTTTTTGTAAGAAATATTTTCAATATTTTTGTATTACATTATTTTCATTATCTTTAGATATGAGAAAAAGATGACGACAAACATAGGTATTGGTTTCACTGTGCTATGTAGATGTTATTTTCAAATAGTGAATTTGGCAACTGATTGAAATGTTTACCTTTAATACGATTTAATATTCCAATTGGGCCTTTGCTCAGATTCAAAATACTCACAAAGGGGGAGAAAAACATGCTAGATTATGTTATTTGGTGGGCTTGGTACTTTGATATGTTAAAATTCAATGAAAAAACGAGATCCTTATAAGCGTCTGTCGCCTGTATATCGAACAGTCTATCCATCTATCGCATCGTATTTTCTCCGAATTCACAGAAGGCAGAAAGTTGAAATTCGGTACTTATACAAAGTTACGTGACCGCAACACGGACGAATTTATAAACAAACGAATTTTGATTCTGTGATTTTATGGCATAAATGAAAAAAAATCAAACACATCATGTAAAATATCAAATAGAAGAACTTATTGTAATTAACTGAAATAAGTATATTATATGTTCTCCAAAATTACAAAATAAACAGTTTAGATGATATGAACAAAAGTAAGTACCTACCTATATCTACGATTCTTTTTAAAACTAGGAGCGACTTTATTAGTTGGTGCACTTAGGTTTTGTAAAAATATGCCTATATTTCACAATTCGAGTGTATCAATATCTTCATAATCGTTGAACGTTCATTTAAATTCAGAGATCTCACTCAATATATAGAACAAACACACATATTTCAGACATTCTCATTGAAACTATTGAATTTTGAAAAATGTTCAAAATAAATGTTGCTGGATTTGGTTTCTTCTTGATTCTGACAATTTTTCGATATTCGAGAAAACAATACCCTTTTCACTCCCTTTGCGAAATGTTTCCATGGGAAATGTTGGATTTTATTTTTAGTTTTAATATTGTACCTGGTACCATTTCTCATGACTCATTAAAAAATACTTGAATGAAAAAATTTTAAATTTTAATATGCAGCCAAATTGTCAATGGAATGCTTAAAAGTACTAAAATGATAAATTTGTCTTGTCTCAATCTCCAAATTTTCTTAGACTTGTACGATTACCACAAAGCTGATACCTAATGTGATGTTTCAGTTCTATAGAAGTAATATTAGGATTTTTTACAGGCTTTAGTTATTCGAGATTTATAAGTATAATATAGGTATCTCATTTTTTAATTAAGAATCTACATGTTGAATGTACTGCAAAGCTGCTAATTGATTTACAAAAACCTCTCTCTCTTGCCAGCCCATTCTCTAATGACCTTACGCCAAACAACATTTGGCTTCGAAAAAGCAGCCAGATCATATTCCAAGTCTGAAACGCCAGCAATAATTCACACAGCAAAAAAAGAGGGACTGTATGGAATGTATATATACGAAAACGAAGCGTGCAAAAAAATAATTTCAGCATTTCCATTTTCTGCTGCTCAGGGCTGTAAATTTATGAGTTGACTAGGGTAACACGGGTGCCAACGTTAATAAATCTTCTTAAAAAAGGTTAACTCCCTTAAATGTGACGTATCAAATATCCCGACACCAGGGTGGTCGGTGGTGAAACAACAACTGCTAATCATTTGCATTTAGAATAATGTCAACGCACATGTGACAACGATTATAGACTTGTACCTACAATGTTGCTAAAGGAGCTGTCTCATTAATTTCTGTCATATTTCAATACTGAATATCTCTTATATCTCGGTAAATAATAATCACGATACGTTGAAATTGTTTGCAATATGTAGCTACTATTGTTCAAAATTATGGAAAAATTGTCCTAGATAAATCACCTCTAAGGTTAGATTAATGAATTTTGAATCCATAAAATAAGGATATACCTAACTCACTTTCCATAAATACATCGTTTTAAGCCAAAATTTATACGATTGAAAAATTATTATTGAAAAGAACAAGAAGAATATTGCATATATAACAAGAATTATAAATACAAAAAACGTTAAGTAGGTACGAGTCCTATATTCCTGTGAACTGGGAGTGAAGGCCATATAATCTTAAGAATCTGCGCTCAGTTATTTCGGGGGATGTTCAATTCTCATATACTTTCTGTAATATCTTCGTTCATTTAATGATAATGAGAAAATATATAATTGACTACTCATAACAAGCCCTTTAATTCGATATGTCACATCATCATTTGCAGAGTTTTTTGTTCCACCAAATTAACCCCCAGTATTAGAATGCGCTTGTTTAGACTACATTTCTGAGTGACCGTGAAAGTGACCGTATCTCGCACGACCACATCTCCCACAGCTTCATTGGTAGGTACTGGTAATTTTCAAGCTACTAGAATTCAGTTTGTACCACGTATAGATCGATTTAGCTATATCTCGAATACGATACCTACAAGTTGTTATTTTGAAAAAGCAATTAAGGAGGTTTCTCGCAATTTTCATTCGTTCAAAAATACTGTATGACAGGACTTCGACATTAGGGAGTTATTGGAAATATTTTTTTACGTCATACAGTATTAAGGGGTTGCCTTATTTTAATAAGCTTTATTTCTCGAAAAAACCAAGATCTATTGGAACGCACTCTTTATATTGACAGTTTGTCTGAATAAGCAGCAGCAATAACTAACTTAATACTTTTGTCAGCGTCTTTGCTTTGTTGTTCAAAAGTGATTTGGCTAATTTTAACACAAACAAACCAAATATTTGAAGGTTTTAATGAATTCATGTTTTTTATGAGAGTAGATTTATTGAATAAGGGAAATAAGAAAACCTTAAATACTTACGGTAACTAGTCGTAAATAGAGAAAGGCAGTATTTTATTATGATTCCCTTATTTTTTTTTAAGGTGCGCATGCTTAGCTGTCATTTTAAGAACGACCGTAATAAGGCATTTACCTTATAGCTCTTCCAATAATTCCCTATTAACTCTTTATAGGATTCTTCCCAGAAATGCATCTTGAAAACATGTTCGATTTAAAACATTTTCGCGCTGCTGTCCCGAGTGAAACACGTTTTCTGGCTATTTCTTTGAAACAAGTATGTAGGCTCTATAACCTTAGAAACAAAAAATAGAGTAACAAAATCTGTCCATCCGTCTGCGAGAAAATTTTACAAAACAGGCAGACGGACAGAGAAATATATGGCTAAAAATGTACCGCATGGCAAGAATTTTGACGGATTGCTGTACCTACCTACCTACATACCTACGATAAGGAGCTAATTAGTTTTTGGGGAGAATGGTTCTAAAATAATTATATAATATTATTAATTTAGATTATTTTCCGTATTATTCAAATAATATATTATTTAACTTAGGTAGAAAAACTGTAGAAAAAACTTAAGTATCTAATAGACGCCAGAGAGTAATAAGTCATCAGCAACTAATTCGAAAAGTTATTATCAAAGCCAAATGTAATATTTTCCGATTAAAGATGACTTCATTTCCTGTACAATTACTCGGTAAAACTGATAATATCTGAAACCAATAAATAACAACCTATCGTTTCCTTAGCACCGTTAAATTCCCTTTATTACATAAATATCGATAATTACTGGTGAAACAAGTTCGCCAACTGGTCGACGGCTCCAATTCAGAGGCAAATAATTGAACAAAACGGTGTTGCAATTAAACATGATCCAAATTAACAGGTATCTTGTGTTAATTTTTCGACAATTATAGCCGCTCTTTTGCATGTCTGACGATACTCAACACATGTCCGACAAGAAAGTTTGCAGCCAATTATTAAACTCTGGTTAATATTCGAAGAAATATTTGTCTGCACTTACGTAAATACACTGCTGAGGAAAATACTGCAATTATTTCGATAGCTAGATCTAGAAGATAAAGAGAAATTTAAAGGATTGAGGAACTTATCACAATGTTCAATGCCTATCTGTCTGTTCGACTGACTATCATAGCTCATTTTCTCAGAATCTACATAACAGAAGAAATTGGAGCTTTGTATTTGATATGGAGTAAGGTCCAATTATGAATTTAAAACTGGTATAAAGTAGTAATTCTGATTTCCAATTGCATCTGGTGACATAAGAAATAAAAGAGCTTATTATGTGTGTCCACATTTCGATGCTTACCATTGGCATATCGGTTATTATAAGAGATAGCTAGAGCAACTGTTAAATGGGCAATGTTTGTCAGAATTAAAAGCGCGCAAATCATCACATGTTCATTCTAACGTTTTTCGTCTTTGAGACACTTTTTTGCGTTATTTCTTATGATGTAAACATAACCGGAAAAATCTTAATTTTCTTAAGTTACTAGACTAGCGCCATATCTTTTGTTTTTCTTATTGTCATATTGGATTTTTGATTTTTAGATTATTTAGAGGAAGAACTTTTTAAAAATATACAATATGCCTTATAAAATTTTATGTTTAAACGGGATTAGAACAAAAAATAAAATTCACTGGCGACCATTTTGTTCCACACACTTTCGCATTTTGTTCCAACAACACTCTACGCAGTGTGTTTCTGTTAAATGGTCTTAGAACATCCCGCACTCGCAGTTAAAAAATTGCTCAATTCTCTGGAGGTTCCAAATTCACTTTTGGCCTCACCGCGGTAATACAAATCCAGAGAGTAAGGTCAGGAGATCTCGCAGCGCAATGTAATGGTTCACTGTTCGATGCTACTCTTTCAACCAAAATTTCTGACAAAAAATTTTGCACGTTACGACTGTTATGGGCAAGACAGCCGTCTTGTTGAAACCAGATTGTTTCTGGGTCGAAATTTTGTCTCAGAGCGGACATTAATTGGTTCGTTAATAAATCTAAATAAAATGACACCAGACTTAAAACGGAATCGAACCTGAAATTTTGTTTGGATGACCACATGTGGATTTTCGTTCGACCAATGGTGATAGTTGTGGCTATTAAATAAAACGGGGTCTTTCTGGAAAACGTTGTGCTTATCTAGTGCAAGCATTTTCGGAGTTTCTGTTGACTTTTAATTTCTTTTTTGTTCTTATCTCCTTTAAAAATAAACTTTATAACACATATTGCACATTTTTGAGAAGCTTTTTCTCTAAATATTCTAACAAACCAAAAATCCAATATGGCATCCATAAGAAAAACAAAAAATGGCGCTAGTAACTTAAAAACAAATGAAGATTTTTCGATTATGTTTACACCATAAGAATTAACGCAAAACAGTGTCTTAACAACGATAAATTTTAAAAACTATATCATTATGCCTTAAAGAATTATTAAGCAAAACTGAAATCGACAAAAAATTGTTTTTTCAAAATATCTCAAAATCGATAAACGTTAGAATGGACATGAGATGATATTCTTTGCGCCCATTTAATTCTGAAAAACATTGCCCATTTAACCATTGCCCTATCTCGTATAATAACCGATATGCCAATGGTCAGCATCGAAATGTGGACACACTGTTTATCACAAAACTCAACCATTCCGAAACTGACGATATTCAAATTGTGGATGAAAAAAAATGGAATGAATAATGACCTTATTGTTTCATCGAAAATCATAAACACGTATTAATCAAACAAATGGAAAGAAAATATACATACCCGTTACTTCGAAAGCATGGATATTTACTACTAAGTATTTATGGGTGATCTTGCAGTTTCGACATTCTAAATATTACGCATGCAAAAAGTTGTGTGTTTTTAAAAAAATACAAGTAGATTTGTGGATTTAAGGATTAAGGATTTAAGATTTAGGATGCCTTAACTGCAAAATCGTCGTTTGTACTTTAGTTATAAATCTCGTAGAGTTTGTAAACTAGTTCTATAGTAAAGGAACCAAACAATATCCTTAGCTATTTTAGTAGAAATATGAATTTTCATCGAAACAGCCAACCATTTATATAGTTTGTATACCTACTAACTATCCAGTTAGTCTTTAAGCTAGCCAAGTAAATACTTTACCTGGAACATACCTATATAGGTACCTATCTATGTTTTATCGATAGAAATAATTCATATTTAGATTCCTACGGCTACAACTCTATGTAGCTACGTAAGGAAAGTATTGTAATCGTGTACAATTTTCGGTGTCCGGTTTTCAACAGATGTTTACGTTTCAACGGTTCCTGAGTCCAAAAAACTTATATTGGTCTGTCTGTATGTGCCAAGATTATATCAGGAACGAGTGGATCATTTTTTATTATTTTCTTTATTTTGTGTATCAAAAGATTTTGATGAATTTTCTCTAAAACGTTCTTCCCTGAACCCTTTATCATTTCTTATGGCGCATATAGGTATCTGAAAAATGCAGGAATATTAGTTATGCTCAAATGAACTGTTAAATTTTATTAGTAGATATTCATATTCTGGCTAAAATCAGGTCCTTATCTCAAAATTGGATATGAACTTTGTTGTTTGCCTTGGCACGCTGAAAGAAATAACGACACCCGCTGACCAGATTTTTACTTTCCTACCGCTACTATACGTAGCCTAGGAACCTGGTAAGAAAAGTATTGTAAGTATTGTTTAAAATTACGCTAGGTATCTAGTTTTGAGCATATGTTTACTTTTCAAAGGTACCTGTGTCAAAAAATTATATTTTCAATCACTGATCTGTTTGTTTGAGCCACGATTATCTCGGGAACGGATGGAACGATTTTGTTGCTTTTCTTGTCCTCATCCAAACGTACTGATTTTTGATTCATTTAAAACACGAGACTTGAGAAATTGTCCCATATTCATAAAAATTGCAATCCGAATTCAATTTTTTTTCAAAAGAGTTAAATTCTCCAGATATAGCATTATTAAAATCTGAAATATGTGTTTTTCTATGTGGAGGGGGCAATTTCTTTCAAAAATTAAAAATATAAGACGGCCAAATTAAAGACCAGATTATTTGTAGTAACATTTAAAGTGAACATTTTTTCCATACAGTTGCGGTTTTCGAGAGCAGTGGTAAAATCTGAAATATGCGTATTTCCGCCGCGATGTTTTGGAAACTCTGAATACTAATAAGTACAAGCAAAGAATATACCTGGGTAATAGGATAAGTACTATCTTCTTTGGTATTAGTGAACCTTCAATGATTTTCAGAATAATGTTACACACAAACCTGTGAAATAAATATTTTTTACAAAAAATTTGACCGACTTAATTTGTTGGTGCACTGAAAAATAGAAAATATTGTTGCTGGTAGGTACTTGTGAAGTTGGTGCCAATAATCTTTTATTTAACTACAACTATTGGACAACTTCAAAATTACTAGTACCAGTAGAATTAATATTATTTTGTATTACTCATTGCTCAACAAATAAAGTCGGTCCAAGTTTTTGTAAAAACTATTTATTTTTATTTTGTTGGGCATCGATGAGGCTCACCGGTGACTCAAATTGGGTACCTATCCTGCTCGCACTCATTCCAGACAATAACTGAGCGTGCTTCGCTATAAAGACTGTCGCAAAAATATTGATGAAACTTTTGTATAACATTCTGCTTAAATCCCTTTAACACTTGCTATAATGCACATCTCTAACAAAAAGAAGGAAAAAAGTTATGTTCAAATTTTCTGTCAATTTGAACATTTTGAATTTTATTCTGGCTAAACGCTCAAAATTGAATATTAGGTAGGTAAGTATATTACGACCAGAAATCTAAGAAGGTTGTTTAAATCTACAAACTCTTGAGTTATCACGCAAAGTTGTACCTGTCCTAGCTATTAAATTTCGTTTTATATGTAGTTATAATGGGTTGAGATAATTATTAAGATAAATTGTTTGAATATAATTGAGAATTTCTTATGTATATACAATATATTATGATATATAACTCAAAAATATTTATAAACATCACAATAATGAATGCGATTATGCCAAATGTCAAACTATTACATGAGATATTTTAATCCTGACCTGGGAATTTTTCAAGGGACACACACTTTTATTGCTTATCTATATTTTGAACAATAGGTTGGTTGTCTTGACACGCTAGAAAGAAAATGAATGGTTAGACGAGGATTTTTATTCGATGGAATTTGTTTGAGAGCCGTAGGAAGTGGTATGAGTGGCCAAACTAGATTTTTTTATATTCTTTTCTGTTCCAGTTTCTATATATAGTACCTACCTATATGATAAAGAAATAACTTATAAAATATTTTTTTCTTACAGGTAGGTACTATAATTAGCAAATACTATTGTGTCTTCCTGTGTGATGTACGTAACTAATGACTAGTGGAAATCGCTTCCACGAGGTACATTTCTTTACAATCCTAAAATAAGAGATTTGTTTGTAAGTTGTAAACCATGATCACGAAAATTGTGCCATAAACAATTAAAAGAAATATAGAACCGACTTCATGGAAGCTACACAAAAAAGTATAAAATAACAACCCATAATGTGAGAACTATAAATATTTTGAAATTGTTGCAGAGATTTCTACCTACTTCAACATCTTTAAGATTCTTACATTATGTGTTGTTATTTTAGGTACCTATAAGTTTTAGGGTATCATCCATGAATTTATTGCACATTTCTTGTGTTTCTTTAGTCATTGAAATCATTGAACATTTTATTTAAAAAATAAGCAGTAACAGTTTAGGTCCTAATTCTTAGCGCTGAAACTCGAAAACTTCTGTCAATTATCGAAAATATTTTGCCTCTTCCGACGCTTTTTAGTTTTTTTTTTGAGTAGGAGTTATTGAATTTTGAAATAAATACATATGTGAGACTGTATCTCAACACTTATCTTTCCAATGAAAAAATGATCGATCATGTGAATCCCTGTTCGTTCACTATTCAAAACGAAGAGACAATCAAATTGGATCCCTCCTTCTTTTGGTAAGTCAGGCATTTATTGACCCATCTATTTAAAAACAAAACTAATTCATTATTTGCTTATATTTCAAGAGTGTTTCAACTTGAATTCCATTTTCGTCGCAGAACTTCTAGGCTGAGATTAATTCTCCGTTACAATTTATAGGTATGAGATACAATCCACAATTTCACAAATTATATTGTTGTATCTAAAGCGAAGAACTTATTCAATAATTGAAGTGGTCTTGCAGTGCAACATGAAAGAGCATTCACACCAATTGAGATAAAACTTCAAACGTGTGTGTTTCAACGAGCACTGCAACAATTTCGGTCGGCCAGGCACATTCTCTTGGCAAATTCACAGTAACGACGACGAGAAAGAGAGCTTTCCACCGTCCCATATACTTGAGCTTAAAAGCTGCTTCGTCAAGTCGATAAGAACGACGATCCCAAGACTTTATACGCGTGCCAAGAGAAATTCAACCTTATGTTATCTGAGCATAGGAGTAGTCAAGTGCAAACCTGTTCGTTATCATCGGTGAAGCTCGCAGACAGGGACGAACTGGCGATGAGATTTTTTTTATGTTTCCCCTTGCTTGAAGGTTTGACAAAAAAACTCATCCCTAGTAGGCCTTTGAAAATGAGAACATGTCTTTACTAGAGTCACCTGCAATTGCATTTATATTGATTGAAACATCACTTGCCACTTTTAGCTTCCTATCTGTGTTTAGCAAAGACATATTCTCATTTTCAAAGGCCTACTACGGCAACCTCAGCACAATATATAGCTTCAGTTAATCAGTTCAGCATACTGGATTGAATTTAGGAACATAGGTGTTAGATTAAGGCAGATTTAACGTCAAATATAACTGTACTTTTTCTAACAGCTCACATACGTAATCAGTTTATTATTTATTTCTTCGCTTTCTCTCATATTAAGAGATGGTGATCAGTAGAATTGCAGGTAATTATTATTATTCAAACCCTTGTCACCAGAATTCAACTCACAACAATAATTGATATTAGATTAGATTATTTTAGACATACATTTCCTTCGCCAACATTCCCTATATAAAATAAGGCATTAGGTACCTAACTGACCTACTCCTTGCACATAGCGAATTTTTCAATAATAGGCTACGAAATGTAATCTAAGTTTTTAGTCATAAGGATAGGAGTATTTTAAAGAGGAGGTTTAACAGATTTGTTAAGAAAGTAATAGGTTGAGGGGAATTGAATAGCTGAACATTTTGAACATGTTAAAATTGAGATATACCTAGTAAATCACAAATAATTATTGAGGGACATTAATCGATACTACCCTTCATTAGAAAATGACAGATTCTGAAAAAATATTGAACGGATTATTACTTAAGATATATGATTAATATAGGGAACAGGTTTAATAGTTAAATACTTAAATAACAAATTTAATACTTAAATAATATCTCGTACTGGTACCATTGTCGAGAGCAGATAGGAAATGCGTATTTATATAGGATAGATTCATGCCACGATCTGCTCTCGCAGCTTTAGAGAGATGGTATGTAGATTATATTATTGTGAGTAAAAGAATTGCATATGCAAGGTCTATTATCTCATTTGAGTTTTGATTGATTTGATGTTTTATAAAACTAGGTTAGTTTCTTTCAATTTTAACCTCTGTCAGAAGCCTCCCTCTAGAGCAGTTCAACGCAATCAACCCAAATGTGCCATTTCTTTATTTTTTTAAATTTTACATAGGAAATAAAGCTGGTTTACAGTGGAGTTCTTGTCATACACAATAGCTAATTTCTGAAATCCACATATATACGCGGGCTTCAAGGATAACGTAGGTAAATTAGATTTGAGAAAATGCTTATACATGGTAGTAAGGTACTGTGTTAAGTTTGGAAAATTCTTGCGTTACAGTCCTGGCACTTAGTTAGTCTTCACCTCAGTAACAGTAGCAGAAGCATAGCACACAAAAGTAGTACAGCCAATCTCTAGATGGGCTCCATTTCCGAGGCGATGCATTATAGATAGGGGCGCGCCAGAAATACGAACGCAATTCGCTCCAAGTACGATAAGACACTAATGGCTTCAACTTTGCACTCTATCGCGGTCGCTTTTCACAGCGTCGGGCTTCACCAATGGCCCGTCTGTCGACGTCGACTACGACACTTCACTCCATACCAACTCCAGATGAAATTGGCATTGGTATAGCAGCACTAGTACAAAAGCTTGCATTCAAAATAGAAAATAAAATCTACGATTAGAATGACAATCGAATATATAGATAATTGGCAGTGTGTGAACTAGAGACAGCTTATGAGAATAGTTTCACATAATCATCAGTTCATTAGAAATATTATGGATCTACAAAAAAAGTGCAAAGACTTAAGAAATCTTATGTTTGAAAAAGGGCAAAATCGAATCAAGTATGCCTTTAAATATGATTTGAAGAAAAGTTATATAGAAAATGTTTAAAAATTTAGCGCTTTTAATCATCCCCTAAGCCAGCAGGTTTACCAATTAAAAACAGTTCAGCATAAGTGTATCATGGAATATAAGTGTTGATATCAAGCGATCCAAGAGAATTAATTCGCAATGTGCCATAGAATTTGGGAAAATGTCTCTACTTGAAGCAGTCGGTCCGATTTTGATGATTTTTGATTCATTCGAAAGAAGAGGCTTCAAATTTGGTCCCATATTCATTAAAACGCAATCGGTGGAGGCATGTCAAATTCTCAAATATGTGTGTATTTTTGCCATGTAGAGAGGGCGATTTATTTCGAAAATGAAAATCTGTGGGCACTACATGAATGACAATAATATTTGTAACAACATTTATAACGAATATTTTTTCCTTAGAGCTACGGTTTTCGATAGAGCGGTGGTAAAATTGTTAAATCTAAAATACTTATACCTGTTTGCCCAGTGATGGTCTGAGATCTCGACATACTAATAACAAGGACAAGCAAAGAATATACGTGGGTAATAGGGAATTAGTGGTATAAGCGAACGTTCAACGATTTTCGTGACTGTTAACACTAAAACGTGTGAAATAAATATTTTTTTTACAAAAAATTGGACCAACGTTATTAGTTGGTGCACTGAAAAATACAAAATAATATTAATTCTTCTGGTGCTGCTACTTGTGAAGTTGGTGCTAAAAGTTATCAATCTAACTGCAACTGCATAGCCAACTACCAACTAATAACGTCGGTCCAATTTTTTGTAAAAAATATTTTTTATACAAAAATACATTTTTGTGTGTTTCATTAGTCATGAAAATGGTTGCAAGTCTCAATATATTTCCTAAAGCGATAATTGTGTAACTAGTGTTTTTTTTAAATGTCCAGCTCAAATGTTGTTGCAAATAATCTTTTCCAGAACCCTGCCAGAAACCCTTCAATTTTCGAATAAAATGTCTCCTCTACCTCCCTTTGGAGGTATTTTTGGTGGGAAATATGGGACCATCTCTCACTATTCCACTTTCAACGAAAAAGTCCTCAAAATTAGTGTAGATTTACTATGCAAATCGTGCTTACATACATAAAAAGCAAACATACCTACATTTCCACTGTGTTTTTTATCATACAAAAATAAGTTAAAATAATGCTAATCTAAAGAATTGAAGGTTCTAATTCATTTTTATTGGTTCTGCCAAAATTATTGATTTTGTTCTTTATATTATTATTCAAATAAAGACTCCTATAATTTCTTATAACTAATAATTGCATCTGTCAATGCCAATTTTTACCTATTTCAAGAAAAAGGCTTGGCACAGAAAATATTTCCTTCTAATCGATGTCAGTGTTAAGTGAAATGTGCCTCTAATTAAACCTTTCGTGAAATTAAACAAGCTAACAAGAGTGAGAAAGAGAGACGAGAGTGCCCCATATCAATCTCCAATCTTTACGACAGAGCAATCAGATATTTAGAGGCTGTTTCGTCACAATAGACCGCGCTAAAAGGGTTGAGCGCGATAACATTCACCCTTGGGAAATCTATCGCCCTCGCCCGAATCATCCATAACTTATCTAATATTAATCTACCGTGAAATGAAATGCATCTCTGCTTCAAGGTCCTAATTCTCAAATCAATAATGTCCTTGTAGAACTAATTGAGTTAGGTCGAGCTGATAAATAAATGTTGTTCTGTTAGAGTGATAGAAATGAATATTTATATTTTAACGGGTGAACAACGATGATTTGAAAATACGTTAAGAAAGATAATTATTTGATTGAAATATCTGGAGACGGTTCTCCAAATGGATTATACTGGATCGTTGAATCGATGAAGTTATACTTTTTTATTTTTATATTATATCTTATTAGTTATATGTTTTATTAGTTATATCAAATTATGTTTATATCTAAATTTAACATGTATTTTTTATTTGTTTTGTAGGGTACTGATACCACAAGCATATAAGCTTGGAATTCTGCTTTTAATGGTTGCTGCGCAATAGCCATAGGATGTGTTTTGCGAAAATTTGGGTACAAGTATTTTGATGAAACTTGCCTGAAGTGTGGAAAATCGTTTGATCAGGTCGTGCGCCTATTCATTTTCAACGTGCCAACACAAACAACAATGGCTATATTCAATTTCGAAAATTTATTAAAGTACAACTTTCTTCTCTACTTTTTCTCGATGATATTCGTTATATCAGTTGGTATAGGGCTTTAAGCAATATCTTTTACACAAGTATCTTCAAAATTATTAGAACCGTTTTCACGCCCCAGTCTCGAGCAAATCACGTTTTCCATATTTCCATATTTTCTAGCAACCCAGCCTAACTTACCGGCGAGCCTCATCAATACTCTACAACTAAGTTTTTGGGACAACACAAATTTTTCACGATTATTGTATAGGAAAGTAATTCAAAGAAATATAAATTATATTGAATTTTTTTTGTAGATTCCTATGTTCGTATCTCAAGAACCTTATGGAAAGCTCATGAAAATGCTCTTTGACTAATACAAAAAAGATATTTTTCTAGTTAAAGAAATGCTCTTCTGATGTCCTTAAATCGGAAGCCTATGAATTCATAGAAAATGTGCAATTGGAAGGTTCCCGGCAGTCATCTCTCCTATAAACTGTTTAATCTAAAGTAAGCTAATAAAGTGAAAATTTTAAGTTTCTTATTTGAAAAATTTATATTATGTTCCTTTTCTATATAAACGACAACAGAACTGGTGCGCTAAACAAGCAGTTTCTTTCAGTTAATACAAAAATCAGAAAGATCCTATTGACGGTTTTTCTAAAATGTTAAGATAGTCAACTTGTTTATTTTACATGTATACTTTGTTTCACGAATGTTGGCGTCTGCCTTCAAAACACGAAAAGTGGATCAATTCAACAGACGGGAGTACGGGAGTAAATCAGTAGCTTAACGATTTCGAGATAAAAAATGGTATTTAAATTTTTTATACGCTTCAAGGAAGTTCATATAATTAAGGACAAAGAAATATCGATTGATATTATGAAATAAGCAAATAATATGAAATATTTCTTGAATTATGCACCTGAATTTTCTGAAATTTCACATTGACTTTGTAACGCCTATGAAATAAAGATTGCGATGCCTTCGGACATACGTGCAGCGCCCTGTCATTCTATTGAAGGAGATAAGCTCGAAATACTGCTGTCGTAGTTTACATCGATTAACGTACTTGAAAATTTCATGATAATGAGATGCGATGAGACCTACAGCGTGATGTACGGCTCGTGAATGATTACACACAATAGCCATGATTCGAGAAACAAACTATACGTCATCCTTTATTAGAAATCGTTAAAAAATATTGCATATTTATAAAGATTGAAGAATGTGAATAATAAAACTGAGGCTTGTAAAAATATTTGCCATTATGAATGTTGTCGATTATTAGAAAAGTGTTCATATTCTTCCGATACCTGTTTGGTATTTTTAGGAGTATCTATATGTCGTAGCCAGATTACAAAATCCGTCTTTTTATAAAATGCCTAGACGTTTTATAAACTGCGGCCATATTCTAAAAGCATGGTTAGAAATTAAATATTTTGTAATCTGGCTACAAATTTTAGTCTTTTTATAAAATGCGAACAAACGACAGGCCACATTATCAAATACACTTATTCTATAGGTATATCGTTGTAAGTTTTAACGATTCTGACTGTTTCGTTTCTGTTAAAATGATAGAACTAAGTGACAAATTTTTGAAAGTATTGGATAGATCATATGTAACAATCACAGTTCCAAAAGGTGATCGTGGCCCTCTAGATTAAAAAAATATTTGGGGCATAATCTATTTATATAATAGCGAAAGGTCACTCACTCACTTATCAAGAAATCTAAGAAACTACCTACAAGTGCTAAAAGTCTCAAATTTTACATGCGGTTTCTTTTAGAGCATAGGTGCTTTTCAATTTCACTTTTTCAAAATTCAACCCCTAAGAGGTAAAAATGGGTGTCAATGTTTCTATAAAATTTCTATAGTTTGAATCGTAGAGTTTTAATTGTACATTAAAGATATTTAATGTAAAATATTATAAGAGCAACAGAAAACAAAACAGTTTTTTTTGGAATTTTTGTCTGTCTGTATGTTTATACCCACATCACGCAAAAACTACTAAATGGAATTGAATGCACTTATCATCGATGTACTACAAGAGGTTTAACTTAAAATATAGGCTACATTTAATCAGGTCTGTCTGTCTTTCTGTATATTAAGAACAGAAGGGATTTTATCGAATATGTACTTCAGTTGGGTATCTAGATCGTTTGTTTTCCAGAACTGAAATTGCATTGAGCGAGTTAACAAATATTATTATTTATGACCTTCGAACACTATTACCTTGTGGGAAGCTATTTCCAAAGAATCGATATTTGGTGGAAAACCAAGCAAAATTCAGTGTTCTTCAAAACTTTGTTATTGTTTTAAATCAAAAATGAAATGCAACAGTCGTTGCCATGCTACTGGTGCCTGCTCAAATAAATAAATACCTACCTTATATGGCATAATACAATCACCTATGATAAAACAGATATTTCTTTTTATTTTTTCCCCATACGCATTGCTATGTAATAGGTATACCTCCTTAATATTTGATATATGTTACTTTTATTATTATTTATTTTTAATTTATTATTATTAGTAATAAATTTGTATAGTCATAAGAAATTTTATGTTCTTTTTATAAAATTTAATAATGTTATAATGTTTCATATAATAATAATAATAATAATCTTTATTCAGGTTAACATACAAATCTTGATTAAAAAATAGTATGCTAATAGATTGTCTGACTTATAAAGTCCAACAATCCCCTACCGAGATGCAAATAGCATCTGTGTGTAGACCTGAACTTAATAATGTATTAAAATCTACAAGCTTAACATAATCTAAATATACATATTAATATACTATAAATAAACAAATAATAAAATTAAAATGCAACAAAACTATAAATACAACTACAAATGTAAAGAAAGACACATTAAAACAGATTTTTTAAGTAATATAACAATATGTATGTATATTATAACTTCAAATTATTTAAAATCCAACTCTTAATATGAAATTTAATACGCCCTCTAGAGAAGTTTAATTTTTTTAGATTGTTATCTAATCTATTGTAGACAAGTTTGGATCGATATAAACTAGTTTTTTGACCAATATTTAATTTAGTTTTACTTACTGTAAGCGATTTATGTCTAGAAAATAAACATGCTTCAGCAATAGTATACTCTTCCCGTAGATTACAATAATTATTTATTAGTGCTACCAAAATATATTTTTGATTGATGTTCAGCAATCGTGTCTCACTAAAAAGGTTGTGTTGTTTACCAAAAGTAAAAATTTTGATAGCACGCTTTTGTATTCTTACTATCGGCACCAATGTATTTGAATAAGCTGAACCCCAACAAATAATTCCATAAAATAGGATGCTACAGAACAAAGCATGGTATAATTTTAATAAATCATTTTTTTCAAGAATATATCTCATTTTATAGAAAACAAAAAGAAGGTATCTTACTTTTTTAACAATACTAAAAATATTTTTGTTCCAATTCCAATTTTCATCTAGTATAACACCAAGGTATTTAACTTCATTTACCCTTTTTATTTTATCACATCCACAGTTATTATAACAAACATCATCATGTACATGAGCTTATCCGCATATAAAGACAAATTTAAAACACTGGATTTTGACATATTTAAAGACACTTTGTGATAATTAAATCATTTCCTTATAATTTTTAAGGAATGTTTGGCATTGGCTGTAACTTCATCCCAACTCTCACCACTACACATAATGACTGTGTCATCCGCAAAAGATACAATAACACCCGGTAAATTAAGATTCAATAACCCATTAATATAGGCATTAAATAATAATGGACCCAAAATTGAACCTTGAGGGACTTCACAAGTAACTAAGCTGTAAGAACTTCTAACACCATTAATGAGAACACACTGAAATCTATTTGATAGATAGTTACGCAACAAATCATTAACAATCCCTCTTATACCTATATCATTCAATATAATCAATAGAAGTTCATGTACTACCGTGTCAAAAGCCTTCGCTAGATCGAGAAATATAAGACTGAAAATTTTCTAACTCGAGACCTAGCACTTTTCTATGAATAAGTGGCTATTCTATTAACAGTTCATAGAATGACTGAAACGAACCAGTCAAGATCTAAAACGATTTACATTTGATAATGTGGTCGGTCGTTTGCTCGCATTTTATAAAAAGACTAACATTTGTAGCCAGATTACAAAATATTTTATTTCTAACCATGACTTTAGATTATGGCGGCACATTATAAAACGTCTAGGCATTTTATAAAAAGACGGATTTTGGTATCTGGCCACGACATATATAAAACATAAGTACCTAATCGATAGTAGAGAGATTGCGAATTGGAACATAAATAACTTTAGATCTTACATTACACATACATTTTGCATTGTCTTTGATTTGATTTTTGAAGCTCACAATGAGAGTCTTGAAAATATGTGCAAGAATAAAAAACTCCTGAATTTTCAGTCATATTTTATCACCCATATAACTTAACCTGACAATTAAATTTATAACATTTATAATTATTATGACTTCGTAAAACAGCTTCACCCCATCAAGGATCTCTTCTGTTTAGGGAAAATACTCAATAACTTAACAAAAGCAGTAATTTCTGTTCAATCCAATATCTGCATCCATATATCAATTCCCATTTCTATAAAACCGAACTGTGGGAAAACGAGCAGCAGATATACTCGTCTCTCTCCTCTGGGACGATCTGGAAAAAAGACATCTCTCGCATTTTTTCCCAGCATGACTTGCCCACTGACGATTGCCGGAGCGTGGCTGGATGGAAGACCATACGACTTGGGTGAAATAGTGTCTGGCTATCATGGAAACTGGGGTGCCTCCAGGGACACTGCTGCCGCCTAAGCCCCTCTTGCCCGTGGTGTTGTCAATTTACGATACATACAACTGAACGTTAGCCATGCTTTCTATATAATTCACACTGTAGAAACCTACAAGATAAAATTCCTCCATTATGATCATTACTTACGGTTTAGAATAGAATGATTCTACATTACTATAGGTATAATTGTGGTAGAAGGTGTTTGTTGAATTAATCATAATTACTTATTAATAATCCTCTTATCCCATAATACTAATATTTGCAAAACCTTTCCTGACTTTCGCAACTGTAGATTGTCAACAAGTTGAGAGGCTAGGTGTCACTAATCCGGAGGCTAATTTATTTGCTATAATCGGTATCATTAGAGCGCAGTCAGTTTTGTAGATAAAAATTATATACAGGGTTTCCCAAAAAACCGGATGGCCGAATATTTCAGCAACGGCTTGACACGAAGTAATTTTAGTTCTGAAAATTCGTGAGTTATGTACTTAGACTTAAACTTAACCGATAATAACAGAATTCTAATAAAATTTTGTCAGCATTATAAGATCGTAAATTTGCTAACAAATTTCTGTCATTTCGCCAAGGTATCTCCAGATGTAGAAATTTTGTGATATTTTGTAACGAAATGTGAACTGCCATATTTATAAAAATTAGGGGAATTAGAATTTGATGTTATAGGGTCATTGTTTTTAGATTTGGCACTACTGATAAACACGTAAATTAAGCGGTTTAAAATGGTAAAATCGAAAATACTTATGCATATTTCCGCCGCGATGTTTTGAGAGCACTAAATAATAACAAGTACAAGCAAAGAATATAGGATAAGCAGTATCTTCTTTGGTATAAGAGAACGTTTAACCATTTTCGTGACTAATGTTTCACTCAAAAGTGTGAAATAAATATTTCTTAAAAAACTTGACCGATTATATTAGTTGGCGCACTGAAAAATGCAAAATTAAATTAATTCTATTGGTGCTGGTACTTCTGAAGTTGGTGCCAAAAGTAATCAATCTAACTGCAACTGCACAACTTCAAAAGTAACAGCACCAATAGAATTAACATTATTTTGTATTTTTCAGTGCGCCATCTAGTAACGTAAGTCTATGTTACATGTACCTACTATGCGCTAATTGTTTGTTTTTTTCAATATAATGCTGCTGTATATTCAAATATGTAGTAGCAATTCATAAGTTTGATGTTTTCTCCGTTTGCCGATGTGTATCTACCCTTACTTAATTAGTTAATTTTTTCTCAATTATTTTCTTAATATGTCTAATATACATAGGTACGTATTTATGTATGTTTATAAATTTATATAATGTTGGTGGTGGCAATAATAACTAAACATAATTACCTTATTTATACATATACCTATACTGTCATTCATACATCCCAGTTCTTTCACATCTTGACAAGAAACTGTAAATGTTTAAAAGTCAATAAACGATATTATTATATATAAAGTCCAATTTTTTGTAAAAAATATTTTTACATAAAAAATGGAAAACTGACAATTATTTTAAGAACTACTTATTTTTGGTATAGATAACTTTTTACAAAGTTCCCCTAACTTTTGATCCTTAATACAATAAAATAATAAAAAACGGGGGTTTCGATTTGAAAAAATGACTATTGACGTTTTTATGGATACAGCTTTCAAGCTTCTATTTTGATCACTCTGTATGAATTATTATCAAAATATCATAAGAATACTAATAGAGTAGATCTTCTTCTATATCAAAATCAACCAAAATTAAATATTAAAAGCTTTCTCATAGGAAAGATTGATAATTATGTTTTGGACTGCAACAAATTTTCGACATACAATTTGAAATTTGTCAAAAACGGTTAGACTTACGTATAGGACATTATGCATAAAATATTTTCAAAGTTATACAAGAAATCTAAAAATGCGGTAACATACAGGGTATTCCATTCAAAATAACAAAGTTGGCATCTACTTCCGGTATAACCGGAAATGCGACAAACATGAAAATATTTTAGACGTATGTCCTCCAGTGACGTTAGTATGTCACCGTATTGTCAGATTGTTTGTAGTTATAGTTTGCCCACAATCGATCGATGTATTTCCCGGACAACCATCATGTATACATCTACACTGTGGCATTTTGGTCGTGGACTAAGTAAGTAAATTTAAACTATATCTATTAAAAATATTCTGTTTATTAATCCCAAACATTCAAATTAAACGTTTCCAAATATTATGTTCATGTACAACAAATATCTCAACCAACACGTATATAATTTACCCATTATAATAGATCATAATATATCATTTCTTTAGACTCTAGTTCATTCAGTAATACTACCGTAAGATTGCTTTGCAGCGCTACTGTATGTAGTAGGTAGGTATGGGTTACAAATAAACGATCCTTGTGCAAAATCGTTAACTTCGAGATTTAAGTGCAGAATTGTCAACCGATAAGCATTACCGCTTTTATGGCAAATACGCGTACAGCCATTGAAACTGTGAATGCGATCATAAAGCTCGCACTGACATTTCAATGAACTTTGTGTATTATGAACGTGAAGTAGTAGCAGTAGGTACGTAGTTGGTGCATTGGATTATATATGTACCTACCTGGTCAGTGACTCTATATAAATTGTCTAACACAAATTTATCAAGTACTCAATAAAAAGTGAGAGTTATTAACCAACACCAACGCCTGTTTTGTCAACAGATTAGATGCACTTATCTCCGAAAGTTCATCAGCGATTGCTGCGATATTTTGATAGAAACTCAAAATCTATCATGTGTATTAAGTATATGGATGTAACAACTTTGCTCGCGATTTTATTTTACTTAAAAATAAATTCATTATCCGTTTTCTCTAATTTCTAAGGTTTTTCTTTATTTTTGACCTGGTATGATTTTTGTTCTCTAATTGAACCGTTGATATGTATTTTTGACCGACAAGCACAAACGGATGAGGTAGATATACAATTCGACTGTCTGCTAAACTTACGAATTTTGATGATTTTTAATTCATTTGAAAGAGGAGGAAAATCTCAAATTTTAAATCACCTTCCCTCCGAAAAAACCCCAGAAAGGAGTGGAGGGGGAAACTTTTCTCGAAAATCGAAACTCCGAGACGGCTGAATTAAAGATAAGATAATATCAGGAAACGTTTAAATTCATATTTTTTTAAAAAAGAGCTACGGTTTTCGAGTTTCTGCAATGTTAAAATTTGAAATATGTGTATTTTCGCTATGTGGCAAGGGCATTTTCTATCAAAAATTAAAAATTTGAGAATGCCAAATTAAAGACCAGATTATTTGTAACAATATTTACATCGAACATTTTTTTCATAGAGTTACGATTTTCGAGTTAGAACAGCAGTGGTATAGTCTGAAATATGTAAACAAAGTATTTCCGGCGCGATGTCTTAAGATCTCCAAATAATACTCGTGACAAGTACAAGCAAATAATGTACATGGGTTCTTGTTTGGTATAAGTGAATGTTTAAAGATTTTCGTGAATAATGTTACAGTCAGCAGTGTGAAATAAATATTTTTTACAAAAAAATTGACCAACTTTATTGGTGTTGGTACTTGTGAAGTTAGTAACAAGATTCTTCTATTAAACTACAATTGCACAATTTCAAAATGACCAGTACCTACCAATAGAATTAATATTATTTTTTATTTTTCAGTTCACCAACTAATGAACCCGGATCAATTTTTGTCAAAAGAAAAAGAATCGCTACAGTTTATACCTAATATACAAGTTTTTTGACCGACTTCCCAAAAGGAGGAGGTATACAATTCGATTGTGTGCTTTTTTTTTTTTTTTTTTTTTGGGTTTGTGCGCGCCTTTCATATAGTAAACGTACTCCGATTTTGATGATTTTTGATTCATTTGAAAGAGGAGGCTTGAGAAATGGTCCCATATTCATAAAAAAGAGAATCCGACATCTCGTTCCCTCCGAAAACCGCCCCCGAAGGGGGTGGAGGGGGCAAATTTTGTCGAAAATTGAAAATCTGCTTTGATATAATTACAGATAGGACAATATCCGGAAACGTTTAAATGGAACATTTTTTCAAAAGAGTAACGGTTTTCGACATAGAGACATTTTAAATTCTCAAATATACCTATTTTCGCTATGTGGAGAGGGCGATTTCTGTCGAAAATTGAAAATCTGTTTGCAGTACATGAAAGACATAATTATTTGTAGCAACATTTATACTGAACATTTTTCCCTTAGAGTTACGGTTTTCGAGTAAAATCGGTGTTAAAATGGTAACAACTAAAATATTCAAGCGTATTTCCGCAGCGATGTTCTGGGATCTCAATAATAACAACTACAAGCAAGGAATATACGTGGGTAATAGGATAAGTACTATCTTCTTTGGTATTAGTGAACGTTCAACGATTTTCGTGACTAATGTTACACTCAAAAGTGTGAAATAAATATTTTTTACAAAAAATTGGACCGACTTTATTAGTTGGTGCACTGAAAAGTATAAAATAATATTAATTCTATTGGGGCTGGTACTTGTGAAGTTGGTGCCAAAAGTTACCAATCTACCTGCAACCGCACAACTTCAAAAGTAACAGCACCAATAGAATTAATATTATTTTATACTTTTCAGTGCACCAACTAATAAAGTCGGTCCAATTTTTTGTAAAAAATATTTTTGGTGTAATTAGACCCCAAACTCCATATTCAAAAAACGTAGATATAAATTGCTGGGTACCTATAAATTTTTATATAGTTTATTTTCAAGAATCAGGCTAGGACAAAATAAATGTTGAGAAAAATTTGATTTGCTATAACTCCCTAACGTAATCTACCTATTGCACAATAACAACTTGAAAAATATTTCGATTGTTGCACGGGGAGTCTCAGTAAATTTGGGTTATGGTAAAAATGTTTGTTTGAATAAATATGGTAATAATACTGAACTTGAAGAGAAAACTCGATATCGAATTCATGCGATACGTACCTTATACTCTTCGGAGTAATTGGTTCGAATTGTTTGGGATTGAACGAATGATCTACGTTTGAATAGGAATATTTTTTATTATATTTTTTATTTTCATTTAGATTTGCTCTTCCTTTAACTAGATTCAGTCACAGCATTGTTGTTGTACACCATCTAGGTCCAACGTGGTGTACGGCAGGGAGATACTATATCACCAACATTATTTACGCTCGTGCTAGAGGACGTATTTAAAAGACTATCATGGGAAAACAAAGGTATTAAAGTCGATGGAACATACCTGAGCCATCTTAGATTTCCGGATGACATCGTGCTGTTATCAGAAGACAATTGAATCAGGAATCAAGAAAGGCGGGTCTAACGATGAACTACGCGAAAACTAAAATAACGAGCTCGGAAAATACATATATAGAAATAGATGGCACCCATATCAAAAATGTGACAGAATACAACTATCTAGGACACTTCATTAGATTTGGGAAAGGGAACAGGTTGAGAGAAATTAGTAGGAGAGTGCAGCTTTCATGGGCATCCTTTGGAAAACTATCCCACATCCTGAGGAAAAACTCCATACCCATAAACCTAAAACGCAAAGTTTTTGACACCTGTATCTTGCCTGTATTCACCTACGGACTTGAAACAATCGCTCTAACTCAAGCAATCGCCAACAAGCTACGAGTAATGCAAAGGCAATGGAGAAGGCCGTGTTTGGAATAAGCCTGAGGGACAAAGTCCAAACGAGGAGATTCGCAGGAGAACGGGAGTCATGGAAGTTACGCAGAGGGTCGCCGAGCTGAAAGGGCATCTTGCGTGGCAAAAAAATGAAGGTGGACACTAAGGGTGGAATTCATAGACGTCACTCAAACTCAATATCTACTACACTCAATTTGAGGACAATTTGAGTGTGAGTGATGACCTTGCCTCAAATTGGGATTCAGAGATATGAAAATCGTTGTTCCTCAGTCATAACTCAATTGAAGGGTTGGAACATGTGGCAACCCTATTTTTAATGAGTGCATCCATCACAGAGCATTGAAGTATCTCTCTGTTCTTTGGTATGAGTTGATAACCATGAACTATAATTTATAATTACCCTGCCATTCTGTCATTGTCAATTTCAATTTGAATAAAAATAAGTTTTTTATATTTGATATGCCGCAGAACCAGAAAAAAGATATGTCAACAAATGAGAAATGCTTATTTAAAGAAGCTATGCGTCCGCTATTCAGCAAATATAGCACAAATTAAATAACTTTATTCTGTGGTTATAAATTGTAAAAAACAGATGAGCCACTCTATCAAAAAAGGAATAATATTTCCATCGAATCTGTATCTCATAAAACGTTCAATATTACTAAATTTCTCAAGAGGATTGTTGTAATCTCTCAAAATTGTCTAAAATTCTCATTGATGATTTCAAAATATAACTCACAAATACTGTCTTACCATGGAATAGCTGATTAAATATTATCTTCCACATAATCAATGAAATCTATAGATTCCTTGAAATTATTCATTTTTAATGACTGAATATACTATACACATTTATTTATTTTAAATATATAAATTAATATTAAACGCAATGAACAAAACCAGAATATTTCACGAAATTATGACAAGCTCAAAAAGTGCCAAAATTCGAAATCCTATTTATACTCAATATTGAGAATCATTTGAGTTGCCTTTTGAGTGTAGTTTCGTTCTTGAATCCCAAATTTGAGTGTAGGGTTGATTTGAGTGGAATTTGAGGGTGAGTTGAGATTGAGTGACGACTATGAATCCCAAATTTGAGTGTAGGGTTGATTTGAGTGGAATTTGAGGGTGAGTGGAGAAAGAGTGACGACTATGAATTTGGCCCTAAAGGTTATCCAATGGAGACCCCGAGAGACCAAGCGAGGCAAAGGTAGACCCTCACTGCGCTGGTTGGATGATATTAGGAATTTCGCCGGGAGAGGCTGGTGGCTTAAAGCTCAGGACAGGGACGGATGGAAAGGTTTAGGAAGGGCCTATGTCCAGGAGTGGATAAAAAAAGGCTGAGGAAGAAAAAGAAGAAGAATTGTTATTGTTATATACTTAAAGCGAGATGAAACATTGATATGCATTAAAATAATACTAATTTTATTGCTTAATTTGGGGAAAGATGAAAGTATAATATACTTGCTAATTTCTGATACATGTAATACCTATATAATTTTTCATTTCATATTCATATTTTCGTAATTTCATGCCTGCACGATTATAAATACTCATTATCATCAAGGATGTATTTTGGCTAATGATTCAATTTATAGTGTAATAAAGAACTTTCATCGACAAACTATATTACATTTTTATGATGAGTTCTATTAGTAAAAATAGCCACTTGCCACTCATCATCATTCCATCAACTTATTATATATGATATACAGATTGTTAATTCTTGAATATAATTGCCATAAAAGTTTTGAAATCGTGATCCCGCTGTAACATCAAAGAAAATACTTGAATAAATTGCTAGAAATTATACCAAAATATACTTTTGTCCATATTTTCAACATAATTAATAATAAAAACCAACTTAACGTGACCTAAGTGGTCTACACTAGAATCTTTCCAATGAGAAATTAGAGAAAACAAAAGAGGATGAACTGTTAATTGTTACATATTAAAACTTCATTAGGTACTCCTATCAGCAATATTCATCTGTAATCAACAGTACTAAGTTATTACTAAAATCACTTTAGGTACCATTATCAACTTTGTTCAACTGTTTTGACAACATCTTTAGGTAGCTATTATTAGGGCTCCTGAGACAATTGGTCTGTCACAGTGAATTTGAACAAAAGAACTTCAAATTTGCTAGTTACACTGGAATTAGTTGCTGTTTATAGGAAATAAGTATTTTTTTATTAAATGCCTTCATTATGAGACATATCAAATGAAAGTGTAATACAAACATACCTGCATTGTTTTAATTTGAAAAAATCTTTATACCTGATTACCCACTGTAGAAAATAATGCAGAAAATCTTATGCAAAAACTTAAAACCGTTAAAATTTCAAAGTATAGTGTTATCTCGGTTTGTATAGAATCTATAGCTCCTTAGTATAGTTAATTTTAGTTGATCTTTTCTGTAGAGTCTCGGTGGAGATCTTGATTATGTAAGTGAACTTTACATGATCATAAACTTAAAATATCTATTTCGTGGTAATAGCTTTATATCATGTTTGGAACAAAGAGATGTGGTGCGCTGATTCGACCTTTTCGTTGCACGTATTTACAAATATACATATGTAACCGTCAATATTATTTTTTTGCGTGTGCTATGAGCAATTGATGCAATGATACTGTTAATTAAAATAAACATTTATTTTACCATCAACATTTCAGTGCATCCTGTTTTCCATAAATATAGCATTAGTCCAGTGATTTGAGAAGTGCGCTTTTGTGAGTTTTTATCACTTAATTAATTTGAACACTCTCTATTATTTAATGACTATGCAGGTACGAATCATTTCAAGCAAGTCAAGGATTAAAAGATTCTAATAGTTAACCCCTAAAATTTGTTATTTCAGGACGAACCTAAAACAAAAAATCTAATTAAGTATAATAGTTGTTTATGATAACTTCTCGATTGGCCTGGATGTACTTGACTGTACTAGGCATACCACAGAATAACTTTATTCTCTCATCCAGTATACCTCGAAATCCACATCTCCAACTCTTAGTCGTACCTGTTATTTGTTTCAGGTGACTTTCTTTGATCACCAGGCCTACCAGACTTTTGACTTCCCCTTTTTATAACTCTAGCACACTTACTGACCACGAAATTATCATCTTAAGTATTCATTGACCTCTAGGTATTCGTCCAAGAAAAGAAACGGATGCACCAGGTTAAATGCAAATCAGTTCAATTGGTTATCGGCTCTGAGTAAAATAATTTTATATCAACTAAATTTCTCGCACTAATATTAAATACGGTAGGTGTTTAGGCTATAAAAAAGACTCCCGTGCTTGAGCCAAATAAAACCTACAGCGGCTACCTTATCTGTAGATGCATCGGTGGCAAAAACTATGTTCAGAACCAAATGCTGCATGAAATGGTGAAAAATAACAAAAAACTAAGCAAACACTCCGTTTTATCTTGACTATCGGGTGTAGGAAGGTACTATAGCAAGCCATTGGCATTGCACTTTTATTATTATAATATAAAACAGCTACAGACGCGGATGGCAAAGATAGCATCTACAGTAGTAATAACTAACAAAAGGTGCGCTAATACTTTTCGATACCGATCGATCAAATATGAGCGACAGTTCGGCTTGGAAAAGATGGTTGGTTGGTGGTGTATAGTAAGTAGGTAGTAATAGTAGCCCAAGGAACTGTCCGGGCCAATTACAGTCGCTGCAACACCTAAGAGAAATCTCTTGTTATATTGGATTATATTTATATAGAGAGTAGAGTGAGACTGTGGACTTTCCCATGGCTGCTAGTGTGTCAGAGGATAAGAAGAGACATGCACGTATAGACGTCAGAGTTGATTTATAGTTTGGCAACGGATTGAAGTTAGATTATCAAATTGAGTAACGAGAAAGACAAGCTGATAGCGTACAGACACACACACACACATACTTACAATAATAACAACAAGTTCAGATTGTGAAATAAGATATGTTGATTCTTTGACTTATGGGTGGCCAATCAAGATATTGTTAGAAATGGGAAGTTGTTACTCTCCTTCTGTAAGCTAGGTGTAACGATCTGTTTTCACTTTATATTGCCTATCCTTAGATCATCAATTTTTAAGAACTTCATGAAATACTGTACTGAAATAATCAAAAATATTTAATTGATAGGTATCTATTGAAATACTAGAGGCGGAGTTTGGCTGTATCACTCAAGATAAACAAAATGAATTAGAGATAACACATATTGTATCTATTTATAATTAAGATTATGAAACTGGGCCAGAGGTAAATATTTTTTTTTGTAAGCCATTTCACATATTTGTGAATTCCTAGAATGGGAAAGTATGACTTAAAATTTACATGACAAAAAATCATTACAAAAGATGGAACAAACTTAAGTTTCCTGAGACATTTCTTTAAAAAATATCTATTGTTTTCAGTCTATTTTGAGGTAGGGAGTCAAGAATATTCAATAAAAAATAATATTATCTTTCATCATGCTCTTTTAAATGAAAAATATATAATCAAGATTGATGCGCGTTTTCTACTAAAAATTCTCGATCATATAAATTCCAAATCTTCATCTAAAATGAACGAAATATTCTTTTAATGACATTCAAAAATTACCTCCAAACTGATGGAGCATGAAAATAATGTAAAGTGAATAACCCAACATTAGTAAAATAATCTACATACCACATAAAAGATATATATTTACTATTTATATACGAATTGACCATATTATTATTCCAAAATCTAAAAGCTTGATAAATTGCAACGTATTCTTCATGCAGCTCCATCCAGAGCTCCTAGAGGCTGTCAGGCAAACAGCTCAGCTATGAAAGTGGACCCACAGACGCTCAATGGAATTGAGATCAGCGCTGCAACATGGCCAAACCATTCTATCAACACCCACGTATAAAATGTTCATGTTTTGAATAAAAAAGCAAAATGTTCACAAGATATAAGGCTACAATTTGAGATCAGTTGGCACCACATTTTGTTGTTGCTTTACCATACAGGATCTGACAAATTTTGGGACATATACCTTTTATCATTCATTTGCCCCATATCAAAATATAATCACAATAAAAAATGTTACCTCATTATTGTTACAGAATGATAGATAATTTTGAATATAAGTAAGAATTTGATGGCCACGTTTTTTGGGGCTTACTTAATTTTTAACGATCTCATAATACGGAACTTACCAATTATAGTATGTTTGTTTATTTTTCTATTGTCTGTTCTGCACAGTTGACGTGCACATGTTCCGACCTCGATTATCTCCTTTTTCTTTATAAAATAAGAAGTGCTGAGAGATGGTACAATGATGATTTTTTCATAAATCCATTAAGATGTATATCCACAGAAAGGTACTCATGAAAATCTCATTTAGATATCATTCTAGGCTGGTAATGTATTCGGCATCAAAAATTCACTACAAAAACCATCAAGTAGGTACCTATTATCCTTAAAAGTAGAAATATATAGGTATGTAGGTAGTTTTGATCAACTGGACAGTAATGTCCAACTAGGAAGATGAAAATGAATATATTTTTGACCCTCAAGGTCCTATATTTGAACTCATAGATATCTCAAAATAGATAAGGGTCGTTAATTTACCGATCATTGCGCTAATGAACCTTTTTTTTTGATGCCCTATTATTACCCTTAGTCCAAACTAATCTATAATTACTTTTTATTGTTTTATGAAAGAAATTCGAATTACCTATGTGTGAAGTGTCTAGCATTACAAGTAACTTTTAGTGTTTCTTTAACGATCAAACAATCAGATCAAATATAATCATATAGATAAACAATTTTGCTTCTTGATATATCAGTTGTAAATACTCTCTCGTATTCAAAATGCAATAGAAGATACAGCCAATAATCATTCATCAACAATAAGAACATAACAGTAAATAAAATTTGGAACTTAAGTCAGGTAGTCACTGTACATTATACTTGTCGAAATGCAACATAGAATCAATAATATGCAAGTAGGTATTGCAGATCCTTGTAATCTTTAAACTGGACAATTTACATTAACCCTCATCATCCTTTCATCTACATATGATTTGTTGATAGAATTGTTGTATATTAAACTGAAACACATTTACAAGACCCCTCTCTATATAAAGTCATTATAGCTCCAAGACGGTTTTCTTCCATTCATGTACTACTACTCCATGACTTTCGAGTGATGGTTATCTGGCCATAGCAAGTAATCATTAACTTCGGCCTCTTCCTCTTTCGTTCTTGCCGTCCATGCCGCCAGCAAGCAGCAGTCTTTCGCATCCCTATTATATATAGTATGCGCAATCAAGTGCGGCGGTTCAATTGACTAACCTAACTCCACCACCATTAAATGATATTTATATCGACATAAATTCGGTTAACAGGCACGATTGCGGCGTCAAATTTGTTAATTGTTCTTTAAATGACATACAGCAGCACTTTCAAGAAAGTTTTGCCGAACTAATCCGGCGCATGGTGAGCAAGCACCAACCAACAAGTCAGCCGCTTTTGCGCGAGTCGTATTGCGATTAGCAGGTGGATAGCCCTGTTCAAGAGCATTATATTTCGTTTGCTAATGACGTTGTATGTCTTTGGATTAAGTCGTGTGGCGGAGCGAGAGCGTTTAAATGAATCGGGAAACAGGTGGTCCGAATTGGAATTCAAGGAATGCCATGTGGATACTCCATAATAAGTTGATGCCCATACAATAATCAGATCAGAGCTAACTCTAATGAGTTGTCATTGTGAATCGATAGACATTTCAAAAGCATTTGAACATGTGTTTTTTGATCGTTGTTATCTCGTTTAGTGAGCGAGTTATGCATAATGACATTTTTTGTAGAAATAAATATTTCCCAGTATTTCTAATTTTGTTTCAATAATTGCGATTGCTGATTAGCAACCAATTACAGATAGGCACTTATCATATACTTAGTTTTTTGAAATACATATTCTTATTCCATTCTGATATTCTTAGAACTGACATGCCTATTGTCACAGCCAATCAGAAGTTGTTCACTCGCTTAGTCTTTAATTGCAATTTATAATCATCCCTATACGTCCTTAGTTGGTGGTTCATCTTGAAGTTGCGTACTCTTTAAGAGTGTTGGCGATGTCTCCCGTATATTATTTGTAAAACGCGTTATTCCACCGGTTTCGAAAGGCATTAGTTAAGAGGTTTTACGGAATTAAGTGTGGTAGGTTGCCAGTGCTTTCGACAAGGTAGTCCCACTATATAGCTTGGTGAAAAATCTTCACACCGAATCGGGATCTAATATATATAGGCAGTCCGACGAGCTAATCACCACGCCATGGAAACCTCTTCGTAGTTAACATGTGAATATCTCATGAATCTTTAAATTCTGAGCTAAGTGTGATGGCAGACTATGTATGTTATGTATCCATTATTAGGAATATTGTATATTGTTTATCTGAGATGCAACAATCATGATTTCTATACTCCGTAACCTGATACCATTATTAACCATATGAAGGAAACTATTGTTTGCAACATTTTAGTTGTTTACCGTATTATATTTCATAGCAGCAACATACAATGTTCCCAGAGATCATGAATAACTTTGAGAGGATATTTACAAGGATTTTGCTGTTCCCCTATTCTTTTATGAAAACTATAAATAATGAGTTCATATGAAAATATTAAGCTTTTGATTTGATTTGTTGGTTCAAATTTTACAACTGTAACTTTAAATGTTAGGGAAGTAGTTGTGTAGAAATTAATAGGAAATAAAGTGTAAACTATTTTTTAAAAAGTGATGAACGAGCATATGTTTCTGATATTGTTGAAGTTTATTAACTTCAACAATATCAGAAACATATGCTCATGAACCTACAGCTGTATCCCCCAGCACACTATGGGTAACAGTCACAAATTGCTTTCTTTCCCGAAGAAAAGAACGTAAACATCCGAGAGCCGGGCCTCTTATTCCATATAGTTCTAACCAGCTCAAAAGCAAGTTAAGATTCACCTAGTTAAATGGCTTGCTGAGGTCACAGAATATGCGAACAGGACTTTAACCCTGCTCTATCTCATCTATCGTCGATAGAAATCATGCAGTGCGGTCATTTTAGAATGGTCTTTACGAAATCCATGTTGATATGGTAATAATATGTTATTTTTCTCAAGAAAGGGCTGCAGACGACTCAAGAATCCATATTCAAACAGTTTTAAAAATACCAAAATTAGTACAACTGGTCTATAGTTGGTAATCTTTCTTCAAACCGGGATTATTGTATTCAGCTTGAGGATCTCAGGCAATTCACCACGTTGAAAGCTAAGGTTTAAGAGAGAGGTCAGGATCACTGCTAGAGGATTTATCACTTTTTTGAGGAGAGATGCTGAAACCTTGTCAAACCACGAAAAATGTTTATTCTGTATTTTATTCTTAACCAACAAAATTAGATCCTGTTCTACAAAAGGATGCAAGAATATTTTTTGTTTTAATATTGACACTTGTCTTCTGCTGGTTATTTTTATCTTCATTCCCTGTTTCCTCAAAAATATTTAGAGGTGTCACTCTGAAAAATTTATTGAATAGAATGTTGGGGATGTTTTTCAAAATTACCGTCATTAGATGTTTTTGCTCTTCTTGCTACCATCTGGTTTGTATTTTTTTCGCTGTCCTAATTTTAGTTTCTGTTATTTTGTTTCTTTTCTTTATTTTCTCTTCTTTAGTCTTCTTCTGGACAAATTAATTGTTGGAGTTTAAAATTTTTGCAGATTGCTTAGCCCTTTTAGGCATGTATTTTTGATACAGGACATGATTGATGTAAAACTTTGCTTGGTGATTATTTTTCAAGATTTTGGATCTATGGTTCATCTAGATATCATCAATTAATAAAAAGGTCTGAGGAGGAACTTTGGAACCAGGCGGAAGGCCCTCTTCAAATTCTGGTGTCTTATTCACTCCATTGTTAATCAATATTTTTCACAGGAAGTAAGTGATTCTCTAGCATTTTTCTTGGCTAACACTTTGTCAGATTTATTATTGAGTGGGACAATGTGTCCCCACGGGAGATTTTTGCTTACACGTGACTTGCTCAACACACTGCAACCTTCTAGAATTTACCCTCCACTCAAGCCGCATCTCAGGAAAAAAGCAGGAAGAAATGTATACTCGAATAAAATCTCATATATTCTACCTACTTATTCAAATTCTATCTTAGGAGATTATGTAATATGACCCTTTGTTGTTTCTCTTGTCTTCAGCAAAACTGTTATCTACGAGAACCTAGATATAATAGTTGTGTAGGTATTCTGTAAATTAAAGGGATGAAATATCTGACTATGGTTACATAACGAGTACAACGTGGCAAATTCCCGGAAGAACGAGTCTGGTAAACTTCAGAAGCCATATTTGACACACTTCTGCTAATATATATATATATATATATATATATATATATATATATATATCTATATATATATATATTATATATATATATATATATATATATATATATATATATATATATATGGAATATTACGAAATTTGTTAACACAATAGAGGTCGCAGTGTTGGAGGTATCAAGTTCAAATTTGCTACAAAAATCAATCTCTCAAATATCTCGGCCTAATTCGTTATTGGGCAATAACATTTAAAAAAAATATCAAAAAAGAGCCGTAGTGTAAATATCATCAAAAATAATTTTAGGTTATAGATATAATCAGTACCTACAACTTTTGTTCAAAGCAATTTTTCATAAAATGCACAAATAAAAAAAAATAATAAAGAAAAATAAGAAATATTGATAAAACATGAACACTCAATATAAATTTGATCTAATTGCACATTTTCTGGAGATCTTAATATAGACCGTGATTAAAAAAATATAAAGTATATTTATTGAAAACAAATAGGCGAAAAAAAAATCCTTGAAGTGGAACGCAAACCCTGTCTGCTTTGTATTTTACAGCCAAAACAAAAACCTCTAATCGCAAGGCTATGACACATACGACAATTTTATGTAATAACATGTAGGTATACCAATGAAAAGGTTGTTAAAATTTCAATTCAATGAATTTTGAAAAATTTACCTTTTCGCTGACTATAGGCCATCAGGATTTTTTTGTTTTGTGATATTTTTTGTAATTGTTTAATGTGACGTTTTCCATACATCTTTATAAAATTTTAATGAAAATAAAGATTATTTATTTATTTATTTATTTATTTATTTATTTATTTAAAGGAAAATCCACCGAATAACTACCATTCAAAAGCAAAAAGGACGAAAAATCGATAAGAGTTACTGAAAATATATAAGTAATTAGTGAGAAATACTAATATAAAAAAAGAAAATACGAATAAGAAAGTTTCAGTTGTTGATTATTGTGAAGACTGTTTTGAGAATTAGAATTTTACTAATCATTTTCTATTCACTCTGAGATGTGTCGATTGTGGTTGCATAAATCTTGCACAACATTCAGATACCACTGCATCAGATGGAGACAATTTTAAACCCTGGCTTCTTAATACCAAATTTGATTGCCATATTGTTCTATCTTCAAGATAAATAATTATAACTTAGAGTTTGGATGTTAATTTTGTTGTATTTCTATACTTTAAAACTCTAAAGCTTAATACTATATGTGAATAATAAAGACCGATCAATTAAATTGATGTAAATTTGTTACTATCAGAAAGAAATCATAGAGAAGCATTTATCCCTGCAAGAGGCCAGTATACCCTGAAACAATGTCAACGTTAGGCTACTACCTATCCACTACATTAGGCAAGTAACTTTTTTAAGAGGTTAAATGAAACAAGTTTTACTCAAAACCAATATCAATTATGTTTACAAAAATAGGCTATTCTTAATCAGTACATACTTTTTAATAACAGAGCTTTTCTGAAAAATGGGGCATATATCCGGCTTCTACCCTATTGTTTTTCAAAAGGCGAACACTTTGACCTAAATATCAAGAAACAGGTCAAAAATATCAAATTCAATTTTTTACTTTTTTCTGCTATTTCCAAGAGTTGCACCTAGAGGGGATTGAAAAGGGCTTCCACATTTTTATGAAAGCTATTGCGATGAGGATAACCATCTCGTACCATAGAAAGCTACAAAATCGTTCCTTTGTTCCCAAGATATTCTTGGTACACAAATAAAAACCTATTGACCAATAGCTGGAAACGTATGTTTATTAGACTGGACTTGAAAGTTTGTTGAAAATCGAATACAGAAAATTTTACCCGATAATACGTACCTACTTCCCATGTTCTGAATTATCTGAGCTATTGCTAGATGCGATTCTGTGCCTTTTATAATGTTTTCCGATGAATTCTAGCTGTGTCCAGCTACCTGCCTAATAGTAGCCTCAACAACAACAGATCCTTCATCGTTCACGTATTTAATATGGGTATGACATTTTGTGGAGCGATCGTGAGGTGCAGAGAGATGGGCTCACTGGACCGTAAAATATCAAACATTGTAATGTAAAGGAGCACCTCTTTCTGATTCACTAAATGATGCCTATTAATAACTTTTAAAGAAGGGACAAGCAAGATTAGCATCTAAGTTGGTCAAAGAAGAGATGGCATGGAGACGGCTGTTTTGTATAATAGCAGAGGAATATTAATTGTTGGTGGCAATGTCGGTTGATTTTTCGATGCTTGTCATGCTTGAAATTCTCCGGCAGTTGAGTTGAGAGACAATAATCAGTTGAACTTTCTGAAAAAATTCAATTAAATTGTCATTAATAATATAAAATATCAATGAATATTGAATATACTTATATTATGTAGAATGCAATTTGACGTGAATTTCTTCAGTAATAATAAAAATGCATTATAATAAATAGCATTGAAAGGTAACCAAGGAAAACTTATTGCAAAAATTAATAGTCGAAACTGTTGATTTAGAAAATAGATTATTGTTCCCAATAAAATAATAACGTTATAGAAATATTACGAAAATGAAAGCTGCCATTCAACAGACCTCATAACTTTCGACAAGCTTTAAATGATTTGATAAAATTGAAAGATAAATTTCTTGAGTTTTATTTTCTGATGAATTCAGTCTTCTGAAAGCCCTTGATTATCATTTATATACTTATTCCTAATAAGAAGATTAAAATAATGTTATGATATATTTGAAAAATTTCTTATAGAAATGTACCTATAGCGATTTAATATAAAAAATTCTTTGAGTAAGGCCGAGATTTCCAGAATGTTTATTCACTTCTTCAGGCCAAACTAATAATCGTTCAAAATTTTTTCAGTAACAACTCTATAGTATTATAAAAATACTTACAGTTGTGAATTTAGAATAAATTAGCTACAAAAAGATAGCCATCAATTATAAATGTCACTATTTATATTTTTCATGGTGACATAATAAGATAGAAAGTATCTAGATTTATTTAATTTTTTCAAAATATATAGTTCACTCAAACATTTAGAGGTTGATTAGTGAGAGAAATCGATCTGTTTTCTTCTGAATAAATAAGTATCAATTCACTTTTCATAATAATCATGTTTAATTTATGTATGTCGTATTGTGAGAGAATATGATTACACTTTTATAGAAATTTTAAATTATATATTTTTCCTTTAAACGGTCACTTCAATAATGATAGAAACAGTGTGAATAAGTACATTGGAAGTGTAAGATGTATCCCGACAGACCACAACCACAACCAAATTAGTCCAAATTAATGGACAGAATTCGCAATGTTTTTGGTTCGTTTGAAAAACTTAAGATTAATTATTCCTCATTAATAATTATTTTTTTAGTTTCTTCATCAATCCTGTCTCCAGATTTTTGTCTGGGCTTTCTTAAGGAACCATGCACAGCTAAATTTGTATCTAAAAAGTTGAATAAAGATCGGTGTGGTTGTCATCTCTAGGGATACCTACATGTTAAGATAATACACTTCTAATGTATTCATGCTGTTTCTATTATTCTTATAAAGTTTTATCATATCTTGTTTTTCTTCATTGAAGAACTACATATTCAACGACTTAGCAATTAACAATAATAGAGAATATCGTTTGCGTGACTCCGATTGGAAAAATCAAAGCAAACTACTTTATAAAAGTAATTTATTTAATTTCTCGGATTCTTACAAGACGGCCAACTTATCATCAAAAAGGTAATAAAAAGGGCTATTAGAATTTGTAGAATGTCAATATGGCTCCCATAAAAAAAATTAATGATAGTTACACATAGTCGACACGTCAGGTTACAAAACCATGTGAAGAAAGTGGCAATGTAAATCTGCTATTTATTTTGAAATTCATTAAGAAATAAAGCCAGCAAAAAACTAAATGATATTCCAAAAAATCGTTTTTTTCCGGATATTTTCGGAACTACTCAAAATTTTCAATTTTTTTAAACGGCGTATTGTTGAGCACATAAATGTGCAACTTTGCCCCAATCTAACTATCTTCGTATTCCCTATGGTTTCCGAGATCCCAATGGTGAGAGTCGAATTTGAAACAGCCTGTATGTATGTATGTAATATTCTTAAATTACATGACCTTTTTACACTGAACCTGTATCTACCTTAATAATAATTTTATTTTAACTGTGCTCATTGTTCAAATAGCTACAAACATATATAAAGATTATTCATAACTATTAATTTTTATCAACTAAATCTATATACTTACTAACTTATTATGTTACCATGAAAAATATAAATAATGAAATTTTTAATTGATGGCTATGAAATCTTTCCTGTTTTGAGCTAGTTTATTCTAAATTTACGAAGTTCTTGTTGAAATTATTTTTTAACGATTTGTAGTTTGCGCTGAATAAGAGCATAAACATTCTTGAAGGTCGATTTAAATATCTCGGCCGAGTTCGTTATTGGACATTATCGGGTAAATAGTTACAAAAAGGCGACCGTTCTAACATTTTAAAAAAATATGAAGGAAGGGAGTGTAAATATCATCAAAAATAATTGATGAATGAAATGAAAAATGAATTTTTAGATATTTATTTTCTCCCTGGCTACAGGTCGTCAGGATACTTTTTCTTCTACCTATTAATCTAATATTCTGGTTAAATAGTTCTGCAAAAAAGTGTAATATAATCACTATTGTTTCTTGGCACGCTCTAAATGAATATTCAGTGGACAGAATTTTCCTGACAGCTATAGGACCAAATTTTTATATTCATCATAAGTAAGCAAAATCAAGTCAAGGTTGAATTTTTTCATTGGCTTGATTGAAGAAGTTAGTAGTTTTGAAATAGCATTCGTAGGAAAATAATTCTAAGAATGTGCCTTATATGTTAAAGGCTTTCTGTTTGGATACAACATGTGTCAAAATTTTTCTCCTACAAATCTAATAAAATGAAAATGGCCACCAAGAAATTGATTTATTTTTTAAGACTGAACTTTTCAATGGTTACAGTACGTCGATATCACTATAGGTACTGTAACTACCGCAGAAAGAAATTCTTCTGTATAGGATTTCTAATTCAATATTCATAGTGTTAATCTCGGAGGTTGTATATCTATACCGCTGGTATAATTTTATAAAATTGTTCGACACTTTATTGATCATTTCATGTAGGAGAAAATATTCTGACGGTTATCTGGCTTGGGAGAACCACCACCGTTCTAGAGCTTTATTTAAGCTCTTAATTAAAGCACATGTAACGTTACAGAGTCAGATAAGATGATTGATTCTACAGCAACGGTTTCAGATTACATACTGTTATGAATGATTAGTATACAGTGTGAATCACAGTTTATGCATGCTGAGTTATGTGATTACGGGAAACGAAATATTATTTTAAAAATGAAAATCAAATATGTAAATCACATATTTATTACTTCAATTAATTGTGATTTGTAAAAAAATGGGTTGGAAGAAAAAAGTTGGTGGTTAAGATTCATGGTAAACATGTTGTAAAATGATTATTATCTTCTTCTTCTTCTTCGATATTTAATTTAGGTCTATTTGCCTGTTTTTTCTTCCTCACTAAGTATGCCAATTCTGATGTCACATCTCTGCGACCTAAGGATGATTTGCCTCGAGCAGTGCTTACAATTTAAGTGTTATCCATTCGGCTAATGTGTTGATTCCATTCAGCTTTTCTATTTAGTGTCCAGTTGCTAATGTCTTCTATTTTGCATATTTTTCTGATATTCCCTGCCTCGTTCTGTCTCCAATAATTATCTTACAGCGATTTTCCCATGTAACTTCATTTGTGACCGACGAACCAAACGGAGGATGTACCTATACAATTCGACTGTTTGCACTGCATGTTTTTTTTTAATGGCTGTTTACGCCTTTTAAATAGTAAACGTACTCTGACTTTCATGATTCTTTTTTCATTTGACACAGGTCTGGCCCCATTAGAAAATTCTAAACAACATGTCCTTTCGCCCAAAAACTACTCCCAAAGAGGGTACCTATTTTTTTTTCGACAGTCGAAAATTTGTGAGGTCAAAATTAAAGAAGATACCATATCCGGCAACGTTTAAGTTGGACATTCAAAAAAAACTAGGTTCCCGATCTACAGCAGTTATAAAGTCTGCCATATGTATACCTATGTGTATTTTCCAGAAGTTTTTAAATCTCTGAATAAGTAGGTATAACCAACGTATTCAACGTATTATCTTCTTTGATGAACGTTGAATGTTTTAGATGACGAATGTTGTACACTCAAAAGTGTGAAAGAATTGAAAAAAAATTCTATTCGAGCTGGTACTTTTGAAGTTCCTACATACAACTGCTGAACTTCAAAATTACCAGTACCAATCAAATTCATATTATTTTGTAATTTTTAATCAACTAATAAAAGCGGTCCGATTTTTTGTAAGAAATATTTTGTTAGTCCTTATGTCGAGGTGTGTTTTGGCGGTGTATGCCATTATTGCTCTAATTGTTGCCTTATAGATTCTGAACTTTGTTTCTGTTCGGATGTATTTTTTCGCCAAATTGAGTTATTTGGCTTGTATTTCACCAAATAAGGATAGCTCAATACTAAGGTAGATAAATTTAATTTCTTGCTGTATGGTTTTTCTATATACCTACATCGTATCGGCCTTGATGTTGTCATATTATGTTCAGTTTTAGATGATGATATGAAAAGTCGCTGTAGATCGTGTTTTCTGCAACTAGGACAGTGTCATCGGCTTAGAATCTTAATATCGTTTATTTTATTATCATATCGTCCATAATAATATTGAAGAGAAAGGGACTTAATCTGCTCGTCTAATACTTTTTCCGCCTGATAGTGGATCGATGATTTCATTATTGATTGAATTTGGTTTGGGTCATATAAGATTATAAAGACGATGTAGGTATGATATTTCTGTGTTGAAAGCGGTCCAATAGTTTTTCCAAATCTTAGTGGGCACTCTGAACCCCTAGAATTTATCAGAAAGCGTGCTCAAGCTGTTATTTCTATTAGTTTTACTTTTTGTGGTAAATTTCAATGTAATAAACAAGAGATTAAGGATAAACTTAATGTAATAATTATTGTACGGTATAACGATGATCTTGGTAATTATAGGTAATTGATGATATCCTACGACTTGTGATTTTTTGACTGACAAACCAAACGGATATTATATGTTATGGATGTTCGCGCCTTCTGAATAACAAACGTTCTCCGATTTTCATTATTAGTTTTTCATTTGATAGAGGATTATTGAGTTGTTCCCACTGAAAATATCGACATTCAACATGTTCTTCCCCTCAAAAGGAGGAATCGAAAATTTGAGACGATACAATTAAACAAGAGACCTCACCCGACAATGTTTGAAATACTTTTTTCACAAAAATCATAGGCTTCCGAGTTAAAGCACTAGAAAAGTCTGAAATATTTGTGTCCGCGCTATATGGTGGAGGTCAAAATCTGAGAATGCATATAGGATAGGATAGGATAGGAGCATATCCGGAAAAGTTTGAGTTGAAGATTTTTTCAAAGGAGTTACAGTTTCCGAGTTTCGCAATGGTAATGTCTGAAATATGTGATATGCGTATTTCCGCTATGTGGAAGAGCAATTTTTTTCTAAAATTGAAAATATGGGACTGACAAATCAAAGAAGAGATTATATGTAGCAAAATTTAAAATTGACATTTTTCAAAAAAATGTACGATTTTAGAGTATTAAAGTCTGAAATACCTATGAGTATTTCCGCGATTTTTTGAAATCTCTGAATAAGTATAAGGAATGTATTATCTTCTTTGATGGACGTTGAATAATTTTGATAACTAATGTTGCACTCAACAGAGTGAAATAAATATTTTTTAAAAAAACTTGGACCGACTTTATTATAGTTGGTGCAATGAGAAATAAAAAATAATATTAAATATATTGGTTTTGGCACTTTTGAAGTTGGTGCCAAAAGTTTTCAGTACCTACCAATAGAATTAATGTTATTTTGTATTTTTCAGTGCGCCAACAAATAAGGTTGGTCCAATTTCTTATAACAAATATTTGTTGATGAATGCTTTACTTATCTCTTTTGTAAACTGCAAATAAACAATACTTTTACCTCAACAACCATTTAGTCAGATGTCAAAACTGATGTCCCAATGGCATATCGGTCAATAAAATTACTTCCATATAACAAGTAAAAAGATAATTATCTGCAGTCAATATTTGTCCTAAGAACATTTCTTAATCTGGTGGTCTTCATCAATCAAAACACACATTCGTTTGTCTGTTCTTCTTCTCTACACCCTCACCTCTTTCTCTTTGTTCCCCGCCATCTTCTATGGAATGCATACGTCATTAATCACAGCAGAAGAAATATTTATGTATTTGTTAGCGTCTCCGTGTTACGGAAATGCAAGGGCTGGCTGTCATACGAGGGTTAGTCGAAGATATCAGGTAGGTACCTATCGTTGATACTTTTTATCACTTTTGACCGACTTCATACAAAGAAAGTGGAAGGTATAGAATTGGATTAGGCATATATTTGCAACTTGCAGCAATTTCTTTAGAGGAAGATAAATCTAAATATATGTTCATATCCAGAAAGATGATAAGAGACAGGATCTAATCTCAAATTTCTGGAAACAATCATAACCGAAGATTATGACATGACAGAAAAAATAAAAGCCCTCATCCAAAAAGCAAATAGGCTTCTATGCCTAAAAAAATATTCAAAAAATATATCAAGGAGGTCAAAGTCAGTAAATTTGAAACAATAATAAGCCCTATGGTTCGGCGACCTGGACAATGACAAAAGCAACTGAAGACAAATTAAAGTATTTCAAGAGAAATTTACGGACCTGCTCAGAAGAAGAACTAATAAAGAGCTCGAAGAATTGTACAATGATATAGTACAATGAATACATAATCAAGAAGACTGACATGGGCAGGTCATTCAGACTCTAAAATGGCTAAAATGGCATGGGAGACTACCCATAGGGGGATAACACTGAGCCCAACAACCATGTTTGACCGAGAAGAATGGAAGAGGATTGATTGTTCAGTCAACCAAAACCCACCCAAGGTTGTAGATCAGTAGTATTTTAGAAGTTACTTATTAGTACTTTGTTTGATTCCATAAGCTTTTGATTTTGATTAGTTCAGTCTTACCTTCAACACCTAGATGCCACATGCGTATTCCAATCACATCACTAAATATGTGTGACACTTTTGACTTTTGGTACAAATACAAAATCTCCATAACATAGAAGTCATTGTTCCTGACGCCAGCCTTTAAATCGTAGAGATCACTAAAATCTTCTTAAATCGTAATCATTCCAATAATTAGTTTGAATCTTGCATTATAACTAACATCTAATTGACCCTCGTATCTCTAGTTGGTATGAGGTCCTGTCGAGGAACGCCTCATACCTCAACATGTTCAAATGTAAAACGCGCATCAAATTCTGCCTTACGACCTTTCCAAGATTAATGTATCTGATTATTTTGTGTGGATTATTCTTGCAATGTAATTTTTTTCATTCTACGACTATTATACACGTCAGTGTGTCTGTGGTATCGTAATATAAAACAAATCGTTGGCGAACATTTCCTAATAGTGTTTGTTTTGTTTTTCATATTGACAGTTGTTGTTGAAATATTTTTCAATAGACGCTCATTTTTGTTTCGTAAACAGGTGCGTTGGAATTATTTGATTGATGACTACTAGCTATCTTACTATCGTCGATGTTTTAAATGATCTACCTACCCAGCAGAACTCATCACAGTATTAAGGTCTGGAATAAATGAGAGCTTAATTACATGAATAGTTGTATCGATATCTTTCACTTCATTTGATGATGGTCAGAATGGTCAGATAGGGATCCTGATTAAGATGAAGGATTTTGTACCAATGTTTTTTGTTTGCTTAGTCCGATTATCTCAAATTCTAATTTAGACATACCTTTCTGATTCAAGGTCCTTAGAGCCAGATACAATCGGTTTGTGCCTGTATCGATGCATAATTAAGTAGCAATTTGCGATTAGATTTGACTAATAAGGTGTGGAGCAATTTTTTGTTAATTACAAATACATTTACTAAGCTATATAGGTACTCAATTTCAAAAAGGTAGAGAGTAATAAATTATAATAATAAACGAATATCTATTCTATTATAACGCTTATACGGCAGAATACAATAGAGATCCCTTCATTATTATAATTTATTACTTTCTACCTTTTGGAAATGGAGTATAGTGACCAAAATCGATACATGAATATGCTGTGTAACGATCAAAGTCGAGTCGGCAATGGACATAATCGATTAAGTGGTTTAGAAATGGCGGCGTTGACAGCTTGCTTGAAAATGTCATTAGAATCATATTTTTTGGATTCATTCAATTTCTAGCTGAATTTTGTATGAAAAAAATTGACAAATAAATATGTTTTACAAAAAATTGGACGGACGTTATCAGTTGGTGCACCGAAAAATACAAAATAATATTAATTCTATTGGTGTGCACGTATACCATTACCCATGTATACTCTGCTTGTATTTGTTATTATTCAGAAATCTGAATACATCGTCGTGAAAATACGCATATTCTAGACTTTACCACTGCTGTAAATCGAAAACTGTAACTCTATGGAAAAAAATGTCTACATAAATATTGCTACAAATTATCTTGTTTTAATTTGTTTTCCTCAGATTTTCAATTTTGGACATAAATTGCCTCTTCCACATAGCGAAAATACACATAGGTATTTCAAATTTTAACATCGCTGAAACTCGAAAACCTTAGCTCTTTTAAAAAAAATTTCATAAACGTTTCCGAATATTCTGTTATCCTTAATTCTGCCATCTATAATTTACAATTTTCAAGAGGGAAGGAGATTTTGCCGTAGTTAATTCCGCATAATAAGATTGATTGGAGAACTCAAGGGTACCTACCGTCTAATTATAATTCTCTTCTCTTTTTTCTTTTAGGCATGTTCTACTTTGGTCTTGAAAGCAAACGCTTCTATTTTTTAACAATTTATTCTAGCCATTTTAGCGCTTTTGTTAGCTTTCTTGTTGATAACAGAAATAAAATAAAATTTTAGAAGAAATTGCATTCCTGACTTTCTTTAAATGGATGAACTTTAAGCTTATTTCAGCTAATAAATAAAATAATACACAATGTTTTTCAAATAATTTTAATGTTTTATCCTTGTTTTACAATAATATACATAAATAATAAAATTAAATAATCAAGTGTCTTACACAAGGAGATTATATTATTAGTCATATTTTATTATTGTTTTAAGTTGTACAGTGTTTCTATTATCTATAATTAATACTTTATACAATTTTATAAATTGTTATTTGTGCTTTGATATTCACGCAACATCACATAGACATCCGAAGAATTGTTAAAGCTTTCAAGAGATAATCCGTACCTTACCTATTTCTTATCTTCCCAATTTTGTAAAATATCAGTATTATAAAAAAAATTCTGTCAACATATACCTGGTTTCAAATCTCCGCTAAAATTATCAGTGTTCAATATCAGAAATCTGAATATGGAATCAAATGTGTCAGACTTTATGCATAATTTTCATTCAGCCTAAAGTAGCAATGAGTTTCATGCTTAGAACTATTTAAATGATCCCTATTTGAAAATTAGATTGGGTGTATTGTGACAAAGATTCATGAGATCGTTTAGATATGCCACTGAAATACACTCTACTCCATATAATGCAACACATTTCCAAAGATAATGCTGGTTGGATTAAATATAATAAAAGAAAAATGATTATTTTTATAAGCAAACTCGATTTGATATTTGATAAAGTTATTGCAATATATGAAATTTTCATTGTCAAAGCGCATGTTTTCTACTCGCAAGGTATAATTAATCAGTCTAACTTTTGCAAAAATGACATATATGCTAATTAACCGATTTCATATGCTCTTTCTTGTTGACATATACTTGCTCAAAAAAAAAACAATTAAGCACCAACTGTGTGTCTGTCCTTAGAGCAAATAATTAATAGCTTTCCAACATAATGATGTACCAAATATTCTCGTGAAAGCCAAACATTTCACCAGACATCATCCATCAATTATAATACATTTATATCGTGGAGAGCAAATGCATGTAACCAGGCATTCATATATAAGTATAGATATATATATATAAACTCATAAGCTAAAGCATAAACTCTCTCTAAAACACAGTCGTCCTCATCCTGTCACTCGGCACTTCTTGTTGTTGGTGTTTCTGTTTTGGAGGAAGTACGAGTACGAGGCGAACAGCGTCAAATAAGTCTGTCTCCGGTTCGATGTGTTGGCTGTTGACGTACACAATGAAGCCAAAGGGCCGAACATTAATCTAAATAAATTATAAATAGTAGTTGTATGTACAGAACAATACATTTTTCGACATAAGATGAGGATTTATATGGAACACCAAGAAGATAGTTGTGTTTTTGTTCGATATTTTATTTTGATCGGAAACTCAGATTTGTTTTCAAAGACTGCTATTTTGCTTGTAATTGTATTTTTGAAACTGCCAAACACGTTAAATATGTACTACATGCAATTGCCGCTTGGCAAATCTAGCTATAAATGTGAAGCCCTCACGCCTATCGATGCCTGGAGGCGTATTCTGTACATTCATCGACTTCTTAGCTAAAAGATAGACTGTCAATTGTTATCGACTTTAGTTTCCTAACTAGTCGCGCTCTACATACCCCCCGACTAACTTAGAATAGAACGCCAAAACGTCACGACACAGAACAATGATTTTTGTTCGTGGATTGACACCAACTGACGCAATGCCATATATTAGTATATCTATATATATACAAGAAGTCGATCTCTTAGCTAAGAAGTCGATAAATGTACAGAATACGCCTCCTGGTAGTAGAAGGGACCAGTAAAAAACTTTAAACAGGTATACATCACGACAATTTCATTTTTATTGTATCTGACTGACTGTAAAATTCCCCAAGCGTACGTTTTTCCGACATTCCGAGCTAGATTTGCCAAGCTGTAAGACAATTTTGATCAAAACTTTTTATCATTCTATATATCTAATTATAAATAATTATTTACATATCATATTTATGTACACCTGACTCAACGACATCTTGCTTTCGATACAATATTTTCATCGTACCTAATACATTAACAAATATCAACATTAAATGTTGTTTTGAATTTTTTAATTGGCTTGTATTAAAAGAACCATTATGTTGGAGGAGAATAGTAGATAATCTGCAAATAATCCTTATATTCTCTTGAATTTTAATTTACATTCTCACACTTAACAGTTCTCTTTTTGGATAAATAAGGATTTATTTTTTAAATTGATTAGAAATTAGCCGAGCTACCATCTCTAGAATTTTTTACAATACCCATTCTACCCGCAAACAAAACCATCAGTCCCGACACTTGCTACAATAATATTTGTTCAAGAGGAAAGTATCGCAGTCACTTTTCTATCTCACCCCAAGTCCAAGGAAAATACACTTTTTCTCAACATATCACAAGCAACTTGAAAGTCCTATGTGGGACTACTTGGTGACTCCCGATCGTCCCTGAGGCTTGTGTCTGGTGATGACCTTTGTGGAGGAGGTGCGTAGGGCGAGTATCTGTGCTGTGCAAGGGGGCGCGCAAGCGGTGAAATAGGGGACTGTAGCTGCGAACTGCCCGCAGCCGCTACAGCAAGCTGATGCTGGTGCTGTGCAGCCAGTAGTGATGGTCCCAAGCAAGCCCATTGGTTCCACAATACTCCAGGTGGTACGGGGGAGCCCTGTGATGCGCTGGCCCCATACAAGCCGCCCATTAGGGGACCATAAGGTCCAGCGGCTGCTGCAGCTGCGCGAAGAAATAGCTGCGAGCGAGCTGCGAGGATGGCTTTCTCTTCCAGTGACAGATTATTGTTGTGAGTATCCATGTCGGCAAATGGACGTAGGGGGGAGCGGAAATAGTGCTGCTCAGCCAACATAGACTCCATGGTTTCCCTGTAATCATAGAAGCTAGTGGCGATTAGTCAACAAGTAGGTAGTTTTGAAGTTCGAGATCAAATATCAATTGCTTAGTATTTTGAATTTGATAAAAATCTTCTAAGAAACTATAACGGTATGAAATTGCAAACTTAAAATTAATTTAGCAGTTTCTAAGCCATTTTAGCAGCTGTCAATTTAAAATCACCGACAAACACGCACATACAAAGCATAATCTTGTATGCTATAGATGCCTACCTTTCAAATTCCGTGAGCCTTGAAGAGTCTCTGAAGCCTTTCGCAAATGGATTGCTGTCAATCTTCAACTTCGTTATCTGTAACAAAATTACAAATTCAGATTATTCAAATCACATTCGAGTGGCCGTGGCCAGCTCCTGTTTATAGATAAACATAGGCGGAGGGACATTATAAAGAGGAGAGCGAATAGGGTATCATATCATTAATGATTGATTCATTGCTTCAATATATTTAAATTTTGTAATTTTCCAAGTTAATAAAAAAGACAAATATCGGACGCACATGGCACATCACATTAATCTATTGCTGTCAAGATTTCTTCCAATTTCTGTTGAATTCACCTTTCAGTTCACCTTATTGCGGCTTCAACAATGAGAATAAAGTATGATACCTTATAACAATTGTTTGCCTCCTTGTTCCCGCCTCTGTATACCAAACTCCTAATGACCATCAATCAGCTATTTTAATTATAATTATCGTTTCATCATGTTGCAAATTAACGGTTAACATTAATTATTCAAAGATTTTTTATTACCACTGCTGTGAATCAGTCTACATTTGATTTATCATTTACAGTCATCGTTGAATTGAAAATATCGGTTTTTTATGCCAATTATTCAAAAGATTAAGCCATTGAGTGATGTGGAATATGAATGGTTAACCTTATAAAATAAATTATGAATGTATGTTTTATCATGAATTCTACATGGTTTTATACATTATTATTCAAAATCAATTAAGTATCCGTTTGTTAGTTCTCATTAGGTACTTAATATCTGGGCGACCGAGCTTTGCTTGGGTGTTGGGTAACACAGAATTTAGAGTAGGGCTATAAGAGTTAGGTACTAAGGATATTTAAACTTATTAAAAAATGTGCATTTCTCTGGTTAAAATGTATTGCGATCGGTAAATACTGCTTTTATTGTTCACATATTGGTAAGTTATAGATTTCGAAATAAATATGAATGTGTAATATGAATGATAAATAAATATACCAAAACTCAGCTGTATCAACACCCAAACACTATACATAGGTACTGAAACTTTTATCTGCGGAGCCATTCTTGAAATAGCTAGTGTGGACCTCGAGGGTCACACCGATTAAATATAAAAGAATCGTCAATCGATTTCTCGACTCCGAAAACCCCTTTTCGCTAATTTTTACCAAAATCTGCTAACCTTTCCATGCATTAGCTAATATGTACCTTAAGGGTCGCAATATATTAGGTATGTACGAATTTTCATTGAAAATTTCCAATTAAATTATTAGAAATTCATATTAACATCTTTTATTTAAAAAAATGGGTTTAGTTAAAAAAAACTCGGAGGTGATCGGGATTATATCCCAGGAACTCTAGATTATTCCCTTAGCTTTACCATAGGACTATTTCTCCCTATGACATTAATGGGTTCATATCGCTATCTGAGATATAATCTATAGAACTCTTGAAATGAGAATATTAATGTTGGTTAAAATAATTCAGGTTATACGGCCTAAAAGGGCATTCAATGAAAGATCTTCATGTAAAATCGTATATTTCGGCTTAGTTTCAATTTCAGCCTTCATCAGCGAAACTAAAAAATATTACAAAACCACAATGTATATGATATTTCTATCAATAAATATTAAGTACTTACAACATAGATCTATTTATATATAGTAAAGTTCAAAATTTCCATATTCACAGGAAAATAATATTATTTATACAATCTAATATTCGGTATACAAATGCAATATCAAACATTTATATTTTTGATACTTTCAACATGACTTATAAAACAAAATAAATAGACATTTCTAAATTTTAATTTTTTATTGTTATAGAAACCAAAATTGTCAAGTAATTTGAGGAATTTGAAAATGTTTTTCTTGAATATGTTTCATCCCTTATTCAGAGTCAAAATTATTTTGATAACATAATATATATTTTCTATACAAATAGAAAATAATAATTTTATTATAATAGATCTCAAGAACAAACATTTTCAAATTCCTCAAATTACTTGACAATTTTAGTTTCTATAACAATAAAAAATTAAAATTTAGAAATGTCTATTTATTTTGTTTTATAAGTCATATTGAAAGTATCAAAAATATAAATGTTTGATATTGCATTTGTATAATATTAGATTGTATAAATAATATTATTTTCCTGTGAATATGGAAATTTTGAACTTTACTATATATAAATAGATCTATGTTGTAAGTACTTAATATTTATTGATAGAAATATCATATACATTGTGGTTTTGCAATATTTTTTAGTTTCGCTGATGAAGGCTGAAATTTAAACTAAGCCGAAATAAACGATTTTACATGAAGATCTTTCATTGAATGCCCTTTTAGGTCGTAAAACCTGAATTATTTTAACCAACATATATATATATATATATATATATATATATATACAAGCATTGCTCGTTTAATATAATTAGATAACAATATTATTGAACTCCAATACATTCTATTGTAACAGAACACGATCGGAAGAAAATTTAAACTAAAAAAACATTTCGATTGCCATGTACTTAGATGAAACCATATTGAGCTAAATTTGAAAAGTACCTTGACGAGGCGGCATTAGAAAACACTGTTGATGTTATTTCATTAAGTCTAATTAGTTGATTTCGATCTAATATCTGCGCACGCTTGAATCTCGGACAGTCGCAAGGCAACGGGAACTCCGCAAAACTACATTTCCGAAATACAGATTCTCTGAAAGGGTGTGCCTTGTGATTTATCTTGAAACCTAACGGTGGTGCGGAATCCACGTTAAACTGAAGGTTCTCTTGTCTGTGAAACAATTTCAAGGGCGAGAAGTTGCCTACACAAGAATACGAGTAAATTTACTTAAAGAAGAAGAGGAAGATTATGAACTAGTCTTCAATTTGTCAGAATTTTGTCCGAAAGTAGCGTTGGAGTGACAAGCTTGTTTGTTTGTAGGTTGTGTTTTCATCATTTCCAGATTCTCCTTGCCAAAGCTTCGTCAGTGGAAAAATGCAGTAGAGGCTATATTTATATACATCATGTTAGCTGAAATATTGAGTCTAGAATTCTTTTACTGAAATCTCCAATTCCAGTTGTCACTTTGTCAGGCTAATTTCACTCCAACTCTTAATCCCCAATATATTTTGAATATTACGCTGGCTGACATATTTTTCCAATTATGTGAGAATTTTTGGTAACTCTTTTGCCGACTAGGTGTCATCCAGATTCTCCATAACATGTATTAGTTCAATAATTCAAAGGTTTGAATTTGAAATGCGGGCTGCCAAAACCACTGTATGAAGAACATCATCTATAACTTGAGAAAAACGTTCTCATTTGGACTCACTGTTTGACACAAATTACATATTTATCACTCATCTATGTCACTATGAAAAAAAAATCTTTTTGTTTACTACCATTTCACAAACATCAAAAAATCGGTAGTGTCGCTCACGTCAAAAGTATATTACATATATCTATATATCTTTCGCTGGAACAAAAAAAGTGGATGCACACAAAGTTCTAAAACACTTATCGCATAACCATCGCGCATACGGTTTCACTTTATTCCCGGCCATGCCATCGCTCTTCCAGGCAGCTTCCAAACGAACAAAAAAAATGTTTGTTAGGTAGGTACGTAGTGTGTGTGTCGGTATGTGTATATATATTGTTGAAAATAACAGCAGGAACGGGGGCGATAAATAAACAAGGAGTTTTTTTTCCGAATCGCGCCTCTCGGTCGTAGGGTGGTGGGTTGAGGCGCACTCCGTATCAGTGACAAAAAGAGTGAGAGAAAGCCAAAAGCAAGAGAGAGAGAGACAGAAGATGTGATGTATGTGATATGTGTATGTATGTGTGTATACGAATGTGGCAGCCGAACGAGCGGGTGTAGCGCCGGCACATGTGTGCGAAGGTGTTTCCCAACAACAGAATAACGACGAAGCTACTTGTTGTGGACGGGAGTTAACTGCGCTCATTCAAAGTGTGATGGTTTGAAAACTGAAGAAAATTTATGGATGTCGATAATCTATCAAAATAATTAGATTGTGCCCGGTGAATCAATAAGCCACTACTGTTCCTGATGTAGATATCTCTGCGGAAACGTTTGTTCATCGTACAACTTTGAGAAAAATATTCGATAGTAAAAATAGCGGAGAAAAATCGGCCTAAACGCTGAACGAAAGATTTTCTTTTATTTCTTCAAATAAAGAGTAAGAAAGTTTTTATTAAGAAATAATACAGTGTGAGCCAATTACTATCTTAATACCTACGTTTATACGTTTTTACTTTCTTATCGCTACTCTACTTAGCCGGGTGAGGAAAGCATTGTACTCATGTAAAATTTTTGTTTACCGCTTTTCAAGAGATATCTACCTGAGTCCAAAAAACATATTTTTGCCATTGGTCTTTCTGTCTACCTGTCTGTGTCAAGATAATCTCAAAAATGGATGTACCAATTTTATTGTTTTCTTTTTTGATTTATATAATGGCCGCTGGGAGCATAATCAGCAACAACAAAATAATGTTTCTTAAAGTTGAGATAAATTCGATTCTTTTTGTAAACAACTTTATCCTCATCTATAATAAATATTTTTTACAAAAAATTGGACCGACGTTATTAGTTGATGCACTGAAAAGTATAAAATAATATTACTTCTATTGGTGATAGTACTTTTGAAGTTGTGCAGTTGCATTTAGATTGATAACTTTTGGCACCAACTTCACAAGTACCATCACCAATAGAAGTAATATTATTTTATACTTTTCAGTGCATCAACTAATAACGTCGGTCCAATTTTTTGTAAAAAATATTTATTTCACACTTTTGAGTGTAACATTAGTCCCGAAAATCGTTGAACGTTCACTATACCATATCAATGAAGATAGTACTAGTCCTATTATTACCCACGTATATTCCTTGCTTGTAGTTGTTATTATTGAGATCTCAGAACATCGCTGCGGAAATACACTTGAATATTTTAGCTGTTACCATGTTTACACCGATTTAACTCGAAAACCGTAACTCTAAGGAAAAAATGTTCATTATAAATGTTGCTACAAATAATTATATCTTTCATGTAGTATCGAAAAATTTTCAATTTTGAAATTGTCTTCTCTACATAGCAAAAATACATATTTAACATGCGTCTACCTCGAAAACCGTAACACTTTTGAAAAAATGTTCAATTTAAACGTTTCCTGATCTTGTCCTATCTGTAATTATACCAACTCAGATTTTCGATTTTCGAGAAAATTCGCCCCCTCCACCCCTTCGGGGGCGGTTTTCGAAGGGAAGGAAATTTCGGATTTGCGTTTTTATGAATATGGGACCATTTCTCAATCCCCTTCTTCCAAATGAATCCAAAATCATCAAAATCGGAGCTCGTTTACTATATAAAAGGCGCGCACGAACGAAAAAAAAAAAAAAAAAACCGGACAGTTGAATTGTATACCTCCTCCGTTCGGGGTTCGTCGGTCAAAAATAAAGCGGTGAGAGAAGTTCAAATGTTTTTCTAAATAAATGTCTGGGACTTCATAGCAGCTAGCAAGATTTCAGCAAACTAGGTGTCGTTGAAATGAGCTTCTTTTTTAGGTAAACAAATCTACCTTATTCGTTATGATTGTCATTTGGTATGTTGCTACGAGAGGGCATATTTGATAATAAATTTCTCAAAATTGAATTTGTGAATGTTTTTTTTTCTATAATAAAACAGAAAAATGATGCGCAAACAAGCTAATGAAAACCGCACCTTTATATCTATAGATTACACCCATAGACATCTGAACACTTAGACCAAGCATTTCATTCATAACATGTATCCAAAGGCGATCTGTTATTGTTAGAGAATTGTTTTGCTATTATCCATGTTTAAGAGAGAGACAAAATTTTCCTATAAGAAATTTTGGCAACAGTGTATCTCTGTAGAAGCGTATAAATGCGGTAAAGCGTAGTAACAGCACTCAAATTATGAATCGAACAACGAACAACAATATTCCGACTAGCGAAGAATGCTGACGAACTCATAAATCAGAAGTTGCCATGAAACATAAGAAGTTTGGCAAATATGTTAATCGTATCAGTCGGACACGAACTATTATGGATCAGAAGAATAATGGTTTTGAGATCTTGGATCGCTCTGAAAGACGTATGCGTAGTCTAGGTATTCAGATGTCTATGATTACACCTAACCCAAAATATCGGAGAACATACATTTTATGATTAATTAACAATTATGTTTATCAATATTCTCCAATATTTTTTTTAACAAAACGCTTTAGTTTGAAATTTATCCCAAAATGCAAGTTAATCATTTTTAAAATATGAGAATGGTAATCAAAAATGGATGTCTTTTGTGTTAGGTACTCAAATTTACATTTCAAAACTAGGAGCGATAAAAAGTATACTCATTAATTAAGTGGCAACATTTTATGAAAATAGTCTACGCTTAGGCGCTTATTTATTTATATAGGGTGTTAATTTGAAAATTCCCCACCTTCGAATTCTCGAAATGTGATGATTTAAAGAATACGGAAAAAATGATCGTGCTATCAAAAGCTATCCTCTTATGAATCTAGAATGGTAAAAACTTGCAACGGTCACTGTCTTTTTTAAAAATCGAAAATCAAACCCGATTGCTCCTACCATTTAAGATATTCAAGAGGGTAGCTCCTGGGGACAGAAGGATAAGTATGGGCCAAGCAGATTTTGGTTGAAGAGTTGTGTCCTGGATATTAGTTTTTCCCTTATTTTCCTGTGAGTTTTATGAAGTCACACGAAAAATCCGAATTGGTAAGTCTTTAAATAAACACCCTAAGTATAAATTATACCATTTTTATCAAAAGTTACCATCTAAAATTGATGATGATTCAAGCTGTTCATATTTTTTTATCATTCCTAATTTTGAAATAGAAATTGGACTAACAAAAAAAGACAACCTAGGCTAATTTTCATTTTTATATTTTAAAGTTAATTAACTTATATCTTAAATTGCTGCATTTTTTCAATAACTTTCAAAATATGTATAGCATTTATATCAAAAAATTGGAGAAGAAAATGAAAAACTTGTCAAAATCCATTGAATTATCATTAAATTGTGGTTCTCCGATATTTTAGCTTAGACTTGACCTAAAGTTCATAATGATCAATTGGAAAAAACGAAAATATCCTGACGCAGATAGGTATTATTTTGGCAGCAAACGTAATTTTGATTTTTAATTTAATGAACTGTGAAAGGCTGTTGGATCTTGGTATCGTGTAAAAAAGTAATCAATGATAATTTAAATATTCCTCCTGTCAGAATAAAGAGGTGTTTCTAATGTTCTCTTCTGATGAAGAATTAATTAACTGAGAATTTCTCTTTCAATCATAAAAAGGAGTTAGTTATTTAATTCGATTTTGCGTTAGACTATAGAATAGTTACTCGTAAATAACCTTTCATGTAAACTAGGACCGACTCTATTAGATAAGGCAATGGAAACTATTAATCAATTATAGGTACCATTTGGAAATACAATTTATGAAAGACATTGCTCAGTCTTTTTCCCCGGTATTTTTGAGGAAACATACATTACGGATTTCCAAAACCAGTATACGTTTATTATGCTTATCGCTCGTACCTACATCCATAGGTAGGTTACATAAAAAAAAAAAATCCCGATGGCCTGTAGTCAGCGGAAAGGTAAATTTTTCAAAATTCATTGAATTGAAATTTTAACAACCTTTTCATAGGTATACCTACATGTTATTAAATAAAATTGTCATAGCCTTGCGGTTAGAGGTTTTTGTTTTGGCTGTTGAATATAAAGCAGACAGGGTTCGAGTCCACTTCAAGGCAGATTTTTTTTTCGTCTATTTCTTTTCAATAAATATACTATATATTTTTTTAATCAGGGTCTATATTAAGATCTCCAGAAAATGTACAATTACATCAAATTTATATTGAGTGTTCATGTTTTATCAATATTTGTTATTTTTCTTTATTAATTTTTATTTTCTTACCTGTGTATTTTATGAAAAATTGCTTTGAACAAAAGTTGTAGGTACTGATTATATCTATAACCTAAAATTATTTTTAATAATATTTACACTACTGCTCTTTTTTGATAATTTTTTTAAATGTTTGAATGGTCGCCATTTTGAAACTACTTACCCGATATTGCCCAATAACGAACTCGACCGAGATATTTAAAAGATTGATTTTTGTAGCAAATTTGAACTTGATACCTGCAAAACTGCGACCTCTATCCTGTTAACAAATTTCGTAATATCCCATATATATATATATATATATATAATGAATTTTTAATGATTGGGGTTGCAGTCAAAATGCCAATAAAATTAAAACTCTTTAATCACGATTTTTGTCCCGATAAAGGTAACAAGCGTTACCGAAAGCTCGACATTGATTAAAGAGTTTTAATTTTATTGGCATTTTGACTGCAACCCCAATCATTAAAAATTCATCATTAATTAGACAGTCAAGAATTTACAATTCATTTTATATATATATATATATATATATATATATAAACTTTTGAACTAAATGTTTTTTTGAACTAACTTATAGACATATAACAACATGCCGTTGAAATTTTTTCGAAATTCAAAAGTGTGAACGATCGCAATAGGTATATTTCTATAAGAAATTTACCTAACAAACACTGTATAAGTACCAACTCCGTCCGTTCTTTGAAGTCGGTCGAAGAGCATACGTGCAGCGCACTCTCCAGCACTCTCTATCAACACCTCAATGGTGATTTATTATCTGAATCCGTGGTGAGATTCAATATAAACAATTTAACCGAAAAATAGCTATTCTGAACGTAATACGGATGTAAGACGTAGGTGATAATAGGTGTGTTCTCGGTCTATTTTTATTAATAATAATTTTAGAGGTGGAAACATTTACGCGTTAGAAATTTCAGTGATAAATGACTTTATATTTTTAGTTCAGAAGTTTTTGTTGAGATGAATTTTGGTTTTTTCAAACAGCGAAGATGTTAAAGAACAGATTTTTTCTCACCTTCAACATGGAAGATTGTTTCAAAAAATTATTGATGGCTTTGGTTTCGAGACTATCAATCATCATCAAAATAAGACAAATAATATATAATTTCTTGGTAATTAAATTTATTTGAAGCTTGACTTTGGAGAAGGAGATTACCTACAATTGCTTAGTGTTTTGGTTTTTTGCACGGATTCTGATGATTTTTCATTGATGATATGACCTTTCCCACAAATTTACCCATAAGGATGTGCAAATGAAAATCAGGATTACATGTCTTGAGAAGAGGTACCTACCATATTCTACATTTTGATCAAAAGAATGAGGTACATATACCTACAGTTCGCATTTTGTTCTATATGCTCGTGAGTTTCAAAAGTTAATTGTGCTCTGATTTTAATTTAGTTTTTCATTGGAAAGATGGGTACTGAGAGATGGTCCCATACTGAATATTTCGAAATCCTTTCCCCAAATGTGTTGGAAGGGGCAATTTTGTTTTAAATCGGTCGAATATATACATATGAGATTTGTCCTCTTAAAGTACCTAAGTTATTATATTCCTGACGAAATTCGATCCATCCATCTCAAGCACATTTCAAAATATTTGTAATAACTGAACATAACTGAAATTTTGGAATAAATATTTTTTACATTAAGAACCAAACTTGTTAATTCGTGCACTGGAAAGTTCAAAATAATATCAATTATATTGGTAAGTGCTAGTATTTTTGAAGATCATGACAAGTCATCTAATCCATGGCACCCATTGAATGAGTATTTTTGGATTTGATATTTATCTCATATAAGAAAGCATGCAATACCTGATTAAACTAATTAATAACATAATCTTGTTTGTTTATCAATCATAAATAAATGAAAAATTTATGGGCAGCTGTTCCAAAGTACAATATCTACGTCATTTCTCGCGAGCCGTTAACTCTTGCAATTTTTTCATTTTGTAAATTATTATACCTGGACATGAATTAAACTGGACGACGACGACAAAGCGTCAAGGCGAATTAGGCTCACCATTAATTACCGAGTCGCCAACAATTACACAAAGAAGCAACAATTATTTAAAATATATAGCTCAATTCCAGCTCGAATCGCGATAAGGCAGCCCGCGTTTCTGCAACATGCATTAAAGTCCAAGGGCCACTGCCATAATAAATCAAACCGATAAATATTTATTTCTTATTTTCCGCGTCGGTGCAATATTCATTCACGTGCAATTTTCAGGTAAACGCTTCTATTATTGGGTATAAAGAACGAGATGGCGCTGCTCTGATAGCTATCTAGGAAGCGAGAAAGAAAACAAACGTCACAAATATTATGTAATTAAGACGTTTGAAATGGGACTTAAGTATTTATTGTGTTTCTATGTGCGTGCAAGAGAGATAGAGAAAACGAATGAATTTGACGTGTGCGCCTTTGGCGGTATCGCGTATGTACAGGTATATATTTATTTATTATTCTTTGGCCGGATTTATTGAGAATTGTGGGCGGATTTGCGCTCGTGAAGGTATTTGCTCGAGACATGAGAGGTCGCATGAGTTGAACAGGGATTTGAAAGGTCGGTTCAATGTTGCTGTTGCGATAAATACCTAATATTGTTTGATAAGTTGCGGCAGTTTTAAAGAACGCGAAAGTCAAATTTTGAGATCAGTTACACTTCAGTAATTCGGATTATGCATAACAATCAACTGCCGCAGAATTCATATTCCTACTGCATATATGTACGTAGGTAGGTATAAGTATTTTTTCCATGTTATTCGTTTTGTTATAATATCACTTTGAACGAACTTTTTTATTCCAATTGAAAAATATTTTTATCTAATATTGCCTACTCAAGGAACATTTGATATAGAATAATAAATAATACAATAAAAAAAGCAAACATAGGTACATCCGAATTGTACCTATACCTCCTCCTTTTTTTAAGACACTCAAAAATTCAAGCATTCACTTAGTTCTTCCAAATGTTTAACAACATGTATTTCCTTGAAGATTCATCGATAATTTCTGCCTAAAAAATGTCTTGGTTTCTTCTCAACTATTACTTCTAGTTTAGTTGATTGTCCAGAAAGAGGTTTCTCCTAAGTCATCTCGAACACTCTACAGACTCTAAAAAATATAGTTTATCGACAAGAAGTGAAATATTAAAATGTAAAATTCATATTATGCATAACATTTTTTAATTAACGCAGTGCTACGTTGTTGTGGTGTATTATTGCACAGGTTTATACTTATAAATAAATATTTCTTAAAAAAAATTGGACCGACGTTATTAATAGGTGCACTGAAAAATATAAAATAATATTAATTCTATTGGTGCTGCTACTTTTGAAGTTGTGCAGTTGCAGTTAGATTGATAACTTTTGGCACCAACTTCACAAGTACCAGCACCAATAGAATTAATATTGTTTTATACTTTTCAGTGCACCTACTAATAACGTCGGTCCAATTTTTTGTAAAAAATATTTATTTCGCACTCTTGAGTGTAACATTAGTCACGAAAATCGTTGAACGTTCACTAATAGCATACCCACGTATATTCTTTGCTTGTAGTTGTTTTTATTGAGATCTCAAAGCATCGCTGCGGAAATACGCTTAAGAATTTTATATGTTATCATTTTAACACCGATTTAACTCGAAAACTGTAACTCTAAGGAAAAAATGTTCATCATAAATGTTGCTACAAATAATTGTCTTTCATTTAGTATTGAAAGATTTTCAATTTTCGAAAGAAATTGCCCTCTCTACGTAGCAAAATTGAGAAACTAACATATCTCTATCTCGAAAACCGTAACTCTTTTGAAAAAATGTTCAATTTAAACGTTTCCGGATATTGTCATGTATTCAATTATACCACCTCAGATTTTCGAGAAAATTTTCCCCCTCCACCCCTTTGGGGGCGGTTTTCAGAAAGAAGGGGATATTGGATTTGCGTTTTTATGAATATGGGACCATTTCTCAATCCTCCTCTTTCCAATGAATCAAAAATCATGAAAATCGGAGTTCGTTTACTATATAAAACGCGCGGTCAAACAAAAAAAAGCTACCAGTCGAATTGTATACCTCCTCCGTTCAGGGTTCGTCGGTCAAAAAAACATTCGGATAGCTTTTATGAAATGTCTATCTGTAATAAAAATTAAATGCTGTTCTTAGGTAAAAACATAACTTGAGAATGGCCTAAAGTAGGTTTATTGGGAACGAAGCAATAGTCGTCCGGAAAATTTTAAAATTTAAGCCTAGAGAGTAGAGAGTGCTTTTTAAATGGATTTTTCTTATGAACTCAATACCATGACGCACGATTCGAACAATGGATGTATGTAGTAATTCTCTTTTGCTTTGTTTGTTATGGTCCTAGAAAAGTTTTCATGAAGAAAATTACACAATTACAAAGTCGGATTTTTTTACTTTTGTGTTGTTTCACAATCTGTTCAACAAATAGTTATTTCTCCAATTTAGATTTGTTAACACGCTTTTAATATCTTTTCCCTGATTCATCGTTAAAAACAAATATTATTAAAATTTGAACAGAACAACGTCTATCAGGTCAGCTAGTTGACAATACAAAATCAGATAAAAAGCAATAACCGCAAACCATATCGTTATAATATTTCAAATTTCCCTAGTAAATTTTGGTCATAGAAATGTAAGATTTGTGTGTGTAAGATCACTGGGCTCGTTTTCGCTAGAGGTTTTTTGTTATTTAAATTTAAAAGATAACTATTGTAACAAATTATTCAAAACTAAAATATGAAAAAATAAATAACCAAAATCGTGTGCAGGTGTATAATAAATAACTTGATTAGCGACTGAAAGTACTCGTTCTATATACCTACATATCTCCCTACGCACTCTTTCCAATAACGACAAAAACGTCTGAACTGCGAGATTTTTTTTAATGCCCAAAGATAAAATTTGCCCTCAACACTCGGCAGCGCATCATAGTGCAATTAATAGCACCTCTCAGCTTTAGCTATCTGCTCATAAGAAAATGCTCCATTTTTGACCTAAATGAGAGGCTACATTAAAAATATTACTTCAGTTCAAATAAAACCTAGCTTTCGATCTATATACCTATAATTTTGCACAATATGTTTAATCTCTCAATCTCTTTCGAAGAGAGAATAAACTTAGATTTCATCAAGTTATCAAAACATGTTTCATTTGTCAAAACATCTACAATTTTCAAGGTAACACATCGCAAAATAAAGAACCGAATCCATATGTGCAGGTAAATACTAACACGATTAGCGACTGGAAGTGCATTTCCACAGCTCGTTCCATATACCTATCTCCTTCCGCACTCTTCCCCAGAAACAACAAAAACGTCCAAACTGCGATATTTTTACGACCGAAAATAAGATTTACCTACCACACACGGCAGCGCATCACAAAGTTAAGAGTATTATAGTCCTCATTAGCCCGATGATGTATCCCCTGATCGTCGGGGATGCGTGTAAATTTGACATTCGGTCGTCGTTAGTGACTTCCTAACACATTGATGTTGTGAAATGTGTCATGTAAGCTCGCAAGGCATCTCTATAATATACCCGGAGACATTCTATTCCCCTGGCCCCGGCAATTCGTCACTCGACGAGAGCACACATTATTTTATACATAGCAACTTGTGTCTATCTCTGTCGTTTGTTTCTGTGTGGCAAGACACACAACACAAGCGCATCGTGTGAAACGTCCTGTCTCATTTAAAAACTATTATTTATGTTCACCACTGTCGGAGAATGCCGCGCACAACAGCAGCAGCATCAGCTAAACTTTTGTCTTCGTCCTTCTACTGCCATCATTCATACGACGTTTCTCCTTCTCTTTCTAACGATCATCTGACACGAGAAGATGATACGTACTCGCGAAATGTGAGCATTTATTTTGTCATGGAAGGATGATGGTAAATTGCCCCACAGCCAGCTAAGAGTATGTTGTAGGTGCACAAAAAGCCTAAAGTGTAAAACATCTTGTTAAATTCATTACCTATGCAAATTTAATTCGATGTTGAGTTGTTTTATAAGTGTCTCTGTTGTATACCTATATATTGTTAGTTGTAAGTGAACAAACGAACACGAGTTATCTATCCCATTTTTATTGAACTCCCTCATCCGATGCTGAAGACCACCTGTCTATTCACCTCTTTGGTGAATGTTTAAGATCTCAGTTTCCATTTCTTGTGAGTTTTACCTTCATACAGAGCTACTCATTCTAACAGCTCTCCCTTGAATCCGTCTTACTACATCTGCTATCTTGCATTCTTCGGAGATGAGTATTTCCTGTAGATTCCAAGTCATTAAAATCTGTCATCTGAGTAGTAGTTAAATCCATAGAGTAAATGGATTACTCAAATCTTTTTGGGTACTCTATAGCCATGATCTAGGTACATTACATACCTATTTGTTATATGTATACTATTTTTCCATCATTAAGTGGAATTTAAAATACTTACTTGGAGTATCTCCGTGCCATACATCGTTTCTATTGCAACGTTAGAAAAACTCATGCAAAAGTTCCAAGTCATTAAAATCTAAGATGTCATCTGAGTAGTAGTTAAATCCATAGAGTAAATGGATTAGTCAAATCTTTTTGGGTACCCTATAGCCATGATCTAGGTACATTACATACCTGTTTGTTATATGTATACTATTTTTCCATCATTAAGTTGAATTTAAAATACTTGGAGTATCTCCGTACCTTACATCGTTTGTATTGTAACCTTAGAAAAACTCATTATATGCAAAAAAGGTGAAGCCACGCTGACAGTTGAATTAGTGTCAATTGTTAGACGTGACGCTAATAATGTGTTGTTTTAATACAAAACAATGAATTAGTGTTTTTTTTGACCTAAGTAGTTGTTGATATACATTTCTGTAAATAGTGTATATAAATCGAACCCAGTTATTCCTGTTTCTGTTACAGTATTATGATTAATTTTTGTGTCGAGCTGTCTATCCGTACTCTATAGTTCAGCTCATCCAGACGTCTTCTAGTCTCCCAATAGACATAATAGGTATATGCAGGATAAATATATTTAATATACTTTTCAGTTTAATTGAAATATTGGAATCGATCTCAGTTCAATAACACTGGTGATCTCTTCTTGGATGTGACAAACAAATATTCTTTAAATGTTGTAAATGTAAAATTATTTTAAGATATTAACCATATTTTTCATTATCAGGGATGAGATCCCACACAAATCGTAATTTCTCGGTAGTTTTTTCTCGACTTTAGCAGTCGCTCTAGATACCTCTGGAAGAAGTAGGTAACAGGTAAAGCTGATATAGGTACTAAACAAATAATAAGAAAACCTAAATGTTAACGGGAGTCCTTATACAATTAACTTTTCTTTTTGCTCTGTCTTTATAATAGCAGTAGGTATATTTTGCACCGTAATAAGTAGACAGTTCTTGTATGGAGATAAGGAACTCTTCGTGTGCAAGATCTACTCACACTTGGCCGACCTTATTTCATCTGCAATTTATTTTCACCGAGTTTTATACATCACTGAAGAGCAAACAAAATTCTTCTTATATAATAGCTCTATAATATCCAATATGGCATCCATATAGACCAACAAAGTTGATGATGTTTGCGATGAAATTTAAAATTATGTATACAAATATATTTTTGTTGAAAACATCCTCCAACAATGTTTCGTCTGATTTGATTTTTCTTTTGAATAATGATAAAGTTATAAGGCTTTTTAAAAAAATTATGATTTAATTGTTTACCGAAGAACCCCGAACGGAGGGGGTATACAATTCCACTGTCTGCTTTTTTCTGGTTTGTGCGCGCATTGTATATACTAAACGTACTCCGACTGTGATGATTTTGGTTAATTTCAAAGAGGATACTTGAAAAATGGTCCCATATTCGAAAAACTCAAATCCGAAGTCTTCTTCCCTCCGAAAGCTACCCTGAAGGGAAGGGAATCGAAAATTCGAGATGGCAGAATCAAAAATACGACAATATCCGGAAACGTTTAAATTGAACATTTTTTCAAAAGACTTACGGTTTTCGAGTTACATTGATGTTAAAATCTCACATATGTGTATTTTCGCTATATGGAGGGGGCGATTTCTTTCGAAAACTGAAAATCTGAAGGTACCACATGAAAGACAAGATTATTTGTAGCAACATTTATATTGAATATTTTTTCCTTAGAGTTAGGGTTTTCGAGTTACTGCGGTGGTAAAATGGTTAAATCTAAAATACTTATGCGTATTTCCGCAGCGATGTTCTGAGATATCTACATGAATATACGTTGGTAATAGTATAAGTTCTATTTTCTTAGGTATTAGTGAACGTTCAACGAATTTCGTGTCTAATGTTAGACTCAAAAGTGTGAAATAAATATTTTTTACAAAAAATCGGAGCGACTTATTAGTTTGTGCACTGAAAAATATGAAATAATATAAATTCTATTGGTGCTGGTACTTGTGAAGTTGGTGCCAAAAGTTATCAATCTAACTGCAACTGCACAACTTCAAAAATATAAGCACCAATAGAATTAATATAATTTCGTATTTTTCAGTATACCAACTAATAACGTCGTTCTAATTTCTTGTGAAATATATTTATTCTCAAAATATTCCATAAACTCAAGTAGTTGGAATTTGTTTTGTGAGGAGCATTAAGTTACAAATACAGTTATCTAAGAAATTTCCCAACTAAAATATTTTTTATCTATTTTTGTTTAAAAGATACCCATACATCCAACCAACCAACAACCAATAGATAGATAGATAGAATAGATACAAGGCAGATTTGTTACCAATGTTGGGTAGAACAATACTTATACGAGTATAGCAGTACCTGCTTACCTACAACAAATTAAATTTTATTAGCTTAACTTTAACCATAGAATTATCATATTTTCATAATGTTTCCATAATTCTACACTAAGTTATCCAGAAGTCTGGAAATTGATGATAATTGAATCTTCTCTACTCAAAGCTGTTTTATTTCACACAAGTAAAAAAGGCAAGTAATGTAGCTTCTGCTTGAAATTTCAGTAGATACTTCGCATACACAAATTGCTATTCCAGGAATAACAATTACTACTACTCGTAAAATCTATCCATTGCAATTTTCCACCCCAAAGCCCACTGAACTTATACCCGGCAACATTGAGGCATTCTATTTCAATTAATTCCCCGTTGGATGATCATCATCATCATCATACGACTTGGCAAAAATTAATGCGAACGTCTTCAGCAGGAACATACACAATCATTCACGAGCAGTTAATCGCCAATATCCAGAAAAATACTATGTAAACGCTTCTTCGAGCCTTACGAACACCTAACATAGGGACCAGATTATCACAAGCCATAGTGATGTTCTGGTGGAGTGCACTAAACAAACAAGTCTTCAAGTTTGTGGAGGAAACCCCGCGGTGGGCCAATTATCTGTTCGCGGGGAGTGTGACAGGGTATATGTACGGATAGAGAGGAGAATATGAACGGAATGCGGAGACTCCCCGTGTGGACGATGCGGGACCGACAGACAAAATGTTTTCTAGACGGGTGGAACTCAAGTTGTGATTTCGAATGATCGCCAGCTGTCACCGGTTGATTTTCTCGTTGATTATATGGATTCCAATGAGGGGACGACTTTTTACTTAGGTAGGACAGTTCCGGTCTAGTTATCTATGCGTAAATGTGAGTTAATGGGTAACCGAGAATCAAGTTTGTGGAACATGATTTTGAGAAATATGTACATAAGAGTTCGAGTAATGTCAAATTTAAAGTATTCGGGAAATAGTCCCTTATTTAATATTGCTAAAACAAATTTTAAATTTTTCGTAAAAAATTAACTACCTACTGACCCCCCTTGGAGATGAAAAATACTTAAAAATAAAAAAAAATAATATAATAATATAATTGGTGAAGATTTTGAAGAAGTAGTGGTTGTTTTTCTCCCCAGTTTCTACACCAATGGAAAGTATGGTTTTGAGGCGCCCATTTGAACCACCAATGTTTTCTACAGAAAAAGGTACTATTGGTCGTGAGCTCCAAAGTCGATCGTTTTCTAGAAAAATCAACTTTTATGTTGTAAAAACACGATCAATTTTAACTTTTGTTACTGGTTCTAACGTTTACATAAATTTTGTTGAATTGGTAATAAGAAACAAAAATGGTATTTCAAAAAAATTACCGTGTTTTTTCAACACAAAAGTTGATTTTTCACAAAACGGTCGACTTTAGATCTCACGACCAAGAGTACCTTTTTGTGTAGAAAACATTGGCGGTTCAAATGGGTTCAAAACCGTACTTTTTCGATTGGTGTAGAAATTGGGGAGAAAAACAAACACTATTCCTTCTAAATCTTCACCAATTATGAATTAACAAAAATTATTTTGATTGGAAAATGCTTAAAGCCGTTTTCAGTACGATAAACGGTTCCGGAGATATTCACAAAAAGCGAAAATTTTTTTTCAGTTCCATTACCCTGTACCTCGAAAATGGTGCATTTTAGATGGGAAGTTAATATAAAATTTTACATATTTTTGGATGAGCTATCACATCCTCAAGTTCTGCGCATATATTATGAAACACCCTGTATTTTGAAATCGCTAAATATGAGTAAACGTTCGACTAATTGGGTAACTCACTCGAAACTCTAAAATAAATATTTCTATTGATTCTGAAGCTTTTAACGTTGGTGCCAAAATTCTTTTATGTACCAGTTAGTGCATAACTTTAAAATTACCTGTGTAAATAATAAAAGTCAGTACCATATTTCTTGTAAGACATATTTATTCTTCATGCAATTTAATCCCCAATCCGCTAGTCAAATTCCGATTTCCATTTCATGCTAAAAATCAAAGACCTCCCGTAACAGCGGATTCTTATCTGGCAAGAAATTATCTGAACCGATGAACACGAATCCCTCAAGAAATCAACATCAACGTTGACTTGACATATACGTGAGAAGCATTCAAATCGAATTTATTAATGTTGTAGATATATATACCTACGTAGGATTCATATATGTATGCTTATATGAATGTAGCGTGAAACCTCCTGAGGAATGGATGAAAAACAAGGCGAACATCTTTAGACGATCCCGTGACAATTAGTAACGAAGATGGGGAAATAACAAAGAAAGAGAAAGATTGATTGTCAGACTGTAGAATAGAGAAAGCTATATATTCCCAGATTAATGTAAAATTTACACATATCGCATATCTGAACCAAAGAGAAATCAGAAATCCGAAGAAGAATTCTTCTCGATTCACGCGATATTGCTAAGTTTGAAATTCTAGCACCTAAATCATCGAACACTTGCCGAGTAAATATTATGTGAAATGTACCTACAGCTGAACAGTTCAATATTGCCGAACTTATCTTACCAAAATCGGTGAATTTTTACTAGAGAAAATGCGACAATAAATATAAAAGAAAATGGTGCGTCTATATACAAGACTTGCTTGCCACTGTGAAAAAGGTGGTAGAGGACTTTAGGAAGAATGTTTCAGACAAATTTAATAAAAATAAACTTTCTGCACCAGCTTGAAAAATACCAGCACCAGTGGAAGTAATAAGAAGTATTATAATTGTAATTGTAATTTTCAGTGCACCAGCTATAACAAAATTGGTCTCAGGTTTTGTGCAAAAATTTTATTTCACTTTTTGAAAGTAGGTGTCATTAGTCATCAAAATCTTTACTACTGCTGTAACTCGCAAACTGTATTTTGTCTTGAAAAATATCTTATTTAATTCTTGCTAAGTATAGTCTCTGTTAATTTTATATTTATGTTTTCGATTTTCGGAAAAATGCCTCCTGTATAGCGGAAACAAATATATTTCAGACTTTACCACTGCTGTAACTCGCACACCTATGTTTTTTAAATGGCCAATTTAAACGTTGCCGGACATCGCCTTTTCTTTAATTTTGTCGTCTGAAATTTTCAATTTTCGAAAAAAATGCTTCCTCCACCACCTTTTGGATATGTTTTGGGGGGAAGGACACATTGAACTTTCTCTCAATGGGACCACCTCTCAACAGTCCTCTTTAAAAAAAAAACAAAAATCATTAAGATCGAAGCACGTTTACTATGCAAGAAGCGCGAACAGTAATAAAAAAAAGCAGAAAATCAGTCGAAGTGTAAGTATACCTACTTATTTTTTCTGGAAGTCAAGAAGAAAGCAACAAAATTGGTCTATTAGTTTCCGAGATAATTCAGGCACACTCAAATAGAAACAAAGATAGACCAATAGCTGAAAATAAGTTCTAAGACTCCGAACCCGAAAACGTATAAATTTGTTGGAAACTGGACACCGCAAATTTTGCACGATTGTCTATAGTCTATACATATAATAAAACAATAGAACCCGCTGCGTCTTTATTTGCCATTATATACATAAGTAGCCATAATGAAGAATATACAATAAGAACTAAAGTAATATGAGATTACAAGAATATCAAAAGTTTTCAAATGAATAAGGTAATAAATAGTGAAAATCCAATTTTATAAGATTCAATCATAAAGCAACTCAAATTGCAATAGCTGAAATTTATTTTTAGAAAAGTCAATTAATTATTCATGTTCTAAATCTAATCTTTCTAGTTTGAAATTATCTTGTAATTCCAGAGCATTCAATTCACTGGACGTCAACAAATATAACAAACTAGGTATACATTCTCGCGAAACAAATAAACAAGCATTCATAAATTCTCTCCACCTTTGAAGAAAAATCAAGAGCTCATATGACACTTTCTACCTCATAAATAAAGACTCTAGGTATATTAATTATCACAAACGTAGAGTACCAACCATAATATGGAAGCGTACCAATGAATGCATTTTTGCCCGGCGCCTTTCTTTCTAATTAATTCCCATGCCAACTGGAAACACAATAATTTCACGACAGTGTCGGAAATAACATGCTTCTTCTGGGAACTACGCCATATTGTCACGAAACGAATGGACGGAACGACAACAGTCAAGAATGCTCGACACGAAAGAGCATAAAAAATGACGAAAACTTGAAATTATGTTTGGAATGAGAAACTGGCAGGGTTGCCATCCTATGAGCAGAGCTATTGAAACGATAAAGGTTTCAAAAACTTTAAGATTTAATGATATCAACAACGTAAAGCTCTAACTAGAAACTGGAAGATAAAAGTGAAGCAAAACATTGCGCAAAAATCCATTTGGAAGTTTTTTTTCCTGATGGAAGGATTTAAAATTGCACTAGAACTATAATTTTCTTTCAATATAAGATCTTGATCAGATTGTACGTAGTTGCATGAAGTTGAGAATCAGAAGTATGAAATAATTATCCTAACCACAATTGGGTTCTGTCAAATACCTACAGTTTCGCCGCCTGACGACCAAATACCTGATTATAACATGGGAAAAATTGAGACGTACTTATAATCATAATAATAATCAATTTATTTTTATTTAAATTATAACTACTATCTATCAGATAGGCATTGGCATTTGACTTAATAATTGAGAAAGGAGAACTTTGTGTTCTTACGTCAAGAGCTTCTGTCCGTGATAGTACATACCTATTTCAAATTAAGATGTAGATATACATTTTTACTGTAAAGTATTTTCCAGAAATTCAAGAAAACGGAAGAGATACGATTCTATTGTTGTTTCAGATAATAAAAATAATCCGCCGGGGATCGGTTAATCACCTAACCTAACCTAACCTAACTCAGTGTAAAGGCCATTTTTACAAGAAAAAATATTGGATAAAATATAACAATATGATGTGCTTGCATTATTCTCTAGATCTATTTTTTCAGAAGTTTTGAACGAATGAAATATCAACACTTTATGTTACATTTTGATTAATTAGGACGGGGTTTTCTTCCAAACTATGATCTGACCACATTCAAGTACTAAATTTATCTTATGTGTCTAATAAAGATTCGTTTTAACCAAACAAAAACCGCACTTATATCTATTATTTGCTAGCTCAAACTTAAGATTGAACGTAATACTATCCGGATGGACGGATAGACAGACAAATTTGTGAAATTATAGCTTTGTCAAGCATGGATGGATAAAATATAGTTCCTGGGTAAAGCACTCAACTACGGAACGCCTAATAAATATGGATACATCGCTAGCAAATCAAGTTTGCAGATTTTGTTGGCAACTCCGTATAAAACAGATGTTGCACTTTAATCATAAAGTTGTAGACGCGACAATATTTATACATCGCCAGAGAGGATCCGACATGTCCTAAACAAAATTTCACCGCTGACCAAATAGCGATCTCTCAATTAAAGCTCGCTAACACCAACAATTTTGGCTCGCGGCCAAAAAGCAGGGACCACCCGTGAGCTCGGTGCTGATAGGCGAATAAATGTACATAAGGAGAACCAGTGTCGGACTCAATAGGTAGACAGAACACAAAGTTAGGAAGTCGAGCACTATAGACGCTGAACATTAGATATATGAAGTGTGTTGGTAACTCAACAAACTGGATGAAAGTACCTACGTAATGTGATTACGTCGATGATTTTTCGGATTAAGGTAACCGTCGTCTAATATGCAGGACAGAATATTATATCAAGGATTTTGAATTTAAAACCTAGCTGGATATTTTTCCTGGATGCCGTTCTTTATCAGATGAGAAGCAGTTACAATCTACTATCCGTAGTTATGCCAAGTAACACTTTCAAATATTGCCATTCATAACCGAAAATAAACTAAAAGATGATATACCTAAGGGTTATTGTTGTAGTTTCAAAAACAGTTTCCTTACGCACTGCCGGGAAATTTAAATAATTAGTCAGAGCCCCTCTTATGTTATCTAGTACGTTCTTCAACTCTTCGAATAAGGTGCTCAATGTCTTTAATAATTAAGTCCTCGGTAAATTCAACTACATGTATTACTCAGCCAGGAAAATGACCCAAACATCCAATTCTCTTGTCTAATGTATCTCCAATAGGTGAAAGATCAGGAGAACAATCTGGCTAGTGAAGAACGGTAACTTGCGAATCACGAAAGAAGCTGGTAGGCAGTAGCATAAAGCTCTAGAATATTGTGTATGTAATCCTGAGAATTCATGTTTCTTTCAAGGAATAGAGACCTGATTTTATATGAAATTGCAGCCTATAACAAAACTCCTCAGGTAAGTTCTAAACCAAATTGAGTTTCCTGCCTTTCACCACATCTGCGGTAGAATCGTCTTTGTCGATCAAGGGTCGATAAACAAAATCAACACTGATCACTGACCAAACTTGATTTCACCTGATTCCACTGGATACACTATTAACAACAATGCAATCTTGTCCCTGTGTGGATCAAAAGCAAGATGAGATGCGGTCGATAAGACTATGAGCCAAAAGACCTTATCTTAATTAACAAATATCGTCTGCTATAGCCTGCGGTTCATGTGTCACTAACCTAGAAGTATAAACTCGGTCTATCAGGGCATTTGCTTTTAAAAGGCGCTCTTCACTGTGTGTAGTTCTCTACGACATTGTTGCCTTTGCTCTATGGTTTATTAAATCCAAACTCGAAGTATATATCATGGATGTATTTCTACCAATCGCATGCCAGTTTCTCAAAATGATCTGGCTTCATGCAGCCCTTTATACTTATCCTATCCAAATAAACTTATAGTCCTTGGGCCCAGACCTAAACTTATTCTTCGAAATCCGCTATTTCAAGAGTTCGTATATAGCTTCATTATATTAACCAGCATAACTTTTTTTGTATTTGCGCAAATTCTTGGAAATGGGGCGTTTTTTTTTCGATAGCTTTGTCCAATAAATTATTCGGAGAATACATACTGCCCAAGGCCTAAAGGTAAGTAAAAAGGCATGGGAGGCAGGGAAACGCTCCATTTTTCAGAATTTTATTAATACGATGCCTCAAAAGAGCGGATTTTGACAAATAATTTTAAACAAACACTATTAACTAATGAAAATTAGCATATGAGCAGCATGTGCTGTTTGTAAAAAATAGTACAGAAAACTAGAATTCTCATAATAACTGGAATTAAATTTTTAATACCATCTACTTTCAGTACTTTATATAATATGACGATTTTTTTATGTTTTACTCTGTTATGTTGAACTTTCAATGCCACACAGTATATTGATGAAATTGAAGCGTTTTTGTTACATACGAGAGAAATTTAGAAGAATTTGCGTATCACTTTAAGCCCACAAGGCCGCTCCTGGAGCTGTTACTCGATGTGACAATTTTCCTGATTCAGCAGTAGTGAAAAGTTGTATTGTTTTTCGCACTAGCGCCATCAATGTTTGGACCACCCATTAACGGTTGACTTTTTTTGATGACTAAAAATAGTCAATCTCCTTTCTACGAGGTGATGAAGAAACGATGGGCATTATTGGATGGCAAAGTTGAGCCTATCTAATTTTAGTTCTGCTAACGATGATCGTTACCTAAACATAGAAACGGCGCTTTTCTTTTGTTCTGAAAGCGGCAGAGTATACAGCTGGCTCGGAGTTTTTGATGTTTTTCGACGGTACTTATGGTTTATTAACGAAAAAGCCGGTGTCGGTTGAACAGACGTCAAGGATGTTACGTCCTAGCTAAAAATAAGCTCTATTTCTTGGGATGGACGGTATTTAATGTGGTATTACTGGAAAAAATTGAAAACTACCACCGCATATATGTAATGAACTTGCTCATTATGCGAATCGTTGATTCATACCTATTATTGTCAGATATTTTGTTGTCAACATATAGCTTTGATTATTCCTTGAAATGACATATCTGTCAAGAGAACAATGTTAGGTACATAAAAATATGTTTGTTTACAAAGAAATTTGTGTATCCATATGGAAATTTTGGTGCTAATGGAGTTGAATGTAGTCCGAACGGAATCTTGGGGTTGGAGGATTTTGGAGATTTTTGTGACTTTTCATGGATTTTTCGGGCACAGAGGCCACAGAGTTCTGCCGGCACAACCTGGTATCATATTATGAATGTTCTTACACCTATTCTTGTGCAATAAAACTGACATGAAATATAGATAGACGAAGACTGAAATAATGAAACTCAATACTTGTATCTGCTTCAAGCATTTTATGAAATAAAAAAAAAGCAAATGGTGAAACCAACACCAATCAATCTGTGATGTCTGCGATTTTTTTATTGCTGATGTGACGTTTATATAACTCAATTTGTATGGTGCCTTCGGCTGTATAGAAGCGACATTAAAAGAACACTGAGGAAGATTAATGGCCAATGTGTTGTCAAATGACAGCTCAAATACTTCGTAATATCGATGATTTGTACCATAATTTATAGCTGAATGTGATTGCACATTATTTTTTTTTTTTCGATATTCATGAACATATAGACGCGTTCATTATCCTGCGAAATCCAACTGATCATCAATAACTTCATATATTCATTTGATACAGCTTGATGAATATGATCGAGGTAGATTTTTCTCTGATTAGGTTATTTGTTTGGTAATAATTATAGTGGTACAGGTTTTATAGATTTCCATAATATGTTTTCAATGTATTTTATCCAAAATGAGATTCATTCAGAATTGACTACAGTCTATATCTGAAGATTTGCATGTAAGAGATGAAGTTTCATTTATTGGTAAATAGACATATCGATAAAACTCCTAAAATTTTCAATATAAATATTTTTTTACAAGAAATAGTACCGATTTTATTAGTTCGTGCACCAATAGAATACTTACAGCACCAACTTCAAAAGTACCGGCATCAATATAATTAAGCTTACTATGATTTTACCGACGAAACCCGAACGGAGGAGGTATTCAATTCGACTGTCTGCTTTATCTTTAATCTCGTCAAATCAAAAATTCAATTGATTCAAAAAAATTCCCCCTCTCCACCTTTGTGAGAGGTTTTCAGCGGAAAAGAGATATTAAATTTGAATCTTTAATGTCTGAGTATCTCTCCTCTTTTCGATGAAAAAAAAATCATAAAAACTGCTGCTTAATTATGTACCTAGTATGCAAAAGACGACATATATAAAACCTTTGTTTTTGAATAAAATACGATTCAAAACGTTGTAGAAAATTACCTTTCTTACCGACTTCCCAAACGGAGGAGGTAGCTATACAATTGGACTGAGGGTCTGAATGTTTTTTTATTATGGATATTTGCACCTTTTGAATAGTAAACGATCCGATTTTGAAGATTTTTTTTCGTTCGATAGAGGAATATCGAGAATTGGTCCCATTGAAAAAAAAGACAATATTAGGGGGCAATTTTGAAAATACGAAATGGCAGAATTAAAGAAAATTCCATATCAGGAAATGTTTAAATTGGACATTTTAAAAAATAGTCATACGTTTCCGAGTTACAGCCTGAAATATGTGTTTCACCTATGTGGGAGGGGCAAATTTTTCCGGGGATCCAAAATTTGAGAGAGGATTGTATCCGGCAACGTTTAAAAAAATCATAGGGTTTCGAGTTGGAGCAATAAATCATAGGTGTCCACGTTACAGCAATAGTAAATATTATGTATATTTTCGCCGCGAAGTTTTGAGATCTCTGAATAAGTATCTATGAGTACTTAAAGCATTATCATCTTTGGTGCCAAAAGTTTTCAATATAACTACAACTGCACAACTTCAAAATTACCAGAACTAATAGATTAGTATTATTTTGTAATTTTCAGTGCACCAATTCGGTCCAATTTTTTTTAATACTTATCATTTGTCCGGATTATATTGAAATTTCATTTTTGACAAAAAACTTCCCTTCCACCCCTTGAGTGGAAGATACATCTTATACGATAAGACAGTGCCACTTTGATTATCGATGCACGTGCGCTTCTATGCACGATAATTATTCATTATTATGAAAAAAAACACCTGAGATTCCAAGGTATAAAGACTTCAAAAAGTGATTCTTAAACTGTTAAATGTCAGGGTTGAATGTCTGATAGTTTCAAGCATTATGTGGGTAAATGATACATCAACATGGTTATGATTTCTTATCTTTGTAGAATAAACTTCGATCAGCACATCCTAGATTTTTAGCAATGATATATGGAACAGCTGTGATCTAATATGTATCAAGAATAACTACACCTATCGTTCCAAGTTTTACTTTGATTTTGATTAAATCACCCAGTTTATAGTCATTTTAGAATAAAGGAATTAACTTATAAACATTTTATAATATTTGGAAAAAAGTAACAAAAAATAAGGGTTTACTGTACCTACCTATCTATAGAAAACAAAAGAGTCGAATTTTCAGCGAATAGTCAATGAACTGCTGTTTTTTGTTCAACGCAGAGATTTTGTTAATTCATAATCTTAACCTTGTAGCGGTTTTCCCGCCTGTGGAATTATTCAAAAACACTGAAAGAATTAAAAGACCTTATAAGGAGTAAGTTTCTGCAAAATCTGAATTTGGAGGAACGGTTGGTGATTAGAAAGCATCATATATATCTCACTATTGGTCAATGGTAATCCCATTATTTAAGCTATCAGACTTCATTCATATCTTGTTATTTCATTTGTAGAAAATTCCCACAATATTATTATTATTAAAATACCCTCTTCTTTTATGATTTATTGCATTTATAACTCTGGTACGTTAACGAATGTCAGTTTTTCAATACCTACAGCTGCCGAATATGATTTCTTTACCAAAGTCACACTCTTAGAATTACAAATTCATCACTAGCTTTTATCCACGACTTCGAGCGCCTGGAAAACTGCATTCAATTCCAAGTGGTAGTTTTTGCGCGATGCTGGTACAAACATACAGACAAGACAGACAGATGCGGAAAAATGGAACCTATATTCTAAGTTAGACCTCTTGCAATATATCGGTGAAATTCGTGTTCAAACATACAGAAAGACAAAAAGGCGAAATAAAATGTAGCCTATATTTTAAGTCAGACTTTTAGTAATACATCGGTGAAAACTGCATTTAATTCCATGCAGTAGTTATTGCGTAATGCGCTCACAAACATACAGACAGACAGACAAAATTCTTGAAGACTGTTGTTTTGGCTTCTAATAAAGATTCCCCCATATTAGTTTTTCTTGAATATCTTTAATGTACAGACATCGACCTGTTGCAATTTTATTATATACAATACTGACCCGGCGAACTTTGTTACCGCCCAAGAGTCAATGAGTGCTGTATAAAGTTTTAGCTAAACTTTAAACGTTTATTAACATATATATATTGTTCTTAGTAGCGCCAACTTTTGAGGATTAGATGAAACTCACGATCCGATATGGTATTGGTAGGTATTGGTCTAAAATACTGTTTGACATATCGGCAAGGAATATGGCTGATGTTCAATCTTAATTTATATAAAAATTAATTATCTGTATATTTTATCAGTTAATTTTCTGATATTTTAATAGTTATTCTGTTATTCTATGCATAGAGGAATCCAAAAAGAGATATTTAAAATCGGTCCAGCCAATCTTGAGTTATAAATGGTGTAACTAACACCACTTTGTTTTATATATATAGATGTACATATAGATTAGTAAATAAATACTATGCATATTTAACTCATAGATATAGATATAAGTTTACTTATAGTTATCAACTAAATACTTACCAATTGGTTCTGATACGCTGTTACAGCTGTGAAGATTGTTTCAGGAAAAATAAATGTTTTGTACTCTTCATTATCTAAATCTACAATATGCCCAGGTACTCCTTCACCCCTCTTCACCAAATGTATCCTCGGTTGATACTTGTGCATTGAGTTGAGCACCAACTAGAAAAAAAGAGGTAAACATAATTCTGAAGGAATTGACTGACATAAGAGTGTAGAAAATATTCTAAGACATTTTGTTAACAGTTTAGGACGAATTATCAAATAGAAAACTATTCTGCAAAGGATGCATGGCTCTGTGGGCGACATAATGGCTGATTCATTGAATGTTGAAAACTAATGAACAACGTAACTGTTGAGAAATCTGAAAACGACTTTTTATATCAACGATGATTCAGTAAGCCTACTGGGACTGATACCTGATTTTCTTAAGATTTTTTTTTGTTGCAGTTAAAAAAAATCTTGACTTGAACTTTTAGATAGAGATAAGTAGTGTTTTATGCCTGATCTTCACAAATAAATGATCGATGTCATTGTATCTCTTCGAGATTGGTGGTATACTTGATAGTTTGAGTAGTAATTAGAATAATTTTGGATGAATATCTATTCATTATTCACAATTCCGCGCTTTAGTATTTATACAGCTTAAGTAGATCACTATTATGGAACATAAGGAACACACAGTTTTAATAGCTAAGAGTATCTACAGATGATGCTTGAAATGGTATTAGAAATATAAGAAAAATACTCACATGTCCATGCTTGTCCATTTCGTTGTTGGTCAACTTAACCTTTTCGAATGAAACTACTTGCTTCCTGAGCTGTTCCCCAGTGAAGGGTGAATCCGGATGTGCGCATATCCTGCAAGGAGCTGGAGGATCCGCCTTACCAGCCACCAGCCAAGACGAACGATGGTATGCGTACCTGTAGCGTTTGTTGTCTACCGGAACAATGTCCAAAAGCACGGCGTACCTCTGATCCGGCCTGATGCCTGTGAATGATACCCGAACGGTAGGAAACATCCGCCTATAAAAAAAACAAATCAATACTAGTTATATCAAAACTGTTCCTTCTTAATTGCACATTAATTTTAAATAATTTTAGATTATCCCCTTCTAAATGGCAGGTACGCCTATGGGCGTTTGGGTTTGGCCTGTTGAAAATAGTCTCACTTTAAAGTGTTTTGGCAAAGAAAAAAAAAACGAGCAGCATACGCAGTGTTTGTAACGCACAATTAGAGCTCCAGGAGCATGTCGAACCGCTCGAATTCACCAGGTGACGTCTCTGTCCGGAATTGATTCATAGCCTGCTCGTCTGCCAAATGAGCAGTGCCTTCTTCTGTTTTTATACACACTTACATAGCAACCATCATCGCCGACATTCTGAAGCTTTTAATAGCAAAACAGCATTGGCACCAGCTCCCTTACAGGTGTACTATTTTTGGAACTGTTGAATTATCAGTCGGATAGATATTAAGGTGTCAATAAGAGAACTATTCACTTGTTTCAATCTGGCATTCACTTGGGTCAGCCAAAAAAAATATAGGATAAAAAACAAGCGTCAACAGTCAAATGTCAAACACTTAGATTAGTTGATCTAGTTGATTGTGGTCGATGGATTATAATGTTGTTATGAAGTAGGTATATTCGGTAACTTCCGCATCAAACTTGGTTGAATAGGTACGCATCGTGTTCGAAGAAAACTGTTCTAATTTTCGTACGGGTAGTACGTATGGGGTAGTCGAGTGCTGGGCCCCCGATTTGCATGGGAAAGTCACCACCGTAGTAATCGTATATTATGCAAAAAAAGAGTAATTCTGGGTTGCCTTTGGAAAGAGCTTGATTCCTGTTAACTGATTGACGTAAAAGCACTTGGTAGCGTGGTTTGGCGGAAACAGGAGTATAACCTCCAAGGTGTGTCAGAGATGGTTATAGGTACTCCAACCGGAGGATATTCCTAGCCCTACCTTGACACGTGCATTGCAATGATTTATGTGTTTTGTAGAATAGTAATAAAGGAAGAGAATAAATTGATAATGGATCCCGAATCAGACGAAGTTGTAATCCCCCTAAAGAATAGTGCACCAATAAGAGAAAAAGGCACATAGAAGACGAGAAGATGTATTTTCGGTAACTACATAAAGAAACATTCCCATATTTGCGAGAAGAATAGGAACATTTATCAAATCTCACCATATCTCAGCATTTGATCGGCCGCTCATTCATCTAATTATCAGAATGAAATTAGCTAGGGAAGACGCATGGTTCAGCCTCCTCATCGGCGTGAATTACCGACAGTTCTCCATCGACCGAGATACCGAAAAGATATCGAAACAAATTAGCGGCGAAATTATAGGCTTTTAGTCGCCGCTATCTTCATCGCACCTAGCCCCAGGTCCAATCGATTATTGCTCGGATATCGCCGCAGATAATGATCCCCGAAGAAGAAGAAGACGACGAAGAAGTCGCAGATGGCAGCGACAGCGGGTTGCGGCGGCCGCGCACCGCCCCCATAACTCAAACTGATACATTTACGTTTGCGGTTTGATAATTTCAAGGCGGCCGCTGCTATTAAACATTTATGTACTTTTTATAAATGCCATCAGATAGATAGATATTTATATACTATATACAAATGTATCTATACATATAGGTAATATGTCTGGCTATTGGATTTATAGTCAAATGGATAAGGATGGCCTACGCGGTGATAGTCACTAATCATGGAATAGTGTGTGTGTATTTTGTCATTGAACTGAAACGGAACATACCAAGAGTATCTTGAACTAAAAGAATATTTTCCGCTTTGCTCAATATCCTGAATTCTTGAATATGACCTGACTGTTTCCATCTCACCACAATTCTAAAATTCCCATATGATCCGACTAGTTTAGATTTAGACATTACTTTCGGATGGTATTCAGTCATTAATTAGATGACTTCGAACGCGACAGCAATTACGACCTACGACGCTGACCCACAGCTAATAAATACGTTCTTCAGTAGCCGAAGTGAGCACAACTATTACGCATCATTTGTGGTGTCGTTCGGTTGGACGCCCCGACAAATCTTTACATTTAATTAGAATATATAGAGACGAGCCATCGTGATGTATTATAGCGGCACTGCGGATCGCAGACGGACCAGATCTGAGTTCAATCGACCGTTAAGGTGATTAGTTGCTATGGGATATTTTTGACGGGAACTCGAATTGCCCAGCGGATGTGTCGAGATCTTGGCTATCCACCAAATAATGATACGGTGACGCTTACACAGTTAGATCAGGTAGAAGGAAGGGAAACAGCAAAGTGAATAAATAATATTTCAATTTACTCTTACAAACGCTACGAAAATTGGTAGGCGTGGGAAGTATAAGTGTTCTCATGTAAATGTTTGTACAACAAATCAAAAGTTAGTGAGCTATAAATTATCTTAATTTGATATGTTGAAACACAAATATTTGGAGATTACAACGTAGCATTGAGATTATCCGTTATTTTCTATACATTCAAGTGTTAATATTTTATGATAATGCAAACTAGCTTAAATGTGTAAAGCCACGTTTGTTAGGTAACTGGACAGAGAAAATTGATTGGACACATATGGAAGCGGTAGCTGGAACAGTGATGTTAATAAAATGGAACCATTAATTATATTGCCTGAAACTTGGTAGCCATGTAAAAAAAATACCTAATCGAACAACAGACATCCATTGCAGTGGCGTAGTTTTATTTTTATTATGATAATAAGAGTAAATAATTGCAAACATATGGAAGGTTCAGAAATAAAACCTGCGGCAATGTTTCAGAAACACTATAGTCCGTCTCCAAAATACGGTGCAGCATGGTCCCAAACGCGGGCGACGATGATTCCAAAGAAGATAAATACTACATAGAAGTGTATAGAGTAAGTGTATAGTGAATTTGAGGCGAAAACCGAGTGAGCTTCGTTAACCAAGTGACGAGTGCGCTACCGTCGAAAATGAGTATTTTGTAGAATAATTGAACATTCGGCTATTAGGCGACCAGAAACGGCTATAGGTACTTATGTGTTTTAGCGGGCAGCGGGTTGGTGATTTCCATTGAGAGACGCTAGGAACATATAAGTAGGTACCTATAGCCGTTTCTTGTTTCCTGATAGCCGAATGTTGGTTTATTGTACTAAATACTCATATTCGAGATAAGCGCCCTCGTCACTTGGTTAACGAAACTCACTCGGTTTTCGTCTCAAATTTACTATACGATGTACACTTCTAGTAGTATCATCTATCTTCTTTGATGATACATAGGCTTCTGTGAGTCGTTAATCGCTATATACAATTGCATTTTTGTACAGAGCAGGACTATAAACAATGATAAGCAAGAGAGTGAACTTTTATAGAAGCTAACCCATATCAAAATAGTATCAGCATATGTTGTGAAACATTACATAATTCATTCGGTTACTGCTGGATAAATATGTCCCAGGAAAAAAGCAACCGTAGAGGAGAAAGGAGAAAGTTCTTAAAATTTTTAAATATAACCGATTTACCGGCATATGATAGAATTTGTTGAAAGTTCTGTGTGATTTTTTAAGACTTTGTGTGTTATTATTAAGGACAATTCAGAGAGTATCTACATTTAAAAAAAACCTATGTGCACACTTGTCACGACTTTCCTATCGCTCACACGTTTAGCTAAAATATGAATGCGCATGTAGAAAATACAAACTATGCTTTAAGTATAACTCTGTTCTGTTCTCAGAGATATGCCTTATAGAAGATTGTTAAGGACTTCTTAGTTTACAGCTATTGCACTGCAATTAGTTCGCCCAGGATGTCCATGTCCCAGAACAAATATGAGAGCAACAAAATAGCTGAAAACATGTTTTTGTGTTGAAAACCTGACACTCCAAATATTACACAAATACAATACCTGCCTTCTATCCTACGTAGCTACTTAGCCTACATCAATGAAGACATTGCTTTTTCATATCTTCATAAGTGCCATCAATAGGATGGCACTTTGAATAAGATGATCAGCTGTTGACAGTCTATTTCTTAATATTATGATTTACTCAAAATTTTCCTCCTGATCTAATTCCAATGCTACTTTACTTACTGTAGCTTCAATCAACAAATTGACTATTGCTATGACGAAAAAATCATCCCTTGATACAATCGCACCCTCATATTTCCAGGAACCGCATTAAAAAAATCAACATTTATTCCCCATGTTACTATACTTGCGGTGCGTAAATAATAAAAGCAAATTGCTCTCGTAACCAACGAAAATTGTCAGAAAATGTGACAAACCCTTGTCGCTCTAATCTAATTCATTCGCTGTGTATTATTCAACTCCCCAATGTGCTTATAAGCATGTACTATATAGAATATTCTGTCACTGGTAGACTTGTTACCATCGCTGTTAATTTGTTATCAAATAAGAATGGCAAGAGAACATGACAGAACAGAAAGACGTATAATTCTCACGTTAATGTGAAAGATTAACTGCTTTCAGGAGTATTTTGTAAAAAGTAGAATTGGTAAGAAGGGTATGAAAGAAAAGTGACAAGTTAACTTTTACATTATTGAGGACGGCATTCTTCTGCAATTCATATCTGACAACTTTAGGTTAATTAAGCGCTTTATGAAATTGGTTCCTCAAACAAGAACTTCGTTTTTAAGGGTTCCGTACCAAATTGGTGAAAACCAGGCCCTATTACTGAGACTCCGCCTTCCGTCCGTCTGTCAGCAAGGATTTTCCGTCCGTCCGTTCGATCGTCTGTCAACGACCTGTATGTTATGAACCGTAAAAGTTGAAATGCTCATAAACTGTGTATTTCTATTTTTACTATAACAACAAACAGATACTAAGATCATCCGTCAATCATTTCGTCTGTCGTGTGAGAGTTCAAGACTGGCCGTATTTTTATGCTAATGTTTTACTAGCTTTTAAGAATACCTATGGTCGGATCGAAGTTTTTGTGAAGACTCCAAAGATTCTCAAATCTCAAATTAATTTTTGAAAAATATCAATATTTAGAAAAGAGGACCGATTTTATTTGGTTCAATTGTGAGTAAATAGAAAACGTCAAAAATACCAGCACCACACATTATTTTGAATTCTTCAGTGCCGCAACTGATATAGTCGGGGCTATTTTTGTAATCAGTGATTTGAAAATATCGCGGTAGAATCATAATAATTCCTAGTGCTGTAATTCAGAAACCTTTGATTTTGTGTATGTGCGCACTATATGAGGGCGGATGTTGTTTTTTTTTTCAATCGTTGTACCATCTCTCAACAGTTCTGGCTCTGTACCATTGAGGCGGACGGCCGGATGGGTGAATTAAGTATTTGTTGTAACGATTTATAAACAAGCGTCTGCTGACAGACGGTCCTATAAAACATTTGCGCGACTTGTGTTGGACATTAAGATCGCCCCTTATTTAACCTTCTCCACTCGTGATTCATACACTGGCATCTTTCAAAAGAAGGATTCTGAGGAAGTGCCTATATCTCGAACGATTTCACTCTTATGAAAATCTTTACACAATAGCCACGAACTAAAATATAAATAATATTAATTTCAGGGCCACCGAACTCCAGGAAAGGTACTGCAGCCTACCCTCGACCAGACAGAAAGGCCTCACCTGAGGGACACACTAACAACTCACTGATCCATTCGTCCCGTCCTAACAAGGAGACCGAAAGCCAAAAACAGATAACCATCCATCTGCCTGCTCGAGGCTATGAAGACTCCTGAGGTTCTCAAGATGATTGACGAAACACTTTAAGAAAAAGAAGCCATTAGGTCCCTGTAAATATTGTAAATTTATTCGACGGGGTTTTCTGCAGTTTTCCCCCGTCCCCAGCCTCACTGGCAGAGATATCTTAATCCCCTCTGGTAATTGCTGTAACCGATTACCAAAACCTAGTAGGTACTGGAATTTTTAGGGCATGCCTTATAAGGAGGAAAGCCTCCTGACAGGTTGGAAGAGAACAAAATAATAATAAAATTACTTCATTTAATTATTATTATAAACATAGGTTCATTCCAATAAATATAATGAATTGAATTGAAGACGGGCGGACTGACTGACATTTGGGTACGGAACCGTAGAAAAGCAGACATATAATTGCATCGTATACCTCCTTCCGTCTGGCGAAGTCGGTCAAAGAAGCAAAATCAATTTTACTTTGGAAAGAAATTGTATCTACCCGACTAGATTAAATATAAGTTTTGTTGTTCAGTAGATCAATTTATCTCAATCGATCTGTCAACTTTCTAATTCGTCTAACAAGGTTTACTTCCAGTATTGAATTTGATTTCTACCCTATACCTACGACTTTCTGAGAAAATAAGATCCGAACCTAAATTTAGGTTCGGATCTTCTACTATAATGATCTTAAGGATGAGTTCGTTTTATCATAGCATGTGCGTAATTCTATAAGTGAATGGGTATTTCACAAATGACTACATGGAATCTGGCCAACTTCAAAGAACTGGTTGAATAACATTTACAAGACCGTTTACACAGCGCGGATCGCAATGGGCTGGAGTGTGTAGAGCCATAGTTCATTTTATGGTTTGTGGTACAGCTCGAGTATGGAGATAATGATGTTCACCCAGAAGCCTATTTGGTATATTCATTAATATTAGTGCAGGCGGAGTTTATTCTATGATTTATGGTACAGCACCAATCTGGAGATAATGAAATTCACCCGGAGACCTATTTAACATAATCATTTATATTGGTATATATCTGACCAGCTCCGACCCTCTCAGTGTGCAAGGTCTTTAAGGCGTAATTCACACAGAACGGACGTTAGGCGGACATGTAGCACTGACTTGGTGCGAGACGTGGCGTTAGCAATGCCAACAGAAGGGGCGGAAAACTCGTCAGTAGACTTTTGGTTATCAACTAGATAAAGCACGCATTTTTCGTTCAGTGATAAAGATATTTTGGATATGGTGAACTTGGCTAATGTACAGATTATTAACTAACGTCACACTCTACATGAATGATGCAAATGAAAAGATTAACAAATTAACTTCGTTCACAAGCCTCAACCTCTACAATAAGTATACGCGGAAGAAGTTACAAGTATTTTTTAGTTCACATTATTTAGCCCACAATCAAAACTTGCCCTGTTGGGCTCTAACAGGTAATCACAGACATTTTTGATGCGAACTTTAATTTGGGTCATACTTTACAACAAGTCAGCGTATAATTCGCCAATATACCTCCCGTTGCCAACAAAAGAACAATAAATAACGATGTTGTGTTTCTCTCTGTCTCTCTCCTTCCACACGGCCCCTCTCATTAGTAGTCTCTTTCGTAGCCTGGAGCGCTATATGGATAAATTCAATTTAAGAGCGGCTGATTGCGATGAAAGTATTAATTTATTGTACGTTCCATCAGATGAATGATGTTGAGCGATTAATATTATGAGAAAAATTCAATTTCTTTTCTCTCATTTACAATGTCTGTTATACAAATGGAAAATAAACTAAACGTGTAGATATATTAGGTATAGCTTCTAACGATGAGTTTTGAAAAGGAAAGCCATGGAGTTTCAAGTCCTTTGGTGGTCCAAATGATGTTACGAATATAAGGATTAGGTATTTGGTGAAGATGGATGTTGCAGAGGATCATTTTTGCAGATTATGTATTATTATTGGGTAAATACCTTCCTATAGGACTGAATATATAACTTCGTAAAAGCTATATTCAGGGTGTCTATAAACTTATCTTTCTAAAAAGTTTGGTTTTTGGGCGCTATAGGGTCCTGAAGATATAATTTTAAAATCGTATTTTTGATATATTACTGTTCTAACCGCTTATGAGACTTTGCTGGAAATTTAAACGGTAGCATAGCTAATTAGGTCAAATAATTCCCTATCTACATCAAAATTATGAGAAATATCTACGCAAGCCTGAGCCTATATATATATATATATATATATATATATATATATATATATATATATATATATATATATATATATTTTAATTTTACGCCTACGTTTTTTTAAGAGAGTAGGTAAGAATTATTTTGCGTTAGAGGTGATCAAAAAAGTTATTCAAAAGCTATTGGTTAAAAAAATATGTACCTATATAATATAACCACAGTAATATTTCATTTTTCAAATTATTAAAATGCAAATAAAAAAGTGAACGACTATTATCAAGAAAAACTTTTTTATAGCAAATAAAATATCAATTCTTAATAGGTAGGTACTTAAATTTATTTTCATGCATTGCCTTGGAAATGTAAAAAAACAAATTATATGGATATATAGTTTTCATAAAATTTTGATGTACCTAATCCATTTGACTTATTTTACAATAAAACTTGTACTAAATGTGACCAAAATCCCATGAGCTATTGAAAATTTATAACATTAAAACAATTCTAATATTATAACTTCTGGGCCGTATACTGATCAAAGGAAGGAATAAAACGTTAGTAAAAGTCAGTGTAAAGACGTTTTAGAGACACCCCGCACATAATTAATCTCAATATTCGAGTATTCCCATACTTATCAGCGGCTCTATTCAATATATAGAATTATAGACAAATGGTCTATTATACATTTATCTGCTACTGAAGGCGACTGTTCATTCATAGACTTTTTAACGTCAGCAATTTTGACAAGATTCTATAGTGCATTTCAAACCAATTTTATCTCAAGATTTTTATATTCAATAATTATCAACAATGAACAATGAATTTCAAAATTATAAATGAAAATATTACAGGATAAATTAAAGAATAGTAATAGTAAAAAAATACCGGAATATGTCACTGGATTAATGTCTAGTAACTCTCTAAGCAAAGTATAAGAAAATATGTACCTATATGCCTTCAAGATCCCATACCTACATTTCATCATAAATATGTTTTTATGGATTTTGGAATTCACATATTGGCAAGTAATTTGAAAAACTCTTATGATTTGTAAAATGTTTGTAATGGCACTTTTATAATGGAACATTGGAATGAAAAAGGCTAATATTATCATATTATGATGGGGATATCAGTTTATCCGCAGATATAATCTCACTCAATTTATGATTTGTTTTCTTATAGGAGAAAAGAGTTATTAGAGAAATATATCTCGAGATAGGCAAACTGAAAAATATTTTTTTTTCTAACATACATTCTCGAAGTATATCAATCACTTTTCCCCTAAACACCATATGACAAAACCACCCAACGCCAGAATACACCGCACTCTGTAATTTACTACCCTTAATTACGCCCCAAGTTATTATTTCTTAAGAGCTCAAATTGAATTCGAACATATTGCATCCGGTGTGACGCCTTTTCAGATGATAAATATATTTTAAAATCCAAAAAAACTCCAATAATTTGGCAGCTTAACCCGCTTAATCATAGCTTTGGTGTGAAATTTATGGGGTAAGTGGCAATAATTTTCGTTTTGTTTGGACAGCCATCAGTGTGAAGGTCAGTGGTGTAGTAAGAAGTCGAGAACTAGAATCATAATTTATTTTCATTTCAAAACCGTTAATTAAATTAAGTTATAGAAACTAGCAAGGAGTAAGAATTATTTCTTAAGAAAAATTTTTCTACTGAAAATATAATTAACAAATTATTCGATTGTTACGATTGCTTATAATTGTCTCCACAGTTACAAGGCTTTTGAACACCCAGAATAATTAATAAAATCTAAGTATTGTTTTAAGGAAAACCAAATCTAAACTTGTTTTCTTGTATAAATTAAATTGATATAAATATTTTTTACAAAAAATTGGACCGACTTTATCAGGTTTAGCTTGTACTAGCGAAAATACGCATATCACATTTTTCAGAATTTACCATTGCGAAACTTGGAAACCGTAACTCTTTTGAAAAAAATGTTCAATTTGAATGTTTTCGGTTATGGTCCCCTTTCTAATTTTCAAATCTCGAATTTTCGATTTTCAGAAAAAATTGCCCCTTCCACATAGCTGAAACACATATTTCCGCCTGTAGCGCGGAAACGTATGATTATTTTTAAAAATGTCCAATTTAAACATTTCCGGATATGGAATTTTCATTAATTCTGTCGTCTCGGATTTTCAATTTTAGAGAAAAAATGCCCCCTCCACCCCCTTTGTGGGCGGTTTTTAGAGGGAAGAAGATTTTGGATTTGGTTTTCCTCAATATGGGACCATTTCTCAACTCTCCTCTTTCAAATAAAACAAAAATCGTCTAAATCGGAGTACATTTACTATGCAAAACTCGCGAACAGCCATAAAAAAACCGAATTGTATACCTTCTCCTTTTTTTGAAGTCGGTCAAAAAATAAGCAGGCGTATTCATAATCGAAACTTAGTACGCTACTAAATTAAGTGCGGAGGTCTAACCTTAAACTAGGTTTATGACTCTTATGTCAGTGTTATGGAAGGATAGTGTTTTGTCTTTTATTTTAACACGATACTAGCTAGTACCGAACTAAGAATGGATTATGAATACGCCTGTACCTATATCTCTCTAGGAAACATCTGTTTAAGGTTCCGTACATCCAATAGTTAAACGAAGCCCTTAATAGATCCCTGTGGTGTCTGTATGTCTGGCCGTCGATCTTTCAATTCTGTAAACACCTGTTTCATCTGAAACTAGGGAATAAAATAACTTTATACAAGTTCTTTTGACGATCGCATCTCTGAGCTAGATTCTAAAATTGAAATCTTATTTTTTCAAAATTGCCCGTTTTCCCGTCTTATTTCGGAAAGTACAATGCGAACCATTTGGAAAATCTATCCGAAAATACTATTCCTCCCCACACGAGCTCTACTCGTAATTCGTAATTGAACGGTTTTTATATATTGGCATGAGAACAAATTGCTTTGTCTATCTGTACGGTATAGGTGTTGAGCGCAAAGTAAAAAAACGGCCAGTGGACAAAATTTTTGCTCAAACTTAGTATGGTCGTTTTAAAGCGACCAAAGTCCGAAGTTAAAATCAATATCGCACTTTGATCGTTTTCAAATGGCCATACCTACGTTTGTGCAATTACAAAACGTCCAAAGATCGAAATAACGTCCATTTCAAATGTTTAGATAAAAGTACCTAATGTAATTTCGCGTCTGTTATTCCGGGGAGGGGATGGGCTTCTGTAGTTACTGCACGTCATTGTCGGGTGCCACGCGCGTTTTTGTCAAAGCATTGCCTTAAAGGTGGTTTCACGCGTATTACATTATTTCTTATGAAAGCCTGTCGTAATTGAAGACGCATTCATGTTAAAATTAGCTGCCTTACTCAAATCGAGTAATACATTTTTTCATCTCTATAAGTTGGAAACAAAATGAATTTCAAGTAGTAGACCAAATGTTCATGGAAATAAAAGATGTCCCAGAAAAAGAGCTCACGTTAAAAACCGCGGCTGCCGTAGACTATCAGACAAAGCAAGGTTTTGTGAAGTGCGGGTGCAGAATTAACTGCGGAAACAAGATAGGCAATTATTTTTAAAAAAGCGTAAAATGCATCTCACAATGTTATTGATCGTCAAGTTGCAGAAACAAATAAACAATCATTCAATTAAAATTAAGCGTATGCTGTTGATTTATTTTTTTACTCTTTTGACCGACTTCAAAAAAGGAGAAGGTATACAATTCGGTTGTAAGATTGCTTTTTTTATGGCTGTTCGTGCGTTTTGCATAGTAAACGTACTCTGATTTAGACGATTTTTGTTTTATTTGAAAGAGGAGAGTTGAGAAATGGTCCCATATTGAGGAAAACCAAATCCAAAATCTTCTTCCCTCTAAAAACCGCCCACAAAGGGGGTGGAGGGGGCATTTTTTCTCTAAAATTGAAAATCCGAGACGACAAAAGTAACGAAAATTCCATATCCGGAAATGTTTAAATTGGACATTTTAAAAAATAAACATACATTTCCGCGCTACTGTCTGAAATATGTGTTTCAGCTATGTGGAAGGGGCAAATTTTTCTGAAAATCGAAAATTCGAGATTTGAAAATTAGAAAGGGGACCATATCCGGAAACATTTAAATTGAACATTTTTTCAAGAGTTACGGTTTCCGAGTTTCGCAATGGTAAAGTCTGAAATATGTGATATGCGTATTTTCGCTAGTACAAGCTAAACCTACCTATAACTTTCTGGGTATTAATAAACATTCAACAATTTTTATGACTAATGTTACACTCAAAAATGTGGAATAAATATTTTTTACAAAAAATTGGACCGAATTTATCAGTTGTTGCACTGAAAAATACAAAATAATATCAATTCTGTTGGTGCTGGTTCTTTTGGAGTTGGTGCCTACAACAACAAACTACAACGGCACAATTTCAAAATTACCAGCACCAATAGAATTTATATTATTTTGTATATTTCAATGCAACAACTGATAAAGTCGGTCCAATTTTTTGTAAAAAATATTTATATTAGTAACAGTCGTGCTATTCTGTTTTTTTCAAATTTTATGTCTATTCTAGCTTATTTAGATCCCTATGCTCTCTTCATGATATCTATATAGTTGTTTAATATTGTTGTACCTGTGTGTCTAAAAATGTACATTTGGTAACGACTTAACTGTTTCTATAACGATTCTAGGTCTATGGCTTAACGATACAAAAAAAATTAATTATAGATTATTCCAAATTACTTTTTATAAATATTTTTAATATTAGACAATTCTCTTGGCGTCTCTGTTAAGTTTTGGATGTTTCCTAAATATACAAATCAAAGTTTGGCTGTTTGAAAACGATTAAAGTACGATAATGAATTTAACTTCGCTCTTTGGTCATTTTAAAACGTCCAAACTTAGATCTGGATAAAAATTTCGGTCATTAGCCGCTTTCGAACTTTGCTCCCAACAAGCATCTCGCAAAATCTAGTGAATTGAATAGTTGCTACGAGCATGCATCTCGGATTCTGTTTCAAAAATTAAGATCAAATAGCAGCAACTATTGTAGGTAAGTATTTAATCGAGTATATAATTGTTGCAGCGTGTGTAAGAAAATCGTAGGTACATCTAGCTGGTCAGAGCTGGATTACATTGACTATTAGTATCAGATTTGTTGTCAAAATTTGTCCAAACATATAACACAATTTGTGTTGGTAATCACAATAGTTTTGTGATTCTGGTATTTTTGCTTTCCAGCGCGACAACTAAACATGTCGCCTCCTGCAGGTTATAGATATAAATTATGAATCGTGGATCATAATATTTCTCATAAGTTACAGAAAGTGAACATTTACATGAGAATCCCGCTGATTTTCTTCGGACAAAGTCTCGTGCAGTACCTAATTAGTTTCTGATTACTTTTTGGTATATTGAACTGGCATAAGAACAGCGACCTCTGGTCAAATTGAGTATAGGTAGGTACACAATCTATTGAATAACAAAACCGAGGTAGGTACCTTTATTTTCACATGTTATCTGAGCAGGGGAAAGGCTGCCTCCGACAAATAAAAAATCGAGTGAAATTTATTCATAATCTTGATTTCCCAGTAACGATACGCAGCGGGTAGTCCGGCTTGGCTTGGGTTTGTTTATTTAAATACATTTTTTATATTATGGCCGGCAATCAGTCAAAACGGACGACAGAAGTAATTAGCGTAGTGAGTGGAATGGTGCGTGGTTGAGTAGTAGTAAATAAATTGTACCTAGTAGGTAGGAAGCCAAGAGGAAATGGAAATTGTAGTTCGGTAGTTGCAAGGTAAGATTTGTGTTGCTAAATAAATTGGACACAGGTTACCTGATATGAGAAAAAGGATGATCAAAATTTCTAAATATGTTTCAAAAGATTTCACCTGAATTTTATTAATTAAAGGTAGGTATATTAATTAAATAAAATATTGATACTGAAGGCAATTTAAGTGATCAGTTGCATTACGTCTCTGTGACTTTCAACGATCTAAATAAATTGGCGAATCAAATTACTACAGGTAATTTTGGTCGGAAAGAGCAGCTGACTCTATGCAATCTTTGTGAGTTGTTTGACCTGAGTTTGAGGACAATTAGGTAATGTGTTTTGGAATAAAAATAATCGTTTGTTATTAGGTATAATATAAGCATTCGTTAATATAGTCAGTACAATCGAATACGTATGCAAACAAACGATTACCTGTCTGTTCTCAGTTGGTTTTGTTGCCAGCAGAGGGCGTATGCTTGGTTGGATTCGCTTTTAAGAGAACTTGTAGTTGTTGGCCTTCTTTGGCTGATACGAAGTGCAACGACGCGCTCCAACACTTTACGACTTGTCAAGTTGACATTAGCTTATAACCTCACTTAAAATATACATTTTAATCTCGAGTACGTAATGAGAATATAACAAGGTACTTATCTACTTTTAAACTGGAAAATATTTATTTATTGACGTATTTGGTCATAAATAAATGTGTCTCAATTCAAAATTTGTATCACTTAGTACTAATATCATCGCATATTTATAGGTTAATTGGGCTTATATGCCAATACAATGTTTCTAAATCTCCAACTCTAAACTCAAACTATTTAATGAATAAATAAATAAAAAATTGGGTAGGTACTTGATTAATTTTGAAATTTTTATTCAGTAGATACATATTCTCAAATAAAATGTTTGAAATTGGACGAGTAAAATCTCCGTAATATCCTCATTCGTCATCGGCCAACAATTACCACGATTACCACAATGCGATACCATCGCAATTTTCGCGACATATCCGCGATATACGAACGCCAACAACAGATAAGCGCGCATTCCATCAAATAAAAACGACAGGACCGGATCAAGCTCCCCCCTCACTACCAACCCATCTAACCTGTAACCGTAATTCGTCGATGATAAACGAGTCGCGTTATCTTGAATGATGTTCAGATGTTATTCAATGTCGGTGTATGGCTCCTGTCGCGTTGTTACGAGCCCAACAACTCTCGAGGACGAGGACACCCCCCATTGCTACTCGTGTGTGATTAATCATTCTGGGTATGTTGTTGAACTTCTGGACTTTGCCATACTGTTATGTTGATTAATAAAGAAGCGGGCGATTAACATTAACGTGCACGAAAATCAGAGCAGGATTGTGAGATGAACAAACAAGCATATGGATTGCAGATTAATTGGGGGATATTGTGTTGGATAATAATCTGCGAAAAAGAAATGACTGTGAACCATACCTTTAGAATATTTGCAACTAGTCCAATACGTCCAAAAACTGAACTCAGTTGGCTCTGTACGGTATTGTGATTAGCCGTTATGTAGCAAGTATTCCGGAATGAATTACTTCAGATAATCAAAGAACTGCAGAGCTTTTAAGTGCAGAATACGTCTAGAACAGCTTGGAGATAGGTGTGTATTCGCCAATAAAATCGTATAGTTGACAGCACTTGGTGCTGTCAGTTTCAAGTAGGAAGGTGAGAGTCGTCACTGAAAGTGTTTAGTCATTCTAATGGAAGTGATGGAAATAATATTAAATCATTTAATTTTTCTATTTATAGGGATATTGTCGCAATTCCTAATTGAATATTTTTCTCATGTATGACACTGTCGTTCATAAACGTCACCTCTCCGAAAGCTCAATTTTTGCCGTTTGCTGTAGCGAGTTGTCGTTATACATTGGGGTAACCAACTTCTGCGCTAAAAGCTTCAAAGTCTATGAAGGTGGGTTATTTTATTAATTTACGACATAGATTAGTATTTCATCCGATAGATCGCTCCTTAAGCTGTCTTGGTCAATAACATCTCATTTTTGAAAAAACTGGACTAGTTTTAATATGAAGAGAATAATTGTAATTTGCCTCCAAGTATAGCAATGAGTGAGATGCAAGTGTGCATCTCGAGGCGTCAAAAACATTGAGATGCGCACTTGCCTCTCGCTTCTCGCGGCAGTTAACGTGTTAAGGATATGTATCTTTTGCCTTTAGGTTTTATTATAGAACAGTTGTGTATATTTGAACGCTGTTCGATTTGATTTTGTCTTTATTTACTTATTTGCAATTCTTGAATTTTCTTACAATCTTACTTCAATGAATCCCCAGACTGTGATTCTGCTTATATTTTTCACATGTTTTGTTGAATATTAGTAGCTCTATACAAGATCTTCATGTCCGGTTGATATTATTTATTCGAAAAGAATTAAGTCTGTATACAAGAAAAACAACGGAATATTTCTATGATAGTATAGCAAGGCTATAAATCGTTATTCAACTTGCCCCACCCTTTTACAGACTGAGCTGGTTTTGTTGGTAAAAACACGACTCGAATTAAGATTAAGTTGTTGTCGGCAGTGCGTTGAGTAAGACAGAAGGTGGTTGGTGGTCGATCAGGTAGAAAAACTACTTCTATCTACCTTAATCGATTTTAAAAGTGTTCGATGGCCAATAACGATTAGCTGAACACCCAAAACCCAGGTTGATGCATAGTTGCTGATACTTTCACCATTGGCGTAGGTACTACAAAAGCTAAGAAGAAAGGTGGGCTCAATCTTTTTTCTAAAGCACAAAATAGAAAACAAGAAGTGCCAACACAAACCTGTTTATTTATTAACATTAAAATTATGTTCACAGAATCGATTGCTTCTTGGTTATAATACCCTGAATTAAAGTTTCCCAAAATTATCTTCAAATAATGTGAAATTCAGTTTCTTCTGGATTAACATTTACTCCGACTAGAAGCACAAGTTTAAGCTTGAACTAAAACTCATTATAAACACATATTTGTAAATGCAATTTTTATATGATTTAAAAGAGAATAATTGAATCCTCCACTTATTGATTGCAGAGTCAACACTGGCCAGGATTTCTCAAGAATAGATGTACCCAGCACGTCAAACTCAATGATTGATTATAGAATTGATTGATTAGCTTTAAAGAACTTCTAATTACCAAGCAGCACGATAATAAAATTAAGCATTATGTAGCAGATGGTGAGCAGTTTTTTATATAGGATTACCTAAATTTGTTATTTAGATATAATATGAATTAAGCATTTCTGTAGGTATATAATTGGAGATATCCAATCAACAATGTTTATTTTTGATAAATAAGGAATAAATATTAAAAATAAAAAAATAACGCCGTTTTTTAAATCTTTGACCTAATAGATTACGTACTACTGAAACATTAAGCGAAAATATACTGGCTTAAGAAAGTTTCAGAGAGTGAGTTGGCCCAAACGCAATGGGTACCACACATAAGACTTGGACCAGGGGATATTTTCTCCCGGTTCCAACCGCAATAAAATATGATAGATTAGAGCAATATTACCTGCCGTTAGACACTGATCAAATCTGTTCCTATAGCAGCAAGCAATTATTTATTTCTTCGTCAGCTGGTTTTCAAACCGTCAGTTAAACTAAGAGAATATAATATTGTATGACATTAGGTATGTATAACCTGTACATATAGTATAACCTTTTAAACACATATTTCTCAATTTTTTTCATTAATTGTATCTAATGGTTGAGATGAATACACGTAAACATCTTCTTAAAAATGTTTAATCTGTCAATCCCGATCATGCCTTGCAGCATTTTCTGAGATATGGACTCTTCCTCTCCATCTGTCTTCCTGGTGGACAATTTTCCTGTCGGTTTTCCATCGAGCGTTTTACGGGCCAGTCTATCTTCGGCCATCCTTTTTACATGATTCTTCTTTGCCTTCCCCAACTTACTATGCCCTGTGTGCCGCATTGTTCTCTGATGTATATACTCCTTACACGGTCTTCTGGTTTTGCCAGCTATTCATTATTTACACTTTCAATTCAGCTACCCGTAGTATGCTTATGGTTTTATTGGTGTCTTCACTTGTTTCTATTCCATACGTCATTACGGGTCTTATTTATGTTTAGTACATTATAATCTTGCTGTCTTTTCGCATATATTGATTATTCCAGACAATCTATCTTAGGCGGCTTTGTTAACTTTCTGGCTGCTGGATATATCCATGCCGAGATATTTAAACTGCACCAATTGCTCCATGGATCTGTTGTCAATTACGAGCTTGCTTGTAAGTTGTTTTTATCGATGATCAACCTTTTTTCAATGGATTTGTTCATATTGCGTCTTTGGCCTACTAATTGCAGGGAGCTGTCTTTGTAGGTCGTCTTCGTTTCCAGTGTACTTATACTGCGGTATCGTTGGCATAGCACACCACGCTGATAGACTTATTATTTATTCCAAATCCAGTGATCAAAATAGCTACTTTTCCTATAATTTTGACCATGAGGAGTTTCAATATGACGGTGCTAAGACTGTCTCCCTGTCTAATTCCTCCAGGCGTTAGTATGCTCGTTGTGGTATGCTGTCTTACTCTAATTTGCATTGAGTTGACCTTATTCCGTTGAAAGATTATCTTTACTATGTTGGCTGGTGTTTGTTTTTCGATAAGTATTTGGATTGGATGACGTCGCTTAGTTAGACTTGGTAGAATGCGTTGTTCAGCTCGACGAAACATTCAAATGCCGGTGAGTATATTATATGGCCTTTGCCTTGATCTGATTTGTGATAACTATGTCGATTTACCCTTCATGAACCTTTGTTGTTCTTCCCTATTCCTTCTGTAGCTTCGCCTTCAATATTCCTGGAAACAGCACAATGGAGTTATTCCTCTTTAGTTTTCGGGTAATGACTTCTTTCCGTTTCTGAAGATGGGAAGTGTGATGCAGAATTATTGTTAGTTTTGGTGCTAGCTCCGATCCACTGTTATATGAGCTAAGCTGGCACCTTTAATAGTTAAGAGTTTGAGTGGGTGCCTATATTTATTTTTATGTAGTAATACTTATGGATGAAAGTTGCTTTCGTTTCCAATAAAATTTCCTAAATAATGAGCTCAAATTTTTACTACTTATCTATATTTATCCATATAAGTACAGATCGATTTTAATCACTCTGTAAAATCTGAAGCTATAAGTTGTTTCTAAGTTAAATGCTATGTGGTATAAATGAAGTTAAATTAATGTGCAAAAAGAGACTTATCTCTTAGTCCAAGCGATATTAATGATTAGTGCGCATAGCTGCGAGCTTAACACTGACCGACTTCGATCATCCAAGTTAAGCAGCACAATACCTTGGGAACGGTTTGGAAGAGTGACCGTTGATGCGGGTGCGTGTTAGAATCTCTGACTGTCGCATTGCATAAATTGCATTCTCCTCCTTCTCGCAAGGCAACAAGAAACAAACGAGAGAGAGTACCTATATTTCCCAAGTACAGCTCTCTGGAATGGTGTGCCTTGAGATTTCTCTTGCCAGATATTGGAGGTTTTGAATCCGCACGTTTAACTGTAGGTTACCTTGAAGAATCTAATCATACACAGAAATTATCTAAGCCTGCTTTGTAACTGTCATTCTAAATTTATCTTGAACAGAAGTTATTTATTTCTAATGTGCTTTTCGACCAACTTCGAAAAACGAATGGGCCATACAATTCATCATCTATATGTTTGCTTTTTTAAGTATGATTGCCTATTTGTTTTGCCAAAATCCAAATTACCTTCCCTCCCAAAAATACCACCAAAGGAGGTAAAGGGAACAATTGTTTCATAAATTGAAAATTTTATTTGGAAGTTATCTAGGAAAGATCATTTCCAGCCTCGTTTACCTAATTTCGATTTTCCGACTGCAGTATTCTTTATTTCATATTTTGAAATCACTAAATAAATGGGAACGTTCAACAATTGTCATGATTAATGAAACACTCAAAAATATCGAACACATATTTTTTTACAGAAACTTTATTAGTTGATTCTAAAAGTCTTCTATTTACCAACAACTACTCCACATCAAAATTGCGCCAATAGAATTAAAATTATTTTAAATTTTTCAGAGCGCTAACTAGGGTCATTTCGCCGGTTAGCCGGCCAGTCCCTGTTGTCGGCCAGTTTTATGTATAAACATGTAAAATAACCCACTAATCTCATAATAGTACTCACTGTCGTTTGCCCGATTTTCTGCCACTATTCCCTTAGTGAATGGTAAAGTGGTTCTCTCTTAAGGTGGAATATTGAACTAAAAGAAAACATACAAGATGGCCATGTCCGTGTGAATAGCAGATCTCAGCAGCAGTTACAAAATTTTTAGTGTCTGGGTACAGCGCAAATAGCAAATAATATATTACATCTCAACCATTAATCGGTTTTTTGCGATTGATGTCGCTTAATACATATTAATCTATCGATTTGTGCAAGAAAATAGCCTAAAATCAATTTTGGATTTGAAAAAAAAAGTGGCCGGTAACGGGTATAGCAAAAATTTGTCATAGCCCTTTCTCGGCCAGGGTGGCCGAGAACCGGTATACACTATTGTTTCTTCTGATGTCTTTGTTCAATGTATGCGGAATTATATGGGTCTGTCCTTTTTCCGCTTGTGTCAGAAATGATATTTAAATCTTTTGGCCGGTTTCCGGCCACAATTTATTCGCCCAAAATATTTGAAAATGTGACTGAAACTTGTGGCCGAGAAAGGGTTGATCTGCTCCCCATTAGTTCGGCCAACTCTATATTTATGCATTAAAGCCTTATGCTAGGTACTGAAAATCACTAATAACTATTCTAGATGACTCCGAAATAAAAAAACAAAGAAAGGCGTTTTGAAATTGAAGAAAGCCAAACAAAAACAGCTTCTTAAATATTCCCATGAAAATCTTCTGACAATTTTAAGAGAAATTCGAGAAAACAAAATGGGCTTCTGGCCTGGTCAGCAAGCAATTTTGGAGTCCCAAAATCTACCATTCAAGATAGGTAAAATGGCAAAAGTTTGGTAAATCCCGGCAAAAATGCTGCAAATTGTTCAGGACACTAGTGATAACAATCTAACAATTACCAGCGAAAATGGAGATAATAGTGTAAATTCTGGAGCAATTCCTGTGTTGGAACCTGAAGATGACCCTCTACAAAATGCCAGCAAAACGAACGTTTCACCAACTTCTGTGGATGTTCTAGGAGAGATTAATAACAGCACTAGTAACCTACTTACATCTTAAGACCCTTTTGCTAAACACCTGAATTATCCACAGCTCATAAAAATATATATCATCAAGCGCATGGAGACAATTCTATAAGGAAAAAGATGTTTTGAAAGAAAACAAGGCCTTCAAGAGAAAGGACAACAAGACAACAGAAGCAGAAAACTGCAGTGAAGAAGAGGCGCTACAGGAAAAAATTAAAAGAAGCTGAAGAAGTTGACATGCAGCCGCCATCAGAACCTGAAAAGAAGATCATCTGTTGCGGCAGTTGTTCAGAAGAGCTTTTCAGCGATGCTGAAGATGAAGACGAGAAAAACATAGGAAGCAATCACATACGGTGTACATAATTTTTCAGAACGCCTTACGAACAATATAAGTGCGAGTGTTGTTCATGAAATGTAGGGGTACCAACTTGTTTCAAGAATTATCGTTTTCTCTATTGTTTTGTTTGAGTTTCTATATTTTGTGATAACGAGTGACTAAATTCTCTTATGTTTTAGACCTTACCAAAGTATATGCAGCATAGTTTTGTACCTATAAATGATTTTGTATTTTCCGTGGTGTATTCATTGAGGTATGTCATGGCCGGTCATCCAGCAAATCAAATTCCTATTTTCCGGCCGCCGGCCGAGAAGTGGTATCGTGCTGGCCGGGATTGAGAAACTAGTGGCCGAAAACCGGGAAAATGAGGAAATTTTCGTTTTTATCAGTTTTGAAGGTGAAAGCAATTAGTTATCCAACTGATACTGATTCATAATAGTAGACTAAGGATTTCTAAGCATTACAATTAAAATTTGAGTACCATATTTGCAAAAATAAATATTTCATAATTGATTTCTGCTCCTCAGTTCACTAACTGGCCGAGAACAGGCACATTGACCCTAAATACTGAAATTCCACTAGAATCCAAAGTGGATGATTTTCGAATCATTACCTAAAAGTAAGTAAATTAGAAAACATAACATATTTCTATTTTTATTACCAAAACCTTATTCTGTCAACACCTAATCCTTATAATTTAATGATACTTTGACGATTTCAATAATGTTGGTTATAAAACCACAATTTTAAATTTAATTTGTAAGAAAACTCTGAAAACTGAGTCATTAGTGAAGTCAAAAGTGATATTTACCTACTTCAAAAATTTGGAATAAATTTGCTTGGTCGCTCATTAGAATGCGATACGGCGCCTCAAAAAGCAAACAACCATCCTCTCAATTTATAATCCATTTTGAAGGCTATTATAAAAATCATGTACTTATGTGTATATATGTATGTGTAATCTAAAACACAAACGGAGAATCATCATTTTTCAAAATTATCAGTGCACCTGTCTCTGCTCGTGTTCAATGTGGCGTTCAACTGATTTTTATCACGATTCATCAAGATTACACGGGCCATTTCCTAGCTTAAAGTGGACAAAAAGGTATGAAGGATGGCTCATATGCATACTTAATTTTCCAACTGATGTAACGATTTTTATCTCGACTAATGTATAAAGCTAACATCCAAATGAATTTGGAATTTATTTTAAAAAGCGTAAGCTATGTATTTTATCTAAAAGTTATAACCAAATTTAATGAGAATAATGTGGTGAGTTGAAATTCTTCTGAAAACTTAAATTTGATATGCTCAAAACTTAATATTGAGATATGAACAAAATATTTATTGTTTTCACAAAATATAAAGGCATCTTTATAGGGTCAATGTGCCTGTTCTCGGCCAGTTAGTGAACTGAGGAGCAGAAATCAATTATGAAATATTTATTTTTGCAAATATGGTACTCAAATTTTAATTGTAATGCTTAGAAATCCTTAGTCTACTATTATGAATCAGTATCAGTTGGATAACTAATTGCTTTCACCTTCAAAACTGATAAAAACGAAAATTTCCTCATTTTCCCGGTTTTCGGCCACTAGTTTCTCAATCCCGGCCAGCACGATACCACTTCTCGGCCGGCGGCCGGAAAATAGGAATTTGATTTGCTGGATGACCGGCCATGACATACCTCAATGAATACACCACGGAAAATACAAAATCATTTATAGGTACAAAACTATGCTGCATATACTTTGGTAAGGTCTAAAACATAAGAGAATTTAGTCACTCGTTATCACAAAATATAGAAACTCAAACAAAACAATAGAGAAAACGATAATTCTTGAAACAAGTTGGTACCCCTACATTTCATGAACAACACTCGCACTTATATTGTTCGTAAGGCGTTCTGAAAAATTATGTACACCGTATGTGATTGCTTCCTATGTTTTTCTCGTCTTCATCTTCAGCATCGCTGAAAAGCTCTTCTGAACAACTGCCGCAACAGATGATCTTCTTTTCAGGTTCTGATGGCGGCTGCATGTCAACTTCTTCAGCTTCTTTTAATTTTTTCCTGTAGCGCCTCTTCTTCACTGCAGTTTTCTGCTTCTGTTGTCTTGTTGTCCTTTCTCTTGAAGGCCTTGTTTTCTTTCAAAACATCTTTTTCCTTATAGAATTGTCTCCATGCGCTTGATGATATATATTTTTATGAGCTGTGGATAATTCAGGTGTTTAGCAAAAGGGTCTTAAGATGTAAGTAGGTTACTAGTGCTGTTATTAATCTCTCCTAGAACATCCACAGAAGTTGGTGAAACGTTCGTTTTGCTGGCATTTTGTAGAGGGTCATCTTCAGGTTCCAACACAGGAATTGCTCCAGAATTTACACTATTATCTCCATTTTCGCTGGTAATTGTTAGATTGTTATCACTAGTGTCCTGAACAATTTGCAGCATTTTTGCCGGGATTTACCAAACTTTTGCCATTTTACCTATCTTGAATGGTAGATTTTGGGACTCCAAAATTGCTTGCTGACCAGGCCAGAAGCCCATTTTGTTTTCTCGAATTTCTCTTAAAATTGTCAGAAGATTTTCATGGGAATATTTAAGAAGCTGTTTTTGTTTGGCTTTCTTCAATTTCAAAACGCCTTTCTTTGTTTTTTTATTTCGGAGTCATCTAGAATAGTTATTAGTGATTTTCAGTACCTAGCATAAGGCTTTAATGCATAAATATAGAGTTGGCCGAACTAATGGGGAGCAGATCAACCCTTTCTCGGCCACAAGTTTCAGTCACATTTTCAAATATTTTGGGCGAATAAATTGTGGCCGGAAACCGGCCAAAAGATTTAAATATCATTTCTGACACAAGCGGAAAAAGGACAGACCCATATAATTCCGCATACATTGAACAAAGACATCAGAAGAAACAATAGTGTATACCGGTTCTCGGCCACCCTGGCCGAGAAAGGGCTATGACAAATTTTTGCTATACCCGTTACCGGCCACTTTTTTTTTCAAATCCAAAATTGATTTTAGGCTATTTTCTTGCACAAATCGATAGATTAATATGTATTAAGCGACATCAATCGCAAAAAACCGATTAATGGTTGAGATGTAATATATTATTTGCTATTTGCGCTGTACCCAGACACTAAAAATTTTGTAACTGCTGCTGAGATCTGCTATTCACACGGACATGGCCATCTTGTATGTTTTCTTTTAGTTCAATATTCCACCTTAAGAGAGAACCACTTTACCATTCACTAAGGGAATAGTGGCAGAAAATCGGGCAAACGACAGTGAGTACTATTATGAGATTAGTGGGTTATTTTACATGTTTATACATAAAACTGGCCGACAACAGGGACTGGCCGGCTAACCGGCGAAATGACCCTAATCGCAAAACTTAGGCATTTGATTATCTACTTATATGTTAGAATCACGGAGGGAACAGCTAATTCTGCTAAGTAGAGAACTGGAAGTATATATATGGAATAGTAGTTCTATTTAAGATAAACTGAAATATTCTTAATCGTTGTGGATTCGACAGAAGTAATATTTCAAGTGTTTTATATATGTTTCAGAGAATGTATGTTACCAAAACTAATATATACATAGAACAGCTTATATATACAGGGTGAATCACGACCAACGGGATGCAGGTTTATGGCGAAACGGTAAAAGTTTTAAAATGTCTGTCACTTTACTAGTTTGTGCATTGATAAAGGCTACATTTTAAAATTATTTTGGAATATACAGGATGTCCCAAAAATTTGTGGCATATCAAATTTATATTTTTTTTAATGGAACACCCTATATTTTATTGAATTTTCTGATTGCCCGTAAAAAATAAGATACTCTTTCCTGAAGATTCCCTACTTGTACTTAGGTACAGAGGGTTCCGAGTTATGCTGACATTTCTTAAAATTTGAACTTTTTGAAAAAAATTAATATGTAATTAATTCCAAAAATTCTAGCAAATTTTTATATCTTTACAGGGTGTAAAGAATTTACAGTTTCATTATTACATCATTCAATGTGTAATACTGAGCTTATTTTACATGAGACACTCTGTATTTTATTAATTCACCATGTCAAAAAAGAATTCTTCTTTCGAATGGTATAAGGGTGTCCTATACCTAGGTATCATACTTTTCGTGCAATTTACGATTTTCTTAGATTTAATGGTAAATCGATTTTAAAATAAACAATGCATACATAATCTAGTTGGTACCTAACTTAATGTCGTTTTATGACATTTCTCTTTTAATTATCTTAACAATCCTGTGCTAGTTTCAAATTTTATTGCTAGTAAAAATGAAGCAGTAAACGAAAGACTCGACATGATACTTTGCATTGGGGAATGTTTAGAAAATTGTCTCCTAGCATCTAGAGTTTACACTCAAAAGTACCCTGATAGGGCTCACCCAAAAAAGGAAGTTTTTGAAAGACTACTCAAAAGATTCCGTACTGGTAACGTTGCAAACGAGAAGGTGAATAAAACTAAACCAGTTACTGGTGACAACGCCAACGAATTTGATATACTGCTGTCAGTTACGGAGAATCCTAATACTAGTACTAGAAAAATTTCAAGTGAATTAGGAATAAGTCAAATGAGTGTGTGTAGAATACTTAAGAAAAATCACTACCATCCATATCATATTAAACTACACCAGCAGTTGACAGAACAGGCCTATGATAAACATCAAAATTTTTGTTTATGGACTTTGGATAAAGTTGGAGAAGATCCTGATTTTATTAATAATGTATTGTTTACCGATGAATCTACTTTCCACAATAATGGGTTATTAAATATACATAATCTCCATTATTACGATAAAGTAAACAAACATTCATTTCGTACTGTTGATAGCCAACACCGATGGAGTGTAAAAGTTTGGGGAACGATTGTGGGCGAATACGTTATCGGCCCGTATTTTTATGACGGACACCTGAATGGAAGAAAATTTTTGAATTTTTTGAAAAAAGTCTTCTGGATCTTTCTTGAAAACCTACCACTTACCATCCGAAAGAAAACGTGGCTACAATTGGACGGAGCTCCTGCTCACTTTTCATGTACTGTTAGGAACTACCTTAATAGAAAATTTAGAAATAAATGGATAGGTAGAAGCGGTCCTTATAATTGGCCAGCTAGGTCACCAGAATTGACCAAGATGGATTTCTTCAAATGGGGTTAGGTATATTAAAAATATTGTATATGCTACACCCCCTTCTACTCCAGTCGATATGAAATTAAGAATTTCGAACGCTTTCGCGTCTATAACACCCGATATGTTGAATAATGTAAGTAAATCGTTTGAAGGTAGAATCACATGTTGCATTGCACAAAATGGCAAGCATTTTGAGCATCTATTATAGTAATTTTATATTTTTTGCTTTTAATAATTTGTAGTTCGTTTTGTAGTATTTATGTATTTGCTTTATTAAAAATGTTTTTCTGTTGTATTATGTACTCAAATATTTATCAGTAAAAAAAGGAGCTAGTGTACCTCAGCAACTACACTGTTTTTTACAACAAATATGCCAAGATGATTTGTTTGAAAATTTAGAGAGAATTGCAAATGTTTTAAACTTCGATTTACCATTAAATTTGAAATTTGTAAAATGCACGAAAAGTATAATAACTAGGTATAGGACACCCATATACCATTCGAAAGAAGAATTCTTTTTTAACATGGTGAATTAATAAAATATAGGGTGTCTCATTTAAAATAAGCTCGATATTACAAATTGAATGACGTAATAATGAAACTGTAAATTCTTAACACCCTGTAAAGAGATGTTTAGTACTCAATCGTGGAATACACTCAACGAATGCCCAACTATTTAGATGTAAGAGAAAATTTGCTAGAATTTGTTATAATCATTAGATATGAATTCTTTTCGAAAAGTTTACATTTTAAGAAAAGTCAGCATAACTCAGAACCCTCTGTACTTCGGTATATGAAAGAGTATTTTAATTTTTAGGGACAACCAGAAAATTCAATAAAATATAGGTTGTTCCATAAGAAAAATATAACTTCGATATGCCACAAATTTTTGGGACATCCTGTATATTCCAAAATAACTTTAAAATGTGGCCTTTATCAATGTACAAACTACTAAAGTGACAAAAATTTTAAAACTTTTACCGTTTCGCCATAAACCTCCATCCCGTTGGTCTTGATTCACCCTGTATAATATTGAAAAATTTATGTCATCACAAAAGTTGTTCTATTTTCAGGAATATAAAAAATGTCTGGAATTATCGCCGGTCGGTAAAACACAGTCCATGGAAATTGGAATTTCTTATGACTAATTCGATTTTTTTGCTTTTAAATGCACATAGAAGAAATCTAGAAAATTAAACAAGCTGGATGAAGAACAACATGATCTAAGTCACTCATGGTGAACTATCCTGGTTCTGGTTCTGTACTATTCCAAGAGAATGTCAGGATTCTCGTTCAGGTTTGACCACCAATTAGTTTGGTTTGGCCACCCGTAAAAAAATTCACACAACAATCATGAAGAATCGAAAATCACTATTATAAATCACGTATCAAACTTGACTCTCCAGTTGCCAGAAAGTCGTTTGGAAATGTCATTTTTTCGACGGTGCAATATAAATTATCTGTTCTCTAACAAAGTTTAAATAGGAAATTAAGATCTAACGCTTCATGATCATAAAATTTAATGTTTTCTATATTTTCAAAATTATTGGTTGCAAAGATTCAGTCGCTTCATCTTCATATGAATACTGTTGACAAACAAATGTATAACTAGTTTCGTAAATGCTGAATTTCTTGTAATTTTTCATAAATAATCTTTGATCTGTTATCTAAGGCGAATAGATAAATTGCAAATCTGAAAAAACAACATAAAAGATCGTATCAATCTGCAATGTTTTGCATGAACGATTTTATCAGAATGTCTTCTTCGACATGAAGAGCCAAAAACAACCAATTACCTTGATTGATGCTCATTAACTCAAACTGCTTGTAGGTACTTTTTCTCGATTCTCGACTAAATCCATTTGAAGCGATTAACTAGATGATCCCACGTTACACGAAATGCCTCACACTCGACTTGCAAACGGACTAATCACCTTGTATATACATAAATATCGCGCAAGAGAGGATGAGGAGAGAAAAGAGGAGACAGAGCCACACATCTGATAATACCTATCTATATCTCTACCTAGGCTCCAACTTGATAGCAAACACTTTATAAAATAAACGAGCCAATTTAAGTGGGGATCTATCTCTTCTCTCTTGCCCCTCATTCACGTTAATTGGCATAAAATTTCACTACGACACACATCTGCTCAACATTTTTCAAGGACCACACACAACAATATTTTTATATCACCACGTTGATGATGTGAGTCGTACTACATATCCTTGAGGTAGTTATTATATTCTCACATGTTGAATCGTCCTGTGACCGGAGGGTTTCTTTCATCGATATAAAGATGTAGTTTTTCATGTTTAATTAAGCTTGCGCTGGTTGAATTTTGACTGATTCCCATATATTTAATACGTGCTTAGCGATTTCGGTAAATGAGGACAATGTCGGAATGTTTGAGATTATTTTTAGGCAGAAGCACCTGTCCATGTTACTACCTAACTTTTTCTTCATTAATATTTTGGAACATATATATAGGTATTGTCTTCATTGATGGCCGTGAGGCACGTGAGTTGTAAAACGACAAAAAAAGAACTAGGCAGTAAGCCTTCATGTGCAAATTCACATCGATTAGTCCCAACAATTTAATCTGATGAAAATTTCGACTTTAGTTTAGCCCGAAAATGTGAAGAATTTTGAGATTTTCGACAATTTTCCTTAGAAAATGGTCTAAAACAGAGTTTTTCGGCCGTAACTCGACACCAAATACCAACCAACAGCAAAAAACCATTGGTCGAAATTTGGTTCCGTTCTCGAGTTATCGTGCGGATTAACTTTCTTGCTTACTTGCTTGCTTGTCTACAGACTTATGTTTTTTGCGAATATCTCGAACAGGAATGATGTGACTTTGCTTCTACCGTAACAACCGTTCGATGTTCACGCCGCGTCCATTCTTTCAATTTGCTATTACACTTTTACGATTCATTCTTGTTGCGTCCACTCACGTTTCGTACAAAACAGAAATTTACCTTTACCAAAGGGGGTTGGTACTAGGTAACGAGGTACCTTTATAGGAGCTATAAAAATGCCACAAATAAATCAAGTTCCGGTGTATAGAAGTTCCAAAAATCCATTTATAATTATCAGAGTGCTTTTTTCAGCACAATTATTATACTTCCTTTGTCTTCATAAGGTATATAATATATTCCGTTAAATATATCTAAGCGGAAATTAATCATGATTTCTTTATAATAAAACTCTTGTAGCTGATTTACATATAAAATAAACAAAAATTATCAAAGTCATATCTGTGGTGTATATTACCATTTTCATTAATTACATCAGTTACACAGTACAAGGCTAACTCCATAATTTACATTAGTATTCTTAATAGGGGTGTCAGGTGTAAAATGAATGAGAATCAACCCTTATCAAGGGTTTCTCATATCATGGTCCTTGGCAGGAGGTCCGTTGAAACAAATATCACGATTTTTATCAGAAATGACGAAACAAGACTGAACACTTTTAAATGGTATTATTTTCAATGACAACTGCTTTGAAATATTTTCCCCCAGTAATTGAAAAAAATATAAAGCAAAAAGACATTCTCAGTAGGCTGGCTGTTAAATATGAGAAATTATCTTCACTAGAGTTGGATAAAAATAAGTTGTCAGGTCAGAAACATTAGGTGCGTTTAGACTGGATGAACAGTATAGTGAGTGCGATTCGATAGCGAATATAAATAATTATTACAGATAATCAAAGAATTTTTGTGTCTATTGTGTTAAACACAAAGAAGATAACAGCACCATAAAATGTATACATTCATAATAATAGTAATTTTATTGTTAATGAATCTTGTCAATGCATGCATTTTCATATCCAGAATTTTTACATTCAATTTAAGAGTGAATCAATTCATTTTTAAAAAGATTTTGTAAACAAATCAAAGAACATTTATTACTCCACATAAGATAATATTTTGTATAATTCAAAATGTGAGACAACGAGTTTGAAAGGAATTTGTTTCAAACCGCACTTTATAATAATATAAATACTTAATTATATTCCGAGAAAAAAAAATGTTCACTGCATTCATCCAATTTGAGCATCATGATAAAATCAAATAAACACTTCGACAACTCTCCAATCCAAGACTAATGATTCAATTAACTCCAAATTGAATTTGCAATTCTGATATATATCATTTCGCCCACATATCTACAGATAGACGACAACGTTGTCGACGAAGGCCATGCAGAGCTGAGGATGCAACGATGAAGATGGTGAGAAGAAAACTCTTATGGTTGCTATTAAATTCGCTCGTAGATTATTAAGTCAGACGTGAAATGTGCAGCCATAAAAACCTATTTACGGTCTCACTATTCCAAGTTTGCGTCTAATTAAGTTTGCTTTTATATTCTGGACAGTTTAAATCTGAGAAAGTATTATGTCATTGCAAATAACAGATTATGTGTGTGAGCTTCCAATTTAATTTAAGTGCTTTGTTGATTCGTAAGATTCTGTAAATGTATATTAGTGATTGTCGTATCTCAATGAATCAGAAGTCATTGCACAATGAAAATGTATACGCCAATGGAAAAAAAATCTTAAGTTTGCAAGTTTTGACATTGAAAAAATATCTCTACCTTGTCCCTAAAGAATAATTATCTAAAAAAATAATCAGGTAGGTATAATTAAAATAAAAATTATATTAATCTTCAAACATGCGTTTCTGTTTCTAGCTGCATCCCAAACCTTCTTATTTGGTATATTTAGTTTGTATCAAAGTTTACAATAAGGACACATTTTTGGTTGTTGTTGAAGAATCGTTGATGGTTCCGTTTCTCCATTTTTCAGCAACTTCGCCAGAACCAAGGATGTAGGTATAAAATTGGTCTGTATGTTCGATATTTATTTTCATGTATGTACGCGCTTTTTGCACAGTAAATGTGAACCGATTTTAATTTTTTCAATAGAAAAAGTGTTGGTACCAAAATAAAAAAACAACATTCCTTTCCCCCTGAAAACCGCCCGAATTGTCGGAAGGGCAAAATTTTTCGAAAATTAAAATTGATAGTGACAAAAAAAAGAAAATATAATTTCCAGCACCGGACATTTTTCAAAAAAATCAAGAGCTTACGAATTACAGAACTAAGAATGTGAAATATTCTTACCACCTTATTTTCAAATAAATGAATATGTATGTACCTAACCATTTTTATCACTAACAAATCACTCAAAAATGGGAAATAAATATTCTTTACAAAAATAAGTTTTTGTTGAAAGTCTTATACACTCTTCACAATGAGATGCATGCCAGTTGATTAATTTAATACTATCATAAAAGATTTCTTAACTCTAAACTGCTTTTATAATTATAATGAATATATTGCATTAGCCAGTGAAGTGGTAGTGTAACGAAATTTTGCATTATACTCCACCATTGATACTGCTATCCTTACGTGTAATTTTTTAAAGTCTTTTTTTTGTATTTGTATTTTATATAATTGCTATTGTACACCTACTATAATAATATCTATATTTTTACTTATATTTAGTTTATTTTTAAGAAAACTATCGAATAGCCACAATTGTACATATTATAAACTGACGTGTCACAAACATACTTATACTTATTATAATGTGATAAAATAAATCTATCTATCTATCTACAGGCATTTATTACCAGCACCAATACAATTATATACCTAATCCTATTTTGCAGTTTTCTATGCAACAACTGAGTAATATTTATTGTAAGGAATACTTATTTACGCTGAAGATTCTATTAATGGAACAGATTGCTCACATCCAAATGCAATTTCCAGAATGTTACGTATTAGGTAGGTACGCGCCTTTTGCATTGTAGACGTTAGCCGTGCACCGATTTTGGTAATTCTTCTTTTTTTATTGGAAAGAAGAGTGTTCACAAATATGTGAAGGGTGTTCAAGCAGAATTTCATACAAAACTCAAACAGTCAGAAGCATGCGAATTTCAGTTTTAAGAACATGGAAATTAAAATGCGCATGCGTCACAATCATGGAACACAATTGTAAACATGTTGAAACTAATCCAAACTACCGCTCGAACACCCTTGTAGTTAAAGATAATTGAAAGATCTCCTTCCCCCTGAAAAGACTCCCTAAAGTAGGTGGAGGAAGCATAATAACTAATAATGTTTTTGCAAAAAATACCGATATTTAGCCGATATTTTCTATATTATAGTTATTTCAAATTCCACTAGCAGAATTATTAGATATCTAATACTTTTTATTTTTCAGTGCACGAACTATTAGAGTTTGTTCTATTTTTGTGTAAACAAATATTTATTGAGTGTAGGTACCTATCATTATTCATCCAAATCGTTGAAAGCACACTTAAATTCAGATATTTCAAAACAAAGATTCAATACAAATTCTTCTCCTTCATTTTTGGGGGAAGGAAATGTTGGATTTTAAGTTTTTTTATATGGGAAAATTTCTCAGCACTCCTAATTCAACCGAAAAAACAACAGGAAAATCTGAGCATGTTTATTATGCGGAACGAGCAAACGAACATAAATAAATATTTTTTACAAAAAATTGGACCGACGTTATTAGTTGGTGCACTGAAAAGTATAAAATAATAGTAATTCTATTGGTGCTGTTACTTTTGAAGTTGTGCAGTTGCAGGTAGATTGATAACTTTTGGCACCAACTTCACAAGTACCACCACCAATAGAATTAATATTATTTTATACTTTTCAGTGCACCAACTAATAACGTCGGTCCAATTTTTTGTAAAAAATATTTATTTCACACTTTTTAGTGTAACATTAGTCCCGAAAATCGTTGAACGTTCACTATACCATATCAATGAAGATAGTACTTATCCTATTACCCATGTATATTCCTTGCTTGTAGTTGTTATTATAGAGATCTCAGAACATCGCTGCGGAAATACGCTTGAATATTTTAGTTGTTACCATTTTAACACCGATTTAACTCGAAAACCGTAACACTAAGGAAAAAATGTTCATTATAAATGTTGCTACAAATAATTATATCTTTAATGTAGTATCGAAAAATTTTCAATTTTCGAAAGAAATTGTCCTCTCCACATTGCAAAAATACATATTTAACATGCGTCTATTTCGAAAACCGTAACACTTTTGAAAAAATGTTCTATTTAAACGTTTCCGGATAATTGTCCTATCTTTAATTATACCAACTCAGATATTCGATTTTCGAGAAAATTCGTCCCCACCACCCCTTCGGGGGCGGTTTTCGGAGGGAAGGAGATTTCGGATTTGCGTTTTTATGAATATGGGACCATTTCTCAATCCCCTTCTTTCAAATGAGTCCAAAATCATCAGAATCGGAGCTCGTTTACTATATAAAAGGCGCGCACGAACCAAAAAAAAAAATAAAGCTGACAGTCGAATTGTATACCTCCGTTCGGGGTTCGTCGGTCAAAAAGTACACTGTCGAATTTCTGTATCTACCTCCTTCGTTTGGGATGTCAGTCAATTGTAAAACGACATGGAAAATTCAAATTTAGGAATGTGTTGTGATGGAAATGGATGGAAACTTTCTAGGTAATGTATGATTATAAATCGATTTATTCTGATACAACTTACATACAACAAATGTTTCGATACACTCTCTTTTTTTGAAGAAGAAACTATTTCTTTTCAGCCATCATCCAGCCATCTATTGACAAAATACAATATAAGATTTTCAACTGTGTAATATTGGAAGGTTCCAAATAAATATATTTCATCCGTAAGGATTTATTATAATTCAATGATTTTCACTCTTGTCAAACAGCACAAGAATCAATTACATATTTATATAGTCAAACCAACGTTTGATTTAATCTTAAGTAGATATCTACACGTCAAAAAGAATTCAATCATTTATATGCAAATGACTTAATATGAGAAACAATATAACAAGTGACCTAATTCACAAAACTAATAAACAAAAATGATATATCATTCTCATTTCGTTGAAACATGAAATAATATAGGTAAGTATGTAACTTATCATTCTATCAGCAGCATGACCAGATTGGTACGTTATAATATCAAAATTGTATGTTATTTGGTATACCTATATACCTACATCCCAGCCTATCTATTGGATTCGAAACAGAAAATATAATAGACTTCAATAATCAAAATGTCCACCTTGTCATTTGTCTTTTAGCAATCGAATCAACGATCACGATATGTAAATGAACATATTGTATACTTATTCGTTGCGTGGCTTTAGATGGGATTTTGTTTTTGTAAACTGCTTTGTTTGAGAGACGATATTTAAAAGTCAGTACAGCTACCTATCTGCTTCTATATAATTTTCCATAAAAATACCGACATGATTCATGAGCTTTTAAAAATGTCTTTCATAGGTTCTTTCTAGATCAAAATATTTTGGATCTAGTAGGTACCTATTTGGGTTTTACTGGTGAGCTACCTTGATAGTAGTAAATATGTACCTTTAAATATCAGAAATCTTAATAATGATTATGCTATAACATTACTTATATGACATCTATTACTTATCTACTAAAAATTTGTATATTATGTACTGCAAATCATATCATAATCAAATCATTATTTTTGTATTATCGAAATTATATCAGCCATTTATTTATTTTTATATAATCAAGAGTGTCCTGTAGTGAAGTGTAGAACTGGCGAGATCAAATTCAACAATAAATTGAATAACTTTATCAATGAATTCATTTTTGAAATGAAAAATTACATCCCCACTCAGATTTACATGACGAAATGACAAAAAGATAAAGCAGTTGCATTCCTACCACTACCGATTTTGAGAACTAGCCTAACTGAAGAACTAACAATGAACGTTCAAAATAACCTGGAATATTAGGTACAGTCACTTGAATTAGGTTACTCAAATGAATAGTTTTTATGATAATAAATAAAAATGAAGCCTAAAAAGGTTTTTCATTTATTATGATGATTACAAGCAGTAACTAGTAACTGATTATTAAGTCAATAATGATAATAAAACCAAAATGTCTATCTTCGATAAATATTATTTGGTTATCTTACCTATGTTCAATTGTCGTAATATCTTTTTTCCCTTTCGTTATTCAATTACATATTTTCTTTAGTAAGAAAATTTACCGTCGATAGTATGGTTTCATAATGCCTTCCAGAAGGAGGATTCATATCATTGCAGCTTAGTAGCAGGTTTGTTTCTACACGATTTATTCAATTCTCACTGTTTTCAATCATTTCAGTTTATTGTAGCCCTGAACAGAGAATTCAAAGAGACTGAAACATTTCTAACGTAAACGGAAAGTCGATATTTTCTTTCAAAACCTACCCGCCGGCAATCTACAAAAAGTTTTGGGGAGAAAATGGTATTCCCAATTTGAGCTATTTATTACAAAAACTTCAAGAGCTATAAAAAATATAAAAACTTCAAAAGCAACCCATAATTCAGTAAGGAAGCGTTTGCAGACCTATATTTAAATAAACTTTGAAGTAGTCATATAGTTAGCCTCTCTTGCATATGTGCATGATATTTGGGAGCACCCAGTATAGAATAGGAATAAAAATGGTTTCTGTGGGTTATCCTGAAGAGATTATATCATCGTGAACTTTTCTTTAGGATTTTTGAAGAACTACATTTCTGTAATATCTATGTACAATATTTTGATGTATCAACAAGGTTTGGCCAGCGTAAGTCATTTAAGCGGACAAAAGGACGACTTGATTCTATCAAAATAGAGATATTCGAATATCTAGTTTTGAGAATCAATTCATTAGTACCTACCTATTTGACTCTTAAACGGTGTCAATATGAATGAAAATAATATTTAACATTTTTTATGCTTACCTACCAGTGCCGTTTAATTAAATGATTTATCTTTAAAAAATAGAAGTTACATCATAATAGACGGAACCTAATCAGTTGTCTCTGGATCTTTCTTGGAGCTATATCTAATAAACTCTCTTAAAATACTGCAAACGAATTATTGCTACATTTTAGTAAAATAAGCTACTTTGTAGGTATTTCATATCTCTTACCACTTCATACAACACAATCCGAGAATTTGAAAACTATTCGTTATAAATGTTCTCAGCACACCATTGTAATGTATGAACTAATTTAATTTAATTCAATCATTATTTTCCTGAGATATAGAAACTGAAAACTGCAATTATTCCAAGCCCCTTCAACTAAAATAAGAAGATTAAAATGGTGGCATTTTCCCATGACAATGCCGCATTTTTGATGTGTTGTAAATATAATCTTGCTTTTTATTTCAAAGTTGTTGATGTACCTACTGCCAAGTAAATTAATGTGTGCTTTGATATACTGACATTTTTTAACGTGTGTTGTGTGTAGTCCCTCCTTCCTCCTTTTAAATTGTGTATAATGTTGGTCACATTATCGTAACGCTTAACCGCAGTTCGTTTAGGTTTATGTGGGCGTGGTCTAGACAATAGTGTAACTTAAAGTCTGGTATTGAAAATGTTCGTATAATATTATTATTGATATAGGTATATGTATATTTTATTTTATTTGCTTCATATAAACAAGTGCAGTTTATTTAAGGATATCTAGAAGTAACTTATTTTTCCCCCACCACATATTGAAGACACGCATATTTCTGACTTTATCACTGCTATAACTCGGAAATCTATGATTTCTTTGAAAAATATCCAATTCAAATATTTCCGTATGGTCTCTTGTCTCTTCTTTGATGGTGTCTTCCCAAATTTTCGATTTTCAAAAAATGCCCCCTCCAACCCCTTTGGGTGAAGTTTTTGAGGGCATGGACATGTTGAATGTATTTTTTTGTTTCAATGGGATAAACTCTAAAATGAAATAAGAATAATGAAAATCGGGCACGTTTACGAACATCCAAAAAAAACATGCAAACAGTCGAATTGTAGGTATAGCTCATTCGTTTGTTTCGTCGTTCAAAAATAAGATCAAGCTAAGACGATACCGAATGTTACGTATGAATATAAATTACGATCTACCTTAACTCAATCTTTGGGATATATTTTCAACGTTACCTAGGTCCAGACTCATTTATCAAAATCCGTTCGAGACCGAGTGTCATAATATATATGTATGGAGTGAAATACAATTAACAATTCAATTCACCCTGTATATGTTAAATAAACTTAATAGTCAATTCAATTTCTTGTCCATGATTTATCCTTCTATTATTATTATGAAAAAATTGAAATATATTACAATTTAAGAAAACAGTTATGATGTAAAAAAACAATATTAACACCTTTAAGATGATGTATGTACTTATAACTTATACATATAGATAGGTATATCAATCTCTGATCAGTAGAAGTAGGTACCTTAAATGTGCACTGTTCGCTTATAAGATATTATAGAGAATATTGTAATCCTCTTCAATTAGGCACGGAAGTACGAAAGTAATTTCATATCTCTTTTCATGCTTTGTTGGACTCGTATGAAACATGACTTTCTAGACAGAGTTACATCTAAAATTAATCTAAAATCATTGACCTTCGTTGAGTCATATTTTAGAAGATACTGTCACATATCTACAATCCTTTTCAACTGCAGGCTATGATCTTCAGATCTACTTAGTTGCAATAAGATGGCAAATATGCCAAACATGGTATTTCAATTAACTATGAGATATATGGGCGACCGAGCTTTGCTCGGGTGTTGGGTAACACTGAATTTAGAGTAGGGCTATAAGAATTACTAAGGATATTTAAACTTATTAAAAAATGTGCATATCTCTGGTTAAAATGTATTGCGATAGGTAAATACTGCTTTTATTGTTCACATATTGGTAAGTTAGAGTAGATTTCGAAATAAATATGAATGTGTAATATGAATGATAAATAAATATACCAAAACTCAGCTGTATCAAACCCCAAACACTATACATAGGTATCTGCGGAGCCATTCTTGAAATAGCTAGTGTCGACCTCGAGGGTCACACCGATTAAATATAAAAGAATCGTCAATCGATTTCTCGACTCCGAAAATCCCTTTTCGCTAATTTTGACCAAAATCTGCTAACCCTTCCTTGCATTAGCTAATATGTACCTTTAGGGTTGCAATATATTAGGTATGTACAAATTTTCATTAAAAATTTTAAATTAAATTATTAGAAATTCATATTAACATCTTTTATTTTAAAAAATGGGTATTGTTAGGACTATTTGTCCCTATGACATTAAAGGGTTCATATCGCTATCTGAGATACAATCTATAGAACTCTTGAAATGAGAATATTAATTGCTGAAAACGATTTTTTTTTGTGAATGTGACTACAACCAATCGATTCAATATACTCTAAAACCCATACATACCAATTTTCATCGAAACAGGTAGACCAGACTCCGAGATAAAATTTGCATATATATATATATATATATATATATATATATATATATATATAATGGTTCAAGAATTTCACAGAAAATAGAATATATATATATATATATATATACAAGCATTGCTCGTTTAATATAATTAGAAATGTTAAAGCAAACCAAAATATACAGATAAAAATAAAATGAAACAACAAAGAAAAAAAATCTATTTTACCTTCCAGTCTTGGTGATAATCATCTCCGTGCCCAAATCATTGAATTTGTCCCAAAGCTCTTTCGTTTCTAGGTGGCATGTTACATTTCTTAATTCTTCACTAGTGCATATTTCCTGCAACAGTGGATTCCTGGTTGGTGAACGCGCACGAGTACTGGATGGCGTAGGGGCTCCTGATTCCGAAGTGGAGGACACATCCACTGGAGAATCACGCCCGCTCTCATTGTCTGCACTTACGATAGTACAGTCAAGGCCAAGTGGTTCTGGAGTAGTTGGAGTAGGTGAAGAGGCAGAAGTTTCCACGAATTTCTCTGAAAAGAAATGAACATAAATAGGTACATATTCATGTCATAAGCCTGTAAAAGAAGGAAGTTATTTAATATGCCTCGTACTTCCTCTAGTATGGTACATTTCACCGTTTTGTCAAACAGTAGTATCAGTGGCAGAACCAAATGTAACCAACAACTCTAAATATATTTTTCATAATTTATTGATACTACGACTCAAGGCACTTAATACGTATAAATATATCTTCTCAATATCAATAGCAGGTAGGTCATTCCCAACCGCTCTTGAAAGCAAGCCTCAACTTTTACACTGACGACTGTAACACTTAATCAGGAGCAGGAGCCGGTATATATAGGGTACAAGAGTGGTATATGATCTCTCTGAGCCTAGGAAACTACGCCACTATCTTTCAGGCGCAGAAATAATGGCGATACAATGGTGTGCGAAAGAACTGCTAAGACGGAACAGTCAGTCAGACAGCCAAGCAGCACTAAAATCACTGAACTCATAACAAACAACATCAAGACCGATATTAGATTGTCGCAAGGCCCTAAACCGTCTAGGTAGCCATACAAGACTGACCCTAGCCTGCATCCTAGAGATCCAACATTGGATCAAGAACCAGGCATCAAACCTACGGCAGAAAACCTTGGAACAGACAAGTCTAAAAAGCGCCTCAACCAAAATGTCCCGCGAAGTACTAAATCAAAGTCAAAAATGACAAGGATTTTGGTAGGGATGCTGGCAGGACATTGTAGGCATAGGAAAAGCATATGAACAATATGGGTCTGGACGGAGACGACCTATGTAGGTTCTACCAGGAAGAGGAGGAAACCGCAGTTCACATACTCTGTGAGTTTGAAGCCCTGGTAAGAGTGTACTTTCAATTATTTGAGGAAAGGAAATCGAATAAAGAAAGCTACCTACGTGGAGGAGTCGGTGACTAAACTGCTACGTTTCTTAAAAAGGATACTGATCTCTAATGCAATGGAGAGCCAGAATAGAACAAAACTGTTCGCAGTGGGTTAGGATGTGTAGCTTCTCCAAATAATCTAATCTAATCTAACCTAGGTTTACTCCCATACAATATCAAATAGAGATTTTCTATAGAATTTATCACTCATAATCTCCCTAGAGCATGAATAATTTCCGAAAACTTTTGCGAGGTGCAATTTTTTCTAAAAAAATCGCATATGAGAAAAATATTACGGAGAAGCTCGCGGGAGATTCGGTACGAAAATTTTATACCGAAAAAGTAAATACAATTTTTGATAGCTTATAAATAAATATTTGTCAAAAATAATCTATGGTTGTTATTCTGGCATCTGCACGTGACAGCTGCCAAGCCAGGGAAATTATCACTTATTAATTGTGTGACCGCATTTTTTTGAAAAATTCAGATTGTCGTCATAGCAACCTGTCAAAATCAAAGCATCTGATTGTCTCAAATCAACAGGAATAAAATTTTCTTAATAATTATTTCCAAATTTAACCTAACTTCACAAAGTGGCAAGGGTAAATACCTAAGTGTAACATAGATATCCACAAATTTTAATACTTAACAGTGAGATTTGAACATCGATAACCTAATCTAAGTAACTGAAATATTGATTGAATATGTGAATAATCTCTTGAAACTTTTCCATAATAAAACTAATAAAATCTGAGTGATTGGTGTGGGGATATGTTATAAACAAACTCACTAACAATTGCTTAGTGTTAGACCTCACTTAAAAAAAATCATGTAATGATTGTCCAGGTAATCATCAAACGGAAGCAAATTATCCTAATGTTTCTAAAACAACAATGGTGCCTAGGCAAAAAAGGGTAATCGCGATCAGATTCTTATCTGTTGTGGCCGTCATCATAAGAGGATAGGGCATGTTGTAATGATACTGTTTGATTACACAGCCGGCTAATGTTTTAATAGCTAGTAGGACTGGGGAAGGAAAAATAGTATGGGTCTATAAAGCATTATAATTGCCACAGTTTGGGGTGTATCTGGGCACTCCTGATTATCGATTCCATTCTTAAGATTGTTGTGATTAATCTTTTTTTATTTATAGAATCTTTCTGATATTTATATATCAACCTAATTATCAGTTTTTGCTAAGTATTATCTAGTTTAAAATTGTTATTTAATCTTTAGCCTAAACTGAAAACTTATCAACAGTTTGGCCAGTTTTTAGAATTTTAGAATAGAAGTTTTTAGATACATATAATAAAGCAATAAAAGAACTTCAATAATAAAATACATAGGTACTGCTAATCACACAGAAAATGCATTGTAATTGTAGTCGGGAATAGACAAGTGGATGATGCACTACAATTAGTGACAAGAAATCAAGGAACAATAATTGAAAACTGGATATTCAAAATGTGACCAAGTGGGTTTCGATCATTTCTGAAATCACTGTACAATTCCAAAGATAGTGTTATCAAACTGCAATATGAGGATCTGGAATTTTTGTTGGCGGTTCAACATCCTCATGAAATTCATTTTAAGTGCCCACCCTCTTGAAACTTGAAGCTCGTAAACCATGCATGTGTTAACTACTGGTCTACTACCAGTCAAGAAAATCTCGAAAGTAATTAATTAAAAATTGCCTCCGTCACAACGCTTCGACTGTTTCCAAATTACATTAACATATGTTTTGATAATCGTCAAGCATCAGCCTAACCAACTAATTATTAAAATACACATTAGCGTTGGAAATAATGTATTTTTTCTTCACTTCTTCTTTCATATTGGTGGGTATATATATATATATATATATATATATATATATATATATATATATATATATATATATATTAAATAAAAACCCTTTTATGCCAGCTAAGCTTGCGCACATATATATAGCAATAAATTCAGGGTTTTACGTCTATACGAAAGAAGGAACTCTCTAATTCATCGTCGCACGAAAAATTAACCTTATAACAGCTTGACAACATGTGCGAGAAAAATTAATTCCTACAATTTTTATTTCGTGTGAAATAGTACGTTTTGACACGAAACTAGTGTACGGGCGTTTATGCGTCTACTATTATTATAGAGCCCTGCAACGATATATAATCGATTAGATTGGTGCGGAACGACAATTTTGACACGACAGAAAGCGAGCTTAACAATGGAGGGAACATGGAAATGGAGCCATGAAAGGCAACAAAAAATTATGAAAGCAATCATAAAATTGTTAAATGATTTAAATTTTATTTTTGTCCAATTATATACAGGGTCCTGAGGATTTCCTAGGGACAGTATTGCTATTTCTGAAACGGTAAGAGTAAGAGTCTGCAGTGAACCCAGATTTTCCACAAACTTTTATGATGATTTGAATTATTAATAATCCCTAAATCTTCATAATGAATCCAGATTTAAATGTAAAGAAGTAGTTATTGGTACAGTAGTCATGACGATTGAAATATCTCGTTTTCTAATCATCATGGCCTACCACATCCAAAATATTTTTAATGTTTTTCTATACTTTCTTAGCTTTAAACATCGATATATACCTGCCTAATAAGTAGGTACATACGTTTTAAAGGAATTTTTAGCTTTATTAAATTGTGTTTAAAAATAAATATGGCACCCTTAAGAAAAATACAAGTTGTATGGCATATCTTTTCAAATCAACAGGAAAAAATATATTCAAATATCACATCGCCTCTCCAATCGAAAATTCCAATTATTCTCTCCAAGTATTAAATAGGAAAATAAATAGAAACAAAAACACAGTTTTTTCTAAATACTTCAGGGACGATTGAAATTCTTCCAATTTGAAATTCCGAATGTTGAAGAGATCTAAATTACGCAACTTTTCTCGAATCTAATCATTTTTCCACCTTCCAGTTAAAAATTAGCAATTATGTTCGTATACATACGCCAGGGCCGTGTATGTATCAATATTCTTGCAATAAATTTAAAATATTTTGACCAGAGTCTATGTTCAGCAAATGTATGTATGCACTCAACCATCAGAGCTCAACCATGCTTGATATTAAAAATGTCTGAAGGACCACCACCGATCAAATGAACTGTCTGCAAATCATCCAATGGAACCCTTTCTTCATACATTGTAAACACAAGACGCCACCATTATAAAAATATAAATTCTCCGAATGCGGCTGAAATCGTCTACAGATAAATATAGTGTGTCCCAAGAGTTTAACAATTTGGTTTTGTTTTATATCGAGTTCATAGATTTTCAAAAACTTTTTCATTTTACTTACTTACTTAAAAGAAGGACTTTATTCAAATTCGAATTCGTTCTTCTTTTGAAATTTGCTGAAAAAGTACCTACCTAGCTTTTTGCACAAAATATTGAAGCTTTACAGAATGACTCCATATTATCATGCAAGTTTCTTTTTTTCTGACTCTGCATTATATAGCACTTTTCGTTAGGTAACTAATCAACAATATATCTGATAAGTACCTACGTCTATTTTATGTCTTCTTACTAAAAACAATTTGCTCGACTTTTTGACCGACGAATCCAGATTGGAGGAGGTATCATACAATTCGACTGTATGTCGAACAGTTTTTCGAAACAGATACGGTTTGCGAGCTACAGCAATGGTTAAATCTGAAATATGTGATATACGTATTTCCACTATGCGGAAGGGGCATTTTTTCGAAAATTGAAAATATGAGAGCACCAAATTAAAGAACAGATTAGGTATAATATGTAGGTAGCAACATTTACATTGATTTTCTTTAAAAAAGAGATAGGTTTTTCGAGTTTAAGTCTCAAATATGTATACCTGCGCCGCGATGTTTTGAGATCCCTGAATAATAAATAACACGTACAAGCTAAGCCTATAATAAGATAAGTAGGTCCCTACTATCTTCTTTGGTATTAGTGAATGCTCAACAGTTTTCATATTTTCAATAAAAAATTGGACCAAATTTATTAGTTGGTTCACTGGAAAATACAAAATAATAATAATTCTATTAGTGCTGGTATTGGAGTTGGTGCCTACAACAACCTACAACGCAACTTCAAAAGTACCAGCACCAATAGAATCAATATTATTTTGTATTTCCCAGTACAACTAATAAAGTCGGTCCAATTTTTGGTAAAAAATATTTTCATCTATTTAATCGACTTAGGATCAACTACGTTCTAGAGAGCCTTATGCAATTCTATATTTTTCCCATCAACACTATACAGTGTGAATAATATACATGTATATCTACCCACAAATAAATTTGAAATAGAATAAATAGAATTAAAATAACATGTTTCAAATATCTATGGGGAGATATTTGCATGTTTTATTTTTCACGTTCAACTACATAATCCTTAGTAGCTATATGTCGGTAGTGGCATTTTTAATAACATAATTGAAAGATTAATTGCATCTTATACTAATTAGTTACCAACAGTTTCAATTATAAATAATTATTTGAGTCTGTCACCTTGGGCAGTAATCAGATGTAATGAGATATTATACGTTCTACATATTGCACCTCGTTTTTCATATTATCATTACCTATATATTCAATTACGAATTTTTTGCATCGAGATATTTGCTTGATGATGGATATTTTTAAACGGTAACTTTCATAAAATTTATAGATTTTTCTAAATTGTTGAATGTAGGGATGCTTCCGATACCTAAACAGATATGGGGATATCTGCGATTTTCAACTTTTTAAGTACAATTTTGTGAGTTGGATTATATCTTTGAATGAATTATTTCTACATTTTTATAGGAAATTCACCGAAAAGAGGGTATCACGTTGGGTACATCTATAATTTTGAGGGGAAGTACAGTTGAAGAATATGTTGAGATATAAGTATTTGATTTATATATTACATTGATCTTTAATATATATACCTACAAAATAAAATATGCGCCTTTTCCAATTCCAGCTAATCTAATAGATCATTCCAGAGTTCTCTTAATGATGCGAACCTTCATTATAGGAGAGTGTAAAATTGACTATGTTTCTCATTGCCATCTTGTTTAAGAATTTCAAAATACCTACATCGATATTGATACTGGCGAAAAATTATAGCCGTTATTTCATGAGTAACATTGTAATGTACATACCAACTTTGATGGTAAAACAAGTAGATACAAATCCAGTTCAAACAAACGAATATTGGTAATTATGTGGTGGTATTATTATATGGTATTTATATATTTTGATGCTGGCTGATTCTACTCCAACCGTTGCAGTATTCAAACATTAGGTAAGTAGGTACAGTAAATTCACTTAACTCTGCGATAGAATAACCTTCGCAAAATAGTATCAATATCCGCCTTCCTTATTAAAAAGAATACACTTAAATCTTTTTCAAGGAATATCGACATACCTAATTATCACCTAATACCCAATTATATCAAGTACATGTTCGTGTTAATTCTTGTAATAATGAATACTAGGTATCTGCCAACAGGCCTAAATTGAAAATCACGCTAATGCTTTTTATAATAACTGCAATCTTTTCTATTTATTCCTCACATACTTACAGATCCTGACTTAATAGCAATTTTCCGTATGAACGTGCGAAGTTTTTTCTCTCATTAGATAACTATAATAACATATATTCCTTCCATGTAGATATAAGTTAGTTTTCTATAATAGCTGCATCATTTAAAATAATTCCTTTCATTATCGCTGTAGCGTTAATTATTGTTTTGAGTTTGGTTTAATTGATGATTATTTTTTTGTACAGAGCCGGATGAAGGTATGGAAATTAAACATTGCAAATATCTGGAAATCCGAAAGTTAAATTGAACTTGATTTCGCCAGCAATTTACAGCGCTGATTTATGATTTCGAGTGTAGGTACTTATACCTATTCTCTTTGAACCCTGCTGTTTCTTTAATTCGGTCGACAGTGTTAAAAGTTTCGATATACAATAAATATTTTTTATAGAAAAATCGACTGACTTTATTAGTTGGTGCACTGAAAAATACAAAATAATATCAATTCTATTGGTGCTGGTAATTTTGAAGTTGTGCCGTTGCAGTTGTTGTAGTTGAAGGCACCAACTCCAAAAGTACCAGCAACAATATAATTAATATTATTTTGTATGTCTCTCAGATACAGCGAAAATGGATTATTAAGAGGCTTTCATTATTTGTTTCAAAGTTATCATGATATTTTAGTGGATGGTAGGTAGATTTATGCTGCACTTTTTGTTATTGCATCAGCTAAATTCTATAGAATTTAATGTACCGAGAAGTTGTTGAATGAAAGTGTCTCTAAATACCAATAACATTAATTCATAAATATTGTTTTTTCAATTTGAATCCAATGAATTAAATCTACGAACCATTTAAGACATAGAATGGGTTATTTTATCGAAGACAAACATTCTGAATATTATTTTAACAAAATATTTTCTGACCAAATGCACCATGAGTTGTGTTTCTTTGGAACTTTTTTCTGTAAAAACTCATATCATGTTACCTAGCTAATTTTCACGTAAATAACACGAACTTTTTTATGAGCAAGTCATTTAAATACTTAATTAAAGTTAATAATTCGCTTTTAACCGTAGGTATATAGGTACCTATCATGATTTGTGGCCGATTTGACCAGATGTCACACTGATTAATGCGTTTAATAGTTTGTACTATTCTCCGACTACATTAATTATCTCATTAACATAACGAAAATAGAGCAATTACATGGGCTTAATGATCGTAATAGGTTATTTAATTTCTAAAGTAATCACTTGCACCGACATTATTTATTTTAATCCCATCAGTTACTCTTGTGACCTTACCTTTGACAATGTTTTATAAGTAAATAAATATTCTAACGATAATTTATAATTGATAACAATTTTAAAATGCTTCTAGAATATTGACTCTTCGTCACAGTAGGTACCTACCTAATTAAATGAAAGAACTGAAATTCCAAAATGAATACCTATTTTAGTATTTTCAGAAGACTGAAATGTTAAAAATAATAGGAAGGTACAAATAGTACAATTTATACAGAATACAAAATAAAACGAAAGCTTTCTCTATTTTCTGAATGATCCCTCAAATAGGGATTAGAACTATAGCTTACGAGCTTTAATGACTTTATAAACCTTGAAGAAATGGTTCCAAGATAAAAATGCATCGGCCTTATTTATAATGACAGGAAATAGGTGTGAATCCCGACACTTCGACTTATAGGTAATCAAGACATCCGCTTCTTTTGTCTGTGATCTGTGTTCAAAGTATCACGAAAAAAAAAACAATAACATGTAATTATTTGGAGAAGCTCTGAACAAGTCAGTGAACTAAGACATTAGAAGTTAAGCTAGAATTAGATCATACAAGGTGAACTTTACTTTGTGTCTCCATAGAAATTAATCTAATAACCTGAACAAGTGAAATTTTTGAAAAAAAAATAAAAATAGTTTTTATTGGACATTTAATATTTAAACCGTACCGATGAGTACCTACTATTGCTATCCTTTTCTCGATTTTAGCTATACTTATGTATATGTGTTTGCCAGCAACAGCAATTCCATAACAAATTACTGTTTGTCTACCACAACACAAAATTAAACTTTAAATTAACAATAACGTCTGACCTCTGACAATAGCGACATAACCATAGACGATCTTCCAGAAAGTTACTATATACCAGAGAACGAGACGTATATATACGCTCCATGCTCGTGCGTAATTCCAGTGACGGATCCCATTGTCGTTCCATGTCTACAAAATAATGATCTTGGTTGAATGAGATTGAATGAGATAATTATAATTAACAATATTGGATCACACTTGGAGCTTAACAGGCGGCGAGATGTCTGCGATCTAAGTACGAATTCGAAATTTCAAGTCTCTAGACCGTATGGGGCCTGAGAAATCGCTGCGGAGTCCATTGATACAAGAACCGAAAGTAATAAAAACTATTTAAAAACACCTGGAATTGAAATTAAATTTTGATATAAATCTTGAGAGATATACCTAGTCTACCAAGTATACCAATATGTCATCGTTGATTAGAAAATTATGAATGAATCATGAATCAATCAGATCTACTGCGCAAGTTTTGAATCAATCGAATTGGATTGAATATGAACTAGCGAAATTTGAGACTTGTTAGTGTAGATGTTGTCAGATCGACTTCTAAGTCGAATAGAGAATCAAACCGATTTCGATTCGAGTTTCAAATATAAGCTCTCAGAGAATTTAAATACTGATACGTCCATAATTATTTCATATCACAGTTTTCATAAAAAGATGAGTGTTGTTACTATACATCCAAACTATTAATTCAATTCTTGAAATAATAACTGAATATAAACATTAACTAATATACTACAGTATCGAAATCTGACAGTGGTTGATATGAAAATGATATAAAAATAACAATCAAGGCTTTCAACTTATGGTTTTTCCTGTTTCAGTGAAAATCAACAAACATCTTGCATCAAAATTACGCCAGAGATAACATGATGGGTTTTCTTTTGGCAGTTTATATTCAAAATGAAATTTATTTGACTAGTAATATATCGATAAAACTGTGAAAACTAGAAAAACACATCCTCCAAAGATATGTTGATAAACGATTGATATACGAGCATAAATTATTTGCCAATTAATATTAATCAATCGTCTTTGATTGTTTGACTTAACTGAGATTATTTTATTTTGCCCAAATGTTGAATTGAATAACTGGTTCGGTGAAATAAACATGGCATTAGTTTATGTGTTTATAGTTGGTAAATATTCAAAGTGTTAGAAACGTGCTTGGAAATATGAAATATTGAGTTTTAGATATCTAAATGCGAAACCGAGCTTTACGCTACATATATATTATGTTTTCAGTTTCAAATGAAAATCACTATGAGTAAGAACACTGAAATATTAAAAGTTTTTCAGCTGTGTTATTTATAATCATTTGAAACTGTTTCATGGCTAAAATAACTGTTGTATTTTGTTAATGTTTAATATATAATTGCCTTTTCATAATACCTACATCGTGACTTAGTCGTTTTATGATTGTTGATGAAATGTAGGTTTATTGTTTTATAATAATGTTAAGCGTATCGGACATTGGTAGTGAATTTAGTGATGGATGTTATTTATGATTATAAAATATATATAAACAAAACTCAGTTAATACATTTTAAAATTAAATCATTGTTTTAATCTTTATAAATATACAGTTTCGGAAACGTCCTCAATCAATTTTTTATAACAATTTAGAAGACATATATAGATATAATGGAAAAAATCAATTCTACTTGAAAATCTGGAATATTTGAGTTATCAACAATTGAATACAAAATATGTTATGTTAGATTTTAAAAATATACCTAATTAGTTGATAGATAACTAACAAATTCGTGCCGATAACCAATACACGCTAACTGATAAATAATCAAAATCTTTAAATATATCTGGGTAGGTATGTCGAACAACAATTGATTTTTTACAAAATCATGGCTGTTCGCGCGTTAGTAGAATACATACCTTCTTTGGTATTAGTGAAAGTTCAATAATTTTCATGGCTAATGATACACAGAATAATGTGAAATAAATATTTCTTACAAGAAATTGAACTGACTTTATTAGTTGGTGCATTGAAATATACAAAATAATAGGTTATTAATTCTATTGGTGTTGGTACTTTTGGAGTTGGTGCCTACAACAAAAAACTACAACGGCAAAACTTCAAAATTACCAGCACCAGTAGAAGCAATATTATTTTGTATTTTGCAGTGCATCAACTAAAAAAGTCGGCCTAATTTTTAGTAAGAAATATTTATTAAAAAAGCTTCATGGCTATCTAATATTGGGCAAATGAAGTATTGGACCATTTGTGTCATTTTACTTCTCCATAAAATCATATAACAGCTTTGATAAAAAATTTGGTAATTATTTGCAAGGAAACAGATGAGTTGATTTTTATTTTGTGATGCCCATATTTTAGTTTTTCGTAAATAATTATTTGAACAAGCTGATCCAAAGAGCACCTACGTATATACAAAGTCAAACTTTCCATTTTTAAATGGAAGCTCTCATTTTTTTTTATTGTTTTAAATCTGAATTAAATTCATACGTGTAGGTATTTGATATGAAAATTTCAGAAATTTTAAAAAGTAGGGATCATTATTGTATTATGGCGTTTATATGGCAGAATACAATAGAGATCCCTTCATTATCATAATTTATTATTCTACACCATTCTCAAACACACTATATCCCAGGGGCGGTGAGCTGTGGAAGCGGTCAGAAAGGGCGATACAACTGTTTACGCTAACCCCGCTTCCACTTCACTGATCTTCTCGTAGAAAATATAATGCCAGTGGCGTCTCGTTTTTTTAGTTTTTATTTGTATATTTGTGGTTAATGATTATTTGAAATTTAAACAAATATTATTTATTATCTTTAATTGATATTTATACGTCGAAATTATTGATACCTATGTATAATAAATATTTTTTAAGTCTAGGATTTAAAAACGTAAACAATATGAAAATCGCTTTAAATGAATAACAATAATTAGGTATTATTTTCTCTACTAAATTTTAATTTGGATGGGGAAACGTGATGGGGACTGGCCCAAGCAGGGATGATGTCACCCAATTTATTGTTTACAGTTCCGTCTATCTCTGTTTCTAGGTCCTAGTCCTAGAAATAAATAAGCAAACATGTAGGTATTTCGTGATTTTTCGGTCCCTTATGGTTTGAGAGTTGTACCTAATTGGGAGGAAAGAATAATAAACCAATTTTTCATTTCAAACCTTCGTGGTTGTAGGTAACTAGGTACCCACCTACTATCGATAAATTGCCGCGTCCGAAGTTGTGGACATTTGGTAGCATATTATATAATTTAAGGGTAATCTAATTACAGTTGGCATGTAATCTCATATATCTCTATCTTAAAACGTTATAAAATTGCAGCACAAGTCAAAGTAAGTAGGTACTCACCACAGTAGATATCTACACAACAATACGCAATATTTAGCAAGTATCGACGTCCTTTGACGTGTGATTGTGGCCTGATAACTAGGTACCTACCTACTGGCCAGTTGCGCTTAATGTGTAGCCGGCTTAAACAATATGAAAATTGAAAAAAAAACAGCTGATCTTATTACACACATTGGAAACTGCATTGTAGCCTCGTAAATGTTAGGTAGTTATTTAACGTAGGTATAAATAAACATAATCTATGCTTTATAACTACAAATAATTATAAATAAATTATTTTGAGATATTTTTACCACTTTAATTGATAATAGATAGTGGAACTATAAATTATATTATTAATTGAAAAGTGCCATCTAATAGGACAAAACAAAAATTGCTATTCAGCCCTAGGTAAGAAAAGATAAATTTTAGGGTCGAAATTCGGGTTTTCTTATAGTGAAGGATAAAAAGTTAATTTTCCAAATTCAAATTCATAAATTGTATCAACTGTTAGCGAATTTGGAATCCTTGTTAAATATATACTTACCTAGATACTCACACTGAGTCTTATGAATCTGGACTCTTCAAAATTTATTTATCTCTAGTATCAATAGAAAACCAATAACAATTTGTGAAAAATTTAGGTACTAAATTTCTTATACCTTTAGAAAATACTGGGGAAGCCATAATAGGTATCTATTGGATATTCATATGACAGAGTCAGTTACGTCCTGAATTCCTGAATAATGACAGCTGCGATCAAAATGCCACTTCTACCCTGTTTTACATATATCATTGCAGACAGCCTTCATCAAATCAATATACCTACATAGTAGGTCTATAGCCAATAATATCAATACCCATAATATATAAGTTTGAGGAAAAAGAGCTTGTGAAGCTTTTGTGTACCTACCTATATATCGCACCCAATTTCCCTAATGCATTTCCCAACTTCAATCAAACATTGAGCGCGTTAATGTATTAGATTGTAAACATGGTCTAAAGCTTCAATATACATAACATAGGTAGATACATACGTATTATTTATACTCCTCTCAACATGCTATTTGGACATTAGAAACAAGAAGGTAAGTATCAGGTGTCGATAGAATGAATTATATATTTTTTTGTTTGGCCCCCAAAAGCTGCAACATCGAACACAACTTCATTACTCATTATCTACCTACCTAAGTGCAACTTGTTTGTTGAGACGTGTAGATAGGTGCTACCATATTCCTGATATACCTACCACATATGTAATGAAAGGATATCAATGAACGTTTTGTTATTTTTAAAAACTAAGAGATTTATAACAAGGATTTACATTTTTAGACGCTACGTGCAATGTTGATGGTTGTAACAAAATGCAACGTAAATTGGAATTCATTTCATTTATTATATAATATCTGGGATACCGAGCTTTGCTCGGGTAAAACAGGATTTAAGATGGGTCTATAAGAGTTACTAAGGATATTTGAACTTTAAATTTAAAAAATGTGCATATTTCTGGTTAAAATGTATTGCGATCGGTAAATACTGCTTTTATTCTTCACATATTCGTAAGTTATAGATTTCAAAATAAATATGAATGTGTAATATGAATGATAAATATACCAAAATTCAGCTGTATCACCAATAGACTTCTCAACCCCCAAACAATATACATACTGAAACTTTTATCTGCGGAGCCATTCTTGAAATCTAGTGTGAACCTCGAGGGTCACACCGATTAAATATGAAAGTACCTATCGCCAATCGATTTCTCGACTCCGAAAACCCCTTTTTGATAATTTTTACCAAAATCTGCTAACCCTTCCTTGAAATAGCTAATGTGTACCTTAAGGGTCGCAATATATTAGATATGTACAAATTTTCATTGAACAGTTCCGATTAAATTATTAGGAACACATATTAAAATCATTTATTTAAGAAAATGGATTTTGTTAAAAAAAACTCAATGGTGAACAGAATTCGAACCGAGGATCTCTAGATTTATACCCGGAAGCTTAACCATAGGACTATTTTACCTTACCTATGATGTTTTTGGTTTCATATTGCTATGTCATACCTATTTAATCTATAGAACTCGTAAAATGAGAATATTAATTGCTGAAAACGATTTTTCTTGTGAATGTGAATACAACCAATCGATTCAATACACTCTAGAGCCCATACATACCTACATGATCCTGTAAATCATATAGGTAGGTAAATATTTTTTTTGCAATCCTCGAATTCGAAGAAGCCGATTGTGTTTTTGTTGATGTAACGTTTCAATCTAGTATCCAGCATAGCATAGAAGTACCTATATGGGAAAAAAAGTAATTCTGTTTCAACAATTTAGACGAAATTACTGCAAACGTTATACTAAATTATTTCAGCATCTACCTGGGGCATGGGGCAGTTTGCTTTATTCTCATTAAATGAGAGTATTATTAAAATTTGGAAGGACCAAAACTAAATCCAGCTTTGTATATTTGAGAGGTTTGAATAAGTACCTACCTACCTATCTATGCTCATTTTTGTCTTCATAACGCAATTGTTTGGGAGCTGTTGCATTCATATTACAGGGTAAAGCGAATTAATTCTGCATCATCAGAGCTAAGAATTAATTAGGTTATTTTTAACATTGATATTTCCAAAATTTAAAACAATTAGATACGTACATATACCTGTAGATAGATAGATAGATCTAGGTTCCAGAGATAAAATTTGAGAATACATCTCCATCAAAATAGGTTTTCGAATACCTAGTTAGGTAGATAAGTACCTACCTACCTATGTACCTACTTACTTACTTTATTGTCAGGAGGCTTTTTTTTGTGGCTTTCCATATCAGTATGAGATGCATTTAGAAGAAATTAACTAAGTACGAATAGGAACCATCAATCAGATTCTGCTCATAGTTAAAACTGGTAGGCGAGAACAAGATGCATTTCTTTTAATCTTTTATGACCAATTATAATTATCTAGTGGGCAGTACCTAAGCTACAGTGGACATAGTAGATCAGTACCTACCTAGGCAACTACTTGTTTGTTATTAAAGTTGGTTTGGCCCAATAAAGTCGGTAGATAGAACGAAAGTTGTGACGAAAAAGGATAAATTATTCCTTCCAATTCATAGGTATTTATAGGTAAGTAATTACATATTTGTTAACTCAAAAATAATACAAAACTACAATTTCTTGTCTTCATAAAAATTGCAAACATTTGGAATTACAATGGATAATGTAAACCCATTAATAATAACTGCTTGGAGTAGTTATACATTATTATAGTTGACTACTGAATTATAGCACAATATATATGCTGTCGGTACAGTGGCCATTTTTATGGTAGTTTTGAAAACTCAATATCATTAATAAAGAAACGAGCAGATGACGAATTGTTTTGATAATATGTAAGTTCAGTGGGTATACCTATACATTTTTGTAGTTGTTCCGTATACCTAAATCAGATGGAGAAACAAAACTCTTTTCAAGATCATTCTGGTGTATGTCTATCTGTCCGGTCCGTCTGTCACAGCCTATTTTCCTCTAATCTAGTGAATTGGAATTTGGTGCTATTACTTAGATACAGAGTTAGCTGACAACTAGATACAACATTACGAACGTATGGCATAAATGAATGAATTATAATTCTGTGATTTTTTTGTTTAGGTACCAACTCATTTAGAATATTAAAAAATGTTCTTTCCAGCATCTCTCGACATATCAACTGAAATGGCGCGTTATGAGTACCTAGGTACCCAGGTAATTCAGATATTTATTTTTTCATAAGTAAAATATAAGGACCAAGGTACCTACCTAACTATGAAAATTGATCGTTAGGTTGAAAATCAAAAATACAAAATAGATATTACTCAATAATAGCATGAAATGGACTCTTGAAATAAACTGCAGAATGTACCTATCAATATTTTCATAGCGGACACAGTGGACACTGATGTCGTAGCCGCCATTGATTGAAGTTTTATTAGTAGGTAGATATCTACATACTCATACTCATGAGAAAATAACGATAGCAAATAATCTACTAGGTAGATAGATAAGTGGAAGAAGACAGCAACAAATTCATTTTTTATTTATAATTTTATATCTGTGCCAGTATTTCATTCTTCTAAAACCATAATCCCATTCTCCAATATATAAATGAAAATGTTTTTTTACCCTTAGAGAAAATAGCTGCTGAATTATTGTTGAATATATATTTTGTTTTGTTACCGTTGCCTTCGCCATTAAGGAGAAATTATTAAGTATTGGCAAAGGTAGTTATAGCGACTATCAATGGACATTTTATTTGAAGGAATTACAATATTTTGTAAATGAAAATCTTAAGTATATGCCCTAGAACACTTTTGTATATTAAAGGGTTGTACCTGGTCAAAGTTACCTGATTAATTATGTAACAGTGTTTTTTACGGAAATGTGGAGTAGGACTAAGATAAACAAAGAATAACAAATAAATAACAGAATTATTACATGAGAAAATGTTTGTTCTTTTCGCCTGAATCATTCTTCTTATATTTTTCTATAAGAATTTCAACAAGCTTCTTAGGTATTGAAAAAATACAGTAGGTAGATGTTTCCTAGCCATTAACATAAACTTAAATTTTTATCCAAATGTTTCAAAATTGAACTTTGAAGAACTGTTTGTTGTCGGTATGTAGGTACCCAGATCCCTTGTCTACATAAGGATTTAATTACCTAAATACATTATTTCAATTTCACTCTTAAAACCGACCTAAGGGTCTTGTTGGAGTAGTAAAATGTCTTGGTAAAAAAATCACTTGCATAAAGCTATGTAGGTATGTGCTTGGGTATGTAAAGGCCCACTTGCTCTGAAGTAGCCAAAAAGGGTAGCTAGGTTTTATACGTATATAACACCTACCATTAGATTTGAGGTTATTTTTCAGTAGATATAAGACATAAGTTTTAAATTAATTAGTTACGTATCTAGGCGTCTATCACTTTCATTGCTGTATCTACTGCTAGGCTCTTTAATATAGACAATAAATCGTTAATGCTTATACCATTTGAAAACGACATAGGTAGCTACCTATCATTAAATCAGAGGTCACACTCATGTATTACCTATGTTATTTTGTTTGATATGTAGTTACCTTAGTTGCTTTATACAATAGATGGGTACTAAGGTACCTTTATGTTGCTACATAATTATCTACATTAGGTGCATAGAAAATTAGGTAACGTATTTGAATAATTATTAGTTATAGATCGAATATTTCTATATCTCTATATTTTTATAAGTTTTAAAACTATTATCATTACCAAGTGGTGAAATGCTATCAGGCGGTTCTCTCTCCCTACACCTCGATGTCCTTGCTCTACCATGCCTCGACATGATTGCTGCGATGCTGAAATCTGTCCCACAGGGTCGCATTGTCTCCTCCATAATCTGCTCTTCAAATAGGCAAATATCTTATCACCGATCCCAGCGGCACATGTTATAGGTACAATAATAATAATTAATTATCACAAAATGTAGTAACAGTCAAAAAATATTCGAAAACTTCACAGTAGGTAGGTAATATCAGTATGTCACATTCACGTGTTTACGTGCGACAGCTCTTATTCCCTAGTTCATTAACGTCGTCGTTGTCAATGTTGCCGACGTCGTCGACGGATCGCCACACCGCGTCATCATTTTGGCGAGGCCGCGCGCGCGAGAGAAGAAGCCTAGCCGTTTTGACAGAATGAATATTTAGTTCCCTTCCGAGCACATTTAACCGGATTACTTTGATATGCGGCGAAAGCCTCCAGATTGGTCGGCTCCCACTTCTAGGAGGCGGTGCCCCTTCTGCTGCATATGCCGCTCGGATAAAACAGTCGTCTAATTGATGGCCAACACCGTCGCGCTTTTGTTTACGTCGTCGATGTGGATGTGGATCTCGCAACGCCGTCGAATGACCACCACGTCGAGGTGATATCAAAGGAATGTGCCATTTTTTGGTCGAATTCTCTGTATCGCCCGATTCTCGCTGGCTTTCTGTGTGTGTTTGTATGTGTGTGTGTGTGTGTGTATGTATGTGTGTGTGTGCGCTACCCCCTCCCCTCACCTTGTCGCGACTGTCTTGCTCTCTGCCGCGATGACATGTTAGCTTTTTGTTTTGTCCCTCCCGCGCGCGCCACGGCTTACCTGGGCGGGTTTAAGGTGCCAGTGGCGTCCATTCTGGTTGAGAAAAATCTCCAAAAAATCAATTTTGCATTGCTCAAGTTAGTTCGCCATCACTCTCTGCACCTAGGTAGGCACTATGGCTAAATGATAACAAGAAGTTACAATAAAATATGGTACGGAGTCCAGAACAGACAACTGTCATTTTTAGTAGGTAGGTAGGCATGTGTGTGCTTAGATACCGACCTTGTGAAATAAGATTTGAGAAAGAAATTATGATTTCTCGACCACAGTTATAGTTCCTTATCGATCAATCATCGTTTCGGCTTGAATTGTTTTGGATTCCAAACCAATTGATTCATCTATTAGATTCCGTCGGGAATCAATCCCTTGAATCGGAACCACGTATAAAGTTAATAAAACTTCTACTTGTTGACTTCCGTGCTCTCGATTTTGATCAAACTCGTCGAACAGACCCAACCATCTAGTCAGCGTCTACAGCACCCCTGCGAGCTTACCTATAGGTACATACCAAACCCCATATTGAAATCCAGGAATCAAAACAAAATTGATCAATTGAATCGGATGGAAAGAACGATAAAATTAGATAAATTCATTGGTCTCATTCTTTACTGGAATCTCGATTTATGAATTAAATAGCATGTAGTCGAGCTAGAACCACAGAATAACAACACATTATGGTGGTTGGATTTGACTGATTGGTTAGCACAACAGTTAGGTAAGTACCTACCTACCTGAAGCTCGACAACATGCAACTTCATTCGGAAATCCAGAATTTGGTTCAAATTCGAATGCATACGAAACAAGTCGCAAAAATCGTTGTAGCCGGGAATACCTCACTAAGCCCCCTGTTTACTCTGTTCTTCATTAGGTAGGTACCAACTTTAGAAAATTAGTTTTTTGCAGCAATTCAATAATGCTAAGAATACTTAAAAATAAGTTCCTGCTGTTTTTTCTGGACCTTTACAAAACATATCTAGGTAGGTAGATAGATAGAAACCTTTATATGTTAATTATTTCAGGGTTACCTAAATTTTTCTCTATCAAAACTCATTCTTAATTGTTTCCTTATAATTTTATAAAAAAATACAATTATTTAAATTTGCTTTGGATTTTCGCTTAAATAAATATTAATAATAATATAATATATACTATAATATAATAATAAATATAAATTCAAAAGCTACAAAAACCACTATGAATTATAGTGATGTTACATTTGTTCGACTGGAATCATTTCGAAATTTTAAAATGCGAGACTTTTTACCAATTCAATGTTGCCTACGCCCCTGGTATATGGCTCGCACACGCTTTGATCCTTTCTTCCCGTGTTGTTTTGATCGGTGTGGACTTGGAAAGTGGTGGGGAGGGCTTAGCGTTCCTCGGAGACACGCCTGCTAGGTGGGGTTTGAGTGTCGGCGGCCGCCTCCGGGTCTCAAGTTGCCCTCGTCGGATTTGCTTACCTGTTGTCGATTGTTTTTCTTTTGTTGGACGATAATTAGCGACTGGCCTATTATCGTGGCATCCGCCAAGTCGCTCTTGACGTGGCGAACGTGTGGTTGTGGTGCGCTGTTCTAGCGTGCGAACGACTCATCTAAGTATATCGTCACAACATAGATAGGTACAGGCCAGATGGGATTTTGATAATTTTCTTCCTTATACATAGGTAGCTACCTATAGGACTTCAGTATGACATTTTGGTTTACTGAAAATATATTTAGGTACATTTAGTTATATTTTAAGCCAATATACCTAGGTACCTATTTGATTTATTTCCATATCATGAAAAAAATTCAAAAACAATTACACATTAGATAAGTAGGTAGGTGCAGGTATTCTACTGGTAGGGAACCTATTTTTTCACTAAAAATCGTATTCTTATATCTGGTGCAGGTATTTTGAAAGAGGTCATTATTAAAAAACTAGGACCGACTTCATTAGATCTTGCACTAACAAGTATGAATGGAATTACAACACAGAATGTTGCTGTCATAGAGATTTTAAAGTTGGTGCCACGAAATGATGTGTCTGTCAGCTATAGAAGAAAGAAGAACCATCTTCAATTTTTGAATCGTTGCTAGGTACCTACCTACATTCCGCGTTGTTATTTCACAAGTGTTAGTGATCTTGGTCAATAAATCACAAAGAAGTTGTCAATTTTTAAGCTTTCCATCAATAACTCAAATACCTAAGTATACCTAGGTAACTAGGACCTACCTATCTAATTAATACCTATTATCTCACTTAATAATTCATCAAGAAAGAATATTTTATACGTGATGTTGATTTATAAGACAGGTACCTAGGTAGATAGGAACATAGGTATTCTAGAACAAAAAAGAAATAAAAAGTGATTTTCATGAAACAAAAAATCGGCAGGTAGATAGGTACTTAGTTACTTAGGTACGGGGGGTAGGTACCTAAACGGGGATTCCCTCCATTGATGCATTGATACTGCTTCCTGGCTATGTTCTATGTATGATTCTATAGCCTAATCATTATATCGACAAGCCACGCCAACGTTAAAATTTCGTGAAACACATTTGGACTTGAACAGAAGGTTACAAAGGAGTCTTGAATATACCTATGAACCGTGAAACCGTAAGATCTATCAAGAAAATATGTAGGTAGGTATGTACCTACCTACCTATTGGTACCGGCGTGCAAATAGTTAGATATTTCATGAAGGTAACCTACGTAAAATAGGTAAAAACGCCGAAATTTACCGAAACATTTTTTTTGTAGGTAACCTCATTTAAGGAAAGATATTTTCCTGCAATGCCTAACTTGCAAAATGTTAAAATAATCAAGGGTTCCCCAGTTACAGCACTATTTAGATATGTTCAAGATTATTTTAGCCATATTTTGAAATCACAAAATACCTATAGTCATATAGGTACCTAAGTGTAGGTAGGTACGTTCAGATATTTCCATGACAAATGAAAGAAACAAAAAACAAAAATAGGACCAATTTTATAAGCTGGTGCCCTGAAAATAGAAAATAGTTTTAATTCTATTGGTGCTGATAATTTTGAAGATGATGACAAAAGTCTTCTATTTACCTACTGACTAGGTAGGTACTGCAGCAAAATTACAACCACCAATAGAATAACCCTAGAGTTATTTTGTATTTTTAAATAAAATGTGTCCTATATTTTGTAAAAATTATTTATAATTTAATCTTTTGAATAAAAACATGTGTTTACCTACCTATTCAAAGAAAAAACTGCTTATTTTTTTCGTAAGTTGGGACCTACCAATAAATTGTCTGACTCTATTTTCTTAGAAAATATGCAAAGAGAGTAGGTATCTATAGGTCTCCAAGCAGTTCATATTGAACATCTCGTCCTCACGAATTTATTCAAATACCTATTTTAGGTAAATTTCTTATAGAAATGTACCTATTGCGATCGTTCACACTTTTGAATTTCGAAAAAATTTCAACGGCATGTTGTTATATGTCTATAAGTTAGTCCAAAAAACATTTGGTTCAAAAGTTTATATATAGATATATATATATATATATATGGGATATTATGAAATTTGTTAACACGATAGAGGTCGCAGTTTTGAAGGTATCAAGTTCAAATTTGCTACAAAAATCAATCTCTCAAATATCTCGGTCCAGTTTGTTATTGGGCAATATCGGGTAAGTAGTTTCAAAATGGCGACCGTTCAAACATTTGAAAAAATTATCAAAAAAGAGCCGTAGTGTAAATATCATCAAAAATAATTTTAAGTTATAGACATAATCAGTACCTAAAACTTTTGTTAAAAGCAATTTTTCATAAAATACACAGGTAAAAAAATAAAAATTAATAAAGAAAAATAACAAATATTGATAAAACATGAACACTCAATATAAATTTGATGTAATTGTACATTTTCTGGAGATCTTAATATAGACCCTGATCAAAAAAATATATAGTATATTTATTGAGAAGAAATGGGCGAAAAAAAAAATTCTGCCTTGAAGTGAAACTCGAACCCTGTCTGCTTTATATTCAACAGCCAAAACAAAAACCTCTAACCGCAAGGCTATGAGACAAACGACAAATTTATGTAATAACATGTATGTATGCCAATGAAAAGGTTGTTCAAATTTCACTTCAATGAATTTTGAAAAATTTACCTTTCCGCTGACTACAGGCCATCGGGATTTTTTTACTTCTGTGGTTATTCTTCAATAAAGAGAAATCTAAGACTTATAGCTAATAAACATATCTACCTATAGGTACCCAATTGACCGAACACCAACCATATTTATTATGAATATATATAACTTCAAACAACCATACTTTAGAAGCTTTCCACTAGGTGTAAGTAGGTAGGTAAGTACTTACTCTAGATGTTCAAGTAGCCCTCATAAAACTTTCGCGAAATAATTACCCGGGAAATGGTATTTTTAGCACGGTTATTTGTATCTCCTTTTAGCTGTGACTCATTTATTCTTTACGGTTAAGTGTATATTCTAATGATGTATGCTGGTAATTTAATGTTTTATATATCTATTCTATTCGAATACACATACCTACCTATATATTGAGCTGCATCGTTATTGTGTTATTAATTGGTGTTGGAGGTCTTAATTACAATTACGCAACGATAATTCGAAGTGAGTATGTATACGCAGGTAGGTATGTTGTGTATTAGAGGGAGATGTCTAATGAGGCATATGGAGAATTATTGTCGACTATGTTTTATTTCTATTTTGTTAGAACGTTTATAAAGTTTCCCGAAGATAAAAAAAGAGTGTCTGTTGCAACATTTGTTTATTTAAAAAAAACAGGACCGACTTTATAAGTCGGTGCACTGAAAAATACAGAATGAATATTCATTCTTTCGGTACCTAAGTACTAGTTATTTTGAAGATGTGGTGTTATAGATTATAGATAGATACTTTTGGCACTCACTCCAAAAGAACCAGCACCAATAGGATTAATATTATTTGTTATTTTTCAGTGCTCCAACTAATGGGTAGCTATAGCCCGTCTTTTGTTTGAAAAAAATATATTTCATTCTTTTGAGTAAAGACATCAAAATCGTTAAGCATCCACTTACATCCAAGAAGGATAGTAGGTATATACTTATTCTTCTTGTAGGTACTTATTTAATCATAGATTTCAAAACATCGCGAAAATAGGTACACATATTTCAGACATTACCTACCACTGCTGAAACTCGAAAACCGATTTTTTTTGAAATATGTCCAATTTAAACGCTGCCGGAAAGTCTCTTCTTTAATTTTGTCTCAAAATAATTGCCCCCTGCACACCCGTTGGGAAAGGTTTTCTTAGAGGTCATTTTGAATATCGAAATATTTTTCAATGGGATCAATTCAGTAATCACCTTTCTAATGAAAAAAGAATCAGAAGAAAATCGAAGCTTGTTTAATATGCAAAGGGCAGACTATAAAACACATGCATAGACAAACAGTCGAATTATAAAGGTTCCGTTTAGGAAGTCGCTCATATGTAGAGACATGCAGATATTATTTGGAACAAGTCTGAGCGAACCAACCAGAAAATCGAAGTCCATGCTGTACTATCGAAATTTTCTAAGGTAGGTACCAACCTAATCTCGAAAAGCAATTTTGGTTCGTATAGGTACCTACCTAATACTGTTTAAGAGAAGATTAGTAGCTTATTTTTCCTTAGAAACCAAATATTAAGAACATTTCACTCTCTTGATTTGATATGCTTATGACGATGATGTTCTTTACACGCAATATACCTATATACCCTATTCTTAGAAAGAATGTCTATTATCAGATTTCGATGAATTAACATGTAGGTAAGTCCCCTAGTGGCGGACACCTAAGCTTTTAAGATAAGTATAAAAACAGTCTTTGCATGTGGACGGATCTAACATCAAGCCTCCAGCGCAGGACATCTTCAAAACATCGTGTGCCTTGTATATCGATATAGGTTTCTGAAGTTTCATGGATGTCTGCACAATCTATGTGAAACCACCCATGGCAGCTGGAGCATTGAATCCAATCTTTATCCTAGTCCTCTTGTCACACTTAGTCAGATCTACGTGACGCTGTCTGTTCTCGCAAAAGGTAGTAATTAACATGTCCCATCGTGGGCTCATGCGCCACTGGCACAGCGCGTCCCGCGACTGTTTATTGATAGGCTCCCCCGCGTCACATTCGCCCGCTTCGCTTTCAAATGGAGAGCTACTTCTCTCGTAAGATCAAATCTATCTATAGATACCTAGGTATCTAATAAAAAATGTATAAAAATTTATATGATTTTCTTAAGATTTGTACTGGTAAATCCAAATTTGTAGGTAGGTACTGAATAAACTATATAGGTACGTTCAGAGTGTGATCAACAAACTCTACTTACCTATCCAGTGTTGGGGACACTAGGGTAAAAAGTGCCGGAGGTACGTGGTTCCGATAAAAGTAGTTTCGATACGAAAAGGGATAGAAATCAGTGTGATTTGTGCTTCAGAACATCATACCATCCTACTGCATGTGGCATCCATTTTAGTGGCGCCTTGACAGCAAGCAAATAAATGTAGTATTCGATTAGTGGTACATAAAGGTCACGTAGGTAAGTATACCTACCTAAATACATATGTTCGTATTGAAACTTTTTCGTCTATTTCAAATAATTTTATAGCTATGAATTTGTGAATAGTATATATTTAGTTGTAAAACTATTAGGTATACCTAGATATTTTAATTTCTCAAGTATAAAGACCTGTTCATTTGTGATGGCCTCCAGCAGCATTCGAGCTGGAAATAGCTCTAGGTGGATGACGGTGACAGGATCTCTTATCTGTATGGACTACCTACTTGAATGAGCAAACCAAGCCAACTCCGGTGGATCCAGTATTATTATTTCTTAATAACCATTCATCACACATGGATATTCATGTGGTTCGATTATAACGTTATCCTTCCACAATTTGCAACCACCTGAATACACCTTTTACATCGTATCCTATCCTATTGTGCCAAGGCACAAAAAAATTGGCTACCGAAGGCTCCAGGCAAGTCTATGTCCATTATAGGTATATGAGATACCCGGAATTGTGAAACAAGCTTGACCCTCGCCAGCCACTCGTTCCAACATCATGAACTCTTTTAAGATAGGTATTTCTGATACGTACTAATATGCCGCATAAAATAGATGACAAGCTGCACCCAGAAATGATGAATAGCGATAACCCTCAGCCAGGAGCAAACAATGTTCTCATACATACCACGACCATACAAATTTTCGCTTGATGTCATTGAATTATTACCAAAAGCATCATCAAGATTCTCTACGTCTACAGTGTCAAAAATGTGTACAAAAATCAGGAAATCAGGAATATTGACAGACATGCCGGAAAAGAACGCTTTAGCTCAAGAATAGTCAAGAAGAGACAAAGCAAAAATGAGTTGGAAAGCTAGAGGCGCCTGAAAAGTGGAGAGGATAAGGGAATGGCAAAGTTATACGTAAATCATCAGACTATAAATAAGTTGTAGAACGGAGAATATTTCAAGATGATGATCCCGAAAGTGATGATGAAAATGATATCCCACGAGAACAATGGATTGAATACGTCTTGTTCAAGAACTGTATTCTGTTCATCTTTATTCTTAAGTGTGTATAAATTGTAGTACTAATAAAGAAACTTCCAAATAGCACATGATATGTTGATTCTGTAAGATTGTGATTAAAGTGTTATTATTACTTATGTTAGCTATTAATGTTGATTGATGATACCTTTTTAGTTTTGTTGATTATTTGTCAAAGACAACACGTCTCATTTTAAATAGACGATACATGAATATTTGATTTAAATATCTACTTTTGTGTTTGGTTTATACATATCCATATAATACCTACTAGGTAGGTAGGTATATATATATATATACCTACCGTAAACAGTTTCATGATCTTAACTTATAGCTATTATCTAATAATTTAATAAATTAAATTTTACTAATTACGAAGAGCAGTAAGCAGGTATGGTTGGTTCATGGTCTATAAACTGTAGACCTTGGGTATGGCTAGTATAAGTTTATGAAGTCACACTTTAGTGGCCAGTAGGTAAACTGGTTTAAATCAAGAACTCCCGCATTTTATACCTACTCATTCAGGAATTACAAATTGGAATAGCTTGATGAGTATTTATTCCTTACAAATAGGTAACTTTCATTTTGGTCTTTCTGTGAATGAATTATACGTGAAACTGCATGAATTTCTTTCAAAAATTTTCACTCAGGTATACCTACAGGGAAGAAATGGTTGAGTTTTGTATATTTTCATAGATTTTACGACTAAAAATTTTAATTATATAAACATGCCTTCCTTATAATATTTATTTTATAGGTGCTTGAACTACTGTACAGAAATATAGCTTGTACCAATCATAAAATAGAAAACGATATTATAGGCAAACAAGAGGCTTGGCACCAACTTTATTAAAAGTATCTAGCAGCACTAGTAGAATTTATAGAATTAGTATAATTTTGTATTTTTTATTGCATCAACTAATAAAGTCGGTCCTGGTTATAAGAAAATAAAATTAATTTCACAGTTTTCACGGTTCACTCATCAAAATCATTGACCATTCAATTATAGGTAGGTATATTCTAATTTCAAAACAGCTGTAACACACATCTTTCAGACTTTAATGTTGCTGTAACTCGGAAAGCAAAAAAAATCTTTGAAAAAAAAAGAAATGCTATTTCTCCTTGTTTAATTTGGGATTCAATAATCAACAAAATTATCAAAATCGGAGCACGTTTACTGTGTGAAACACACAGCAGAATTTATAGATATCTCCTACGTTTGGGAAGTCAGTCAAGGATTATATAAGTACCTATGTAGAGATTTTGGAGATGTAGGTACCAAAGATGAAGATCTCTTAGGTATAAGAAAGTAGATAGAAGACTCTTGCTCAAACTTCAAAAGCTGGGGCTAAGTACAAAATATTTTATAGCTATTTGTATGGTACTTAATACTAACTATTAAGGGAAAAAAAATTATTTTTATTTTGAATTTTTCGGCGGACAAATCAGTAACGTCAGTACTATTTTTTGTAAAAAGACATTTTCTTCTACAGTTTTGTTCTTTTAAAACTTTCTTATTATGCTATATGCACCACTTTTAGTTTCGATAAAAGAATACATTGTCACTGACAAATTGTTCAGTGGAGAAAATATGGCCCTCACTTTTAAATTGAGAATTCTCCGTTGAATTGCAAAATAAATTCATCTCTTTCTTGATAACAGAACATAAAATAGCGATTTCACGAACATAAATCCTCAACTTTCTCTCCAATGTGATATAGATAGACAGCAAGTGAGAGCAGCGGCTTGTGAAATATCACTTGGGGGGGCGTTAGATTAGAATCCGCTTAGCTACGCTATGTGGCTGTTACTCGAGAATTTATTGGGGATACCCCGAGACCAGTGGCAAGTCCTCAAATAAAGATAAGGTGACACGAGCATTTAGAAATCACAATTCAATTTCTCTAGGATAAAAATTCTAAATTTTGTATAATTAAACGGTCTACTTATAGTTGAAATCATGACATCATGACAATACCTTCAGCTATAACTCAACATTGCGAAAAGTAAGAGATTCCTATCTAACTATATGTAGGTAGGTACTAATACTTCTGATCTGAGCTTGCTATGCCTTCAAAAATATTTAGTAATAATTCAAGTTTTTACGTTTTCAACACAGTTCAATTCTGAATTTTTTATTCATGATTGAATAGCTATTCTTGATCTGAGAGCTCCTGAACAGAAATAGGTACGTTGGTATACAGATGCAGATACTAATCTTGTCTCAGTATTATTTGGCATATATATAGAAACCTACTGGTAATATATATTTTATCATAAGAAATTCAGAGTGGGCAGAAGTTATGTCATATTGTGAATTGGCTGCCATTTTGTTAGAAATTGTAAAAATTAGGCTCTGTTTTTACAGAAAGTTTATTTGAAGATGTAAATTTTATGACACTAAGTTGAGATAATGATTATCCACCACCTTCTGAGTCGATACACATTTGTGTTCGTTGTACCTACGGCATTTTCAGTTGTCGCTCTAAAAAAATCTGGGTCCACATTGATGACTTCTTCTGCAATGTTGGCTTTCAAGTATTGTAAGGTTTGAGGTTTGTTGTCATCTCAAAGACATTTCAAAAAGTTCTGAAGTCTGAAGTCTGGCGACTTGGATGGTCAGTTCAAATCATCGAAACGGGAGATTACACAGCTCGGAAATTGGTTTCTCGAAATTTCCAGCGTTGCCCAACATGTGTAAGCGGTTGCTCCGTCCTGTTGGAGCCAACAATGCCCGACACCCAATTTCGAATAACTTACAGCAACAATAACTCATTTATCTTAGGTATGTAACGCTCAACAGATACAGTTGTGTTGGTCATTTTAAGGAAATTCAATGAGTCTTCGTGTATTTCCTGTGGATTATCATTGCTGTAAAACGCAAATTCTCATAAAAAATCATTGCAATAACTCCGCGTTCTTCACCTGTGTATAACATTACTTTTTTTTCAAGAAACTCTTTTTTTTCGGTACTCACTATTAGAAACGAAAAACATAAGTAAATTGTATTTTATTGTTCAACAAATTCATGGTGCCAAACTTATACCAAAATCATATAGGTACCTACCTATTTTATTATCCACAACTAATTTTTGGTCCAATATTATCTACATCATTGAGAAACTGACAATTTTTTTTTTAAATTCCTTAACATCCAATAAGGCGACTGTATGGAAAAAAGTTAAAGTTGATGATGGTTACAGGCAACTCAAACGTTGAAATTAAAAGGTTTGTATACAAACGTATATCATAAAAACATGCAGACAAAGAGTCGAACTGTATACCTCCTCTGTTTGGTTCATCGGTCAAAAAGCTAGCAACTCTAACAATATATTAACTGATACGTTTTTCAAAACTGCTTAATTTTTCCAAAAATTTTAGTTACTCCGAGAATGTTGAATGACTTTGTAAGGGGCATTTAGTTACCATTAGAATTATCAAAAAAGTCCCCTAGAAACACAAACAAGTTTAGACAGTCAAGGATAATGACTTTGTATTATAGTGTGTAAAGATATTACTTTGACACACGGTGTGACTAAAGACAATTTTATAAGTATTACACCATTTTTTTTGGAAAATGTTTCCTTCGGAGCTCGTCAACTACCTACCAACTCGTGAAATTTAGCGATTACAAAACAGGTCTATATTATGCTTATATTAATAGATATACTTACTAATTATTTCGTATTCAATCCAATGAAATGAGAACTGACGTATCTCTACAATATCCCATACTCTCCTCAATTAAATTCGATATCAGATTGAAGTGCCCAATACCCAAGATATATACCGTAACACAAACACCAATTAACAATAAATATTTTATAATTCCCTCTGAGAAACATATGAATCCACAGCCACTGACTTTCGGGACCTCGCTAACGCGTTTAGTGCCATGTGGGTGATCATGCTGCATCATGGCCACCCATGCCTTTGCTCAGGTGAGTTATTGGGTCAACCCTGACAAGGAAAGGGGGAGCTCATTAGCACTTAGCTTGGCAGGCGTTTTGCGGAACACTGCCTACCCATTTCCACCCTACAAGATTAAGAGGGTGGCCAAATCTACTAGAGCATGAACCAAGAACAAGTTATATAGTTTAAGGTGTGCAGCTCCAGAAGTATTCCGGAAACAATTTTAGATCTACAAAGATGCAATATATAAATGTATCGGTACCTATATTGATAATAATTGTGATTTTTTTCATTATATGTTTGCTTATTTCCATGACATATGTCACGACTGTATTTTGCTCTGCAGTGGTCGGAAGATATTTCGATTCAAGTTCAAGCTGAATCTCTTAATTTTTAAAGACATTTTGTAAATATTTCAAACAAAACTTTTAAAAGCTTGCTTAAAATGGAACTGTTGGAAAAAGTATGTGAAAATGATTAAAATAAATCAATTCAATTAAAATTCACGTAAGTTACAAAATATTTAGACAAGTTTTTCATACATCTGCGACAATTTATCGCTTTTTAAGAGTTTCTTAAAGGAGAATTACAAAATGATCTAAACTATCCAACTGAAACAGCCAAATGATGAACAGTCCTGAGTTGTCCTGTCAATTCCTTTGGGTTAGTCCAAATGTTATAAGGTTTACAAAGTGAAGTTCAAAAATATTTGTATAGACATTTCAAATACCTACTTATTTGGTATGATTATAACATTAGTTCAGGTTTGTTTATTATCCCAAAAAGTGACGTTATAATTTTATGCAGTTTTAGATGATTCAAGTAAATGTTATATTCTAATATTTATGGGGCACACGTCGAATAAGTTATTTTTATATCGCAAAAACGAATAAATTTCTAAATACAATATTAATTATGTCACATTTCATCGTCTTTTCTAAGACTGAACAGTGGGCATTCATTTCAAGCATGTATACAAGATAGTGACAATTTTATCATTAAAAACGAGCAGGTGAGTGACTGGAAATGCTTGAGTCCAAATTGTAAATTATCTTTATATAAAATCCCGTGTTACGATTTTTTTTCACGCAAATGTCCGAAAACGCTCAACCGATTTAGATGATAGTTTGTGAATGTGTATTGCTTGGTCCGAACAGAGAGATAGCATGATTTTTTGATGATATTTATCCCGATAATGACCCAATATACAGTGTGTCCAATTAAGACGGCACCATATTATTCATCAACCCTGAGAAAACTATTTTATAGTTACCTATACCTACTTTGTTACTGAGCACCGTCCATGACTAATTAATGCCGGTAGGTATAGCTTTCGTCTACGCAGCATATTATATCTATCTATACTTAAAAATAAAATTTTGTGACTGTCTGTGATATACAAAAGTTTTTTTCAGTTGACACGTCAACAAAATCGATCAATATTTTTTTACATTTCTGTCTGTTTGTTTGTCTAGGCTAATCTTTGAAATGGCTGAACCGATTTTGACAAAAGATTCATTAACATGTATGTGAGAGGCGAATCCGAAAAAAATGTAGGCAATATTTTTCATGTGACCTGTGTTTCGCCAACCGAGTTTACTTTATCGGCATTGACCTCATACCAAGTTATTTAGCAAAACACATGTTCGTTTATAAAACGAAATTAGTGACATGTGGTACTACCATAGTTTTTGATTTTCCTCAAATATTGGATTTTATACAAAGTTCTAGCAAAATATCGAATATTTTAAATTTACATTTCAACATTAAATGTTCTGAAGACGTTGCACGTGTCTCTATTCAATAAACCAATAAACCAGAATACAATATATCTAATATATGTCTATTACATGATCAACTGTTTTATGTCCCGTTTGGTCCTTTCTTTGGTTGCGGGAGAGAAATCAAATTTCATTCGGTCACATAGTCGCATTTCAGCGATACGTGACCGATTCTCCACAAAATGCTCATCGGCCTTTATTGGATTTTTCCAAACAAGGAGATTTGATGTCGATGTTGGTGAATAGAAGACGTCGGATGTTTCAAATAGATTAGAAGGGTAGGCACACAATGTAATAAATGGCCGGTTTTGTCATTATTGTATTGGTTTAAAGAATTTATGTTTGTGGAGATATTGTATAGATATATTTTGGAAATTTCGGCAGCATAAATTTTATAGAGTAATATATGATAAATTTCTATATTGGTACAAATGACTTTTGAAATCAAAGCACTCACAGCATATATATACTAGGGTAAAGTGGGGAGAGTTTTACAACATTTTGTAAAACAGAATATCTTCTTAATTAACAAAAATAAAAATTCATTTTGAACGGGAAACAATAACTTAAACTGAATATTTTTTTCTGGGATAGTAGATAAAACCGACATTAAGACTCTGATCTAAAAAAATAAAAACAAAAGAATAAATTGGTCCGTCTCTCCTGCCATATGATGAATATACGGACCACCTAGGTCAGGAGAGACGGACCTCATTTATTCCTCCTATTATTTTTAGTATTTTGAGCTCTGCAACTCTGGCACGTATCTTTATAGGTCGTACAACTCTCATGTAGCCAGCGGTTACATATTGGATACTTTATCCAGTCGTCCTTCTTTGTCGGTTCATAATAATTTTCACCACATCCAACACACTGGTTTTCTTAATCAAGAATGTCTTCGTCACCGCTTGAAGAATCATCAAAAATTAGATCAACAGACGAGGAAGTCTCTCGCATAAGTTTCTTTGGTCGTTGTCCTTGGTTCAGCTTTTGTCAGTTTATTAGTCATTGGTTCAGCTTTAGCCTTTTCTTTGAAACTTTCTGTCGCCTCACCTCCATATGTTCTGGGAAAGTCAAAAGCCCGTAAAACTTGAACGAAATTGTCTTGCTGCCTGTGTTATTATAACAGGTGAAGGTGAAATGACATGAGCTGTTCCTGGTGTTAAGGCATCTTCAGTGCCTTCCCGTCGATCTGGAAAATTCTCCTACGCCATTCCAGATGAACTTTGTTGAGACAAAACTGGCGAGCTTGGAGCTTTCTTGGGTGGAGTGCATTTCTGCTGTATCTCAAAGGACCTGGTTGAGGAGATAATATCGAACGAAGAGGTGCTCCGTTACAAATTATAGGCGCATCCGATTGCGGAGAATGCCGATATTCAATTGCCAACTATTTCTCACCTACTTCTACATTCTCTGTTAGGAGAGCGTAATCTGGTATTGCGTCCATATTAGAAGGAATTATTCCAGTTGCTCTAAATGCCGACACCGCGTTGTTTACTGTAGCTGACATGTCCCAAGCGTTGCTCAACAACTTACCAAATTGCAGCCTAGTAAGTTTTCTATTTGGATTTGCTTTAATCATTCTTCTGCAGGCTTCGTAGAAATGTCCCTTAAAGCTCTAAAAAAAAAGCATGGTCAAATGGTTGTAGTAAATATGTACAGTGTGCAGGTAGACAGTATAAGTAAGATAATGTCATGATCTTCAACATATTCCCTTGTTTCAATATTATTGGTATGCGATGTGTGTCCGTCCATTATTAGTAGAACTTTTCCAGCAACTTTCCTCGGATAGTAAGGCTTTTTTAGCTAATCCGAAAATATTTCGTATGCCCCATAAAACGATTTTTGAGACATTCATATCTTGAGCCTGGTGGCATTCCATCTAACCACTCGTGCTTCATATTTTTGCCTTTAAACATAGAATACGGGGGTAGGTATACCCCTCTGCGTTAAAGCATGAAATTATGCACTTTCTGATCCCTTCCTTGCTAAAACCTGCCCAGCTTTAATATTAAGTTGAAGTCCCGTTTCGTCCATGTTGTATATGTCCTAGCTTTGTCGAATAGAGCATTACTTATGAAAATTTCTTCGAGATCCTTAAAATATGTATTCATAACATTTCTTGACTTCCCAACAGAGCGAGAAACAGGAGTATTATCCGCCTTTCGCATTGTTATATCTGAATTTTGTACCCGCCATACATAAAGATTTATAGAAGTTATTATTCACATCAGTAACCATTTGACGAACTTTTACGGTACCTTCTTCTTTATTAAATTTATTTGCAAGACCTAATTTCACAGCCAAATCAAACGCCCAGGAACGCACTTCTGATGGGGAAAACCACGTTTTTGATTTTTTGATGTGCAGCTTCTTTTCCCAGCTTACTGTTAGGACCAAAACGTTCACTTTTATCCAAATTACTGGTTGGTCTTCTTTTTAGTTGTTTTTGGTATCTCAAATGATATTGCAGCTTCGTTTATCCCCATTTCACCAAAGATTACTGCGTTTATAACACTTGTTATTAGCAGACCAAGAGCCCCTTACTGGGGCGTTTATTTTCCGAGCTTACATGTTCGGCATTTTCTGCAATAATAAAATAATGGGTCCATCTCTCCTCCACTATGCAGGTGCATCTATTCTTCACTTGGGAGGACAGATGGACCGGGGATTACTTCACACAGGAATATTCAAACACATTGTTTTTCAGGTTACGATTAAGAGAAGATGAGACAGGACGAAACTTATAGCTTCACCAGATTTTCTTAGATATTTCTTAAACTCAGTATTACATAAAATTCAAGAAATTGAAAAATGATCCAATAGTAGTGCTTCTAAGAAAATTTCTTTTTATGATGTTATTTGAGTTCCAGAACAGAAAGACTACCGACAACATTCTTCTCTCTCCTATCTTATCTTTCGTCCAATTGCATAAAAAGTCTTGAAAATATTAATTAAATTATCAGAAAAAATAATCTTAATTCTCCTTTCAACAATTGAAAGTATTGAACATATATTTGGTGGCAGGTGTTAAGACAGCGAGCGCGACACGATATTGCTTCGGAGTTTTGGTTTATTGGTATATTATTTACAATTTTCGATTCTCGGACTTGAAAATTATTTTATTTTGGGATTAGTATTATTCTATTTAAATAAGCAATGTGATTACGTCACTAGCTAGGGACTTTTTAGTGACTTTTTTCAACATCATTTGACATTGAGAATGCGTAGGTAATTTTTGTAATTTGTACTCAAATATTTTGAAATTTATCAGCTTCCGTATTTAGAACAGTCTTACCTATAGAGTTGTCATATCGATTCATTGTTGACGCATACAAACATGACAAGGGGTATGTCATGTTTGTAATTTATGATTCTAATTTAATTATGACGTTACTTGTCAATACCAAACCAATCACAATGCAAGTTGGTTTATTTAAGGCAACACGTTCTCTTGAGTATTCTCTTTCTTTTAGATATTTTCTTGTTTACCTAATCTTGAGTTTCATTCTTGAAGAAATTGAAGTTGAATAAATTTCAGAAAAAAATATGAAAGAATACTGGTTTCATTATATGTTGGATTAACCTGATTAATTATTGCTAATATTATATTTTGCGATAAACTTAGGAATGAGGCATAAAATTTAAATTCGAGACTAAAGATAAGTTCAATTTATTATACTAGATAGTATGTCTTTATTGAGATTAAATGCTACAATTACAGGATATTTATGGCGATAACAAAATTGGTAGAAGCATTCAGGATACAAAGGGAATTTAAAAATTAACCTCAATCAGTAAAACAAACAACAATTGTGAAGAAGGTACGAACGCATCGACGTAAACACATAAATCGTTCAGGTTCGGCCCGAAGGACCAAAAAAATGTCTCCCGACATTGATTGTATCCGTGACGGTGGCATAAGTCTTTCTGGACCGTGAGCGTGTCCTGGGCCCCCTCGGCTACCGCGTGATTTGTCCGTTAATCGCAACAGCCTGGGGACCCCTAATAGGGCTTGGCCCCTCCAAGTCCCCCCTTTTCCCGCATATACCGTCTGGATTCTATAAGTGGTCGGGGATGTCACTTCAATTATCTGCCGCTCGCATGCGACTTGGATTCTTTTTAATTCTATTGGACTTTAGGGATGGAGCTTCTTTAAGCTAATTGTCAGATAAATAAGTGGGGCTCTCGTTTCGAGGGCCTTAATTAAGTAGCAGATAAAAAAGGAACCGGTAATTGGGAAGGCTCGTGGCGGAAAGAATCGACGATTTGTATTCGCTTGGCATGGGGCAATGCCGATGGATTGAAAAGTCGATTAATTAAGTAAATGTTTGTACTTCAAGATTATTACGAGCTCTATGGCATATTAAGTGATCTCGGATCGGATTGAATATATTGAAACGTATGAAATTGTTGAGATAACCATTGCCTAGGACACATCATATCATCGGTATTCATAAAGAAGTTTAAAGTTTCAAACTCATCAAATTTTATTAAATAAAAGAAATATGAAAGTTCATTTTTGGGCATAGAGAAATTTGTAGAGTCCAAGGATCCAAGTGGTTCATTAATAGAGTTGTTACTCTAATAGATTTGAATCGAATGAAAGACTAGGCAGAATTGTTGTTAATATCGATTACAGTAAACATACATAAAAGTACTGAGGCACATAAGCTAATGGACTTTTTTTAGTTTGTGGAAACTGTTAAAATAGTTTTTCTGCAACGTAACATTGAAAAAACGTTAACGTTACAAGTTTATTTATTTCTACAGCTCTAATACCACTATAAACTATTAGAACTATTACGTTAAGTATTTTTGTATGTCAACTGATATAAGATCAGAGCAAATAGGTACAATTGTTGTTGGCGTTTTTATCATTCACCGACCATTATTTCAATTTAATTCAGTTGGGTATTCAATCATTAAAATAATAAAATATATGAAAATTAGGTATTTTAATTCATGTTTGAATTGTTTTCTATATGCAGAAAATATTGACTATAAATGTTATTCTTGGAGGTGAAAATAAATTTCAATTATTACAAATTTTGATCTGCTTCATCTCCATTTGCATGTTTTGTTAGATGGATCGAGAGATTTAAATGGCCGTTTTGGAAACGTTCCAGTCTACAGATAGCCCTGCAATTAAGTAAGCCGAGCCTTATATATTTGCGAAAGACATGATAAGTAAATGGAAAAGGAAAGATTTGTTGAGAATGGTTAGATGGAATTTAAAATACATCAACAGTACCTAGTGATCATGACATCATGGTATTTGTGCCTTATGGGCACACATACACACAAAATAGTACCAGGGTTAACAGAAGGGTAAAGAAGGGTGACGAAAATACGGTCAGAACAATGAAGGCCATATAATCTATGCACGCAAAGTCTAAGTAAATAAAACATAGATAAATAATAGAAATTGAATTAGCTTATGAAATAAGTATTTTCGATAATGTCGCTTTGTTCAAGGAAAAGTAAAATGTCCCAAATATTATTAAAGTTCTTATTTTCAATATTTATATAGGTACCATCCAAGGATAAATTTGACTGATACTTGAAACAATTATTCACATTAGTTCGAAAATGATAGACGCAAATGCTGATCATAATAAAATCGAATAAAACTTTGTTCTCTCAATACCTAGGTATAGGAATAAAAATCTACATCATCACACTATTTGTCAGAAATGCCAAATTCATATATCTACATGATATCTATGACAATAAACAAATAAGAAAGATCAACTCGCTGAACTAGATTTGAAACGAATCAAATATTATTATTAAGTGAGTTGGTAGATATAGTTACCTTTAAGATATGAAACTTAAGGTACGTACACACCTACTTCATAAATCTAATTTTTATAGTTAGTACTGACAAGAGGAAATCATCAATTTCTTATGAAAATTATAAGACTTGATTTTTTTGTCATCAATTCTATAAAATTGTATTATAATATTGTTTTCCCAGTATTTAGGTAAGTGTGATAAATCTGTTAGAGTTTTTGCTATTCATTGAAATTTTCTTTAATTCGGCAAATTAATCAACTACCTACTTGTACCAACCAACTCAACATTATCTTTTTCCGAAAATTCTCACGATAGTCGACCAAACATTCAAAAATATAAAAAAAAACACAATCTTCCAACATATAATATATAGAGACGACGGCTGTCGCCTACTAATAGCTCTCGAAGATGACAGATTCTGTTTAATATGCTCCTTTGACGTGTCACGCCCGCCTCTAGATTGATATTTGTAGGGCCATTTGGTGCTGATAACACCCCCACGAACAGATGTCGGTGCCTTTTTTACAAACTCATTAGCCCCATAAACAATAATAAAATGCTCGACTACCGTTATTGTGGATATACAGGGTGAATTCATGATCTGAAACTGAGTTATATCACGGTAGGCAATTCGACAGTGTGCTTTTTGACCGACGAACCCCAAACGGAGGAGGTATACAATTCGACTGTGTGCTTTTTTTTTATTTGTGCGCGCCTTTCATATAGTAATCGTACTCCGATTTTGATGATTCTTGATTCATTTGAAAGAGGAGGCTTGAGAAATGGTCCCAAATTTATAAAAACGGGAATCCGACATCTCGTTCCCTGCGAAAAACGCCCCCGAAGGGGGTGGAGGGAGCAATTTTTTTCGAAAATTGAAAATCTGCGTTTGTATAATTACAGATAGGACAATATCCAGAAACGTTTAAATTGAACATTTTTTCAAAAGAGTAACGGTTTTTGAGATAGAGACATTTTAAATTCTCAAATATACCTATTTTCGCTATGTGGAAAGGGCGATTTCTGTCGAAAATTGAAAATCTATTTGCAGTACATGAAAGACATAATTATTTGTAGCAACATTTATGAAGAACATTTTTCCCTTAGATTTACGGTTTTCGAGTAAAATCGGTGTTAATATGGTAACAACTAAAATATTCAAGCGTATTTCCGCAGCGATGTTCTGAGATCTCAATAATAACTACAAGCAAGGACTATACGTGGGTAATAAGATAAGTACTATCTTGATTGGTATTAGTGAACGTTCAACGATTTTCGTGACTAATGTTACACTCAAAAGTGTGAAATAAATATTTTTTACAAAAAATTGGACCGACGTTATTAGTTGGTGCACTGAAAAGTATAAAATAATATTAATTCTATTGGTGCTGGTACTTGTGTAGTTGGTGCCAAAAGTTATCAATCTACCTGCAACTGCACAACTTCAAAAGTAACAACACCAATACAATTAATATTATTTTATACTTTTCAGTGCACCAATTAATAACGTCGGTCCAATTTTTTTTAAAAAATATTTATTTATATTCGTTCGCGCCTCTCGCATACACGTAGCACGTAGGTACCTACTGTGATTTTGTTGTTTCATTTGAAAGAGGAAAGGTGAGAAATGGTCCCATATATAAACAAAATTACCACAAAGCGGGTGGAACATCTTTCAAAAATCAAATATTTGAGGTGCTAAGAATGCGGAAAATATCATTTCCAAGAACATTTAAATTGGACATTAAACAAAATAACGGTTTTGAATTTTCAACCATTTTAATAACTAATAATACCTACCTACACTAAAAAATTTGGTATAATATGTTTTACAAAAACTATGACCAACTTAACCAGTTAGTGTATTGATAAATATTTTTTACAAAAAATGGTGGTATTTGCGTTTGTTATCCAGGTTTCTGCCATTTTTAGAGATTTTTGAAAATTTCTTTTTTCAGGTGTTTATATAGGTCGAATATAACATAAAACCGCGAGCGCCTTTGTAAAAATCAGTTTATTTAATTTTTTATTAATAAAACATACTTACGGGATGGCAGGCGAACCGTAGTCTATGGTGGGTATAAAGCAGCAAAAATCTAATGATAATAATGATTTTCTAATTTTGGTCAGCTGATATATGTCAAACAGAAAAAAGGATGAAGCGTTACCAAATTTAATATTGAATAGAAGACTTCCATATGCGCAGTATTTTCCTATTTTATATTTTAAAAGAAGGGGTAACCATTTGAAATAATAAATAATAAAGTTAGTTTTTATTATCTCATTGTATTATTTCAAATGGTTACCCCTTCTTCTTAAATATTCTGTATCGAATGGTTGTCTCTGGTATCCACCATCTCTATAATCTGTTTCTTTGGCAACTCCGCACATATTGTTCGCCTGTCAAAGGTCATAATCTTTTCATACGATTGTTTTGGATCACTTTTCGTTTCAATAAATTATCTTTTTAAATTTTCATGAACACAAAATGCCGTGTGTGAAGTGATTAACTGCTGTTGTTTGTTTTACATTGGATTTTTGCTGCTTTATATTAAAAATGAAATAAATTGATATTTACAAAGGCGCTCGCGGTTTTATGTTTTATTCGACCTATATAAACACCTAAAAAAAGAAATTTTCAAAAATCTCTAAGAATGGCAGAAACCAGGATAACGAACTTTTAACAAAATTGGACCTACGTTACTAGTTGGTGCACTGGAAAACACTAAATAATATTAATTCTATTGGTGCTGTTACTTTTGAAGTTGTTCAGTTGCATTTAGATTGATAAATTTTGGCTCTAACTTCGCAAGTAGGTACCAGCACCAATTTGAATTTTCTTCCAAATGTTAGACTCATTGGTGTCGGAAATTAGAGGGGAACGTACAATTTTCGTATAGGTATTCTACCTTAATATTTTTTAAGTTGAACATTTTAAAACAATGAAAAAATTAATTTGATTCACTCATAACGAGTCCTTCTTCTTGATAGTCCACAAATTAATCCTTTTAACAAAAATTCGTTTTCTTACGCTAGGCCGCTAGGCGTATGATGCGGCCAGCTAATTCTGTACATATAAGCAGCAAATTTCAGCGTCAAAGACAAAACTTTTTATTTAGGTCAAAATTTATGACAAACGTAGGGTTTCACGAGACTCTTGAAATTCGAGATTTCTCTTTTTGTCTCAATTTCAAGACGAGATCGAAACTAGACTGATTTTTTTTCGCGTAGAGATCAATATTTACTCTTCGAGATTTTTAGAGATCGAGTAATATTTTCGAGATTTCTCGAATGCAGGTGCCGGTCAGAAAAGCAAAAATTAAAAAAAACATGTTAGGAAATAATTTCAATTTATTGTTAACATTAGAAACAAAGCATAAAAATAGCAAATATAACAAAGCCAATATGTATCAAAGGTAAAAACAAATATTTTCATATTCTCAACAAAAGACCCTTAAACACAAAGTTTAAATACTTAAAAATGAACAAAAATTGAGAAAGATAATGATAGTCATAAAATAAAATATAGAGAGCATGCTTTTTAATATAGAAAAATATCTCAGATAAAAAAATATGGTTTATACACTCGTAATAGTTATTTTTGTATTAAGTGCGTAAAATGAGTGTTTTTAATGGCACATGAGAGTGTGAAAAATTCTCTCGAATGTGTCATGAAAACACGAATTTTATACACGAAATACAAACAACATTTGTTGTACAACTGTCAAAAAAACTTTTCTGCATACATCTTCGGAAATTTATGTTGGAAGTAATACACATTACAAACTTTAATATCAATTATTATTCTAATAAATGAAATTGTTTTATGATGAATAATCAATTAATAATTGACTCTGTTAAACATCAATCCTTCAAGTAATATTTCATATTTATTTTGTAAATTATTTTTCACAGTGAGAAATACTTTTTTCACGGTGAAAAAAGTACACATTTACGCATCAATAGAGATACAGAAATGTCAAGTTTTTTTAGACAGTTGTATAAAAAATATTTTTGTTACGCAGCCAGGAATTTAAACCCAATGAAAATTAAGCCTATTCTCCAGTTAATCAGCTTTGTTCTTTTCTAACGGTCAGTGTCGCTCTTGAATACAGTCTTCCTGCAGGCACTGAGTAGCTTGTAAAATATTCACGTTTTTGAATTATTGTAAATATCTAGATACATACATAGACCATATTTAGATATATGTATTCTTATTCGAATTGCATCAGTTTGTTCACTGCTCGAACATCAAGATGCAAATTCGTGTGAGGTCTGTTGTTGGTGAGGCAAAGCGCAGCGGCAGGCGCCATGTTGTTCACCATATATGGCAGCGTGAAAATTAATGCACAAAAGCCAGTCATCGAGACGCATATTTGGTTGCTGCTGTTGTTGTTCACCTGAACCTAGTGTCCGAGCTCTCTCGATTAAAATGTGTATGAGAGAGATAGATAGCAAGACAGAGGTGTGATTATGGCCGCATTCTTTGAGCAGTCTGTGTATGTGTGCATGTGAATTACCGCGAAAACTGCCGCATGCTGAAGAAGTCGTTTACTTCAAAAAAATTGCAGGAATAGGTACCTATGGTAAAGATGAAATTATGAATGATAATCTATTCTTATATGCTTATAAAATCTTCATTTTTTTTATTTGGAAATATGATCGAAGGTTGACAACACTACTCCAACAATGTAGTCCAAGAAAATGAAAAGAAAGAGAGCCAAAAAAATCTATATTCAAAGGAATGGAATGATTCGCTTCATAATTATCTACCAACATCTAAGAGTTTTCAGTTCTTTTAAGTTCGTTCAGTTTTTCATTGGTTTTCAATAACAGACAGCAATTTACGCCCCTGAAATGTTTTGACTTTAAGAAAGGTTGCACTTCCGAAAACCTTCCAGAGGCCGTTAGTCGCTAAACTGTTTTCTACGCCATTTTGCTGCGATTCTCGCCTGTTTCGGTTGAAATGTGGATTAAAAAAAATAAAGAAATGGATAATTAATCCATTGGATAGTGAGTCTGGACTGGTAATTTCACCTGAAGCTGGGGCATATACAAGTTGCTTTACTCGACAAAATCATAATTGTATATATACCCTGAAGAAAAACAGTAAAAAACTGAACCATTTGCTATTCAACTATATTCCTTGATTGCTTCTGTGATCTGAGGTTTTCGGAATGAACTCCAACTACTTTCTTTATTCGAAGAAACTGTCCCTTATGTAGGGCAAAGAGTTCAATGAAAATACAAAAGGCCGTTAAGCTGGTTTCACACCACTGAAGCTTACAAATATGATTCTCCCATTTCGAATCATCCACCTACGCAACTTACTAACTATGCCAGGTTTGTAAAAAAACATAACTCGTACGCTGAAGCTGGTTTGGCGTTTTGATTAAATACTTCAAATACCTAATAGCCATGTAGCAAATAAATAACTATTCTACAAAAGCTAGGATCAACTTCACTGGATATAATGCATTGAAAAATACAAAATAACTAATAATAAATCATTTGAAAAAAGGAATATTGGATTTTTTTTAAATATACAGGCTGCTTCAAATTCGACGCTCTCCACTGGGATCCCGGAAACTATAGGGAATACGAAGATGGTGGAATTGGGGCAAAGTTGCACATTTATGTGCTCAACAATACGCCGTTTAGAAAGATTGAAAATTTCGAGTAGTTCCGGAGATATCCGGAAAAAAAACGAATTTTCGGAAAATCATTTTTTTTTTTGGCTTTATTTCTTAATGAATTTCTAAATAAACAGCACATTCACATTGCCACTTTTTTAAAATGTGTTAATAGTTTTGTAACGTGACGTTTCGTCTATGTATTAATATCATGAACATTTTTTTCTTATAAGAGCCATAAAGGCATTCCACAAATTTGTAAAAATTGAAAAAAAAGATTTATTATGCCTCACTTTTAATAATTTCTTTAGTTTCTTCATCCATCCTGTCCCCAGATTTTTGTCTGGGTTTTTTTAAGGAAACATGCTCAGCTAAATTTCTATAGGTAAGGGTTTTATTACTCTCTATCCTTTTCAAACGGACTATAGGTTATAGGTAGGTATAGGAACACATTTTATTTTCTTACTGGTTACTATTTATCAGCAGACTGTCATCAATTGTCCATATAACAAGTTGATTTGTTGACCTTTTTGACTATTTTTGTTAAATTCTACCCATGAAATGCGAGTCTCACTCGAGATGTTCCAAATCATTTTTATTTATGCGCGTAATTTTTCACACAACCTGACCAAGAACTAATTCTACCAATACAACGATTTGTATAAGTACATTGAAAATATCTGTACTAACAAATCCGGGGTACATTACTTGGGAAAGTTAGGACCCTCATTTATTTTTATTATTAAAATCATTTCACAAAACTGCGCGCCCGTTTCTTGATGTTACTTAGGATGAAGTCTCAAGGTAAATTCGATCGTTCTGTAAGATTCTGCAAAATTAAATAAGTTCATGATATTATTTCAAGTCATAAATATATCCAAAATTTTACTCCCCTCAACTCAGATCATTTGTTGTTTTTGGTTTCTTTGGTTCACTGAAACTTCCAGCATTCATTCTTGCCAGATTAGGAGAGCGTCTATTGAATTCTTAATTCACCATGTAGATATAAGAAAAATATTTAGAAATTCTTCATTAGAATATTAGCTTATATAACTTTTTTTAGGGATTTCAATACAAGGAGCTAACAAGCATAAATATATTTTGTTTATTTAAAAACTATGCTGTCATGGACCATTGTCTCTTTTAGGATAAAAATGGTATGAGTCAATAGAAAATTATCTTATAAAAACCAAAAGATCAGAAATACTCTCTTCTATTCCTCTATCAAATTAATACCTATTTGATGTGTTGCATTTAAGAAATTTGAATTATGACTTATTTTTATAACCAGTCTCACAAACATATTTTTTGTCACCCTGTGTAAAAATTAATACAAAGCATACATAAGACCAGCTACCATAACAATATTTCATAATATTTCCTAAAACTTTATACTCTACCTGAGTAAATTAGATCTACAAATATATTTTTTGTTTTTTCTATTTTCTCGGAAAATAACACTTCAATTATGAATATCCTGAGAAAATGCTCTGAAATAGATTGGGTGTTCCATCAAAAATTAAATAAAGTACCTATAATGTGTAACACTCATTATAGTGATACAGTAGGCGGTAGTACAGTAGTACTGTATTTGACTTATTGTCAAAAAATGGATTATCTGTGAATTAGTAGGAATCATATTCAAAATAATTCTTAGTTCAGTATAGTATAAATATATAATAATATCATAGGTATAACAACTATTGCTGCGCCATTTTGTGATTGTGTAGGGCAGCGTTTACAGGGCTATGCCTATACCTATCTGCCTATGTAGGCTGGAAGTTCTGAAATGTTAATAGCTTGAATTTAAAAAAGATTGAATTGATGGAGACCTTATTTTACTCACTGATGTATGGGATTTTTAATTTTTTGAAAATGACAAGATGGATATTGATCTGCAAGTTTAACATACAAAACGCGCAAAATACATAAAAAAGTAAACATAATTTCTAAATTCTAACAATAGGTACTTATTTTTTTAATTAGTCATAAGGGGGAGAACATTTTTTTGCTTCTAAACGTCAATAGAACTCTACCCTGATGCTGTGTGTATGATCGTGTCGGACCACCTTGTAAGGTGAAAATGAGCCTGTTGCTGGTATGAATGAGTAGGTATCCGATACGTCTAACATTATATTATATCTGTAGGTAATCTGTAGGTAGATTCTTTCTCTCACTCTCTTGTGGTGGCTGGAGTTATCTTTTTTCTCAATGCTGGCCACTACTTGTTAAAGATTTAAATACGGTGACAAGCTGACTAAATAAAATAAACCTGACTTTCATACCTGTGGTCTTCTGCTGGCATAGATGTCCCATTCATATGCCTTGAAATGAGAAAAAAAATATACAATATTTATAACATCCTGTGTAATAACGAAAGTATACAAAAACCAAATAAAATATAAATCTTTTAATTTGTCAGTTGTTCCATGGTGAGGCGAACGTTCGTTTTAAGCGCGTGGGCGCACTGCTTCTTTTCTATACGGTTGAAATATGTTAATCAGATTGAATTTGGAAATGCCACCAGCTTCTGTATATTTATTAACACCGGATTCTTCGTTTATATTTATTAATTGTTAATTTTTATGTCGATGGTGTTCTGTCAACATAAATATGTTGTTTGGTATAGGTTTTCTTCTTATTTTTTCATTCATTTGATGTTGTGACTGGACATTCAATGTTCGGTCATGTTTAGCTATAAATTATCATTTTAATTTGAAGCTATCCTCTAGATGCAACAATAATGAGATATAAACTTCAAAGTTGAAGTTTATTGCGTGTTTATTCTAGCAGGTTTTGTAACACCAATGAAAAACAGTTCTCAAAGAAATAATTTTCGATAGTAGGTAAGACAGTGTTTTACTAATGGGTTAACAAAGAAAAATCTTGTTGTAACTCGTAAGATATGACCCTTACTTTTCAATCAATCACCCCCTTCATCAGGAGCGTTGCTAGGTGAGCATATTGAGTTTGTATTTCAAATTAGGTATTTCGAAATATCTTGAATTTCCTTGTTGTTATTCTGGCCATTCAGCGATTCAGACCAAAGCGTAGTATTGAATTAAGATCATGTCTTTTATATCATATTATACCTAAGTTGAGTCTGAAAACATGAAGCAGACAGAGACCAGGAGGGTACATTACCTATTATGCTTCTTTAGATAGTCATATGAGATCATAGAAGTTGCATATGAAAGGTGATCAATTTTGACAATTAATCTGTTGTCTCCTTGTAAGAGATGACAGCAAAAAACTGGCCGATCGAGTAACAGCGACCATAAGGAAACACATGGGTGTATTGACAGACTTTGTCTAAATTTTCTCTAGGTACGGAACATTTTTTGTTCTGCAATCACACCAGTTAAGTAACAGCCTGAAATTGCTCTCAAAAACCAGCCGTATTAATATAAAATCATATATACCTATATATATATATATATATATATATATATATATATATATATATATATATATATATATATATATATATAATAATTTGTTTAGAACCATTAAAAAAGTAGGATGACAAGGACGTCCTTTTGTGGTACACAGTTTAGTGAGGATTTTCTTTATAAATAGATTAACCCAATCAATGTTTGAAAGGAGTTTGAAAATATTTCAAAAAAATCTCATCTAGCAGACCAATTAAAAGATTAGCTGCTTTAATTGAATCTGTTGGCAATGAACTGAAGAGGAATTAAATACAACATTTACTTAATTAGGTAATTTCAGTCTTGGTTCATCCTAAAGAATATTATTAATTTCTAAGAATTTTTTGAACAAGACGACCCAGATTATTTTAACTAAATGAAAATGAAAACTGAAGAACATATTTGGATGAACCACAAGACATATCTAATAGTTGTTAAGATCATTTTATTAATTCAGTCTTATATATTTCTCTCGATGTTGCTCAGTATTATAAAATTATAATCATAAATGTAACAAGTTATGTTTTAATATTATAAAATTTCAGATGATTTAAGTAAATCCGTTATCTCAAACTCTATGGCACACTAGTAATAACAGTTTTTTGCATCATCCGATATCAGTGAATTACACTGATTCACTGATAATTAAATGACATAAAATATTTTTTTTTTTATTTGTATGCTTCAACAACGCAGGGTTATTAGCATTGAACAGTTACTATAGCTAAGTAGATTCTAATTATAAATATTTTAATAGATTTGTTTTGAGGAGAAAATGTATTAATTGTTCGTAATCATAAGATTCATTTAGAGTTTCTTTGAGCGTGGTAGGGATATTGTGTTGCTGTCTTTCTTGGCTGTATAAAGGGCACTCCACTACTAAATGCTGCACTGTTAATGTTACGTTACACATGTTACATACAGGGGCGGGTTCTCTCTTGAAGTGATAGTCGTGAGTTATTCTGGTATGTCCTATTCGCAATCTTGTGATGGCTACCTGGTCTCTTCTCTTAGTGGGCAGATTGTTCCATTTTTGTACCGATGGTTTTATTAATTTAAGCTTATTATTTGAAGCATCCCATTTGTTTTGCCATTTGCCCATAATTTTGTTCCTGAATAAAGATTTCAGATCTGAGAGAACTATGGTTGTTATCCTTGAGGTAATTGGGTTGGTTATCGCTTCTTTTGCAGTCACATCTGCGTTCTCGTTTCCTCTCACACCACAATGAGATGGTACCCATAGGAATTGGACAGAGGAATGATTTTGTTGCGAATTGAGGAGTTCAGATTTTATAGAGATAAGGGTAGGGTGTTGGGGATATAATTGATCGAGGGCTGTTAAGGCACTCAATGAATCGCTAATGATTAAAGATTTATCAAGTTTTTCGTTGTTGGTGAATTTTATTGCTTGAAGAAGAGCAAATACCTCCGCAGAAAAAATGGTGGTATCTTTAGGGAGTTTGTACGAAAACTTCTGGTTCTCTGTTACAAAAGCAGCACCCACTCCTGTTGCATGCATCTGTATAGATATGCCTGTAATCTCTGTATTCTTCCAGCTTATGCAGGAATTGTATTTGAAAGTATGCTGGAATAGTGTTCTGTTTTTTGTGGCAGGTGAGGCTTGTATCGCACCTGGGCTTTGGGATTGTCCATGGTGGTGGAGGGGTTGTGTCCTTCATATATATATTAGGCATTGTTATGTCAAGATCTCTCAGGTATTTGCTAACTCGTATGTAGAAAGGTGTATCGAGTCTTTTTCTTGAATTGAAGATTGTGTTAAATCTGTCTGCAAAAGTATTTCTATGCACTGGGATAATGGGGTTGGAAAAGATTTTTGAGGCATATGTGAGGCTAAGATATTCTCTTCTGTGTTGTGGCGGGAGTTCCCCTGCTTCGCTGTAGAGGCTATCTATGGGGCTTGAATAATGTGCTCCCAGAGCTATTCTTATGGCTGAGTTATGTACTGTATCAATCTCTTTGAGTACTGATGGTTTCGCAGAGTTGAATGCCACTGCTCCGTACTCAAGTTTTGAGCGGATTAAGACTTTATACATGGTTAACAGTGTGGTGCAGTCGGCACCCCAGTTTTTATGGGAGACAGTCTTCATTAAATTGAGTCCGTTTTGCGAGGCTAAGCGTAGATAATGAATATGATCCTTCCACGTTAGTTTTTGATCAAATGTCATGCCCAAAAATTTTATTCTTTCTACATAATCAATCGGCGAGTTATAAAGATGTAGCGTAGGTGGTAACTCATTTCTTGTAGGATTCTTGGAGAATAGCATCGCCTTAGTCTTGGAAGTGGAGAACCTTAGGCCTGTTGAGCTTGACCACTTCTCTAAGCCGTGGATAGCTTCTTGTATATTCTTATGTATGGTAGAATTGTTTTTTCCCCTGGTAAGTATAACGAGGTCATCCGCAAATAGTCTAGCTTTAACTAGGTTTTGTCTTGATCCAACTATGTTGTTGATGGCTATGAGGAATAATACTACACTCAGAGTAGATCCTTGAGGAATTCCATTTTCCTGGGTTTTCAAGACAGAGAACGTTTTGCCTACACGGACTCTGAAATTTCTCTGATTTAGGATGTTCACAATGAATTGTAATAGATTTCCATGGATTGACCATTTTTCCAGAGAATGTATGACATCATTTCGCCTTATCGTATCATATGCTTTGGTTATATCGAAAAATACCGCCAGGCAGACTTGACCAATGGCGAAAGATTCATGAATCTCAGACTCTATGTCCACAAGGTTGTCTGTAGTAGAGCGTTCTTTCCGGAAACCACTTTGAATTGGTGTAATTAAGTTGTTCATCTCCAGGAACCACGTCAATCTATTGCTCACAATTTTCTCCAATAGCTTACACATTGCGCATGTTAGAGAGATAGGCCTATAAGAATCTGGACTGGATTTGCTTTTTCCTTGTTTCCATATGGGTATAATGATTGAGTTATACCATTCTAAGGGGAATACTTGTCTTGTCCAAATGGTGTTATAAATACCTAGGAGGTATTCCTTAGCTTTTGTTGGAAGGGCCTTAAGGAATATAACAGGAATGTTATCTGGGCCTGGGCTGGTATTTTTCATTTGGCCTAATGATTCTTCTAGTTCGTCCATCGTTATATTGAAGTTGAGGAATGCGTTCGTATTAGCCTCGAGATTTACTTGCGGATATACTTGATTTCTGCTCTGGGATATCTCACTGGGAAGGGCTTCATGACTGGAGTTGTATTGGTACGTTTCTGCTAAAATACTGGCTATTTCATATGGGGTACTATATGTGGTATTGTTCTTTTCAAGGTATTTTATGTTAACGTTGGTATTTTTGCCGGATATTCTATTTATCATTCTCCATATTTCAGGGGTAGGAGTAGAGATATTCAAAGTTGATACATATTTCTGCCATGACTGTCTTTTACTTATTTTCAGAATGTATCTGGCATAAGCTCTCATTTTTTTGAACTCTAATTGATTCTCGACTGTTTTATGTTTTTTGAATCTATTAAACGCTTTTTTAGATTGTCTGATAGCATCTTCACACTCGGTGTTCCACCATGGGACGGGGATTCTGTTTCTTGGTAGATTTAATATACCTATGGACTCCTGGGCAGCTTCTGTGATGAGATTGACAAAACTTTGCAGTATGTGGTTTATATCAGCATTCTCATTACAGATGGATGGCAGCTGGTTTAAAGAACATGTTGTAAGATCCGAGAATTGAGTCCAGTTTGCATTTTTCAGATTCCACTTGTTTTTGGGTGAGTCGTTCAGGATTTGTTGCTCTATATTTGTTATTATGATCGGGTAGTGATCGCTGCCATGTAAGTACGACATTATATCCCAGGATAAAGTCGGTTGTAGGACAGGGTCGCATAGTGATATGTCGATGGCCGAGCCTCCACCAGTACTAGTATTGAATCTTGTTTCTCGGCCATCATTTAGTATATTTAGGCTCAACTCAGTGATTATATGTTCTAATGTGCGTCCTAGAGGAGTTATCTTTTTCGCTCCCCAAATGTAATTATGGGCATTAAAATCTCCTAGAATTATACGGGGATGAGGTATTTGATTGAATGTGTTTATGATTTCATTGATTGATTGATTGATTGATATTATTTCTAACTCAGTTCTGATGGGAATTTCCTCAGCTTCATATGATTCGTGTACATAAATAGCGACTCCTCCACTTGCATGGTCAGTATGGTTTCTATTATTGTAGAAGGGTGTATAGTTTTTGAGGCTATATGACTTATTTCCTTTGAAGTGAGTTTCTTGTAGAACTAAAGCGCTAGGTTGATGTTGAGCTATTAGAAGTTTTAGTTCTTCCAAACGGGTATAGAACCCGTTTAGATTCCATTGTATTATAGAATTGAAAAGATAAGTGGTTTAAATGGCATCGATTGATGAATCACTGTCTATATCTTTTCGATTATCTCTGTTAAGTTGTTTCGTTATTTTATTTCTTAATTTTGTGCATCGTGTTTTCAAATATCGTGGGTTCATGTAGGGGTATATTTTGGTTAGTGTATTGAGTAAATCTTCGATATTGTCTGTATATATTTGGGCTACGCTGAGAGGATCAGGCGAACCACAAGCATTTTCGAAGAAATCTATCAATTCATCGCTTGTTAAACAGCCGTCATTCGTGTTTTCCTCGAAGAACTTTTTTGTGCTTTTAGAGAGTTCTTCGATTGTATTGAGATTTTCTTCTGATGTTGTTTTCACTCTTTTGGGTCGATCTGTGGGGGTGACGAAATTCTTATCAGTAGATGTAGTAGGAGGTGAAGTAATTTCAGAGGCATTTCTTTTGGAGTTGTTTTGTGTTATATCAGTATGTGTTAATGTTAATGTCTTGGTAGGGGTTTTGTTTTCGACGTTTTCCGATGAGATGGCAGGTTGAAGTGTTTCATTATTTGTGTTTCTAGGGTATATTGTTATGTTTGGAGTTGGTTGAGAGGTTTTTGTATGCTGGGATGATTGTGCGTATTGGGGGGGTTGTGTTGGTTGAGGGAGTTGTGTTGGCTGAGGGGGTTGTGGTCGTTGAGATATTGGGGTTGGTTGAGTGACTGGTATTGGATGTTCGTTGTTGGCTTGTGGTGGGTCTTGTATTGGTATTTCTGTGGTTAAATCGGTAGGAACTGAAGTCTGTGGAAGTATAGAGTTTGTGTTTGTACATTTTGATGATATGTGCCCTTCCTGTTTGCATATGTAGCATCTTTGTTTTTCAATTGAGAGGAAGATTCGGTAACTGGTGTCGTCATGACTGATCAACAATGAACTTGGGACTTTATCGATATTCGATGGGGCAATGTATGTGTGTCTTCGGAAGCTTAATATATGTTTAAATTCCGTTTTTGTTGTACCAATCCTGAGGAAATCTACAGGTGAAATCAATTGTATTCCGAGGTTGTTGAGTTCTTTTTCGATTATATCATGCGGTATGGTTGGGCATACATTAGAAATAATCAGTCTTTCATTAGGAGTTATTAATTTCCTGGCTTGAAGGAGTTGTTGGTTGACTACAATTTTTCCATTATCTATAGCTAGAAAGTTGTTGACAGTCTGTTCATTTGTGAAATAGATACAAACTCTTTCGTTAGTGATTCTGGATATTGCTAGTATTTGACTTGGATTGATTTTTTCGGCAACTGCTGAGAGATAATCCTCGACTTTCGCGTTTGGTACAGATTTGAATAATATGGCTTGTTTCTTATTTGGATAATTTGGAGTTGATTGATTTAATACTGATGAGTATGATTTCGTTGGAGTTTTTGTAGTAGAGTTAATTTTTTGGAGACCACTGTAGTCAGTAGTCTCCATAGTAGTTTCTTCGTTCATGGAAAGGTACTTCCGACCTGAGTACGGTCCTGGTGCACCACCGCGGACGCAGGTCCCGTGATTATTTGTTTGACCTTGACTGATTTTTCAGGGTACTCGAGGATTTGTTTACTGATTGATATGTAATATTTAATTAAATTAACTGACTTATAGTAGTATACTGATGTCATCACACACTCACTATTTCACATTAACTGATAATATGATGAATAAGTTTGCGATCTACTATGAAACTTTTGAATTTCTCCGGTGCTGATCGAAAACAGTGTTGACTGTATCCGTACAGGCATGGACTCTAATCGACATAAAATATTAATTTTTCTAAATAAAGGCGTGCTTGCTGTACCTCCATCAAATAAAAATTTTAGAAAGGCCCTCCAGTACATACCCGGCCTCTCGAACACAATGAAAAAATGGTAATGAGAGCTAAATGTCTTATTAAATAAAATTCGAGCACAGGATTCGTGAAGAGCTCATGTAGTATTATTGAATTCAAATTCTTTGAATAACTTATTAGGCGATTACTGTGTTTGCACGGCAGGCGCTCGAGGGATTCACTGTATGAAATTCTTTCAATATACCAGGGAAGTTGAAGAGAATAATCCACAATCCAATGTTGATTTTTTTTGTGTATTCTGGTCATATCTGCATTCTCAGCAGCGTTTATGTAAACTCTATACAATTTTCGAATAAATTATTTGATACCTACATGAAATTGCTAATGAAGTTATAGGTATTTTTAGGTAACATAATAAGTATATTTCACAAGACATAAGATTTATTATGAAATTAATAAAAGACGGTAGCGAGATGACAATTTAAATATTAACCTACATAACGACGCCTGAAAGTACTTAGGTTGCGTCCTTTACTCCAGGCCAAATTGTGTTATTCTGTTGCAAATATCGTAAAATTAAGTTTATATTCGTTTTATCTAAATGCTTTTATATATTCAACGAGTTTGTATTTGGCTTATAGGTTTTTATATTTATTATTTTTTCTTACTGTGGTGATTTGAATAAGACTGTATCCAAAAACCTACTCTAAGATTAATATGGCTGATTTATTTATAAGGTGATAAATATTGAAACCCTAATATTGAAGAAGATCGAATATCGAAGTTCCAAGCTATAGAAAAAATAAAAATACCAAGATTGTCCAGAAAAATGCAGAATAGTGGAGATGAAGAAAGCTCTTGCAATTATAATTTTGTCATATTTTTTGAATGCGTTTTTATTTATAATGCACTATTGTGAGATTTTGGTTACAAACACAGTGTTCTATTGAACAAAAACAATATTTGATTGGTTCACGACTCGGTTTACTAAATATGATTAATTATTATCTGCCATATGCATAAATAAATCTTAGTTGGATAGGTACTTGTTTATATTGATTGTTAGTTTTAGTATCAAACTAAACTAGTGAGAAGATATGGTTATGAATTTTCTTTCTTAGTTTGTTACTTCAACTTATAATATTTTAATAAATATATTTTATTTAAACAAATCTGTACGTCATTGAATTTATTCATAGGAGGAAGAGTTCAATAATAAAGACTGTCCAATGCACATTATGCAACAAAATATGACATAATAATAGGTAGAAAAACATGTGAGGACCTAGATTTATGAAGTTGACATAGATTTCGGAATAAGCTTTTGCTGATGACAGAAGGCTCTACAAAGTAGGAATCATGAATATTCGTTGCTAATACCAAAGTCAACTTTACCTAAATCAAGCGTTATCTCGAATGTTATTTTCAAAACTGTATTTACCTACTAACAAGACTAAACAGTAAACACATAAGTTAAAATAAATAATTGCAACATCGAATAAGTTTATAACAAAACAATTATCTCTAATGTTATGCTATTTCAACTCGATAAAATGTTTAGTCGTATAATGATTTTACCTGTACTGAAAGCCTGGATTCACGTTGTATACGGTGTGAATTGTACATTGTTGTTGCGGAGTAATTAACCAATCAATTTAAAGTAATGGCTGAGTATTATTATAGAAAGCTTGTTTGTGGATAGATAGGAACAGCAACATACGGAAGCCATATTGTTGTTGGTACTAGAATAAAGAAAAAAAACAAATATAAGCCACCATTAGATTGTCATTTGCACTATCAACTTTCCACCTAATGGAATACATGGGTTCGTCGAATAGGATGTCGTCATGATAAGTGGCATTTATTGATGGGTGTTATCCATAACACTTCTTTTTATAATAAATTTAACCAAATTAAGTATAAACGATACAATTGTCGCTTAAATATTTTTTTAATAATGGCTTATTCTACTTCAGAGAGTAGATAAATCTTAAATATATTCAATCCCCAAATGTTCAGAACAAGTGTTAAAAATTACCTTGGTATGTAACGCAAATAAATTAGTAGCTAGGTATGCACTGGAGCGTAATAGTAATAATAAGCTATACCCATCCTATGGTATATATATCACGTAAATCAATCTGCACGTTTGTAGTAGGTTTAGGATTCTTTTCCAAAATAAAAGACAAGTAGGTACAAAAATATTGTATTATTAAGGAAAACAATCAAAAATGAGCAAAGTTTCAACATTGAGAAGTTTTGGATTCCCATGTAGGTATAGTGTTTTTCAAGCAAAAACTTTATATATACATATATATACAGAGAGGGTCTGTAACATGAAATAAATTCAGTAGTTCAAATACTAGTTTTTAAAAAAATGCTCGGACCCCTCGATTAGTATTTCCAATCGCGCTTGTTTAAATAAACTAATAATGTATACAGGGTGTCCCGATTTAGAGCTATGACGTCATACTTGATTTTTTTAAATGGCAACACTGTTATTTTAGTGGCTGTTTTGAAAGGGTTTGTAGAGTTGTACATAACTGCCAAATATCACTTTTTCATTCCTTACCAATTACAAGTCCAAACCGGGAAATGTCGAGGATTTAAAAACACGACTGAGAAATGAGTGTAGATTGATTTCTCCCCAAGTGATTCGAAATGTTACAAATGAATTTAAATCGCGTTTATGATATTGTCGAATAGTCAACGGACAACATTATGAGCATTTTCTTAATTGAAATAATTAAATTCAATTAATTGCATTACTTGTTTGTTACTTTGTATCTTGTAATTGGAAAGGAATAAGAAAGTGATATTTAGCAGTTATGTACAACTTTACAAAGCCTTTCAAAACAGCTATTAAAAGAACAGTCTTGCCATTTAAAAAAGCAAGTGTGACGTCATAGCTCTAAATCGGGACACACTGTATACATTATTATTGTATTTATATATAGTAAACCTTCTTCGATTTTGATGATCTTTGATTCATTTGAAAGAGGAGACCTGACAATTGGTCCCATTTTCGTAAAAACTCAAACCGAAATCTCCTTCCCTCCGAAAACCGCCCACGAAAGGGGTGGATGGGGCAAATTTACTCGAAAATCTAAAATTCGAGAAGCCACAATTGAAGCTAGGACAATATCCGGATACGTTTAAATTGAACATTTTTTCAAAAGAGTTATGGTTTTCAAGCTACATTCATTTTAAAATCTCACATATGGGTATTTTTGCTATGTGGAAGCGGCAATTTCTTTTGAAAACTGAAAATTTTTTGATGCCACATGAAAGACAATAATATGTGTATCAACATTTCGGTATAGAGAACATTTTCTCCGTAGAGTTACTGTTTTCGAGATAAGCGGTGGTAGCATGGTTAAATCTACAATATTTGAGCGTATTTCCGCAGCGATGTTCTGAGATCTCTACATAATAACAAGGACAAGCAAAGTATATACGTGGGTTGGTGCCAAAAGTTATCAATCTAACTGCAACTGCACAACTTCAAAAGTAACAGCACCAATAGAATTAATATTTCGTAATTTACAGTGCTCCAACTAATAACGTAGGTCCAGTTTTTTGTAAAAAAGTATTTTCTATAGTTCTGTTTAATTTATTGAGCTTAGTTGGTATTGCTAGTTCTCAATACTACTTTGCTTAGGAGGGTAACAGTTAGGAATAGCTTTTGTTGGCAACATAAATTGTTACCGACCTATATCAGAGGATAACAGATTTGTGATTGTTTATGAGTAAGAATAAAATGTAATGTGAATAATGTTTCAATAATACTTTGTTAAGGTAAGATTAATCTATTCCCTGAATAAAAATCGGATGGTACGTCACTGTGTAGGAATCACACGTAAAAAACAAGTGAATTAATCACTGTAATACGGCCCAATGCGAGTCAGTGGTGAATTGATAGCGGTAATTACAATTGTGTGTCGTTAACTGGGCTTGATGCCTGTCTGTCATAACAGAAAACCCATCGTTTTGTTTTCTATGTAAATTCTGTCACTCCAGGGACGATCCTGGTGGTTTAAATATATTGACCAGGAGGATATTCCATTTGTCAGGTCCCAATTGTACCCGAACCTTTATGCATAATATTCCACTTCTCTTTTTTTTCCGTTTTGTTTTTGATGGATATGACATCAGGTTGGAATATTTTTCACTCATGATAACAAACAAAAATGTGACAGCTCTCTCAATTCCATCTATTCGACACCAATATGACTTTTGAATAGGTACATTTTAATAAGAAAGAGGTAGGAATTTCAACTAAGATGGAGGAAGGTACGAAAAAGTGAGTTGATTTTGGATGCATATATCTAAGTAAAACAAATTGGCTGTTAAGTCACACAATTTGATTGTAGGTTTTTTTATATTGAAACACTGTTAGGTACTCTAAGATTTTTTGATAAATCTCACGATATTATAGTTAGGTGTCTGAGGCGGTATAAAAATATGTCATACTTCTTATAGCTATAATCCAAAATATTTATATAAATATAAAAGCTATGAATCTGTAGTACCTATCTATTGACATTCGCATTTATGCATTGATTTACACTGTATGAATTTCTTTATACCTACATATGCCTACTAGGCTTAGAGAAATATCATCCATGATGATTCAAGCTTGTGAGATAAATTAGTTAAAAAAACTTCACTTCAGAAAATGTTGTATTAAAAAGTATGAAGTTACAAAACATAACCACACATAACACTACCTTTAGTGCAATATCCAATAAAGTCGGCCCTAGATTTATTTTAAAGTCATATATTATACCTTTATTTGCCTACTCAATTTGTACTTGCCTTCCAATAAAAATTATCATCCTTTTACAATTAAGTACTATTAAAAATGCAGCATTACCTCCGGATCTACCTATGTGTAAATTGCTTTCATTAATTAGCTTTATAGTGAAAACTATTTATAAGAAACAAAAAAAGAGTTAAAATTATATAAATATAGATCGAAAAACGCTCTATTCTCCGCCCCAAAATATAAACAATTAATATATTTAGACAATATTTCTGTCGGTTGTAAACAAACTTCACTCCACCCATTTTATTATAATCAAAATGGCCGGATAGAAACCCGTATACACATTCAATGAGTTATCTTATAAATGTGTAAAGTGTGTTTCTGTTATATCTTCTCTCACTAAAATGCTTTTAATCGGGTGTAGAACGTAATAACAATGTCATAAAAGAAATATTGTTATTGTTTGTCGAACTTTTATCTACATTCAGGTTTACATTAAAGTTTACAACATACCTACTGTTTCAAACATATCTATCGTAGCCCGAATCAATTTTTGATGATTGATACAACTGATATAACAATGTTATGGCTAGAGAATTTAATACTTATATATTTTTTGGATTTTAAAATTATTTGCTAATCACTTACCTATAGGTATGATTCCTGTTCAGAAGAGAGATTACATTTTTTGGAATTGGAATTTTGGATTATTTTAAGGCAAGAATATAAGAATTTCGCAAAAATATTCTATTATATTTCACTGTTCCTACTTCTTTAATAATTCTCAGCCAGTTCAAAACATAAAATAGGACCGAATTAATTAGTTAACGTAGGTATCTACTGCAAAATAAGAATTAATATTAATTATATTGGTACTGGTAATTTTGAAGTTGTGCAATTGTAGGTACCACCTAATAAAATTCCATCCTATAATTAGGAAATAAATATTTATTTCACATGTTCGCTCCCTCTGGGAGATGTGCCTGAGAAGGACGGGGTGGATTATTAAATGGGACCAACTGTCAGCAGTTTTTTGTTAAAAAACATCAAAACCGGAGTACCGTTAGTATGCGAAACGCACGAACAGTTATAAAGAAGCTGACAAACAATGGAATTGCAGGTATACCTCCTCCTCTACTTGGAAGTGGATCAAACATTCATTTATGGAGTTTTTTATCTAGAGATACCGAAATAATAGATTTTCAAAATAAACAACCGCTGCAAGTAATGTGATTATCAACTCCATTCCTTTAAAAGTTTCTTATAAAAAATAATAAATTCTCCACGTGAATCCTAAAAAAGGTTTCTAATTACAGTTATTTCATAAATGATCGAAACCCAGGCGAAATACAATAATCCGAAAACAAATATTCCTATTTTGAACCCACAGAGACATAAAACTATTATTTGAGAAGAGTAATAATTACTGAAAAATTTTTGAATATTGCTCTAATGAGTTGTACAAAATGGAGAACTATTTTGATAATTAAGATAGAAAATCTCTACAAAGTTACTGAACACACTTTTTTCATTTTGATGACTACCTATAGGTACGCAGGAAATAAAAGAATTCCAGTGCGCGTCGGGTACCTAATGGCTAAGTGGATGGAACATAGAGAATATATCTGGTGGTACATTAAAATTAGTAACTTTTCTAGGAAACCATTTGCAAATAGAAAGTTACTGGGACATGAATTGAAAAAATCAAGAAAGTGCGCCAAACTAACCCGCATTCACAATGTTATGTTATATTTTTTTCCATTAGGCTAGCCAACCAATTTCTTCTGCATCATTTAAGTTAAGAGTCACTGTAATATTGAGTGATACCATTTTGATAAGGAGCTAGCTGTCGAAAATGCACATTTAAGAAACGTATTTGTAACAAAATCCAAAACGAGTAACTGAAATAGTCATACAAATAGTAATTCATTTCTGGAATCACGAACGTTTTACTATTATTCCTAGTCAACAGGCTGTATAATAACTTGAAAATTACATGATAACCCACCTCGTAGATGTGACATGACGTAGAACGTAGGTAGGTACATAAGAAATTTATGTACACCCCAAAAACACAAAACAAACATCGCATACACAAGCATTACATATATAAAATAGGTGAGATAAATGGGTGGGTCGTAACGCCTTTTTGGTCCAAATCAGTGTTGGGGCTCTTCTCATTAGGCACTATAAGCAAACATGAAAGGCGACACCTCTATATAAACGGAGCAGTGACGAAGCAGTTTATTTATGCATGATTTATTCAGGAATTTTAAGTGATCCATTCTCATGAATGGACTCGAAGCTTTCTGGTATCTAGACATGCTTTTCAAAGTTAAGATTTGATAACAGATTATATGTGGCATAAGGTAAGAGTTATACTTAGCTAACGATACACTGGTATTAATTAGAAATCAATATTTTTACAGGATTTTTTCTAAATACCTAGATGGAAATCTTCAGATAATAACCTCGAGAGTTCACATCAATTAAGGCATGTCCATTCACAAGATTTCTTTGATATAACTTTTCAGCAAAACATTTACGGATATTCTATCTACATGATTTCAGATATATAACTTCGCGGATATCTATTGTCTGTCCGTCTAAACGGGCTTTCTTGTCTCAGAATTGTCAGAAACTATTTCATGTATTCAAAATTAAGGTTGAATTTGAGGTCTATGGTTTAGGAATTGGATTTTGTACAATCTATTAAAAGCTGGAATTTCATTTAACTGTCAGTGTTTTTTGGCATCTAATTATATAAAAGGGCCCAATTAGGATATTTCGTTTGAATACAAAAATTTTACCCAGAAGAGGAGCAGAGGAAATTTCAGTCCAACAATGTATGTAATTGTTTTCGGATAGTAATAAAGAAAATATAATTTTAAGCAATATTCATATTAGACATTTCACAAAAAATGAAGATTTTATCTGAGCCGGAAGTTGGAATGTGGTTGTGCTTGCATATATATCTATCTCGAAAACGATAAATATACCTAGATATTTTTTTTAAGAAATTGCACCGACTTTATTGGTGCACAGAAAAATACAAAATAATAATAATTCTATTGGTGCTGGTACTTTTGGAGTTTTGGTGCCTACAACAACAAACTACAACGACAAAAATTACCAAATCCCAACTTTCACCGTTAAGCAGACTCGGAAAAAATAGGCCGTGACCGACAGACAGGATAAACAGCAGACATATCTTATAAAAGTTCAGTTTCAAAACATTGAAATGGAGATTGGATCATGTAAGGACAACTGGCAAATTTTTCCGTTAGATTTTTTTATAGGTGTATATGTTTTACAAAGTTCGTCCTCATATTATAGTTTTTGCACTGACGTTTGGTCTCCAGAAAGTCTTTGCTCATAACGATAAAATTAGGAAAATATATATTGATACTGAATAATATTTAAATGTAAATAACAAAAGTATGGCACATATACCTAAACAATAAGGAAAAGCAGTAGGAAGTTGGTAGGTAGTTAAGTAACTCAATCTGTAGAACATTATCGGATAAATTGGCACTGTTCACGATGACCAAAGCTGCGAAATCATCTTTTCCGCTAGTAGGTGGTTATTTTTGGAAAATATTTCATGCCTCTATACCGAATTGATGCCATCATTTGTCGACAATGACTCAAAATTTGATGGATATTAACCAAACAGACCCACACACTATTTCCTTATCTGAGATAATCAGAGATGAGGTTCTTAATTCATTATTTTTTATTACCGTATACACATCATAAATATTCCATCGTTGATCAGATATAGTTATAATTAATTTAGTTTGTACCTACATATTATGTGAATACGTTGCCACAATTTTGGAAATTGTAAAATTAAAATGTCAAGCTGGTCAATTTCTAATAAAACTGTCAAAATTAAATTTACTGCGCTTAATTACATCGTTTTCTTGTCTTAATTAATATAAAAACCGTATAATATGATAATTGGCATTAGAGGTTTTATTGTCTGGCTACGGGTACCTACATATAAAGCATTTCGATTTAATGGATTTTTTTATGTTCCAAGGAACGATGGTACGTCGGTTTCTAATGACTTAATTTCAAGCTCGGACGAATGTGTTCGATATAATTGCCCCAAAAGCTGTTTGGACTTATGTTGAGGATAAATATTAAACAACTAACTAATTTGGATGATATAATTTAGACTTTTGGACAACGCTTATCTTCCAGTCAAATAAAAACTTTCAGAAAATATTCATACATACATTCAGTAAGTAACCACCTGTTACAGTTATTTGAAATTTATTTGGTAACTTGTTGAATTTCAGGAAAAAATATAGATAATGTATATTCACAAATCTCATTTGCAATAAAGGTGATAGCGAGTAGAACTCGCAGAATGCGAAAGATAAATTTAATGAATAACTAATAATTTTTACTACAAATTTGACAACATAAATTCCTACATGAGTGATCATTTTCAAACTCTTTTATCGAGACCTGTATTTTTTCTCAGAGAATAAAGTTTGCCATAACCAGACATACACAATGTAGACATACTTTTTTCGTCTCTATCTTTGATAGAATTGCTATTTCCATAATTGTATCACTTGATGTATTATTATATCATCATTTACCTACAACTAATTTATATATTTATATTGTCATTACTAGCGTTTTAGCACCTGTGTAGGAAGTGTAGAAACGCAAATTGTCTTCCTTTTCCGATATTAAAACTGCATCACAATATTAAAAAGTAGATATGGGACTCAAATGCCTCTTTCCAGCAATATAAATATGCTCTTTGTCTATATTTGTCTATAATATTCTGTTATTTCACTAAATATCTTTAATTATTCAGATTCTAGTGGTGTTACTCTCTATTTGCTTGTCATGAAGAAGGAGCACCAGACCCTCCAACTGCATCAGTCAAAACTTTTTTTAGATCTAGAAAACAAAGAACCAACTGCTATGGATTTTATGGTTATTTATTTTTTAACAAATCTTGATTGAATCTGTATATGATCTTCCAAATCTAAAACTTTGTTGCTTATCGGCTAGTTTGATTCGTTCGTTTATGAGATTTGTTGTAATTTTTGTGACTAATTCAAGGACCGTTAACTATGTACCTACCTAGCGATATCATAAGAACTTTGTTAAAATTATTATCTTCACCCTGAGCTTTTCCTATTTTTAACCTATGAATTACAAGTACCGTCACAGTTAGTAGCTCAACTATTTCCGTACCTCTATAATAATCTGTTAATTTAAATGATCCATTTGCTTCTGAAGTCTGTTAAAATCATTTTCTTATTGCCTTGAAAACTTCTTTCAGTATCTAATAAGCATTGTATGACACACCAGTTCGGGTTGATAAGAAAATACCTTGCTCTCTTCTTTTTTACATTACTCAAATTTGAAGTTCTATTTTTGTTCCGATTTATGTGTTTTACATTTTTTAATGTACGATAATCCAAAAAGAAGAAAGGCTATTTGCAAGTTAAGAAATCTGATGTTTTTATTAATTTCGTAATATTCTTTTATTAGTGAAATAATATGGAGACAGGACCTCTCCAAACAGAGACAGACGTCTAGCATTATTAAGATAAACATTAAAAAAATATATAAAATAAACATATACATCATCCCTCTTAAGTGCCTAAGAAGCATTTGGCAGTCGCTCAGTGATAATCTTGTAGTATCAAAAAAATCCAAACAACTCGATAAAATAAACCGCTACTAAAATTCAAGTAGCTCTGCCGATGGGGTAAGCCGATGCGGTGCAAGATAAAAGACTTGGCGCAAGTTTCTTAATTTGGTCTGCCTGGCGCTACAGACTTGAGTAAACAGAAGGAGAATAGGGTGAGGGAAACAACTTTGCTCAAAACCCTAAACATGTCTTAAACTTTTACCTGTTTATATGAGTACAATTAACTGAATAAATTGAGTCTTTTCAGGCGAAAATCTAATATTTTCTATATTGAGAATAGAAAAATATATCTACCTACTATCTACCTATTTTTGGAAATGTTGGTACCGATTTTATCAAACTTTTATTTCTCGAAAAAAAAAATAGAAATGATCATGTGAATACCTTTTCTTTTCAGTATTCTCCTAATTCCTGCAATCAACTTTGACCTTAATCTTTGAATTCTACGTTTAAGGCAACTTCCGATTCGAAGCCGTACTACTTTTATGCATTTCTCCATTCTCGGTGTTCAACAAAAGACAAAATAATTACAATATATCATGAGTAATTATATAATAATTTAACTTACTCTATTGAATTAATATTATTTTGTACTTTTCAGTGCACCAACTGACTACGTCGGTCCAATTTTTCGTAAAAAATATTTATTTCACATTTTTTTGTGTTATATTTGTCACGAAAATCGTTGAACGTTCACCATTATTATGCTTTGCTTGTATTTGCTATTATTCAGAAATCTAAGAACATCGTCGCGGAAATACGCATATTATAAACTCGTACTAATCTTTTAACTCGAAAACCGTAACTCTTGCCCCTTCCATATAGCGAAAATACACATATTTGAAATTTTAACATAGCAGTAACTCGAAAACCATAGGTCTTTTGTGAAAATGTTAAATTTAAAAGTTTCCGGATATTTTAGTATCTTTAATTCTAACATCTCGGATTTTCGATTTTCGAGAAAAATTGCCCCCTCTACCCACTTCAACGACGATTTTCGGAGGGAAGGAGATCTCGGATTTGCGTCTTTATGAATATCTCAAGACTTCTCTTTCAAATGAATCAAAAAATCTAAAATCATCAAAATCGAAGTAGGTACGTTTACTATATAAAAAGCGCACACGAACCAAAAAAAAGCTGCAGAAAGGTCCATTGAAATATTTTTTTCTAATATCTAGCTACAAATTCTGTAAAAAAAAACTGGGATAGACTTCCATACATGACGCATTGAAAATTATAAAATAATATCTAATCAATTGGTGTTAGTACTTATTACAAACTTAGAGATATCACGTGAATCAATCTAAATGTAAGGTCCTACATACATAGCTCATATAGGTATATCTACGTACAATTATGAGAAATTTTAACTTTCGCAAAAAATAAAGTAGGAAGGTATTTGCACCAAGTAGATACCTAGTAGATCCATAGCACGATCTTCAACTTCCTATAACTATTGGAATATTGGAAGTTGTTCGATTTCATATAAAGTGATTGAAAATTGAAACATTACATAATATATTAGTTTTATGTTCAGTTGTTTCACAATATAGTAGCAATAATCTTGAACTTTTCAACTTTTCTAGCTCAAAAACCATTTTGAAATCATCTCATTTTAGAAACAAAATATATTCCATTAACACCTTATCAGGAAGCACATTATATTTTGTCATATTTTGGATCATCGTGGGACCAATTCGCATTGCTGTTCTCTCTAAGGAAAATGGGAACATCAACATCGGTGCTGCTTACACAAATAAAATAAACATAGTATAGAAATGTTTCCTCATTCGAAGAGGAGGTATAGGTAGGTACAATACATTTGTATATTTGTTTTTTTATGTATTTCGCTCAGATTTTGATGATTATTTTCTTATTGGAAAGAAGAGTGTTGATAGATGGTCACATAATTTTTTGTCAAAATCTAATATATTCTACTGCAGGAAAAATGGAGGGGACAACTTCTTTTTGAAAATTTTATCGGGCAGAATTGAAGAACTTATGATCACTCCCAGCAACGCTCAAAGTGTTGTAGTAACTAGGAAGGTGCAAAATGGTTTCCGTCATATTTTAAAATCAGTGAATAAAGTGAATATTCATCAATTTTGCCAAAATCCTTCTATTTATAGTTCTTTTCACAATAAATGAGATTATCTTTATAATTGCAATAAGACTACCGGGTGTTTTGCCGTGATGTACATAGTCCACAAGCAAATAACACTACAGGATCGGACTTTATATATTTAATTCGATATGTAATATGGGTACGTAATTTGATTAAAATTAAAATTATTGATGTATTTAGGAAACAAGTAATCTTACTCATATTGTATTTTTATTTAATATATTTAATGACATAAAATATCCTAAATAAATAGTACATATCCTGCAAAACCTAGTACCTAGTTACATTTATATACCTTTTATATATGTATGCTATCGAGTGCTATATTATACTTGGTTCTGTCTCGATATCGCTATCATCAAAATTAATTATAATCGGTTTAATTGTTTCTAGAGTAGCATATGAGGCATTTACTTACCTCATCGGCACCACTTCAAAACTTCCAGAAATAGTGAATTTTGCACTAATAAAGCCGGCCCCCGTATCATGTAAAATAACCTAGTTGCAATCGCGTTGTTGTCTTAGTGTTGCCAAAGTCTATTAGACACTGTCTATAAAATATTGGATTTAAAAGAGAAAATATCAATTTCATAGAGAACATGATTTATAGTAATTTATTATTCAAAAATACATGCAACCAACCTCACTTTATTACTTTTCACTCGAGTATCAGCTTAGGCTCGAGTCTAACAGAGCGACAACACTGTACCAAATTGACATTTTGACAGCGACGATTGTGCGATCGTCGCGGTCGCGTTGCAGTTGCTAATTACGTGATAACCCCCCGGATCTACTTTTATAAAAATATTTAGCTATGAGCTTATTCAATGAATTTCATGTACGAAGCTGCTCTGTTGCCGTATTTTTGACCGACTTAAAATAAATTAGGAGGTATGCAATTCGATTGTATGTTTGCTTTTTAGCATGTAGCATTGATTTTTCGCAGAGTAGTACTGTCATCAAAAGTAGCCCACATAAGCTCTAGGACAGAATCGGCAAATGACGAAAAAATTAAAAATTCCAGTATATACCTACATATTATGTGTACTAGCTTAGAAAATTATTATTGGGGCTGAGGATTGAAGAGCCGCCGTGACGTTCTCTCTTTTAATTTGCCTCTGTTCGAGAGAGATTATCAAGCAGGCAGCCGCCAAGGAAGATTTACTACTCGGTAGTCGAGTACGTGTTTATATTTAGGCATGTTCGACTCGAGATTAGGGACCGTATATGGGCCTTATTAAAAATTATAATCAGTCAATTTGTCAAGTTAAGTGCCATAGCTGGAGATGTTAAACTTGAGGACCCCACATTGGCAGGTAGTCAGTCGAAAGAGGGTTGGATCAGATAGTGGATAAATGAATATGCGCTTCTCTTACAGACAAGTGATTTTTTATAATGGGAAACCATAAACTTTTTGTGCATTGTTAGATGTTACGAACTACTTGAGCAGCGACATTATGCCAAATACTCGTTTCAAGAGTTTAGATCATTAGATACCTATTGCTACGGTGACTTTTAAGATGAGTGGAAGAATTTCCACATGTGACTGGTGATAGTTGTCCTACAAAATACTTCACATTTCAACTCTATATATGCTTCAATGATTTTTTCACCTTTCCTTTTACTTATAAATCCTTCTAATTTGATAATCAACATCGACAAGCGATATTAGTCGTATATCATGGTTATATTATTATATGTATAATAACACATAATGTAAGAATATGTAGGAACCATAAAGATTTGCAAGAGATTATATATCAGCTATAGGTAGATAGAAGACTCTTGGCGCCCACTTAAAAATCTTTATGGTTCTTACATTTTGAATTGTTACTTTCCAGGGAATAATGTAATGAAGTCCGTTCTAGTTTTTTCAAGTTATTTGTATCACAATATTGGGTGACAGTGTTTAATAACTCATAAAGAAGTCCCGTGTTTGAATGTGGTAAAAGACGCCCTTTTGAGCATTGTAAAAACGAATTCTACAGAACATTCGTTATCGTTATCACACAGCAAAACACAAACGAATATCAAGAGAAACTATAAACTACATCGTGAGTATTTCTTATGTTTATTTTCTCCTTTCACCAATAGACGCAATAACTCAGTTACTTAAGTAAGCATTATTTTCTTAAAAATAATGAATAAAGAACGAATAGGTATGTATTTCACGCCTACTATAAGAAACATGCTAAATAAATACATAAAACAAACATATAGTCGAACTGTATACCTCATTCTTATGGAAATTCGGTCTAAGAAAAACAAAAAGAAACATTTTTTGTGTTTCCTCGGCCAATAAAGGACAATCCAGAGTTTCGAACTCAATAAATTTGAACTACTGACAAATGAATTAGCGTTTCTGAGACTTCTAAAAATTCATCTGATCCAAAGATGAAGTTTCTAAGAAGTCAAAAATAAGAAACAATTCATAAAATATGGTTTATGCATCTGATTATTAAATTCAACTAGTAAACAATCCGAAATGTGCTTATGTGGCAGTCACTCTTGACAACCGAGGTACGTACTATTATTATATTCATTTTTATTATCTCAATAAACATTTGTCAATCTATTATTGCCTGCTACATTCCATGTGATACAATACTTGAAACATTCACGCACCCCTATAATCACTGCTGGATAATAAGACATTTAACAGCCCCATATTGTACCTATACATTCAAAAATGGTAGGTATATAAATACCAAACACTACTGAAAACCTGATCGTCACCATAGGGCGCTTCTATATGGCATTAAACAATCCAACATCGTCGTTCTATATGTGGCCATATATTATCTATCTCGTCCAAGCCTTTGACTCGCACCACTTGACCACAACAAAGCCTTCACGTTTAACGATAACATCGACGCTAGGGCACACCAGATGTCCTATGGGCTAAGAAGATCGATCGCGTAACCGCGGGACGCCTTCAGGGCTTGACCGCTGCTGCCCATTTAGGGCATTGTCAGGGCGGGCGAGACTCTCCGGCACGTTGGATGAGCTTCGAAGTGAGTCATCAGGATCAGCTGCCGAATCCAGATCCAGAGGTGATCATTGTTCGATACAAGGGTCTAATGTAAAGTATTTGAATCATCTTGAGTTCGGTATTGGCATATAATCTTCTCTAAAAGAAAATGTGTATTTTTTCTATAATCTTCAGTAGAATAATTTAACATATGTCCAAAATGGCATTTTATTACACTTATGTTAAAATGAACGAGCTCTCAAAACTTCTGTTAACATGATTTAGTTTTAACTATAACAACATGCGTTGAAAATTATACTGTTACTAACGCTGATAGAAATAAATACCTTTACAAAAAAATGGACTGACGTTAATACCAGTTGGTCCACAGAAAAATACAAAATAATATTAATTCTGTTGGTGCTTGTACTTTTGAAGTTGTGCAGTTGAAGTTAGTCTGAAAATTTTTGCCACCAACTTCACAAGTATCAGCACCAATAGAATTAATATACCGACCGATAACGTCGGTCCCATTTTTCGTAAAAAATAATTATTTCACACTGTTGAGTGTTACATTAGTCTCGAAAATCGTTGAACGTTCACGTATACCATTACCTATGTATGTATACTTTGCTTGTATTTGTCATTATTCAGAAATCTAAGAACATCGTCGCGGAAATACGCATATTTTAGACTTTACCACTGCTGTAACTCAAAAACCGTAACTCAATGGAAAAAAATGTTCGATATGAATGTTGCTACAGATAATCTGGTCTTCAATTTGCAATCCTCAGATTTTCAGTTTTCGAAAGAAATTGCTTCTTCCACATATCGAAAATACACATATTTCAAATTTTAACCACGCTGAAACTCGAAAACCGTAGATCTTTTGAAAAAAAACTTCAATCTAAATGTCTCCGAATATTTTCTTATCTACCATTCTGCCATCTCAGATTTTCGATTTTCAGGAAAATTTGCCCCTCCACCCCGTTCAGGGGCTGTTTTCGGACGGAAGGAGATTTTCTCAAGTTTCCTCTTTCAAAGAGGGGGAGGACCATATACATATACCATATACCAAATACACCTCCTCCGTTTGGGTTCATCGGTCAAAATATTTTATGATAAGTATAATGATATATATACCTACGTGCTACAAGTGATTTTACTGTGTTGGTAGGCATGAGACTCCTTGCTTTCAGTGTTTTGTTCCAAACTTTCTTTCAAACAAAAAATCTATTTTTGCACTAATATCCTTAATAACTATTTTACAAAAGCTAGTAGAGCCCACTATTTTTTTTTTTGGAAATTCAAAATACAAAATAATAATTCTATTTTTACTGGTAATTTTGGAGTAGATACAAGACAAGAAATAAAAAAGTACTAGCTCCAAGAGTGTTATAATTATTTTATATTTTTTAGTGCACCAACAAATAAAGTGGCTCTTAGTTTTCTCAAGACATATTTATTTCACATTTTTGATTGTTTTAAATATCAATATGGAACTCCTTCCTCCTTCCAATGAAAAAGGAATCATCAAAATTGATGCACCCAAATTGTGGGTACACCTAATTACTTTTTGGGAAGTTGGTCAAAATTTGATGTGGTAGAAGAATCAACATTCGCAATTTCTCAGTCAGTCAAGTCTAAGTGAATGATGTCTTGCAAATCAGTCACGTGCATATCGGACTCTCGTGCGGAACGTTCTTGACTGGACTATTTTTCAGAATTTAGTAGTTACAGGAAGAACTCATTTTCGTTTTCTGTTCAATACATATTTTTAACCTATTATTTTTCACTCATAATGAGTCTTTCATTCGATAGGACACATGCACTTGAGTACTTTTTCTGTCCCTTCTATTATTTGCCCCATAAAATTAACCACCAGAATCAGAAATCGTTTATTTACACTATACCTACGTATGTGCTCTTCTAAGATGTATAAGGTTTTTTTGTTTTGTAGATTCAGAGAAAATAGGTACTAACAGATGGACTGAAACCTAGAGAAACAGACAAACAGGCAGACTTTTGAGGATTGGGTTTCGTTTTCCCATCGGAAATACGGAAACCTAAAATGACAGCTGTCAGAATTCATAAGATAGAGATCTAAAAATTTCTTTATATGAATTTGCGAGCTACTTTTTTGGATCATTTTCTTAAAGAAGATATACTATAAATCGAGCTATAAATATTACCAGCTCAACTCAAGTAATCATGAAATTCTAAAAATATATTAACAGCTCCTTTTTTGTAGCAAAGCTTTAGACACTAAAATTTTGTAATTCGTGCTAGACAAAAGTATCTAATCGGAACGAAAAAATCCAGCTTTATTGTATTTACGATTGAGTGTACATTATTGTTTTTTGGTTGAAAACTTTATCACAGAGGTTTATTTAAATCTTTTTTCAAATGTAAAAATTATTTCTATATAGGTAGGTACATTGTCACCTCAAGCTTTCATACAAACCCATTATTGTACGTAATGATATGAATGGAATTGATTATAGAATCCGGATATCTATTATCTAATTACAAATTATATGAATTGAAGGTGGAACCATATTACATACAGACAAAATCAGAATAAAAGCTCTTTACAGTGGCAAAACTAAGATATTTTTCTTTCGACACTCGTATACATTCTGCTCTATAATAAATCCCTGCAAATGCTACAAAATACCAACAAACCACTTATGTCCGTCACTTTCTCTCTCCCTTTGCTGTCCAGATTGGATGTTGCAAACACAGACACACACACACACACACACAGGGGGTTGGACCGTGTCCTGTCAGCTTGACCACAAGTCTTCGGTGTTAATAAACTGATAGGATTCCTCATGGTAAGCCACAGTGATAAATTATAGGGGTTTAAGTGGTCAGAGTATTGTTAACGGTATTATCCGTACAGTTGACATTGTACGAGACCATTCACTACCACCAAGATATACCTACCTAACTTAATACCTACTTAATATATAAAGTGGGACAATTGAATGGGTCTCAGATAAATATAAAAGGATTTGATCTTTGGCCCGAATCGGATTTGTTTATGAAGGGATAAAAAACATTATCAGCGTGTCACTCACATTGTCAATAACTAAATAATATTCAAACGTCACTTTCAGGATCAGAAATATTCCAACTATAAACCTGTCCCAAATTTTGATCATTATAAATTCGCCAGAAATGTTCATTCAGCCTTCAAGCATTTCACAACATTTTTTCTCTTTTTACCGACTTCAAAAAAAAGAAGGTATACAATTCGGTTGTATGTTTGCTTTTTTATGGGTGTTTGGGCGTTTTGCATATAGTAAACGTACTCCGATTTAGACGATTTTCATTTCATTTGAAAGAAGATAATTGAGAAATGGTCTCCCATATTGAGAAAAATCAAATCCAAAATCTCCTTCCCTCCAAAAACCGCCTCCAAAGGGGGTGGAGGGGGCAATTTTTCTCGAAAATTGAAAATCCTAGAGGGCAGAATTGACGAAAATTCCATATCCGGAGATGTTTAAATTAAAAAATTTTAAAAATAATGTTTTCGAACTACAGTCTGAAATGTGTGTTTCAGCTATGTAGAAGGGGCAAATATTTCATTTTCGAGATTCGAAAATTAGAAAGGGGACCATATCCGGAAACGTTTAAAATTAACATTTTTTCAAAAGAGTTACTGTTTCCGAGTTTCGCAATGGTAAATTCTGAATATGTGATATGAGTGTTTCCTTTATGTGGAAGAGCAATTTTTTTTCGAAAATTAAAAATATGAGATGACCAAATTAAAGAAAAGGTTATATGTAGCAACATTTACATTGAGCTACGGTTTTCGAGTTATAGCAGTCTGAAATATGTAGGTATATTTGCGCCGAGATGTTTTGAGATCTCGGGGTAATAACTAACAAGTACAAGCTAAACCTATATCTTTTTGGGTATTAGTGAATGTTCAACAATTTTCATGACTAATGCCACACTCAAAAATGTGAAATAAATATTTTTACAAAAAATTGGACCAACTTTATTAGTTGTTGCGCTGAAAAATACAAAATAATTTTGAAGTTTTGCCGTTGTAGTTTGTTGTTGTAGGCACCAACTCCAAAAGAACCAGCACCAATAGAATTAATACCTATTATTTTGTATTTTTCAGTGCAACAACTAATAAAGTCAGTCCAGTTTTTTGTAAAAAATATTTATTTGAAAATAGATTTATCTTCATACTATTTGAAATGAGTTTTAAATTTAATATTGTACTTTGTTTAAAAGTTTAACTAGGAAAGAGCCGAGAGCAGTAATATCACAAGAGCAGGGGACCAAGATGTTTCAATATTCCTACTAATGATGCGGTTGTCTTACCTTATATTGAAGTGAATAATTGATAATATTTTCAGTCGCATGAACTGATGCGCCATCTTGATGCAGAAAACCATGCTTTATGTTTATCATCGTGAAATTAATCCATTACAACTTTTATTAATGAAATTCATTTGATAAAAATTGTAATGTCTCGTTCCTTTAGTTGTTTTTCGGTATCCTGAAGTTAATACACATTTTTATGATTAAGTATATGTATTCTGTTTAAGTAGAAATGTCTCGATAGAGTACCTAATATATATTGTTCTAGGTAAACCAGGCTTTGTCCTTGAATTAAGGTTTATTTTTTCATTATTCTGAGATCGTTTCCTGAAAATTCCTTAACAAAATTAAATTTGTAAGAATGCAAATGCATTTTTTTGCGCTAATATTCATTGGCGTATCCTATACTTGAGTCAAAGATAATGGAGTTCCATTATCTTTGCTTGAGTCATCAACTTACTGACTGACATATATACCAACTTACCTAATGGTTTATGGAGCCTCATCAATTATTCATTGTCTAACATTATCAGTTTATTCTTTTGCCTATCAGATAATTCCAATTGTGTACTCAAAAACTGCTGACCAGATAATCTGCAAACATAATAAGATGCATAGATTTCAATTATGAATCGATTGGGTAATTCTGTGATAATGTATTATTCAAGTTGACAAATATAAGAGAGCGGCTACGATTCATGAATGAAGAAAGATGGAAAATATCATAAATAAAAAGATATAAATACTGTATCCTCATTTTCTATTTCTGTTTATTCATGTTCGGTCGATATGAAATCATCTCTATGAGTAATAATGAGTTGTACCTACATCTACCTATTTATATTTCATGGTGATCTTTAAAAAATTGTTTTCCATTTCAAAATAATGTATGTACAAAAATAGCCATTTCTCCCATTCCCGATTTAATTTTATCTTCTTCTTTCGGTGCCTTGTCTGTATACAGACATTGGCTATTATCACAGTGTTAATCTGATGATATCTCTCACAGTAAGCAGCAGCTCAAAACAGTTTTGCTACATTCTCTGGTGTGACGCAACCATGATAATTTTTTGCGTTCTATTCCTCTTTTCCCTTCAATCTTGCCCATGATGATGAGCGAAATAACTGGTATTTGATTCCTCTGATAATAATAAATTCAGCAATTCTCTCTTATTTTTGGGCATTTTTAGAACCTGTTCGTTGATTGTGTGCGAGGTCTAGAATTTTGTTAATACGCCTTTTATTTGTTAATGATTGAGGCTCTTTGTGTCCAAGTTTCACATTCGTGTAATAGGACTTACCAAACGTCATTTTAGGACTATTTTACGGACATTTACTGAAATACTCGCCAACACGCACGGCAAGCGTGGCGTTTTAACTGCCATTTTACCTTCAAAAACTCTCATGAATTCAAAGGAAATACTAATATCCCCGACCAAGGCAGCGGACGGACTAGGAATCGAGCCAGGGGTGCTAAGAATCCCCAGGTCACGACAGGCTGCCAATATAGATTGAACATAGCGACTTACAATACAAGGACAATAATAACAGAAGAAAAACTCTCGGAACTGGAACTAGAGCTGGAGAATATAAAATGGGATATACTAGGCATCAGAAAACGAGGATGAAAGGGGAGAAGTGTACTATTCTAAGAAATGGTTGCACATTATATCAAAGAACCTCCGAAACAGACTCGCAGGGCTGAGTAGCTATATTGATCTCACCTAAACTTCGGGAAAATATAGAATATATAGAACTGAAATCGTCATCCAACCGAGTAATTTTTGCCGTCCTAAAACTAAACCAAAAATATTCAATAAAAGTAATTCAGGTATACGCACCAACTACAGCATCTGACGAAGAAGAAACTGATAACTTCCATGATGACATAACAAGAGCCTTGAATATAACATAAACTCACTTTACTTTTATCATCGGCGACTATAATGCAAAAATAGGCAAATATGAAAGGGGTGACGGACCACATATAGGAAAATATGGACTAGGACGAAGGAATGAAAGAGGCGAGAGGCTACTCAACTTCCTTCAACAACACAACATATATGCCATGAACACCTTTTTCAAAAAAACACCACAAAGGAAATGGACTTGGTTTAGCCCCGACGGATCTACAAAGGATGAGATTGATTATATCCTATGTAATAAAAAGCACATTGTTGAGGATGTATCGGTCATCATAGTTAGCGACCATAGATTAGTTAAAGCCAGAGTTAGAATTAACACAAAACTAGAAAGATCAAAACTCATCAACACTAAAGTTCAACATCTGAATCTCACCCCCAAAACATTCCCGACTACCAACTGGACATAGGCAGAAGACTGTCCAACGCGCAAAACACAGAACAACTCTGGTACAACACACGACATCCCAGATTTTAAACAGAACCAGAAAAACCCTAACAAAATTGAAAATCACCAGAAACCCCAAAATATCCACAGGAACACAGCAACTGATGACCGAGAGACGTAAGTTAGAGAAAGACACACCACAATACAGAGAAATGAATAAATCAATTAATATGGCCATCCGTAAAGACATCAGGGCTCATAACACAAATATGATAAAGGAATGTATAACAAGAAATTCCAACATGAAAATACTCAGGAAGAATAGAGCCAGAGGCAGAAATAAAGTATACCAACTCACGGATTCAAAGGGCAACCTTGTATCAGCAACAGAATCTATGCTGACCATAGTTGAACAATTCTACACAACACTATACAAAAAAACAACAATCAGTAAACCATCTAGGCCTCCGATCACTAATGTCGGCTAAGAGGATATCCCTGAAGTAGACATCGACGAAATAAAAAAGGCCTTGTGCCATATTCAATACATCAAGACATCTGGAAAGGACAGACTGACAACAAAAATGCTTAAATATGGCGGAGAATCTCTACTGAAGAGAATAAAACAAATCTTTAATAGGTGCATTACTGAAAATACCACAGCTATGGCAAAACGCAATAATCACCCTTATCCACAAAAAAGGAGATAACACCAAACTCGAAAATTACCACCCCATCAGTCTCTTATCCCACTTCTACAAATTATTCACAAAAGTGCTCACAAACCGCCTTAAAATGCTTAACCATTTGCGATTTGCTGATGACGTTGTTGTCATTGCCTCATCGTCGGAAGAACTCCAGAGAATGCTCGAACAACTACACCACGTATCTGCAAAAGTGGGCCTTCGAATGAATCTTTCCAAAACTAAAATTTTAAGTAGAAATGAAGAACAAATTACAGTCAATCACCAGAGAATCGAAAATCCAAGAATATGTTTATTTGGGGTATGCCATTAGACTCGGCAAAGAAATCCAAACAGCCGAAATTTCGAGAAGGATTAAACTTGGATGGGCAGCTTTTGGTAGACAACTAAATATTTAAGAGCAAAATTCCGAACAACCTAAAAAGAGACGTTTTCGATAAATGCGTTTTGCCGGTCATGACGTATGGTCTGGAGACGATGACGGTGACGAAAGGAAGCGCCAACATACTAAGGGTAAACCAGAGAGCTATGGAAAGAGGCATGTTGGGGATCAGCCTTCGCGACCATATTAGAAACGAGGAAATTCGTTGACAAACGAAAGTCATTGGCATCATCGAGAAAATATCCAATGCTAAATGATCTTGGGCAGGACACTTAGCCATACAGCCAGAGGAAAGATGGGCAAAAAGACTATTATGTTGGAGACCACGCATAACAAAACACCCAATTGGTTGGCCTCCTAAAAGATGGACCGACGACATCCGAGTCATAGCCGGTACAAACTGGATGAACAGGACACAAAACCGGAACGATTGGAAGAATTTGAAGGAGGCCTACATCCTGCAGTGGATAGATAACGGCTGATGATGATGATGATGATGAATGAATTGATATTGAATTCTGCAGTGTAAGCGTCATAATACAATAGAGATCCATTCATTAGATGTCATAATCTATTACTCTCTCTTTTTAAAATGAAGTATAGATATTTGGTTATTAGAGAGATATTTCAATAGCCTGAGCTCATCCCTATCTCTTTCAGATATAGAAAAAGCAGATCATGTTGAAGTCTATCAAAAGCCTTTCGAAGAAGATTTCTGAAAAAAAAGATTTTATCAAAATAATGCCAGTCAATATTTCAAGATCTTAAATCTCAAACACGATCATGACAATTAATATAATATCATCACTACAGCATAAATATATAATCCATCGACCAATAAATTTATAAGTCTCACACGGTCTAATTATCTTCTCGAGCATCGGAAAGCCTCTTAAGCTGTCCGTATCTCCTGAAAAAAAAACAACACCACCACAAAGACAATATTCCCGAGAGAAGGTAGAAAAAGACACCCGCCGAGCTTGTGGGGCTCAGGTGGTAGCACGCCATGTCTCTAATCTTGTCGTTTCCTTACGGAGCTTTAAGCGTCCGACAAAAAAATCCCTTATTAAAATACTTTGCGATTGTCTCCAGGGATAGCGCGTGTTCCTTTGCCGAGATCATTTTCTAATTTTCTGCTTAAGACGATGTTTACTGCAATTTAATGCTGTCAGGGGCGCACATCTTGCATTTGCAAACATTTTCATAGGTCTATTATTTTTCCTGAAAGAATCTAGTTTTTTATAGGTAATACGAGAAAGTCTTAATTTGAGCTAATTCCCTGCACAGTACTAAAGTATTTTAACAATTTCAGTTATGGCTAATAACAATGGCTAAAAAAATTCCTATTTTATAAGACGTGATTTTTTTCTGATTCCCTTAGTAATTTTTTAAAATTTTATCCTTTTCTTTTGAACATATTATTCAGGGAAGAGAATTATCTTAGACAACGTTTCTACAGTCTCCATTTTGTAATTACTTTTTTATTTAATTTGGTGTTTTTCAAATGGCTAAGTCAATAAAGAAAAGCTACATTCGACTTTCGTCTTCCACGAAGAATATTATCTCAACTCCACCAATGGATTCTTCACACAGGCGTGACAGCCAATTTGCTTGTTTTATTAAGCCGAAAGATATATTTTTTTCTGTTTTTTAGTGCTCTTATATTACACCCCCGCGCTTAATCGTAAAACATGAAGGAAAGATTTTACGAGCTTTTTCGTATCAAGAGAACAACTGATGCCTTCTTCCAGAAAAGAACGAAGTAAATTAAACTCTACAACATTATTCGATAAAGCTTTCTATTCTACATGTTTCTTTACAATGATTTAGTTTGTAATATGTATTAACTTATATATTTATAATCTATTAGATACACTTGTTTGATGAAGAGATCATTGAGACAGGTTTTTTATTCAAAAGACACTTAAGTGTTGAAAGTTTGACACCACTCGTGAACATTCACTAATTCGTAGTTGCATATACACCATAAAATTATGATTAGCCTCTGTCGATAGTAGTTCAAGCTGAAAATATGTAAAGGGGCAAATTATCATGATAATACATGATAAGCCTAGGTACCTACATGTCAAATTAACAGAAGTACGACTGTGGTAGATGTGATTACGAGGCGAAGGCGAGTACCGTCAACCGCTCAAGTCCGAGAGCGAATTCGAGAATGTTGTATCACGATCATAAGTTGTTCCTCTTTGTTCACTTAAGAAAGATAAAACTGTTCGCGTTACATTGTAACCTGTTCCAGAAAAAAATATAACTCTGTGAGCCTGCAGTTGTTATTTTAGTTGATTAACATTTTTGTCATTACAAATAATGTATAATATATAAACTCATGTTCGGAAGATTTAGCTTCGTACTAGTGTAGTAAAAGTTTTAGAAAAGGCTGTGGAAAGTGGCACTTTCGTCACAACACTCGAATAATACATTTTCAAGATAGTTGTTGCAAAAAGTCATTTCCAAATTTTTAAATTTATTTAATTATTTTTGATTTTAAAAATCTAAATGAGAGAGCGGCCTTTATATTTATATTGTCTACCAATGAAGGAATATAAATATTAAACACATTATTTGTTGTTGCACTGAAAAATACAAAATAATATTAATTCCATTGGTACTGGTAATTTTGAATTTGTGCAATTGTAGTTAAATAGAAGATTCTTGGCACCAACATCACAATTACCAACACCAATAGAATTAATAGTATTTGGCATTTTTCAGTGCACCAACAATTAATGTGTCTAAAATATTTATTTCACACTGTTGAGTGTAAAATTAGTCATGAAAATCTTTGAACGTTTACTAATTACAAAGAAGATAGTATTTATCCTATTACCCACGAATATTCTATACTTGTTATTATTCAGAGATCTGAAAATATAGCGGCGGAAATAGGCTTATTTCTCATTCTACTACCGTTCTAACTCGAAAACTGTAACTGTATGGAAAAAAATGTTAAATTTAAATGTTGCTACAAATAATTTGGTCTTCGATTTGGTAGAATGAGAAATTGCTCCCTCCACTTAGCAGAAATACGAATATTTCAGATTTTAGCATTTGAAAATCTTAACTCTTTAAAAAAAACTATTTAAACGTTTCCGGATATTGTCTTGTCTTTAGTTATGACGTCTCAGATTTTCGATTTTCTAGAGAAATTTGGAGGGAATGAGATTTAGGATTGGAGTTTTCATGAATATAGAGAGTCGAATTGTATACCTACCTCCTCCGTTTGGGTTTGTCGGTAAAAAATGGGCAAATTTTTGATATTTAATTTTTTACTATATTTGCTTTCGATATGGGTAAACAAACCAATTTACTACATATTTTGTAGTTGTAAGCGAGTCGGATAATATAATTAGAATAATTAATTGTTCATTTTATAGGCTTCCTTTAATTTTTGATCGGTAGGTAACTAAGTTGGAATAGGGACAGAGAACTGATAATGAAACCGGATGTTGATTTCAAGAGAAACTTAGGGTGACATTGAAGTATTTAGAATACTTAGTTATAAAAAATATAAACTTAAACAAAAAAAATAATATAGGTACATGTACACAAAAGAGATCACGTTTACTTTTTCAATATACTTTTAGTTGAGTTTAAAGAGTTATAAATCAGATCAATAATTTAAAAGGAACATACTATTAAAATCAATCGACATATCCTGAGGTCTATATAGGTATCATAGTAACTGTGTGCTAAACATTCTCGACAAGTAAAATAAATAGGATTGATTTTAACGCAGTTAATTTGCGTGTATTTATGACCTAATACACTGAATCGAATCTTATCCATTTATAACATCCTTGTATAAAGCTACACAAACAATACAATGACAATCTTCCGATTCGTTTTGGTAATTTTTTCTTTTTATTTGACTATGTTATACTCAGACTTTCTTTATTTTCTTCTATAGATTTTGTGCAACAATCGTCATATATTTATTTCGAACAGTTTTGATAACTTGAGAATTTCCTTTCATTTTCTCTCTTTTTTATCAGTACTTTTTCTCGAGTTTGAGCTTTTTGTCTTTATTTAAGTCTTATCTACTTCTATATTAATGATACTGTATGCAACGCAGTCTAATATTTTTGTAATTTGAGTCGTAACTACGTATATTTATCACTTCACTGGCCGAATCTCACTTCCATGTCCACCGTTTTATTAAAAATATTATATAAGCCAATACTTTATTGAATCAAAATGAACAGATTTAATGAGTTACGTTTTAAATAATCTTTTTACAAGAAATTGAAACGACGTTCTTAGTTGGTGCACTGAAAAATACAAAATAATATTAATTCTATTGGAGCTGTTACTTTTGTAGTTGTGCAGTTGCAGTTAGATCGATAACTTTTGGCACCAACTTCACAAGTAACCGCACCAATAGAATTAATATTATTCTGTATTTTTCGGTGCACCAACTAATAACGTCGGTTCGTTTTTTTAAATATTTATTTCAAACTTTGAGTGTATAATTAGTCACGAAAATCGTTGAACGTTCACTAATACCAATGAAAATAATAAATACTTGTCTTTTGTAAAAATGTTCAATACAAACGTTCCCGGATATTTTCTTTAATTGTACCACATCAGATTTGCGAAAAAATTTGCCCCCTCCACCCTCAATTTTCGGAAGGAAGGAGATTTCGGACTTGTGTTTTTATGGATATGGCACCATTTCTCAAGCCTCCTCTATCAAATGAATCAAAAATCATCCAAATCGGAGTACGTTTATTATATAAAAAAAAGCTGACAGTCGAATTGTATACCTCCTTCGTTCGGGGTTTATCGGTCAAAAATATTCAAAAATGTAAATGTTAATATGTACCAGATTATGAGTGAGAAGTTTTCTGAAATGACCGCAACAAACAGTTCTCAAGGAAAGCAAATTTACCAGTAACCTCTTGCCGATTAAAATAAAATATGAGCATTATTATGCTAACCTGACTAAGTACTTTCAATCCTAGGAACGAAAAGTTAGATTGCTTTTGATTTCTGGGTGATTTGCAAGTAACTTCAAAACTACCAGCATCAATAGAATCAATATTACTTCGTATTTTCATCAAATAAAGACGGTCCTATAGTTTTTGTAAAAAAAAATATTCCTTATCTAACTCTGAAACCGTTAAAGTTTTTGAAAAATGTTTAAACATTCCGGAAATGGTCACCTTTTGCGATCTCAAATGTTGGATCTTCGAAAAAAAGAAGTTGAATTTTAAAATTTTTGAATTGGTCTAAAACTTATTAAGCGGCGTCCATCTGTTCCATTTCCAACCATTTTGGCTGACAAACTTTCACATGATTATTAAACCTTATCTACCTACCTAAATGATTGATAAAAGTGTAGGTTATATAGGTACTTAAACCTACAACTATGATAAAAATATAAATGTAATAAATAAATTAATAAAACAACAATAATAATAGACGTTTTTATTTAAGGAATGTAGGCAATACAAGACAACTGAAAATTGACGATTTATTAAAATATCATTAATATTTAACAGATAATATTTAACCATTAGGTACTCCGTATTCTATATAACACAAACAGTGGAATACATCACAATGTGATATCTTTATGAGAATAATTACCACACATTAAAGGCACTAAAAAGAAATAACTTTGTCAAGAACAACAATGCTGCCTCAAAGCTCAAGTGGAAGCTATTCAAACCGAATTTATGAGTATCATATGTGGGCTGTTTTTGGACTTAAAAATTTACTTTAAAAGTTTTTGATAGCGTTTTAATCAAATAAATAACATTTATTTATTTATAAATTATTCAAATCATTCAACAAAGAGAATTTCCATGTTACAATAAACACTAGATAGATCTCAGATGTTGATTAAATCGAAATCGAAAAATAAAATCACTGTAGGATTTATATTTCCAATTAATTTTTTAATATTGCGTTCTATATGAGCAGGTTACCTAGGTTTTTTATGAAAAAAAAATAGTTACAATTAAAATTCCGCGGATAAAAATCACCGTACTGTAAAATGTAAAAAATGAATTATTGTTATTAATATCGTGTAGGATGACAGGCATTTTGTAATTAATTCCATGCCGTTGCTAGATTCAACAAAATGCAAAAATTATAAATCACGTCATTGTGCCCAATAATAAATTCATCCGATAAAGTTGTTACAAATTTAAATTTTTTAATTAATATTTAACAATATTTCAATTTGTATTCGACAGCTAGCGATATTTATTTGGCCAGGCCATTTTAGGTATCGCCCAAAATTCGTTCGCATTAAATTTACGTTTTTTACGAAAAAGTATCCATTTTCGTTGTCAATTAAATGAACTGTTGCTAATTAGTTCGATTATTGATCAGAAAAAAGTATATACCACTTATCGGATTTTATAGATTTAAAACCTGGTAATGCCTAAATCGAAAAAGCTTCAGGGTTGCCTTCTGTTTCGGATTTCATAAATATGTTACGAGGCGTCCTGAGATATTTCATTGAAACTATTGCTCAATAAAAAAACGTCGAATAGTATTTTAGGCAGATTCTAAAAATAATACGTGACTGGGTATTCAGTTATTCTGCTCAAAAACAACCGCAAGAATGCGAAATAAGTGATGATAATTTGTTATCTATTCTCTTTTCAGTCTATAATTGCTATTATTCAATTGAAAATAGTACCTGCTTGAAGGGTTCCGTACTATATTGTTGAGAACGGAACCCTATTAACTGAGACTCTGCCATCCATTCACCAATCGGCGGGCTCTATCCCATAAACCGTACCTAATAGGTAAAGAGCTGAAATTTTCAGAATAAGTGTATTTATTTCTGATGCCACAACAACAATAACTATGTCCGTCCGACCGTTCGTCTATCAGCGGGCTTAATCACATAAACCGTAAGAGGTAGAGAGTTGAATTTTCATAAACTGTGTATCTCTATTATGGATATAGCAACAGATACTAAATCCGTCTGTCCGTCCGTCTGTTCGTCTATCGGAATCTTTTAAACCGTAATATATTCTTGTATGTACCCAAGGGTTCCTAAGTTCGGACACTCAAAGTCCCCTAATACCGGACAGTTTCACAGCAAGTTTGTTTTGATTGTAATTATTATTTTTGTGTTTTGTTTTTCAGTTCCAACCTGGATAAACCTAAACCGAGAGATAAGAATACCACCAAACATGGAATATTGTAAAAAGCGGATGTAAAAAAAGGCTCTGAGAAAGTCATCTGAAGTATACAATGTGTCAAAAAGTACACTGTGTGACTACATTAAAAAATTAAAACCAGGACAAGAAATAAAGCTACAGCTCACAAAAGGAAGATTTGACCCAACTTTTACGGAATTATAATTTCGCAATTGGTGGATATGTCAAATGGAGATAATGATGAAGACTGGATTTGCTGTCAATCTTGCAATCAGTGGACTCATGAAGCATTACCGATGTTGAAGATAGCTCAGTTAGCTACATTTGTGATTTTTGCAGGTTGTGGGTATAATTAAAGTTTTGATATTATATAAAAAACGTTCCTGATTACAACCAAAGTATACTAGAATTAAGATTAGTTTTCTTTATTTACAGTTGATTTATTCTTTTGTCATAAATATTCATATGAATTGTTTGTTAAAATAATGTTGAAGTTTAAAAATGTACGAAAAGCTTGGATATCCGTCATTAGGGGACCATGTTGAAAACGTCCTTTTTATATTTTTGTTTTTCCTTAAGTGTCGGGTTCTCAGGGAACTCCCCCATACTATGTCCGTCCGTCCGTTCGCATATAAGCGGGCTTTATATCATGAACTGCAATAGGAAGACAGTTCAAATTTTCTTAAACTGTGTATTTTTGTTATAACAACGAATACTCGATCCGTTTGTCTGTCCGATTAGATAGAGAGTTGAAAATTTCTGAGAATGCGTATTTCTCCATCCACCCGCCCAGCCGTCAGTCAGCTGTCTGTATTTCATGAATCATGGACATTAATACGCAGACAGTGGAATTAAGCTTTTACAATAGTACAGAACCCTTCGTGTGATAGTTCGACTAGTACTTTGACGCATTTTTATGAAGACTTACTTATTAGACAAATGTTAGGAATCAGAACTAGATTTGTGTATTAGGTTTTCAAAGCTTCTGAACTGATTTTGATGAAATTTGGTATTGAGATAGCTTACTTAAACTGTTAAAAAGAACTTAGACTATTACTTCTACTACAAAACTAATTTCTAGAATAAAGACATCAGCAAGATCCAGCGTTCATCCATGTCGTGCTATATGCTACCTCCATGATTGGTACATTGGGCTTGGTCTATGGAGGCTTGCAAGCCCTTGCTGGAGATCTGATTAATTGTCGATGTTACGGCACACACAGAGCACGAAGCAAGAAACAGATGATGAAGCTAGCCATCAAATTGGTGAGAATTTTTGTCAGCATATCGTTCGAAAAATGCGCCTTTGCGTTGATAGGCATGCACAAGCCACTCTCGCTTAACATAGACATTAGATTATTATTCTCCTCAATGAATGCCTCTGAAATGCAACTTCTGTGATAGTCTGGGTGGAACAGGATAGGTAGGTAGTGCACACTCCCTTCATATCTAGTCTTCTTGAAGCAGAGTCAGTCCAATGTCAAATTACTTATACAGCTACTATAGTAGCGTAATACTCTTGTTCTTCTTTTTTCTGTTACTACTGATACCATTCTGGTATCCTTATAGCTCATCTTTTTTTTTTTAAATACTTCAGATATTACTGATATTGATTGCTCTTTTTTTTTAACGAGCAGTAGGAAAAAGGGTTTGCTCTTTTTTTATTTAGCGAGCTGAGTTATAGTCTTGTTTGTAATAAATGGTATTTTATTTTAATATGTCCGTAGGTCTTCTTATTTTGTGTTTGCCATTTACTTGTAAGTTCATTGTATTTTTCAGATCGTCATGTGGGTGTGTATCTACTCGTTTGCGTATGTCTGTCACAAGTTTGGTAATTAATTCATGTATGGTTTCTATTTTCAAGTCTTCGTGTATGTGTTTGTTAGTCATATACCAAGGAGAACCACTAAGTTTCCTCAGTATCTTGTTTTGAAAAACTTGAATTTTTTTAACGTGTGCTGACTGACCCCAGGCACAGCAAGCATACGTTAGACAGGGCCTAATAATGGTGGTGTAAGTTTTTAATTTATTTTTCAAATTAAGTCTGCTATTGTAGTTGAGCAGCGGGTTCAACCGATTAACTTTAATTTTGGTTTGAAAAATTGTATTATTGATGTGGTTACTAAAATTTAGCCTTTGGTCTAAAATTATGCCCAAATATTTGACTTCTTTGCGCCATTCAACTTCAGAATTTTTAATTGTTAATTTTGATTTTGAAGTTTTATATTTGTTAGTGAATTGTATTGTCTGTGTTTTTTCCGGGTTGATTGCAGTTTTCCATGTATCAAAATAGTTTGATAGTTGGTCAGCAGCTTTTTGTGCTTCGGCAATGCTATATTTGCTGTTTTTGTTCTTTGTGATTATGGCCGTATCGTCAGCGAAAAGGTACAATTCTGCTTTACGTAATTTTGGTATATCAGCTGTGAATACATTATAAAGATGTGGAGAAAGTACCGCCCCTTGTGGTACTCCAGCTTTAATTGGTCTAGATGTTGATAAAATTTTGTTGTAACTAATTTGGAAGGAACGGTCTGATAGGAAAGATTGAATAATTTTGACTAAATGAGTTGGGTAATTAAAGTTTAACATTTTATATACCAATGCATCATGCCAAACTTTGTCAAATGCCGTCTTAATGTCAAGAAATACTGCAGTCACTATTTGTTTGTTTATTATGTCAGTTGATGTTTTTTCAACGAAGCGGAGGAGTTGTAGATCTGTGGAGTGTCTGTCTTTAAAACCATATTGTTCATGTGGTATAACATTCAGTAGTAAGTCTTGTTCTTTAAGTCTAGTGAGTATTGTCCGTTCTAGTATTTTTCCTAAATTTGAAAGAAGGCTAATCGGTCGATAATTTTGTGGGAAAAGAGGATCTTTTCCCGGTTTTTGTAAAACTATTATATGAGCATGTTTCCACCTGATCGGAAAGTATGTCAGCCGGAAGCATGAATTAAATAGCTTTACAAGTCTGTCTACGTATTTGTGTGGTAGTTCCTTTAGTAGTTTGTTCTTAATTTTGTCATGGCCGGGTGCCTTGGAAATACTAAGAGCACTAATAATTTGTTCTATTTCGTCATTTGTTGTGGGTCTGTAGGTATTGTCAGGTATTGTGTTTCTATTAAGAGAGTTTATTTTTTGAATAATGTCATTGTATAGTTGTTGGTCATTTACTGTCGTCCTGTTCAATGTGAATTGTAGTAGCGTAATAAAGTAAGAAAACGTCGTGTTGATTCCAACGAATCGAAACTAGCCAAACATCCAATCGAACCAATCATGTATCTGTGTATCAGAGATTTGATGATTGGCCAACACAACGTGGGTTGTGTTTCCATCTCGAAATCATAAGATGTACATGTACCTACAAGTATTTTTAAGTGAAAATGGCTTGACGTTGTCAAAAAATTTCGAATGTCATTTATATTATTTTTAATTTTAACCCATCCATCTACCTGCTAATGTTCCAAAATATCATTTGCCCGTCATCAGAAAATATCAAACTTGAGCCGTACATCAAAAATCCCAGAATCCACGAGATCCTGCACATAAAATGCCCTGTAATAAAGTTGGTGCGTTTGCAAATGGTTCACATGGATTCGCGGCTATGCGAAACATTCGCCATTTGCCAAAAGAAAACCACTATGAGGTACAAATTGTGGAAGAACAGATGGATGATAATGAGCTGCATAGTGACATTGTTGATGATGGTGAGTTTATTCCTATATGGTACTTTGGTGGGTGCCGGTATGTGCTCGACAGGTCATTGGAGCCCTTCGATCAATGCTCCGTGCCCGAAAACTTTCAGCTTCTTGCCCGGCATCAATTTGGCTAAGAGTCCAGCTATACTGACATTCTAGTTCTAGAATACATGATAAATGAAGTTTACGTATATATCTATTTTATATTATTATATGTGGTAAAAGAATGTATTTATCGATTTTTTTTTAATTGACCCACAAGATGATTTGGGTCTAATATCATCATGCACTAGCTCATTTCCAAAGTACTCGACAAGGTCAACTCAAATCAAATACTTTTGTAAACAAAGAATCTTTAACTTCATAGATTAAGCTTTAGGTATTGATAACACATACCGTCAAAATTAAGCTGACATGTTTTATAAGTAGTGGGAATCAAAAAAAAAACGTGACAGATAATTTTCATTCAACGCATCAAACTAGACCTCAACTTCGCTATAGTAATATTCAATGGTGTGGAATTATGGAAAATAATGCTATTTATTGAATTATCGAGGAAAATTTGAGCAGCTACTTCAATTTGTACAAGTACAGAAATGTTTTGGAAGATGATTGTGCAGCCGCTATATTTCTTCAGTGACCCGAGGTTTTCCGTATTTTCTTCTGATTAACTCTCTGAAAATCCAAGCTTCATAATTAATCTAGATATTAATTTCGAAGAAGAAGTTACTGATATTGTAGTCATGGCGATTAAAACATTTTGTTTTCCTATTATATCTAATACTCTACCACATTCGAAAATATTGTTTTTTTTTACTTTCCTACGCTACTATAGTAGCTGTATAAGGAAAGTATTGTAATCGTGTGTAATTTTCGGTATCGAGATTTTTACAAATGTCGACGTTTCATAGTTTTCTAAGTCTAATAAACATATTTTCAGCCATTGGTCTGTCTGTCCGTCTGTCTGTCTGTCTGTGACAGCATTATCTCGGGAACGGATCGGTGTATTTTGTTGCTTTCTTTTAAAAAAAAAATGAGTTTTGCGGTATATCTTTGAAAATAGAAAAGATTAAATTATTCTGACAATGACATCATCATTATCATTGTCTTGGTAGGTACATTACTTAAGTATGCAAAATTCTCTTGAAAGAATAAATAAAAACAAAATCGACGATTTTGAATTTTTTCAGAAACAGTACAATTTTTTTCAGTTTTATATTGAAAAGGTCTAAATTACGCAAGTTTTCCCTAATTGGAAATTGTCTGGACCCTGTATAATGGTTTTATGGTTCGCCTCTGTTTGAGAACAGATTTTTTCTTACATTCGATAGGAAATAAAAAATATTGGAAAGAGTTAGTTCTTTCCCTATTTTCGGCAAACCATTCATATATATTTTCCCAAAATTTTCATGTTAATGATTATGGTCAAATTTCGACCACTGGGCAAAAACTATTATGATAAATCATTGATTCCCAAAGAAATATGCAACAAATACCTTAAAAATATACCTACATATATTTGGAACTCATAAGAAACTTGGAGTTACTGCAACAAATATTTATGATATTTACAGTATGTTGGCTGTAATTAGAAAGATGCTGTTTCACTCCACAAAATCTTCCTGTATAATCCTAGGTCCAACAGAATAACATAGCAGGTATTCGGTTCGTATTTGTAAACACTTACATCCGTATTGATAATCCAGTCCTAGTTCGGTACCAGCTAGTACTGTATTAAAATAAGAAAAAAACACTATCCTACCGTAACACTGACTTAAGAGTCATAAACCTAATTTAAGGTTAGGTTAGATAGATTGCAGCACAGTCCAAATTTACGACCGTGAATTGAAGGTTCTGTCAGGTTTATAAACTTCCTCACTTAATTTAGTAGCGTACTAAGTTTCGATTATGAATACGGCTGTTAATGATTAACCTACTGGCACCTACATTTAACAACTTTTATTGTGAATTTTGCATCATTCTCTTCTATCTTCAGTAAAAAGAATGAAGTAATAAAAAGAGATAGACAATACGATTTCTCACAAAAAAAAAAAGTAGAAAAGAATATAGCTGACATAATTCTAACAAATATGGTTAGTAGAGTCTATATTAAAAAATGTTTTGATGAATAATATGGTGAAAATTGATGTCACAAAAATTACTTTGAATTGATAGGGAAAGCTTCAGAATCTGTTTTATTTCCTTAGTCAATAAATGAAATCATATAAATACTCACAGAATTAAATGAACTATTCTGAACTCAGCCTCTATATGAGTTTCAAAGAACCATTATCTTAATTGCATGTGGCTAAGGCTCCTTCTTGTGGAAAATCGCTATTTTTATAGTCAATCAAAGCATCGTTGCAGTAAACAGGTTGCATAACTGATAACACAAGTTAATGGTTTAAATAGCTGGCTGGCAAAGTGGCATTTCAAAAGAAGTTGCGGCAATAAAATTACTAAGTGAATAAGAGCTGCAGATATAGGTAGGTAGGTACTCTGCTACCTATATATACATATATCTCTGGCAATTTCAAACGGAAATGATAGGTATTACTCAACATACTTTAATACTGTAAACACCGTGGCTCATAATTCAGCACACAATTATTATTCTCCAAATATATAACAATTACAAATATATGATCTAAAAACGTCTATTACACGCAGATGTGCATCTGCTTTCAATAATAATTAATTTATGGAATTTATTGGTAATTATCAGATTTTTTGCATGAGGTATTCCTAATTGACAAGCTGATTATGCAAAATAACTGCATATTTATGACGCAGCGAACAAAAAAATATGAATTAATTTTGCCAGACGATATTAATTAGATGCTTAAGCCTGATTAGCACAATATAAATTTGTAATTAATGCGTTCTTCCTGGCGAGAAATTAATATTTATAACAAGGGATTCAGGCAGCATAAGACTATTGAGCGCGAAATCCAATCATCAAGTAGAATAATAATAGACATGAGAAAATAGATTAAGCAAGGATGTCTATTATTTGATAATATATAAAAATTGGCTCTTCTGTACCAGAAGCATTGATTTACTAAACAATTTCTTTAACAATCCCAAGGAACAGAAAAACAGCATTTACATATCTACCAATATCCTTGAATTATTTTTTGTTCTCTTGCTCATTGCATTGAAATAAACCTATGAAAATACTTGAAAAATATCTTTCTCGAAACCAAAATCATATTTTTCATACATGATCAAAAATACGTAATAATATTTTTCTTTTGGTTCGTACCTAGGTACATGTCTACTAGAATTGATTACCAAATGTGTGGATGAAGAAATATGCTTTTGCAGAAATCATTATCTATGTAATAAGATCTTTGAACTTACTCAAAAGCTAAATTATATATAGGTAAAAAGAAGACTATTTAGGAAATATATCACTTAAACCAATATATAAATTGAATAATTAACATATATGATGAAATGGTTGCTGGCTATTCTTGCGATCATATAAATCAGAAGAAATTCTTAGAGAAACTTCAAGCGAAAAAAATCGTATTCATTCTATTTTTTAATACTAGCAATTACCTATACTGGATTTAGGAAAAACTGCTCTATCAAAATTCCCTTTTTATGTTCAAAAAATATATATGTCTGTCGGTATCTCCTTCTTTTTATGAAGATGGCAACAAGGAATAATTTTTCGAAACGTGTTTCAAGCAATTGTTATAATGAAACATTCAAATATAATGAATAAAAATTCTTGATGGCATCACGGCTAGACGGATTTGACCGTTTCTTTTAAATTTTTGTTATAGTCCAAATGATAATCTTAAGGAAAGAAAACATTGCCTGGAAAACTAGAAAATTCAAATGACTGAAATACCTTTCTAAGAGATTTTTATACGATTACCATAAGTCTCGATTTGAACGATGGATATTCCTCATTTTTTCATTATAGCCCTGGACATATTTGTAGTTTGGAACATATAAATAGAAAGTTGAGGAATCAGACAATCTTCCAAAAATTATAATTTTTGAATGTAAGTACTATTTATCATAACTGACAATAGATAATAATATATCTTTGTTTCTTTTTTGTCTTATTCGCATGCTTCCGATATGAAATTAACTAAATTGAATGTTTTCAATCAAAAAAAGATCACGAGAAAACTATATTTGTTTTTAACCGAAAAAGGGGGAGGTTTCTCAATTCGACCGTATATATACTTTTAATGTTTGTTCGCGCCGTTTGCATAGTAAACGTGCTCCAATTTTGATGATTTTTTTTTTCATTTGTAAAAGGAGGATTGACAATTCGTCCCTTTGAAAGAAAATTCAATATAAGACATGCCTCATCCCTCCAAAACTTCCCCCATAAGGGGTGGTAGAGGAAATTTTTCTCTAAAATTTAAAATCCAGAATTAAAGAAAATTCCATATCCGGAAATGATTAAATTGGACATTTTTTGAAATAATCATACGTTCCTGCGTTACAGTCTGAAATAAGTTTTCAGCTATGTAGAGAGGGCATTTTCTTCAGAAAATCAAATGTTTGAGATGTTCAAATTAAGGAAGAGATAATATGTAGCATCATTTGATCTTGACATTTTTCAAACAAATCATAGCTTTCCGAGTTACAGAAGTGGGAAAGTCTGAAATCTCTGAATAAGTAAGAGTAAAGCATTATCTTCTTTGGCGAACGTTGCATGATTTTGATGACTAATGATACACTCAAAAGTGTGAAATAAATATTTTTACAGAAAATTTAACCGTTGGTGCACTGAATAATATTAATTCTATTGGTTCCGGTACATTTGAAGTTGGTACCAAAATTTTTCAATCTAACTACAACTGCACAACTTCAAAACTACCAGAACCAATAGAATTATTATCATTTTGTATTTTTCAGTGCACCAACTAATTAAGTCGTTTCAATTTTTTGTAAAAAATATTTATACTAGGTATTGTATTGTGTCTCAATTGCATCAAATAAGTTTATTTGTTATTTTTTACTTTGCTCATACAATTCCAGATTCACAAAATGATCATAAACAAACTTTTTGTAATTTGTGACAGACAGATGTCTGTCGGGTAAGATAGTACCTACCTACTTGAAATAAATCTGCCTTCTTCGGATTTATTATTATTTTAATAACGAAATTTCAAACTCTAATGAGATTTCTCTAACTTCACTTTATTAGTCTGTGCCATAGACATCTGAACACCTAGACCAAGCATTTCATTCATTACATGTATCCAAAGACGATCTATTATTGTTAGAGAATTGTTTTGGTATTTTCCATGTGTAAAAGAGCGACAAAATTTTCCTATAGGAAATTTTGGCAACAGTGTATCTATGTAGAAGCGTATAAATGTGTAAAGCGTAGTAGCAGCACTCAAATTATGAATGGAACAACGAACGACAATATTCCGACTAGCGACGAAAGCCGACGAATTCATAAGGACGCCTAAATTATATTTTCCTGTGTTGCCACACTTAACTCAATCAATCGATATCGATTGATGATCCTCTTATTTCACAAATGAAAAATTTTATTTCGTGTTGTAAAATATAAATTTGGTACATAATTTACTCTGCAGGTGTTTCTGAATAATCAATAGTAACTATTACAACGATCACCTCCTAATTACGTCTGAATGTATTTGATTATTACTCTATAAATCAGAAGTTGCTATGAAAAATAAGAAGTTTGGCAAATATGTTAATCGTATCAGTCGGACACGAACCATTATGGACCAGAAGAATAATGGTCTTGAGATGTTGGATCGCTCTGAAAGAGGCTATGCGTTGTCTAGGTGTTCAGATGTCTATGGTCTGTGCACTGAAAAATACAAAATAATACTAATTCTACTGATGCTGGTGATTTTGAAGTACTTAACCGCAGTTATAAGTAGATAGAAAAACTTAGGCAATAACGGTTCTAGTTTTTGTAAAAAAAATCATATTTGTGTTTAGTGTCATCAAAGTCGTTGAACGATCGATCACTTATATTCAGAGTAAAAAAAATTGTGAATCAGAATGCGTTAATTTTTAAAAAATGTCCAATTCAAATGTTGCTGGATATGACCTGTTCATTAATTTTGCCTCAGCTAATTTTAAATTTTTTAAAATTATACTCCTCCACTCCCATGGGGCTAAGTATTTTGGAGGAAGGAGAAAAGTATTTTTTTATACCTATGGTACTATTTCTCATCACTCCTTTTTCATATAAAAAAAATCATCAATATCGCACCACTTTTAGTATGCAAAAGGCGCGAACAAACATATAAAAATCAGACAATCGATTTGCTTAAGTAGGTACCCTCTTCCGTTTGGGAAGTCCGTCAAAAATACAAACACACTTCCTACGATCCAGCTGTAATTGCATATATCCATTCTTTACTCATTCCTTATCATGATGAAGATGCTAGGTACCTACCTACTACCAAAACATCAATCTTGTATATATCTCCTACCGATTGTAGGCGAACAACACTGATAGCTACTCTATCGTCCATGGACAATGGGCGTGTGCAATAAATCTGCGCCACAACAATTGGAAGGACAGAAAGGATCACTTCGAGTGAGGGACAAATGGACACAATAGCCTCATATTATAATATAGGTGCTCCAAGTAGCAGATGATTTTGCACAATATTATACCTTGATGGTCCAGTTGGTAAAGTAGGTAGGTATATACTAAATAAACTTCCATATTGCGCACTAGGGTTCGATAATTACCGGATTGAATAACCACCCATAGACCACAAATAGACAATAATGATACTTTAGTGGACAATTTTTATGATAGCCGAAAGAGATTTGATCTCTTTATTTTTTCATTAAAACGAAGCAATGCCGAATGAGATGAAGCAATAAGCACTCTTTTTGACTATGAATGCCTTATTAGGAAAAAAATATTATACTTAGGTACTTTCTATCTTCTTTGCCTTAGGTGACCATATTGTTACCATGCAAAAGGTCTTCTTTAATTTGTGGTTAAAAGAAGTTTTAGCGGTGCACCGGTGCAGAAAACCCGACTGAGTTTTCACTTATAACATAACGTGCTAAAGTAAATAATACACTTTTGAAGAGCTATTTCAGTCCAATACTTTGTATTGAGCTGAACCTACATGGCCAAGAAACTAGTGTTCCTATTCGTGCTCCTTTTGAAAGAAATATAGAAAGTGTCCACCATTATCAGCGCATCACAGAATTTATCATAAATTCTTTAATAAGTAGGTATCTATTTTTTGAGATTGAAATCGAAATAACATGATTCGATGTATGATTCCAGAGTCTGAGTTGCCATCAGTTATAGTACTCATTAAATAATCTTACATGAGGGTTTCTAGAGCCTCAAACTGGAATATGTTATTTTATTCCCATTTACTTTCGTACCTACTTAGAAGGTTGATACCGAATATTAGTTTTCTCTATTTTGAATAAAATTACTAATAAGCAGTATTTTACCATCAGGATTCCGTACTTTAGAGTATTTTTTCAGATATATATTAAACAAGGAATCTAAGTTCACTGACCTACTAAGATTTTTTAAAGACAAAATATCAATGTCAATACGTCAACTTGGTTTTAAATGCAACACTCTGTACTTTATTGCATCACTGAATGCTGAATGCCATTTTTTAATAGCTTTCTGTCAATATAGGAAGAAATAAGTAAGCTGCCTTCGTACAATTCAACACATTCGTGTAGATTTACCTACTCGTGAAAAATTAGTGATTAGATATGATTAGCTATGCATTGTGTTGCAACCACACGGTCTTTCTGTTGTTAAAATCCATTTCTTCTATAACAATATGGAAAGTTGTTCGCGAAGAAAATTTAGATACCTTTCACTGTTCATAGTCACATTGTCAAAAAGCGAGGATTTTTAATTGCCTAATAATTATGCCTGTTGGCTCTTCGTTGTTCTTAGTGTTGCTGAATTGTATATAATCTTTATCAATAATGGCATTTGTTTGAACATACAATGCACTATACAAGCTAAATTTTCACTGTAGGTTCAGATGATAAGAGTGAAACTATTCGAACCACTTGGTGAATTATACGCTGTCGCTGCTAATTCCCTAGTACTTCAATGAGGATTTTCTGGTAATATCAAGAAAAGTAGCAACATTTTCCGCATTGATCTAACTTCTAATTATTTTATTTTTGTTCTATACACATTAGCATTGTGTTCAAGTCCATTTCCTTACTATTGAAATGAGGGCGCCCGTGGATTTGTAGGTTTTCCTAGCTAATAATAAAATTTTACCAGCTTTGTCATACAGTACCTAAGTACAGGGTGTTTCATAATATATGCGCAGGACTTGAGGATGTAATAGCTCGTTCAAAGATATGAAAGAAAGTTTATATGAACTTACCCTCTAAAATGCACCATTTTAGAGATACAGGGTGTAGAAATTGAAAAAAAAAATCGTTATTTGTGAATATCTCCGGAAACGTTAATACATTTTCCACTCATAATAAGCTAAGATTTGAGTCAGAAAAAAATTTTGTCAAGTTATAATTGGTGAAGATTTTGTAGGAGTAGTGGTTATTTTTCTCCCCAATTTCTACGCCAATGGAAAAAGTATGGTTTTGAGGCGCCCCTTTGAACCGCCAATGTTTTCTACACTAAAGAGGTACTGTGGATCATGAGCTCTAAAGTCGACCGTTTTCGAGAAAAATCAACTTTTATGTTTATGTTCTAACGATTACATAAATTTTGTTTGATTAATAAATACAAAAATTGTATTTCAAAAAATTTACCGTGTTTTTTCAACATAAAAGTTGACTTTTCTCGAAAGTGGTCGACTTTAGAGCTCAGGACCAATAGCACCTTTTTGTGTAGAAAACATTGGCGGTTGAAATGGGCACCTAAAAACCGTACTTTTTCTATTGGCGTAGAAATTAGGGAGAAAAACAACCACTACTCCTTCAAAATCTTCACCAATTATGACTCAACAAAAATTTTTCTCAGACTCAAAACATAGCTTATTATGAGTGGAAAATGCTTACAAAAGCTGTTTACTGTACTATAAACGGTTCCGGAGATATTCACAAAAAACGTTTTTTTTTCAATTTCAACACCCTGTATCTCGAAAATGGTGCATTTTAGAGGGTAAGTTAATAAGAAATTTTTTGCATATTTTTGGACGAGCTATCACATCCTCAAATCCTGCGCATATATTATGAAACACCCTGTATATTAACTAATTATTTACGAGTAAAATACATTATTAACTGCTCCTACACGGATGTGTGGTTTTTCGAAGGCGGCTTAATCGATTGTTTTTTATTTATCACAAACCCCATATGGACAGAAAACTTTCAAGAAATGCTATATGCAATAAAAAACATTTAAGGCATTAGTATTCAGTCTTGAAAAAAATTGTAGTTGATGAACCATCGATTAGTTGACTTATTTCTCTAAAAATACTAAATGCCGATTCTCACTTAAGCGGTAACGAGCAAAGCGGCGCGGCGCTTCAAAACTCCGCTCACAATATTGTTTGTGTGTATTGAATGATACGGTCCTCAGCGTTGGCGCCCGACGCGACTGGGAGCGTTGGCACGCCTCAACTCATTCTTTAGGCCGATTCTCACCCAAGCTGCTTCGAGCGAAGCAGCGCGGCGGGTCGCTACGTTATTGAACTTTGTTTGCGTTTGACTCTATACGTTGATGTATGATAATGATTTCGGATATGTTCGATGATGCAACATCCTCAACATTGGACAATTTCATGTTTGTCTCTGCACTATGTCATGAACATGAACAGAGAAAGAGAAAAAAGAAGCGGCAATATTAGTTTCATGATATATTCCGAGCAAGGCTAGAAGAAGGCGAATTTTATACACTATTTAGGCGATTTTTTACCGACGAACCCAAACGGAGGATGTACCTATACAATTCGACTGTCTGCTTTCATTTTTTTGGTTCGTGCGCGCGTGTAAACGTGCTCCGATTTTTAAATCATTTGAAAGAGGAGACTTGAGAAATGGTTCATAAGAACTCAAATTCTAAATCTCCTTCCCTTCAAAAACACCTCCAAAGGGGGTGAAGGGGCAATTTATCTCGAAAATCGAAAATCTGAGGTGTTAGAATTAAAGATAAGACAATATCGGGAAACGTTTAAATTAAAAATGTTTTCAAAAGAGTTACGGTTTTTGAGTTACAGCAAAGTTGAAATTTCAAATAGGTGGAGGAGGCAATTTCTTTCGAAAATTGATAATCTGAGGCAAGTGGTTGCCTGAATAAAAAAAAACAAGTACAAGCAAAGAATATACATGGGTTATAGGTATTAGTGAACGTTCAACTATTTTCGTGACTAATGTTTTTCGTTTAATTTTATAATTTGACACATAAAATTGATCGCTTGAATAAGAATTCTTTCTCAAGTTATCCGTGATGCGGTCAGCTAACTGAATAAGTATCTACCAAATTTCAACTTTCTGCTATTGGTAGAGTCGGAGAGAATAGTCTTTGTCAGACGGACAGACAGTCACCAGACTGATCAAGTGGTCCATTTGACATCTAGTATACGGATCTTTAAAAAATAAATGTGGTCAAGTACGAGTCGAGCTCGAGTGGAGAGGTTTCCATACCTAGGTTTAAGCATAGGCACAGGTTTTCCTTTATACTTTGAGCGAACGCTTATAATATATATTTTTGTAAGATTTTACACTCAGTTCTTTCGGAGATAAGGGGTAGGGAACGTTCGATTTCTGTATATTTTCCTTAGTAGGTATCTGCGAGGCCGTTTTATTTGAAGTTTCATGTAGATACTCATAACGAAACCTTCCATTTGGTGTGTCATATGAACAGATTGAACAAAATTAGACTGTTACAGATGGATAGACACCAGAATGACGTTAAACGGCTGTATGGAACCCTAAAAAGACCCAACTGATTGGTTTCTTGGTATATATATTTCCCCGTTTCCGAGCACCATATATCACACGCGTGTCCGTCAAGAATTTATAAGGTGCCTAATTGTGGGTAAAAGAGCATTTTGATTTATCACTACTGCTAGTGAGAACAAGACCACGACCAGGTGTGGAGCCTGCAGCCTCCTCTACTTTTTAGCTCGACCTCGCCAAGCGAGAGCAATACGGATACGGTAATTTACTGGTAATTTGCTATTGCACACCTCTATTTTACCGAGCCGCTCTATAATATGGGCAACCGCATGCTGCTTACTGCGGGAGATGAGCTGCAACCCCAGCTACTTTCAACATCTTTTCGGCATGTGGAACTTCATTGCAATAAATCTACAGGGTGACACAAAAATTTGTTATTGGAGAGCGGAATTTGAAACAGAAAATATTTCAACTAGTAGAAGATAGCTATACTATACGAAAACCATTTTGCTAGAACTCTGTCAAATTCTAGATAGCTTATTTGAAGAAAATTTATTTATGAAAGTAGTTTGCATAACCAGTTGTAACTCAGAAGTCGAAAAAAATATAAACCGGAACTTTAAATTTTCAATGAAATTCTTTTGACATCTATTAATTTTTAAGCAGTAAGACTAACTATTTTTATTTTATCTCAAAGTTCAAAGTCTGCGATAACTTTTGGAAAATGATGATGACATTTTTTAGGGGTTGAATTGAATCCTGCTGAAAATGAATGTTTTTCGTATTGTCTAGTATAGGCCAAAGGTAGTCAATTACTAACTCACTGATATGGAAGTGGCAAGTGGGCTTAACAGATAAAGCTGATTTCAAGTCATGACTATATGCCTGCATTTCCCATAGGTACCCTGTCGACGAAAATTCTGCATTGTATTTTGCCATTTTCTTCAATATTATAATTTATAATCTCAGATGTTATGGTTTATTTTAATAATTGTTACATATTATTTAACATTCCCAGATTTTATGATTTTGATAAACTAAAACGAATTGCCCACATAAAATGAGTTTTGTATTGTATTTATTTAACCACATTCTCATTTTCAGCTGAACCCAAACATTCTAATTTTAAGCGAGTCAATCATAACTTTCAGTAACCTTATCAAACTTATTGCAGGGCCTACCGCGACTTAGCATATTTTCGTAATAATTGAGTTTACGAGCACTCCTCCAAGCGGCGATCCGATGAATTTCCCACGGATGGTTTCCAACAAAAAACCATAAAACTCTCTGATTTATAGTCGTGCATACATTAACAATATTATATAATATCTGTCGGAGTATTCGCAACCCCAAAAAATAACCATAAACCGAGATAAAAATTGTACGGATTTAATGTAAAGCGTTGTCATAAAATTAGCAAGCCAAATTAATACTCTTCAACGCCAGCTTCTGGAATCTCCTGATGTTGGAGGAAGAGAAGAGCGCAACGCCGTCATAAAATGCAGAATTCACTTTGTTTGGATTGGACACAAATGTGAATTCTGACTAAAGTAAAAATTAAATGAGAACATCTCTAATACTCGATCTCATCGCATGATGAAATTCAAACTTTTAACTTAATATCAAATATTAATTATTACTTTAGATGTTCTCACATTTGTGAAATATGTATTTCATTTTTCATCAAAGAGTGGAAGTAATCTATGAAAAAAAATTACTGGATTGATAAATTTTATCTAGAAAGAGTAAATATACAGGGTCACTAGAAGGTATCTCAAAATCCTGAGTTCATAATAAACCAATTCTAGAAAGATTTTCTCGGGATGTAAAACACAGTTCTTTTTTCTATTATTTAATGATAAACCCCTTCAACCTACTGGTCATTAGCGCTGGCTATAGTCTTTACAATTTATGTAAGAAAATGACATTTATAATGTTGCAGTTTGGTCCTAAGATGTTTTTGATAGAATTGCCTATGTTGTGTGTTTCTATATATTTCAAATAAAGGACAGTCTACTAGGATGTGTCCCACTGTCAATAGGACTTAACATTACGGGTTCCCTGGTGATCAGATGTCCATGGGTAGCTCTTGTATGTCCTAGGCGGAGGCGGGTAAGAATCACTTGCTCTTGTCGGCTGCCTGTGATGATGAAGACACAATTGTTGGTTTTGATGAATATCGGTATTCTTTGGGCTTTGTTTAAAGCAGTCAGTGTAATAATATGAAACATCACCCTCTTGGTGTAGATCTTTTGTTAATTGTTTCTATACGAATTTTTGGAAAATTTCAATGTGGTTATAGTTAGAGTATCAGACAGGCAGATAAGCAGACCTATTGTTACAAATATGTTGTTTGAATACAGAGGATTGAAACACAACAATCTGCTGCTAGGGGTAGTGGCAAACTAACAAAAATTCCTATTTAAGTTTTTGACCGACTTCAAAAAAAGGAGAAGGTATACAATTCGGTTGTAAGATTGCTTTTTTTTAATTTACAATTTTCTTATGGTGCTAGCGACGTCGTAATTCGATGCCAAGCACTTGACCAGTGACAAATGAACGTCATACAAGTGTTACCATAGTGGCGTCGGTTCATGACATTAGGTTTAGTGATGCTGCGAGACTGGTCTTGGTCTTGCAGTCTTGGTCTTGGTCTTGCAATTTTGCAAGACCAAGACCGAGACCAAGACCTTCTATGCAAGACCAAGACCCAAGACCAAGACCAATACTGGGATGCAAGACCAATACCAAGACTAACCTGGTCTTGGTCTTGGTCTTGCTGCAAGACTTGCGAGACTTGCAAGACTCTTGCATTTCCGTAACCAAACACCAAATTGATAGGAAACATATTATTTTACTCAATGATTAGATAAGAAACGCTAATAAATAACCTAATTAATTTAATCTTTGAACTCCCTTATGATCGATCTTTATTTTACATATTCTAAAAATATTGAATTAAAAGTTGTTGGGTGAGAAGCGTGTTCATTTTACCCTTCTAGGATTTCCGGATTTCAAAAAATTCTTAAATACCCTATACCTATACCGTAATTTCAACCCATCTAGGATTTCCCTTACCGAGCTGTTTTCAAAGAATCCCGACAGTTCGTAGCCAGGGGAAGGTAAACTAAGTACACGATTTTTTATTTTTATTATTTTTTCTATCGCGCAGAATGTTTTAAGCAAACGTAAAAAACCATTTATAAATCTGATATTTTTTGATGACATTTATCCAGTGGCCACTTTTGGAGATATTTGAAATATTTTATTGCCCTTATTTTGAAACTATTTTTTCGATCATGCTCATTAATTAACTCAACTGAGATTCACACGACTGACTTTTTAAATAGATACACGTTTTATAAATGTGCGTATTAAATCTCTAACGGTTTTTAATTTTCATTTTTTGGAAAAAGCTTTCTACAAAAATTGAAGTTAGTTTTATCAGAAATACTTTTGATCGCTTTCAGAGATTCTTTCAATTTTAATAAAGAAAATGGTAAAAAACCATTGTAGAATGAGCAAGAGAATGAATTATGAAATAGAAGTATGTAGTAAAATGAGTGCTCAGTTGGGACGGATTATACCAAGAAAACACAACCAGACTAAGTCGCGCTAGTAAGATACGATTCTCATATGTGAATGGTGATTATTAATTTATAAACTTTTACGCATCTCACTGGCCCTAACTTAATTCTAGGCACCTAGTTTTATTCTCATTACTCATTCTACATTACCAGGCGTGTTTGTTCTGGACAATGACAATTTTTTCATACGGTCGATATTTAACCATTTCGAATGATAATATAATTATAGGCAATCTTATAAGATTATGAATTACATACTTCCATATTGGTCTTGGTCTTGGTCTTGCTTTGCGCATCACTAATTAGGTTCGGAACACAACATTTGTTAAGGTGGGTAATTATTAAATAGCGTAAATTTCTTAGGGATTTATACCTAATCATAGTTCCTTGAACCTTCCTGAATATAACCCACAACGCTATTGGATTTGACTGTCAAGTGAATTTAATTCATCATTCCATTATGCTTTTTATAATTGTCTAAGAATACTCGATGATATGTCATGAAATTTCTCAATTATAATTTTAAAAAAGTACACAAAATACACAACATTCTTATAACTAATGAATCAATCCACAGTCCGAAGTTATTAATGAGTGAAAATCATTATTATCTTTTGAATCACATTCTTAAATTTAAGATTCTTAAAAAATCTCATGTCTCGACTGATAAGACGATTACATATTTTCATTAAATATCTTGTCTGAGCATTTAGGAGAAATATTTGACACTGTTGCGTTTTTAAATTATTATTATTTTTATTGAAACTACACGCTATAGAGCTTGAGAAATCACTTATTTTAATAATATCTCAAATAATTTAAGTACATACGCCACTGAAGTGTGATGCAATTTTAAGTGACTGGATAAAACCGCTTGCTTTTCCAACGCCCTAATTGTGTCCCCGAAGGCTATGTATATAAACTGTATGATATCCTGCTACATAAAGCTGCGACACTCTTATCTAGCTAAGAGACAACAAACTTTGACGCCATCTACACGGTCTCCAAGCATCCGGAGCAAAAGATCCAACTTCTGATCCCCAGTCAGTGAGTTCTCGTTCTCTTTGTTACTTCCCCTTTCTCCCATATTTTCTGTCTCTGTTGCTCCTTATCTAGCATCGACAAAGTAGGGCCGTGCTAATGTGAGATGAGTTTCATCGCTTCTACACTCTACTGCTCTCCCGCTATTTCCCGAGGTTTTCCTCCGGCTCTGTGAACGCCCATATTTCATACTCGAATGTGCTCCCAGGCAATTTGAAGATTATTCAACACAAAGTAGAATTTTATGGAGGGCATAAACCGTCAGGTTATTTCATATTTATGGTGAACACTTTCGGGGAGGTGTAAAATAATGATATCTTTTCTTAAACTGACGGTTAGGGCCGGCAGAAGATAAGTTTTCTTTTTTCTATGGAATTTTGGTGGTAGTAACGTCGACTTTAGAATGACTTTTTTTATCTGGAAAAGTGGAGGCGATAATAAATAGACGGAATTATTCATGAAATGTTTCGAATTTGTTCTCAAAAGACGAGAAATATTTTAAAATTAAATAACTTACTTGTTTAGTATGTAATCTATAAATGGGACCTGGACCTGGTGCTTTTAATTTTTAACACAATTTACGACACAGATACACATTTCATAAAAACTTGTACGGTAACAATGGAAATGTATTAATACAAAATTTAAACTCTAAACTAAAAATATCTTTATACAATAATCAACTGAATTTGTAAGCATTGATTGACCTAAGACTGAATTTCTTTCAAATGTTGAGGAGACACATCGACGTTTTTGATTATATGCAAAAATGATGGAAATGGAAAACTCAATTTATCTTATTACTTATTGTGCCCATTTATGAATGTATGTTTGCTAGATAATCAAGGCATCAGATCAGTTGAAATGAGGAGAAATGAAACTGAAATGTGGTACTAAAGTACCTACATAAAGGTAGACATCCTAAGAAGGATAGGTACTAGGGATGTCAATCCCGGGATCTCGGATTCCCGGAGAAAACCTGTCTCAAAAATACCGGGATTGGATAGAGCTTATTCCGGTATAAATACAGATTCTTTATGCATATATCATTTTTCTTCAATTCACTATTTCAAAAAGAATAACGACACAAATCCCAACTTTATAAACTCTGAACCAGATGATTTCTTGAAAACATTTAATATTTCTCTAAAATCTTAGAAGAAAAATTAATCAGGCTAGAAAATGTAGAAGCATCCGGACGAGAAACCACTGAAACTAGCAACGACAGGACGAGGATGAGATTTACATAGCAAAAAATCTGAGAAGAACAGAAAATGAACCCTTGAAATTTAAACTGCAGAAGGCATTACAACAATGTTCAGAACCAATACAAAAATAGACAAAAAATAGTAATACGCAATTACTCGACATCATTACTCAAGAAAGTGATTTATACCCAAATGGAGGTAGTCGGGGGGCGCAATCTTCAAAAAGCCATTGAATATTTAGTTCGTTTAAGAGTTGTTTTGTTCATTTTCAAATTTTAATACAATAAAAGTTCTTGAATATTATTTGATTTTTTTCGGGGGGTACATTCAATCCCGATATTACTTGCACAAATCTCGATAATCCCGGGATTAGGAGACTGTTCGAGATTGACGTCCTTAATAGGTACCTATTAAGTTCATCGGTGAACCCGAATTGCGTTACGGAAAGGCATTCCGAGTCTAATCTGCGTTACCATTTTCAAAGACTCTTCTCCTGCATTGCTTCAGGACTTCTGACAGCAGCAGGTCATAAAATTAAAAGAGTCTTATAACACACAGTTTCATTCATACTAGACAAATAATTTATATACGTATGTACATAGAAACAGCAATATATTTTTAATATTTACAAAATTTCAAAGAAATGTAATTACCAAAAAATCAACAGTCAAAAGTTATAATTTATTAAACTTGTAGGATAGACATTTGATGAAATCTATCCTTATGGATCTGCTTATTATTATACTGTAAAATCATTTCGGCTATAAGGTTTTTTCTTTAACATTTTTGCATGTAGACGGCGTCTCATTGGATTTGGAACGGTTTATTTTAATGTATGTGTCGGTTTGCATACCAGTAAGAGCTTTGACAAACTTATAAATATTGGGATGCGCTGTTTCACAATATCCTCCAAATTTAGCGTGGAATGATTCGCAGGTATTTGTTGTTCGTGCTGTGCACTCTTTCAAAGCTGCCCAAATTTTTGGAAGGATTCTTCATTGATATAGTTATCTATCAAATAATTTGCGAATTCTTCCAACCTGCTGATCTCCATATTCGCAGTGTAACTAATTTCTTTCGAACGATTGTGACGTAGCACATACAATTCAAAAGTGAGGAGAATTCTTGCAGATCTGCATATTTATAGAGTTAGAGATAACTTTGGGGTAGCCATGGGACATCGATATTATTTCAATATTTCCTGTTACTGAAAAGTATATTGCAACACTTAAATGTTACCTTTCCTTGAACTAGTTCCATTCATCAATTACCAAATGGAAATTAATTCTAGTCCACATGAAATCAAATGCGACCAACTAGAATAGCCATCGATAGATATACATATATTTGGTTGCCGAAAACGGTGCGCTCCCCGCTATATATATTCGAAAGCCTCCCAATATATCATAGCCGTGGGGTATATTCCTCACATTTTCTCCCTATTCGTCGATTGCCCCCCGTTCGATATCCGCTCGCACTCCATCCAATTACACGCTCGGCTGCGTGAGGTTGCGACAGCTTCTCGCTGCCTCCGGCACTGTGGCGGCGGCGGCGACGTCATCTCTAGTGAGAAAGATACAGCGGCAACGCTGCCTTCCGTCCCCAATCCCATGCTGGTTGCCGACGCCACCCCTACCCTCGATATTTATCGCAGCAATCTTCAACACCCTGGAAACGTTAGCCGTGAAGATATTTAGATACAAATTGCCAAAGATTCCCAGAGAGATTGACAATGTTTATTATTGCTATACAGCAATTGCTTTAAGATAGCGATAGGATCAGACGTATGTGTCATTGACGAGAAAGAATTGGTTATGTCCAAGTGCAAATGACTTAGATTCGTTTGCCAGCCAATAGGTACCTAGTGTGTGAATTTTGAAATTCATATTATGTTTTATTGTGACCAAATTTTATATCAATCATGATCGTGATCGACCACTAGTTTCAAAATAGCGGTCGTCGAAAGTTCTAGAAATAAATATTTTTTACAAAAAAATTGGACCGACTTTATTAGTTGTTGTTGTTATTAGTTATTAGTTCAGAGATCTCAAATTGACCCCCCCAGCCTCTAGGGTAGACAGCAGTCTTTTACCATCAGATGATCAACGATGTAGTCACCGGGCACGGGCACCCAGACAATGTGACTTGGAATTTTCGTGTTTTTTTTTGTGTTTTGTTTTAGAATTTAAATTTATTTTTTATTATTTTATAATGGGATAATCAATTGTTTTTGCTTTTATTTTTATTTTTAAGTATTTATTTTTAACTTTCACTGGTTTGGCATCCGTTTTTTCAGTTTTTCTAGTTTCTTAGAAAATTTTAATTTCACCATCTCCATAACTTTGAACATTTTTTGAATGGGAATGAAATAGTACAATCTCGAAACATGTCTCAATTAACCTTTTAAGAATAAACTGTGGAGAAGACTTTGTGTTTCCTTTTCATCTTACCACTTCACTCCACTTAGAGAATGGAGTTCTACATACTTTAATATTTAGATAGTTTTTGTCATAACATTGCACTTCAATATACCGAGGGAACTCTCAATTTATTGAATTTTTGTTTCAAATATGACAATATTGAGATAAAATACAATATATAAATGTATTATTATATACATACAGTGGTGAAACGGGTATAAATATTTTGTGGTTTGTTTCCATGTGAAACGGGTAATCACGTTAATGTTGTGTCAACATTTTCATGGCAACTGGAAAAGCTAAGAATGCTTCGACAGGATAATATTTACATTTCTTGATTTTTCCACTTCGACTTCGAAAAAAGAGGAGGTAAATAATTCAATTGTAAGTTTGCTTTTTTATGCATGTCGGCGCGTTTTGCATATCTAGTAAACGTCAAACATGCACTGATTTTGATTACTCTTTTTTTTAATTAGAAAGAGAGAGTGAGTAATATTAAAACCCAACGGTGGTGTAGTTGTAATATAAGACTCGAGGCACAAACTTCAAAAGTACCAGCATCAATAGAATTTACAATTTTTCAGTACAACAAGTAATAGAATTGGATCTATTTTTTGTAAAAAAATTATTTTACATCTTCGTGTTTCATTAGTTACGCAAATTATTAAATCTTCACTTTCAGTGATTTATAAATATGGTTGTAACAATAAAGCACTTTCAGAGTGCTGTAAATCGAAAAACTATGATTATTTAAAAATATGTCCATTTTAAATTTTCATATTTTGAAAAAAAATCGCCTTTGGGGTAGTTTGGAGGGGGAAGGAGGGATTTTAATTTTATTCAACATGTTGCAACAAGTCTTCTATTTACCGACAACAGAACCACTTCAATATTGCCACCACCAGTAGAATTGAACTTATTTAGAATTTTCTATAACACCAACTAATAAAGTTGGTCCCAATTTTTTTAAGTATATTTTTTTGAATAAGCAAAATTTTGTTATAGGGAATGCTTAAGAAACTCATTTTAAAATTCAATTTTCTTTTAATTGGTTGAAAATAGTTTTTTAAATGTATGATTTGAAAGTCGCCTGCGCCAATAATTTATTAAATGGAAAATCAAAAAGTTACATTGACTTTCACTTTCCAATTTTGAACTGTTTGCTAGATACAAACTTTTTCTTAAACTACTAGGGCGCTATATTTTATCTAATCTAATCCTTCTGCAAGTTAAAGACATAATGCACGGTCTACGTACACACCATGCAAAAATAATTGCATTGTATCAACAATTACGACTGTTCCATTGCAACTCATCTGAATGAATCATTATTGTGGATTTACTATAATGTCACTAAAGTTTGAATTATGAAAAGAATTTGTTTTGTCAGATTCTGCCCCTACTTGCTGCCATTTCTCTTGAGGAATTTCTTATTGCAAAATAACTATTAAAGAGAGATTTTTTATTGAACATTGAATTCTGTCATTGAATCTACTAATTAAGCCTAAATCAATTGTTTGCTGATTTTAAAGAAATTCTTGAGAAATATAAATTTTAAGATCTTCTTATCCAGCTTATTATTGCTCATTCATCACTTCCCTATTATTACAAGATCCCATGTTAAGGATAGTCAAGAAAAATAAAAGATCACTCATGTTTCTTCCACCTTAAAAAGTCCGCGGGTAGTCACTTTCACGGAATTCCGATATGTCATGAAGATAACGCTTTTATATTGATTTTGTTAGTTAAACCAAGACCCAAAATATGATATGGACTGATCGAACATCTTTGGTTTGTGTCCCGTAATGGCATACTTAATGTGGTCATTGTTGATTTGTTGGGCATTCTAAATGACATACATACAAGTCTACCAGTGAAGTGGATGGAATTCTGATTGTATTCGAGCAACTACATATCAGAGACGATCTTCCTGGCCGAAAGTCTGTCTGGTTTTCGAGGATTATATAAGAATAAGATATTGAAATTATTGACTGTGCAACTGTAAGCTGCTTTGTAGCAAACGGTAACAGAAGAATATATCAATCACAGATGTTAATAAATATCTGCATAGTTTGATATGACGATATTGAATCCAAAAATTAATAAATCCCGACGGCCTGTAGCCTGCGGAGAATATTTCTCAAAATTCATTGAATTGAAATTTGAACAACCTTCTCATTGGTATGCTTATGTCATACCATGCAAATTGCCCATTTTTAACCGCATGCGTCATAGCCTTGTGGTGAGAGGTTGTTTTGGCTGTGGAATATAAGCAACTACATAGGGCTCGCGTTCCGCTTCAAGGTTGGTTTTTTTCGCCTATTTCTTATCAATTATTATTTATTAATATATTTTTTTAATCAGGGTCGATACTAAGATCTCCAGAAAATGTACAATTACATCAAAATTATATTGAGTTTTCATATTCTACCAATATTTCTCATTTTTTTCTCTATAATTTTTTTTTCTGTGCATTTTATGAAAAATTATTTTTGATAATATATACACTACGGCTCTTTTTTGATAATTTTTTTAAATGTTTGAACGAACGAATTTGGCCGAGATAGATATTTAAGAGAATGATTTTTGTAGCAAATTTGAACTTGATATCTCCAAAACTGTGACCTCTATCGTGTTAACAAATTTCGTAATATCCCATATATATATATATATATATATATATATATATATATATATATATATATATATATATGTATATATATATATATAAATTTTCTTGGACGATTTTATTATGTCCGGTTGACCGAAGGTTGAAAATCAACCGAGAGTCAACCATGACTTTCTGTATTATAAACCTGTAACCCAAGGTTGAAATGACAGCAACTGACAGATTTCTCAAACATTTCAACGGTAGATTTTGCTTTAAGCAGCGATTGACCAACCGACGGTTGAAATGCCCTTTATAAAACTAGCCCTTTAGACATATAACAACATGCCGTTGAATTTTTTTCGAAATTCAAAAGTGTGAACGATCGCAATAGGTACATTTCTATAAGAAATTTACCTAATATATGGGTACTCAATATTTTAGATAAAACTTAAAATTAAAACTACATACATACAATTCAAATTTTGTCCTGAAATCGGTTATGTTGAATGCTAAATACACCTGTGCAGAAAAATACAGCAAAAAATTAAAACAAAATAAAATATAAAAGTCACAGAAACGATTTAATGGTATTATTTTGGATAAGATAAGTAAGTAAGAGCCGATTTCAACAATGAGCTTAAACGTGATCAACTCAAGTTAAACGCGTTTGACATGCTTACTAATTATTGTGTTCAGAGCTCCACATTGCGTTTCAGCAGTGAAAACTATACAAAGTTACAGCTAAACCGGCTTAGCTTTCTGAACGGGCTATTTTCTGCGTTTAGCGCATCTATAGGGGCTTAAGAGCTGTCACTGGATTATTATTATAGGTTATGAAACATTTGTTTTTATTTTTTATATTTGTTTATTGGCGATCTATTGTTTCTATTTGGCCCAATAATTACAAGAATGCAAAGATCATTTGGACTAGCTTTTGAAGATGATATAGTTTCGATGATGACAAATCTAGTATTGGTCGTCCAAAGACTTTTTAAAAACTTCGTAACAACAAAACAATTCGGAAATTCGAGCAGTGATATATACTTATAACCTTCAATATTTTTATATTTTCAGATTAAAGGTATTGGTGCTACAACGATTCACAATAATAACACTTGATCGTTGTCTCATATTATTTGTGGATGTGAATAAAGGAATTGAAAATCATAATTTATGATTAAAAACAGATAATTTTTTTCTTAGAAATGATAAAGTCAGTAAATAATTTTACTCTCTTAATAAATATGTAAATAAAAAAGGAGAAACTACCAATAACAGAACAGTAATCTTTAATGTTTTTATAAACATTTATCACAATTCAGTAATCACCAAATTACAAAAAAAAACATAGGCCATAGGCTGTGAAAGTAAAATCCTTAATCTTCCTCAAAATACACAGAATAACCTTTGTGTGTTTAAAAACAAGAAAGCTATGAGTATTTAGACTAACTTGTGATTTGCAAAATTTTGACATTTGAACATGATTAAGCTAATCTTAGTTTTATTAAACTCGGTTTTAAAAGAGGATGGTGAATCAGCCCTAAGTCTCCGTTAAACCCTAGCAGCTGCTTCCCAGACACAGCCACCCGTCATTTTTTTCTTTGAAACAATGATGGACATGGTAGTTAATAATTTAATTTTCATTATCTAGACTTAAAGGACTAGTTTACTAATTTCATATACTTTCACTTTCTGCTAGTTACGTAGGTAAATTGTCCGTCTTAAACAGCCATTTATACTACGCCCAACTCACGGACCAACTAGATCTCCTTTACACATTTATATTGTATCATCTCAAAATGAAATCTCGTTGCCGTTCTGCCTGCCGATATGATAAATACCCAAAAAAAATATTGAGGGCCCAGTTTCAGACATGAATGAGACCATCACACATTGTCTGTCTGTCTGTGGCGCGCTTTCTGCCATCTGTCAAAAGGCAAGAGCGATCGGTCATCGCGCGCACAGACCTCCGGCTTGGATATGAGAAGAATAAATGATAAAAAAACTACATTTTGTTGTTGTGGCTGAGTGTGTTGCGGTCTCCTAACCCAGAGCCACTTCATAGTGCGAAGAATATCAACAAGAGATTGATCGCCACCATAAAGTGCATGTAATGTGATTGATATGGGGAATTACGATGGGTTTAGAAAAGATTTTTTGCTATAGCACAGTATTATTAGGCATATGTATTTAATAGGAGTCAACCGTCAACCCCCTGGTTGGGTCATGTACGTGAGATTCTCTCGCACAGTAGGTAGGTATGTCAGGGGTTGTGATTGTAATCCATCTTTAACGGGTGAGAGATTGAATAGACTAAATAGGGTTATAATGAGATTTGTGAGTGTGTTGTGTTAATATTACATGACAATAAGTTGAAATCTTTAAGGCATTTAAAAGATGAATGATATGGATACGTCATTTTCATATTAGTTTTAAAGCAATAATCATAGCAAAATAAAGAGATGCAATTTGAGTTCAAAACAGTTTATAGGAATGCATCATTCAATCAAACATAAATCTTCAAATCTATAGGTAGGTATATACATTAAATATTTTTTACAAAATATTGGACTTTTTTTTGACTTTATTTTTTGGTGCAATGAAAATTACAAAATAATACAAATTCTATTGGTACTGGTAATTTTCTTATGCAATTGTAGTTATATATAAAACTCTTGGCACCAACTTCACAAGTACCAGCACCAATAGAATTAATATTATTTTGCATTTTCTAGTGCACCAAAAAATAAAATCGGTCCAATTTTTTGTAAAAAATATCCACACTTTTGAGTGTAACATTAGTCATGAAAATTGTTGAACGTTCACTAATATCAAAGAATTACCCACGAATATTCTTTGCTTGTTATTATTCAGAGACCTCAAAATATCGCAGCGAAAATACGCAGATTCCAGAATTTACCACTGCTGTAACTCGAAAACCGTAACTTTATGGAAAAAATGTTCAATTTAAATGTTGCTATAAATAATCTGATCTTTAATTTGGCCGTCTCAGATTTTCAATTTTTGAAAGGAAATACTCCCTCAACATAGCGGAAATACCTATATTTCAGATTTTGACATTGCTGTAACTCGAAAACCGTAAATATTCAACTGAAACGTTTCCGGATATTTTCTTATCTTTAATTCTGCCGTCCCTCCACCCCCTTCGCAGGGAACACTCTCAAGTCTTCTCTTTCAAATGAATGAAAAATCATCAAAGAGTAAGTTTACTATATACAACACGCGCATAAACAAAAAAACGGCAATGCTGTTGGTTGGTAGAAATATCAAGGGCTGTACTTTGGCTAACTGTTGATAAAAATACTTGGAATATCGAAAAATTCGAGAAAAGTCGATTTCTTATGGGAGTTTTGTATAAACTTTTGATCATTACTCGAGATTAGAACGATAAAGATATTTAATTTTTTAATTTGTTTTGCTATGGTAAGTTTCATGATGCAAAATTTAGGACAATAATATAGGAAAATCTGAAAATTCTGACAAACTAGATTATAAACGACGATTGGAACTTTTTGTAGGGTTGATTCTTTTATTGTTCCGTTTTCATACTCCTGGGATCTAAATAATTCAATATTTTCATTCGGGATAAAAACTGAATGATCTTGACAAACACTAGAAAAAACGCATTTCAGTCTAAATTATAATAAAATTACATTTGTTTTTAGTTTTATATAGTTCCATTATATGTTCAACAAATGTTTTTTCTTTGTTATACATTTCTAAAAGCATTTCAGATATTCACAAAAAGTCACAAAACGGTCACAAATTTATTGTAATGGTGACTAGCTGACCCGACAGAGTGAGCTGGTAGGTACGTATATAATACTGCCATATCAAATCTTAGGTTAGGTATCAAAAAAGTTGGCCCCACTGGATATTTTTTTTGTTTTTACTTGAATGTGAACCTGATAAAATTTTATAACTATGAGTAAAAAAGTGCCATGAACAGAAAATGTTTCTTGATTCTGAAAAAAATGATTGAAAGAAATTCTTACTTAGCTAAGCTGATAAATGAGAAATCAGGACTGTGACTACCATGATCCTAGCATGTTGATGCCTCGATAGCTTCAAATCCATCAAATCTAATGTAATTCACATAGACAAATATTTCATTGATTCATTCTTCCTGATTATTCTCCAGCTAAGTAGATTCAAATAACAGCTTTCCGTTACACGTCTATAACAATGAAGCGACATTTACAATAATAATTTCAATCTCAAAACATTCTCAGATTCAACTTCATGTTGTCAAATTAAGGAACTCATCAATCAATTTCTGAAATTTCAGTAGTCAAAATCGCTTTAACACTGAAGCAAATATCTCAGCTATCGTTTACTTAGACATAAGAAAGAATCTCAAGCACTGATCCGAGCAGGGTTTTAGGCAGATTGGCGCTGGTTGTTCCCGGATGACTGGATAGAAGTGTATAAGACACCATTCGTTCTTATCAATGTCAGTGCTAAGCAGATTATGTTCTAGTGACGCGTGAAACCGTCCGTAATCCGCACTGACGAACGTAAGTTACGGGCCCAATCAAACACCACACGTGGCTGAATTGTAGGCTCTTCTTGTGTGTCAGGGGATTTTCAACAGGGCCGAAACGAGCACTATTAAATTCATCTCATATTGCTCCAAATTATTATGACTATTATGAAGATTGAATAATATTCTTTGCAAACAACGAGTTAACTACATTGCAGAATTGCAAAGTTTTAAAATTGACATATTTACGGAATTGTTTGTTAATATAAGTGCAAAACACTTTGCTCTGGGTGCGGTCCTGTTCGATCCGCCTCTTTGGCCGCGGATAATCTGTTCCACGCCGATTCCACATTTATTGGGGATTGTGACTTATATACACTAACTCTGACTTTCCTTGTGCCTTTCGCAGCTCTCTCGAGAGGCTGAGGTTCAATTACTATGACGACAATTTGGCGAAATCATCATTTATTTCTCCCGGTCTCCTATCTACCACGTCTCTATAGCAATTGAGTCATGTCATTCTGTCACCCCACAGAGTAATTCAGTAATAGAGGTTTGACACGTCGTGCTTGGAAAGTGACAGGAACAATTTTTTAAATTTACACTGACATGTAGGTATTTATTAATGCAAGGGCAACTTGAACGTATAAGAAGATGACAATCAAAGTTCTAAAAATGAATTCTGTAGATAGAGAGACTCAAATAAAAAGTGATTGAAAATATGTGAGTTAAAAAAAGATATACACTCTTACCGCGTTTTACACAGAGAATACGTTCGTTAAAATATTGTAAATCGAAATCTTGAACTTTACTAACGAAAACTTTGTAAAACAAAAATATAATTAATACTTATATCCAGGTGAAAGAAATGCAATATAATTTCAGTAAATACTTTTTATGAAAAAAAATTAACCGACTTTATCAGTTGGTGCACTGAAATTTACAATATAATATTAAATATATTGGTGCTGGTATTCGAAGTTGTGCAGTTGCAGTTCACAAGTACCATCACTAATAGAATTAATATTAAATTAATTTATATTTTTAGCGCACCAATTTTTTGTAAGTAATATTTATTTCACACTTTTGAGTGTTAGGTAAATTAGTAACGAAAATCGTTTAATGTTCACGTATACCATTACCCATGTATACATTGCTTTTATTTGTTACTAGTCTTTGTCCACGACTTCGTGCAAGTGGAAATCTGCATTCTATTCCATATGGTACTTTTTGGGTATTGAATGTACAAACGCGGTAAAATGAGGTCTATACCTTAAGTTAGAACTCTAATCGGTGAAAACTGCATTCAATTTTATGCAGTAATGTATCCAGATAAAAATTCTAAAAATAGATATAGATACCTATATCGATTATATAGAGATCTAAAAACATCGTCACGGAAATACGCATATTTTAGACTCTATGGACTCTATGGAAAAAAAATCAATTTAAAGGTTGCTACAAATAATCTGGTCTTTAATTTGCCATTCTCAGATTTTCAGTTTTTTAAAGAAATTAGCTCTTCCACATAGCGAGAATATTCATATTTCAAGTTTTAACATCACTGAAACTCGAAAACCTCTTTTGAAAAAATGTTCAATCCAAATGTTTCCGGATATTTTCTTATCTTTGATTCTGCCGTCTCTGATTCTCGAGAAAATTTGCACCCTCCACCCCTTTCGGGGGCGTTTTTTCATGGGAAGGAGATTTCGGATTTAAGTTTTTACGAATATGGGACCATTTCTCAAGTCTTCTCTTTCAAATGAATCAAAAATCATCAATATCGGAACATTAATAATTTGAGTTACGGTTTTCGAGTTATGTGGTGGTAAATCGGTTAAATCTAAAATACTTCTGCGTATTTCCGCAGCGATGCTCTGAGTTCTCTACATAATAACAAGTACAAGCAAAGTATACACTCGGGTAATAGGATAAGTACTATCTTCTTTGGTATTAGTGAGCGTTCAACGATTTTCGTGACTAATGGTTCACTCAAAAGTGTGAAATACATTTTTTTACAAAAAACTAGACCGACGTTATTAGTTGGTGCAGTGAAAAATACAAAATAATATTAATTAGTACTTGTGAAGTTGGTGCCAAAAGTTATCAATCCAATTGCAACTGCACAGCTTCAAAATTAACAGCACCAGAATTAATATTATTTCGTATTTTTCAGTGCACGAACTAATAACGTCGATACAATTTTTGTAAAAAATATTTATTAAATTTCTGAATAATAAGTAGGTACAAATAAATAATATACAAGGATAATGGTATAAGTGAACGTTCAACGATTGTGGTGACTAATTTTACACTCAAAAGTGTGAAATAAATATTTTAAAAAAATACCGACGTTGTTAGTTGGTGGACTGAATAATACAAAATAATATTAATTCTATTTGTGTTGGTACTTCTGAAGTTTTTGTCAACAGTCTCCTATTTAACTACAATCGCGCAACTTCAAAAATACCAATAGAATTAATATTATTTTGTATTTTTCAGTGCACCAGCTTATAAAGCTGGTCCAATTTTTTTGTAAAAAAAATGTATTTATATCAAGCGTTAGAGTAGATAATAAAATAAACTAACCAATTCCAGCATTATAGCTACAATTAAAAAGTTATTCTTTACAAAACACTTCTTTACAAGGATTTTACACAATTCGATAATTTTTTTTATAAAATTTTAATTTTTTGCAATTATATACCTATATTTTTTTATTTTGAATTAACGTTTTGTGCTAATATCAGGAAAAAAATAACAGAATGAGTTAGTCTTATAGTTTCCATGTTTCTCTGACATTAGCTGAACATTGTAACTGCCGAAGAATATTCGTGACACCTATAATTTTATTCCGCTTCAACCCTGGGCGTAGGTACCTACCTACCTTGGATGCATAGCATAGCTACAGGCAGTCGACATTTTATTTTGATACTTATTTAATTACGTATCATTTTCGTATATTACACGACTACCTCTAATAATATCTAATATTACAGGTGCAGGTGGCGGACAAGTTTATAAATTTGCAAATGTATCATTAAATAAGAGCGATACCAACCCCACAATAATCGAATGATCGGCTGCTCTTCTTTCATGTCGCCGTCATTCTAATGTTTGGGACACACAATGCGACATGGAACCATCAATTTGGGCGATTTATCAAAGTGAACGTTCGCCGGCCACAATCGACTTGTTTTGTTTGCTGTTGTTTTTTTTATCTCACAGATTAGATGTTGAATATCTGTTATTAGGATGCATGTGAATTTGCTAGTGAAATCAAGCTTTGATGATTATAGATCCAAGAATACCAGTGATGAGGGAATTTATTTTGTTCTTTTTTTTGGTCCATCAGTAACTACCATCTTGAGTCTTGCTTCTATTAATCTTATTATATTTGAATGATCTAGACCTTTCTGGCTTATGAGTTTATCAATAAATATTTCCTGATAATTGTGTAATCTTTTGGTTGCTTTGTAACTGTATTTTTATGATGATGATGACATTTCACGTTTTGTGAGCATCTTTTTCTTAATTTCGAAGAATAAAGAACCAATAAATCTTACAAAAAGACACTTAGCACAACCTGAAGTTAAACTTTTTTTATGTTAAGACGTTTAAAGATATAACAGGCTTATTCATAAAATTCCCATAAAATAGGTTTTCAATGATCATTACTTAAAACGCTCAAAAAACCTACAACACAACCTTTCTCTAGGTATGCATAAACGCTCAGTAAAGCCATTATAACCAAAATAATGATATCAACGTCATTTTGGAAAAGAGAAACAGATAAAATCTGGGTGATGATTTCGAGATGGAAACAGAACAGGCATTGTGTTGATCAAGTGTCAAATTTCTGCTAGATGATTGGTGCGATTTTCGGCTAGTTTCGATTGCTTTCATTAAACAAAATGCATGTTGTGTTTTACATCTCTAAATTGAAAAACTTGATAGCAATAAGCAAGAAATGACATTTCATTTTTATAGCTACTTATTTGCGGCATGTTCAAGCTTATATTTTTCGACATTTTAATAGAAAATCAGCTGAAGTCAGCCATGTTTTAGCGTATTAGAGGTTTATCATGGATTTATACTATCTTCTACAGGCTGGTCCGAATTATATTGAATAAACTTTAACAGCGTATTCAGAAGATAAAATAATTAAAAAAGTTCAAATAAACTTCTAAAAACGCTTCGTTTTGGAGATACAGTGTGTTGAAATATTGGGAAAAAAATCGTTTCCCTTATTTTTAAGAAATCTTTTCTAGATTTGGCTCTCAATTATTTCAATTATTGCCACTTAAAAATAAATTTATAGCATGATAACTTGTTTTTGTTATTCCATTGGCGTTGGTGAGACCTTTTTAATTAATAATAAAAAAACTTATATCTACGCCAATGATTTATCGCAATTTTGTTAATAAATTTAGATATCCTGATCAATTCTAAATAAAAATTATTTATTTTCTCTTTACGCTAACACGAACCGTTTTCGAGAAAAAAAATATTTTTGTTTGCATGTGCACCTAATAGGTATCTCAGGTTTACAAATTAAATTAAGATAATTCGCGCAATTTCAATTCGTTTTTATTTACATTACATTTCCAGAAATTAAAATAAGTGATTATTATTATTAGAAAAACATATTACTAATCAATTCTAGAAACTATTTTTTTAATTAAGGAATAATTAATACCAACTACCAGCAACTAACAACTAAACTAAACATAAATACTTTTTATATTAATAGACATTAATAAATTACAGGAGCTGTTCGAAATGCATGCTAATTGCTTCCATGCATTTACGACATCTTCTGTGTACCGAATTCACGGCCGCCCTGATTTGATTTTGATTATTTTGAAAAGTCTGACAAGCATTTTGAATTCTAACCACAAGTTCTACCAGAACAGCTCCTTTTATGTATTAATGTTTTTATTAATATCTTTTATTTTTAATTATTTTTAGTTTTTGGTATTAATTATCATTAAATTCACAAGTAATTAGGTATTATAATTTCTTGATATGTTATGTAAACAAAAACGAATTAAAATAGCGCCAATTATCTTAATTTAATTTGTAGGCTCAGATATTAGGTGCGCATGCAAACAACAATTATTTTTTTCTCGATAACGGTTCGTTTTAGCGAGACGACTAGAGATACCCTTTTTGTTTAGAATTTATTAACAAAATTGCGATATACCATTGGCGTACAACTTTTGTATTATTTAAAATAATTAAAACGGTCCCACGAACGCCACTGGTAAAACAAAAACAAGTTTATCACGCTATAATTTTCTTCTAGAGTGGCCATAATACCAACTAAGTTTGAAAGCAAAATCTAGAAAGGTTTTTTTAATAAGAAAAATCTATTTTTTTCGCAATATTTCAACACCCCGTATCTCCAAAACTTTGGAATAATGTTTATATGACCCTTTTTAGTTATTTTTATCTGCATGAATAAGTTATTAAAGTTTCTCCATTATAATTCGGACCACCCTGTATAAAAAATATTGACATTGTAATTTTGTATTCAGCCTTTACCTAAATACACGCGAATTCTTAGGTAAGTAGATATCTAATTTCATACCCAATTTGATCCATACATTTACCTCGCTCAGTGCCAAACATTTTCTTTTCCTTATTTATGCGTAATAAAGTTGTCCTACAGGAAACATGCTCAATGTGTATTTAGCGTATTTTACCATCGCCATACAGATTATCCCTAGAATTCACAGTAAACTATGATAATAGTCGATCCTTTGTTGTGACAATGAGTTAAATTGATAAGGCTCCCGATCCCGATCTTCACATCTACATAATAACCAGATGTGTAAGTATCTTTCTGCGTATTTCTGTCTCTGTTTTCATAACCGTTAAAGAAAAATGTTCACACCTTGGCATATATGAGCAGTGCCCCAACTCGTGCTATAAACTTCCAATGAAAGTACATCATAATTTAGCCGTACATGTGACTACTCCTTGTGTGTGGCCATTAACGATAATATAATGTGAGATTATGATAATGAGTGTTTATATTTCATCGTATTATCAATTTGTTATTGCTGTCGCGTTGTGCAGAATTAATTGCGCGCGGAGGTCTTTCGCGTCCTGTGGCCAGACATTGGGGACACAGCCTCCATGGCTGTGAGAGTAGATACAACCGGGTGGCTTTACATCGTTCACAGTTTTTTTAAAATATCAAGTACAAAAATTAGAACTTGTTTCACTCAAACAAATGTATATTTATTTTGAATTTTAGAACGGTCCTTAAAAACAGTTGTTCTTGTACTCCGAAAGCATCTACATATATGTATATTTTTACACCAGCATGTTTCATGAGTCTGAAAATTCTCTTTCTCATACTATCTGAACTGTCTTGAAAAATAGAATTATGTCAATATACAAGGTTTTAGCAATTCATAATGATTCAACACCCATTTTCTATAGCTCAGTTATTACTTAATTGATATTTTACATCTCTACTTGACCAACTTTGAAATCCACGTTGTGTTATCCCTTTTCACAATTGCCAGGCAGCAGGCTTCCTTTGCTATTGGCATTCACGACTGAAGGCTCGTTCCTTTCTGTATGAGAACAGCTGAGTAAGGATGTATTTTTTTTTAGAAATTAGAAGCTTCTAACGACGCTTCATTGAATGAGAGAAATTATTCACTTAATAAACGTTCTTATAATTTCTGTGATAAAAATACGTGCTTTAGTTCCTTTTATATTAAATAATGAATTGTGAAAATGTAAATTTTGATGAATGTTGATAGGGGACCGATTAAGAAAAATAAAAAACTAATACCAATGCAGAAAGATGTAAGAAATATCATGAAATACTAAAAATTCTGCTGAATAAGAATAAGAAAGAATACCGACGTAAAGTGAAATAAAAAAAATCAACTTACCTATTATATTTAATGTCTTGCTAACAGAATAATATCCAGATGCGTAAGTTATTTATCTTTTATATTTTCAAGCTTATCAGAAAAAAAACTCACTAACTCACCGACTAATTTTATCTAGCTAAATTGAAAATAAACTCCATACTAAAATATCTAATAATAAGAATATTCATTAATAGCATATTGGCTAGCTATATACCTTAACTAACTAAACTATTATAAATAATATCCAACTAATTAAGAAAATATATTCTATTAAATGCATTAAACTATATATCAATATTTTTATAAATTATGACCGATGGTCGACATTGCTAACCTTCTCAGGTAATTGATTGTATTGTTTTAACAATATATAAGTAAAAATCATCGTGGGTACGGATGTTATATCTTTTGAAAATTTTAATGTTTGAACAAGATGTGCACGTATCAAGCAATTCAACATTTTATAACTAAATATCATACTAATATGTGTTACAGTTTGTCTTACACTCAAAGATTTGCTGTATCCAACATACCTCTTATACCTACTAGTGAAATTATAACATCTTAAAATAAAATTGTTGAACGTTCACTTACATTAATTAATTTAAAAATAGTGCTGTAATTCGGAAACCTGTGACTATTTTGTAAAATTTCCAAGATAAACATTGCTAGAAATGATCTTTTTTGATATCTGTCACAAAAACATCTCAATTTTTCAAAAAATTTCCTACCTACACTCCTCTTTCTAATGAAAATACAATCATTAAAACCGGAGTATATTTTCCTAGGCAAAAGTCGCGAAAAAGTCGCGAACATACATAAAAAAAGCAAACATACAATTGAACTGTATACTTCCTCCTGATTTTTGAATTCAATTGAAATCAAAATTAGTAGGCATGCTTTAAAATAATAACTTCTGTGTATTTTTTAAAGCAAAATTTTTAAGTTCCCTGTGTCCATACGTTATAAAAAAGGACATCAAATGTTAGTCTAGACTCCCAGGTAACTGCTCCGCAAATTTGGCTGTCCAACTTTCAACTGTTCATGAAATACGATTCCTAAATAATTACTACGTGGGTAAATATTTTCAGAAAATTTGAGATTTGTCAAAAAATCTATTGAAAATTTTGTAGCTGTTGTTTTAAGCCAACCAGATGCCTTGATTTTGACAGGTTGCTATGATGACAACCTGTATTTTCCGAAAAAAATTTCAGTCGTGAAATTAATTACTGATAATTTCCCTGGCTCGACAGCTGTCACGTGGAGATGCTCAAATAACAAGCGTAGATTATTTTTGACAAATGTTTGTTTATAAACTGTCAAAAATTGTATTTACTTTTGAATATAATTTTGGGTATAAGATTTTCATACCGAATCTCCCGCAAGTTTGAATTATTTTCCATAAATTTTTGTACATTATTTTTGACAAATATTTATTTTTTAACTGTCAAACTTGTATTTTTTATAAAAAATTTGGTATTTTCGGAAATTATTCAAGCTCTAGGAAGATTATAAGTAATAATATGACATAACTTGGGTTTTTTCAACTCAAATTAAGTAGCCAATCAAACTACCTAATTGGGTAAAATAATAAGTTTCTATTTGAAATAACAAAGTTGGCACCGATTTTTCCATAGAAGAACTGAAAATATTTTTCTGTAAAACAGATTAGACCGACTATGACAGCAAAACAAATTAAAGTTTCTAATCCGTCTGCAAGCTGGAACTTCACTACCAACGTAGATCAGCCTGTATAGTCCTTACCAAATTAGAATATAGATCTCTCCCATACGCGGCACGAAAAATATTAATGTGAATCCCGTTATATTTGTAACGAGATATTTTTAGCTGATGATCTCGTTCTTATATTGAGCTATAAAATGCAAAAGCATCCTAATATACTCTTCTATCCCTGAGGATCCCTCTGTAAGCCGAAGGTCCGACCAATGTACCAGAGGCCGTCACTAACTAGAGTAAAATTCCGTCCACGCGACTCGTAATGGAGAAGGCGGACATTGGTGTGTGAGTGTGTACAATCGTGGATGTATATAAAGTACACGTGCCATCATCCTATCACTCCCCTATAACTCCAGCCCCTTTATCTTTGGATGCTAAACTGGATTATTTGTCGTGAAATTGGTATGCTCGGGTCGTACGTCAAAGAGAACTAGATGTCCATTTGGACACACACACTGGCGATTCTACCAATTTGACATGCTAATGATGATAGGGGAAATGTGTATTTTTGGGAATAAAAATATCGTTGTTTAGCTTGAATTTTTTGTGGAAGAGAAAGAATGGAATGGATGATTCATATTTACACCACATAAATAAATTAGCTATTGAGACTTTTACATTAGCACGCGACACAGGCGGTTATTTCTTTAACTATCAAACTACAAACGCTAAAAAACGTGAACATTGCCATATTGCAGAAAATTATGTCTCAATTAATATTGTTCAGAAAATGAGAATTTCAATAGGATATCGGAAAGCTAAGTGCTGCGCTCGAAAATGGGATTCTGTGAGGAGTTGGTTCCATTGAAAAAGATCTGGATAAGAGCAGTGGTAAAGTATGTGTATTTCAGAAATGTTTTGAAATCTGTGAAAGTCGATTTTGATGACTAATTATTACACTTGAAAGTGTGAAATATTTTTCTTAAAAAAATGGGACTGACTTTATTAGTCGTTGCGCTGAAAAATATAAAATAATATTAATTCTGTTGGGACTGGTACTTTTGAAATTGGTACCAAAAGTTTTTTTTTTAAATGTACAAAAGAAATGTATGAATTTAATAAATTGAATAGGTAAAGTACTGGGTGATCCAATAAGGGTGACGAGGTACTGTATCTCAGGAACTAATAGTCGTAGAAGTTTGGGAAAAAATCAATATATATCGTTAACAAGGTCTGGTTCAAGAAAGGAAAGTTTAGTGAAAATAATTTAAGATCATCCATGCCATTTTGGTTCATGCCGCCCTCGCTAGGAGGCGGGTTTTATAAAGTTGGCAGTTTTTTAATTAAATCCGAAATCGCAAATGGAAACCTATGAATATTTTATTAGATTCGGGAAATAGACCAAATTTGCAACAAAATCTGTCCACTCTTCATGACGATATTTTCATTCGTTTAAAAGTTATTGCCTAAAGAATATTTTATAACGAATTTATTAAAGAAACAAAACAGGAGATTGAGTAATTGAGTTTTGAATTGTTGAAGTGAAACTTCTATAGCAAGGGTAAATCCATTTCAACATGTCACAAAATAGCGACTAGAAATTGGCATTTTACAAATTTCAATCTCAAAGAATAAACTATCTATTTGAGTGTAATCGCCGTTTCCATAGAAATTGTCTTTTCGCGATCTCTTATGAAACTGGATATTTTTTAATTTTAATACCTAGGTACTCACAGGCGACACAGACTGCTTTTGATTTTTGGAAATAAAATGAAAATGAGATATCAAATACTAAGTATTTTAGATAAAAGCGCTATTATTATTATTGTTGTGATTAAATTAAAATAAGAACGAAGTTTTAATCTGTTTTTTGTTATTGTCCATGGCATGCTTGACTACGAAACTTTAAAAAATTACCTATTGCTTAAAAGCCATAACTTTTAAACGAAAGATATGGTAATGCCGTTTGGATATATTGTGTAGCAAATTTGATCTATAATCTAATAAAATATGCATACGTTTTCCATTTGCAATTTCGGAGCAAAATTTAAAAAAACGTTCAACTATATAACACCCGCCCCCTAGCAAGGGCGGCCAGCAGCAGAATGGCATGGATGGTTTTATATTACATTAACCAAACCTCCCTTTCTTGAATCAGACCTTATTAACAAAATTCCGTTAAGTGAAACTTAAGTTATAGACACTAGTAGTCTCAAAAGTTTAGCATCCTCTCTCGCCTTTATTTTACGTCCTACAATAAAAAATCATTTATCAAAAATATGGACCTAACGTAAAAATCGCGTTTTTATACCATCGAACATATTACATCCCCTAGCGGTGGAAGTATGAATATTTCCAACAATTTTCCTTGGTCGATTTCATCTGAAGGGTTTTTTTTTTCAAAATTTTTACGGCAATTAGTTACTTTTTACTGGCCTACAGATTATGTTTATACTATTGCAGTTTGTTTATTAAGGGAATAATTATTCCACTTTTTTCAATTTACTGGGAAGTTCGTAGTTGGTTTCAAAAATTATGTACGAGGTATAGTTTGCAAACTGAAGATCAATGATGGTTTATTTTCATAATTTTCATAATACAGAAGTAGATTCGAAAAAGGTATTTTTTGCTGTTTAACTGCCTCCATTCTCGTCAGTTTGTAAACTGGATTTGTTTATAATTTGAACTATAACAAGATCTGAGGTAAGAGTAATTCTGCAAAATAAACCAGTTATAGCAAAAAATAGCTGACATGGCCGAATGCAAATTCTGTTCAAATCACAGTGGCACACGAGAAGAGAATGATGACGACTGTCGACGAGACAAATACAGCGTGAACTTACATCAGACCGAGAAGTATTATAATATATGCTATGGCTATGTCTCCTCCAGGGATGCGTTTGTCCGTTCGTCTGTTGCATAACGTCGATAAGGTTATGTGAAACGGTCACGCAGCTCATCGGGCTAAATGGAGTGAGTCGGATGGACTTATGGCCGTTCTAACGCGCCATCATCGATCAACGGATTAAAAAAGGCAGTTTCTCGAACGAGAAGCGAAAATCCGTGTCGGTTCGACTTGAGGCACATGAGGCGCTTTGCTCTGTATGGGTCAGGATTGCAATTCTAGTCGAGTTATTCGTGATTAGGTAAATAAAATACGAGAAGGAATTGATCGATATCAGAGTATATTTTTCACTCGTTATGATAAAGCACTTTTTATCTAAATGGAACTTTGAAATGAGAATCCACATGGTATTTTAGGTGACCACCTTATAGGTCCCACATTCCAAGAAGAAAATTTGAATGGTCCCAGATACCTTCAACTGCTGCAAGACACAATCACACCCAGTATCAATAAAATTATTGCTCTAAGCCCACATGAGTTTAACTTTGATGTAACATTTCAGCAAGATGGAGCACCACCTCACTATTTTGGGAGGTGAGAAATTTCTTAGACGAAAGGTACCTGGGTAGGTGTATTGGACGTCGAGGTCCAACAGAGCGGCCTGCTCGCTCACCGGATCTCACACCTCTTGATTACTTTTTTTGGGGATATGTTAAATCAGTTGTTTTTAGGACCTTTTGTAAGTCATTAGATGAATTGCTTCGCCGAATTATAGAGGTGTGTTCGGAAATAACACCTTAAACACTAAACAATGTTAGGAGAGAGTTTACAACCCGACTATTTATCTGTTAAAAAATTCTGGGATGAAGAAATATTCTGATAGATAATAACTTACGTTTTATTGTAGATATAAGTTGGAATAATTATACAGTTTTTCCTTTTTTTAATTCATACGTAGAATATTCTAGAACATTTGTGAGGTTATTCAACCAAAGTTTCAACCAAATGAAAAATGGTATACCATTTTTTGTTATCACAAGGTAAATATTACATTCTTTGCGCCCATCAGCATCAGCAACATTAGATAGCTTCCAAAAAAGCTGGGATAGTATAGTTGAAATAATAATTTAGAACTATTTATAATTCAAGAAATAATATTTTATTGATATAATACTAACATAAGACTTGTTTAGAATTTTAGTACAATTTTGCCATCAATTGCTGGAGATATTCTAGACACATTGGACGTTGGGGAAATCTTTCATTGAAAATGCGAACAGCAGCGATTAGCTTCACCAAAGGATAACGGTTTGAACTTTGTCTTCTAATGAATGTGTCATAATTATGAACGAGAAAAAATATTAAAAAAGTAATCAAGGAGATCACAAAATATTGATAACCCCAATTTGACAATTGTTGACAACAGAGTTAAGATTTATTTACTTGTTGCTATGGTTACTAAGGCACTCACAGTATAAACAGCCGACTAAATTAACGTAAGGGGTCGAAAATCCGATCAGTTTGGATTAAGTTTTTTTTAAATCATTTCAACTTAGGTATAGTAAATGTTGCATGAAATCTGCTTAGAATTTCATGTAAAATTCGAATATCTAATAATATACAGGGGGTTACATTTGAAAAAATAAACTAATAGATGAGTCAGTGTGCTTTTCTAAGACACCCTGTATAAATTTAAATTATGTTATTGAAAAGGTCAAATGAAAACCTTACTAATTATGTATTCAATATTTTTTTGTAATATTGAAGGAAGTTTTGGTAGGGGGCGGACTTTTGGTCCTCACTGTATATTCTCTTGTAGGTATATATAATCCTTGGTACAGAACCGGTTTCAGGTGAGCCTAACATGCACTCAACTACATTTTGACCGCCGATCCCCGAACGAAGAAGGTATACAATTCGACTGTGTGCTTTTTTTGGTTTGTGCACGCGTTTTATACATATAGTACCTAAACGTACTCCGATTTTGATGATTTTTGAATCATTTGAAAGAGGAGAATTGAGAAATGGCTTCCCTTCGACAATCTGAGGTGGTATAATTAAAGATAGGGCAATATCCGGAAACGTTTAAATTGATCATTTTTTCAAAATATTTACGGTTTTCGAGATAGAGGCATGTTAAATTCTCAAATATAATATGTATTTTTGCTATGTGAAGAGGGCGATTTCTTTCGAAAATTGAAAATCTGTGGATACTACATATTTATTTATAGCAACATTTATAATGAAAAGTTTTTCCTTAGAGTTACGGTTTTCTAGTTATTAAATCGGTGTTAAAATGGTAACATCTAAAATGTTTTGAGATCTCAATAATAACAACTACAAGCAAATAATATACGTAGGTAATAGGATAAGTACTATCTTCATTGGTATTAGTGAACGTTCAACGATTTTCGTGACTAATTTTACACTCAAGAGTGTGAAATAAATATATTTTACAAATAATTGGCCCGACATTATAGTCGGTACACTGAAAAAAATATAAAATAATATTAATTCTATTGGTGCTGGTACTTGTGAAGTTGGATCCAAAAGTTATCAATCTAATTGAGACTGCACAACTTCAAAAGTAACAGCACCAATAGAATTAATATGATTTTATATTTTTCAGTGCACCAACTAATAACGTCGGTCCAATTTTTTGTAAGAAATATTTATTTCTACACAATTACAGTTGCACAGAAACTGGCTATATTAGCTCCATGCTTCCACTAGAAAGAAATACTATCTGAAGCATTGATTTCGAAATTTAGGGAGGAAATTCAAATTAACCGTCCGAAATAAATAATTTTAATTCTGAAAAGACATTTATGATGTATGCATCCACAATATCTTCATCAGCCTACACAAAGTTGTGTGTGAATTTTAATTACTTACTTACTCTATTTCTCATTGATTGCAAAATTATTACTTTTACATATGAACATTTTAATTACAGTTTGTTGATTAGTGTCGAATAATTATCTTTCGGTTGCCTATAAAGTCAACTGACAAGAATAAAAATATAGAAATCCATTAAATGAAGTCAATATTGAGTCAGTGTCCAGTAGGAGAAATTAATTATTATTATTATGTATCCGAAGCTTCCTTATATGAGCATCTAGGGACGGCGATTATCAATAAAATGGGCTACCCACGCAGATATCAGATGTGTGCGTAAATCCAGCTATAACCTAATACCTCTACTATTCTACCTACCGCGTCGCAAACACACAAATCGCCATTCTTAACTGCTGCAAGAAGTTGAGGACGTGCAAGTAAAAGTGCTAGTTTATTGATATAAATACTTACTTGTGGTAGGTAACCTTTTTGTAGAAATGATCGGCCAATTTGCATATGTTAAAAGGTGTGCAGGCGAAGGTTTATCGTCTTCAATCAAAATGGAATTATAGATAGAGATGGAGACTCGGAGTTTATTGTCGAGTTCACATTTACATGTGAAAAAAGTGACATTAAGAATATGAAAACGAAATAACTGTTAAAGATCACAAAATGAAACAGTATGGGAGCGATCATCGAGGTTCACACTATGAATTCTAAATATCTATACTTCAAATAAGATATTCGGTAATCAATATAAATCGATTTTTATTCAAACATTTCTTAAGATAAATTTACTCTCTTATACTATCTTACTCTTACTTAAACAAGAAAAAATTATAGGACAGATCGAATTGCCTCAGGCTTACAATTTCGTTCCTTTCATTGTGTGGGATTTTTGGCGTCATCTCTACACCAGTCAGTCAGACCCAGAAAACCATTTTGCATAGACTTTCCATTTCCTTATAAATCGCCGGTTCAATCTTATTTTTCAGCTTTCAATTATGCATCAAATTGATATTTTTATTCAATCTCAATATATTCATTCCATTGGATATCAATACAGCTTTTTTGTATTTTTTCAAAAACCACCCATACAAATTTTGATAAAACTTTTTCGGCACAACTTCATGTACTTAAATACATATCGAAAGAAATAAGTCTGAGCTCAAAATGATGAATTCCCTCCCACTATTCAGACCTCATAACCTGACGAAATATCAAAATTTCCAATTCAAGAAATCGGACCATCACAGAACCCTCCCAAAGAGAAATTAAAATATGGTTCTTTGCCCTATTTGCTGTGACAAATGATTGCGATTTCGCTAAGCTGCAGTCGTCAAAAAACACTGCTTGATGAAATAATCGAGATCGGCCGGTACAAGCGGGAATTTGCATAAAAATGAAAAAGTCCGCCATATAATCGTGCTGAAAAATTGAATGCATTTTCGTATAACAATGGCCGACGAGCGTTTTTATCGAAGCTTTCGTTGAAACATAGTATTATTTTTAATGTCAGGAAGCCAGATAGTGACGTTATTACAGTCCTTAATTTCTGAAAATACAAGATAATGCAAAATACATAACGAACAAAAAAATACAAGTGAGTGAGCGGCAGACATGTATATGTTGTATATATCTACTATACGGGAAACTGAGCGTAGCAATTTAGATTGCGATATCTTGAACTAATTATATAAATCGGCGTGTAATGATTGTGTTTTTTGCAAATTCTCATTTTTAAATAACACGTTACCATTTCTGCGAGGTGAATATTTTTTCTTCGATGGATTTGTTCCACTTCGAACCCCAAGCCTTATTGCTAAGGAAGCTCCAATATTATAATAATATATGATATACTCATTAACCTACCCATTTACTCAAATTAACCAGTAATAATAAAGATTACGAATTCATTACTTAAGAGAGTCTTTTGTCTAAGTCTGGTTACTGTATCATTAGCTGTCTTCACATTCGTATATAAATATTAATGATAATTGGTGTTTATAAGAATGTTTCAGCGCCCATAACAGCTCATAGTTCCAATAAGACGCTAATTGCACAGGCTGTGTGTCGTCGACTTGATATACCTACATCTGCCACATCCTTTTCTTATGTGTAATTACAACAATAATTCTTTTAAATAGATCGAAAATATACGTTCGAGTAGATAATTTTATTAATATACGTTTTTCCATGGTATCAACTCTAATCACAGTTCTTTAGTTGGGAAAAATATCCACGTTATATCCGCTCAAGTAAGTTTATCAGATTTGCAACAATGTTACGTCTGTAGATCAAATCATTCAGTCAAACTATTAAGACCATTGTTTGTAAGATTCGTTTTATGGTTGTGCATACTTGACGTTTTGCCACCGACTGACTTAATCGCAGATACGCTTGGACATAGGTATCTTCCTTTTGCGGTTTCATATGTTGGTCATAATATGTAATAAGTACTTATACATATAGGTATGGAGTTGGTACAGATTAGATGCAGTAGAGCTAGCTAATATGATATAGTTTAACTGTTCGCATTTTATAGTATAGTTAACATCAGAATCATTAGATTCAGCTGCTTTGATGATTTTTCCCAATAGTTCTGTAGCAGAAGATTCTTCGTTCCCGAGCTGTAACTAACTTAACCCCCCAGAAAATCTGTTGGTAATTAATTTTCAGGTGGTCATCAAAATAATAATGCAAGAAATTTCTAGTTGTAAAAGTGCCTAGATTAGGGCAGTGGTCAATATTACACTCTACCACTATTGAAAATAACAATAATATAAAAAAAATCGATTGGAGGATTCTGATAGAAAATCATTACAAATGATAGCTCTTATGCGATAACGTTTTCAAATACTTGACAAAAATTCTTATAGATAATTGAAATAAAATATTTAAAAAAATTAACACAGTATCCAAATTTTCAAACAATTGCGGGGTTTCCTGGTTGTTACACAGTTTTATTTATCAAACTACAGACGTTCCTTACTATTCCGAGTAAAATTTAGATAAGAATTTCGGAATTGGAGACATTCTATATGTTGTCCTCAATAAATGCAGTTTAGCTTGAAATTGGTGCTATTTGATCATAGTGGAAATTAATCAATTAGGGGTACATCTCTAAATCTACATCAAAATATGTATTTCTCGTGATTCTTTTAATAGACTTTTGAAAACTTTACCTAGTATTTTAAAATACTATATTATATGTTTTATGGATTATCTTTTAAATTCATTGTTGTTTTTATCACAATTTCTAATGTTTTACTAGATATTATTGTTTTAAATTATCAAACGCTGTAGGGAAACTTTACTATACTATACTAAAATTAGCAAGCACATAATTAAATTGACAACTATTTAATTACTTTGATTTTAAAGGTTTCTTTAATATATGGTCATATTTTTTCAATATTAAATCATCATTTTTCCCGTCACAGAAAAAAATAGTGTATTATTCACGAGAATAATATTAGATTTTAGCTCACGGTTTTCACGCTTTTTTCCCTTGTATAATAAAAACTATTTCAAATTTTTGAGTGATTCATTTGTCATTCAAATTATTGAGCGCTTAAATTATTCAGTGATTTAAAATTATGCCAGTAAAAATATTGCACTTCCTTGGTACTGTAACTCAGAAAACTGTGGTTATTTTTTAAAAAATGTCCAACTCAAACATTACAAAAAATGATTTTTTAATTTTTCATGTTTTGAGAAACTTGGACCCCTACATTTCCTTATCGGGGAGGTTTTCAGTAGAAAGAAATATTGTTTTTTTAGGTATGTAGTACCATCTTTCAACACTAGGTATCTACTCTTTCCAATACAGAAACAATCATCAAAATCAGTGCACGTTTACTTGGCAAAAGGCGAGTACATACATAAACAAGTGAAATTTTTGAAAAAAAAAATTAAAAATAGTTTTTATTGGGCATTTAAGATTTAAACCGTACCGATGAGTACCTACTATTGCTATCCTTGCAACAGTAATTCCATAACAAATTACTGTTTGTCTACCACAACACAAAATTAAACTTTAAATTAACAATAACGTCTGACGTCTGACAATTGCGACGTAACCATAGACGATCTTCCAGAAAGTACCTATATACCAGAGAGCGAGACGTATATATACGCTCCATGCTCGTGCGTAATTCCAGTGACGGATCCCATTGTCGTTCCATATCGACAAAATAAAAATCTTGGTTGAATGAGATTGAATGAGATAATTATAATTACCAATATTGGATCACACTTGGAGCTTAACAGGCGGCGAGATGTCTGCGATCTAAGTACGAATTCGAAATTTCAAGTCTCTAGGCCGTATGGGGCCTGAGAAATCGCTGCGGAGTCCATTGATACAAGAACCGAAAGTAATAAAAACTATTTAAAAAGCAAACATATAAGAATTGTATACGTCCTCAATTTTTCTAAGTCGGACAACTAGCTTAAAAAAATTACCTACAAAATAATATTTACTACCATATTGATACTTCAATGACGTAAATATGAATATCGCGTAAATCAAACAAAAGTATCTATGGTCAAAAAAAACGTGAATTATCATATCTACATATTTTGTCTTCAAAATCGTTCATGAGAAAATATAAAAAATCCAAAAATGATTGTATGGAGCAATTAAAAATGAGCACCAATCTCCAATTATCATACCGTACCTACCTTTCGTATTCCTTGCTAATTTTCAAATATTTTTATTCAAAGTATCTGAAAATATACTGAATAAAAGCATAAGATTGGCCAAGGAGGTATACTACGTTGTAGGAGTAATTACTATGCTATTATACTTCAACTCGATTAAGATATGATTGGCAGCAACTAGTAATCGAATAACGTGAAAAATTGCCACGTGGTATCGCATAATGTATTTAGTTGCTATCCATATACCACACGATGATATTTCCGATTCTATACGCATGGATAATTCCGAAGAAAAGTCGGAGGCGCGAGCTAAATAACAGTCGAAAAGTGATGAGAAGAAATATAAGAATGGTAAAATAATTGGTATAACGTGAATCACTGAAATTGAATTCATGACGATTCACCAAAAATAATTACTTATAATAATACTAACAACTTATTCCTACAAACAATAGTGTCAATTCCATGTTTTAACAAAACAATAAGCCACCAGGAAGTAGACGGCCATCTTACAATCAAATTTAATTGAACTTTTAATTAAATATTAACATTAAACCAATTTAATTAACTACGTTTTTATAATGATTTGGTCATTTTGTACGGTTTCAAAATCAATATTTCTTAAGGCCCCATTAAAATGTCCCGTGGCCTTAATGTAGAACACGACTGTGTTTTTTTATTTTCGTTAGCGCGTTTCGATTAGTAAACGTGCTCCGATTTTGATGATTTGTTTTCGAGGAGTATTGAGAAATGGTGCAATTTAGAAAAAATGTTACTATGGATCTCTGAATCAATCCAATTGGATATTATATAATATATAACCCATCACGATGTTGGATCGAATAGGAACTAAGTATGATCGAGAAGTGGTCTTTATTCTGTGATTACCACTCTATGACTGAGTGACAGTTACTTGTCTTCTAATTTAGAAATTAAATTGATAGCATAGCATAAAGCAAATTAGCTATGATCTACCAAAGATTATATTATTCTGAAGTCATCTATGGTTCTTCAATGTTCATGAAAAAGCGAATCGTATGTGCAAATGTGCGAGAATAGATATTCAAAGAATATTATACTTCTGACTACAAAGTTGGATTTTGGAGAATTTCATAGAAATTATCCTATTTCTACCAGACGAAGTCATATTTCTGTTAAATGCTGGTGAGTTTCGTTTTTTTACCACAACTTTGTTATCAAGTAGGTACAATAATTTCAATCTGTACAGTGTGATATATTTATAATTTGTTGAAGTGTTTATAAACCAGGTCATGAAATATTTTTCCTTCCTTTATTTGTAGGTACCTACACAACAATAGTAACTTACTTTAAATATAATATACTAAAATAAGAAAGTCCTTTTCTGATTTTAATGGCATCATCTCTTTACAATTCTATCACAGACTTAAAAAAGGAGCATTGGCACCGTGAAGTCTCATCGGTATCAAAAGCTTTAGAAGAGATCAAAAAGCATTGAACCATCAAGATATATTTGTAAAATATAAGTATGCTAAAGAATGAAATGATGTTAAGAGATGTTAAACAGAAGTTAATTTTAAGATGTGTAAAACTAGATGTGTTTATTGTCTCACAATCAACGCTTGCACCACAACATATGCTCTGCACTCACCACCCCAATATAACTGAAGAAGACTGTGAAGATTTTACCTTTTAAAAAAAACAGCGTATTGTCGTATGGATACATTATAAAATGTAATGCATAATGAATAAACTTCATCTTAACAAGACTTAAATTTTATTTGAGCAATTTACACATATCAACATCTATTTTTAAATTTATTTAATAACTGTGACTCAGAGCATATAGCCTGTCCATCCTCACCATTTACAGAGAATAAGTATTTCTTTTCAGTCCAAATCTGATAAAAGTTTACATTTTAAGAAATAGCATATATTTGACCAAACAAAGCAACATATTACAATCATTTGGATAGTAGGTACAGATTATTGTATCAAAAGTTTCATGCTGTTCTCTTACCTTGGCTCATGATTTGGCGATTTTTGTGCCATCCAAGGAATTCAATAAAATTGAAAATTTGGCCCCAATTCAGTTTCAAGTGACAGCAAGTGCAAATGCCCATTCGCAATTTCAGGATATTATTTTGACTTCTGAATTTCATCAATATTTTCATCTTTATGCTGTGCCGATAAGACGTTTTAGAAACACTGAAAATAATATGTATTGTATTTCTTATTCACAAACTCAAAATTAGGCAACACTGTATTCATTAATTAAAGAAAAACAATAAAAAATTGTAGGTATTTACTTATGTTTACTCAAAAATATTAGGATTAATGACAAGTTTTTTGTAAAACGCGTACTAATAAAGGCCTTGGTTTTTTTGTGTTCTTGAGTGAGTGAAAATTTTGCTATTTTACCGACGAACCCAAACGGAGGAGGTGTAGGTACAATTCGACTGTGTTTTTTTTGGTTTGTACGCGCTTTGTATATAGTAAATTTCGATATTGATGATTTTTGACTCATTTGAAACAGAAGACTTGAGATATGGTCCCATATTTGTAAAAACTCAAATCCGAAATCAATTTTCTCGAAAACCAAAAATTCGAGATGGCAGAATTACAGATAGGACAATATCCGGAAACGTTTAAATTGAAAAATTTTTCAAAAGAGTTACTGTTGACGTTAAAATATCACATATGTGTATTTTCGCTATGTGGAAGGGTTGATTCCTTTCGAAAACCTGAGGATACCACATGAAAGACAAGAATATTTGTAGCCACATTCATAATGAATATTTATTCCTTAGATTTACGATTTTCGAGTTACAGCAAAGGTATAATAGTTAAATCTAAAATACTTAGGTATGCGTATTTGCGCCGCATTGTACTCAGATCACTACATAATAAGTAGGTACTAGCAAGGAATATACGGGGTTATTAGGATAAGTACTATCTTCTTTGGTATTAGTGAACGTTCAACGATCTTCGTGACTAATGTTAAGATGAGTTTATACAGTAAATAAAATAAAATAAGAAACAAATTAAGATAAAATAAGAAAGTTGAACATGCTCATTTCCATGGGAGCGTTTATACACGAAATAAGCTAAATTAAGAAATAAGAATAAGAACTAAAGATGGCCAACTTTCATCTTTATTTCTTATTTTATTTTATTTTGTTTGGAAACTGATAATGCGCATGATCAACCACCAGAGAACACTTAACCTGCATACAACACAAAAGTTTTTGTCAAAAAAGCTGTGATTGATTGGTTCATTCTTATTTGTTATTTTATTTTCGTCATCTGTATAAACCAATCTTTTTTGAGGTTATTCTTGTTTCAGTTTTAATTTGTTTCTTATTTTATTTTATTTACTGTATAAACTCACCTTTACACTCGAAAGTGTGAAATAAACATTTCTTACAAAAAATTGGACCGACGTTAGTAGTTGGTGCACTAAAATAGACGAATTAATATTAATTCTAATATAATTCCATTGGTGCTGGTACTTGTGAAGTTGGTGCCAAAAGTAATCAATCTAACTGCAACTGCACAACTTCAAAAGTAACAGCACCAATAGAATTAATATTATTTCGTCTTTTTCAGTGCTCCAACTAATAACTTCGGTTCAATTTTTTTTAATATTTATGGTGGATCGAGTTCTAAGTCGAATAGAATAGGGAATCGATTGGAAATTCAGGAGTAAGCCCCGTGTCCTGGTAAATTTGTAGTCGGTGCTAAAAGTCAAAGATCTACCTATAAATGCACTACTTGAAAATTACCTGCAACATTAGAATATCTTCTAATTTTCATTGTACCAACTAGTAAAGTCATTGATATTTTTTGTGATAGGAAAATATATAAACTACTAGATTCCATTTATGCAAAAAACTGTAGACGTGTCAATAATGAAGTTTTATAAGCCGACATGTGTTTTGCTGAGATACTAGGCAATAGGTCATTGCTGACCATCAATATCACAAATATAGGGGTAACTTATTCTCACAAAATATTCATGAATTATAGCCTATAAACTTCTTAGATAATCTTTTTTATCTATAGGTGAAAACCATATAAAAATGTGTATTATATGTATATAGAGGATGATATTGAAAAATATTTTTTACAAAAAATTGGACCGACTTTATTAGTTGGTGCACTGAAAAGTATAAAATAATATTAATTCTATTGGTGCTGGTACTTTTGAAGTTGTGCAGTTGCAGGTAGATTGGTAACTTTTGGCACCAACTTCACAAGTACCAGCCCCAATAGAATTAATATTATTTTATACTTTTCAGTGCACCAACTAATAAAGTCGGTCCAATTTTTTGTAAAAAATATTTATTTCACACTTTTGAGTGTAACATTAGTCACGAAAATCGTTGAACGTTCACTAATACCAATGAAGATAGTACTTATTCTATTACCCACGTATATTCCTTGCTTGTAGTTGTTATTATTGAGATCTCAGAACATCGCTGCGGAAATACGCTTGAATATTTTAGTTGTTATCATTTTAACACCGATTTTACTCGAAAACCGTAACTCTAAGGGGAAAATGTTCAGTATAAATGTTGCTACAAATAATTATGTCTTTCATGTACTGCAAACAGATTTTCAATTTTCGACAGAAATCGCCCTCTCCACATAGCGAAAATAGGTATATTTGAGAATTTAAAATGTCTCTATGTCGAAAACCGTTACTCTTTTGAAAAAATGTTCCATTTAAACGTTTCCGGATATTGTCCTATCTGTAATTATATCAACTCAGATTTTCAATTTTCGACAAAATTTGCCCCCTCCACCCCCTTCGGGGGCGGTTTTCGGAGGGAACGAGATGTCGGATTCCCGTTTTTATGAATATGGGACCATTTTTCAAGCCTCCTCTTTCAAATGAATCAAAAATCATCAAAATCGGAGTACGTTTACTATATGAAAGGCGCGCACAAACCAAAAAAAAAAAAAAAAAAAAAAAAGCACACAATCGAATTGTATACCTCCTCCTTTTGGGAAGTCGGTCAAAAATAATGTTGGTGTTCAAGATTCATCTGATATCTTTTCTCAACTAAAAAGAATACATAGAGCCACATATATTCCAAATAAAAATTTAAATACTAGATAGAATCGACATTGCCGCCGTTGCCCATATAACAATATCCATTCTTTCACAAAAACCTCCATTCTCCCCAAGTGCCACAAACATCTTTTGTAATTCAGTCACTAATCTGCTGTTAAAACGACACCTTTTTTCTCTGCCAGATAGAAGGGCATGTGTGTTCTCTATCCACTTTTATACTATTATTGTCAAAACTATTCGTTGCTTTACCGTTACTGGCACCACAAGTTGTGAATATGTCTGTCTTATTGTACACACCATTACCGATCAGTCATACAAGTTATGACAGCTCATCGTTTGTGGTCTTATACAAAATGAAATGAGGTTGTGTAATATGGAGTCATTGATATTGATAAGGGCTGTTTAGGACAGTGTATTGTTGGGTGTACAGATGGGACAGAAATGGCAGTGGTGGCGTCGTTTGGGTTGAAGTAATATCTGGAATAAATCATCTCCAAGGCATGATGTCATCCAAACATCAAATTTCATTATATTAGGCAAATAACATTTATACATTAATGCTCAAATAATGTATACAAGTACTGCCTCTGTGACAAACGAATACAGATGAAGCTGAAATCACTCAGTGATAGAGTTGAGACGACGAGAGTTTGCGGATATGTTATCAATGATATGCATCTAAATAAGTCTAGATTCATTGAATCTGCAACCAAGTCATTAAAACAAATTTGCTGTGGAACTGAAAATGTCTATTCGTAAATTATATAGACATAAAATGCCTTAGATATTTTATATCTAAAGAGAAACGAATAAAATAGATGCTGGAGCATAACTTTGTAAATATACTAACAATGTACTTAGATAGCTTTTATATTTTTTAGTGCTACGTATTTTAATATTTTTAAATTAATTTAGATACTGCAAGATCAGTGATAAATTCAATAATAAGCTTATAATTAAACTATATTTCCATTGTTGATAAGTCAACATAAAAAATAATTGTTGTCTCTAAATTATTTTTTTCTATATACTCAGTTATGATTGCAGCTTACTCTACGCCACTGAAACTGTTGCATCCTTCTCGGTGGCTGCTGGCTGTCTTTATATAGGTCAACACAAAGGGTGTCAAATTTTGACATGCGTTAAATGGTTAATCTGTCGGTTTCAGACTCATCTCATCACTATCTGATTGACATGGGCTTTTAACCAATTGTTTACCATTTTTTGACTTGGGGAATTGTTATGATGATAAGGATTACACGCTTATAGATTAAATATACCTATGGATATGTAAGTCGGGTTATTTCAAAGGTTAAGGACACTTTTACAAGGATCATAAAGGCAGAATATTAAACAGTATTATTTCTCTAAAAGATTCTATAATTTCTCAGCAAGAACTTATTTTTCCCATGGGGGAACTTGCGTATGTAGGTATGTACCTATATGTAATACTTGTCACAGTTCAAATTGTTTTTATCGATTTATTAACAAGGTATTTCAATTAGTTTAAAATATTTGAGAAACTGAACGTATTTCAATGAATAGGGTTTATCGTACGCCTAGTAGGATAGAATCTGCTTCAACTAAATCGTTGACGTTAAACAACGAATTGGCGAGGCTCCCACGACACAATATCAATGTACCTATATCAGCAAATAGACGATTTAAGTGACAGTAAATGCCGTTGAATATTGTGGCAAGATAATCATTTGGATCCTCACCGATTTATTTATCTTAAGATGCTTCTGAAATGATATTATCAAGCTAAAATTTGGTATCAAAGGAAATTTAGCTATTGCGTATTAATCTTTGATATTTTTCAAACAACTAAAAGCTAAAGCGCCGCATCAGCAAATTTTATTATTCAAAGAATAATATTTAAGGAATTTTGATAGCAATTGAGCTTTACACAAAAAATAGTAAATAGCTTCTGTCATTTGTTTAAAATATATATTTTTCTAAAAGTGTGCACCCAGGTTATCAGATTAAATATTGGAGAATTCAATTTTCAAAGCAGGCTGTGTCGGAATCCTTTCAAAACTGAAATACTTGATATTACCTATTCATATGTGAGACACTATGTATTGTAAATAAATATTTTATGGCAAATCAAATGACTGAGAAGTATTCTTCTTGTTGTCTTAGGAGCACTATCTACTACAGCTCATAATATGGGTTCAACAAAAATAAAACTAAGAATTAAGCATCAAGTAATCAAACTTTTAACTTAATTTTTACCCTTTATATAGGTATTTCGACTGTTTTTAGAGTTCCGAGCCCAGAGGGCGCCAATAGGACCGTATTACCTACTAAGCTTCCGCTGTCCTTCCGTCCGTCAGTCAGAAAGTTAAAATTTTCACGTGTAATTTGCAGCTATAACAACAAATAAAATTAAAAATAAAAGTGGGCCCCATCCTCGATACAAGGAAAGTCTCTTATTTTCGGCGTTTTCTGCTCAACCTTAACAATCGGTGTATCTTTTGAACCGTAATGAAATTTTCCAAAAAATAAGTATTTATTTTATTAATTGTTTATTTAGCTCTTATTTAATGGTAAGGAACCCTTCGTGTGCGAGTTCAAATCTTAACTGGCAAGCCGAAATGAAAATACGACAGATATCTTATATTTATTTTATAATGGTTTAGAGTTTAGGTCTTCGAAATGATTTTTTTACAAAAGCTTGGACCGGCTTTAGTCGTTAGTTGGTGGGCTGACAGATACAAAATAATATTGATTCAACTGGTGCTGCTAATTTTTAAATAGTAGGTACCTACCTATAGGTAGATAGAATAATTTTTTGCACCAAACTGAAAAGTACCAGCACCAGCAGAATTAATATTATTTTTTATTTTTCAGTACAGAAACTATAGTTATATCACTGTTTAAAGAACTATATACAGTGCGTTCATAAAGTATGGAAACGCTTCAATAACTTCTAAACTATTAAAATATACTTAGAGAAAAAGCTCTGACAGGTCGACTTTTGATTTTGATTTTCTACTTTTTTATGCAAACAGCATCATTTTATCCCCTCCACCTTCCAAATTATGACGTCATCATTATTTCTTTTAATGGGAAGGCCATAATTTTATATTATAAACGGCAAAATGGCAATTTTCTGTGCTCAAAAATACCAAATACATGGATATTATCATAAAAATATATGAAATACAAGGTGCTAAAATATTAATATATTTTCATTTGCTGCTTTCAATTTTCAATAATAACCATAATATTAATATGCAGTCATAACTAAGAACTTATTAATTGTTGCTAAGGACTCCGATTCAAACGCATACTTGTTTTTATGCATAATTTGTATAAAATTGAAGGCATCAAATAAAAATTTTTAGCACTCTGTATTTAATATTTTTTTTATGTTAATACCCATATATTTGGTATTTTTGAACACAGAAAATTGCCAGTTTTCCGTTTATAATATATAATTATGGCATTCCCATTTAAAAAAACAACGATGACGTCATAACTTGGAAAGTGGAGGGGACAAAATAATGCTGTTTGCATATAAAATAAGAAAATCAAAATCAAAAATCGACCTATCAAAGCTTTTTGTCTATATGATAATATTCTAGTAGTTATTGAAGCGTTTCCATACTTTATGAACGCACTGTATAATTCTTTATACTGTGGTTATATACTTAGTAGTTATTGTAAAAACATATTTTACAATTTGGACTACCTGAGTATACCATCAGGCATCAAAATCATTGATCTTTCACTTGACTATTGCTGTAACTCGGACATTGTTACCTGATATGTAATATATCAATATTTTTTAAGAAGACAGTCGAATTGTATACCTCCTCCTTCAGGGAAGTGGGTCAATAAAATACAGCAAAATTGTTTTGATATAGCCATGGAAGTTTAGTTTTAGTGGTGTCGACCACGGAGTACTACTCTGGTCATTCTTTGCATGTTGTTTAGTGAAGAGAAACAAATAAATATTTTTTACAAAAAATTGGACCGACGTTATTAGTTGGTGCACTGAAAAGTATAAAATAATATTAATTCTATTGGTGGTGGTACTTTTGAAGTTGTGCAGTTGCAGGTAGATTGATAACTTTCGGCACCAACTTCACAAGTACCAGCCCCAATAGAATTAATATTATTTTATACTTTTCAGTGCACCAACTAATAACGTCGGTCCAATTTTTTGTAAAAAAATATTTATTTCACACTTTTGAGTGTAACATTAGTCACGAAAATCGTTGAACGTTCAGTAATACCAATCAAGTACTTATCCTATTACCCACGTATATTCCTTGCTTGTAGTTATTATTGAGATCTCAGAACATCGCTACGGAAATACGCTTGAATATTTCAGTTGTTACCATTTAAACAACGATTTTTCTCGAAAACCGTAACTCTAAGGGAAAAATGTTCATTATAAATGTTGCTACAAATAATTATGTCTTTCATATACTGCAAACAGATTTTCAATTTTCGACAGAAATCGCCCTCTCCACATAGCGAAAATAGGTATATTTGAGAATTTAAAATGTCTCTATCTTGAAAACCGTTACTCTTTTGAAGAAATGTTCAATTTAAACGTTTCCGGATATTGTCCTATCTGTAATTATACCAACGCAGATTTTCAATTTTCGAGAAAATTTGCCCGATCCACCCCTTTCGGGGGCGGTTTTCGGAAGGAACGAGATGTCGGATTCCCGTTTTTATGAATATGGGACCATTTCTCAAGCCTCCTCTCTCAAATGAATCAAAAATTATCAAAATCGGGGTACGATTACTATACGAAAGGCGCGCACAAACCGTTTGGGGTTCGTCGGTCAAAAATTGGTGGAACTACTCAAGAATAGACTTTGACATATAATTAATTTCTTATATAACTATCTTTATTTTTGCGGTAGCATCCATTGCTTTGAATATTCTACCAAAAGACGCTTTTTTCCCAGTCACTATGGTCGTTGGATTCGATACGTTATATCAATGGTAAACTTTTACATAATGCGATAAACTCAGACCGAAACTCTCGGGAACATTGCCAAAGGTCTGGCATTCACACTACATTAGCGGACCGACTTGTCCGTTCAATTCATTGCCCTATTGCCCTCCAATCTAGTTATCGCTTCAAATTTGCCGTCTCCGCGCATTTCTCAAAACTGTAAAATTTTCCTATCTGTAAGCATCGTTTTGTCTGCAAAGTGTTGAACAGTGCAGACAAAACGCCTGGATGGCGCTTAAGAAGATAATTCTACGCTTATATTTTAATGATAAATTAACGCAGCAGATGCGTCGAAGAAAACATAATTCAAGTGACTAATTTCCAAGAATTTTTAAATCAGGCTAATCAGTTTATTCGGGACATCATCAATACTTAAATGTACTGTAGTAAATACTTGGGCTATCTGATTTTTGGACAAGAATATTCATAATATAAAAAAAATCCGTAATTATTCAAATTGCTTGTTTGACAATTAGGTAATCAGTAAAAATGAAAAGAGAACTTCGTAAACTCGGCAAACTGAATTACAATTTTCATTCAATTTGTAGACATTTTCAAACTTAATTCTATACCTATGTGATGAAATGGGACGCCTAACGAGCGAAAATCATCTATCAGCTGGACAAAGTCAACATTTACCAAGATGTATTTTTTATCAGAAATTCTGGAATACTAATACAAGCAATTCTGGATTATCTCCGCTTGGGGATAGAATGGAATGGATAAGCTCTGGTTTTTATTTGAACACAGAGAAATCATAATCAGAATAATTATCGTGATTTATACTTTCTCATATATATTTTTTAAATATGCCTATACCGGTTCATTTTTGTTTTGTTATCAGGATTGTAAGAGTAGTGAGTTGTATAAATTTAATACGACATACATACGAGAGCTCTAACACATAGAAAAGAAATTTAGAATAGAGTTTTAGAGTATATAATCTCTTTAATGGAACTATCTTCTTATATACCTAATATAACTATATCTAGAAGAATATAAATAAATTCTCAACATAAGGACGTCGTCATTGCGACTTTTATCTAAACGCACCCAACTAGTAGTGGGTAGTGGGTAAGCGAATCTTAACTTTTACTTACTTACTATAATGAATAAGTTAGTTCTTAAATAACAAAAACAATCAAGCAATTATCTCTCTAATAATACCAGATGTAACATAAGTGTTTTCAGTAAGCAATCAAGGAAAAAGCATTTAGTCATCGAGTTATTTGACCACTTTGCATGGCCAGCCCTCATTTTGTCAACTCTTTAACGTTCCTCATCGAAATAATCGCCCATCCTCTGGGAACTAACAACGAGATAGAGAAAAAACAATACTACGATGCATTCGTGAGCAGGCTAAAGGCTTGTTACTTTGTTAGATTGAGCTTTGGCTCAATTCCCCCGACGTCGTTGCTCTAATGGCAGGTAAGTGGGACGGGGATCAGCGACATATGTTAGATGTTTTATTGCATGCAATCTTGATCACGGACTAGAGCTGTAATTGCCTAAAGTGGTTTTAGTTCAATATGATGTAGAATATATGCTGATGTATTTCAGGCTGATTAGTAGGTAAAATCTGTATATTATACAATAACGAAATTATCTGTTTAGTTAGATATAGCGAGTTATCCAAACACAACTCATTTGAAGTGTGCCATGTAAATGTGAGAAGATGTATCTACTTAAATCATCTGAAATTACTTAATATTGAAACACCAATTGTCACCTTTCGCACCAAAAATATATTATCGATCAACATTTAAAGAAATACACAAAACTGAACTAATGTAATGATCAAAAATAAAAACTTAGAATGAAAATATTTTTTAACTTCACTTACCTTAATAACCCTTGGAAATGATAGAAATGAATAGGTAATTTCCAGACTGTTCATCAATTCTCCTTTTCAGTTCATTGGAATCATCTAGTAATTCTTGTTTTAAAAGATCCTTGAAATAAATAAATTGCTGCATATGTAAGCAAAGATTGTCTTAATATTCTGTATCTTACGTGAATTTGAATTGAATTAGTGTTTCACTTGACTGTGTTTCAGTTAACAGATAATCTATTAAGTATATTGACTTTCAGACGAATGTTTTAAAAATTGACATATTCAGCTTGATATTGAATCTAAAAGATCTACCGACCTATGCTTAGCAATCACACAATATAAAGAGTAATGACAACGACATGGACATGACACAACAGATTATGTGAACATGTATACACATTTATACGTAGTCGCGATGATTTCATAGGGACAGTATTGCTATGTCTCTAACGATACCACCGCTCTCTCGAAAACCGTAACTCTAAGGAAAAAATGTTCGTTATAAATGTTGCTACAAATAATTATATCTTTCATGTACTGCCTACAGATTTTCAATTTTCGACAGAAATCGCCCTCTCCACATAGCAAAAATACATATATTTGAGAATTTAACATGCCACTGTCTCGAAAACCGTGACTCTTTTGAGAACATGTTCAATTTAAACGTTTCCGGGTATTGTCCTATCTTTCATTATACTACCACAGATTTTCGAGAAAATTTGCCCTCCACCCCTTTCGTGGGCGGTTTTCGGAGGGAAGGAGATGTCGGATTTCCGTTTTTATGAATAAGGGACCATTTCTCAAGCCTCCTCTTTCAAATGAATCAAAAATCATCAAAATCAGAGTACAATTACTATATGAAACTCGGGAACGACCTAAAAAAACAGACAGTCGAATTGTATACCTCCTCCGTTCGGGGCGATGGTTTTTATTTATTTTTTCATTTATAGCTCTGAGAATAATAAATGATAAATCTTTTGTTCTTCTTATGGTCGCCATATTTGTTTTCTACACCATAAATAAAAAATAAAATAAAACGACAAACTTTTTCCTCCGTTAAAATTCTCGAAAGTGGTCCCTAACACATTTCAATTGGACGATTGATATAATTTTATTCCTAACAATTATTTTTTTATTTGTTCTTTCAGATAATTAAATAATGAAAAGGAAAATCGAAAGTCTAAATATAGCGTCCGTCGCTCCTAAGATGTCAGGTTAGTAAAATTATTAGTAATCAACTATTTTTTTCGCTATTGCCTAATAAATTTGTAAAAAAAACATTAAAACATTTTCTAGAAAATGATTCTCTGTAGAAATGATATATATGTCTTAATTATTATACTATGAAACAAGTTCAATAAAACTAACTAAAAAAAAATGTGTTTTATTACTTGGCCATCAATGGTTAAACTTGCATGCTTATTAAGTATATTTTACTTACTTGTACTATATCAAATTACAAACACGTCTTGAAATAAGAATTTTGTTCATTAAATGACTACATCCTCAAGAATCATCTTTTTTATTGAATATTAAAACAGTCAAGAATACATACCGAATCAAAATAATATATACAGGATCCTGCAGCTCAGTTCCCGTCTTCTATTGCTCATTTGTTAGTTGAGTTATGTGCTTGATACTTCGCAATCTTCATCTGTAATGTATGGCCAATATGCGAGAATTATTTTAGATTATACAGAGTGTAGCAAAAATACTGTGGCGACATGTTGATGCATTTTTTGAATTACATGCCATACCTACATTTTGTTGGTTATTGTGGTACATTTTGTGGTTATCTTCATGGATCTAATATTTTGCAACACTAGTTTTTAAAAAATTGGAAAGCAAAATTTTGAGGAAAACTTCACAAATTTCAAAACACATTATTTTCCTTACTTTAAATTGTTCCCCATATATATTTTTATGTCATTCCATTGAGAATGATGAAACTAACATTTTTCTAATTGCAAACCTATCACAATTTTGAACGCACACGAAGTTATAGACAAACATCTTGTTGTTATCAATAATTTGAATCCTCATTTGAAAATAGAAGCTTGAGTGTTTTCATATTTAATGACTTTCGTGTTTATTAAACTGTCAAGATTCTATTTGCACTTCACTAAAGTAAAAGTTGCGAAAATTGTTGGTTGTTAATTATTATTGAAAATTCCAGAAAAGCAGTAGCTTTGATGAAAGTATTCTTGTCACAGATTACAACCGAGAAGAGCTGTGTTCGGCCATAGATATTTTAGGTAATTGATAGTAGGTACCTAACAAATTGCCAATTTTCTCATTTTTTTGTTTACGGAAGAGAATCTTGACAGTTTAGTAAAAACAGAACTTGAACACGAAACCACCCTATCACCTATTTTTCAAAATGACGATTTAATCGCATTTTCTTGATAACAATAAATTTTCTTACTAGGTATAAGTTTCAATGCGTTCGGAATTGCAATAGGACTGTAATAGGAAAACTGTTTGTTTCTTATTGAATGAACCAGTTTGAAATAAAAAAAATAAAGTGCTCTGAATTTTTTTAAATTTTATTACTAAATTATGAACACACTATGAATAATAACATCAATTTAACTTAGTTAAGGGATCCAAGATGTACGAAAATAAGCAACACTTTGTATAATCGAAAAAGACGAAATAATGCGATTTTTACCATGACTGAGGTTGTATTCATTGAGATATCGATCCCAAATTTCATGTAAACATCTCGGTCAAGTTCGACAATTGGCAAAAAAAGACTTACAAACTATTTATTCTAAAGATATAATCTGTAAATATAACTTTTGTTCGAAAAAAATCCAAAAATTGGAAAAATTTAAAACCGTGAAATTTATCTATCCGCTGGCTACGAGCAGTGAGGATTTTTTATGTTAAATTCATAACAAATTAAACATTCTCTTAACATAACAGACATACAAATTAATTAATTTTGTAATCAATATTTCTGTCGTCGACCGTTGTTTATGAGAAGACAACTAATTCTGATCCCCCTAGCAAAGAAATTGTTCTCAATAGCAATAACCCTACTCCGAATGTTTTTTTAATCACTACATAGAATGTTTTTTGATATTTTTCAATCGCAACAACTTAAACACATTTAAAAAAATGGTAGGTAGGTATGTTTTGTTCGGCAATTTTATATTTCTGATGTAAAATACTCAATTGTACATTTTACTGCGAAACTGTCAGAATGAAAACTTCATTGTTTTTGGATTGTTGAAATTATTGAAATTTTCTCAAAGTTATTCGCTCTGAATTTATTTCAATATTATAAATACATAAACTTATGTAGTTTATTTCAATTGAAATGAATTGCGAAAGTTATTACTTTGCTGACTTACCCAACCATTATGATCCGGTCAAAATCTTGGTAAATCTGGTTTATTTCAGCAGACGCTTAAACTTAGATCCCGTATGTTTAAGAAGAATGTTTTTGTTCGTATATTTGTCTCTGTATCTGAATCCTTTGAAAACGGAGAAATAGTCAAGGGCACATGAAATATTTTATCTATATTTCTGATTGAGTTGTTTGTCATACGACAAATATGAATATTATAACCATTGTTTCTAACAGCATCCTGGAAATGGTCACACGAAGTAATTTTGCCTACGCAAGCCATGGATAATAACATGAAAACACATCTACACTGTTCCACAATAGTGACCATTTCTCTTTATCTTTTGAGGAGAAAATGGATAACTAAATGGAATTTGCATTAAGACGGTTGGAAAATATGTTAATGGACACATCAGATATTTATAGGATTCCATACATCCGATCAAAAAACGGTACGCCTATAGGATCACTCTGGTATATGTCTGTCTGTCTGTCCCTCTAACAGAACCTATTATCTTCGAATCTACTAAAAGGGAAATGTTGCTATTCGGTAGATACTTAGGTATGCCTTAAGCAGAGTTCGATAAGCTTAAATAAAGGAATTCTAATTCTGGGGTTCATTTTGTGGAAAGATGGAGAGACCTCGTTACGAGTACATAATTTAGATACTTTTGTTAAACTATTTCATATGATTTTTCTATGTTTCTAGTGTAAATCAAAAATATTTCGCTCAAATTTGATATTGTGCGTCGCAGGCCAGTATCAAAACTATTCATCCAATTAACGGGCTTGCATAATCACTTAGTATCGCCGTAGGTATAATACAAAATTCCCTCTTCATAAACTTGACCAAAAACATGCCACTAATAATTGTTCCTTTATAAATCTTCAGAATTCTTGAAAATTCTTTCAAAATTAACATGTGCTACTTACAAACAATACAAATCGCAATAAATCTACGCTCAATATTAATTTTATCTAAGCCCTAATGGCAAAAACTTTCTCCCTTTCATTTATTATTTGTAGAGATAAGATTCTTCAAAAATAGGGTGTCACTTTGACTCACTAATTGTCCCGAAATTAACCCCACAGCAAACAAATTAATCGCAGCTTTTAGGCCTCGTTATAAAAATGTGACGTCCTAATCCTCTCTGTGACGGTGATTAGGAACAGCGGCGTAGGGCATATTTTATCAAAGATATACATAATTTATCAGCTGCCCTCAAAATATGGTCGCAGCCCTAAATACACTTATATAATAATAATAATAATAAAAGTTATATTTCAAATGTAAATAGCAATATAGCAACACGAACTTCACGTAGAATTCAATAATAATTGTAATAATATAAACCCACAAAAGCTTGTTTCCTTCTATGCCGCTGTCCTGCGTCTCTTCCCAAATTCTTTTAGGGGAGAGAAAAGACTCGAAGGGGGTCAATGCGGCATAATATCGCAAAAGGCCGAGGCAGTAAACTTAATCCGGTCCCAGATGTTGAAGCTCCACTCTCAAATCGTTCTAAAAGTTATTCAATATAAAAAGAAGTTCGCCGCAAGATTTAATAGGAATTTGTTCATCAATTCGCATAGCATAGTGCAATATCCATCTTCTGAGCGGAGCACTTTTATTGGCCTCCATCGAAACTGGGAGGGGAAGCCTTAATCGGTCGGGGAAAATCTGCTGTTGTCTCACAAAGTTGGCCATTCTCCATTTTCTGCGTCTTAATAAAATGGGGATCAGACGATATTTCCTGTCGAGTTTGTTGTATTAGATGATATGATTGGATAATAGAGTTGTTTTTCTATGGGCAACTTGTAAAACTCTGGGAAAATTCGCCTGAATAGATCTTATCTATAATTTTTGAATCAGCACTAATACAAAGTTACACTAGATGTTGAAAAAGCAGGAGTCAATTAAATTTTTGACTGTATATCCATGTCTACAATAATTATATCTAGGATAAAATAGTCTCCTGCATAAGATCATGATTTTTTTCACTTAACACAGACAGCCGTATTCAGAATCAATCGTAGTGCGGTACTCGTTTAGTTTGATACTAAAATTGTCTCATTTGATAGTATCGTTACCGTAGTAACTAACAAACCAACTAAACTAGTTCCGAAATAAGATTGACAATGAATACGGCTGAAAGAAATTTTGGTATCACAATGTTTGGTTTTTTATTTATAAGAGCTGTTTCAATTTTGCATCACGTTGGTCCGGTACGACTATAAATAATTAACCTTAGTTTTAATTCATACTTACTTGTATTGCTTTCATAGTTATTTGGCCTTTTACCTCGGGAAAATGAAAGTCAAATAGACGTAGCGTCGAATCCCAAAAAAAAAAACACATTTTACAAAATAACTCTATAACCAAGAGTTCAAAGTGGAGTAGATCTATCCGCAGAATTTGACCAATTATTTTCCAATACCTAACAATTGGAAATCAATAATTGGTCAACTTGTTTACTTTAACGACAATATGTGCACCATAACATAGGTACACTTAATTAGCGTCGTCAATATTCAAAGCCCTAGATTGATCATCATTAGCATTTGGAATAATTATCTATGTAAAATTGAATTCCTGAAATCGTATCCTCAATAACGTTCGTATCGGGTTTCACTTGAAATTTTTATAACTGTTTTGAAATAATATCACAAAAAGCAATAGGCACCAAGCTTTCACAGATCCTATCTGGTTTTTCATAGAAATTTAATAGAGACATCAATATAGTAACCTGTAAACAAATCTTCAAAGGCGTACAGTTGTCAAAGTGCTAATTATATATCATCAAAGTTAAAGAAGATTTGTTATTATTCTAAAAAGCAACAGTAAAATATGTCATTAAACATAATAATGAATAAACATTCATCTGACAGATGTCCTAGAATAAAATTTAAACAGTGTTCACACATGTCTTGTATCGCATAAATTTTATTCCCCATTTTATTAAGGTTCATAAACTTCATAGAAAAAAATATACAATGGAATTTTAAATATTGAGAAAAGGAAATAAGAAAGAGGTTCATTTACAATAATCAAACAATTAAATATTATCTTGAGGTTCAACAGGAACTCTGTTCAGTAGTGTTCAGAATTGTACTGCTCATACGTTTTTCTATAGTTTTGAGCTCAAATAAGAGATAGACATGCCCGATACAGTTCTGAACCAAGTTTTCTTAAACCTCAAACAAAGCCATTAGGTAGGTAAATAGTATAGATAGATACTGTAAATGGGATAAGTCATAGTTGTAAAGGTATAAACATATAAACAAGTCTAGATAAAATGTGAGTAAAATAAGTTTCACTTATTACATTTTAAGAGAAAGTTGTCAGGAATAAGAAAATTACGATCGCGAATTGCTCACCATACAGTTTCTACAATGGATATTCAATATTAATCTATGCAGTACTTTTTGTTTCATGGAAATCCTGTTTGATTCATTAACTAGTCCCCGGACAGAAATATTATGAAAGATAATCGAGTAAAATTTAAATTGATAACAGTGAATCTGTATTTAACTTACACTCAAAAGAATTTTGTCGAATTGACTAATTCCAAACATTTATTTTGAACTGAGTTTGAGGTTATGTCGACTTCTTGATGAATTCAAAAATTGCATGCATATTGTTTTGTTTAAGTTGACAATGAGTCTGTTCTTATTACACAAGGCATTAAATTCCGGTTGAACTAAAATTTTACATTCACAAAATATGTACCTATAGATAGACTTCTGGCACCAACCAGCAACAATAGAAATAATTTTATTTTGTATTTTTCAGTACCTACATCATTTTATAAAGCCAGCCCTAGTTTCTGTAAAAGTATACTCATTTATTTCACATTTTTTAACGTTTAGATATTCATCAAATCTTTGAAACTTCACTTATATTCAAAGATTTGAAATGGCTATTGCTGTCATTCGGACACCGTTAATGTTTTTGAAAAATGCTGCCAGATATGGCCCCTTCTTAAATTTAGCCATCTCTTCCATCTTCCATTACTCCTCTTTGAAATTAACTTCAATTTTATTAGTTGCATACTTTTATTTATTGATGAATAATTGATACCTTATTTTCAAAAGAATCTAATTTCACTACTTGATAATCATGAAAATTCCAGTAGAACTAATAGATATCTGTGACATGTAGATATTAACTGATTATTCATACAGATGTAAAAAAAGATATGAACAACGATAATAAGGTGCAATACATAAATGCAAATAAATAAATGTTTACGTATATGCGTGTTTGTGCATGCCTTCTCTGGAGAAATACTCTTAAATTGTAAATTTTATTTGACAAGATTGATGAAAAGATCAATTCCACAACCTTTGAATTGGAAACTCTAGGAATGTGCAAGATTGTTACCATCACTGATCACTGATTATAAGGGTAAGTTCAACAATCTTAATAACTAAAGAAACACTCAAAAAATGGGAAAAAATATTTTCTTCAAAAGATAGTACCGGCTTTATTAGTTGATGCACTGAAAAACTCAAAATAATGTTAATTTTATTGATATTAGTAATTTTGAAGTTAGTGCCAAAACCAAAGTCTATATTTACTCACAACTGCACAACTCCAAAATTACTAGCACGGATAGAATTAACCATATTTTGAGTCTTGAAGTAAATCAACTCATAAAGTTTTATTTTTTGTGAAAAATATTCATGGCTATATCTTCCAATGAACACGGACACTAATAATAATTCAGTTGTTTACACAACAGTAGGTATATAGTTGTCCACTATGCCGCCATAGCCATAACGATTCGCATAACCATTTGAGCAGCCACCCTGGACATCTAGATGTTATCTTTACTCGTGATAGAAGGCATTTTGGAGGTTTATGAAAGTCCGTCGCTGGCCACTTAACCATTCCCGCTACGTATATGGTAATGGCCGCTCATGGTTATTGTCCTGCACGGTTATGGACTAAGGACTAATAACGAGTCGGCAGTAAAGTCCGGGATAACATCTTGGAACCGGAGAGAGCGGGGATATTAAAGGTTAAATGTTTCCAGGATGTGGGGATGGGGAGAGACTGGCTGGGATTATACGCTACCAAGATTGACTGCTTGGGTTCGATCTAAGAGAAGTAAAAGGGACCTTGGAGAAAGGGAGATCTGCATCATACGAATCTTATACCTTCAAGATAATCAATATGTATTTGGATGAGTTTTATATTTATTTATAAATCAAAAATGAACCCAGTGCGGCAAAATTTACTAATCGCCTAATTCACCCTTTTTGATAGTGCAACGCATTATAGAATTTCCAAAGAAGATTTTTGAGAAACAACGGATTCCAAAAATTACTCTATCAATTGGCACCTGACTGATATTGCCTGATCTTTTTGAGTGACTTCACGAGAGGAGAAGATATCCAATTTAAAGTGCTTAAATATTGTACTTTTCAATATTATATTCATCTAATAAGTGGGGCCCGATTTTTATCAAAATTCTATTTATGTATACGGTGGACAAATCTCGATGAATTTATGTTTTATGCTTTCTATCAGTTTGAAATTACTTTAAAATCCAGCCAATGGATCCTACTCTGAAAGGTGTTCGAAGAATGTCAGAATATATTTTCCATAACTTCACAAATGAATAAGATACAAGCAGGTATTATCTCAATACGCACAAAATTTGATTTTAGTTCATAACTCGAAAACAAAAGACGATTACTAATTCTTATTTTCACCCTTTAGTTTATTTTTGAGTTTTTTTATTTCTATGATTACCCTATAAAAGCATCGATATTTGTCCACCCTGTACCTTCTATTCAAATAAAAGTGTAAAACTAATTCCAAAATACACGGAAAAACTGACTTTAGTAACGTAGGTACCTAAGAGGCTTGCAATAGAATATAAAAGTTGAAAGAAAGCAACAAGGAAATACGATTATTAGGAAAGTTAATGAACAATAAATAAGTCGATGCATTAAATGGAGATACACTTTATTAATTTAATTTTATATTACTCTTTTCATCAGGTTCTGAAAATGTTATTTTAAACAATTTGACACCAAAATGTTAAAGGAAATGTGTTATTATTAGCGACGTACCTATGAGGCTTGAAATACAATATAAAATTCGAAAGAATGCATCAAGTAAGTAGGGTTATTAATGAAGTGAATATAAAATAGTTAGATGCATTTAATAGAGATAAACTTTCTAAATTTATGTCCATATCACTATTTATCGGGTGTCCATTTAATATGAACTCCTAATTTTAGTAATTCTAATACCTACTTATATACTATTAATGTAATGAACAGTAATAAAGCTCGTAACATTTCAACAGTGTCTACTTGAAGCTCATAATCGTTCTTTTATTTGAAAGAAGAGTGCTGAGAAATAATCCGATATTAAATGTTTCAAAAATACTAAAACTTCACTCATAAAGGGAGACCGGGCGAATTGTGGTACAATATGGAAAATTGTATCTAACAAGATAGATAAACAGATTATCTCGAACATTAAAATCATTTTTCGAGTATTTAATGCGCTTATAATTCAGTGCACTTACAGAAACTTCAAGATTATTGCTGCTAAATTCTGAATTACTGAATAAAGGCAAATGTTCAATTTAACAGAAACTGGGACCGCCTTTATTCGATTATAAAAATACAAAATAATATTAATTCTATAGCTGCTACCCAGTGATTTTAAAGTTAATACCAAAATACTTATATCTACTCCCTATTATCCGAATATTACGCAAACAAATACTTGATGCACTTGAAAAATGGCAAGCTTAGATACCTAATGATACTGGAATAAAAATACTTAGGTATAGAAAAATAAAATGAACCAAAATTTTTGATTGCTTTTTTTGTGCTGATAAACTGAGTTATTCAAGTCTGTAGTATGAGAACTAAGGTTTATTAGAGTTTTGACAGTTTGTAGATAACATATTTGGATTTGCTTTCACTTACTAGACCAAGATCTATTCGACCTACAAATATTGGTAGTTGTTCTCCTGAATTTGTTGAATTAGTTAATACTAAATACAATTTAAGTCTTTTTATATTTAACTCCAACCATCTTCTTTCAAACAATAAAATTTATTTCCTAGGTACCTAACTTTCGGTATTATCAAACAAGTTTTTGTTTGTAAAATTTTAAGAAACATTTATTAATTCACACTGAAGTTTACCTTGCGCTCTCGTAGAACAACTGATTTTCTGAAATCATAGTACTCATTCAAATTTATAAAAAATATTTGAAACCAGCGTGAAAAAAACAAAACTCGACAACTGAACCTAAAATCCACAGACAATTGTCAAAAATTTAGAAAAACGAATGGTGATACAGACATTGTTGCTTTGACGACTTCTTATGTTAGGCAATACTTAAGTGTTTCATTTTCCACAACTGTTAATATTTCTAGTCTAGTCTAGGCTGTTTACATTTTGACCGACGAACCCCGAACGGAGAAGGTATACAATTCGACTGTTTGCTTTCCTTTTGTTTGTTTGTTTGCGCTTTGTACATAGTACACGTATTCCGATTTTGATGATTTCTGATTCATTTGAAATAGGAGGCTTGAGAAAGGGTCCCATATTCATGAAAACACAAATCCGGAAAAGTTTAAATTGAACATTTTTTCAGAAGTTACGGTTTTCGAAATAGAAGCATGTTAATTTCTCAAATAAATGTATTTTTGCTATGTGCAATGGGCAAGTTCTTTCGAAAATTGAAAATCTGTGGGTACCTACTACATTAAAGACCTAATTATTTAGCAACATTTACACACATTTTTTCTTTAGAGTTATGGTTATTGAGTTACAGCGGTGGTAAAATGGTAACATCAAAAATACTTGGGTATTTCCGCAGCGATGTTTTGAGATCTCAATAATAATAGCAACTACAAGCAAAGAATAAACGTGGATCCTATGATAATATGATCTTCATTGGTATTAATGCAAGTTCAACGATTGTCGTGACTAATGTTACACTCAAAAGTGTGAAATAAATATTTTTTACAAAAAATTGGACCAACGTTATTAGTTGGTGCTGGTACTTGTCAAGTTGGTGCCAAAAGTTATCAATTTAACTGCAACTGCACACCTTCAAAAGTAACAGCACCAACATAAATAATATTATTTTGTATTTTTCAGTGCACCAACTAATAACGTTGGCTCAATTTTTTTTAGAAAATATTTATAATAATTTTGAATACCAGACCATAAAGACTTCCTTAAAATGATGTATTCAAAGAACACTTACGCTACGTTTATATTATGATATAGATTGAAACGGGAATAGTATTCCTGTTTTTTCATATCTTTCTGCTATCTCTTGGAAACTTTTAAAGACAACTTCGTTTGTTTTGGACACAGTTGAGAAAATAAGCTGCTATAATAGCACCTTAAAATCATTGATGTTTATCGAACATCGTTTTGGAAGCGCTTATTTTCCATTAAATCCAAACATCCGTCGATAAATTATCTGGCAACTACAACCAAAACTAACACCTAGTCCCGTCACCCGCCACGATTTACATATATCCAATTAACTTTTGTATCTTTTTCATTGAAAAATATTTACGATAGAATTCTTGACAGAGTTGAGGCAATATAATTGTAAACAAATTATCGTTTCGGATAAATCACATGATTTCGTGCAGCTTCTTATAGTCCAAGAGCAAACAACCGTTTACCATAAGAAAAAAGAAATCAATAATTTATATTATAAGCCATCCTCGCTTCTAATTTTCAAAATAAAAGAACCTTTCTGTAAATAATTTTGAGTTCGTTCAGAAATGCGATAAGGTTGTATTTATATAAAAATGTTTGTTTGCCACTAAATTTTGAACGATCTGTGAAGAATTCTGTCAATCTTATTTAGTTAACAACTCTGCTTCAATCAGTATACGATACATGATTTTATCACAGAGCTGCTATTTATATGTTTATTAATTCTTTAAACCAGTGGTGCAAAACATTTTTCAATTTATTTTATTTCAAGGTTTTTAAAATGTATGTTAAGTAATTGGTAAAGTGTCAATAAATAATTTCCCGAGATGGGAATTATGTTACAGATTCAGTTTTCAAAATAATTAACACATTATTTACCTAATAACTGCGCCTTAGAAGATAGAAGAGCTTAGATGCAAAACCCTGTACAAATATTAAGATCAATATGGATAATCTAAACCAATATTAATGAAAATTTAAATCTTGTTTCTTGTAATTATTTATAATTAATTTTGAAGATAAGTACTAATTCAATTTCAACATTTAATTGAAATTTATGTTGTTATAGATAAAGACAAAACATTTATACTGAACTGTCATTACTCTCATTTGGTCAATGTATTAATTCTATATGCTATATGTAAAACTCCCTTAGTTGTTTAGTTTGTTTAATAAAAGAAAATGATGAAAGTGCAGCAGATAGAACTCAGAATGTACAAACTGTTTATGTCACTGAAATCTTGAAATAACGGATCAAATCTTAAAATATGTAGGTAACGTAATTCTTGAAAACTTAAGATAATCTGTACTCAAGAACTAGCTATTAAAATATATCTATTTGAGTGGGAAACACGGAATGGAATAAGTTCACTATTTAAATTATTGTGCATATTAATAAGTTCGGAAACACTTCAATTTCAGATCGAAATGTAATATTAATTTGCAACGAAAAAAATGTATTCCCAGATTCAGCTCAGCCACAAGTGAAAAATTATAAGCCTAAAATTTTTAAAATGGATGTGAATGCTTGTGATACATCATTTGAAAGTTAACATTAAAAAAATTTAATAGTAGCAGCATCGACTGACAGTAAAAACTCAAATAATGCAGTTTAGTTCTCGATATTGTAGTAAATATGTTTTACAAAAAATTGGACCGACTTTAGATATTAGTTGTTGAAAAATACAAAATAATATTAATTCTATTAGTGCTGGTACTTTTGTAGTTGGTGTCTGCAACAACAAACAACAACGGAACAACTTCAAAATTACCAGCACCAATAGAATTAATATTATTTTGAATTTTTCAGTGCAAAAACTAATAAAGTTGGTCCAATTTTTGTAAAAAAATATTTATTTCATATTTTTGAGTGTAACATTAGTCAGGAAAATTGTTGAACGTTCACTAATACCCAATAAGATTTAGGCTTAGCTTATACCTACCTGTTATTCATTATTCAGAGATCTCAAAACATACGTATACATATATACCTAAGTACATATATTTCAGACTTTACTGCTGTAACTCGGAAACCATAACTCAATTTAAATGTTGCTACATATAACCTTTTCTTTAATTTGGCCGTGTCATATTTTCAATTTTCGAAAAAATTTGCTGTTCCACATAGCGGAAATACGCATACCACATATTTCAGACAGGTATTACCATTGCGAAAATTGGAAACTGTAACTTTTGAAAAAATCTTCGTTTCCGTATATGGTCCCATGTTTAAGTCTGCCTTCTCAGATTTTCAATTTTCGAGAAAAATTTCCCCCTTTCGCCCTCTTTGAGGGCGGTTTTTAGAGGAAAGAAGATTTCAGATGTGAGTTTTTATAAATAAAGAACCATTTTCCAACTCTCCTCTTTCAAATGGAACAAAAATCGTCTAAATTAGAATATACGTTTAGTATGCAATACGCGCGAACAGCTATAAAAGAAATAAAAAAGCAAACATACAACCGAATTGTACACCTTCTCCTTTTTTGAAGTCGGTTAAAAAAACAATAATCGTAATGTATGAGATGTGCAAATACTTGCCTTAAGCTAAATTTTAGGTAGAAATTATATTGCAGTCAATTTCGATCAAAAGATTTGATTTTGTCTTAAATATATCTTTTGCAATAAATTTTAAAATAGTACCTAACATTTTTATTTTTGGAATGAGGGGACCTTGCAAATAATGTACATAACAAGACTCTAGGTATTTCCCATGTTTTTAAATAGGTTCAATTGAGAGATGGCTTTTTTCATATAAGAATTGTCTATCTAAAATTACCGAGTATAGCTTTTTTTATAAATATGCATAATTTTTGTACTTTGAATTAATTTTGTCTAACTTTCGAAGTAATTTGATTTAAGGTTGTTTATTTATGAATTTACGTATACCTATTATTCAATTCCGTCAGATTCCATTTATATTTCCTTGTGAATATGTTAAATGGAGAACGAATAAATCTATCTATCTATCTATTCTGTATAGGTATATACATTTAATTGACATTCTAGTCACATAATACTCTTGTACTTGAAACAAAAATTTGTTGCCTAATCTCAATATTTTATAGAATGTGTTGGCCCTTGGACTAATGGAATGCTTCTCGTCCCTCATGGGCACGCATGGTGACCCGCTACCGCCCATTCATGGATACCGCTGAGTGAATATGGGACCGCATTCTTGGGGCGATTTTCAATGGGCTCTTCACTCGTTTAATTGATATTCGGGTATTGATCGTAAACTTTGGAAGATTATCTGCGGTATTTGGACGACACGTGCCCATCCGTACGGTTGGCAATAAACACCAGAAGCCATGATAATTATTTTGGTAAAGTAAATGTGAAAATCAGAAGGAACAGTAACGACTGAAATATAAACAAGTTATATTAAAATGTACATTTATGGGAGAGCTGCCTTAGACATTACTTGATTTTCTGTCGTGAGACAAATTGTATAAATTATTATGCACAGTGGGAATGTAGTTAATGTCCAAGTTCACATTCAATCAATATTTATATATAATGAGTAATAAGTTGATCTGGATAAATTTTTACGCTTTTGGTCTTTCAAAACACTCCACTTTCACGATTGAATGAATCTTAAAAATGATCGAATAGTTTTCTTCGACATCATTCGAAAACTTGTGTTTTCTAGTCTCTATATGCTTTATTAGGGTTCCTCACCAAAATGGCGAGAACAGGACCCTGTTACTGAGACTCCGCTGTCCGTGCATCCGTCCGTTTGTCTGTCAGATGTCTGTATATCATGAACAGTAACACGTAAACAGTTTAATTTTGCTGTTACAATGATACAAAACATATTTAAAAACGTTTTTCACTATCGTACAAAAACTTAATACAGAAATCAGTCGTTGACTGACTACGAAAAGTTTGAATAATCATTGTGATTGATTTTGTTGTTTGAAAATGACGGCCTTCAAAATTTTTAGACTCATTTCACAAAAGATTCTCTACGATTTAAACGGTATTGAAAATATTTTTAGATTGATTCATACGATTTTTTGTGAATTTTTTTTTAATTAAAAAAATGAATTAATGAATTCAATATATTAAATATGTAATATTCAAATCTCCGCTGACCGTCAGATTATTTTTATACTATAAAGTATTTAGGCACGGATACCCTTAGGATTCCACTCTTATCGATCAACTAGGTAATTTGTAGTGTGTACCTCGAGGGACACACCCATTAGGTATGCTGTTTACAACTCTCAATTCTCTGGAGTAGTCAGCTGCCTTGTAGTCATTTTTTTATGGAAACGAGGACCTATAAGTTTACAGAGGAACATATAGCTGGTTCAAAATATTTATCAAACTAACTCTATTTGTTGAGAAATTTGAATTTTAACAAACAATTTGGTAGATGGTGATACGAAAACATAAAGTCATAAAAAGTCGTGAGTATGGAACCCTTCTACCTCAGAGTCCTACTCGCACGTAGAACCAGTCCGAACACCAACCCAGATCCATCCACCCAGAGAGAACAGTATGAGAATTTCTCCTACACATGTCTTAGAGATTTTCCGGTATGGAACCCTCCACCTTTGAGTCACCATACTGATAGACTCTAACAAAATATTCCAGTGATATACTACACACAAATATAGCGAAAAATCGACGAAAATTCAGCCATAGAGCTCAGAGATATTTCTTTGGTTATTACTGGTACAGAACCCTCCATCTAGGAGGCCCTGTTACACATTCAGCCACTACCATATCATTTCAACAAATTTTACAAACATTCACGGTAAAAAGACCATTAAAATCCAACCCTAAAGTTCAGAAATATACAACTTTCAGGTACGGAACCCACCACATAGAGTCCCACGGACAATAAAAGGTAGCCTATGTCTTTTCTCAAGGTTTAGTCTATCTCTGTGCCGAGTTTCATTTAAATCAGTTCATGTATTTAGGCGTGAAAACGTAACAAACAAACAAACTCGCTTTCGCATTTATGATATTAGTTAGGATCCAAGCTTAACTCAAATAGCGTTCGTTCATAGTTCTGAACGCGGTTTCAATGTAGATATTAAAGACAATAACACGCAGTTTCACATGGGTAAAATTATCAACTTTCCGGATGGAGCAGCTAATCTGGCCATTCGAATGCAGCCACCGTTTATAGCTCCAGATGCGTTCCTTCAAAGCACATTTGCCTATATGTGCGAGAGTACAAAGGCATACAAAGCATAAAGCCGAAATTTATCTCGCTCATGCTGCCGCACTGCAATGATAATACAGTCTGGTCGTATTTTAGTATATATCTATATATGTTATAATATGTAAGCGTCTACGTTTGAAGTGGTCGAACAGACAGACCCTACACGCCACATCCGCAGATAGTGGTCCTATAGCATCTTTTAACCTGTTATCAGAAAATTACAGCAGCCGAGTATGGGGAACATCAAAGTGAGGTGAAACGTTTATCGGGATACTTTACCTCTGTACACATGTTTAACACGCTTTAAATTCTCATCTCAAACGATGCCGAATTATATTATAACTATATAGAATGAACAAGGAAGCTCATATTCGATCTGTAAGTAATGAGACTAAAATGCATGGTTTGAAGTCATCGAAAAGGACAAATAGTTAGAAGAAAGGGATTCTTGAAATAGATTTTTGAAAAAAGTTTTATCTAAAAAAATGTTCCGTGCCAAGAGAGACAACATTAGTTACATACAATTTTGACATAGGAAGTACAGTTTAGACAGAATATGAATAAACAGAAAATTTTACAGTTCACTTGAGCATAACTTTTTTCCTGTTTTTTCTGGGATGCGCAATATAACTGGTATAATACCTACACAGAATAGAAGAAACAATGTTGCATTTAAAGAAATGGATCGTATTCGAGGACGCAAATTATCATATATGCATCATCCTTTCTGAAAATTATACTTGAATACTGCAAGATGTAGGAACTATTTAAAATGAGATATATTTGAGGTTCACCCAGTGTCACAGAAACTAAATTTGTAGGATGAATTTTATTTATAGCAACTTTTTTTAGTTTCATGAAACAATAAAACAATTTTGTATACCTCCTCCTTTTGAGAAGTTGGTCAAAAAGTTGAGCAATATTGTTCAAACTGCATTTCCTAGTCAATCATACGTCATCAATTTACTGATATAAATACCTAATTGTATTGAAAGATTGTGGATGGCAGACAGTTTTTTTTTTCATTTCCAGTCCCTCTTCCAATTTAAATTTCATTGCAGATAAATTTTCATGCTCCATTCGAAAAATGAAAAAGTGATAGATACTTTAGTGGAAGTAACATATTACATCACTTGGGAAACAAATTTCGCACTGTCCGTCCAGAGATTTGACACGTCTACCATACAGAACCATCCAGTGGAGAATATACACAATCTGGAAACATTCAACCGTCAAAACCGATAACTAGATAAAAGCGAGTGGCGCTTGGGCAGTTTTGCTGTCATAGAACTTGAGCGTCCGATGTCTGAACAATTACCACAAAAAATCTCGGTAGAATCCAGCATGACGGCTAACCTGATTCAATTTAGCTTCTGTAGGTATTGTTGCTGTACACCACATACAGTTCGACCCCAAGATTTGTTTGCTGCGTTATAAATCAGATTCTCGACAATACCGATATCCATTATCGTTTGCTTGTATCCGTAACCGAGGCGATTGCCGCCCCCAATGAACCTACAACAGAGACGTACTGGCACATGCAACACATAAATGTTTGAGTACCTAGAATTTTAGAACCTGATGAAAATTCCATATCATCGTTTTGGCGTTCACACTCCACAGTACAATACTATTATAACGAAATATGTAATATGATAAGAGATGATCTAGAAATTTTAACGAATTTGATGATACCTACATATCTTTAAAACATAAGTATCCTTACTTTATTTTCAGGAATATGTGTGTAGGTACTATTTTTGTTTTATTGATAATTTTCAAGGCATACTGGGTGGAAAAGTGATGGTACCAAGTATGGTAGGGGTACGTCAAGTAGTTTGAAAGCACTGAGCAGAAACCACTTTTAAATAAAACACCCTTTACTCTCACCAACGAGTCACATTCTCTCCCTATGAAATTTGATTTCAATCTTCAAATTTCAACGCAAATATATATATATCTGTCTCTTTTCAGCCGTTGCCCGTTTTCTGACGTCGTGACTCGTTCGTGGAGGTGGCATAGTGATGCTTCGCCATGCTTTTCTGTCTTCTACAGTATGCATCACATACATACATTCGTGTGAAGTCCTTTATTTGGTCTATATACCTCACCACATGACCAAAAAATTTAAGTATGCGTCGCTGGATTGTCGGTAATAATCTCTCAGTGTAGCGTATTTTTAGTTCCCCTGAAATGGATGCGTTGGTAAGGTACGCTGTCCAAGGTATTCTCAGCATTCTCCGGTAGCATATCATTTCAAACGCCTCAATTATTCTTCGGCATGCAGCTTTTAGGGACCAGGATTCCGAACCATACTCTGCAATAGGGAACACTAGGGATTTCACAAGCCTTGTTTTAGTTTCTTTGCGGATGCGGTGGTCTTTCCAAATTTTGACCAGTCTGCCAAAAGCCTCCTTCGCTATCCCAATTCTTCATTTGATCTCTGGTTCTAAGCCACCCCTATTTCTTATAAACGTGCCCAAATATAACTTCCTCTTTATCCTCGAGGTCAAGGATTTGCTGCAATGCTAGAGGGATCGTTCCTGCCGGGTCTATAATCACCAGGTGGCACTTAGATCTATTTAGTCGCCGTCCGCAGTCCGCATATTAATTTTACAAACACGCTGTTGAACTGATTAGGATTCTATTGATTTATTCATTCTAATACTCAGTGTATTTTATACCATCAAACAAAAGTGAATATTCTCGAAAAGACAGTACGAACATTCAGTTAACAATCAAAAACACCTACTTTCCAGCTACGATACAACCTCTTAAGGCCCATTATCAATTTTCCGTTACGGTTCTGTTGATCGCGGAAAGGGAACCTAGAGCGTTATTCAATTGTTTTTATAGAGCCGGAACGTGCGCCTCTAGATTGATTGTAATTGCACACATATTACAAGTCAAGTCGAAACATGCTGCACTTGCTAATACAATTATAGGCTGAATGGACGGACGCTGACTCGGAGGATTTTGCTTTTGTAGGGGGTTGGTGCGCGGACTCGGTGACGGTAAATTTGAGGGATGGGTGAAGGCGCAGGGTATATCATAAATCTCACCATAAAGTGTACAGGGGGATGTCATTCGAATCGCTCGAGTTATTTGATAGGTGAAAGATAATTGACATGGATTTTTTTCCCGAGTTGGTTGCTTTATACATGGAAAAAATGACGGATGAACGAAGTGAAATTTTATTGCTTTGAAATATTGAATGTCATTATGAGGAAGCACAAAATTTGTAATTGAATAAGCTACATGTAGGTATAATACTTCTTTTTATTTTGTTTTTGGCTCAAAATTTGAAAGGCTCTAATCTAATCTAATTATTATCTGTTATTGACCAAAAAACATTATCTATTTTTTGTGGGAGAAAATGTTTTATATTCATTTGAAATAGAATAGAGAATCAAGGAAATTATTCCCAGAAGAAATGACACAATGGGAATTCTGAATAAGTAGGTCATGTGATACTCATAACAACTATCCTGTTTTTGATATAGTTTCGTGATATAAAAAGTTTCTATAAGAAGTTATCAATTCAAAGTAAATAGTTACTTCTTCCATTATTTCTGTACCTAGCAATTTGTGTCTAGTAAATAAAATACCACAATTCAAGAACCAAAGTAGATATTAGATCGAGATTAAATTACATTATTAGATAGTAGTGATTCCGAGTGGAAACAATGGATGTGCAAGTAGAATTATAAAATGTTAGATAAAAAGTACCTCTCAGTATATATAGAAACGGTAATGAAGCTGCCTCAGGCCGGTTCATCCGCGTTTTTTACACAACAAACATTACCTGAAATATTCTTTTTTCGTACACTAAATTAATTAACCCATTATCAGCTCCTCGTGATTGCCCAGAGGGTGTTAGTACTAGGTAAAGCGGGTACCATTATAGGTAGGTAATTAAGTGGACGTACTTCTGCAAAATGTCAAAAAACGTGCTCGAGAATAACTGATCCCAATACCTCAAATCTAAAGGCAAGAACTGATGGGCGCTTGACTCAACTTTGTAGTTAATATTCTTGAACGTTTGTCCGTTGAAAACATATTCGATGGCGAATATCAGAGGCCTCTAGGTATAAATATTCTTCCAATAAATCAAGAAGACGATCATTGAAACAATAAGATTTTATTTACAACTAGGCGATGGACAAGAAAAGAATACAGAATACCAATTTTAAAGATTATAGACGCTGAAAATGGGTTAATTAATGCAGTCTACGAAACAAGAATATTTCAGGTTTTTTAAGTGTAGGTATGAAACACGTAACAAGAATGAACCAAACGTGAAGAAGCCGATAGGATTATAAAGAAAATTGAAAAACAAGGTGCGATTGAGCCCTCGATGGCTCCGCTGTTGTAACTCGTGATACTAGTCAAGAAGAAGGTTTTTTTCAACACAGTTTGTGCAAACTATCGGCTGCTGAACAGCGTTAGTAAAAAGGACAGATAATGAGAATTAATGACATACTTTAGCTGGATCGAGAATGCTTTCTGCGCTCGATTTAGAAAACGGCGAAGAGAGGTTCCGGAAGAAGAAAGAATTTATGTGTGTGACAATGGGGAACTGTTTAAAAAAGATTTCCTGGTAAACTTTCTTAGTTTATTTGAAAGATTTAGTTTTTTATTTTTTGAAAGATTTATTCGATGCAATGTGTAGGTTAAGGTCAAGTTGAAATGAACGTTCCTAACTGAATTTATCGATGAGAAAGAACCCATATAGTTCATGAAATAAGAAAACAAACATTATTGAATATGCCTATCTGCCAAGAAAATACTAACTCAAATGCCAGCGGTAATCACCCAGTTGATATTTTCTTGTAAAATCGTTTATAATATAGAAATATTTCTTTACCGAAAATTGAACTGACTTTATTAGTTGGTACACTGAAAAATACCAAATAATATTAAATCTATTGGTATTGTTAGCAAATTCAGTCCAATTTTTTGTAAAAAAAAATTTTTCACATTTATTATAAGTCATCAAAATCATTCAACGTTCACTAAAGAAGAAACAACGTTGTTTATACTTATTCAATTCAAGATTTCAAAACATCGCGGAAATACACACATTTCAGACTTTACCACTACTGTAACTTGGAGACGTATAATTCTTTAAAAACTTTCAGTCCAGTTTGAACATTGGTCTCTTTTTTAATTCGGTCCTCTCAAATTTTCGATTTTCGAACAAAATGGTCCCCTCCACTCCCTTTGGAAGAAGTTTTTGGGGGATACGACAAGTTGAATGTAGATTTTTTTGTCAATGGGACCAACTCTCAATTGTCCTCTTTCCTATAAAAACCGAATCATGAAAATCGGAGCACTCATTTACTATTTAAAAGGCGTGAACAGCCATATAAAAAAGCAAACAGTCGAATTGTATACCTCCTGTTTGAAAGTAGGTCGACTCTCCGTTTCTTTCGTCTTTCCTCCATTTCCGAATTTCATTTGATAAAGTGATCTAATAATAAGTGTATTAGCTGATACTTGATAGAAATCCATAGCAAATTTAAATTAATTAATCAATTTATATCAATGAACACAAGAGCTCATTCATATACCATAAGACTAATTCAAACTATTGCAATACATCTTAGAAATGATAAAAATCGCAGATTTAATGATTATTTCGAAATCTTACATACCAAAAGAGAGGATTACCTAAAATTGAATTTACTTGAGTCAATAGAAATTGATAAACGTAAACGTTGAGATAATCTCCTCAATAACTATCCTTACTATTAAGGAAGGCACTTATGCTGCATGCCCACCAGTGTACTAATTAACGTCTATAACAGTTTAGTGCACTCACACGTATGTCACAATCTAATTTTATGGGGAAATTTCATAGATGCCAGAAAAACTCAGAACAAAATCAAACGAAAAATGTTCAACCTGGATTACAAGCAAACTTTTAAACATCAGCCTATGTCTTTCTACAGCATATATATTTATTACTGTATTTTATATATGAAGAAAAACTTTAACACATTTGAACTCAACTCATCAAACCATAATTATGCTACCAGGAATTTTGATGATTTATGTATACCAAGACACAAAACTACAAAATTAGAAAGTAGCTTTAGATATATGTGAGTGAAAGTTTACAATAAACTTCTAACAACCATAAAAAGTATAGATTCTTTCAATATTTTCAAAAAGAAAATCAAGCCACTGATGACGAATAAATTATAGTGTAGAAGAATACCTCCATGATTTTAAACTATCTTATTATTGAATATTTATTCGTGTTATAATTTGATTATAATCTAAATGATTTTTTTACTATATATGTATAATATAATTTGCTTTGTACTAATTTTAAGAATATTTAAGATACACTCCTTAGGGTGAGTGATTGACCTGTCCTATACTGTTGAAATATCACAAAGGATAAATAAATATTTCTATTCTATTTCTATCCCCTTATCATTTAGTTAGTACTGGCATTTGAGAAAGGCACAGTGTGATGAAACAATGTTCATGTTTAAACAATATCAGGCGTATTCATAATCGAAACTTAGTACGCTACTAAATTAAGTGTGAAGGTCTAACCTTAAATTAGGTTTATGACCCTTATGTCAGTGTTATGGTAGGATAGTGTTTTGTTTTTTTATTTTTTGCTAGTATCGAACTAAGAATGGATTATGAATACGCCTGTATGTAATTTAGTGATCTAGTTTAAGGTTATGTTATATAACCAGCTGAGCACGATGCTTGTCTATTCAAATCTATATATTCGCACGCACGCATTCACACACATAAAATCCTATATAATAGAGAAAAGAGAAAGAAAAGGATAGAGCCGCCGGGAGAAAGTGGCACGTAACGTAACGCCTTTTCCTCACGTGACGATGTCTGCTAGTTAACTCCTACCGCAAGCCATGATAAGGAACTTCGATCACAAACATTTGTTAGTGTTCTTCAACATAAACCTAATGAAAAGTCAATTGGTACACTCAACGTGATAACAGGATGTAATCAATAATCGTTAACCTCACCCCAGCAGTTTTTTCTTTTCTGTTTCATCACTTCCTTGATTACAACAAATAATACTCAGTACGATTGATTAGGCACATCATTGGTGATCCCTCATCAGCTGTGCCAATTTTGATATGAAACAGAATCTCATATTATTTATATACCGCACAAAGTCTTTATGGGTGCAGGCGTCAATATTGCCTTAATGCACACGGGATGAAATCCTCTCGTACTCCTTCCTCTCTTCTCCACGGAGTGCACCTCTTCTTCTTCTACCTACTACCTGTAGAATCCGCAATCCACATGGCCCGTATACGTATACATTTTGCTTTGGCAAATGAGCAGTTGCACAGAAATTGAGTTCGTGAGACAAAACAATAATTGAAAACGGCGCACCTGAGCAGGCGGTGCGAAAATTACAGCTCCCATTTCTGCATCAATTAGGCGGCCCTGTCATTAGGCGCTGCCGGTGAAAAAGGCCGTCACCTCAGAAAACACGTCCTCGTCATAGACAACACAACACATTGGCGTATCACAGAAACAAGGGGGTCGAAGAGACCATATGACCAATATGTTCATAGTTTATATTTAACAACGGTAGCATTTTCTTACGTTACTCGTGGTTCCTGTAACTGTACCTAAGGTTCGATGACTCACAATTATTTTATTGTAACTTATTTACGAGTACCCAATTTGAAAATCTTGAAAAAAAATTCTTAATAAAGAAATTTCTCCAAATTGTTAAGAAATTCTAGTAAAATGACGGTGTAGATGTTGGATACACCAACATCCAAATAGTTGATTTCTATCTCTAAAAGAAGACCTTTATGCATAACTCTGAACTTTGTCTATTCAATTCCCGAGGGGTGAGCTTCAACTTTTAATTTAAAATGGGATCAGTTTAATTATCATCAAATTCTTTTTTCAACAGATCCAATGTAAAATTAGGGAACTGTTTTCTATTACATTTATCACTCAAAAGAATTAATTTAAATTCTTATTTTATCGTCTGAAGAAAAATGTACTACGCACTATTCTTTTTACAATTATTCAGATCTCAATATGTACCTAGTTTTGTTTGAGTAAAGAATTTGTGAATAGTGTAGTTTTGTTAAATTCCTTATTCTAACAATAGGAGGACATACTATATTTACACTTAATTTATTTCAATTTAGTATTTTGCAGGGTTTGGTAAGTAAAAATGTATAACTTTATTTTGATCTAAAATGGTTTATTCTACTGCACTAATGGTATCGCTGATTGAACTATATTATGAAAATAGTAAATGTGCTAATATTACAGCGAAGGTATGTAATAAAATGAATCCTGATAAACATGTTCACCGAAAGTACGTAATTGAAATAGTAGCAAAGTTTAGGGAGACAGTATCGGTGGCAAACCGAAAACCAATCGTTCCAAATTGACGTATAGTGAGAAACGAAAAAATGGAAGTTGCTGTTTCGGGCCACATCAATATGAACCCAACATTAAGCACCCGGCAACTACTTTTAGTGTGTGGCGTACCCCGTACGAGTATTCGAAGAATTTTTAAGACACATAAGTTTCACCCCTACCAAATTCATATTGTGCTACAATTAAACGAAGATGATTTCGATAGGCGTTTGGAATTTTGCGTGATTATGACTGAACGAATAATAAATAACCCGAATTCACTGTTCAATACTTATTTTCCCGATGAGTGTTCATTTTTTGTAAATGGGATTGTTAATCGTCACAATTGTAGATATTGGTCTGACGAAAATCCACATCTATTCCAAGAGTAAAATCTTTAGGAGTTGCTGACAGGCTCCGATAAACAATAAACAACTACAAATAATCCGACCCACATTCTCCTCCATCAGCATCGGTTTTTGAACGCTACATATCATATAAGAGGCGTGGAGTGACGCGTCTTAAGTATTTTCTGTGGTATTTGGTACAAAATGCAAAAGGTATTTCTTAGATTCCTTAGATTAGGTATACGTACTTTCTTGACTTACTCATTTAGTTCCTAGAACTCTTCTGGAAGCCTACGGCAATAAGTTGCTAGCTTCTTTCCGTGATTTTCCAGTCTGCTATACTGCAATATTGGTAAGTTTTTGTTCTCACTTTACATTGACGATCCCTCAATTATCTTCACTGCACCATCCGGCTTTCTCAAATTTTAGCAAATATAATTTTTTTTCTTTATTTTTTCTTGTTTGAAGTAGTTAGGCCACCATATACATATAAGCATCTCTTGCTAAAGATTTGTAGTTGATGATTAAGTGATATTTTCAGACACTTTCCATTTGAGTTGCTGATTTTCCGGTGCCTTGATATTGTCCAGTACAAAAATTAGAAGAGATAAGTCCTGTTTTACACCAGTCGTAATATTAATCGTTTAGTCAATTGTCATAGATTATCCGTCATAGGAACTACTGGTCTTAGTTAGGATTTTAAGTACTTAAATTATCTTCCACGTAGTAGCGATTTTTTGTAATGGGTTATATTTTCCAATGATCAAAATTTGACAAATTTAGGAACCTACTTGTTTTAAAATCTCTAATTTCGGATGTTATGGTTCCAAAATAGGTTAGGAGTAAAAGCGCATGTAGGTAGGTACTTTCTTCTGCACTAGTTCGTCATACCAAAGATTAATATATAGTCTATTTAAAATAGCAACGTGATTACATCAGAGATTGACCTTCCAACATCATTGACATGGTTAATGTATACAATCTTTGTTTTCAGTTTGAGTCTTAGTGTCTTACAGAGTTGACAAACCAATCACAAGTTCGTTTATTTATATCAAATATTTTGTTGACATAACCTATTAAACGGGTAATCAGCTGAATCTAATCATTTTTGATTTTACGATTTGACAACGTTGGCTATTTCAGGCATACCAATTTACCTGTGACGTAACACAATTGGTTACTTGAAGCGACTATAGTTGTTCATATTTGTAGGTAGTTTTTAATGCTTGCTTGTAGTATGTGGTTATACGAGAAATAAATTAAAATAATTGTTGATATTTGATTCGGTACGCTGGTCGATATGACAATTTGTACAAAATTGTTTAAGACGAAAAGTTGGGTTGGTGAACATATCAGATATTTTTAATAACAAAACAGAACGGATAAAAACATAAATAATCTTGTTAAACATATTGTTTGGAAGGAGCCTCTCATATCTCAATAAATAAAACGCTAATAATGCCCCACGATTCATCTATTCAGCGTGAATGCTCAAAATAAACTGACTAGATTAAGTTTTTGAAAACACCGATGCGTTTACACTGCACAAGGTGAGCCACTTTGACTGCAAGTAGCGAACGCAGCAGCGGCTGCTAGTAGTTGCTGTATGCGTCCGCTGAACAAGTAGAACCAAGCCTTAAGGTTTCGAGTATCTGGATCATAACTAATTTACCTTTCCGATACTAAAAAAATAAGAAAATAAACTGTAGTTGTAAAAAAACTTGAAAAATGCTTTTATAACAATCCGCATCAGAAAGTAAATGACTATTTTTATATTGACCAATGAACTTTTGATTACATTTGATGTCAAGCTCCTCACCCTTTCTTACAATAAATGTTCAGATTGTTATTAAAACATGTTTTTTAGTTTTTCTAAACTATAATTTATTTTTATACACCTACTAACCCAACTGACAATGTTCTACCTCAAACAGCTAAATACCTATAACCGTTTTTATACCGATCAATTAGATATTGTAGAACTTGCAGCAGAGCAGCATCTATTGTTATGTCAAAATTACATTTTAATATATAGACTCGCGTTTTCAAATGAGTACTGGGTGTTAGCGTCTTATCGAGACCAATTCAAATGTTTTATATCAATTGAAAATATTACTTTCAACAAAGATATATTTTCGTAGCAAGTCAAATCGTCCTAAAAGAATCCAAAGGCCTAAAATGAACAAACCACACCACATAGTCATTACCTGTCAGTGAGTAGTGTGACCGTCAGTCGGCAATCTACCAAATGGCCCACGTGGTGGATGGATTTGCGGTTTCTCTTCAACAGTTTGAAAAAAAGCATCAACTCAATGACCACACACAAGCCGTATGCCATCGCTTTTAAAAAATGAATAAATTGCGTGTCGAAAATTGCACCTATTCGTGTACAAGAGGACATTTTGGTATTGGAAGCATGAAAAAAAATTCAAGTTGGTGGGAGGATTTTAGATGAATACGTGTTTTGGATGATTTAGGGGAAAGGGGAAAGTTTGGGATATTTCTATTAATTGCTCATTGTCTTTAAAGAACAACTTTCACCACTAGGGCTTATTTTAATTTTTTCAATTTTGTAAAAAATCTAATCGCTTAAGACATTGAGCAAATTTTTACGAAGAATATTTTAATATATATAGCTTTTAATTTCAAAGTTTCAGTTGGGTAGAATCATTATAGACTTTTTTTATCAAGATGCTATATTCAATATGAATAGACTTTATAGAAGAGCTTTTCAATGATGTGTTTCTTTTCCAATGTACATTCTGTACCAAATCATTTTAAGTATAGAACGAGTGTTTCAAAAGCTCTATATTCTAAGAAAAATTATTTAATATTGTAAACATGACAGAGGACGCATTAATAAATTTATAAAGCTCAAATTTGTCTTAAAATTCGATAGTACAAATATCTCGGTAGAATTCGTTAATGTGCATGACCGGACAAGTAGTTTCAGAATAGCGTCCAACCAAACTTATGAAAAATCTCCAAAAGTAGCCACTGACTGCTCAAAGTGATAGAAAATTAATAAAAACTTGGTGTTATACTAGATGAAAATTGGAATTGGAAGAAAAATATTTTTAGTATTGTTAAAAAAGTAAGATACCTTCTTTTTGTTTTCTATAAAATGAGATATATTCTTGAAAAAAATGATTTATTAAAATTATACCATGCTTTATTCTGTAGCGTCCTATTTTATGGAATTATTTGTCGTGGTTCAGCTTATTCAAATACATTAGGGCCGATAGTAAGAATACAAAAGCGTGCTATCAAAATTTTAACTTTTGGTAAACAACACAACCTTTTTAGAGAGACACGATTGCTGAACATCAATCAAAAATATATTTTGGAAGCACTAATAAATAATTATTGTAATCTACGGGAAAAGTATACTATTGCTGAAGCATGTTTATTTTCTAGTCACAAATCGCTTATAGTAAGTAAAACTAAATTAAATATTGGTCAAAAAACTAGTTTATATCGATCCAAACTTGTCTACAATAGATTAGATAACAATCTAAAAAAATTAAACTTCTCTAGAGGGCGTATTAAATTTCATATTAAGAGTTGGATTTTAAATAATTTGAAGTTATAATATACATAGATATTGTTATATTTCTTAAAAATTCTGTTTTAATATTTAATACTTCCTATATTATGTGTCTTTCTTTACATTTGTAGTTGTATTTATAGTTTTGTTGCATTTTAATTTTATTATTTGTTTATTTATTGTATATTAATATGTATATTTAGATTATGTTAAGCTTGTAGATTTTAATACATTATTAAGTTCAGGTCTACACACAGATGCTATTTGCATCTCGGTAGGGGATTGTTGGACTTTATTAAGTCAGACAATCTATTAGCATACTATTTTTTAATCAAGATTTGTATGTTAACCTGAATAAAGATTATTATTATTATTATTATTATTATTATAAAAACAAGAAAATGGTTCTAAAATTATCTCCGTGGAATACCTACTCGACATCATAGACATCCAAACAAACGTGACGTCCTCGCCGGGAATGTAACTCAATCCAATTTTGCGAAATTTGTACTTCTTCTGTACAAATAGCGAACGGTTTATAAAATACATGTGTTTCGAAGATAATCCTATATAGATCCTTGTGACGATAATAATTGTTTTTCCCATTTGATATTTATAATTCAGGAATGCAAATATCTCCAGTTTCTTTCACGTTGATTGTAAATGAATTGGAATAAATAGGATAGAAGTCAAGGTATAGTATTTTTTTATTCAAATACCTGCTGCAAATATGAATTGCTTGTCCTTATTTTATTGTCTATATAGTCAATATTGACACTATTATATAAATCAATACCGGACTGAGTTATCAGCAACATAATTAAGAAAATATTAATATCGCACGGTTACACTATTATCTTTGTAAGTATTTCATCGTCGATTTCTCTCCGTAATTCATAATTTCAAAATGTATTGGTTGTCATCCATTTCAATATAAAACATAAGCGCTAAAGATTAAGAAACCACTTACACCACTTGTAAATTTAAGGATGTTTCACTACTTTTACGCGTATTGTAAAGAAATAAAATATTTATATTTGGACAATGGTGAACAACAGGCTCAAGTCGGCAACACCGCGCATTTAATTTTTTTTAAATATTTGTGAGATACAGTGTTCACATGTTGATGGAGTACAATATCAGTAAAAAAGGGCCCTTAACACTTGCAAGCCGCCTATCCGGTGGCCTGCGCATTTATGGGCTGCACAGACCACCTGAAAAACATCCACATGGGCAATCAGATCATGGCTAAAGAAATGCCGGAGACTCAATAGAAGTCAAGATGATTAAATTTTTAATTGAAATTTCATAAGCCGCTCGCTTTTTATGTTTATTCATATACTACTTGCTTTTAACATACCATAAGCATGGATGATTTCTGTACAATTCAATAAATTCAGTAAAAAACTCTTAATTTTTCTTTTCGTTATTAGCAATGATAGTATGTATTTAATATAGAAGGCCGTGCGTACAATCAGAGAACTGAAGGATCAGCCTGAGTTACCATCCTCACTAGCAGTTTTTGTAAGTATGTGCAGGCCAATATCAAGCAGAGGCATATATCATCCGGCCAACTGCACAGGCGGCCTCTTTCGTATACACACTTTCAGTTTTGGCCTGTGCAGTCCAAACTGTGCACGCCGCCAGAGAGGACGCCTGCAAGTGTGTAGGGCCCTTAAGTTTAAAAATTACACATTCGCATACTAGAAATTAATTCCACGCAAGTGTTTTATCTTATATAGGTACTATGTCTACAATAATTGATAACTGTTTTCAAACCACATAACCAATTACCGTATATTTCCATTTAAATTTTTTTATATTTGATCCAAGCAAGATAAAAGGAACAACCAGAGAGTGGGCAACGCCTTGCATCGCAAAAGATTCAGAGAACGTGACGTGACGCGACTTTGAAAAAATACTCTGATGCGGCCAAAGAAGTTTCACTTCAGAAATTGTATTCCGAAAAGAAACTACCTATGAACTACAGACAACCACAATCGAGGTGCGTCTTCATCTTCTTTATCAGCCTGTATTAATCCACTCCTGGACATTGGCCTCTTTCCTTTCCCTCCACAGGTCAACTTTCTTGTGCTGGGAGCATAATTTTTTTCCCGCTCTTCTCTGTATGTCATCTCGCGTCTGCTTCTCTTTGATTTTCGTTCATTTCTCATCATTTCGCGCTACGTGTCCTGCCCAACGCCACTTGTTTTCCGCATTTTGTTCTATGACGTCACTCACTTTGGTTCTTGCCCTAATATCCTCTTGGTCTATTTCTTGAACTAATTCCCAGCATGGTACGCTCCATCGCACGTTGTCAAACCCGTAGATGTTGTTTGTCATGACTGTTTAGAGACCGTACAATATAACTGGTAATACACATAGGCATCGCATATTTTCCGTTTCAGATTAAATGTTATCTTCGGTTCTTTGAGGATATATGCGAGTTTTTGTTTAGCCTGATGTTGTGTCATAGATATATATATTCTTCCACTAGTTGAAGTGTTTGGTTATCGATATTGACATTAATGTTGGGGTTGTTTGAGCTCATTATCTTCGTTTTCTGGAAGTTCAGAGATGACTCAAAAATCTCCCGTCTATGTTGACTCCCTTCTGTTGCCATGTTAAGTTCCTTCACACCTCTTCTAATGCCAGGGTAAATAATTTTGAAGAGATTGAATCGCCCTATCTTAGCCCTCTCCGTATAGGGATATTTTCGGTTGTTAAATTTTCGTCTCCTTTGACAAGTATTGTAGCACCGTTCTAAATATCTTTAAATAGGATACATCTTGAATCAATCCTTGCATTACCCATTGCCTCTAGCATTGCCCAGGTTTCCACCGAATCGAAAGCTGTTTTGTAGTCGACGAACGCGAGATGCAATGTGATACATTCGGTATACTTCTCAATAAGAGTACGTACCGTTTGAATGTGATCCTTTGTACCACAGCCGCTTCGGAACCCGGCCTGTTCCACTGGTTGGTAGAAATCGAACTTTTTGTTGAGTCGGTTGGTTATGATTTTGGTAAGAAGCTTATACAAAAAGGAAAAAAGAATGATCGGTCTATAGTTTTCGATGTTGTTTCGGTCTCCTTTTTTGAAGATATAATTATTACCTCGGCATTTCTCCAGGCTTCGGGAATTTTTCCCTCCTCCACACATTACTTAAGAAGGATAATCAGTGCTTTCTCCAGCTTTCTCCCATTCTTCACCATTTCTATTGTAAGGTGGTCTTCTCCTGGGGCCTTTCGGATTTTCATCTGCTTCAGTGCCATTCTCAGCTCTAGAGTATCAATCTCCGGGATGTCCTTTAGGACAACCTGGTCTATACGGATTGGCTTAGTTACCGATTGTCTGTATAGATCCTGATAGAAATGCTGGATAGTGGATGTGATCTGTTCCCTCCCTGTCACAACTTGTCCTTGCTGGTTCTTAATTTGGTATATGAGCGACTTTCCCTTTGTTCTTTTTGATCGGAAGACTTTCATATTCATGTTGCCTTCGATGGCTTCTTGTATAATCTTTGTGTCATAAGATCTTAGGTCTTTTTTAATCGCTTTCTTTACTCGTTTGTCTAGTTCTCGGTGTCCTTTTGAGTCTCGGTCCATTTTTCTTCGTTCTACTAGGAGTGTGTTTGTGCTTTGGCTGAGTTTTGCATTAGTTTTTGCTGCCAAGTAACATATTTTCTTTGCTGATACTTGTATGCTGTTTGTGATTTTCCCCGATAACTCATTTAGGACCATATGTCTCAGATCTTCAGTTGGTTCTAGTTTTTTTAGATTTGAACATTGTTTTCTTCGATTTTGTATTTGAGCTGCATCCTTATTGAACGGACAGCGTTATCGAATTGCTTTTTTCTTTCCAAGCGTGTGTTCATATTTATTGTGGCTCTTACGATTCTGTAGTCGCTTCCTCTATTAAAACGGCTAAAAACTGATATGTCAGTACAGGACTCTCTATCCGTAGTGAGTATATAGTCAATTTCGTTCTTAACTTCGCCATCCATGTCTATTTTCTCTCATGTTGTTTGAAAAACGTGTTCATGTAGTTCATTTGTTCTTTGGTTATAAACTCAAACATCATTTCAGCTCTATTATTTCGCGTGCCCAGTCCAAAATTTCCGATATTCGGGCCATCTGTCGCAGTTTTACGACCTATCTTGACCTTGAAGTCACCGATTATAACCTTGAACTTCGTTTTATCTTGGTTTTTAGCCGCCCAATCTGGGATAGACGCTACTGGTTTGTTTTGCCATATCTGGCTACTCTACTCAATTAGCCTATGAGTCAACACAATTTCCAGGGTGTGGCGCATTTAAACTTGAGTAAGAGCTGGGCACCCCATGAGGACCAGTTGTTACTACAGTCCATGGTCACTCAGTTTATAGACCATGACTACAATTTATCTCCCGTCTATGACGCTTGATACGACCGATTCTAGTAAACGGTGTTACCTCTATGGCGTGAACCCATTACACCCCAATCGAGGTGCGTACCGTTACATATATTTTGGTAAAAGTTATATTTCCATATTGTTTGTTTCTATCTCTTTCAGATTGTCATATGTACTGCATGATTTTAGAACTCTTTGCTTAACATTTTAATTCTTCCCCTCTTATTCTTCTTAAATTAATAATTTTAATATATATTTTCTTATAATTAAATGAATGATCTTAACAGTCATAGAACTCGATAAACTTTGATAAGAATATACGAAAATATATGTTGTTTTCAAAATAGGCCAAACATGAAGATAAATAAGTGCAGTCTGATATCACTTAATCAGTCTATAAGAATTCCGTATTCAAATCTTCACCAAAAAGCATTCTATTACGTTCTTCGAGATGCAAGTGCAAGTGGTGATGACGTTGCTGTTGGTATCTGTTTTATGGTGTCAGTGTCATATCAGCCCTAATACGCATTCAACGAGTCATGAAAAATTGGAAAAGGCCATCAATGATTCCCATCAAAGTAATATTTCTTCTGGACAACATCATCAATTAAGAACACAATATTCACTTACCTACACCATTCCAGTGAACTGCAAAGAAGGTGAAGTTTATATCAGAGGGAAATGCAGAAAAGTTGTATAATACTGTTGACGTTGAAGTAATTGCAATTTTTTATATTTTTTCCAAAATATAACATCAGAACTATGTTACTTATTATTAATTTACTTATATATTTCCAATGATATGGTTTGGGTTCATATGTCTCGTAGATAAGAAATATAAAAAATTTCACGGCTCTTAGCCAGTGGATAGTTAAATTACACAAGTTTCAATTGTTATTATTTTTTACATTACTTTTTTTAAACTATATGATAATTGTTTTAGAACTTTGAACGACCACAATTTTGAAACCACAAGTTCGATAAGTCCCATTAACAAACTTGTCCAACATATTTACTCGACAGATTTTTGAGCTTGATACGTCAATAAATTCGACCTTTATCGTTTCAACAAATTTCGTTAAAGGTATTCCAGGAAAGATAATTTATTCTAAATTCACGACCTGACGAAGAGAATAAATATTCTCGAAAGCACGGCTTAATTCAAAGTTATTTACTAAATCTAATTTATTGTATATATAATATATACAGACTGAATTTGAAATACTTGCAAATAATAAAATCCATGATTAGGTAATTCACTGATTTACACTATCAAAAATTCCGAATTCACAAAAAAAGGTCGAAAACGCAAATTGAGATATAAAAAATATAGGATATAACTCTCACCTCTCACATTCTTTATCTCTCTCGCATCGCAAATGATTCAGCGATCGTGACGTGTTGACGAGTTATATTTCAAGGTCGTTGAAATATAACTTTATGCGCCCAAAGAAGTTTCATCTCAAAAATTACCTCCATGATACTTACTAAATTAGGTACTTGCGTAATATTATCTTTCTCCACATAAATATAAAATTATGATTTTCTAGTTATTTGAGTGAATTTACTTATTATTATCAACTCGACTATGACTTTAATAGACATTAAAAAACTTAAATATGATAAGGAAATATAAAAATATACTACGCAAGCATTTTCTTATCAAAACTGGCCAAAGATGAGGATAAATGAATGTTGTCCGGTATCAGAGGCCACTGACTTTGTTTTATATTTATTAACTACATTTCATCGAACAAATTTGATTTCTACAAGATGCAAGTACAAGTCATAATGACATTGTTTATGGTATTTGTTGAATGGTGTCAGTGTCATAGCCTTAATACCAGGGAGTATATTAGAGAATCTACAAGTGATCAAAAGCTGGATGAATTTAACCCGTCTTTTTCTCCTCATGGTAATGTGCAATATTCATTAATATCTACCATTCCAGTGAACTGCAAACAAGGTGATGTTTATATCAGAGGGAAATGCAGAAAGGTGTACCTTTGAGGTTATAGTTATTGTAAATGTTAAATAAAAATAAAATAAAACTTTATAATGGCACTAAATTTATCTTTTAATTCCCTAGCATAAGAATTTCATTTTTAATATCTCTTAGATGAGAAATAGGTACCATTTATATTTCATCAGTGGAGCATTATTCTTTTCAGTTAACATTTTCAAGTAGTTACTATCCAGGGTTATTCACGTTATTCGACCCGAAGCATTATGGCTAAGACATTTGATTTGTAAAAAGTTTTTCCCTTTGGATAGATAGGGACCTACTAGCGCTACAATTTAAAAATATTTTCATGTTGTACAGGGTGTTTCAAAACATGGAAAGTATCAACGTTGTTAGGTAGCAAGTCTCAGCTGGTACACTGACGGCTCGAAAACCAACTCAGGAACAGGAGCCGGTATATACGGGGTACAAGAGAGGAACAAGACCTCTCTGAGCCTAGGGATACACGCCACAGTCTTTCAGGCAGAGATCATGGCGATACAATGGTGTGCAATAGAACTGGTAGAACGGAAGGTGGAAAACCAAAGAATCGTCATTTATTGAGACAACCAGGCAGCACTAAAAGCTCTGAACTCTAATCAAACAACATCAAGATTGGTATGGGAATGCTGCAAGGCCTGAACAAGCTAGGTAGTCACAACAGGCTGACCCTAGCATGGGTCCCAGGGCACCAAGGAATTAATGGCAACATCAAGGCCGACCAACTAGCCTGGCAGGAGGCGGAACCGGCCGTGATCGGACCAGAGCCCTCCTGCGGAATCGCTAAATGCCTTATTAAAGGCCATACCTAACCAGGCTTTGCTGTTTTGGCAAGATACCACAGGGCAGAGACAAACCAAATTATTCCTAAGAAGCCGCTCAGACAAAATGACCCGCGAAATACTGAATCAAAGTCGACAAAAACGACAAGATTATTGGTAGGGATGCTGACAAGATACTGTAGGCCTAGGAAGCATATGAACAACATGGGCCTGGACTAGGACGACCTATGTAGGTTCTGCCTGGAAGAGGAGGAAATCGAATTTCACATGCTATGCGAATGTGAAGCCTTCGTAGGAATGCGGTTTCAATTATTAGGGGAAGAGAAACCGAAGGTAGACTGCTAAAAATTATAAACCTAGATACTGAACTCTAAAGCAACGGAGAACCACAATAGACCAAAACTGGTCACGGTGGGACAGGTCGTGCAGCCACTCCAACAACCAATCTAATCCAGGTATTTTTTAAATAGGATACTCTGCATATTATTTCAGTTTTAAGATCCAAATAACAGCAAATTTAATTCACCTACACCTCAAGGTTTTAGAAATATCTCAAATTTATCAAAATGTAGTATCTAGGTATCAGTTTTGATGCTTAAATTCTCAACAGGGGTTTTCTTGTTTGTAACCAAATTATTCCTAGAGGGTACTAATTAACAACTTTTATCTCCCACTTGTGAAATATCTACCAACGTATACAAGGTGTGTAAAAATTAAGGCAAAATAATTACAATCTTCAAACTTTAATTTAAATGGAACACCCTCCATTTTATCTCCAAGGCAGGTGTAAAATTTTAATTCTCTATCGAATTCTTGTATACATTCCTATATCTAAGTCTTCACGTTTTCAAGTAAAATGCTCATTATCATTTAACAAACTGATTTTATGAAATTTATTATTTATCAAGTCGCCTATAACGTTTATACATCTTGTATTATTATTTACTTATGTAATTCCAAATTTTCCTATTAGTAGTAACGGTAATTTGTGATCTTGTTATCATTATTTTGTTATAAAAATGTTAGTTAATCCGATAGAAGAAATAAATGATTTCTATATTCGGAGAATGTCATCAAAACTTTGAAATTCGAAATTTCTTAAGTAACAATCATTCGTATTTACTTTTTCTTACGAAAAAATATACGCTGTATACTTCAAAGCTTACTTCACAAAAATCTAAAATATAATAAAAAATCGACGGGTTCGAGCGTCTCATTTCAAGACCTGCATTCTAATTTTTATTTAATTTATCCGCTACTCACTCATATATTCATGTGTTGAATAAGTCTCAAGTGGAATGTTATACCGAAAATTTTAAATTATAACTTCGGAAATGCTCAGTTAGTTATTATTAACTGTTGTACAGTCATCCTTCCAAATATTTGGCATAAATAGAGATAATAAAACGAACTTGTACTGTGATTATAACAGGTTAACATCAAAGTTAAATACGAAACATCACAAACATAAATAAATCTTAGTGATAAATCCATTCGTAAAACTGTATGTATATTATTCAAACTACATAATTTCAAAACCTTTGTATACATAATTCAATTGCTTTTAAGGGCAATGTTGTTTGAAATATTATTAAAAAGTCCCAGGATGCTCATTTAAATAAACTTCAGCTTCAAACAATTGTACACTCAGTACCTAGATATTCAACAATATATTCATATTCCATTGACAAAAAATAAATGGTATCAATGACTGACTTAACTTTTTAGTTGTTCAAAAAGCTGAAAAAGAAACCAAAATATATAACGTTACGTGAATATATGGTATATCGACACTTACCTGACCCTTCATCCTGGGTCGGCATTTTCCTTGCAAATAAACTTCTCCTCTTCTACAATTGATTCTTGCTTCCAAATATGACATCATGATAAAAATTATTAAAAGTATGTAGTGCAATAATTTCATGATGCTTTATGAATTCTTGCTATTATTATGAATAAACTAACTGATATACATACACATCGATGAGGACGAAAGGTCGAGTCAGCTCTGCTTACAAGGAAACTTATCATAAAAGGTCAAAGATATTATTATAAGTCCAATTGAAACAAATTATTCAGAATTGCTCACATTAATATCTACCGACTTTAAACTATTTAATTTTGGGATCTGGTACCGCTGTCGTAGATGGAACATCTACTCTGTATATGAGAAGTAAGCAGTCGAAATATTAAATTGAATCTAAAGCCCTTCTCTTATATTATACCTAATATAAATATTTTAATTTATAATATAAATACCTACAGGGCGATTGATTAGAGTGATAAAGCTGTGTAAATCCGTTTTTACACCAGACCTCAAACAAAAAATATTTACAAAAATTGAAGCCTCCTTTGAACTTCATATTTTAAAAGTAGTTACTATTATATAGGGTGTTCCATAACGCAGTGCCAGATCAAAGTTCCATTTTTTTAATTTAAAATCCTCTTCATTTCCTTGTTAGGACAATATAAAGTTGTAATGTGTCATACAAGGTATTTGAAAAGTTTTCGATGAAAATTGTACAAGTTCAACGCCCTGTATAACTGAATAGGGGTAAAGGAGCCATGATCTATTATAGTCATAACTCATAACATTTGTATTAGCTTCAAAATTAATATAAATTGTTGATTTTGATAAGACATATTTTGCAAATCTAATACAGAGTGAGTCAAAACACAAATACATAATTTTTTCGATTTTCTCAAATGGATCACCCTATATTTTGTATCATAGATAATTAGACATCACTATATTAAATAAAATTATTAGTTTTGAATATATTTTAAATTTTCGTGAAATGTTAGGTTTACATTTAATTTCTGTAAACGAAAATAGCTCACCAATATCAATTTCCAGTATTGATAGCAAACCAAGGAAAAGAGAATATGATGTCAATGATTTCCTAAATAAAATAATTTTAATATATCTAAGTGTTGAAATAGCTCGAGCAAGATTAAGTAATATCAGGTAGGTTGTAAAATGTCCCTGATGTAAGACAGATTTTTTAAGACTCTTCCAGCACCCACATCATATCTATTTATTTTTTCATAGTATCAATAATTTGAAAAGTTACTGGAAACACGTAATGTGAGTTATTTCATTTTCACAAATTAATTAAGCCTACAATTTTAAGAGAACTTAATATATCTTCACTTAGGTATTGGGAATACTTAAAAAAAAAATAAACCAAAACCATGGTTCTTTCTGCACATGATATAAAATATATAAAATAAATTTCAAATAAAGCACAGGGTATTTTATTAAAAAAAATATAACTTTGATCTGGCACGGCGTTATAGAACACCCCGTAGATAATAGTTTATCTGATTTTAAAATGAGAAATCTAAAGCTAGCTACAGTTTTTGTAGATAACCTATTTTATATCTTCTAAAATAACAAATCTACAGAGCTTCATCTCATTAATCAATTACCCTGTATATATCTAGGTACAGATTGAAATATAGAAGTTTGCTTCTCCCGATTTTTCAATTTGCCCTGTAAAATTATCCATCTACATAACTTGCAGGTACTTGACGCAACGATCATTTTGTTTTTGGGTGACAAACATAATATAAAATAGTGCAAATCATAAAAAATTAATGCATATAAAATTTTCCAGAACAGTATTTCATATAAAAATCTTTTACAAAAAATTGGACCAATAGAATTAATATTATTTTGTCCAGTGTTTTGTAAGAAATATTTTTTTCACACTTTTGAGTGTAACATTAGTCAAGGAAATCGTTGAACGTTCAACCAAAAGTACCAAAGGTGCGTATTCTATTACCCACATTTATTCTTTGCTTGTACTTGTTATGATTTAGAGATCAACAAAACTCCAAATATACTACATAAGCATTTTGTTTTTAAAACAGGCCAAAGATGAGGATAAACGAATGCTGTCCGCAGTATCCGAGGCTACTGACTTTGTTTTATATTTATAAACTACAAATCTTCATCGAACAAATTTTATTTCTTCAAGATGCAAGTGCAAGTGACATTGTTTATGGTTTTTGTTGTATGGTTTCTGTGTCATAGCCTTAATACCAGAGAGTATATAAGAGAATCTACAAGTGATCAAAGGCTGGATGAATTTAATCCGTGTTTTTCTCCTCGTGGTAATGGACATGTACAAGCTTTATTGATCTCTACCATTCCAGTGAACTGCAAAAAAAGTGATGTTTATATCAGTGTACCTTTGAGGTTATAGTTATTGTAAATTTTTGAGAAGCTTTCCAAAATAAAATTTAAAATGGTACTAAATTTATCTTTTAATTCCCTATCATGTAAATTCCATTTTTAATATCTCTTAGATGAGAAATAGGTACCATTACCATTTATATTTCCTCAGCGGAGCGTTATTCTTTTCAGTTGACATTTTCAGGTAGTCACTATCGATATGATAATATTTAATTGATTAATAAAAAAATGTTAACTACTTTTTGGATTGGATTGAACCAGACTTTTACGGGAAGTTGTCTTCTCATTTTGAAATGTAAGTTCCAAATCTACGAGAGTTTAAGAAAAAGGTGATTTTTTTATATGGAGGTGCATCATTCTACTATTACTATTACTACTCCGTAGCACTACAACCCAAGGTAGGTCTTGGATGCCTCGACTATTTGCCTCCTTATCTTGGGCCTGCTTCCTTCCTTCCACCCTGTTTTATCTATAACTTTACTATTTCAAATGAAACAACCTGTATATTTTCGAACACTGTAGCTCTTTTAATTCTCCATCAAATAGTATTGGCTTTTGCATTACCTATCTCTTATGGTTTCGAGGATATTTCAAGGATCATTGGATGTTAAGAAAAAGTCAATATTTTTATTATCTGATTCTCAAAAAATGATAATAAATGTTCTATTTAATTCTCTCTTTGGAGGATTTTCTAATATTTCCGGAGCAGATACATTTTAATGTTCATTACGTTTCGCTATTGAGGACCACCAAACAGAATCTTTACAAAACTTAATACTACTCCAGCGAAATTCAGATCAGAGAAAATGTAATAATGTTATGTTGTAGATAAAAGAGCACATTACAAAGTAGAAAAGAAAGATTTGACTAAGGGGCATGGTACCAGCTAAGTATTGTAAGTTAGAGCCATCTAGCGGTGAGTTATAACAAAGTGGATGCCTCTAAAATATTTGCGATGCTCAAACACCTAATTATACCAATTTTTATGACGATTGGTGAAACAACGACTTTCATGGTAATTGATCCAACATCCATTTTTAACCCACTTTCTAAATGGAAGAGATAAAGAATTCGAATCTCCGCATTTTTGTGGTTAGTAGGTACGCGCTTTCGCAGAGTAAATCTGCTTGGATTTTGATAATTATTTTTTATTTGAAAAGGGTGTGATGAGAAATGGTACTTTCAAGATCAATCATTTCCTTTTCCCCAGAAACTGCCCCCAAAGGGGTTGGAGGCGTCAATTTTTGGAAAATCTAAAATCTGAAACAAACGACAAAATTAAAGAAAGGAGCATATTCAGCAATATTTGAACTGGGCATTCTTTAAAAAAATACGGTTCTAGAGTTAAAGCAATATGAACTATGTGTTCTTCCGATGTGTTTTAAGATCTTTGTATATTAGTGAATGTTCAATGGTTTTGATGCCAATGAATACACTCAAAAATATGTTTTTTACAAGACTGACTTTATTAGTTGGCGCACTGAAAAAATCTAAATGATATTAATTCTACTGGTGCAAGTATTTTTGATCACAAAAACAGCTGAATTCTTGAAATTTTCAATTCTAACGTTGCCAGAAATGATCTTTTCTTAAATTCTGCAAGATGAAATCTCACTTTTCGTTAAAGATTATCCTGTAAAAGGAACTCTTTGTTGAAAAGAGAACAGTGGATTTTGAGAGATTCATTATGGGGCCAAGCCTCAGCACTATTATATCCAATGAAAAAATAATTACCATAATTAGTGCCGTTTATTATACAAAACACATGAATATGCATAAAAATCAAACATACAATTGAACTGTGTGCCTTTGAGAAGTAGGTCAAAATGAATAATTTTTTAGAAAAACTAGGAACAATATTGTTAGTTGGGCTCTGAAAAATATAAATATTTTTTACAAAAATTGGACCGACTTTATCAGTTGTTGAACTGAAAAATACAAAATGATATTAATTCTATTGGTGCTGGTTCTTTTGGAGTTGGTGCCTACAACAACAAACTACAACGGCACAACTTCAAAATTACCAACACCAACAGAATTAATATTATTTTGTATTTTTCAGTGCAACAACTGATAAAGTCGGTCAAATTTTTGTAAAAAATATTTATATTTTTCAGAGCCCAACTAACAATATTGTTCCTAGTTTTTCTAAAAAATTATTCATTTTGACCTACTTCTCAAAGGCACACAGTTCAATTGTATGTGTAACATTAGTCATGGAAATTGTTGAACGTTCACTAATACCCAAAAAGATATAGGTAAGTTTAGCTTGTACATAGCGGAAATGCGCATATCACATATTTCATACTTTACCATTGCGAAACTCGGAAACCGTGACTCTTTTCAAAAAATGTTCAATTTAAAAATTTCCGGATATGGTCCCCGCTCTAATTATCAAATCTCGAATTTTCGATTTTCGGAAAAATTTGCCCCTTTCACATAGCTGAAACACATATTTCAGACTGTAGCGCGGAAGCGTATGATTATTTTTTAAAAAGTCCAATTTAAACATTTCCGGATATGGAATTTTCAATAATTCTGTCGTCTCGAATTTTAGAAAAAAATTGCCCCCTCCACCTCCTTTGGGGGCGGTTTTTGGAGGGAATGAGATTTTGGATTTGATTTTTCTCAATATGGGACCATTTCCCAAATCTCCTCTTTCGAATGAAACAAAAATTGTCTAAATCGGAGTACATTTACTATGCAAAATGCGCGAACAGCCTTAAATAAAAAAAATAAAAAAAGCAATCTTACAACCGAATTGTATATCTTCTCTATTTTTTGAAGTCGGTCAATAAAATAATGTTTATTCTGTTGATAGGTACTGGTAACCAACTTAAAAAGTATCTATAGGTACCAATAGAATTAATTCTATTTTGTATTTTTGTGCATAGTGCAATCATCTAACAAACTTTCTCGCTGTTTATGAAACAAACTTTTATTTCATATTTTTTATGTTTCATTGGTACCTATCTATTCAAATATCGCCCGATCGGCTGAATAAAACAAAATATATTTAAATCTTTATATCCTAACTAATATTATACCTAAATTTTAAAGTAAGTTTGTTTGTTACGCTTTCACGCCTAAACCACTGAACTGATTTTAACAACATTTGGTGCAGAGATAGACTAGCCCTTGGGAAAGAACATTGTCCGTGGGACTCTATGTGTTGGGTTCCGTACCTGAAAGTTGTATTTTTCTGAACTCCATGGCTGGATTTTGACGGCCTTTTTAACATGTATGTTTGGAGAATTTATTAAAATGATCTGGTAGTGACTGTAAGTGTAACTTTGCCTCCTAGGTGGAGGGTTCTATACCTGTAATACCCAAAGAAATATCTCTGAGCTCTATGGCTGAATTTTCGTAGATGTTTGTGTGTTGTATGTCCCTGGACTGTTTTGTGAGAGTATGTCAGTGCGACTGAGACTTAAAGGTGGAGAGTTCCATTCCGGAAAATCCCTAAGACATATGTAGGAGAAATTCTCATGCTGTTCTCTCTTGGTGGATGGATCTGGATTGGTGGTTGGACTGGTTGGACTCTCTTATGGTTTGTTTTAAGAAAAAAATTGTCTTGATAGAAAGTCCTGCATGGCCTAAGGCACAAATTGAAATAATCGGATATAAATTAGATATTCGATTTTGTACGGGGTTTCTATAGTTTTTTTTCCGGTCAAACCCGTGGGCTCCCTCTAACATAGATATTATAAAAATTATAAGATTTCTTATATTTGTACCAAGAATATTCTATAAGTACCTACTTCATCTCTAACACAACTTCAGAATAAAATAATTGCTGATGTAAGTAAATACATTTTGTTTGATTCATGCGATATACCTACCTATAGATTACTTATATTCTAATTCTGGTATAGGATTCGTCTATACTTTTTAGAGTATTATCATCACATCATCATCTCATGAAGTTTACCCTATTTTCTTGCAAATTTATCTTCTTTAAATAAAACATCTATTTTACCTAATCAACTTTTTGATATCATCATTTTCATTATGTCTTTGTTACTGTCAATTCTAAATGAAAAAACCACACAAAATACACTAATTTCCTCAATGATAAATTACCTATATCATTTGCATTATTTCTCATATTATAGACTTCCACGTTACAAATTGTTTTTATCTTAACATTTGATCGCATATAAAAATGATAGGTTAGACGTGTTTTTGTGAACTTGTACACACATACGTAGGTATATACCAACAACAATAAAAATTATTAGGTAATTACGTGACGTATTATTAATTTCATATCAAAAAATTATAAAAAATATCGTTGTGAAAGTCTATACATTAATTAAAACTACATTTTCTCGTTTTCAGATATTCGTGCTTCTGAAACGGTTCACATATTCATGGAAATACAGATATGGACTCTAGAAATTATAAATAAAATTTTATAGCGTTGGAAAGAAATGGTTTTGTTAAAAAAATGTTAGAGAACATGTTAATTTTTGTTTATTTCTAAAACTATTCAGCCTATAATTTTGAAAATATTATCCGAAAAAGTACCGAATCCTTTAACGCGAGCTTGTCTGGCAATTCACCTTTTTGTAATAGTCATGTATACTGCATAAAAAAAACTCTAGAAGCGTTCAACTTGAGAAATATGTTTCACTGTTTAAGCAGACCTCCGAGGGCAAATCTTAATGGAAGTGTCTAGAATCCCGAACACGGTAGAACTTGAAAAGCGCAAAATCCCGAAGAGGCGTGGTATAATAATGGCGTTCAGAACTTTTTGAAAATAACTCTGATCCCCATGACTCGGGACCGTTGAAACAGAAGTAAAATCCGGAATTCATAGTACAGGTCAGTTCGCGTTCGCGAGTACTTGTGTCTGTGTTATTTTATTTGTTTATCGTATAAAGCTAAGTTTTAGATACTGTCCATACTGGAAGTTACAATAACTTTACCAATAACAAATTGGAATGCCTTAATGCCAAATTGAAGTCAGTGATATCAAGATAGAGTATATATTCGGTGTTCATTGATAAATTTGTTGTATTCTTGAACATGAAAAAATCAGAAGCACAGACTGAGTTTTCAAATTTTTTTTCAAAGCAGAATCAAAATCCAATGATAATACCGAAAAATTATTTTATCAATATTTAACACCATTTATATTTAAGTAAAAAGATTAATGCACATCTTAGAAATGTTCAGCTTCCTTACAATTCATATAAATTTACTAAAGAAGGTGACGTCGTTATATATAAATCCGGAAAAAAGAGGTATATTGTCTCAGATAGTAGTTGCACTTGTGTTTTCTTTGCTCTTTGGGTTTACCATGTAAACACATATTATCGAACAGGATATCCGCTAATATGGAGTTATTTGAAATGAATCTAATTTTCAATCAATGGACTCGAAGTCATATTGAGGGATTAGCCTCTGAAGGAGCGAATTCTGTCATACAAAATAATGAAATGGAAACGGAGGGAAATGTTGTGCTAGATGCCCATCAAATATCCATAACCAATACAACTAGTACCGCACCCAAAATGTCTTATCAAAAGTTTTGAAAGGCTCAGGCAATCTGTATGGAACTAGCCACACTTTGTAGTGAAGTTTCCACAAGAGAATCTGAGTAAAGGATGGAAGATTCACACTCATTGCCAAAAACATCGAGACCTAGGAGATTTCCAACAAGTATGCAGTTAGCAAACTTGTAAAACATTTTTGAACGCTCCTATTGAAACTAGTAAGGTGCATGGAAACAAGGGTACGCAAGCTCAACAGTTAGAAAATGAAAAGCAAGGGTAAGACTCTTTGAAAAATATTTATTTACCGGTATATATTAAAAATCGTGGCAGATCCAGAGGCAAAAATACAACGGCGATAGGCTTCCCAACTAAGAAGAAAAAACCAACAAAATGAAATGTCATAAATTTAATTGCATTTCTTTAACAGAATAAATATAAGATACTGTTTTTTTTGCTACGTTCTTGTTGTTTTCCAATTAATCTGCTAATAAAATAGTTTGGGACTCTTCTTCTGTTAGACTGATCCCGCGAGGTCGGGATTAAAATTATTTTTGGAAAGTCCCGAATATCTTCATTAAGCCACGCCTCTTCAAGATTTTGTGATTTTCAAGTTCTCGCTCGTTCGGGACTCTAGACACTTCCAGTCTTAATATATCGGGATCAAGATCGAAAGGTGTAACTCCGTATACATCTTAGGCGCCGAGGAAGGCGTTCTCTGCTGGGCAGTCAACCACTGTCAATTTATTAAGTAAAATTTTTTCGAAATTTAAAATGAATGTGGGATGGTAAGTTAATTTTGTTGTATGTTATATTCAAAATATACCGGGGCACTTTCCGTTTAATATTTTAAGAAATTTCCGATCAAAAAACTATTTTCAAAAAACCCTATCTTCTCCATCCCTTTTTGAGGGGAATTTTTCGAGAGAATGATGTTACGGATTTTGAATATAAGACCATGGAAAGCGCCTTCTCTTGGCAAGTCGGTTCAAAAGAAAAGCCCTGTCCTGTATTAAATATCATTACTACATACAATAACATAGTAGGGTATCACGATAGTTATCGCCATCTAAAAAACGGTGACATTTCATAATTACATGTTGTGCAGAAAACACTTAGTGAGTTTGAGCACAAAAATATTAAGATACAAATGAGATAAGGCAAATTGTCTCTATAATATAGCAGTATCCTGTAGTGGATGTTATTGTTTTCGGTAATCGCTAGAAATAATAATTAGAACTGCAAATGTGCTTGAGAGAGTAGGTATTTACTAATAAACTATATTCGAAAATGTTATGAAAATTAAAAAGAAATGTTCGATTAATGATGTTAATGCATTATAATGAAATTTTCTTAGTTGTAGTCTAAGTTCTTATTAAATATAGATTGATTATGAATAATACTAGGTATTCAATTTGAAAGGCCGTTGCTTTCACATTTTATTTTAAAATACATTTTTTTATTTCCAATTAATAATCCATTCTTAGTTAGGTACACATCTATAGGAATGAGAAATAACTCTCGATTACATTTTTCTACATTTTTTATAACGGCTTAAACATTATAAGGCAGCAGTATGCGGTGACCTATGGTGTCCACAGATCGAACTTCCCAATAGATCTACGCGTCACATTAGATAAGGACAATCAAAACAGTATTAAAAACTAAGAACTACTTTAATTCTATATGTAATGGTAATTTTGAAATTGTGTAAGTACCTATAGGTTGAAGACATTTGGTAGCGACTTTAAGAGTACCTACCAATATCTGTACTTGAGTACTAATGGAATTTTAAATATAATATCATGGATATTACGTAAAATTTACAGCTTTTCTAATTATCAACAAAATTTTATGTAAATATTGTAAAATCTAATAAATTAATTCATTAAAAAAGATATACATACTTGTTATCTATTATGTTGTTGAAAAACTTGACAAGTGCGAGTTGAACTCGCGTGCAGAGGGTTCCGTACGTTCATGTTTTTTTAAATCTGACCCAAAATTGTCAATATTGAGTGATATACCATAATATTATAATATTATGGACTCCTCACAGATTTTCCTATAATCTATAAGTAGAAAACTAATTTCTGTATTTTTTCAACATTTTAGGTTCAGTAGTTTCGGAGGTAAAGGGGGGACTGGTCAATTTTCGTCTATTTTCTTGAATAACTTGGAAACTATTTTTTAATTTTCCACCTTCTCCCCCAAAATACCTCCCCCATATGCAGATTTCATCTATCCATGTCACACCTCTGCGTTTGGGTTACAGAAATTGATATCTGTACAAAATTTCAATTCAATCGGTCGAGTAGATTCGGAGATAATTTACTATGAACGTAGGACAGACGGACAGACGAGTGATCCTATAAGTGTTCCGTTTTTTTTTTCGGGCGTACGGAACCCTACAAAACTTTGTAAATATCGCGAAGAGCTTGCAAACATTCTGACTCACAAACTCATTTTCCAACATAATTTGGTGGCGATTTCTGAAGTAACTCATTGTAGGACCGACCCCCTGTTTATTTTTTTAGGTAAATTTCTTATAGAAATGTACCTATTGCGATCGTTCACACTTTTGAATTTCGAAAAAATTTCAACTTCATGTTGTTATATGTCTATAAGTTAGTCCAAAAAAAACATTTGGTTCAAAAGTTTATATATATATATATATATATATATATATATATATATATATATATGGGATATTACGAAATTTGTTAACACGATAGGGGTCGCAGTTTTGAAGGTATCAAGTTCAAATTTTCTACAAAAATCAATCTCTCAAATATCTCGGTCGAGTTCGTTATTGGGTAATATCTGGTAAGTAGTTTCAAAATGGCGACCGTTCAAACATTTAAAAAAATTATCAAAAAAGAGCCGTAGTGTAAATATCATAAAAAAAGTTTTTTGGTTATAGATATAATCAGTACCTACAACTTTTGTTCAAAGCAATTTTTCATAAAATACACAGGTAAAAAAATAAAAATTAATAAATAAAAATAACAAATATTGATAGAACATGAACACTCAATATAAATTTGATGTAATTGTACATTTTCTGGAGATCTTAATATAGACCCTGATTTAAAAAAATATATAGTATATTTATTGAAAAGAAATAGACGAAAAAAAAATTCTGCCTTGAAGTGGAACTTGAACCCTGTGTGCTTTATATTCAACAGCCAAAACAAAAACCTCTAACCGCAAGGCTATGACACATACGACAATTTTATGTAATAACATGTATCTATACCATGAAAAGGTTGTTCAAATTTCACTTCAATGAATTTTGAAAAATTTACCTTTCCGCTGACTACAGGCCCTCGGGATTTTTTTGCTTGACATGCAACACATACCCCAATTTGATATCAATGATCATCTATCTACCCCTGATGTGAGGGTTTGTATAATAACATGTAATTTGAGACCCTTCAGTTTTCTAATTGTTCTAGTCAACCTTTCAAAAAATTGGAATTGTATGGAATAAGATAATCAAATCAAATGTAAAAAATATACAAAGGGTGCATTTTTCATCGAATGTCAAATAAGTCAACACGAAACTTATCTTTTCCATGGCTACTATGATCTCAAATTCTTTCATTTACACTTGAGACAAGTAGTAAAGCGTTGGAATCGACGTTACTAGGAAACGGTTCATCCTACATCCTACTGAGGTTCGGTAAGAGTACCAGTTGTAAAAAATTCCAAATGTTTACGACAAAATTTAGGAAAAGCCATTGCTATTATGTTGGGAGTCAAAACGTTAGTAGATTCCTGAAATTTCGCTCTATTATCTTCATTAGTGTTGGAGAATGAAAACCATCTTCAGGGCGCGTACGTTAAAAGGCGTGCAACGAACGCATTTGTCGACCTATGTCTATTGGAACCTTTTGCATTATTTTTAAAGTTAGAATCCGCTGGTGAATATTGCCAGTCTAATTTTGGTACACTCTGTATATATATATATATATATATATATATATATATTTCAGCAATAGAAAGTCATCATTTTTTTCGATTTAACTTGTACTTAACTCTCTTATTTCGCCAAGTTGGATTTTTCAGAAAATAGAAACTGCTTTGTAAGAGTTTCAATGATAAGGAATAACAAGGTACAATTCTAGACTTTTCTCTTGGCTCGGTAGAATTCGATAAAGCTATTTCTGACATAATAAAATACTCAGAAGTTTTGTCTTCTTAACAACTTATAAAGAAGAACATGAGTGTTAGGGAAACCATACTGCATATTCAAATCGAAAAATGAAATTCTCCTATTCGAGGACAAATAATGCATAGGAACCAACGACTAGAAGCTGTCTCATAGAAATTCACGCTACTTATTTTAATTCAAAACCTATATTTAATTAAAAATGTGATATGCTGGAAACATCATATATAACAGTTCTCTACTATTTCTATTGAATAACTTGAAAAGGATAAGTATTGTCCTCTATAGTGGAATAAACTTCTTAAAATCTTTTGACAATCAATCATTTTCGGTTAAAGAAAAAATAAGAAATAATTACATTTGTCCATCGAAGCAACCGAGGACATGCCCCCACGATTATTGTCACGCTGTCAATAGGTACACCCGCAGAGGGCCATACAAAAGCACTGAAAAAAAAACTTTCTAATTCCCGTTGATTAACCAGCGCCAGCGCTATGATAAATGACTACAGGATATTCAAAAAAAAAACAACTATTGCAGGACGACTTAAATATTTGATTGTTTGGTGTGAGGCGCAAGCGTTCATTATATTTGACAGGATATTTCCAGGATCGTTGTATTTAATATTTGGGTGATCACCTGGAGATCAAATAAAATATCTATTCATTATTCTGCACTCTATGTTAATATTATTATCTATATTCAATCTCATAGTTTACTTTCTATTACAAAAGAATCTATCGCTTTTCAAAGTTGTTCTCTAGTTTTTGTACTTATAATAAGTACTTTCTTGTATTCAAGTGGGTCTCGTCAAACTTCTACTGAGCTCAAATGTAAAAGTCTATAACCGATGGCAGCAATGGGTCTATTCCTTCAAACACTTCCAAAGTCTTAGCTCAATAGAGGTGTCTTTCAGGCGCAGCCAAGTCCGCTTTAGGTGTCCGGTCACTCTGCTGACTATTTGCTTCTGTCTTCTTCGGCGTCGCTCTTATTAATAGATACACTTTGCGGCACCGCACCCAGATGATGTTTCAAAAGTTCCCACCTTCTTCTGATGTAGCTCCATCTCATCTTGTCCTTCAGCATCTCCAATATTCAGAGCTCTCATATGAGTCCCCATTGACAAGTTCTTCACTCTATTCACCATTGGACTTCGTATCATGGAAGCTTCCATCATGTAGCTAAGGAAAAATGCTCAATCTTCAAAGTACAATGAGGTTTCGTCTTGGTCTCCAAGTTGGATATACTTATTACCCATGTACTCTTCGATGATATATGATGCCCCTCTATGAAATTCATGTTTTTAATGATATATGTCCTGTTAATCCGATGCCATGTTAGAGATATTTGAGACAAAAACTGAGAGTGTCTATATGAGAAAACGGTTGCATATTAATTCATTTACAATTCATAGACCACTTAAATTTATGTCAAATATCTTGCATGGCACTATACATACTTAACTCAAGAATTCCATTATCGTTATCAAATAAATGAGTCAAAGGTTTTGCGATGGGGCATTAGGATACCTACTCTTCTTTGTCATGCCATGTTGACGTATTTTTCTAACATTACTAGCTCATGTGTTTTAGAGTCTTCATGGAGTGAATTTCTTTCACCCGCATTTTTAATTTCACAGTATCAGAATATTACAATTTCCATTTCGTCTCCGATGTCTAATGCTGAAGTCAAATTAAATCATACCTACCATCCAGAATACCATAATGGCAAGCGCCTGAAAAATAAGGAAGATTACTTAATCCTCTTTGGTATCTCGCAAATCAAACAAACAAGAAGACCATCATCGCTAAACAACCGAAAAAAGAACAAAGGCGAATAGGGGAAGTAGAAAGCCTTCCGTCCGTCCATTTTTAGCGCTATAAAAAGAGACCAGTAGCAGCCGAGTGAGCGGAAACATTATTTCACGTTTTTATGGGCGCACCGAATGAAAAATTGTTAAGCTTTCCTAAAGGATAATTACCATCGAAGCGAATATTAGTTCCAAAACGTTAACTAGAGCCGAATAACGAGTACTTGAACGTCGAAAGAGAAAGAAAGAGCTGGGGGTGCGGTGGTGGAATTTTATTTTTATAGCGCCTGTGTCTAATCGGCCCCTGGGTTGCCCTTAAGGTTAATTTGATTTTTTTTATATAGCAGGAATTAAGACGCAACTTCGACACGTTACGATCTGGCATTCAGAGCAGGAAATCGGCTACCATTTTGTTTACTTCTGAGTAATTAAGCTTGAACGATGGCCGTTTGTGTGACTGAATTTTTACGTTGCTGCTTAAATTAGAATCGGAGCGGAGAGCAATGTAGGTATATCTTAATAATAAAAGGATGAGATATAAAACAGCAAAGCCAAATATCACAATATATATTTGACTGAACTTGCTTCATCATGCGGCATTGCTTTGAATAATTGTTACTCACTGAAATCGGCAGAAGATAATAAAGAGGTAATACTTACGAAGGATAAACCTAAAATTGTTCTTGGGTAATACCTATATCTATTTCATTTCATAGAGAGATTGATAAATAATACAATATGATAATTATGATAATGAAGGAATCTCTGTTGTATTGTGTCGCTTTATAATACAGTAGATATTTGCTCAGTATGATAATTTATTACTCTCTCTCTTTTTGAAATGGAGTTCCTATAGTAAAATAGAATTTCTGTAACATGTATATAGTAGATATCAGTCGATTGAATCGATCGATTTGCTCTCAAACAGAGTGAATCGGATATGGTGGAAGGGTCGTTAGTTAATAATCAGATAGGTAATACTCCAGTAGTAGTAGGTATTGAAAGAGTGACACAGTTCTACTCGGTAAATCCTCGATTATCCAAACACACCAGTGACCTAAGCTATCTGAATGTTCTCATATTTAGTCAATTATAAACCTGTCCAAGAGCTGACTGAGTTTTTTGATTTTATTCGCTATGTTAAGGCACTCTTACGTTCACAAATTCTTAGAATACCAAATAAAAACCATTCCGAAGATTCAAGTAAATTGGAGTGGTCCAATAATGCTCCTGATTACACAGGAATAATAATGAACCTTCTTTGATTAAGTCAAGTTCCCTTAATTAGGTACCTCCCAATATTTTTTAGCCTTTCTTCGGATTCTGTCATCCTATATCTACCTATATAAAAGAAGCTTCTGGATAGCGCAATAGTCTGGTTTCGAATGAAGCCAATACTTGCATATAATACATGCACATCAAGGAAGAGGTCATCCCAAGGGAGAACGTTTAATTTAACGGCTTATAACTTGGAATTAAATCGAAGGGACTCCATGCAACATAAACTAGGGGAGTCTTCAGCGTCACGCGAAGCTCGTGTGTATGCTAAGAGGCCATGGACTGGCAGCGCTGCCAACGGCACTAATAAAAAGCCACCGAAAAAGGAGAAATAATAAACCTCACCCGTAAACCGTAAAATTCATGTTTATACAGAAGCTGTTCCGTTAAATTAATCTCGCAGTTCTCGGACTCGGACTATATGTAGGTACTCAATAGTCTTATGTAACAATACCTTAATGAAAGTATTACGTTCACCTACCACCTACATATATGATATACGTAATTAAATCTTTACAAACGCTAGGACCTATAATAGCAGATGAGGCACTGAAAAATACGAAATAAACGTATTGTATTGGAATTGGTAATTTTAAAGTACTTGAGTGCATGAATGCATTATAAGTTCTTGAGTGGAGTAGGTACATAGCAGTTGTGCGTAGATAGAAATAGAATAAATATTATTTTGTATTCTTCAGTTCTTTATCTAATCTTGTAACTTAATTATTTCACATTTTTGAGTGTTACCCAAATCTCATGTATATATGTACCTACAATGAAAACAAAAATCAATATATTTTTGCTAAATTGCTTATTTCATTTTTATGGACCATAGTGACAGTAGATACCAATAGAATTATCTAATATTATTTTTATTTTTAGGGCACCAACTATCCGTCGTATTTTATAGAAAAAATATTTCACTCTTTTGATTGAATCATTAGTCATCAAAATCGTTCAACATTCAACAAAGAAGATAATAACATTGCTTATAGGTACTGATTATTCAGAGATTTCAAATCCTCACATATTTCATACTTTACCACTGCTACCTACTCGGAAACCGTATTTTTTTAAATGTTCAATTTTAATGTTGCTATATACCTAATATAAACTCTTTATTTTTTGTCTCATATTTTCAATAATGGAAATAAACATATGGTAAAAGTTTAGTTTAGTGGCTATTGTAATATAAGCCCTAAAAATCAAATTTTTACAAAAATAGATACAGGTGTCTTTTAGCATAACTTTAAATAAAATCGAGGGGGAAGGCGCTATCTTTAATGATATTTTAATACTAAGAAAAAAATTTCAATCCCAAATAGTATATCATCATCCTTGCATTCTATTAAATAAACATCCTTCAAAATTAACGAAAATATGCGTGAAACCAGTAAACATAAGTTCGCAAAAAAGTGGGGTTAAACGAAGCGATGTTTGTGCAATGTATTCGACGTTTAAGAACTAAAAATTCCAATGTTGCCAAAACTTCCAATATAACGTTTGTGATATTGAACATATATACCTATATCTCTATATCTTTAGGTACAAAAAAATAAAATCGAAATGTATGTTTGTAGTTTCAAAATAAAAGGTTTTAACTAACTGCATATGGAAATATATGTCCACTAATGACAAACAAGCTATTTTTATCATTTCTATCGGTCCGTTTGTTACGGCGAATCTCCGTAACGGCTAAACTGATTCCGACAGGATTTTCACTGGCAGCTATCGCGGAAAACAAAAGCCAATTTGTGAGATTTTGATTGTATAAAGGTATAATTATTTCATGTTTAAAATTTACTACATTTTTCTTAATATTGCTTTAGCGCAAAAATACGATGGGAACTTTTGATGTCGAAGGTGAAAAACTTTTTCTCCCGGCTTTCGAAAATATGAATCATAGAAGATATTAAAAAAGAAAATTGAAAGGAGAAATCGCGCGTAGGTACTGACGACACTGACGACAAGTTTGCAAAGTACAATGGGTAACTTTTTTTCAACAAAAATGTATGTGATCATGATCATAATCGAATGTTGATACTCAAATTTTGTATAGCAAATTGAATAAATGAAAATTTATGTCACAATTTCATAGAGAATAATCTTGGTGAACATTGTAACAATCGTAGGCGTTATAAAATTTCTACTAGATTTAAATATTTATTTCATTCCAATGAGCCTGTACGACGTGCAAAAACCAATAGTTAAAATGTATTCCTTCAAAAAATGGGTTTATCTAAATGGAAACCTATATATTAAAAAATAATGATTTCAAATTCAAAATAAAACCAATCTATTATAAAGCTATTATATCTTCTATGAAAAGTTGCATCCAGAACACCCAACAACTGCCATAAAAAAATGGTTAGATATATGTTAAGCTCAGTTGTTATTGTCATTATTTTTTTAAGCAAATAATACTCTTGAACATGGAGTTTATAGAATATTCTAATTCTGTGAAATTTGTATTAGGTACTGATAGCGTTGGCAACATTGAAAATTGCAGTTTTTAAATATCGAACACACTGCAGAAGTCAATCATTTCGTTTAACCTCTAAACTTTTGTTTAGGACTTCCTCTTCAACCTCGGCAGAGTTCACTTCGGGTGAGAAGGAAATTGAAATAATTTTCGTACGGGTAGTACACGTGGTGCGTAGAAGACTCGAGTGCTGGGCCCCCGAGGTGGATAGGGAAGTAGTGGCCGTGATAATCAAGTGTGGTTCTGGGTTTGCTTTAGAGAAGAAGTCGATTCCTAAAAAGTCTTTGTTAGGTTAAAAGCACGTGGTAGCGTAGTCTGGCGGTGCAGGAGGAACACCTCGCGGATTACCTCAAAGGCGTGACAGTGACGGTTATATTCCGATCGGAACAAAATCCTGGCCATTTCTTGACATGTGCATTGCATAGAATTTTATAAAACTACATTTTAAGTAATTAGTGATAGTGGTATGGTCTAGAGCCAGACAAGCCACTGTCACCCAAGTTAGAAAAGGGCCAATTTAATGGAATTAACAAGAAGAACTTTTGTTTACTATTTTCGCGCCTATTTTTGCTAATTTTGAAGGATGTTAGAGTTTGATATAATATAGAATGCAAGGATGCTTATATACTATTTGGGGTTGAAAGGATACTTCCAAACAACATGTTATGACAAAACACACCTATTTTTGCAAACATGTGATTTTTACGGCTTTTATAACAAATAAACTAGACAGTTAAGTACCAAACATATTTCAGACATTACCACTTCTGTAATGCGGAACCCAATATTTTTTTTGGAAAAATGTCCAATTTAAAGTCTCTTCTTCGTCGTCTCAAATTTTTGATTTTCTAAAAAAATTGCCCCATCACCCTCTTTGGAAGGACGGACATGTTGAATGTCGATTTTTTAATATTGTTTCAAATGAAAAAAATCATGAAAATCAGAGCACGTACTATTTAAAAGGTTCGAACAGGCATAAAAGAAAAAAGATACAGACAACAGTAGAATTGTATTTATTCGTTCTCCTTCTGGAAAGTCGTCCAAAAAGAATCAAAAACAATCTCAAATTTGAAATAAAAAATGGTACAAGTGGCGATGTCTGTTTTCTAATAGTGAACTCATAAAACTATAGGACGTAACTAAAGTCAAAGATAATGAAGTGACTTCCATCTTTGCTAAAGTATTGATTCACACTGCGAGTAAGATAGACAAAAAAGAGACCATAAACCAATTAGCCAACAAGAATTTCAAAAATTTATATTCTTAAATTTCGGTTACTACAGATCGTTTGGCACGCGTTTGTTTTTTTGTGACACAATATTTAATGAGTTATTAGATTGTTAAATAATTAACACCGATTAGCCAACACGTCTTGAAACACAAATATAATAATGAAATCGTTTGTGACTCTCTATTGTTTTAGAAAAACATGCAGACATATCGTAGAATTGTATACCCCCTCCGTTTGGGATGTCGGTGAAAAATTTAAAATTTGTAGGTGTAGGCAACCAATTATACTATAATAATAATCACTTTTAAATCTTCAATAAATATAATTTATGTATGGAGCGTCACAATACAAAATAATATGAAGTTGTGCAACTGTAGTTAGATATAAGAAAGACTTTTGGAACTAACTTCGAGAGTACCAGCACCAATAGCATTAATATTAGGTATTTTGTATTGTGACGTTCCATCCACAAATTATATGACGATTTAACAGTGATGAACAGTTAGTTGCTTGAACCTACAAATTTTGAAATAAATGTACTTTTCTAAGACAATAAAGTCACAAACGAGTTCATTATATTTGTGTTTCACAAACGATTTCTGATAAATTGAGTAAAAAATAGAGAACGTAAGGTTTATTTTTAAGACGTGTTGGCTAATCGGTGTTAATTATTTAACAATCTAAAACTTATATATTGAGTGACAAAAAAAAACAAACGACTTACAAACGATCTGTGTCAACAGAAATTTGAAAATATAAATTCGAGTTGGCTATTCGGTATGTGGTAAAAAAGAGATCAACCTCGTATATAAGCGACAAGCGATACCGACAGTAGGTATGCGTGGACAAAGTCGCGGCATCTTCTAATTAATGAAATAATTTAATAGTCTGCCTGCGTATTCAAAATCACTTTTATAAAATGTATTTTTAATCAAATTATTTTTTCTTCAACGGACCTGATCCCGTAGTATACTGCTAAGAACAATTTTGAATAGTGAATTTTAAAATTTGAAAATAAAACTAAAAAATCTACATTACCTTTAATTTTCACTAACAATTAACAATTATGTACACAACAGCCATATTATTTGTAAGATTCTAGGTAAGCTGGAAATGATAAATACTGAAGCTTAGAATCTGGAAAACGTATAAAGGAGCCTATAAATCGACAAAAAATAAATACAAAATTAATTTAAAATAGAATTTTACTAGTATATAATAGTTTTCAAATGTTCATAAGCTGTATTAACAACACCCCAACTCAAGAAAGCTCTTGAGCAATTAGTGAACACACCGTGATATATGTACCTAACTTTTCCACCTCTTTCATGGTAGATCCCTAGTAAAACTTTAATAGGGTTCTCATAGGGACCACCAACATTACTTTGCATAGTAACCTTAATAACATTCAATGGATAAAAAATTGTAGACAGCACAACGCCAATCATAGCACCACAAATAAACTCGCTGAATGTCCTAATGATTTCATTATTATATTTAGGAAGTCGGCACTGAATTTCATCTCTGAGAATAAAAAAACCCACGTTAGAGGGTCCATTGCGCAACAGGACTGGGGTTAGCCCCCTGTAATACTCAGTTACACCATAAATCCGTAAAGATTTAAATGCATGAAGGGTATTTTTGTATTGGCCATGGTATTTAGAATCAGCAAGAAGTGTTTGAATTCTCTCAAAAGGCATGAGAATAGCTTCGGTGGTGCCTGATGCTAGCGCACCAGCTGCCTTAGCCATGTAATTATTAACACCATTTAGGCACATTGTCTTTCTCACTTCTTCATATACACCAAACATTATCGAGAGAGAAAGTGTTTTCTGGCACAAAGGCGGTAACATTCCTCTGTACAAATAGAATATACCTTCACCATGTAACTGTTTATAAGCATGTTTGACGTGAAGACCGTGTAACATCTGTAATCAAGATAAACAAACATAATTTAATACACTACAATCAGTGATGGCAATTAAATCCAAATCATTTATTAATGATTATATGGTTGTCTCTCATTAGAATTTTTGGACAATCAGTCTTCCTGGACCAGCCACCTACCTGTCGAAAAATTAATTTGTTGATTGGATAAGTTATGGAGACATTGATAAATGCTGCACCCCAACCACAAGCGAATTCTTTCCAATTTATATTATGAGAGATCTTTACACTTGGTTCGGCCATTCTTATATATTGTTCATCCCCTAAAACTGAGCTAGGTTATATAATTTAAGGGATTAATAGATTCATTATACTCACATGGATGTAATAATTGTTTTAAATTTCAAATTAACCTTCATGAAATAAATCCATAATTGCTATATTGACTGTCCATCGTTGCGTGTGCCTTTTGAAATTTGACTATTTTCCACTAGAAATATTTCCCCATTCATTTTCAATGGAACCACATCTCCCAGGCTGAATCTAAAATGTTATCAAAAACTATAGAGTACATAGAGTAATAAAAAAGATCACAAAATCCCAATAGAAAAAATGTCAAATTATCATATTTTTTCATTTCTTGACATCCATTCAAAAGTTATAGTAGGTCAAAAAACAAATCTGAAGTAGTTTTGACGGGGAAATTTTAATGTATTTCTTTGGATATGGAAAGATTGAAGAAATAAGCTCGCAAAGATCTTAACAGAGATTTCACTATTCTGATTTAGATTTGAAATAAATAGTAAATATATCTTTCGAATAGTACTCATCTCAGAATACAAGATCCGTGTTGGAACGAAAACTGAAATAACATAACCCAATAATATCAGAATAAAATACGTTTTATGGATCGGATAGTAGTTCAATGACACATGAGACAGTTGAACTACTTACTCCAGCATTGCAAACTGATTATTGTAAAATTATAATTAACCAAAAAGTTTTGATTCACGTCAATTTTAATTTGCAATTATGTTATTTGTAGTTCTTGGATAATATTGGTCTTATTTAGAAATAAACGTACTAATTCAAATTTACTAATAATGTCCCTAAGTCGAATGTATGCCTACGTGAAGTTAGGGTAAGGTATTATAATTTTGTGACAGGTGAAATACTATCAACTTATTTCTTTATATATAGTTCAACAACTGATATTTCCTTTTTGAGTAAAAACACTAACAGGACCAAATTTCAAAAGCATGTTCGAAATTTCCGAAGAGGTAAATCAGCTAACGAACAGCCAAAAGTAAACTCAGAAAGTTTAGCGACACCCTTTACCAATGAAGTAGTTGACTGCAATAATCTACGCCTTGGGAGACTTCTAAGGCCTTTTGTGTTCACAGTAGCCGTATGAAGGATATGATTTTTTGCAGTATTGTGTAATGCAATCATTAATTTTTAGTTTTCTGGTGCTAGCTTCGTTGGAGCTACACTATGGGAATACGAAAATATGCGGTCACACGCACTTAGTATGCTTAAGAAACCTATCAAGTTTTTCAAAAGAAAATCTGAACAAGGGGTCCATGCTGCGGTATAAAACTATGAATATCACTCTTGTAACTCTTAAATATTATAAATCTGATTATATTACAGAGTGAACTCACATATGAAATAAAAAAATGGTGGAATGCCCTTACACCTGGCGAAAGAGTATTTGTTCCTATATGCGCAGCTAACGTACTAGTTTTCTTGGCCTGGAGAGTTCCTCGACTACAACCTTTCATGATGAAATATTTCTGTTCCAATCCTGCTAGTCAGAATGTGTGTATACCTATGGTATTATCAACATTCAGTCACTATTCCGGACTACATCTTCTAGCTAATATGTATGTTCTTCACAGCTTCAGTACTGGTAAGTTAAAATTCTCTTGAGTTTGGTTCGGTATGTCAATATATCATATGTCTAGGAGCTGTCCACAGTTTAGGTCAAGAACAATTTTTGGGTCTCTATATGAGTGCGGGAGTAATATCCAGTTTTACAAGTTATGTGTATAAAGTAGTTACAAAACAACCTGGATTGTCGTTGGGAGCGGTAAGTTTTTATTTCTTATTCTTATCTCATATTTTCATGCAGATTTGTAATATATTCAATATTTATTAGTCTGGTGCTATAATGGCTATACTCGGTTATGTCTGTACCCAATTCCCAGATACCAGATTAGGAATTATCCTGCTACCCATATTCACGTTTGCAGCTGGAACAGTGAGTATTTTAATATTCCTACATTGCATAAGTATATTAATAATTTTTAGGCCATAAAATTTATTGTTGGTCTTGATACCGCTGGTGTCTTACTAGGATGGAAATTCTTCGATCATGCTGCTCATTTAGGAGGTGCAGCATGTGGAATGTGAGTAATGTTGTTATTATTATTATTTCTCTTCCCCTGATACATCTTCACATAAATATGCTGTGAATACATTAGAATATATATATATATATATATATATTTGATAAAATATATTTTTGTTGGGGATGCAGTCATTTAATAAATAACAATCTTTGGATTATGCCAAGCTTTCGAGAATGTTTATTCTCTTCGTCGGGGCAAAATTCGTGAATTTAGATAAAATTAACCACAAACAGGAAAGATTTCATAGCCATCAATTAGTAATGTCATTAATGACGAAGAGAATAAACATCCTCGAAAGCTTGGTATAATCCAAAGAATTTTATTTATTAAATGACTGCATCCCCAACAAAATTCAGAATCTATTCAGTATAATCCTTGGTAAATATTACATTAACATCGTGTTTGGCTAGTTTTACCATTGAAATTGATTTCTTATTGTGGTAGCAATAAATTATCTTTCATTTTTAAGGTAATTCCTCGGTAACGTTCTGACACAGTCATTAAAATTGTACCATTTTGAAGGACCTTGATAGAGCCCTTTCCAAACGTTACCTTTCTCCTACTAGAAGTAAATGTAGTGAATAACTCCTTCCATATTATGTTCTGTTACTAGATAATCTAAAAAGCAAATGTCAAAACCTAACAACAAAAAACAAAACATTAACACAATTATTGATTTTACATCATTAAACAGTCTGAAGCCCAATTTCATTATAACAAGTATAACAATTATATGGCCTAGCCTTCTGTATTTAAATTAAAACTTTACATAGTGTTCTTTCATTAACCGGTGGCAGTCCAGTATACACAAAGTTGACAATACCCTCATTATCAGAATTGATGCCTTCTTTTTAGACTTTCCAATTCAGCCTCTCATTCTCTCAGTCATTGTGATGTTGACCATTTCTTCTAGTGCTTGTTTACATGAAATTTGGTCGGAGTTTTGTGAAATAACACTGCCTTAGCCCGATCATATTTCTCTATATCTACTGGAAAGTAATGTTCCACAGTCTTGCATAATACTTAGATTGCTTTTTTATCAATCTGCCTTTGTCAACATTCAAATTCTCCACACGTCAACAGATTCCTACCTAACAATTTATGTCTACCACATGTGCCTTGCCTGCAAAGTTATATCCACTAGATAATTTTGAAAATTGTACCTAGTACCTAGTCCTCATTCCCTGCCTCAGACACCATATTGAATCTCAGGGAAATTTTTATAAATTATCTTTGTGCCCTGGACGCATAATTTATTGTTATTAATTGTAGGAAAGTGAAAGTTTATGAATTGAACTTTATTCCTTATGTTCTCTAGTTATCTTACAACATCAAGTAAATTAGAAACTTACTCATTCATACTCTTTCTTCAGACCACACTAGTCAAACTTTATAGTAGTCATATATTTGTTAAGTTGACTACTATAACTAACCATAGTTATCTAATTTTTAAAATAGTGTATCCATTAAATCTTCATCTAGAAGAACAAATTGGATTACACCTTAGAGCTCTTGTTAGTTTTATTTAATATCGTATGATTTTTAGAACTTGGGCTCTATGGGGCAACCAACACATCTGGCAGAAAAGAGAACCAGTCCTTCAATTCTGGCATGAGCTTAGAGGATCTATTAAATAAATCAACATTATCCAATACAAATATATGTAAATAATAAACTTTTATTTATCATGCAGATTTATCAAAAATCATTCTTTATTTTGTAAAGTGATCGTAGTGATATTTGATATGATCTCCCATAAATGTAGAGACGAAATAGAAACCATGATCGTATTCCTCTCTATAGTTGAGAATTACTTTGACACGATTAGTGACTTTGGTTGCTTCGATGAAGTTTTCTATCAGAATTTCACCCTCATCATAGTAATGGTCGCCGGTGCCCTTTTAAAAAAGTGAGAGTTAATACAAAAACAATTGAATTATTTCGATTTCTTAAATAAATTAAAATACCTGGTCACACAAAATTTCAAATGGTGGTCCATTATATTTTTTAACCAGCTCTGTGGCATCCCAGTTATTCCATTCCTCACTCTGCGGTCCAAAGTATCCTGTGAAAGCTTTAATACCCCATGGACCTTTAGATGGATTGGCGATAGGAGTGAAGATGGAAACTGATTTATAAAACCCAGGATTCTTCAACGATGTTATCAAAGCTCCATGTCCCCCCATGCTGTAAAGAAAGAATTTAGTGGGTATTGCGTTTTCTCATTTTAGTTATCAGAAAATTATCTGCTGGAAACAAGGGAAAACAAATACCCTTTAACCACTCTCAAGTTTATGATTACTTATTTCTTCTACAGCTTATACCATATCGCTTTCAATTTAAAAGAAAGAACGCTAAGTGGTTCTCGTTTAATATTTAAAAAAATGAAAACATTCGATAGAATTAATTTAAAAAGTGGCTCTACAGACCCTTGAAAAACAGATAAATGGGATTAATTTTCTCACATAATTTTATTGTCAACTCAACAATTCGTACTACTTGGGTTCGTTAAATAGATATTTTTGAAAAGTCAGTTTAAATACTGTTGGAGCAACTTTTTACGAAGAATACAATTAATCTGGGATCATCATTTTTTTACATACGCGACTCTGATGTGTGTACCAAGATGGCTTTAAAGCAATAAATAAATAATAAATCTGACAAATACGTCACAGATTTTGATGAAACTAGTCACAATTGATAGCGTATATCCTATACCCTTATGATTTTTTATCCCAGAGACAAAATGAATAAAAAACAATTCTCAGATTTGAATTAAAAGAATGGCACTGATTGTTGAATAGTTAACCCATGGCTACAACAATTGTGAAAAATAAGAGTTTCAAGACTTTTTAAAAATATCCGATAAATTGTTCTGTTGATTTGATGTTCCCATAAACTTCCCCATTTAACGATTTTCCTATCTCCTACGAATTCTGAGATCTTCACATATCCATCACCATCTCAATATGGTGTCATTGGAGTCAAATTAAAGACACTGATTCGCCCAGTTTATCGATTAAGTGATACAAAATATTACCTGTGTCCCATTACCGCCCTCTCGCCATTCACGGGAAAATTTGCTTCGACAACTTCTTGGAATTCTTTCAAAAAATAATCATACATTTTGAAATGCTTCTTCCATGGTTCTTGAGTGGCGTTCACGAAATAACCGGCACCGACTCCGAAATCCCAGGAGTCTTTATCATCTGGTATATGATCTCCTCTTGGTGATGTATCAGGATTTACAATGATTACACCTAATTCAGCTGCATATCTAATATACCAATGATCATTAATCTATATTCTATATGGTGTTTATGAAGATAGAAGTTAATTATTGACTTATTTCTTTGTAAATTTTAATTGTTACCGTCAGCGTTGTTAATGACATTGTGAAATGAATTTTAATATGATAAAAAATAAGTTGAATTAATTGTGTCAGTCTAGATCATAATATGTAAACTTAAAAGTGAAAATCTCATTTTTAGCTTATAAAATAAGTAATGCCCCAGTCCTTTCAGGCTAGATAGAATCGAACTTGAAGCTTACCTCTGGGCTCCCGATTTAATGATAAAGTTCTGCTCCGTGGCACTCAAACCTGATAGAAAGAAAATAACTGGTAACTTTCTCTGTTCAGCTTGAGGCGGTAAGTAAACACCAAACTTCATGGTACATCCCAACACGGAAGACTCATGTGAAAATACCTTTTGGTATCCACCGAATGATCTATGGCATTGGTGTTGAGTTAAAACTTTGTGAGAAGCCATTATGCAAATATTTAGACTGGACAACTTCCAATCAACAACTGCTGCAGATTTTAAAAAACACACTAAGAAAAAAATTATCTCAAGGAAAGGTCCAGAGGTCAAAAATAATAAAACGATAATATAGGCTTCACAATGCTTGTTTTTAACAAATCGAATGCGTATTTACATTTTTTAGTTCACAAGAATGTTCTAGTTTAAATGATCGGCATGGTATTTGATGTGCTCTCCTATAAAACTAGCAATGTAGAAATAGCTGTGGTTGTAACCTTCTCTCTTCTTCAAAATTGCTGATACACCAGATGATTTGCAAGCTTCTATTAAATTTTCAGGTAATAATTGATTCTGTTTCAAAAAATTATCTTCCAAACCCTATAAGAAATAAAGTGGAAATCATTTAATTCTTGGTAATAAATTGAACATCAAAATATTAGGCCAAAAGTCTTGAAACTACTCAGGCACAACTTAAAAAATTAACGATATTCAAAGAAAGAATATATTTTTTTTATTTTCCAATGCACCATCTAATTATATCTACTAGTTTTACCCATTCGACACTAATGTTTTCAAACTGAGAAAGGTCTTTGAAAAGTTTTATCTCAACAATAAATTTAAGCAAAGAAAGATCGGGTCTTGGATATCCGTCAATTACATTCCTGAACGAGTCTATCGCCAGAAAAATACGCCCGTATAGCTCAATGAAAAATAATTATAAATGGAAGTCTGTAAAGTATATTGTATAAAACAAACCGTTCTAAAGAAAGTCACAATGAATCATAAATAGTTCGAAAAACAAGCAATAGGCATGAGAAAGAGGAAAAGACAGAAGAAAACATAACTTTCTTGAATTTTTCATATCACCAAAACATATTCATATTATATTGAACGTAACATTTGAAACAATTTTTTTAAGAATATTATTACAACATGTATTGCTTAGTCCATAATACTGAACTGTAGACACGCCTATCATTTTTGCTGTAGACAAACCCCGGAATCCAAACACCCATACTCGTTTCCCTCAGGAACCCGTGTTTTTATAGAAACATTTTAAAAAATACAATTTTATTAAGAAACTCAACCAGAGTGTACCATTTTAAAGTCAATTTGAATGAATGAATTCAATAAAGTACAGTAATAAATAATGAATTTTAAAATTTACAGAGGGAAATATTACAGATAAATTTAAATAGCGGTAACACTGTCTGGCGTTTCCCAATTTCAAAACATTTTCTATAGCCGGCCACACTATATTCTCAGTGTGAAAAGCACCAAACACGCTTTATATTGACCTTAGTATATATAGAGTTTTTATATTTAGAGTTTAGAAACGTACGTTACAGCTTGGTAAATGCAGCTCAGAATGTCTAGAAATGTACGCAATGCGCGAAAATAGAATGAGAAAGTATTCGGATAACAAAGACATGTTGGAAATTGTGCTTGTCAGTCAGATACAACAGAATTTACGGTTGCTGCTAATATACTTATTTAACGGTTTGCCTTTTTCACATTCATAGCGAAGCTGTTATTTTTAAGATGATTTTTTTCCTGTTTGCAATGATATACCCACATACAGATTTTAGCTGAAGTCTAGACCACCTAGATGATCGGGTAGTGTACTAGTTTCAAAGGGCACATGAAAAACTTTTATGACTCGACGAACCCTATCAACGCTTATTTTAGCCACAAACTATAAACTATAATGAGCAGTAGAATGCAAAATAATGTAGCAAAAAGAATAACTTGATACGTGATAAATTATCCTCATAAACTCCTTGATTTCTTACCTGATCGACCAGAAGTTCTAGTGGAGGTCCATTGTATTTCTTAACCAATTCAGTAGCATCCCATTGGGACCATTGGCCACTTTCATTAGGTCCCAAGTATCCTCCAAAGGCTTTCTCACCCCAAGGACATACTGATGGATTGGAAATTGGCGCAAAAGCCGAGACAGATTTGAATAGTCCTGGATTTTTCAAAGCGCAAATCAAAGCACCATGCCCACCCATACTGAAAATTAATTATTGAATCAACCCTACCAGAAAATCCAAAGTAATATCACAAGATTTAAAGAAATATATTTCTAATGTTTAATGTACCTGTGTCCCATAATAGATTGTTTCCCTTCAGCTACATTAAAATTTTTTTTAACGATATTCAGCAATTCCAAAGTTACGTAACTGTACATTCGGTAATTCTTCTTCCATGGTTCTTGCGTTGCATCGACATAGAAACCCGCGCCGACTCCAAAATCCCAGGCATCGGAATCTCCGGGAATACTGAGACCTCTTGGAGAGGTATCAGGATTTACAATAATCAAACCATGTTCAGCAGCATATCTAAAATCAGTGAAAGAATAAAATAACCTTAGATTGAAAGAAAATAACGCTAATTAATATATCTATTTAACATTCCCTTCTATGCCTTATCATATATATATATATATATATGTTATATTCCTGGTCTTTGATTATAAGTATACAGGGTATCCTTAATTGTAAATTAAAGGTGTTACCCACTTCTAAAGGATCCGTGGTGATTTCATTTTGTGATTGTTTAATGTGAATATTGCTGATTGTGTTTTTTATTGGATAACTCAGAAACAACTTTCCAACATGTTCTATTCTTATTAGAGGAGTTGAATATCTTATTTTGGTAAAAAGATTTCTTTATAGCTTCCACTTTTCATGAACCTTCTTTTTTTCTTTGTAAAAATTACGCAGTTCAGGATTTATGCGTGAAAAAGCATCAATGTTTTTAAAATCATTGCTAGAATAGAATACTTTTTCTCCGTCTGATAATAGATATTTGGTACCTATAATTTCGAAAAAGATTTTTTAGCTATGTTAATTTACTTCTACCTAGAAAATTCATCATAATCGCATGAACAGAACTTCATAACAATAAGCACCACAAATGCCGTTTTCTATTGAGTTTCTCAATGATTTTTTTCTATGGTAAGATATTTTGAAAACCTTCTAAAAACAGACTCCCTTTATTATACATGGAACGAAGGATTCATATCGATATTTTTAACTTAATTTATCAGTTTTCAACCGGTAGAAGAAACTATATAAAGAAATTATATTAGACATTGATAAAATTCTTTTAGGTTTAAAAATATTATGAAATTATTTGCGACCTTCAACTTGTATGAACGAATTAAGTATTGAATAAACACTGACCTTTAGCTTCAACGATAACAAAATTCAATTAATATTGTCAAGAATTTTTTCTCAATATTGTAATAATAGGTTAACACAACATATTTTAACTGATTTTAAATATATTCAAAATACTGTATTCTAGAATAATGATCCTGGCAATATATTTAATCATTAGATACCTACAAGTTAAAATTTTCAACATAACTCACCTTTGAGCACCAGACTTTTGAATGAAATTAGCTTCGCTGCATGTAAGGCCAGATAACCAATACACTACTGGAAGTTTCTTGTTCTCCTCAGCTTGAGGTGGAAGATAAACGCCAAATTTCATTTCACATCCCAGTTCCTTTGATTCATGGGCAAAAACTTTTTGGAAGCCCCCGAAAATTTTATCGCATGATAGCTCTTTGATACTCATCTTCAAAAGTTATTAAGAAATACTATTTTTTACCAATATCGAATTATAAGAGAAATAAATTCAGTGTACATGCGACAATCACTTATCTATGAAATATAACAAAAGAAGTTTGCATAAACCTACCTTGATTAGTGTTAAAATTTTAGATAAATATGAATTTACTCCAACGGAACCTAAGATAATACTATTGCCGATATGTGAACTTGTTATCGTATATTTATTTCTAGGAGCAATAGCAATCGTATCTAAATTTGAATAGAAATCAGGAAATTACTATTTTGAGGTTAGATTTTCCATTCTCAAGACCAAGGTTACAAAATTTATGATATATACAAGGTGCCAACAGGGTTGCCAGAGCTATTACTGTAGTAATAGATCTATTACCTTTTAAGACGATCTATTACTTCATTACTCGTCACCAAAAATCTATTACCTTTTCAAAGTCCCAAAGAATTATTCTATTTTTTTACTCTTTGCAGCGTTTTGACCAATAATAATTGTCCCAGTGTCATCTATTATAACTAAATTACACTACACTATTTTAAAATCCTTAGTGGTAGTTAATAGTAGAAGTTTGAAAGTAAAAAAGGTATCGGTAAGTATCGGTATATTCAATATTTCACTTGAATTACAAATTGCATGGTTTTTTGCGTTGTAAGTATTTTTGATCATTTTACTCTTTTTTTTCTGTTGATTCTATTAGGTGATGTGATTTTTATTTAGATACTATTATTATGTTTATTATTGTGTAATATTTTTCACTGGATCTGTTATTGTTGCTACTCATTAATATACATGTATATCTTTATATTACACTTTTTATATTAGTTTCAGTTTTTTTTTTCATGTTAGTATTCCATTTTTCATGTAAATAAAATGATTTTCCAGAAGCTATTTTATTTATCTTCCTCTAGCGGCTGGTGATAATAACAAAAAATTTAATCTATTACTTTTTTAAGAAATCTATTACTTTTTCCACCGCTTGTCTATTACTTATTCTGGGCCAGCACTGGCAACCCTGGGTGCCAATCATGATACATATCATTTTAGTTGTTACTCGTCAGGTCATGCTCCTGTGGAAGACAAAACCAACGACTATAATATATTCCTAGTATATACTTAATCGTTAACAAAACTAAATCTCTCAAATTAATCTGCAGTAGTATAGGACAGGCATAGTGGTCAAACTTGAGTAACAGTTTGTATATTTGAAGTGGCTTCTCTTCCCTTAACCCACTTCAATCCAGAAAAAATAGTTACTATTTTTCCTGGAAAATTCTGATGGTCCTAAGGTAGGAAAAATCGGAACAATGAAAAAACATCCGATCCGACATAGTGGTTGACACAAGAAGACTATTCAAGATAACAAAAAAAGGGGAATGAGATGAATATTGCTCACCCCTCACTAAATAGAATAAACTATATAGTAAGGGAATCCAAGAGAATTAAGAAAATACTAAATAAAGATAGAAAATACTCTTGAACTGGACTTTCTGGAAAAAGAAGTTACTATTACTGCTACTAGAAGTAACTGTACCTACTACCCTGCTATAGGTGGATTTTGGCTGCATTTACAATTTTCCTCCATTCTTGACGATCTTCTGTCATTTGGACTAGATACCTATATCCTATTGTATTAAGGTGCGAAATTATATTATACGGCCATCTCAAACGCGGTCTTCCCATCGCTCTTTTCTCAGTCGGATTTCTAGACCAAATCTCCAAGCCACCTCAGTTTTCTGAACTAGATTTCGTGAACAAAGTCTGGTTCTTGGAATATTTCTTACAATTCGATGTTCTTACGACGACGAGATAGACCTGCTGTACTGTCTAGTGTAGCTCCAAAAAAAAATCACAAAAGATTCCTTTCAAAACATCATAATTTTCTTTCATTTTGTTTTGTCATTGTCCAATTCTCGCATCCATACATTAAAATCGGCTTTATTATTTTTTATTTTAGTTGCTGGTGTACTTTGGATTCTCCCTCTCAGTTGTTCAGAAATGTTATTGTCTTTGATACTGTTACCTCTTGGTAACTTGATACTTGAACCTGTCCACCATCTCGAAATCTCCCAAAGTTACATTCTGCCGATGCGATCTCTGTTTTGTTGTCTAGACACATATACTTGGTCTTCTCGTTGAGTCGGAGCACCATCTTATCTTCTTTTTTATTATCATAAACATTTTCTTAACTTAACTTAATTTTTCTACACTATTATCTGCGTATGCTAGGAGCAAATGTACTCCATGAGTCTCTAATGACTTTCTCAAAAGCGATATTGAAAAGTAGAGGCGACAGTGCATCTCCTTGTCGAGGTCCATTATTCACGGGAAACCTTCAAATAAGCCCCCAACTCGAACCCTAGAAAATTCTGTCAAGGCTTCCCACAAAGCTATCCGGTTCACACAGTCGTATGCCGGATTGAAATCAATAAAGAGGTGATGTAGACTAGTGTTAAATTTTCAGAATTTCTCCAGAATCATCCGCAGCGTAAATATTTGATCGTTGGTCTACCTATGGGGTTAGAGCCACACTGACTCACTCACCAGTTATGTCTTCGGCGTATTGTGTTAAACGATGCACAGAATATTTGCCATCACTTTATAAGCACTGCGAGTCAGCGATATGCCTCTATAGTTCTTGCAGATTATCTTACTATCTTTTTTCTGTATTAAGATAATTCTCTCTACTCCTCTGGCCTATTTTTTGTCTCCCAAATGTGCAACGACTCACCTCCATACTTTAAAACTTCGAAATGAATGTTCTCGTTGCCTGGTGCTTTTCCTTTCTATTAATAACGCCTTTCTCTTCTTCTTGGAGGTTCGACTGGCAGGTCAGCGGTAAGGTATACTCTTTATTGTGTGGTTTCTTGTTCCTGAATATTCAGTAACACTTTGAAATGATGCGTCCGCCTACTTAGTACTCGTCCTGGTCTGCTTTCAATGAACATCTTGTAATAATATTTCATTATAGCTCTCTGAAAACACAATGTTTCCAGGACTATTTGATGCCTGGAAAATGGGCTTTTCCAGTGCGCCAGCACACAAAAAATACATGTCCTCAAATTATTTCATTGCTCCATTTTCTTTCTTCTAAAAAATTCTTTGATTTCCATTCATCTTTTTTGGTACTGTCTTCTGGTTTCATCTGTGTTAGATTAAAGGTTAATTTGTCTGCGTGTATTTCTTTCTTTGATTTTCTGATCGCATTTTTTATCAACCTACTTCATGATTTTACCTTTCGGTTTTCCCCTACAACACCTTTCATAGTTCCAATTAAGTTATTTTTATTGCAGTCCACATTTCTTCAACTTTAAGCCCGTTATTTGTTTCTTGAACTTTCTTATGTCTTTTGGCTTCAAACAGCTTTTGGTTTTCTTGATCTTATTCACATCCTATTTAGCTGTCAAGTCTTTCTTTTTATTCTTCCATGTAGAGATTTTCATTCTTATTTTAGCTCTTAACTATTATCTATGTGTGAAAAAGAAGTTAAAGATTGCGAAGTACAATCCAGACAGATAGGCGACTTTAGAACTGATGTCGAGAGATCACTTATGGTATTTATCAATGCTCACATCCCCTACTTGCCTACTTAATCTTTAATCCATGAATAAGGAAGACATCAGAGAAAAGTAGAGTACAAAGATATCAAAGGCATCCAGAACTTCTAAGATAATCTTCACTTCTTGGGACAGGATAAGAGTGGCGGCATTTAGCATCTTACCTTATGTCTGCAGCTGGTGGAGTTGATATATAGAACTTCTTAAATTATTGAATTAAATAACCCAGCATCTCATCTCTGGGTGTCAACCCAGTGCAAAGCCATATATCCTTCGCTCTCAAGAGCATGGAGAATGCCCCGGATTTTCGTTTGAGGAATAGCGAAGCATAAAAGCCGATATGCTTTTGAAAAAGTAGAATCGATAATAGATCGGGAATGGCGTTCTGCAGCTTCCTGGATACAGGGGGGCATCTGAAGACACTACCAACTATTGATGACATCTAAATGAATGGGGGAAACTTCTATTAAGATTAGATGTGTAAAATTATAAAACAGAAACAGGAGGGAACTCAGAAACAATAAAGGCTAGAAGAGGATGCCCCTCAACAAGCGGGACATGACAGGTTATGCGAACGAGATTATCATTATAACCTCTGGCAAACATCTGATCACTCTGAAAGAGTAGATGCAATGGCTCTCAGACCTTCGGATGGTTGATACCATTCTCCAGGAAAAAGGAAGTAAATTAGAGAAAACCCATTGTAGTTATATATCTGGCCAGAAACTTGACTGGAACAAGCATTTAAGTTACATAAGATATTCGCTTATGTAGGTGGGGGCTAAATGTTATGATAGTCAGGCCGACTATTACATATATGTATTTTCAATCTGGTGAGATTTGTAAGATACTCCTACAAAGAATAGTCTTCTTAGGGATGGCGGGAATAATACGGTCAACGCCAACGGTATCGATGAACGTCATCCGGAACATCGCTCCTCTGCACCTAAACAAGAAAGAAGTCCTTAGAATCCAAAGAATAGACGATGAAAAATATATTTAATTAACGGATTTATGCAACAACAGTCAATCCATAAACACTAGGTAACCCCCTTCTTGGGTGAGATGGAAACAAAAATTACTTTTCATGATAATCTTGAAATTAAAACGCCTGAATGTGACGACTGGATAAACACCCCGTCACCAATAAAATGGAAAAAAGAGTCGTAGCATAGCAATATGGACGGTTCGGTGAAAGAAGGGGCCGGTCTGAGGTTCTATAGACTCTTAAAGGGCTAAGAAGAACACTGAAGAACCATATAATTTTTTTTTACATATCTGTATGTACGGTGTACGAACTGATTTTTCTACTACATTATTTCGAGAACAAAAAGTGATAATGACATGGTCTTACTACAGCTTACCTAACAAAGCTGTGGTACTACCTATAATCGATAAATACTCGTAGGTACTTACATAACAATAAGCTGATTATCTTTTGGCCATGATATCTAGAACAATAATTATTTGTTAAAACAAAAAAGAGCTGAATTAAAAAATAGTTATTTTCGTATCAAGTGCGTAAAACGAGGGTTTTTTAATGGCACATGAGAGTGTGATCGATCTGCGGTCTCGGACAAAAATTCTCTCGAATTTGCCATGAAAACACGAATTTTACACACGAAATACAAACAACATTTTTTGTACAACTGTCAAAAAACTTGACATTTCTGCATACATCTTCGGACATTTATGTTAGAAGTAATTGTACAAACTTTACAATCAATGATTATTCCAATAAATGAAATTGTTTTATGATGAATAATCAATTAATAATTGACTCTGTTAAGAATAAATCCTTCAAAAAGTAATATTTCATATTTATTTTGTGAATTATTTTGGCAGTGAAAAAAAGTATTTTTTCATGGTGAAAAAAATACTTTTTTCACGGTGAGAATACTTTTTTTCACGATGAAAAAGTAAACATTTACGCATCATTAGAGATGCAGAAATGTCAAGTTTTTTTGACAGTTGTACGAAAAATATATTTTATGCTTTTGTAAGTAATCTTGGTACAAACATCAGTATTTGACTAAGAAAGAAAGATAATCAGCATGACTGACTTTGTAGTTTCAAAATGGCGGCGGAATAATTTTCAATTTCAAGCTACATTTTTGTGTAAGATTTTATTATAAAAAAGTTGTGTAAAAATTAGGTAAATTTATCAAGAACTCACTTGTGGTAATTGCTTAAAAGTTTACGTACGTCAAAATAGCACACATTTTCAAATCCGTATCGATGTATATAAGAGTTCATTCATACACGGTAAAACCAATTCATCACATGACGATCTGAAAAATACAATGAACTTACAAATAAATGGCAAACACAAAATAAGAAGACAAAACTTGCAATTTTTGTTAGTAGGCGATTCCTAAAAATAGAATGATTGGATGTCAAAAACTAAAATTTTTAATATTTATTTCAAGTTGCGAGTTTTTGATGATTGTTGAATATGTTCAGGCTTTCCCGGATCACCGGATATGATACCCCTACTGACTTTTATCTTTGGATGTTGATCAAAAATTATATGCTTCAACGTAACTTTCCAATTTAGAAAGTTAACTTCAACTGGTTCCAAAAGCTGATCTGCCATAAGTAGATCTGTTTAACAATGTTCTGGATTACCATCAGAGTTAGATGAAGTTGGTGTCTATACTTAGAAAATAATGATCATTCGTTTGAACATACATATTATGTAATTTAGATTGAAAATATTACAATAAATAATATTTATTAAAAAGTTAATCTCCATAAATATAGCACAAAATATCAGGCTTGTCTGTATTTGTTAAACCACCAATGTCCATATAAACAAATATTCAAAAACTCTCAACTTAAAAACCACATCATATATCAGAGATCGAATCATATATCTATAGCCGTATTCATTATCAGATTTTATTTCTGTATCTAAAGTTTAGTTTGTTTGTTACTTATTTGATAACTATAATATCAAAAGTCTCAGTTTTAGTATTCACTACTACTTGTATACCAAACTAATAAGATTTGGTCGTGAATACGGCTGTTTATCTTTCATTAGGTATTGCCTACTAATAAATTTTGAATGCTTTCTGTTGAAAAAAATGGCGTTATTAGTAAGAAAACATAAAATAAATACCATGTGACATATTGTTGATTTGCTGACGAAAAGGGCTGTCTATAATACATGGATAAGTGACTATAATAGAGCGTGCACTTTTGTTTCGGTCCATATACAGGGTCCTGCAATATTGCTTCAGGCATCTATAGCTTATATACCGATTAGGTAAGGAATTTCGATAGTAAGCAGACCTATACTATACATATGAATGTATCTAAAGAAAATATTTACCCACATACAGGGTGGTCCACTAAAGTGTGATGACCAAAAAATTTTTTTTAATGGCACGCCCTGTATTTTTTAGATATTTTTATTAATTCTTGTGTTCTTTTTTATTTTCCAAAATTTTATTTTATTTGCTTCAATAGTTTAGGAGAAACACATTAAAAACTCCAAAAATATAGTTTTGCCAGGTTGGAAATAATAATTTAAGGAATGGCCTTACATCTATTTCTCTGCAGATACGTATTGAAAACTTTAATACTGGAGGTCTGCTGATACTTTGACATTAAATAGTATTTTTCTATTTTGTACAGGGTGTCTAAAATTTGGTTCCAAATATGACAATTTTCAAACGAAATTTTCTAAACATTTTTAAATGAGACACCGTTTATATTATTTCAGTGTTCAATACGTAATGTAAAAACTATCACTTTTTATATTTACAAGTGTATTAAAATTCTAAAGCGTTCAAGAGATATCTACCAAAAACCATAAATATGTGCTTTTTACCAGTAAAGAAGTATAAAAACTTATCTGAGTAGCCATTTATTTAAGAAGATATATTTTTGTTCTTAAGACGGAAAAATAAGGCGTTGAATTTCCATTATTTCTGCAGAAACGCATGTTTATCTTAGATGTTTGAAATGTCTTCCATTTTGTTCAAGACATTTATTTAATCTTACTTGAAAGGACCTTTCCACATCTAGGAGCATTGCAGGTGAAATAGTTTGAAACGCATCAATTTTTAGTTGTCGCATGTTCTGTTCGGTTGTTGGAGGCTCCTTATAAGCAAGGTCTTTTACATACCCCCACAGGAAAAAGTCGAGCTTTGTTAAATTGGGCGACCTTGCCGGCCATCTAACTGGTCCCCCTCTTCCAATCCAGCGATTTGGGTAAACATTATCTAATAATGCTCTGCCCTGAAGCAAATAATGGGCTGAAGCTCCATCCTGTTGCAACCACATGTATTGCGCATGCATATTTAGTGGTAAATTTTAAACGAACTGTGGGTAAATGGATGCTTAAAAATTCAAAATACATTTGACCGGTAAGGTGGCCATCAAAAAAAGGGCCGACCACATGTTCTCCAACAATTCCTTCCCAAACATTAATTGACCAACGATGTTGGTGCTCTATTTCTCTTATAATTCTTGGATTTTCGGTAGCATATAGTAGCGACAGTTATGTTTGTTGATGCATCCATTGTTTTGAAATGTAGCCTCATCTGAAAATAAAACGTTCATAAAGAAAAATGGATTTTCTTGAATACGTAAACCATTCCACTCAAAAAACTCAACCCGATGTTGAAAGTCATGTTCACTCAGACGCAGTTGAATGTGGTATGGATGATATCGATGAGATTTTAAAAATCTTTGAACTGACCTTTCACTAACTTTTTCTCTCACACGTGCCTGACTTATGCTTGGGTTATCCGTAACCATCAGCAAGACCGCTAATTGATTTTCCTCATCAGTAGCCGTTTTCATCCTTTCTTCTTTTCCGCAGTCTACGCTCCCTGTTTTAAGAAAACGCTCAAGTAGTCTGGCAAAGATTTTTTCTTCTGGATGTCGCCTATCGGGAAACTGAGTCACATAAATTCTACTAGCTAGAAAACAATTTCTCTCGCTATTTCCCAGTACAAAAATTATGTCAATGAGAAAAATTAATTTTCTCTTAAAAATATATAAAGTACGCTTCACTTCTTATTATTTCCAAATAAGTAATTTCAAAAACTCCACCTAAATATCACCTTGATATTTGATTACTTGATCTTAGATATTAGATCTTGTTGAATAAATGGCTACCTAGATATGTTTTTTTATACTGCTTTACTGAAAAAAAACACATATTTATGTTTTTTGGTAAATATCTCTTAAACGGTTTAGAATTTCAATATACTTGTAAATATGAAAAGTGATCGTTTTTACATTCCGTATTGAATACTGAAAATGTTTAGAAAATTTGGTTTGAAAACTGACATATTTGGAACCGAATTTTAGACAACTTGTATAAAATAGAAAAATACTATTTAATGTCAAAGTATCAGCAGACCTCCTGTATTAAAGTTTTCAATACGTATCTGCAGAACAACAGGTCATTTCTTAAATAATTATTTCCAAGCTGGCAACACTATATTTTAGGAGTTTTTAATGTATTTCTCCTAAATTACTGAAGCAAATAAAAAAAATTTGGAAAATAAAAAAGAGCACGAGAATCAATAAAAACATGCAAAAAAACAGGGCGTGCCATTTAAAAAAAAATTTTTGGTCCTCACACTTTTATGGAGCACCCTGTATGTGGGTAAATATTTTCTTGAGATACACTCATATGTATAGTATAGGTCTGTATATGAGCTATAGATGCCTGACACACTATTGCAGGACCCTGTATAGAAAAAACAAAATTGTTGATAGTGTAACCAACTTGGGTACTGCTATTGGTCAGGTCACCTATATATGCCAAGGTCAAGATTATATTCCGAAGCATTTCGTGAGTTCGCGCTAGTGGTAGAATATTCGTGGCGTTGGAAGATTCGAGATGTATGAGGTTACCTATATACTGGAGATGATTTGCTGTGGGATTCAATCAGGGACAGTCAGTCAAATAGTGCAGAGTGCAGTTGGTCGAGTAAGTCAGTCGGGTACAGTAGTTGAGTGAGTACGTTGGTACGGTGGAGACCAGCGGTACGGTGGAAACCGGCGACTGGCAGTACGGTGGAGATCGGAGTATGGTTGGGTCCCATAAGAAGCAACATAAATAACGCTCAGCTTAAACAATTATGTCATCCTCTGTCAGCGGCTCACATTATATCTGAATCTGCAGCTGTTCGTTTCTTGGTGGTCACTACTAACAGCAACGGGTGTGTATCGGTGTGCGTATGGATATTTTTCCGGGGTCGCAACAATATTTTGGTTTTAAATGCATCCTGGAGGATCTACTTCGTGTTCTATTGTTTAATGCCAAAATCCATATTTTCTTATTTTTTCGTTTTTACATTGTTATAAAGCTAACTATGACATTTTTAGGGTTCCGTACCAAATTAGTGAAACGGGATCCTATTACTGAGACTGTCCGTCTGTCAGCGAGCTCTATATCATGAGTGGTAATAGGTAGAGAGCTGAAATTTTCAGAGAATGTATATTTATGTTGCCGCTACAACAAATACTAAGTCCATCCATATCTAACGAACTGTCCGTCACAATGGAGTGACGTGTGCGAGTTCGACTCATACTTGGTCGATTTTTTTTTTAATTCGTTCCATATGAAAACACAAACAAAAATTCCAACGCAGTGATCAAAGAAATAACAACTCTATGACATCAAACTTCCAAGACAGGTGTTGCAAAAAAATGATGTATCCTACACGTGAGCAAAGGGGCGAAACTGACAATCGTTAAACAACACTCGCTTATATATATATGTTATATTCGCTCTTGGACTTGTGTGGTTGTCATATACCACACTCGTCCTTCAGCGAATATGCCACATACCTAGGCTCATGTTGCTTAATCACGATTGTAAGATATTCGCCCGTTTACGCACTTGTAGTATAATATACTATTATTATATTTGTACAACAAACAACACAATATGTACACATCAAAGATTTTGGTGGCAAGATCCTGCAATTTACCAATAACTAATACTTCTTGCTCTTGAGCGACCTCAAAATATTTATGCTTATTTTCATTGTGTAATCTAATAAATGCCAATTTGTCTAAAAAAATAAGGTACTTAATTCAATTAAAAATAGGAATCAGGAATAATGAATTATGATTATTTTTATATTGTTCCATGTATAAAATCTCATTTATTAATCTCCATCTGTTACAAATACTAGCAAAATATAGTTTTCTACAGTCAATATGTTGAATTTATTAAAAAGTATTTTGGTAATTAATTTATACAATATATACAGTCAAATCCAAACTACCCTAAAAATTTAAATACAAATTTATAATTAGCACAGCTCTATTTAAGAATCAGAGATTACTTGAAAGATAATACTATATACGGTGAGAAGCTACATAATTAATATCAACGATAACATCATAATATCGGCATCAAGTATTTTCTTAAGCATAATTGACAAGTGCAATTCTGATATAAGTATGCTCTTCAACCGATTTTTAGCAAACTAATAATAAATATTTTTCATGTAAAGTAGAAAGAGTCTCCCAACATTTTCTAAAGTTCACGAATTTAGAAGCAATTAATAAACTGTAAAGGAATACCTTTCAATAACAGTAATTTTCTGATAATAATAATTTAGATATGTAATGTATAGCACTTAAAACTAATTTAACCTACAAATTTCTCCAATTTACAGTGTCACTTGATACCAAAAAATTATTTCGAGCCAAATATCTTCTGATCCACTTCATCGACCACCTGAAGCAAATTGGAATTTTCTTCTATTTTGAGACCCTGCTTCCGCAGATTTGTCAGTCTTTTCTCGAGTTCGTCTTTATTCATACCATGTTGGCTCCAGATTTTTACGCAAGTTACCAGAAGAGGCACATACAATTCAAGCAAATCGCTATCACTGACACCTTCATACCTGTGTAGGGCTAGATCAGCCCATTTCAAGGAGTTCGGTATCTTAGGAATTGATAAAGAGCATGCAAGTAATCTACACAGGGCTATTAATACAGCAGGAGAACGATCGGTAAACACCTAGAATATTTATTTACCTATGTAAGCAATATTCAAAAATAGAGTATTTCTTACCTTATTGAGTAATTTGAAACTATTCTCCAAAATAGGATATGCTAATACATAATCCCCCCTGTTAAGTAGCTCCTTAGCTTTCATCAGCTCTATGTTCTGTAGAAAATCTAATAATGCTCTAGAAGATCTCAATCTGCTATCAATCGATATATGCTTAAGTAAGGACTCAAAACCAGTACTACGTGTCGATATCAGGTCGTTCTCGAAATTGCCAAGAATTACCTTTTTTGGAAAACCAACGTTGGCCATCAGATCGGGCTGTTCCTTCTTCAAGGCATTGTAGAGATTAAGAAAATGAGTATACCGCCTCTCGACAACTGATGGACTTAGGTCATCATTCCCAGAAATATATCTAACCTGCAGTGTATAGGAGACATGTTTTTTTTCTTCAGTTTCATCTGCAATCCTGGCAGAAATAATTTCAAATGTCAGACCTTGTTTGTCATTCCCTATAAAGATTTTATAACATTACAATATAGATTGATTAATACGATAAAATCATCTTACCCATTATCTGAGTCATTATTACTGCAATTCATCACCAACAAAACAAGATTTTTAAGACTTGATCAATGCCAAAGACAAACAAGAATCAAAGCTCAACGCAGTTTATAAATTATAATATTTTTTCAATTTTTGATATCTGCAATACTGCAATCTGCATATGCATTTGGAGGTAGTGTTCTCTGATCTTCATCCTGTATGTATCTGGACATATTGACACTGACAACTAACAATGACAAACACAAACAACACCTAACCACTAACCACTGGCCAGAGACGTATACAGAGAATATATACCTACAATGCGATGTCTCCTTCGTAATTCCATGCTGTAAGCAGAGAACAGTATACGTCTTGTAGGTATATATTCTCTGTTCGGACAGCAAGTAAAGCCAAATGAGAACTAATAAATCAATGACCGCCAATGGACGTAAGCGTAAGACCATATTCTTTTTTCGACAGCGACTCTTGTATCCAAGAGCCTCGCATTTCACCATTGTGTTAAGGTAAAACTCGTCGTTTTCATTAAAAAATAGCACAAAAAAATTAAAATCAAAATAAGCTGAAAACACCAAGGTGAGGGAAAAACTAATGGCGCCCGACGAAAAATTGGCTTCAGCTTCGTTTCACGGCTGCTATACAGAGCAGTTTCTTCTATAGTGTACGCACGTCTTTTCCCTACTCTAACAGCCGTATTCATAGAGCTTTCTTAAAGAATGATGATTTCCTGTTCATTCTTTCTCGTTTCATAAACATTCCTTAATTAAATAAGGAACCTTATTGGCTCCTTTTCTCAAAGAAGCTCTCGAGGTTCCTTAAGGGAGCCGATCTAAACTCAAAGCAGAGAGATGTTCTAATAACAAAATAAATTCTCTCTGATTATAACCTCCAAACAGACAGTTTTGAACCTGTGGAAAAAAATGTTTAAGCACACGTTCAGATAGAACGCTCTATACAGCGCTCTAGTTCAAAATTCTTCACGGAGCATGATGGTCAATGATTTTTTGAATCAATCTGACGATGAATTGGGGATGGCGACTTGTTTTAAGGTACCTACACCTACATCCGCAACATGGAATATCCATTTGATTTTTTTACGATGTTCCTTTTCAAAAAAGGTTCTGTTAAAGGGGGACATCTTATAACCAGCTATGGTCAATGCACAATTGGAAATTAAACCGTCGAGGTCTGCTTGTTTCTCCCTTTATGCATTATTATTTAACTTTACGGTTCTATGCAACAGGCGGTTTTCAAGTTTGTAGATGTTCAACATAATATTTATAGCTACATATCACATAATTAACCAGGTGTACTCCATTTTCATAGATGGTTAGTGGTGATTTGCGTGGATACAGCCAAGCATCAGTGTCAAAAATTTTAGCGTCTTTCTCAGCTATCCATATATTTTTTGTACAGAACAAGTCGTTCAGTCGTTCATATTATAAAAATCAATGCCTATCAAATCTAAGACGTTGGTTCTCTCACTAATTATAAACGATTCACCACAAAAAATGTGAGGTGCCGTAGCACTACCTTCAGGGGTCGTGTGGAAAAGTGCATGTTGTATTCTTTTAGGCCCGATTTCGCCAGTGAAATAAATCGCGATTAGTTCATTGCAAACACCTTTAACAGAGCTCCACTTCGCTATTCACCACTCACAACTTTTAATTTTGTAGAATTGGCCCACTCTGCAATAAATATCACGGGCCGCCAGTGACCAAATAGCGGTGAGTGGTGAGCAACAAATCAACAAACCATCAACCGTAAGTGTTCTCTGCATCAACCTAACCTATTTCCTCTATGAAAACATCATATCTATTTGAACCGTTAATCTAATTAAATTACATATTCACTTACACCGCTCTTCCTATTGGTATCTCAAGTGACAAAGAAGTAAAACAAATCTCTTGTTAAATAATATTTTTCCACATTTATGTTTGACCATTTTCTACTAGTATTCACGTAACACCTTGTTATGTGCTAGTATTTCTCTCCGTAAGTAGTTTATTTGTGTTATTTTGTTAGACAGATTTATTTTGTATATAAAGAGATCCTTTGAGTTTACCTTTCAGTGTTTGTATCCTCACAAGATTCTTACATCAGAGACAAAGACAAAACTAGCATCTAGCCCGCAAAAGATTGTTATATTTATAGCAGTTGGCGCGTTTCCTCATCGCCAATTTATTTGTTGTTCACGCCTATTTAACGCCATCTATTGGCGTTTTACTTTCGCCAATACAGAGCAGCATCTCCTATAGTGTACGCATCTCCGTACTTCGTATATGAATATTTTATAATTGTATCTATAGTACGCACAACTTTTCCCTATTTAAGTTGGAGGTAGGTGCAAAGTGCAGACGTTCTCAGTCAGAGAACAGAGACAATCACTAAATAATAATTGTCCAATACGTTTAGCATAAAAGAGAATTAATCATAATTTATCGAAAAATGTGGGAGTTTCTGACTCTGTTGACATTCCGATTTAGTATAAAGTATAAACGCAATATTGCAATACTTAAGGCTGACTAACTTGATTATGTAAGGTTTTCATTGTAATAGTTTTCAGAATAGCTATTTAATATCAAACAATGGCAGAACCTCTTCCCTTATCGAATGATGATGCCCTGAAACTGTGCAAAGACCAATCAGAAGAAACAAAGGTAACCACTGACAATGTTATTGCTGTTTTAAATCTAAATCGTCATCAATGTATCCAAGGATTTTATCATGCAACAAACGATGTACAGAATCAAGGACCCACGAAGATCGATTCCTTTCTATACGGAAGTACTTGGAATGCAGTTACTCACAAAATTAGATTTTCCTTCCATGAAGTTTTCTCTGTATTTCATGGGTTTTGAAGATCTAAAGAATGTTTCCAATGATTTGAGCTCACAAGAAAGAATTGCCTGGGCTTTTTCGAAGAAAGCAACTATTGAGCTTACACAGTAAGTTTTTTTACCTTATTTCTTCACTGGCTTATCTTGCTTACTTAAACATCTTATGTTTAAGTAACTGGGGTACCGAAAATGACGAAAACTATAAGCCTCACAATGGAAATCAAGATCCGAAAGGATTCGGTGATTTAGCCTGTATACTAGTCTAGTAGGTATTTTGTAACAGGGTTGAAATTTTTGTAGGTCATATTGGCATAATGGTTCCTGATGTCTATAGAGCGTGTGAACGGTTTGAGAAACTTGGAGTCACGTTTGTCAAAAAACCAGACGATGGAAAAATGAAAGGAATTGCTTTTATTACAGATCCTGATGGATATTGGATCGAAATATTCAACAACAGGTCTGTGAGTGAAATGGTTGAGAATTTTTAGATCTGGATGCAATTGTTTTCTGATTTTCAATAAAGGCTTTCATTCAAACTCCTTGCATAGTTCTTCCGTTAAAATTGAACCAGCAGTGCACTTGAACTCAACTGCAGTTTTTATTTGAGGTTTCTAATTTGGGAACTACTAATGAGTAAGTACCTATATCTCCAAATTTTTACAGTGGGTTGAATTCAAGATTGGAGGTGATACTAGGGTACATAGGGTAATCAGTAGTTAATTTCATTTTTTATTCTGTGGTGTCCATATTTAAATTTCGCGGGTTGTTTATTTTTCTTTATATACGAATCATAAAAGTCAACTTCTGATGTCTTATTATTTTTATATATCTATGTTATTACTGATAATACAATAAATTCAAATTTCATAGACAGCTGTGCCGGATCGGTTTTGAACGGCATTCTATGTTGAGGAATATTTCTGTCAGGCGTAGAGTATTTGTTTTGTTTTGACGTTTTTTTTTTCGCTTCTTCAGAGAAAAAGTTTTGAAAGGTGCGGTAAAAATAAGAGAGTGATTGTAGACTTTGAGAAGGTAAGGTGTATTTTTTTTTGTTGTATAGTTGTATGTAACTGATGAGTTTTTGTTTTGTTGTTGTTGGAAATTTATAAGAAGGTTTGAGCTACCTTAAAATTAAATGCACTTGTTTTGGTATCATTTATTTGATGAATTAACTTGGAATAAAATTACTTCATCAAATAAAGTAATTTTATAGACGATGCGAGAGTATCGTGAGTCAGGCCAAGAGACCATTGTATGATAGAGATTTGTTGAATATTATTTATTTTGGTATATGTTACTGTTTTCATGATGATGTCAATAACTATTGTTTATTTCAAAAATGAACACCTTTGTAACAGTATCTCATGGTAAATGCTATTGACCGTTGACATCAACATGCAAAAAGAATTTGTCCCAGGGACTTGAATCCCAAATTGAGCAGACTGACAGCGAGCGGCGGGTCTGTCCTTCCGTGTTAGAAAAGTGTAACCTTCGGTTTCGAATGTTGTTGCCGTGTTTCGAAGTATATCTGAGATATGGTTGTCTTGGGTGCTGAGTTATTCTTTCTTAACTCGTTTGTTTTATACCATTATTTATTATTGTAAGTCTGTGCTTCCGTGTTAGAAAAGTGTAACCTTCGGTTTCGAATGTTGTTGCCGTGTGCCGTGTTTCGAAGTATATCTGAGATATGGTTGTCTTGGGTGGTGAGTTATTCTTTCTTAACTCGTTTGTTTTATACCATTATTTATTATTGTAAGTAACAGTACAAGTAAATTCATCAAGAGTTATTATGTAGTAGTGCCGGACCTTTGTGAATTTTCACAACAAAGAGAATGTGCATTGTTATTTAAAATTGATTGTAAAATATTTGATAGTACATGGGTTTTTTTCGCTCTTTTTCCCATGTTATGGAGATATGAAGAGCGACCTTCCTGGTCTAAATTATAAATGTTATTTTCTTTGAAATTGCCTGTATTATTTTAGATTATTAAATGTTTTCCTATTTAATTCAAGTTAAAAATGATGTGTTGTTAGATTAGAGGTAAACTGTAGCGCGAACCTGGGGTCTTTGGATACACTACAATTCCCACCCTAGAATGCAATTATTATATTGACAATGTTTCACATTCCTCACATTTAGGACTGATATTGAAACAATGCAGAAATATTGAGCCTTAAATTCATAATTTATACAATGATTGGCAATTTGGGGTACTATTGAAAGTTTGAGTTAAAAATTGCCCATATTTCTTCGGTACAATGGTGATAAACGTTGGTGAACATATGTTTTTGATCAAATTTATTGAGTTATACCTATTGGTAAAAATCTATAACAAGAAACAATCTGAAATTAAAGAAAATGTTTCATTTACCCGCTTTCTGGCAATATGTGCTTTCTTCTCTATAAAATTACATAGGTAAATAGCTTATATTTCAAGAACCCGCTATAACTGACGCTCAGTGAGCGCCATCTTTGAGTTTGAATTGTTATGAAGGATTCCAATCAACAATCGAAAACCTTTTGTGGAAGTTCGACTTTGATTTTTCTCCAATTTGCCTATAGAAAACAGGCTTCTAACTATTCACAACAAGAAGACTTATTGATTTATTAAATTTATATCACAATATTTATTTCACTTGGTTGGCACGTTCAAAAATTAATTGACTCGCCGCCGGATTTGAATCAATCGAATAAAACGCCAAGATGCTTCTTGAAAGCTGTCGACGTATATCGACTGCATACTATAGAAAAATTCTGCTGCATACTGCATTCGATGCGGGCAGAGAGTTGTAGGTATATATTCTCTGGAGTGTTCGTAGTTCGTGTCCACAGCGATACCAGGTTACCAATCACTTACTCTAAACTCTAATCAGTAAGTTGGCGTCTTTAATATGACAGCCAATAACATAACCCATCTTTTTGTATCTGGTACAAGAATATATAAAGGGAGGATGACTAACTCTGTATCCTGTTCTTGGATACAAGGGTCGCTTTCGAAAAAAGAATTAGTGTTACGTCCATTGGCTACCATTCCATGCCCTAAGTTCTAATGACATTACTGTGTTTGGATTTCAATTCTTTAAATTATTTCGGCTGTCAACATACCTTTTCTGTCACTTTGACACTTGAATTAGTGCTAGCCCAAGTTGTGTCCGAGAGCATAATTTAGGTTTCCGCTAACCTGCTAGCTAGCAGGTGTCTGCTGTGGACACGACCATTGTGTTGAGATAAAACATTCGTCGTTTTCATAAAAAAATAGTACAAAAAATGGAAATCAAAATAAGTTGTAAACACCATAGTGAGGGAAAAACTAATGGTGGCGTTCAAAAAAATTGGCTTCACTTCCGGTTCACGGCGGCTATACAGCGCAGCATCTCCTGTCATGTACGCACGACTTTTCCCTACCTACTCTAAGAATGCGGGTGAATGGGTGGAAGATATTTCGGGTGCCATCTAGGTGTTTCCATGAGCTAGTGTTCTCTGTTCCACAACATTGAGTCACAGTACGTCACATCGCTAAATAGATCTTGCAACCATAGAGCAAGAAGACTGGAAAGAGGAGATCAAACTCGCCCTAAAAATAGTGTAAAATTTCATACGCATATCTTTCGTAAATGCGTCTTTGTGCACCATGCCGTGCGTAACAAGCGGCTCTCCCTTAAAAAAGACAGCAGATAATTGATCACGAAGATAAATAAAGAGGACCAATTTTTAAGGCAATTGTCCAGATGGCCGTCAATGTTCGTCGTACACGAGGCTTGACGAGGCCACGTTATGATATGCAACTTCTGTAATCTCATAACCTTATGTGGCCAGGCTTAAGGCCGCTGCAGACGAAGTATGTTTTGCTGTATGTTTCCTTGACGGGAGCTAGGCATGCTGCTGTGCATGCTTCCGTGTAAGAAAATGACATCGCGTGCACGGGATTTGATGATACAACCGGTAACCGGTGCTATTTTCGATGATTGTTTTCACGCATCGTGCCTTGTCGGGGCACTCGGAACTAGTCGAGTCGTACTCAAAAGTTATTTTGCACATGATAACATATTATTTTTGATTGTTGCGACATTTTCTCTGTTGTAACAATGACTAGAAATAGAGCTTGATTAGAATGTTAAATATTTTGTATCATTTGTTACAGTCATATTTCTCTGTACTGTCATTTTACATACATACGACCGCTGCACGGTCCGATAAATGTTGCCACGCATGGTGTGTTGATGGCTCCCTTGTTTGTGTTGGCTTCACACGATGCAGGCCATCATGTATGTAAAATGACAGTACAGAGAAATATGACTGTGACAAATGATACAAAATATTGAACATTGGTCGTGTCCACAGCAGATCCTGATAACCAATCGATTAGTAATCAGTAATCAAAAATGTGTATCTTGTGGACACAACTGATTACTGATTAGTTCAAACTGACAGTTGTCAAAAGATTTTAAATAATTTAATTCTACAATTATACATATTAGATGAATTGAAAATGGTAGAAGTATTTTCCATTCAATATGTTTATAATGAAAAAGATTATGTGGTAAACGGAACGATAGATGTCCATAATAGAATTGGGGATATCTGAAACAAAATATAGGTTATGTTACACTATGGTTTTCTGATAGCTGTCATATTAAAGACGTCAACTTTTTGATTAATGATTACTAATCGATTGGTAATCAGACACTGCTTTGGACACGACCATTCTAATCAAGCTCTATTTCAAATCATTGTTACAACAAAGAAAATGTCCCAACAACCAAAAATAACATGTTATCATGTGCAAAATAGCTTTTGAGTACGACTCGACTTCGACTAGTTCCGAGTGCTCCGACAAGGCACGATGCGTGAAAACAATCATCGAAAATAGCACCGGTTCTATACTTGAACTTATACCGCTAGCATTGTGGAAAAAAGTATGCAAAAATGAAGCCAAAGACTTGGGGATAGCTGGCGATATGCGCATGCGTCATGAACTTTTTTTTTTGGTAAGAGAAGGGTCATGTCCCTGTTTTGTCACCGTCACCATGGATACCTTATGTGGCATACAATGTGACTCCAAGTTACCTCCGTTAACCTCCCCATTCGCGCATGCGTACTAAGCTCGCAATCCCCATAGTGAGCTTCACAAAAAAATTCAAGGATCAAATTATAGGTATATAGAATTATGTGATTTCAAGCAACCAACCGTGCACAAGACGTCATTTTCTTACACGGAACGGAAGCATGCACAGCACCAAGCCATCAAGGAAACATGCAGCAAAACATACTCCGTCTGCAGCGGGCTTTATAGATAAAGGAAAGAAGATGGTTGTCCAATTGTCCACGGTTCATAAACTCTACGAACCGTGATGGTTGTCTTTGATAGAGAACCATAGGAAGTTTACTCGTTTACTCTCCTTGTTTCCCATGGTACCATGGTACAGATTGTACCATGCTGTTTTCAGTCTTCTTGTCATAGGTCATAGAGTTAATACAGTAGAGTAGAATGCCATGAGATAAAAGAGTCTTCGAAAAGATTGATTAAAGATTGTTGTTAAACAAGGAAGGAACTTCCTGCTCGATCATATATTTATCCATTAGGAACCTGTTCACTAACAACAGTAGTGCGTAGTGCCGTACGTACTTACGATGCCATAGTCACTTATCTGTGGTACCTCTATTGTATTATTTTCTCTATGCGTGTTCTCTTCTATTGTTCTTTTTTCATGTGGAATGTTGATTAGTTGATTGACAGTTAGTTTTTTCTGAGTAGTTGTGGTTGATTATGGGTAATTTCCCATGTTTTGATTAATTATATACAATTCAAAATTTTTAAATTCATCTCAAATTAATTTTATTCAAACATGTTTTTTTAGAAATAAAACGGGAAGAGGAAGATTATCAGTATTATACAATTGGGAATGAGGCTGAATGCAGTAACGATTTTCAAGATGATTATAATGAGCAGATCGTATTTCTAACTATTGACACGGATAAAAACCTCGAATATAATAATTTAAATCAGGTTGAAGATAATGTAGAGCCTGGCTTAGAAGTTAGAGGTGGAACTTCTTGCTTTAAAGTGATAACTCTGAATAATAGCAGCTTGTTACTTAAATCACAAGGTATATTTTCTAAATATAATGAATTTTGATATACTCAAATGAGGAAGTATTCTTTCTTCACATTATGTGTGATGTCTTAAAATATCATCTTCTAGATGAGAACTTTGAATCGATAGAGCCGCATCTTATAACAAGTGAAATTAATGAACATGATGAAGATGTTAGTCATGAAGATAGTACTCTGAATGCTGAGGGTAAAAAACAAAACATTATTATTGTACTTTTATTCACTAGTGAAAATCTAATAGATGCGTCTTTAGGTGTGAACTTCGAGTTCATGGAAATTGTTGAGAATGATCCCCAAATTCTACAATTAATTTATTGTGACGATTCCTCTCAATCTGTGACTGAGCTATCGGATAATGATAAAGCATCTGTTTGTTCGATCGATAATTGTGATCATCAAGATTGTGGAAATCGAAGGTATATTTGTGCTCTAGATGATTGTCCTGCTAGCTTCTCTTCGATGTCGCGTTTGGAAGCACACATTGCATCACATTACATAATCTTTAACGATGCTGATATTGAAGAAGAAACTCAGTCTGGAGCACACAAGATAGTATATGTTTGTTCTGAAGTAGGTTGCAATTGCACATTCTCTAACCAACATGATTGGAAAACACACAAAAATGCACACAAGGTAAGTAATTTGATATCAGTCAGAGAACTAATATTATGACATTAATTGATTGCTCCCATTTCAGGGAAGACCTTACTCAGTTGTGCGTATGACAGACAATAACAACAAAAGATTTGTATGCAACACAGAAGGTTGCCGGAAAGCTTTTTCTTCAAATTTCTCTCTTAAAGCTCACGTACGTACTCATACGGGTGAAAGGCCCTATGCTTGTGGCTTATGTGGCAAATGTTTCAATGCATCTGGTGATCTTCAGAAACATGTCCGAATACATACAGGTAAGAAATAAAATTACTTATTATAATCGAAATATCTCAAATGAATTTTCAAGGTGAAAAACCTTTTGTGTGCCCCATTGAAGGTTGTGGAAAATCATTCACCACATCGAATATTCGTAAGGTCCATATTCGATCACATACTGGAGAAAGACCTTATACTTGCAGTTTTTCGAATTGCGGCAAAGCTTTCGCATCTTCTACCAACTACAAAAATCATCTGAGAATTCATTCTGGTGAAAAGCCATATGAATGTAAAGTGAAGGTAAATAATAACAATTTATCATCTTAGTCATTCGTCGTATATAATTCTGTATGGGCATATTGATATACATACTTTTTAAATTACATGACATACATTTTAATGTTTATTTTGGTACCCACTGCTTTTAAAAGTTAATTAAAACATAAATAGTATCTTGGTAATAAAATTATAGATGGTATTTATTACAAAAAGTTTGAACGTCCCTAAGTAAAATTTACAGTTTATTTTTCTTATTTTACATTGGAATCCTGTATATTTTTATGTCATTCGAAGCAGAATTGAAAAACAAAGATGTTTCTAATTATTACAAACCTATCGCAATTCATAACGCATTCAAAGTTATTTACTGAAACTCAGCTCCTCCTGATTGTAATCCATGGCAAGCGAATACATGTTCTGACATATGAAATGATTTATCTTATATATTAATAGGAGCAATTTTTGTATATATATATAAATTTTATCTCGGAAACGGCTCTAACGATTTTGATAAAATTTGGTATGTATATAAGGTCTTACTTTTTAAGTTTATCTATATTGGTGGCTTTCGTGAAAAAACGCGAGGTTGCCACTCTCGAGGTCCACAAGCTATTTCTAGAATGGCTCGGCACATCTCGATAGAAAATTGTAAAAAGAGGTTTTCGGGGATGAGAAATTGATTGGTGATAGTTTTATATTTAATAGGTGTGACCTTCGAGCTCCGCAGGTTGCGATATAAATTTCATTTTAGAGTCTGGAGGGCCGACAAGTCACATTCATATTGCATTTTCCTATTTATTTCGAAATTTATAACTTATGAGCTATGTGAACGACAAAGGCGATATTAATTAACCGATCGGAACACATTTTTGAATCAAGTAACTCTTATAGGCCCACCCTAAATCCTATGTTAAGCTTGGTCGCCCAGATATTAGTAATAAACTAAGCAAATAGAATCTTGACAGTTTAATAAAGACAAAAGTAATTAAATTCGAAACCACCCTAACTTATATTCTTCAAAATGGTGATAATGATTGATAGAAACAAGTTTTCTTGCAATAATCTTGAAGGTTGAGATGAAAAAAAAAGTTTGTTTCTTAAATCCATATCGAGTAATATAACATAATATACAGGGGGTCCAAGTTTGCTACAACATTTTGAGCATCTTGTGAATTATTATGCCAATCTTCTTAGTCAACGACATTATCAGACTTTATCCAATGAGTACCTTCTGTCAATTTATCACTGAGGTATTATTTATATTTTCATAAATTTCTAGAAAATGTAGTGCAGAAATGATTTTTGCCAGTGTTTAATAAAATTTAGGATCATGTAGTTAACACTTAAGAGTTACCAAATAAGCAAAAATATATTTGTGATTTAAAAAATAGATCGACATGCCGTCACAAAGTTTTTGAGACACTTTGTATAATTCAAAATGATTTCCCAAAAAAAAGTGTAAAATATAAAACTCATAACATAATCAATAAGATGATTCTTGGGGATGCAGTCATTTAATAAATAAAATTCATTGAAATTAAGCCGAGCTTTCGAGAATATTTATTCTCTCTGTTAGGGCGAACACCATGAATTTATAATAAATTAACCAAAAACAGGAAAGCTTTCCTAGCCATCAATTACATGTAATCATCTTTTTTATTGAATATTAAACCAGTCAAGAATACATACAAAAATAATATGTATTTGATTTTCAGGGTTGTGGTAAACGTTTCACAGAGTATTCATCATTGTACAAACACAATTTAGTCCATCAATCAGGTCGACCGCTCAGTTGCAATCTTTGTCCGCAGAAATTCAAGCAAACTTCCAGTCTCAACATACATCGGCGTTTTAAACATAACATTATTTTTTCTAAAGATGGAACTGAAGTAATGGTCAAAGTTATCTAAATCACCACAGAACAGATTCAATTTTCTATCTTGAATTTTGAGAAAAGATATGATAAAGAACTATATAAGATTATAAGACCACATAGACTAGCATATTATCACAGTGTGAATATTCCGTATTCAAGAATGTCTGTTTATAATTAACGTTAAATAACCTTCAAAAACGGTTCAAGGCAAGTTTTCAGTAAGATATGAAGTAAAAGCAAATATACAAAAGTATTTGTATTTTTTAATTGTTTTTATTTTGTTCCTTTTGACATAGCCTGAAATGGCTCCTGTATATTTAATTTTAAATGGTAAGCATCATTAAATCATTCTGTATGAATAAAATAATTGTGGATAAATAGAAGCAATTTTGTCAATAGCTACTTTCTGTAAATGATTTTCTCAATAATACACCTATTCTTAGAAAGAAGATTTCATAAAAAATCAAACAATTACATGTAAAGTAAGTTCAAAAAGTAAATAGCTAAATCAGTCTCACATCTGTTTCATAAAATAGCTTAATCATTCCATTTACAGGCCAACATTATAGGATTACAATAGGTATCAGCCCGTGTACTCGTGACAATTGCAAATGAAGGTGAAGGGGAATTTTTTGCTCATTTATCAATACATCTATTAAAATATATTTTTATGTATGTAACGTTATTTCTCATAAAAACATGCACTGATTTTGATCATTCTTTCATTTGAAAGAGTAATAATAATAAACTTTTCTTTTTGACAAACATAGTCTCTGTAGTATTAGTCAAATATCAAATATATAACCTAACCTAGATCCTAAGTAAATAATTAAAAACTAGAGACAGGCTGGCTGTTCCAAAATTCAAAACATTAGCCTGGCCAGGGTTAAAATGGCCGTCGAAAATTGACAGACATATGGGCACAATATAGGAATATGACATGGACTGATGACATAATTTAAGTGTGGCCAGTGTAGAACACTCTTTCCAACAAATATTTCTCAAGTGACGCTTTAAAAGACTGCACTGACTGAGGCTTTATGCTCGATGGTAACTTATTAAAGACTCTTCGCCTCATTACCACGGCTGATTTATACAAAGTATTACCCCTTGAGAATGGAACAAAGGGGGATTAAAAAAAAATAGTTTTTATCAGGTATTTAAGATTTGAACCGTAGCGATGAGTACAACTGCTATCTCCCCTTTTCTTGATTTGAACTATCCTAATGTATATCTGTTTGCCAGCTATTCCATAACAAATTACTGTTTATCTACCACTATACAAAATTAATCATGTAAAGTCTAAAGAAAGGTTAGGTGTTCCATGCTCGTTGCGTAATTCCAATGACGTCCGACATTGTCGTTCCATGTTGAAGAAATAATTTGATCTTGCTTGAATCAGATAATATAATTATTCATTATTGGATCTGGATCACACTTCAGATCAGTGTAAGCTTAACAGGCGGCGAGATGCCTCCGATCTAAGTACGAATTCAAAATTTCAAGTCTCTAAACTGTATAGGGTCTGAGAAATCGCTGGGAGTCCGTTTATAGAAAGAACCGAAAGTAATAAAAATTATTTAAAAAAATGGCAAGGTTAAAATTTCTAAGTTTTTAAAAATATCTCTACAACTAGTTCTTCGAGAGACCCCAACCCCAGCAATGAATTAGTTTTTTTGGTAAATAAACACATCATGAAAGGATGTGGACATTCCCCAGAAGCATATACCACATCGTAAGCGTGATTCGGTATGTGCATTATATAATATGATCAATTACCTTTCAGTTAAAACTAATCTGAGGTTTCCAAGGAGATAATTTATAGAGTTCATCTTCATGATTATCGCCTCGCAGTGCTTTTTCCAGTCAAGACACCCATCGATAGATAAACCTAAAAACTTAACACATATTGAAATGCAGTCTTATAGACGTTATTTTCTTCTGTCGATTATGAAAATGAATCAACTAAGTTTTATCAACATTAATATAAAGAAAGTTCACACAAAACCAATTATACATATTAGATGAAATCTCATTGCAGTTTACTTCAAGGGAAAGCGAGCTAGATTTTTTGGAAATAAGTACAGATGTATCATCTGCATACAGCGTAAAATGTGTTGACGAACTAGTTGATATTATATCATTTACATATACCAGAAAAAGAACAGGCCCAAATACTGAACATTGAGAGACTCCTCTATCAATATATAAATGTAATCGGAACGGTAAGAGTTTACATTCTATCCCGATACTTGAGTAAGACGAATATATTTGACGTGCATCCAGAAATGATTGTAACCATCTCAAAGAATTACCATTAACACCAACATATTTTAGTTTTTTAATAAAATATTATGGCCGACACAGTCGAATGCCCTGCTGAGGTCACAGAAAACCCCCAACAGAGCACTCGCCAGAATCAATTCAATTGGATAAAGATTTATAAAAATGAATGAATCGCAGAATTAGCAGATTTAGATTTTTGGTGTTCATTAATAGTTATATGTATTATGTAACTCAAAATATGTACCTAGCCTTTTTAAATAGGCGTATTCAAATATTTTTGAAAATATCGATGGTACCGTTATGGGACGGCACTTTTAAGAACTGGAACTACTTTCCCAGTTTTCAAGTAATGAGGAAATCTACAATTACAAAATGAGAGATTAACAAGATCAGTTATTGGAGATATTATAAAAGGAAAAACTATTTTCAGCAGAGATGCAGGTATATCATCGAAGCCACAAAATTGCTTATTTTTTATTTTGTTTTGTAAGAGTTCATTTAATTCAATTTCAGTGAAAGGGAACAAAGAAAAAGATTTTTCATAATTTTCATTTTCGGATTCTCAGTATTCTTCGGAATATTTGACACTATCGCCAGGGTAGCATTTTTACCGTACCTCATTAATAATGATTTCTTTAGTTTTTTCATCAATCCTGTCCACAGATTTTTGTCTGAGTTTTTTAAAGGAACCATGCTCAGCTAAATTTCTATCGAATAAGTTGAACAAAGATCTGTGGGGTTGTCGTCTCTCGGGATACATGTATCCAATGTATTCACACTGTTTCTATCATTCTTGTAATAAAGTTTTATCATAATTCGTTTTTCTTCATTGGAAAACTCCATTTTCAACGAGTCAGCAATTGAAAATAATAAAGACTGTCATTTACGTGTCACCGATTGGAAAAATCAAAGCCAACTACTTTACAAAAGTAATTTATTTAATTTCTCGGATTTTTAGGACAACAAGGCTATTCAAATTTGTAGAATGCCAATATGGCTTCCATAAGAAAAAGAAAAGTTCATGATAGTTTCACATAGACGAAACGTCATGTTACAAAACTATTAACACCATTGGAAAGAGTGAAGAAACTGTCAATGTCTGTTTTTTTCCGGATATCTCCGGAATTACTCGAAATTTCCCATTTTTTTAAACGGCGTATTGTTGAGCACATAAATGCGCAACTTTGCCCCAATTTAACCATCTTCGTATTCCCTATAGTTTCCGAGATCCCAATGGTGAGAGTCGAATTTGAATAAATATATATATATATATATATATATATATATATATATATATAATTAAGGCAATTTATTAACGACTGGCTAGGATATGGATTGGAAAATGTCTAAAACCGGCTTCTGCAGTCTTGGCTGTGGACATAAGAGTAACTCTTTTTTCTATTCGAGCTTTCGAATCTTTATTGACTCTTCATCAGGATGACTAAAAGTTTACAAATTATGAAATTATAGTATAAACATGAAAAATATGGTAGGTACTTACGAAAGTGAGATTTTAAGCAATTGTATAGAGATACTTACGGTTAATGTTACGTCTGATGATTCCTTCTATACTGAAATTTTCAATGTTTAACTAAATCTCACTTTCGTAGGTACCATATTTTTCATATTTATACTATAATAATTTCATAATTTTTATGCCTGTCCAACGATTAGAATAAGAATGATGTCAAAATTGTCGTACTACCCAATTGTTATGCATTGTGTACCACATGGTATTTTTGTTGTACAAATCCATTTCTTCTAAAATTTTTGGAATATGTTCGCGAAAGGAAATTGGAATACGTTCCACCATCTAGCGCATTGTCAAAGAAGTGAGGAGTTTTAATTGCATAATAATTATGTCTATGGGCCCGTTATACTTAAAAGCACAAACATAAAACAGAATTTTTCTAAAAAAAATATAATCTTCGGCAATAATGTCATTTATTTGAAAACAAAATGTTCTGCTATATTACATAAATGAAATTCTTAATGTTAATCCAGATGATAAGACTGGAAGTATTCAAACCATTTTCAGAAAACTCTCTCTTTCTGCTATCTCACTAGTGTTCTAATGGAAATTTTCTTGTAGAATCAATAAAACTAGCAACTCATTTTCTGCAAAGATCTGACCACTAACTTTTTTATTTTTGGCAAATTACCTAGCAGTGAATTCAATCCAGTCTTCTTACTTTTGGCCCGTGGAATTTGCTTATGGTTATTTTCAATGGTATTTTGCTTGCTATAATAAGGATTTTTTTATCAGGATTGTCAATACATTGACAGTAATTCTTCGTGAGTTAAATCCTTAAATTTTTAAGTGGGTGGAATGCTCGGTTCTTTTTTTCTCGAAAAAAACATCAACCATTGTTATCTTGCAAAGAATATCGAAAATTTCTCAGAAGGAGACCCAGATATCACTATGTGAGCAGAAAGCTCTTATAAAAAATCGTATTAGGTGACGGAACATCGGTTTAATTGAATCTCTAAAAATGCGCTAAACCTGGGTTCCACTAGTATGTGTATAATTCATTATACTTATCCTATCTCGCAGAAAACATAAAATCAAGTAAAGTTGTCAAAATGTCAATTCCTTCATAAACAAAAGCATAACTTTACTTTGTCGATAGCCAGAAAAAACTGTTTTGCTAGAATATAAATGAGCAATTAGAAAATTGTAGGTTTTTTATTTTTAAGCTATGGTTTGCCTTTTCTAAACTATTTATTATAAATATAATTTATAAGAGCTTATTAGTTTTTTTCGGAAGTGTAACCTAATTTCCGATAAATATACCTTATTGCAGAGGGTTCGACTTATTATTATTATTTTGAATATCAACGTTATACCCTGAATCCTCTGATAGCGACCACCTCTATATTGCCACAAACTGCCCTCTATGACCGATTATGTATTCTGTATTCCACGTGTTTACAGCCATTATTTCACACCCCTCTATAATAGGGTCAACATCTGTTTAATGACCGCGGGGAAACATGATGTGAACGTTTTGTCCTTGACAATGCTAAAACCCCTCTCACAACGGGCACTGAGATAGGACCCGATAACCCTAAGAGTGATTATCAGGGCCAGTTTTAGAAGTGACATCTGAGATTCGCTATGCTTGAATCTCCCTATTCGGTCTATTTGCGGAATATACTGTGGAAGGTTTACATTTGCGTTAAAAATGTAATCAACTCCAACCAACAGTCTTTAGTTTGTAATACTAATCAATAGAGGACGCCTAACGTTAAAGTAACAAATTCGATTTAAAATACGTCGAGTTAATTAAGTTTATTTACGTGATAAATTATACTTTCGCAAAGAATGTAATTAACTAAATCTGAAAGCTGATATTAAATAATTTACCTTAGAATACTTTCAACTCGAGTTGAATTCTGGCATCAACTTAATCAGCGGTACCTACTCTATCGTTTTGAGTTGTCTACAACGATTATAAAACTAAACAAATTGGCATTTTCCTTTGCCAAACTTTCTTCTCTATAAAATGTAATGTTATTTTTTTCGTCATTAGCGGGGAACATAATCTTCAAAATGAGCTCTCAATGAATAATTTTGATTGAGTGTTAAAAAGATATGGGGTACCGACAAGAAAAACACCATTGAGCAATAGTATATACGATAAAACTTATTCACAAAAAATAGAGCCGACTCAGTTGGTGCACTGAAATATACAAAATAATCATAATTTCACAGTCAGGAAGAGAACCAACAATCATCCAACTGTAGTCAAAACGTACGAAGAATCTACTACAGACTAATAAGAATTTCATCTAAAGGCAGACGGTCTCTTGGGCAGCAAGATTAAGAATCGACAATCACCAAAAACAAAGAGGCACTGAAAGGAAAGAAAATTTTCATATAAATCAACACATGTCCGGTTGATTGAATACCTCAAAATTAAACCTGTTGGCCACATACAACGTGATACTCAAAATACCGACTCCTTTCATTCAGAAAGGACGAAAATATGAGAAAAGCCATTACAACTTTCGAAAGATTTAGAGCACTCTTTGTGTATTTAGCAAGTGGTTGTACCTATTAAGGAACTGAAGTTTACTACAGCACAGCTATTTCACCAGTCCATTTGGCATTCTAAAATTATTTGAATTGGCTCGGGACCGGTTAATCCCGTCATATATGAGGGGGGCCTTAACGACTGGGACCAAATGAAATGGCGCTAACGGTCTTGGGCCAAATGGATTCATCATGTATTCAAAATTGTGTCTAGTTCTTACAAAAAATCATTGTCATTTTTTTTTAATTGGCTGCTGTTGCAGTTTGCATTTTTATTAAGAAATCAGACAGTGACAGAAAGTATACTTCAAAGCTATAGATTTTAGCTAGACTGACCGGCAGGCGTAATTACCTTTGGATGGATGAAGCAACAAACAATTATATGTCTGTGCAAGTAGCTGCAGCCCAAAGCTAACTACATGAAATGACGTTACGACCAATGTCAAGAGAGAAAAGTGCCCATAAGTCAGCATACCATTGTTTTTATATCATGGTGTTGCTCAAAATGGTGACGCCTATCTTCCAGAGAAAGAACTAGGTTACGAGAAAAGCTTCACGAAAGAATGAGTGAAATTCTTCGTTATTTAGCAAATGGTTGTACCTACGAGCAACTGAAATTTGCTATAGTACTGCTATTTCACCAGTTGATGTGTGTCCCTGTTGGCTCTATCATGTATGGGAACCTTAGGACGTTAGTGTTGCGTTACCCTGGTGACGCGAATGCGATAATATCGACCATTATTGCACCTGTTTGGGGAAGCGTTAAGAGTTCCTTTTGTCACCTTTTAGAACTAATAAAACAAAAATTTTAATCAGAACATCTTGTAAATTTATTCCTTATAGTAACGAAAATCAAATACACTTATTTCTTATGTTTCTTTGATTTATGTCTATCAGCACTATCATCTCTGCTACGTTTCTTATCGTTAGAGCTGGAATGGGAGCTGCGGTGTTTGCTGTCCCTGTTCTTAGAAGGCGATGACTTCGAGTGACTGGATGACTTGTGCTTAGAAGATGATGAGGACGAGTGTCTATCTTTGTCACGGCTGCTATTATGTCTATCCTTATCTCTAGAACTTGAATTATGTTTGCTGCCAGATGAAGAGGAATGTTTGCTGCTGGAGCTCTTATGTTTGTTCTTATCTTTATCTTTGGATGAGTGTGAGGACTTGTGTCTGTCCTTTGAAGAGAATTTTCCTTTGTGAGCATCACCTTCATCATAAATACGCTCACGATCTTCTTCGGCCGCTTCCCTTTCCAGATCCGACCAATCTTTACCGGATTCCTCATCAGATCCTATAATTTCATATTAAAAATAATTATTTTTAAATAAATATATCATATGGTTCTTTCACTCACCTAATTCTTCTGAGGCATCATCATCATCTTCTGTATCACCTTCAGAATATTCAGAATCCTCCTCACTCCACTCGGAGCCTTCTTCATCGATGTCAGAAGGCTGAAACTCTTCATCTTCTTCTTCTGATTCTTCATCAACCGCATTCTCTTCATCAGATTCAGGATCAAGGAAGGTCCAACCACCAGAATCAAAGAAACCTTCGGGATCATCAGTGATTGTTTTCATAATTTTCACCCAGTTAAGTGACTGTACCCCCTCGGAATACCTGAAAAGACAAAGCTAGATGAGAATGCCTGTTCAATAATACTTTCGAATCATCCCCAAGAAATAGAACATAATCATCTTAGTTCTTGTGTGCAACACACCTAATATCACAAGAATTCAACCATTCCTTAACATGGTCCAGCATGTTCATAGGTATTGCATTGACCATTACAGTTTTTCTGTGATAATCCTTGAAGACAAACACCATATCGAAGTTCTTCAAATGGAATTGTACACGTTCAAAATGAACCAGTTCAACGTCTTCTAATGTGATAACAAATGGTGGCCATTCCGTTAGATTAACAAGACATCCTGACGTCGGTTGAAGAAGGACGGTAGATCGGAATGGGGCACCAGGAAAACCCAATTCCCTGAAAGGTGTATCGAATTCTATTTCTTGTTTAGTCATTGATTCCACCTGTAAAAAGATTGTTTTATTTGACTCATCTGTACATCTATACATCTAATACATATTATATAATAAAATTGTAACAGGCCGATTTTAAAAAAAATAATATGGTGGTCTCTATTACAGCAACAGAAGCCAAAACATTTTTTAGAATATTTGTCTGCCTGTCTGTATGTTTGCACGCGCATCACGCAAAAACTATTGCATGGAATTGAATGCAGTCACAGCGATGTATTACTAGAGGCCTAACTTAAAATATAGGCTACATTTTATTGCGTCTGTCTGTCTTTCTGTATGTTTGTACACGTATCACGCAAAGAATACTACATAGAATTGACTGCAATTTTCACCGATGTATTGCTAGAGGTCTAACTTCGAATATAGGTTCCAATTTACAACGTCTGTCTGTCTGTATGTTTGTACACGCAAAAACTACAGTTTTCCACGCGCACGAAGTAGCTGGCAAAAGCTAGTTATATATAAAATAGCAATGATATGGGAAAAAATAAATATTATTGGAAATGCAGAATACATCCAACTACCTTTGTGAAAACAGCATTCAAGTTAAATCTTTTTTTATCAGTTTTTTCATATATTTTTTACAAAAAATTGGACCGACTTTATTAGTTGTCACAAGGAAAAAAATACAAATTAATATTAAATATATTGGTTCTGTCTGGTACTTTTGAAGTAGGTGCTGAACTAACTACAACTACACTGCACAACTTCCAAATTACCAGAACCAATAAAATTAATATTATTGTGTATTTTTTCTTTGCGACAACTAATATAGTAGGTCCAATTTTTTGTAAAAAATATTTATGGCACACTTTTGGGTGTAAAATTAGTCACCAAAATCATTCAACATTCACCAAAGAAGATAATACGGTGCTTATACTTATTCAGTAATTTCAAAACATCGCGAAAATACACACATATATCAGACTTTCCCACTGCAGTAACTCGGAAATAGTAATTTTTTTCAATGTCCAATTTATATGTTACAACATGTAATCTGTTTTTTTAATATGAGCGTTCCATATTTTAATTTTAGGAATATAGCGGACACACATATTTTAGACTTTGCCACTGTTTATCTCGGAAACAGTTTTTTTTTGGAAAAACGTCTGATTTAAGCGCTGCCGGATATGGTATCTTCTTTAATTTAGTCGTCTCAAATTTTCTATTTTCCAAAAAGATTGATCCCTCCACTCCCTTTGGGACAAGTTTTTGAGGAGGATATATTGAATGTCGATTTTTTTTTCAATGGGACCAATCCTCAGTATTCCTTTGTCAAATGAAAAAAGAATCATGAAAATCGGAGCACGTTCACTATTTATAAGGTGCGAACATCCATAAAAAAATATGCAAAGAGTCGAATTGTATACCTCCTCCGATTGGTTCGTCGGTCAAAAAATGTTATAATCGAGCTTTTTCCAATTGATACAAAATGTTTCAATTGCAGCACAAAGCATATCAGGCAAAATATTTTTAAGGAACGCAGTTTTTTTTATTTGAGAGTAAATCTGGTGCGTCCACTCAAACGACTTTCTTACCGCTCTCAAACGAATTCCATCGAATATAAAGATGGTCGGATCAGGCCGTGTCACCATTCATTTTACTCAGTCTGTCAATACAAACAACAATGGTCTTATTTAATTTTGACTTATAAGGAACCGTTTAACCATAAGATTGATCATTTTACACTTCATTTGAGCATAACTTTTTTCCTGCATTTACTCTGACATATGCGCTATAGCAGGTGGTTAAGGGCTTTAAGCAGAATGTTTCACAAAAGTTTCATTTAAATCGCTTATACTTATTTATCAAATTTTCTCACCTTCTCGCAAAAGCTTTTAAATGCAGTCTTCAATTTGTGACGTAACTCTCGTTCAGACTGTTCTGCTGCAAGATCATCTCTGTCATGCATATGTTGATGTTTCCCCAAATCAGTGGTAATTTCACCCACCTCGGTATAGAATTGCACGTCAACATGCTTCTTTTTACCGAACATAATTGCATGCTTTAGATGAAAATGTAAGAGAATTATCATTTCCGAATCACATGGTTGAAAGAAAGCATTCTTAATATTGTTGTAAAGAATATCAACTTTGTCACCTCGTACCTAAAAATATTATGATAATAAAACAATTACTTTTCAAATAAACTATCAATTAACTAACAGAAGTGTATCTAAAACCGTTGGTATGAGCCTCCAATGATCCAGTCATACGTTTAGTAACAATATTAGGTCGAATATATAGATCCTTCAACTTTGGATTACCCTTGTTCTGTGACAAAACAAGAGTATCCTGTTTAACCAAATCCTCTTTTTCTTTTTCTTCTGCTTCTCGAGTTTTAAACTTTCTCTGAACTTCTTTGATAAGACGAAATGCAGTATTAAGATTGGAAGAGGGTGGTGAGATTTCACCTGGCTCCTTAGTATTGGTGCTTCTATATGTTAATTCCTTCAGGAAAGTTGCTTCTGGATTGGTATAAGTACCTAAAATAAATAATTCATGATGGTTTCAATCCAAGAAAACAGCTGATGAGTGTCTAAAGCTAGTCAATATGAAAAATGAAATATTCAATTTAAATCGATTATAGAATATTGGATCTCACCATCATTCTTGCCCATTGTAGATCCAGGATGAAAGAAATTGATTCGAAGGTATGTATAGTCCCCTTCGACAGATTGTGAGATATTCTTAATTGTAGATATGTGGAAGGGTACAGGAATACCATAAATGGGCAATATAACCGTCTCATATTTCTGATCCACGTACAATTTCAGTTCTTTTACTTCGGGTACTCTAGGCATTTGGTTAACATTTTTGTACGAAACCGTATTTTTCCTGATCTTTTCTTTATCCTTTGCTCCAGATTGTTTGGCCAGACGTTCTTTTGCTTTTTCGTTCAAGAGAGCTGCAAGTTCTTTCTGATGTTCCTTTCGTTTTTCCTCTGTACTATGCTCCGTACGCAGTTTTGATTCCAGTACAGCAGATCTCTTACCTCTACCAACGACTTCGGTAGGTTTAGGAGTATTCTCTTTTTCATCATCATTTTCTTCCTCATCGGAATCATCTTTGAGGAATATCCCTATATTTTTCATCTTTTTCTTAGAAATAGTAATGACTGTTGCTGGTTGACCTTCATTCACAATAACAGTATCTCCAATGAAAAGAGCGTAGGTCTTGCCTTCTTTATCAGAAGATTCTTTGTTCTCCAGGTTGCTAAAACCAATGTTCAAATTGAAGACCATTCCTCTTTTAGCAATTGCGGTTGTTTTGGGACCAATTAGTAGAGAACTTTCCTTGAATTCAATACCCATAGCAAATCCAAAGTTTTTAGTAACATGATCAGCAAGTTCGGGTTTCTCCTTTTTAATATAATTGTACCCTGTATCGTATACGTCTGAGAGTTTTACTCCGTCTGTGAGCTTTTTCATTACTTCATCTTCGACTTGTAACAGGAAATTGTAATTATTTTGAACAGCTTCGGTCGGATTAACTAGCAAAGTTCTAACAATATTAGAACAGTATGATTTGTACCTTGCTCCAAGAGAACATATTATGGCACCAAAATGCAGGGTGTTTTTATCACTCACGACACTAAATTTCAAGTTATAATTACCGCCAGATTGAATAATAGCTGGATAACACATCTCAACTTGGTTAACATCAACACCGGTCACATATTTTTTATCACTTATGGCGCTTTCAACACCTTCGGCAAGTTTGCTGTGCTTGACTTTTTTTTCCGAATCTATTATCTCCATTATCTGATCTTTCAGATATTTGGTGAATACATCTACAGTGACCAAACATGCTTTCTTAATAGTGACAATTTCTGAATCTTCTTTTGGACACATGAGATATCCAACTTGTGCACTCATATCCACAATTTGAAAGTCTTCCTTCTTCATAACAGCTTTCCAGGAATCCACAAGTTGGCCGGAGTAATTATCTTTAACAAAAGTACCAACTGTTTTGCCGGATTTACTGTCCTTGATCGCAGCACATAGTGTTTTGAAGTTGGCTTCATCACTATCTTTGTCTCTAACCAATAGCCCCAATGGAGTGTGAGATTCATCTTTGGACTCCGCTTGACGCAGAAAGTCTATTTTCTTTTTGCTTGACAAGAAGTATGCTTTCTTCTCGGTCAAGACCATAATAGTATCAGTAAGTTCGTAACCGAATAGCCATGTCTGTAAAGCACCTGATTTGCTGTAAATTATTTCATCGTCTTTGCCTACAGCCGTTACAAGCGCATCCATCTTAGAAAAGCCATTTTCACCCTCAGAATTTTGCCACGCATTGTAGAGTTTTTTGAGCCTCCGGTGGAATGTTTCTTTGTCAAGATTTAACTTCGACATCTTCTAAACTGTGGCACAACCAACAGATCTCAAAAAACTAGCATCAGAACGAAGAAAAATGGAACAAAACACATCCGAATTCGGCAAAATCACATTGACAAGCTAAGCTAACTAGCAAACCACAAACCGATCGCCTTGCCCAGATAGAAGCTGAAACGCTGAAACTACCCAAAATTGCGCGCAACAAATAACCGTCATCTGTCACACTGACAAGTGCTACCAACACAAAATAATTTAATCAGTGGTACCCAAAATTTTTAAATAGCCTATAAACCTTCTATGTACAGTCCATAGCCTAAACCACAGAATACTAATAAGCCTAAACAATGAATACATAAAAATGGTATCTACTTCGTCAGTAGGAATTAGCAGAAATAGTAAATATTCACCATCAATTATCCAATACGTTTATGTCTATCATAATTTAACTTCTTTTGGGAGAATTGAGAATTATACGCTATAGGTAGCAAAGAGGAGATTATTTTTAGCTAAATGCAACATATACTGCACGCTTTATTCACCGTCTCTGGTTCACGGCCAATACCGAAACACAACACTGACCTTTACCTCTCTTATACTTATCTAGTAATTTTCCATTTATCCTACGTTACCCCTATGGACCTTATACGTTACCCTCTCTGTGAGTTTTATATCCTCCCTCCATATATCCCTGGGTAGCCTGTAGCAGCGTGTTCCGTAATGTAAACCAATATGCTGACCAGTGCACAGAGTTGAGTCAGAGACAACCATCTACTGTACTATGTGTTTCATATTACGGAACACGCTAAAGATGAACTCTATCATGAACTCACCTCAGTACAACGACCTGTAGCGTTTTTGAGGTATGATTATCACTTGATCAAATTATGTAGATTGTGTAATAGAGATAAAGATTGTAGAATATTCTTATTCAGTTGGAAGTTGATGGTGATTTAGAGATACAAAACACAACTAGCGTTGTGTTTAGCGAAACCAATCGAAACCTGCCGAACATTCAAACGCACCAATCAGGTATCAGAACTTTGTCATTTGGTCATCAAAACGTGTCGTGTGTTTCCATCTCGAAAACACCATATAAACCCCTCTGCAGACGGAGTATGTTTTGCTGCATGTTTCCTTGATGGGAGTAAAGCCCGCTGCAGACGGAGTATGTTTTGCTGCATGATTGCATGCTTGTTTTGCTGCACGGTCCGATAAATGCTGCCGCGCATGGTGTGCTAATGGCTCCCTTGCTTGTGTTGGCTTCACACGATGCAGGCCATCATGCATGTAAAATGACAGTACAGGGAAATATGACTGTGACAAATGATACAAAATATTGATCATTCTAATCAAGCGCTATTTTTAATCATTGTTACAACAGAGAAAAGGTCCCAACAATTAAAATAACATGTTATTTTGTGCAAAATAACTTTTGAGTTTGACTCGACTAGTTCCGAGGGCTCCGACAAGGCACGATGCATGAAAACAATCACCAAAAATAGCACCGGTTCTATCATCAAATCATGCACGATTTCAAGCAACCAACCGTGCACGCGATGTCATTTTCATACACGGAAGCATGCACAGCACCAAGCCTAAAGCCCGCTGCAGACGGAGTATGTTTTGCTGCATGTTTCCTTGATGGGAGCTACAGCGGACTTAAATTTCTCTGGCCGCCAAAATTCAAAACATTAGCCAGGGTTAAAATGGCCGTCGAAAATTGACAGATATATACAATGTCATGAATTGTTGTCAGTACTGTCGGCTTTGGCCTTTGACATTCCGAAATAATTAAATTCCCACATTCTTTTGTAAATTTCTATTCGAAGTTATTCATGTTATCTTTTATTTCAGAATATCTGGAAAATTATAGGTATATAAAATTATATTTTAAATGATGTCGGTAAACATTGTGAGCAGTTCGATTAAAATTAGTACCTTATGGTGCTCTTAGTATGCAAAACTGGAAAAAGAAAGTAATGATATTTTCTGACACGTGCTAGTAGTGCTCAAAGCTTACAGATAACCTAAAAATGGAATCTATTCCGATTGGAGGTAGGTATTATAAATACAATAGTATTTCAATTGGTAAAAATGAGTCTTAATTTGATTAGCCCGTAGCTCCTCCGGAGTTGCAATCTATCTTGGTCCGCCGATATTTGGGGACGCTCCAGGTTTCAATGGAGTGGAGTCAAAATCTTGTAGAACAATGCTGTTCAGTCCCGATGGTACTTATTTTGCATTTGTTAATGGACCCACTTTGAAAATATTGCAAACAAATGGTTTTAAAGAAGTTGGAGTCGTTGAAAATACAAAAACTTATCATATTGCCTTTTCACCAAAGAGCACGTTTTTGATGAGCTGGGAACCATTTACTGTAAACAGTAGTAATCCTCAAGGTAGTCCAAATCTGAAAATTTACAGAACAGCAGACGGTGAGCTGGTAAAAAGCTTTGTTCACAAGAAACAGGGAAATTGGTATATAGATTTGATCCTTAGTAAAATAGAATATTTTATTCTGAAATTTATCTAGGGAGCCGCAGTGGAGTGCAGACGAAAAGCTCTTCTGTAGAATGGTAAACAATGATGTAGTTTTTTGTGAAGATTTAAATTTTGAAAGAATTGTCTCGAGAATCAATTCTTATAAAGTAGCTTCTTATAAAATATCACCTAACGTAGGAACCTATTTTATCTTGTGTCACACTCCAGGCACTAGTGGACAACCATCTTTCGGAAGGTGTGTACATATTTTCAAAATAGTGTCAGCTGTTTATGAAATATCATATTATGAAATGTAGGTTATTCAAGTACCCAAATTTTGAAGCTCAGCAAGCCTTAGCCAACAAGAGTTTTTTTCAAGCTGACAAAGTGGACTTTTATTGGAATTCAAAGGGGAATAATGCTTTGTTATTAACATCAACTGAAGTCGATAAAACAGGAGGGTCTTATTATGGAAAACAAGGATTACATTTTATGGGTTTAAATGGGCAAACTTCCATGATAACATTAAGTAATATTTCTATAGACATTCTTAAACATATGATTGGACGATTACGATTTTTAGGTAAGGAAGGACCAATCTATAGCGTAGAGTGGTCTCCGAAAAATCATGAATTTTGCGTTATTTATGGTTTTATGCCTTCTAAAGCTACCATTTTCAATTTAAAATGCGAGCCGGTCTTTGAACTTGGAACTGGTGCTAGGAACACAATTTATTATAATCCTCATGGAAATATTCTATTAATGGGTGGCTTTGGAAATCTTAGAGGACAAATAGAACTGTGGGATGCTGTTGATAAGAAAAAAATTGGTTAGTATATTAATTATTTAATCATGACTATATACTGTTTTAATTATAAGAGTAAAATTGAAATGTAAAAACATTACAGTAGTTGTTACAAAACTAAACTAGTGTTCTCAATGTATTTTTTGTGTATTTGTTGATGCTAAATCTGATATACTTATTCATCCTCGAAAGCAGCCTTGCCACTTAAATTGACCTGTGTTTTTATTTTCAAGCTAGCTGTGAAGCTCCCGACACAACACTGTTGCAGTGGTCAGCGGATGGAGAACATTTTTTGACTGCAACAACAGCACCCAGATTGCGTATCGGTAATGGTTATAAGATATGGCATTATTCTGGTGCTTTATTATTTGAGAAACCTTCAGCTCAACAGGAAGAGTTGTATGATGTAGCTTGGAAAGTGAGTAGATCGTAGAAGGACAAGGTTCCACTAAAACGCATAATTTTATATTATTTTCCAGAACTGTCCAAAACTGACATATCCGGAACCGGTTATAAAATTTAAAAAAGTGGATGGCATTGCTTCTACTCAACCCCAGGCATCTACACAAGCCTATAGACCTCCCTCTGCTAGAAATCGTCCAGTGGTCAAGTTTAGTCTTCATGATGATGAAGAAACTGCACATAAACCAGGTAAGAAATGATTTCATACAGATCGAATCAGTCCCAAATCGAGAATCCTAGAACCCATGCAATTTTGGCGTTGTACCTTAAGGTTTTTCAGAATGCAGAGAGAAATATAATATTGTTTTTAGAGATATAAGTAGCATTTATGTAGGTATTTTCTATGTATGTAATTTCTTCTTTACTAATAAATAAAATCGAAGTGTCTTTTTGTAATATCAAAATAACAGGTTTTAGCTAATTGCATATGGAAGTATATGTCACTAATAACAAAACAACAATTTTTATAATTTTTTACTGCCTGTTACGGCTAAACTCAGTAACTTCGAAACCGATTCCGACGGAATTTTCACTGTCAGATAGCTAATCTTAATAGGAATAACTTAGGCTGTTTTTATTTTAGAAAAAGTCTTCTATACAAATAAATAAAATCGAAGTTTATTTTGTAATTTCAAATTAACAGGTTTTAACTAATGGCATATGGAAGTATATTTGCCACTAATTACAAAAAAGCAATATCTATATTTTTTGTCCGACTGTCTGTTCCGGCGAACATAGAATCTACTATTCTTGAAATATATTTTGTGTTTCTTTCTGAACTGTAAACAACTTTACCCATTCAATCTTTTCTGTATCTTAAAGATTTACATATATTCATCTCTGATTTGAGTCGCATTGTGGTGGTATCTGACAGGATTATAACATTTTATCTATACAGCGATACATATTTTGGAATAGAATTTTTGTGTTGATTTTGTATTGTTATTTACATGTCTTTGATTCTACGCCGCTCTTTAAATATTGACAGAATTATTTCTCATTAATAATATGTTATCAGAGACATTTGAATTTGTATCGGTTTTCTCAAGTTCAGATAAATAAATAACTAGGGTTTTCATTTGAAAATAAAAAAATTGACATTAAATCTTTCTTTTTGATTACCTGTATATAATTGATAATTCTGAGTAATTTTCTTGTATATTTGGCCTCATTGTATCTTTAGCTGCATTTATTTAACACCTGTTTTTCATTTGTAACAAGGACATGATGGAACACCATCTAAGGCTGCTTTAAAACAGAAAAAGAAACGTGAGGCTAAAAAAGCAAAGAAGTTAGAAGAAAGCGGGGAAACAGATTCTAAACAGCCTGCCATTGTTAGCAGTGTAACGATTAATTTGACTGGAGATCCGGAATTGGATAAAAAGGTCAAAAACATTAAAAAAGTAAGTAATACGTATAATTATAAAATACGTTCATATATTTTTAATTTATCTACTATTCGATGTCTTTAGAAACTTGATGCCATAGAAAAACTCAAGGTGCTCCAAGCACAAGGTAAGACTTTGGAAATCAATCAACTGGAGAAAATTAATGGTGAAGCTGAGTTATTGAAGGAGCTCGAAAAACTTTGTGTTTAATTTTTTTCTATATTTATATTTTAATGCAAGATACTGTGAATAATAAATTATATTTGGCTTTCCTTTGAGTATTTTTAATTTTGGAATCAAATTGCTGATTTTGTCAGTAGAAAGTCAGACTGAAAAATGCAGCTGTTTGTTATAATTTCAATATAGGTAACATTCACTTGAAGTTAAACATCCTAGTTAAGTACCTTTGTGTACGAATATTTTATTTTGAAGTATATAGTAATTTTTATTGAATAAGTAAGATGATTTTTTTTGTAATTTTCTGTGAATGTATCATGTCCGATCACGGTATAGGATCCTGATCTAAAAAACTCAGATAGGTCGAATTTGCGCATTACATAACAAAAGTATGTTACATCAAAGAGTACTATAGGGGTATGTGCAAATAAATACTTATATGGCAACATACATTGCCAGTTATGGGCGTGATAAACTATTTGCGTTCTTTCAGCAGCTAGTAAAAAATATCAAATGGTTTCTTGGATTTCAAGTAGTTTTTAAGGCTTAGGAAATTAATTCAGTATAAGTTACAATGTTTCAGCTAGGTATATATTTTTATAACAAATTGAAAAATGAATCTACTACACTGCAGCATATAGAAACAATTTTGAGGGCTTTTCGCAGCAAATACCCACAAACATATCTCATAAACTTTTTTTGTAACATATCGTTTCATTGGTAGTCGGTGTCATTGGTTCAGTATTCACTATTTAGGGGCTATCTAAAGTTGAACTCTCCATGTCGATCTGCTTCACAATTTTCTGTGCCTGAGTGAAATAATTTTAGGTATAATAGTTTCTAAATGATATTTGAACTTGGATTGGAGTGGGATTCCTACAATTTTCATTTTGTTGTCTAATGGTCCCAAAGAAATTTTCTAGGCAATCTTGATTCAATCTTCTTGTAAATATATATTTGTATTCTTCATTTTCAAGGTCCTTCCATACATTTTTTATACTATTGTTATTTGTATGGATTTAAAACATTTAATTTTATTTAGTAAGATCCTGATTCAAATTATTTTTAACTTACATTATGAAAAAAGTTCAGGCATTCATCTAATAGCTCTGTCAGATAGGGGAGATTTTTGAAAGATCTATTATAATTTTTTGGAGCTTTCGTAATTGACGAGTGCTCATATAATAATTTAAAAAAATATTTTATAAGATTACTCTTCAAAAATTATGCCCACATATATCGAAAGCAGCTATTTATCATTAATTCTCATTGTATTATTTGGCAAGGGCAATAATTGATAATTAAATAAAGCTTATAAAATTTAAATTTTATTTTACATAAAATCAGTTGGAAATCTAAAAAAAGATTTCTTGCAACTATAACTTTTGTTTGGGCAACTTTTTGTAGCACAAACAAAACCCATATTCAAAAACACAGGAGAATTCACAATAAAATAAAACACTTATACAACACAAAGCAAAGGACGCCAGCACCCAGCACGCTAATAGGAGAATTATCCCTACACCGCCTGCACTGTGATATTTACAAGGATTTACACCAAAGTGGTGGTATAGGCGGAGGATCGGCGCTATCCGTTCCCGCCACTCGAGTTTCTCTGCTGTATTTTTTCTTATTTCTTATGCTGTGGTTTTTTCTTCATACCCTGCTATTCCATATATGTAGATAGTTCAGTGGCAGCTGGCGGCCTTAGACAAAAGAATTGAAAAGCGCTCATTAGAGTCAAAAAATTAAATTACCGGGCCACAGGTCTGAATATCTGACTGTAACATAACCATAGATAAACTATTTATATACGAAGAACAGAACTTACGTGTAAACAACCTGAGATGGTGTCACATGATCTTTCTCTTTTCAGAAGATTTCAGAGAACGTGCTTATGAGCGATGCCAGCCACGCGACCTTGAAAAATCCCTTTGATGCGGCCAAAAAAGTTTAACTTCAATAAATATTTCTTACAAAAAATTAGACCCATGTTTGTTACTGTTATCTGCTCTATGTCTGTCTATGCATGATATCGTGACTCCAGTGTATTATGTCTATGGGAAATGTATCCTTTGCCCAAGATTTTTATGTCCTTTGCCAAATGCGCAACTTTTGACTTTTAAGAATTTTGCGTCACTCAAGTCACTGATGTCTTCGATGTTGTCCATTTCTGATTGGTTTGTTCATGATCATTAAAATATTAGAATTTGTTGTGATTCAGGAAATAATGTTTTCTTGATTTAATTTTTAATACGATTCTTGATGTGAAACTTTAGTACAATTTAATCAAGAGAATTCGACATTAATTAAAGTAAGAACTTTCACAGGAGCTTCCGGCTTAATTTATAAGTTTAGGTTATTTCTAGGATCTAGGATGAGGTTGTCTGCTTTAATTTTTCTTATATTTGCTTATCTGGAGTGTTACAATGTGGAAGGAAAAACGAAAAAATCAAAATCAGTCACCACTCTTCTTGAAGCCAAATGGGAATCAACTCCTCTCGTTTTGGAAGCAGCTGAATATTTAGCAGCTGAAAATGTTGATTATTATTGGGGTTTCATTGACTCCATTTGTTCTCTCAATCCTCCTTTAATATCAATAGGTAACAGTGAATTGGTTTTATTTCGTTTTCCAATTTTTTTGTTATTTTACAGAAAATGATAGAGATCGTTATAACAAAGTAATAGAGCATGTAGGAAAGTTCTTAACACCTGCTCAGGTGTCAGTATTAAAATTGAGTCTATCTCTACATATTTATTCACCCAAAGTACAAATGTTTAGGCAAGTGGCTCAAGAGAGAAACTTGCCATCGTGTTCCTCTGTTGCCGATGTGGCCGGCACATTGATCTGTGATTTAGATGAGTTGAAAATATTCCTAGCAAAGGTATCAGTTTGTCATAAAATTTAGCCAAATATATTAACAACCAGTGTAATATTCTTTCTTTTAGCGAATACAAAATGCGCCGAGAATTGATATATACGGAGTAGATACACGTTATCCAGGAGCTCTCAATACATCTACGCCAGTTGTTTTGTATGGTCAACTAGGTACAAGCAGTTTTGCACAGTTTCATAGTATTCTTAAAGAAAATGCCTTATCTGGAAATATTGATTACGTAGTCCGACACCATGTACAAGTTAGTATCTTCATGAACGTCATGTATAGTTAGCTCAAATAGCTTCACATTAGATTATGAATATATCTATACTAAAAGAAGATATAAATTACGTCTTGTTATTTTAGGGTGAGGGCAGTAGAAGATTGAGACTTTCTGGTTATGGCGTAGAGCTTCAAATGAAATCTACCGAATATAAATCTCAAGACGATACTGAATTACATGAGGAACAGAGCTCTGAGGAATCAATTCAAGAGGAAGAAGATACAGAATTGGAAGGATTTGAGTTCAGAAAATTAAAGTTAGTTCAATTATTCGTTGAGAACTGGACTATATTTAATATACTATAATATATTTTTTAATAGGCATATATTTCCTCATTTAAAAAATGAATTGGAAAAGTTCAAAAACCATTTGGAAGAAACATCGAATGAATTGGCACCATTGAAGGTTTGGCAGTTCCAAGAACTTAGTTTACAAGCTGCTGAGAGAATTATGAATGCTCCCAAAGAGGAAGCCCTGAAAGTTTTAATAAACATAGCTCAAAACTTTCCTATGCAGGTATTGTCACTCATCTATGTACATTTTCAGAGTACATCTCAGTTTGTTAAGGAAGTTAATAATATACAGTCATCTCATGTACACCTTTGTATTCTGATTTTTTTACGACTTTTCAAGGCAAAAGGTCTAGTAAAGACTATTGTAAATAATGACTTGAAAACTGAAATGCGTCGAAACTCGGACATTTTCTCCTCCAACCTCAACATCCAACCTACAGATACTGCTCTGTTCATCAATGGTATGTATTATGAAATCGACATGGTAGACATCTATGCCATCCTTGAAGTACTTCGACAAGAATTGCGAACCATGGAAGGCCTTCATAACATTGGTTTAGGAAATAAGCAAATGTCTACACTATTAGGTTGGTTTTCCATACCATAATTCGATTTTGCTTATCATTATTTTATACTTTTACTTAAGGTTTGAATTTTGCCGATGATAGCGGTCAAGATTTTGCTATCGATATACGAGATTCGGCGATAAATTGGTTGAATGACATTGAACACGACACAAAATATGGTCGTTGGTCAAACAGCTTGATGGATCTATTGAGACCAACTTTTCCCGGTATGATACGACAAGTTAGACGGAACTTGTTCAACTTAGTGAGTTGGTTTAGTATCATCGAATAATTCTTTAAAAATACGCTTATTTAAGGTACTTATTATTGATCCAACGGACGTTAAAACAAGAGATATCCTTAAACTTGTGGAGTCCTTTGTTGTCCACGCAGCACCTATTCGAGTAGGCATTGTGTTGAATGTGACAGATTCACGTTCAGTTAGCGGCCTAGATGATGCAGGTGTAGCCATGCAATGTGCTTTGAACTATGTGAGTCAATTGAAAGATGCTCCAACTGCAATCAACTTTCTCAGAACCGTCATGAGCAATGCCAATGATAAAGTTACTGTGGAAGATGTTAAGGCACAGATAAGAAAACAATACAGCGATGATCCATTGGATGTCTTGGGTAAATATTTAAAAAGTGCTTTTTTCCAATGGCTTAATTAATAAGGGAAGTTATACAGGCTTATTTGTTATAGATGACAATGATTCTCTGATAATGAAGAAGTAGTCGCGTATTCAAAATCAAATTCGGTTTAAAAAATATAGAACTACCCAATGGAAAGGCCAATTCTAAAAAAAATAATTTGATAATGTTTTGGGAAAGATTTTTCTTTTTGTGTATCTACATACACGAATATGAGAATTATTGTAATGTAATCTTCCAGGTTGCTTATATGTGTAATTTTATTTTAGTTCTTTTAAGACAATACACTATAACAAAAAACACCTCTTTGAATTAAAATGGGAACGACGAACAAAGTATTTAATTATAGAGATTATTTATTGAAGAATAAAGATGATAAAAGTTTTGGAACATTCTTCACCATAACACAAACAGTAAACAATAATTGAAAACTCTAGTAATAAGAAAAAGATTTTAAAATGCGATTGACTGTCATATTCTATCTATTATATCTTAATCAATATTATAAAATCATTAGATGGCCCAGCAGACTTTGTTCTGCCTTTTCCGGGGTGTGTTGATAATATTAAACTTGTAACTAACACAAAAAAGTACCACCTATTCGGTCCAGATTTTCAGATCATATTTGAAATTGAAATTTATTATAAATATGAATCATATCAATCCATAAATAACCTATTTTTCAATAATAACTTAAATATCTAAAGATTATGCAATGATGCGGACTATTGTTCCGATGAACGAAATATTTTGTTATAATCTGATCTCAGTCGGTCTTACTCTTCTATTTGTTACAATACTACATGTTCTTATTTTAGGTAATTACGGGTGTTTTTAACGAATTTTCTGCTCAACTGTCATCAGAACCAATGTAACTGTATTGGCTGATACTTGGTGGAAATCCATATTAGATTAGAATTGAAGCAATATATTAAATTTTCACTATTATATATTTTAAAAACACATAACAATTCTTTCGGCACACTGTACCTTTATCAAATATATAAACTTTATTAGTTTTTAGTGTGCCGAAACAATTGTTATGTGTTTCTAAAATATATAATAGTGGAAATTTAATATATTGTTTCAGTTATAATCAGAACCAATAATTGAATTCCCATATTAAATAGCATCTTGTTGATTAGGTTATCATCAAATTGTGAGAAGTAGTATTTTTTATTAAAAAAGATTGATCTACCAAGCAATTTCTTTCGTGGACGTCGACTTAAAAAAAATCAAAAAATTACCCGTTATGTGAATGTCGTTAAGACAATCAATAAATGCAATCTTTTCGAAAAAATAGCAAAAAACTACGAATCTATGAATTTTGTGGAATTCAACTTTTCTCTGTTACCATAGTACGGAACCTTTATGTATTGATTGTCTCCATCTAATATGAAGTTAAGAGTTAAGTTCATAGTGTGGGACTTGAGGATCGCACTCGTACAGCTGGTTTCTATATAATAGAAAATTTTTAGGTGAAGATTCAGACTATGATTTTGGAAGACAGCTAGCTTTCGATTTTATTCAAAGAACTGGTCTTTCGACCTTCCCTCAAGCTCTCTTGAATGGAATACCATTGCCTCAACAACAAGTCAATGTTGAAGATTTTGAAGAGGTTGTCTTGCAAGAGATTATGACTCAAACTCCAATGTTTCAGAAGAGCATCTATCGAGGCAAATTGTCAGAAAGTGATGATGTCGTTGACTTTATCATGAATCAACCGAATGTTATGCCAAGATTGAATGAAAGAATATTGAACAAAGAAAAGTCCTTCTATCTTGATATGACAGGTACAAGATTGCAGTGAACGATTTTTTACATTTTTTTATTAATTTGAATTATTCAACAGGGACGGCAACAAGCACTAGCAATTTGGAGAAATTACTACAATTAAGTTTGAGTGATATGACGGCCACGGCTGTGGAAAATTTAAGATATTTTACATCGCCAAAAAAAGGGAAACAATATCATACAATGACTTATTGGATCATTGGGGATTTAAATTGCAAAAAGTCGAGAGTATTGTTATTGAATGCTTTGGAGCATTTGGTAAGTTAGAGTTTAGATTTAATATCCATATATTTCATCTATTTTAATGATATTTCTGATGCTCAGTTTAATGATGGGATCATCAGAAAATTCAATTTAAACTTTACAAACAAAATTCCGAGACGATACAGTCTAAAAACTAATACTGTATCTTTTTTCTCATCAATGAATGAAAAATGACCGCAGCACCTTGCTCAGCAATATCCAATCATAAATTTAATTTTGTTAATAATAGGGAATCGATATTCAAGTTGACATCAAAGATAATTGTTCACTGAATTTTGCTATAGTTCAAAGTGACATGCTAATTATAAACTTTCAGCTACTTTTCTGACTGGGAGATTTGCTTTGATATTCGCACTTTTGACACTCTTGTAATTTTTTTAATCTCAACAGAAAAAATATCTTGTTTCAGTTGCTCGTCAAACTCAAATAAATTATTTATCTCTACCATAATAGAATTGGGTAATAGCAGAAACAGAAGATACGTTAAAGAGATACAAAACACAACAAGCGTTCTGTTTAACGAAACCAATCGAAAATAGCCGAATATTCAAACGCACCAATCTGGTTTCAGAAATTCGACAACATGTCAACACAACGCTTTTTGTGTTACCATTTCAAAATCATTAGATGATAAATATATAGATATTTCGAAATTCAAACCCTAAAGGAGAAAAATGGTAAAAATGTTGTATGGAAAAATGATATTAAATAGGCATTTCGACTTGAAAATTCGTAGTAGTATAGTTGTCGTTATTGAGGTATTTCATATGGAATCGATATCGTTACAGCTCTCACAATATCTTCGTATCATTTGAGGGAGCGCGTAGCTGCGGGTTAACACTGACCGGCTTCGATCATCGAAGTTAAGCAGCACAATACGTTGGGAACGGTTTGGACGAGTGAACGTTGATACGGGCGCGCATTCGCATCTCTGATTGCCGTATTGCATTCTCGTCCTCTCGCAAGGCAACGGAAAACCAGTGAGAGTATATTTCCTCATACAGCTCTCTGGAATGGTGATGCCTTGAAATTTATCTTGAGACATATTGGTGGTTCGGAATCCACGTTAAACTATAGATCCCCTTGTCTGTGGTAACACTTTCAAGGCAGAGAAGCTTCCAACGCTCGAATAACGAGTACGGAACTCAAAGAAGAAGAATTGGAGTATTTGAGACGATGATTCCGAAGATGGTACCTATTTTGAAGTTCATGACGGTGGACATGACAAAATTAAAACCATATAATGGGGTCTCATAGTCTGTATTCATAGGAATGGCATGAATAAAGTTTTGACCAGTAATTTTTGGGGGATTTCGCTGAATCAAAATCGTTACAGCTCTGACATATCTCCGTATCATCTATAGGGTGATTCACGGTGGCCGTCCATTTGAAGTTTATGGAGAACCGAGTAAGATAAAAACCTGAAATTGTTTGCATAGACATAACAGGTTAGGATCTGTCCACCTAAAATATTTTCAGTTATCTGTCACTTCGTGTTACACAGGGAGTTGGTATCTACTTTGTTAGTTTAAATGTAACCACCTTGTATATTTTTACAATTTCAGGTTGTCCCAATATATTTGAATATTTTTTTATTATGATACGACCATACTTATCTCTTCCACTTTTTGAGATAAAACATATTTATTTAAATTTTGACAGCTAAAATGCATTTAGTGAAATGACTATAAATTATATTATAAAAGATGTTTAAATTTTGATTCAAATTGAAGTTAAATGATGTATCTACCTGCTGATTCATTTAAATCTACATGTAATTTTGTTCAGCAAGTACTTCTAAAATTATTAAATGTCCGCATGTATTGAAAAGTGCAAAAACTTTGTTATTTTAAACGAGCTACAAACCTTTTTTAACGGTTTCAATGGGCAACAAAATTTCCTACAAATTGATAATACATGTCCCTACACCTAAATCTAATATTTTTCTAGTTATTCCAAAAATACTGGAAATTCAATTTATTGTAGTCACGGCCAACTGGACGAAAATCAAGACGACCATGATTCAAGCTAAGCACATTATGATGATTGTGTTGCCATGGATATGTGTCAAAAATTATTAAAAAAATTCGACCTGACACTTATTGAGACAATTAAATTAGCATGCGACATATGCGGTCATTTTACGCTATTTAACTATCGCTACAAACGACAAAATCGCCCTTTTTCCCATTAAACACACTGACATTGCAAATTTTAACCAGAAACACTAGCGCCGCCATTCCCGTGGTGTTATTTTTTTCGTCAATAACTTACGCTGAAAATGAATAGCAACAATGCGGTAAATGTGTACAACAATCATGTGATTTTTAATTTATTTCTTATACATGGAAAATACAACAAAATTATCAGTAGAGCAGGCTGTGAGAACCAAAGCCTACAAGTGTCGAAGATATGGAGGTAAATATCTTGGCTTATTTTAGGCTCACCCAAAAAGTTCTATTCGAGCAGCTGCGGTGGATTTGGGTATAAGTTTCAGCTCAATTCAAATAGCTTTGAAGAAGCATCACTTTCACGATTTCAAGTTCACACTTGTTCAAGATCTGCACCTTTAAGATCCCATAGAGAGAGTAAACTTATTTGAGATGATTCTACCCAGAAGCCAAGAAGATAATCAGTTGATGAAACTCGTGATCTGGACTGACGAATCGAAGTTCTCCCATGAGGGCATATTTAACAGACACAATAATCACATGTGGACTACTGAAAATCCCTATGCTACTCGAAAAAGAAACTTCCAGCACAGGTTCAGCTTCAACGTTTTCAGTTTGTTGATGGACAACACGTTCACCTACTTCATTTATAATGGCACATTGACGGGACAGTTGTATCTCAATATCCTGAGAACTGTGGTAGAAGATTTACTTACTTACTTTGATGTTTGAAGACAGGTGGATCAGAAGACCTGGCCTGCAAGATCCCCAGATCTGACGCCGATGGACGTTTATCTCTGGTGTTACTTAAAAGACCCGGTTTATGCCACGGAAGTGAATACTAGGGAAGAGTTGCAAGCGTGCGCATCATTTGCAGGAGTAGATCCTGAAAAACTACACAGGGTGACAACGGAGGCTGTCGCTATACGAATTGAGCGTTGCTTGTGGGTGAATGGTCATCAATTCGAACATTTGTTAAAAATTGTAAATAGTCCTCTAAACTTAAGTTTTATGAGCTGTTGTAATTGTAGATAGGTTTCGTTAAACATTTTACATTTTCTACTGAATTAATTTCCATAAGAAATTAAAAATCACATGATTGTTGTACACATTTACTTCATTGTTTCGAAATCACCATTAGTTTGAATCATGACCGTCTTGATTTTCCTCAAGTTGACCGGGACTTCAATAAATTGAATTTCCGGGAACTAAAAGAATACTAGATTTAGGTATAGGGACACGTATTATCAATTTGTAGGAAATTTTGATGTCCATCGAATGAAATCATTAAAAAAGAAAATAACAAAGTTTTTGCAGTTTTTAATATATGCGGATATTTAATAAATTTGGAAGTACTTGCTGAATAAAATTTATAGATTGAAATGAATCAGCAGGTAGAGGCATTCTTTAGCTTCAATTTGAATAAAAATTAAGTCATCTTCCTACTGTTTTAATAAAGAATTTATAGTCACTTCACTAAATGCATTTTAGCTGTCAAAATTTCAATAAATAATTTTTTATCTCAAAAATTAGAAGTAAATATTCAAATTTATTGGGACAATCAAAAAACGCTAAAATGTACAGGGTGTTCCATTTAAAATAACAAAGTAGATACCAGTTCCCTGTTTAACACGAAGTGACAGATAATTGAAAATATTTGAGGTGGATAGATCCCAACCTGTTATGCCTATGCACAAAATACTCGGTTCCCCATAAACCACCGTGAATCACCCTATATAATCCTATGCACCTATGGTATAGAGTGAAGAAAGTAATATTTTCAAGTCATTTTGAAAATTATCGCCGTATAAAATATGAAAATGTCTCGCAATAACCACTGTAATCGTATAAATTTGTAGTACAACCGAATTTTACACTGTGATATTATTGGATTAGCATAGAATCCTTGTGATCCTCATTATTTTTCGTGAGTTGTTACCTTAAATACTTTGAAAGACGCAGAGAGTAATACATTATGATAATGTTGGGAAGATCTTTCTTTCGGAAAGAATGAACCCGTTTATTTATGATTGATTTTATTGCTTGTGGTGAGAGTACGTCGTCGACGACAACTATTTTTCCGGAGTATGAGAATATTACAAAAAAAAACCGTTGCATGTAGATAGATATATACAAGAATTGCTATTTTAATATAATGAGATAAGATAACTCAATTTCAGAAATCTGAGGGTAGTATACGAGTGAGTTTCTTACCCAATGTGAATGGTGGCAAGAAGAATTTACTGAACAAAATTGTGCTCACAGCTCTTAGCGAACTACCTGCCGATAAAGCACTCACTTTGGTATTGTCTCTTCTCCGAGGTGATGTTGCTGCTAAACAAATGGAAAATGCTGAAAAACTTGATCTTCCTGTAAGTATTTGGCTATTTATAATTTAAACAAATTGCATTTCTTCTTTCTCATTAAAGGTTGAAGTTTCAAGTAAATTGGAAGCTCAAGAGCTGAATCTGAAAATGTTGAGGGTGTATTGCCAGAGAGTGCTCAAATTGAAGGAGAGTGATAGAGCAGTTATTGCCAATGGCAGAGTATTAGGACCATTGGATAATGATGAACTTTTCACCGCTGAAGACTTTAGTTTACTCGATAGATTCAGCACTACAGCTTACATGGAAAAGATTGAGGAAGCACTCAATAAAGCCGAAGATGAGGAAGGTACATACACCAACTTATTTCTTATCATAGTTATATACCTATAACCTATATACTTACTAAAATTAAAACATTTTCATCAGAAATCAGTAGCAATGCTATAATGAAAATAGTTGCCCTTTTGATGTCTACTCCATCAAGCAAAACACGTTTCGAGGTTCTGTTCGCTGGTGACGAATACTCTGTTGTAAAGGTACCACCGAGAAATCAGGATGACGTTGCTTTTGATATAGTTGCCGTGATGGATCCTGTTTCGAGAGGTGCACAAAAACTGGCGCCAATTCTTCAGGTCCTTCACGAAGTGCTCAATTGTGAGATAAGAGTGTTTTTGAATAGCGTCGAAAAGAATAGTGACATGCCTGTGAAGAGGTGAGAAATATCGAATTTCATATTATAATACTATATTTTTTGGCGAATTTATGCTATTTATTAGTTAGAAAAATATCCGTTGAGTTCGTCATTCTTTCTAGCCTTATCAGTAGTGAATGGAATATTTTTTCCACTTTTATACATTCAGTTGAAAATGTTCTCTGATAAATTTTTGTCTACCATTTTTGTTATTTCGGAGAAGTCCTCAAACTATGTTGGCTTCAAACCCACTAGTTTTGAACCTCCTCTAACTCATTTTTGAGAAAAAGTATAAAAAAGTCATCATTTACTATTGTAGAGTTTCCGTGGTCTTTATACCGTCTTATAATGTTGGCTATTTAGATTGACCTTACCTAAGTTACAACTTACATAGTTTAGCCATTTAGCTGCTTCACTTCAGTCTTCTTTCTGCTGGTTGCATAGTGTTTTTTGACACTGACTTGCTAACTTTCATCATAAATGCCCTAATTCACTATAAGTTTTTAATTACATGATAATTTTTTTAATAATCCAAAGAGTTTTGCAAATAAACTCATGCAATTTGCTATGGAAATTTTAATTGTTTTCTTCTACTACAGTTTCTATCGATTTGTTCTGGAACCAGAAATTCTGTTTGGTGATGATGGAAAACAATTGGCCGGCCCTATAGCTCGATTCAACAATATGCCAGCTTCACCATTGCTCACACAAAATTATCATGTTCCTGAAAATTGGCTGGTTGAAGTTGTTAGGTCTGTGTATGATTTGGATAATATTAGACTGGAGAATGTGGAGAGCAACGTTCACAGGTAAACATATCTATCTATATCTATTACAGTCTAAACTGTCATAATATATTTTTATTTCATAGTGAATACGAATTGGAATATCTACTTTTGGAAGGTCATTGTTTCGAGCAAAATACAGGGAGTCCTCCGAGAGGCTTGCAAATTACTCTTGGCACTGAAAGTCAGCCAGTCAAAGTCGATACCATTGTAATGGCTAATTTAGGATACTTTCAACTGAAAGCTAATCCGGGTGCATGGATCTTGAGGTTAAGGCAGGGAAGAAGTGCGGACATTTATGATATTGTCAGGTAAGATCACTTGACAATTTAAATTTTAAGTTGAATGTTTATTGATCCTGTTAGTGAGTATGATGTATGAAAAGAAATAATACTTCATTTGGAGTTTTAAAGCACATTGACAGTTTTTCCCATACTTCAATCTCATTTCGAAAGCCGATCATTAAATATTATAAACACGTTTTTAGACAAAGCTCAACTGAATTTACTGACCTGCTTCACTAGTTTTAGCAAATACAATAAATATTTCTCATATTGGTACTGAAATCACAAAATTATTAATATGACTTAAATCAAAGAAACAACCGGTTATGTAGAAATTATAAATAATTTGAAGTTGGTGCCAAAAGTTTTCTATTTACCGATGAGATAACACGTAGGAGGATTTAGTACCGATTGGAGTATTTGGACTACTAAGATACCTTTTGGAGTTTTCCTAGCCGGTGCTTAAATAATATTTAAACTTATGTGGATGGGTATTTCTGGGGGCTCGCTACAATGCCCCCTGCTTAAAATATCTTGTCCCAAAATGTGCCAGTTGCCGAGCCAGGCTCTTCATAGATGTTCCGTTCTCTATGTTGTTTGTGGGATGTCGTTGTCTTACGTAGGCATTGTCGTTATCTCCAGAAAACGGGACCTGTTTGTTGAAATAGACGATTCTTGCTATTCCCTAGCAACCTTGCGTATCCTCTGACGGAATAGTGGTTTCTATTTATCTCTTCTCTTCCGGTAGCTACTTCTTCATGGCCCAAATGTCCACACTCCCAGCAGTGAATCTCTTCTCTCGTGGCCATAGGCTGATTACGTACAGTCGCCTCTGTCTCATAGTCTTAATATTGCTGCTCACATCATCCATTCCCCGAATAAGAGCTTTATTTATTTATTTATTTATGGTCCCTTTAACCCTTAAGGTTATTAGAGACAACTTTGAAATTACAAATATTCTAAATTTAGTAAATGTATATTCAATTGATGATATTAATGTCTGTTAGAAAGTTTAGAACTTCAACTGAAGTTGGTGGAATTCCATGTTATTGGCGTTGGAGGAGAAATAATGGGCAGTCGAGTAAGATGTGTCTAGTGGTTAGTTTTCATTGGCGTGCTCCACACTTTGGTGCCTGTGACCTCTTGATCAGGTGACTATAAGTGATACGGGTATGCCCCAGACGCAGTTTTGTATGAATTATGAATGAGGAATGATTTGGTGTCTTCTCGCTGATGTTTCTTTTTTGCTATAGAAGGCCACATCTTTTTATTTCAGCCAGCTTGGATTCGGAGGTATTCCACTCCGCCTGCCACGCTGAAATTATAGTTTGGTTTACTTTTTGCTTGAGGTCTAATTTAACAATCATTGTATATTACTTCTCTCGCCAGACGATCCATAAGGTCGTGAATGCCCATTTGAGATGGACCCAGAGAAAGTTGTTTTTTTTTTGCTTTTTTTGTTGTAATTTGTGAAGTTCAACTTTGATTAGAAGGATTGAATTATTTGCATAAAGTTGTGATAAAGAGGACATTGCACTGAGATAATCAGTAATGACTGTTTTAGCAAGGTATCTATTGTAGATATACTCCAATGCTTTCAGAATGACGAATAATTCTCCAGTAAATACCGTAGCAATATTTGGTAATCGGTAGCAGAAGTTATGTTCCATGGTGGTGAACGCAGATGCGGTGAACATGTGCTTGGATTCTGCAGCTTAGTCTTGCGGCTTCCAGTTCTATGGCAAGTGATATTGCGTCTACCACGTCAACAGGATGTGTCGGGACAAGTGCTTGTTTAATCTCTGGTTCACGAAGTCTATCCAGTAACGCTTGAATTGATTATTGTTCTAGTACAGCCTCAGGAATTATTGGGTACGCTAAGCGAACGAGACGAGTTACATCGCATCCGAACTCTTTTAGGGACTCATTATGTTCTGGCAGCACATCTGTTAAACTCGTTCCAAATGGGCTTGACCATACCTCATCTCTAGATGTCTAGCAATTGTTTATAATTGCCATGTGCTGCTGCAGGAAGTGATTGCAAGACATCAGTTGCCTCACCACGTAAGGCCAGAGCCCTTGCAACAGTTTCAAACTGCAATTGGTAATTGGCCCATGAGGATTTACCATCGAACTCAAGTGCCCTCATTCGGAATCAGTTTGGTTCAACCAGGTCTTCCGGAACGGGCGTTGGAGTGCTGGGGCTATGAAGTTTGTGGAGCTTGCATCATATTTCTCAGCGGTCTACTTAAGATTGCTGCTCTTGGGGGCGTTTTTCACCTCGTGCACCTTACCTTTAAGTTGCTTGTAATTTTTCGAGATTTTATTCTCCAAGTTCTCCGCTATTTATATTTCCGAAGCTTGAGAATTTTTGGTCATCTCTATTTTCATTTCTAAAATCTCTGCTTTCATGATTCGATCATTCTCTGTCATCTCCTCTCTTATTATTCGAGAATTTTCTTCTATTCTCGTTTCCAGAGCTGGAAAATTTTTTATTTCAAATTTCAAAGCTCGAGTATTTTTTGCCATCTCTATTATTGTTTGAGAATTTTCATCCATTTTCATTTCCAAAGCTAAATAATTTTCTGTCATCTCTGATTTTATCATTCGAAAATTTTGAAATTTTTCCGCATTCATTTACTTAATAATTGGATCTACTTTTAACTCAAATGAATCGATGTTGGCCACTATTCTGCTCCATCAATTCTCTCAACTGCTTCTGAAGTAAAAATTTATTATTCTTCGATGTCATGTCGTAGATCAGCCACTTTTAGTTTGTTAAATTTCAACACTTTTCGTTAGTCCTTGCTACCATTTTTTTTAAATTCCAGAATTGACATCAGTTGTAGCACGACTCGGCTCGCTAATTGGGAACTTGAGTACAATTTATTTACACACACCAATTATTATTTAACTGGTGCGTAATAAATTGCTTTAATGTTGACCCCTTTGGATTGAGAAGTAGTTGGTTTCGGTCTTGCGCTCAATGCTGCCTTGCTACCAATGATGAATACTGAATCCTCAATCCATCTTCCTAATGCGATTCGCTTATATTTGTGATTGAGCATTTTCAGAAGATTCGCGGAAGCGGAGTGTCGAGCATGTGGCCGACATTGTGTGGCCTCTCGATCATTCTTTTGCGGATGGCCGGCATCCTTCCTAGGCTATTCCAGAGAAACGAGTGATGTTGCATTCTTCTATTGGCATTAAGAGAATTCGGTGAGCGTATGAGATCATCGTACATGGGTCACCACAAAAGGAATACATTGAAATTTCAAATCTGTACAAGATAAATTTTAATGCACTGAATGAAAAGAGAGCTTGAGACAAAAGTTCGTTTCTGTCATATTTCGACAATCTTTGACATGAAGATGACACATGTCCTATTTCCTTGGTATTTACCTAGGAGCATTGAAGAAAAATAAAACGAATAAATTGACGGGGGACGTGGCCATGCTTTTCGCGTTGTGTACTCTTGTTAATAATATGTATTTTGTTAATTGAAGAGAACTGTATCGAACTTGTGTTATGTATTGTTTACTTTTTCTATTTCAGTCATGATGGATCAGATACGCCGGCAAATTCATCCGACATCAAAGTTCTTATCAGTTCATTCAGATCTCACATAGTTAAGTTGCGTGTACAAAAGAAACCTGATAAATTGAATGTCGATCTTCTCGCCGATAATGATGAAGGAAATGGCATCTGGAATTCAATTGCTAGGTGAGTACCCTTTTGTTTCTCTACATATAGTAAAGGCTTTTTGATCTTGTACTTGCATGCAACATTTGTAGAATCTTTAGGTAAGTTTATCTTTGATATACTTAGATAAGTAACTATATTGAAATATTAAGTCTATGTGTTATTTGTAGTTCCTTCACGGGAAATGATGACGAGCCTGAAGAAAAGTTGAATATATTCTCGTTAGCTTCAGGACATTTATATGAACGATTTTTAAGGATAATGATGCTTTCTGTACTTAAGCACACGAAAACGCCAGTCAAGTTCTGGTTTTTGAAGAATTATCTTTCTCCGCAAGTTAAGGTATATTCAGTTATCTCTTCTTTGGTGTTCCACAAAACTTATCCATATTTTTTTCTTAGGATTTCTTACCTTACATGGCTAAAGAATATGGTTTTGAATACGAACTCGTCCAGTATAAGTGGCCGAGATGGTTGCATCAACAAACAGAGAAACAGAGGATAATTTGGGGATACAAAATTCTTTTCTTGGATGTATTGTTTCCATTAGATGTTAAGAAGATCATTTTTGTCGATGCTGACCAGGTTGATATGATATTTTCTATATATTATACATTATTTAAATGATCACTGTTTTTACGGCATCAGCTTTTTTGTTGACTTCCAATATTAATTATTGACATTGAAAATGCATAGATAATGTATACAGAAATTGTTTCGAAAGTTATCAGTTGGAATAGTTTAGTTTTATAGAGTTGTCAGACCAATCACAAGTTTGTTTATTTATTGATGATTTCGAGAGAGAAACACAACAAACTTTTTGTTGAACAAATGTCAAATTTCAGTGTTGAAAATTTCATCCGTACCATCTAATTTTCGTGTATTTCGTGCATTAGTACTAGTTTCAATTAAAAACAATTATATTACCTTGTATTGGAAATATGTTCATTCAGGTTCTCATTAATAGGTTGTTAGGGCTGATTTGAAAGAATTGCAACAAATGGATTTGGGTGGAGCTCCATACGGATATACACCATTCTGTGAATCACGCAAAGAAATGGACGGTTTCCGCTTTTGGAAGCTTGGTTATTGGAGGAATCATTTGCAGGGTAGAAAATATCACATTTCCGCGCTGTATGTGGTCGATTTGAAAAGGTGAGTACATTTAGTAGAAGTTTTATTTTTTTTCAATCTAGTGACCTATTTTGGATTTAGTTATATCTTATTAACTGCCCAGTCGATACCTAGTTATGGTAATTGGTTCGAATCAAATGTGATATCGACGTCGGACTGGTTTCATAAATGTATAATTATGTATTATGCCAAAAGCTCATCAGATTTATATATATATATATATATATATATATATATATATATACACATATACTGGGAAAATGGGATTCTAAGTTGAAAACGCAACATTTTTATTTATTTGATCCCTCGCATAATTATATATTTCCTAATGTGGGTGTCTTATGTCTACACAGATTCAGAAGAATAGCTGCAGGTGATCGACTTCGTGGTCAGTATCAAGCCCTCAGTCAGGATCCAAACAGTCTTTCAAATTTGGATCAAGATCTTCCCAATAATATGATACATCAAGTAGCCATCAAATCACTACCTCAAGAATGGCTATGGTGTGAAACGTGGTGTGATGATGCATCCAAAGAAAAGGCTAAAACCATCGATTTGGTGAGTGCTTAAATATAAATACAATTTTAGATTTATGTGGCACTTTAAAGTTCATTTTATTTTATCATATCGCCACCGCGATAAATTTGGAGGCTGCCGAAATGTAGACGCAATTGTCATTATAAATTAGATTTAAATAATCACAAAATTAAAAAATAAGACATTAAATTATTTTTAAATAAAATCATTTTGTCAATAATTGGTTCCATCCTTACTTCAAATTTTTAATAAACAACATCAATTATTCTCAATATACGTTTAAACCTACCACAGCTATCCGAACACATGCACATTTCTACTTGAACTCGTTCAAGTTCATTAACATTTTAAAGTATGGGACCTATCCATCCATTAAGTAATATTAAAAATGTCAGCTGAATTACGAGGAAAATTTAATTTGAAATAAAGAAATTAGTTGTCATCCGAAGGAGCAAGTGCAAAGCGATCCAGATTTTCATTATCAGTACCTTATGGTATAAGTAGGTCATATGCTATGAAGGGGATCTCTTCAAACTAATCAACAAGGGCGCAAAACTGCTCTCATAACTCATGATAGTCATATCCGAGTTTCTTATATAATTTCTAATAAAAAATCACATGTTTTATGCTTCAGTGTAACAATCCAATGACTAAAGAGGCTAAATTGACTGCAGCTGTAAGAATTCTTCCAGAATGGAAAGGTTATGATGATGAAATTAGGGAACTACAAAAGAAAATTGATTCGGGATTATTAGATACTGATCCAGCTGAGGCAGCTGAAATAAGTGAAAGTAAGTACAATGGGTTTGAATAAATGAAAATCAAACAATTCTTATGGTTTGTATTATTTTTATTATTACAGGAAGGACTGATGAACACTCCGAATTATGATATGGTTACATTGTCTTAGGTTTATTATAAATTAAATTATGTACAGACTTTTTCTAAATGAATTTGCAACCAGTGAGATATATACAAGTTTTAAATTAAGTCTAGTGAAAATAAATAAATAAAAAATAAAACAAAACATTTTGTACGTATTCTTTGCTCCTGTTGATTTCTTTTTAACATATAATGTGAGAGCTCTAAGAGTATTTGTTAGAAATGGGAAGGTTTTTTTGAATAGATCTCCAATATTATAAAAATATTTTGAATAACAGACATTTTAATTGTTATGGAATGACCAGTCATGCATAAAACCATTTGTCGGTGATACTGCATCAAAATATTCCGGACTAGAGAAAGAAATTTACTCTCATGATTATATTTGTCTTGTGTCACACTCTAACAAGATTCTGTCTAGGACGGGTAATGAGAGATAGAGAAGAAGTACGCTCTTTTCCTTACGAGTAAAGCTAATGGCAATCAGAAAGAAAGCGTTATTTTGATTTTTTTTTGTCTTTGCTGGAATAGGACTAACAACTAATGCTTCTTTGTTCACGGATCCTTCGTTCCAAATATCTATAGAGATGGTAAGAATGGATGGAATTTGACCTCTATGTTGTTATCAATGGATTCGTTTGGTGGTACATAGCTACTTACGGTACTACAAAAGGAAATGCCAACCGCTAAGCAGTCAATGTTGTACAAAAAATGTTTGGTTCTCACACAAGCTTGTCGTAATGAGAGTATCGCTCGGTTCAAATTCAGACTTACCCTCATTGGTTTTATTTTTAATTGTTATAAAAATATATATTTTCTTTGAAATTAGTTAATTGGAAACTGTTTTTGTCTTATAATCCATTAGAACATATATCATGTATGTTATTAGAGCTCTGTTTCGAAAATATTAGCAGTTATTACGCATTTTACTGGAACATAATGATTGGGTTTCGTAGGTACTTATATCCTTAGACCTAGTTGGAAGATTGATTAAAGAAAGCAAATCTCTTCATGTAGTCAATACCAATAATATTTAATAAATATAGAGCCAAAATGTTAAGGGTTGTTACAGACTGATAAGTATAAGGTTACAATTTTTTGGAACTTGATCATTTTTTAGTTTTTTATTGATTATAGAAACAAAATTTCCTTATAACCCGAAGAAAAATAATATTTAAGAAATATATAATAATCAGTATTTTGGGTATTATGGATATTAAGTTATCAATTCCCGGAAAATTGACGTGAATCATTATTCAGTATGTTTTACAATTAATTAGTCAAATGAATAATTTATTATATATGGACAAATAAATAAAAAAAAACGATTTTTTAAGTAGTTTCAGTAAAATAGCTTTTAAGTCTTTGAGAGCGCGTTTTCACTTTCAAAGATACATTGATATACTGGAACGTAACTGTCATAAATTTCTCAATTTATAGACACTCATAGACTTGTGTCATTGTTCTGCAAATTTTACATTTGACGTAGCAGCAGTTGTAGAATTTGCAGTGGCACCTTTCTATCTTCTCATCCACAACTGTCCTGTAACCTCTGCCACAGCAAAGTTGTCTGCAGCTGTCTGGACCAATCGACGTCACGTTACATTGTCTATGAATGAAAAAAATGTAAATCAGATTATAATAGAAAAATATATTATGTTGATTGGTATTTCAATTCAAGTAATTGCAACTTTTTAATTCATCTTCAGGAGATTAAACAAAATTGTTATTATACCTAATATTAATAATACGAATTCACACTTAAAATCGTTAGCTTGAATAAAATCAAGTGTTTTTACCAATAAATAAAATATTTTCATCATAAACTAGACAGTCAAGAATAAAAAATAGTATCAGATTATAGTATATTCATATTTTCAAAAAATATACAGGCGAATTTAATAAAAGAACTGGAGAAATTGTTCAACAGTGTTTTAGTTTTTTTTCTATGTAGAATTGTGAAATCACTGACTATCGTGTGAATTGTTTCTTTTACGTCTTTTTCTAATAAATTAATTAGCCTCAGTTCAATTTAGACAGATTTTGCATAATTTCGATCGCTATAACAATCACTGAGTCCATGAGTTTTATTTTTTCGCGCAATAACAAACATACAAACAAATGTTCATCCATTTAGATTTTAATAGACAGTCATAGCGTTCAAAAATACTGTTAATTCGTTTATGAAGGGCACCTTTTGCTGTTATAATTGATTCATGGCTTTCTTTAATGTTCAGAACTTGTAATACGTTGTATTGATGCATCCGATACGTTTCATTTTCGCTCTCCTTAGAAGGAATCCAATTGTTTACCGGTAAAAATAAACAAAATTTTGTGAAAAAACGCTCGGACTGTTGATTTTTATGTTGAGCAAGTCATTTCTTGAAGAAAAAAATTACATCTAAACGTGAGATTGAGATACACCTGTCCCACTTTTATTTAAGTTTTTTTTTACCCATGAAACCTCCAGTGTAATACATTCTTGAATTACACTTTTCAAACCCCTTTTAATGAAATATCAAATGACTTCGTTACTATTTTAAAAAGGGCTTACGGATCTCCCGTGGAGGGGGTAAAATGGAAGGTAGATTTTTTGTCATAGAATATCTAGCTTAAAACAAAAATTGACGGGTCCGAGAGTTTCGAAACTTTATTTTAAAGTTTTAACACCAGAGAGTATATTGTATTATGCTTTCTTGGTATGAGCCCGGTTAGTAGTTGTTGTCAGCATATTTAGACCTTGTTTATTTATGAAGGCTTATATTAACAGGAAGCCTATAGTTCTTGAATATCTGATTATATAAATATCTATATTATGTGAATGAACATTAGATATAAATATTCATAGGTGCCTCCATTGGTTAAAACTGTTTTACCTAAATAACCATAATTATTGGATCAAGAGTCTTGGTGGTCTGTGCCCGCCCCAGAGTCAGTCTAGTATGCACGTAATGCGGTGCAAATTGACTGCAAGATCTGACCGTCAATGCCCCTTATTAAAAAGCAATTTTCTCTAGGGGCAGCACTAAATTTGAACGCGCCGAAAGCGTATTTTTTGTTCACCTAATAATAATACCTAATATATCAAGATTATATGGCCACGATCCCACAAAAAAAAGGGTACGGTTCTTAGACAGTGTGCCTGTCGGTGGTTGTCTCTCAGATTTCTTCGTCTCCATCAAGGAGAAATACTCTGGCAAAACATTTTAATTTGTTTCGGGAATGCGAACACTATTTGTGCCGCTTTTTGTCATTTGTACTGCGAACCGGCGAAATTAGTGGGTATAAATCTTTTGAAATGGTGGCCATTTTTTTTAGGCAAATTGTTTTCGGTTCACTTTGCCGTAAAGTTCTCTTCTCATGAATCGGTGTGATTGCATTTTTTGTTAGTCTATATTACTGAATGCGGTTTTGTGAACCACAGCAATATTAATTAATTGTAGATTTAATTTTTATATGTATTTTTCTTTGGAGGGAATATTATACCTACTTCATATCAGGTGTGTAGATCTAAAATCTATTTTTTTGGATAAGTTATCTGATGATAGATATAAAAAATTACTAAATAGGAACTAACTTGTAAATGTCTAGATCAAGTATGGATAAAAACATGAAAGTTGGTTTTATATAATTAGATAGTAAGTAGTGATTGTTACCTTCCAATTGTACCGAAGCTACCCAATTTATCATCTTTGGTACAGTAATCTGGCGATTTTGATATGTAAATCAGTGATTGTGAACTAGCTGGCTTGGTTTTGGCTTTTTTACTCTCTTCTGTCATGCTTAACTCAATAACTCCTTTGGATACTTCTTGAGCAATAGTATATTTCTTAAGTAGCCTTTGGCCGATATCTGTCATCGAAGGTAGCGCCCTCCAACAGGTCTTGATGTTGCACGAGCCAGATACTCCGTGACATTTGCACTGAGTGTGCAAGCTTTCTGTTAATACCTGCAAATTTATTATGTAATCTAGTTGATCAAACTTTTCAAGGAATTACCTTTCTTCCTAGTCTGTTGTTGTGTAAATTGACAACTGCCATTTCGTTGCGAAGTACTCTTTCTTCTTCAAGAGCATCGTCCCGTTTGGCTTTATTTTTGCTCTTGTCCAGAGTATATTTTTCTACATTATCAATAAATCTGGAAAATATAAAAGATTAATTACAATATATTGAAAAATAATTGTGGCATTTGCTTATAGAAAGGCGTTCCCTTCTATATTTATACTATAATATTTAATATTCATTTGTTATTTGATATTAATAAAGTCTATGTCTTTCTTGTAAATAACCAATAAACAAAGTTGACAATATCTACGAATTACTTGGTCAACGATTACAAAGAATTAAATTCTAGATATATTTTTTGGGGCGAAAGAAAAATACGCACTATTCTACCTGCAATTTTAATCCTACATGTAGTATGGATACAGCCTGTGGTATGGGCACCAGTCGAAACTAAATATAAATAAAACCAATGCAAATTATTGATATAAAATTTATTGTAAATAATTGTTCAGAAGTATATAAAAAATTCACTTAAAACTTATAAAAATCAATATAAAATTTATGACTAATATTAGAGTGCATCACTGCATTGTAGACTTCCGCTCTATTTCATGGTTGTGTTCCTGGCAGACGTTTTCTCCTTGCGTTATATATATTTCTTCGGATATAAGTTAGATCCGTTGTGGTGACTCTTTTAGTTAGCCAGCTCACGTCTTGCGATTTTCGCTGGTTTTTCGGAAATATCATCCACGGCTTTTCGCTTACATGCAGATGATATTACTGTTCGGTTCAGCTTATTATCGTTGTGTTCATGATTATGGTCCAGCTGGCTCCTGATTATTAAATTTTCTTCAACCCTTTTGCTGCACAGTTCATAGATTTTTGTACAACGCTGAAAAACTTCACCAATCTTCAATGTTTTCTGCATTGAGAAGGTATATTTGTTAATAACTTGTTACTGTACACGAAACGATATCTCAATAATTAATATAGGTATGATAAAAGCTCCAAAATTCTCCGGATATATTTTATAAACTAAATGTACTTCCTATTTTAAGAATATGTCAGGAACAACATCATTTAGTAAAATTCAAGTGAAAAACTATTATGACCGAAAATATACTTATTACTGGAAGGGTACCGCGGTGCCCGTATTACATGTCGGATTATGGTGACCTTTTTCGTAGCATTAAAAAGCTCAAATTTGGTGCCCATTTTACTCCCGCCGATTTTTTGATTATCTATTACCTATTACTGGTAACTATTTGTAGAGTAAGTAGTTATATTAATGAGGCTATAAATATCTGAAAACATCTATGCATAATGTAATATTATACAGGGTGTTTCCTAAGTACGTGTTAGAAATCTATTAAATTGGTCCAGAATACTGTTATTATTTATTATTAGTATTACATTTTAATAACACCCGATTCCTATTCTGAAATGAAATTAAAGAAAAATAATTTCCTCAACTAAATTAATTTTGAATTTAAAAATTTTGTACTACAAAATCCCAATAGCTTGAAAACAGTTGCTCGCAGAGACCTATATATATATATATATATATATATATATATATATATATATATATATATATATATATATATATATATATATATATCTTTTTCACCCAAAAATGTTAGAAATATCGATTTTTCCACTAGAAAACGGAATACAGGTACGTACAAAATGTTATGACATTTCAAATGAAATATTACAATTAATTTGAAATGTATTAACAAAAATAAAATTAAGAATTCAACTCTGACACTCTCTGTATCTGTTCTGTATCTCAGAAACGAATAATTTGCGGACATACCTATGTTTATAGGAACTTTTCTTCTTAATTCAACGTCAGCAACATGCTCCTGAATTTTCTACACGTACTTAGGAAACACCCTGTATGTTATTACATTTCTAATACAGTCAACAGGGAACCCCGATTTCAGTTTCAGCTTTCATCCTCAGGGGAATCCCCAGGAAAAGCACAAGTTGATGTTGAAAAACTCAAAGATATCACCAGTAGACAATTTTCTTCGTACTCCATCTAGTTCCGTACCTATCAGGCTTTACTAGACACAAAGTAGTTTATTATGTTTATAAAAGTCAATTTGGATGTAAGATTATCGTTACATTAAATCACATACGTACATGGCAAATAAATATAGATTTTTTATTGCTGAAGGAAACAAAACTATTGTTTTCAATAAGGTAATTCCAGTTTAAACAGTTAATATCTAACAGTTCCTCCAACACGTTAGCTATGGCAAATATCTATTCTGAAAAATCGTAAACGTTAATACGCACCTATTACGGATATCTATTTATTGGGAAATATCATGTTGACTACGTCTTTTAGGTCAATCAATTCTGGTTATAGATAAATATGTCGATTTGCAGTTTGTGTAACTGTACATATTTATCCTACATCAATTGAACGTTTGTATAATCTAATAAACCAGCTTGGTAGGAAAGGGAGTAGCAAATTCTGAAGCAAGATATTACAAAAAACAAATTTAGTGAAGTGAACTATTATTATATTCCATAAAATGTAAATTGTAGACTTATTGTGTACCATCGGGCTCACCTTTTGGAGAACTGTGCTCCCCACTGGACGTTGTCGCCACAGCCTCCCCATTGAAAGGTTTTAGCTGGTGGTGATGTAGGTTTCGCTGCACAAGTGCATTGATGTAGTGCACCGGAAGCACAGGCTCGAGCCAATGTGTATGCAAGTGCAGCGCTGCTTATGGCATACACATAAGCCTGTTCTCTGGTTGCTGGAAGAAAAAAAGAATAATTATTCTGCAAGATTCTGTTTACTAGAAGTGAATTTGCTTATTTGTTGTCGAGGTTCAAATCTTTCAATTTAAATTTGAATATTTTTTCTCTACGAGGTCAGATTGAGATTTAGCTTACTTGCTTAGTTCTTAAAATATTAATATAGATCCTGAAGAACTACAGGGTGTTAAAATTTTAAGAACTACAAGCGTAGATTGTTTGTGATAGGTATGTTGGACGCGTCTGCTTCTATGCATCAGAAGGCCTTGTATGCTGTCCAACATTCTGTAAAATCGGGTTCGGAAAAAAATGATAAACTCGACAACTAGAAAAGAGGAAAAGCTTCCAAAATTGTAAAGGAACATAAATACGAATATGAATGGACAGATGTAAACGATATCCCAAAAGATGCAAACGATCATAAGTGATTGCATTGCTTGTAATCTCTACAGGCAGCAAAATCCATAGTAAATATTAGTAAACTAATCACATATTAACAAATTTAGAAAATAAACTAAAAACCTAATAAGTGAAAGGAATACTCTGAAAGATCAATTAAAAACACAGACGAAACTTAGAAAGAACATCAGGAGAGATTTTGCGGTGTACCTACCTACAACGAAAAAAAATGTGACAACAGATTTTGCATAGAATGTAACAAACCACAAAAAACTAAAGGTCCTTATTCGGAAGGGTGAAGTGTTTCTCGGTTTTTGCGGGAATCATATCAGTTTTTGGTTTAAATATTTTTGTATATTGAATATTATTTATAGAAAATTCCACCTACCTGCATACTGTCGTGAGCTAAAAGAATAAAGTGAAAAATGCTAGAATAAATATTTTTATATATTTTCTCTCAATTCTTGCATAATATTTAATTATATTATTATATATATATATATTTTTTTTTTAAGGAAACCCATTTTTTAAATAAAAGATGTTAATATGAGTTTCTGATAATTTAATCGGAAATTTTCACTGAAAATTTGTACTTATCGAATATATTGCGACCCTTAAGGTACACTTTAGCTATTTCAAGGAAGGGTTAGCAGATTTTGGTAAAAATTAGCAAAAAGGGGTTTTCGGAGTCGAGAAATCGATTGACGATACTTCATATTCAATCGGTGTGACCCTCGAGGTCTAGCTATTTCAAGAATGGCTCCGCAAATAAAAGTTTCAGTATGTATAGTGTTTGGGGGTTGAGAAGTCGATTGGTGATACAGCTGAGTTCTGGTATGTTTCACATTCATATTTATTTTGAAACCTTTAAATTCTGAGCCATGTGAATGATTAAAGAAATATCTACCGATCGCACTACATTTTAACTATAAATAGGCACATTTTTGAACTTTTAAAGTAACTCTTATAGACCACTCTAAATTCTGTGTTACACGAGCAATGCTCGGTCGCCCAGATAATAATTTATTAGACACGTAATTTGGGCCAGTTTCATTAGTGATGCATTGATGTAGGTGCAGTAAGTGCTGTTATCTTAGTATTCACATCTTTTCATATAATCGTTTTCTAATATTTAATCCATAGCTTGGTGAATTGATGATCAACGAAGGTAGGTTTGCGTAAGATCATTTGGTAAAAAAATACTACCTACCGATATACTTATGTGTTTCCATCTAGATACGACTATGAAATCTAATAATATATGTAAGCATCTAGACTTGCATATACTAACACATTAGACAAGTTCAGTGATGTTGTAATTAAGCTATTAATTTTTTATAGTCACGAACATCTCTATTACAAGATCCTACTACAAGATGATCTTCATCACTGAAATCTTGTTGGATCTCGCATAATATTATATTTGTAGACATTTCAAAACTCTAATATATTTGTACTATATTATAGGCTATAAAAAATATTGCTTACTTAATGTGAAAAACCAAAACCTGATTATAAAAAAATGGGTAATATTCTATTCGTATCTACTGGTCATTTTGACGCCGTGCACATTATGATGTATCAGTATAGTATAATAGTTCTTTATGCTTTGGTTATGGTTAGATAGAAACTTCAGATGAAGTTAGCACAACATTTTCATTTTCCGGAGCATTCAATTTCTCATTAGGCCAACTTCTCCACAGTTTATTATTAAGGATTAATTACTGATGAGACATGTTTCGAGATTGTACAATCTCGAAACATGTCTCATCATTTTCTTTTACTCTGCTACCTTCAGAAACGAGATAGATTTTTGGCTTCAACATCCTTTGAAGTTTTTTGGAAAAAGTAGATATGATTTAAATATTTCTGCATATGTCCATTTGGAGGGAGTTTCTGGGAAAACGTCGCATTGTATTTTCAATGTAATACGGGAAAATTCACCATCACATTATTTTCAGATGAAAAAACATCATCAAAATCAGCAGATTTATCATACGAAACGAGTGAACAAACATATAAAAACATACCGACAAGTGAATCTATAGGCAAAGAAGATAGATACTTCATAGAAGTGTACATCGTATATCGTATAGTAAATTTGACGCGAAAACCGAGTAAGCTTCGTTAACCAAGTGACGAGGGCGCTACCGTCGAAAATGAGTATTTTGTTGAATAATTCAACATTCTTCATTCTGCTATCAGGATCAGGTGACCAGAAACGGCTATAGGTACTTATGTACTTATGTGTATGTAGAGACGTTAGCCGCTAGGAACACATAAGTAACTATAGCCGTTTCTGGTCGCCTGATAGCCGAATGTTGAATTATTCTACAAAATACTCATTTTCGACGGTAGCACCCTCGTCACTTGGTTAACGAAGCTCACTCGGTTTTCGCCTCAAATGTATAGGATGTATATATATATATATCACTTCTCTTCTATGTAGTATCTATCTTCTTTGCTATAGGTACCTCCTTGGTTTTGGAAGTTGGTATTCAACTATTCAAGATATTTGAGACCAAATTTGAAAATTGTTAAAAGGTTATGAGACTTCGCGGATATATTCCAAAATAGGGGCCCGACAATATAATTCATTTTGTAAAATTCTTGACTACCCTACAAATTATATCAAATATCTTGAATAGCGCGATATCGTAATTTTTGACCGACTTACAAGAAAGAAGGGGGTATACAATTCGGTTGTATGTTTTTTTATATTTTGTATGGCTGTTCGCGCGTTTTGGATAGTAAACCTTTCCTATTTTAATGATTTTTGATGTATTTGAAAGAGGAGAGTTGAGAAATGGTTCCATATTTGGAAAAATTCAAATCCGAAATCTTCCTCTCTCTAAAAAATAAAAATTAAAAATATGAGACGGCCAAATTAAAGAAGAGATTATATGTATCTGAATTTAAACTGGACATTTTTCAAAAAAAGTTACGGTTTTCAAGTTACAGCAGTGGTAAAGTCTTAAATATGTGTATTTCCGCCGCGATGTTTTGAGATCTCTGAATAAAATAACAAGTACGCAAGCACAGAATGGGTAATAGGATAAGTACTATATTCTTTGGTATTAGTGAACGTTCAACGATTTTTATGACTAATGTTACACTCAAAAGTGTGAAATATATATTTTTGACCAAAAATTGGATCAATTTTATTAGTTGGTGAAATGAAAAATACAAAATAATATTAATTCTGTTGGTGCTGGTACTTTTGAAGTTGGTGCCAAAAGTCTACTATTTTATTTATTTTTACAGTTGCACAACTTCAAAAGTATCAGCACCAATAGAACTAATATTATTTTGTGTTTTTCAGTACCCAGTGCACCAACTAATAAAGTCGTTCCACTTTTTAGCGAAAATATTTATTCACAATTTTGTTATGGAAAACTCTTCATTAAAAGATATGTTTTATATAGATAACAAGATGAAGCCCTCCCTATACTACAAACATTCCGTTGAATATGAACTTATAATTGGGTTTAATTTCCATTAGGTTTTATTGTTTTTATGTTTAACAACCATATGAATACGAAATTGATAGCTATTATCATATTTATTAACTGTAACTATTACCAAGATTATTACAATAAAATTTATAGGTAAATTTCTTCTTCAAGCGTTGCCAAATTTCAGGTAGGTATTAGAAATTTATAACGAAGATTAGCCGTGTCCATAGAAGGTACGGAAGTGAGTGATTACTAATCGCTTAGTAATCGATAATCGCTTAGCTTATATTTGTTAAATGAATTTAAATAATTTAATTCGAGAATTACACATATTATAAAAAAAATGGAATAAGAAACATTATTTTCTCAACAATATATTTATAGTGAATAAGATAATATATATAAAATGGTCCAATTATGCCATCAACAAAATTACCTATCCCCACGTTTCATGGTACATCCATGGATTAGTGTCATGAACATTCGTCTGAGAAGCAAACAATAAAAATCTTTATTGTATATAAAGTTGAAGTGTCCACTGATAATTTTTGTAAAAACAATTGTTTAGTCGCAAACCTATTTGTAAATACCATGACGAGTCAAATGTTTCACATACAAATTTAAAAAACGATCCGCCATTTGAATGAACATTTAATGGCCCCCTGACAACAAAAGAATACGGGTCTGAGGATTTTTTTATTTTCACATACAAACCCGTAAACCTTGCTGGACTATTTTCGATTGGCCACCCTGTATATTACTAGATATTATCTATAAAATAAAGCCAATAATTATTATTTCAGCGATCGGCAACGACCAGCTACCAGAACCTGATTTACCAAAAATGACTTCAAGCAGTGTGTAATAGCAGATAGCAGAAACAAAAGATAGGTTATGTCACACTATTGTTTACTGATTACCTGTCAACTTTCTGATTATTAATCAATTGGTGATTTGATAATCAGTCACTTCTGTGGACACCATAATGATGTTAAGATTATAATTTTAGGATCGTATAGGCCTCAAAATCTGATATAAGTTTACTTGAATCAATTAACTTTGGTCTTAGAAATAAGTGGTATCTAGCATTTTTTAAATACAGTTAAGAGACACCCTCCATATAAAATAAAATTTTTGGGAATTAAAATTCTATTTCGTAATATTTTTTACAAGAAAAAATGTTTTTTTAATAAACTTCTAAAGTGATTATTTACAAATTTCAATTTTGTACCAAAAATGATTTTGAAAGAATGCAAGACTGGAAGATTCAAATAAGTAACTCAATTTCTCCTGAAAATAATTATGAAAATACTACGTTTGACTTAAATTTTTATTTCAAAGGAGGTACATGAAAGGAAAATTTAATAGAAAAATCAATAATTTTAGTCTGTTTCTTTGTTATCAAGAAACGTTTCCAAGGTACCTGCGAACATCATAGAAATGCGGTGCATATAATCTGTTAACTATTCCGATCACGATCTGGCATTGATGAAATAACGAAAAGTCAATAATACTACTGTAGGGATGGAAGGTACCCATGTTGTTATACGCAGTCTGGATTTTTCCCAGTTTCCCCAACGACTTTTCATCAGATATTCCAGTTGAATTATTATCTCAAGATGTACCCTATATTTTCGCGCATCGTTTTCGCGATTTAATTTGTTTATAAATGTAGATACTAGAGAAATATGATAAAAATAACTAATAGAAAATATATAAAAATTAATTTCCAAAATGGTTCTTGTTTTAGTTACTAAATTTACCAGAGTCGTTCGGTCATAAGGAGTTTATACAGTGTGAACATTTGGAATAGAAACCGTAAATAAAATACAGTCTTAATAATTTACGCGTAGACTCTGGAATACAGTTTTTTCTATTTGACTGCGCATCTTTTAAAGAAATGTTTCTAATTATACGTCCTGTGACGTCATTTTGAAATTTTCTTGAATAAGAACTTTCACTTGTTTCATTAGATCTAATTAGAAAAAAAAAACATAAAATGCATGACTGTGAACTTACAAGGACATAATAAGTACAATAGTTAAATAAGGTAATGAAAATGATGGATACTGCATCAAGTGATTTTTTCATTTCGTTAGCTCTCAGAATCAAGCTTTCAATTCTTTGTTTATCCGTTAAATATCGTACCATCTATATCTACTAATAAATAAAATCGAAGTGTCTTTTTGTAATATCAAAATACCAGGTTTTAACTAATTGGATATGGAAGTATGTGTGTCACTAATAAAAAAACAACATTTTTTATAATTTTTGTCTACCCGTCTGTCTGTCTGTTGGTTCCGGGTAATCTCCGTAGCTGCTGAATCGATTCCGACGGGATTTTCACTGGTGTATGATGTTTGTAATTTCAAAACAAAAGGTTTCAACTAATTGCATTTGGAAATACTTGTGTCATAAATAACAAAAAAGCTCTTTCTATAATTTTTGTTTGCCTCCTTGTTACGTCGAATCACCGTAACGGCTAAACCGATTTCCACTGGCAGGTAGCGCGGACACAGCTAGTTTTCAATATAAGAGAAGATATTGAATAATAATTAAATTCAACAACAACTTTAAAAAAATATATGGAACTGTTTCTGTGCATGGTCACCTAGGTAAAATCAAATAATTGAAGAATCTGCTTTTCTGTGTAACTGCCTGCACTGGTAGATACCCATCTTGCAAAAATGTAAATCTCTTTATTTCAAAAATAATGCCAACTTTTTAAGGTTATAGTGTTGCATATCGCTATTTTCAGAAATGTTTTTCTACTTACATTTGGTGAAAAAAATGGTGTTAATATTTAAGAAAAAGCGGCCCAATCAAATTTAAAAATTAACGTGTTCAGCGTTTTTGTTCTAATCACACAGTGGGTACTTTATGTAAAGTTTCTATTCAAAATGTTTACACTGTATAAATATGCTTTCTGGATTGGTTTCTATCAAAAATATATAAATATTATTCAAAACAGATAAATATATTACAAAAATGAGCAAAAGTTTTAAGCTCAATGATTTTTTTGAAGATCTTCTTTCGATCTTTTTCTTTTATTTTCTTTTCGCTTTATTATTTTATGATATTCTCGACAATTTCACTGATGCATCAAAATCCCAATTTTCCTTGGAGAATGCCCTAATCGACCATTCGAATTGACAGTTTCCCTCTATCATTATAAGCTGTAGCAGCAATAATACCCTGCCGTGGGTGGAAGAAGGCTATCGAGACTTCCACGTACCTCTGTAAGTACGTGCCGGGAAAGTCTTAGCTTTTCTCGATTGTTCTCGGTAATTATAAGGAATGAGAGTTTTCGAGATTTGGCCGAGAAGAGAAACACTTCACGTGAGAGAATTCATTCGGCTACTACAATCCTATATATTGGGAAGCATATCGAGCTAGGCTACATTAAATTCACGTTATTGAGAAATTACTAAATAGTATTTTAACTTTTAAGCATGGTAAATGTAGAATTAACAACTTTGTTTTTTTTTAAACAAGACCACCTATACATATTTATTTTATCATTTTATTATAGTCGTGTCCAAAATAGCGTGCAGCGAGGCATGGTCCCAAACGCGAGTGGCGACGTGTCGATTTTATAAATCCAAAGATTCTCTATGGATTGCTTGATTTCCTTTTTAATCGACGAACCCCGAACGGAGGAGGTATATAATTCGACTGTATGCTTTTTTTACCGCGCTTTTTATATAGTAATCGTACTCTAATTTTGGTTATTTTTGATACATTTAAAAAGGGAAGCTTGAGAAATGGTCCCATATTTATAAAAACCCAAATGCGAAATCTATTTCCCTCCGAAAACCACCCCCGAAGGAGGTGGAGGGGGCAAATTTTTGTCGAAAATGGAAAATCTGAGCTGGTATTATTAAAGATAGGACTATATCTGGAAACGTTCAAATTGAAATTTTTTTCAAAAGAGTTACGGTTTTCGAGAAGGAGGCATATTAAGTTCTCAGATATGTATATTTTTGCTATGTGGAGAGGGTAATTTCTTTCGAAAATTGAAAATCTGTGGGTTCTACATGAAAGACCTTATTATTTGTAGCAATATTTTTAATGAACATTTTTTCCTTAGAGTTACGGTTTCCGAGATAAAAGAGTGGTAAATTTTGTAATATGCGTCTTTCCGCGACGATGTTCTTAGATTTTTGAGTAATAGCAAATACATGCAAAGCATACATGGATAATGGTGAACGTTCAACGATTTTCGTGACAAATTTTACACTCGAAAGTGTGAAATAAATATTTTTTACAAAAAATTGGACCGACGTTATTAGTTGATGAACTGAAAAGTACAAAATAATATCAATTCTATTGGTGCTAGTTCTTGTGATGTTGGTGCCAAAAGTTATCAATCTAACTGCAACTGCACAACTTCAAAAGTAACAGCACCAATAGAATTAATATTATTTTGTACTTTTCAGTGCACCAACTAATAACGTCGGTCCATTTTTTTTTTAATATTTATTTTATTCCAAAACATAGTTCCATTAGTTTGATAACTTTGTCTTTTCAATTAGTATTTAACACTTGCTAGTATTTATCCATGAGTCGTATCGCGATCACTCATTAAAATGGACGAATTGGGATCGGTAAAAGTCCAATTTATCAGTATAGGTAGTACCTATTTTCTAAGGCATACTGTATTCGATTGGTTCCGTTTTGAGTCGGTGGGCTGACGGTCTATAATAAAATGATAATTGATATCCCTGTATATTGAGGGGAGCTTATGGTTCGGTTCACTTCAATAGTACTTTTAATTCTGATTCAATTTAGTATTTTTGATAGTAGTTCACCTCTGGTCAGATCGGGTGTAAGATACGGAGCAGATGCCACACTAGAGCAATTCCATCTGCGGTGCTTGAAGACGGCTTTGCATGTATCGGCAGCTAGAGTAGCTGCCTGCTGTACATAAGGCATGGCTTCAATTGCAGCTCGACACATTCGTGCTTGTGCTCTGACCAGACCATGTCTTCGTCGGGCTACTGAGCATGGAGATCTACCACCGGATCTGATACCTCTGCCACCAGGGTTGTTGCTCGTCGCTAGGCTCGTGAGGTTCCAGTGGATGTGGGAGTGCTGAAGGGACCTGGAATGAGAAAATATATATAATTTTTGGTAGCTGGCAAAAAATATTCTTTTATTCTAAAAGACAATATTTCCGTATATTTAAAAAACCTTTTTTCGCCTGCCTGAACGAGCAAATACTTACAATGAATAATAATTCACCAGGTTATAAGTTATATCATGATGGTACTAAATTTTCGCCCATCCTTGAAAATCACCCACAATATTTCTGATACGGTCATCAGCATGTTATTATTTTTTCTCCTTAGGGTAGGCAATGCATGACCTTGCATAAATTGTTGGACTAAGGAAACCCCCTGGTCTGCAATAACCGTCCAAAATATATTCCAAATATATTTTTCGCAACACTTGCCTGGAAAGTTCAACTTTCGAGAACTGATTAAGTACTCGATATCCGCACTCTTGACGAAAACATGCAATATCTGACCTAGTGCTTGAAGTACATTTCAGCTAGCATCATGAATTACGTTACGGACTAGTGGAAAAGTAATGACTTTTCGCACGCTTGCAAAATTCATTTTCTTATTGTTAAAAATGTCAACGGAGTGATCAAAGGAATAATGAATAATGAAATTAACTCCAAGGCAGGTGTTGCAAAAAATGATATATCCTAGACGTGAGCAAAGGGGCGAAACAAAATTCGCTTCTAGGTATATGTCATATTCACTCTCTGACTCGTGTGGACGTCAAGACACGCCTTCGCTGGTCGTGACGTATTACACACTCTTCTTTCAGCGAATATGATACATACATATAGTTTGTTTCACGAATTGTGGCTATTGTATGTAATCATTCACGAGCTACATACATCACGCTATACTTCTCATCGCATCTCATTATCATGAAATTCTCTACTACGTTTGTAGATCTAAGCTACGACATCAGTTTTTAGAACTTATCTCCTTCAATACAATGATAGGGCGCTGCACGTATGTCCGAAAGCAACGCAATCTTTATTTCATAACTCAAGCAAAAGATCTGTATTTTATGTTTCTGCATTATTGTTTATAATAAATCTTTCATATATTGCTTATTTAATCAATCGATGCTTTTTTCTTCCTAATTATATGAACTTCCTTGAAGCGTACACAAAAATTTAAATACCATATTTTATCTCAATATCGTTACGCCACTGATTTACTCCTGTCAGTTGAATTGATTCGTTTCTCGTGTTTTCATGACAGACGCCATCATTCGTGAAACAAAGTATACCTATGCTCATGTTGCAAAATCACGATGGTCAGATATTCGCCCCTTTACGCACTTGTAGCATAAACTACTATTGTGATACTATAATATTGGAGAGTGAGAAAAAGCACCAGCCATTTCAAAATAAAACTTGTATGATACAAAGTTTGCTCCTAAATTAGACACAGAATATGCGTCATTTTTTATTTAGATAATTAAATTTTTGGGTCAGCAGATATTGAATTCTTTTTCGATATAAGATGAACACGAAGATGTAATGTCTAAATTTCTGCTTGTCGGTTAGCCGAATGCTGATTTCCACTACAAAATACAATTTATTGTCGGTGGCGCCCCCGACACTTGGTTGAGGAAGATGCATTGGTTTTCATCTAAAATTCAGTATGCGATATATACTTCTAAGTAGTATTTATCTTCATTACTCATACTGAGTTTGCTGAATTCATTACGGACATATAGCGTATAGTAACAAATTCAGATTCAAGGGGTCCCAATAAGAAAACGAAAAGAAACATTTTCATCATCATGATGCATCATGTGACAATTTCGAATAAAAGGGCTTATTATGAGTGATTAAATTATACTTTTCTTCTTCTCCTAAGATGAACAGCTTGGAAGTTATTGAAGAGAATGTAAAAAAATGACAGTACCTTCGCTACTTATTTCCTAAGCTACTGAGTCTTCTTAAAACACTGACCACCATCCATTCATCATTTAAAATTTTCTTTTTTATGTTTATAATTAGATTTGTACCTTGTTCGAGGTCTACTGAGCTCAGAAAAAAAGATCCAGCAACGTGGCCACTCACTGACCTCTTGCGCTCTACCTGCGCTTTGATCATCCCACAGTCCCATATTGCTAAGATCTTGCCGACGCATGCTCCTTAAGCTCAGTAACTGAGAGCTCAAGTCCCTCCCTAGCAGAACACATGGATATACATTTAGTCCTCCATTCTCCAACTTCTACTACTACTATCTTTCCCTCCAATGTTGAGAGATGCCTCTAAAGACTGCAGTGTAGGAGTCCTATAATCTGTCTAAATCTGCTTTTTCTCAGACCTGTATGTAGCAAGTTTAGTGTGCACAACTACTCGGCCCTTTAGAAGGAGCTTGAACTTTTTAGGGGCCTTAGGGAGTCCCGTTGAACGAGATTCTGTCACCCTGTCAGAACTTTACTCATTGTTGGCTAGAGCTAGCCTTGGCCTCAGCTAACTTTTATTTTTCTCACGGTCTGTTCTGCTCCACCTACGCCAGAATCCCCACACTTCTCCACAAGTGCGAATGTGATTTCCAAGTTGCTAAGGTCTTTAGGGCTGCCTGTATTTGGGTGTACCTAAGTAAGTTTTTGTTTTTTTGGGTCCATCTCATTTATTGCTGTCACAAAATTAAACAAAAAGAACTCACATTTTGGCGTTTAGATGATTATTTGTAGTAGGTTTTACCCATAGATATGTGATGGTCGCATTTATACCGTTTTTCCTACCATTTTACGGTGTAAGCAAATTGTTACCAAAGTTGTCTTCAATCCATTTTTGAATAATGTTTTTATTGAAATCTGTAATCTAGTCATACAACACAATAAATGCCAATTTACACGTTCTCCGATTGTAATTTGAAGGTAATAAAGCCGACACTAGACGCCAAAGATACCACACACTCATCAGCATAATCAAAAAGGCGTATCTCAAATCTCAATATCGCGCGCCACTTATTCAATTTTTTTTTTGTCATATGTGCCACATGGAGGGTGGAGTAAAATAACAGGAATGTTTATTATTCTATGCGGCCGGTGTTTGAGTTTTAATGTTGTGTATTTCTCCAGTAAGATAGGTAGGTGTTAATTGTATAGATTTTTTACGATTGTTACGAATTTACCATAGGCGGAAATAACGTTTTTTCAATGGGAGGATCAATCAAAAGAAATGTTTTGACAAAGGAAAGCTGCATAGTAATTTGCTGTAATTATAATTTGCAAATTAATTAATCTAATATTTTCAGAACTGGAATAAAAAGTAATTAAATATTATCAATTTGATCTCATCAATTTATAATAACCTACACCATTGAAAATATTATTTTATAGGTATCTACTATAAAATACTATTTTCATAAAAGGAAATATGAAACTACTATTAATCCGTTATTTCATCACTTCAACACATTCACACCTTTGATGTCGTTGGTATTTATTATTTTATTAAATTTTATCTCTCTTAATTTCTTAACACCAATAATTTATCTGACAATTTATTACGTGGGAAATAGTCTTCTCAAGAACGTGAATCCATAGAAATACTACCTGCGACCGGCGACTACTTAGTAGGAATATATATCTCAATCTAATGTGAATTCGCCCCATAGTCTATTTCATTCAGTAACCAGTTGCATTACGTTACCAAATCAAAAAAAATCCCGATGGCCTGCCTGCGGAAAGGTAAATTTCTGATAATTCATTGAATTGAAACTTGAACAACCTTTTTATTAGTATACGTACATGTCATTACATATAAGTTACCGTATGTATCATAGCCTTGCGGTTAGAGGGTTTTGTTTTGGCTGTTGAATATAAAGCAGACAGGGTTCGCTTCCACTTCAAGGCAGATTTTTTTTTTCGCCTGTTTCTTATCAATAAATACTATATATTTTTTCAATCAGGGTCTATATTAAGATCTCCAGAAAATATACAATTACATCAAATTTATATTGAGTGTTCATATTTCATCAATATTTTTTATTTTTTCTTTATTATTTTTAATTTTATTTTCTGTGTATTTTATGGAAAATTCCTTCGAACAAAAGTTGTAGGTACTGATTATATCTATGACCCAAAATTATTTTTGATGATATTTACACTACGGCTCTTTTTTGATATTTTTTTTTAATGATTGAACGGTCGCCATTTTGAAACTACTTACCCGATATTGCTCAATAACGAACTCGGCCTAGATATTTAGGAGATTGATGTTTGTATCAAATTTGAACCAGATACCTCCAAAACTGCGACCTCTATCGTGTTAACAAATTTCGTAATATCCCATATATATAATAACGTGAATCAACTTGAATTGGGGATTTCTGCCGAAGTTTGAATGGGGCTTAAAAAGAACAATCTTTATGCTGTCCAAGCTTTCGAAAATTTTTAATTTTCTTTATCAAGGATGGCATGTGAGGATTGAAATATTAAATTGGCATACCACTAAGAGTGACAGAAATTCCTTCATTATAACACTAAACACAATTACAAAAACATTTTAAAATTGAATAAAAACAAATGTACTATTAAAATTTTCAACATAATAAAGAATTATATAAAATTGAAATAGGAGTTACATAGTGCGTGTTACTTAAAAATCACCATTTTATAGATTAGGATATCAGTGCGAAGAAGACACTACTGAACTTGTAATGTAATTTGTTTGGTAATAACAGATACTTAACATCAAAATCAAATACCAACTATAACAAACAAACAAAATGATAAATTTAGTATACCTTTATTATTTTTATATTTTAAAAGTGAAATGTTGTTAATAGGTACATAATAAAGTTAGTAGCAAGTCACCCTGGTGGCGAAGTGTCGGGTGGGAGTTCAGTACATAGGCTTTTATGGGTCGTTTTTCGCCTTAGATGATTGCGTCATTGTAAATCTAAGGCACTATATAGATCCCTATAAAGCACTAGTGAAACTAGATTCTCAGATTCGCCACATAATCGAGCGTTGGACTTGTAATCTCGTGATAGGTATATACTTAAACTAGCTTCTGTCTTTTTTCCAAATTTAATTTATTTTATAAAATAAATTTGCGAGATGTCGCCAACACTCAAAGATTAAGGAAGAATATTTTCAAAACTCATCAGTCTTTGACTTTGCATTCACTATGATTAACTGTATTATAAATGTTCTGAACCCTAGGCGTATGAGTTTACTCGTATGTAGATACTTATCGCTGCGTTTTTCAATCTTGTTTCCAGTTATCCAAGCATAATTTGACTGCAATATCCCATTTATTACATTCATAACATACTTCCGGATAGCGAATAAACTCTTACCACAATGATCATTGAAGATAGGACTAGTTTACTACCCCTATCATAAAGAAAGCAAAATCCTAACCTTGTAAGTTAACCTACCTTGAGTGAATCGCCTGATGCGATCTTTGTTACAAATAAACTTCACGTACAATCGCTGTAGAGTTGTGCCAATAATGCTGATCATGATTATATACAAATAAAAGTAGTTTTTGCTATAAGTTTGTAAAGGAGCTAATATCTGACAAACGTGGTAAAGCCACATGAGCCTAAATATATTTAAATTTCTCAGAAAGACGAATTTTTAAATGTCGTTACGGGCCGTTACTAGAAGCAAAAGCAAGATTTGACCTTTGCTCAGGTTAAGGATACATTATTTTTGCAACTCCTGCTATGAGAGATCATTTTGAAAGAAATATCTGTTCCAAGGCACAAATGTAATATTATTATTCTATGAACCGGAAGTTGATGTTTTAAATTGATTGACTTCTGGCATTACCATAGACGCAGTAGCGTGTAAGCATCACGGGATTTGACATAATAATTACAGTGAATGTTGTCAATCTATATTATTAAAGTTCATCAGTAGTTTAAGTTAATATGTTGGAAAGCATAATTTCAGAGAATAGTAATGACGTAAACTGAGTGAATTGGTTCTATGTTATGTCTAATTGACATGGACTTTCCTCACAAGTGTGGTAATATAAATCATGGTATTGAAAAATTACCTGTACCTGCCATTGCGTAAAGTAAAAAGAGATGTCGATAGTCAGTGCACAAAAATTCAACTTTCATGCTAGTTATTATTTAAAATAAATTAAGCATTAAGAAATATTTCTAATCTACCTACTTGATTAATCACTAGTACGGCAAGTAGATTCCATAACAAATAAATAGATTCCAAAGAATCTAGTCGCAAAGATAAATCTACTGGATTTAAAATGGACAATATCTGTATATAGAAATCAAATCGCATGAAAACCCAAAGTTTATATAAACAAACCTGTTATCAATCTTTCTACGCCTATGCAGTTGAGATCTAGTAAGATGGACGAGCCCTTTATTTACATGAAATCGTTTCTCAACTCTTAAAACAATGCAATTACAGGAAACTTACGATATTCCACTATTATTTGTAAAGTGTAATCACCAGTGTCGTAAAACACGTGCGAGTAGATTTTTTTTCTTTATCTAAAAGATGATGTCGATGATGACCCGACCGTAGTTGGTCATCTTACCACAGTGTGAATTGTTTTCTTCAAACAAATATCTGAGAGAAAAAATCGAATGAGGGTATTTACTGAACGTCTATGGATATTGAAGAAGATGTTTGTACCTATTACTTATAGTTCTGAAAGTACTGGGGTAATGTAACGGATTGATGTGAAAGCGGAAATCGCATTCAAGTGGTACTGCAATGGGAAATATTTGTCAAGACAATGATGAGGACGGTTTATAGCTTCATTTGGAACTGTAGGAGCAAGTAAAGTTTTTAGCAAAATTAACGATTAGAAAAAATCAAAGAGATGAAAAGTATATTTGAAGAGGCGTAAATGATATTTACTTTGATATTTTTGTTTTAGAAGCAAGCTAAGTATCCAAGAGAGCATAGGGCAAGGGCGCTTATAAAAAGGTATATAATATTTAATAGAGACGTAAAAAATATTTTTAGGAGTTTTATAAATCTACACTTACTTATTCCGAATATCTATGTAATTGAATTAAAGGAAACTCTGTTTTTATTAAGTAATTCTAATAGAATCATTGACATTTGGCTAATAGAGCAGGGAGGGTACCAAAAGTACAATTTTTATCTTGAAATAACAATTTCCTGGAATATCCTGGAAAATTTTATACAGGTAACTTAAGGAAAGCAAATTAAATCAATTTCAATCAGTAGATATTGCTTTTGAAAATGTATTTCTATGATTAAGTATACTGTAACGTTTAACCCTGTGCTAAACGTTGTGGGGTGAGTTCACTTGCGTAGGACTCAAAGTTCGCAGATTGCTTCCAATGATTTATTTTCAAACACTCAGTACACGAGCTTCTGTTATGGTACAACTGTCACCACTTGTCACCTTGACAATCTATACTGTCACTGTCTTCACCGACAGAACTACTATTAACCTCTGTTTCCACAGACTGACTGTTATCAACTGACTTTATAAGACTCACTGCCTTCATAAGACTGACTCTGTCCCGTGATCAACACGGCTTTATATACCTGAATCATGACATGACATTCATCGAGAATGTTCTATGATTATCTAGATGCACATAATTCATGTTCTAGATCCTTGTCAAACTGACAATAGTATGACAAATTGTACCTCACATATAGTTTCTGGAAGGATCCAGAATAAATCTTCTATAATTCTAGAACTTCATAAGGAAATATACATGCAATAACTACTGTAAGCAACGTAGTAGCATAAATAACTAATAAAGGAATATTAACCGTAAGTACATGAATACCCATCCACGTTACAATACCTACCTAGGTACCTTCCAATAATAAAAAGATGCACGAAATTACAAAAACAAATTACCTATGTTATGCTACTATGAGAATGAACAATATTTTCAAATAAACTAAAAACTGCAGTAACATTATCGAATGATACAAAATCAAAATATTGTATGGTAGGTATTGCTTAATCAAGAATTTCATCATCGTCAAAAATTATTAATGTGCTACTAGGTAATTTCATGTATAATGTAGGTACTGAAAATTTATAAAATAATACTAATCAAACTAGTTATTTTAATGTATTCTCTGCATATGTTCTATTGAAAATGATAAAAGTTGATTAACCCATGTTTTTAATTCCCTCAATATGGGAAGTATTGTATACACGTAAAAAATCGACCTCGAGATTTTTGCTGATATTTACGTTTTGGGGTTCCTAGATCACGAAAATCATGGTATCTCAAGTCCGTCGGTCTGTCTGTCTGTAGTCTGTTGGCGGTGTAGCTCAATAACGGCTTGACCTAGGACAACGAATTTTGGTATGCATATTGAAGGACTACCGGCGACGCAATTTAAGGGTTTTCGTTAATCATATATACAGGGTGTCCAAAATATTAAGTGTCAATATAAGAACGGCAGAAGCGACGAGGTTGTTTCCATCTCGAAGCGGGGTGGTTTGTCGAAGGAAGTCATAGGTAAAGGCTTTTACCAATTTTTTCATTACATTTCTTTGTAGTAGAAATGAAAAATCTAATTAATATAATCTAAATTCGATAGAATTAAGAATCGGAAACGTAATCAAACCTAACCTATTATATCATTATATTATATCAAACTTGATACCTATATTTCAGAACAAACTTCATTCCTAAAGGATCAATAGTTCATTGTAACAACATCTACTTGCAGTAAAAACAGACATGTGAATGCAATTACAAGTAAATTGATCATTTTGATTTAACTTCCGACTTTATAAAATAGAAATAATATCTTGGGATCGAGAATATTACTTTCATTGCCTGGGGAGCTATTTGATTTACTATAGAGAAATATCACATCGCTTTAAAGAATATGACGTCACTAAACCAACAAAAAAAAAAGCCATTGAGAACATCGGAGATTTCAAGAGAAGGATACTTTACCATAACCCTTCTAGGATTACATCTTACATCTTAGTTCGTCTATGTATATTGCCGATCAATTCAACAGATTTCAGTTGAGTTTGAGATTTGGAAGAACTCGAGTTATGGAAAAAATTAAATAGGCATTGATTTTAAACTTCTTATAACTAACACTGGACATTTGGAAGATGTTACTGAAAAGATGTAAATTTCTTTCTATTCAGACTTCACAGTACTTGGGTAAAATCGCATACAATGGGTGACCGAGCTTCGCTATACTTTTTCGGAAGAGTACCTACCTGTTACCAATCGATTTCTTGACCCGAAACCTATACTGAATTTTTTATAGAAATCTGCAGAGCCATTCTTGAAATAACTAGTGTGGACATTATGGGTCGCACCCATAAAATATGTGAGTACCTATCCCCAGTTGATTTATCGAACCCGAAAATCCCTATCTAAAACTTTGTATCGAAATCTGCGGGGCGTTTTTTGAAATAGTTATTGTGGTCACTAAGTGTCGCACCCATAAAATATGTGAATATCACCAATCGATTTTCTAATGCCGAGAGCCCCATTCTACCAATTTTTGTCGAAATCTGCCGAGCCAGTCTAGAAAATGCTTGTGGACCTCGAGAGTGGCGTCCTCGCGTCTTATATATAGATAAACTTAAAAAGTTTAACTTTATCTAAACACGAAATTTGATCAAAATCGCAAAAGCTTTTTCCGAGATAACTGAAATATATAAATATACAAGAATGGCTCGATTAAATATGTGGTGTGGCGCACCAAAAAAATATGTGGCTGTCGCCAGTCTATTTATCAAAAAAAAAACCTTCTGCAAATTGTCATCCAAATGTGCCGTAACATTGTAGCCATTCTAGAAAAGCTTATGGACCTCGCGGGTGGCACTCGTGCGTTTTTTCAGAAAAGCCATCTATAATCTATTTAATTAACCAGTAACTAGTCATATTACTTCAAAGTAGGTCTGAAATTTCCAAAGTTGTAAAATCGTAAAATTAACCCTGATTAAAATCAGCTGATCACCTATTTAATAGGTTATAATAATCAGTTGTTACATTTGACATAAATAAAAAAAACTTGTATTGTGATTGCTTTGGTATTGAAAGTAACGTCATAATTAAATACGAAGTATAACCTACAAATATGAGAATGACCTCTTGACATGTTTGTTGACGTCAATAATGAATCAATTTGACAACTTTACTATTCAAAATGATGAATTTCAAAACAATCTCTATATTTATACATTCTAAATATCAAATAATGTTGGAAGGTCTATAAAATAGTCAGTAAAAAGTCCCTAGCTGATGACGTAATCACATTGCTTATTTAAATACACTATACATATATAGGCAAACCTCAAAAGTAAAATCGTATCTAAATTGTTAGAGCCATTTTCGAAATATATATTACAAGAATGGCTGGTGTTAATATATTAGGCGTGTGTTCCCAAATTTAATTCAGTGCACTGACTAGTGAGAATGTATGGAAACCGATATATAACATCATACTGGCCAGTATACTGGATCAAACTTTAGGAACATTTGCTACATTAGATAGATAAGTATATTTGAATCAGCAATTTGGTTACGTTACAAGCTCTGGACACTATTTCTTATCTCTTCGTTAATTCCTTCTTGACAGCTTCTTCATGGTCTTCTTCCTTCTCGCTTTTTTTCGCCTTGCTTGTGAGTTCATTTTTTGGTTACTGTTTCTTTGAAATTTGCTGTACGTACCCATACTATGTGGATCACTTCTATTGTATCCTTTACAAATGATCATTTGTTTGTTTGTCTCTTCTGAATTTCTGAATCTTCTACTAATCATCAATTTAGTTGCCATACTTCGGCGCTGTATGTAGTAATGCTTTTAACAATAGTAGTATAGATGTTTGGGTTCCACAAAATAGAGCCCCTTGTTCTTTTATAGCCCCACTGGATGTTCCATAGTTAGTGATTTTAATTCTTATTTTATTTTTCTCACCATCATATCTTTATTGTATGTAGCCATAATCGTGTGCTAGTACGATCTGGTTATCAGCAAAACATAGAATATACATAATAGTCTTGATTGTACGTCCATTCCCTGGCACTTTTTTTGCTTGAACCCCTAGTAAGTTTATTTACTATTTAACTTTTTGATGTTGTCATATAGTCGCCCCATACAACTGAAATAATGTACAGTTTGAAAGACTCACATCTTAATTCGGTACTGGTTTAGATTATAAAAACGGCTTCGAATGTTTTCAACCATTGGTGCTATAAAAGATGAAGTTTTCCACCATTGGTGCTATAAAAGATGAATCATGTTTCATAAATCACTGAAAGGTAAACGATTAGAATAAATTGCCAAGTAGTTTTCCTAGCGGCTTTCTGATTTTCGTGTGAAAAAATGTAACATCCTGTGATAGTTACCTATCGCCCAGTCTGGGTTTACGTGTCGTAAATTAAAGCTATAAAGTAACTATTAGTCATTAAAGAAGCGTGTACAGATAGTACGAATATATAGCACAACCGCTATAATGCAACGTTTCTATCGGGTACAAAAAAGAACACAATAAGGAAATATATATATAAGTATATTTATAATCGTTCGCATCTCCGGCAATAATGAATCGACGATAAGAAGCCAGATTACAGTAAATCAAAAGCCGACTCTGCCAGCTCCATTTGACGTTTTAGCTGTAGTACCTAATCAAAGAGAAAGTCAGATTACCTATTATATCTCTTCATATTGACTGGATAGTACAGTCACACAGGGCTGAGAATTATTATTAAAGGTCCACGCTTATCTGTGGAAATGAAAACAAAAGATTGCCTCATAGCCAGCGGAGCGGTATAAATTTCATTCATCAATTTTTAATTTTTATATCAGTTTTAGGGAAAAATGTTTCAAACAAGTTTCGAAAGTTTTAGGTACAGATTATATCTATTAATTTAATTTAATTAATTGCAGCACAGTCCTCATTTTCGACCGTGGATTGAAGATTCTGTGACTAGCCATAAACCCTGCACTTAATTCAATAACGTACTAAATTTCGAATATGAATACGACTGAAATAGTTTACGTAAGGTATGATTATAGAATATTGCCCTACCACATACTTTTGAGACCTAAATAAGTTAAAATCGTGACAGATATCTGGTGGATGTTTGATGTTATATGGTAATTAGAATTCAACGTGTTTGCTTTAGAACGGAACTATTCGTTATATCGAAGCAAAATAAAGAACTATGCTATCAAATATTTTATTATCCAGGATAATACACAATGTTTGAATGAACAAATATATTTACAGACATCATAATCTCCAGTAGGTACCAACAGAATAAACATTGTTTAACGGTTTGTAGGGTGGGTACTCTTCCAAAAATATACTTAATCCTTACTCTTTTCTATTACGACATTATGAAATAAACTTTCTAGTCAATCCAAAGATTTACAGATATGGTGAAAATAGCTTAGGATATTTTTTGAGTCGTAACTGTGAAACCATGACCTACATCATTTCGAGAAAGATTGAGCCAAAATTGGTTCAGTGGTGTTTTTTATGATGGTCAAAGACGCATGGAAATATAAGCTCAATAAACCTTGGACCTTGGGGTTTCTTTCATTCCTTAATATTATGATAAGAAACAGAACAAGAATTTGTCTTTTTAATTATTCTGGTATATGTTTGTATGGTTGCTGTTTTTCACTTGTTAAACAAATATGTTACCCTCAAATTAATTACCCTATATATGGACGATTTTCGCAGCAGTTCTATAGTGATTCTAATATATTTCAAATAATATATAGGTATTTCTCTGACTGAACTACAACATTAATTTTATACAACTTGCCGAAAAAAATTGATGACTTCGTGAGCTTCATCGAGCCAAGCGCTGCCTCAAACATCATACGAAGAAGATATTCCAGGAAAAACATAGATAATAAAACGTCGTTGGATGGTAGAAGTAATCGAAACAAATAAGTAATGTAATTGTGTGAAATAAGCCGACAGACCATCTGAAGGTGATAATAAATTTGAGAGCTGTCAAATTAAATATTATTCAAGGTACCATGCTTAAAGTTCTTTTACTTAGTTTCAAGGAATGATTCGCTTTAGATTTTTTCTTTGTGTTGTTGCCTATCAACATTTTATAGTGTAAGAAGAATCTTGAAGCAATTTATTCTTAATCTTAGACTTTATTTATGCGTATAAAAGAAGATAGTTAATGAGTAATTCATCTGTGACTTAACTTATGTTACTACTTTGGAATCCCTTGTCCAATAATGTGGATATCGTTTTTGATTATTTAGTACAGATGATTAAATAACAGCTCAAAACTGACAAATTATTCTAAAGCACAGCCAAAATACAGAGGCTCAAAGTTCAGTGGCTACTCCTAAGTTAGTAGGTATATATCAAAGTGAATTTAAATCCTTTCTGATGAATTCCATTTATATAATGATAAACTTACTGTCTAATTAAGTCGGCACCATATGAAAATCTTTTTTATTATCTCTTTTTAATAAAATAAACTTGACGAAAAGATCTGCATAGCCTAAAACTCAAAATGAAACAATCAAATATCAATTTTTAACATTTGTAAACGAGTTATACGACAAATTTTCATATTATATTATTATTATCGAAACATTATCAAAAATCCTTGAAAATTGAAAACTACGATCAGATATCTAATATAATCTATCTGCCTATAGATTTTGTTTAGTTTTGAGTATACAATTCGACTGTTTGCTTTTTTTGGTTTGTGCGCGTGCTTTATATAGTAAACGTACCTACTCTGATTTTGTTGATTGATTCATTTGAAAGACGAGAGTTGAGCGATAGTCCCCTATTTAGCAAACCTTTAAATGTGAAATCTTCTTCCCTCCAAAATCCGCCCTCAAAGGGGGTGGAAAGCGTTGAAATTGAATATTTTTTAGAAATAGCTACGGTTTTCAAGTTACAACAATGTTAAGATCTGAAATATGTCTATTTCCGCTGCGATATTAAAGAAGGGTTTATATGTAAACATATTATACCATATATAAACAAAAATGATTATAAATGCTAACAATGAGAAGAGCTTGTAGATTAACAAAATCTGTTTTTTATGGTAAATAACGCGGCCCATTGAGATTCGACCTCGTACACGCAGCGTTCCGTACCATTGCAAAAGAAAAATTCCATTGTTTAACTATTCTCTTACTGTTTATGAAATACAGACTAATAGACGAAAGGTCGAATGGATATTTGTTGTTATACTGAAAATGGAAAAACACATTATCTGAAAGATAGAGCCCGCTGACAGACGGACGGACTGCGATGTATTAGTAATAGGGTCACATTTTCACCAATTTGGTACGGAATCTTGAGCAAAGTGTACAATTATCGATAAAGCTCGCATAAAAATGGAATGCAGTCAGGTGCGAATCGAACTCTCACATGAAGGGTTCCGTACCATGGTAAAATCAAATTTCCATTTTCAACCTATTCTATTACTGTTCATGATGTACAGACGGCTGACAGACGGATGAATGGACGGACTTTGTATTTGTTGATGTAGCGGCAATAGAAATACATATTATCTGCAAATTTCACCTTTTTACCTATTACGGTTCATGAGATAGATAGAGCCTGACAGACGGACGGACTTAGAGAGTAAAGTCTCAGTAATAGGGTCGAGTTTCCACCAGTTTGGTACGGAACCATTTATACCCGATTATTTCATTTCGTTTTTAGCCCATCTACAGCTTTTTATAAGGAGTATTTCTGTTATAAAACGAATAATAAAAAAGTTCTCTCTAGTTGAAACTGTATGTACTTATATAAAATGTATATTATTATTTTTTTGAAGCAGGTCAAAAAGATTGCATATAAAGTGAAGGGAATTGTAAATTATCAATTTCTCATTTTATCAATTCAATAATCTACAAGATAATAAATATATTCTTCTTCTGTTTTCTATTTGATTTTAGAATACACCTGTAGCGGCATCATTTTGTATATTATTATATTAAATAAATACCAAACTATACAAATAGGGAATACATACTTGGGGTCTTAGGGTAATCATTTGATTTCCACTGGCGAAGTAGCGGGCAAAAACTAGTGAATTATAATTCTAGCTAAAAGCAATACAGATGGGTGACTGTTCATCTGTTTGTTTAGTACCTTGTACAGTCCATAACCTACAGTTTTACGGTATTACATTTTCGATTAACTATTGAAATATATTTCTCTTTTTTGAACTTCATTAGCTTGAGCTAATAAAAGTTGACAAGGTTATTGTTGCTATCAAACTCATTACTAGTGTGTCTAATATAATTTTTATGTATGTTATATATTTTAAAAGATGAATTTCACAGGAAATCAGTTGATTACAATAAATTCCGCTTTCACAACATGGAAATATGTAGTAACTGACATCCCAAATGGAGGAGGTTTACAATTTGACTAGTCTGTATTTTTGTCAAGAGTTAGTCCTTTAAACTTTTCCCATAATATACTCGTGTTATGTAATCAATTTTCACACTAGATAGGTACGTATATGATATACCTAGTAAATTACAATTTATTTATTGTATTGTCACGATTTCCTGTTGTAGGAACATGTTAAAAGATTCAAATTACATATTCATAAATATTATGGAATCCTGAAGAAGAAGAATTAGGTACTGTAATTGTATGTTCTCTCAAATGTGTTGTTGTTTTGATGTCTGATGAACCAATAAATAATGTGAAAACAAACTAGGACCCACTTTATTATAGGTAGGTCGAACTTTCAGAAATTTTAAAACCCGTATCAATAAACACAAGAGCTTATTCTCATACCACCATAAAACTATGCGCTACATCTCAATGATAATAATCACACATTTAATGATAATTTTAAAATCCTGCATACCGAAAAGAAAGGATTTAAACTGAATTTACTTGAGTCATTAGAAATTAATAAACGTAATCATTCATTAGTGTATAATATTAGTGAATAAGGTTCATGTTAACCATCGTTATTATTTTCTACTGTGAGTGCCGTACTGGTATTCGAGCGTTGGCGGCTTCTCTGCCTTGAAAGTGTTACCACAGACAAGGGGACCTAGAGTTTAACGAGGATTCCGAACCACCGATATGTCTTCAAGATAAATCTTAAGGCACACCCTTCTAGAGAGCTGGACTAGGGAATATACTCTCGCTGGTTTCCCGTTACCTTGCGAGAGGAGGAGAATGCAATGCAACAGAGATTCGATCGCGCGCCCGCATCGACGGTCACTCGTCCAAGCCGTTCCCATCATATTGCGCTGCTTAACTTCGATGATCGAAGTCGGTCAGTGTTAACCCGCAGCTACGCGCTCCCCCTTTTATTACTAAAGTAGGAATTTTTCTCTTAGAATTTAGTTAATACTCAAATTTGAGAAAGGCTGAAATAAGTGTCATTCTAAACAAGATAATAATGGAAATTTATTATTTTTTGTTTTAATTTTAACCCATGATGCTTGTCTATTTGAATCTATATAGCATATCGCGCGAACTCGCACATTCGTATATGATAGAAAAAGAGAGAACGAGAAGGGCCGTCGACGAAGCATCGCTTTTTTCTTGTCTGAAGATTTGTTAGTTAACCAATACGCAAGCCTCGTTAAGGAACTTTCTTCCAAAAATTTAAACAATCTTCATTCATTCGCATTCGGTCCCAGAATAAATGTTGTACACCCCTTGTAGTTTTTGTTATATACCTACATATGTTTGTAAAAGAATGAACAAATTAGTTCATTGCCCAAGAATTGAGTAGTGTAGAGCTGAGGATCTATAGATCCAGTTAATAACAGAGGGATCATCTCAGGTGCCGAGATGTCGGCGTTTTTTGAAAGCACTCACACATGCTCACAGGTATATAATACACCAATAAGTTCATAATGACGAACATCCTAGAATGGGAGGTAACTTATATTCTACAGGGTGGGCCAGGCAATGAATTATTATTGTTCTTTTGTGGCATTGGAGTAATTAAAGGAGAGACATGTTTAATGAATGAATTATAGTTAATAATAATATTATTACTGACGTTTATTCCATTTATCTAGGTATCGTATGTCGTAGAGAAAGTTTGTCTTAGAAATTATTATTGATTTAATGGATATTTGTTTCTGCGAATGTGTTATCTGAAGGGATCAGGAAAATGTTTAGGAGTACAATAAACTCAACATAGACATATGAATATGTTTGATCGCTTTTTTGAGAGTGCTTTTGAATTGCTCAGGACAACAAATTTCCATCAAATATAATTATAAACCATGTCGATTAAATTAAAAAAAAGAAATAAAGAAAGATAATCAGAAGGTTTCAACAAAAATAGCTAGCTGATGAAATAGAAGCAATTGGATACACTAAATGATTAAAGTTTAATTCAAGGTGGTGAAAAAACAATCTACCGAAATAATTAAAGATCTGTGTGACAAATGAAGGATTCCTGCTAACTGCACAAAGTGCGTGAGTGACGACGATATTTATTAATATATTTCTATCATTGACTGTTTTATAGTTTTGTTAGGTATTTCTTTGCTTTTTTATCCAAATTTCCTTTTAAGCTTAATAAAGTTTGACCGAAATAATGAAAAGCGATTTTAACCTCACTCACTCACTCACCTCACTTTAACTTCATAAACACCAGGTGATATACGATTGGATTGTATATGTTAATGATTTCAAGCGATTTTCTGAAATCTCGATCCTTGACAATGATTATAAAATTATAATCAGGTTTGTCGGTGACGGGAAAAGTTAATAATTTTGTAAAACGGTGGATGTATCTCAGTCAAGTTTGTTAATGAGCGTACCTTATAAGTAATAGTTATTTGGATTAGTGTTGGGCTATAACGTGAATGTTATTATATTTGATTGTTAAAGATCAAATATTGGGTATGGCGATAGACCTAATTGATCCACAATATAAATTCAAAACTAAATATAATATATGTAGTGTAGTCGTGCCAGATAGAAATGTGTCAGCAAATGATTTCTTTTCTTGGGAATGTCGCATGTTCCTAAACAGGCCTGGTAGTTACAATGTACTGACTCTGGTTTCCAGGGCACCAAAGAATTAAAGTTATTGAAAATTTCGACGAACTAGCCTCGCTGGAAAGGAAGCAAGTCATGATAGGATCAGATACTTGATGTGAATTTGCTTGATGTCACATTAAGGGACATATTTATCTATGGATATGATGACATCCTTAGGAAGCAAATGCATAATATCGGCCTGACAGGTGACAACCTCTCTGTAGGTTTTTCGAGTGCGAAGGCCTGCTAGGAGTGCGGCGTCACATATTCGGAGAAGTAAATATTTTTTACAAAAAATTGGACCGACTTTATTAGTTGGTGCACTGAAAAATGGTAATTTTAAGCTTGTGCAGTTGTAGTGAGATTTAAAACTTTTGGCACCAGCTTCAAAAGTACCAGAAGCAATATATTTAATATTATATTGTATTTTTCAGTGCAGCAAGTAATAAAGTCGATCAAATTTTTTGTAAGAAATATTTATTTCACACTTTTGAATGTCAGATTAGTCATCAAAATCATTTAACGTTCACCAAAGAAGATAATGCGTTACTCATACTTATTCCTTGATTTCAAAACATCGCGGAAATGCACATATTTCATTTTGAAAAATGTCCAGATCAAATGTTGCTGGATATGATCTATTCTTTAATTTAGTCATGATTAATTTTTTACTTTCGAAAAACTTTGCCCCTTCTACTTAGCTTAAACACATATTTCAAAATTTACTAACTCGAAAACCTATGATTTTTTTTAATCGTTGTCCGAAATAGTCCCCTTTCTAATTTTACAATCCAATTTTTGATTCTCGGAAATATTTGCCCTTTCCACATTGCTGAAACACATATTTCAGACTGTGGAGGAGGAAACCTATGATTATTTTAAGAAATGTCCACCCCCTATGGGCGAAGTTTTTGAGGGGAAGGGCATGTCAAATATTGATTTTTTTTAATGGGACCAATTCTCAATACACCTCTCTCAAGAAATCATCAAAATCAGAGCACGTTTACTATGCAAAAAGCGGGAACATTCATGCAAAAACATACAGACATACAGTCAAATTGTATAGGTACCTCCTAAATTTGGGAAGTTGGTCAAAAAGGGCGCTGTGCGATAGTACACTTCTCAGTTGTAATAATATAACTTATTATAAATCTGTAGAAGAGCTTACAAATCTTGCGTTGTTATGTCCAAACAAAAAAATAAATGCCAAAACATCAGAAAATATGTTATTTGTAAATATATAAAAAACGTATTTGAATAAATGAAAATGATCGTCAGGAAGGAAATGCGTGCAGTTTTAAAATAACGCCCTTAAATAAAAGATCTATTTATTGAAATAACAATTTTCAATAATTATCCATAAATATAATGTATTATATCTTCACTTCTTATATTCTGTGTTCGCTTCTTATTTCTTTTCCCACCAACCTCCGGCATCTCTGTCCCAATAAAATAGCTAAAATGTGACGCTGTATTTCAACAAAACAACATTTGTCTGATTAGTCACGCGAGCTAACCAGTGTTGCACCCATACATACAGAAATACAAATGAAAAGCTCCAGATAACAGCTTGAAGAATGATAAGCTGTTATGTGTTTCTTTCTACGGAATGGACTTTATTTCTTATGAATTGATTTTCTTAAGTAGAAGCGGCTATTAGGATATGTTTCACTAAGTGATAGGGGAAATTTTCAGCCCCAAAAATGGTTTTCCAAAACTTTTAATTATCTAGGAAACGGGAAATAGTACGAGAGAATAAAAAAGATTAAAAGGATTTTTTCGCTTAGCCTTAACATATTTTTAATTTAGTTTTTTTAATAAGGACATTTTTGACCCAAATGAAAGAGGTAGGTATACAATTCGACTTTCTGCATTCTTTATGTTTGTTCAAGTGTTTTTTAGTAGTAAACGCTTGCTTTCTCATTGAAAAGAGGAGAATTGACGAATGATCCTGTATATATTTTTTCAACATCCAATACCCCTCCCCTAAAGTGAGCAGTTTTTCTCGAAGAAACGATCACTTGCAAATAAAATGTTTCGCAAAATAGAGGGTTTTGGAGCAGGGCTGTGAACAATTTTGATGAATAATGAAACACTTGAAAATATTAAATAAATATATTAGACAAAAAAATAGGACCGACTTTATCGGTTAGTGCACTGAAAATAAAAAAATATATTAATAAATGTACAACAAATAACCACTGCCAATTGAACTATTATTTATTGTACATTCCAGGATATACCTACCTATAAAGTTCATTCTATTTTATTGAATATTTATTTGTGAATATGATATATTAAAAAGTCGCTTGCAGTTGTGTTAATTTTAGACAAAATTGTGCTATTACGTAATTTGCGAAGTAATTAAAAATAATAATACACATCCTAATTATTAATATGTGTACTAGTTCATATGATGCATTATTCTAAAATATCTGATTAGCTTGGACGGTGAAAATTTTGCATATCTGTTCGAGAGTGGTAGAGTTAGGATATAACTGACATCTGATATCCTTCAAATACAAAAGATGATCTGTTAAACAATTTGTATGAGCTTATTTATAACATTCAAGTAATTTATCATTATATTCGTATTTTTAAAAATCATGAGGAGACAGAAATTAGTATAGCGCGATTCTCGATTTAAATTCTTCATGTTCGTAGACTTCCGTTCATTATTTGAAGAAAATAATTGATTAATACCTTAAAATATTTTATACAAAATATTAGACCGACTTTATCAGTTTTTCCACTGAAAAATACAAAATAATATTAATTCTATTGGGGCTGGTTCTTTTGGAGTTGCTGCCTACAACAACAAACTAAAACGGCACAACTTCAAAATTACCAGCACCAATAGAATTAATATTATTTTGTATTTTTCAGTGCAAAAACTGATAAAGTCTATCAAATTTTTTGAAAAAAATATTTATTTCACATTTTTGAGTGTACCTAACATTAGTCATGAAAATTGTTGAACGTCCACTAATACCCAAAAAGTTATAGGTAGATTTAGCTTGTACTTGTTATTTATTATTATTCAGATATCTCAAAACATCGCGGCGCAAATACACATATTTCAGACTTTACTGCTGTAACTCGAAAACCGTAACTCAATTTAAATGTTGCTACATATAATCTTTTCTTTAATTTGGCCGTGTCATATTTTCAATTTTCGAAAAAAATTGCTTTTCCACATAGCGTAAATACGCATCACATAATTCAGAATTTACCATTGCGAAACTCTTTTGAAATAATTTTCAATTTAAACGTTTCTGGATATGGTCCCCTTTCTAATTTTCAAATCTCGAATTTTCGATTTTCGGAAAAAATTGCCCCTTCCACATAGCTGAAACACATATTTCAGACTGTAGCGCGGAAACGTATGATTATTTTTTTAAATGTCCAATTTAAACATTTCCGGATATGGAATTTTCATTAATTCTGTCGTCTCGGATTTTCAATTCTCGAGAAAAATTGCCCCCTCCAACCCCTTTGAGAGCGGTATCTGGAGGGAAGGAGATTTTGGATTTGATTTTTCTCAATATGGGACCATTTCTCAACTCTCCTCTTTCAAATGAAACAAAAATCGTCTAAATCGGATTACGTTTACTACGCAAAACGCGCGAACAGCCATAAAAAACAAATAAAAAAAGCAATCTTACAACCGAATTGTATACCTTCTCCGTCGGTCAAAAAAGGCGATCCAACTGGTCTTATAATTGATTTTTTTCAAATATTTCTGGCGTACTCAATTTCATATAGAAATTTTTGAGCCTGAGAGCAAATCAAATCTAACAGTTTTTTATTATAATATAGGTACCTAATACATTAAACGATTTCGGATATTGAACAAATTTTTTGTTTATTAAAAAATAAGTAATTCCATATTCCGTTCCCATTCACAAAAGCGGCCGAATGATATTTACTATTCATTCTGATAGTCTCGATGTAAATATTTTCATAATTCTTAATAAATACAAGTCTTTCCAAGAAACCATAAACATAAATTATGGCAAACACTATTAAGCTAACAACAATTCATATAAAAATATCTACATATAGGTGTACCTATGATTAGCTGAGCGTACCTATGTATTAAATGGGTGTGGTTTAGTGTGTGAAGACTTTTGACTTTATGTATTTCATTTGGAGGCAAATTATATTTAGAGTTTTGATTTAGAAATATATATTTTTAATCGAATTCATGAAAATAAAGAGGTATAAAAATGGACAAACTTTGTCTCCGATTTTAATGATTGGTTTTTATTTGAAAGAAGACATTTGAGACATGGTCCCACATTAAACAAATTTAAAATCGGACATTTTCTACTCCGAAAAATGGTGGAGGGGACAATTTTTTTCGAAAGTCGAATATTGGACATTCAAGAAAAAATCAATTTCCGAGTTACATCAGTGGTAAATTTTGAAATATGTCTGCCTCCGCGATGTTTTGAAATCTTTGGATATTAATGAACGTTCAACGATTTTGATTCAACTAGGACCGACATTAGTAGTTCGTACACTGAAAAAAAAACAAAATAATATTGATCCCCACTGGTGCTAATACTTTTGAAGTTGGTGCCAAAATTCTTATATCTACCTTTAACTGTATAACATCAAAATTATCATCACCGGTGGAATTAATATTATTTTGTATTTTTCAAAACACCAACTTATAAAGAGGGTCCTAGTTTTTTTTAGTTTTATTATCTTTCCAGTAAGAAATCATTGCAATAGGCTTTTAGGAAATTCTTCACTAATTCTTTTAATATCTCTAGAATATGTCTTTGTATGTATGATTTATTGCATTTTCTGATGAACTATCTCCAGAAACTAAAACAATAACGACGTCGGAGTGGTTTCAGTCGACGCATAATTAGGTAGGTATAGGTATAGCATCGTGCTGGTCAAAAATGGACAAATTTTGAAATAAATATTGCGTTCTATCTTGATTAAATTGGATACAAGATTCAGTGGATACAGATCAAGATAAATTACGCTAAGAAATTGAAAAAAAATCCCACTATATATATACATTCAATAAAAAATCTATCATTGACGTAAAATATTATTTATACAATTTTTGCAAACATTGTTCCTCAGAAAAAAATAAGGAGCTTAGCTCCCCGGTGGAATAGTGGTTAAGAGGGTCGATCTTCAACCTTGGGTTCGAATCTGAGTAGGTCAAGGAATTTTCTGCTTAAATGAAAATTTCGTGAAATAAATCCTGTGATACTAGGACCGTTAGTAAATGGCAAAAACACCTCTTACCAACATTAATTTTTAATTTTTTTATGCCAGAACATCTATTTTTTTCTACGGATTACAACTGGATATAGATTTTCTTAAATAATTAATTGTAAAGAACTAAGAATTTTCGCAACTGTTACTTTACTGAAGTACACAGTGAATCTTGACAGTGTAATAAACACAAAACGCATTAAATACGAAACCACCTTAGCATCTATTTTTTAAAATGTCGATTTAATTTATTGATAAAAATAAGTTTTCTCCCTATAACTTTCAATGAGTTTGGAATTGCGATAGAACTGTACTTAGAGAAATATTTGTCCCTTAATTCTGCATCGAATGAAATAAAAGGCGGTGCATTTTAAAAGTGCTTTGAAATTTAAAATTTTGCTACTAAATTATGAACACTCTGTGAATAAAAATATCAATCTTAATGAGCAATAACTCCCGTTTCTTTAGTTTTTATATTTTTTAGTGATTATCACTAAGCTGATTTCAATGAAATTTTAGGACCCTGTAGATCAGAGGTGTCAAAATAAGCAACAAAATGTATGGCATGTAATTTGAAAAATACATCAACATCAACGTCATAATTTCTGGAACACTCTGTATATTTCAAAATAATTTCCACAGATGTGCCTTACGTTATATATGAAGATTGCGAAATAGCGTACTCATCAATTAACTAAAAACTATGAGAAATAAAAGAATGGAGCTGAATTGCAGGACCCTGTAAATAGATTTATTTAACTTTTATAAGTCAACAATAATTTCATAAAGATATTGTACGATTTTTTGCTATTTCCACACATTCATCACAAACTTGTCTGCAGTTATTTCACAAAACAAATATTCAGAAGTCTTAAACACTTGGGATCAGTTATGGAAAATTTGCATAAAATCCCCATTACTTTTTTAGGAAACATCGACACCTATTTGGAAAAAGCCACTAACATCGCGGTAATAGCTTGAGGGTAGTAAAAGTAGAAACCCCCCGATAATTCGAACGAAAGACGAACACAGAAGAACTATACCTACAAGATATATATATATTCAAGAGGAGCAATTTAAAATCGTCGATAGATCGCGTGAAGGTGACGTAATCTATAATTAACGCGTGATATTATCGTCCAGGTAAATCCAGTGGGCGCCCGCACTAATTACAGGTGTTCCAATGGCAGACATTATTAAGGTAGGGTGTGACCCAGAAATGCGATAAGCTCTTTCACTTCTAACTCGCACACACTATTGTTTCCCAGAAATTTTGATTTGATAACACAGACAGACACAACATTGGTCTGTCGAGGTGTTGGATATATAATAAAGTGCGTGAAATGTGTGTTCTCAAGCCAGAGAGATAAAAACATTGAGGATTCGATATTTACCCGTGTAACATTTAAAAGGTCCCAAGGGCTATAGAGGTAGATGTGCTCGGCACCTGATATTATAGAAGATTCTTATTTAGTAGCAGTTTTGTTTGTCTTTGAGGACAGGCTCGATTAAAATTAAACTACAAGAATGGATAAAAATCATGACGTATAAAAAGACCGGTAAATAACATAATTATCATCAATATTCATATTTACGAACTGCTCATATCTTATTTTACCTATTACCTTGACTTATTAAAATAAAATATTTTCATTTTTTTCCAGTAGGTATTTATTCTGGTATTATTTTTCACCAATCTACCGAATCCTAAGGGATTTAGAAGACAAACTATATTTAGGTAGGTAATATAATTTTTTAAATACTTTAGTAAAACACCTATAGTTTGGGAAATGAGGGCTTAGGAACCATAATAATTTTCGATTGAATCATGCACTAGGTACTCGATGATTCCAGGGTTAACCAAAAATCATAATAATTTTTGGAATCTGGAACCGTTGGCGTAGATAAAATCAAAGATAATAAACATAGAATTACCACATTAAACAACAATAGGTACTTTATTTTGTCAAACCCTACAATTGTTTCGCCAACAAGGTTGGCATCTTCAGGAGTTAAAGCTTTAACTGACAGGTTGAAGTTGTGCAGTTGTAGTTCGATTGAAAACTTTTGGCACCAACTTCAAAAATACCAGAACCAATAGAATCAAAGGTAATATTTTGTATTTTTCAGTGCACCAACTAATAAAGTCGGTCCAAGTTTATGTAAAAAATATTTATTTCACACTGTTGAGTGTAAATATTAATCTTAAAAATCATTCAACTTTCACGTTGCTTACCTATACTTATTCAGAGATATCAAAACTTAGCGGAAATACACATATTTCAGACTTTTACTGCTACAACTCGGAAACACTACATTTTTTTTGGAATATCCAATTTAAATAATGCTACATATAATCTCTTCTTTAATTTGGCCGCCTCATATTTTCAATTTTCGAAAAAAATGCCCCATCATAAAGCAGAAACAAATATTTCAGTATTTACCGCTGCTGTAACTCGGAAACCTATGAAAAGTTGAATTTAAACGTTGAAAGATATGGTCTCTTCTTTAATTTCGTCATTTTTCGATTTTCGAAAAAAAATCCCTCTTCACACTCTTTGGGAAAAGTTTTTGAGAGGAAGGACACATTGAATGTTGATTTTTTGGGAGAGGACCAACTCTCAAAAGTTCTCTATGAAATGAAAACAGAATCATGAAAATCGGAGCAGGTTTACTATTTGAGAGGCGCGGTCATTCATTTAAAAAAACATGTAGACAAACAGTCGATTTGTATACCTCCTCTGTTTGGTTCGTTCGTCGGTCAAAAATCATATCTAACCATTAGAAATAATAGTTTAAAAAACTAAAAAAACACGCTTTAATACCAATACCAAACTAAATATTTGAAAATAAATAAGATATCGTTTTAATTTAAAAAACCTTGGGGTGCTTGATGTCCATTGATGTAAATATCTTATGTTGATAGATACTGATATAAGTAAAATCATTATAAAATTAACTTAGAAAGCATCCCACGCTTTATAAATTAAAATGATATCTTATTTATTTTGTAATTTTTAGTTTAGTTTGCTATTAAAGCGTTTTTTTAAACAATTATTTATTTTCTACTTTTTAGTTCGGTTTGCTATTAAGGCCATGCACGAATATAGGGAGTGAGATGTATGCAATCATAGTCATATATACGAGGACGGTATGGGACCCTCCACCATATAGTCCTACTCTTAAACTCCATCGCAAATCCTCCAACACACATACATATCGAAAATTCCACAAAAATCCATCCATGAAGCGCCGAGAGGTATAGGTATGAAACTCTTCATCAAAAAGTCTCACTCGCATGTACACAACTATAAGTATGAAACCTTTCATCGAAAAGCCCCACTCGCACGTACACAACATCACAAAACCTCCCAACCCACGTACAGATAGAAAGTTCCACGAAAATTCATCCAGAAATCAAAAACACCAATAGGTATGGAACCCTCCACCAAAGAGGCCCACTCGCACGCACACACCATCACCTATCCTACCAACACACGTGCAAATCGAAAATTCCACGAAAATCCATCCATAGAGCTCAGGTATATAGCTATGGAACCCCCCATCAAGGAGTCTCACTCGTACCTACACAACATGAAATTGTATTGTCATTGGTCCTTTACAAGTATACAAAGTTTCAAGTTGATCAGATGTTTTTAACTGGGTGAAAATCGTGTCCAAAGATTCCGTTACATACATACATACCAAGCGGTGTTAAAAATGTAACATTGCAAAGTGATAAAAGAGGCTTTAATTATTAAAATATAAAATTAGTAAATTAGAGCTTTTGTTCGTTTTCGTAATTCTAAACGTTTCTAAAGAGTTTTCTGTCAGTTGAATATTGTTTTTAGAAAAGAAAAAACATATATTTTAATCTAACTACAACTGCACAACTTCAAAAGTACCAGTACCAATAGAATTAATATTATTTAGTATTTTTTAGTGCACCAACTAATAAAGTCGGTCAAATTTATAGATTTACTCAGGATTCAAAAAATATTGAAATATGTAGCGTGTCTATTCAAAGCTCTGGAATTGCTGTAATTTCCTACTAGACCTCACAGTATATTTGGAGGTTGACTTCAATATTATATTTTATACTTGACCAAATTCAAATTTTCTTAAGGTAGTAAACCATCTACCATTTCGATAAAACTTCGGAATGTTGTTTTTGAAGCTTTACGAATGTGCATTGATAAAACATAATTCGAATGGAACATCCTTTGAATTAGAATGTTTTAGGAACCCACGTTGCTAAATTTATACTAAAAATCAAATTGAATATTTTTTACGGATTGCTATGCATCATTGAATGCATGCTTTTTTTTATATTTAACAAATCAAAGTTGAAGTTGAAATTATTCAGTAAAAGGCAATGAGTTTCAATTATCTAATAATTTCTAAAACTTTATTCTGTTATTTTCTGAGATATTTACCCATACACCCATCACCAATTTTGGACACAATGCTTTAGATACTATTACAAGCAATTAAATAATTTTAAATATCATTTATGGATGATTTCGGATAAAATAATATTTGAACATATAATGGTATCCAATATAGAATAGTTTTCTGTTTGATTAAGACTTTCTTTCAAATTTAATCACATCTTCAATACCAAAACCTCTTCCAATAACAGCTTTTGTTCTAATTTAGCTTGGGTAGCACGTAATTTTCTTTCGCGGGGTATTAAATCAGTTCCCCGATTAAGCCTCATACTCGGCATGTCGTAATAAATTTTGATTCGCCATAATAAAAAAAACTAGGTCCTCCGATAATTGTGTCAACCTTGCACTGTAAATCACCCGACGTATGACTTAGAAACGCTTTTTGCATAATTCTCGAGATTTCGTACTCTCCGATAACGAACTGGGTAATAAATTAGTGTAATTTTTCCCATTTCGGATTTAAACGTTTGACATTCACCGAGAATTGCATGGCACCAGCTCGATCTACGAGGACTTGCACGCAAAAACGGCATTAGATACTGTCAAAAGTTGAACAAAATGATATTTTAAACAATGGGCATTTATTTTCCAACCTGATACAATTTCTCACGATTTCTGTGCTGAGTGAATATTTATGATTTAAACTACAAACCACAGTGAAGCTGATGACATAAATCAGCGATCATATTATACCTGAGCTGCAAATAATATGAAAATCACTGGAAATTATTTTTAAACTAAGGTCTTATTTGAAAATACTAATAAATTAAAAATAATTTGAAATAGGATCTTCATATAGAAGCATCAATTTTTTAAAATAACATATAAATCTTGTTTAGGGTTCCGTACATTCAATGAAAAAACAAAACTCTTATGTGATCACTTTGTTGTCTGTCTATCGGTCTGCATACCCGCATATGTCACAGCCTGTTTACTTAACTGCTGAATACAAAACTTAAATCTCTGTATAGGTGACCGCGTCACAATCGTATAGCGGAAAATAAAATTCTTATATTAGGTACAGAGACTGAGGGTAGATTTTCTGGAGCAAATTATAAAATAAGAGGAAATAATCCATCTGTCCATCTTGTGCCACATCAAAGGAAAGAGCTCGTTATGAGTATATCAGATATATTAAGGGAACAGACGCACTCCTATATCTCGGAGCGTAAGATTTTGAATAAACTACAGAATATATGAGACTTTTTTATTATTAGCAATTTTCTGGTAGTGATAAAATATGTACCTACTTTTTGACCGACGAACCCCGAACGGAGGAGGTATACAATTCGACTGTCTGCTTTTTTTTGGTTTGTTCGCGCGTTATATATAGTAAACGTTCCTTGGAAATTGGTCCCATATTCGTAAAAACTCAAACCGAAATCTCCTTCCTTCCGAAAACCGCCCCCGAAGAGGGTGGTGGGGGCAAATTTTCTTGAAAATCGAAAATTCGAGATGCCAGAATTAAAGATAGGACAATATCCGGATACGGTTTTCGAGGTATGCGGTGGTATAATGGTTAAATCTAAAATATCTCTACATAATAACAAGGACAAGCAAAGTATATACCTGGGTAATAAGATATTAGTGGTGAACGCTCAACGATTTTTGTGACCAATGTTACACTTAAAAGTCTGAAATAAATATTTTTTACAAAAAACTGGACCGACGTTATTAGTTGGTGCACTGAAAATTACGAAATAATATTAATTCTATTGGTGCTGGTACTTGTGAACTTGGTGCCAAAAGTTATCAATCTAACCGCAACTGCACAACTTCAAAAGTAACAGCACCAACAGAATTAATATTATTTCGTAATTTTCAGTGCACCAACTAATAATGTCGGTCCAGTTTTTTGTAAAAAAGTATTTTTGTAAGATTATGTGGTAGAGTTGCAGGTTCCTAAAATTCCTTGACCTATATTTAAATAGGTAGTAGCAATATCATTTTGTAAAATTGAAAGGTAACCTCTACTAATTCAGCGAATCTGTTCTCTCTGAAAACCTGACATGTGCGGTGTGTATCAGACCCTCAGCACTTTTATTGTATTTTGTATTCATATATTTACGATCTTCTCACGACAGACGTCGGATTCGATGAAGACACCCGAGAATATCGCTTATGGTTGGTTATTGGACATTAGTCGAACAATAAGAAGAAAGAAACAACGAAGATCTCATTCAGAAATTCATTATTCCTTATAGCAGCTTTCCCCTCATCATACTGCCTAGGCCATCACCACGTAAAATTGGATTAGCCACGGTGTCGGAATATGAATATACCTTTATTCGGGTGGGTTTTGAAATTCTTCGGCATTTTTCTCTATATCTCAGTGTTTGCGCCTATTGTTGGTTATGAGTACATTATTATCTGTATAAATTGTAATAGGCGTTATAATAGGAGTAACGCTGCATTGTGCCTGCTGGCCCTTGTGGAAAAATTCATTATCGTCCGAAGACACTGCGTTTTATCACCTTATCCATTGGCCTATACACGGTGATTTCAAATTGTGGTAGAAAAAACGAAATGGATGCTTTTCCATAAAATTTGGAGTCAGGCTGTTGAAGATAAAAAAAAACAGAATTTTTATATCTCAAAAAACTCTATAGGTTCTTATCACCAAGTGGCATAATTTGTTTTTTTTAACATGCTCTACAATAATCTGGCAATAACTTTACATTCAACGAACGTGCAGTTGTTAATTGACGGAAGTGATTTACCCCATATCAACTAATTAAACTTTATATTACGCCAGTGAGTTTTAGGATATGTTTTCCTTTATGATCATTCAAAATTTCAACTATTCACTTGCAACTTTATGATATCATTTGAATCATTTGCCATTTTTGAGTTATTATGCCTTTAATGATTTCATACATGAAAGTATATGTAGGAAGGTAAACGATAAATACAATAACTTAAGAACGGTGAATCGTATCAAAAAGTTGTTAAAGATAAAAAAGATATGAATTATGAGCATTTAGAAAAAAGAATTATTAAACTCATCGGCACAACAGAAATTTTAGTATGGGGGCGGTAAATAACACCACCCTGTACAGGGTGTAACATAAATACGATTAAATATTCAATTCAATTTCTGAGACAATTTTAAGAAAAAAGTCAATATAAACTTGTGTCCGGAAATGCTTCGTTTTGGAGACAGTATTGGAATTGTTTTTTTTGTTCGCTTTTTAAAAATAACTTTTGCAAAAACTAATTTATTTGCACGAAATTTGGTACCCGTGGTTTTTTGACTTGGGAAAACATAATGTCGTATTAATCTTCATTTAACATCTAAAGGGCGCTGCGTACGCTGTCATTATTTATTTCAAATTGCCATAACATTTTTAACAGTAAACGTTTGCTACTTTTCACGAAAAAGCTTTATTCCTACACCTTTTCCAAGTAAAAAGGTACACTTTCTCAACAACGCTGGAGGTTATCGTTTTCGAGATATTTACAATTCTCTATACCGATGCATGTTTCTTAGCTCCTAGTTTACTGACAAAAAGGTTAGGGTAATAAATTTGAAATAAATAATGACAGCGTTCGCAACGCCCTCTAGATTTTACATGAAAATTAAGACGCCAAAGAAACCCTGGGTACCAAATTTCGTGCAAATAACTTATTTTTTGTAAGTTATTTTTAAAAGCGAACAAAAAAAAATCAATTTCGACACCCTGTATCTCCGAAACGAAACATTTCCGGTCACAAGTTTATATAGACTTTTTTCTTAAAATTGTCTCCGGAATACGTCACTTAAATAATTTAACGTACTTATGTTAGTATGCTTAAAAATTAAATTATAACTAATTTGTGAGTATAACCGATATAATTTTTTAGGATATGACAAAATTTATATTTTCTTATTTACCTTAATTTGGTATCATCCTGTATATATCTCTATTCTTGTGCGTGCCAAGATAGTATATAAACCTTAAGAAGCTTATATATACCATGAAAGATCATAGATGATTGAAGATTGTATTCAATGCAGATTTAACCACCTTACAGATGTTTTTCAGCTTTTGTTCAATGTTTTAGGTATAGCTACAGATAGAAGATGGATGATATAATAGGTTTACTTAGGTATTTAAATGTGTAGAAATTTGTAGTAACAGCGATGAAGTATCTGAAACTTTACATATAATGTATAGAAAATTATATATTTATTTTTAAAATGCCTTCTTGAAGATATGTATAAACGGAAGTTTTCAACACCAAATATTTCAAGACATTTAAATTAGTTAGACTGAACTGAACTGAATTGAAAAGCTTTCATACATGCCAGTTGAGTACCTAGATGGCAACATCTACTTTATTCAGCTTCATAGAACCACAATTTAAAAACAAAAATGAAATCCGGAATGTATCAAAATCTACAATACTATTATATCCGACTAATCAGAATGAAATTGAAAATATAATACATACATAGCTTAAAGAATAATAAATCACCAGGAACTGATCGAATTAAAAATGAAACACTGAAAATTCTATGTAAATATATTAATGGAGCACTCAACAATATATTTAATAAATTATTGTCTACTGGAATATTTCCTGAAGAATTCAAGAAATCCACTTTTATACCTGTATACAAAAATGGAGACAAAACAGATATGTCAGATTATAGACCCATCTCTTTAACTTCAAACGTATCCAAAATATTCGAAAAAATAATAAAAAATAGAATCTATAATTTTTTTAGAAAAACAAAAATTATTATCAGATATGCAATATGGTTTTAGAAATAAAAAAATCAACTAAAGACGCAATAAAGGAACTAACTGGCCTCATTTTAGTTCAATCGACAATAAAAATCCATCAATTGGTATATTCTTGGATTTAACAAAAGCATTTGATACTTAGTGTCAATTATAAATTATTACTTGAAAAATTGGATCAAATTGGTGTAAGGGGATTGGTTCATAATCTTATCTGTTCCTATTTATTAAATCGGAAACAACAAATTAAAATAAATAAAACAATAAGTGGAACAAAAATCATATCATGAGGTGTACCACAAGGAACTGTTTTGGGTCCATTACTTTTTTTAAATTAAAACTAAAGATTAAATTATTTGTTTTGCTGATGGCACTGTTGTATATATTTTGAAAGTAGTAGTTGGAAACAAATAAAACTTCAGATTAAAAATGATTTCAAGAAAATTGTACAAATTTTACTTCCATCATTTTAAAAAATACATTTTTCGTTCCCGTTTATAGCTATAGCAAAGGTATTCCAGAATTCAAAGAAATATCTTTAACTTTAGAAACAGTTATTTATTCAAAATCTGATATCAAATATGTAGGCATTTTTATAGATAACCATCTTAGACGGGATAGACATATTTCTTTCTTAGAAAAAAAATTAAGGCAAATAGTTTATAAATTTAAAATGCATTCAAATATTTTCGCTTTTATATATACGAAAATGTACAATAAATATCCTCTTTATACCACATCTAGAATATGATAGGATGGGAAGGAATGTTCAAAGCACATTTAAAAGATATTGAAATTTTATAAAAGCGATGTTTAAAAATTATATCAAAGAGGGATTATAGATTTCCAAGTGATTTACCATATAAAGAAACAAACACTATTGATCCAAGACAAATGTATCCCAAAATTCTTGTAATAGGTCAGTTTGAAAACAAAAATAAACGAAATACAGTTACTCATTGTTATGATCCTAGACAAAAACAAAATATTTCATTACCATACATGAAAAGAACTATTGGTCAAAAAAACTTTATATATTTAGAACCAAAAGCCTATATGTAATATTTGTCCTTTCATTTTTTCAAGAAAGCACGAAATAATTTATGTAAGTGTTGATCAAAGAGATTATTCAAGAAGGTATTTTTTAATTTGCTTCTTAACAAAATATTGATAGTATTCATTAACTGAAAAATGTCCATTAATAACATATCTAGTGCTTGTAGCGCTTGTCGCGACCTAAAAATATCAAAGATATAAATTCAATTAAAAAAATCAAAGCTGCGAGAGATGTTTTCTTAAAAACTAATTCAAGAAAATCTATAATAAGAATTATTGAAAAGTGATAATGTTTATCCTACCACATTTTCATTATTATTTGTATTTTTTAGATATAACTTTGTGTAGGTATGCATGTATGTAAATTGTACATATATAAGTATATATAGGTGTGTATTTATTATTATTATTATTTTCATAATCTCTGATACTTAAATTTATAATAATTAAATATAAAATACTTAATAATGCAATATGTGTTACCACCTACATACAGACTTAAGAGTCTCGTAAGTTATTTGTTGTTTATTGACAAACTATTCTTTATGTTATTTTTAGATTGTTGATAAACCTTGTTATTATATTATTATAATATTATTATTTTTATTACTATTATTATTATAAAAAGCTTCTAAAATATTTTTTTATTCTTAACCATTAATTTTGACAAAGTATTAAGAATGTTAAGACGTAGGGACATAGAAACAGCTTTGAGAAATTCTATGTGATTGTGAAGAACCAAAAAATCAAATCAAAATCGGTCCATTCGTTTGAGAGCTACGTTGCTACAGACAGATATACAAATTCATACGTTAACGTTAAATCAACTAGTTGAGAACACTCTCGATCAAGTCACCTTTCAAACAAAAAATAAAATAAAATGGGTTGCTCCGTTTGAAAGCTACGATGCCACAGACAAACACCGTTAAACAGATAACAGCCCTCTTTTTGCGTCGGGGGCCGGGGGTTAAAAATATATATTTCCGAAGGCGGTTCATGAATGCTCCCAACTATTATCTATATGTTTTCTGATGAATCTTTTTGTTCGAAATACTAGTAGTTCCAAGAACTCTTTAAAAAGTGTGAAAAACCAGATCCCATAATGAATACTTACATGAAATTTTCAATTTAACTTGTACTTGAATCCCACTGAACATGTATTTTTGAAGTCAGATATTTTTCTTATTTACAAAAAAACGCATTAGCCAATAGGATATTAGCGGGGAAGTCAGATATTGCTGTTATATAAGTAAAATATGATAATTAGAACACAAAAAAAAGGACACGTGTGTCGATGGTTCCGAAATTAGGATTTTTGCTTAGTTTTTCCTATAAACCATATGTGAAGCCCTATAAACATGAATTATTGCTTTCATATATTTCAACATTTCATCAAGAAATGATATTTGCACTTTGGATGAATAGATGGATTTCGGAACTACTCACACTCTGTGTGAAATTCTACCTTCTTCTATCATATAGAATTAGTGACTAATCATTATTTTCAAATTTGGAAACGCAAACCAGGGTACGATACTGTAATTTCTATAACTATTCTAGATCTACCCTCCTCACCGAAACTGAGTCCTAAGATTGTGAAGTTTGATACATAGATACATATTATCATATTAATAATGTCTGACAAAAATAAATTTTATATTAAAAATACTCCTTCAAAAGTGACTAAATTTGGTTTTCAACAGCATCGCTTATTTTCAAGATATGAAGTCATCGGTGTTTTTTTCAAATGGATGATCTCTTATATTTTTGTATTTTCATATATTTATATATATTTCATATATTTTTTTTAACTCACATGACCTGGAAATCTATTGAGAAAAAAATCTTTAATTGTTTTTATTTCAACAAGGATAAACCCGCATCACCTTGCTTTTATTAGCAGGTGGGGGATATAACACAAGTTAATTACAAATCAGTTTTTGCAATATAGGGCAATTTATGTAGGACGTGTATTAAAAGCATTCCAACTTGAAACCGTATACTCGGTAATGTCCGTTCTACAAAATTTTAAAATAAAAAAAGTTTTACATCTACAAAAGGTGTGGCTAAATTCGGTACCAACTTTGTTATTTGAAATAGAACCCCCAATAATTTTTCCCATATAGACTGGTTTTCTAATTCGGAGTTGTATCAACTCATAACCGATCTTTTAAACTTTTTGACAGAAGTCATTTTTTTCAGAACAAACCGCCGTAATAGTTTACGAAAAAGTTTGTCTCTTACAAAGCATTCAAAATTAGATTCCCGAATTTGGGAAGCAGTTAGTTTATTTTTGATTTTCCATTGATGGTACCATCTTTTACCGTATAGGCGCAGAAAAATTTCAAATATTGCATCCAAAAATCAAATTGCCATTATATACCAAAACTCGAAATTTATCGAGAAATTTAATAAAAAGAAATGTCTTATCTTGCGGAGATATTTTTTACTTTTCCAAGTTGCCATGGAAAAAAGTTGCAGCCAAGAAGATATTTTTTAAAAGCGAAAATGATTTGAGTTCATCATCAATAAAATTGATTCGAAAATGGAAAATTATCCAAATTACTATTCTCAGTTATTTTCAACCATATCCACAAAAACCATCTCTTGAATTGGGATTTTCATTTTCATTTTTTTTCATTCATTTATATTGTCATAAGATACATGCTTTTTGAATTCATAAGAATGCAAAAATTACACTCAGGTGGACTTTCCACATAATGTAAACTTAAACAAAATTTAAGAGAACGCCAGATTTTTTGAAAACACAATTTGGATTGATCGGATCACTTTTGCCAGAAAGGAGTTTACAATAGGCCATATCGACATTTTTGTGGTGGTTTAAATTGATAATTAGGTACAAATTCTAATAAATCAGGAGTACTACGCTGTAGATTATTATAATGTTAGAACCAAAATGGTGACCATCCTTAATATTTACGTTAAGAGTTTTGTCAACATTGTTCTTGTTTTTTAATAATAATTTGTCACTGTGATGACAGCTAAGAGTCTATCGACAGGATAAGTCATTTTTTTATTTTTATTGAATTACTCGATTTAAGTTTAATTTAATGCACGAGAAACTCATCTTGAAATTCGATTTTAGAATAGTGTAAAAAATAGTAGTTGTAATGAAAAGTTAAAAAATTGTACCATTTTTGCATGCAACATTTGACTCCGTCCATATGGTACAAAATGAGTCCATCAATGGAACATCAAATATTAGCTTAGACTTTCACCTAACAGATACTTAAATTTGAGTTTCACAATTTTTCGTGGACTACCTACTACGGCGTTAATCTTTTTCAGAAAAATTTACTTGTCAAAAACTGTAATAGAAAAGCTGGGGTCAATTCAAATCCGAATTAGAAGGCCAATCAAACAATGAAAAAATGTACATTTCTATTAAATTTGAAAAAAGAAGATTGGTACCGACTTTTGGCACACCCTTTGCTGATGTAGGACTAAAAATATTTTAAGCAGGACGGACTTGATAGATTATAACAGCGTACTGAATCACACTTAATTTCAGTCCTCTAATCCGGCTGCAAGTTGAAAAAGTTCAAATAAAACAGTTTACGTAAATCAGCCTGTATATTGGGAACATTAATTCAGTAAAGGTTAAATTAAATTAAAATACCACAAGCATTTTTGTTAGGGTATTTTCTTCATACCCTATATGTATATGAGTTGATATACTATGCGGTAGGTAAATATATTTTTGATATTAGGATTAGTAACAGTTGGTTATAGAATTTATTGAAATTGGAGGAATTCTAACATTAACATGTCAGAGTTTAGAGAAAGATTTGTCAAATTCATAAATCTGTTAAGACACTTGATGGATAAATTAAACAGATAATTATCGTAAAACCAGTAGATAAACAAGGTGACAGAAATAATAAATAATACACACTAGTAATTACTGGAAATAAACAGAATCTTATCAAGGGCTATTTAAACTATCAAACAACGATTTTATTTCTATTTAATGGTAGGTGTCTTTGACATATTAATTGTGAAATAATATATTACATCAAAAGAAACAGTTGATCAAATGGAGTCTTTTTTTCATTTCAACAAAATTACATTTGTTTGTATCATCACCACCCAGTTTGCAAGTAGGTTTAAAGCAGCAAGCAAAACATATAAATTAACATTTATCATATAGGCGCATCATTATTCAGGAAAATAATGCACAAGTATTTTAAGATTTTATAATGAAGTGAATATACCTCAAAATATAGTAGGAGGCAAATAAAGAAACATAATTCGCTTTTAATGCAATAAATCAGAATAAATTAAAAAAAATTGTTTATTTCAGGCAAAAGTATCTTTAACAATATTTTTTAAGTAAATAATAGTGACTAATGTTATTGGAAAAAAATAAAATATTTGATTGAGATACTAGAAATGGTTTGTGGATGCTTTCAATAAAAAAAACAATTTTTCAAATTTAAATACATCTTTAATATATAATCAAAGCTCTTCAAAAAATATTCATTGTAGCTAGTATTTTGGAACACTTAATTATAAAATAAAACATAATTCGTTTTTGATTATACCTTCTGATTGCATAGGTATTTATTAAAGAAGAAGGCTGCATTTTTTTGAATTTTGATTCTTTTATTTATCGACTAACCAAAAAGAGGAGGTATACAATTCGACTGTATGTCTGCATATTTTTTATTGATGTTCGCGCCATTTGCGTATTAAACGTGCTCCGATTTTGATGATTTTTTTTCATTTGAGAAAGGATAATTGAGAATTGGTCCCTTTGGAAAAAGGGGGTGGTGGGAGTAATTTTTCCCGAAAATAAAAAATCCGAGAAGACTGAAATATGTGTTTCTACTATGTCGAAGGGGCAAATTTTTCTTATAATTCGAGATTAGGAAATTAGAAAGGGGACTACATCCGCCAACGTTTAAAAAATCATAGGTTTTCCTGTTCCTGCAATAGTAAATTCTGAAATATGTGTTTACGCTTTGTAGAGGAGGCACATTTTTTTGAAATTCGAGATGACCAAATTAAAGAAGATATCATATCCAGCAATATTTGATCTGCACATTTTTCAAGAAAATCATAGGTTTCCGAGTTACAGCAGTGGTAAACTCTGAAATATGTGTATTTCCGCGATGTAAGTGTAAGTAACGCATTATCTTCTTTGGCAAAAGTTGAATGATTTTAAAATAAATATTTCTTACAAAGAATTAGAGGCACTGAAAAATATAAAATAATATTAATTCCATTGGTTCTGGTACTTGTGAAGTTGTTGCTAAAAGTTTTCAATCTAACTACAACTGCACAACTGCAAAATTATTTTTTTCTAAAAATATTTATTTCGGCCATATCTACATTATTTTTTATGAGTATTAGTAATTTAGTGAGAAATAATAAAGACCAGTTTCAGAAAGTAGGATTAGAAAAAATCAATCTATGTATTATTTAAAAAAACATGTTACTCACAACCATCTGATTGCGTCTCCCAGATCCACAAGGATAATCAGTAAGGCACACAACAGAATTGTCAAATGTTTCTTCTCCATTTCGTTCTTCAAAGTTTCACATTTCTCACATTTTAAATCGGCTAACTAAACAACAGCAAACAAAAAATTGATGGAACATTCCCCTTTCGAAAGAAAAAAAAGCAAAGATTCACAAGAGATCAGAATTTATGTTTCGCGTACCAACGAGAGAAAGAGGAGAAAAAGTCGGTCCTTGGCTTAGAAGAGCTTGGGAATCCTCCTCGACTTGGGAAGGCCGCACGTAGACTGACTGCCGGAGTCTTAACGCAGGACTGTGGTGGCTCTTCAAGGATTCGGCCGGTAGAGAGCTTTCGGCAGTTGAAAAAAGCTCCGGAAGATTGTGAATGGAGCTTATTAACTGTAATAAATGGCACTACGGCAAAAACTGATCAAAATATCTGGCAAAAAAAATCTTTAATTGTGTTTTTTTGATTTTCAACTTACATCGGTAGAAGTATAAGTATTTGAGACTTAATTTTAACATAGTATTAAAATAAATCTGAGGATTATAAGATAGGTATCAACAAAAATGATCATTATCTAGAGAACACACTAGTGTGAGAGTAACATTGTGTCTAATCACCACTATATGAAATTATTCTTGTCTATTATTGACCGACTTCCCAAACGGAGGAGGTATCACATACAATTTGACTGCTTCTTTTTGTTCGTTCGCGCTCCCGATGATGTTTTTTTCTATTTGAGGAGGGGTGGGAAGTGGTAACATAATAAAAAAAGATATCTTTTACCCCGAAAAACTTACCAGAAGGGTGCGTATTCATGAGAGATGGCGAAATTAAAAAATGTCTGAATATAAGAGTGTTTTCAACGATTTCGATGACTAATATATATATATATATATATATATATATATATATATATATATATATATATAATACACTCAAATATCAGCCAAGTGTGAGTCGAACTCGCACATGAAGGGTTTCGTACCACAGTGACGGACGGACGGATGGATGGGCTTAGTATTTCTTGTTATAGCAGAAACAGAAATACATATCCTATATATGAACCACTAGACTACCTAAGGGGCATACACGTTTATGAAAATCTAATTCTCTTTGCAACTATGTAATTCAAATGAATATAAGAACGCTGCGGGGTTAGATGAGATCTCAATAAAGATATTCAAATGTCGTTCTTATGATGCATTTAGTGCCCTTGCACAAGTCATAAGTGCATCATTTGAAACTGAAATTTTTCCGACATTTCTCAAAACTTCTATTATTATTCCTCTTCATAAAGGAGGAGACAGAGAAGACCCCTCCAACTCCAGACCGATATCTTTAATTCCCACACTTGCAAAATTAATAGAAAAAGTAGTAAAGAGAAAAATCATGGAATTTCTGACGAGAAATAGAATACTGAGTGCGGATCAATTTGGTTTTCAGAATTTAAAAAGCAAAAATGATGCCATCCATAGATTAATGTCAATGATTTATAGAAGTATAAATGAAAAAGAAGCTGTCGCAGCAGTTCTATGTGATATCTCAAAAGCATTTGATTGCGTAGACCAAGAAATTTTGCTGATGAAGTTAACTCGATATGGATTTGGAAGAGTCACTCTGAACTGGCTCAGATCCTATCTCTCTGAAAGAAAGAAGTGGGTAAAATTATCCACTACCTCAGATAGAATTGGCATAAGATGTGGAGTACCCCAGGGCTCTGTACAGGGTCCTATACTCTTTCTTTTATATATAAATGACTTGTCTACCTGTTACGGTTAATAGGATAGAGCTCGCTGACAGACGGACGGACAGCGGAATCTCAGAAATAGAGTCTCGTTTTCTCCATTTTGGAACGGAACCTTACAAATGTGAAGGAAAGTGTTTTACAAAAACTAGGACCGACATTTAAACTGCAAATCTTCAAAATTCCCAGTATCTGTGAAATTAATATTATTGTGTATGTCACAGTGCACCAATTAATCAAGTTGATGCTAGTTTTTGTTAAAAAAAATATTTCTACTCTTTCTATAATAAATCTTTCTATCAAATAAATCAATTTTTGACATACGGCCCAAACGGAGGAGGTATATAATTCGACTATTTGCATATTTTTTTAAGGTTGTTACTGTTCGGGCTTTTAAATAGTAAACGTGCTCCAATATTTTTCGTGTTAAAGAGGACAATTGAGAATTGGTCCCATTGAAAATCGACATATGTCCTTCCCCCAACAAACTTCTCCCAAAGGGGGTAGAGAGGGCAATTTTTTCAAAAATCGAAAATTTTAGAGGACAAAATTAAAAAAGATCCGGTACGTTTAAATTCACACATATCAACTTCGGACTTGATTTTTTCGAGTATGGAAACATTTTTCAAGTTTCCTCTATCAAATGGATCAAAAATCATCAAAATCGGAGTATGCTAACTATAGGTAGCGCGCGCATATAGTTAAGTTCGTCGGTCAAAAAATACAAAATAATATTAATTCTACTGGTACTGCTGGTACTTTTGAAGTCGGTGCCGAAAGTCTTCTACCTAATTACAACTGCACAACTTCAAAACTACTAGTACCAATAGAATTAATGTAATTTTGTATTTTTCAGTGCACTAACTAATAAAGTCGGTCTAATTTTTACTTTCCTACGCTACTATTGTAGCTGTATAAGGAAAGTATTGTAATCGTGTGAAATTTTTGGTATCGAGATTTTTACAAATGTTGACGTTTCAGAGTTTTCTAATAAACATATTTTCAGCTATTGGTCTGTCTGTCTGTCCGTCTGTCTGTCTGTGACAGCATTATCTCGGGAACGGATAGGTGTATTTTATTGCTTTCTTTTTTATTTTGTTTGGTACCAATATCACTCGCCGATGGCACTGAATGAGAATCCTGTGTACACTGGGTGTTGAGCAATAGTCAAAAAAACATGATTTGCTTAAGACAGTATCGCGAAAAAGGCTCAAAGGATTTCAATTAAACTTGCCTAAAGTATTCTTCTGAGAGCCCTTAACCACCCACACATAGCGCCATTTCTGAGAAAAAGCACAAAAAAAGTTATGCTTGAATAAAATTCCATATTTTCCACATGTTTCTTCAGATTCTGGCTAAACGTTTTATTTTACGAAAAAATGTTACATGACCATTGTTGTTTATCTTGGCATGCTGAAAAAAATGAGTGGTAGCCCGATTTGACCAGAGGATTTTTAATTTACTACCGCTATTATCGTCGCTATGTAAGGAAATTATTGTAATAGTGTACAATTTTTCATTCACTGGAATTTGCCTGCGAGCGGTGGGAAAGTCGTGTGAGTGGACACATCAGATTTTTTGTAAACAAATTAGTAAGTAAAGTTAGTATGACCTTTTGACCAGGATCTGTTTTCAGGTCGAATAATGGTCTCGGTCAAGACCTAACTATTACTTAAGTAGTCGGGATCAATGCCTTAATGAGCCTTCCGAAGCACGGATCAATCTGAGTATCAGGAAAATCCTATGAGTGTGGTCGCGTAAAGTAGGCCAGTACTCTACCCACTCAGCTTCAACTGCTCTATAAACAAAATAGTGGTTAACCTGTAACTGGCAAAATAAACGGTTTACTCCTCGAAAAGCCAAACTTGTTGGCGAAACATGTATTGGGGTTTAAGATTCTACTTGTTTTAATCTGTTTTTTTTTCGTAAACAAATATGAAGATTAGAAATCTGCTATTTAATTTAGGAAATGAAAACGTTGGCATAAAATACTAAAAAATTACAGATTTATATCATTTTTTATATAAATGTCTTTTTTCCACAAATAAAAGCGTTTATTGATATTATATTATTCCCTCGTACCACTTAGCGCTTGTGCTAAGATCTTGAGTAACACCGAGTGCACACCTAGGCATGACTTTGATTCGTATGTTTCACATTTTCTGTATTTCTATTTGTAGGTCCTTGTACTTAAGTTGTTTTTCGGCCTCTTTCTGCGTTATTTTGTAGTCGAATGGAACTGTTAGTCGATCAGGAGGCATTGTTTAATCTGGGAGTCGGAAATGATGGTAATGTTATTGATAATAATATTATTATTATAATCTTGAAACCCAATATATGCTTCACGAACTGTTTGGGCCTTTTCAGGAGTAAACCTTTTATTTTGTCGGTTACAGGTTCAGATCTGTTTGTATGCCCCTATATTTTGAAACTGCTATTTAATACGGTCATTAACGAGTTTTAGTTTATTTACCGAATTCGGAAAACGGTGGAAGTATAGATACAATTCTTCTCTATGTTTGCTCTTTCATCTTACAAAAATTGATCTACAAAATTTGATGATAATTATAGGTATACCTATAATTCATTAAATTTTATTTAATTGGGACCCCTTGCCATACCTCTTACAAGAAGTTAATTATGAGCACCATAAAACCTTTTTGCAATAAATAATGAATAGAAACAAGAATATTTCTTGGCGCATTTCCTGGGTCTCCAACTATATGTTACTCACTGTTAAAAAAACAGCAATCACTTCGATATGACTGTTTCAAGTTGAAACAGTAGGTATCATACAGTAGAACAGATATGTGACCATGGTTTAATTACATGGATGTATAAATAATATTAATTATCAAATACCATTAGACATCAATGTAGGAAGTAGTTGAAATTACACAGTGCATTGGAAAAATCGTCCGGTGCAATTAAACCCACTCATAAAAAACTTCCCAACAATTCCAAGAAGACCATCGTTTGGAATTATAACGATCACGATTAACACTTCAGCAAAGATTGGGTCCATTAATCATTAACTTGTTAAAATTTTGTAGCTTAAGGAATCATTATTTCGCGAACCATATAATTTGGCACTCAAATCCAAACTATAAATATTATTATAAATGACAATAAACAGGAACTAAAACCCAATAGATGTTATGAAATCGATATTAGTAATTATAGTATTTTCTTTTTTCTAGCTTATAACGTTCAGATCTGAATCAGCAAGAAGATTGATCACATATTTGAATAATACATTATTAAATTATAAATATCCATGGATTGGATAGGTGCTTACGTTTGTTTTTTGATCGAGTTCCTAAAAGGAGGAGTTATATTTCGATTGTGTACTCGGATTTTGATGATTATTCATTTATTTGAAAGAGGAGACTTGCGAAATGGTCCCATATTCATAAAAACACAAATCGGAGATCTCCTTCCCTCCGAAACCGCCACCGAAGAGGGTGGTGAGCGCAAATTTTTTCAAAAATAGAAAATCCGAGATGGCAGAATTAAAGATAACAAAATATCCGGAAACGAGTTTCGAGTTTCAGCGTTGTTAAAATTTGAAATATACGTATTTCCTTTATGTGGAAGAGGCAATTTCCTTCGAAAATTGAAAATCTGAGAATGGAGAATCAAGACCAGATTATTTGTAGTAACATTTCGAACATTTTTTCCATTGAGTTACGGTTTTCGAGTTACAGCAGTGGTAAAGTCTAAAATATACGTATTTCCACGGCGTTGTTTATAGATTTCTGAATTATAACAAATACAAGCAAAGTATACATGGGAATAATTAATAATGGTACAAGTGAACGTTCAACGATTTTCGTGACTAATGTAACACTTAAAATTGTGAAATAAATATTTTTGACAAAAAATTGGACCGACGTTATCAGTTGGTGCACTGAAAAATTCAAAATAATATTAATTCCATTGGTGCTGGTACTTGTGAAGCTGGTGCCAAAAGTTTTCAATCTAACTGCAACTGCAGTTCCTGGAACATTATCGTCAGACATGTAAAATAACAATAGATGTTAAATTTCAAGTGATTATAAGTTTTAAAGGGGAATTGGGAATTTTTGATTAGACAAGGCATTAGTTCAAGGCAAATCTCTAAAAAAAGTGAATGGTGTTAAATTTGAAGTCAAACACATCAATTATTTTACTGACTTTTTGAAAATGCAAATATATTTGCCACATCTAAAAAAATATTGTAAGCTTTTGGGGGAGTTGAGCGGGAGAAAACTTACCTATCTGAATCAGCTACCTGTTATATAAACCAGGAGACAATTTACTTATGTCCCTTTTGAATACCTTGTAGCAGGCGGATTTTGGGAGAGTTTAGTTTTATCAAATTGCATACCTGTTCCATTTTCTTCTACTTATATATTTCACTTATGATTTTTTGGAAGGCTTCAGGATAAAACTGTGAAAATTTACATAATTAGAACAGATTCTGCTCAAACAAAACTAAAATTTTCTCCATAGAATGCTTAGGTATATTCTAAAAACTATTTGGAGAGATTTTACAATATCAAGTAGAAAACATTTCAAATGCAGCCCCATAAGAACGGGAAAATTGTTGGAAAATGTAAATCCAACGAGAATAAGGCGATTTTTTGTTATTGTTATTACAGGAAACAATCGCACAAGAACCTTGTTGGCAAAAATAACAGGGGAAATATGGATCTAATCATCATATAAATGATATCATTTGAGATAACCAAATAGATGTCAATTGAACATCATAAAAATAAATCTTGCATTCAATCATTTTATTTTATTTTATGCGTATCAAATTGGCCAATTGAAAAAAATAATATGTAGATAGGAATGATCAGAATCACCTCATCTAAGTCTTGATACACTTGACATTGGTATTCCATGGAATTTCTAAACATAAAATTTTAATTACCATAGATTATTTGTTCAAGCTATGCAAATCTCGTTTTATTCTTGTATTGCTTTTTTAGGTAGTAGCTACACATAAGACGTAATAATAAATGGTTAAATTTGTTTAGTGAAGGTATACTATGAGTAATATTTTATGTTTATTGCATTAAATAAAAACATTATTTAACATCCTTGCACTAAATAAGGCAAAATATTATAACTAAAATATAAAAAAATCCGATAGCCTAGCCAGCGGAAAGGTAAATTTTTCATAATTCATTATCAAACTACATCAATAAAATTGTGTATCGTTTCATTACATATGAATCTGGAGTAAACTATCGCCTTCTTTAACAAATAGATTTTTAACACCACGTATGTTGAATTTACATTGAACATCTGCGATTGTTAATAACTTTATCGTTGTCCGGATGGCTCATCGGCTAGGGTACCTGGGTGTAACGCGCGGGAGCCAGGTTTGAATCCGCGTGGCTGAAGTTTTTTTAATTTTCTTGCTTATTTCTTATAAAAATATCCTTCTTTCAATAAAATTTTCAAAAGCAAGGTCTAAATTACCAACCCCAGGAAATATACAATTATTACTAATTTCATATTGAGCTTCCATGTTGTTAACAATATTAAAAATAATTTTTGATTATTAATTTTTATTTTTTTATCTATCAATTTTAGGAGAAAACACTTTAAATAAAAGGTGTAGCCTACATATTATATCTATAGTTCAAAAAGATTTTACAATGGTTACTTTTTGTGATTTTTTTTAAGTTGGTCGCCATTTTGAAACTATTCGTTCGCTCATAGCTATTAACGAACTCGACCGAGATATTATTTATATAATAATATTTCGATAATTAAAATATGTCTGAATATAGTTTAAATGGTGAATTGCTTGTTTGTGGTATAAACTGTATTGTTTAAAACTAACAAAACATAAAAAATCCAATGCATGCAACGACCCTATTTCAAGATAATGATGCGATGAGAAGTATAGCGTGATGTACGTAGCTCCTGAATGATTACATACAATAACCATAATTCGTTAAACAAACTACCTATATATTTTCAATCTTCCTTGTCAATGGGTTCAGATTCAGAATTAATTTGATCTAACAACATTAACATTCCATTTTCTAACAATAAGTTTGGCCTTGATTTATTTCTACACATTTAAATAGTTGCAGCTAAGTATAAGAGTTGAATTAAAGGTTTCATTCTATATAAAAATATTATTTGCTTTCCTGATATTCTCAATAACCCAAAACTAAATATAAGATTTGTTAAGGAAAGGAGAGTGACACAGTAAAGTCATGTCTTGTTGTTATTCTACCATTTACCATGCAAAATGATCGGCTCATCAGCATATTTCATATTTGTTTGGATATAATTGTTACACTTTCACTGTTAATATGCTCTTGCTTTAATACTAAGTCATTCACTAAAATTAAGTGATTATTTGTTATGTGCCTATTACCAACATACATTGGACACTCAAAAGGAGCATAGTTTAACAAATCTTATACTTATTACTTACATGTACATTGTACATTGTAAATCAGGATTTACTCAATATATTGAGCCCTTGTAGGCAAATTTTATGATATATAATTAAATAATTACTATCAACAGCTAGGGTTCATCAATTCTTTTTCGATTTCTCTTGAAGAAATTACTTGAAATATTTGTCTACCGGAAAATTTGTATCTCGAGCAATGCAAACAGTTTCTTACCTGATTAGCCCATTTGTATTTCACACTGTCGAGTAGGTAATATCCGCTCGATGTCAATAAGGAGGATTTCCTCCTCAGTATAACAAAAAAAATTGCATCCTTGGCACCAAGGACGACAGTACTGCATCAAAAGGTCACATTTTCTCATTTGAATCGGGTGTTCTTCTAATATTTTAATCACTTTCAATTGCCTGATAAGATTTCGGGAGGAGAATATGCATTTTCAAGGGTATTAGACTATTTTTTATGTTTTATATACAGGGTGATACATAACTATTGAGACGTAGGCTAAGGGCAGGGTATTTGTACCAAAATATGGCGATAGGACCAAATATGGCTTAATAAAATATTGCTGTGGAAAATAATGCAGGGAGTTGAAGTTGAATTTTGTTTTTTTTGTTATTACTTTCATTGTATATTTATCAATTGCTATCAAAATCGGCGCAGAGGCATAACTAGAGCGCTATATAGATTCTATACAGCGCTCTAGCATAACTTTAGACAAGGAATATTATTCTATGCATTATTTCAAATTTTGTTACAGGGGGCGCCACGCGAATGCTTCTTGATGATGAAATTAAGAGGTAACTTTTTTTAACGAAACTTCTTAGTGATTTTAATTAGAAAAATTTACGTGAACATAATATCTATGTAAATTGGTACTGTTATTTAAACACGGTAATTTTATCCGTTTTCGAGAAAAAAGCAATTGAACCGTTCAGAGACTCAAAAGGGATTTCAAATATTACTTAATTTATAAAAGGTGTGCATTGGACTGTCAGATAATTGTTGCTGGTGAATGTAATTTTGATAACTATTGGTAAATATACGGTGAAATTATTAACAAAAAAAAACACAAAAAATCAACTTTATTCTTTTCTTTTACACAGCAATATTTTATTATGGCATATTTGGTGCTTTCGCTATTTTTTTGGTCCAAATAACCTGCCCTTAGTCTATGTCCCAATACCTCCCCTCACCCTGTATATCATATGATCTTTAAATAAATATTATAGTAATTGTTTTTATTCATTATTTTGTTTTCTATTTCATTATTCCGTCTCAGCAACTGTACCAAACCTATATATTTCTCTTGTAATATTTGCTTAGAGTAGGGAAAAGTGCGTACACGACAGGAGAAGCTGCTCTGTATAGCGGCCGTGGAACGAAAGTGAAGCCAATTATTCGTCGGCCGGTATTTACAGCTTATTTTGATTTTCATTTTTTTTGCTATTTTTTAATGAAAACGACGCTTTTTTTATCTTAACACGATGGTGAAATGCCAGGTTCTTGGATACAAACGTCGCTGTCGAAAAAAAGAATATGGTGTTACGTCCATTGGCGGCCATTGATTTAGACGAATGCGATGTCTCCTTGGTAATTCCATGCTCTAAGAATATTTGTTACAATCAGATAAATTAGGAGATATGGTTTGATTGATGAAATAGAATTTAATTTGAATATTTCATTAAATGGGTGGCCCTCTATCGAATTATTAAAACAGAAAGTATATTCCTGTAATATTTCTACCACCATATAACGAATAGCCAACACGCATTTGAAAAAATCATATTTTTAAATTTCTGTTGATACAGATCGTTTGTGAGGCGTTTATTTCTGGGACTCAATATTTAGTGAGTTATAAGATTGTTAAATAATTAACACCGATTAGCCAACACGTCTTGAAAATAAACCTTGCATTCTCTATTTTTTACAAAATTTGTCAGAAATTGTTTGTGAGACACAAATACAATAATGTAATCGTTTGTGACTCTCTACTGTTAGAAACATCTAAGTAGATTCCAAAATTAATTATACACCGCTGTTAAATCGTTAATAAATATAATTTGTGTATGGTACGGCCAAAGATAATTGAGTTCCATTATCTTTGGTACGGTCATAGAATTAGGAGTATTATTTCTATGGGTACGGCAAAACATAAAAAAATTTTAATTCTGTTGGTGGTACTTTTGATGTTGGTGCCAAAAGTCTTATAAGTATTATTTGCTCAACTATATCATATTTAGTATTCTCACAGGCACAGACTATGTTGCAGAGAACGCCACCTCTAATTATGTTCCTATCAGCAGAGAAGATTGAGGTCTGTTCTTTGCTATTCATGCTCATTAAAAATTTACTGTATGAATAAATAAATAAAATCACGACGTTCCATACACAAATTATTATAATATTTATTGACGTTTTAAGAGTGATGTAAAGTTAGTTGCCTAAGCATACAAATTTTGAAATCAATTTTGATTTTTCTAAAACAATAGAGTCGCCAACGATTTACCAATTATATTTGTGTTTCACAAACAATTTCTGATAAATTGAGTAAAAAATAGAGAATGCAAGACGTGTTGGCTAATCAGTGTTAATTATTTAACAAATCATTAAATATAGAGTCACTAAAAATACAAAAGCGTCATAAACGATCTGTATCAACAGAAATTTAAAAATAAAAAAAAAAAATTCGTATTGGCTAATCGTTCATGGTCGATGACAGTGGACTTCTTTATTGACATTTACACCACCGTTGAATTTTTTCGAAATTCGAAAGTGCGAACGATCGCATTATTTATATTTCTATATAAAATTTAAATAAATATAGCTGAAATAAACTATTACGAGATCTATCTTGTACCTACAAGTCCATAACATGTTTAAGATCTCCGCTGAATCATAAAATGTTTATTTATAGGCTAGTAGCCGGCCCCATCTAGCGGTCGACTACATACCCCTTTAATTATATATATTTTGAGTCGCAAGCCTTTTTCAAGTTCCTTGCGTGCGAATTCAAAATCTCCAGTTATGAACTGTCAGGATAACAACTTCGCTTTAGGTCAAATCTAACTGAATTCCCGAGAAAACTGTTTAAAAGTTGTTGTTCGTCAAGCAGTGCCAAACATCTTGGGCAGAACATCAAGTCATGGAACTTTAACACAAACAGCAACATCGAGAGCTTTTATGAGTGATTTTGCTAATGGATGTTAATTTTTTACCAAGCTCTAATTTTAGGGCGGCCGACTACTAGCACAATCACCCTATTTGTTTTTAATACCAAAAGCTATGTACCTATAATGTATAATTGTGGCAAAAAGACTGCCCCGCCTTCTTTATTGTTCATCTTCTCTCAAAAAGAACAAAACACCAAAAGAGGTAACTCTTTTTCCAAAAAATAAAATAATAGACGTTGAGATCTAATCATTGAAAATTAGAGATATCAACTTCTTTAAATGGACAAAATTAGACGATACACAGAAGAGAAAAAAACTAGTATTTATTCTATTGTTTCATATGTACTTAGGTATTTCGACTGAACTTGTAAAAAATCATTGAATTTGGTGTATTTAATTGACAGAATTTCTTGTTTAGAAATATAGGTATATATTGTCTCAAAGACCCAATTCAGCCACTGACCGAAATTCTGAGCCAGAACGCGACGTGGACATAGTCACGTTACCTTTATTCTAAAGAAGGAACTATACCTACACATATGTCCACGTAGCGTTGTGGGCCAGAAACATTTCGGTAACTGGTGAATTCGGTCTTTGAGCGTAGCATATATATCCGGTTTCATAGCGTTCTGGTACGCCCTCCGGTTCCCAATTCCCAACCGCCGTCTATCCAATCTTCCGGTCCTAGATTGAGTTAGAACATTGCTCGCATACCTCTCATCCATGAGGCTTTAGGTCTTCTTTCCGTAGGTGTCCAACGGACTATTTGTTTGGGTATACGATTGTCTTCCATTCCCTCAACACGGCCGTACCAACATAGTTGTCTTTGTTGTATATGTTTCCGATCCTCTCATTTTTTATGCGGTCCGTTCGCGATATACCAGCTGATCGTCGCCAGTAGTTTATTTTGTTGTGCCTTATATGGAGTTATATATTCAAAATAGTTTTTTTTATACTCGTAAATCTATGTTTAACTATTCAATATTACTTTCTTCTCCTCATTTTACCAACTTATAAATAAATCCCTTCAAATATTTCCACCCAGGGTAATGAAGTTTCAAGTTTTATACGTAGCCTTCATCAACAATTTCCTATTATCAGTACTACTTATTCATACAATTTTTATTTTGTTTCCAATTTTCTTAATGCCTACAATAAATGTTTTTTTAAATTTTATTATTTGTTTATTTATAGTATATTAATATGTATATTTAGATTATGTTAAGCGTGTAGATTTTAATACATTATTAAGTTCAGGTCTACACACAGATGCTATTTGCATCTCGGTAGGGGTTTGTTGGACTTTATAAGTCAGACAATCTATTAGCATACTATTTTTTTTAATTAAGATTTGTATGTTAACCTGAATAAAGATTATTAAAAAAATATTATTATCATAAAAAATATTCTATACTAATAGCCTATATTCATGTTACTTAACATAAAATCATATAATCAGTTGGAATGACGCACCGTTGTTTTAAAATTTTAATTATCTAAGGAAAGAGCAACAAATTCAATATAAATATTTACAATTTTAATATTATATAAGAATCAACCAGCGCTAATGTGTACTGTACATTATTTTTCGCACAACCTTTCTCTGGAAGTTCGACTGGAGAAAAATGAAGATTTTTTAGTTTATATTTTGACAACAGTATATATGCTGTGTTATATCTTTGCAATATAATAATTATATTGCATAAGTACTTCTATCAATATTATAAAACTTCATCTGTAAGATATTCTGGTATAAAAGCATATTTTGGCATCCTAGATAATTTTCTGTTCTTGTTCCAGGTTTTATACAAAAAGTGAATCATGGTTCGTGTTCGTAATAATTAGCTACAAGACCGTTGATATTAAACACTTTTATGTCGCTCATCGCTCGAAACTTGAACTTTCAAGACAGTTATTACAAAAATACATTATTTAAATATCTATTATCACAAACAATTCAAATCTTTTCTTATCCGGTTCATTTACGACTTGCATAGCCGAATATGTGATAGCCTTCACTTCAGTACCTTGAGGGTGCTTTCCTATTGTAAATTCTTCACCGTAACATTTACATTTTATCCGCATATCACCTTCTGTAACGAATTCTGTGATTGATACTTTGCTACAAATTAAATAGGGTTCACAGCTGAATAGAAACAGCAGTTCGTCTAGAAAATGAAAGAGGAGACTCTCAATATCATGACCAGTGGCTTCTATTTCAGCAGATTGCTTGATTTCAACCGAAGAGAGTTCCGTCATGTATCCAAACATTGCTATCCCACATTGTTCGAATGCCTCTTTGAGACTGTCGCCCCATGCATGAAGTCTAAAATAGAGTAGTCAAGTATTAGATAATGAAATTTCGGTACCATTTGTAATTGTTGATTATAGGATTTCATAGTAAATACTCACTGTACATCGGCGGTGTGATCAAGATCTGGAATCGAAAAATATATCATATTGTTTCAAAATATTTATTATAAAAACAACTCACATTCGTATTTACATGATGGTAGTTTCAATTCCTCTGAAGTAAATTCTTCTTCCATGTTCATGAATACCCTGAAATTGTAGAATGAAATAAAATTAATGTAGTTATAAAGGATAAATATTCAGAAATCTAGTAACCTTTTGTGACTGTAAGGGTTGAGGATTTTCCTAGTTTGTAGGTTATAGTGTTTCTGTTCAAAAATGACTTCAGAATTTGTAGGGTTAGGCAATTAGCTATACACTACACATTCTGTGACTTTACACCAATCTCTGCACCAATGGGCAATTATATAATTAATTCGGCTTAAGTTAAATTTAATTTTGAATTGATCTGTATTTTCTATTTATTCAATTAAATAATCGAACATTTCTGAAAGATTGTGACACTTTTTTATTTCAATGCACCATCCAAGAACATGCTATCTACACAGCTCACCAATGGTAAGTTGTGCTATCTATCAAGGTATATTCTTGGTACTATGGACCTATAATACCCTCCATATAAAAAATACTTGGTACTATCGTTAAGCCACAGCTTACCATTAAGCTGTGGTTTCAGCTTACAATTAAACTGTGGTTAAGCTATAATCAACTTTCGCTTCAAGCTTCAAGAGAGCTGTATAGTTAGTTGTCTATCTAGATTTTAGACAATCTGAATTCTGGATTATTTTCAAAAATGGAAATGATCCATTGTGTTTAAAATAGCTTATGTTAATTTCTAAACGTTATGACTAATAGGTACTGAATAATTAACAATTTTACTATTCATCAATGATTGATAAATAAAAAAAAAACAGGTACACAAAGGATTTTATCAACAGAAAATCAGAAATATTTTTATTTCAGATTCCCGTTGGCAAGTAGGTACTCAATCGTTGCAGTAGCTTTTATTAAGTAGCACATTATCAAACAGATAATATACCTGAATTTGTATTGATTTACCATAAATTTTGTGGTAAAATAATAACTAGTGGGGATAACTGAAAAAAACTAGAGGTGAGAACCGATCGTTTCAAATGAATTTATCCTCAAGAAGATATTTTGCAATGAGTAAAGTTCAAATGGCTCTGTTAAATCAGATGCAGACAATCAGACAAGTTTTAAATGAATACCAACACAATATACAAGTATTAGAAAGATTTTGTAGTTTTTTAAAAGATGAGGATTCATCTACTCGCTGGGCATCAACTCCAAAATCCTTATAATTCTTACATTATGTTTTGTTATTTTATGCTTTTTAGTGTTTATGCAGTCAGCCCTAGATTTTTTCCCAATTTGAACTGATTAGATATATGATGTACCTATCTTCTTTTAAGTGCCGTACTCGAGCTTAGGCGACTACTCTGCGTTTTCCATCGACAAGGGAACCTATAGGCTAACGTGGACTCCGAAACACCGTTATGTCTCAAGATAAATCATACGACATACCCTTCCAGAGAAGTTGTACTTGGTGGTTTCTCGTTGACGTGCAAGCGGAGGAGTGCCTATGCAAAGCGACAGCCATCAGCCAGAGATTTCGGTTGCGAAATCAGCCTTTCACTGTTCACTCTTTCAATCCTATAGCTTAGGTCTTTACTACAATGCTTTATTAGGTAATCAAAGATTACCTTACATACAAAATCAGTTGTGTAGAAAAGGAATTGAGGAAAACTTAATATTTCATGTCGTAAATATGAATAAAAATGATAATTATTTGTTCCCTTGTTTAATTGAAGGTACGATATAACTATTCAATTACGAATGCTTTGAAACTTACACATAGTGTAGATGATCTTAAAATAGATTAGAATTTACTCCCATTATTTTTCATCAGCTGTTATCTAAAATACTTTGAAAGATTTAGGGAGTAATAAACTATACCTACGAATGCGAGTTTCCAATGTTGGGGTCGACACGGACAAATAAAAGCAGTCAATTGTTGTGAATACTTGAATGGAAAATTTAACAACAAACTGCAAAGAAACTATTTCTGTCGAATATGAGGGGGTTATTAAGGATAATACTTAGGTAAGTAGATAGATAGATAGGTATATATAGGAAGGTAATAATAACGGTGGGCTGTTGTTAAGGATCCTGTTAAACTATTATTATAGTAGCGAAAACTATTCGTAGCCTACTTTACCAATTAATTATCCCTTTTTGCAGACTTTACGTACTTAGTCAATATATTTCATACAATATTACCGACAGGTCAGCTGAGCTGAAACATGATAGATAGGTACATGCATTTTCAAAGTATTTTGATTTCAAAGATCTCGCAATGAATCTTACCTACCTACTGATTTTACAATTAATAATACCGAACTGATAAAACGAAAAACATATAAAATTTTTATCCATTTTATATATAAAAAATCGAAATCTCCTTCTGCGAATCGACTCTGCGTTTTCTTTATTCGTGCCCGCGTTTTATATAGTAAATGTACTCCGATTTTGATGATTTTTGATTCGTTTGAAAGAGAAGACTTGAGGAATGGTCCCTTATGCATAAAAAAGCAAATCCGAAATCTCCTCTCCGAAAACCGCCCCGAAGGGGTTGGAGGGGGCGAATATGTTCGAAAATCGAAAATCCAAGATGGCAGAATTAAAGAAACCAAAATATCCGGAAACGTTTAAATTGAACATTTTTTCAAAAGAGCTATGTTTTTCGAGTTTCCGCGATGTTAAAATTTGAAATATCTGTATTTTCGCCATATGGAAGAGGCAATTTCTTTCGAAAATTGAAAATTTGAAAATGGAAAGTGGAAAATTATGTGTAACAACATTTGTATTGAACATTTTTTCCATAGGGTTACGGTTTTCCAGTTAAAAGAATGGTAATGTTTATAATGCGTATTTCCGCGACGATGTTGTTAGATTTCTTAATAATAGCACAGCTTATTCATATAATAGCCAATACAAGCAAAGCAACCATGGATAATGGTGATCGTTCAACGTTTTTCATGACCAGTGTAACTGTGAAATAAATAATTTTACAAAAAATTGGACCGACGTTATCAGTGCACTGAAAAGTACAAAATAATATTAATTCTATTGGTGCTGGTACTTGAGAAGTTGGTAACAAAAGTTTTCAATCTAACTGTAACTGCACAACTTCAAAAGTACCAGCATCAATATACTTAATACTTATTTTGTACTTTTCAGAGCACGAACTGAACGCAACCATGGATAATGGTGATCGTTCAACGTTTTTCATGACCAGTGTAACACTCAAAACTGTGAAATAGATAATTTTACAAAAAATTGGACCGACGTTATCAGTGCACTGAAAAGTACAAAATAATATTAATTCTATTGGTGCTGGTACTTGAGAAGTTGGTACCAAAAGTTTTCAATCTAACTGTAACTGCACAACTTCAAAAGTACCAGCATCAATATACTTAATACTTATTTTGTACTTTTCAGAGCACCAACTGAACGTCGGTCCAATTTTTTGTAAAAAATATTTATATCATAATTGAAGAGGCAAGTATATAAAAGACGTGAGCTAGAAAATGTAAAAGTGGAGAAAAATGAGTTCGAAAATTTCAAAATAATCTTTACTTATCTGATTTTACTTGTGATTTGATATTGAACAATCTTCATATCTGTTTGAAGTATACTGATGTTTTCCCTAGAGCATCAATAAGGACTTATTCACATTCACTAGAAACCCAAAGTTTGAAAAAATATGCACTTGCCTCCTTTATTCATGTGAATAATTTTCGAAGAATGACGATTTTGATTATGGAGTAAAGTATTATAAAGTACGACCAGCGAAAGATTGCAGATTGCATGAGACAAAATGGGGAAGTTTGACGTTTGCGATGTTGCACGATCGACTTAATCGTGGCTCTACTTAAGTTATTTCTTAAACTTATAGGTTTATATCAGAGGATTATATTTCAATAAGATACGCAATGCCTCTAAATAACGTCACGTTCCATAAACGTGAAGAAAGCTGAACAGATACGCCGTTGATAAATATGTGTTTGAAGATTGGTGATAGATACGACAACACCGTACCTACCTACTCCCCTACATTCTTTGAGGATGCATTCTCTTAATGGCCGTACTGTTATAAAACCATCTATATGGTTCCTTAACATACTTTACATGACTCTTCAAATTTGCATTTTTTTTAGCTGACAATTCTCTAGTTTTTTCTACTAATCGTTTAATTTCTACATTTTCTATTGGAGGGATAAATTAGCTTCGTATTATGTTCACCTTTTTGAAGGGAACGTTCTCACCAAACTTTTGGTGGTTAAATAAATTCAATTTGGTTGCCAGATTATCAAAATTCCTGAAGTGAATATGCATATCAGTGATATCAGTCACGTGATTCATTTTGCTAGAGTGACTAATAATACGTCTAGTGTTCTGGTAAAAATATATTCTCGTGTCGACGTAACTCTTTCTCGATTCGTTCAAAGTCTCTATACGAGTACAAATAACTATGGCCCACCTCAAGGAACTTATGATCGATAATCTTAACAATGCCTTGTATTAATACATTAATTATAGGGTCTTGTATATTTTTTTTGTTTTTGGAATTAATAAATCTTTATCTATCTATGATCACAAAGTTTTTGTCCTGACCTGCACATGAGTCAGTCCACAATATTAGATGTGATGGAAATTTTTGTTATATTATAACAATATATATTATAAGCAGCTGCAAATCTCAGAGCTTCCGAGATGAGCTACATCTTCGGTCCAGGTAAAGAATTAGCTTTTTCGCAATGTTTAGTAATGGAATGTATGGGTACCCAAGTTGTACATCTACATTTGACGTAAATAGAAAGCTTTACTTGTAGTGAGTTTAGGAAGAAGAAGTGTTTGTTACAGATCCATGGTTAGATAACATACTTCATAAAAACTTTTAGCATATTCTCGAGCCGCACGTTGGAGTGCAAAAGCTGCCTCATAGTTTTCTTTATGTTCTTGTTCGCCGTTTCCGCTATCGCAGGTACTGCAGGTCTCGCTGCGAGGCTCACCAAAAGAATAACTGAATTGGGTAAAGAAAATTTGGAATTATTCATTTCTGAAATTGTGGCGTTTACTCTATTACAGAAGACCCTTAAAAATGTTCAAATTTAAGTTTAATAATAGGCCAATGGGTAATCACTAGTTAATATTATTTTGTATTTTGGTGCACCAGCTAAAACATTTTTTGTAAAATATATTTATTATTATTATTATTATTATTATTATCTTCTAATGTTGTTCGCGTTTTATAGAGAAAACATGCTCAGAATTTGATGATTCTTGTTTCATTTTAAGAAGAGAGGAGACCATTTGCGGCAACATTTAAATCGAATATTTTTCAATAAATCCAATGGTTTCCCAGTTGAGAATCCGGAAACTGGAACATACTTGCCGCTATATTTTGAAATTACTGGATATAAGTGAACATTCTGAAAAATACAAATAATGTTAATATTAGTGGTAATTTTGAAGTAAAGCAGTTTTAATTGGATAGAAGACTTTTGGAAGCCGTTAATTTTTTAAAAACTGTTCAACTGAAAAGCTGCTGGATAGTGTCTCTAATTTCACCATATAATTTTTGATTATCTGAAAAATGCCCCCTCCACCCCCTTGGAATTTTTCAATATTTTAAAATTTCTCAGCAATCTCTTAAAAAAAAAATCAAATTCGAAGAAACGCGCGAACATACATAAATAAACCATACAGTCGACTTGTTTATCTCCATTTGGGAAGTCAGTAGAAAATAGGACTGACTTTGTTAGTTGGTGCACTGAGAAACACAAAATAATATTAATTCTGTTGGTAGTGATACTTTCGAAATTGGTGCCAAAAGTCTTAGGTATATTTACCAATAACTCCAAGACTTCAAAATAACCATTTGGCCTATCTATATCGCACTTGACATGATTGAAGGATTTATATGTAATAATGTATAACTTTGTTAGTTTTAAAGTTTTTTAAACATACTATTCAAAGGATCTATGAAACAAATAAAAATTAACATCAACATTTGGGCTTATATTTCCCTCTTGAAACACCCCATACCTACAAATATTCTTTTTTTCGGATTGGATCATGCTTTCTTATTCGAACAGCACGTGTGAGAAGTTTTGGAAAACAAATGAACAAAATCATCAAATAAAATCGAAAAATTAAACTTAAAGGGTAAAACAAAACTCTCGCGAAATGTTCTTTATTGTCAACTGTACTATCAACAACATTAAACAGTACTAGTTTGAATTTTTTATTTCATCGTTTTTCAATATTATAATACTTTCACTAATAAAAAAACTTTCAACCTTAAATCAATGTTCTTTGTGACTTATACATTAGGTTTAGTATTTAAATTCCTGCAAATTTATGTTAATATCCCTATATATGGCATTATGTCCACCCAAAAACATTATTTATATATCAAATTTTATATTTCTCATGTATTTGAATGAAATAACTACTCATTCTATCAACTATTTGGAATAAATATGATAGCTTATGATTTTTTACAAAATTGATTAGGCAAAATTCTGAACCAGAAAAAAATATTATCATGTAGAAAAAAATCTACACCGATACACTTACCAATAAATAAATATAAATTCTTACATTCTACTATAACTACATTGTACTAATATCTTTGGCAGCGTATCAGTGAGAAACTTTCTTTTTCTAATTATAATAATTAACACAACAACATATTATTAGAATACATTTATGCTATATACAGTGGGCGTTTTTTCATAAAAAATCTGGGTAATACCAGCCAATATTTTATTACAATCTATTTATCTAAGTTTATATATTTTATATATATTTACACTAACAATAACTTTATATAAAATGCATATATATCCACATGCACTCAGTCATTTACAAAGTGTTTGCATTTGTGTCATTTTTTATGATAAATGAATATTACATTTTTTACAGTTGAATTATTTCGCATATTATATTCCATAAAAAAGTGTTTTGATTTTTCGCAAAAGTTATTATTTTTGTAGACGGCTGCAATCGAATGACATCCCGTATTTAAAATATACCATAGAAATCACGAATAATGATTCAAAAAGATTTTGAATTCAAAGATCATCTTTATTTATTTATTTATGTATATATTGCATTTTTAATATATTGTCAATTTATCTCTTCTTTAAAAACAAAGAGAATATTTTTGAATGTTGAATTCAATTTGTATAGCAAAATAAGAACTTTTGCTCAAAACTTTGTTGTTTTTGAGATTACTTTTAATTTAATTTTGTGCTGTTCTGATTCTATATAATAATGTATGTATATTATTTATGAAACATCACATTTTCTCTTTCTAAATTAAATAAAAATATATTCACTATTATTTAAATATAACAACAACAATAGCTAGCACTAGCAACAATAAGTATATATGTATATATTTAACTTTAACAACAATAACAACAATTCAGACAGAGAATTCTTAGGCTTTTTCTTTTGTTTAATTGAACGAATTACTAAGGTTTTGATTTCACGTTTATAAAAACCATATATGCTTATATCAATAGAATACTCATAGTAAAGGTAAGGTTTTACTGAATTAAATACAAAAACATGATAACGGCAATAAAACCCACAAAGTTTTTAATGCAGAAAAAAGAATAGGTGGATGATATGAGTTGAGTGAAAAATGAGGTCATTTGAAATTAGAAACTCTTATCTTCTTCTCTACCGGAGACAGGAGAACGGGAAGACCAAGTAAAAGACTGATGATCCATTTGAAACAGAAAAGCTGTTTGAAATTGGAAACTGAATGCAAAACAGGCCGGTGAATTCGCCAACTTTGAATTACAATTTTACCTACCCAGATCCCATGTTGAATCTCAATTTTTTTGTAATATGCACTTTCATCTACAAAGTTATTTTTCTATAGCTCTTAGATTCGAACTTATAAGATTGACGAATTGGAATTTTGTAGGAAGTCTTCTGATTTGTACGGATGCGTATACCTATGGTGAATCTTAAGTCAACGTGAAGACAGAAAAAATAATGGCGGGCCAGTATTTTTGGTTAACAAATTTGAATAGGTTAAGGATGCAAATAGCTATCGTTCTTTCAAAATATTTAGTTTGGAAAATATTATTATTACTGCCTGAAGCCTCGGAGTATGGTGCAAAATCAATTAAATTATTTTATTTCTATCGTTTAACTTGATAGATCTTTGGCTATTTCATAGCATATCTACGAAATTTGCGATTAATTATTGTTTTAATCGTTGAAAAAAGATCATTGAGTTTTAAACAAGCGGGAATATAAGATCAACTTCTATCAGAAAAGAACCAGGTCTAGTTGCGGACAATATGATTTAAACTTATGATGTTTTAAACAACAGTTTGTCGTTTATAGCTATGGTGGTGAATGTATCCAGATCATGTACGAATCTCTATCTGACATTGTCGAAGGCATACATTAATCTTTAGTTGAGCCACATTGAAATAAAATAATTCAATACAGTTTTTCCATTAATACTGATTCAATGATCACAAAATATCGTTTAAGTACAATAAAAGATAGGCGCTATTATTTTCGAATACTAACTTCCCCCTGACATATGTAGACGGTTTATTTTACGAAATTCTCCTTTGATGCGTTTACTATGCCTATAAATTAGGTTATTCTAAAAATATTGTTATTCAGTCTACTTAGGGAAAAATTAGTATTATTTACATAACTTAACATAGGAATTATATAATATGTTCATAGGACTGGTCAGATTTTTGCCTAATACAAAGATAAAATAATGTTTTTGGGTGGGACATACTTGTCTCAGATGCATGTTTATAGATCAGGCCATTCTTGGAAGGTAAAAATTGAAGGACAGTGTTATAACGTCGTTAACACCGAGAGGATAAATTTTAGAATCTTATATGAAAAACACCTATGTATCTTTTGTATTGCATTTCATAAGGCATGGCTTTACATCAATGTGCAAGCCTATATTTATCTAGTCAATAAAAAAGAGTAAAATGACAAGAAGGAAATACGTTCACACTTTTTTGGTCCTTCGATATGATTGTCAATATGACAATCATCAAGAAAAGATGCTGCTGTTTGATTCCTTAATTGGTAAAAATTGATATTTCATAATTTGAATAGTCGTTGTACTGGATGTTAGTGATTCTATTAAATGTTCTCTGAGTTTTATAAATTATGCGTCCCTAAAGAGGATAAATAAATTTCAGAATCAAATAGCAGCTTATTTATAAGCAGCTTCGATTATCTAGTTTCGAATTTTAGTGGAAGTTAAGCTGAACATAGACTTGAATAATAATAATTGCTGAACTAATTATTTAGAATGCGTAGAATGTTCCTAAGTCAGGTTTCTACTAGAGTTTCACATTTCAGTAAATCGGGTGTGGCGTTTGAATAAGTTAATATAGATTTTATTATTATTAGTGTGAAGATGGCCTGATCTATGTTGGCATATAAACCCATAGCTTTTGCAGAGATTTTTGTTTTTCTAACGAACACGGCTAGTAATATTTAAGACCACTAGCGACAATCTCGCATTTGGTGGACGATTCTAAAACTTTCTATGTAGAGTCGTTCCCAACATTTTTTTACCAATATATCTTTTAATAATATATTTTGATTTCTGTACTAAAACATACGTACACAATTTTCACAATTCTCTTAATCATACATATTTCGTGGACCTGACATGTGACTTTTTTATTACATTATTAATTACATAACTCACTGCTTGTTGTGAAACTATTGTCGCCCTTACAAAACATATAGGTAAACTAACATTTAAGGGACATATCAGTAATGGATAATAACATACAAATAATATTATAATCGTTGCTCAATTTATATTACCAAAGTGTTTCAAAATATTCTATTATTAATTTTATTTTTTATCTTGATTCTATAAAAAGGGTGAACCCTAGAATATTCTTGATTGAATATGATCATATCCTAATTTGTTCTGTTTTATCACTGGTTAGTATATTAAAGTGATAAAATATGATCTAGGAATCTAGGTAATTCCGACCAAAGTTATATTATCGTTGTGTTCAGTTTCAGTAATGTTTTATTAAATTATTGTCCATTCTGATATACCCTTTTATGGTTTCTGACAACTCAAATAATTCAAATAAAATTATAATTAGAACGTTTATTGATACCCAAAGCTGGTTGTCGCATATTTTCATTTTGATAAGAAATGAAAAAATATAATTATAATATAAATTTTACCCTGATAAAAATTATTACTCAATGATGCGACAAAATATTTAACACAAAAACTGTCCGCCAAAGGTATCAGTTACGTTTAATTATTTGAGAAATAGTTTCATTGTAAAAACTGCTCTTATTATTACACTGAATCTTATAGAAATTCCACATTTCTTGGAATTATTATAAGAACTTTGGAACTAGCATGATTAAATAATAATATATTATAATATTGGGATTAGTTGACTACCCCCAGAATAAAATCTAAACGTGAGTTAATATCATGAAGATATAATTTATAAATGAATATCATTGATCGACTGTAACAATATGAACAGTTTTTCATTATAAATATAATCAAATAAAACCATGGTCCGTGTACGGAAAAACAAAAATTGGCGACACAGGTAAAGTCATCAGTTGATATGAAGTAATTGTGCCGTTTTTCTCGTTGACGTTTCTCATTAATATCATTTTAAGTAACACTATATTATTATGTTTTACTAAGCACACAAGATTTTTTGGCAGTCGAACTCTTGCACAGAACAACTAAAAGATGGTGTTCTATTAAATTTTATTCATGTTATGGTTAATGGTTAGTTAAGTATTAAATCATCTACGAGATCAGTTCAGAATGTTTCCGCTACAATCCAAAATACTACAAGATTTTTTTCACATTAACAATATTTTTTAATATATTTCATTTTTTTTCACTCTGTATGTAACTCTAAATTGCATTGCCGAATTTTCATTTTTATAACAACTAATCGTATTTAGGTGTATAAAAGGAACCAAATGATCGCTAATGGGTGACTGATGGCTGCTTGACAAGTATATTTTTGGGATTCTACCTTCCACATCCATAACATTAGACCAAGAAGAACTTTGGATGTTAGTCAATACTAAAATTCATAGCTTATCCGTTGAACCTCACAATTATTGAAGGTATTTTTAATTTTATTTTTTTGCTCGTTTATATATTAATAGGTATATTAAGTATAAAGAATGGTAAGGATGGTTTCCTTAAGACAATTGTTGTCTGAAACCCTTACCGTTTGTGATTGTAGCTACTATTTTTAGTGCCACCTTTTCCATTGCTTACCACATGTTTCTACAAAGTAAGCTAAGCTTACCGCTTCCTACTTTGGTTGATAACCAAACACGTGGGTAGGTATTTTACTTACTGTTCAGACAACAGTAAGTGAATCATTTTTCAAGGTAGGTATGTATTCAAATAATATATGTTATTCAAGCAGATTGCTTCTTTTATAAATATATACCTAAGTCGTACAAAGAAGAGTGGGTATAAGCATCACGAATTGTAAGGTTTAACTGGTTTCAGATAATACAAACGGTTAACCCATGAATTCAAGGGTCTTACCTCATATAGAGGGCTTAAAGTTCTAATAATATAATAAACTGCTGAACGCACCAAATATTTCCGATCGTACCCTATAAAATTTTAACTGTAAAACTGTATGTAATATACTGTTTAATTGTGCTGCCATTCACTGAGAGATAGACCTAATAGAAATCAAAAAAATATTACGGTTTTGAATAATTAATTGATTTAGATGGTTTTCGACAAATCTAAACACTGTCAGATTTAATATGGTGTATTAGATGTGTCGGTTTTCTTATAATAAAGGGTTTAAAACAGTGACCACAGATTAAGGCTAATCATTTTCATAATATAGTAGATAAATAGATTACGCTCAGTCTTCAAATATTTTCTTCAATCAGTAAACTATCCTTACCGTGCGTGATACTTGATATACCTACTACATTGTACGTGCAATATATATTAAATATAGGAAAATTCGTACGGACCAATCTTCTTGAATAATAAATTATTTGAAGAAATCACTTTGAATACAAATTTATATCTGACTACTGCATCATGAGTTTGAGAAAATATGCTATTATTTATATTTCTCAAAATATACTAACTGACGTGTTTGCTTCACAGTGAGCTTAGTGACTGGTTATTCTAACTTTTTGTCGTAGAAACAAATGTGATAAGCAATTAAAAATAGTCTGGTATTACAAGAAATATTTTCTTTTATTTAGTTTTTTGAGCTTAAAGAAGGGATATTGCTACGGACGTGGATTGGCTTTTTGCAAACTCAAGATTGCCTCAAATGTTTCCCGCCAAATCTGCGACAAACTAAGTTTTATTGGACGGAGAGGCCAAAAAAATCCTCAGAATCTACATAATGTATTTGAGATATATAAGGAAACCATAACATCAACAGTTTTCAAGAAGTAGGAAGGTATCTCATATATATTTTATTCTGTTGTATTGATTCAATATAAAATAGAACAATTTTCATATTTATTTGGGTTCGCTCATGTTATGATTCTCTATATATTTGAAAATCAAGTAATGACCATTTTGAACTGTTTAGAAGAAATTGTGTTGACATTTGGACCAACCATTTATAACATTAGATAACTATTTAAGACATCATAAGAACGTATATAGGTACATATTGCAAATGACTTTCTTGGTATCAAAATAAAAGAATAAAAATTAGTAAATATATCTTCAACATTAACAATTATATATAATATCAATAGTTTTATCTATATACTTTGCAACAGCCATTGGTGAGAGCCAGCTAATACCAATATTTATAAAAATCATGTTGTGAAGTATTAGTTTTTTCTTTCTTATTAAATTTGTTCCAACCCTTATGAAAAAGACCGAGTAATTGACAAACGGTCGGTATTCTTCTGACTCCTTTTTGAGAATGCAGTCCTATAGATAAATTCTATGTGCTTCAATATTTTTTTTGTCTCTAAAATAATCCATTAATAGTCTTCGCTATGGCCTGTCTGTGGAAATGGATGAAAGTAAAATGGCTTTGGCAGAGAATCGTCGCTAACAGTTACTGTTAAATTTTTTGTCACGTCTTCACTATATTCTCGAAATAGGCAAACATATTTAGCAAGATTATTTCCGGTACAAGATATAATATTAATTTTTGAAACAATTTGGCTGGTTTATCAGATACCGCCACTTATATACCCTATTTATCAATGTCAAGGGAATCAAAATTCTGCCTTAGCTTTAATTAATAATATTCTCAATAAACCGAGCAACCCGCAATGCAATAAGCCCTGCACTAAAAAAATGTAGTTGATATTATTTGTAGAAAAATAATGAAATATTAACATCATTATTCAATTCAATATTCAACTATTGTTATATAATATAGTATTACATATTGCTATCATTAGTAAATACTTTAGCGACGATTCTAGGTAGATTTTTATTATTTCGGAAATTGTCCATTTTTATACTTTTATTATCATATATATTAGTACGGTATGTACGTCAACATTTAGGTATGAAAAATTTTCAATAGAAAATACGATCTTACAAAATTACAAAAAAGATACACACAGTTAATTTGTCTTTTTAAAAATGTCAACGGAATTTTTTTTGTGCGCTTTATCTTATAGATATATTGGTGTGTATGATATTCCTTTGTGAGCTATAATATACAGAGAGAGTGCTATTTTTGAAAGCTTATCAACTTATTAAGCTTGAGTATAACTATCTAATAATAAATATAACAAATTTCGACAAAGAAGTTAGTGAGAGAAGAGAGAGCTTACTACTCCTACAAGTCAAAGTTGTTGGCGAAATAGTGATTCGGGAAATAAAAGGTAATGAATTCTATAAACTCTATAAATAACCAAAAACACAATATTCCCATGTAAATATGACCTAAATTGATTATTTCACTCTTTCAGTATATTTATGCTTTATTCGTATATAATTATTTTGTATTTGTTTGTTAGGATAAAGGTAATACATATTAGGAAGAGGAAACTGTTTAAAATTACAATTTAAAAATTTTTGAACACATTTTGTCTTGATAAAACTTGAACATGTGTTATTATTGGAGGTTATTATTTCACACTCTTGCACTCTATATCGTTTGAAATATGAAATTATGATTGCTAAAATACATCTAAAAATATCCACGCACCTATCAATCATTGCTTCAGTATAAATCATTCATTTTTTATATGGAATTGAGCAACACACAACATTATTCAGCCATGATTCTTGGCACTCATCACTAAAATTATATATTTATTATATATTTAGCAATATTGGAAGATACATACATTTTGCCATAAATCTAAAGGTTAGGTGTTGCCTCTTTATCGATTTCTTAAGACTGTGGGGATGACAAATTATTAAAACTTTTTTGCAATTAGTTACAAAATATTGCCATTTCTGCAAGATATTATTATAATATGTATATTAGTTGATCACATCAGAATGTTTACATTCAAAATGAACTATAAATGACTTCTCTATTGATTTTTTGAACAGAAAATGGCAGGTAGGTAAATTAGAGACAGACAGGCCATCAGCGGGCCATTCTGGACGTTTAGTATAATCATTCTCGTCCTCAACATTATTCTCAACATCAGAACACATAATAATAATAATAATAATAATAATAATATATCCCCTAAAACCAACTACTAATTCTATGAGCAGGAATGTCTTCGATCTCGCTTTGAAAACAAGCTGACGCACGTAATAATTGTTATCGTCCGTGTACAACAGTATTCGCACATAACCAACAAACATTGTAACGCATTATAAATGAGTCTGTCGTCTGTCTGTAGTCCTAAGAATACTAGATGCTGCGCTAACCACCACAAGGTCCACAAGACGAGCACCGGTGACACTTTATTATTAGGAAAAGTCCTGCGGGTCGCCCTAGAGGTGGTGGTGATGTTGGGCGGCCGACCTGGGCAGTGCTCGCAGACGCCCAGTGGTCCTCGGCCGCCCCCGACGACGTGGCGTGGCGGAACGCCCTCCTCTCCCCTACCTGGTGTTCCGCAGTGCGTGTAACAGCAGTCTGCGTCTCCTCTTGACGATTTGGCCCTCTGCTCGCCCGTTTCAGGAATATTTGGATCTGAAAAGTGGTACATATAATATATTAGTTGTATCAAATTTGATATTATTTTTATTCGAAAAAACAATATGCCCCAATAGAATTAAAGACAAAAATAATGTTTGCCTTGCAGTTGGTAATCGATTATAAGCCTCTAAGAAATAAAGCAAACTAATGGATAGTTTGCCTTCTGTTCGTGTTGACTTCATATTTCACAATTGGTTAGCCTCAGAATACGAGGAGCATTATAAGAATGGTACCTGAAACATATATAAGAGTAAATGAATTCAAACTACCAAAACATAAAATTTAAAATAATCATATAGTTTAATAACATCAACAACATTTTCTGTACATATTATGAACCCCTGAGGAAATGGATTCGTCTTTTTCAATGCTGTTCCATATTTAATAATTTTTAATAATTTTTTGCATTGGTTAAACAAAAATACCCTATTTTATTATTATTCTCAACAATTTTCCAGAATATACAGGGTGTTTCATAATATATGCGCTGGACTTGAGGATGTGATAGCTTGTCCAAAAATATGAAAAAAAGTTTAAATTAACTTGTCCTCTAAAATGCACCATTTTCGAGATACAGGGTGTAGAAGCATTTTCCACTAATAATAAACTAAGTTTTGAGTTAGAATTTTTTTTTTTAAAGTTATAATTGGTGAAGATTTTGAAGGAGTAGTGGTTGTTTTTCTCCCCAATTTCTACGCCAATGGAAAAAGTACGGTTTTGAGGCGGTCCTTTGAACCGCCAATGTTTTCTACACAAAAAAGCTACTGTTGGTCGTGAGCTCTAAAGTCGACCGTTTTCCTGAAAAAACATGGTCAATTTTAGCTTTTCTTACTTGTTCCAACGTTTACATAAATTTTGTTTGATTAATAAATAAAAAAAATTTATTCCAAAAAATTTAATTTTTACATTGGCCTAGAAATTGGGGAGAAAAACAACCACTACTCCTTCAAAATCTTCACCATTTATGACTTAACAAACATTTTTTCTGACTCAAAACTTAGCTTATTATGAGTGGAAAATGCTTACAAAAGCTGTTTTCTGTACTATAAACGGTTCCGGAGATGTTCACAAAAAACGATTTTTTTTCTGTTTCAATGTATCTCGAAAATGGTGCATTTTAGAGGGTAAGATTACCTTTTTTGTATATTTTTGGACGAGCTATCATATCCTCAAGTCCTGCGCATATATTATAAAACACCCTGTATATTGCCGTCTTAAAGCTGTCAAGGGAAACTTTTAATAACAAAAACGTATTGGGCATGTTTAAGGTAATTCCTATACCATTCGATGTACATTGAAACAAACCTACATTTCCCTCAAGATTTCCCTAGATACGTCATTTCTTCCCTATTACGAATCTCTTCTAATGCCAATTCAGAAAACTCCTCTTAAATTTCCCACAATATAAGTTTCAAATACTCTAGGAACCCCTCTGTACACAAACACAAACACTCACGCACTAGACTAGACCTCTTCTTCCCCAAAACATTTTCTAGCCTGTTGGCTGAATCCAAACCAATACTGCACTAATGAAAGAGAACATCACATTTATCTCAAAAATTGTGCTTATGGTAGACCAATAAGCTGATCTGTCAGCTGTGTTTGCGTATTCATCATACAACTTTGGAAAAAAATCCTCAGCCAAAACGGGATGTCATAATCCTCAAAAAAAAAATATAAACACTTTGACCAACTTTATTAGTTGGTGCAGTTGTAGTTAGATAGAAAACTTTTGACACCAACGTCAAAAGTACCACAACCAATAGAATTAGGTAATATTATTTTGTATTTTTCAGTGCACCAACTAATAAAGTCGGTCCATTTTTTTGTAAAAAAAATATTTCACACTACTATTCATCAAAATCATTCAACGTTAACCAAAAAGATACGTTGCTTATACTTATTTCAATACATCGTGGAAATACACATACATATTTTAGGCTTTACCACTCCCATAATTCGGATGTTGCCGGATATGGTCTCTCTTTAATATTGTAGTCACAATTTTTCGAAAAAAAAAAGTCCTCTCCACTCTCTTGGAAGAAGTTTTTTTGGGAAAGGAGAAGTTGAATGTCGTGTTTTTTTCAACGGGACCAACTCCCAATAGTAAGTACTCTTTCAAATGAAAAAAGTATCGTTTACGTTTACTATAAAAAAACATGTAGGTATAACTCCTCACTCCTCCGTTTGGATCGTCGGTCAATAAGGCCTGAATTCTCAACAATTTTTGTTAAATACTTTAATACGTTTGTACTTATTTCTCAAATTAGACAAACGACATCGATATTTTCATAGTAATTATCAATAATTAGGTGTTTCCATTTAACATTCTGAACAAAAATTAGTTTTGTTTTAATATTTTTCTTCTGAAGGTGCTCCCCACCAACAAATCTTGAAACTAAATTGAATTATTCTTATCTATACTTCTCTACTATTAAATATGGATACCGGCACAAGAATATTTATGGCAACGAAAAAGCCGACTCTCTGGCTAGAAAAGGCTCAGAAAGGCTTCCAATAGGCCCCGAGCCGTTCTGTGGACATGCAAAAAAACATGTCAAAATAGAAACAAAATAAATATTTCTTACCAAAAATTGGAACGTCTTTATTATTTGTTATACAGAAAAATACAAAATAACATTAATTCTATTCGTTTTGGTACTTTTGGAGATGGTGACTACAGCAACAAAATACAACGACACAGCTTCAAAATTACCAGCACCAATAGAATCAATATTATTTTGTATTTTTCAGTTCAACAAGTAATAAAGTCGCTCCAATTTTTTATAAGAAATATTTATTTCATATTATTGAGTTTAACATTAGTCATGAAAATTGTTGAACGTTCATTGATACTAAAGAAGATACGAGGGGCTTACCACTTCGTGTAATTATGGGACAGTACCCATGAAATCACCTTGAAATCACGTGTAATCACAATGTTCGTATGTATCAATGTAATCATCCTGAAGTCTTGTGAAATCATATGTAATCAGGTGTAATTATCATGCAGTCTTATGTAATTATCATGTAGTCACGATGAAATCACTTGCAATCATCTGTGTGGGTTGCCTAAGCTTTGGTACTTTTGTGGTGTTTTCGTTGGTAGTACTTACTTTCATACTGGCAAAACTAATAGTAGCGCCAAGTACATAACGTTATGTGGCGCCAAGTCGTGAATCGAGCAAGGTAAACAGAGCACTTTTCCCAAATTCGCAATTGCAAACAACATATTAACAGTACACAAGATAAAATTAGCAGGCTTATTATTATGTTATTTTATTCTGTCTTGGCTCGTTTTATGGTGTCAACAGAACACACCCGTAAAGGTGCAAATAAGGTAGGTAAAAATGTATTTTTTCTAACGTCTTTGAATTGAAGTTATATAAATATATAGTATACCTATATTCTCTCCAACATACATATCTACTCATATTGTACCTTTAAAACCTAATCTCCGGGCTAACTTACTTTAATTACCTATGTTACAATTAGTGATGAGACGGTGAGAATTTTACCATCGTGGTAACCGCCGGAATATCTTCCGGGAATACCCTGTTGAGTTCGGGAATTCCCAGTTAATACGAGCGTCAAATGGGAAGTGCTTTGGGTTAGGTAGGTAATATCTGCGAATTAAAATGCAACTCTAGATCTGTTTTATTATATGGGTTTAGGAATAAATTTTGTAAATCTGGCCCTAAGATCCTGAAAACTTAAGAAGTTTGGTCTGCGAAAGCATTTCTTTTTAAATTGTTCTAAGTGGGTAATACCAATTTTTTCACCGAGTAATATTTCAAGAGAAATTCATTCCCGTGAAAATCTATCACTAATTGAAATACAAATGGTAAAGAAGTTAAGAACGTAACATGGGATGTCCTTTCTTAAGTAATAAATAAACAATTTAATTTATGAACACATCTCATTAGTATCCCCCGTTTTAGTAAAAAAGCATGGATTTGGACAAGGATCACAACGATAAAAGCAATGAAGTCGAGAATGAAGTACTGGGTGCTCGACAGGATCCGGTTACAATGATGTGGTACATTGTAGAAAATGAAATGGGTGTGAAAATCCCAAAATACCTTAAAAATATCACACGCCTCTGCGGATTCGATACTGTGATTTCCATTCAAAAAATAGAAGATAAAAATATTGAAGAAATGCAAAGGTTTGCTAGAGAAGAAATGAGTATTTTCATACCCTCAAATGAAAATAAACAGGACTATTTTGACAAGTATTATATTTGTCCAGACAAATTTAAATTTTCTGAAGGCCATTAAATATTATTGCGTGAAGTGCAATTATTCATTAACAAAAAATTGGCTTTAGATAGAAGATACTTCGCTCTAGAATCAATCACTGAGCGAGAAAATTCTTTAATGAATAGACGTAAAATCACAAGATTCTGTACGAATCTGAATACTTCAAATTCGAAAGATACAACTTCTTCCCCTGGTGAAATTAATATAAATGCTGAACATGATAAGCTCTACAGTTCAATCAAGTTCTGGATGAAGAAACAAACAGTGGTGCGTATGCAAACCTTTCTTATTAAATTATTTGCTTCTGTATTTAACAAATTATTATAAATTAAACAAATCTATCTTTGGGTCATACATATATCAGTACAATAGGTATGATTATTTCAGATTCCGGAAAATATCTTGGAGAAATTTTTGCCTTCTTCCGTTGTAATTACTCGTAACGATGATGGTCCGAGTGACGGTCTCGATGATGGAGAAACCGAGGGAGAAACACAAGGCTGTTCTTCACAGCGTTGGGCGCGAGGTTGGGCGGCAAACATTTGTTGTCCATTTTGTAGTAATAATTATAAAACTCAAAAACACACATACGGAAACCATAATCAGAGCAGGTGGGTTAAAGCAAATTTTGAGCGTCATGTAAAAAGTCATCTATTAAATGATAAAATAACTGACAAAAAGCAAAGTACGAAACAAACCGCAATAATGACATATTTAAAACGACCCAGAAGTTCTTCGGTAACTGAAAATGGAAATGTGGACAGTACTGAAATTCACAATGTAATAAGACTTCAGGAAAATAACAGTGAATGCAGCACTGAAAATAGAATGCTAAGTATTAACTTAGATACTGAAAGCACCAAAAAGAGTAAACGTCCCAGAAATGTTAATGTTATAATTAGTGATGAGGAAGATGAAAAGTTGAATTCGGGGGAATGAATTCCTGGAACACAACAGGCGCAGGTTCCAGGAAGACAATACGCGCCAAACCAAAAGATAAAAGAACACGACTTTATAAAATTCGAAGACGATTAAACAGACGTATCACAAATTCACAAACAAGAATACCGGACTTTTTCCAAATTTTAACAGTTGTACAACGAGTTACCCGCGAAAATGCCGTTTTAAAGCAATGCGTGAATGATTTGTCGCAAACTCTGTCTTTGAGAAAAAAATGCGATATCACTAACGAAAATGAAACAGCAGTTTTATTGCAAACGTTAATTAATTCTGCAACGAAAAATGCATCTACCCATAATGGTAGCAAGAGATATACAGAACCGCTGAAACTCTTCTCGACTTACATTTTTATGTTGGGTGGAAGGTTATTATACGAAACAATGTATAAAAATCTTCCAATACCTTCTCCCACGTCTATCAGCAGATATTTAAAAGAATGCGGTCCAAAAATTATAAAAGGAGAATTGCGTATTAGGGAGTTGAAAATGCATTTAAAGGAACGAAATCTGCCAATGGTTGTATGGCTTTCTGAAGATGCCACACGGATTACTGGCAAAATACAATACGATCCCTCAACAAATCAGTTGCTAGGACCTGTATTGCCATTGGATGGACATGGCATGCCAATAAAGTTTTCATTTCCAGCTCGGTCAGCTAGGGAAATAGAAAATTGCTTTGAACAAAACAACATATCGTCACTGGTTTATGCAATTATGGCTCAGCCTATCTCTGAAAATGCACCTCCATTTTGCTTGGCAATATTCGGAACTGATAATAAATTTAGTGCCGAAAATGTCCAAAGAAGATGGAAATTTATTCAGAATGAACTGGAAAATGTCAATATATCGGTGCTAGGATTTTCGTCAGATGGCGATCCACGTTTACTGAAGGCAATGCGTCTCGAAACACAATTGGGAATCAGAGATCCTAACTCAAACTGGCCCTACTGGTTCAACATGCTTTCTTCTGAGACCAATTTTGTTCAAGACACAATACATATTGCAACAAAGCTTAGAAACAGATTTTTAAAACCATCCATTTTGTTACCTTTTGGAACTAAACTTATTTCTGTGAGTCATTTAAAGATTTTAATTGAGCTGGTTTCAAAGGATAAACATTTACTTACCTTGAGTGCCATAGAACCTAAAGACAGGATGAATTTTGAGTCGGCTAGGAAAATCTCACAGCTACATGTCCAGTCACTGTTAATTAAGCACGTTCCAGATTGTGAAGGTACGGTTTCATATTTGAAAATACTGAATTACATAATTGTTTCCTACGAAGATCCTTCTTTAACACCATTGGAGAGAATTTCAAATTTGTGGTATTGTGTTTTCCTTTTGCGAATGTGGCGCAACTGGATCAAACGAAACGACCATTATACTCTGGCAGATAACTTTTTGAGTTTAAATTGTTATACTTGCATTGAGATGAATGCCCATAGTATGATAAGTGTGGTACAGAGGATAAGAGATTTGAATAAACCGGATTTGTTCATTCCGCCACTTTTTAGCAGCCAACCGTGTGAAAGGTTTTTTAGACAAATTCGTTCGATGTCTACTACTTACTCCACAATTGTGAATTGCAGCTTATTGGAAATTATTCACAGAATTAAAAAAATTCATTTACAAAATGATATAATTACAACCAAATTGAACGAAAAAATGGAATTCCCAAGGTTAGAAAATAAAAAAAGGAACATTTTTGTACCTACTTCATTACCCAGTAATAATGAAATTACAGAAACGGTAGAATTGGCAAAGAAAAAGGCAATTCTCGATGGTGGTGCCTTTGGATTTGATCTCACCGACTTAGATTGCACACTACCTGTTTTAGACAATATACTGGCTGATCAAGTGGCTGACACTAGTAGTATAGACATTTTCCAGGAAGAAGAAGATATTCCAGTCAATCAAAAGATACAGGCCTCTTGCTCTGAAACCGAAGAAACTTTAACAGAAGAGTCTGAGGTAATAATGGTGGCAGATGTTGTTGAAGACATGTCTAAGCTGTCGTGCATATCTGAAGGCGGAATTAACTTAAAAGATTACGGTGATGTCAGCCTTGTGCTGGACGAAGCTAGTCCATTCACTGTTGTGACGGATTCAAAGGGCAGTGAAATAGTGGTTCGAAAATCATCCATCTGTTGGCTGCTGAACAAAAATTGCCATCGTTTAAGTAATGATCGGTTGCAACGCGTTATGGAAAATGAATTTCGTCCCTCTGTTAAGCGTAAACCATTTAGCGCATTTGGTACACTATTGCAACCAAGCTGCAAAATCTGCGAAGAGATTACTGTAGGCGAATGGTGTGTGTTCAAACAAGAGTATAACAATATACCCCTTTTAGGGTTAGTTTTGAGTTTTTCTTACCTCCAGGGCAGAACTGGAAAATCTAAAGAATTTTCCAAAGAAAGTGCTTTCGTAAATTGTAGCTCAAATCGAGCAATCGGTGTTTTGTGCTCATGGTATAATTTTGATAAGGTAGGGCTTGTATATCCCGCATTATTGAAAAATCACGGTTACGTCAACATCACACAATACCTGTGTACCATTTACAATCCCTTTATGAGTACAAGCACTGATAAAGAGAATAAACTCCAACTACAAAACGATATTTTAGAAAAAATTATGTCATATATTCCCCGTATTTCAATTAAAGATAACGATTATGTCATCGTTCCATTTGAAGAAAATAAGTCAGTTAAATATTACATAGGTGTTGTACTTTCTTGCGGTGAAGAAGAACACACTATACAGTTCATGAGAAAGATAAAAAAATATTTATTCCATTTTCCCAAACAAAACGATACTTGTAAAGTGATTAGTACCCATATATGCTGCAAACTATCCAACCCAAAAGTGATTCGTAATAAGTATTTATTTTCTGAATCGTTACTTGATAATTACTCATTAGAATAGTTAAAGTTAGTATTTATTCAGGTACTTCTTAATTCTTACCTATCATATAGGTAAATACTTATTTTTTGTTGTGTTTGAAATATGTATTCTACACCTTAATTATTTCTAGAATTTGAGAATTTATTTTTTGTTTATGTATGCAAATTTTATTTAAGTTGAACTGTTGTATCGGAGCAATAATGTTACTGCAACGTATATCTCGACGTATGTAATAAATCTTAAAAAAAAACTTGTTTTCATTTACCTACCTACCAATTTGTATTTCTAGATAGCATTTATGTAGATGCAAACGTATAAACAAATATTTATATTTTGGGATGAATAATATTAAATACCTCATGGCTATTGCCTGCAAAAGTAAAGGAGACGACTGTAAAACTCGAGGTAAAAGTAATACGAACGATAGGTAAGTTTCGGTGAAATGGTATTCTGGCAACATGAAATCACTTTGCAGTCATGTGTAATCGTATAATCCTACCACAACTTCATGTAATCATCATTAGTAATCTCGATTGTAATGCCATGCAGTCTCTGTAATCATGCAATCATCATGAAATCTACACGAAATCATTGTAATTATGTTAGTCATGGTATGATCAAGTGAAATCATGTAATCCTGGGACACCTTTTATGATAGTGGTAAACCCCTCGAGAAGATAGTACTTATCGTAATACTCATGTAGAGGCTTAGCTTGTACTATTTGTTATATATTATTATATATTCAGAGATCTCAAAACATCGCAGCGCAGATATAAATATTTCAGACTCTACTGCTGTGATTCTAAAATAGTAAGTCTTTTGAAAAAACAGTTTCACGATGTGAATATATTACTTTTGTTTTTTTTTAAATCAGGTTTTTTGAATTTTGACCCACAAAAACCACTCCAATCAAAAAGTGTTGAATATACCCAATGTTGTGCCTGAAATTATCTATCGGTTGTAAAAAAAACAAAAAAATCACGTAATTCGCGTTCGAGGTATTCGCAAAAAACCTGAGTCTGTAGGCAAGCCAGGAAGTAAGCAAGCAAACAAGCAAGAAAGTTAATCCGCATGATTACTCAAGAACGGAACCGAATTTCGACCAAGGATTTTTTGCTGTTGGTTGTTATCGGTTCAAGGAAGAGCCCTATTGTTTTTGGTGAAGTTTAGATACTCTGGTGTCGAGTTATGGCCGAAAAACCCTGTTTTTTAGACCATTTTTTAAGGAATCGTCGAAAATCTCAAATTTCATCTCTTTTTTGGACTAAACTAAAGTCAAAATGGTATAATTTACCTAAATGTGAAGTTGGTGCCAAAAATTGTCAAACTAACTACAACTGCACAACTTCAAAAGTAAGAGTACCAATAGAATTAATATTATTTTATATTTTTCAGTGCACCAACTAATAACGTCGTCAATTTTATGTAAGAAATATTTATAGGAATGGGTTCAGACAGCGACATTGTAAATATACGTAATTTCCTAACCCTACAACTTGGAAATACATTTTCCTCATTCCTCAAGAAATATAGAGTATCAATCAAATCCATTACTATATTTGTGTTTGCTGTCAAATATTTAATAATCTTAGCAACTATTGAGGTACAAAGCAAAAAATCATCTCATAATCGTTCAAAAAATATTTTTCTCAAAAGAAATTGAAAAATATAAATTGCGAAAATTTGTGTTGCCATCTAGTTTTGGTAGATTTGTCAAACAGAACGAGAGTGCGTGCGCATTAGATATATATATATATATACACCAGTAAAGCCGGGATTTAGTATACCGACGGCTCAGTTTTGCATAATTAAAATTATGTCGATAATTTTAATTCAAGGATAAAAAATTTGGAATTAATATTATATGCGTAATTTGAATTCAAGAATGAATAAATTCGAATTAAAATTTAGGAAATAATAATATGTAGGTAAATATTTCAGTTTGAGAATAAAAATTACACAGAAAATTTTAACTGAAGGAAAATTGAGAAATTAATATTATGTGCTTAAAAATAGTTCATGAATTCAAATTATTTACTCAATAAAGATAGTATATTATTTTAAGTTCCAAGGTATAATAAATAATCTCATTTGAAATTATTATATGAGACAATAATAATTTAATTCTGTAAATAAAATTCACAGCATGTTACAATTATTGTAATTCAACGATTTGATTGAATATACAATAATACATGAATATAGCACCATAATAATACATACAATTCTTCAAATGTTAAACAGGCTTAAAATTAATTGGGCAATTTGCAGCTTAATTATAATGATAGAATATTATATTGTAACTTATCGAAATATTAATCAATTGAGTTATTGTTTTGACAAGATATAAAAATATCATGAAACCATACCGTAAGGGTGTTTCTAATCTTTGCCGTAAGTATAAAGAAAATTATAAAATTATAATAATAGTAATAATTCGCTCATATAGATTCAGAATACAATTTATGGTAAGACATAATAATAATAATTTTTGTTATATTAACGCTAGTGATGCTGCGAGACTGGCCTTGGTCTTGCAGTCTTGGTCTTGGTCTTGCAAAATTGCAAGACCAAGACCGAGACCAAGACCGTCTATGCAAGACCAAGACCCAAAACCAAGACCAATACTGGGATGCAAGACCAATACCAAGACTAACCTGGTCTTGGTCTTGGTCTTGCTGCAAGACTTGCGAGACTTGCAAGACTCTTGCGGTTTCGTAACCAAACACCAAATTGGTAGAAACAATATTATTTTGCTCAATGATAAGTTAAGAAACGCTAATAAATAACCTAATCAAATTAATCTTTGAACTGCCTTATTATCGATCTTTATTTTAGAAATTCTAAAAATATTGAATTAAAAGTTGTTGGGTGAAAAGCGAGTTCATTTTACGCTTCTAGGATTTCCGGATTTCAAAAAATTCTGAAACACCCTATACCTATACCGTAATTTCAATCCTTCTAGGATTTCCCTTACCGAGCTGTTTTCAAAGAATCCCGACAGTTCGTTGCCAGGGGAAGGTAAACTACACGGTTTTTTATTTTTATTATTTTTTCTATCGAGCAGAATATTTTAAGCAAACGTTAAAAATCATCTACAAATCTGATATCTTTTGGAGATATTTGAAATTTTAGATTGCCCTTATTTGTTCAACTCAACTAAGATATTCACACGAATGACTTTTTAAATACATACCTAGTTTTATAAATGCGCATATTAACAAATCTCTACTTGTTTTTAATTTCCATTTTTTAGAAAAAGCTTTCTAAAAAAATTTAAGTTAGTTTATAAACCAGAAATACTTTTGATCGCTTTCAGAGATTCTTTCTATTTTATTAAAGAAAATGGTACAAAACCATTGTAGAATGAGCAAGAGAATGAGTTATGAAATAGAAGTATAAAGTAGAAGTATGTAGTAAAATGAGTGCTCAGTTGGGACGGATGATACCAAGAAAACACAAGCAGACTAAGTCGCGCTAGTAAGATACGATTCTCATATGTGAATGGTGATTATTAATTTATAAACTTAATTTATAAATTAATTACGCATCCCACTTGCCCTAACTTAATTCTACAAGCCTAGTTTTATTCTCATTACTTATTCTACAATGGTTTGGTACCATTACAATACCAGGCGTGTTTGTTCTGGAAAATGACAATTTTTTATACGGTCGATATTTATCCATTTCGAATGATAATATAATTACAGGCAATCTTATAAGATTATGAATTACGTACTTCCCATACATATGCAGGGTTCTTCTTCATTTAAATTAAGCAATTACGGTTTAGAATCGCAACAACTTTTCAGACTTATAAAATGATCAAAATTTTCGCAAGAGTCTTGCGAAGTTTTGCAAGCCTTGCAGCAAGACCAAGACCAATACCAAGACCGTATATGCAAGACCAAGACCCAAGACCAAGACTAAGGATTTGATGCAAGACCGAGACCAATACCAAGGATGCAAGACCAAGACCAATACCAAGACCATATCGGTCTTGGTCTTGCTTTGCGCATCACTAATTAACGCACTTTAAGAATATGTTGTCATTTTTTTTTTATTTCTGGAAAACACTCCCTATACAGGATATCTGTGCACGGGTCCAGTTTACAAACAACCATGGCTCTCTTTTGAATTTTAAATAGATAATTTATATTTATTTGTACTTAATGCAATCCTTGCTATTAGATAGCAAAACGGCGTTCCATACGGCTCTGATAGATAGATCACTTTTATTTTCATATAAAATTGTTTTTATATAAAATGTAGGTACAGGTAGATAATTCTCATCAATGTGATTGTTCAATCAATTTTATATAGAATAATATTGAACTTGAAAAGCGTTTAATTGATTTCAGCTACAGCCACGTAAATATTCGCTTATCGTTTTTATGGCTTTAACCGTTTGAATTTGTTGACTATAAAGGATTATAACAAAAATAATCGAGTGATCGCGCCAGAAAATTTATTGCGGCCTTCTGGAATGTAGCGTTGGCCGCTAAACAATGTCCTCTCTAAAATAGATTATGCAATAATACCGCTCATATTATTTGACCGACGAACCCCGGACGGAGGAGGTATACAATTCGACTGAACTTTTTTTTTTGGTTTGTGCGCGCTTTGTTTTATAGTAAACGTACACCGATTCTGATGATTTTTGATTCAATTGAAAGAGGAGACTTGAGAAATGGTCCCATGTTCGTAAAAACTCAAATTCGAAATCTCTTTCTCTCTGAGAGGGAGGGGGGCAAATTTTCTCAAAAATCGAAAATTCGAGATCCCACAATTAAAGATAGGACAATATCCAGAAACATTTAAATTTACTTTATTTTTATAAGGGTTATGGTTTTTGAGTTACATTCATGTTAAAATCTCAAATATGTGTATTTTCGCTATGTGGAGGGGCGATTTCTTTCGAAAACTGAAAATCTCTGGACCGACGTTATTAGTTGGTGCACTGAAAAATACCTATTGGTTCTGGTACTTCTATCTAACTGCATCTGCACAACTTCAAAAGTAACAGCACCAATATAATTAATATTATTTTTCAGTGCACCAACTAATAACGACGGTCCAATTTTTTGTAAGAAATATTTATTGATAATTCTTTTTTTATTTGAAAGATGACATTTGTGGGATGCTCCTAAATTCAAATTCTCATACAGCTCATCCGTCATAAAAAATCTTCGAATGCTATAAGTAGATATATTTTTCAAAAATGTAATCATTTTTTATATGATCTTCTAGAACATATGATTTCTTTAATTATTTGTACTTCTCGATAAATCTAACGGTTTTGTAGTTAGGGCTCTGAGAAACATGCATTTCAGAAGCAGCCTGCTTATAATTTAAAATATTTCTATAATAAAGTTGTCTAACAATATAAAAATTATAAATATGGAGTAATTGCCTTCCTATTAGTAATTGAATTCCTGAGATATGGACACTTTAAAAATCTGACACATATATTCTAGTTATATTAAACTGACGAATGCATTCTTTTAATGAATCACTCAAAGTGGTGCAGAGCTTAATAAGATGTATATTTGGTGATGAAGGTTCGAACACAAGGCGCCTGTTTTACTCGCTTTTTTAAGTTCTGTACTAACTAATGATAACATTACATATAAAAAAATCTCATACTAAATAGTGTTATTGAGTGAATAGGAATTTGTTATTTGAATTATTGAGACTATTGATTGTTTATAATTTTTTCCTAATATCCGTTTGCATTTTTTTATTGATAAAATTAACGTTATTTATCATTAAAATTTTGAGGTTGACACAAATAATCTTCTGTAGCTGACACATCGTTTTTCAAAATCTTAAGGGTTCCATCATATTGTATTGCTATTTTATTATTTTTAGTGCGTCCTAGATTGAAGTCGATCCAAGTAAAAAAAAATATAAACAAAAATTTTGCTATTTTTGCTATTGCTTGAGGCTTTCATTTTAAAGTAGGTAGTTGTTTTTCCAGCGAAATTTTAACGTCAATGAATTTCGTTTTTTTATATTTTATAGCGGTCTTTTTGCTATATTGTGTTAATGCTTTCTAAAATTTGAGGAGGGAACCGAGAAGAAGAGATTTTAGAGAAAAGTTGTGATTGAACATTGAATAAGTATTTATTAGATTTGATTAGTTTATGTGAGGTGGGATGAAATAAATTGATAAATTATTATATCTTATTATGTTGCGAGTTTTTCTTTTAATTAATTTTCTAGAGGTAGAAGATATTTTAAAGAAAGTTGTGCTTGAACATTTTTAAAGAATTGATTGCATTGCTTAGTTTAACTGATCAGAGGTAAGACTAATGTATAACTAGCGAGAAGATACATGAATATTTTTTTTAACGTTGGTTCAGTATGATTTAGTTCGCTAAACTGCGAAATACCTACAAAACGTTTTGAGCAAACGAATAGTCCCAGATCGCGTTGTGGGTATTTCATTTCGGTAAGGGACCAAATAGAAATTCCCAGAACACATCGTGAGTATTTTGATTTCTTCTGGATAAAGAGCTCGGTTAGTGGTCGGATTCGGTCATTGAGTGTAACATATATCTATAAATTCTAAGATAGTTTTTGTCCCAAATGTTATCTCTTTGCCAGGGTAGTGTGTCACAACCGAAGGTACAGCACGTATATAAGCAAGAAGGCAGAGACTGCTGGTAGTCATGTGGGCCGTGAATTATTGATTGGCGCGTAAGCCGATTCGAGGACCGCCGCCGCCGCCACCGACTGCTTCTTCTTCTCTTCCTTCTTCGCCTCGCCCGATGCTCGGGGAAAATTTTCATGCGAATGACAGTTTCGAAAGATTCAATCCAATACTACATACATACTGCGTCCATCTATACAAGGTGATACCACTTGGAAGTTCATAGACGATGGTCCATTAGATCGTTCTGAAAACATTTCTTACTCATTTGACACCTGCTGATCTAAACGATATTTTCAACTCTTTGACGTTGCCGCTTATATCCAAAAATATTAGCAACTTATATTTTTTCCAATGAGACAGTCTGTATATTATTACTTTAATAGGTTTTAGTTTTATATTGTCTTCTATTTAGTTTTGCCCAAAACTAAATTAATTATTTCTTTATTTTACTTATTATTACTTAGGTATTTTTCAGACAAATAATATCGGCATGTGGTTTATGCAATTTTATATAGAATTTAATATGTTTTTCTACTACATAATTCACAGTAAATGGGTGTTTCCTTTAACATTCTTAACAAAAACGAGTTTTAATATCTTTCGTCTGAAGGTTTACCCATTCTTGGAATTGAATCGGATTGCTCTTAATAATTTCTGATTGACTGATCTTTACCCTTTCACATAACGCTAATTTTATTGAAATGCGTTTAACCAAACCAAAATAGAAGGCTACTCTCCCCTAATCCTTTATTTGCAATCAATGGTAGATAAGTATTTAACAAAATTTTCAAAATTTACGCCTCATTCTAGATCTACTTTATTTAGGCATATTTGAGTGAGAAATGGTTCTCCAATTTCTCTTTACGGGTTACGCCCCCTAGCAGTAAATCTAGAGAATCGAAAGTTATTTCCAGGGATTTCTCTTGGTCGTTTTTACCACGGATTTTTTTGCCGGAAGTTGTCCGCTGAATACTTTTTATTTCAACAAAAAATATAATACCTAAACCTTTTATTTATTTTAATTGCAACCGAAGCTCAACCATATACAGTAATTAAATTATTATCCCTAAGATAACGTATATTAAAGCTGCAATAGTCAAGGTAATCGAATACACTTTATCGAGAGAAAATTATAGGACATGATAAAATCTAGATGTAACAGTTAATTGTTGAATGTGTTCCGATAATATTATTATTATTCTTTCAAACTAGTTGAATAAATTGCTTACCTAATTGTATCTACTACGTAAAAAATATCTTGTCAAAAAACATTTTTATAAGATTTATCCTATTCTTTGATTCTCCCATTTTTTTTTAGATAATGTGTTACTTATTTTTACATAGAATTATGTAGAATGGATAGGCTTACAAAAATTCAGAACAAAACATGTAACATGTCAAAAAAAGTGTTGAATATCTCAGTTTTGACATATGTAATCGCAAACATAATTCGTTGACTGCATATGATAGAGTTTGGCGAGCAATTAAAAAATGTATAGTAATTAGATATTATACAATTTTTTGTTGAAATAAATAAAATTCTAGTAAAAACTGATTTCGATTCATAAAAAATATATTTTGACTGGAGCACGAGCCGATGTTATTGGTAGCAGCGAGGTGGGAGCGGCGCACTGAAGGGACTTCAGGACGCCAGTATGGAAGCGGCAGATATAGCCCGGTGCCAATCTCAATTACGTCCCAATCAAAGCCCCATTAAGATTGCGCTGGCGGCAGCTTTCTCTTTCCATTCCCCCTTCATCCCCACTCCATTGCCGTTCCCCACATCTCAGATTATTGGCCAGGAATGCATACAGTAGATGCAATGCAATCTAAACAGTTTTTGTCACTCTGATTATGCTGATTTTTAGTCTATGTTAAGTCAATATTTATTTATTATTTAAGAGCAAATTTGATGTGTCCCTGGCTGAATATAATCTATAATCCTTTGTAGTCAAGAATTTACATAATGAATACATTCAGTTAGGTATAATAATTAATTTACAACTGATTACCTTAAGGTAAAGACCATTCAGAGTTCGAATCAAATATCTTGCACTCAGGGCTATTGGTTGTAAATTTTAAGGTGAAAGTCACTATGATAATTGAAGTGATGAAAATAATATCAAATAATTAATTGGAATCAATTTATTGGAACTGTTGTGTTGGAAGAACACAAAAAAATGTATGCTTTTAGTATTTGCCTCAATTGTTTGAAACGCTTTGCTAAAGTACCTATTTATTATTATACCTACTGTCAAGTTGTAGAGAAGACCTAATTGGATTCCTGGAAAAGCCGATATTTGACAGTTTTGATGAGATTCAATAATGTAATTCGATGATAAGTAATGGTAGTATTGCAAACCTATTAACTATTATGTATACTTTAGACTACATTAGTTTAGTTTTCCCATTTATTTCCAAATTAAATATCTCAATAGTATTCGACCATTGAGTAAAAAGGTTAGGTTGGGGTATTTGACATTGTCACATCGTACCTAAACATTACCTCTCCGAAGGTTCTACCAGGTTACAACTAATTTGTTTGTGGTCTCGAATACTTATCTGTTGTGATACGATTTTTTTTATTAAGATACTTCTCTATTTTCAGTTCTGGGGGTTTTCTTAGAAAACTTCAACATTCTGGTGCCATCTGTTGGACAAAATATGGACTAAATCTGATGCCGTTTCGTGATATATATTGATGAAAGCGGTGGCGGCGGTGTACGGCACTAATGAGTCAATACAAGTTTTTCTGCTGCTGCAACGAACAGAATGTTATTGTGATAGGTAATTGAAAAAGTCATGATTCACACAAAAACTATAACAAAAATTCACCTTATGGATACTGATACAGTGCTGCTACTCTGGCAACGCGAAATATGGGCAAAAGGCATGAAATTATTAATTAAATCGTCTTCTGGTAGCAAAGATTCATTTGATAAAGTAACAGATATACGAATTTGCAAAATAAATCATATCAAAATTACCCATAATGCCTTCTATAAACAAACAATTGGATTCGATCTCACAACTCAGTTTTGCAACTGCATCAAATGAATAAAGACCCATCGAGTCACAAATGCAAATCCTGAAACGGTTAACTACATTCACCGGCAACAGTCAATGTGGAGAAAGAGGAAATGAACAATAGGATGGACATTGCTTGTAACAAATAAATATATTTTTGTTCTCGTAACTGCCACGGCGCAATCAATCAATGATAAGAAGGCTGGTTCAATAGAAAAAGGTTGCGTCTGTATTCATCGACGATTTTGTGTTCTTGCAGTTTCTTGGAGTCCTTCGCAACGACTAGGTATGTGATCTGAGATGGTGCCAGGTTGTTCCAAGAGAAAAATAATATGCATTACACCTGAGTGGAATCTTCAGATTGATTATATGAGGAATTCATATATTATTTGCAAATTGAATTATTTAGAATAGTGACATAATTAAATTCTTATATTTATATCCTTCCAAAAAGATATGGCAGGCAAAGTCAGCCCAAAAACTAAAAAGAGGGAGGCCAAAGAAGAAATGGGATGATACGGCGGCGGAAATTCTGAAGAAAAGAAATAAGACATGGATAGAAGCTAAAAACATGGCGTAAGGAAGAAAAGCATGGGCAAAATTCATACAAGAGTAATACATACACCTTAACACCTTAGGGTAGATAAGGTTATTGATTGATGAGGCAATACAAAACATATATTTCTTTTATGAATACAATAGCGTGACACACTATTTAATTGAATAAGTGGATGAATAATTGAAAAAATAAATCAAGAAAATAAACATTAAACACGCAGACAATGAACAACACACTATACCAATTAATGATTAAGTGAGTTATGCACTGAAATCAGTGAATTTTATAATATGGGTTACGATCATTTCTAAAGCACAGTATATTCCGAAAGCTAAACCGTCAAAACCAACAAAATTAATAGTCGGATGTAATTTCAATCGAATAATTTACAAAAATCCTCTGGCTCTTATATGCTATTAAATACATTGAAGTGAATTTTTTTATCTAAATCTATAGCAAATTGAAATTAAGTAGGTACTATATCAAATTTCTGCTATTATGTTGACAATTGTTTTGGCGTGCATATTTAAATAATAAGGAGAATGGTGAACATAATTCTTAATCATTATTTTTCAATGTATGCAATTAATAACTATATATTAGGTAATGGGCTGGACATGCCATCGATCTAGTTATTGAGGAGATTACCTGAATGTTTACATATATTAATTTCTAATGACTCAAGTATATTCAATTTTATTAATATTTAAGTACCTACTGTTCGGTATGTAATATTTTGAAATTATTATTAAATGTGTTGTTATTGTCAATGTGATGTGATGCATAGTTTGAATTGGTCTTATTGCATATGAATTAGCTCTTATGTACATGGATAACGGGTTAAAACATTTCTGCCTGTTTGACCTACGTTAACTTTTTAGCAATCTCCACAAGTTACTTCATAAACAGCAGATTTAAAATTATCAGGAGTTTTTGTTTTATTGTTCTTGATGAATTCATCTAGTGTGTTATTACATTAAAAGGCTATTCTCAAATTATGTCTTTTCTTTAAGTGTTTTGTCACAATTTCTGTTCGACTGCCAATATATGAAAATGTACAGAACTTGTTATTTAGATCGAATATTTTATTTTAGAAATCGTTGATATCATACTATCTTGGTTTGCTATCGATATTGAAAATTGATATTGGTTAGTAATAATTGTTTTTTCTGATTTTTTCGTACTTTATGATAAAATAAAATATAGGCAACACAAACACAAAAGCAACCTCATCCCTTCAACCCAGGATTACAAAACACGGAATAAGGAAAAGTACAGTATAATAAACACAACGAAAAAAAAGTTTCACAAAGATATTACTACAGCTTAAGCCCTAAATTATTCAATAAATTACCTCTACAACTGCAAAGAATGAATTCAACAATTCAATTCAAAATGCGAGCAAAAGAGTGGATTAAAGAAACACCGAGCTTACAAACCCACGAAATAATCAATGTCGGTTATCACCACCATGCATAGATTCTGTAAGATTATGAATTTTAAATGCTCCATCCTACTCGCCCACTCCAAACTAGTTTCTATAATTTGTCAGTTTAAATTTGCCTCATAATACCTATAGATACTTTGTACATCCGCACCCACAACACATTTACCTACGATAATTAATTTTGTGTCACTTTCAAGGTTCTCCTTTAGTGATATCAGAGTTTTTTTACCTTAGTACAAACTAACCTCAGATATTAGGTGCACATGCAAACAAAAATTATTTTTTTTATCGAAAACGGTTCGTTTTACCGAAAAGACTATAGAGACCATTTTTGTTTAAAATTGATCAATATATTTATTGTTTAAAATAGTTGAAACGGTCTCACGAACGCCACTGGTAAAACAAAAAAGGATTTTTTCATTCTATAAATTTGTTTTGTTTTTAATAGTACCTACTAAGTTTGAAAGCAAAATCTAGAAGAGTTTCTTTAAAAATAAGAAAAAACGATTTTTTTTCGAAATTTCAACACCCCGTATCTCCAAAACGAAGCGTTTTCGGAAATAAGATTATATGAACTTTTTTAATTATTTTTATCTGCTAAATACGCTGTTAAAGTTTCTCCATTATAATTCGGACCACACTGTATATTCGTGAAACATGACAGAACTCACGTATTTGAGATAAAAACTGGGATAATAGAGAGCCAATGTGACAACAGTCTGTAGAATTAAGATTCAAAATTCTGAAAGCTACCATGTGAGCTGATTGGTGGAGCAAGCCCATGATATCGGTAATCGGTTAGTGGGATGCGGATAATAGTAAACTCTCATAAGAGTCACAATTTAGAATTGTTGTTCTGCTCACTCCTAACATTGTGATTTCTGTCTGCTTTATCTTACATATGTGAATTAGCTTATATGTCTCGAAATAAACAATGTAGAGGGGATAGAGGCGGTTATCGTTAACCGGGAACCGTAGATTGCGTGCCTAGTTTGATAGAAAACGGAACGGAGCAGCGTCGGTAATCGTAATCGAAAATGGTAGGTGCGATACGAACATTAGTGTACCATTAAATGCATCAATTCTACTGTAGAATATCTTCAGGATATGCGTGTATCATGAACATGAAGCCACTAATTCACCCAATAAATGTAATGATGTTTCGTAGGCGAGAAAGTCTGCTTTAGAATTATTATTGTATTTGAATTCATCTCCGTTCATCCTCAATCTGCATTCAGCCAATTATTCTAGCTTCAAGTATCGTAGAACATATTCCTAATCTGCCCTAATTTTATCTGACACACAGCTAGGTACACTTGAAGTTGCGGCGGTCGTTCATGTATTCTCTAAACTGCTCCAATGATAAATATAACTTCTCTACTACCAAAGCAACAACGTTGCTAATCGGTTTTGACATCGCAGCCTCCAACATTAGTACGTTGGCTCATCTATTTTTGTCTACTGTCAAATTTTAAATGGTCTGGCAGATCGACACAAAATGACCCACATCTCGCGGGCACGTAGTCATGAATTTTTGATGCATTAAATGGACGGCTGAACGAACGTCGGTTGTATGAGAAACGTAACCGACAAATTGATATCGTAAAGTATCAGTCTATCGAATTGAGACATTGATTGAAAAAAATGAAATGGGTGGTTTTCCGTCGGATTTGGTGACAAGAAGATCATATGACTGACTAATTATCTGAGATTTGTTAAGAATGCGAAGAAAATCTAAATTTTATTATAACACTAGAATTTATATAGGTAATAATCAGAAATGTGGTTTAATATTTTTTTAAGATGCTTACAATAATCTGATACTAGCCTTTCATTCAATATACTGGTTGTTGTTATTTCAAATTGAACGTTCATTCATTATTGGAACTTTTTTACTTCTAACAACTTTTTGATATGATTCGCCATTCTTAAGTTATTGTATTTATTGATTTTGACCCAGATACTCGCTCGAGCTCCAAGGAGACTACCCTCCCGATGGATCTTGATGAGGGACAGGAGGAAAGAGAGGAGGGGGGAACTAGAGGCTGGACTACCCAGCCCCTACACCCCAGACTACAGCACCTTCATCCCTTTCTCCAAGGTAGCGCAAGTGAACTTGCATCACGCGAAGGGAGCTTCAGCAGTGATTGCAAGGCTATTTGCGAAATCCCAACTGGATTTTGTACTGATCCAGGAACCCTGGACAGGCAAAGCAGGCCAAATTAAAGGTTTGGCATCTAAAGACTCAGAATTGATCTATGACCAGAGGCAGGAGTCCCCTCGTGCCTGTGTGATCATAAGAAACAACATTAATTACACATGTGTTTCAGAATTCATGACTCGGGACCTAGTTCCAATTCTAGTACACCTCAACACTGGGGGCATCAACCGAGACATAGTTATTGCATCTGCTTATTTTGCTGGAGACAATCCTGCAATACCTCCAGTCAAAGCTCAAGAGCTAGTGCAATACTGCAATAGCAGACAACTGCCAGTCATCATAGGCTGTGATGCCAATGCGCACAATGTTATTTGGGAAAGCACGAACAACAACCCTAGAGGTGAGTGCTTACTTGAATATCTCTTAGCTAATAATCTAGAAACCCTTAATGTGGGAACAACCCCCACTTTTGTCACGAGAGCAAGAGAAGAGGTCCTGGACGTAACAATTGCCAGCCTTACTGCCAGGAATAACGTATTTGATTGGAGAGTGATGGAGGAACCTTCTCTCTCCGATCATAGGATTATAGAGTTTATGATTGCGGGGGAAGTAACCTCACTGTCTCCAACTCGTAACCCTAGAAATACAGATTGGTCTAAATATAAGACCCTTCTGAAGCAAAACTTGGAACAGATCGAAAGTAATGGGGTCAAACACCCACACTGCGATCTGGATCAAGAGGTCGAACTGGTCAGTGTGGCGATAACGGAGGCATTCCAATCAAGTTGCCCACTCTCAAAAGCTCGACCAAGCAAGGAAGCACCTTGGTGGAACAAAAATCTGTCAAACCTCAGTTTAGAGGTCCGTCGGCTCTTCAACAGGGCTAAAAGAGACGATAATTGGCAGGGCTACACCGAGAAGCTCACAAAATACAATAAGGAGATCAGGAAGGCCAAGAGGCTTCACTTTCAAGCTTTTTGTGAAAAGATCACTTCGACTCCTACTGCAGCCAGATTGCAAAAAGTCATAGCAAAAGGGGCAATCAGCCCCTTAATGTCGATCAAGAAGCCAGACGGGTCATACACTGAGGGAGAAGAGGAGCGATCTGCTCTACTTCTCAAAACACACTTCCCAGGAAGTGAACCCCTCAGTAGTATTGACGTAGCAATCCAAACCAAGAATCCTCGCAAGGAAGATTGGAGTATTGCTAAGAAGATATTCACAAGACAAAGGTTGGAATGGGCAGTCAACACCTTTCAACCTTATAAATCGCCGGGAGTAGATGGCATATTCCCAATACTCCTACAGAAAGGAATGGAGGAGATCCTTCCCCATCTCCTGAAGATTACAAGATGCTGCCTAGCACGGGGCTTTATACCTAGCATATGGCAAAGAGCCAAAGTAATCTTCATACCGAAAATAGGGAAGAAAAATGGGACTGATCCCCGATCTTTCCGACCTATCTGTTTAACATCGTTTTTACTGAAAACGATGGAGAAAGTAGTGGATAACTACATAAGAACAGAGATTCTGAAGGACAAACCACTTCATAAATGTCAGCATGCATACAGGGCGGGGCGTTCAACAGAAACCGCGCTGTATCAGCTAACTGAGGTCATTCAGAGTTCTCTGAACAATAAAGAAATCGCAATGTGTGCCTTCCTGGACATATCTGGGGCTTTTGACAACACCACACATGTGTCAATCAGGGAGACACTCACACGGCGAGGAGTGAACAAGACCATTATCAAATGGATGTATGAGATGTTGAAGACGAGAATAGCTGAGGCCCATGTAGGTGATCATACCACCTCTGTTAAAGCTACTCGTGGAACACCTCAAGGAGGAGTAATATCTCCCCTCCTATGGAGCTTAGTAGTAGACGAGTTACTCCACAAACTCACGGAGCTTGGCTTCACATGTATAGGCTATGCCGACGACATAGTCCTAATAGTCCGAGGAAAATTCGCGAACACCCTATGCGAATTATTGCAGGAGGGCCTCAGAACTATTGAGCAATGGTGCTTGTCAGTGGGGCTTAGCATAAACCCATCCAAGACCACAATTATTCCATTTACTAGGAAAAGGAAACTTCCAGCTATGAATCCTCTCACTTTAAGTGGAGACATAATAAGCTGGAAGGCTGAAGTCAAATATCTGGGATTAACACTAGATAGCAAGCTTCTGTGGAACAAGCATATTGAGGCTACTGCTAGCAAAGCAATAAAGGCCTTAATGGCGTGCAGAAATCTGACTGGTAAGACTTGGGGATGTAACCCAAAAATACTGCGATGGATGTACGTCATGATTGTAAGACCGATAATATCATATGGGTCAATAGCCTGGCATGGCAAGGCAAGTCAGAGCAATACGAGGAAAACCCTCGATAGAATAAAAAGAATAGCCTGTGTCTGTATCACTGGAGCCATGAGAACTTGCCCGACCAGGGCACTAGAGATCATCACAGATCTCACACCTCTCCATCTAGTGATAGATAGATTGGCCCATGAGGCCATTCTAAGACTATCTAGGGAAGGTTCAGACAATGTGGGAATTCGGAATCAGAGAGCTTGGTCCTCTCTGTCCAAACACATCCCATCAGTAAACCTTCCCAGTGATGTAATGACAAAGAAAATTAGCATCGAGAGAACTTTCACCACGGTGCTAAGTAGCAGAGAAGATTGGGACAGGGGGCTCACAACCCAAGCTCTCAAAAAGAATACCATTAAATGGTACACTGATGGTTCTAAGACCACGACGGGGACAGGCGCTGGAGTGATTGGGAATCGCACCAAATGCTCACTTGCGCTAGGCCGCTGCCCAAGCGTCTTTCAAGCAGAATCAGAAATGTGACATTGCAATACATTCTGATAGTCAAGCTGCAATTAAAGCACTGAACTCTCATACCATTGAATCTAAAATGGTATGGGAGTGCCGAAGGAAGCTCAATGAGCTAGGCAAGAACAACAGGGTCTACTTAGTCTGGGTTCCCGGCCACTCGGAAATCAAAGGCAACGAGGAGGCCTACACACTTGCCAGGAAAGGAGCACAAACTCCATTTACTGGCCCAGAATCCTTCTGTGGCACAGATAAAAGCACCTACAAGAAGGAGTTTCTGGAGAGGAAAAAAACCGTAAGAGAAACACTCTTGCGGGATACCCCTGGATTGGATCATTCCAAAAAGTTTCTAAAAAACTTTGATACTGCAAGATCCAAAAGGTGTTTGGATCTCAGCAAGAACAAGCTACACCTACTCACTGGATTTCTTACAGGACACTGTCGCCTCAAGAAGCATCTAATGAGATTAGGTCTAGCAGATGATGACGAGTGCAGATTCTGCGGGGAAGAGGAGGAAACTCCGGATCACCTGGTGACGGAATGCCTCGCCATTGCTAGCCAACGCAAACAGTGCCTTGGAATTGCAACCTGCAGTAGTGAGGAAGTATCCTCCTTGAAGCCAACCCAGATACTGGAGTTCATTAGAACTCTGGAACTGGAATGCGAGTTGTATCTCAACTCAACTCAGGTAGGGGGCACAATAGACCTTATGGTCGCAGTGCAGTGTAACCCTCTCTTAAATCTAAATATAAATCTAAAATTTATTGATTTTATACTTTCATTTATGAAGGTTGAGTACTCAACTGAAGTATTTGCATGTAATCAGATCAGATATGAACATAAATAACATCAGTGAATACGTCAAGACGAGCGTTACTGTATGACAAACTTATGCATTATTTTTTAGTGTTACATGTTAGATTACATTTGAATGCTCTCGGTGAGTACCCACGCTAAGGTACTAAGATTTAACACTTATATAATTTTTTCTTCTCCAAAACATGTGGAGAGTCATCAGCTATTTATTTTTTTAGCCACTACTTGGAATAATTACCCTATATTAGATAATGCCTACATATTTTTAACATGAAACAGAAATACAGATCGCATGAGATTCTATTTTCATGGGAAAATTTGTAATTGTTCAATGCATTGGAGGCGCTGAACTGTCTCATGAGTCAAAACACCGTCAGATCTAAATGACTTGTATCTTCGACACTAATTAAACGCCATTTATGAATCCATCAACAATGGCTAGTTTTATATACAATCATCTCGTGGGATGCGATTTGCCTTTCAGGTTTTCGGCAACCACCTTAGATTTGCAAATGATTATTTTGATGAATTTTAAGCATTTTACTTTTTTATATAATAATTTTTACGGTAGAAAGAGTTTGTATAACATTTCAGTTGTTTTTTTCTCGGATATGGATGTGAAAATTAGATGATAGATTTAGATTTAGAACTAACTCTCCCTGAACTTTTTCATAGTCAGACTCTCAAAGTCTTGAAGCAGGAGAATCATATCTCCATTTAAATCATGTCAATCTCTAGAAAGATGCGTCTTTACGCAGATAGATATGCTCAAAGAGCACTTAAAGACATTGCAGATTAATGTCAGAAGTGAACGCATCTAAGTTCTATTAACAAATAAAATATAATTTTTGACTAATTACTCATCCATCTTCTTACAAGAAATACTTTATTGAAAAAATATCACTTTAATTTATGTGTGCTAAAATCCATCTAATAGAGATATTTTCTCTGCAACTTATTTTTGGTATTCCTATGAAATATGAAAGGCACATAGTGTGATTTAAATTTGATCAGAGCTTTAGTGCCTCATAAGTAGAAATGAAACGGATATCTGGTAACTATCCGGTATCTGACAAAACCGGCCCAAATTTACTATACATTTGTATTCCGGATAGTGACTCAATAATACTCGGCCGGTTACTGGATATTCAAAAACTATGACTGTTTCCAAAAATAAACTGCAAAAGGTATTTTTCCATCGGTAAATGATAAAATAGTTCATATTCATGGCGTTTTCTATTAAAAGTTGAAAAAAGTTACAAAATTGTACTTAATTATCTTCTGAGTTATAATGTCTGTGTTCCTAAAATCGATCCAGTATAGGTGCTGGTGACATCATCAACATATACCATAATAGTCTTTTCTTCCTGAATGAAACCAGGCAACTGCACCACAGAAGCTGGTTAATGAAACCGCGATAGTTGTTTTTGGTAGGTATATTTGGATTTACCACCGCAACATCAGCACTAAGCTACATACTCATCAGTACCTATACTGGAATGAATTTAGAAAAGTAGGTTGATAATAAATAGTAAATACCTAATTTAAATAATTAAAGTATTAAAGACTTTAATTAGTAACATGAATAACTGATATAGGTTATTACAAGTATAGCTTAGGCTTCGCTGGTCGCCGAATATCGGTTATCTGGCCAAACAACTATCAATTTTATCTATGCTCATAAGTAGTAGCACCTTAATAGTTTGGCCACCTATTTTTGCGCAATTATCTGTATTACAATGACAAGATAATTTAATGATTATGTTACTCATCCTGATGCTATTTGTGATGATGACAATACGTTGGTAATTAGGAGAACGGTGTCATATGTCATATACGTACGTTTATTGCTATCGAATGTAGGTATATATGCCTATAAATAACTGATTTAAATACGGATTATTTCACTAATCGATCTGACCTATTTGATAGACACTGGAAACGGAGGTATAATGAGAAATCAAAATAATTAGAAAGGTGTACATGTAACTGAAGTTTTGTAATAGAATCCACAAATGATTATTATTATAGAAAATTAGCATCAAATCATACAAATATAAATTCAGAGCACTATTTCCCATATCAATTAAGAAATCCATTTCCTTCTAATTTTTCTTAAATTCACTTGTATATTCGTTATTTTTATTTAATTTACCATTTCATGGAGTATCAGTGATAAATAGTGGATGTAGATATAGAAACAAATTTGTTGATATTTGGATTTCGATTTTGATTATCCAAAATTATTTAGTCTCCCATTTCCAAATTTTATACACTATTTATACTGCTGATGTAACAACGTCTCAAAACTCTGTCATTGCCACATTTGCAGATGATAATGTAATCTTAAGCACAGATAAAGATACACAAGTAGCTACAATAAGATTACATAACATAAACAAAACATAAACGAAACGAAACGTTGATATGTAACTTACAGTTTAAGACGTACACAAAGCTATTCCCTATACCTATTTGAATCATATTACGATACCTAGAACTAGTGAGGCTTAATATCTGGGACTTTATCTGATAGAAAATTTATCGTGAAACGAACATATAACGAAAAAACGAAAAGAAATGGTCCTTAAAATAAAGAGAATGTAGTGGTTATTTTCTAAAAAATCTTTTTAATTGTTAGAAAACAAGCTCATCTTCCCAAAGCTGTCCTTAAACCCATATGGACTTATAACAATGAACTATGGGGATGTTCAAGCAAATCAAATGTAAACATTATCCAACATTTCCAGTCAAAGGCAGAATAATAGTTATGTATCCAACCATACATTGCAGAACGAGCTCAACATCCCACTAGTAGAAGATCAACGGAAGAAAAGAGCTTAAAACACTTCGATATACAAAGCCACCCGAACAATCTTACCATAAACCTGAAGCAGCTAAGCAACTCGAAACGCCTGAAAAGAACCATGGCCCTATGAACTAAAAAACTAAACTGCCACAATGGGACTTCATCGAGGAAGATTCATGAAAATGACATATCTAATTATATTAAACGAACAATGCTTGTATATATATATATATATATATATATATATATATATATATATATATATATATATATATATATATATATAATTAAATAAATAAGGAGCTATCCGTACCAGATGACCATATAAGAATATGAAAAATAGTTTCATGCCTAGCTGGCAAATTAAACCTACATTTCGTAGGGTGCCGCAATAAGAACGAGGTTTGTCGTCTACTTATTGCGTTTGTATACGTTTTTTCCACTATACTGCTCAATCAGATTGATTACCAAACATAGCGTCAGTCTCCCAGACATATATCATGATTTCGAGGTTGTTGCCTCTCATCAGTATATCGCGGGGCGAACAGCCATCTGGTACGGATAGCTCCTCATTTATTTAATTAATTATTCACCTTTGCCGATGGTTCTTATCCACCATTATAGATGCTTAATATATCGCTCATACTTGTCTCCACCGACAGTTCTATACTGAAGATTGATACAAGTATGAGTTCCAAATGAGGATTGATTATCAAATATGGCTCTTCGCCCGCGATATACTGATGAGAGGCAACATCCTCGAAATCATGATATATGTCTGGGAGACTGATGCTATGTTTGGTAATCAATCTGATTGAGCAGTATAGTGGAAAAACGCATACAAACACAATATGTAGACGACAAACCTCGTTCTTATTGCGGCACCCTACGAAATGTAGGTTTAATTTACCAGCTAGGCATGAAACTATTTCTCACATTCACAAGAAAAATCGTTTTCAGCTATTAATATTCCCATTTTAGGAGTTTTACAGATTACATGTCAGATATCAATATGAACCCGATAATATCATAGGAAAAAATAGTCCTATGGTTAAGCTTCGGGGTATTAATCGAGAGTTCGGTTCGAATTCTGATCACCCTTGAGTTTCTTTTTTAACAAAGCCCATTTTTTAAATAAAAGATGTTAATATGAGTTTCTAATAATTTAAACGGAAATTTTCAATGAAAATTTGTACATATCTAGCATATTGCGACCCTTAAGGTACACATTAGCTATTTTAAGGAAGGGTTAGCAGATTTTGGTAAAAAATGGCAAAATGGGGTTTTCGGTGTCGAAAAATCGATTGACGATACTTTTATATTTAATCGGTGTGACCCTCGAGGTCTACACTAGCTATTTCCAGAGTTTTGGTATATTTCTCATTCATAGAATATGTGAACAATAAAAGCAGTCTTCACCGATCGCAATACATTTTAACCAGAAATATACACATTTTTTAATAAGTTTAAATATCTTAAATTCTGTTTTACCCGAGCAAAGCTCGGTCTCCAGATATTATATATTTATGTGTACCTACATATACCTTCTAATCGTTAAAATTCAAATAAAGTAAAAAAACTCTCTCTTCGTCAAGTTTTTTTTTGTAAAAAGTAATACGTAAATAAAAGAAAAAATGAAGAAAAAGGAAAATGCAATGGATATATTTCGTCATTTAGTAGTTTTGGCGTATGCCTAGCCTATCATATTTATTTACAATTCTGGCGAATTCACCCGACATATATACATATTTACAATTATGGCGAATGCGTGCATTACACCATAGACTTTATTATCTTTTCTCATTTTCTATTAACATAATCTGAGTATGTGTCTTACCCACTTTGGTAGTAGCTATATAAGAATTTTACCCAATGATTAGAATATCAGAGAATATGGAAACAATAATTTTTGATTATAATCTTTATAAAATGTGAAAGTAAGAATAAAGTATATTAGTTTTAGTAATTAATCGATTCAAAGCCCTAATATTATGTACACTTGAGATCCAACAAAATCATCTTATTACTTTGTCTGTTCTCTTTTCCAATTTAAAAAAAATCTTCATTTGGTTGCTTCCAAGACTGCTTATCAGCTCTGCACATTCAATAGAAGGAGCCCTATAAATGGATCTGGTCTAGGGTCTCTTCAAATATTTACGTGTTATCCCGTTCGATATTAATCACCCTTCACCGGTTCCATTAGTTGTTTATTAGAATGGCCATCCATTACATTGTTGGTTTCCATTTGAGGTTCATAAACGGAGAATATAGGTAAGAAAATAGGAGAACAGATAATGTAAAGATAATCAAACTTTGGACTGCAATCTAGATTTCACAAAGAAAGTCCAAGGATTACAGAAAAAGATTGGTTAGTTTGATAAAATGGGAAATGACTCAATGTACTACTCGTATATACCTATACGGTGCGGTCCATTGTTATGGAATAAATTCATTTTAGCGTTATTATGTATTTGTTTGAAAAGAACCTGAAACAAGTCGATTTTTAATCTCATTTTGACAATTGAATTTAAGAAAATCTTACCCCCTTCTTACACGCCCTCTGAATTGTGAGCACCCACTAAAAAAATAAATGAGGAGGGGGGTTGCGTGGCACCTTGTTCGAAAGAGATTTTTATTCTCTGTTCGGCAAATTTTTCAAATTTGGTGCAATCATAACAAAGAAAATTTATTTTGAAAAATTAAATTTTGATACTTTAAGTAGAATGGAGGAAATAATTAAATGTTCAAAATGTGATTACCATTCGTTTGTTGAAAATAAGCAAGGCAATCTTGGTATTCTCGTACAACATTTTGTCAATCTAGTAGATTACTGTTATTTTAATATTTGTAGGTTGCTGACAAACGTCGGTGTATTGAAAAATATTTTTGTGTGTATTTGATTTAGCTATGGCTCATTTATCCGAAACTTAAGAAATAGGCATTTTAATTATGATTGGATGCAGTAATAGAACAAGAACTCAAAAGGAAGTTTGTGAAATTTTCAATAGTAAATACCCTGATTAGTGATGCTGCGAGACTGGTCTTGGTCTTGCAGTCTTGGCCTTGGTCTTACATAATTGCAAGACCAAGACCGAGACCAAGACCGTCTATGCAAGACCAAGACCCAAGACCAAGACCAATACTGGGATGCAAGACCAATACCAAGACTAACCTGGTCTTGGTCTTGGTCTTGCTGCAAGACTTGCGAGACTTGCAATACTCTTGCAGTTCCGTAACCAAATAACAAATTGGTAGGAAACATATTTTTTTGCTCGATGATTAGATAAGAAATGCTAGTAAATAACCGAATTGATTTAATCTTTGAACTCCCTTATTATCGTTCTTTATTTTACAGATACTAAAAATATTGAATTAACTTTTAATTCAGTCTTCTAGGATTTCCAGATTTCAAAAAATTTTGAAATACCCAATAGGATTTCCAACGAGCTGTTTTCAAAGAATCCCGACAGTTCGTAGACAGGGGAAGGTAAACTATACAGTTTTTATTTTTATTATTTTTTCTATCGCGCAGAATGTTCTAAGCAAACGTTACAAATCATCTATAAATCTGATATCTTTTTGAAGACATTTATCCAGTAACCACATTTGGAGATTTTTGAAATTTTAGGTTGCCCTTATTTTAAAACTATTTTTTCGATCATGCTTATTAACTAACTTAGCTGACATATTCACAAGACTGATTTTTGAAATAGATACCTAGTTTTATAAATGCGCGTATTAACAAATCTCTACCTGTTTTTAATTTTTTTTTTTTTTTGGAAAAACCTTTGTACAAATGTTGAAGTTAATTTTATAAACCAGAAATACTTTTAATCGCTTTCACTCAATATCCACTCTGAGAGATTATTTCTATTTTATCAAAGAAAATGGTACAAAACCATTGTAGAATGAGCGAGAGAATGAGTTATGTAATAGAAGTATGTATGCATGTAGTAAAATGAGTGCTCAGTTGCGACGGATGATACCAAGAAACCACAAGTAGACTAAGTCGCGCTAGTAAGATACGATTCTCATATGTGAATGGTGATTATTAATTTATAAACTTTATTAATTAATTACGCATCTCACTTGCCCTAACTTAATTCTACGCACCTAGTTTTATTCTCATTACTTATTCTAAATTGGTTTGGTACCATCACAATACCAGGCCTGTTTGTTCTGGACAATGACAATTTTTTTATACAGTCGATATTTATCCATTTCGAATGATAATATAATTAGGTACAGGCAATCTTATATTATGAATAACATACTTCCCATACATATTGCAGGGTTCTTCTTCATTTGAATTAATTAATTACGGCTTAGAATCGCAAAAAATTTTCACACTTATAGGAAGATGAAATTTTTTGCAAGAGTCTTGCGAAGTCTTGCAAGTCTTGCAGCAAGACCAAGACCAATACCAAGACCGTATATGCAAGACCAAGACCCAAGACCAAGACTAAGGATTTGATGCAAGACCAAGACCAATACCAAGGGTGCAAGACCAAGACCAATACCAAGACCATATCGGTCTTGGTCTTGGTCTTGCTTTGCGCATCACTAACCCTGATCAACATGTCTTACAGTCTACAGTTAGCAAAATAGAAATATAATTTCATGAAACTGGACATGTGAAAATCATTCAAAAACAAGGTCGAAATGTTAAATTGGATGAGGAAAAAATTAGATGTACTGTTAGCGATTGAGGAAAACTCGCAAATGACAGTTAGGCAACTTGCCTCCGACAATGATGTAAGTATCGATATTGAAAGATTTACCTAAAGAAAAATACCATCCTTATAAAGTTTAGTTGACTCAGGAGTTACATGAGGATGATCCTGATAGAAGACAACAATTCTGTGAACTGATGATGGACAGAAGGGATACAGATTTGCAGTTCATAAACAAAATTGTGTTTTCTGATGAAGCTACTTGTCATTTAAATGAAACGGTTAATAGACAAAAATGTAGATAGTGGAGCAGAGAAAATCCTCATTGGATATGTGAGGCTCACACACAATATCCCAAAAAACTGAACGTTTGGGCTGGTGTCATTAACAACAAAATTATTCGCCCATATTGTTTTTGAAGGCACGATTCATGGTGAGGTTTATCTAGGTTTTTTGATGAACTTTCTACTGCCTACATTAAAAAGACTCTTTTGAACGAAGTTTTTTCCAATAGTTGAATAATTGGAAGACGTGGAACGATTGAATGGCCGCCTAGATCCTCCGATTTGATTCCTCTCGATTACCTCTTATGGGGTTATTTAAAATCAAAAGTATATTTCAATAGACTAGACAATGTTACAGATTTAAAATTTAGAATATCGGAATAATTTAACAACATACCTAACTCCTGAGGTCCTAGAAAATGTACGATATTTCCAAGATCGCCTTGCTTATTGTTAAGAATCTCATATAAAATTTTTGAGGAGGTGGTCATACTTCAGGGTAAGTGCAAGAAGAGGGAAATATTTTCAAACTATAAATTGTCAAATTCTGAATAGAAATCGACATGTTTCTGTTTTTTTCAAACAAATACATAATAACGCTAAAAATGAATTTATTCCGCTGTATCACCATCGACTTCTCAACCCCCAAACACTATACATACCTACTGAATCTTTTATCAGCGGAGCCATTGTTGAAATAGCTAGTGTGGACCTCGAGGGTCCACTCCGAAAACCCCCTTTTGCTAATTTTCACCAAAATCTGCTAACCCGTCCTTGAAATAGCTAATGTGTACCTTATGGGTCGCAATATATTAGCTATGTACAAATTTTCATTGAAAATTTCCGATTAAATTATTAGAAACTCATATTAACATCTTTTATTTATAGAATGGGTTTTATTAAAAAAAACTCGTGATCGGAATTCGAACAGAGGAACTCTAGATTAATACCCGGAAGCTTAACCATAGGACTATTTTTCCCTATGATGTTATCGGGTTCATATTAGTATCTCAAATATAATCTGTAGAACTCCTAAGATGAGAAAATTAATTGCTGAAAACGATTTTTCTTGTGTATGTGAATACAACCAATCGATTCAATACATTCTAGAACCCATACATATGAATTTTCATCAAAATCGGTAGACCAGATTCCGAGATAAATCTTACATATCTATACTAATATATATACGAGTAAGGACTTTTCGTATGACCATGAAAATCTCGATAACTACTTATCCGATTTCAATAATTCTTTTTTTATTGAATTTTCTACATCTGCGTGAGTGACATAGGCTATTTTTTAGGTTCTTATAGCTTTTCTATACTAATATATATAAATATATATTCTATTTTCTGTGGAATTCTTGAACCATTATATATAATTTTATTTTGGATGTATCTTGGGATATAGGTTCGGTTTGCACAAAAGGGGTCATATATTCATCGTAGCGTATATTTTAAAATTTAAGACGTTTCGCTTGGGGCTCTAAGCTTCATCAGTTAAAAAACATATTACTGCTAAAAAATATTAATAAAATAAATGAATACATATAAAATTACCTTTCGTACCTTAAACGCATATAAGAACTAGTTTATGTTAAACATAATTGACATTTTTTTATTCTATGTGGAAATCAATCATTTTTCCTTTTTTATCAGGTTTGTTAAGTATGGCATGTGTGGATTTTTATGACAGGTCTGTTTTTATGCTATATATTTTTTGAGAATTATTTCCAAAAGTCAAATATAATGACTGGTGTATTATGTTTGGTGTGTATTTTTGTGTCTGGGCTACCATCTGTTGTACGTTTATCAGGAACTCTTTTGCTATGGTGGTTGTGGTTTATTTGAAATTGTGGAATGGGAGAGGAATATTATTTAAACAAAAGTATTAATACAAACACTTTGTAAAAAAGACAGGAGATGGAGTTTCTTTTTATTAAATAATTTTGTGGTATATTTTGCTGATTCTTAATGTCAGTTTTATCATTCACTGTATTAGGGTTGAGCTTAATATGAATCATTTCAAGAAATTCTCTTTTCTTTGTGTCTTTTTCGGTTGCTAAAATTTTTATATTATTGTAGTTAAACTCGTGTTTGCTTGTTTTTTATGTTTATTAAGAGCTGTTGCAAATTTTTTTGTATATTTGTGTCCGTTTATTCTACCTTCGAGGTGTTGGGAGGTTTGTGCAATGTATACCTTGTTACAATTTTCTCCATTACACGAGATTTGGTATACTACATGTGTTTTTTTGTTGGTTGGATTATCAGTTTTTAATTTGGAGAAAGTTATTTTGCTTAGGGTATTATGACCTTTGTGTCCAATCTGAATATTGTATGGCCGCGTAATATTTGAGAGTTTTTCCGATAGTCCTTTAATGTATGGTAGTCCTATATGAAGAGATTCCGGAAGATTTGTATATATATATATATATATATATATATATATATATATATATATATATATTATATATATATATATATACGAGTAAGGACTTTTCGTATGACCACGAAAATCTCAAAAACTGCTTATCCGATTTCAATAATTCTTTTTTTATTGAGTTTTCTAAATCTGCGCGGGTGACATAGGCTATGCTTTTCTATACTAATATAAATACGAGTAAGGACTTTTCGTGTGACCACGAAAATCTCGAAAAATACTTATCCGATTTCAATAATTTCTTTTTTGTTGAATTTTCTGTATCTACGCGGGTGGCATAGCCTATATTTTATGTCCTTACAGCATTTCTAAAATAAATAAAGATTGGGACTACTTTTTAGCGGCGAAGGTAATCCCTAGCCATTGCCTAGCGACAGCGTCTATCGACAGCTGATAAAAATCGTGATTGCTATAGCAAATAATGACTGTTATTGTTATTCTTTCTTTCTTTATATCGTACTTTGTTTATTTCAATGTACTGAAGTTGAAACAAAAAATTAACTACTTGAACCATAATTTTTGCTCTATTTTTTTTGTTGAATGTTTTTTATAATGTGATATGTACGAGTCTTGACTATACCGACTGCTGCGGCAAGCCTCATAGTATTAGGTTAATACCATGATGTAAAAAGATACTATGGTTAATACAATCAACAATCCACAATCTGCCAAACTGTTTGCCCGGTAAGTGCCGGGTAAAAAAGCTGATATATATATATATATATATATATATATATATATATATATATGTATATATATATATATATATATATACAAGCATTGCTCGTTTAATATAATTAGATTTACTAGAATTGTTCATATGCGAAATCACCTGTGACGTAGATCAACTGGTTTTTATTTAATGTAACGAACTGGGCTTCGGTAATCGGTGCCATAATGGTGGGCGTGTGCGATTCGTCGGAAGGCGGAGCACCTTAGCGAGTGCGGACGTTGGTGGGACCCGGGTGGTGTGTTGCATACCGCTATTGGTATTGGTTAGCCATGCATGCCTGGGTCAAGACATATTCCCGAAGCTTCTAGTAACTTCGCGCAAGTTCGGGAGAGCTCGCTTGGCATCGGAAGATGGGTGTAGAAAATACGAGAGCCATTCTGCTTGCCTATATATTGGAGAGTGCTGCAGAGTCAGTTTGTCAGTCAGGGGCAATCGCCCGGCGCAGACGAGTAAGTCTGGGGCATTGAATATAAATTGTACATAGTTGTAAATAGTGCAGTGTAAGTAAATATAAATAGTGTTAAGTTAGATAAATAGTGAATATAAATTGTATATAGTTATGGATATTTAGTCTGTGACATAGTGTAGAAATAAATAAACTTTGAAAATAAATCCAACCCAGTTTTAATATAAATTCCCGTTACAATACGAATCGATTGAATCGATTAAATCAGTGAAATCTATTGTTATGTCAAGTATTATGTTGTTTTAAACCAATCACAATACAAGTTCGTTTTATATTTCTTTTATTATTATTTTGAAGGTGAATGTAACAGTAGCTAGAATAACCAACTGTTGGTGATTTTTAATAATGCTGAAAACCAACAGTTATTAACATTTCCTTAAAATTTTAAGTCAGTGTCCCTACCATATATATATATATATATATATTTATATTAGATAAAATGTATGGTACAAAACTGCTACCAAAGATGTACTATATTAAAAATGACAAAAGTTTTACTGTCTTATTTCTCCTTCGGCTTTTATACTGCTTATAAGGGCTTATACATCTATATATGCTGACACACTTTCTGAACTTTACATATAATGTGAACTAGTCGGAATATTTTTTTCAATATCTTGCCCCTAACTGTATTGACTCTATTATCTTCATACGTTTTTGCTAAATTGTACGTATCAAATATACATCAGGATTAAAGATACTTAATTGAAGAGTTCTGATTTTCAAAGACTTGCTGATTTTCAGTAGAAAGATGCCTATTCATTATTCTTATATTTTTATTTTCCTACGCTACTATAGTAGCTGTATAAGGAAATTATTGTAATCGTGTGAAACTTTCGGTATTGAGATTTTTACAAATGTTGACGTTTCAGAGTTTTCTAATAAACGTATTTTCAGCCATTGGTCTGTCTGTCTGTCTGTGACAGCATTATTTCGGGTACGGATCGGTGTATTTTGTTGCTTTCTTTTTTATTTTTTTTGAACCATTACCACTCGCCACTGGCCCTGAATGAGAATCCTCTATACACTGGGTGCTGAGCTACAGCCAAAAAAACGTGATTTGCTCAAGACTGTAGCGCTAAAACGGCCCTAAGGATTTTGAAAAAACTTGCCGAAAGTATTCTTCTGAGAGCCCTTTACCAACCAGATACAGCGCCATCCATATTTTCCACAACAACAATTTTCAGTTTGCCTGCGAGCGATAGGAAAGTCGTGTGAGTGAACACACCAGATTTTTAGTAAGGGAGACCGAGTCGTATTTAATACCTCTAAATAGAGACTGTTTTCAATTTATAGTAATAATATGTACAACCAGTAAACGGCCATCCTGGCTAAGCAAATATTGCTGGAAGTGCAATAAAAAATAACAAATTAGAAAATAATTCAATAATGTTAATTTACAAATTTAGGCGCACACCACAGAAAGATAACTAACTATATATAATAGACGTTTATGTTTATTGTGTAACGAACTTGGGATGTAGTCTCGGTGCCGTTCGGAATGGAGACAGTCGAGTCAGATAATGCAATCGAGTGTGTCAGTCAGATTGTGAGTCAGTCCGGGGCAGTCAGCCTAGTGCAGTGAATACGGTGGAGACCGGGAGTACGCTGCAGCTCTGTGGGTCCTTAGTATGGGGCCATAAATAAATAACGCTCGGTTGTAAATAGTGTAATTAGTAAATATAAATTATTATATATAAATATATAAATTGTACATAGTAGTCGATAGTTAGTGTAAGATATATAAATAGTGTAGTATAGGTATATAAATAGACTGTGATATAAATAAATAAAATATCGCACTGAACTGTTTGACTGCAGATTTAGTGAGGAAGTGTGTCGGGCTTCACGGTTATTTAGTAGTGACCTTAAGGCCAGTCCTGAATAATCTTCGAACGTTATCAAGAAAGAGATGGCTGTGATAACGAAGTGAAGCTCGGTGCCTTCGCAGCGCTACTGGTAGTGGAACGGATGTTGAAATAAATGCTGCTTGTTATAGCTGCTGTAGCGACGATCCTGAGCTGCTGCAAAACATAAATATGAAGAATGGAGGTAAGCAGCCCACGGTGCTGTAGATGCTACTCGTAGTTGTTTGAGGAGATGAGAGGTTCATTATGCAGAAATTTGATGACAGTATCCAGCTTCCGAAGATTATGTGGCATATGTACCTTTGACCTTAAAGAGCCTAAACGGTGTGAATAAAATCATTTTCTGACTAATCGAGAGCTACTGGGATCGGGTTGCTGGCACGTTAGAAGTCTACGACGACATCATGAAGAAGGTCCTCGACGCTGGGCATGGAACGATGGTAAGGATCTGGTGGTGCTAATGAAATCCACCAAGTGGTGTTGCATTGCCCGGTGGCGTGGCAACTTGCTGGGTATTGCTAATACTTGCCGATAATTGAGTATGGGATAGCGGAGGACTTGGAGATGCTGTGAGTGTAAGGCCAACAGTGTAGACTATCATGAAGAAGATCCTCGACGCTGGGCATGAAACGATGGTGGTGCTGATACAATACTGCAAGTGGTGCTGCATTGCCGGGTGGCGTGGCAACTTACTGGTGTGGTCATCGAGTAGAATTTAGGCATTGAGAATGAGACAATACAGTTGCTCATTCTGGGATTGGAGAATATGTTGGACTGTGAATGAACCTTGTGGTTGAGTTCAACGGGAAGCCGAGTGCCCATCAATGTCAAGGCGGAGGCCAACGGTTGGAGACGATATGCAGCTGTCGTTATTGGCACTAGTAGGTGTCAATTGTAGCCAAGAAGTCGTGTTGCCTACAAGGACAAGATGGCTGAGCCTCGGATGTTTCTGATCGGGAAGATCAGAATTAAGGATTGGGCAATGTGACAAACTTGGGATTGAGGCAGGCGCGTGAGTATGTCAGTCAGATAGTGAGTCAGTCCGGGGCAGCCAGCCCAGTGAAGTTGAGGCAGAAGGTGAGTCAGTCCCGGACAGTCAGCCCGGTGATTAATACGGTGGAGACCGGGAGTGCGGTGACATCCGGTAGTTCGGTGGGTCCTTAGAAGAGGGCCATAAATAAATAAAGCTCGGTTGTAAATAGTGTCAATAGTAAAAATAAATTGTTCATAGTCATTTGTATATGCCCGTTACAATAGTATTGTACAGCTTTCTAACAGAAGCTTACTTTGGCGCATTATATCCATATCAGATATATACAGAGGGCATCAGTACTTTTAATTATAAAACAATATTTTGGTCTTATCACTTTTTATTTGTATTAATTTAGGTAGTATTAGTATAAATTAAGAACATGGGTTCATAACTCGACAGGGGTACTAGATAGACACGTCTCCATCTCCCGGTCTACTGTCTATTGTCTATGGTCATTCTATTTGGCTATTATTCACCATTTGGGTTACAACTCTTGCACTGGCTCTTCCTGTTCATCTTTGATTGCGCCTAAATTTATTTTTTGATGTGGTTAAAATATTGCAGTCGAAAGTGGTACCTACCGAGACAGAGGAAGGTGGGTTCGCCAGCGTACTGAGGCGTAGGATGGGCCGCCTCTCCTGGCAGAATCGTCTGATCAGGCAGCAGATAGGGGCACTGTTGTTCGACGTCTTCGCAAACGCTGAGACAAGGTCGCACTCGCCTGTTGGAGCGAGAGTAATGAGGCACCAGAGAGCTGCACACCCACCGCCGGTATGCTTCCTGTAACAATTCGAGATTGTGATTAGATAATAAAAATACAGCCATTCTAACAGTTGAGTATTTCAGGAGGTTTTGGACCTAAAATTACTCTGTAACTTGATCTTTTAATTACGATGCACATCATTTCAATTTGACTATTTTTTTCTAGGTAGGTATAACCTTTAAGTAAAGGCTTATAACCTTAACTTCTTTCAATAATTTTACGAAAATATAAGTGGGGAATTGATAATGTTCGTATATTTTCCTTCTATTCCAATATATCGTAAACCGTTCATTTTAAATTTTTTTTATTATTCGAATGAAAGGTACAATAAAAATAGGAATTAAATGTTTAACTTGTAGTTCGCTAGAAAATAGGATTGTTTCTTTAACGGTTATAGTAGCTAAAGAATAAGAAATAATAGCAAGCTACATCTGTTGGATGGTAAATTATTGCTTCTATAAAGATTTACTTCTTTACTAGGGCTATCTTCAATTCTATTATTTATGCAAGATAAACAAATAGTAAATTCTAAATATTACAAAAACTCTTCCGTTGTGAACAGATAAAGTTCATAATAAATTCAAATATTCCAGATTCTACGAATCTTAACATAAAGGATTTCACAATGTGATTGTACTATAGTTATGAATATCTTTCAAAAAAATATATATAGCTATTATATAATTTGTTATAATTATTCTAGTAAAACTTGTATCATGCCAAGTTCTTAGCATATTTATCTACTTGTACTTTACATGGAAATATTTTTTGTCAGAGTTAACACTTTTTTAGACTAAGGATTTACAATACTGAATACTGTGAGCTCTGTCTTTTAAATTCCAAAAATTAGAATTCACACCATTGCGTTGATTGCAATGATCTGCCTCGGAAATATCTAAAGTTTCCGATGAGTTTGAAAAAACGTTTAAACTAAGTTTATTCTACCCTAATTATAGCATCGGTTAAGCGAGAGAGAATTTCTCGGGCTCCAAATATATATTTAAAACTTTGAAGTCATTTAAAGCAGTATTTACATGAAAGTATATCTGTCGGGATAATGAAGTTATAAAAGTATTAAAATATTCACTTCTCAAGTTATTATTCCCTTTTTCTAACTTTGAATACGTAAGAATAAACGAGAAAAAGAGCTTACTTATACTTAATATGTTGGAATTTAATGAGATGAAATACGAGTAGAATTTTGCAAAGTGAGTGAGCATTTATTCATTCAATATTGTTTATGTAGATGCGGAGGTCAACTTTGGAATAAAGCTATTTCACAGCAAATTCGCTTTGAAGAAAGCATATTTTTTGGTTAGGCAGATGCTTCAAATGGCTAAATATCTTACTCTGTTTAAACTCTGGGAATCACTCGACAAAATAAAATGGCAAAATTTACTCAGCAAACTTAATTGGTGATTGCTTTTGCAAAAAATCTTTCAAAATCGGAACCGTGGCTCTATTTATTACATTCAAACTAACTTGATTTAATTGCTATCGGTTTCAGTAGTTAAATCGGTAGTGGGTTTGGTAATGTACAGCAACGTTTCGCAATGTCAAAGCGTGTAATAATATTATTATGGTTTCTATATATTGCGTCCGGATCTGTGTATGATATAATCCATTTTTGCTAGAACATAATGAAATAAATATTTGAATGAAACTTCGATTGGAAATTCAAATGTATGGATTATGAGTGTATATAGCGAATTAGAATAATGTAAATTTGCACCCAACCACATTATCGAGTGTCGATGTGAATGTGTAATAAATTATTGATAAACAGGTAATGGTAATTTGCAATTTCGGCTAATGATAATTATGGAAAAAATTTAACAATTTTATTCTCTCATTGATATTCTTTATATTTTTATTTATTATGTTTTTTGTGGTATTACTACAAATAGGTGTAATTTTTATGCTCTTTGATAATAGCACCCTAATTGTTCTCTTAAATAGTTAATATATTTAAACTTCAATCTAAATACCATCACAAATGGTCCATTTATTTCTACAACAATAAGTTGACTCACAACAGTTCTGGTTCACTTAGATTTAACTAAATACGTCTGACATAGCTGCGGACTCAACAACTGCTAGCTTTAGATTAGTTTAGAAAAATTAACGTTTGGATAGGTTCAAATTGTTTTGTTATGTTTTCATTGATACAGTTAGGAATGGGTCAATACTGCCATAATGGCTCCATATTGCCATTAGTTGTCACTGCACTTTCACAGTGCTTTCTGGAAAGTCTGGATACTGACCTGAAAAATATAGTTTTCCAGTAGTTGATAACGTTATAACCAACAAATGATGAGTCATTTCACCATTACCCCGGCAATCAAATACTGGTGTTGTATATATTCCGCATGATTTTAACCACTATATGCTGCAGTATAGATACTTTTTTTAATTTATTTATTGTCCCTTCAACCCTTTAGGCTATTAGAGACAACTTTAAGGTTACACATATCCTAATTTTTATGCACACTTAATATAATTCATTCATTCATTGATTATATTTATATCCGTTAGAAAGTTCACAATTTTATGGGCTTCACAATTGTCACCGAGTAGTTCCTGTAATGTTGGTGGAATTCCGTGTATTTGGCGTTGGTGGTGAAATAATGGGCAGCCAAGTAGGATGTGTCTGGTTGTCAGGTTGCATTGGCATGTTCTGCAAATTGGCTCCTGTGTTCTCTTGATCAGGTGGCTATTGAGTGATACGGGTATGGCCCTGATGTAGTCTTGTAACCATGACTTGGTGTCTTCTTATTGAAGGATATTTTTTCCATGGCAGAACAGATTTTTTTTACTTCAGCAAGCTTAGACACAGAGTTATTCCACTCAGCTTGCCACGCTGAGATTATAGTTTGTTTTAGGCTTTGCTTAAGGTCTGATTTAACAAGCATTTTTATGAGTTGGTCTTCTTCATTATTTATTGCTTCCCTCGCCAGTCGATCCGCAAGGTCATTTCCTTGTATGCCCATGTGAAATGGTACCCAGAGAAAGTTGATTATTTGGTTATTATGTTGTAGTTTATTCGGTTCAAGTTTGATGAGGAGGAGGATTGGATTGGTTGGATAGAGCTGGGATAGGGAAGAAACTGCGCTGAGAGAATCGGTGATAATAACTGTTTTGCCAAGTTTTCTATTGTTGATATACTCCAATGCTTTAAGGATGGCGAATAACTCTCCAGTGAATACAGAAGCAATTTTAGGCAATCGATAGCAGGAGTTATGGTCCATGGTGGTGAACGCTGATGCGGTTCCTTCTTCGGTCTTGGAAGCGTCCGTGTATATATGGGTTGAATCTTGAAAGTCGTTCTGTAGTATATGGTTGAATGTTTGTCTTGTCATGGTGCAGTTGGTTTCATGTTTATCGAATTTCAAGAGGCTGATGTCGTATTCGGGTAATATCGTTGTCCAGGGTGGAGGGGTTGGTATGTTATTTCGGTATATTTTTGGTAAGGATGTTTGGAGCTCAGATAGATGTCTGTTCAGTCGTTCATAAAAAGGAGGATCTATCGTTCTTTTCTCGTCATATGTCTGTTTGAACCGGTTCGAAAAAACATTTCGATGTACTGGAGTTTGCTGATTCGTGGCAACAGCCGTTGCGTAATTAAGGCTTAGATATTGCCTTCTGCGATACATTGAAGGTTCCCCGGTTTCAGAAAGGAGACTGGCTGTAGGACTAGTGTAGTATGCCCCAGTCGCGATTCTGATGGCGGTGTTTTGTATGGTATCGAGATGTCGAAGTATTGTCTTTTTGGCTGATGAATAGACTACAGAACCATAGTCCAGTTTTGAACGTACCAGGGCTTTGTAAATATTCATCAAAGAAAGATAGTCTGCACCCCAATTTTTGTTTGCTAGTGTTCTCATCAAGTTTTGACAGGAAGTCTTTAAGTTTTTTTATATGAGCTTTCCAGTTCAGCTTTCGATCAAATATCATCCCAAGAAATTTAATATTCTCAACATATTTCAGCGGAGATTCGTCAAGTTTCAATTCTGAGGTTTGCATGTTATGTTTTTTAGAGAATGAAATGTATTTTTTGTAGGGAAAATTGAAGTCCTGTGCATTTTGACCAGATGCTGATGTTATCTAGTGATTTTCGCAAGTTTTCCTGAATTGAATCGATGTTTTTTCCCGTTGTGAATATGACCAGGTCATCTGCATATAGTCTCGCTTTTACTGGGTTTCTGCAGGTATCTAGTATCTGATTGATCGCAACTAGGAACAGAGTAACACTAAGAACTGATCTTTGTGTTATACCATTTTCTTGGGTTTTTCCATTAGTGCGGACTCGAAAGTAGCGCTCATTGGAGAACTTCAGCATATTTCCTCGAACTCGCCAATCATAGAGTGTTTTGATGATATCATACCACCATGTTGTATCATATGCTCAAGTTATGTCGAAGAAAACAGCTACACAGTCCTGTCTGTTTACAAACAATTCGTGAATTTCGGACTCTAGATCAATGAGATTATCAGTAGCTGACCTGTTTCTTCGAAAACCGCTTTGTTTTGGCTTCAAAAAACCATTTTTCTCTAAGTACCACATAAGTCTTTTGTTAACTATTTTTTCCAGGATTTTACAAGACATGCAGGTTAGAGAGATTGGTCGATAAGAATTTGGATCAAATTTGTTTTTCAGAGGTTTCAAAATAGGGATGATAATTGCTTCGGACCACTTTGTGGAAATCTTTTTGTAGTCCATATTAGGTTATAAATTTGGAAGTAGGTACATTTTTGCATTTTCTGGTAGTTTTTGTAGGAAAATTAGGGGTATATCATCTGGGCTTGGGCTGGTATTTTTGCTACTGTTGAGAGACTCATTGAGTTCGTCCATTGTTATTGGGAGATTTAGAGGACTTTCTTCGTGACTATCAAAGTCTATAGGAATATTTTCTTTTGCAGATTTAAAATTTCTGAAAGTCTCTGTGTAATTAGTATCGCTGGAGTGAACCTCATAGTGTTCCGCTATCTCGTCATTTGATAAAATTATTTTGTCATTTTTCGATAGAAAATGTATATGGCTCTGTGCTCTATATCCATACATTTTTTTGACCTTTTTCCAGACGATGTTCATTAGTGTCGAACTGGTAATATCTGAAACGAATTTTCTCCATGTCTCTTTCCTACTATTTTTTGTTATATATCTTACTCTGGCCCTTTGCTTCTTGAAGTCTAGGAGATTTTCCATTGTTCTAGATCTTTTCAGTTTATATAATGCTTTTTTCTTGATTTTACTGCTTCTTCACAATGTTTATTCCACCATGGTACGGGTTTATGTTTTTGAATTGGTTTTGTCTTGCCTACACATTTTTCAGCTACTCTGATAATAATATTAGTGAGTTTCTTTAGGGATTCTTCTACGTTTGTGTGTATATATATTTCGTCCATCCCTTTTATTTCTTCTCTTAGAGTGTTCATATATATTTCCCAATTGGCATGGTTAATGTTCCATTTTCTGTATGGTGTGGTAATTAGGTTGTTGCTGTGATTCTCCATAGTTATTTTGATGGGATGATGGTCGCTACTGTATAAATATGGTAACACTTCCCAGGACAATATTACCGATAGAATCGGATCGCACATTGATAAATCGATAACCGAAGAGTTTCCAGAATATGCGTTGAATCTTGTAGCATTTCCGTCATTGAGAATATTCAGAGATTATACTTTCGATTATCCGTCCTTTTGTGTTTAATCCATTAGATCCCCATATTGGATTATGTCCATTGAAATCACCTAATATTAGTCGAGGCGACGGTATTTGGTCTATTAAATTTCTTATGTCATTAATATTGATATCCCCATTAAGGGGAATATATAAGTAGCAAATATGTATTTTTTTGTGCATTTGTACAGATATCGCTACCGCTTCCAGTGTGGTAGTGGTATGTTCTGAGCTTCAAATTGGTTATGAACCTAAATGATTACTCCTCCACATGCTATATTTTGGTTAGTTCTGTTCTTATGGAAGTGGGTGTAGTTTCGTAAATGGTGTGCTTGTTCTCCTTTGAAGTGCGTTTCTTGTAGATTGATAATGGCGGGTGTTTGTTCAGCCGTTAGAAGTTTGAGCATCTCAAAATGGGTCTAAAACCCATTAATGTTCCATTGTAAGATACTGAATTCTAATAAGTGTCTTGCGACGAATCGGTTTCTATGTCCGGTTCGGCATTCAAAGTTTCCAAGGTAAGTTGTTTCTGAATTTTTTGTTTTATTTTCGTATATTTCGCCTTAATTCTGCTTGCTGTCAAATATTTTAGTAAGGATTTCAAGTAGACCCATAATATTGTTGGTGTAAGTTTTGGCAACGCTGAGTGGATCCGGGGAGCCGTGCACATTTTCAAGAAAATCCTTTGTTTGTTCAAAGTTAAGAATAAAGTTTGAGTTTTCTTCAAAGGTTGCTTTGGTGGGTAGCATCATATCTCGAATTGTATCCGTTTTTCTTTGGGAATCTGTTTTGCTTCTTTTTGGTTTATTATCAACTGGTTTCAGAAAGTGTTCTTTGGGGTCTCCTGCCGTCATTGGTGGAGGAGTAACAACTTCGGATATACTGCGTTTGGATGTTAGGGTTCCTTGTTCGATTGTTGGATTGACGATGGGGATGGTGGCTGGTTCTCTACTATTAGTTAGTATTGATGGAGATTCTAATTCTAAAGATTGATTTGCATCTAAGGTTGGAATCATTGGTTGTAAGCTTTATTTCTGTGATGCTCGAGAGTTATCGTCTACTGGAATATGGCCATGTTGTTTACAGTTAAAGCATAATTGTGTGTCAGTGGATAGAAAAATTCGATACCTATTATTACTGAAAGAAAATTAACTGATATTAATTGGGACGATTATCACTTTGAAAAAAATATTTTTTCGGAACTTTAGAAAGATACTTTTGTTTTAAATTGAATGTCGTGTACCTAGAGATGCATACGTAGGTACATATTATAACTTTGACAACTGAAATAACCTATATTTAATTTTTACTTCAAACTAACTGTGGCCTGCGATTTTGTGGGCATCAGAAAGCTTTAAGTATGTACATTAAAATCCATTCAGCAATTTCGGAAATGACCGCAAACAAACAGACAGACAAAATATTTAAAAATTGATTCGTATTCTATTACCTTTGTCTTAGCATATGTATTTCAATAAATAATTATCATATCAAGCTAAATTTTTTGTATAGAGTGATAATGTATATGACGTAAATTTTCGCGTAATAGCTTCATACAATCTGTGCGTAAAAAATGCACTAATTCAATCGTGTTAATAACCTCCTACATCCACTCTATCTAAGCTAATTTGCTTTGTAAATATCAGAAATTAATTGCAAAGTGGCAACATCATGAATTATCATAGCCAAATATATAGGTTTTTAAAATTATGTTTGACATTCGTGAATGTAACGAAATGAAATTGATTAAATTTTAGCTATACCATCGATGCAATTGTAAAATTGTTTGTTGGAGTGAAAAATTGGCGGTGGTAATACGTGTGAACTTTGCAATTTGTTGTGTTCATTTGGAGATGATAGAAATTTATTTCGTGAAAGTATTGGTATTATTCGAAAATATCAATTGGTTCTAATGGAAATAGTCATTGATTTACGAGGATTTACATTCAACTATCACTCAGCCAATGAAAGCTGTAGAGTACTATATAAATTTTCGTTACGATATGATGACAACAAGAATTTATTTCATAATTGTAGCATTGGTTAATTATTGTACCTTAATTAAAACTCAAGCTGTCAAACAGGATCATATCGTTATGTTTTGAACAAAAAAATGTTTCATCTTTTCAGCTTATTGAATAATTTTGGAAATCATTAAGATATATAAAAAAAGTAGCTAAGTGTATTGTGCGGTGATTGTTAATTTGTATAAATTATAGGTTCCTATAAGAACAATATATAATATCTTGGTACTGTAGTCGGTAAATGAGATTCATATGTATGTAGGATACTACAATAAGCATGAGTTGGAGAGGAACTTACAGCGAAGAAAAGTTTATTTGATGTTGCTAATTAATTGAGTAATACCACTCAATTAATTGGCTAAGTTTCATCTATTCTAAGACAATATTTATGATAAGAAACTAAATAAACGAGTAGTAAATGTTCAATTACATTTATGAAACTGAATATTCTTGATTCTTAGCAGAAAATAAAACAAAAACTCTTGCTTTAATTTACGTATATGTTGGTAATTAGAATCACTTTATATCTATCTACAAACTTTCAATCCAAATCAAATATTATACAGGGTGGTTCTCCATCGATCGATTTCCTGCAAACTATAAGTACAAACAATCTGAAAATATGGTAACATTTGAATCTCACTTGAGGACATACGTCTAAAATATTTTCATATTTGTCGTATTTCCGGTTATACCTAAAGTAGATGCCAATTTTGTTATTTTAAATGGAATACCGCATTCTTAGATTTCTTGTATAATTTTGAAAATGTTTATGTATAATGTCCTATAACTAGTCCAACCGTTTTCTACGTATTTCAAATTTTATGTCAAAAATCAAGCTTGCAGTCCAAAACATAATTATTAATCTTTCCTATGAAGAAGCCTTTAATATTTAATTTTGGCTGATTTTCCTGTAGAAGAAGATCTACTTTATCAGTATTCTTATGATGTTTTGGTAATAATTTATACAGAGTGATCAAACAAGAAGCTTCAAAACTAGATCCAAAAAAAGTCAAAAGTATTTTTTTTTCAAACGATTATTTTATCGTATTAAGCAGCAAAAATAAGGGGAACTTTGTATAATTTTGTCTATTAAAAAATTAGTAGTTTTTAAAATAATTGGCAATTTTCCATTTTGCTATGAAAAATGCTACACATCTTTAATGTTGTTTTAGAAGTGGGCCATGACTGTATTAGAAAATAAAAGCAAATGTCAATAACATTCATAAAAGCGTCAAAAAAGTCAACTTAATACTTTTTATTGGCAAATTTTGAGTAATTATCATGCCGAGAGAAGATGTGTAGCATTTTTACATAGAAAAATGGAAAATTGCGATTTATTTTAAAAACTACTATTTTTTGGAATAGACAACCTTTTATAAAGTTCCCTTGATTTTTGCTGCTTAATATCTACAATAAAATAATAATAAACGGGGGTTTACATTTGCAAAAAATGACTTTTGACGTTTTCTTTGGATCCAGTTTTCAAGATTCATTTTTGATCACTATGTATAAATTATTATCAAAATATCATTAGAATACTGATAAAGTAGATCTTCGTCAACAAGAAAATCAAGCAAAATTAAATATTAAAGGCTTACTCATAGGAAAGATTTATAATTAGGTATGTTTTGGACTGTAAACTAAATTTTTAACATATAATTTGAAATATGTCAAAAACAGTTAGACTTAGGTATAGAACATTATACATAAAATGTTTTGAAAATTTTACAACAAATCTAAGAATGTCGTAATATACAGGGTATTACATTAAAAAAAAACAAAGTTGGTATCTACTTCCGGTATAACCAGAAATGCGACTAACATGAAAATATTTTAGATGTATGTCCGTCAGTGACTTTAGCTTGTCACGAAATTTTCAGACTGTTTGTAGTTATCGTTTGCTTACCATCGATCGATGACTTTTCCGGAGAATCTCCCTATATAGAGATTATTGAAATTCCAAGTGTGGTGAAAAAACCTTGTAAGACTTTTAAATCGAGGAACCTTTTTGAAAACTTAATAATAATAAGGACCAAATAATATAGTCTGATGAAAATCGAGACACATCAATATAAAAATTTTTTTTTTCCTGTGAAGCATTCCAAAAATTCTTCGACGTACATAGGAAGTGGGGAGGATATAATAAACAAATTTCTGATACAAGTAGAACACACAATGTGATCTACGTCACTTCTACCAAATACATTTTCAATATCAACTTGTGCATAAGGGATCTCATACATTGTACATGTTCCTCGACTTGAGCCGGAGCCATCGATGGCTCCGCTTGAGCCCCGAAGCTAGACTTGGTTCAGGTAAAGAAAAGGTGTTGAACGTTATATTCACCCTATAAATACGTTTTGATCAATTAATTTAAAACTCTGGTTCATGAACAAGTTTCACTGTGTGTAGAACCCATGAAAAAAATACTTTTGTCAATTCTAGTGTCAATTTACAAACTGAGAAACAGTATTAGAAAAACAAAGAGAATATTCAAAAAACACAAATCTACAGAATAGTCATTGTTAACGAAAAATAACATGAGCTAACTTAGTAAACCAAAATTAGTACCCTAATAAACTTGGTTATATCATAATTGAAAAACAGATAAACCATCAAATAAATTTGTCCTCATTCATGTATGTATGTTCCTAAAATAAATATGGATTTCAGACCAGAACAAATCCCAAATCAACTGTATCTCATTCCAGCTCCTTGATTAAATTATGAATCGACGAGCGGCGTAAATCAAAAACACACACCGAGGAAATTATCCAGCACAAATTATATTCGAGTTGATAGTGGGAGGCTACAACACAATCGCGAATGTAGCTGCGATTGCGAATGCGCTCTAATATGATGGATGTTAGGTGGAACTGGCGCGGGATGGAGAGCCGCAAGAAGAGGCCGCCAGTTAGCGTTGGTGGCGCTTGTCCCCGTTGTCCTACCTACTAAACCGTTTTCACGTTGGCAACGAGCATAAGCATCATCTTGCTTTATCTGTTCAAATATAGCAGATATATTATAGCTGCATATTACAAGTGATATATCAAAACACTTGTGAAAATAAAAAAAATATTTTATACTACGATTGGCTTATTGGAAATATTTCCAGTGGATTAATGACTGACAAAATTATTCTGAATATGAACTTCTAGATGAAACTATGTTTGCTAAGGTCTTCCAAATCAAATTGTTACAATATGTGTTTTTATAAGATGATAGATAAATAGATATAAATAGATATCTATATCTAGATATATATCTAGATTGTCATGGTACAATAAAACATATCAAGCGATCCAACAAACAGTTATTCGGATTAGTCTATTGCAAATGAGAAAGATGTCTCTGCATATGTTTGCTGGAGTCAAATGTGAATTAGGTAATTGTCATGCGCTAAAACACGAATGTGTTCAGATGACCAGTTAAGTTAGCCAAGGGTCGAGGGCAGCAATAATAATCACACACAATAGCCTCTTATGTTGAAAAATTGTTAATTCTCTGAAGAAATACACCTAAACTAGTAACGAAGGCAGTAAACCTTCATGGGCATATTCACACCGATTAGCATACTTCTTGTACCAACAATTTTAAATTATATCGGATGAAAATGTTATATTTAGTCCTATTTTGATATATATAGCTAAATTATACCATTTTGATTTTAGTTTAGCCCAAAAAACTGAAGAAATTTTACGATTTTCCTTAGAAAATGGCCTAAAAAAACAGGTTTTTTCGGCCGTAACTCGACACCAGCGTTACTAAACTTCACCAAAAACTATACGGTTCTTCCTTGGGTCGATACCAACCAACAACAAACAACCCTTAGTCGAAATTCGGTTCCATTTGTGAGTTATCGTGCGGATTAACTTTATTGCTTCCTTGCTTGCTTGTTTGCTTGCTTGCCTACAGACTCATGTTTTTTGCGAATATCTCGAACGAGGATTTTTTGTTTTTTTACAAAAGATAGATAATTTTAGGCACAACATTGGGAACATTCAACACTTTTTGATTGGAGAGACTTTTGTGGTTCAAAATTTCAAAAAACTGATTGTTGAAGCTTAATGATTATTACTATTGAATTATTATAATCGGGGTAAACGTCTCCTAAGAATACTAAAGTGACGAAGAACGGAAGATATTTAAGTAATATTCAGTCGATTGCGAAGTCACAGGTCTGTGCTACTAATGAATAACTTTATTGCTTATGATTTTATATATGATAAATTGTTTGTTCTTGTAAATGTCACATAATACAAAATTTATTTGAATCAAAGTGTTATTTTTTCCGGTTCATATTCACCCTGTGTAACTATCTTTGATGATTAGCGCTCTTGCCAAATATCACCAAAATCACCTACATAGGTGAGATACATCGAATATATTATTTGGGAATGGAAAATGTATATATTTTTTTTATTACTAAACGGTGAATCACAATGAAACTTTGCTATAGCGAAGAAGGCTGAATTTTTTCATGTTTAAAACGATTATTTCAATATTTCAAAGAACATTGTCCAAATAATAAATTATCCGGGTCCACAGCAGTCATCTGCCTCCTGCTAGCTAAAGCTATTTATCCGGCCAACAGACAATTTTATCGGAATAACTGACAGCTAGCCTAATCCAAATTTTTACATGACCTACAAATATCTACTAATATTTAATATTAATATTATTATTAATATTTAATAAATGCTCAAACTAAGATTATCTTTGATTTTTCTTAGAACTGAAAAACCGTCGGTCTGTTTATTCGAATGTTTACTTGCTATAAAGTGTTTGGTCGAAAGAAATCTAGGTAACACAATCAAGTTCAATCTGTTCTGAGATGTCTGAACTATAGACGAGCCAGAATCGTTTTCCAGTGCTTGAGTCACGACGTCGAATAAGTGTTTCAATGATATGTACTCAACCTCTCTTATAGATTCAACGAAAGCCTCGCAAAACAGAAGAAACGTCTAGGGACTCATCCTTTGTAGTTTTTGAAGTTAAATAGAAGAGCAGCATAAAGATGGAGGAGTCATCCTATGGAAGATTTTCAAGTCACTAATGATGAAAAATGTTTTGGTTCGCGATCGTCTAAATACCAATAAAGTCTAATTCGGTATTAAAGAGAGACTGCAAGTATTTCTCCAAAAACAGTGACGACATCATTAGTACAAAAATGCACGAAAAGCATAAACTGCTGTAGGTCAACGCTTCTAGTCGTTTTTCACCTTCTCCTACCTAAAAATGAGGTTATTATGGAATCACTTAAAGTATGGAAACCGCCACGCCAACACGTCTCGAAATGTTATAGCTTCAAGTACAATTTGTAACAATTTATTCTTATCTGATATTTAGGCGAATTCTGTAAAAATATTTTACAAATACTCTGTATATTCGTTATTAAAAGAATTGATTAATTTTCTTAAAAAATGTTTACATCTATGACTCCAGTCGATAAACTTATAGTTGTTATTTTAAAAAAAATGTTTTATTTATGCGCAATTTTCAACAAAGTTCAGTCCAAAAATATTATTGTTTTTCCGAATTTGAATACCTTTCAAGATGAAATGACAATTGATACATTCATAAACAGAAAGAGTTAAGAGAATTATTTTGCAAATTAGTTGCCCTAAAAATTCTAGACATCAACTATATATCATTTTCACATTTCACACGTTCTGTCTACTTAGAGTTCTCTTTAGTAGCAAAAGACTCGAGTACATAGATACATCGCACAGAGAATCATCCGCAAGACAAGAGAACAGAATCTGGGTTAAAAACATCTGAATATACAAAAAGAAAAGCCTCCTACGTGGCTAAGAGGCCCGACGCGAGTTTCATCCAAGTCCTTCACGGTGGTTCATTAAGTGCGGGAAGAGTAGCTTTATTTATGGACTCAAGACTGAAACTGAAACTGGCGATATTTAGAATTGTATTTCAACGAGACAAATTTAAAAGAAAGCAGGTACATTCTTTATTCTCGATAAATGGGAGTTGTAAGGAATATTATGCTTTGTTTAGTTACAAGGAAGCTATGAATATTTAGAGATTCTTTGTACGTCATATTTATTATAAACACTATTTTTGCTTTGACATTATTAGTGATTAGACGAAAAAGATATTTAGAATCTAATGACTTAATCTCTACTAACGATAACAACTGGAGTCAATGTGAACTTTAGAAACATGTAGGTATACAGAAACCGAGACCGGCGTCTTTGATTACGGCTGTGCTATTATTTGCATCATTACACACCTACATAATTCCGAAATGTTTGGTAGCCATTCTCTATAAGTTGTTGTTGTTGCTCACTCTTGTTTTGTTCCTCTTTCTGTAGGTCTTTGTTGGATTATTGCATATGGCAGGTAATGTACCCACGTAAGAAAGTTTCAAATTGAAACATATCGCCGTTGTTACCTTTCAAGCATTGATCTTCTAGATGGTTTGGATGGTATAAATAGTTTTAAATCGAGTTTATTAAAAAAAAACTCTAAACTCATTTATTATCTAGATTTATCTGTACATCTATAAATTCTATACATTTATACATCAATACATCTATACATTTATCATCTATACATCTATACAGATATAATAAAATTGTAATAGGCCGATCCCTGTACATTGTAGATATTTAAGAAAAACTAATATGAGGGGTCTTTATTAGAGCAACAGAAGCCAGAGCAACAGTTTGTAGAATTTTTATCTGTCTGTCTATATGTTTGAACATGCGAAAACAAAACTACAGCACGGAATTAAATGCAGTTTTCTAAGCGCGAAGTTGCGGGCAAAAGCTAGTATTTATATAAAATAAAATTTTCAATTGATATAAAAAAAAAAGATTTTCAGAATACCTAATATAATAAAATGATTGAGTTTGCAAATAATATATTTCAGTTTAATCATCAATTATTATAATTACATTACAAGTCAGGTCTAATGAAATAGACATGTTGAAATCGTCCAATATAAAATAAACATGTGGTAAATAGGGTCAAATTAATTTTTGAAATGTGAGGTGTCATACATGATCATAGCTTTAGAAATGCTGACTCTACTATCGGTTATTCCCGGAGCCAAACAATAGTTGCGTGTGTTTGGGATATGTAAATGGGTCTATATAATCTCTAAATAAGCTATGATCCTTTCTCGGTAATTCGATCTATATACAAATTTATAATCGAATAAACAAATGAGGATTTGTTCAATTTAAAAAAAAACTGTCTAAAAATGATCGGAAAGTGAAACTTACTAGTTATAAGTTATAAAAATAGCAATATTTATTCAAATGGTATTTTTTATTCGACATGAATCCAATGCAAGCTTTTCATGTATGCTTCAGGTCCTCGTATTAAAGTGATTGAGCTGCACTGCCGTTCTGCCCCATCCAATAATTCCGGTATAAATAGTTTACTGTCATATACAAGTCTTACTTGGCGCAAGTTTGCGACTGAAACTATTAATACAAGTATTTTATAGTATGAGTAATTATCAATTATATAAATAAATTTTCATATAAAGAAGAATTTAACCTTAGGAAAATGTTATTATCAATAATAATAATAATTAAATATAAATTTAATCTATTATTTTATTTTTTCATATTGTCATTTTTATTTTTCCTTAAAAGAGTTCATTAAAGATTGAAAAAAGTATACTGAGTGGAAGATTTGAACATGCACCCCTAAAGCTATTCATAGTGATATGATCTTTAAACGAAGAGCCAAAACTATATACCACCCCATTTTTTTTTTTTCAGGAGTTCCACTTTCCTATCTTCGAAGATTAAGGGGGGGAATATCGGTAGAACGAAAAGCCCGAATATAAAGTGACAAGAAGAATGTCACCCTATAAAAATGTATGTTGATATGTCCAAGATCATTTAAGTGCTATACCATTAGACCGATCACCATGATAAATAAATAGTACCTTATGAAGAAATTTTTTTTGACATCAACTTTGACATAACTCGCCACTAGAGAGCGTTGCAGAGGATTATGTTTCCAAAAAGTAGATAGCTATAGATATAAATTACAGTTGAAATTAAGGAATGTATAGCATTCTGAGGGATCAAATCAGGAAGTATGAGTAGTTTAGAAATGGTCGCAAATACTAACAGAAAATCATATGTTACTCAATAAATTATTGAAATGAAAGAAAGCAGAAAAAAGTTATGTAACTAGCTAAGCTGTTAATTTTGATATTTTGAGAAGTTAAATTTGATTTGTCACATGAGATATTTTTTTTGATTTTATAACTTGCCCATAAAATCTAGTTAGGTAGATACTGCAACAACTGTGAAGTAGACGGACGGACAGACAGACACCATCTTTTAGAGGTTCTGTTTTTTTATCAAATGTATGGAACCCTAAAAATAAACTGCGCATAATCATCATCAAATTTTGTTCGAAAATTATGAGTAGCAAGTGGAAAATCTTATTAAAATCACAAAAATATAAAACAACGAGTTAGAATGTAAATAATATATTAATAATGTTATTTTTCTCGACATTATTCTTCACACAGTTTAAAATGTATATTTCAATATTAAATGATTATTTAAAGTTAATATTGCTATCGAGATACCAACAGATTATTCACATATAGTAATATTTTTGTGCGGTAAAATTTAAAAACCTGTAGGTACTGGAACTGTATCACGGATATGTGTAAGTAGGTAATCTAGAATTTTCTAAAGAGAAATAATTTTATTTTTTGTTTGGCAGTTTATCTCAATATTATAAATTGAAATCGAGTTTTATTCTTCTGTTTTCTGTGAATTGCTTAATTAATGAAAGCCGGATCAAGCCGAGAAGTTCGTAAGTAAGTAGAAACTCTGCATGAATTGCGAAACATGCTTCTTCCAATTCGATTTAGTTTTGGTGGTTTATCTTATTTGACAAAGGGATGCAACTTTAAGAAATACCAAAAGTCAAAAATACATATTTTATAATTGATCAATAAGGCAAACTTCACAAAGCTGCTAATCATGCTTCATTGTTCTGAATAATTATGTAGATTTAGATTATTAAAAAGATTTTGAATTACTTATTATTGTAATTCAATTCAATTCAATTTTTTTTATTGTTTTTAGGTGATTTTACAATTGTATATGTATATTTTATTTATTTTGTTCTCTTCTTGTCTGATAGGGGGCTTTCCCCCTTGTCAGACTGTATGTATTATTATAAGTACCTATTGAACGCACTTTCGAGGAAGGGTATGCAAGGAGGGCAAACAACTATAGGAATGTCTTCTTAAAATCTAAATTTCTAGGCAGCTATTCTAATTCGAAATTATTAGTTTGCGGTTGTAATAATTGCATTACACAAATGTTGTACACTTTATATTTCACCGCAATCCATAAAGAGTTACCAAAAACAATCATCTCTTAACTAAATTTGCACTCATATATAGATTCCGTACCATAACCATAAAAGTTGCATTTTTGCAGCAATATATTTTTATTTTTATAAAACACCGATTCTCTCGACTTTGTGCAGTCTCAGCCATTATCGATTCTCCATTTTCAGGTAAACGAACTACAAGAAACGATTGAATAATGTCTTGATCTATAAGCCTCACGTAGATCGCTTGTTTTTTGGAAGGAATCGTATATCACAAATCGCCGATACGAGATACGATACCAACCTCCTATTTTATTAATAATATTTCTGTTTACAATGTCTGTAGACTGCAGACTAAGAAATATAAATTTTATATGCAAAATCATGGTAAAAGATAAATAAAAGAAAATTTTTGGTTTTCAGCCAAATAGCTTTGCTCATATACCTTAATTATTCCAAACTTATTTTTGGCAAAGCTAGACAGATCTCAAAAATAGTGCGCCGCTGGATGTTCGCCTCACCGAATGGGGAACGTCGATAGAAATTTTATTCAATTTATTGTAGTCGGATAACACTCGGATATCTAATTAATTGAATTTTATACCATAAATGGATTTGTGGCGATCGATAGAACAGGGTGGGTACACTACTATTGCTACATCCATTTAAATTAGGTTTTAATCAAAGAGCGCAAGAAAGGCAGACCTAAACCAAATAGTTTTTGTTTTTTTCCTACTTAATGAAATCATGTTAGACGCTTAAAGTCACCTTAACTTAGGAAATAATTATTATTTTCATGAATAATTACTAAATGGTAGGATTGGATGCACTTGCGATCATGAATTTTTATCGTTGAACTGAAATTTTATTTGAATTAATAAAGACAATTTAACTTACATCGGTAACTATGGGGCAACTAGAATGGAATTGAAACTGAGATCAGATTTGAATGCCTTCATTGGATTTGGATTTGGAAATTCTTGGAAAATTTGTATCTATTAGCTTCAACTGGGATTTTATATAATAACTAGAAGAAGAATTATACATCTCCTTGATTGCTTCTAAGAATTACTTCTCTATCAATATGTAAGGAAAGTATTATAATCGTGTAAAATTGTACTTGATTAGTGGGGTATTCTGATAGATTGTATAAAACATTACTCCTAAAGCACTTTACCAACTTCAATGGGCATTTTTAAGTTAAAACACCAAAAATATGCTTGTATGAACTGTAAAATTTTATTTTTATTAATTTTCCGACTAAACAGTTTATTCTACGTCAAAATTCATTATGAGAATTTTTGATGATTTTTCTTAGCACGCTGAAAAAGGTCAACGCTCACAGGACTTGATCAGACGATTTTTTAATTCTATGGAATTTGTTTGAGGAAAGTAGGCAAGTCATGTGAGCATAGATTTTGTTTTCTTAAAGCTAGATGCTGTAGCAACATCTAACAAGAGAAAATGAAATTATATTATTAACCAAAGAGAGCGAATTCGCCTGTGAAATAGAAACCTCGTTCAAAGTACAATATTTAAGGTGCCCCCACATGTCAACAATAGAGCATTACAATCTGACAGGTGTTTTTCTAAGAAACTTGGCAATAGATCACCGCTGACGATGTCAACTTGTTGGTGAAACACATGTCAGATGAAAGTGCCTACATGATAATGAAAGTCCCCTCAAAATCTGTTCAGTCCTTTTAGAAATTACCACGGGCAAACAAACAGACAGACAAACATTTAAAAAATGCTTGTGTAATTTTTTTTGACTTGCAAATAACCTTAAAAATTATATTCTTAAATAACATACCGACACACTTCAATTAGATTTGTATATACGACTCCTGATTCGAATTCCCAAGAAAGCACTGCGCAGACTGAATTGATCAGCAGTTTATGAGTCAGCTAATATGTATTATATGATAGATTGCCTATTTCCTTTGGATTCCATTTTTTGCCACCAACACCGTATTGTGGAAAATGCATAGATAATTTCTGTAGACTATATCTTTTGAAAATAATAATTTATGTAGAATCTTACATTCATAAGATTTTAGGATTTGCACTATACCTATTGGATGGTTAGTATTATATTATTGAATATAGATATTTGATATGTCTCACAGTGCCGACAACAACTACTATCGGGGCAAATACCACCCTATCGACTGTTGACTATTGAATTAAGCTAATACGTAGCGTGATATCAACGACTGATAACGTTACACGATTATCCTATCACATATTACGTTTTCGAGGTTGACTTTAGTATTTAGCAAGGAGAAGAGCCGTATTTGATTATCAATCCTTCCCTCTTTATAATTTTAATATATTTGTTGTGTACCTATTTTATTTCGTTCCATATTGCGAATGCTCTGTAGCCGCAAACATTTAATACATATTTGCTTAATGGAAATAAATTTTATTATTCGCAACAATAGAAAAAATAATTCCCTCTATTTGATAAAACGGTATTCCTACAAATGTTAAATCAGCACCTATATCAATTAAAATGTCCTGTTTATTTATGCTGGTCGAACTTAGAGACTGTTTTCCAGTGTATCTAGCCAGTGAACCCAACCAAAAGAACTGGAATGGACGAGAAATGGGACGAACGTGTAGCCGAGGGAGTTAGATGTGTTGCAATCTAACCCATTAAAGCAAATGGGGAGAATATTTTATTATTTTATTTCATGAATGTTTATTTCTTATAAAATCTTTGTTACATTTGAAAATATAGCACATTTACAAATATTTTTATGTATATATTCATCGTCAATCAGATTTTTACAGAAAGTAAAAATACAAACTGTTGTCATTTCTTGATATTACTATGATGTATTGATTGGTCAACAAAATTGAGCCTAAAAATAAAAAACCACTTAATCATTTGTTCAAATATTATTTTTTCTGTACATATAAGAAAAAAATATTTGTGTTAAACACAAGAAATTCCATTGTATGTTTGCTTTTTTATTATTTTTTATGGCATTTCGCGCGTTTTTTATAGTAAACGTACTCCGTTTTAGACGTTTTTTATTTCATTTGAAAGAGTGGAGTTGAGAAATGGTATTTAGAAAACTCAAATCCAAAATTTCCTTCCTTCCAAAAACCACCCCAAGGGGTGGAGGGGGCAATTTTTCTCGAAAATTGAAAATCTGAAAAAAGATGAGACCACATACGGAAAGCTTAAATTCAACATTTTTTCAAAAGAGTTACGGTTTCCGAGTTTCACAACGGTAAAGTCTGAAATATATGATATGCCTATTTCCGCGTGGACAGCGTGGAAGAGTATTTTTTTCAAAAAATTGAAAATATAAGACGGCCAAATTAAAAAAAAAGATTATATGTAGCAACATTTAAATGGAGCTTTCGAGTTATAGCAGTAAAGTCAGAAATATGTAGGTATATTTTCGCCGCGATTTTTTGATATCTCTGAATAATAAATAACAAGTAAAAGCTAAGCCTATATCTTCTTGGGTATTAGTCAACGTTCAACAATTTTCATAACTAATATTACACTAAAAAATGTGATATAAATATTAGAATGTTTTTGGTCCGTACATTTGTCATTGAAATCGTGGTTATACGGAGTCGGCACAGTAGCGATCTGTCACGCTGTTATGTTTATTAAGCATAACGGACGTGGTTAATTACGAAGGATCTATCTTTATATAGAGTGCTTATCGTTATTTGACAATTTTGACATCGACATTTTTCTTTTGTGATCAATTTTTTGAACTTTTCGGTAAATTTTAAGTGATTTTCTTACATGTTAGTGGAATATTTCTAGTATAAACCTAGGTACGCATCTTGTGGATTATTTGAAGCTTGTTAAGATCAAAAAAAACTCTTTTACAATTGTGACAGTTACTTGTGCGACCAAAAACTGTGATTTGAGAAGAAAGTTATGATTATTATCCACAAAGTTAACCACAACTATAACGAAATTGACGTTTAAAGTGACTGACCAAAAACACTATTAATTCTATTGGTGCTGGTAATTTTAAAGTTGTGTTGTTGTAGTTTGTTGTTGTCGTCTCTGTAAATTTAGTCTAGGAAAATATCATACGGTAAACTTAAGCTTAATATTTTAAATAGTTTTATTTAAAAAATATTAGATAAACGCTTGAAATTTTAAATTATTGAAATCAAATACCAAAATATGCCAATAACTTCTACAGTACAAACAGGGATCCAACAAAAATTGCTCGTTTTCTTTCTCTTACAATCGCGGAGACACATTTGCGCATTCCATTTCTTTGGGGTGAGTTCTATGGTCTATACGGTTGGAGCTGATGAACGCGGCTGTTGGTTGCCATGGGGGGCGGGTAGTCACCGAAAAATATGGCAGTCACGGGACCCGTAAAAAAGTGCGTCGCTGCTATACCGGGACCCAGTTTTGGACGAACATCGATCCGGTGCACAGCTGGTGCTGCTGGGGCGGCGGCCCCACTTCGCCATTTCCTGCTCCCGATGGCCGCCTCCATCACACTACAGTTGTCGTTGTCTTTCTACTCATTCAGAAGATGAGAGCCAGCGTCGCCCATTCGGGGTGCGATGACCCCTACCAGAACATTCTCAAGGAGCCAATGGTCTTTGATTTTATATTTTCTGGCTTTTTCGTTAATATACCTTTGAAAGGGCCGTATTTTAACAATGTATGTAATTTACTACGTCTATTCATAGAAATTATTACTTCAATTTCATTGAGTTTTGATAGGATCACCAGATATTTAACTTTCGATTCTTATACCTATTAGTTGGCATCAAAAACCGCTATGAGCCGTATTTAACATAATCTTTTAGTTAAATAAGCTGTTTTAAAATTTTATAAAATATTTTTTGAAGATGTTGCTTTGAAATTCGTGTTCAACATTCGTCTCTTAGCACTTAGAAACCTAATATATGTCATAATTTCAAAACGATGTTCAAACGTTGAAGACAGAAACGCTTTTACATAGATTTTTATTGTTGAAAACGTCAGTATCTGGTTTTCATAATCAAATTTTAGTAGCTACTAAACTAGAATAGTGTAAAGTAGTTATTATAGTAGCTATGACTGTTGGTGCGATGCTAGATTAGTTGTTATTAAGTTTTGGTTATGCTTACGGCTGACCTTATTATAGTTTGTAGTATATTCAATTTCAAATATCTCATTTCTTGGATATCTTGTTAATCTTTTAATCTGAAGGGTATGAGAAATCTACTATTTTTATTAGGTCTACTATTGTGTAAATATTCAGTAAAATTGATTGGCATATTGGATTTAAAATGCAAGCAACGTCTAAACGATATGCAACATAATTATTTTGGTCACGTTTTTCCCGTTTTCCGATGGATAATCATTTGATGCTCAATAAGGATATTCGATTTAATTTTCTCTTGAACAGCACTAGGGTTGTATCGTTTAATTGGGTAACATTATATTTGATCGTCTTTTGAAGTTAATAATTTCGTCAGTGTATGGAATAAGCTAGCTATCTTTAACAATTTGCATATATGACTTTTATAGTTCATTCTCTCAATAAAAACAGAAAATTAATAGAAAATATCGGGTAGATGCAAGTTGATCCGTTAAGTTTATTTTAGGTTAGGTTAGCTTAGGTTAGGTTAAGTTAGGTATCAAATGTGCATTCAACTTTGTAAGTCACATTGTCACATTTGCTGTTACTTAAACATAGGTTCCTAAGGAAAACTTAAAAGAATATTCTGAATTGAACTCTAGAGAGAAAATTAAAAATTGCTAATGTCATTATAGTCATGTTGAGATTAAAATGCTCATGTAAGACGAATACTTATGTACCTACTTCTAAATCTAATTATTTATATTCTTTCTGTAGGTATTTGGTAATCATCATACAGAATACTGAAAATACTTGGAAGATAGAAACACTCATTATAGAGTATATATTTTAAATCAACTTGTGGATACAAATTCTGGAATCAAGTCTAGAGATTGATCAGCTGAAAGATTCAGAGCTCTACAAGCAAATAAAAATAGTTTTATTTGTTACTGTAAGCCTCCCACAAATGTTTAAAGGTTGGATTTTAAAACGTTGAAGTTAATAAATACTAGATTACTGATAGTCCACTATAAATATTTATGAAACGCGTATTGGGTTAATTCTAGGATTAAGAATGGAATATTTCTATCGTAAATATTTGCAACTGAAATGTAACAAAATTTTATATATTTTCAATCGACTTTTGATGTAGTAAGCAAATAGACGATTCCATGTATATATATTCGGCTAAATAGGTACCTAGACACATACTAGTTTACTGATAAGGTAGTTCTGGAGTTTTTTTTGTAATAATCCAGATCCTATCTATTGATAAGTTCAACCGTAATTTTTTAAACAACTGTAAAGTTTAAATATAGGAGATGGTACATGAATTATCTCTCGAATTCGAGACTAAATTAAAAAACTGAATAAAAATCAAGGTGTTTTCATTTAAAAAAAAGTAATCTCATAGTCGTGAATTATTTTGGGGCTACCTGGTAAACAAGAATTATCATAAAAACCGACGGGTCCGAGCGTTTCTTCAAAAAGCTTTTGATTCATTTGAAAGAGAAGTCCCATATTCATAAAATCACAAATCCATCCGAAATCTCCTTCCCTCCGAAAACCGCGCCCAAAGTTGTGGAAGGTGCAAATTTTCTCGAAAATTGAAAATCTGAGGTGGTATAATTAAAGATAGGACAATATCTGGAAACGTTTAAATTGAACACTTTTTCAAAAGAGTTACGGTTTTCGATCTAGAGGCATGTTAAATTCTTAAATATGTGTAGTTTTGAGGAGAGGGCAATTTCTTTCGAAAATTTAAAATCTGTTGATACTACATGAAAGGCCTAATCATTTGTAGGAACATTTATAATTAACGTTTTTTCCTTAGAGTTTTCGAGTTACAGCGGAGGTAAAATGGTAACATCTAAAATACTTATGCGTGTTTCCGCAGCGATGTTTTGAGATCGTAATAATAACAACTACAAGCAAAGAATATACGTGGATAATAATATGGATAAGTACTAATCACCATTCGTATTAGTGAAAGTTACGCTCAAGTGTGAAATAAATGTTTTTTACAAAACAAATGGACCGATGTTATTAGTTGGTGCAATGAAAAATACGAAATAATATTAATTCTATTGGTGCTGGTACTTGTGAAGTTGGGGCCAAAAGTTAGCAATCTAACTGCAACTGCACAACTTTAGAAGTAACAGCAACAATAGAATAAATATTATTTTGTATTTTTCAGTGTACCAACTAATAACGTCGATCCAATTTTTTGTAGAATATTTTTATTCCTGTAACTATTGTATTTTATGTGAATAGAATGGAATTTGAAGCAAGAATAATTATAGTTTTTGAGTTATGAGCTATCAGTCATTATTAGGAACAATAATTCATTCTATTTTTCTTTTCTGGTTACAAAAGCAGCAAAATCATTTCTCGAGCTTGTTGACTGCAATATTTGGCTTCAGAAATGCCCATAGATAAATATTCCATCTCTAAAAATCAGTAGAGCTTTCTGGCTTCTCTAATTACGTCTCTTGTGCATATTTTACGAGGAGCCCATATTAATTCAACAGACTCGAAGATTTTCAATGTTCTGCTGCTTAGTTACATGGGCGCTTGACAGTTGCATTTCCAAGTTTGCGATTTAATATTAAACTGCGAAGTAGTGACTAATCTTTGCCGTCGTAGATATTCGTCGGCCTTGGTATCGATTGTGTCAAATATTAATGTGTTTCATTTTGGTAAGGGAGAACGCCGAGAGTGGGGTGGTGGAGTTGAGGAGGTGCTTAAGTGATTAGAGATAATTTTAATTCGCTTGTTATTAGCTTCGGTGATGTCGTTGTTATATATTTCACAACCCTTTCAATTCGATGATAATTATTTGGAATTAATATACCTACTATATCGATAATTACTGATGATAGATGATTGGTTTATGCAGTTATTTGTGTATTTCTGTAAATCCAACTAGCGTACCGTTTGATGGATTCTCGTTTGCAAATCTATACTTTTATGTTTACATAAACAAGAGCAACGAGTGTTTTTCCCTACCAAAGCAAAGGTACCTAGACTAAAAAGAAGCAAACCTCGTCAAAAACCTGAATATCATGGTATGAACCAAAGTATGAAGATGAGTCATAAAACAGAAGATCTGCAAGGACTTGCTTTACCTTAGAGAACTTAGTGTAAATTTATCAAAAAATCTTCATTCTTTTGGTTTTAAGGGGAGTATCGGTGACCTATACGACAAAAGGAGGTGCCACCAAGTATCGTTCCAGGAGCGGTACAAAAAAGCTCAAATCTGTATTTATATATTGTGAGAGTGTAAAGTTCTTTTGTTCAGGTAAAGGTCGTAGCTTTTGACAATCCGATGAACCGCGTGATTGGCTTATGATCGAGCTCTTGGGAGATAAAATAAGAAAGGAAGAAATTAACAAATATTTGCATAGTGCAGTAGAAAATATTGAAGTTGCGAAATAATTAACCATATTTTCATTAGAACCACACTTCGACTTATGTTACTATCTTTTAAATAGTCTATACTTACCATCTTATAGACTTTGAAAAATATATACATATTTATATAATTAGGTAGATACTCATATTTCATATTTTCCGTAAGTATTGAATATCAGATCTATAACAATCTATCTTTAGTCACTAGAATACTTCATTTTTACTTGATACAGTACACATTCTGTCACCATGATTAAGTATAGTTCGTCCTAACTCAGATTCACAATTCCAATTGCGCATAGATCATATCTATTTTAGGATATGATAGGAAGTTTGCGAAAAAACAAACATGCATTTATTGAATGTAAAACCCTGTATACCTTATGTAAGAAGATCATCTAAGATGACTAGCTTTTTGTCATAAAGTACAGCAGCAAATCAAAAGATAATCGTCCTAGATATTTTCGTGGTACAATTCTTGAAGAAGTTGAATGTGGTAATAGTGAAATTTTTGTTTATTGTTTGTCAAAGCAATTACAACAGGGTTTTTAATCTACGCATATCCGTCATTTAAAATTAAATTGAGTCAGTTTTCTTGAATTTTTCATATTTTTTCATATTTCATCAAATCATTCCATAAGTCTTTCAAAAATGCTTCTGTGTGTTTGTCTTCTATCAAGCTGTTTCTCTTGATAAATTCCTGTTGCTATAAACAGTTTTTTTGTCGCTCCGAACACATACACACACCTAAATCATATTGATCATTTCTTACTTGCTTCTTGCTTCATTCCGATTTAAATAAAAGTCCCTGGATCCTGGATATAATTATAGAATAGTTCCAATGTTCAGGTAAATAGCACATAAACAATTTTTAAAAACATGTCTATAATAAGATGACTTCAACTAACATAGAATTTTCTATGAAATTAATGGTAAGACGAAGAGTATTCCAGAAACAACATAATAAATAGTTTGTTCTGTTTAGGAAAACCAAGTTTGATTAGTTCCAAAATGTATATGCAAAATTTATATCAACCTATTCAACTTGAACACACTGTTAGACCACCCTGTATAAAATGAAACCTCAAAAATATCAATAATACCGTCACACCATCTGGAAAAAAGAATATTACTCACCTTCATACCATCGTTTGTTTAGAAAGCTGCTGTAAAATGTTCAACAAACATTGCAGAAGTCCATTCAATAGATAACACTAAAGAGGCAACATCCGAGGTATAATAGCATCCATCAAGTAATACTGGAGTGAATACGTCAATTTCTCAAAGGCATGTGCAATGTGCATCTTCTCTTCTCAATAGAGTCCCAAACACTGGGATATCTTTCTATTTTCTGCACTTCTGTACCGAAACTCAGGGATTTGGAAATGCTCGAGTAAATATTCAAGGATTTCATCGAGTAACGTGGGCTCTTGTATTTTTCTTCTTAAGAGTATATATGTATGTAAATTGTCTGCCAGTATTTTGTTGAATGGTATAACGAGGTTGCGAGAAAAACGTGAAATTGATTGATGAGAGAATCGTGAAAAGCTCCCGCTAGTTTCAACGACTTGTTGTCGACTCAGTTTAATATTTTTTTCTTTTGAAGAAGTGCTGAGAAACTCTTCTGAACAAGGCAAATGATGTCTGCCTGAGAAACTATCGCACAACTAATAGATACCCAGTAAAAAGTTATTGTTCGATTTTATGAAATTCTAATGTTGATATTTTTCCATATTTCATCGTATCCAGAAGGTTTATAGGAGCAAACAATTACTTGCAAGTTTATGTGTTTACGGTTAATTTTAGTTTTGAATATCTCGATAACGAATAATGATAAACGGCCGACTGGTTTCACTCAGGGTTGTAACTTTCTAACTAGATATATAACTAAACAGTAGCTTCAACCAAATATATGAAGCGGTTTTTTCTTAATGAAAAAATCAAGCTCGTCTATGGCACGTCATTTTGCTATTCAGTATCACCAAGAAAAACATATCGAACGAAAAACCTCTCGAGAGTATCTATTTTTCATCAGAAAAAAATTTCACAAAAAATCCGAATCCATTAGTTTACTGTTTAATTTAAATTGAATTGAATACAAATAAAATAATATTCATGTTCAAAGATATTTGAATCAATTATTTGGTAACCTGGTAGAATTATGGTCAAAGATCAATAAATTTAATAAAATTGTTATAACAAGACGTTAGTAATTGTGTATTTTAAGTTTTTTATCTTGATAAGTCATGATAAAATTGAATCGAATCTATGTCAATACTCATTCTTGTTGAAAAACTAATTTAATTTATACCCATTGCAATACCTACTATTAAATAGCAAAACAAACGTGCCACAGTGATCTAAGTAATTTATTTTCTGTTATATTTATATTTCTTATATACCATATTTGTGATTGATTCAAATGAGCGAATTTTCGATATATTTGGATGATGTAAGTCAATGTTAAAACAGCCTCCCGTAATTTTTTTCTATGAATTTGGCCCTCTTTAAGGATTGCCCAAAACTGTTTGTTTCTACATTGGTGAAATGTCATTTTAGGCCCTACTAGATTATTTTGTGATTTATTTATCACATTAACTAAAATATTTGTTATATAAACTTATAGGTAAACGATATAAGTATTAATGAATCTAAGTGATTTTTCATGAAATTTGCATCTTAGAATCAGTTTTATAGCTTGTTCGCATTTCAACGAGATGTCCTGGAATCAGAACGCCGATCTATTGCACTGCCCCGTGCCTTGTTGTATTGTTTGCTTAACTAATAGAGCCTCAAATGCCTCTGGACATGCGACTCTTTGAATTTCAGTTTAGGTTATGTATGCTTGGCAAGCTTACACCTGATAAAATATGTAGGAGAATAAGCGTCGGAAGTTTAGTAACCACAATATAAGGCCTATCCTTTTAAAAATTTTAACCGGTAATGGAGTAACATTTTTTGTGCCTTGTAAAATTAATCCCACTCTTCAATCGATTCTGCTTTTAAAGAATTCGTATGGAAATGGGATTAAATGATCCTTATCTAGGTAATTCCCAAACTTGGACTATGGACATTCTAAGAATATTTATTTTAACACCAGATAGATTATTTATACTAAATTAATTGCGAAACTTCATAGAGCTGCCGAATGGATTTATCACTGGAATATATTGCCTATTTTCATGTTGGTGTTAGTTTTGACAGTATACTAAGTGTGATAAGTAATCAGCTGATTCTAATTAATTTGAATTTCACAAATAGACATCGTTTGATGATTTTGGAGATACCAACCTACCTGTGATCAACTAGTTTCCTCAAATGACTTTAAATGAAATATGTTTTAAGTTGCAAAATGTTCACAAAAAATAGATGCATCACAGATAAACAATTATTGAATACAGATTCAATTGAATGAATGTCTTTCTTCTTTGGATTATTCTGGTAAAGCGATTTTGCCGGCATTACGAATAGAATTTTAAATGGCGAATTTGATGACTTCTATGCAGTAATGCCGATGGAGTGGAATGGATCTTAAAGACGTGTGTCGTGATTTTATCAACGATCGAACTATAAAACGGTCTGATTTGATAGTCGAGTAACGAGCCGCGAATTTTACGATCATCTTAAAAGTGAGCTATAACATTTTTCACTAGATATAATAATTTGCCAAATAGCTCGCATTGGTTAGTCTATTCTCAATCGAAACTTCATGTGGGATCCAATACGAGGAGTACAATAGAACTTTTGATAAAAATATTCATACATGATGATCAATTTATTCTTTGGAGTTCAATGGCTATTCCGGATAAATATGAAAATGGAATTTGAATAGAATTTGCAGATATGTCAAGCTGCACATTTGTAAAATATTTCGTAATATACTGAGTGTTTCATAAAGGTCACACGCCAAAGTTATGTTTTTTAAAATGGAATACCGTATTTATTATATTGAATCTCAATTGCGCTCAGTCTCCCCATTCCAGCAGTTTAAGGTTTTAATTGGTTCTTCGGGGTACTTTTCAAAATATGGGCACTTTTCAGGGTAAATCGTCTCTATATTATTGAAAATCAACAAGAGACCATTATCCTCTCAATACCAAAAAAAAAAATAGAAATAATGTAGTTTAGTTGCAACTCATCACCCTTTCAGTCGCTTCCATTTATAGAAACAAAACTCAACGCCAATATATTCCCGGCAATTTTAAACGGAACTCCCTGTATTTCTCATCAGAACCAAAAACTACTCAAAATATACTATTAATTTTAACAAAAATGGAGACAATATCATAAAAAAGTTTTCTTAAAAAAAATTCAAATGGCTAGAACTCGGTTTTTTTGATCACCTTTCTAGGTATTTAGATTATTTCTGATAGTCTGTCATCATTGTAGTCTAGCTTGATTTACAGAGTATGTTACATTTAGTATGTGCTTTTTAAGCTATCAATTGAAACAGAGCAGACTACTCACTTGCATTTCCAAAAATGCCATTCTATTAGCAAAAATCGGTGTACCCATACAAAATGAAAGCTACCTATCCAAAATGTGATGATCTGTAACGAAAACATTCCTTTAATCTTGAGATAATCACCCTCAGTTGTTGATTTTGATTAATTACAGAGTGGCGATTACATTAAGATTCTCTCATAAAAGTGGTCATATCTTGGAAAGATTCAAGTAGAATCCTAGTGAAACCTATTGCTAGTATGGAAAAAATTGGTGTACTGTGACCTTGTAAAAAACAAAGTTGTTAATGTGATGAAAGTTACTAAGGTAAAACTCACTATCTCCTACTTTTTGATGTTTTCCTTCGTGATTGATCTTTGATCGTTGCTAAAATGATTGGAATGGTCAATCTTATTGTCACACTTGAAACCTGAATCGAATGCAAAGTCCCTTTGTTAGTCTAATAATTTTGATATGATGAAATATCGTGTGGAATGAAGTATAATTATTGGAAAAAGTTGAACTGGAACAGATTTATCCATTATTTAAATTAATTAATATTCTATTTATTTGAGTTATTCAAGTTATTATTTAGCGGTTATCGTTGTGATAGTGAACTAGTTTCTTATGCTTAATTTAAAGTAAAATATTTTTCCATTTGGTAAAAATATTATCAATATAGAAAAAAATACACTCGAATTTCTAGGAACATTTCATTGACTTAGAAAAATTATAGCAGATGTTTCCAGTGCTTCTTTTCAATGGATTCTCTACTCTGCAAATGATGGGAAAAGTCTTTTATACACGCCATGTGCCGATGTCATTTTGCAAAATGCATGGTAAAGCTTCCCAGAAAAAACTTTCAAATGAATTTTATTCGCTCTTGTTTGGACTTCTGGGGAATGTACTCACAATGTCGTGTTTTCCTACGTTTTTGTACAACTTGACTGAAATAATTGCTTCCAACTTTTTTAATTCTAGATATACATAGCTACGTATATGTTTTATATTTAACTACTTAGTAGGACATTTTTTTACAGATCGGATTCTTAAAATTCTGATTTTGACATATCGCCTGGATCTGTAGATTCATATACCATAGTGGAAGTCTCTGAAATTTAACGAGTTCCTCAATAAGACAAAATAACATCGACATTGAACTGATCAAATCCTATATATAATAACGTAATATACGTCGATTAAGTTTTCATAAAAATCATTCAAGTTCTTTGTTCATGCTCGTTTTTCTAAATTCGTGTTGGTACTAGCGAAACCCCTCTTTGTACAAAATATGTCTTGTTACGATCAGGGAAAATTTTGTTGATTCATAATATGATCCACCAAGAAGTTTCGCTGCCCACTAATGTGAAACTTCTTGGTGGATCATATTATGCATCAACAAAATTTGCCCTGATCGTAACAAGACATATTTTGTACAAAGAGGGGTTTCGCTAGTACCAACACGAATTTAGAAAAACGAGCATGAACAAAGAACTTGAATGATATTTATGAAAACTTAATCGACGTATATTACGTTATTATATATAGGATTTGATCAGTTCAATGTCGATATTATTATATTTCTGATAAATTCGACAAAAAAATAAATTTATGTATTTTAGAAACTTCACGTTTCTGCTCCCAGGTTTCAAATTCAATTCGTATTCGTATATAATTTGACGCCTATTAAGAAGATTATAATTTGATAGATGGTCATACCCCACTGTTAATTTTTTTTTCAAATGTTGATGGCCCTGTTTCAATATATAAGCAGTCGTAGCCCTGGATGAGAAAGAACCCATAATACTCATCTCTTTTATATCATGTAAGGATGCAGTATACACTACACATCTTTCAACTGCACTTGCATCCCATAAAATACATTCTATTCGGTAACTCAATTAAGACAGAAAGCATCCCCTAAGGAGGACAAGCATGGAACTGATTCCTTATATATCATAGTTCCTGTGCCTTAAATTTGTGGCAAAAGCTTGCTATCTATCAAAGACAGGACACCGATCGTGAGGGTAAACCCGAAAGCTATGTAAGTATCTTTGTTGGTGGAAACCGATATGTCTATTTTCAAAGTGGGCTAGTAAAATGAAAGCAGCTATCGAAACTAAAATAAGAAAGAATATACCCATAGACATCTGAACACCTAGACGAAGCATTTCATTCATAACATGTATCCAAAGGCGATCTGTTATTGTTAGAGAATTGTTTTGGCATTTTCCATGTGTAAGAGAGAGACAAAATTTTCCTATATGAAATTTTGGCAACAGTGTACCTGTGTAGAAGCGTATAAATTCGTAAAACGTAGTAGCAACACTCAAATTATGAATGGAACTACGAACAGCAATATTCCGACTAGCGACGAAAGCTGACGAATTCATACGTACGCCTAAATTATATTTTCCTGTGTTGCCGCACTTAACTCAATCGATCTATATCGACTGATGATCCCCTTATTTCACAAATGAAAAATTTTATTTTGTGTTGTAAAATATCAATTTGGTACATAATTTAAGCTGCAGGTGTTTCTGAATAATCAGTAATAACTATTTCAACGACCACCTTTCAATTACGTCTGAATGTCTTTGATTATTACTCTATAAATCAGAAGTTGCCATGAAAAATAAGAAGTTTGGCAAATATGTTAATCGTATCAGTCGTACACGAACCATTATGGATCAGAAGAATAATGGTCTTGAGATGTTGGATCGCTCTGAAAGAGGCTATGCGTGGTCTAGGTGTTCAGATGTCTATGAATATACCACATAATGGATGGAGTTTTTATCTAAATTAGCTTGTTTTTTATGCCTCTCCATGCGTGACATTTATTAACACTTCAAGGGCAATCAATTTAAATTAGTGAGGAATTACCAACTACCTTCTAATAATATAATTAGTTTTTTTATATTTTGAGATTCAGTACCTAAGTCATCCACCAGATTTCAATCAATATTTGAAAGTTTAATTTATTTCTATGAAGCCCTTCCCCTAAGAAGATAGATAAAATTTATTATTTGTAAAGAATCTGCAATCCTTATAACAGCTAAATTAAGAGAAAGTAAATATTGATACTAAAAATAAAACTATAAAAAAATAACAGAATAGGTACTGTTGAAATTGTAACTTCCGAATTACATGTTCTAATTTGACTAATAATTTATAACAACAAAAGTATTTAATTTAAAAGTTATAAATATAATAAATAATAAATCCATGTTATGCAGGTATTGTTCGTTTTTCCTCAAGGATCTATTATGAGTTTCTAAACATTCAATATTGTCTTTTTTGAATAAATGGATATAAATACCAGTCATAGTATTTGGAAGACTAAGTTAAACTTCAGTCGATGAAGGCAGATTTTTCTTGCATTAGGTAATAAATTAAGTTTTATTAGTGACGATATGCCATAATTGGCTCAAAGCTAGCTTGAATATTATGGATTTTCATCAAGTATCGGCTGCGTCTATTCAAAAAATGTGATTAAAACTGAATTACTCACAATTCACAAAAAGTAACCGTAAAAACGCCTTCCTTTTAATATTAACAAACAATTCCGATCTCTGCCTTATGAAATCCCTATCAGCCCGCCCAAACATGAGTCACTATCTACAATTGTGATATCAGGCTATAGAATTGTACGCTGTTGGGGAGATCCCTTGGGTATATCACTCCAAAGTTCGCACTTTGCTTCCAAAGGTTTATTTCTAACACCGTGTACACCAACTTCCGTAGTAGTACGTTTTGTCAACACTTGTCACTTTGAAAAGCTAAACTGCCACTGTCTTCACCGACTGAACTACTTGATTTGACTTCTCAGTCCGACTGACTTTTGTAGAATGATAGACGCTTTTCAAACTGACAAAACTGTGAAAAAATCTACTTCACTTATCGTTTCTGAAAGATTCTAGAATAAATCTACTAACTCTAGAATTAATTAATGAAATACACAAACAACAATTATGGCAAATAAGGTAGTAGAAAAAATAGATACGAATAATAACCGTAAGTACATGATAAACTATCCACGTAACAAGAACAAATTTCATCTTTGTGATGTTTTATACAAACCATTTTTGTGATTAATTTGTAACAACGATACTATTTGTTCTAAGATGTATTTTCTCTCTATCTATTCAAGGACATTACGACAGAAATGAAAGCATATTCACTAAATACTGACTTCTTATTTGAAAAAATAATATTCAAAGAAAGCAATATATACGGTAATATGAAAACAAAGAACAGTTTATTGTTCTGGAATCTGGTCTTCCTTATTTAAAATACATTTGGAGTTGAATCATAACAGTGTATGTAGTGTAATTTTAGAGGTTATAAGGAGCCATGACAGTGTTTCTTGGAAGAAAATACTTTAGGTTTTTGCTTTTAGATCATTTGAATAGAATTGGATATTGACTTAGAAAGATTTGTCCTTTTCAAATGCTTAAGTATTAAGTGCTATTATCTTATGTGTTTTTCGAGATTCATTATGTTGATAAGATGTCCGGTAAGGTATAACAAATTAGTTTGATTGTTTCTTATTGTACTAGCTGAAAGTGACAATATTTAGAAACATCTATGTTTTTGTATGTATAGCAAAAATGAATCTTGGTATCGACTGTTTGTTTTTGTCCCTCTCTCAGCTGTATGCTGTACGGAAACTATCCATCTTCATCTTTGATCCATGAGTTAGAATCAGATTGAAATTAATCACCTGGCGGCGACGTCAACATGACATCACATTAATTCCAGCTAACCCGAACCAATCTGACAGGGTGCACCACCCTCCAGCTGTGTAGGACGAATGTTCAGGATTGCTCGACACGTTGATGTGCGACCTTAGGATGAATTTCCGCGATTCTAGATGAGTCAGTAACTCATGTCGGCTCGAGTGAAGTATCTACTTGAAATGTTATGTGGCTTACACCAAAAAGATTTGCGGGAGTTGAGAAAATCAGTCATACAGGTATTAGCATCTGTTCATCATAAGAATATACAAAAGCGTGATCGACTGATCCCCTTCCTACCTCGGGGTAGCTAGATTAAGCAAAAACCAAAATACTGGGATATTCGTGTGCTAAGGTCAAATAATAATAGCTAATAAAGTATTAAAAATATTGGATATGAAACAGTGTTGTGCAAGCTACAAGTAAAATTACAGGGCCAGTTCGAGAAAAATCATTACATTTTATGAACATCATATGATGTTTAAGGCTTGATGCTCTTTATAATGTAAACTGTATAGTGCCATGCAAGATATTTGACTTCGTCTTATTATAACTCAATAAGAAAAATTCAAGTTCAGAGTCGGACTTGCGTGGGAAGGAGTTTCCATAAGCTTGAATATGGGACGGAACGGTCAATTTGCGTATATTTTTTTAAATATGGTAACGAATTAGCGATATAGTGTCCAAGCCGATATAGCATCCAAGCCATTCGGAATGAAGGCGTGCGCGATGTGGTGGAGTCCGGGTGGTAAGAGTGTAAGGCATATTGCTATTGGTCACCGATATATGCGAAGGTCAAGATTATATTCCAATACATCTAGAGAGAGTTTGCGCTGTTGGTGGAATATTCGAGACGTTGGAAGATGTCGGTGGAATGTTTTTAGATGGAGGGGGCTTGCCTATATATTGGAGAGGATTTGCTGTGGAATGAGTCATTGATATTTAACTTACTGCATTTGAAGATTTTAGGTAAATTTCTTATAGAAATGTACCTATTGCGATCGTTCACACTTTTGAATTTCGAAAAAATTTCAACGGCATGATGTTATTATATATATACATATGGGATATTACGAAATTTGTTAACCCGATAGAGATCGCAGTTTTGGAGGTATCAAGTTCAAATTTGCTACAAAAATCAAACTCTCAAATATCTCTGCCGAGTTCGTTATTGAGCAATATCGGTTAAGTAGTTTCAAAATAGCGACCGTTCAAACATTTAAAAAAATATATCAAAAAAGAGCCGTAGTGTAAATATCATCAAAAATAATTTTAGGTTATAGATATAATCAGTACCTACAACTTTTGTTCGAAGCGATTTTCCATAAAATGCACAGATAAAAAAATAAAAATTAATAAAGAAAAAATAAAAAATATTGATAAAACATGAACACTCAATATAAATTTGATGTACTTGTACATTTTCTGGAGATCTTAATATAGACCCTGATTAAAAAATATATAGCATATTTATTGAAAATAAATAGGCGAAAAAAAAAATTCTGCCTTGAAGTGGAACGCGAACTCTGTCTGCTTTATATTCAACAGCCAAAACAAAAACCTCTAACCGCAAGGCTATGAATTTTGACTGCAGGCCATCGGTTTTTTTTATTTTAATATGTTCTTTGCTCCTCAAAATAAGACTGCTGTTTTATCATTTGTTTGTTAACGCTATACGTCCGAAATGCATTCACCTAACTTTGTATAAGAACGAAATTTCTTCATTTCTTATTCGTTTTATTCGAAGAAAATTGGCTATGACAGACGGATAGAAAATGTTAATATTAGGCCGCTTTTCAATAAAGCTTGAAAAAACTATTGTTCAAGTTCTGATCAAATGTCAAGGATATTTAATATATATTTACCTACGAGTGATGTGCTAGCAAAAGGTACTCTAGAAATGGAAAAGTATTATATCAATACATATTTATTTGGGTGCTATAACTTAGCGATAATTTCAAATGCTTACTCATCTGAGATAATAATATGTAGCGTATACCATATCAGCAAAATTGATTATTGCAGTTCAATGATAACTCGGAAATATAGCTTTAGGGTAATCATTACTCTCGATTAGAAGGTGATTTCTACTAACACCCAGTCTTTAGTTAGTACATGAATATACGGTTTCAGCACATACGTTTTCATGTCTTGATAATTTTATAATATCGTCATGTGAAACTACTAAAACACTATAGGAAATCGAATATGTTCCGTAATTTATTAGCATTCTATTTATAACTTTGGCAATGAATATTATTTATTTAAGATCCGATTTGATAGTTGCTGGATAGCCGATTATCAGCTATCTAGCTGTCTATTTGTGTAGCTCACTGATATCCATAATATAAGATCAGGAATACTAAATATTAATATAAGTATCACCATAGTTCTAATACAATTTGTTAATGAATAACAATTGCAACTACTAGCTCCAAGGGAAAACTGAACCACTTTCTCTTAGAAAAAATGAAAGCTTGAATTTAAATCAAATCAAGGAAAGAACTGTGTTTTTAGGCCCCCGCTCATCTAGTGGGTATGTGTTTAGAGACATATCGGTAATTCGGAGTTCACCTTGAACTGTCCCCTTGTCAACACTGTCAAGGCAGTGGAGAAGGGGCCTGTTCAATAGTGAACATACAAAATTGCTGATTACGACGACCGTGCTAGTATTGTTGATGAAAACAAACAAAAAATGTGCTGCCCAATATAACGTGTGATCTCGATTATTAATTACTGCTTTACATCTTTTGGGCATACCCAGAATGATATTGACTTTTACGCCTAAACGTAACCGACAGTTTCTCCTCTTAGGTACTCTGTTAGCATCACATAAGTGCGGATTTAAGTACAGCAATAACGCAAGCAATGATTGAACATTAATTTGTTAGTTTTTTTCCTTCCAAAACTGATCCTAGCATCTTAGACTCATATGGGCGAACTGTACAATGCAATTAATTGAAAGTGGGACTCAACTGATTATTAAGTACTCTAATGGTTTGTAAACAAGTTGAAAAATAATGCTGCCTGTGAACAGCATGGGCAGATAATCGCCACACTGTGTAATTCAAGTCATGTTTAAGCCAGTTTTCATTTTCTTGCGTCTACTGAAGCCGGTTGACACGATTTTTCCTCGACAGATCGGTACTCTCACCGGTCTTTTGAAAGTTTAAACAAACTTTCAGAAGTCTGTTTTTAATGGTTTCACAAAGACTTGAATCTTATGATGCAGGTAAATTTTAAATGCTGTAACATTACGGTATCTAAGTACCTGTAGTCTGGTAAAACGATTTATAGTATGAGAGTAGCTTAGCTCTTATAGAGCCTGTATTGCGTTTATCAACAGTTTATGTGGCTTAAAACCTTCATCAGAAACGATTAATAGCACTTTTATTGTTTCATTAATTTATTGTTATCTCGAGCACGCATTATTCATTTGCAAGGCAAAATATTTTGTAACCTATAGGATACCTCCACATTATTGGTAGATGTTAGACCTAATTTCAAACTCAGCTGATATTTTTACAAATCAAATGTATTGAAAAATAATTCCTCAAGTGCGAGTAGAGTTCGTGTGGAAAGGATTTTGTAATCAGGATTTTAGAGTTTCTAGAAACTTTTTTGTTTTGTTTATTTGCGCCACAGATTGATAATGTGGCCTGTTAACTCTGTGTAAGTACGAGTTTTGACGTTTTTGTTTAGTAGATTGAAAGAGAATAGACTGTGATGGACGAACAGACAGAAACACACTAGAGTGATCTTGTAAGAATTTCGTTTTTTCATCGGATGTACGAAATTCTAAAAATACAGTGTATGTTTGTGAACTCGCTATCTTTATCTTTGCGTGATCTAAGTGTTTCTTGTATTTTTTTGATAGGAGTACAGGGTTGTCTCGGATCTAATGGATAACCTTGAAATGGCTAGTAGCAGAACCAATGACCGTTCAAAGAAAAAAAATTATATCCTAAATTGTACCCGACAGGTTTTTTACCTTAAACAATTATTTCAGGTATTTATTGACAAACTGTGCAGTAGTTAATCATACCTACTATAGTTTGAATACCCATCGAGTCGGGTTTCGTCACGATTTCTGACGTTATCTGCCATTTTGCACATGTCGTAAATAATTTGAATAAAATTTTAATTCCTAACCCCAAAGCACTGACACTGACGTATTTGTAAAGGGGCTAAATCACTTTCAAAAAGAAATGTTTGACATTAAACGTCAAAGAGAACAAGTACAAACGTCAAAATAACAATCAGCCGATCTGATCGAAGACACATGTTTATGACGTTAAAATTTTATTTCACCTAGTTTACAAACGAAAAAAAGAGATAGACAAGGTATGACGAAACCCCATTCGATGGGTATTCAAACTATACTTATTTAAGCAAAAAAAAGGGAAATACAGTAACCAGTGATTTGGGTGTAGAGAATTTAAAACAAGGTAAGAAAAAAATCATATTTCGTGTGATTTTTCGGATATATAGTTTTGTATTTTTCTCTGAACATTCATAAGTTCTGCTTCAAGACATTTCCAGTTCCGGAAAAAGATTATTTTAGAACTGGCGGTGGATGAATCATATCGTGGTATGTATCGTTTTTATCACATTGAGTTTCGATGATCCCATAACTTCTTGCTAGCTTGCTATAGAAGATAGAGGATGGCGAGATCACATTCACTAGTATGCGTACATCATTCAAAAACTCATTAGTTATCTGCCTTGTTTCGTACCCAGTAACACAGAAAATAAACAAAACCATCATTAATAAAAAAACACTCTGAATTAAATTTAAAATTCTGTGCAGAACAGAAGGATAATGTTGGTATTATTGCCTCACTTTGTGTTATGTTTTCTGATAGCTTTACAAGCGTATATTTCGGCTTTCGTTTGGATTTTCGAGTAGATGTAAATGCTTCTGCGGTGACTTGATATTTTCAGCGCATGTTGTTCACAGTCTCTCTGCCGTTGTTGTATGAAATCGGGCTCAGGAATCCAACAGGAGATTTATGAAAAGAATTAATTTTAATTAGTGTAATTTTAAAGTAGCTTTACGTCGAAAAATTTGCAGCGAGATGAGAGAAATACTGTTTTATGCTTACATTTAAACTAGCGTTTGTTGTTTTTTCTTTTTTGGGGTATGGTGTTATTGTGACATTTCCGTGGTAATTTTTATATATGGTGGAAAGTTTTTCATTGTGATGAAGAAATATTTCTGGACAATACAAAAGATAGATTACCCTACCACGAAGAACCTTAATAGTAACAAGTTATTAAAATTCCCGAGCTGAATGTTGATGATAAATATGTTTTTTCATAAGAAAATATTTTTAAATTAATAGGTGTATTTCCGAGGTTTTAGTATTACCTATATTTGATCGATATAAGCTTTTACACCAACAGCGATATTTACTTCTGTTTATAAATATCTTGATTGATGTAGGTAACTGTCACCATAAACCAACAGATTGATCAAAGGGATTTCAGTGTGTTTCCTTTCCCAATTGGTCAGATTGATGGAGAATCGATTTACGGAAAAAGCTAACAGCTATCAACGCCTTTCTATGGGCAAGTATCTCCTGTTAATAAAAGCTCATTTTAAAGTGTTAAATCTCCAAATAAGGACCTTCAAAGATATTAAAATCAACAATAAAGCTTTTTATTCACAGAAGATCACTTATAATAAAAGTTTTCATTTTATGATGCAAAAGTATTAAAACATTCCCGATTCAAAAGTTGCACTGAGTTCAGACAGCAATAATATTTTCTTTTGTTGTAAAATAGACACTTGAATTTTATCTTATCTGTTCTATGTAGTGCAGGCATGAGGGTAATTTTATGGAGCAATATCTGTGAAACTATCCGAAGAACGTGTGGCTTCAGCTGCCTATTTCACTATTTCTTATTTATCCCATCAACAAGTAGATCGTAAAAGTGCCGCAGCCTATAAACGTTTATGTTGTTCGACGGGGATTTCCATTTTGCCAGATATATTTGATTATTATAGGGGAAATTTAATTTTATGCAAAACAGGATAATCAGTACTAGGAATGAGATATAAAATTCGATTGTAGGTTTGTTGAGTTTCGTAGATCCGATTTAAAAATGGAACGTTTATGAGATCTCTCAGGTACCTATCTGTGACAGAATATTTTCTACGAATCTACAAAACATAGAAAGTTGAAGTAGTATAATTTGAATATACGAACAAGGAGTTAATTTTGTGGAGCAAATATGAAAATTAGTTTTTTTTGAGTACATCAATCGACATATCAAATGAGGGGATAGCTATGAGTACTAGGGTTTCCCGAGACTCTTGAAATTCGAGATTTCTCGTCTTGTCTCGATTTCAAGACGAGACTGATTTTTTTCTTTCGAGACGAGATCAAGAATTTCACTTCAAGATTTATCGAGATCGAGAATTTTCTTCGAGATTTTCGATCTCGAAAAAATGCAGACGCGGCAATAGCTCACAGCTCTTATTAGATCAGAAAAGCGAAAATAAAAAAAACTAGTTATTTTAAGAAATAATAGCAAAAATAACAAAGCAAATATCAAAGGTAACGAAATAAATATTTTCATATTCTTAAAAATGAACCTTAAACTATTAAACACAAAAATTAACAAAACATAAGAAAAATAATGATAGACATAAGAAAAAAATATAGATAGCATGATTTTTTAATATAAGAAAATTATTGTTTAGACAATCCTGAATATATCTTTGTTACCCAGCCAAGAATTCAGACACAGTAACAATTTAGCCGATTCTGTTATTAATTGGCTTCGTTCTTTTCTAATGGTCAGTGTTGCTTTTGTCTTTCTGCAGTCACTGCAATAGCTTGTAAACTTAAAAAATATTTTCGTCATATAATTTCAAAGATAAACAAACTGTCCTTTTGCACCCCATTACTCCCGGTCTTGGTGGTTCTCGATGCGGTGGCCCTTATTTCAGTAAATTTAAGTTTTTGTTTATGTGCAGACTCGTTCATAAATTATTATTTTTTATTAGATTTAAACAATATTTTAATGTCTTGGACAATGCTATTTTATGATTCTTTATTATAAATAATTAAAAGATATTTATTAATACATTAGAAATTAATTGACAATTCTCTGTTCGGTCAGTCTGCTATAAAGTGCCATAAATTTAACCTTATTCCTATTGTATTCTTCAAAAATGTTAGTTCAAGTTTATATATTATTTCCAAGGATATTCTTATGGAGTTGGTGCCTACAACAACAAACTAGAACGGCACAAATTCAAAATTACCAGCACTAGAAGAATTAATATTATTTTATACTTTTCAGTGCACTAACTAATAATTCCTGTAATTTTTTTTGTAAAAAATATTTATTTCACACTTTTGAGTGTAACATTAGTCATGAAAATTGTTAAACGTTTGCCAATACTAAAGAAGATAGTAGGTACTTATTCTAATACCCATTATAGGTTTAGCTTGTACTTGTTATTAGGTATAATTCCGAGATCTCAAAACATCGCGGCGCAGATATAGGTATATATTTCAAATATTACTACTCTAACTCGAAAACCGTAAATATTTGAAAAAAATCAATTTAAAAATAGCTAAATATAATCTCTTCATTAATTCGGCGATCTCATATTTTCAATTTTAGAAGCAAAAGCACCTTCCACATAGCGGAAATACGCATATCAAATATTTCAGATTTTATCATTGCTGAAACTCGAAATACTCAACTCTTTTGAACAATTTTCAGCTTAAACATTTCCAGACATGGTCTCATAGTTAATTCTGCATTCTCAGATTTCCGATTTTCAAGAAAAATCGCCGCATTCTCCCCCTTCGAGGGCGGTTTTTAGAGGTAAGGAGATTTTGAATATGAATTTTATTAATATGGGACCATTTCTCAACTCTCCTCTTTCAAATGAAACAAAATTCGTCAAAATTGGAGTATTTTTACTATACAAAATGCGCTAACAGCCATAAAAAAGAAAAAAGGCAAATATTTAACCGAATTGTATAGCTCCTCCTTTTTTGAAGTCGGTCAAAAGGAAGGGTCTTGGACTTGAGACACGCGGTAAGAATGAAGTTCCATTATAAATATTATGCACTATGAAGGAATGGTAACAAAATTGTATTCAGTACTTTTTTAAATATTTGTTTATAAACCTAGGAAATTAACTATTATATTATTATTCATTGGTATAAGAATATAAACAAATCATAAAGTTAATCAGTACAATCAATTTGCGTAAAGATTAATTTGTGGAGACTTAAGTAAGACACATATGTTTGCGATTCAATTTCATCTAAGTACCTATCTTGGAAAAATTGCATCGTAATTCATTGTATCTTGTGGTAGATTGTGCAGGATCACTTTTAATCTTTATATTAAATTTATCGATCAAAAATTTTAAAAAAATTGAAATCGCTAGTCAAAATGATTGTATGTTCATGAACATTTTTGTTGCATTGTAAATTTGTAAAATACTTATATACACGAATGTAACACCCGTACCTACCCACAATATTTTTTTCCTGGTTTCCACCAATTTTAGTTAAATTAGTCTGTTCCATAAAGTGTTGAAGCAATACAGTGAATTACCAGACAAGGTTAAGAGTGCAGATTATCTGTCATAATTAAAAAAAAAATCAAAACATATATTAGAAATCATGTTGGTATTTATTCTATTGCATTTTATAGGATGCATTTTTATATTAGTTGGGAATTATTCAGCAATATAGTTAATTAGTTAAGTAATTTTTTTAAGCCAGTGTCGGTGAAACATGTGTCATGTTGACATTATAATCAAAATGTAACAGGTTGATGTCTGTAGAAAAAATATTATGGGGGTTCTTTATTAGGGCAACAGAAACCATAACAACAGTTTTTAGATTTTTTGTCTGTCTGTCTGTATGCTTGTACGCGATCACGCAAAAACTACTGCATGGAATTGAATGCAGGTTTCACTGATGTATTACTAGATGTCTAACCTAAAATATAGGCTACATTTTATGGGGTCTGTCTGTATGTTTATACACGCATCACGCAAAGACTACTACATAGAATTGAATGCAATGTTCACCGATGTATTGCTAGAGGTCTAACTTAGAATATAGGTTTCATTTTACCTCATCTGTCTGTCTGTCTGTATGTTTGTATACGCATCACGCAAAAACTACTGCATGGAATTGAATAAAATTTTCCACGGGCCGAAGTCGCGAGCAAAAGCTAATACTAATAATAAATATTCTTAATATCATTATATTATTATTATATAGCTTAATACCAAATTAACTAGCTAGTTTCAATTAGATAAAGTTCGTTAGTGCGTTAGTTAGTTCGTTTTTATTTCCATAAATAATAACTTAATAATCTAACATGATAAATTCATTAGGCATCCTGATGATATTGTGCTAGCAATGCATTTAATTTGATACGCTGATTTTTTTATTTCATTTTACGTTGGTATTCTTTCTTATATTCAGCAGAAATTTCAGTTAATTTGCAACTAATAGATTTTAGTCTCTTATGTTATTCTTTACATTTTTGTGCGTTTTTCATCCGCACTTCAACTTCTTTCGATATTTTGTGACTTTCACGGTATTCTTCTGCAATTGGCTTAGGTTTTTCTATTTTTTATATTTGGTTCCTCACATCATTGATCAGAATTTATAATTTCACAATTCATTATTTAAATATAAAATGAACACGAGTTCTCACTGTAACTTCATGCAAAAGGGTCGATGGTATACTTTTTCTCGCTATACAGAACTTCGTTCTAATAAGTTGTAATATGATTGTGAATATGTCGTATAACAAACACTGCTAAATCAAAAACAGTTCTATTTAAATTTGAGCTCAAATTAACCTTGTTTTATATTCTCAATTAAAATAATAATCCAAAGCATTGTTTCACGGATGCAAAATTCAACATGGAGAAATCCTAAAAACTGAAAGTATTTTATTGAATTCTCTCCCAGAAAAGCGTTTCGAGAATATGATATTCTCAAATTCATGAGTTTTGTGAACAAGGATCTTCCCTTCTCTTCGATCAAATGGGACCCATGGGACAAAAACTATTTTCCAGTCAACAAATCCTAAAACGAGGTCGGCAAGCCGAAAGAATATTTCGCTGCTGACAGATTACCAACAAAGGAAATACTCTTAATAAAAACCACATTGCACAACACTTGTGGGAGTATCTTTCATAAACTTGAAATAAAATAGTTATGTTTTTTTTAGCTGAAACCAAGATAATAAAGTTCAATTTGTTTGTCCAAATTTGTGACATAAGTTTAAACTTCAGACACATATCAGACAACTGAAGTATACCCACAAATATTTCAAAAATAGGTGATTAAATCTCAATAATCAAAATGTCGATTGTTTGAATATTTTCCTTGGGTGGTTCATTATTCAGCTTTCGTATTGGTTTATTCATATAGTATTTAATTTTTATATTATGTACACAATTCACAAGCATATACTCTGCAGGATCGAACTTTATATATTTTATTCGGTATATAATATAGATAGGTAATTTAATTAAAATAAAAAATATTGAGATATTTAGGAAACAAGTAGTCTTACACATATTGTATATTGTATGTTTATATAATATTTTTAGTAACATGAATACATGTTAATTATTTCGTAGAAAGAAAAGATATTTAAATATTAATATAATACGACCCTGACTGACTGAGTTTATTGCATGTTTATGACCGACCTCTGGCAAAACGTCCCAGGTAAATAAAAAGTAGTCAACAATTTATTCTGAAAAGAACTATAACTTGTTGAAGTTAATGCTAAAGGCAAGACGCTAATAACAGAGTTTAAGTATAATCACATAACTGGATGACTGTTTTACTGTTACAGGTATGCCTTAATGCAAGATCATATTGCGTAGCACTGTGCCTTTCTACTGTCATGTCTCAAGATAGCATATATTAAAATTATTTCAGAGATGCCCTTTTATGCTACTGCAGATTCTTCGAGAACAATAGGATCCATTCACCAATAATTAGAAGCAAGAGAAGCAAAAAAAAGAATAGTAGGTAGCCCAAATAAACGCTTATGTATCCGTACTACATCTCTCAATAGGCGAAACAAAACTTTTTCATCGTCCCGTTTTCCACAATACCTATGCATTCTCCTCTACCATACGAATATTGCTTTGGAGATTCCAAAGTAGTTGGTAGTAGTCATCATCTATTTTCCTGTACAATGACTCGACAATTGTGCATTATACTCCATTATATTCGTTCCTGGAGCGAGATGATAAATACATAATACCTCTTAGGTTAATTAGCTAAGAGGGAATAAAAGCCTGCAGTTCCATTGAAATAATCGTTTAGACGTCAATGTTTCAATAGAAAATCTATTTAACAGGTTGTTTGTTGTTATACTTGATGTAACTAAAATGTTGTAGTCGCCTGAGATTCATTTTGATTGATGAGGTAATATATAGTTTCGCGTATAATAGTTATGTTTTTTTTTCAATAATTCCAGTAATGTGAAATTATAATTCAATGTTGAGAACAGTTTTTTGATAATATTTAATGAAAATGTGTAGAAATCGACAATACCCCAAAACATGTAAGATAATGTCAACCAGGTATTATTGGCTGTTTCGAATCGATTTGTAGATTATTTTGGGTCGAGTTCTAATTAGAATCAAGTTATTATTATAAAATTAACCGATATATGTGAAGAGGACTATAATATAATAAAGGTGAATAGCATTCTCATTTTGATATTATATCTATTTCAGTAATACTGAATTATAGTTCTCTTTATATGAGAATGCTATTCACCTTTATTATATTATAGTCCTCTTCATATTTATTATATACTTTACGTTAAACGTAATTGGCTATCAATACCTAGGTGGCGCGAATTGCGTCCCACTGAGAGGTTGTTGTCATGCACCTATGACATCTTTCAGTTGCTTTTGTTTCATCGGGTACAGCTTCCACTTATGTGGCGCTGTCGAAAGCAAATAAGCTTGAAAACACGTGATCCGTTTATAGTGGATGACTGTATCCGATGAAATAAAAGCATAAAGGTGAATAGCATTCTCATTTTGATATTATATATATATATATATATATATATATATATATATATATATATATATATATATATATATACCCTTTCTACCGTATAAAATGGTGTAGGGCTTACAATCCTTTTATATTTGCACAAATTTTCTCTTATCCTTCCTGTCGTTTGCCAGTTTAGTTGCTTATTTCCAGTTCGTCCCTATCTCCTCCAGCAGTTGTGTGATTATTTTATCCTAGGTGTTCCTTGGTCGGCCCCTTTTCTTCTGAATTCTAGCGCTCCATAATTTCTTAAATAGTCTGTTTTCATCCATCCTTTGTGTCCCCAACAGCGCTATCTTGGTGAATATAATGAGCTGTAATCCAAATTGGTAGGTATCTCAATATAATCGTACTATTGAAAATATCCCTCCAGTTTTCCAGAATTGTCATGACGCATCCGCCAAATAGTGGCATATCATGGTCGAGCTTTTTATATTATTTTCTTATCGAATACGAGTCTTAACAAACTATAACCTGCCTTTATCCAGCTGGTTTTTGGCCGACTTTCAGATGGAGGTATTTTACAATTCAACTGTTTGTCTGCTTTCTTCTCTTTTTTGTTATATCTACTTGTTAGCGCTTTTCGCATAGTATCAGAACGTACTTCGATTGTTATGATTCTTTTATTCATCTGAAAGAGAACAGTTGAGAACTGGTTCCATCGAAAAAGAAATCTACAAGTCTTTTCCCCCAAAAACTCTTCTCAAAGGAGGTGGAGGGGGTAATTTTTTCGAAAACCAAAAATTTTGGACGAGAGAATTAATTAGCGAACAATATCTGGCATCGTTTAAATTGGACCTTTTTTGAAATCGCTAAATAGGTGAACGTTCAACTAATCTAACACACAAAAAAGTGAAATAAAAGTTTTTACAAACAATAGAACCAACTTTTATTACTTGGTGCGCTAAAAAATACAAAATAATAATTATGTTATTGGTGCTGGTACTTTTAAAGTTGGCCCCTATCTGTAAATATACAACCTCAAAATTAGCAGCACCAATATAATTAATATTATTTTGTATTTTTCAGTGCACCATCTAATGAAAATTGGTTCTATTTCTCGTCTCAAAATATTTATACTTATATGATAGGGTCGGCAATTTATATGGTGAAATAACTATTGATTCAATAATACATTGTCAAAAATGCCCGTTTGTCCTCGTTGGCACCTTCCATTCTTCTACACTACTAGACCATTTTTTATATTTGTAAAGAATTGTTCAGGTTCATTCAGATCAAGTATTATCTTATACTAAATTAAGTGAGTGAGGAATAATTCGCATTGTCAACTTATGGTGCTCTACAAATTTATTCTATTCTTAGATGCTTTTTCTGTAATAACAATATAATAAAGTAATATAAGCAAAATGAGATAATTGGGCTTTAAGAGAGTATTCAGGATCATATTTTCAAATGGTTTATTATACGAGGATAAGTTTCATATCATTCATTAACAAACAAATAATGTGGCAATCATAAAAATTTTGAAGTTGGTGCCAAGAGACGATAATGTATCCAGCTATAGAAAATATGTACAGCAACTTCAAAACTTCCATGATTCCTCCATTATGTGATAATTCATACTTTTTAGTGCTACATCTTGGTAATGAAGTTCTAGTTTCTTTTAAGTTATGTATTTCACTAAGTATTTTTATTGATCGTGGGTGTTAACTCATAAAGGAGTTTCTTCAGTAAAAGCACTACTCAAATACCTAACTATTGTTTTCCTATTAATTCAGCAGAAAAGAATATTTTATAATTTATGTTGTTATTAGTTACTCTAGAACATAGCAAAGTAATAAAAAGTGATTTGACTGATTGGGAAACGTAAATATTAATTTCAAAGTAATAAGTACATTTGGCGGACAATAGCTACTCTTTCGTTGACATATTTTTATTTGGAAGAATCATGTAATCATCAATCTTAATTTAAGACAGACGTATCTGGCATAAAAACTCATCAAGCTTTTTGTACTATAGATAGATCTCATGAAATTATCTTTTTTAAGTTGTACAAAGCTCTGGAACATATTCAAAATAATCTGTTCCCCCATAAAAATGACACAAATATATAAAATTTTCAACGATAAATTTAGCTTTATGGCATAATACACACGCTCTTTCCGGACGAAATGTGCCCTGCCGTGACACCCCAGTCGAGGAGCTAATTGAAATAATGAGAGGCTGACGGGGGTAGTGAGTGAGAGGACACACGTGGTGGAAACAGGCAACGTATCCCAGACCGTGTGGGTGGGTGGTGAGAACCAGTATGAAAACATGTTTATTTTTGCTGGTAAACGTAACTCTCTATTTCGGGATAACTGCCATGAAAATCGATTCTGATATTTTTGTTGACTGGATATTAGAGAGTACGCTTGATCTTTTTTGTTGTCTGGCATCAATACAAGACATTGTACGCAAAGATGGCCAGTATGAGTAGAACACATATAATGTGTATTCCGTAGATTTATATTGAGGAGGACTTTCTATGAGAAATCATGAGGTACAGAATGTAGAAATAAAATAAATCCATTTTCATATATAAACATGTGAATCTCAGGCACGATATTAGAGCAAACCAGATATGGTCGGTTGGTGGACGCGTTTTAAACCGTTGCGCGCATGTCATCACTTCGAAAGAAAATGGGAGAATCGAAAATAAATCAAATTTATAGGTATTTATGCTAACAATTTCTTATTTTCTAGACGCACAGAATCGAAATCAAATTATTTGTGAGCCCACTAGAATAACTCAGTCTCGCCACCTCGCCTATAGATATCATTGTAACATCTGATTTTAAAGAGTGTCGCAAATAAAAGTTTATAATTTTGGGAATGTCGTACTCAATGTGTGAGATTAGGCAACAATATATCGTACTTTCTGCGTCACGTTAGGAGTCCCACAGGGATCTGTTGTGGGCCCTTTATTGTTCTGTGTATATTTATATATACAAGGTCGTGCAGCTCAGCTCCCGTCACTTCATTTGTAACGTAAGGCACATCTACTAAAATTGTTTTGAATTATACCCAAAAGTTATGTGACAGCATTTTGATTTATTTCTTAAATTACACGGCATATATTTTCTTGTTTTGATAGACCTTATAGTAATCTACACAGTACTGAAATTTTATAGAGATTGGATCAGTGATAATGTCTTAAAATACCTTGTTAAAACTAAAAGAAAATCAACATTACAACACTGGTTGAAAAAATAATTTAACATATAAACAGTACATCAGTGACAGAATCTTGCATAGTACCTACTTATTGGAAATGCTTAACAGAGTCCTTAACTAAGTTAGATTGACACTATTCACATAGTGAATTTTGACAAAATCTAACAATTTCAAATAGGACGCTCTGTATATTTTCATCGATATGAAATTAAGTTACAAATATTTTTCTAATAACAGCCCTTTCAAAATTCCGAATATGTTATTACCAAAAAACATCCTCCGAAGGGTTTGGAGGGTGCGATTTTTCTCGAAAATCGAAACTAAGAGAAGGCACGGTTTGAATTGATTTTTTTTAAAAAAAGCTACTGATTTCAAGTTTCAACGATGTTAAAATTGAAAATCTGAGAATGCCAAATCAAAGATCAGACAGTTACATTGAAGATTTTTTCCATAGAGTTACGGTTTTTGAGTTACAGCAGTGGTAAAGTCTGAAATATGTATAGATAAATATTTCCACCGCGATGTTTTGAGACCTCCAAATAATAACTCGTAACAAGTACAAGCAAAGAATTTACAGGGGTAATGGTAAATATGAGTCAACGTCCAACGATTTTCATGACTTATGTTACACTCAAAAGTGTGAAATATTTTTCACAGAAAATTTAACCGATTTTATTAGTTGGTGCAGTGGTTGTGCAGTTGCAGTTAGATTGAAAACTTTTGGCACCAACTTCCCAAGTACCAGCACCAATAGAATTAATATTATTTTTAATGCACCGACTAATAACGTCGGTCCATTTTTTGTAAGAAATATTTATTTATTATCAAAATTCCGAAACTCGTTGTTTGCCAATTTTAATTTTAGTTTTCAGTCATTTCAAGTCTTGATAACATTGTCACCTACCACCTTAAAACTTCAAATTTTCCTTCGATAATCTTTTGACTTTAATATATTGTAATATTTTTTCAATATTAAATCATTGTTTTTCCCGTCACAGAAAAAATGTGTATTTTACACGGGAAAAAATATAAGATTTTAGAACCTCGAGCTAAAATCTAGTACTTTTTTCCCTTGTATAATAAATGACTATTACTTAAAGCATATCTTGTATTCTTTTGTATGTCTATATCTCCATACAAATATTTTTGAAGATCACTTTGGATGTCTTATAACATTTGGACATGAATGAAGTAAACTGACAATTATTTATATATCATCAGTTCGTTTCAGTTGGTTTGGATCATTATGTACTTGTTGAATAGGCCTAAAAAGCGAATTTATCTCTGCTGCATATGTAAACTTGTCTATATATTCTGTAAATAAAATGAATTTTGAGTATTTGAATTCTCTAACAGTTTCAAATGAAGCAGCAGGTTATTTACTATTTGGCCTTCCAGATTTTTGCTTGAAATATTTACAAAATAGCTTTACAAATGAATATATACAATTAGATTCAGCTTGAAGTTGAATCTAACACAAATTCCGACTCTGCAGAGCAATATGCAGCAACAAGTGACGTATATGACATAAGACATAACAAATAATGAAATAACCAGAATTACTGTACACATTATGGACTGTAGAATTCCATAGTACACATTTATATAGCGCAGTTATCTTTTTTATGACGAATTATTATGAAGTTAAACAATCTTCCAACGCAAGTTGCTTAGATTTTTATTTATTATGTGTGATTATTATTGCTGCCATCGAACGTTCGCAGATTCAACTCGAATACACTTATTATGACATGACAATTGATGACATCTACTTATCTTTTGAGCAAAGACGTGCTGAGAAATATAAAATATATAATTCGAATGACTTTTTTTGGATCGATATGATACCCGATTCAACGATAAATTTCAACTTATTGCTATGACAAGGCTTTGCTCTACCCCTTTCATGAACATCGAAGAAGTCTCCAATTAATTCACAATGTGCTGCTGCCCGCCTTTATTACTTCCTTGTAAGCACAGAAGAGGTCAATCCTCGCAATTGTCCCTCGAAGCGGGCGACACGATTTGCGACCCACCCAAACACAAAGTCGTAAAGCTAGAGCAGCAGCCGAGTTAGTGTGCTCTATCTCGCAATAGAAAGAGCTTCGAAATAAGAGCGGCAAGAATAGTGCCGACCCACATTTATTATCAGCTCAGTTCTAATGTATAAAGATGTTACTTTTATGTTGTATGATTGCCAGAGTAAAGACGTAAATCTGATAAATGACATTAAGAAATATTTTGTAAATTTAAAATACATTAAAAACTAGGATGTATTTTTATTCTAACATTAATATCCAGTTACCGAAAACTCGACCCGATTAAATTATCTTACATGGTGACATCTATATAGACTTTGATCTATATATAGTAGCTGTATTTTTTTAAGTTTTGAGGAACGCACGTTTCGCATAGTAAGAAAAATTACTCCACATAATCGAAAGTTTCCGAAGCAAAATTAATGAAATGATCATTTCCGGAAACGTTTGAGTAGAACATTGTTCAAAAACTTCAACAGCTTTAGAGACAAATATTCTTTACAAGAAATTGTACTGACTTTATTTGTTGCTGCACTGAAAAATACAAAACAATATTAATTCTATTGGTAGGTACTGGTAATTTTGAAGTTGTGCAATTATAGTTAAATAGAAGATTCTTGGCACCAATTTCACAAGTACCAGCACCAATGGAATTAATATTATTTTGTATTTTTTAGTGCACCAACAAATAAAGTCGGTCATTTTTTTTGTAAAAAATATTTATTTCACACTTTTGAGTGTAGGTAACATTAGTCATGAAAACCGTAGAACGTTCATTAATACCAAAGAAGATAGCACTTATCCTGTTATCCACGTATATTCTTTGCATGTACTTATTATTGTTCAGAGATCTCAGAACATCGCGGCGGAAATACCGCATATTTCAGATTTTACCACTACTCTAACTCGAAAACCGTAACTGCATGGAAAAAATGTTTAATTTGAATGTTGTAATAAATAATCTGGTCTTTCATTTGGCTCTCTCAGATTTTGAATTTTCGAATATGATATATGTTAACCCGTACTATTATAATTACAAGTGTATAATACTGTAACGTTTAACCCTGTGCTAAACGTTATGGGGTGAGTTCACTTGACTGGATAACCCATCGTGTCTGTCGCAGCCTGAGATGGCTTCTGGACGCCTGTTTAGCAGCTTCACATTTCAGTACACGTGCAAGGACTTCTTCAATTCTTATAGGACTACACAATCGTAGAGCTTGTTGCATATCAATATCTCTTATGCCATCGATGAATGTTTGCACTGTTAACCTGTGAAGAAATTATCTTGGAGCTGTAGGATATGCCAGTCGAACGAGCCGTGCAACATCAATTTCATATTGTTGCAGTGGTTCTCCAGACCTATATTGTTTATTCTTTACCTGTGCTTGGTAAACTTGTTGTCGATGTTGGACACCGTAATGCATTTCAAGACTTTCTACTAAACTCTCATAAGAATATTCGCCGCCAGTTAGGGTATTTAAGATTTCCAAAGCAGCACCACGACATAGAGCCAAGATCAATGCAGTGGGTTTCTGTTTATCTGAACAACCACTTGCCATAGCAGCAGCATCAAATTGCTTTTTATATGTAGACCAAGACTGTTTACCATCAAATTTTGGGGCTTTAATTTTAACTGGATTAACTACACCAATTTCATTGGACGATCTTCACAGAGGTACTTCAGGTTTCATCTTTTCCTCTATTAATAGAAGAAGTTCTTCTAGATGCTTGTCAAACTATCAATACTGTGACAAGATATACCGCACATATAGTTTCTGGAAGGTTTGAGAATAAATATAGTAATTCTATACCTAATTAATGAACTACAAATGACTAACTATAGCAACTAAGGAATTAGAACATATACATTATAAAACGAATAATAACTGTGAGTACATGAAAAACTATCCACGTTACCATACGATTATAGAAGTGAATATGAATACCGACCTAAAATGTATGGACTATGTTCTATTTCTCCTTCGCAAGTTTTCTCGATTTCAAATTACTAAATTTCATCAAAAGCAGTTCAGCTGCTTGGCAAATGTAACACACAGACCTTCCATACAGCGCAGCCAAGGCGTATAAAGTGTGAAAGATTACAAAGCTGTTTATAAAGTAGCTAACACACAAACATGTAATAATGCAGGTTACATTTGACCCAAATGTCTCAGTAATAGTGTTGAAGTATGAGTTGAGAAATACAACTTAAACTTATATCCATGTTTAAAATTCAAATTAGATTCTCTAGTAAGAAAATAAAATGTAGAATAACCAATTCGAGTTTAGGTATGTGTATGTGTAAGACAATTGATTTAAGGTCAAACATTTTTAGAAAAAGTTGCCGACAAACAATAATGGCCATAGTCAATTTTGGACTAGGACCAATCACTTAGCCAGAATATAAATAAACAGGTAAAAATATCATTTGCCCGTTACTTTCTGTTCTCCCTTCGCACGTGCCTTGAAAGAAATTTTCTTCGACTTTTTACAAAACAATCAATAGAAATAAAATAATTGGGCTTACGAAATTATCTACAACATACTCAAAATTTAATTAATTTAATGATATCATCAGTGTTGTATTTTGACAATCCCAGCAGAGTGTACGTCAAGATTGGTGGATAGAAAGACAAGGGTCGATAGAATGGCCAGCAGGATGATATGATATTAAGCCAATACACTACGCATGAGAATATATATCAAAAACAACAAAACCACTCGATTTAAATTAATGAAGTAGAAGAATTATACTAGCGATTACGTTGGTTACGCATTTTTTTTAAGATTGTGATATTGCTGGCAAGGCAAGAATTTTTCTCTCCTTCAGATTTAGATTAATGTTTGTTTTACTTTTTACATTATTATGAACTAAACCGTATTATTAGGTACCTAGCTATGTTGCAGTGAATTTCGTCATCAAATAATTTAATTTTAATCTCTTACCTCTATTCCGAGAAGCTATGTAAGCAAATTTAGGTAGATATTGTAATCGTGAAAAAAAAAATGATATCTGGTTTTCAACAGATGTTTAGAGCCTCCTGGCATGAGAAAGTGTATATTTAACACAAGAACTGGTGGACCCAATTTTTTACTTCGTAGTGTACCATGATCGCTCGCATTTGGCACAAGATGACCATCCCATTTACAATAGCTTCTTTGCAATAGCCGGTAATGCGATAACAATTTTAAAACTTGCCTGAAGTAGGTATTATTCCAAAAGCCTCTTAGAGACCGTCTCAGATAAAGCAGGAAAGCTATACTTATTATTTAATACCTTCTACCTATTTATTCACACAAACGATTTGTAATATGAGCATTATTACAATTGGCAGAGATACTTACGCTAAAAAAATAATAAAAAATGAATGGTCACAAGAGAGCGGTAGGATTATCGTTCATGTAGACATAGCAAATTTTACGGTTAATTTTTAGGAAAAGTTTAAAAACAATAACATTTTTGTATAGGTAGAGAATGGGAAGATCTTCCAAATCATACCATTGTTCATCGTTCGTTGTAGGGATGACTCATTTTCTCATTAAAGGGTGGCATTTCAGGATCTAAAATTGAAGGGCCTAAGAACTATTTTTAAATATGCACAAAAAGGATTTTTTTGCGAGTTCCCGGTGATTTGCTATCGGTAATAGAGCGGTTATACCCCCACCTTAAAATTAACTTGAAGGTTATTCTCGGTTATGTTTGTCGCGAAAATGACCCGGTTATCAAATTATCAATGACGTTTAGATTTTTGACAAATATTTTGTTTTGTAGTTTTGCTTGCGTGTGGTTTTGACTGATAAGTTTATGTTCCACTCAGACTGAATTACCAGATATAAAAAGGAGTATTCTTTCACCTCATCAGGATGAATGTTATTTAATTCAATTTCAATTAATTCTTCTTTCATTATGGTCAATCCTAAATAATCCTAAATAATTAATGTTCGTATGTACATATAATATAAATATTCCATTTGGCAGTTTCACAATATATGTATTGAATTCTGAGGATTATGTTATTGTTGCTACAAACGTGAACATGAAGATTTTATTTATCTATTATTGTGAACGTATTGTTTGTTGTGAATTAGAGAAAATTTGAAAATGTGACTTGGTGTCCTATTCTAATCGTATTTCTCTATGACCTACATTCATTTGCGACTCGCCCTTCTGCCACCAACTCTCTCTCACCATCTCTCTTTCTCTTGTTCAGTACGCAACTTAATGTCTGTTTTCTCTCTCACTCTGCCGCTCATCGTTCGAAAACACACACACACATTTCGTTACAACGTGATCCCCAGTATCGATTGGAGAAAGACTACTACTGGGGGAAATAACTATGGAGCAGCAGCACACATTTCTTCGAAGCCCGTGTGCAGATTTACGTGTATAATTCAGTTTGACTGAGCTGTACAGTTATCCTGGAGTTGTATGGCCCACTTAGTGACATTGAGACTTCTCGAGACTCATCGATGTTTGTGCTCATTCTCGTGATACAAGTCAATAACAAGTAGAAAATGGATCATTTATCCAATATCTTTCCAGCTGTTGAGGAATGTTTGTGTCAAATTTACATAAAAATTGTCTCTTAGAATCAATCTTAATAAATTATAAGGGTAAGGAGCTAGAAGAAAACAATTGCATTAGAAGGTTTTAATTGAGCTCCAGAGTCACCATTTTAAAATTATAACTTGAACACTACTTATATACCAAGATAAGGATGTGAAAGAATTAAAATCTGGAGAACTGTAATAGAAACGAAGTCATTAAATGCTAAAAAATGTTGACCGACTTCAAAAAAAGGAGAAGGTATACAATTCGGTTGTAAGATTGCTTTTTTTATTTTTTTTATGGCTGTTCGCGCGTTTTGCATAGTAAACGTACTCCGATTTAGACGATTTTTGTTTATTTGAAAGAGGAAAGTTGAGAAATGGTCCTATTTTGAGAAAAATCAAATCCAAAATCTCCTTCCCTCCAAAAACCGCCCCCAAAGGGGGTGGAGGGGACAATTTTTCTCGAAAATTGAAAATCCGAGACGACAGAATTAACGAAAATTCCATATCCGGAAATGTTTAAATAGGACATTTTTAAAAATATTCATACGTTTCTGCGCTACAGTCTGAAATATGTGTTTCAGCTATGTGGAAGGGGCAAATTTTTCCGAAAATCGAAAATTTGAGATTAGAAAATTAGAAAGGGAACCATATCCAGAAACATTTAAATTGAACATTTTTTCAAAACAGTTACGGTTTCCGAGTTGCGCGATGGTAAAGTCTGAAATATGTGATATGCGTATTTCCGCTAGTACAAGCTAAACCTACCTATAACTTTTTGGGTATTAGTGAACGTTCAACAATTTTCATGACTAATGTTACACTAGAAAATGTGAAATAAATATTTTTTACAATAAATTGGACCGACTTTATCAGTTGTTGCACTGAAAAATACAAAATAATATTAATTTTTTTGGAGTTGGTGCCTACAACAACACACTACAATGGCACAACTTCAAAATTACCAGCACCAATAGAATTAATATTATTTTGTATTTTTCAGTGCAACAATTGATAAAGTCGGTCCAATTTTTTTTTTATATTTTTATACCAGAGATCGACAACCAGGAGAATCTAGAATTCTCAAAAGCCGGCAACAACATAATAACAAAATATTCATCAAAGGGTCACCTCCATTACAATATGGCGTCGAATAATTAAATTATTAACATTGGCCAGCATACTGGGTTATGTTAGGCAACACGCGCATGGTTTTGTGATTGCATTAGATGTTATAATATCATATGGACACAAACACCAACTTCTTACTGGAAAGTTAGTTATAAACAACAGAATATGTCTGGCCCTCGAGGTACACACTACAAAATCCCCAGTAGATCGATAGATCAAATCACGAAGTACAGTATGTGGGAGTGTGACTTGCATTTATAAAACCATAGTCGATATCAAGAATTGGCACCAAAATCTATTTTCTACGTACAGATACACGAAACTACCTCGTAATCTCGTAACAGCTACTGAATTCGACTCTAGGGACCTCTGAGATTTGTTACAATTAGAAGATCATTCTATTAAAATGAATTTCTACTGGTGAGAGAACTCTACAAATGATGAGGACAGTCCAAATGAAAACATTAAAAACTATACAAGGCAATACTTTACAGGATAGAAAAAGGAACGAAGTTATGAATAACAATGCGGAACACAGGATTTATGAAGGTGGATTATAAAGAAGAAGACTCTGGAACAAATATATAAAAAGAATGGAAGAAGATAGTAGATCGCTTAAAAATTCAAAAATTAATAACCCAGTAGGAGAAAGAACAGGGCAGACCACCAAAACAATGGCGAGAAGGACGTCTTCTTCCGGGGAAGACGTGTTGGCAATCTGACTGCCAGCAGAAAGTTGATTTTTTTGAGGAGAATATTGAATCCATAAATTTTGGTTAATATTTGCTTAAGCAACTTATTCAAAAAAATATTTTAAGTCATAGGTATGTAGCCCGAAATTTAATGGATATTATCGAGAGTGTTTTCAAAAATTTTCGATGGCTGCAATTTTGATATTCCTGAATTGATCAAACTTTTTACAGTTTATTTTCATTATGTAACGACATTTTTTCTAACTATAGAATAATACATCGGAATAATTGAGTAGAAAGTTCATTGCACTACCCAACACCCTGAATAAGTGGGGAAATACGTATAGACAAGAATAGACACACAGACATTCCTCTATAAAAGATTTTATATGGCTTTGGGTGGCCTTTAAACATGATTTTTGTCTGAATTACAATTTCGGAAAATTGGATCAACTAGGTACAATTTCCTCTCGAGAAGTAAAAAGTTATTTTATAATATTGTTCATTTCAAAATTAAGAGAGAGACTTCTGGAATAAAAAAATCAAAATATAGAGCAAAAAAATAGTATAACACGAACTGCAAATTAAACAAAAACGTATAAAGACTGGTATGATGAAGAATGAGAAAATTAAAAGGAACAAAACGATCACTATCACGTGAAAAATAGCTAACCAAAAATCTGAGTGGGTTTTCAAAGAATGACCATTGAAATAGAAGAGGTCATAAAAGGTAGTAAAGTATTATTTCAGATTATAAAGTAACAAAGTAACTGTGCGATGGTTGCTAGAGTCAATAAAGCTGAATGAGAAGCATATTGTGCAAATTATGAGGTACCTACCAGAACAGGAGAATGGAGAAATTACACCAGCATATGCGGAATATGAAGATATAATCAAGAATCTCAAGCAAAGGAAACCAGCGGGATCAGATGAAATTGTTAAAGAGTTAGTCAAGAAACGGAAAAGAATTTGATAAACCAATAAGCATATGAACTTAAAAAATGATCTGGAATGAAGAAAAAATGCCAAGAAAAGTTATGAATTTGGAATTGATATACATATATTGTTTGTAGATTTTAAGCAAGCACTTGATATTGTTAACATAGAAGAAATATTAAATGATATCAATGAGAACTTCAAACAAGCTGATTAGATAAAAATGACAATAAACAACTCTTGAACCAAAATAATAACAAAGAAATGTTACACGAATGACTTTGCTAGCGATAGTGGTGTAAGACAAGAGGATGCACTATGAACGACACATTCAAAAATGTAAGAAACTTCAGACTTACTTGCAATGTTGAAGAAAGAAAAAAATACAGAAACCTAGAGGTAGTAGAAAGAGTAAAAGTTGGAAATAAAGTGTACCTATTGGAAATATAACAAATTGATTAAAAATAGTCATTTAAGTAAAAGCACAAAATAACGACTTTCTAGAGTAGAGGAATCCGGATACCGGAGAGAAAATTACTGAGAAAAAAATATATTTGGTCCAGTCAGTATAGAAGAAGAGGAACTTCAGGACTTGGAACTATGATGAATCACGAGCCTAGACAGAAAATGGAAGATGAAGATATAGTGAGGTTTGTAAAAGCTCAACGTTCGAAATAGTAAGGGCATACACCAAGGAAAAAGACAACAACGATAATAAGAAAAGTAAGTAACTGGACACCATTGGAAGGCAGACCAAAAGGAAGACCGAAGACAAGATGGGAAAATGAAGTTAAATAGTATATAAGAAAAATGAATGTGAATGTATGAAGAAGTGATATAGAGAGGGTAAAATGAAGGAGGATAACAGAACAAGCAAAGATACTTAATAATCAACCGAATTTGCATAAAAAACAAACATACAAAAAATAACGTAGTGATTCACCGTAATAAATGCATTCGAGGAGCTCAAACGAGCGGCCGCCAGTCCGCTGAATATACATATATAGACTAACCTAGATACGTATAGGTATATAAATCAATTGGCTTATTTAAGTATAGCCTAGAAGACAGATTGATTAAATGTTTGCACAATGACGTTCTCTCCAATGATTTGAAATTCAAAATTCATCAAATACTTAGTTGTTTTGTTGCATGCAAACAGAAATTTAATAAGGTGAACCAAACATTGAAATCTCTCAAACTCAAGTCAAAGATAAGCCTGTTCTTATCATCCATGGATTCCGTCATAAAATACAGCCATCTAGCTACTCGGTACTTAATATCCAATTTAACCAAAACCGCCCCGTTTCTGGCAACGATAGTAGTATTATTCTATGTGACTAACGGGACCGGCCAAATTTTATGAAAATCTAACAAGTGGCAAGTCCCAATTTATGATCATTATATTATGTGTGTGTAAGCGAATATTATACGAGTCGGTTTTGGCAGAGAGAGAAAATGTCGTGTGGTTTGATCGAACGGATTTAGCTGCCCAATTTTTTTGTTGTGTTTGTTACACCGACTGCAGAATGTGCGGTATGGCATTTCCCTTTAATATGTGAGTTATTGCTAGTTGCATCGATAAAATGTCAATGTATTTACCAACGGGTATTCGCTGAAACGTTGATGATGTTGAAAATCGAATAGAGTTTCACATCAGCATATTACATGTTAGCTCCTTCAGTAGATATACATTTATTCTGCAGTTGTAAGTGACCTCTCTATTTAGAAACACCGTGTCCGTGAAACTGAAAACAGCTTAAGTGGATCGCTGAAAAACAAATATCCAAATCGATTCACTTAGATAATTGTTCAGTTTGATTCTCTATTTTTCTTCAACACTAATATAGATAGTTTTTTTACACAAACAGGGACAAAATTTATAAGATAAGAAACTGAAAAACGCAAAAGAATCTATTGGCAACTTCTTTAAAAGTACCAGTACCAATAAAATTATTTGTTTTATATTGTTCAGTGCGACATTCAGTCGTGGTAAAAAGTTATTCATTTCTTATTTTTGAGTACCAGCAGAATCATTCTAGCTTTTAATGAATATGTGTTTACAATCACTTACTTATCTTCCAAGAACTACCCTTTCCAAGGGCTGTTACTCTAAATTTTATCTCTCCTTCTTTCGATCAATAGGTATATTCAGTTATTCAGTATATAGCTAGAGACGGTATCAGTTAAATTGGTTAAGTTGGGACTTTATTTCATATCCGGCAACGTTTAAATTGAAAAAAAATCATAGGTTTCCGAGTTAGAGCAGTGGTAATGTCTGAAATATGTGTGTTTCCGCTATTTGGTGGGGGCATTTTTTTTTGAAAATCGTAAGTATGAGACGGCTAAATTCTAGAAGAAAAAATATGTAACAACATTTAAGTCAGGCATTCTTCAAAAACTGTTATGGTTTCCAAATTATAGTAGTGGTAAAATCTGAAATATGTGTATCTTCACACCTTTGGTAACCTAGCAGAGAAAAGTACTGAAAATGGATTTGATATGTACTAGAATCATGTGCTTTTTATGTGCTAGTTTCTGGCTGCAATTTAAAAATTTGTGCTTGTCCAGATTCGGAACAAAAACAAAACAAAAGTGGTCTACCAGTAAGCTAGCAGAGCATCTGTTATTTTTTGCGATATCCATATTCTTATTACCATAATAATTATGTGCTTTTTATATGATAATTTCTTGCTGCAATTAAAAAAAACCCGACGGCCTATAGCCACCGGAAAGGTTGAATTCTCAAAATTCATTGAATTTAAATTTGAGCAACTTTTTCATTGGTATACCTACATGTCATTACATGTCAATTGTCCATTTTTAACCGCATGTGTCATAGCCTTGCGGTTAGAGTGTTAGAGGTTGTTGTTTTGGCTGTTGCATATAAAGCAGATAGGGTTCGCTTTTCGCTTCGAGGCAATTTTTTTTTCGTTTTTTTCTTAGCAATAAATATACTATATATTTTTTTAATCAGGGTCTATATTAAGATCTCTAGAAAATGTACAATTACATCAAATTTATATTGAGTGTTCATGTTTTACCAATATTTCTTATTTTTTCTTTATTAATTTTTATCTTTTTTTCTGTTTCGAAATTCAAAAGTGTGAACGATCGCAATAGATACATTTCTTTAAGAAATTTACCTAAAAATGAGCTCTTCCAGTTTCGGCAGCATTTGAAAACAAATAATTTGATTTTGTTGCCATCAAAATTGTAAAATAAATATTTTTTTTATATCTAATGCATTAAAAGGTATAAAAAAATCTTATACATTTGAACGAGCAATTCTTAAATGTTCCGTATATCTAGATAGTAGCGACGAATTGGATGAAATTTTGTATTAAGATAAGGTTTTGCTTTTTAAGATTACTTATCTACATAATATATAGGTATATTTCCTAATAAAACGCGCATGGGTATGTCCCTAGAGATCCACTATTCAGCAAGGAGTTTTCGGAGTCGAGAAATCAGTTGATGATAATTTCATATTTAATGGGTTTGACCTTCGAGGTCCACACTATCTTTTTCGAGAAAGGCATATCAGATGTTGATAAAAATTGCAGTAAGTGGTTTCGGAGTAGTGGAACCTATTGATACATTCATATTCCGAAAAAAATAGTTCTTTGCTATTAACTGATACTTTTTTTATCTCATTCATACCGGCTACCTGCTTCTTCGTCGCTTCAGAATGCTTCATTCTACTCTTTACTCATGTCATGACTATCAAATATCAGCCACAGTCTTACATCTTAAGATGCCAACTTTGTTCGCAAAAAAATTGTCGGTGATGAAACATAATTCTTGATGATTTTGTTTTGATGATATGTTATATCTACGCCCACGTTTCAAGATCCCAAATGTCACCTTTACATCTCACAACCAGTTGTATAGGTGCGACCCTTGAGATTAATATTAGCTATTTCCAGAATCACTGCACTGATTTCGATAAAAAATAGCAATAAGGCATGAGAAAAATATATTTTTTTATTTATTTGTTAAAATATATATAAATGTACCGCTGCCTACAGTTAATATTTCCTACTTTCCAGTACATTATCTAATAAAGTGGGTATATTTTTTAAAATGTTATTTATTTTACAATTTTAATTGGCAACAAAATCAAATTATTCGTAGAAAAATGTTTATTTCCTCCTTCGTCAATAGGTAGTAGGTACAAGCTCACACTCAAATACCAAATTATTATTTTCTTAACAATTCTATTTTCAACTGAAAGACTTATTTTTTAAGCAATGTTATTTGGTAATTCTAGAACAATAAAGAAACAGGAAAAAATGTGATTTCATAATAATTCTACTAGGCCACACAAGCCTTGCTAATGACGCTCAAGGCATTGTTACACTTTCTAAATGGTTAGGTAGCAGAGCATTTATTTTAAGATTCTTCCAAAACTGAAAGAGAACAAAATTTTTAATTGAAGTAAGAAATTAGCACATAAAAAGCATTTAATTATTATAGCAATCAAAATACTTATATCGCAAGAAAACAAGTGCTCTGCTGGATTACTGCTAAGGTAGCAGAGTTGAGCAGAGCACTTTTTGTCTTCAAATTCCTCCGAAACTGGAAGAGCACAAAATGCTTAATGCAGCAAAAAATTAGCACATAAAAAGCATATAATTCTGGTACATATCGAATCCACTTTCGGTACTATGCTCTGCTAGGTTAGCAGCGTGTATTTTCACCGCTAGGTTTTCAGATCTCTGGATAATAACATGTCACAAGCAAATAATGTACATGGGTAATTGGATAAGTACTATTTTCCCGATATTTTAAAATCTCTTAATAATAAGTATACCTACGCAACGCATTATCTTCTTTGGTAAACGTTGTATGATTTTGACGACTAATGTTACAATGAAAATTGTGAAATATTTTTTTTTACAAAAATAGGACCGACTTTTTTAGTAAGTGCATTGAAAAATACAAAATAATATCAATTCTATTGGTGCTAGTACTTTTGGTGTTGGTGGGTGCCTAGAACAACTAACTACAACTGCACAACTTCAAAATTACCAGCACCAATAGAATATATAATTATATATAATATTATATATTATATAATATATATAATATTATTTTGTATTTTTCAATGCACTTACTAATACAGTCGGTACTATTTTTGTAAGAAAATGTTTTTTTAATATGGCAGGAAAACACGTATTTAGGTACTTTAAATCTGAATGTTGAATAGAGCAACTTGTTACTCAGTTTCTTATATTACATCTTTTATGCTAAATCAATGTTTCCTATTGTAACTATAATCGGCAAAATATACGAAAGGCCGAACTTTCGACTATAACTATAGAGAGATATTGGGTATAGGTACACACAAAAACTCGTGAAAGCTCTTATCTCAAAGATGCTCAAGCTTCCATCTTATAATGAACCATTCCAACGAAGATAACCACTTCCTTCTATTACTATAACAGTGGAAACTTATTGACCATAAATATTTTTTACAAAAAATTGGACCGACGTTATTAGTTGGTGCACTGAAAAGTATAAAATAATATTAATTCTGTAGTGTGGTGGTGGTACTTTTGAAGTTGTGCAGTTGCAGGTAGATTGATAACTTTTGGCACCAACTTCACAAGTACCACCACCAACAGAATTAATATTATTTTATACTTTTCAGTGCACCAACTAATAACGTCGGTCCAATTTTTTGTAAAAAATATTTATTTCACACTTTTGAGTGTAACATTAGTCCCGAAAATCGTTGAATGTTCACTATACCATATCAATGAAGATAGTACTTATCCTATTACCCACGTATATTCCTTGCTTGTAGTTGTTATTATAGAGATCTCAGAACATCGCTGCGGAAATACGCTTGAATATTTTAGTTGTTACCATTTTAACACCGATTTAACTCAAAAACCGTAACTCTAAGGAAAAAATGTTCATTATAAATGTTGCTACAAATAATTATATCTTTCATGTAGTATCGAAAAATTTTCAATTTTCGAAAGAAATTGTCCTCTCCACATAGCAAAAATACATATTTAACACGCGTCTATCTCGAAAACCGTAGCACTTTTGAAAAAATGTTCAATTTAAACGTTTCCGGATATTATCCTATCTTTAATTATACCAACTCAGATTTTCGATTTTCGAGAAAATTCGCCCCCACCACCCCTTCGGGGGCGGTTTTCGGAAGGAAGGAGATTTCGGATTTGCGTTTTTATGAATATGGGACCATTTCTCAATCCCCTTCTTTCAAATGAACCCAAAATCATCAAAATCGGAGCACGTTTACTATATAAAAGGCGCGCACGAACCAAAAAAAAAAAAAATAAAGCAGACAGTCGAATTGTATACCTCCTCCGTTCGGGGTTCGTCGGTCAAAAAGAGCGGACGGAGGTGGGATAAATATTTTTATAGAGTAGTCATTTTTATTATGCCAACTGTAGCAGCTTGACACATCTTCTAGCACAAACTAATAGCTTTATATACGCTAAATTTATCCGGCGATGTTAGTACCTATGTATTTAAACTCACGTAGGTAGAGACCATCATTTTACGCTTATCATTATGTAGGTGTGCATAATTGAGAGCTCTTTGCTGTTTTTATGAAGATCTCTCTTGAAGTTTGAAGAGAATTAATTAATTTTGTGAGTAGATTTTTATGTAACATTTTCAACGTAGAGTCAAGATTCATTTTTTTAAATATTATTGAGGACAAAAATATATTCGATACATATAAGTATATTTTCATTTTAGAACCTCTCTCAGAATCAATGGAGAAGAAATCAAAACAATCACATACATTGAGGAAAAAAGTATAAAAGAAGTAGATGAAAAATTATTATACAGTACATTTCATATTTTTGCCTATTTTATGGCACATTTTATCTCAGAGCAGATAAATATTATTCCTTATAACTATTACTCTTTATAAACAAATATGCTCTGACAAAAGATTGTTTTGTTATAAAAGAGATATTTCTATTGAACTTTTGTCCCTCTCTCCAGGTACCTGTGTTTCTATTTATATTAATTGTTTCAAATATAATAGTGCTCTAGTGTATATATGAGCATAATAAAAAAATAGTATAATAATCCTAAGTTTGCAATTTATATGGTCAACAATTCTACGAGTACCTAATGTTGGGGAAAACTTCAGGAGATTTAGCATATTATAACATTCCCAGGAATTAGAATAAATATGTATGTCAATACACTATATTATACAATTTTTATACTAATAGTTTCGGTCGTAAACTTGCGCCAAGTCTTGGTTTTGGTTCAGAATGTCCTTAAAACAATGATTATAATAATATAATGTATAATAATAATAATATAATAATAATACTTTATTTAAATAGGCAACCTAATATACAAATATTCGATAAACTTCAAGAGAACAAATTTCTATGTTTAACATTATCAAATAAGAACCATTATATTGTTACTTACTTATTAAGAATAAAACTAACTCTATCATATCTAATCTAAGTTTGGATTTCATACATACTTTGTTTCAATATTTAGGACTAGTTGGTGTTTAAACTCTTTGAGTGAACGGGTTTGTTTGATATCGTTAGGAAGGTCGTTGTACATTAACAAACCTTTATGCATAAGACTTGAATACGAGGGTAAAATATTTATATAGGAATTAGTGGCCGAGGGGAGAGCAGTCCAAATGCTTTAAATAAAGAGAGCTACACTAAGTATATACAGAAAAACTAGATCATCTCTGAAGTTGTACAAAAGATTCCATTTGAACGAAAATTAGGATTTGTTTAATCTTGGATATTTTCTATCGAAAGTTATATTTTACATTTGATGATATAAAATACCATAATTCACATGTCCAATTCTAGTAGTATAATTCCAGACGTTTTCTGCTTAGTCAGGTAAATTATAATTTATGGTTATTTGTCTCTTATTATAATAAAATATTCCAGTTGTCTTCAAACACTTATGTGGTTCTCTGGGAAAGACATCGATCGAATATGAGCAAACGATAATTACAAACTGTTTGAAAATTTTGTGATATACAAAAGTCGCTGTTAGTCACACAAGTAGATGCCAACTTTGTTATTTTTAATAGAATCCCCTATATATTACCACATTTTTAGATTTCTTGTACAATTTTGAAGACATTTTATATATAATGTTGTTTGCCTAAGTCTAAACGTTTTTGACATATGTGCCGCGAAATCCGTAACTATATGGTAAAAAGTTCAACTTAAATGTTGCTACAAATTCTTTATTTTGGACCTCAAAATAAAATATTTTTAAATTTTATTCCAATGAATAATAATATTTGAAATAAATTTCAATTGATTATAGAACTATTCTTAAATTATCAATCGAAAATAGAAAAGGTTACTTACATATTATGAATATCTTGGCATTTCATTTGATGTCAAAAAGTTTTGTATCCCTTTCTTGAGTCACTTAAAACGTGTACTTGGCAAAAAGTTTCACCGACATCCCGAAATGTCGGATTTGGTCGATTTGAAACAACAATTCAGCCGCACTGAATACTGTAGAAAATGTTTAATATGACAGACTGAATTATTTAGATGGATTTTTTTAAAGTGCTGGTAAAAACTGTGATAGCTCGGTAGAAACACATGAAACATTTATAAAATAGCCTATATTTTAGCACTCCGGAATAATGTATCTATTAATGAAATAATTCTCAAAATTGGATCATTATTTCCTAAAAATAAATATTTTTTACAAAAAATTGGACCGACGTTATAGTTGATGCACTGAAAAGTATAAAATAATATTACTTCTATTGGTGATGGTACTTTTGAAGTTGTGCAGTTGCAGTTAGATTGATAGCTTTTGGCACCAACTTCACAAGTACCATCACCAATAGAAGTAATATTATTTTATACTTTTCAGTGCATCAACTATAACGTCGGTCCAATTTTTTGTAAAAAATATTTATTTCACACTTTTGAGTGTAACATTAGTCCCGAAAATCGTTGAACGTTCACTATACCATATCAATGAAGATAATACTTATCCTATTACCCACGTATATTCCTTGCTTGTAGTGGTTATTATTGAGATCTCAGAACATCGCGGCGGGAATACGCTTGAATATTTTAGTTGTTACCATTTAACACCGATTTAACTCGAAAACCGTAATTCTAAGGAAAAAATGTTCATTATAAATGTTGCTACAAATAATTATATCTTTCATGTAGTATCGAAAAATTTTCAATTTTCGAAAGAAATTGTCCTCTCCACATAGCAAAAATACATATTTAACATGCGTCTATCTCAAAAACCGTAACACTTTTGAAAAAATGTTCAATTTAAACGTTTCCGGATATTGTCCTATCTTTAATTATACCAACTCAGATTTTCGATTTTCGAGAAAATTCGCCCCCACCACCCCTTCGGGGGCGGTTTTCGGAGGGAAGGAGATTTCGGATTTGCGTTTTTATGAATATGGGACCATTTCTCAATCCCCTTCTTTCAAATGAATCCAAAATCATCAAAATCGGAGATCGTCTACTATATAAAAGGCGCGCACGAACCAAAAAAAAAAAAAAAAAAAAAAAAAAAATAAAGCAGACAGTCGAATTGTATACCTCCTCCGTTCGGGGTTCGTCGGTCAATAACAAATGTTACCTTTTTATAATATTAGTATAGGTATAGATGAAGAATTATAGCATTCAGAAAGCAAAAGCATAAAACTACATACCTATTTACCAGCTTTATGGCCAATGCAAAGCTTCGAGCTGTATGTATGCCGTTCGTATATTATAAAAGCGTACACATGAAATTCTTGTATTTCGGCATTGGGGAATGTCCAGTGTGTTGTTCATACAAAGCGTAATAATCCCACATGTTTAAAGGGATTCCGAGGGAGATATGAGTGAAGTTGATTACACGATTTTACTCCTGTGTTGGAGCAGAAATTGCTGTCAATCACTCACTCGGGTGTTGATGCACATGCTTTAAAAACATTTATACAGATGGATATAATGGTGAATGACTAGCAGTGATTTGAAAAAAATCTGAATGGACATTTTTGAATATGATTTTGTAGGGAAGTCAGGAAACATCATCCAAATATTTGGGAAATTCTCTTAGCATTTTATTCCAGCATTACAATAATAGGAGAACATCCCATCGTCAATAAAACCTATTCTACATGTCAGTTAATCATATATATATATATATATATATATATATATATATATATATATATATATATATATATATATATTAAATGAAATTGAGCATTACCTTGATTATGAATAGTACATTGAATGTTTCAATAAACTTCTTTATAATACTAAATTTCCATATTCATTTCAAAATTCAAAGGTGTGTGTGCATTGGTCCCACGTACAACTGGCTGACTGGTCATCCCTTCCCCGATGCCTTTGATGCGTACAGATCCCGATATACCTTCCTATTATATGTCTGGCTCTATCACAGAGTTATAATTATAGAAAAGGATTATATTTTATATCCAACATTAAAATAGGGAGAAATTTTTTTAACTGTATGTTATTGACATACTTATACAGATTGGATCAACCGAGTAGGATTATAGTCTGGAAATGTGAGTTTCTCGAAAAAAGTTGACATAATATGTATTGCCATGATGATTACAGCATCATCTCTTTCTTCTTCTGTCTTCAAGGTTTAGACTGTTTGCTAATTTCGATTTCACCATCGGTCTGCCGACACTTCCGCGTTCTGCAGGTTAAACATTTTGTTTTGGTATTCTATCTGTTGTTGTAGCTGGTTGTTAAATCTCTTATTAAACTCCTAGTTCTTGTCTAATATCTTCATTTCTTGTATTAGGATCTAAGCGTTCTGTTGTTTCTAGTTGCCTTCAGTCTTGCCTTCTAGACGCCTCAGTCTCTGTGGAGATTGAACTTTATAAAATTTTATCTGTATTTCTTTTAAGGTTTCACTGATGGTGTCACCTTCTTATGTGATATCACATCCTAAATATTTGAAATATGACATATCTGCTCTAAAATGTAGTCCCCAATCACCATTTTTGTGCTAAACCGACATTTTCAGATCATATTCCGCAGAAAATTTTGTAAATAGTCAGTTGTAATTGAGCTTCTGTCATTGCTTTCAATGAGGTATTTATACATCGCATAGCTTTGTAAAATATTATAGAAAGTATATCAGTATGACACACTATCCACCACAATGGACAGGTGCGATGCTTTTACCATTTGAAATAAATGTCTCATTCCCGATCTTTCGCTTTCGCGTTTTAAATCTCATTTATGTGTGAAGTAAACATTTATTTTAAGATTCTTTGAGTTTTTAAAGCTCAGTGGGGTACATGGACTTTGATATGGCTTAAGTTATGACATAAACTTATTTTTTTTCAATAGGAATCATACTTGCTTATTGGGAAATTTCAAATGGGCGTACCTAGAGGCAAAAAATGTTACTATGATACATTAGAAATTCGTACGATTGAAAGAATCCTCATTGACCTAGTTTGGCCGGCTGATACGATGCGCAACCAGAGACATCTAAGCAGGGACGCGCTCCAACGCTCAACTTGATATTAGCTAATAACCTCAATATACAATATAAATTTTGATCTCGAGTAATGAGAATATAACAAGGTAGGTAAGTATTTTTAAACTGTACCTAAAATATCTGTTTATTGACTTGGTTGAACATAAATATTTCAGTTCTAAATTTGTATCATTTAAAGTACCAATATCATATTTATATGTTATTGAGGCAAATGTCACGTTGAAAAATTAATGCTAGTCGTATCTGCCAAACAAGGCCATTGAAATCAATGTCTCTTGTCATGTTTGTAGGTTATCATTCGTTTTTGTTCTTTACGTTAACGTCATAACCCAACCAATTACAATACAAGTTTTTATAATTATTTTTATTTATATCTATATTTAGAAGGATAAACAGGCAATTTTGGCAATTTACCCTTAAGCCTAGCATATCTTTGAAGCACCTCTCACTTGATAGATCCCAAAAGGTAATTTGGAAATAACCTTTTTTTGTCGAAAATACATACGTTCTAATGTGTTAAGTTTTGGATCGATATCTCATTAGTTGTCTCAAATTATTACAACTAAAATTTTTGAGGAATGAGAAACAAAATTCTAGTCATTAGAAATCAATAAGCGCAAACGTTCAGGTAATCTCCTCAATAGCCAGATCGATGGTATGTGTAGTCCACTATTGCATTTGTAATTGCCATTAAGATTTATGTAATAAATAGGAACTTAACACCTTAGTTCATACTCACATTTGATAAACAATTGTTATGTGTTTTTAAAATATATAATAGTGGAAATTTAATATATTGTCTCAATTCCTATCTAAGAAACAAAATTAGTTCTAATTGTTTATGTTCTCATTTTTTTACAGAAATGAATCTTCCTCTAGTTACTTTTGAACATTAAGGGCATGGTTTTGTATTATATCAATAATAGGCTGTAAAATTATTTTTTAAGATAAAAGGTATCAGTGTATCAATTCTGTTATAAGGTTAAGCTATGTAAAGATATTGAGAGAGTAGTTTATGTGAAAATAGAAAAACTAAGAAAGTGTCAATAAGCCGATTTAACTTAAAATATTTTGAATACATATATTTGACTTGTTTTGTAGAACAGTTGTAAATTTATTGTTTACTCCATCCACCTTTCCGTTGGCTACCTTAGCTTGGAATATTTTTAATGACAACATTTACAATTCTTTCCATCCATGGAGATATTGTGAAGTATAAGCTTCGAATTGATGATACGCTGCTTCAATCCTGCCTCGAGTCGATTTTGTGATCGCTGGATTATTCATTCCCGAAAATCCATCATAAACCTAATCAATAACCAGAGATTAAGCATATCCGAAGCATATATCATTGCTTCTCCATTATTCATTCATCACGATAACTAGACCCCCTCCAGCTCTTCAAACAAAAATCGATACCCAAATCTCAAAAGACCCCCCATTTTTTGCATAACAATACCTCAACTAAAATCTGTCGAGAGGCATCTTATCCTTTGTCCCTCTGCTTTTTCTTAGCCTCATTATTTATTGTCTCCGTTTCGTTTTCCAACAAGTTCTTTAATTGCGTAATGTTTGCTGGTTTCCTGCTAAGTAATTGTTTTCTGACAAGTAGGTATACCAGACGCTTTCGTGGAGTTCACCCCATTTTTTTGTCACATTAATGATGTCGACAATTTTTTTTGAATAGAACAGTACAGGATCTATATAAGCAATATGCTGTTGGCCAAAAAGGACTTGGGTTTTATAATTAATAATTAAAAAGAGAATTGATGTTTGGAATATGATGGAAATTATCCATTCAAATCAACACAAAAATCAAAAACTTATTTTCTCTTCTAGTTCTATCTCCAATTAGATCGGTTCAACTGAAACCTATTTTCGACTTGGCTCAGTTAGTTATTATTTAAAATCGACCTCGGGATTTCTTTCTGTGTCACCAATATAAAGGTTGCTATTGCCAATAAAGTTAATTAATAACGCAAAACCTTAAAATTTTTTAATATTAAACCATCATAAGAAATCATTCGGATCAGATCCGGATATTCATCTATTTATAGGGTTTGATGTTTCAGAGAGGTATGTTCACATGGGCACGATTTTCATGAGTACAAATTTTACGATCGGTAAGTACCTACCTACCGTTTAAGCAGTTCTATTCGTGCATTGCTTGTTAAACTTCGATAATCAATGCATTGGACAGAAGTTATTTTTTGTAATTTGCTAGTAAGGCTTCTACGCCCATGAGGAGGCATCGCAAAAAAAATTTAGTTATTCGTGGATATATAAATCCGTATGCGTGAGTAGTATTTATTCAGAGTCACAGAATGTTCTGGCAACACTATAAAAGTTAGGCGATATGCAATACCGCGCGTTAGACTCGGGGAATAGCCGAGTCCAAATCCTTTCTTTTTCATTCGTCATTCATATTTAAAACAAATCCGAAAATAGGACCTCCTCAAACTTTGTAACTGATTTATGTAGTGGGTGACCCATTAACAAACGACGCCGGCTATATCTCAGGATCCGTTAAACGGACGACTCGGAGAAAAAAAAATTAGGGGTAAATCGGCTAAATGAAAAAGCTGAAAAATTTAAAATCCCTGTTTTTTAAATTATCCCAAGTGAGCCTTTATTGAAAATCTTTTTTTGTAATCTACTGAAAATAAGACAACTTTTTTGTATCAAAGTTTTTTCTCTATCTTGTCAAGTAAGGGGCGGGGAGAAGGGCAAATGTTGTTTTAAGAAAACTGAATAACTTTTTTTTTGGTATGATCTATTTTGAATAACTTTGTTTCAGTTTAAACGCTCTTTAAAAATTACTGATACTCAGAGTGTTCCCTAATTTTGTTACGTAAAAATGAAAGTTTAATTATATGTTTAAATAAGTCTATAAGGACTAATCATATCGAGTTGCGGTTTTCACCAGTAACTGTAATTTTTCACGCGCTTTCTTACTATGGAAAAATAGAAATGTCATTGCATTTGAAATTTTCGAGAAATTAATAAAAATCTGCAACTTTGTCATAACGCGCCGTCTCAAAATGTTATTATACCAGTAGAAGCGCCAAAAAAAGCGTTCTAAAATGAAATCAAGTTATTCAAAATAGGTTGTACCAAAAAAAAGTTATCCAGTTTTTTTCAAAACAACATTTGCCCCTACCCATGCCCCATATTTGACAAGATAGGGAAAACTTTAATACAAAATAGGTAGTTGACTTATTTTATTTCAAAAAAATATTGTCAATTTAGGTTCACTTGGGATGATTATGAGTTACGCCCTCTAGCGGTAGACTTAGCAACTTATAAATATTTTCCAGCTTTTTCTTTTAGCCGATTTACCTATATTTTTTTTTCTCCGGTTCGTCCGACTAACTAAATCCAATTCAGTGGAGTCTATCAACGATGCAAAACAACTTATCCAGTACGTTTTAGAAAATAATTTTAAGAAGTATATTCAAATGTTTACATAACACTCAGAATATTGCTTACAGTTCTAGTCAGTACGGCCTCTGGTAAGAGAAGTCTTTCAAATTTAAAATTGATTGATAAGACCTACTTGAGAAGAACGATGAGTCAAGAAAGACTATCTGCGTTATCAGTTCTATCAAATGAAGCGGAAATAGCGGCTGGTGTTAACTATGACATAATCTTGAAAGACTTCTGTCAGGCTAAAAACCTAAAAACTCGTTTATTCTAATTTGTGATTGCTTATGTAATGTTTCCCAACATTTGGTTTGCAATATTCTATAAAACTCATACATCAGTCTCTATTTATTTATCGTATTCTTTCTGACTGGGGAATGAGACAGCCTCGCAAAGCTCCGCCACTATTGAAATAAACGCATAGGAGATGAAAAAAGAATATACAAACATTCATATTTATACTTGTATATGATTTAATATTCTTTCATATTCCCTTTTACATTCCCGTAAAAGATCTAGATTAAAAGTTGTTTTGTGGCATCCGTATAAACTTTAATCCTTATCGAGTGAAGCTTAAACTCATTTGTAGTAGGAATTTTGATAGCCAGATTGTCTTATATTCTCCAAATGTCCAATGTGCCGCAACACAAATTCTCTTTCTTGAAAATAAAAATAAAATACAACTACACCATAAATTGATACTCAAGTCAGTGCACCGCAATTTGAAATCCACTGAAAGCAATAAACAACCAAGTGGATTGCAGCGTCTCAGATTCCGAAATTAGAGCATCATTTTCTTCTTTCGTCATTACATTTTTATTATCAATATACGGTGCGTTCAAAAAGTTTGGAAACGCTTCAATATCTTCTAAGATATTATCATACCTATGAAGAAAAAGCTACGACACTTCCATTAACTTATTATTTATTTTATGCCTTAAACATTTCAACCTATGACATATGACGTTATGACGCATTAATAGACCTCTTTATAGGCGACAGTAATAACTCGATTAATTTCTAATAATCTGTAGGTAGGTAGGTAGGTAGGAGTTTTTTTATTAACAATGCCGTATGAATAGAAAAGTGAAGGAGGTCAAAATAATAACCACTGTTAGCATTAAAAAATATTTTTTGCAAAAAATTGGCCCGACGTTATTAGTTGGTGCACTGCAAAATATAAAATAATACTAATTCTATTGGTGCTGTTAATGTTGATAACTTTTGGCACCAACTTCACAAGTACCAGCACCAATAGAATTAATAGTATCTTACATTTTTCAGTGCACCAACCAATAACGTCGGTCCATTTTTTTGCAAAAATATTTATTTCACCCTTTTGAGTGTAACATAAGTCACGAAAATCGTTGAACGCTCACTAATACCAATGAAGATAGTACTTATCTTATTACCCACGTATATTCTTTGCTTGTAGTTGTTATTATTGAGATCGCAAAACGTCGCTGCGGAAATACCCTTAAGTATTTTAGATGTTAACATTTTAACATCGATTTCACTCGAAAAGCGTAACTGTAAGGAAAAAAATTTCATTATAAAAGTTGCTACAAATAACTATGTCTTTCTAGGTAGCACCCACAGATTGTCCATTTTCGAAAGAAATCGCCATCTCCACAGCAAAAATAAATATATTTGAGAATTTAACATGCCTCTATCTCGAAAACCGTAACTGTTTCGAAAAAATGATCAATTTAAACGTTTCCGGATATTGTCATATCTTTGCTTATACCACCACAGATTTTCGATTTTCGAGAAAATTTGTTTTCTGTTTTCGGATGGAAGGAAATTTCGGATTGGCGTTTTTATAAATATGGGACCATTTCTCAAACCTCCTCTTTCAAATGAATCAAAAATCATCAACAACGGAGCTCGTTTACTATATAAAACGCGCGCACAAACCAAAAAAAGCACTCAGTCTAATTGTATACCTCCTCCGTTCGGGGTTCGTCGGTCAAAAAAGGAGAAGTTCTAATTAAAAAAAAAAAACGTGTCGAAGCTTTTTCTTCATATTTCGATGTTTTAGAAGATATAAAGCGTATCAGTAGATACCTGTCATTACTACATCACATATATCTGTTAGATCATACATATATACGTATAATTACATACATACACATATCCGTTGCATAATGTTTCAGGTATAAAACCCAAATTTCCATTCTAAATATACTAACCTAGTTTTATTGCTTCGCCTTCATGTGAGATAGCTTCCACATATTGAATATGTGGGGATGGAAACTTTTATTGCTGGTTTTAAATTTACTCGTAAAATAGGCATATGGGTTCTATCTGTTATAGCAGAATGGTCGTTATTAGAACAGATATTTGTTTTGAAAATATAACCTAATCAATATTTATACAAACACCATATAGGTAGATATGTTATGAATTTCATCTGAGGCCAAATCTTGGCATTGGAAGTTACTTTGTGCAAAATAAAACCGAATTAATGCACCAAAAGTTGATACCCAAAGGGTTTATGAAATCAAGAAAAAAACTTTCGATATTAAAAAAAATCTGGTGTGTTCACTCACAGGACTTTTCTACTGCTTTAAAAATAATTCCATTCAATATAAAAATCTTCCTATTAATACATACGACCAGTCTTGAGCATAACAAGTGTATCGACTATAGTTTAGCAGCTACTCCGAGTAAGATGGCAATAGGCAACATGCAATATAATTATTTTTGATCTCTTTTGATTCCATGTTAAAGAATTCCATTGTAGAATAGACCACAAACGTACCTATCAAAGTGCTATAATTTGTTTCACAAGAATGCAGTTTTAAGCTGACTATTTCAATTCTCGCGCGAGAATGAACCTACAGTTCCGATGAAGTCACTCAAGTTATTTGAGGTTATACTTGTGAGACGGTATTTTGTAATAAAATGGAAACTGGGTTCATAAGTGGAAACTCCAATTTTGGTTCAGAAGGTCCAGTTAAAAACCATTTATTTGGAAACTTTGCTGAAGTAGATGGACACAATGCACAATACATGAATCAACACGGCTTTTTTTAAGAACATTAGTAGCATTATTATGACTACCTTATGTTGACGAATGACTATAAAATGGATTCATTTTAAATACTTTACAGTTTCTTTTTGTACTTATACAAAAAAATACAATGCAATACTTTTGAAAGCCAGCGAAGAACCAGAGAACACTATATCTGAGAGATGAAAAAATATGAGTAACAGACATGAGTGACGTCATCGGAACTGTAGCTCTTTCCCAATAAGTTTTAATGGCCTTTTTAAAATGCCCATTGTAGCTGACGCCGACGCTACGTTGCAATGCCATCGGCGGTTTAATGACAAACGGACAAAAAAACTCACTCGATAATAAATTATATCGCTTTCCACAATATTCATTTAATTTCTCATTTAAGAATCAACCCTAACAGAAATGGCAAGTGGTAAATAGCTATCGTTTCAATATTCAAATGGTATTATTTAATACATCGCTGAATTTGGAATTGTGAAAATTAATTTTATTCATAAGTAGCTTCGAGGTTTACATTATATTCATTTTTTGATTTAAAATAATTGAGTTCTAAACCAGTGAGAATTCTGATTTATATCAAAGTTTAATTGGCTTTATGATCGACTTCCCAAAGGAAGAATTTATATAAATATTATTCGATTGTAAGTAGGTAAATATAATCTTTGACTTTTTTAGGTAAATTTCTTATAGAAATGTACCTATTGCGATCGTTCACACTTCTGAATTTCGTGAAAAATGAACGGCATGTTGTTATGTCTATAAGTTAGTCCAAAAAAAGATTTGGTTCAAAAAAAATATATATATGGGATATTACGGAATTTGTTAGCACGATAGAGGTCGCAGTTTTGGCGGTATCAAGTTCAAATTTGCTACAAAAATCAATCTCTTAAATATCTCGGCAGAATTCGTTATTGGGCAATATCGGGTAAGTAGTTTCAAAATGGCGACCTTCAAACATTTAAAAAAATTATCAAAAAAGAGCCTTTGTGTAAATATCATCAAAAATAATTTTGGGTGATAGATGTTATCAGTACCTACAACTTTTGTTCGGAGCAATTTTCCATAACATGCACAGAAAAAAAAAATAATAATAAAGAAAAAATAAGAAAAATTGATAAAATATGAACACTCAATATAAGTTTGATGTAATTGTAGATTTTCTGGAGATCTTGATACATACCCTGATTTAAAAAATATATAGTATATTTATTGATAAGAAATAGACGAAAAAAATTCCGGAAAGGTAGATTTTTCAAAATTCATGGAATTGAAATTTGAACAACTTTTTCATTGGTATACGTATATGTCATTACATATATATATATATTGCCGTATATTGAAACGAAACGTAACTATAAAAAACAGATTAATGCTAAGAAACTACTTTATGAAAAAACTATAAGAGTAACACTCCCAAATACAAGAAACCAAAAAGACTTATGGTCATGTATAAAAAGATTCGGGAGAGTAACTAGCAACCACAATCTTACTGTTGAAGAATGGGATTTTTTTAGACTCACTTTATGCACCGAGAGTTAAGAATGAAATCTACTTCTTTGGTACATCACACCCCTACCTGGATTCAGATATTACTTTAGACGAGCTAAGATTAGCTTTAAGAGCATGCAAAAGCAATAAAGCCCCCGGTTCAGACGGGATCTCCTTCGACTTTCTTAAAAACCTTCCGCAAAACTGGATGGTATATATTACCAGTTTATTTAACAAGATTCTTGCAACACATAATATCCCAAGAACATGGGGCAACGTGCACTTAACTATGCTCTTCAAAAAAGGTGATCATAATAATCCCGATAATTACAGGGCTATCGCACTATTTAACTGTCTATTAAAGCTATTTACAAAATACTTTTATCGCGGTTGTTAACCTGGTGTGATGAAAATAAAATAATACCAGAGGAGCAATCTGGATTCAGACAGGGAAGAGGGTGCATAGACAATGTCTATACCTTGTCGTCCTTGATTCACTCTCATTTAAGATTGAAAAGAAGAAAGATTTTGGTAGCATATATAGACTTCAAACGCGCATTTGATAGCGTTAATCAAAACCTTCTCTGGAAAAAAAATGTATGATCTTGGTAGTTCCACCAAAATAATAAATATTATGAAAAATATTTATGACCATACTGGTGTACAAGTAAAAGCACTAAATGGGCTAACACAAACATTTGACCTGACAAAAGGGGTTCTTCAAGGGGATCCCCTCTCTCCATTACTTTTCACGCTCTTTTTAGCAAACTTACCAAAATATTTTGCAGAATGCGGGCGAAAGGTGTAAATATTGACGGATATACAGAGATCACTAATCTTTTGTGGGCAGATGATTTGGTAATAATTGCAGGCTCCGAAATCGATTTACAAAGGAACTTAGACATCATGAACGAATATGCCAAAGTAAATAAGCTGACTGTAAATGTTCAAAAAACCAAAATAGTAAAATTTTCAAGAGGAGGTAACCCAAAATGTTCTTTTAATTTTCACATAGGTGGTAAGAATGTGGATATTGTATCTAAATACTCTTATTTAGGAGTAGAATTTACGTCATCCAGCCTTTTTAGAGAAATGGTTGACAATTCTATCCTTAAAACAAATCAAGTAAGTGGAACAGTTTTTTCTATCATCAGCAAGACAAAAATGACCTCCTTAAAAGCCAAGAAGAAACTATTCGAAACTTCAGTCATAAATGCTCTTACTGGTTCAATTGCTGTATGGGGGCTAAGGTACCAAGACAGTGTGGATAAGGTTCAAACCAGTTTTTACAAAAAACTGCTCTCACTTCCAAGGTCCACTTCATCTGCTCTAGTCCGTTTGGAGGCGGGTGTAGCTCACTTGACCTCTATGATATTGAAACTGTGCCTAAACTATTTGCTTAAACTTTAAAAAATGGCCAAAACACGTCTTCCAAAAAAGTGTTTTCTAAGGCAATTGCAGTTGATGGATTCAACGGATGTAAAGTACAACTGGGCGCTCCAAGTTAAAAATATCTTGAAAAAAATAAAATATGAGAACATCTTAAATCCCAATATAAACTCTCGAATACTTGGCCAGCAAAAATCACTAATAATTAATAAAATGCAAAAGTTTTTGTTCGAGGAGGATATGGCTATCGCCGAGAATTCCAAATACTTATTTTTTAATAATTCTTTACATTCAGGAGAAACTTATTTAATTTTCAACTGTCCTGTTATTATATGTAAACTTTTAGCACAAATTAGATTAAGTAACAAGAACTTTGGCAATATTTGCTTTAATGAAACCATTTATAAGTACTTTCCCGAAGAGATCTGTTCGGTGTGTAACAAACTTGAATTTGAAACCTTGGAGCACATTCTATTTACTTGCCCTTTATACTCATATTTACGAAACGAGCTCTTCTCAAGCTTTAAAGATACGCATCAATTTGGGATAATTTAAACCCTAAGCAAGCCATACTCATTGCGCTCACATGCATGCAAATTTTTCAACTTCGTGCATTCTTAAGAAATGAATAAATAACCTCTCATCTCAGCCTAGGGGCAAGTTAAAAAGATATGTATAAACCTACTATCTCCTTGCTTGTTTAAATCTCTTTATTAAACAGGAATAACGAGTTTATTTTTAATTTCTAATTTACGGGAATCCTTTTTACTCTTAAGTTTGTATTTTCACTTGTACTTTAATTTCTATTTTATGGGAATGATATTAATTTTAATTTATCTCTTGTACTCTCTTTATTTATTAGGTAAGAACTCCTTGTTATGAAGATTGTAATATCTTGGGAAACAATAAAGATCTAATCTAATCTAATCTAATCCAATCTATATTGCCGTATGTATCATAGCCTTGCTCTTAGAGGTTTTTGTTTTGGCTGTTGAATATAAAATATTCCACTTCAAGGCTGAATTTTTTTTCGTCTATTTCTTATCAATTAATATAGTACATACTTTTTTAATCAGGGTCTATATTAAGATCTCCACAACATGTACAATTATATCAAATTTATATTGAGTGTTCATATTTTATCAATATTTCTTATTTTTTCTTTATTAATTTTAATATTTTTTTGTGCGCATTTTAAAGTTGTAGGTACTGCTTATATCTGTAACCCAAAATTATTTTTGATGATATTTACATTACGGCTCTTTTTGATATTTTTTTTAAATGTTTGAGCGGTCGCAATTTTGAAACTACTTATCCATCAATTACAAATGTAAGTGATGGCTATGAAATCTTTCCAGTTTTTGGCTAATTTATTCTAAATTCACGATTTCTGCCCTGAAGAAGAGAATAAACATTCTCGAAAGCTCGGCTTTAATCAAAGAATTTTATTTAATATATGACTGCATCCCCAAGAACATCTTTTTATTTATATATATATATATATCTTCAGGGCAAACTAAAAATCGTTACAAATTATCTTAACCATATAATAAATTATTAATTAAAGTACTTACATTCGTGAATTTAGATAAAATTAACCACAAACAGGAAAGATTTCATAGCCATCAATCAGAAATGTCATTAATTATTTATACATGTCATGGTAACGGCATATCTAGAGTTGAAAGTGTCTAGATTCAAGTTTTCTTAGAAAAGATCTTATAGGAGTTATCTTTGTGTTTGTAGCTCTTTTTTAACAAGTCACATATTAAACTTGAAAATATTGAGGCAGATATAAGTTTAGTAAAAAGAAATAGTTATTTTCCAATTAATAAAAAACATTTATAACAGACTTAGAAACACATAATATAAATAAATATATACCCGTACACAGACTAGACTATCTGAGTTCGTAGGTATTGCAGTATAAATTGAAGTTTATTATGTCAATAATATTATTTACTATTTTGTTAGGCATTCTCCGCTTCTAATGGATGACTGTATCCGATGAAATAAAAGCATAAAGGTGAATAGCATTCTCATTTTGATAATATATATATATATATATATATATATATATATATATATATATATATATATATATATAAACTTTTGTACCAAATGTTTTTTTGGACTAACTTATAGACATATAACAACATGCCGTTGAAATTTTTTCGAAATTCAAAAGTGTGAACGATCGCAATAGGTACATTTCTATACGAAATTTACCTAAAATTCTGCCTTGAAGTGGAGCGCGAACCCTGTCTGCTTTATATTCAACAGCCAAAACGAAAACCTCTAATCGCTATGATACATACGGAATGTATGCAATGTAGGTATTGTATACCAATGAAAAGGTTGTTCAAATTTCAATTCAATGAATTTTGAGAAATTTACCTTTCCGCTGGATACAGGCCATCGGAATTTTTTTACTTTTCTACCGCTACCTCAAGTACATAGCTATGAAAGAAAAACATTGTAATCATGTACTATTTTACTGCGTCGGCTTTTCAAGAGATGCTTACGTTTTTCAGCCATTGGTTAATCTGTTTGCCTGTCTATCTTTCTGTGCCAAGATTGTCCCGGGAACGGATAGACATTTGTACATATTTTGTTGCTTTTTAATCGATATTGTATATAGTAAACGTACTCCGATTTTGATAATTTTGTATTCATTTGAAAGAGGAGGCTTGAGAAATAGTCCATATTCATAAAAGCGCAAATCCGAAATCTTTTTTCTTCCGAAAAACTCCCCCGAAGGGTATAATTTAAGATAGGGCAATATCCGGAAAAGTTTAAATTGAACATTTTCTTAAAAGAGTTACGGTTTTCGAGTTAGAGGCATGTTAATTTCTCAGACATGTGTATTTTGCTATGTGGAGAAGGCGATTTCTTTCGATAATTGAAAATCTGTGGGTACTACATTAAAGACCTAATTATTTGAAGCAACATTTATAATGAACATTTTTTTCTTAGAGTTACGGTTTTCGAGTTACATCAGTGGTAAAATAGTAACATCTAAAATACTTATGCGTATTTCCGCAGCGATGTTTTGAGTATTTCTTACAAAAAATTGGACCGACTTTATTAGTTGGTGCACTGAAACATACAACATAATATTAATTCTATTGGTGCTGGTACTTGTGAAGTTGATGCCAAAAGTTATCAATCCAACTGCAACTGCGGAACTTCAAAAGTAACAGCACCAATAGAATTAATATTATTTTGTATTTTTCAATGCACCAACTAATAATGTCGGTCCAATTTTTTGTAAGAAATATTTATTATTTTTTAAAGCATCGATACCCCTCGCCTGTCACACAGAATAGGCATCTTGATTGAAACTAGGCAATAACCAAAAAAAAACCTGTTACCAATTTGATGAAACTTGTCAAAAATAATCTTCTTAAGGCCCCTACCACCATCTCAAGACGCATCTCTAAGAAAATCCGGAAAAAGGTCATATTCAAAAAATTTCGGAAATTGTAGGCACCAATTTCTAGAATATGCTAGATATTTTATTATTTGCTATTATATTATTTGCTAGCTAAATAATTAATATATAGCCAAATAGTCAGAGGAAGAGTCAGAAGAACACCTGAACGTCACCATCATTTTTGAGAATTTAGTGCTGACAATTTAAGAACTCCGTCTTATTCGATAAATTTAAATACAGCAACGAGAGCGCGGCAATTCAGTCAGTTTTGAAGGTGCCAACCAAGTCAAATAAATATTGTGATATAAATTGTAAATAGTTAGTTAGTAGTGAATACTTATAAATTTTAATATTTATGTGTGTGTGAATTGTGAATTTTCATTATATTGAATAAATAGAATATATTAATCAGTGTGTATATGAATTTTTATACATATAAAAACAAAGAACATTACAGTAGTCTGATCTTATCAAAGCTAATTATTCAAGAAGCTTTTTTGAGTATGTACAATGTACCTATATCTACTTACTGAAAATAAGATTGGAAAGATAAGAACTAACTACCCGAAAGCATTTCTAAGAGGAAAATGCTACATTATAAATAGAAGAAATTATAAAATATACATACCTAGGTATGAAAAGTACATTGCCACTATTTAGCATTTATTTATTCAAAATGGCTTTTCATGTTCGAGGTCTAGGTCTAGGACATAAAAATTCACGTTCAAAACACTACGGAAACGACATATCGTATACACTTATATATTCTTCTAGGTCATATTCGGTCGCGTGACTATCATAATCGTAAAATGTTTTAATATTAGTGTAAAACAATATAATCTAGTCATTGCAGGCACATATGCATATGGTCCACTCTACTGCTTCATAAACTTGGATTTACATGGAACACAGGATATTTCTCTCTCAGTTTCATATATTACAGTTTTTTAGAAACTAAATATGTAGGGTGTGTATTTATATAGTTCGACAAAGGCTTTCATTGAGGAGAAAAGCAGTAAATAATTTTAATAGAAATTGTTATGTTCATTATTTTATATAGCGACATTTTATCTTGATCCTAAAACAATAAAACTATCTTTTTAATGAACTAAAATAAAAAAACAGTTCATTGTAACGATTGACAAACTCAAAGTTTATGTGTAAGAATGATTTATTGCAGAAAGAAATGCCTACAATATATCAATTGAATATCGCAGAAGACATAAAAGTTACAAGATGAAAATAAATAAATAACGTAAATGAAGAAATCTAAAATGATATTTTAAAGTAAAAACAATAATAGTTACGCTACAGGTGTGTGAAGAGGCGAAATTGACAATCTTGATACTGCATTCGCTTCAATGTATATTTGTCAAATTTACTCACTGAAGGACATATCATATGTGTATGTTACAGAAGACAGGGTATGACAGGAGAGCTCAAAGCCTATGCTTCTCCAAGTAGTCAAATGAGGTTATAGGAGTTTCATATTAGAGGAGTTATCGGCTGAGCATGCTTAAAACTAGTAAGATAATCAGCTTTCCGCATTTGCTAGCAATAAGCATGCTTGTGCTAAGCATTCTCCTAAATAAACATGCTCAGAACAAATAATTGGGTATATATGGTGCTTAAAAGCATGTTCTCTACCAAAATGGAATCAAAATCAAAGGCATAAGCATGCTCATTATTAGCAAAGTATGGACACACATGCCACTAGGTAAAAATTGCACATTAGTATCATGATTTCGTGTTCGTACCAGCGAGAGTGGCTTCTTGGACATGTAGTGCTTATCAGGGACGCATGTTTCGAAAAATATGCTTACAGAAATTGAGATCATTATTATAATTTTTCTTGCGTTGTAATCATATGTTCCGTTCCATTGTCCACGGGTAGCATACAGTATTTTTTTAAATAGGTACCTCCTTGAGAAGTTCAATTTGAGGGAAAGATTGAATTATTCGTTTACCTACCTGTTCAATATGACATTTATTATAACATGCAATGAGCAGTTGTTATTTTAAATTGATTATCACTTAGCATATCAAAATACTCAATCGCATATCTATAAGTCATTGAATTTGACAGGTGATAATTATAAAATTAACTAATGTAATAATCATAGGCCGTGTTCGCAGTAGTGATGCGCAAAGCAAGACCAAGACCAATATGGTCTTGGTCTTGCATCCTTGGTATTAGTCTTGGTTTTGCAGCAAATCCTTAGTCTTGGTCTTGGGTCTTGGTTTTGCATATACAGTCTTGGTATTGGTATTGGTCTTGCAGCAAGACTTGCAAGACTCTTGTAAAAAATTTGCTCTTCTTATAAGTGTGAAAAGTTCGCGCGATTCTAAACCGTAACTGCTTAATTCAAATGAAGAAGAACCCTGCAATATGGATCGGAAGTAATTAATTAATAATCTTACAAGATTGCCTATAGTTATATTATCATTCGAAATGAATAAATATGGACCTTATAAAAAAAATCGGTAATTGTCGAGAACAAACACGCCTGGTATTGTAATGGTACCAAACCATTGTAGAATAAGTACTGATAATAAAACTAGGTGTGGAGAATTAAGTTAGGGCCAGGGACATGCGTAATTGATTAAGAAAGTTTATAAATTATTATTCAACGTTCACACATGATAATCGTATCTTACTAGCGCGAAATTGTCTGCTTGTGCTTTCTTGGTATCTTCCGTCATATCTGAGCAGTCATTTTACTACTTTCTAGCCATATTTTCATATATAATGGTTTCCCTGGCCCTGCTTTCTTTTTGTGCATCATATTTCTTTTTCAAAAGACATTCTGCAATGGTTTTGTACCATTTTCTTGACTAGAATAGAAAAAATCTCTCGGAGTGGCCATTGAGTGAAGGGGATCAAAAGTATTTCTGGCTTATAAAACTAATTTCAACTTTTGTATAAAGGTTTTTCCAATAAAACAAATAATGAAAATTGAAAACTGGTAGAGATTTGTTCATAAGCGCATTTATAAAAGTAGGTTTCTATTTCAGAAATCAGTCCTGTGAATATCTCAGTTGAGTTAGTTAATGAGCGTGATCGAAAAAATAGTTACAAAATAAGGGCAATTTAAAATTTAAAAAATCTCAGAAAGGGGCTAATGGATAAATGACATCAAAAAAATATCAGATTTATAGATGATTTATAATGTTTGCTTAAAACATTCTGCGTGATAGAAAAAATAATAAAAAATAAAAACCGTATAATTCACTTTCCCCTGGCTAAGAGCTTTCGGGATTCTTTGTAAACAGCTCGTTAAGGGAAATCCTAGAAGGGTTGAAATGACTGTAAGTATAGGGTGTTTCAGAATTTTTTTGAAATCAGGAAATATTTGAAGGGTAAAATGAGTTCGCTTTTCACCCTACATCTTTTAAATCAATATTTTTAGAATCTGTAAAATAAAGATCGATAATAGAGAAGTTCAAAGATTAAATAAATAGGTTAGCGTTTCTTATCTTATCATTGAACAAAACAAATATTTCCTACCAATGTGTTGTTTGGTTACGGAACTCGCAAGTCTTGCAGCAAGACCAAGACCAAGACCAGGTTAGTCTTGGTATTGGTCTTGCATCCGAGTATTGGTCTTGGTCTTGGATCTTGATCTTGCGAAGGCGGTATTGGTCTTGCAATTTTGCAAGACCAAGACCAAGACCAGTCTCGCAGCATCACTAGTCCGCAACAGACAGCTGCAGAAAATTTTGTCGGAATAACACCTACCATGCGTTTAGAATTCAAAAAGAACTGTTTGCTACTTAGTTATTTATTTTATTTATTTCTTATTTATTTATTTATTATTAAGGAAAAACAATTTAACAATAATATTAACAAAGGGCAGTATCATATTTATATACCAAAACAGTTAAATTTGCACCTAGATTCCTAACAATCTCTATGAGCATGTATTTGCTGTGAAACATTTAATAAACACTTATGCTAAGATTATCTTTACTTTTCATAAGAACGTATTTATCAAATTGTGGTATATAACTTTGATATTATATTTATAGCGCTATAAATATATTTTCGATGTCAACATGAAATGTCATTTTATTGATTTAGCGGCAAAACAAAGATGCGTCCAAGACGACAATTTCGTAAGCCGCTGACTGGGTATCTAGTGCTGGCTAGCAGGTGTCTGCTATGGACACGACCACAAGAAAATTATTAAATTATGTCTGTTTAATACGAAAATTTCTGATATTTTGGTTTAGGTATAGTTTCAGGAAAAAAATATCTTAAACATTATGTATTTGTTCTATGTCTGACTGACGCCTCATTCAGAATGATTGAAAAGTCATTTACTTTCCACACTATTGTGGCAAAGCAACTCATCGTTTGGAAGAATCAGCTATGTTTCTTACTATAGTATTGTAAAATGAGAAGTTATTGTCAGAAAATTGAACTTTCAAGGTAGGGGTTGCGTTAACATAGTTTATTAGTGCGCAGTGGTATTGAGGATCCGATCCCCTGAGTTTAGGAATGATAGGGGACAAAGTTTTAGTTCTTACAGAGTTTGGACATTTGTCGTACGGAGAGAGATTGTTGAATGTTTTTTTTTTCAGAATGCAAGATTATTGTTTGCGGGTACTAAAGAGGAATACTATTCCAGGTTTCTTGATTATCTGTTTTGAATAATCCGCCCTAATAGGGTTGTGATGTTGTGATGATCTAAAGTTGTGATGATACTTATGTTATATTCTAAAAAAAATCATTCAATGGGCAATGATGGGAATAATTCACAATATTCGTAAAAACTGATGTTACGTTTGGTGCGGTTCGTAACATAGAAGTGATAGAAGATATGCCTACTCAATTCCAAAAAGAGACAGAATACTACAGAGATCCATTCATTATCATAATTTATTACTCTCCCTCTCATTTCGAAATGGAGTATGTATAGACTGCGGGTAAGATAGTACACCATTGGTCACTTTTTTCTTTTCTTTCTAATAATTGTCTTCTTTCGCTCTGTAACGGGTGGAGTCACAGCCACCCCAGTTTTTAAATGATTAAAATCAAGATTCTATCACCTATATTTTAATCATATTGAACTGTCACATATAAGTCAGAATAGACTTAGCGATAGCGATATCAGTCGCAGTAGGTACTCAACCCAAATTTTACAAAATTGGTTCTACCTCAACTAAGCCCTAATTTATTTTTATTTAGTTTTCTTGTTTAATTTCTTTTAGATAGCTACTATACGCTCATTTCTTTCAATGTTTATTAACACCTATTATAATCTATTTTATCAGATAAAATGTAATTATATCATAACAATTGTCCGTCATCCATCTGTAGTACGAAGCGCAACCAAAAACTAAGCGTTCTGGGTCGTATTTTGTTGTAGTCGGAATATCTTACAAAACATTAGCGTATAAAAAGTAAGTAATCATAAATTATGAAAACTATACTAAAATTGTGTAGTGTATTGACAAGTTCATAGTATGGACATTGAGGGTCATCCCATACAGCTGACATAAATATAAAATCATTTTCTTCAATCATACATGTTGGTTGAGAGCAGTTAAACTAGATGGGTGTTTCGAGCTTGCTAGTGTAAACGTTGGGAGTCACACACTGACTAATGTTTACGAGACCAGGTTTTTATGAGGCTGTAAACTCTCCTGCGAGACTCGTAGTAACGGTACACGCAATCGATTTGGGATAATATATATATATATATATATATATATATATATATATATATTATATATATATATATATATATATATATATATATATATATATATATATATATATATATATATGGGAGTGTATCTTTTTGGACAATTGTTTGGTTGTGCTTAAGCAAGGTATATGATTGTAGGCATATCTGTGAGTGAATATTCGATATAAGTAAATGATAACATACGCCGGTATTTGTCGATAATAATCAACTGTTTGAGTCCGAACTAGCCACCTTGATGGTTGTTAAAATACACGAGTGTATCTCAAGGTACACACCGCTTCAACCATTAACAGTAACAACAATATTATGAAATCTTATCAATACGAAGTACCGCAAATGATTTGGAAATATCATATCCTTCAATTTGGAAAATCTTACAGAACCTCCAAATGTATCCCTGAAAAAATATAACATAAACCTTAGATTCTGAAGATCCTTGAGAACAGAAACAGTTTTGCGATTTTCTCAACAAATTGATTTCGTCTGATGAATCAAAATTCTCTAGAGATAGAGAAGATGAGTTTCAAAACTAATTTATTTTCAATGTATTTTGTTTTTTGGAGGGAAAAAGAATATTTAATTATGAAGTACATCCAATGTCGAAACTAAGAAAAGAGAACTTACTTTTGCTTTGTTAGTACTGACATTTTCAGTGTGTTTACATACCGTTGTATTGGCAGAATAGACCGATTGCATTAAGCGAAACTTGCTCTCCGCATGCGCGGCGGGAATGTTACTCTTTTGAACAGAATTTACTATACCTATACCCAAATAATTCCATGCTAATGGCTGTCTATGACCGTTTCTATCAATTTCTTTATGTATTATGACATCTATGCGCTTTTACCAGAGAACACTGCTTCTTGTAGGTATATAAGGTCTATGCTGATTCTACATAAATAAAAAAGTATTTGATGGCCGATAATTCGCATATGCGACGAATTGAATTCATTAATGCAATTGGTCTATTAGTCCTTGAATTGACCACAGAGGTCCCCACACTTCAACCCCCTCAGATTTTAACATCTGAGGTATACAAAGATACGTTCAGGAATAAAATGAATTTGTAAAATTATGTAAGACTGGCATTGGAAGGGTTGGATTCAGAAAAAATACAAAAGTCAACAATTCAGCAAAAACCACTCTCGGAGACATATCTTTTCGACACCCTGTGCTAGAATTATTATAGTTCATACCAGATACCCTGAACTTTTTTCACAATATTACAATACATTTGATACCAACTAACAAAAAATAAAATAAAATATAGGCCATGCCATTTGTAATAATGAAGTTGATAGCAGATATGGGTAGATGTGTGACAATATTGTATAGATCATGATTTGACATTTTTGTATGTCTTGTAGATCTCCATAAACGTCTAATAGTCCATCGAGTTTGAAACACCCTTTATCCATTATGCGATGTATCTTTGGTATATAGTTCCGATTGGGTTGGATAGATTATGCTGGATGCGGTTGTGAGATAGTTTAGTTTTTTTGATCACGCATCCTGTATTTTAAGACACCCGACTTGAGATAGGTACAAATGGTTGATTTTCCAAAAATATTATTAGTATCGTTTCATTTGTTTTGTAGTATCAATTCCTTATAATTCTTTGATCTCCACAATGACTGAGTTGCTCTAAAAGTTTAGTGTAGTTATCAAATTGTTCACATGTATTTGTCGATTCACTGATTCTTTTCATATTTTCAAGAAACATTTGTAGACTTGAACAGTTGAACGAGCTCCATCACATAAAAGTTTTTCTCGTATATGTATTACTTTCATGTCAAGTCGTCGGCACATGAAACTTTTTAGTTCCAGCTTCAAGGCGCACATATTGCACATACAATACAGTTGGCCAATAACGTGAACAAAAGCACGACGGTACTGTTCGCCGGCTCTCCAGTCGACAAAATGCAACATTCCTTTCTTATATACACATGTAATTGCACTCTTCCTGCTGGCATGCCAGACAATGTCGCGGGTGCTCTTTTGCGATATCATCTCCAATGAGCGGATGTCGGGAACTCCGTAGGCCAATGACGTCGGCATATCGTCCGCTGCTGCACTCGCCAAGATCGTTGGCTTGGGCACTATGTACAAGTAAGAGTAATCTGTAGCTTCGGCGCTCATTATGTGAGTGCGGTATGTGGTGAATAATGCCACCAGACCCGAGATTTATTATAAATTGCTCTTGAAATTTGGCGCTTATTTCAATGTAAGCTCATAATGATTACGAAATATCTTGCTTGGAACAGAAATATGAGTTGAAATTGTATCTAAGTATAGAATGAAGCTATAAATATCTAACTGGGAAAAGCTGAATTTATCTCTTGCGGATAATATTTTTGTAGTTAGCTCATTTATATAATGTAAATATCAGAATGCTCTACCATTGTCTACTGTGTTTAATAATGTTCTTCCCCAAAATGCTGGAGTGAAAACCCCAACGAAAAAACCTGTCGTCCCTACTCACAAGACTTTCGTACCGCTCTCAATCAAATTTTATCGGAAACAAAAAGCGTCCTGCATTCAGTTCTGCATGCCAAGACTAACATCAATGCTCATATACAATTTTGACATAAGAAGAACTGCTTAACCAGAATTAGAGTAAACAATAAGAGAATTTCACAGTTCATTTGAGAATAACTTGAGAGATGCGCTTCGAGGTGATGGTTAAGGGCTTTAAGAAAAACAAGACAACTATCATGAAAATCGTCCCACTAAATTGTTGAGAAAAACACGTTTTCCGGCTATTTTCTATGAACTAATGCGAGCGGGATACCATTCTGTGTCACAGGCGCGTGGTATTAATGCCCTTCAAAAAAGAAAGCAACAAAATCGATCGATATGTTCTCGAGAAAATCGTAAGACAGACAGACAGACCATTGGCTGGAAATATAGTGTTCGACTCAATGTACCTAAAAGCTCTAAGCACATTCCTTACATAGCTATTTGCTGTGAGTAGAACGAAGAGTAGAGTAGAAAAGAAAAAACATAGAATTCTTGAAAATCTCCGTCATATTTTCAATTGTTTATTTTTTTTTGAAATTGAGGTCGTTGACTTTTAATGTCACTAGAAATGTCAAAATACAATACATCTTATTGCTTAGATTTTTATGATTTAAGAACGAATTTTGATGTTCCACTAAAACAAGTAATTATTGTCCAAGTGTCTCTATCAGCAGTTTTTTTTATTCAAAAACAAATCACTCTTATTGAAAAACTATGTTTAATGTTAAAACAATCATTTGATTTTTCTATATTTCGCAAGATACGTATTTGTAGTCACATCATACATATTTCGATAGCAGCTTCAGAATTCCATTAAATTTATGTATTGAATTATTAACTTTTCCTTTTAGACACACATGAATCTCACATAACATCGCCAAAATATATTGACTGGTATTTATAGAATTTTCACTATACTATCTCATTAATAATCATTGAATATTGAAGCTGGCTGCTGGTGTGCCGACCTGTCGAAGCAGCGTGATTCTACTCAAATGTCTGTAGTGTTACGGTTTATAGTTAAAATCAATGATCAAGTCTGGATGAAGTTGTTTACAGTTTTATGGTCTTTTCAAGGTTCTGAATATAACATTGCAAACACATCCACCCTTTTTGAATGACTTCCCAAAAAGGGCTTGCTTTCCTATGGGGGAATATTTCTGTGACCGGTTTACAACAAATGCTTAAAAAACATATTTTCAGCTATTGGTCTATCTTTCTGTAACAAGATGGAACGAATAGATCTAGTTTATTTCTTTGTTTTTTGTTTTGTAGGGTATCGATGAGGCTCGCCGGTGACTAAGCTGATTAGCTGAAAAACATGTTTCGCTCTAGACTGTAGAACGAAAATGATTTTGATGAAACTTTTTTAAAAGATTTTGCTATTTGCTATACCACGTATCTCTAAAATAAAGCAGAAAAACAGTTATGATAAAATGAATTGTCAAGTTTTCTTACTATTTACTCATGTTCTGGCTAAGAAAAATATGACTATTATTTTTTTGTCTTGGCACGCTTTATATCTGTCTATGGGCACGCTAAAGCAATATGAATTTGTTTGGGTGTTTGAGAGGGCAAGTAAGTAGTCTGAGTGGACACACCAGATTTAAAACAATCTAACAATTAAAACATTGTAAATGTACACCAATTTCAATCTTCCCAATCTCATTTGGAAGAAAACTGCTGAAATACGGTACGGTAGATTTATTCTCGAAACATACATTAACTATATAAACAGTGTGTTCCTAAATACAAAACATTAGCCTTGGCAGGCTTAAATTATGACATCAGTCAATGTCATATTCCTATATCGAGTCCAAATATCTGTAAATTTTCTATGGTCATTTTAATCCTGGCCAGGCTAATGTTTTGAATTTTGGAACAGCCAGAAGGTTTGTCACAGTATTGTCAGTTTGATAAGCGTAAAGCCGTGTCAATCACGGGTCATAGTCAGTTTAGAAGTTGATGAAGTCTTTCAGAATCAGATGTTAGGTAATAGTAGCTCAGTCGGTGATAGTTTACTTTGTCAAATTGACAAGTAGTGACAAGATGTACTACCTCGAAAGATAATGTACAAGAGGTTCAAAATAAACCGTTGGAAGAAAGGTGCGAATTTTGGAGTAATTTATGCAAGTGAACCCCCCCCCACAATGTTTAGCACAGAGTTAATCTTTACAATAATATGATTTCCTGAAACATTTTTGTTCAAGAAAACTTCTTGATAAGTCCAACAGTTTTGTAGTTCCTCTAATAGCTGAATCTAACATATTAGTAGAATTCCGAGTTGTATATAAATTTAAAGCTATAAATCTGAAGTAATTGCTTTTCCTTAAGCAAAATATTTTAAGTTATGGACCCTTTGATTAATCACGACTCTCTTCTGACTGTCTATTGAAAATCTCAAAAAATATGTTTTTAAGTGATGCCAAGAGTCTCCTATCCTATCTACTTATAGCCTATAAGTTATTTATTATGAGCGAACTAGGTATACCTACCTATACAGTGATTTTTTACTTTTGAAGAATAAGAGAAAGACATAATAAAGGAATTTAAAACATTTTTCGTGCGCGCGTTTTATATTGTAAACGTACTCCGATTTTGATGATTTTTGATTCGTTTAAAAGAAGAGACTTGAGAAATGGCTCCATATTCATAAAAACGAATACCCGAAATCTCCTTTCCTCCGAAATCACCCCTGAAGGGGGTAGAGGGGTAAAATTTTCTCGAAAATCGAAAATCCGATATGGCAGAATTGAGGATATCAAAATATCCGGAAACGTTTAAATTGAAATTTTTTTAAAAGAGCTACGGTTTTCGAGTTTCTGAGATGTTAAAATTTGAAAAATGTGTATTTTCACTATAAGGAATCTCTTTTAGAAAATTGAAAATCTGAGAATGGAAAATTAATGACCAGATTATTTGTAGCAACATTTATATTGAACATTTTTTTCCAAAGAGTTACGGTTTTCGAGTTAAAAGAGGAGAAAAAAATATAATATGCGTACTCTTAGATTTCTGAATAATAGCTTGGTGCTGGTACTTGTGAAGTTGGTGCCAAAAGTTTTCAATCCAACTGCAACTGCACATCAAAAGTACTTACCAGCACCAATAGAATTAATATTATTTTGTACTTCTCAGTAGGTACACCAACTGATAACGTCGGTCCAATTTTTTTAAAATATTTTCATGAACCGGGTTATTCAATCTAGTTGATTAACACATCATCAACATACATGTTAAAACTCAAAGGGTGATATTTTTTATCAACGCTATTTCTTCTCTCACATGTTGAACTATGTAAGGGGCCGTTTTAGATTATTTAAACAATAGCCAGTATGATAGGGAGATTTGAAAAAACAATTTGCATCTCTTACGCATATATGGACGAAAAAATATTTTGTTTGGCTGCTATGACACATCAGAAATGAAATGTAATAGCAAATCTAGGAATCCGTTTCCTTGTACCTGGAGGTTGTAACATGATGTCATTTAAATATTGTAGATAAATTATAACATTATTACAATTTTTTATTCTAATTGATTTGGTTAACAAAAGGTAACAAATACGACAAAAGGCAGATTTGTATCATTGTACAACATGATAAATTTTACAATTGAAAGTTTATTTAGATTATTTATGATCCACGTTCTTGATACGTCTATAAAAACTTACTTTCTAGTTTCTAGATGATGACGTAGACGCGTAACTTATTTCAAAAGAGCATACCTACCTGAGCTAATGATTATTCCAATAACGACCTAATTAAAAGTGAGTTAAGGAGTTCATTATTGTTCCTTATCGGCCGGCTCTCTTTTCAATTTATATAGAAAAATTAACTCAAAGTTGGAAACTTAGGCCGGGCTGCCACAATGCGGCCGCTCCCTTGGAAATTAAATTGCCTGTTAACAACGTTCCGCCAACACTTTCAATTAAAGTCGAAAGTAATGTTTGTATAAGTTATCTATTCCGCGAAGTGACAAAGTTATAATCACAATATCTCGTTGCTGAAGAGGGCTCACTCGGTTTCCTATTCGCTAACGAGTGACGTTACGTTTAGGGTAATTAGATTATATTAGAGGTTTATATATTATAAGGAGCAAGATTGATAAACTATACTCACAAGGGCAGATAACTCATATGTTCCACTATCAAAAGATATATGGTGATTTGCTAAAAAAAACTATTGAATTATCTATATCAGTCTCAAAATATTATTTCATCAAAACAATGGAAATTAGTAGTCGTGTAGAGTCAAACTATTTGTTCTAGACCTTCCGAAATTCATGTTTCAAAACGTCCTTAGTTCAAAAAACGTATGTTTAGCCATTGGTCTGAACGTCAGCTTGTCTGTCCATGCTAAGATTATCTCGGGAATAGATTTATTTTTTGTTGATTACCAAGCCAACATTCTTGTTGCACAAGATAGATCTTGCTCGTAAGAGTTAGTATGTTTAATATGTCTGGTTTAAATTGAAACGTTCAGAAAGGAAGAAAGGTTTCTGTAGATAAATTATCAGTTTACCCATCAAACTACATTACTGGCCTTCTTTGAAACATTTGAACAATCAATAGGGTCGAAACTCTAGTATTATTGATGGATTTATTACTGTAGGTATTTATCATCATTTTCCACTTTCTTGGAACCACCGAATGGACAAATTTTCCAATCTTCGAAATGTTTTTGGCTACAAGAGACAAAAAGAAAACATAGGTGTTTATTTATGAACTGAACCAAATTAAGAATATTTAGTATTTACTACTCTCGTACAGAATCAACATAAATTTTATTGAGAAATTCAAAAAAATAACCTGGCAATAAGGTATTCCCCTCAAAGTAGACCCAAGTCTTTTCGTCGAGTCTTTCCATTACTCACTTTAAAATAGACAAACCATAATTTTGGAAAAACTTATTTAACTCAATACTCTTGAATCACTCAACCATATTTCAAGATAAATCTATGGATAAAAAAAACAGGGAAAATATGCTTTCATATTCTGACTAACCGGTTTATCCTACGACAAAGTTGAATATGACCATTTCTGTAAGTCTTCATCAAACGATTTTCATATTGGGCACTTCTCAAGAAAATACAGCTGTCCTGAGGAACAAAATCGATAGTGGAATTTGCATGAAATTTTCGTGATTCGCGACAGTCGACATATAAGATATTTTTCTCTGATGTAGATATTCTTTTATGCCTTTTCCTATTTCCTATTCAGATACTTTTATCTATATCTATCTATGCAACAGGTAAATAATCACTGGTATGTTTCACATAGGATGGAGAAATCGAGAGCAACGCCAGTAAAGTAGTCCCATTTAGGTATCTACAATTGTCTGATTCATAAAGATACCGTATTTGTTCAATTACATTAAATTACTTTCACAATAAATTGTATAGTTTTTAGATTTTTTTATTTGTACGGAATTATTTTTTGAAGATTGTCTATGATGCGTCCCTGTTCTTGTGCAGCAACAGTTTTTTTAATATTCAGTTATTCAGGATTTATAAAAGCGTATATAGAAATATTGTGCCTTTGATTTTAGTTCACTGTGTCAATAATGGTGCGCTGCCATGCTACTGTGGAACAAATATTTACATTGAAGCAGAACTTGCAATTACGTCGTAGTCGCTAATTACGTGAAAACATATTTCAATTTGTCAGCAACTACCACACAAGTTCAAATTTATATTCCTTGAATACTTTTCCAGATTCATATACATCACTTGTATTTATATTGTATTTATATATATTTATCAATTATTGTAAAAAAATCGAAGGAGCTATATATAATGTATAGTATAAAAGATTGATAATAATAATAATATCATACTGAAATAGATTACCTTTCTCGTCGTAGGTAAGTGCAATTTGATTTCAAGCCACCCCCATAAAAACGTAATTATTCCACAGTGCAAAAGTCACAAATGCTCTAATTACATACCTATATGATGCTATCGTTATCAAAATTACCGCCTCCCCTTTTTGTACCCTCTTTTATTCTTACTCACATCTGTGTTGACTTTGTAACCATGTGTCTACCCACATTTTTTTATAAGATAAACTAGCTACGGAAAAAATCTTCTTTTGTGCGATCTATTTTTAACCTCTTTTGTATGGCGGAGCAGGAATAACTCCAGGGGAATTTTGATCTAAAGGAATCCACTAACACATAATCATACGAGCTTCGTACGTGTAAGCAGAGGATGATAGTTGACTAGTTGGATTAATAACATGTAAGGATTTATCCGAAACCAGCAGGGTGTAGTGTTATCAAAATCAAAAACTGTAGTAAGTACAAGCAGAGCTCATATCTTGAGGGTTCCATACCTTTGTAATAAGGTGAAGCATAATAACTAATAACTTCAAGGTTTATGTTGGATGAATAATGAAGAATAATGAACCTTTAAAATATGTTTAATTCTTCACTATGAGGGACTCGAACTCACGACCTTATAACGAACCCATTACTTATTGAAGACAAGTGTAATGTTGATCTACTGCGCCAGTCACGTGAATTTTACGAAATACACTATACTCGGTATGATTCTGTTTTTGTTTTTAATAATAACATAATGACATATTTTACGCTCCCCAACCTAGACTGCAAACTGTACCTTCTTCGGAAATTAGGGTGATGGCATTGGATGAAAAAAGTAACTCTATAAAGGTTCCTTATGTCATTCTGTATGTACAGAGCTCTAAAAACATTACGATTAAATAATCATTTAATTTAAAAAATACATGGAATAAAACCTTCAATGCATATTTTATCAAACAAAACCTGACTTATTCCCAAGGTAACTGATTTTATAAAGTTAACGTAGTTTTCCTAGATGATTCGGTTATCTGAATTAGTAAAAATGTTTGGGACAAAACTCGTTGAGTAGAAGCTTTCCAATAGGTTTTTTGCATGATACCCAAAATCTGACTGATTTATTTATTACAAGTATTTATCGGTACCAAATTATAGTATGATAGTTCTATTCTTCTTTTCATCCATTACAATATATTATAACGAACCATAAATTTTTTTTATAAAATATATAAATATCACATAGAAAATTCAAATAGCCGCAGGTCCGAGCAAATCATGACGTTAAATATTAAATATAAACAAGTTTCATGTTTTGCTTGTGTTACGATTGCAGATTTATAAGTTTTTTCTTTTAACTCTCCAGTAAGGTATAATTTAAGTAGAGTATTGGAAAACTCCCAGATGCTCGAGAAAAAATAAACACCAACCCAATCGGAAGTTGAATGCATATATTCTGACGTCACAGAATCCGCGAAAATGGTTTGCCTTTCTATTCACATTGATAATTAATTTTTATTTTGCTCATAAATATGAACGTTTGTGTTTAACTTATTATAATGAAACATCAATAATTGTGTGTACGCAAAGGCTGTCCCAAAATATGCTAAGAAGATTTTATTTAAAATCTGTTTTTTTCTTGGCGATTGGTGATACTCAGAAAATGAGTTTTCTTATTATGATTTTTTGAATTTTCAGTCTATCCGACCCCCTGATTTGAATATGTTTATATTTTCAAAATCAACTACCCGGGTTTGGGTCAAAGAAAAAATATAGTGATCGGAAACAGAAATACAATTTCAAAGTAGACAAAAAGAGCGGAAATATATAAATTCCTAAACATGGTAGGTATAACGATTTCTGATAATTTTTATGGTTGGATATTATTTTACTAATTCCAACTATTTCTTTCAAGAATCAACTGCATGGATAGGTGGTTAATAATTCCCTTTTATTGTGTGTAGAAAATCAGAGTGACGTTGTCAGTAGATAGCTTTCACAGAAAGAAATCGAATTCCCTTTCACTGGAAAGTTAATAAAATGAACAATACCAATTTAATCCCAGATTGATCGACAGGTGGGAAAGTAATATGTGGAGGTATTAGGTATGCCTGTGGGATGGATATAAAGATTGTGCTCTGATAGAGCTTGTTTTTTTGCAGATTCAGTTTTGAACCTAGGTGGAAACTAATATTTCATGTACTTATATACATAAAGATAAGATTTCTTGACTGGTTTAATATTCAAGATATTCAATGCGTCCACTTAAATATCGGTTACTAATTTTCCGAAAACGTTTAACCTTCTTGTAATGTTGAATCAATGGATATTTTGAGCAGTATCTCCATCCATTCACAGTCATGGAAAATAAATGTATTATCTATAAGCCAACATTAAAAGTTACTTACAAAAGGAATGGTTTCTACATTTATCTGGCATTCGTGTGATAGCGAAAAACGGAAAGTAGATACTTCTTCGCAGCGATTTTTTCAACTCAGCCAAACGGCGTTTACAAAATGTAAACCGACATTTCTTTTTCGAATATTATTAACGTGCAGTTTTTTAAAGAAAAAATGTATCGCATAACCCGTTAGTTGAGGACTAAGAAAGATAGGTATACTCTCATTTTTGATAGGTATTATGACAGATAGTTAATATTTTGTGATAAAACTATACTCTCAATTACACTATAACCTCTTCTGCGATTTCCTGGAAATACTTCCTATATGTACTATAAAGAAGAAGAAGGGAACATCTATTTATGAGCTTCGTGTTAAGCGGGAAACTCAAAAGCCAATTTGCATTTAAATCAGTGTGTGGATTCAGCGTCCTGTCTGTTCAATGATGTGTTCTGTGCACAAAGACACAAAGTCATGCAGTACACTGTTTTGACCATCACTTCATATATATGTATATATATATATATACATATATATATATATATATATATATATATATATATATATATATATATATATATATATATATATATATGTATATATATATAGATAATTTGAACAAGATTTAATTGTATTTCCAATGATATTCCTTCAGTCACCTTTATCTATAGTTCGTATACTATCACTTAATTTCTTTCGAAAAATAGCGTCTTTATATGGAAATAAAGCATATACAAACTGTATCTTTTTATTTTAATGCATCTACCTATTGAAAACTTAGTTTTGATTCGAGAATCTGTAAACTGATGAGGACAGAAGTTTGAGAAATTAGAAAAATTCCATCGTGAGTAGTTTCCTGTAGACGATGCACTTTCTTTATTTTCATCAGTAGATTCAAATCAAATAGACTGTGACAGAGTAATAGACAGGACTAACAGACACCAGAGAGTTCCGCTTTTGGATTGGATCAAAAATCCATAGCAAATAATTTTATCCTCAGATATTTCCCATTATAAGAATGATTTAGCGAGTACTGAAGTGTCTCAAAAATAATTATGTCATAGTTGCTGTATCAGCTGCTTTCTTGCCATCCTTACCAAGATTCATGTCATTTTAATTAGAAAATGGCCCTGACAGGTTGGTCCATTGACACCTCATCGGTTAACGACCCGTCTCCGGCACGAAGCCAATATTTTTCTTGCAATTACCTCGGAAACCAACATCGGATATTTCCGCCCTCTGCTTGCCCTGTTCCCCTTTTTCCAGAAGCTCCCACGTTCCCCCGACTCGCATCTACGTCGACTGATCAATTACAGCCTTTATTTATGGTGCCGCTTGTGCAAAGAAATCTGTTTTTCAACGAAAGAAGAGAAAATACAATACTCGGGATACGATCGTAGCTCTTCAATTGTCAGCCGGTGTGTTCAACTTCAACTAAAACTGAATTGTTCTAGAAGAGTTAATAGAATGACAATTAAGGAGCTAGGTACCTACCAGAATTAGAATCACCTACATACTATCGCTTAATCTATACCGAAAAAGGTTTTTCCCAACTCTCTTTATGACTAGAACTATTAATTTGAGGGATGGCACCCTAGGCTTGTTCTGATATGTTCAAAAATGTTTCCTGAGGCAGCCATTTAGCCCTTTGAAAATTATTATGTCAAGTGTGTTAGAATGACGACTGAGCTACTACCGACAAATCGTTATTATCCTCACAAACGAACAACATGGGGACAAAGGGCATGTTCAATTGTTACTTTTATTTTCAAATTTTTGATCGATCCTAAAAGAGAAGTTGGACTATCCGAGATTTATTTCCCCCAGAAATATCCTTTGAAAAGAATAGAGGAAGAATTTTAAAAATTCGCCAGTTTTATATGCCAAAAGTAAAAAGCTTATTATTTTCGGAAATTTTTAAGTTATATATTTTTCAATAGTTCATAAGTTTTCGAGTAAAAGGTATTATCTTTTATGTTTGGAAGTTCTGTGTGATTTTCATGTCACTCACAAATATGAAATATTTAACTTTTTACAGAAAAAGGTGAACTTTATTGTATATCACCAAATAATAAGTATTTACACTGTTGGTAGTGGTTATTTAGAGGAAGTTACTTTCTATCTATTTTTGACAAACAAGTTTATCTCTCACAACTTCAAAGTTACCAGTGTCATTTGTATAAATATTATTTTATAATTTTCAGAGCATCACCAAATCAAGTGGATTCTATTTGTTGTAAAAATTTAATTTATAATATAGATCACAATGAAATTAAATGTTTAGAGATATTTTTAGAGAACAATGTTTTCCTAAGTTAAATAATCAAATACCTGTATCTGTTACTTCCCAAATAAATCATTTGTGATCACGATTAATCTTACTTGATATGAACTCTATTTAAACATTTGATGTTTCTTGTAGCGTCAATTGAGAAAATTTGACTAGGCATTATCATTTTAAAAGAGCAGAGATAATTTTGGTCTCAACATAAAGTACATAGATATTGTAGATTCTGGGATTGCATTTTCATAGAACTCTCTTCATATACGATATTCTTGCTCTTGTTAAATCTCAAATTTATCAATTTAACCACTTCATTGTATTGAGCATTTTACATAATTTCACAAGCTTTAATCCAGCCTTGAATTATTTGATGACAGTGTAACAATATGGGATAAAAAATTAAAAAATCACGAAGCAACAATACAGAGCATGACATAAAAAAAGATTTTTGTAAATTCAATGTTCATTGAAAAGCTATAATTTTTTCAAGAATGAAGTGTTAAAAAGTAAATGTGAAGAAAAGATAAGGCATAAAAATTGTCGTTCAAAGGCAAATCACGGTATTCGTAATTTTTCCAGAGTGCTTAGTAATCTAGGAGAAAATGTAATTTTACATTCCACCCTGTATAAATACAGGTTCATCGAAAATTTTCATAAGCTCAATAACAGATTCAAGATAATATTGCAAATATCTTGACAAAAAAAAACAGCGAAATTAAAAAAGGTGCTTAAACAATATAGAATTGGATGTCCATAAAGTTAGCAGAGCAAGGTCAGCAGATCACAGATTTCTTAACATCATTATTAAAGGCTAATTAGATGCTAATTAAGTGTGAAAACCACGATTTAAATGCTTTTCAACTTTTTCCGGAAATTGAAGATCTGCTAACTTTAGATAAAATTAGCAGATCATGGCCAAAAATCATAGTATACTCATCGAAATCATCGAAAAATCTAATTAAAAATTAAAGGCTCATTAAATGCTCTGAGAAAAAGTGAAAAACATTTTCGATTTTTTTCGGGCAAAGTTTGAAATCAGCAGATCAAGACCGGAAATCATACTATACAGCTCAGAATCGTTGTAAAACCTAATTGGTAATTAAAGGCTTATTAAATGCTCTGGGAAAAAGTCAAAATTTTATTGAAAGAAAAATCAAAAACTATTTCTTTTTATTTTTTTCTGACAAAGATCGAACTCAGCAGACCAAGGCAGGAAATCATAGTATACAGCTCGGGATCGTTGTAAAACCTAATTGGTAATTAAAGGCTCAATAAATGCTCAAAGAAAAAGCACACATCAATCGAAACGCCCACTTATTTTTTTGAAAATTTGGGATCTGCTAACTTTAGATGAAGTTAGCAGATCATGGTCGGATATCATAGTATACAGATCGGTATCGTTGTTAAACCTAATAATTAATTAAAGGCTCATAAAATGCTCTAAGATAAAGTCCGAAACTTTTCCGAAGAAAAATTGTTTTAATTTTTTTCTTGACAAAGTTCGAGCTCAGCAGATCATGGCTGAAAATCGTAGTAAACAGATCGGGATCGTTGTAAAAACTTATTTTTAATTAAAGGCTCATTGAATGCTCTGAGAAAAAGTCAAAAATTTATTGAAAAAAATTTCAAAAACTATTTACTTTTATTTTTTTCTGACAAAGATCGAACTCAGCAGACCAAGGCAGGTTTTACAACGATTCTGAGCTGTATACTATGATTTCCGGTCTTGATCTGCTGATTCCAAACATTGCCCGAAAAAAAAAAGAAATGTTTTACTCTTTTTCTTAGAGCATTTAATGAGCCTTTAATTAAAAATAAGTTTTTACAACGATCCCGATCTGTATACTATCATTTCCTGCCTTGGTCTGCTGAGTTCAGTCTTTGTCAGAAAAAAAATAAAAATAAATATTTTTTGAATTTTTTTTCAATAAAATTTTGACTTTTTCTCAGAGCATTTAATGAGCCTTTAATTAAACATAAGTTTTTACAACGATCCCGATCTGTTTACTACGATTTTCAGCCATGATCTGCTGAGCTCGAACTCTGTCAAGAAAAAAATTAAAACAATTTTTCTTCGGAAATGTTTCGGACTTTATCTTAGAGCATTTAATGAGCCTTTAATTAATTATTAGGTTTAACAACGATACCGATCTGTATACTATGATATCCGACCATGATCTGCTAACTTCATCTAAAGTTAGCAGATCCCAAATTTTCAAAAAAATAAGTGAGCGTTTCGATTGATGTGTGCTTTTTCATTGAGCATTTATTGAGCCTTTAATTACCAATTAGGTTTTACAACGATCCCGATCTGTATACTTTTATTTCCTGCCTTGGTCTGCTGAGTTCAATCTTTGTCAGAAAAAAATAAAAATAAATAATTTTTGAATTTTTTTTCAATAAAATTTTGACTTTTTCTCAGAGCATTTAATGAGCCTTTAATTAAAAATAAGTTTTTACAACGATCCCGATCTGTTTACTACGATTTTCAGCCATGATCTGCTGAGCTCGAACTCTGTCAAGAAAAAAATTAAAACAATTTTTCTTCGGAAAAGTTTCGGACTTTATCTTAGAGCATTTAATGAGCCTTTAATTAATTATTAGGTTTAACAACGATACCGATCTGTATACTATGATCTCCGACCATGATCTGCTAACTTCATCTAAAGTTAGCAGATCCCAAATTTAAAAAAAAAATAAGTGGGCGTTTCGATTGATGTGTGCTTTTTCTTTGAGCATTTATTGAGCCTTTAATTACCAATTATGTTTTACAACGATCCCGAGCTGTATACTATGATTTCCTGCCTTGGTCTGCTGAGTTCGATCTTTGTCAGAAAAAAATAAAAATAAATAGTTTTTGAATTTTTTTTCAATAAAATTTTGACTTTTTTCCAGAGTATTTAATAAGCCTTTAATTACCAATTAGGTTTTACAACGACTCTGAGCTGTATAGTATGATTTCCGGTCTTGATCTGCTGATTTCAAACTTTGCCCGAAAAAAATAAAAAAATTAAAAAATCGAAAATGTTTTTCACTTTTTCTTAAAGCATTTAATGAGCCTTTAATTAAAAATAAGTTTTTACAACGATCCCGATATGTTTACTACGATTTTCAGACATGATCTGCTGAGCTCGAACTTTGTCAAGAAAAAAATTAAAACAATTTCTCTTCGGAAATGTTTCGGACTTTTTCTTAGAGCATTTAATGAGCCTTTAATTAAATATTAGGTTTAACAACGATACCGATCTGTATACTATGATCTCCGACCATGATCTGCTAACTTCAAGTTAGCAGATCCCAATTTTTCAAAAAAATAAGTGGGCGTTTCGATTGATGTGTGCTTTTTCTTTGAGCATTTATTGAGCCTTTAATTACCAATTAGGTTTTACACCGATCCCGAGCTGTATACTATGATTTCCTGCCTTGGTCTGCTGAGTTCGATCTTTGTCAGAAAAAAATAAAAGTAAACAGTTTTTGAAATTTTTTTCAATAAATTTTTGACTTTTTCTAAGAGCATTTAATAAGCCTTTAATTACCAATAAGGTTTTACAACGATTCTGAGCTGTATACTATGATTTCCGGTCTTGATCTGCTGATTCCAAACATTGCACGAAAAAAAAAAGAAATGTTTTACTCTTTTTCTTAGAGAATTTAATGAGCCTTTAATTAAAAATAAGTTTTTACAACGATCCCGATCTGTATTCTATGATCTGCGACCATGATCTGCTAACTTCATCTAAAGTTAGCAGATCCCAAATTTTCAAAAAAATAAGTGGGCGATTCGATTGATGTGTGCTTTTTCTTTGAGCATTTATTGAGCAGCCTTTAATTACCAATTAGGTTTTACACCGATCCCGAGCTGTATACTATGATTTCCTGCCTTGGTCTGCTGAGTTCGATCTTTGTCAGAAAAAAATAAAAATAAATAGTTTTTGAATTTTTTTTCAATAAAATTTTGACTTTTTCCCAGAGCATTTAATAAGCCTTTAATTACCAATTAGGTTTTACAACGATTCTGAGCTGTATAGTATGATTTCCGGTCTTGATCTGCTGATTTCAAACTTTGCCCGAAAAAAATCAAAAAATTAAAAAATCGAAAATGTTTTTCACTTTTTCTCAGAGCATTTAATGAGCCTTTAATTTTTAATTAGGTTTTTCGATGATTCCGATGAGTATAGTATGATTTTTGGCCATGATCTGCTAATTTTATCTAAAGTTAGCAGATCTTCAATTTCCGGAAAAAGTTGAAAAGCATTTAAATCGCGGTTTTCGCACTTAATTAGCATCTAATTAGCCTTTAATTATGATGTTAAGAAACCTGTGATCTGCTGACCTTGCTCTGCTAACTTTATGGACATTAGAATTGGATCAAAATTTTCATTGTCCGTTTTTCTGTCCAGAAGTGTATAAGCAAACATAAACTATAAGATGGTGAAATGACGCTGGAAGCGTCAGAGATCCTTGCTGCAATACAATTATCGCCTTGGGAATCTGACGTATTTCATTTATTATACAAACTTGAATTATTCACCGACCAAGTCATCGCGCCAGAACATCCAACCGGCACATAGATGTCTATTCGTTTATGAAACTGGCCACAGCGGATACTGGAATACTTTGAATATTTTATCAATTCTCGCCACCAAAAGGCCACTGCCACTCATCCTTTGAAGCCTTGTGTATGAGATATAGTAGGTATTTTCTTTTTGTTTTCTTGCTGGAAAACAGATCCGCATCGCTCTTCATTCAAGCGCTGCCTTAAATTAAAGTGGTGATTAATTAGTCAGGTGTGGAATTGCGTTCAAATAAATCTCGCTCATTTGTGAAAATAAAATCTACAATAAGATTAAAAAACAAGAGGTGTAGCTTCTACATAAAAACGGGTGGATCCACAAGCAAAAGCAAACACGTAATTAGTGCTTTGAAGTTTTTCGTCGGGTTTTCTACTGGATAAAACATTCATTTATATTCCTTTTGAAATAATTGTGATTTGTTGTTCAGTTTATACATCATGGTGGAGATTTTATAGATTCATTCCAGTTGTTACTTCGATTAGCTTTCCAATATTGACGAGATTGCTAATAATTTCTTAGACAGTATCATATCTGAAGAAATATGACCATAATAATATTACTTATGTAATGATATCAACGTCATCTTGTCGTAAACAGGTAAATTTTCTCTGGCACTTCGTGTTACTTAAACCTTCAATAGGTAATCCCCAACAGGCTTATTGCATAACTCGGGAATAAATACAAAATACAGATAAAATGATGGTGACCTGTTATGGAATGATATAATAATTGTACAAAAAGTAGAGTAGAAAAGTGAGACCTTTTTCAAAAGCTGTTTGGTAATGACAAACTCCCGTTTTCTATTGACCTATTTAAAAGTTTATCGTATGTTTATCTATAGGTATGTATTGCTAGGACACGATACTCCTATTTCATTGTAAGCAATTTTCCAAGGAAAAACAAATACGAAAATTGTGATTGAAGAAGTTAGATATTGTGATACTTTTATTGTGTTCGCTAGCAATTTGGGGTTTCTTCGTACCTAATACACTAGTTTATAATATTTGTGACTTCTGCAATATCAGAAGTATTCAGAAGGGAATAATGAACCAATATCTAGTAAAACATGGTATAAATTTGCAAGAACATTTCGATATTTATGTAGGATTCTACCGTTATGTCACGGATTGACGACATGCGCGCAGCGGTCTTAGAATATCTCAAAATGTGGTATAAGCAACTTTTCAAAAGAACTAGGCCTATCTTTATTGAATGAAGCATTGAATAATACAGAATAATATTTATTCTATTAGTAATTACTATATGTAATTACTAATTACAAACTTAAGAAGTCACCGGAGCCCTAAATGGGATCACAATGTCACCGAAGTCCTAAACGAGGCCCTAATGTCATTGGCGACCTAAATGGAACGCTGAGGTCACCCGAGCCCTAAATGAAGCCTCAATGTGAGTCCTGAATTGGGCCAGATGTCAGCAAAGCCCTAAATGGGACCCGATGTTAGCAGAACTCTATAAACGCTATAAACTATAAAGAGACTACCGATCTATCGCAAGATTCGCTTAGTTGACGGAAATTGGCGCTGTCGCTACTGTTTGGCTCTTTTTACGGATCCTTACATCCGACGAAAAATGGAACCATTCTAAGATTTCTTCGATGTCTGTCAGTATGCCACAGCCTATTAGTAGTATGTAGTTAAAATAAATAAATTCTGATACTTAGGGTTAATTTTGTGGAGCGCGTTAGAAAATGCAAGAAGAAATTTTCTACACCGATTATTTGATCATACCCTCCAGCGCCATCTAAGGCTATTTTCCGCCAATCGAACCCAATAAAATATAATTAAGCAGTTCATAATTTCTAGAGTTTTAATATAATACAAATGAATTACTATACATCGAAACATTGGCACAACTAAATCAGGAACTCACGAAATCTACACCATAAAGAAAGAGTTCATCATTCTACCTACAGATGAAACAATTGAAGATAAATTAAGTTTGCATTCCACTCCTTATTATTATTTTCAAGACTATCTATCTCTATCTATCTTATGGAATCGGTAGAGAAATTTCAGTTCTATCACACGCTTTGAGTTGCTCGCGCTCTTTCTACATAGGCAACGTGAAATGGTGTCTCACTACCAGAAATCAACTCATGTGCAATATAATATATATCTAATAGTTTTTTGCTAATACTTGCTCAATTTGTTTTCCCCTGCATTTGTTTTTACTTTCCTACGCTACTATAATAGCTGTATAAGGAAAGTATTGTAGTCGTGTAAAATTTTCGGTATCGAGATTTTAACAAATGTTGACGTGCTTTCTAAGTCTAATAAAGATATTTTCAGCCACTGGTCTATCTTTCTGTCTGTCTGTCTATGACAGCATTATTTCGGTTTGTTTGGTACCAATACCACTCGCCTGAGGCACAGAATGAGAATCCTGTATACCACTGGGTGCTGAGCTATAGCCAAAAAATGTGATTTGCTCAAGACTGTAGCACGAAAACTGATCTAAGGCTTTTGATTAAACATACCTAAACTATTCTTCTGAGAGCCCTCTACCACCCACATACAGCGCCAAAAAGCACAAAAAAAGTTATGCTTGAATAAAATTCCATATTTTCCACATGTTTCTTTAGATTCTAGCTAAACGTTTTATCTTGCTAGAAAATAATACATGACCATTATTGTTTGCTTTGACATGCTGAAAAAAAATGAGTGGTAGCACGATTTGACCAGAGTATTTTACTTTACTACCGCTATTATTATTCAATGGAATTTGCCTGCAAGCGGTAGGAAAGTCGTGTGAGTGGATACCAGATTTTTTTCGATTGCAGCAGTAAGTCAACGTTACAATAACACTCTCAGACTCAAACGGCCCTTAACGGCTTTTAGCCGTGGGCCCAAACTCATCTATGTACCATTCACACTTGACCGATATTATTTTCATTAGCATGACCCGTGAAACACGCGGCTCACATATCTCACAATTACCAGAAGAGAGCTTAATAGCGAAGCGGCTCACAGAAAGGAGGTAGGTACTCTGAAAGTAGGTTACCGACATAATATGGTCGTTCCGATTGTATACGCAGAATAATGTAGATCGGAAGCTCATACATATTATGTATACCTATTCGTATGTTGAACAGGTCCGTTTGGGTCGACCAATCTTTTAAAATATGTCAAAGTTGGGAGGAAAATATAGGGTAATAATTGTACAATAATAATTATTGTCAGGAAAATATAGGGTGACAATAGTACAATGCTAATTATTGTACAATCGATCCTAAAATTCTTGAATGTCCTTCATTTTTCTGTTGGCTACTGGGGGTTAATTTTGTGGAGCAAATTATTGAATGAACAGAAAAGATATCTTCAAGCACATCATGCGGCAAAGATCGTAGAAATAGTGTGAGTCGAACTCGCACAAGAAGGTTTCCCTACCTATACCATTGTGACGGACGGTCGGACGGATGGACTTGGAATTTGTTGTTATAGCATTAATAGAAATACACATTCTCTGAAAATTTCATCTCTAGAACCTATTACGGTTAATGAGATGTAGCCCACTGACAGAGGGACGGATGGACAGACTGGGGAGTCTCAGTAATTTGGTCCCGTTTTCACCAATTTGGTACGAAATCCGAATAAAAGGGCTTATTATGAGTAATTTAAATATATTTGAATAAATTATGTTAACTATTCTGTTGCCAATGAATGATTCATTCATACATATTAACATAAATTGTGGACACTTTTATGAACTTTACGATAACGCTGTATCACTTTCGATCATATTATAAATGAAATTTTATAATTTTTGAAAGAGAAATAGTTCCTAGTAAATTTAATTAATATGTTGTGTTGAAAACTATAGAAATGAAAGCTCATCATAAACATTTTTTACAAAAAATAAAACCTTGATTAGGAAGTGCACTGAAAAATACAAAATAATATTAATTCTATATTGGTGCTGTTAATTTTGAAGTTGTGCAGTTGTACCTAGTTGATAATTGTTCTAGGCACCATCTCCAAAAGTACCAGCACCTATAGATTTAATATTATTTTTTATTTTTCAGTTCACTTGGGTTCTAATAAAGTCAGTCCTATTTTTTGTAAAATTTTCGTAAGAAATGTTTATTTCACACTTTTCAGTGTAACATTAGTCGTCAAAATCATTACACGTTCACCAAAGAAGATAGATAATTTGTTGCTTATACTTATTATTAAGAGATTTCAAACCATCGCGGAAATAGTACTTATCCTATTACCCATGTATATTTTTTTGCCTGCAAGATGTTATTATCCAGAGGTCCGACAACATCGTGGTTAAAATAGACATATTTCAGATTTTAGCACTGCTGTAACTCGGAAACCATAACTATTTTTGAAAAATCTCCCATTAAATGTTGTTACATATTTTCTGTTCTTTAATTTTGCCGTCTCATATTTTCGATTTTCGAATAAAATGCCCCCACCAAATAGCGGAAACACAAATATTTCAGACATTACCACTACTGTTACTCGGAAATCTATTTTTTTAATATTCAATGATCCCAGATATGGAATCTTCTTCAATTCTGCCGTCTTGGATTTTCAATTTTTAGGAACAATTGCCCCACTACCCCCTTTTGGGAAGTTATTGAGGGAAAGGACATGTCTAATATTGATTTTTTTTTTATCAACGGGATCAATTCTCAATACTCCTCGTTCAAATAAAAAAGGATCATCAAAATCGGAGCACGTTTACTATGCCAAAGGGGCGAACATAAAAATAATTATTTTTATACAAAAAATTGGATCGAGGTTATTAGTTGGTGCAATGAAAAATATAAAATAATATTAATTCTATTTGTGCAGTTACTTTTGAAGTTGTGCAGTTGCAGTTAGACTGATAACATTTGGCACCAACTTTACAAGTACCAGCACCAATAGAATTAATATTATTTTGTATTTTTCATTGCAACTAATAAAGTAGGTCCAATTTTTTGTTAGAAATATTTATTTCACACTTTTGAGTGTAACATTACAACAACGAAAATCGTTGGAAGTTCACTTATACCATGAAGATAGTATACTTATCCTATTTTCCACGTATATTCTTTGCTTGTATTTGTTATTACAGAGATTTCAAAACATCGCTGCGGAAATAGCTACGCATAAGATAAGTATTTTAGATGTTACCATTTTACCACCTCTGTAACTCGAGAACCGTAACTCTAAGGAAAAAATGTTCATTATAAATGTTGCTACAAATAATTAGGTCTTTCATATAGTCTACACAGATTTTTAATTTTCGAAAGAAATCGCCCTCTCCGCATAGCAAAAATATATATATTTGAGAATTTAACATGCCTCTATCTTGAAAACCGTATCTCTTCTGAAAAAATGTTCAATTTAAAAGGTTACGGGAATTGTCCTATCTTTAATTATATTACCTCAGATTTTCGATTTTGGAGGAAATTTGCTCCCCAAGCCTCCTCTTTCAAATAACAAAAATGATCAAAATCAGAATACGATTACTATATAAAAGGCGGGCACAAACCAAAAAAAAGCACACAGTCGAATTGTATACCTCCTCCGCTCGGGGTTCGTCGGTCAAAAATACACATATTTGAGAATTTAACATGCTTCTAGTTCGAAAACCGTAACTCTTTTGAAGGAATATTCGTTTTAAACATTTCCGGATATTGTCCTATCTTTAATTATACCACCTCAGATTTTCGATATTCGATAAAATTTACCAGCTCCTCCCCCTTCGGGGCGGTTTTCAGAGGGAAGGAGATTTCGGATTTGTGTTTTTCTGAATATGGCACCATTTCTCAAGCCGCCTCTTTCAAATGAATCAAAAATTATCAAAATCAGAGTATGATTACTATATAAAAGGCGCGAACGAACCAAAAAAAGCAGACATTGTATACCTCCTTCGTACGGGTTCGTCGGTCAAAAAAAGAGACAAATAGTCAAATTGTATGCCACCTTCGGTTGGGTCGTGCCTCCAAAATAAACACAACTTTCTTCTCTGTGCATGTATATCGGATAATTAATTAATACTGATTTTTCAATGAGCATCAACTTAGCTAAGCACCTGTCACGAATCGACTCGAGAGTAGGTGGATAATTTGCCGCTAATTAGTCGTGAATTAGTTGTGAAAATACCGATTTTGTCGTTTATTGTTTTTTTGTTTTTTTTGGGTGCTTTGCTAACTTGATATAAAGTTAGCAAAGCACACCTCCAAAAATAACTTTAGAGCGTTCGTAGAGTAATGGGAATAAAACAAGAATTTGCCGCTAATTAGTCGCTAATTAGTTGTGAAGAAACAAATTTCCTTAAATATTTTTTTTGTTTTTTTGGGTGCTTTGCTAACTTGATATAGAGTTAGCTACGCACGCCTACAAAAAATGACTTTAGAGCGTTCTTAGGAGAATGGTATTGGGATACGTTTTTGCCGCTAATAAGTCGCTAATTAGTTGTACAGAAATTAGTTTTCCAAATATTTTTTTTGTTTGTTTTTTTGGGTGCTTTGCTAAAATGATATAAAGTTCGCAAAGCACGCCTTAAAAAAAATAACATTAAAGAAGAAATTAATTTCCCAAACTATTTGTTTTGTTTTTTTTGGGTGCTTTGCTAACTTGACATAAAGTTAGCAAAGCACGCCTGGAAAATGACTTTACAGCGTTCGTAGAATAATGGGAATAGGATAAGTTTTTGCCGCTAATTAGTCGCTAATTAGTTGTGAAGAAATAAATTTTCCAAATTAATTTTTTTGTTTATTTTTTGGATGCTTTGCTAACTTGATATAAAGTTAGCAAAGCACGCCTGGAAAAATGACTTTACAGCGTTCGTAGAAGAATGGGAATAGGATCAGTTTTTGCCGCTAATTAGTCGTTAATTAGTTGTGAAGAAATAAATTTCCTAAAATATTTTTTTTGTTTTTTTTTTGGGTGCTTTGCTAACTTGATATAAAGTTAGCAAAGCACACCTCCAAAAATAATTTTAGAGCGTTCGTAGAGTAATGGGAATAAAACAAGAATTTGCCGCTAATTAGTCGCTAATTAGTTGTGAAGAAACAAATTTCCTAAAATATTTTTTTAGTTTTTTTTGGGTGCTTTGCTAACTTGATATAAATTTAGCAAAGCACGCCTGGAAAAATGACTTTACAAGGTTCGTAGAATAATGGGATTAGAATAAGAATTTGCCGCTAATTACTCGCTAATTAGTTGTGAAGAAATTAAGTTTCAAAATTATTTTTTTTTTTCATTCGTGCCAAATAACAAGTTTTTCAAGCGGAACCGACTATTCACAACGTAGAATATAGGGACCTTGATTTCACTTTACTGAGAAGCTCTTCAGAAATTTTGCTCCACACGGGATCAGATTCTAAGGCAATATCATTGTGTTTATCCTCACAAATGATATCGATTTTGTGATTCAAAATAGCCTGAATTACAGTACTATTTTCGACAGAAGGTGGGCGCCCTCTAGGCATGATTATTCTTTTAGAGTAGTATCCAAAATATTGCAACCTAAAAAAAATGAAGGCAAACTTTGTCAGCAAAAAATTGAAGTCAATCTTGCAGTGTTGCAACCACAAAGTTGAATCTTGAATAAATATTGAAGAAATTATCCTTTTTAGTAACCTCATATAGCTCTGCCATTATATCAAATTGAGAATTTTGAAATAAGAATTGTGATAGGAAGTGATTATTATAATAGCCCCAGTTCAACAAATCCAGGAAGAAATTCCACCAAGTACCTAATTCCGTGATGTATTTTTCTCGATTTTAGTACTTGTTTTAGTATTTTAGTATTTTAAGGAAATTTGTTAAGATTGGTTGAAAAATTCAGAAACTGTTGTACTGAGAGAAATATATCTTTGATGCTGAGACGATTTCTATTTTACCAAAAACCGTATTATTACCAAACAAAAACATTTAAAGGTAATGATAATTCAGATATCAATAGTAGTTTATAAAATAAATATAGCACTTAATGTATTCATAAAATACAAAGCAAAAGTATTTTTCAAAACGTACAAAATTCTCAGATTCTATGAATTGGCATTTCTAATTCACTTTGCAGAACATTTTGAAATCATGGAAAGAAATAAAATCTCGAGCTCGAATTAATTTCTGTACAACTAATTAGCGACTAATTAGCGGCAAAAACTTATCCCAATACCATTCTTCTACGAACGCTCTAAAATCATTTTTTGTAGGCGTGCTTTGCTAACTCTATATCAAATTAGCAAAGCACCCAAAAAAAATATTTTAGGAAATTTATCTCTTCACAACTAATTAGCGACTAATTAGCGGCAAATTCTTGTTTTATTCCCATTACTCTACGAACGCTCTAAAGTTATATTTGGAGGTGTGCTTTGCTAACTTTATATCAAGTTAGCAAAGCACCCAAAAAAAAACAAAAAAAATATTTTAGGAAATTTATTTCTTCACAACTAATTAACGACTAATTAGCGGCAAAAACTGATCCTATTCCCATTCTTCTACGAACGCTTTAAAGTCATTTTTGGAGCAGTGCTTTGCTAACTTTATATCAAGTTAGCAAAGCATCCGAAAAAAACAAAAAAACAATAAACGACAAAATCGGTATTTTCACAACTAATTCACGACTAATTAGCGGCAAATTATCCACCTACTCTCGAGTCGATTCTTGACAGGTGCTTAGCTAACTTGATGCTCATGATTTTTCATACGCTGTGAAATAACTCAAATTCAATATTAACTTTCGTACTTCCATTCTTTCAGTACACCCATTTCCAGGTACCAAGTACCTGCAGCGACAAGCTGTATTCCTGTTGAGACCCTTGGAATTTGGATCGCATCCGAAAGTATCTGTCATATTCTTAAAAACTTTCTTATGCACGCTTTTGTTGTTTTATACACTTTCTTGAATGGGCTTCTCCATGTAACCCAAACATTCTCAGATAATTTAAACCACCTCTTTGATAAACCGAAGTATTTTAAGCATTGTTTCTCTATCATAATTATATAGAAACAAATCCACAAAATTAAATAATCGCTTAGAATTGGTAAAAGTGTTTAATCTGAAAATTGTCATCTTCAAACATGTAATAATTGTCCACTGAATTTCAAAGAAAAGAACATACTGGGACAAAAGAAATATTTTCAACAAGATACCAATTGTTGTCCACTACCTTGATGAATGATATTTTTGATTTGCTTAATAAAAATCAATACGACATCAATTGGCATAGATGTATCTGGAATCTGAAAAAACTACCTTCAAATGTGAGAAATTAATTACTAATTTGTAGTGATAAGTTAGTCATAAGATATCTTGGCGTGACATCAGAAGAGGAGGATCCTACCTCATTGGATAAAATCCTGTGGGATTCCTCCTCGCAAACTTTTGAGTCTTAAGTGACTTTGTTCCTATGTTAAATGTATTTGCAATATAATATGAAAAAATTTCATATCCGACGACAAAACACGTGCCAGAGCTGCGCTTATACAAATATCAATTCCGGCGTTGTTGCCGGTCAGAAATCCCGACACAGAGCCACAGCCTCTCGCATATCGGATACCACTTGACACTCCGACCGAAAAGCCGGGCGGCATGGGATGTGAGAGGGAAGAGAAGGGCAGTCAAAGGGTGGCTGAGAGGGATGGCGTGTAGCTGGAAGCTGTGTTCTGGGTGAGGGGGTGATGTAGCGCTGAAAACGCGAAAGGAGATGTGCGAGCTCTCGCCTCGCATATTCGGGTCACAGAGATCGATCAGCTAAGCCTCTCTTTCAGTGGCGGTTGGTAATAAGGGTAACAGGGCAGATGCTACTTTTATTTCTTATAAAAATACATTATGTTAATTTTGTAGTATATTAATAGAAAACTTTCTGAAAAATACAAAAAATATTGCAGTATACAACAGATAAAACTTTCTGAAAATACAAAAAGGTGTAAAATGTGCACCTTTATACATTAGATAGTTGTTTTAATATAAATGCATTCAATACGATCACTGCATCGTAGTATTTATTCTCTGTCTTTCTCCACATGGAACAGCTCTTCGAAGCTGCGATTCTCTTTACTTTTCATTTTGTAGCAAATTATTGTTTCTCATATTATACCCAATGTAAGATGTCTTTCTTATTTTGCTAGGAGCTTGTTCTGGCATCGGATGCGTCTGAATAAAAATTTTGGTTTGCTATCTTGGTGATGGGAGGTGATCGAAGTGAATGAACTCAAGGAGGGGTAAGTGTGTTACTTCAAACATTTAGCTGAATGGGTGCATAAATATGAGAATCACAATGATAAATATTTCCATAAAACCTTAGAATTTACGAATCTAAGAATTTAGTTTTCTGAGAAATATTTATAAAAGAAATTCCTTTGATAGTGCGTTGAAATATTCGACATTAAATACTTACTTAATTGCACTAAATTATGGGGAGTTTTTGAGTTAGCTTCCCATGTTCATTCTAATAATCCCGGTGTTTTTGGACTAGTGGATTTTATAAGTGAATTTAATTTCGATATGAAAGGCAACAGATTTCACACTTCAAATCATTCAGAACAAATTACCAACATGATACAAGTCTGAGAAAATGATGATAAACAGAAGTGAAATATTTTTAATCTACTATTTTATGCACCTCCACAGGACGAACAGCCCCTGCTTTCTTTCCTTCTCTCTTGCACTGTGTGTATTATGTGTACCGTTTGTGGAAGCGCGCTGTTGACAGATCCTGCATGCTTTTTCAGGATTGAAGGAAACTGAGGATCGACGACCAATTTCCCTCGCATTTGTATAAGGTTCTCCTTAAATCACGTAAATTAGACTTGACTACCTTCTTTTGCTTTTTCCAAATGAAGTGATATAGGTCCCATCGTTTCAAGATAACTTTATGATTCTGAAGTGATACAATTCCACTGTTTTTTTGCTTTTTTATATCTGTTCGCGTCTTTCACATAATAAACGTGGTTCGATTTTGATAATCATTCTTTCATTGGAGTACCATCGAAAAAAATGACAATAAGTCTATCCCCCAAAAAAATCCATAAAGGGGGTGGTCAAGGCAATTAAAAAAAATTCAAACCGCAAGAAGAAACCATACCCGGCAACGTTGAAAATAGATATTTTTCAAAAGCTTTAACGGTTTCCGAGTTACAGTGCTATGAATTTGCAAGATTGCTGTGGTATATAGTAAAATCACAAAAAAATGTGAAATAAATATTTATTACAAAAGATAGAACCATCCACTAAAAAATACAAAGTAATATTAATTCTGTTGGTGCTGGTACTTTGGAAGTTGGTGCCAAAAGTTTTCTATCTACCTATAACAGCACAACTTTAACATATTGAGTACCAATAGAAATCTCAGTGCACCAAATATTAAAAGTTGTACCTATTTTTCTTAAACAAAGTCTATTTTATCAAAAGTTCAATGAATCGTTCAAATCCATTATTCATTAAATAAATGTATAATAAAAAACACCGATTTAAGATTTTTCTCTTATATACCTAATTCCTTCAGATACTGGTACTTTTAAAAATGTCATTTTCCCATCGAAATTATTTCACGTTCAAGAGCTCCTTGAGTCAAAGAACGTATTCTCAGTTATTAGTCTGAATGGTTCTCTCCATCTGTCTGACGACAAGATTATCCGACGATCAGAGACGGATTTTGTTGCTTTCTTTTTATTTTTAGGGTACCAAGCCCACTCGCATAAACGTAACATGACTTCGTCAACGCATATTGTTTGTAGCGCTTGTCGTTTATGTGGGAATTTATTTTGACAAATTCAACGCGTCAATATCCATTTTTAAACTGAATAATTAATTTAATAGTTGTTCATGGTGTCGGATTCAAGTTTATTTAATGCTTCAAAAAATATAAAATAGTTTAATTGTATTTATATAGGTTCCGCCTTTAGATGTACACTTTATTTCGTATAAAAATAGAGTTCCATCAAATGGGCAAAAATCAATTCAGCAAATAATTCTCAATCTAAGTTTTTCTACCCTGAGAAGCATAATATAAAATTTCTAAATACAACTCTGACGTTTGCTTATACCTACATACTTTTGAACTATAATTAATTCCATGCAGTCTCTTTAACGAGAAATACATGTCAAAATGACAGAAAGATTGTCTCAATATGGTGGAACCGAAACAATTTTTTTAATGATTGACATCTCTCCTTTGATACTAACTCTATGTATGAACATAAAACATTGATAAGCACTTGAGTGATCTGAAAATTATGATGTTGAAAGTAAATTAATTTCCTGAAATTTATTCATAACTTGTATTGTTCATATTGTTCATTAATTTTCCTGTTTGGCTTACGAAAAAGTTTATTCGATTACTTCAATCACTTATTCTAGACTGCGTAACGATATATTTGAATTATTCCTGGAAGATTTTTGTATCGATCGGATGAAGACCACCACATCCTTGATCCTGGAAAATCATCAGAAGCGAAATATTCTTCCCTTATATTTGTATTCGTATACCGTAACGCCAAAGCCAGCCGTTTACAAAATAATCCTCTTACACCCCTCCGATCGCCGCAAAAGGTCTCTGATCCTCTAGGATACTGGGGCCCTTAACAGTGGCGTTCGGAGATCAGGCCTAAGACGAGAAAAATAGGGTATCTACCTACTCGTTAAGGCGAACCTTTGGTTGACAGTACCTAGCTGTATTGCTGAAAACTCATTTTCTGGACCATGCATTCATAATATTGGCTAATTATAGAGATGATGAACTTATGGTAGATTATTTATAATATAAAATTCTGTTATTTAATATATAAGAAAATGTTTTGCTGTTAGGCTACTAGCAAATAAAGATAAGATAATGATCAAAGATTCAAACTTAAAACAATTTATTTTCTGATTCTGTTCCTCTATAGTATCACTTCGGTATCTTTCCGTTGACTGCAAACTGGAACTTTAAAATTTGAATTATTTCTAAAGTTGATTATATTATTTTGGAAAGAAACAATTTTCCGCGACGATTCAAGACTATACTCTGCAAGCTAGCTTTTTTATCACTCACCATGCTTATATAGTTGATAATCCTTTAAAATGGTAATAAAGTTTCAAGAATTCACTATATATATCTCTTGCAATTTCTGTTTTAGGACTTATTTTAGTGCCCCATAGCTCCATCTCTTTGTTGCTTTACCATGTTTATTTTCCTTCAGGGTTCAATCACACTTGTTTTATTATCGCGCTGTTTTCATGCGCTATTACAATCATAGATAAATTCTCAGATATAAGTCATATAAGTTCTCTCTTACCCGAACTCTTATTGTACCTATTTTCATTTCTCAGTTTCTTTGGACATGATGAGGTATAAATAGTTTTCTACAATTTCAGACTGTTAAATATGGCGATAAATAGTAATATATTTAACTCACACGTCCTTACTTGTACCAATTACCACCATTTTAAAACTGCATGGACGGTTTCGCTCAAATTTATTTTGATCTACAAGTATACATGATAAGGAAATTAATTTATGCACTCCTGATGTTGATAACGCTCTAATTAAAAGGTAAAATTTATTGAGATTATACAGTTTTTTGAGCAAATATATTTTTTCAGGAAGAATAAGGAACTTTGTGGAAAAAATAATCATTTCAATTGGTTCTAGGAATACTTAAATTTAGAAAATAGCGACAATCAAACGAAATGTCTGTGATCTCTTTTATTCAGTTATTTCAAGATATGACGGTAACAATTTTGTTGTATTTTCCTAATGCGGTAACTATGGAAGCATTTGTTGCGGAGGAAAGACATACTAAATTTTGTAAAAATAATCCTTAATTGGTATCGGCTATCATTCTTCTTTCCAATGAAAAAAGAATAATCACAATCTGTGCACGCTTACTATGTGAAACGAGCAAATATACATTAAAAAAGCAAACAAACAGATGAATTTTATAACTTCTCTGTTTTTCGAAGTCGGTCACAAATCACAAGAACTTTGTTCTCTGACATACGCAGTTAACTTCTAGAATCTCAATATTATTTGACTTTAGGTTTGAACGGTGGTAAAACATCGGTATAGGTACAATTCCACTGTGTCGTTTTTATGTTTGTTCGCGAATTTTGCATTCAGTAAAGGTGCTCCGATTTTGACTTTTTATTGCATTTGAAAGCGATGTGTTAAGAAACGGTCATATTAAAAAAATATCCAAGATTTCCGTTTCCTAAACTACTGCCCCTAAAGGAGGTGGTGGGGGCACTTTTTGTCGAAATTTTTTTCAGATGGCAAAACTAAAGAAGATACCATATCTGGCTACATTTAAACTGGAAATTTTCAGAAAATACAGCTGATTGATATTTAGTTGTAACGCGCTGATGAAGTGAGGGCCTATGCGAATCGTCAACAAAATGAAGTTACATAAATGGATCTTAAGCATAGGTACTCAAAGACCAAGAACATCTTTTTAGCACCAAATATTTTAAATCGAATCATACTTCACTCGCTGAATGCAGAATATATGTTATCCCGCGACCTTTAATTATATCTATATGAGTATGCTTCTTTTCCTTTCCAATCAACTCATTTCAATCTCAGACTGCAGCCAAGATTCTGACCGTAATTGGCTTTCACTATTTCACACCAACCCAAGCCAACCAACCATACACAGCTGATTATGGACTCCAGATTATAAATCGCATGACATTGAACTCTTCTTCTTCTCATCAAAGACCGAAGGTAATAATGTGATTGTGTGGATTACGTAACGTTTAAGTTTTGTAATTAGATACGCTTCCGAAAGCAGGCGTTACTCGCTACGAGTGAATACTGTTGCGGTATAGTGTGGTCAACTGCACCCGTATCCAGCATGTCCATCGAGGCAGATTTGTCCAGGTGCAGGATAACTAGGTGCTGTGTTGCGGTATGGAGAGGACAAAAGCGCGATGTTTAAGGGTGCTTTGTTCGATTCGATCCTAAATGCATTGGTTTCAGTCAACAGATTACTCTTGATTATTAGGTAGGTGGACTGGAAATATTCTGAAACCTAGTATGAGATTTGTGGTATGTAATTACCACATCGCCCGCACAAAGTGCATCAAGTTTCTCATAACAAGTCGCCTGATAGTTTAGTTTAGACTGACTAAGTTTGTTTCACAACTAACTAGTGATTAGTTTTTGGCCTATAGAATATGTTTTCCTCGTAATCAGAGAACGTTGATGATGCAAGCCAAGTAAAATTAAAAAAGATCCAACGTACATCAGCAAGTCGCATGGATAGGACTTACTACTTGAATGAAGTTGTATATATTGTGTATATTTTTCTTAATTACCCTCAGTAGCTTCTTAGATAAGAGAGGGCGGTCTCTATTTTCTGTTAATGTCTTCTAAGACATTTATTTTATGATTATAAATAAAGGATATTTGGATTATTTATAGGGAGCCCTTTTTTCTAATATGAATAAACTTTTCTAATTTAACCCTCAAAATCAAAAATCGGTATCAGAATTTGTTAATTTACGATATACGACTGTGATGCGATCATCTTTTACCCTACTTTATACAAGTACTAAATTTGAAGTTTTTTCTTCAGTACCTAGTTTCTATAGCCTGTAAGAGATTAACAGGCAGACACGAGACTGGTTACGTTTTAAATGTACGGAACCCCCTCACAATTTTCGTCTTTTCTGTAAATTTTTCTGAACTGAAAGTAATTTTTAAAAAATTTGAAGGGCCACCATACTCAACCATGACAGAAAAAAAAATTATATTCCTTAACAACTGTATACTGAACTGTTGCAAGATTGTTCTTTTGCAAATTCTTTCTTGTCATACTGATAACTGTCTACAGATCACGGCCACTATTACAATGTGAATAAATTTAATTTCTGGCCATCTATAAACCATCGTGATTGATAATTTATGTAGACCTATATAAATAAGTAAACTAATGGTTATGGAGAAGTGAAATATTTCGAAAAACTATTTTATGATAATGGAACTCAAGGGAAAAAATTAAGAGAGCAATAAGAAATACCAAGATTCTCAACTTAAGACGACTGTGCTCTAATGTAAGTAGGAAAAGACAAGTCAAACTATAGAAAACTCTCGTACTTACCCTTTCTCACATATAGTTAGAACAATTTCGATTTTGGCGAAGGAGATGGAATGGACGGACTAAGTACGTAAAAACAATATATATATATAAATAAATTTGAAGCCACAGTGAGAATAATTAACAACTATCTTGAATAGTGACTAGCCTTGCCATAAGTTCAATATTATTGTCAATATAAATTGGACAGATATAGAAGGGGTCTTACATTTTTTATTGTTACAAAAATTATAGTTAAAAATAACATGGATCAATAACGAAATATTTAATAATATTTTATAATGAACATTTTTTTCTATTTTTCATCTCGAAACTATTTAGTCAATTATGTTTTTAAATCCACCGGTTTTATACCAAATTGGCTATAGCGCATAGTATAAACATATATAGAATTCATATTTTTTTATTGATAACGGAGTAGTTGGTTGCTATGGAAAAAAAAAATTGTCCATCGACATCATTTTTGATCTCTGAGATATTTGATCTAAAAAGTCATATCGTAAGCATAAGTATACCTATTCTATGCAAAGATACATACAGGGTTTCTCAATAATAGCTATATGATTCTAAAATGATAGGAAACAAAAACGTTTTCAAATACAACGAAAAATTTGATATTATTTAAAGTTGAAACCATTACATCATCTTTTAAAGCATTCATTATTTATGTGTTAAGTTCATATGCACGAGTGAATTTAATGAACTCAATTTCGGATGGTTTCTTGCAATAAATTGGATGGAATGTTCATTCCTAAAGCATCAAGGATTTGTTATGGGTAGGCATCGAACATAAATCGCAAAAAGTACCTAATCTAAAGAAGTTAAATCATATCTTCTTGAAGGCTAGCGGCTAGCTTGACGTTGCATTCCTCGAAATTTCCTTACATCAAAGTTTACATGCAATACCTACGTCGACAGTGGCATCAACTATGAGACATGTGGCATATATCTCCCAATAGAAGTTCATCTAGACTTAACCACAAAGTAGGTATTGTAACTGGCTCTCGTACCTCATTTTGGAACAAATATGATCCAAATGAAACGTTCATGAAGCGCATATCATAGGTATACATTTTTTAACTTCTTTGTGATATCGTTTCCAAATCATATTATTCATATTACTTACTTACGTGCCGAGATACGTACATACTACAAACATTTCTTCTAGAAAGCTGAAAGTCAATAAATAAAAAACAGTCAGAGACGCGGACGCCACTACCTCATAGTCTTCACGTTTCCAATAGGTCCTATGGGAGACGGAATGATCAATTGGAGTCCCCAATCGAGATATAAATATGCTTTTATTGTCTCATGGTTAAGTTTCAGGTATAATGTCTACACGTGCACGGGCACGTGCCATTCATGTCACGTGTTTTGGTTTCTCTTTGCAGGTGAAATTGGTAGATTGAGAAATAGGGAATAATAAATAATATAATATGAATATATTGGGATATCGATGACAGAGTTTGTGAGTTGTGAACAGTAACATATAGTGTTTGTTATATGAAGGTTATTTCTTGGCGCCAAAAGGGTAGGTACCTACCTACAGTGGAAACAATGAAAGACTTGATTTCATGCGATAAAAATTCTTTTGAATTCGTCAACATTAAAGATTACTATAAGTTAAAACTTTACAGTAAAAAGTATAAGGCTTAGAGTTCAACTTTTGTAGCTCTTTTTCTCTCCTCAAATATGAGATGTTTAACAAAACAACTACTAAATAATCGTCTTCATTCATACCCTGTAAGATGTAACTAACAATTCAATTAACTTCAGTTGTCCGAGAACAAACATTTTCATTTTATAAATTAGTATTATGTACTTTCTAATTCTACATAGAATGGGAGAATTTCTGCAGAGAGGTGAAAGTTTACTCAGGACTTGCAACGTTGTATTTGCACTGCCACTTTGAGATGCGCTTCTGGGATAATGTTAATTCGTTGTAGTGAGCATATCCTCTAAGATTGTGTTTCATCGAGTGAAAATTTGGTAATGGTTGCCTTCTGAACACAACTAATAAAGGGTTTTTCAATAAGATATATAATATGGTTCTTAAACGATATTGCAACTATAACAAAAATCTTATACCCTTCAAATACTGTCATCATGTACGTTTGGTTAACCATAAAAGAAAATAATGAATATAGACGTTCTTTTGTAAATTTTCAACTTTCCCTTCGTGAAAACATTGTAAAAAGTTTGCCATATTTAGATGAACTTGATTTGGAGAATATGGGATTACAGCAAGGCGGTGCCACATTTTACATGGCTAATCCTTCTCTCGGAGTACCTACTGCAATAATTTTCATGAAATGATAAGAACTGTATCTCTAAGCATGTCTCCAAGACGTTCTTTGTTCTAGACAAGTTCTTATTATCTTCAAGAGCATGATTGCTTCACTTTTCTATAGAAGAGATTATAAAATGTTTATATAACTAGAAGACAACAAGTTACTCAAATACCTGCAATATTATTGTATTGAAATGGGCAACCTCTCAATGGAAAAATCATGCAATATTTTTTTGGCAAGATACTGAAAAGATGGGTCTAAAAATTAATCAAATGCCTTCAAGTCTACAGTTTTTTAAGAACCATGTTGGTTGTCGTATCTACTCAGCTCATATGCCTTATGATATATATAACGACTGTTGAATTATGAAAAAATGTTTTTTCTTTAAAAACTCTTTTTTTTAATAGTGTACATGAGAAAACATATTGAGATAACTAAAATTGGGAAAACCATTGAAATTTATCAGAATATTTTCTGCAGGCTTATTAAAAAATAGTATCAATCCATTTTGCATTGAATGCACATTTATGAGAGTAAACTCAAATTCTCGACATCGTAAATATCATTGGGGTTGATTAATGCCCTCTAACTCTTCCTAATTCCTTGGCCATTTCTCCATAATTCCTTCCCCAAACGACAAAAGTGGCGCTTCTATTCTTCGCCGAGGGGATATGAAATGCGGATGAAAAATGATGGCATTTCGGCATCAGTTTTTCCCGTGTTTTTTTTACTTCTCTCTTCAGCTCTCTTTTTCTATACTGCGTTAGCTGCTCAGGTTCCTAAATATGATGAAAATTTGCCCTATTTCTACGAACATTAATTGATTGATTGGTATGGCGACGCGCGAGTAAGATTCACGCTTGATTGGGCAAATGCTAGAAGGTCGCTTCCATCGCTAGAAATGGGTCGTATTTAACAGTCTATCAAATTCACCACGTCTATTCATACAAAATAATACTTTCGTTTCTCAAAAATAATAAATGTTCACCAAAATTAAAACCAGCCACACGCTTAGAGCGATTGCGATTACCAGATATTTATAGCATATATAGATTTTGTTTATTTGACAGATAAGTGTTGAGAAATGGTCCCATGAAGACATAAATAAAAAAATAATCAAATCAGGCAACATTTTAGCTTTTCATAAAAGTTCTAGTTTTCGAGTTACAGCAATAGTAAAGTTAGAAATATATATTTTACCGCTCTTTTGAATATACCTAGTGAGGTGACTCTAGACCACAATTTTAATTTCAGGACATTGATATTGTATTATTTATTTACATTGTTCAGTCATTGTTAGAGTCATAGTGCGCACCGGAAAAAACAAAATGCTCAGACTTGATACAATTTTTCGATTCTCGACATAACGGAGAGAGGCTCGATGTTTTCTAAAAAAGACATTTTTGTATGCGTGCTTTCCACACGCGTCGTCTGGAAGGAAGAAGAAGATGGAACAAGAACAATGGAGAGATGGATGGATCGATATTCGGTAGGGCGGCGCGTTTCGCTCTAATATCACTCTTGATCCAGGGCTACTACTACTACACCTGCTGGCCCCAATACCATTGGGATTGTATAAGTTGCTGTAGTCCCCGATGACCGATATCGGATATACCGAACAAAATTATATACCTAGGCAATAACATAACTGATTCTGTTTTTTTAGGACATTTTTTTTTCATATGATTTGATTGATATTTGCATTTAATTTTAGGCTGTTACATATAAGTATATCTTTGTCCTTTTTAACCAGAACTACCCAATTACTTAACAGAGCAAGTTATGTCTGCATCTTTTCGAGCCATTGGCAGGGATAACGATAATTTTTCCGTATGTTTTGATCTTTGGTTATCTTTGTACTCAAATCACATTTAACAATTATTAGATTACTAGCTTTTGCCCACGACTTCGTGCGCGTGGAAAACTGCATTCAATTCCATTTCTTGTAGTAGTTTTTACGTGATGCACGTACAAAAATTCTAAAAAAATGTTTTGGCTTCTGTTGCTCTAACGAGAGCCCCCCAAATTATTTTTCCTTAAATATCTTTAATGTAAAGTCAAAACCCTACTATTAATACTATAGAAATTTCATACAAACATTGACACTCCCCCGTTGAATTTTGCAAAATCCTGCCTTAGTGAGCACCTATGTTCTTAAAGGAACCCCCATGCAAAATTTGAGACTTCTAGCACTTGTTGTTTCTTAGATTTCGTCTATCTCCTCCTTGTGAATATACTCAAAAGAAAATTACATTCAAGTCAAGCGCCGACTGCACAGATCCACATTTTCCGACCCATCTGAGGCCGCACACAATCACCACCAAATGAATTTCCCTCGATCTTCTTCAATTACTATTATAATTTATATATAATTATCGTTTCTTTTGTGAGCGCTTCCTGTTTCGCCTACCTTATTCCGGAGGTCCTTTCACTGTCGCCGGAACTAGTGCCCGTGTACGGAACAACGAATTTCTTTTGTCGTCCAGTCCATTAACGTTGCTATAGTGGTAAAGAATGAGCGTGCCGTGGGTGAATAACTTGCTGGCCGTATATAGCGATGTTTAGTTAGTCCTTTTGAATTTTTGATTGCTTTATAGTGCTGGCAGCCAACATTTCAACCGTACATCATTTTATTTTATACGTGAGACAATATACGTAAAGTGCCAAAATCTTAATATTCATGTAGTTATCTCTTCTGCAAACGGTCAAAAAGTTATAGCTAGAACCTTTTTTTACTTATTTTTGAATTTATTGATTGAGGAATTTTGAAGTTGAGTTCTCTTCAATCAGCTATCAGCTACTATTTTTTGCGACATATGGACAGATTTTTCCGTCTCCTGATAAAGTTTTAATTGGTCGTTAATGTGGACCCAGCTAATCGCATGGCATAATATTTTATTTAATTTATTTACTAGTAAAATATAAATGTACAAAAATAACGCATAACCCTCAGAGGCAAACGATGTTGCCTGTGCAAGGGAAACTGTGTTAACTTACATAATATATTTAAAAAAAGTAAAAAAAACCTAAATACTATCTTACAATCTTACAGATAATTTTTTATTTACATTGTTGCTTAGTTTTTACAGAAATTAAGCAATTTTTTGTTTATTTTGATGTTTTTTAGAAATAAAAGGCAATAGACTTTCTCAAGATAGATTGGATTGTCAATAGGTATATAAGAAATTCATTTTAAGCGTTATTATATATTTGTTTGAAAAAACCCGAAACAAGTCGATTTCTATTCTCAATTTGACAATTGAATGTATGAAAACATTACCCCCTTCTTGCATCCGCTTTGAATTATGAGTAGCCCTTCAAAATTGTAAATGAGAACGGGGGTCCAATGGCACCTTGTTCGGAACGGATTTTTATTCTCTGTTCAAGAATAATGAGTTTATTTCTAAATTTGGTGCAATCATAATTGAGACAATATATTTTGGAAATGTAAAATTTTGATGAAGAGTAGACAACTTGCCGCAGACAATGTTATTAGTAAATCATCGATATTGAGAAAAAACCATCCTTATAAAGTTCCCTTGGTTCAGGATTTAAATGATGATAAAAAAGAGCCTTCCCATCCTGCTCGTCATCAATAAGTGAGCCAACCACACCTACCCAGCTCGCAACCAAAAAAAGAGCTAAAACCAACAAACAACCACTAGACAACACAAGAAAAGCAAAAAAATAAAAAAGAAGATGTGCTGTAAGGATGTCGAGAAACTATATCAAGCAGAAAAAGAAGAACAAGAAGAAAGTTAAATAAGGATGATCCTGATAGAAGGCAACAAATCCTGTGAACTGATGATGAACAGAATGGAAGCAAATTTGCAGTTCATAAACAAAATTGTATTTTCTGATGAAGCTATTCTCATTTAAATGGAATGGTTAATAGACAAAACTGTAGATATTGGAGTAGATAAAATCCTCATTGGCTATGTGAGATTCAGACACAATATCCGAAAAAGTGAACTTTTGGGCTGGTAACATTAACAACAAAATTATTGGCCCATCTTTTTTTAAAGGTACAATTAATGGTGATGTTTATCTAGGTTTTCTGATGAACTTTTTACTGCCTACGATCACGATCATAAAACTTTTTCATGATGTTAATGATCTTAATGCCATAGATAAATTAATTCGTTAGTAACAAGACGGAGCTCTACCGCATTACAAACGTACTGTTAGAGATTATTTGAACGAAGTTTTTCTCAATAGGTGGATTGGAAGACGTGGAATGATTAAATGGCTGCCTAGATCTCTCATTTCGACTCATCTTGATTACTTCTTATGGGGTTATTTAAAATCAAAATTATATTTCAATATACCAGACAATATTGCAGATTTAAAAGTAAGAATACCGGAATAAATTAGCAACGTAACCCTTGAGGTCCTACAAAATGTTTTATTGAGATGGAGATTTCTATCAAAATATTGAATTGTCCATCTTCTTCCAAACAAATTAAAATATCTGATAAAATTGTGGAATCAACTCTTCGAGAAATATCTAACGTGTCTAATGAGCAGCAATATCTTCGTAAATTTATGTTGGAAGTAATTGTTCAAACTTTACTATCAATTATTATTCCAATAAATGAAATTGTTTTATTTCAATATACTAGACAATATTGCAGATTTAAAAGTAAGAATACCGGAATAAATTAGCAACGTAACCCTTGAGGTCCTACAAAATGTCTTATTGAGATGGAGATTTCTATCAAAATATTGAATTGTCCATCTTCTTCCAAACAAATTAAAATATCTGATAAAATTGTGGAATCAACTCTTCGAGAAATATCTAACGTTTCTAATGAGCAGCAATATCTTCGTAAATTTATGTTGGAAGTAATTGTTCAAACTTTACTATCAATTATTATTCCAATAAATGAAATTGTTTTATTTCAATATACCAGACAATATTGCAGATTTAAAAGTAAGAATACCGGAATAAATTAGCAACGTAACCCTTGAGGTCCTACAAAATGTTTTATTGAGATGGATATTTCTATCAAAATATTGAATTGTCCATCTTCTTCCAAACAAATTAAAATATCTGATAAAATTGTGGAATCAACTCTTCGAGAAATATCTAACGTGTCTAATGAGCAGCAATATCTTCGTAAATTTATGTTGGAAGTAATTGTTCAAACTTTACTATCAATTATTATTCCAATAAATGAAATTGTTTTATGATGAATAATCAATTGATAATTGACTAGAACACAACTCAGTTTGGTGAGCTGTGGCTAGAATATGAATATTCCTGCAATAATGAAAGTTAATTGGTCAACGCAACCAATCGATGTTGTGTTCCTTTTGTGCTCCTAGCGTAGGCTGCCACAACATTGATGCTGAAGAGACATGTGTTGTAATATTCTAGTTACAAGTTGACAAATAATATGTTTAGATAGCTTGAAATCTCATAAACTTCAATAGCATGCAATCTCATCACAAACCTAGTATTATGAATCATTGGACAATAATTGTCAATTGCCTTAGAATTTCATTTTGTATAAACTGAACAAAAATGTAGCAGTTAATGTTCCGGGTTTATGCGTATGTACACTCTAAGTCAAATTAAAGTTCCACACACTTATCATTAATTTGACCCACCATGTAGAGAATCTATGATCAAAGTTTTTATTTCTGCATGATTTAGAGCCAGTCCATATTGAACAAGATTTTTTTATATCTGGACCAAAGCATCGTTAATACTGAGCGCCAAAATATCAAGAGTTCAACCTTGAAAAGAATCATATAACGCCTCTTTGCACTCCTTTAGAGTCAGTGAAAAGAACCAACAACCTTTATAATACCAAGGAACACGAAGGCTGTCGACGTCTCTGACGTGCCGCCTCCCTTTGGGGCGGCAAATATTGCACGTGAATAGAAAACAAGCATGTTTGCCTTTGCTCTAATGCTAGAGTAAACAGCTGCCAGTTCTCGATTTCGCTTGTCTTATTAGTAACGTTAGTGGATTTGGTGGAGAGCTCAGAGTAAGATTCTGTAAACGCGTGCAGATTCTTTCCATATCGCATGGAATTCATAAAATTATATATAGATCAGGCAGATTTGCTACCGTTGTATATAGAAAGGATTGTTGTTGTTAAAATCCTGATTCGAATGTGCAGCCCCAGATAATATTAACTTTGTAAAAATTTTCAATATCCGTTTGTCAACAGATGTTTATATTTAAGTTCAAAGACATATTTTTCTTTCTTTCTTTTTGTTGTATAGAGTTAAGTACGGCTTGTATGGCACATAATAAGCATCATTTTTACAATAGTTTTGCTAAAGAGTGTAGCTTAAAGATGGTTGTAACGAGATTGATAAGACTTTCCAAATGAATTCTCCTAAAAGACCTTGACTATTCGGATTCAATTTTTCTACCAGTTTACTCTTATTCTGGTTAAGCTAATCATTTTGCAAAAAAGTATAATATGATAATCTTGTTTGTCATACTAAAAAAATAATGGTTGCACAAGCCAATCGGTAGATTTTCATAATTGGTGGAATTTGTTTGAGTGACAGGAAACACGTGTCGTGTAACATAATAAAAAAATCCCTATGGCCTGTAGTCAGCGAAAAGGAAAATTTTTCAAAATTCATTGAATTGAAATTTGAACAACCTTTTCATTGGTATACCTACTTGTTATTACATAAAATTGTCGTATGTGTCATAGCCTTGCGGTTAGAGGTTTTTGTTTTGGCTGTTGAATATAAAGCAGACAAGGTTCGAGTTCCACTTCAAGGCAGAATTTTTTTTGCCTATTTCTTTTCAATAAATATGCTATATATTTTTTTAATCAGGGTCTATATTAATATCTCCAGAAAATGTACAATTACGTCAAATTTATATTGAGTGTTCATGTTTTATTAATATTTGTTATTTTTCTTTATTAATTTTTATTTTTTTACCTGTGTATTTTATGAAAAATTGCTTTGAACAAAAGTTGTAGGTACTTATTATATCTATAACCTAAAATTATTTTTGATAATATTTACACTACGGCTCTTTTTTGATAATTTTTTTAAATGTTTGAATGGTCGCCATTTTGAAACTACTTACCCGATATTGCCCAATAACGAACTCGTCCGAGATATTTGAGAGATTGATTTTTGTAGCAAATGTAAACTTGATACCTTCAAAACTGCGACCTCTATCGTGTTAACAAATTTCGTAGTAATATCCCATATATATATATATATATATATATATATATATATATATATATATATATATATATATATATATATATATATATAAACTTTTGAACGAAATATTTTTTTGGACTAACTTATAGACATATAACAACATGCCGTTGAATTTTTTTCGAAATTCAAAAGTGTGAACGATCGCAATAGGTACATTTCGATAAGAAATTTACCTAATAACGATAATAAATTAGCTCTTTTGCGGGCTTTTGGGCACAGAGCTTTTGAGCACAAGGCTTTTGTATTTCTTTTTCCAATTGGCAACACTATTAGTAAGTATTTATATCTTCTGAGGAGCGCTTAGCTGCGGGCTAACACTGACCGACTTCGATCATCGAAGTTAAGCAGCGCAATACGATGGAAACGGCTTGGACGAGTGACCGTTGATGCGGGCGCGCGTTCGAGTCTCTGTCGCATTACTTTCTCCGAATCCTCTCGCAAAGCAACGGGAAACCAGTGAGAGTACATATTCCCTAGTACAGCTCTCTGGAAGGGTGTGCCCTTAACATTTATCTTGGGATACATCGGTGCTTCGGTATTCACGTTAAACTGTAGGTCCCCTTGTCTATGGTAACACTTTCAAGGCAGAGAAGCCGCCAATGATCAAATACGAGTACGGCACTCAAAGAAGAACATTGCTTCAGTCCATCGTTTTCTAGGCATTTCTCATATACGATTTAGAATAATTAGAGCATACCATTACGGAAACAGCAGTCTTAAACGTTTTCTATTAAATTAAATTTTGAAATCTCTTACCCTGCCCTAATGGTTTCGAAAGTTGAAACCAAGATGGAAAGTTTGGAGCAAAACACGATTTCTCAACTTAGTCTAATTAAAATGGCGTTCAACTCCATTGAGGTATCGATCTTTAGTTAGCAAATAGCTACGGTAGGTACCTACCTACGTTGTTTTTGCTCCATCCTATAAAATAATAGCTGAAGCTCAAGTTGCATAGTTTTGGCAACGAATAATTGCGTGTAGGAAAGTCCCCAGGTTCAGGAATTGTGGTCGAGTCTCATAATACAGTTTCTGGGTCGTCTTACATTATAACTACACCCCAGACAGATGCGGCAACACCGAATGCAACGTAAGTACAACTTGTTACTTCAATCATGTACCTATATAGAATCTACCTAGTGCCAAGGAGAAGATAATTAAATACAATAAAATAATTAATTGACAGTATTGAATCCACATAGTTTTTCATGTTGGCATTATGCTAAAGAAAAGACCTGTGCTATTCTTGAAGTCTACACACTATGAACATCTAACGAACGAGCAAGGAGTTCCTTCACCTAATCTTTCTAATTCAAAATTCTAGCATTTTGGAATATTTATTACCGTACCGAAAACAATTTTCCGTTTTTGAATGCTCTAGAAAGAATATTTCTCAAAGTGGAGTGGTGTTATTTAAGGTAAGACATAAACTTCACGTCATCTTTATACTTTTTGAGTCGTATTCCTAGTGTGAAAACCAGACTTGTCACTTTTTCTTTTCACTGATTTACAATTCAGAAAGCAGCACCTTGTTTTTGAGAATCAAATACACTCAGCAACTGGGAAACGATATCCTTAATTAAATGACCCCCTCTACTAATTTGAAAGTTTCAATACGAATAAAAAAAGACCCTTCAATATCAATTTTATCCATATGGGTTTATGATAAAGATGTATAGTTATATGAAGTACTCCATTCAACGCTGAAGCAATAGCGCTATTTCCAAAATGAAAAGCCTGAGAAGCATCTCTCTAATATTATTGCTCAACACTCCTACAAATCGTTGTATCGCCGAGCAGACAGATCCTCGTCAATCAAAACCACGCCCGGATGAAAAGTGCATATCATCCCTTTTCAGCAGCCTTATAATCCTCAGCTCTAATCCTCAGGTAATTAATCACGCATAAAACAAATGCGAATCTGAAGGGTGCTCTCTTGTCGATTAGAGTAGGTAGTGTGTAGGTATGGGATAGGGCTCTGCAATGTCGACGACGAATAATAGGCTGATTGGGTAGAGATGATGAGATGTGATGGGCTGGGCGTGCATGTATTGCTCGGATTGCGATAGCAAAAATTATATGTGTGTGGGCCTAAAGTACCTATCCCGTTGTCTATATCATAATTAAGAACAGGATGAAACAATAACAAAATGATATTCGTATTTACAGAGGTTACAGCTAAAATGTTTCTTTTACTCTCCCTTCTGTACGTTACATACGTACATCATAATCTATATATATTTAAAAATGGATGTTGGTATGTCTGTCCGTTTGTTCGAAGTTTAATAGACTTTGACACCGCTTGATATATCATTATGAAAGTTGGCAAGTATATGTATAATTTTATGAGGAATATGTTTACGCTATCAATTTTTTTGTAACTCGCCAACAGATGGCGCTGCTGCACATAAACTTTTATACCATTCAAACGATGGCGATGAAAATTTGTATACATAAGTAGGTACTAGAGCACATAGAATATTTCTGTGTTATCAACTTTGTTACAACTCACTACCAGATGGCGCTACAGCACATCAACTTTTATACCGGTCAAATGATCACGATGAAAATTTGTATACATAGGTATTTGTGCACATAGAATATTTTTGTGTTATTAACTTTGTTACAACTCGAAACTAGATTTCGTTGCTGTAAATCAACTTTATACCGTTCAACCGATCGCAATAAAAATTTGTATACCTAGATATATGAGCAAATAGAATATTTTTGTTAACTTTGTTACAACTCGCCAACAGATGGCGCTGCTGTAATTCAACTGTTATACCGAGGCAAGTGGGCAGTGGGCAGCGGTCAAAGAAACTGACCTTTCTATTAGATACCTATTGTTGCGTGTTGTTTGTTTTTTAGTTATTGTTGCGTGTTTTTCTATTATTGTTGTGCGTTACCACTGGTGGAAAAGTACTGTCGTGCTGGGATTCAAAAGTAAATATTTTTTTCATGTTAATTATTGATGGAAATATTTACATAGTTTATAATATATTTATAGTATTACATTTTTTCTTTTGTTCACAATTTCCTACAACGACTTACACATTTTAGGTTAAGCAGGACAATGTCTGCCGGGTTCGCTAGTCTATTATATGACAGTGTTGTATGCCGTTTTGTTTTATGTAATCACCCTGGTTTTTATGAGTTTTCTTTGAATCCTTAAACTATTTCTAAACCAAATGTACAACATGTCATATGTTTAAAGCCTAAGTTCAATTGTTTTTGAAATGTTTACTTTCAAAAGATAGGAATTACTCCAGTTGATTATGTGCCTATAATATAAATTGCCTTCCTCCATGGAAGGCGAAAGTTTTACTCCGTCTAAAGAGAAACAATACATTTCTAGAACGTGCTGTCAGAGTTTGCAGATAGGCTTGGGAATTGGCTGAAAATAAACTTTTGAAGATTTATTCAAATATGTTTTTATTGAAGCATTTTTTCTGATATCATAGTTTGTTTATCTTCTTACATCTTAATGAACATTATTTATATGTTGTTCAAAAGGATAGACCTATTGTAGGTGTTACCGACGAACCAGTTCTGGTTCTTCTGTAATAATTTAGCTTATCAAGAACATTTCGCCAGAGATATTTTTATTGGTTGTGACTAATCACCCAACATCAACAACGAACTGGGGCAGAGAAATGCCTAATCTCAATTATCTTTAATGTGTGAAAAAAGAAACAGAAGCAGCTGAACTAACAGAGGAAATTTAAAAAATTAAAAAAAAATATTTTTGTGTCATTCTTCAAAGCCCTTCGATGACCAGACGAAGTTGTCGGATATAAATTGATCTATTTTTCGCACAGGAGAAGGCCATTACCTGTGGTCTCCGTATTTTTACCTGTATAATTACTGATGTACAAGTATACCTATGCCATAGCCATATATTAACCATAAATAAGAACCCTAATCAGAAAATTTATCCATGTATTCATTATTATATTTGAATAGGTACCTACTTCGATTACAACATTTTAGGATACCGCGAGACCAAATCCAAAAGGAGAATTCTTATTTACCTACTCACTAATATTACCCGGTGGTGTTATTCAACATTTTTCTAACTACTGTATACTTAATATTTCTGTGAAATAATTTAATTAATAAGCATCTACTTATGAGAATGGAGCATCATGACATCAAGTCGAAAATTCAAATCGGTTAGGTGTTCAATTTGCTCGAGTGACCTATTTGATCCTACTATACAATTATCGCATTTAAACGGTTTACCGTGCAAATGCCAGGATTTTAGAGTTGTAATTGTTTTTCGAATTGGTATGGGGTTGGAGGGGTAGAAGGGTTCCACGGCTGTGGCACTGTTTCAAATAGTTGGTGCAGTTATTCGGGGTTTTATTCCGCAAATAAAACTCTTTGAACGAGGAAACGAGTTGCCGTGCATGAGGTATCTCATACCAACATCAACTGATCGTTTTATTCGCTCGCTATTTCCAATGATGATATCATTTTATTTTTGATTATAGATTTCAAATAGAATTATGTCCACTTCTTGGAAATATATGGTTTCGTATTTTCAACTGGTATGATTGTTTCAAGATTTTTGTTTGTTCTTGGATTAGTTACCTCTATACTTTCAGAAGTTATTCAGATAATTACTTGTCCCAGGAATAATTTTCACCTGCATGTATTTGAAAAAATAAAAGCAAGGAATACATGTAAAATTTCTGCTTCATTAACGAAGAGGATATCGTCTTTGTAGCTTCCCATTGCTAATGGGTGGATAGAAGAGTCTTGGCACTAAATTCAAGTTTATTATGATTTAAAAACACATATTCTTTAATTCACACAATATTCCTAAATTTGAAATATCAGTCCATCCCTCATGGCATTTTTTCTAACGATAATTCTATTTTTGCAGCTCGAACATTCCCAAGAGCTAATATCAGCACTACCACAATTCCTTCAGCTTTTTTGCCCAAGTACATACGCGACCTCTCCAATATTAATAGCATTGAACCAAAAATCTAGCTGTTGAAATGTTGCCATGTTATTTTATCAATCGAATTTTCCTACGTTACCGCAAGCGGCGAATCTCATCTCATACTAGGCGTAATATGCGGCAGATCTTTCCGTAGAAATTTCTGTTTATATAACATTGCTTCCCCGAGACTCCACATCTTGTTTTTCTCGCTACCCTTAACCATTTTCTTTTTGGCTCGTTCCTCAGCCAGCAGTAATTTGAAACTAAAACTCCAGCACCAGAAATGTCTGTTTACGATTTGGCGCTCGGGGATTTTGAACTAGGATAGGCTGGATGAAAACTTTGTCGAGATATAAAGGTATAAAAAGGGATGAATGTGCTGGAGGAATGTGGCCCATTTCTAGATCGCAGCTCGAACAAAGTTGGCTGAAGAGTAGGATTCAATATAGCGAAACAAGGATTTATTTCACTACCGATATATGTATGGGCACAATTGCCGTTTTCAAGAAGATATGTTTAGGATATTATTTAGATAAACTAAAAGTTGCAATATTGTAATAAAACTAGTAGTAAGACTAGAGATGCTCAAAACACCACGTTTGTGAGACATCTAAACCTAGTGGTACTACCCCAAGGCGATATCAATCCTGTAGCATGAAGCAACTGTCTCTTTAAAACTAAGTTGTTTAAAGTCTATACTACTTAGATTTCATGCACCTAATTCCAACTGCTCCTGGGGATCAAAAGTAATATTAAAGTAGAGTAGTATAATAAAATCATTTATGTTTTGGATGTACCTCCGCAACACAAGCACAGCATATAGCTTCAGCTGATGACGTCTTTCCATAATGGTCAGTATAGTGGATTCAATTTAGGAAAACAGGCCTACTTTTTCCAACAAGTTAACGTCGTCATATCCTTTGGTATCAACATAATAACATTTATTAGATACCTACATTATTGGAGAATGAGGAAGTTTCCAATTTTTTCTTATCGACTGATTATAGAAAATTAAGCAAAATGAAACAAAAATGTGAAAGAATCATCAAAATATCTTAAAAAATGAAAAAGTTATGATACTTTGAAGTTGCGCTTGCAAAAATAATTTCATTACTCGATGCGCTCTATCGTGTGACGTCTTTTGACCTAAAAGATGCGTATTCGCCGAGTACGTACAGATTTATTAATTGTATAGTCGCTTGTGTCGATCAAGTCGTATTTTGGTTATTACACGATGGCTAAATCTAAAAAAATCCCACAAATATTGTATTGTTCCCAAGTGTCAAAGCACGACAGTTAAAAATCTTAATAAATTATTTTTTCGTGTACCAAATAAATTAATAAGGAAAAAGTGGTGCAAACTAATGAAGCGTGATTTGATTTGACACTTTCCACCATTATGTTCAGGTCAAATTCTTAAACACAAACGGAACAGAGACTGACGCGACTCCGTTGTACGGCAATCTCGGTAGGTCAGATGACGTCACAGGCGAAACGTTCTGTACTAAAATACGTATACTTCAATAATCTATTTCTAAGTCATTTATTGATGGATTAAAAAAATCACTGATTGATTAGTTTTGGTCTATATTTAAATACCATTACGTTGAATATAACATGACCAACATCATGAAACTTCTCCATTCCCTCTTCCAATGGTTCCAACACTGAACTTGTTGAAGTTTTTGTGAAAAGTTACATTTCTATAAGAAATTTACCTAAAAATTATTAAAATGTGGGCACTTTACAATCCAAAACGAGTTATACAGTCAGAATCTATACCGCCTCCGTTTTTCGAATTGGATCAAAAAATTGAATCGCAAAACCAAGTAAGTCTTGAATGTTTTTCCACAGTCTTCTAGAAAGATTCAATGAGATCACGCCACATGCTGAAGGTTGCCAACAACTGAATCGATATCGTTTTTTACTATCGTACCAAAGATCAGCTTTTCATCTCAACATCAATTATATTAAGAGCCCATATCTAAGAATATTTTATGTTACAGCACGTTTAATCTATCCTCACTTTGAATCTAAAACGAAAGACCTGCGTCACTTGAAATTCAAATTAGCCACTAATAATAATTAGTGCGCGGTTCTATCGCAGAAAAAACAAAGGGAAGTAGTTTTGCTGAATACGCCATACTTATCTTCGTTTTTCCTTCCAGGCTTTATAAAGGGCCCGTGTTTACTTTAGATCAGATATCAGAGAGTTGATATTTGTATAGAAAAACAACAGTTCCATAATTCAACGTTTATCAAAAGAAGATTAACAGGGCCACAACGTTTCACTTGAGTAACAAAATTAATTGTTAAAACTTTAGATACCTTTTCTAGCCATTTAGTAATTAACGTAAATAATCATATTGATTTACCGTATTTAGTAATGTAATAGTGAGTTTGTTACTTAATAACGAATATTCTACTCACTGTAAATTATTGGAATTACTCTTTTTAGGATTCCGTACAAATTGGTGAAAACAAGATCGTCAGTTAACCTGCCCGTCCGTCTGTCAGCTGGCTCTATCTGATGAACCGTAATGGGTAAACAGTTAAAATTTTTGGTGATTGTGTATTTCTATTTTCAGTATAAAAACAAATAGGTACCAAATCGTTCCGTTCTTTCGTCAGAGTCCAGACTGTATACCGTAATAGGTAGACAGTGGAATTTTTCTTTTACTATGTCACAAAACAATTCGCACGCGAGTTCGACTAGCACTTGGCCGAATTATTTTATCACTCAGAATTTTACTACGAATCTCTAGTAACATATTATTTTCCATCTTATAGCTCTTATGTATTAGGTACCAACAATGAATTTTTCATTATGCCACAGATATTTATCTATGATCAAAGAAAGAAAACCCTAAATCTAATAGTTTAGTCGGTTTTAATAAATAAGAGTTTCAAATTTCGATCGGAATTCCAGGTTTGGCCACGTAAGTTCCAGTAACAATTACAGCTTCCCCCCTGAACAGGCCACTTTGTACGCCAACCAATTATCGAGTTCGACAAATAAAGTGTTGATGTTATTGTGGTTAATTTTGTCTTTGTTTTGATGGTTGTGTACGGCTGTAGGCCAAAAGTGAAGGTGCGTTCTATTCAAGGATTCTCATAATATCAGAATATTTTTGACTATATCCGCATGTGTATACATTTCACGATGACGCTGCTCATTCATTGAAAAATTAAGAACATAGGTATGTGTATTCTGATATATATGATTGATGTTTAAGATCGTCCTATGCAATGAATGGTCTTTGTTTCTGACATCCCGAACCATGTTAGTTCCTATCCGATCCACCATCTCTTCAGTACCGTGTATTGATTGTTGTTCCCTATGCTTACTCGATTGATTCAGAACTCGATGTAGTCGGGAGGAAGATTAAGGCGCCTCGCTACCCATCGATATCATAGTTCCATTATTTATCCTAAACCAATCATCATATATAGGTAAAAATTTCCATGCTTAGATAATAAGAAGACTAGGCAGAATCGCGGATCAAATAGGAAGATCAAGAATACAAAATTATGACGTAAGAATTTTGTAATTTTTTTATTGAAAATGAAAAATATGATCCGCGATTCTACTGTTAGTTCCAGACATATTTTCAATAATAAAATTCATCTCTTTCTAAAAACAAAACATTTATATTGAAATTACATAATTTAGCTAATTATCGCTGTACCCACTACAGTTCAATAACATTACTTGTAATACACACAATAAAGGTTGTCGAATATCATATCATGTAAAATCTACCCCTGGGTAGCAAAATCCCTTAAGATTTAATTCTTCCTTGAGAAGTTGATTACTCGTTTAATATCAATAAAAACGAAAATTCGGATTAATCCTTTCTTCAAATATGTCATGCTTTTAATAGTTTGTTAAGGGTTTTCCTTCAAGTTTAATCCATTTCATCATAATATTTCGACATTATAATTGTGTAAAGTAGAAGTAATTTTGTGGAGCTGCACAAGTCTGAGATTTTCACTAGTCAAAAAGACCATATCATCAGTGGAAGCTCTTAGCTTTGACGTTGTCGCGTAGTTCCACCTAGATATCAGGATAAATAGTGGCGAATCGATGATCGATTTGATGAAAGAGGCCTTAAAGACGCCAACTAATTAACGGCTAATGGAACTAAATTAATGCGAGCGACTGCCTGCTCGTCGGAGCCAGTTTTAAGAAAGATATCGGTGACATTTCCGAGAAAAATTAATAGCGATCACTTTTAATTTATGCTCTGGATTTTTAGTTCGGAAAATCTTTTCAGATAAATTTTATCATGGAGAATTCCTCGTTACCAACTTTTTATAGCAGTGCTGTAGAGTTTTGCAGGAATATGAATATGCTGATGGATATTTAAGTTTCTTCCTTTGGTAAATCTAAACAATACTCTATATATTATAAACAAATAATAGTTATATATGTATCAAGGGCGTGAAACAGGCTCTTGATGGATCACAACGTGTAAACAAAGAATATTTCTTTGGTGTAAGTAAAAGCTCGAGCCGCTAGACGAGGGATATTAACACGTAAGGTTCATAAACGCTGTTTGCGCCCGAAATATATTCATGCACGACCATTTGAATGATTGTTTATTAATGAATTATTAATTTCTTTCAAAGAAGTTTTATCCGCAATTTCTGTGAAACGGACAGTCGTGACGATGAAATAGTTTCCGGAACACCAACGGAAATTTTAAAAGCAGCAGAAGATACAAAATTAGGTTTATTACCGAAAAATCTAAGAAAATATACCTACAACAAGGTCTACGATGAATTTGTTAATTGGTGCAAATTGCATGGCAACCATATAGGACATGTATTTCTTGTATTTTTTCTGGAAATGTCCAAATGCCGAAAGCCGCCGTCTCTATGTTCATATTAGCATATTATTCGATGTTAAAGGCAACTGTAAATTTGCACAATAATAATAACATCGTATTCAAGATTGACAACATTCCAAAAACGGAAAATTGGCGGTTATAAAAAAAAGTTAATAGTCCATATCAACGGCCTTTGTTATTAAAGCTCTAAAAAATCAAATGTTTGCAAGAATAGGTGTATTTTAGCATAACTTTTAACAACATTGAGGTGGAAGGCACTATTTTAAATGATTTGTTAATAAAAAAAGGAAAATGTGGTTCTTGGGACTTTTTGTTGGAATTTTCAATTTGCAAGATTATTTTATTAATTCCATTTCCAAGAATATTTGCTTTAGAAAAAATTAACCACAATAACGACTGAGCCTAACATATTATAAATTTATAATTCAACTTTTTTTATGGCAAGTGTTGGGTGCTCTGGATGTAACATTATATATTTTGAATTTATTCTTTTAAGTTAAAATAAAGACGAATCATTGATTTTTTTATTGTTTTAATGAACTCTAAAATGAAATTATCTGAGAATGGCAGTATATGTTAGGAATCTGTTTTGTTCTATAGCAAATATTTGTATATTTTAAACATGAAACTATGCCTTTAGACACTAAAAGTTTCACCACTTGGTTCATGCTTTCGTTAGCGAATATTTAAGAATATGCTTAAAATCGCAAATTATATTAACTTTTAGCAACATTGTAATTGACACATTTTAAACGACCAACATTGTGCCATCATCGATTCGTTTAACCTCATTTTTTGCGAACTTATGTTTACTATTTTCAAGCACATTTTTGCTGATTTTAAAGGATGTTAGCGTTTAATTGATTTTATAGGTATATACTATTTGGGATTGAAAAGATACATCCAAATCGAAAATTCCAGCTAAATTTCGTAGGTAAATCCTAAGAACAATATTATTCTCTCTTTTATTATCAAAATATTAAAAATAGCGCCTTCCGCTTCACTTTTATTAAAAGTTGTGCTAAAATACACCCATTTTTGCAATCATTTGATTTTGTAAGGGTTCCATATTCTAAAACAAATTAGAATTTTATCGTTAAAAATTCTAACTAGAGAAGAAATGGAATCATTTTTGGTAGATGCTCCAGATAATTTATATCTTATGATAGAAGCAAGTTACGCACACGCACTACCTAAGTACCTTGTTTTATTTTTTATCTTAGGCTATTGTGTTAATATGATCTATTATTGTAGTTTGCATTAATTTTCTGTTTTTTCTGGAGCATGTCGTCAATAAGAATTAGCTAACATTTCCATAGACGATATTCAAGATTCAGGAACAACTCTATTGGTAACCATACGAGCACCTAAAACTTAAATTGAGCGCATTTTCAGTGTAGTTGACAAAGAGCAGAAATTATCGAGTTACGTCGGCTTATATCGAAAATATTCCTCACTGCGTACTACAAATACTATCCATGAACATTTTTTTGTGTATTATAATAATGGAAAATATTCCAGTCAGGTGCTTGGAATGAATACATTTTGTCAAATTCCTTTTAAAGTAACAACTTATTTACAATTGCCTACTCCAAAAGGTTGTACAGGCCATTGTTTTAGATGATCCTCAGCAACTTTGTTAGCTAATGCAGGTGAGGATATCCTTAACATAAAGCGGCATGTTGGTTGGAAGTCTACAATGATGGCAGAAGATTCTGGGGCAAATAAAATAGAAATCGACAAATACATTGTTTACATGACTTCGAAAGCTGAATTTCTAAATATTTCTACCAGTCCTTTTGAACATACAACTTCCATCAATCACCCAAATCATACTATACGGAGTTAGTGTAAGTAGCAACTTACAACAGAGCAAGTTAGCAAATCCAAATATTTCTATACATAGTTACTCAAATTGCGTTATTAATATAAAATTATAATTATACTTATAAGAAACTTAAGTTGTTGATGATATTATTTCTTTATTAAATTAATATTTTGTTTATTGTACGAAATATTCTAATGGCAATAGATAAAATTTATTTGACTTGGAAAAAAAAAGAATACCACGGGCGTTAAAGTGGTATTTTACGCCCGCTAAACGTATTTGTAATGTGAACTTTATCGCCCGGTTGTGCATAAATAATATTTATGGATCTCCATCCATATAGAAACAGAATAACATAGAAGCTATAACATCGAGGAAATAGTTCTCAATTTGTATTGCTATTCTGGAAAAGTTGCATAGAAATCTTTCGAGAAGAGACATTTTCTTATTCATATTCTACAGAAATTATTATGGAAGTAATTCGGAAGATGTCAGTTGGATGGAACAGTAACTACAAAAATATATTATTTTAATTATTTCAATTATCAGCTTCAGGCAGCTAGTTGATTGATTCTCTAGATCTTAGAAATTACCAAAAAAATGTTGAAACGTAGAATCCAGCTTGTGATTGTGGCTATACCTACACCTAACAGCTATGTCTTCATTTTCATTGTTCATGGAGTAGAATTTTTAATTTCGAAAATTATAAGCTACTGATTATAATCATTATTGAAATTAAGTATGTAGCTACTATGGCGGCGTTAATGTCTAGACGTGATCAAATATATTTTCCATGTGAACAAACATATTACCACTGATAGATTGGTCGACGACAGTATGAGAATTGATTTTCAATTAGCTGCCAATTGAAATGCCATATTCCACCTGATTATGGTGGGAAATTGTTTGCACTAAGCGATTTCCTATTAGTATCGATCAGTGAAGCAGGATAGATTGAAAATCGGATAATCAAAAAACTGATTAATAGAATTAAACAAAACTTTGGATTAGGCAATCCTAATACCAATCGAATAATGCATAATGAATGTTCATTTTTTTAAATGGTGGAGACATAAAAAAATTGTTATAAAATCGTGTGAAGTGAAATTAATTAGTTTTACAAATTTTCTTTGCGAAGTTAGAAAGATAGAACTAGAAATACCTTTAAAATTTTAGAATAATCGAAATTTCTTGGTATAGAAAGTGGTGTAATCTAATACATTTTTCGTTTTCGTTCATATATTCTTGATAAAATGCAGAGACGTTATAATTTGTTGGGTATTTCAATCGACTGTAAAGTCACTTTTGTAAGCTGATAACTAATTTTGATACAACAAAACAATTTACTGTAATTATTTGTTAAGTTAATCTTATTTGTTTGAAATATTTAAGTTTTTATTCAATATGAAAGATACTGGCTCAGCTCAAGTGGCCTTCATATTCGTGAACATGGCTTTCTTATTATTAGCACCGTATCATGCTCACCAGCCTCAAAAAATTAGAAACTTTCACTTTTGTATGATATTCATACAAAAATTGCAAGGATAATACTTAGATGTTAGTAGTTTTTGGAGTTTATATGATATTTTTTGAAAATAATTTCAGAAACCTCAATGTTCTTAGATTAGCGGTAAAACAAAACCTCAATCACTGATAGAGTCAATGCGCGCAAGGTCACTCCCAAATATGGGTCATTTGGTGCTGGCTATACACGCACCCTCTGAAGGACTGGCAATGAATGATGGCACTACTCAACTGTCAAGTAGGAAACCAACTGCCAATTACCAACGTCTTGGTACCTAAGATAATAAATCCTGATGTGTCATCATCATCGTTCAATGAAGACGAAAAATGAATCTTCTTCAAAAAATAGGTACCTGTAGATAGAATAACATTGGCGATTTGAGAGTATGCTGTTCAGCAATGTAGTTATGGGTTAGTTGAGATATATAAAATATGAGAATTAGTGTTACCTTGCAGTCTTTGCAGTTGTGTGCTATGGAATAGTTCTGAGCGCAGTCGTATCGAGTGAGCAGATCGGCATGCGAACAGGACAGCCTCCTGGCGAGATCGTCCACCTGGATGAGCGCGTCCAGGAGGCGTCTGCATGCAGGTCCACCGTGGAAAGCGGCTTCAGGGAGTGCCGCGTCGACGGCGTGTTCACAGCAGTGACGCATCCGGAGTCCGTGCAGCACGTCACGCCTGCGCTCGGGGGCCACGTCGTACCTAAGGCCGCACACCTCCTCTTTGTGCGATTCTTGCAAGTAATAAAGGCACTGTGTGGATCTGTTGTTGTCGGTGGTGGTGCTGCCGGACATGAGGGCGGCACTGCAAGGCGGCGGGCACTGAGACACGTCGGCGGCGAAGGCGTCTGTGGAACACGACGGCGACGTCGACGACGCAGCGAAGGCGGACTGGACGTCTGCCCCCGACAGCCACGGATTGATGGTCTCGAGCACGTTGCTGGTGCTCGTAGACGATGCAGATGGCGAGCGAAAGTAATAAGACGGGTAGTGGTCGCTGTGTAAGGTGGAGGTCGTGGTGGTGGTCGTGGTGGATGCGGCGAACGCCAGGCCGGCCATCAGGAGCAGCGATGACAGGCCCGATTTAGGGGCCCGGGGCATTCTGCGGGGTGGCTGGGTGGTGCGGTGACGGCGGCTCGGTCGTCAGCTGCTACGGGAACCGGGAGCATCGCTGCAGGCTGCCGGAGTGGCTCCCCTCGCGGCTCCGAGAGTAGCCGCCGGTGTGCCTCCGGGGCCCGCTACCAACCGAAGAGCGCGCGGGCCCCCCACAACACTCGCTCATGCTCATGCATGCTCGCCCGATGAGCTGGAGGAGCAGGAGGGCCCCCTCAACATATCACATCACTCGATCAACACCTGACTCGAAACGGCGATTATCGCTCTTCAATAAGAGGAGTTAGGCCGCGACGCGAACCTCACCGACTACCAAATGGTCGTGCGTTGCCGCCATCTCACCACACCGATTTAGTTTCTACTGATTTTTTAACTGATGCTGCTTCTGGAGCTGCTGCTTGCTGATGGTATTCACGGTCCTCCCCGCCCGGGCCGAAGCTGTGCAGCCGGCCGACTCTCGCTCGACACTGGCGTGCTGGCGACGGAAGACCACTGCGCAGACGCGATCGATATCCTCCGCCCCGTACACGGCCGCCCCGACGCAACACCGCCACCAACGGTCGCCGCCTCCTCCTAATCACGCCACCGCAGCGAAGACTCCATCTGCTGATTCAATTCTACAGTATTGTTCCCTTATAATTTTGTCATTTTCTTCATAACGTGACAGAAATCTATTATCTTACAAAAATAACTGTAACTAATATTAGCATAGTCATCATAACTCTCGTCGATATATGTAACAGCCAATAGAGGAAATCTCTACTAGACGTATTTTTTAAATATAAATACGAGGATTGATTAATTTATTCATGAATAGCTACAGCTAAGAGTAATTAGGTAATTAAAACTGGTTATCCCCTGCGAATATTTCGCACATTATCGTTGTCACTATATATAATCAAATGCGATTTATAATACTTTTGTGTGATAGGTGAATTCTTATACTTTTATAAAAAAGCGTTCATGCATTTTAGTTGAACAGATAGTCAATAGATGCCGACTTCTACATTATCTGGCTTCATTCATGCTTTCAAGAATTGTTTTCTTCAGAAATAATAAATTTATCTTTTTTTTTCGTCATTAGTGTGGAACATAATTTTCAAAATGATGTCTCAGTAATAGTTTTGATAAAGTATTAAGTGAAATATGGCTTACTGACAAACAAACATTAATTTCTGTTGTTCGTTGTTCGCTTGAACTTAACTGTTTTTTCAATTCTTCGGATTTAACTGGAACTTCCAATTATATGAGGATAATCAGTCGTACATAGGAAGAGAATATGATAACAGAGAGATAGTTCTAGCCAAAGGTTCCATACCACAGGAATCGTAATAAAAACATTACTAAACTACGTTCAGAACAATAGTACAATTAATCTGTCATTTTTTTAGTAGAGAATTAACAGTTTTTTGCATAAATAGTTTGTTACGCATGCAAAAAAGCTTTAATCCAAGTTTGTGCGATTCTCAGTTTACCGGAAAGTTGTTATAACTAAACAAGTTTTTGGATTAAATTTTTCTCAAAAATGGTGAGACTGCTAGCTCTGTTGAGCTCCAATAGATCTATGAAGATACGGACCGCTTGATAGTAGAAATAGCTCTTATAAAATCTGGCAACAATGACTTCATCACAATAATCTTAGAAGATCTGTTAATTCTGCTTGTAGCTAGAGACGTATTTTAGAAAACCAAGCCATGGAAAGCTTCTGAAAGTTCTTTAAATATGATTATTTAAAATCCTACCGGCACATTCTTCACGTAATCACCTGCTGTGACACCACTTCAGCTCCATACTTTCAAGAAAAATTGAAGATAGTCAAAAACAACAAAACACACAACAATGCTCGACATAAGGAAAACTCAATCTTTGTATTCATATAATCATTATTATTCTGGAGCAATGCGAGCTAACATCTTGTTAACATCGTTTCCAATCTTCTTAGCATTTTTCATTCTAAATGTTCTGCTTAGAGATGATACATTTAGACCACCACCTGGAGTCACTAAATGGGGATGAAAGAAGCTGCAACAAGTTTGAACCGGTACCGGGAAAATTCATGAAATTTAACGCCTGTGGTTGTAAGGCTTGCATGTACAGGACGGCGGGTGCCTCATGCTCAACATCTTCTAAATACTTCGGTGTAGAAAACTGCAGCAAGGAGGAAACAGTCGACGCAGAAGAAAACTTCAATGAAGATCGTCACCGGATGAAAGTAAGCAAGGAAGTGGCGCAGAGTCAACAGTAACTTCGTTAACGATTGATCAACACGCCGAAAAAGAGGTAAAGAATCATGAAAAATCCAACAATTGAATAGAATGAATAAAATATGTTACTCTCTACTAACAAAATACTTGAAAACTTTAATTGTGAATTTTAAAGAACACAAATTTCAGCAAAATCGTACTATTTTTTAAATATATCCACAATATTAGTTGCTTCATTTTAATTTCGGATTTTAAACTTCATTTTCGAAATCTGTGATCCAAAAGCAAAAAGGACATCCATTTTTATAATCGTACCATATTTTTATAAAATATGTCCGCTATCCTAAATTTTGGATTTTAACGTCCATTTTTTAAATCTGCGACCCAAAATTAAACTCAACCTATACTTTACGATGAGGTGTGGATATTTCGACTGTTGGTCAGCTTTTATATGGAATTTGTAACTTTTTTGTGATAATCAGGTTTACGAAGCACTAAAAAATATTGGGTTCAAAAAGTGCTAAAACGCTCTTATCTTTTTAATGAATCCGTCCGAGAATATCGACACAATGACACATAATATAGAGAACAATGCCCCCACATTTTTTGTTCAGTAATTGTTTTCTAAAAACTAACGATTTCCAAGAAAAATTGAATTCAAAAACTTTTCAAGTTTTTTAACTTTCCGGTAAACAGAAATTTCCCCAAACAATTTACGCAAAAATACTTTTTGGTTTATTTTGCACGACAGATTTGATGTACCTAATACAAGGAACATTTGAATATCTTAAACAAACTTATTAAAGGGTATGGGTATACGAAAATTTCAATGATTATTTATTTGAAAACCATTTAAGTTTCATTTCTAACAACTCCACTATAAATGCATCTATCAACATTAAGTAGAAGTTTTCCAGTAGATATGTACCTAAACGTAAATTGGTAAAATTGCTGTTTGTAATGAAAACTAAACTCAGGTGATCTGTGTATACATATTAAGGTATATAAAAGATACATAGAAAAAACAAATCAGCATTCTATAGTCCACTTCGGAGATTGAAGGCATTAAATTCTCAGAAATGATGGTGACTATTCATTGTCTATTCTAAACAGTTTCAACGGCAACCATTCTGAAAAAATTGACCACGACTATGAATTCTACTCAGATCTGTAGGTATATGATTTTTTAACCACGATTATTATTTTTTTTTGACCGACGAACCCCGAACGGAGGAGGTATACAATTCGACTGTCTGCTTTATTTTTTTTTTTTTTTTTTTTGGTTCGTGCGCGCCTTTTATATAGTAGACGATCTCCGATTTTGATGATTTTGGATTCATTTGAAAGAAGGGGATTGAGAAATGGTCCCATATTCATAAAAACGGAAATCCGAAATCTCCTTCCCTCCGAAAACCGCCCCTGAAAGGGTGGTGGGGGCGAATTTTCTCGAAAATCGAAAATCTGAGTTGGTATAATTAAAGATAGGACAATATCCGGAAACGTTTAAATTGAACATTTTTTCAAAAGTGTTACGGTTTTCGAGATAGACGCATGTTAAATATGTATTTTTGCTATGTGGAGAGGACAATTTCTTTCGAAAATGGAAAATTTTTCGATACCACATGAAAGATATAATTATTTGTAGCAACATTTATAATGAACATTTTTTCCTTAGAATTACGGTTTTCGAGTTAAATCGGTGTTAAATGGTAACAACTAAAATATTCAAGCGTATTTCCGCCGCGATGTTCTGAGATCCCAATAATAACCACTACAAGCAAGGAATATACGTGGGTAATAGGATAAGTATTATCTTCATTGATATGGTATAGTGAACGTTCAACGATTTTCGGGACTAATGTTACACTCAAAAGTATGAAATAAATATTTTTTACAAAAAATTGGACCGACGTTATAGTTGATGCACTGAAAAGTATAAAATAATATTACTTCTATTGGTGATGGTACTTGTGAAGTTGGTGCCAAAAGCTATCAATCTAACTGCAACTGCACAACTTCAAAAGTACCATCACCAATAGAAGTAATATTATTTTATACTTTTCAGTGCATCAACTATAACGTCGGTCCAATTTTTTGTAAAAAATATTTATCTGGTGGAGATTCGAGTCTAAATTTAATCAAACTTTAGCGACATTGAAGCATGAAAATATAATTAAATTTAGAACTATTTAATATCACAATAGCTTTCTACAGAGAAGTAACAAGAATTCTGGTCACTAAATCCTTAAAAAAATTAGATAGGTTTATCGTTAGTGTGTGCAATGAAGAAGTAAAACACGATTTATTTGAAAATAGAATTTATTGCTTAAGATAATAAATTACAATATGAACACGAATCTTACAATCGCATCGAATGTGCTCAATATTTGCATTTTTATAATTTAATTATATCTTTGTTTAATTTCAATTAACCAGTCAACTAGCTTGAAAACAGAATCATTCTGCAATTATATAAATATTAATTCGCGAACTTTGTGGTCAACTCATATTGTAGTAAATAATCGTGATGTTCAGCATTTGTTCCTAACATCATTACCACAGCTTAATTGTTCGGTAAGCTGTGTCACTACAGTGTACTAACCAGTAAAAAGAGATGTTCACAAATGATGCCAAATTGGTACAATTGAAGCCAAATACGCCAAAAAGATATGTCAGCGGCGGTTGATCAAGAAGCCTTCTATTATTTCATTTTCAAAACAGACTAATAGTATGGTGTCAGAAGATAACAACACATTGTACTGGTCAGTATAATGAATTAAATATAGGAACTTACGCATTAAATGATGATGACATTTAGCATGTGTTCCTAAATTTAGTCGATTGTACTGACAAGTATAAAGAGACGTTCACAAGTGAAGATGTATTATGTGCTGGTAATTCAAATGCTACAAAAAACTCGAAACGGTTAAATCAAGAAGTTCATGTGGGAACTAGAGATCATCATCATGTCAGTTTACGTTACCCAAAACTGGTCAGTATATTGCATAGAAAGTAGCAACACACGCTAAAATCATACAAAGTACAAACGATAACCGCATTTGACAAAAGCTGAACGGAGCAGAGTAATCATTAGGCAGTGTATAGAAGATCTTAAACAGTAGATATGACTTATAAATATGCTTCTGCTGTCCTGAAAATCGTAGTGAAGTTTTTTTGTATATTCACTATTTTCATAGTTTCTATACTTTTTGTGCTAAAGAGACCACAAAGTAAAAAATAATTGAAAATAAAAGGTTTTGTTTGTTTTGCCAGGAATAATATCTGGTAAATTGAAAATTTCACATCATATAAGAATCAATTAACAAAATAATGAGAAATTTATCACAATATTAATAAGATATCCACTTTATATGAGATACTATCATAGATTCTGATATAATACAGTTTTTCATTTGAACATAACTAGTCATGCTGTACAAACAGAAAACTGCCTTCAACTTATTCGTTTATTCTATACAAATGCTCATTAATTTGTTCTACTATTTGGCATTGCGTGTTCATAGCTTCTTGCAACAACAAAATCAGGAATATAATATAAGAACTAGAAAATAATTTGGAATCACATATTAGTTAAAAGTCTCGTCAGTCAAAGCGCTATTTCGTTTATAAAACGAAACACTCACTTCGTTAATAATATAAGAAGACACTAGATATGATTGTCAACATTGTCGTTACTAGTATCGTTAACGATTGCATTGGGATTGTCCTGCCACTGGAACTCTCTCCATGACTTGAGCGACTCATAGGAGGATTTTCAGATTTCTTGTGATAGACACCTGAAACATGATGAAACTGAATAAAAAATTCCTCAAATTCCATAGAGGATAGAACAAGTTGGATACTGTTAGCTGTTGACACTATTATTTGATCCATTATCAGCAACCATTATTTGATGCATAGATCGGTACCTTTCATTTCATATTCCAAATTCATTCAGCATATCGCCCATATATTGATATTTATTTTGTACAAGAGTTTAAGAATGGTACGCTGTCCATTGCAGTCATCTATGTTGCCTACGTAAGTATAGCTGAAAGCTTCAGCCAAAACAGTATCCAGCACTTATGTGAAACGGGTTTATATAATATGTGTATTGTGTATAATATAGATAAATTGTGCAATCTATTTCGTATTTATATAGAAAAAATTGTGAGTAATTTATTCACGTGATTTCATGCTTAACATTGAACATATTTTATGTCAGACATAAAATTATATATATATATAAATTCCCAAAACCTTAAAGTTACCAATTAGGTATTGAATTAGAAATATGATAACTTAAAATAGAATATTCATCTTCATTATTATTACCTGTAATTTTAATGTAGGTAACTATTTCACTGTAGAAAAATAACTTTGGAATCTATCAAAAACACTCATGTGTATATTTTTAACTGCAGTTCAAAAATAATTTCTACACGATTGATGATGATGATGATAATGATGATTGTGAATAAAATTATGTAAGGGAAAAATGATAGGACAGCACATACTTATAAAAATTGGTTTGCAGCGAACAGCATCACTGTCTTGGTGACCATCGGTAGTGTTCTGTAATTTATTGAAAATTAACAAAAAATAATCATTCCGAAAAAAAACTACCCCACTACTTTCCAAATTTTAATCAAAGTTCATCCAATTATAAATATTTTCTTTTATTTACAGCTTTTGCTAGGAAACCAGATAATTTTCCTTATGGTAGTGTGTTCAAAATTCGATGCACTAAACTGTGACATCATCAAGGAAAACTGTACAGATAAGCGCAACATCTATCATCTATGAAGTGACAGGTACCTACTTGTTAATCAAATGCGACAGTTTTTGGCGACTGTTGAGGAAGTTCTTCTGTAGTGGTCAGTACACTGGATTGAATTTAGAAAAAACATAACTAACGTTTATTTACTACAGATCATAGAAATTTCCAGATACTGACAATCTCTAGATACTAATATTCATATAAGTACTTCCCATTTTTTCTTGGATATAATTTTTTGAAAATCATTACTATCACGTCTCTTGCTTAGATCCTCATAAAACTGTTCTTACACTGATTGGCAGAAGGTATTGTAATATCTTATTTTTTGATTTTTAAATGAGAGAATTATCTGGTTTTTCCATTAAAGCAAATTAAATTAAAGATTTATCGTTCTTTAGTATCTTCTAATAATTTTCCAAAAAATAATAATTTTAATTACTTTCACATGCCCGTGCAAATTGATAAACGTGCTGATATTTTTCTTAAAACACTACAAACTAACAAGAAAACAATGTGCCATGAGATGAGTGAGTTAGTTAAGCTAATGAAGAGTCATACTAAAGTATCTAAATTCATAGTAAGTAATAAGAAAGTATAACTCTTCAATTTGGTTATCTATTTGCTACTGTGGTTAGTAGAAAAGCAAGTGCTGAGTGAGTCATTCAGTTACCATAATGAGCTATTGAATACATGCATCAACAAGCGTATATGGATTAAATGTACGTACTCGATGAAGAGAGCTTTTATTTTCTTTTACTGTTTGATACTCAGGTATTTGTTATCTTTCTCGGTTCTGATGTTTGCAAGACCCCAAAATGCTAGCTTTAGATTAGAAATTAAGCATTCTCTTTGAATTTTGCAATGCAGTTCGAACAGTGAACACGTTTGACATGATAAATGCGGAATTTATTTGAGAAATTGATAAGGTCGTGCTTATTCGGGAGAGAAAAAATCTTGATAATTGGGGATATACGAGTAGAAATGAAGGTGATGAATCTTCTTGCAACAAGATCAATTGATCAGTGATCTATTTAGATAAGTTTGAGATGAACCCTTTATGATGGTTGCACCAGATCATATTCGGTAGTACCCACTTGTACCTATAAGGCCCTTATTATTCCATTCATTGTTGCACCCCGAAATCTAAAAGGACTTTACCTGTCTCATTGCTGTAAGGTTCATCTTTCTCAACCTTAGAGCTCTCTCCATCGAGAATCCTAGCCCTAGACTCACTGTTGTCAACGGTTCCTTCTGGAGCATCTTTGCAGCCGAACCACCAGTACGCTGTAGATCTTGGGAAGGCTGGAGTTGTAATATCAACAGCAAAACTTCGATCGTTAAACCTTGAAGGGGTAGATTATATTAGAACAACTTGGTTTTTAGTAAAATTTCAAGTGATTATTTACCTATAATATGCATTATCTTTGAAGAAATATGTGTAACCATTGGTCCACTGGAAGGCCGCATTGAGATTGTCGGGAAGACCCTCCCAATTCGACAGAGGCTTAGGATATGTGTTTTTGACAGGAGGTCGTTGAGATGGATCGAATCTCCAGAACTTGCTACCTTTATAGAAGTAGATCTTTCCATTCCCACTCCATACAAGGGCTGCATCAAGGTCATCGGGAATGCCGGTAAAACCTTCTGATATTTCTTTGGGGTAAGATCCATCCATTTTTTTGCCCTTATACCTAAATTGAAAAATGTATTAGAAACAATGTTCGTATGGACAGTAGATGAATCCTCACCTCCAGTACTTGGATCCTTTGAAAAAGTATGTTTTACCATTTTTATAAGTAAAAGCAGCATCAATATTTCCAGAAAGACCAGGCCAATTATCAGATATATTTCTTGGATATCCTGCTGCTATTGCATCTTCAGTTAATCGCCAATATTTGCTTCCTTTGAATACATAGGTATGTCCTTCTGCAGAATTGAAGATAGTATCGAATTTTGAGTCAGAGCAAAGGCTGGCATCTGCAGTACCAGAACCAGGACTTGTTTTCGGATTGTCGTTACTGTTATCGAAATCACTGTCCTGATCTGGCTCGTCTTCGAATCGAGGACCACCTGTACGCTTCGTCTTCTTGCCGTAGAGCGCTTGTATACCTGAAAGATTGAGTTATAAGCAAGGTTCAATAAAATTATTACCTTATCTGTTAATACCTTCTACATCATCGGAATCCAAGTTAAAGATAGGGTCATAACCTCTGTAGAACGGGGCCATTAGAGCTTGTCTTACATCTGAATGGCTCAGACCGAGAGAATGCCCAAACTCGTGAGCTGCTACTTGGAATAAGTTTGTACCTCTGTAACTGTTAATCGACCAATTCTCGGCAGCGTCAAAATGAGCATCGCCACCAAAAACCTGATCAAAGAAAACGTTTTTTTTTTATTTGTTTGGCTTGTGACTTTTCTTTACTTCTTAATCAATTTATAATACTCACAGGAAAGTAGGCATGAGCCAATACCCCACCTGGTCCATCGAATGGATCTCCATCACCATGTTCGCCGTGTTCAAAACGGATTTCGATGTGCACCTGACCGCTTTTGGGCGTGAAGGTTAGATCGGTGTACTCACTCCAAACATTGAATGCTCTCTTGACTTCTTTATCAACATCTGCACGCTTAAGTCTGGCTGGGTATTTAGAGATCTTATAGGTGAGGTCCTTCACCTTCCATCTACTGCCTAAGAAATTTAAAAATTATTAATGAAACATGTGTATTGAATTTTTTTTCGCAATGCAAATATTAAAATTTTATTTCCACAGTACACTTCCTCTAAATGCATTAATAAAATAAGTGGTCTCTTTTCAAGCGTCTAATATAACATCGAATGAATCATCGTCAGTCCGCAAATAACCTGTCATTTTCTCATAGAAGTGGACTTAGGTAGTACCAGTGTGTACAACAATAAAATTAAATTCAAATTACGATTCAGCGATTTATTGTCAAGCTGATTATTCAGCAAACGTGAATCATGCGGTTTACATTTGTCTGTCTGTCTTTAGAGTATGAAAAATATTTCGTCTGCATTATCACTGATCTCCTTGATATCCGGAAGATATATAATCCAAGAATTTCACAGAAGATTTTTGAGATGCTATCGTTCTTATTAATAATATTCAGATATACCAAGAATCTATTTAGAGCGGCGGTCTTTCAGTGCGTCAATTATTCTAATAATTCAGAAATTAATTGCTCATAGTTACATTGGATGCAATTTTTAATTATATTCTTAATTGTACATGGTGCTCCAAAAAATTGTATTACGCCAAACTGATATTCTCTTCAATATAACCCCTGATTTACTCTTCTCGAGAAATGTATTATTCTATTTTTTTATTTGAGAACAGGTGGACAATTGAACATAATGTACTACTGTGTTCCGGATTTTGACATCCTCATTGACCGCGGAATTGCGCTCCATCGAATCCATTGCATACACTAGATTCATGCATTTATCGTTGTTGTTGAGTATATTGGATTAACAACACGGCATTAAAAGTATTTTGTTGGGCAATGATGACAAACTGTTGGATTATTTTGTGGAACTTGGAGGCGTTGTTGCAATTGGCGGCCATAACAGATACTTAAATACGCGTTACTTCAAGTAGTGATAATTAATTCGTTAAAATCCAGAAGAGAATACTTGAGTATCATGCAAAAATATATGGATTATATTGGTAAAAATATATGCGTTAATATCCAAATAACAGAAGTTGAAAATAGTAGAACATACAGAAAATTATTCAAAATTGTCCGAAAATCGAAGACAAATCAATAGGTCTATTTTTATACTTAGTACGGCCACTCCAAATGACAAAAAACAATAAATAGTTTAAGTAATCGAGGACCCATAAGTATTTCAAGTTTATCGCTCGTGTATCTCGTGATAAAAATGTATTTGTAAAAATAAACAATATTTCAAATTCAGGTTAGAGTATCACTGACACTACTTGATATTGTTCGAAATGATTCAAGTTTACCAGGTGAAGGCCAGCTTCTTAATAGGTATGACTGTTTAATATAGATATCACTCATTTGTTTCAAGATGCGGGAGCGTCGTTAGTATTAATTAGCTAGTACCGATTACAGAGGCAATAGAGAATAAAATTTTTTTGTTTGTTGTGAAAGCCAGTTGTATATTGAGATGAATTCATTTCGTCCTTACCATGCAAAGCAAAACGTTTAGCCCTGTTTGCACCAGTGCCAACTTTGTCCTTTATTCCACATCTGGGTAGAGTCATAATCTCCTTCGTTTTGTCATCTAGTTCACCTGCGAAAATAAAACATCACAATTGGTGAATTATATCTTTTCCATTTCCATCCTCAAACATGTATGCCTAAAATGTATTCCTGAATTATTCAGTAACTAATATTATTTCAATATGAAAATAAATGACAGCAGTTATAAAATACATATTGAAGGCTAAGGTCAATTTTAGATAATAATTATAAAAAATATGCTGGTCACGCATAACCTTTATACCTTTAATAGTTACCTATTGGAAAATTACTATTTATTATCAATAATCGGCTGTAGTTATCCTATGAAAAAACGATGGCCGCATTGTTGTGGATGATATAGCAATTCAGTGCATTTAATTTGTAATATAATTAATAGATATGAGTTGGAAAAAGTGTAGAAGGAGTTATGAGTGTTATTGTCATCCAAATAAAATGTTTTAACAAGTTATATATATATATATACCTACTGTCCATTAAGAAACCCACAAATTCTCAAAGGCTAATTCTCAAACCACTCATTTCATTGTTTTATTAAATATTGGTCAACTCTTCTGTACCAATGAGGTATCAAAAATTTTGATTCAGAGTTTAATTTGAGAAATTACGGGTACATAAATGAGAAAGAAAATTACTTGAAATTTGCAACACCTGTTCGGATACAAACTGTAGTCGCATGTTTATAGGACATTTTGGTTTTTATTTCACATTCTACTGTGTTATTAAAATTACACTTTTTTAACGGAAACACTTCAGACGCATAAAAAGAAAGGAGTGGGTAATATTGAAACGTAAGCTGAATCTATCAAAGCTAATGAAAACTAAAAAACTCATAAATGAATAAAATATAATGCGCTAATATCGAGTGTGATCTGCTCTCACCCAAATTTAATAGACATGTTATCGAATAAACAGGATTATCAATAAAAGCTTGTGGTACTAATGGTCGGTAACAAATTCGCCTCTACAGTTAGTCCCAGAGATGATCAATAAGATTGAGATGCGGCCTATATGCTGGCCAAACCATTCATTCAATAGTCAATACCAAGGATGTGATATCGTGCATGATATGAACAAACATGAAATCATCTCCAATAAAATGCGAATAGGGAATTAATTGCTAATTAGGTTACACCCTATATTAACGCACTATATTTGTTTTTTTTTTCTGAAATCTTCAGATTTTCAGTATTAATTGTCTTTCTTTTTAAACGTCTGAACGATTTCTTTAACAAAAATGTATGTAACTTCTTTAATAACAGAGATAATGATAATGTTAATGAAACGTGGGGGCCACTGTTTGAGACCAGTTGACTCCTCCTGTTGTAGTTGCTGTTTCTGTGTTGCAAATTTCGGGTAAAAAACTTTTTCTCATTCATGTAGCCTGTAATTTCATCAATTAAACTCAAATCAAACGAGCGATTCGAAAAATAGGCAACTTGCGATTAGGCAGTCAACATGCTAATTTCGTTTATAAAGATTTTATGAGAAAAACACAAGGTGATGACCCTATTGAAAGGAAATGAGTATCGAAGCCTTATTTGCTAACCTGTAACATCTAATCCTGCAAAGGCTTGGAAGTCTTCTATGGCTTTCCTATATGAGTTCTCGTCTAGAAGTTGACCCGAGTTTTTATTGAATGGCGGTATGTAACCATACTGAGACAGGTAGAGCTGAAAAATAAAATTACCATATGTAAATTTCTAATATCATTAATGAATAGGTTAGAAGAAACAAATCTACTCTCATGTGTTCTTCCAAAATAAATGATAGGTACATTTCTATGAAACAAAATAATAAAACTTTACAATATTTATTATAAAATAATATGAGTTAAGAAACACCGAACTGAGAGATAACGAGCACTTTGTGGAGAGAATGTCTCGCTTTTTCATACAGAAAACCATGTACGCTTACACACCATCTCCATGATTACTTATTAGGACAATGGCATCTCTTTCGGCTCCCTTTTTATCGCTCAGTGCCCATTCCATATATTATATAGTTTAGTGTCCATAGCTCATTATTTCTTTAATATTGTGGTGATAAAGTTTTTAACGCGATTGTAAATATTATTTCTTATAGTGTGTGACTAAAGAGCGATAAGCTCTTATTTGTTCTCGGAAATTACAACAATACGAAAGAATTTAACAAATAAATACAAATAAAAGTAATTCCAAACCAACTCAATGAAAGATTTATCGTTGTTTTAAACAAACATGGATGAACATTTATAGATCTGGTTGATATATGCGTTGATTTCTCGAACATATTATGTAAATATAATAATATAAATTAGGTAGTTTAAAGTTGCAATTCAAATTCCCTATAATATATACATATTTCTTTTAAAAATATATATTAAAATCCATTGACAGATGAAGGAAGAAAAATGGCTCAAATTTCCTAATATAATAGGCACAAAAATGAAAAGTAGAAACATAATAATAAAAAGAAATTGAAAAATAGGTGACAGTTCAATGAACAGAAATATTAAATAATAAAACTCAATTTTAATTAGTCAAATGTAAAAAAAATCCCGAAGAATTGATCGAACCTAAACTAAATCACCGGATAAAAAGACCAGAGTTTTCTCACATCTTGCATTTTCCAAACGAAAAAAAAACAAATGCAGTAGAATAAGAAAAATCTAAACAAAAAAATATCTCCCTTTCTGAAGTGGAATCAAGAGGGCGCTAGGTACCTCATGCATAAAATTTTCATCATTAACTTTTGGAACATACCTATGTATAAGCGCAGGACAATTTTATACGCATAATTCAATTCAGAAGCTTGTCAAATTCTTCAGTCTATCAATGAACTTTCAGATAATTGAGGAATATGGTAGGATTTTGCCATACCTTCGAGACTATTATCTCAACGATACCAAATCTTATCTTCAACTATTACATATCCAAATAATAATTCCTGATAGGTAGGTATATCCTACAATAATATGTACCAATCTTTATTTTTTCTGGCTATATTTATTGACAATGTTAACGATATTTTCAAGTGACAACGCCGGAGTACACTCATTAACTTTGTTGACCTTGGACGAACTATATCAATCGCTCAATAATTTATATTAACAAAATAAACGTGCAGGTGACTCAGTAGTAAATTAACAGGTAGGTATGCATTCGAAGTTTACTCATTATACTTCCAGGAATATATATATATATATATATATATATATATATATATATATATATATATATATATATATATGTCTTCTAAGGTTACCCGTGGGTGGATCCATTCATGAAACTGAATCACTATAGATAATATATTTTAACTAAAGAGTGAATGTGTTCACTGATTACAAGAGAGATTGTAGTTGAAAGGCCAGACTTTGTTTACATTCCTTTGTATGAATCATGCTTTCCTTTTCTTTAGGTTTCATCAGTTAGACTAAGCATACACATGTATTTAATGAACGATGAATTGGGATCACGTCTTGCATTAAGAGACCAGTGAAACTGCAACGTAATCCACTTCTAGTTTTGCCTTTTTCTATCTAAGGGATGGATTGTCAAGAGTATCTGCTTAAACCTTGACGAAGAACATAGATTATTTATTTGTTGGAAAAATCAGTTTTTAAATGGGCGTAATAGGGTCTATAATTTTTCACTTCATTTCAAAAAGAGAGAGAGTAATAAGATATGATAAGGAAGGAATATCTATTATATTCTGTCGTATATGCGCCATAATATAATATACCTAATATACATATATTCATTATCACAATGTATTACTTTCTCTCTTTTTGAAATGGTGTATAATATCTATAAATAACTACTTGAGCTAACAAACTATGTACGAAACTAACATTGGCTACATAATTCAAAATAACATGTAGGTACAATAGAATTTATGTTTTTCGCAGTACTTAAATATAATTATTATAGCCTCTTTCAGTACCATTATCAGTCTGATTACATTTGAACCAATATACAAATCAGCCTTTTCATATTACTTCTATTTGATTGATGATTTTTTCCTGTCCCTTAAATCGATATTAGTTATGAATAAATCGCTATTGCATTTGCACAAACAAAAATTTAGGATGTATTTAATTCATATTTATTACCTTTGTCTAACAGAGTGGCGGTAACAGTTTTGCACTTTCCTATTTACCTACTATAACTCTGAAACGTATATTTTGAAATGTCCAATTTAAATGCTGCTGACAAAGATCCTCTGTTTAGTCCAGCCCGATAAGAAAAAGCAAACAAATGAATTGTATACCTCATCCGTTTTTCGAAATCGGTCACGAAAAATAACTTTAGCTAGTTTTTTTATTATATAACATAAATTTGCATAGTAGTCTTGTGCATTCCATTGGAAACCTCACAGATAATAGTTTTAACATAATTTCATCATTTTTCCACCAGTTCCGACTATTTTTGACCGAAAAAAAGAGAAGGTATACAATTCGGTTGCATGATTACATTTTTTATGGCTGTTCGCGCGTTTTGCTTTGTGAACGTACTCCGGGTGGAGGGGGTAGTTTTTCTCGAAAATTGAAAATCCGAGACGGCAGAATTAATGAAAATTCCATATCCAGAAACGTTTAAATTGGACATTTTTTCAAAAGAGTTACGGTTTTCGAGTTTCGCAATGGTAAAGTCTGAAATATGTGATATGCGTATTTCCGCTACGTGAATGAGCAATTTTCGAAAACTGAAAATATGAGACGGCCAAATTAAAGGAAACATTATATGTAGCAACACTTAAATTGAGTTACGGTTTTCGAGTTACAGCTGTAAAGTCTGAAATATGTATTTTTGCGCCGCGATGTACACTCAAAAATGTGAAATAAATATTTGGACCGACTTTATTATTTGTTGCACTAAAATAGAAAATAATATTAATTCTATTGGTGCTGGTAATTTTGAAGTTGTGTCGTTGTAGTTTGTTGTTGTAGGCACCTACTCCAAAAGAACCAACATCAATAGAATTAATATTACGCTGTAGTTTCCAGTGCAACAACTAATAAAGTCTGTCCAATTTTTTGTAAAATATATTTATTATAATCAAGAAATAATATGCGAGTACAAAAGAAAAAGAAAATGATGTTGCAGACGTACCTAGTTGTTATCTTTCTATGGAAATAAGTGATTTCGTTATTATTAATGACATTAAAAAAAATTTACCGAAATGTGCAAGATTCATAGAAAACTCATATTTATTTGTTGTCGTTCAAAAGAAAACCATTTATTTTACTTGCACCATTAAAATCTTGGTGGAGCACTGCTCCATATTGATTTCCTGTTTTACTAGTTGGTACTTAAAAATATTTGTAGATATATTTTGCTGTTCTTCGACAAAAATACTTAGCGTTTTTGAATAATTTAAATCAGAAATTATATGGTGAATCACCAAAAATATTCTCCAATCATAAACTTCTTGGATCATTCATCTTTGATTTCTTAAATAGCATATCACTGACAACAGTTTTCACTCACACCAATCAAACATCCATCTTAATAATAATTGACGCAGGAATATGCCGAACTTAATTTCTTAGTAGACAGACAGAAGCCATTGTTGTGAATCATTACCGACGTGTAAAAAAATAATAATTCCGCTTCAAACCATAAACATGTGTGTGCAATCCAGTCGCAATTTAATATGAATCATTTCCCTAGAAAAGCGCAAAAGAGCAGATGTTCATAAAGAATACTAGAGAGTTAAGACATGTATATATATTTCCCAGTTTAAAACCAAGTACCCACCTACCTAAGCAATTTTTGACCGAATTCCCAATGGAGAAGGTATACAAAATCGCCTGTGTGCTTTTTTTATGTTCGTACGCGCGCTTCGTATAGTAAACGTACGCCAATTTTATTGATTTTTCTTTTATTTGAAAGAAGAGAGTTGAGAAATGGTAGCATGTAAAACCAATTTTAAAACTAGCATGTTCTTTCTCAAAAAATTGCCCCCGAAAGGGGAGGCTTTGGGACTTCTTTTTTAGAATTTCGAACATTTGAGACGGTAAAATTAAAGAAGAGACCATATCCAGCAAAATTTAATTTGGACATTTTTCAAAAAAGATTACGATTTCCGAGTTACAGCAATGGTAAAGTCTGGAATATGTGTGTTTCCGATATGTGGAAGTGGCATTTTTTTTGAAAATCAAAAATTTGAGACGGCCAAATTAAAGAAGAGACCATATCCATACACTTTTAAATTGGATTTTTTTTAATAAACGGTTTCCGAGTTACTACAGTGGTAAAAATTGAAATATGTGTATTTCTGCGATGTTTCGAGATCTCTGAATAATAATAAGTATAAGCAAAGAATCTATAATGGGTAATAATAGGATAGTTACTATCTTCATTGGTATAAGTGAACGTTCAACGATTTTGATGACGAATGATACACTCCAAATTGTAAAATATTTTATTTATTATAAACTAGGAACGACTTTATTAGTTGGGCCAAAAGTCTTCTATCTGCCTATGACTGCACAACTCGAAAAGTATCAGCACCAGAGAAATTAATACTATTATATTTTTCGGTGCAGTTTATAAAGTTGGTCCTAGGTTTGGTAAAAATGTTATGTTCTATGTCCTGTTGAAGTTCTTGAAGAACATCATCGTACACGAGTATTTTCCTATTGGTTATAGAATTTGCTTCCGGATGATATTTATTCATTAATAAAATTGATCAGATACAGCAAATCGTGATTTATTAGCTTATTGCTTATATATTAAATCACCGAACCAAAGTTATTCGTGATTAGATGTTTGAGAGAAAAAACATGCTCATCTCGTATACCTATATTTAGTCATTATCCATATGTCACGTTCGAATAATGATGAGATAATAATGACCATCATCGTCTATGAGATGACTATAAGTATTCCCAAGAATATGTATTTTTAAGAAATATATGTAGATAAATTATAATAATTATGACTTTTCAGTCTTCATCGAATAATGATTTTCAAAATTATGAGATTTCTATGTCGGGAATTCACGAACATTTATTTTTGCATGCTGAAAACAATAACGTCCTCTATCAAATTTCATATCCATTTATTTAATATCTGGAATGACCACTCAATGGATTTCCCCAATGCTAACAGGCAAATTCCACTGGAGCATCTTCATTTAGTTTTATCAACTTCAGCAGATTTTTTCCGTATTCAAACATCAATTATTCTTGAACTGAAGTGGTTTTGGAACGAAGTTCCCTAACACAGCTTGCAGTAGGAGTTAACTGGCAAAAATTGTCACGTGTTACGCTCCCTTAATACGACTTTCTCCCGCCGACACCCTCTCATTCTTTCACTTTCCATAATATACGATTGAGTGTGTGCACACATGTGAGTATATAGATTCCAATAGACCAGCATCATGCACACAGTGCCTTTCTCAAATATGTTTTAACTAAATTCTAAGATGATATGTACCAACTTAAATAATAAAGATGGTAAACGTAAAACATAATGACCAATATTGTAGACTAATGAGGTAAGAATTATATGCATAGCATGAGGCTCGAGATACCATCGATCTGATCATTGAGGAGATTACCTGTAACTTACGTTTATTAATTTCTAATGACTTAAGTTTCAATGTTAATCCTTTCTGTTCGATATGTAGGATTTTTAAATTATCATTGACATGTAGCGCATAGTTTGAATTAGTTTTATGGTAAATGATTGAACTCTTGAGCTCATTTGAACATTTCTACCAGTTTGACATATACATAAACTTGCTAGAAATCACCGAGAGTGAGTTCATAAACACCTGATCTACAATTATCAGGAGTTTTTGATTTATTGTTCTTGATAAATTTACCTAGTGTAATTAGGTAGCCTTAGAATTTTATTTTCAAGAGAAGTCTCGAGAAATGGTCCCATTAAGCAAATTTAAAATCCAACATTTTTTTCTCCCAAAAAACTTGCGCTAAATAGCGTGGAGGGGGCAGTTTTTTTCAATCGAAAACGTGAGAATATGTTGTGAAATATATGAATTGCTGTTATTTTCTAAAAACTCGGAAATACTTAGAAGTTAGTGCACTGAAAAATACCAAAAATTATTAATTCAGTTGGGGTTGGCACCTGTTTATAAATGCGTAACTTCAAAATTACCACTAGAATTCACATTACTCGTATTTTGTATTTTTCTGTGCACCAACTTATTTTGTTAAATATTTGAGAATAATCCTTGAGAGTTTGTTTTAAAGGTACCGTGGGTTCAAAAAACTGCTGACAATCCGCCGCACCTTCCTTTGTTTTTAGAAAGTCGATTTTAAAATTCAAGTCAATAGAACGTTTCATGGCCAACTGAGAGGGATAGAGACCTTATTGTAACCGAAAACAAAACCAAAAACAAATTTTGGGTGGAATAATTCCGCATAAAAATAGTATAACAGTCAGTAGCATGTGCATGTCATCTGTGCCTTCCTTTGTTTTATCGTCCTCGTGTCGGATGTATAAACGCGAAGTGATTTTTTAGCAGGTGCGTATGTCGTTGCCAGATCGTAAAATTACCCTATCATTTCATGAAATGTTGGTATTTCATGAAATATTACATGATCATCATGATCATGTTGTGCCTTGATAAGAACAATTAATAGAAAACGTTCGACGACATGGACAACTAGACGTAAGGCGATTTTATCATATGGCCAAACATAATAATATCGTAAATTAGCAATATTATCTACTGCTTGATTTATTCACAACAAATAACCGCGGACGCCTGAAATTCCTTTTCATTTATACTTTCCTTCTCTTATTATACCACATTCATGTAAAATTGTCTAATATGTACAATTTTATGCTACTCGTAATTGATGGTTATTATTTTGTAATGTAATTTAATCTTTTGAGCCAGGAGACCATGTGAGACACTTTCTATTGTCCTAAAAAAGCAAGTATGAACTCAGAAACTGTTAAGTTAAATACTTAAAATATTATTTTCTTTCTAAAATATTCTGCTCTTCTTATCATTTTTTTTATCATATTTTTTCACTAAGGCACGTTTCTGCTCAGCTCACGCACTGGTTTATTGTTTGTACAAAATTTGTTTTTGTTTTGTGATTTAGTTAGTGTTTACCTTCTGACTGAATTTACAGCTGTATAATAACTTACTTTGTAACCGAATATACAGCTGTAGGTTACATTCTGATACTTATTATCTTAATTATTATCTATTTTTACATCTTTATATTTTTGTTTTATATTATATAAATTTATTTAATTTTAATTTAATTTTTAGTTTTGACTTTGTTTTGTTTTTGTATTGTTTGATTTTGATATTTTTATTTTTTTTTGCTTTGTCTACAAAATTTATATTTTTTCGACAATAAAGCATTTCTCTCTCTCTCTCTCTCTATCTACTATTTTTCCTGATCTCAGATTTGTACTGTTATTACATATAATCTACAGTACTGATATGGCCAAACTTTGATGAACAAATCGACAAACGTTAACGATTACATGATATGGCTAGTACTAGTTGGTCATATCATGTAATGTCACTAGAATTTCATGATATAGTTGGCCATATCATATTCATAATTGAAGATGACTACTGCAGGTTAAATAGGTGGAAAGAATTTGAATCCGTAGATTTATTTGTCATCAAAATAAACTAATCGACCAAATCGCAATAAATTTTGTATTTTTGTTAAATAATTTTCTAGCTGACTTAGCAATCTTCTTTGGTTAAATTTATATTGATAAATCATGTCCACATTATTGTCAGTTATATTACAAGCTCGAAATATTTCTGTACAAACAACCTCAGTCTTTCTACAAGCCAGTTTCGTAAATTCTCTCAAAGTTTCGATAATAACACCATGAATTTTACAATTAAGTACTTTCGATTTCTTCACGCTGTAGCTGCTAGTCTGGAAGGTATTAATATATTAGTTCCAGTTAATGTACTTGAACTTATCACATCTAAAAATAAGTCAGCTAAGACACGATATATTTTGTAATCGATATTTGGAACTAAGCCCCCCCACCGTAAAAAAGTGGAATACCTAATAGGTCGCTATGGAAAAAAATAACAAAAGCAACGAAAATCTAGATTGCATGTCTGAATTTGGATATTTCGAATAGATCACGAAGTGAATCGTTTAAGGTTGAAACAAGCAACATATTCTAGTAATGAAGATCTGCTCAATAGAAATATGCAAGAATGAAAGATATAACCTATCTAGCTATATTGTCTGTGATGAGAAGCTATTTTCCTACAAATTTGAAGCAAGTATCACTACGACATTGTTTCAGGTACCGTTTGGTAGATAGTTAGATAACGCATGAATAGACAAAATCAACGAAGAGGCGGTGGAGCATGATAACCTGAAATTAGTTTTCATGTGCTGTTCGGAGCCAGTGATAAACAGTAGGTCCGGTATATTTGTAAAATGACGCGTTTCACAAATTTACGCGAGAGGTCGTCGACGAAGATGGGTTCAAAGTTCAAAGAAGCTATTCCATACTCAGATATGAATGCACTTACTTCCATATCGAATTTGTAAATAAAATCAAGAAACATTAGGTAATTGCAACTGTTATTTGATGACTTGAAGAGGATATACCTACACCATGCAATTCCTTTAAACTCTACTTTGTAATTCAAAATTAAGAATTGATTATTGTGAAGCAGTGTATCTCTTAGACATGTGTATTATTATTAGAAGTATCACGACAACTGGAATATTGTCACAAATCACTGCATTGAACAGCACGCTTAATATACCAACCTATGATGTAGGTACCTGCTCGTAGTAGAAAATTATAGAAATGTCCTTGTCTACGATACATCTGATCAAGGTTTATGAACCAAGGTAGCTGTTATGAGAGTGGAATATAGCGGAAATAATGAATACATAAGTGATGGTACCTACATCACCTGATTGTCGATTCAAGTCGAGTATATTCAATTTACGTATAGAAAAATGATTGCTTCTAAATTATTCAAATCTTTAAAATGAAAACTGGTATATCACAAAGTAATATTCTATTTCCTTCTCCACCTTATGACATGAATTAACTTTCTGCTAGGTTTTGTATCATGTTGTTAGAAACAAAACACTTATGCTGACAGTTGTATGTTAGACCAATATTAATAGAAATAAAATATTGACTGTCGCATCCATGTTTATTTTGAAAATATTGAGGTAGGTATATCCATTGAAAGAAAAAATAACTAGAGTTAAGATTGGATGTTCATAGTTATAATAACAGGAATAATGCTCACTGCCCAGAAACAATACCATGCAGCAGAGTATTAGAAGTCTCCTTTGTTTGTGGGTAACCGCATCTATAATTTTTTGCCAAGCAATATGTATAACCTGTCACCCTAAGTTATCAAGAAAAATTTGAAGCTATTCCGAAATCTTTTTGTGACTAATATATTTTAATATGTTTTTATTTAAATTATTTTATTTATATTTTAATGTATGTAATAGTTTTTCAGTATGCTCCAGATTTTAATGTATTTTATGTTATTTAATTTAATTATTTTATATTATACATACCAACATCTGTAAATATGAGCTGTCCTATCTAGACAATATAGCAAAAAGGATGAATAAATTCATCTAAATAAAAAATCTTGAGTGCTATGGCTAATTTGTTTTGTCAATGTAGGCATAAGTAATACAGCACTGCCCACATTTCCAGACTCTTTTTATTGTGAACAGATATTTTTGAAATATAATAACACGCAAAAATTTGGTTGATGATCATAAGTTATAGAGCTAATTTGTGGATGCCACAAAGATAGCAATAAAGCTAAGCCAATTCCAAACAATTTCTAGATCAGTTAGTGCTTTGTATAGGTAATAACATGTCGAATGTCGGTTTCCAAAAAGTCTGCATTTTCAGGTTTATCGGTGTAGGCTAGCAGCTTATTGAATTCCTATATAAAATGATAAACATATTAAATCACTTCAAGTAGTATGTTGTTCAGTTTTATAAACCTGCAGATCTTACGTAGGAAATGCTGTTCACCAAGGCATCATAGAAGTCAGTATTCTTGAATGGAAAAAGTCTTCTTGCTGTCCAAAATGACCAGTAAATCCATTTGGGTCGTTATTTGAATGGTTTGTTTCATTGAATAACTATAACATCCGAGGAAATAACTTTTTTTGAAATATGTAAACAGAATCAACATTTCTGTGATACGTTAGCCAATCACGAAGGTATCATGATTTCGTAGTGTTCATATTCCATCAGTATGACGAAGAGATGTCGAGAGACATGATCGGTCTGGCTATTTGTTCAGTTTTTTTTCCAATATTGCGACAATATAATTCAGTTATTACTGTAAATGATATTAAAGTTATTCAATGGCCGAAGGGGTAATAAATATGTTTTCAATAGTTAGTCTTTATAAACTATTGTAGAGTTGCATTAACGGAAAACGGCCAAATCCAAATGATTATATAGTTTTTATATTATTAATGTGACATATTGAATAAATCAATTCCGTATGTGTATCGTATCGTAGGTATTTATATCGACTAAGTTACCAACGAATTAAAATCATTCCTATCTAAAAAGAAATACATTACAATATTTGAATACTCTTCACCTATCGTATATAAACTCTATATTTACCTAGTTGTACCGACCCAGATGCATAATATTTTCGCAATCTCATAATAATGCCACCTTTCAAGTGCAAATTTTCATTGCAACTAATTATTACCAGATCAAATCTCTATGCTTCACAACTATAGGTAAGTAGATAAATATACCACGAATACACTACACTATTCCAGGTCTATATTAATAGAAGTCCATCTATTACAACTCCATATACGAAAATGTAAAAATATTAGTGTCGTTAAATATGCCATGTGTCTCTTCCTCTTTTACATTTCGGTTGTGGTGGCAAGGTGAGGCCATTTCCTGGTGGATAGGTATAAAATATACACAGAGAATGAACCTTGGGCAATTATCATGCAATGCAGTATGGACATACTACACATATTCAATGTAATACATCTCCCTCCTACCTTATTGTCAATTCTGTTCTGGCAAAATGATTTCGCATTTTGTTCAACAATGGAATCAAGCTTGTTGAGAATAAATAAACATGCAAGATGCAAGATATATGTTATTATTTTATAGCCACTCAAGAAGGGTCAAGTAAAGACGTAGGTATATTATTTCAGTTTCCCAAGTACTTCCAGATATTGAAGTAAGTGAATAACTTTGCGATCAAGTTTCTTTCAAGTAATTGAAAAAATTCCGCAAGAACGTAATAATATTCCAAAGATACACTCGACACTTTAAATTAGAGGTCAGACTTGGAAGACAATGAAAAAATTCGTAATTCAAGTAAACATCTTTATGGTATGTTTGACTGACATTTAAGGTTCATCCGCAACAAAATGGTCATTGACTGAAAAGCTCTTGGCTTATTGAAATTCAAAGTACATATTATAGGAGGTAGGTAAGCCTACCATGAGCTGTTATACCTATGCTACCTGTGTCCTTGCGGTTCAAAAACTTGTGCCATTGAAAAGAAAATAATATTTGCTCTAATGATGATGAGTCCAGTACGGAATAAATATTGGAATTAAAATATTGAATACAATCAAAGAGTAATAAATACTGTGTTATACATATCTGTGTCTAACGTTATAACAACTTTTATGATTGTTTTTATTTTCAAGCTCACTAAATGATTTTGTTGGTAATTTTATTACGTTTTGGATCAAATTTCAAACAGCAACAACCTAAGAGTTCATTGACTCTCTTTGTGACAATTGATCATGATCATCTGTTGCTGCTAATAACAAACTTGGAGCTAGTAATTTCTGTAGTTGTGTAATTATTTTTATTAGATATCCAGGATGAATACAATTATTAAAAAAATATGCGATGTCCTGAAATAATAATGAAAGAATTCTTCAAGGGTACTACAGATGACTCATGTAAAGAGAACAGGGTATAAGGGTATAGGTACATATATGATTCACAATTTATGAATCATTCCGATTGCCTGTGATCTATATGCTGTTAAAAGCTCTACTTACTATAGACCATTCTACTTACTACAGTTGTTTTTCAATTGCAAGAAATATTTAAGTTGTTCCATATTATTTTCTTTTGATAAATTTTCTATTACATATAAGCAAAACAACTAAAGAACAATTCAGTATACTTATATTGATAAACATACACGCGTCAATTCCAAATATAATAATGTTAATTATTAAGGTACAACGAGTTTGAAAATAAATTTGTACCCATAATTGGTTTTTGAAGCCACAATAGATCGAAAATTAAATAGATTTTTAATAAAACGGATCTCGAAAAGAATGGCTCTTGCTTAGAATAATTCAAATATAATTGGTAAAATATTCATCATATTTATCATAATCTGCACGATTACACATGTAACATTGTCCAATAATGCACAGAAGAAAAGTATTAAGTCTTTGGAATTATGAACCAGATACCAGAACAATTCTTTTTTCTCAATTTCATTAAGCAATTAACAGGTGCATATTGATCGTCGTTTCCTCCCTATCTCTAAATCTTTTGTGCAACCAATTCGAAGAAAATACAGAACATAGCGCTTCTCTTGAAGTTCATCGGAAAATTTATATACCGAAAATCTCATGTACTGAACCCTCTCCACGCCAATCTGCAGTTGACCGATTGTTGATGTTTCATCTTTTATTGGAACCTCAATGTAATTCATTCGATAGCTCAATAAATTTCTGTTATCAATTAGATATATCTCCCTTACAATAACTCATACTTTGTCTTAAGCCCGTTTCAAACTCTTGAAGCATTTACAAAATAATATCCATATTCACTAAATAACTCTAAGGTTGCAACAATCATTTAGGTATACCCAAGTATTTTAAATCCTGTTAAACTCGTAATAGGGAGAAAATCATACTACATATTCTTTAGTTATCAACATTTACCTTTACAACAGGCTCTCATTCGAAGCTTGTATTATACATACAATATCTGGGCGACCGAGCTTTGCTCGGGTAATACAGGATTTAGAGTGAGTCTAAGAAAATGTATTCTTAGTTCAAATATGTGCATACCTATTTCTAGTTAAAATGTATTGCGATCGGTAGATCGGTAAATATTGATTTTATCGTTCGCATACCTCATAATTTACAGATTCCCAAATAAATATGAATGTGAAACATACCAGAACTCAGCTGTATCACCAATTGTCTGATCGACCCCCAAACCTCGTACGTAGTGTAGACCTCAAGGGTCACATCCATTAAAATGCAAGTGCAATTTCTCAGCTCTTAAAACTACGTTTTGCAATTTTTTATCCAAATCTGCGAATCATTCAAGAAAAAGTTCAATTTCTCGGCTCTTAAAACCCCTTTTTGCAATTTTTTATCCAAATCTGCGAATCATTCAAGAAAAAGTTTATGGACCTCGAAGGTGACACCCTCGCGTTTTGTCAGGAAAGCCTCTTAGATAATGTTCAAAACTAGAACATTATCTATATACCAAATTTGATCAAAATTGTTGGAGCGGTTTCCGAGTTTTTTTATGTATATATAGAAGAATTGTTCGGAGTCGAGAAATCGATGGACGATACGACGATACTTCATATTCAATCGGTGTGACCCTCGAGGTCCATATTAGCTATTTCAAGGATGGCTCCGAAGATAAAAGTTTCAGGATTGGTGATACAGCTGAGTTCTGGTATGTCTCACATTCATATTTATTTTGAAATCATTAAATTCTGAGCCATGTGAATGATAAAAGCAGTATTTACCGATCGCAATACATTTTAACTATAAATATGCACATTTTTAAATTAACTCTTATAGACCCACTCTAAATTCTGTGTTACCCGAGTATCGGTAGACCAGATTCCGAGATAAAATTTGCATATATATATATATATATATATATATATATATATATATATATATATATATATATGTATAGAAATTAGTGGTGGAAGTACGACAGTATTTGTTAGATCACTAACACTTAGAATAAAGACTGGGAAATCTGTCGATAAATGGGGCTTAATTGAGAAGACTCGGTTTGCTCACCGAGCTTTCGAAAATGTTTATTTTCTTTTTCAAGGCTAAAAACAGGATACAAAGTAGTTATAAAAAAATTATATATAGTGTACAAATTGTATAATAAAAAGACTTACTATGCAAGTGAGGTTACATTGTTAAGTTAACAAAACATAAGTACGGATACATTTTCTTCATTAGATAAACAGTAAGGAACATCACATATTATAATCACTGAACCATTTAAAAATATAGTACGTGGAGATTCAGTGGCTGTCTATTTGAAATAGCTATATATATATATAATAATGGAGATGCTCTTATTATATATTATATATTCCTTCATTTATGAAATAGAAATCTTCAATATATATATATATATATATATATATATATATATATATATATATATATATATATATATATATAAAAGCATTGCTCGTTTAATATAATTAGATATATCATTACCATGTATACGCCTGGAAACACGTGCATACTTTGATTGCAAACAAAGGTCTGCCATATTTTTTTCTAGAATAATCACGGAACAATTCTAATTTGTTTTCCACTAATTACTTAATGTAGATCTTCGCGCCTTGGTAATCCTATTCATTATTGATGATCATCGGCTAATCATAGAAATGTACCTATGTTTGTGATCTGTCCCAAAATAAGTAGATACGTTCATATTTGTGCGGAAATACGAATATAGGAAGTGAATGGATAATTATACTGGCAGTTATCATATACATTATTATGTGTGTACAATAGATTTAGCAGATAATGATGACAGTATAGTTTGAAATAAATAAAATGCCATAGTAGATAAAAAATGGATGACAACATAGGAAACTTGGATAACGACTGATTTATTCAGATTTTTTCAACTCAAAGTAAGCAATCCATTAAAATAAAATAAGTAATGATGATATAGAACTTTTTCCCGAAAAAAAAACCGCATACAGATAAAATTAAAAATGAGAGAAACAACACAGGAAATGGTCAGTTCAAATGACCAAATCACATGAAGGTTCATTCGTTTTTTAAGCAGCAATTGTCTTGATTCTTTTTTCCAAAATATAATCATCGACCTCACCAGGTTGCTCAAATTTTGATCCAAATAATAATTGTGACAGGAAAGAGTTCAATATAGCGACAATAATAAGACAATGACCTTGAAAACTATTCAAACTCCTAATGTCATTGTCATGTAATGTATAATTTTTATTTTCCATCATTTGCAAATCCTGACAGGAAGCTGAAAGATCTCTTTAAAAAAAATATTGACTATAATTACTTCAACTGTTTCACGTAAAACAACCAGAAAATTTGTTTTATAATAATATTTAAACATAATATACGATTGTTTAAAATAGCTCTGCGTGCTGAGTGGAAGCAAAAAGGCCTACCTTTCTAGGAATCTACACAATTAGTAAAAGGTTAGTCGGTGCTGGAATAGAATATGTATTGTCGTTCAAGCTCTATCCACTTCCGTACTTACTAAATACAATGTCAGATAGTAGTTACTTCCAGTATCTTGGTTAAATGGCGACATACCTAATAATCTACCTACTTTTGCCATGTTGTTTATGTGACACGCATTTAGATTATGTGGTGACCTTTGGCGATCTTGGACTGGTGACAAATATTCTCAGTTCTTCGACCAGAGAGCAATAATAATTGTTTGTTTAATTTAATGCAATGTTTACCTGTGGCATTTTATTTGAAGTTCTTTTTAGCTCTTTGTTGGATTCAATTGTATCCAAAAAAATGTTTTATTTGAAACATTCTCATTCATCTTTTCTTATATTTTTCTATCAATATGGAAAGTCAAGAGTCTGAGGTGTGAAAATCCTGTAGACAACTTGTGTGGGAGCGAGCAATATTATCTACTATCTATAAACCTAGAGGGAGCCACCTTTGAAAATTACCAATTATGCCTGCTTCTACCAGTTTATGTCATGAGGCACAAAAACAATATTCACATCAATCAAAAGCATTGGTCAATTGCGAATCGGGCCCGCTTGGAAAGGGTTCCGTTGAATTTTGGCATAGGTTTCCCTGTTATCTTTGAATGAAGTCCTTTTATAACCATTTTTTTCTACGCTCAGTAGGACCAGGTATACGTTGGAAACTGTCCTGTTCGACTTTTTCCCCTTCCTTTAAACCGTTCATTTAGAAAAAATCGAAAATGGAGAAGGTATACAATTAAATTGTATGTTTGCCTTTTTATATTTTATTTTATCAAATCGTATTTTTTTTAATTTACGTTATAAGTATTACTGGAATGCAATGAACTAATTATTTATAAGTAGGTACCTATCTAGTAAATGTGAAGATTTTTTTTGGTTGAGTCGGTGAAAACATTTATCTTTTTCTAATCGCTTTTACCCCAAGAAAGGATTTCATTTGCTACTTAAAGCTATAGAGAGGCTCGGCTGCCTCAGTCCTTGTTGATTTTATTTAAACTCAAAGCTTGATCTTTCTTACTTCCAAGCGAGAAACAATAGCATAACTTAAGAATTGATAGTACTCTTTTAGCATAATCGAAGTGGTCATATTTTATCAAGCGGGCGACATTCTCCAATTTCAATGGTGACTTCGTCTAGTTTTGTAATAGTAAGTATAACAAACAATAAAATTATTACTATTCACTCACGCAGTCATCCGTCTATCACAGATATAGTATTATTATTACTATATTATATTGTATATTTATGTCTGCGGTGGAGATTCCATATTCTCTCAGGGTCAACAACTTCATAACTAAGATTGCCAATTTTTATGATTTGATAATATCATGAAGGTGTGTCAAATAATTACTCATACGGTTCCAAGAAACGGTTCTTCACGTACTAGTTAGTCATAGCTAAAAAAATATGTACGTTAGTATTGACATTAATGTTAATTAAGTATCTAATGGTAAATGTCGTAATGGCTGTCTTTTGAGCAAATATTGGATATTTAGAATTTGGATGTTGGGGTATGTAGAATAGATAAAATTATTACTAATCATAGGGAAATACATGAAATTTAAATGTTTGGAATAAGAAATACCCTCGAAAATACCTAATTCGTACAATGTTTTCTGAAAAACTGTAAAGCTACTGGGGTCAAGTAGGTCGAAAGCACAAACATGTTAAATAATAGAATACAAATGAAGTGACGATGACTTAATGCACACTCTGACTCCTCAGGTGTCAGTCAGACATAGAACCAATTCACACAGGTTATAGCAATACTTTGTCTTTCATCAATGGTTTTATATAATATAATATTGACAATATTCACTAGATTATATCAATAGATTTTATAACTATCATATTGTTCAGGGTGTATCATAAAGAATGGTCATACACTTGATGGCATAATCTATGGTCAATTTTACGTCGATCTGACAACATTTATCTATATACAAAAACGCACCCTTGAAAAGTTGCAGCCCTTCAAAGTGGCATTACATCGATAATTTTTTTGGCTGTAAAATCCAAACAGTACAAAGTAATAGCTTGAAATTTTGGGATCGACCATTTCTTAGATTCAAAAATCGTTTGAGAATTGAGTTGAAACGTTCCAGTGAAGGCAAGGGGGTGAAATTGGCATTGCACCCCTTGTCGACCCCCTTATTTTTAGTTTCCTTTACATCTAGCAAACTTTTAGGTTCAAAAATCGGCAAAAGAGGTAAACAAGTTTCTTAAGGTATTATTTTATTTCTTAAAGTTTGCTAGATGTAGAGGAAACTAAAAATAAGGGGGTCGACAAGTGGTGCAATGCCAATTTCACCCCCTTGCCTTCACTGGAACGTTTCAACTCTATTCGCAAACGATTTTTGAATCTAGGAAATGGTCGATACCAAAATTTCAAGGTATTATTTTATACTGTTTGGATTTTACAGCCGAAAAACTTGCTGTAATGTAACTTTGGAGGACTCTAACTTTTTAAGGGTGCGTTTTTGTATATAGATAAATGTTGTCAGATCGACTTAAAATTGACCATAGAAAATGTCATTACGAGTACGACCGTTCTTTATGAAACACCCTGTATACAACAACTTTTGTATGCGACTGTAAACCTGAATTGAAATAGTAGTTTATGCTAAGTGTGGTATAAAGGAGTAAACATCTGATCTAACAATCGTGCTTAAAGCAACATTTGTTTTTAGTTATATGTTAAAATCGCTGTTCACATATACCAAAATTGTCATTCATGGAATTTGACATACCTAGGTTCATGCAGCGTCATAACAATTTTTGAAATATTCGCCCCTGTACGCACTAACTGTTTCTTTTCACGACGCCTTCGTAAATCTATTGTATTAAAATTTCGCAATATCCTATTTGTGTTTTATAATGGGCTGCTGTTATTTAATGATCGTTGAGTGATTTAAAGAAAAAATCTCATCAATATAGGAATATTGAAAATTACGATATTTTGTTGAAATTTGGTAGGTACAAAAATAAATTAAAATTATTTGTCTAATTTCACAAGTGAAGTCTGCATGGGCAAGATATTTTGTAGTTGTAAGGGAAGCCACTGTATTTTCGCAAATAGATTAAAATTGTTTATTATTCCCAAGTAAAACTGACTCGCTTTTCTAGTAATTACGTTTACATGCATATATGGACCTAAATTATCAAATTTATGTTATTAATAGCTAACTACTTTAAAGAATATCAGATATTTAATTTGTAAATTCAAAATTATGCTAGCATTAATATCAATTACCTACTTGAATATATTTCATATACATTCAGATCAGAGCATTTAAGATTTTATCAATTTCTGGTATAACCGCATATTTTCATATGTTTTTATCATCGTCTTACTCAGTTCTAAATTTTATTTTATTTTATCTTATCAGTAGTAAGAGACTTCCATGGAGACATTAAAAAAAATAATCTGATTTGGTTTATTGTTCAGCTAGTTGACGCTCGGAACTAATACGAAATATGAACAAGAGCAGAACAAAAAAGTTATAAATTTCTTGTGAATTGCTCTTCCTGCTTCCGAGGATTCTAACTCAGAAGCCGCTGAAGTTTTTCAAAGGATCAGATCTTCTCCTACCTGCGTTTGATGATATTATTGTTGAAGTTTTTCTTTCAAAACTTTTAACTTTTCCTATACCTTGGACCTAATTTTCAGCAGTACTTTTTCAAATGAAAAAATGAAGTATCATGATCATAGCACGGTGAAACGCATAAATATACATATAAGTAACCATAGAGTATAAGATATTTTCAGGCATTATTAGAAATAATATTACGGCGGCCTAGCTTCGCCCGATTAACACAGGATTAAGGATGCGTCAATAATAAGAGTTACTATGGTTGATTTTTTAGTAAAAACGTGTTGCGATAGGGAAATCGGTGAATATCGCTTTTGTGGTTCACATAGCTCACACGTAATTGATTTTGAAATAAATAAGTAATGTGAATGTGAAACATATCAGAACTAAACTGTATCACCAATCGACTTCTCGACCCCCAAACCCCAAACGAAATTTTGATTGCAATCTGCGGAGTCATTCTGAAACTAGTTATCTCGACCTCGAGGGTCACACCAATTAAATATCTCCAATAGATTTCTCGACCACGAAAATCATGTTCTGCAAATTTTTGGCGAAATTTGCCGAGCATTCTGAAACAAGCTTGAGAACCTCGAGGGCACAACCTCGCGTATTTTCAGGAACGCCACCTATAATGATCAACTTGAAAAGTAAACCTTTATCTAAATATCAAATTTGCTCAGAATCGTCAGAGCCGCTTCCGAAAGAGCCGAAATAAATTTATGTACCTATAAGAATTTCTCGTATTAAAATACTAGTTAAGATTTCTATAGATATTTGCACGTAACTAGACCCATCAATGAAACTACAAACAAAAATACTATAAAGTTGATAATATCTAATATTGTTATCAAATAATATTACGTGGAAAACAACTGATTCATTTCAATGTTTCATTAGGGAAGGTACTCTCTATGGAATTACCTATTGTTCCACACATCGTACGTCAACATCTATTCTAGTAACCCACTTTCAAGAAACACAAAGTCTAAACTTATTACCAAACTTTTCATATTTGCATAAGATAATACAGTTATGGTATGGCACACAAATAGTAATTTGTAATTTGTTGAGAAAAAATATACATGCGGAGCGTACGAGCGCCTGCGCTGGCCTTGAAGAAATTTAATCTAAATTAATGATAAGATTGCGTCTTGTTGGTAACTACACCTTCATTGTTAGTTATTTTATCGAAACGTCGGTAAACAAAGAAGATAATACCTTTGATTAGTGAGGTGAAGCAAATAATGTATGATTCATGTTTCGACTAAGAAATTGGTTAATCGATAAAACGTAGAGCACGAAAGTAACTAATGTTAATATCGATTAAATCCTGCTTTCTGTTCAAATAGTGGAATTCGGAGCATCGCCAAAGCTTATATGAAAAAATACTTTCTAAATACAGTGTACTACTTATGTTTAAATAAATAATAACGAATTTAACAAGGCATCACGTTTTTTTATAAATATAAGTAGGTATGTGTGATTTGAAAAACGAAGTAAAAACGCTGGGTTATTCCTGACACTATCAAATAAAACATTTGGTTGTCAACATTTTCTGTATCATATTTATTTTTGATCTTCCTTCCTTATCAGTTTTTTGCTAATGCCTCTAACCTCAAGGGTTATATTTCATGAGTTGTAAGAAGTTCATCAAGAAACATGTGATTAACAAAAAATAGATAATAAAATATCATCTTATCTATTTTATAATTCCAATTTATTATGGAAATAATCCAAAATATTTGCATAACCATCATTTAACTATTATTAAATAATCTACCTTGAAGCTATTCACAGTCATAGATAGAAATAAACATGAAGGAATTTACTTTTAAAAATCAATCAATAATTAATGAAAAAAGAAGATAGGTAGTACATACATAATTACAAATGAAATTTGAATTATTAATTAAAATAAATGAGATAATATATATATATATATATATAATGAAAAAAAATCTTTCATGTTCACAGTTTTAAGAATCCTTTAAATTACTGTTTATCAAGTTCTGACATTTTTAGGATGACGCGACACAAACGTATAAAGTTCATATCCATAACATGGATAATAAGTGAGTATGTATCATACTATGGTTCTATTGATTGCACGTTGAACCAGCTGCAAGCGTGCGACCCTTTACACTTCCAACGGCATAATAATCCATCATACCTAAGGGTTCATTACATATAAAGTCGTGGATTTCGATAAAAATTTTTTCTGTGCAATTTTTTCAAAAATAAATTGGGCCATTTTTAACATTTTTAATCTTTCGAGGACCGCCGTTTTTGACCGACTTCTATGTTTGCTTTTATATATATTTTATGGCTGTTCGCGCGTTTTGCCAAGTAAATGTACTCCGATCTAGACGATTTTTATTTAATTTGAATATTTGAATGAGGAGAGTTGAGAAATGGTCACATATTTAAAAAACGCCAAAATCTCCTTTCCTCCAAAAGGAGGTTGTAATTTTTCTCGGATAACCGAAAATCTGAGAAGGCAGAATTAAATATGAGACCACATCCTGAAACGTTTGAATTGAACATTTTTTCAAAACATTTGCGGTTTTCGAGTTACAGCAATGGTAGAGTCTGAAATATGTGATATGTGTATTTCCGCTATGTGGAAGGTGTAATTTTGTTCGAAAACTGAAAACATGAGACTGTCACATTAAAGAAGAGATTATAATATGTAGGTAGCAACAATTACATTGAACATTTTTTCAAAATAGTTACGGTTTCCGAGTTCTGAAATATGCAGGTATAGGTAATATGTAGGTATATCTGGGCTGCGATGTTTTGAGATCTCTGATTAATAATAATTACAAGCTAAGCCTATAATAATGGGTAAGAGGATAAGTAATATCTTCTTTGGTATTAGTAAACGTTCAACAATTTTCATGACTAATATAACACTCAAAAGTGTGAAATAAATAAATAAAAGAATTTCCTAAAATTGATCCAAATACAGTATTCTTTTTACTGAGAAATTAATTATTTCGTCCATTTTTGTAGTGAAGTCAAGCTGTGTATTTAATTCAGAACCAATTCTAAATCAGAATAGATATGGTGCGATTACTGCATAGGTAATCAGATGTCAACAAAACTGAAGGCGAAAGTACCACATAATCATATAATATTGATTTGAATATTCGCGAAGTCTCAATATATTAAAAGGAGGTAAGGAAATTATGTCTATCAACAATCCGGATGATAAATTGTTGTTCCTATAATAATATGAGAATTGAGATACCTACCTACGCAATTGGGATTTTTTTTGGATATCAAAGATTATCTTAAATGAAATAAGCAGCTGTGAACCTTCAGGTCCAGTGATAATTCAGATTATTTTCGAAGCAATATCACTGGATTGATAAAATAACAGAAGAATATCAGAAGAGTTCAATTAAATGCAAAATAATTAAGTCAGAATTACATTCTATTATTTTGTATATACTTATCACTTATCACGTATCAAACTTAAACTAATTGAATTTCAGTGATCTAGCGAAACTACTTACCAATGCATTATTGTCATCTTGGGCCAAGAGAAACGTAAGTGAGCACAAAGCAAAAACTAAAACCTGAACGATCCTCATCGTTGAACGATATTTTCCGCGGTAGGTAACTAACTGAGATAAATTATATCAATGTAGTCGATCGTGTTGATGATGATGCTTTCGTTTATCTTGTCGTTACGTAGCTGATTATAATAATATATAGCGTTTGTATCGATAACAAGATAACAACGTTTTTGTGTAAGATAAATAATGCGACTTCATCAATCAAGCACCAACTCTTCTCCAGCAAAGAGGATTTTACTGAAACGAGAGTTAGTAACTACTTCGAGAAGAAGACTACCTACTTCTTTTGAGTCGCGATCGCGCCAAGCGTGCCGATATCACTGGAACGTGGGACGGTTGGAGCGCGAGTTTATAGGCGGCTATCAAGTTGGCCGGGTGCGTAACCTACCGCAAGGTTTTCTGTGGATCGCCGAAGTGACTAGGCTTGGGCTTCGCCACCCGCCGCACTCTCGATGATGCAGTCGCTTTTGCCTTCCTGAGGACCGAGAATGTTTTATCTTACTTTTTTACACAGGTATTATTGTCCCACGGTGAGAACTGCTTGAAATTATATGCTACCATTATGGAGCTGGAACGTTTGGGGTTCGTACATACGATGGAAGAACGGAATCTTCATAAGATCACTCTCTCAGTCAATCTGTCACAAGCCAATTTTTCTCAAATAGCTATACAGAGTTGGATACCTATTTGCAGTGTAAATTAGAAAATTAAAGGCAATAAATAACTTTTTAGTATTATTCATGAGGCAAAAGTAGTATCAGTTAATAATAGATAGAAGACTTGATACCTACTTCAAAAACACCAATAACAAAAGATATAATACAATTGGTCCTAGTTTTTGTAAGATATTATTTATTTAATAATTTTGTCAGTACATTTTGATAAAATATTCAGTATGTACAATGTCTTACAATTTTTTTCTCCTTCCAAGTGCTCAAATTCGAAAGCCATAGATTATTTTATCGAAATCGGTGCCCATTTACTATCCGAAACGCACAAAAACAAACATATAGTCATCGAATTCTATACCTGCGCCTGCTGTATCAAAAATGTATTCAAGTGAATTGGTGACATAATGAATGAGTATTTTAAATAATTTTAATGATTTTTTGCAAAATTTCATATTAATAATAAGAGTCTCTAGTTTCAAAAGTACCACCAGCAAAATAGTAATTAATATTATTTTGTATTTTTAGTGTACCAACTAATAAAGTCGGTTGTATTTTTGTAAAAAACATTTAATCTACATTTTTCAGTATTTCATTAGTCATCGAAATTTTCAAACGCTCCTCTTTCCACTGAACAGATTCGACATAGAATCATAAAAATCGGTTTATGAACATGAAAAACATTTTGTTCAAAATCAAAAATTTAAGGCGGCAATTAAAGAAAAGATTATACCTGGCAATATTTAATCTGGACATTTTTCAAAAAATTTTACTGTTTCCGAAAAATAAAAAGTCTGAAATAGATGTGTTACCGCGGTTTTGAAATCTGAATATATGTGAACGTTCAACGATTTTCATTACTAATGATACACTCAAAACTGTAAAATATTTCTTAAACAAAAACTAGTACCAACTGTATTAGTTGGTGCCCTAAAAAATATAAAATAATAATAATAACTTTATCTACCTATATAACTTCACTACTTCAAAATAACCAGCTCCAGAAGTTTTGAAGTTCTATTTTTATTAAAAATATCAATTGCTTATCTATTCGCAATGGTATTAGTTTTAACTTTTGGAGAGTAAACTTCAACTGATTAAACTTGTAGTTAGGGCTATGACAGCTATGATGTATGATGTATACGTTACTCGTACAATACCTTCCGAATTTTCTAAGAGAACAAATTAATTTCAGATGGTTTGCTGCATAATGTTAAAAGAGAGAGGTTCTTGCTCTCATTAAAGAAAAAAATAAAATATGCATCTTAATTCATCATTTGGTGAGACAGCTGTAATTATATCCCACAGGATGTAGCAAAAAAGTAAATTTATCTGCATCAGCCAGTCTAGATTACAAATGGCTACTCATTAACTTTGAATATTTTGAATGAAGACAGAAATACTTAATGCACCTCAAGCTAGTATAGATGTTTTTTATCAGTGTAAATTGTTACGAAATATATAACCCATTATTCAAAAATCATTTACACATATTTCATCTTCAAATTTTCTAGGTGATAAAATCAAAATTAGACGAATTCAATAACAAAAACTTACCATTTTATTCACTCCAGTGTACACATTCTTATAATTTGTTATCTCAAACAGAGAAGAATAATTAGTTTTGATGGTCATTAACTAGATTTTGCACATGTCTTCATCCGCTGAAAATTAACACTCAGTTCAGTTCATGAACCTATGCCTGATTAAGAATGTATCAAAATACGTTCAGTATCATAGACATTACATTCATACAGAGAGATGGACAGATGAGAAGAATTAAATGAATATTATTCAACTTTCAGAGCTTTCTAATATTGACTCAAGTCCCTAAGAAAATTCCTCAGATATCATGGATTCGATTACGTCTGAAAAAGTTTGTTAGCTCACTCTCACTCTCACTATGGTACAAAAATTCTCAGTAGGGAACTTGAGGTAAAACCCATAAATTGGTATTAACACAAATTACCATTTCAGAACCTCTGCAGAATTTATTATCTAGTAAGTAGATTGTGACCTTAGTGTCAATTTGTAGATATATCTATACATATATACAACTATACATCTAAAGATCTATACATTTATACATATATATAATAAATATTTTTTACAAAAAATTGGACCGACTTTATTAGTTGGTGCACTGAAAAGTATAAAATAATATTAATTCTATTGGGGCTGTTACTTTTGAAGTTGTGCAGTTGCAGATAGATTGGTAACTTTTGGCACCAACTTCACAAGTACCAGCCCCAATAGAATTAATATTATTTTATACTTTTCAGTGCACCAACTAATAAAGTCGGTCCAATTTTTTGTAAAAAATATTTATTTCACACTTTTGAGTGTAACATTAGTCACCAAAATCGTTGAACGTTCACTAATACCAATGAAGATAGTACTTATTCTATTACCCACGTATATTCCTTGCTTGTAGTTGTTATTATTGAGATCTCAGAACATCGCTGCGGAAATACGCTTGAATATTTTAGTTGTTACCATTTTAACACCGATTTTACTCGAAAACCGTAACTCTAAGGGAAAAATGTTCAATATAAATGTTGCTACAAATAATTATGTCTTTCATGTACTGCAAACAGATTTTCAATTTTCGACAGAAATCGCCCTCTCCACATAACGAAAATAGGTATATTTGAGAATTTAAAATGTCTCTATGTCGAAAACCGTTACTCTTTTGAAAAAATGTTCCATTTAAACGTTTCCGGATATTGTCCTATCTGTAATTATATCAACGCAGATTTTCAATTTTCGACAAAATTTGCCCCCTCCACCCCCTTCGGGGGCGGTTTTCGGAGGGAACGAGATGTCGGATTCCCGTTTTTATGAATATGGGACCATTTCTCAAGCCTCCTCTTTCAAATGAATCAAAAATCATCAAAATCGGAGTACGTTTACTATATGAAAGGCGCGCACAAACAAAAAAAAAAAAAAGCACACAATCGAATTGTATACCTCCTCCTTTTGGGAAGTCGGTCAATAAAATAGTAACAGGCTGATGTATGTACATTATAAATATTTAAGAAAAAAATGTGTCTGTCTGCCTGTATGTTTGTACGCGCATCACGCAAAAACTACGGCATAAAATTGAATGCAGTTTTCATGTATTGCTAGAGGTAACTCAGAATATAGGTCCCATTTTATCACGTCTGTCTGTCGGTCTGTATGTTTGTACAGGCATAAACTACCAAGGGCGTCGATAATTTTTTTTCCTGGGGGGTAAAAGCTTGATCAAATGTTTAATATTGGCAATGGCTAATCTAACAAATTTCGTTGCATTTTTTTTGGGGTGCTAAATTGATATAAGTCCCCCTTTAACTTCGGCACAGGGCTTTTAGGGTTAGGTAATGGAAAAAAACTTTAAACTTTTAGAATATGTCAACCAAGCGAACGAACAAAAATGGTTTTGTGACAAGTAGCATTTAACATCTCTATTGTTTTTAGAATGAACAGGGAAAGGAAATGTGATTTTTTTTCAAAGAACGAAATCTGATATATTTTTCCTATTATTGACATAACTTCCAATATCAATTTCACCCAATACGGGTCTAGAAAAACTTTGAATATTTTGCGATGTCGATCCTGACGCAGCACAATCGATTGTTCCTGAATCCAACGATATAGGACTACTGATAATAATTGATGAAGAAGCGATGATTGAATTAGACGTTTCGCATTCTTCCGGTAGTTTTGTGTCGACTCTGTTTTTTTCTTTATAAATGCATCCAAAGTTTTCTGCAAACCACGTTTACTCATTTCTGTAATATGAATTGAGGTATTAAAGAAGAGAATGAATTGAAAATGAAATGTATAATACACAAATCAGCGTTACCACGCCACGTTACCACTCGAACGAAAGAGATGGATAGAAAAGAGACTATGCACCAATGCAGTTTGTTTAGAACTGTGTAAGACTGGTTGACGAAACTGAAATATTAGGTTACTGTTATTGGTTAGATAAAAAGTCTATTCTTGGGGGGGAATTACCCCCCACATCGACGCCCTTGTAAACTACCGCATAGAATTGAATGCAGTTTTCCACGTGAATGAAGTAGCGGGTAAAAGCTAGTCTAATATACAGGATGCGGCAAAAAAAGGCGTTATTCCTTGGCGTAGCCTAAGAATATTTTGTCTATGATGATTTTTTGAAAACCCCTTTACTTAGAGGAAAAAGGGTGAACATTTTTTTTAACAGCAACATATAGAGATCGCTGGATTGCTCGAGGATGGCCTCACGTATGGCCAGCTCAATACCCAGACTTAAGCCCTCTTATTACGTATGTGGATAACTGAAGTCATTACTTTAAGCATCTCCAGTAGAGAATTTGGATGACTTGCGAAATCAGATTATTGTTGGGTGTAACTCAATTAGAAACGACCCTGGTGTGTTTAAAACAGTTCGGCAGTCAATGACGAGAAATTTAAATGCTTGTGTACAAGCTGAAGGAAGTCATTTCGAACATTTATTGTAGATTAAGCAATTTTACATGCATTTTTTGATAATAAAATGTTGCTATTGTCGCATATTTTATTCGCCCTGTATCTTCGAAAAATAGGAATTTAAAAAAATCATCATAGAACAAAATACTCTTGAAATAGGCCAAGGAATAACCCCTTTAATTTTTGCCGCATGTTTACTTAACGCTCTATTTATTCAAATGCTTTTAAGTCACAGATTTAACTGTGACAAAAAAGAACAAATTACTTATTAACGCTAGTCAAGTAACATACATCTATTTTTCTATTTTTAAACATTAATAAAATAATAATAATAATAATAAGACATGCAAAACTCTTTGTAAAATTTTCAAAAGGGTTGTGTGGGTTTTGTTGACTTGCCATATGAAATAAAAAAAGAAAATTTATTCTAAAAGCACATACAGAGACCACAATGTTATTTATACCTACGTAAGAGATTGTAGGTTCTCAATTAATTGAATAATTTCATTATTCATACCATATAGTGCGTAAGCTACGTAACTCTGTATTAAAGTGAATTTACTAAAAATTGGCTTATTTTGCTCTTTAGAATATGTGGCAGTATTTCTTAATAACAAAGAAGTCCAGTATAATTTTCTATTTTCAGGAAAGTTTAATACAATCATCGTGCAACAATTTCTTAAATTCTATGTATCTGTCGTAATTTATAGGAAGCAGAATTGGAGCATATGTTTCTATTTATGCGAACCAATAATTTTTCAATAACGCACTATATAATATGATAGATGCTTCAATTCTTGGATAATAGAATCATTTGACAATCCCATCTGCGAAATTTATAATTGGCGGAAAGTTTTTCAGATATTACTCGATTCATAGAATAAATGCAACATCTGCATTGTGGTGATCCAGAAAATGTAACATGGATCAATTAAATCATACAATGACTGTGAACACTATAGGCTAGCAAAGTAGTATTACTGCGCCAGCGCTGTAACCCAAAGTTATTTCAAAGTCATATTGACATCCGATGTCATCGGCTACATCTAACAGTGATCTAGCAATGAAGCGCCTTATTTTGATTGGTCAAATCTAAACTGGATGTCGCTACAAGTGTGTTAGACATGTTTTTGGTACTTCTGCCTAATTGTTGAATGTAAGCTTAAAACTATTTGAATTGTTGGCGTATATTTTATTTTTGTACTTGAATTCAATTTTGATGCTATTTTAATAAGTAATTATTCTTGCTGGTAGTACCTCATTATTTCGATTTTATACTACCTTGAACATTTTCATTATCTCATTCATCTTGCTTCTTATTCAATCCGATAGTTTTATTTAATGTTTTTATTGCTAGATATTTCTTAAGTTGCTACATAAAGCATAAAGCGCATGCGCCTAGCACCAATTCTGTCAAAAATGTTCTTCGATAGATGTGTGTTAGACGGAGTTATTCACTTCAAACGTTCTATTAGTTATTAGTGCAAAGTGAATAATTAATCTATTGTGGTTTTAACTCTTATCAAAAAATATGGTAATCCGGAAGGAAATATGGTGGAGTAGACAGAATAAAGATAGAAATAGGTAGATTAAAAGTTCCTGTCAGAACTTTTACTTTAATTTTTTGCCATGAATTTTAGAATGAATTCCGTGTAAAGTATAACAACAGAAAATTATTTTATTCAATGGTTTCTTCCAACTTCCAAACTGACATCCTGAGGCACCCAGTTTTCTATTTTCGAAGACATATAGGAGTGGATTCAATAATGGCAGGAAGTTAAATTTAGTTACATTACGATTATTTATCGTAAATTACTTTCTTATTATTTTCAACTTCTAACTGCTTTGTCAAAAAATATTGTAGAATATAGCTTGAATTTTTTTGCCCTCGACCATATGAGCACTACAAACTCTGGAATTTCGCACTGGATATATAATTTGTTGTAACACATCCACAATTTTGAAATACTTCACCTCCGCAGATAAATAAAACTCAAGATCTGCTGACGTACTGCCCCAGTCCACGTTAGCTTGTCTGCCAGGAGACCCAGGGAAACGGTAGAAATCTCAGACAGCATTCTTATTCACAATATTCTTTGCAACCCACGGCACATTTCTTTCTGTATTTCTGTAAAAATACGAGAGATAAATAAACTTTGCACTAATAACAAATAAAACGTCCGAAGTAAATGACATCGACATCGGTGGCGTGTTATGAAATGTAAACCAGTATGCTGAAAATGCTCAAATTAAAATGGCCGTCAAAACGTCACAGATATATGGACATTGAAATATGACTCATGACATAATTCAACACTGGTCAGCATGCTCATGCTGGTTTTCATTACGGCACACGCTGCGGATGTCAAGCAAGTGTCAAAGTCAAAATGACTGAAAGAAGTTTGGGTTACAGTGGTGGCAGAAATACTGCACATAGTAGATTCTACTTTACTATATATTCCTACTTATGCCGACAATATTTGACAATAAGTTTTAGCACTTTTTATCAATAATCTGATGTCTATGCTTGGCATTGATGACGTTAAATATAGAAAAATATTTTATTTGTTACTATGACTAATATGACAAAATTTTGTAGGCATCCTGTGAGATTAAAATTTGTATCGGTCTTGTGTGTAGCAATCTTGAAGGAGTGGTTTCAATGTTATAAATTAAATCTTTGGTAATTCTGTTTTTCTGTGTCAATATAGGAGGAAACCTGATAAGCAGTATAAGTTTTATAAATACTTGGTGTTATCTGCCATGCCATCATCCCCTATAGATATAAAACGATCATTTAGATTTTCTTCAAATTTTCATTCTCACTAATATTTTTAGCCAAAAGCATCAGAAATAGCGATATTTTGTGATAAGTGATATATATTCGAATTTGAATCAAGACCGTCGCGACACTGTATGCTCACATCCAGAACTTTGACCTTTTTGTGATGAGTCATACACATCAACAAGGGAATATTGTATCAAGCTGCACTATGTTTTATTTAATTCGAAATATATCATCCAAATCTCCAGAGATGACTCAATTCTCATCATGAAACTATATGAAAAAAATATTTGTTTTATGGAAAAATCTGTAAAAACTAGACCCAGTTATTTGATTTTTAATGTACTTTTTCAAATAAATCGCTTACGAATTTTCCACAAAAATCTCTAGAAGAATTCAACAATAAAAGCGACCAATAGTAGATACTGAAATAAGATTGTTAGTAATAATTATTCCGAAAATGATATAAACCAATAGCAGTGTTTCTAATCTTCTAATCAACAAATAATTTATATTTTAAGTAGTTATTCTGTTTCACAGGTCAAGTTCTTTCGGTATCTCTTAGATTTCTGGTTTTGCGTAGAATTTCTACGTGAATATCTTTATCTTGTCATTTGTATGACTATAGATAGATCTTTTAAAATACGCGGCCACAATAAATTATATCTTTGTATCTAATGAATTCACAATACAATAACAACAAACGGAAGAGCGGAAGTACAATGTTTCAGCTAAGCATGTTTTCAATTTTAATGAAATTGCTCTCTCTGTCGCCAATTGTTTATTTATTAACATCTAACAATGCTGGATTGTGAATTTATGCATATACTCTTTGAAGGCGACTATTTTTTATTTATATAACACAACATTCTGTAATTGAAATTGTAATGAATATTGATATAACGGATTCCAAGCTTGTCCTTTTCTAATAATTTATGTTTCAGTTTTATCCTGAAAATGACTATTTGTACAGCCTCAGAATGCTTTAGGTAGGTCCTCCTTAATACAGGTCCATTAAGCTAGCACAACAAAAATGGCACACATCAATAAAAACGTGTACAAAATTCAAGCATATTTAGAGCTTATTTAGTATGTACGCAAAAATAAAATGTAAGTATAACTCTGCAATTTTCGAAATTACGGGCTATTCTGCTAGCTTAATATTAAGTGAGCAAGCACACTTTAACAGAATGTGATTAAATTTGAGAAAATCTGCTGTAAATAATTTATTACACCTAAAACAAATGTATAACTCTTCAGTTTTGAAATTTATAGGTGTGCTAGCTTAATATAAAGTTAGCTCACTCAAATGAAATATTGAGAAAATCCAAAACTATCCGTTAGGAATAATTTAGTACTAATTTAGTAGGTATACAAGTATAATAAATATAACTCTTATTTTTTAATGTACCATTAAATATTTGTTACTATTTAGGTATTTGATTTTCATTTCAATATCTGTAACTCCAAAAACTTTAATATATTTCTATTATTACACACAAGCGTTCTTATTATGACTTGTATTGAACCCCTATTTTATTAATTTAGTAATTAAAATAAACCTTACAAATAAAATCAGAAAATATGAAAACCCATTGTCCATTCTTTCCAAGAAAAGTTGTCAACCGCTGTTTGGAAATTTCAATTAACGTAGATAACCGATCAAAAGTTAAGCAGTATAATGGACTATATCTGCCAAACTCACTTTCTTTAGAAGGTGACAGAAACTTTCAAAATGATTTTTTTAATTTCCTACAATAAGGAAAATTTAATTAAATTGTAGGGTTACATAGATCATATTTTTATATAGGTGTATAGGTTTTATAGGTGTCTTTGTTGAACTATCTCTATGATGCTACATATACATTTATTTTAAATGTTATATATTTTCTTATATTATGAGGAAGATGAAGAAACATCGGCATCTATATCTCACTTGTTATATATTTATTACATGGCTACGGAATTTCCACTTCATACAGAAATGGTCACAGGCGATGTGTAGTGTCTGTCAAGACATAACAGAATAGCTAAATGACAAAAAAGACTGGCTCAAAATTTTGGATTTTCTCCATATTTTATTCAAGTGTGCTTGCTGACTTGATATCTTACAATGTGATTTTTAAAATTTCAAATGTATTTGGCAAAATTACATCAAGTATTAGCTCAGAAAATCTGAACTACATAGCCATGGAATAAGCACTGCCATACCAAGCTCGTGCACGGAAAACGCGCCTGAGACATAGAGAAGCTTGTGGAGAGAAGGTCTCCCTTTCCCCAACATAATGACAGATTCTCCATAAATGTACATCTCTCTCGGTTCGCTTTTCATTGTTCAGTACCTATTCAATATATTTTAATAACTTTTGAAAGACCAAAAACTGTCAAAAAATATCTTCTTGATTATTCCCGAATAACTTTTTCAACACAAAGACTAAAATAATGATAATAAGCATCCTAAAACTTACCCATCTCGTTTAATCGTCTAATGTCCATCGACATTTTTCCATAATAAAGCATAGCAGAGATTGAAAAATAAGATTCAAGAAACGACGAATTCTCACTTTTCTAGATGCTTAGAACTGTGAGCGGTTGTGAAGATGAAAAACCTTTTTTAATGCTATAGACCTTATATAATATAAGTATTTACGAGTACAGACTTGGAGAACATATCAAAATTCAAATACGAGCCATTTGACGATGTAGCAAATCTGATTTGGCAAATATCTAGGTTTTGTTTGTATAACACATTACCAAATGTCGCTTATAACCTGTGGTGGACAATCTTTATTTACCATGAAATTGCTCCCATTACAAGAAGAGAACAAAAAATTCTAAGAAAATTGAGAAATAAATCACACTATAGTCGACTGACTTGTCCGTCACGCATCTATATATCGGCTATTTCAATAATACTATTGGGAAATTCAGTGAAAGTGATTTTTTTGTTTCAAATAAAAATTTTCGAATGCGAATGATATAAAATTTGAATGTGATTTGAAGTATTACAAATACAAAAATTTATCTAAAACGTTCTAAGTACCAGCTACGAGTATTGCCATAAAAACTATTTCAGTGAAACTTGTTTAATGCCATAGCAAAGTAGAAATAATTGATTTACCCGTAAACTTCATTTTAATAGAAATGTATATGAATATTTAATATGATGTTCCACATAATGTTCGTCAGTTCAGGTTACATAAGTATGAGACATAGTTTTAAATATATTACCACATATTATTTTTACTTCTTTATTGTATATTCTTTATTCACTTCACTGTACATAAATGTCAATATCAAGAGATATACAAAAAAATATTTTGCATTTACATTTGCAGATAATATATAATATATATGTTATAGAATTTCCAAAAAATTGTTATAATTTCTTGATATGCATGTGAAAGAGATATAAACAGTGATTGTGTGACCATCGGTTATACAATAATTAAACAGAATATAATTTTAAACATGACTGACAATAATTCTTCTGTTAACAAGACTTTGGAAATACATTAACCTAGGATTATTGTGCGATAATAAAATATAATCCGATTTTAGGACAATTTACAATCTAAGAAATCTTATCCTTTCTCATAGTTTAATACATTTCTTTATCAAAGCAAACAGTAAAGAATATGTAATGATAGTAATAGGTAGGTAAACAAATACAAAACTTTAAAAAAATGGGCTATGTTGAATCGCCAACATATAATACAGGAGTGAAGGAGGCAGCAAAAAGATCTCCTGGTAAGACAGGCAGTCAGGCAAATCTATGTTTAAACTATTTATATACAATCTACTAATGATATTTGTTACATTGTTGACCGACGAACCCAAACGGAGATAGGTATAAAATTCGACTGTCTGTTGCGCTACTCCGATTTGGATGATTTTTGATTCATTTGAAAGACTAGACTTGAGTAATGGTCCCATATTAATAAAAACTCTTCTTCCTTCCAAAAACCGAACCCGAAGGGGGTGGAAGGGATGGTTTCTCTCGAGAATCGAAAATCTGAGACGGCCGAATTAACGATAAAACAATATCTGGAAAAGTTTAAATTGAACATTTTTTTCAAAAGAGTTACGTTTTTCGAGTTACAGCAATTTAAAATCTGAAATATATGTATTTCCGCTATGTGGATGGGGCAATTTCTTACGAAAATAAAAAATTTGAGACGGTCAAATTAAAGACCAGATTATGTGTAGCAACATTTAAATTGACTTTTTTTACACAGAGTTACGGTTTTCGAATTACAGAACTAGTAAAATCTAAAATAGGCGTATTTCCGCCGCGATGTTTTGAATTCTCTGAATAAGAACATGTACAAGCAAAGATACATATTGGTATTTTGTATTAGTGAACGCTCAACGACTTTCATGACTAATGTTACACTCAAAACTGTTGGTACTTGTGAAGTTGATGCAAACAGTCTTCTATTCATTTACTATTGCACAACTTTAAAATTATCAGTACCTAAAGAATAAAAGATACTATTTTGTATTTTCGATCGACTTCAAAAAAAAGGAGACGTTTAAATTGAACATTTCTTCGAAAGAGTTACGGTATCGGAGTTTCACAAAAGTAAAGTCTGAAATATTTGATATGCGTATTTCCGTTATGTGGAAGCAACATTTAAATTGAGTTACGGTTTTCGAGTAACAGCAGTAAAGTCTGAAATATGTATATTTGCGCAGCCATGTTTTCAGATCTCTGAATAATAAATACAGCTAAGCCTTTATATTCTTGAGTATTAGTGAACGTTCAAACATTTTTATGACTAATGTTACACTAAAAAATGTGCAACATATATTTTTTACAAAAAATTGGGCCGAAGTTGTGCCATTCTAGTTTGTTTTTGTAAGCACCAACTCCAAAAGAACCAGCACCAATAGAATTAATATTATTTTCTATTTTTCAGTGCAACAACTAATAAAGGCTGTCCAATTTTTTTAAAAAAATGTTTATTTCAATATTAATTCATCGTTTTTCCCATCACTAAAAAAAATTGTGAATTATACACAAGAAGAATATTAGATTTTAGCTCTCGAGCTAGAATCTAATAGTTTTTTCCCTTTATAATAAATAACTATTATTGACTCTGGCACTTATGAAGTAGGTGCAAAGAGTCTTCTATATACATACCTACTTCTCTTGCACAAGTTCCGATTGGATACCTCGAAAAGTCCTTAAGAAAACTCTTGTGGCTCGACGTGATCCTATTGGTGTTGGTACTTTTGAAGTTGTACAAATGTAGTTAGATAGAAGACTTTTGGAAACAACTTTAAAAGTACCTGCATCCATAGAATGCAGCTTTGAATAGTTGAATCATCTGTGATGTGTATAATCTGGTACAAACTTTACATTTGCATAAGCTTTACTATGTCCTTGAACCTGTAAGGTGTTCATACTTATTATGAACAATACCTCTATACCAAAGATTAAATACACCAATCTTTGTCTATACCTTGACTCCGAACTAATGTTTCGTATAAGTATATTCCTTTGTTGAAAGTTAGAACAGTTGTATTTTCCACCAAAAAAAACCCACCACAATTTCACCTTATCCATCATATTATATCTCGTATAGGTATAATGCGAAAATGATAAAAATAATCATGAATAACCATTAAATCGTTTCGAGTGACATTGGGCACTGGATTACGGAAAAGAGATGACAAAGGACATTTTTTCCAATGTAAACTTTATACACATTTTTTCCACTCCTCTGGCCACACTGTAAATCTCATCAATATTCAGCCGGCGCATCCATCCACCACACACTCCTTCTTCATCAATGGTACCTTGCGGAAAGCAAACACGACTTAACACGATATATTATATTATTATCATGATGTTTGATCGATAGATCGATGGCATTGTTGTGTGAAAAATTATTATTTTTATGTTGAATCATCATTTGCGACCCATTTCGGAGGAGGGTCCTGCTGGATTTTCATGTTACATTCAATTGCCGCCAACCTCATTTATGGGCCCGACTGTATATACATATTTATTATTATTGTGATGAATACCAAACGTATTTTTTTCTTTAGTCATTGCGCGCGCGAACTCATCGCGAAACAAAGGCATTCAAGAAAATAATCTGACAAATAAATCTCGATTTCTTAGAAGTGCTGAACAATAAGAAAATGAATTTGAATTGGTCACTTGTTTTGTCAAAGCAAGGAAAAAGATTATATTCATAAATCAAACATTTAGGGGGCAAGAATTTCTATGCTCGATTACACGAATTTTGAGGAAAATAGACCGACTGGAGAGAGTAATAAAATAACTCAATTTACTGGTTCCTAGAAATAAGACATGTTGCTTAGATTCTGTACATTGTATATAGTTCTGGTGTATCCACTTACATGACTTTCCTATAGATATAATATATCTATATATACAAATCGTCCTTGCCATAATTTATTTATCAGCCTGTGAAGACCAAAACTAGTGGTCATTTTCAATTTTGACGTAGGAACGACCGTTTAGCTAGAATACGAAAATATTATATTTTATTGGAGCCTTCCTTTCTTATTGCTTTTCTCAGATGTGCGTCTTAATAAGGCGGTGGAGGGATTACAGAAGAATATTTTATCAAAATCCGTAGAGCTGTTTACATTACATTTATATGAATATTTTTTTACACAAAATTGGACCGACGTTATTAGTTCTAATCCTATTATCCACGTAGTTGTTATTATTATTGAGATCTCAAAACATCGCGGAAACACGCTTAAGTATTTTAGATGTTACCATTTTAACACCAATTTAACTCGAAAACCGTAACTCTAAGGAAAAAAATCATTATAAATGTTGTTACAAATAATTATGTCTTTCATGTAGTATCCACATACTTTAAATTTTCGAAAGAAATCGCCCTCTTCACATAGCAAAAATACATATATTTGAGAATTTAAAAAAAGCAGACTGTCGAATTGTATACCTCCTCCGTTCGGGGTTCGTCGCTCAAAAATACAACCTATTCCTAGTTTTTAATTTTGATTTTTGGCCGATTTAGACAAAAACGGTTTTTGAAACAACAAATCACATTTCACAAAACTCTGATCAATTAACACATATTGTTTTCAGTTTTTTTCCACTTCTATGTCTTGAAGAATTACCGGAATTATTCTAATCTATCTATTAATATGATAGCCCGAAAGGACTAAAATACAGACTTTTTTTTTTAGAAAACAAATATTTTTTGTCTCTCTCACAGCCACCTTTTAATTTCTTGAGATGACAGGCTTTGGCAGTTCTTAAGGCAGATCAGACAGCTAAAGTTAACTATTTAAAAGTGTAACGGGACACTTAGCTTTAAGATGCTTGATCGACATCAGACGCATGTATAGAAAATACTATTCTTAGGTAGATATATGGTACCCCCTACTCTGTGGTACATAAAGAAGGAGATAGAGATAGATAGACAGATAAATAGTGAAATTTATTGTTTAGACTTTTAAACAAAGACAACATGAAATAGAATGGTTGAAAGTAAGGTAATAAAAAATTATTAATAATAAAATTGTATTCAGACCCAAATGGCAATTCTAGGCAAATGCTTTTTTTAGGCAAATGTTATCTGCCAGAGCAAATAAATTCATGAAAATAATTTATATTTAAGAAGGAAAATGTCATTTGCCGTTGCCGGTGTTAAGAAAATGACAGAATTTTTTTCATGAACGTAGTAAGTATGGTGCTATGTTTCCAGAGAACTTTGCTGCTTTCCATTTCGAATTTTATGAACATGTAAGTAAATGCTTTCATTTTTTGATTGCATTTTTCTCGCCTTGCAGATGTCATGTCGTTTCTAATCGAAAAAATATTTTTCACAAAAAATTGAACCGACGTTATTAGTTGATGCACAGAAAAGTATAAAATAATATTAATTCTATTGGTGCTGTTACTTTTGAAGTTGTGCAGTTGCAGTTAGATTGATAACTTTTGGCACCAACTTCACAAGTACCATCACCAATAGAATTAATATTATTTTATACTTTTCAGTGCATCAACTAATAACGTCGGTCCAATTTTTTGTGAAAAATATTTATTTCACACTTTTGAGTGTACCTAACATTAGGCGACAAAATCGTTGAACGTTCACTAATACCAATGAAGATAGAACTTATCCTATTACCCATGTATATTATTTGCTTGTAGTTATTATTGAGATCTCAAAGCATCGCTGCGGAAATACGCTTGAGTATTTTATATGTTACCATTATAACACCAATTTAACTCGAAAACCGTAACTCTAAGGAAAAAAATGTTCATTATAAATGTTGCTACAAATAATTATATCTTTCATGTAGTATCGAAAGATTCTCAATTTTCGAAAGAAATCGCCCTTTCCACATAGCAAAAATACATATTCAACATGCCTCTATCTCGAAAACCGTAACACTTTTGAGAAAATGTTCAATTTAAACGTTTCCGGATATTGTCCTATCTTTAATTTTACCAACTCAGATTTAAAAGCAGACAGTCGAATTGTATACCTCCTCCGTTCGGGGTTCGTCGGTCAAAAAAATTGTCTTGCGTAAAGCAATCGCTGGTTGCCTATATGCTACATTCAATATAATTGTAGCTCACTGGCTGTTCGACAGAGGCAGCACTGTTTTCACCTGTGCAGTCACAGTTACGTGATACCAAAATTGACGTCTGACAGCAACGATTGCACAATTCTCTGCATTCGCGTAAGTTATGAGAATCGTACCAGTGTTGTTAACCATTTTTTGTCTCACCAATCTTAAGAGCCAACAATTATTATATTGTAACGAGGTTGCAATATAGAGTGGACGCGGAAGCCATTACGAGGAAGCATGTGCGATTCGTGATTTTTCAGAGGGCGGAGCATCTAGATGAGCACGGGCGCTAGCGGGGCCGTATGGTGTGAATGTAAGGTATACTGCTATTGGTCATCGATACATGCCAAGGTCAAGATTATATCCCGATGCATTTTTTGAGTTCGAGCTTTTCGTGGAATGTTCGTGATGTGGTGGAAGATTCGAAATGGAGGGGCCTGCTTATATATTGGAGAGGATTTGCCCAGTGCAGTCGAGTCAATCAGTACGATGGACTCGGGTAGTGCGATGAAGACCGGCGGAACGGTGGAGACCAGCGGTACTATGGAGACCGGCAGAATGGTGCAGTCCGTCGTGACCGGCAGTACGGTGGAGACAGGAGTACGGTGCAGTTCGGCAATTCGGTGTGTCCCTTGTAGGGGGCCACCAGCATAAATAAATAAGTAACACACTCTCCAAATACGGTTGTGAATATTGTAATTTATAAATATAAATTGTACATAGTAGTCGATAGAGTATTGTAAGATATAAAAATAGTGTATTTAAATAATTTGTGATATTTTAGTGTAGAAATAAAAAAACTTGAAAATAAATATTAATATGTCCGTTACAATAACGATGATTCGATGCAGACATTTGATTTAATCAAGTTCTGGGGAGAATTTATTCGTTTCTTTGGAATATGAATGAATTTTAACATGCATATTCTGTTTTATCGTTGTCAAGCTTTTAATAAATATAATTCGTAGACATATCAATCCAGATAAATTATAAAAATGATCAAGTACATTTATTTATATGTTGGCTATAAAAAATAAAAAATCTTACCAATATTTAAATCAAATTTTCCAATATGTTTTACGTCAGGATGCTAGTTGGTAGATATTATTAATTCAATCAATACGCATATAACTAGTGCTGACTGATTGAAAGACAACGCGTAGCCTGAACTACGAAAATATAAAACATGATAATTATTATATTTAGGCTGTGTCCATTAAGAAATAATTTATATGAATTCTCTAAAGATTTTCTTAGGTTCTCCCATTTGTGCAGTTTTGAGTTTTTAGTTACTACCTGAAAAAGTATCGTACGAGATTCTTATGTATAAAGAAATTTCAATGTTTCGAGTGTAACCTATATCAGAATAACTAGGTACCTATATATTAACAAGAACATGGAGATTTGAATCGCTCCTTTCTTTAAATTCTTTACAATAACTAAACTATTATTAAGTACTAAAGTATTTTGTCCTGAAAATTATATAATATCATTGTTATAAACATAATAAGCAAGCAAATAACTATAATTACGGCTATATGCCAATATAATATTAACCTTGAATGTAGGCGGAAGTAGGTGAACTATCAATAATTATAAAACGGTAGATATTGATATTGTATGAGTAGATAGGAATATATGTATATTCAACAGATTGTCCCGGTGAAAAATAATTAGATTACTGATCACGAGACACACTACTCAATTAAATACAGATGATATTTGCAATCCTCAATATTAAGTACACATACAGTAGTCCCAAAAGTATCTATGTAATATTTGAATTCTTGTCTAATTTTATTGACCGATGACCCAACCAGAGCTGGTATACAATAATTCGCCTGTTTGATGTTCGCGCCTTATTAATAGTAAACGTGCTCCGATTTTCATGATTCATCATTCATTAGTTATGAAAATTAACATTCAATATGTCCTTCCCCGAAAACACTTCTCCAAAAGAAGATGGAGGTGGCAATTTTTCTCGAAAATCGAAAATCTGAGTAAAGACTGTAATATGTGTATTTCCGCTATGTGGAGGGGGCAATTTTTGCGAAAATTGAAAATATGAGATTGCCAAATTAAAGAAGAGGTTATATGTACCTAGCAACATTTATATTGGACATTTTTCAAAAAAAGCTACGGTCTTCGATTTACAGCAGTGGTAGGTAAAGTCTGAAATATGCCTATATCCGCCGCGATGTTTTCAGTTGTCCGAAAAATCACAATTACAAGCAGAAAATATACATAATACATAATAATATAAGTACTATCTTCTTTGGCATTAGTGAACGTTCAATGATTTTAATAACTAATGTTACACTCAAAAGTGTGAAATAAATATTTCTTACAAAAAATTAGAACGACCTTATTAGTTGGTGCAATGAAAAATACACAATAATATTACCTCTTTTGGTGCTGGTACTTTCTATTATGTGTTGTTAGATTGAAGACTTTTAACACTAACTAACAAAGTCGGTAAAATTTTTGGTGAAAAATATTTTTCATTAATGCCTTGTCTCGAATTCTAAGTATGTTTCATATACCCTATACCCTATATCCTAAACCTAACCTACCTAACAGTTAGCGAAAAATTACGACTGAAAATATCTACGATCTTTTTGATGGTAAATTCATGTATACAGGGTTGCCCAAAAATAAGTTAAGACTATCAACTCTATTTTGTCAAGGAAAACACCTATTTCTTATTTTATTTTTGAGTCCTGATTCGAATTCTGAGTATTTTTCAGGTAGGTACCATTTCCTACGTAAACCCAATAGTTACCGAAAAAATTACGATTGACCATATTGTTGCGTATGTGGGTACGCAGATAAGTGAGACTAATTTACAAATGTTAAATAAACTTTATTTATACTCGAAATAATGAAAATTACAACCTAACTTTACTATATACTCACAAGCTTATATATATATACATTTATATATATGTATATATATATATATATATATATATATATATATATATATATATATATATATATATAGGAGTATTGTTGGCATGAGGGACAGAATGCAAAAGACAGTGTGGATAATAGTATAGTCCGAGTAAGCTTGTGAGAATATAGTAAAGTTAAGTTGTAATTTTTGTTACTTCGAGTATAATTAAAGTTTATTTAACAATTGTAACTTAGTCTCAGTTATCTGCGAACCCACATACGCAACAACTTGTTGTCAGAAGTGGGATAAGTGAGTGAAGAAGCTTTTGTCTATGGTGAACACCCGAAAGCAGACAGAAAAAATGGAAGAACAACTTACTAAGTTATTCTCTGATTTTTCGAGAAGACAAGAAGAGTTAGACAAGAAGAAAAGAGAGAAGAGGAGGAGCGAAAGCTGTAAGAAAAGCAGGAGGAAGAGGCACGACTACTACAAGAAAAGAAAGAAGAGGAGGGGCGAAGGCTGCGAGAAAACCAAGAGGAAGATATACAACGACAACAAGAAAAGAAAGAAGAAGAGGTACGACAACAGAGAGATTTCGAGCAGATTGCAGGATTGTTCCGAAATCTCCATCAAGAAATCGAGACCATACAACAAGAAGTTCGAGAAGAAATTGGAACAGTTCGAGAAGAAATTGGGACAGCTCGAGAAAAGTTTGAGGAAATGTACCTACGATTAGAGAAAGAGGTGAAGAAAATACGGGATACCAACCACGACGAAAGCAGCAAATTGGACACGTCGGCGATCACTACAGCCAATGAAAAACTTAAACCATCAACGTTTGACGGTGAAATATCCTGGGCCATGTATAAATGTCAATTTGAGGCTGCAGCCAATGCAAATGGATGGTATCAGCAGCAGAAAGCAACGGCGTTGGTATTGGCTTTGCGAGGAAAGGCGCTTGAAATACTTGAAAACTTTCCTGAAGCCAAGCAAACTGATTATTCGGCTGTTGCGGGCGCCTTGGAACTAAGATATGGCAACAAATATCTTAGCCAAGTGTATCAGAGCCAGTTGAAGAGCAGAATTCAAGGTTCAACGCAGTCACTGCAGGAATTCAGCTGTAGCATTGAGAGCATGGTGCGACTGGCTTATCCACAGGCCCCGGACGAATTCATTGAGCAAATTAGTGTCCAATACTTCATCGATGGAGTTCGAGATATCGACATGCAGCAAGCGTTGAGACTAAGTAGGCATAACACCTTAGCCGAAACAGTTGTCTAGGCACTGGAATACGAAACTGCCAAAAACGCTTCGATGAATCGAGAAGTCAGGGTGTCAGACGAACCGCAAAAAAATGAAGAGTTCTTTAAGAAGCTGGAGTCGATGTTTCAGAAATTCTTCTCTCGAGGAGGTGAGGAGTCCGGATATAGAAAACCGATTAAGTGTTACAATTGCAACCGAGAGGGACATATAAGTAGAAACTGCAAGCGACGACCCAGATTTGAAGAACGAAATATTCAGAGAGAGAATACCCGACTTCGGGAAAATTTCAGTGTAAGGGGTCCAACGCTGGCGACTACTGATTATCAAGCCCCCAAGTTATATTTGCTCTCCATTAAGAAGGAACGGCAGACTTATGACTTTCAAATTAAACACCGAAGAGAAAGAAGTCACGCCAACGCTGACAGCTTGTCACGAAGATCTTGTGGCAGTTCCTATAAATTCTGTCAAAGACAGGAACAAAGAGGAACAGCCAAGGATGTTGCACATATCCAACAAATGCAGATTAGGAATAAGGAAACGGAAATTACCGACGAAATCACCAGAGACAACTTTAGAAAAGAACAAATCGCTGACAAAGATTTGACGATAGTAGGAGGCTGGCTAGACCAAAAGCGACGACACGAGTGGCAAGAAATCTCCAGATTTGATCAGACGGTCAAGGGGTACTGGGCTCTGTGGGATTCGCTGTACTTACGGGATGACTCGATCACTCGTAAATGGGAAAGTCCAGATGGTAGGAGCATTGTATATCAAACCGTTGTACCCCGAACGATGGTAAATGAAGTACTTCATGAACTGCGTGGCAGTCGTAGTGGACGCCATTTTGGAGTAAATAGAACACTGGCACGTGTAAAAGAGCGGTATTATTGGATCAACTGTCGAAGAGATGTGGAAGAATGGTGCAGAAGATGTGACCTCTATGCTTCTAAGAAGGGTCCGAAGACACAATCCCGAGGGAAAATGAAGCAGTATCTGTCAGGTGAACCTTGGGAAAGAATTGCGGTGGACATTGCAGGACCATTCCCTACGACAGATTCTGGAAATAAGTACATCATGGTTTTATGGACTATTTCTCGAAGTGGCCAGAAGTAGTGCCGATACCGAATCAGGAAGCAGTTACAGTGGCCCCGAAGCCCTACTGGGAAATGTGATATCCAGACACGGAGTACCCTTGGAGCTGCATACGGATCAAGGCTGAAATTTTGACAAACGGCAGCCATTAAACTCTTCCAACGAAGGCAATGCAGTTTGGTTGTACCAGCCACAGCGAAGACCTTGGGAAGGAGAGGAGATAATTCACCGGTCTGGAGATAAACGGAAGAAGCTGTTCGGGACGAACAGCTTTAAGGGAGTGAGCAGTGTAACGTGCAAGGGGAGCAGCCGCCGGTATTGGCCACAAAGTGGCGGCATCCTTTTGATGCAAGCGCGAGATCTATAGTGTCGTTGGAATATCGAGAGCGGCGCTGACAAAGAGAGCTACGGCAGCATGTCGGCATCTACTCACTAATGCCGACAAAGGGATCTCGAGAAAAGTCCAGTGGCGGCTGGTGAATAGAAGATCAGAAGCCGCTCGAATGATCTGGATCCTTTGTCGGATATATATAATTATTCATGTCGATAGCCTGATAGCTTGATTCATTTCTTTAAAAAATATTTGAAACATTTACCTATTAATCTCAGGGATGATATGATTGATACTATTAAGGTTCCATCGTCGCTAAGAAGAAGGAGGACGATGGGTCGACACCATAGCGGCTTTAGCGGGTTGACTTTAAGGTTAATAAGGCCTCGAGGAGGCATCAGTCCGTAATTCTTTGCAGAAGATTTTCAGATGCAAGTGATTGTCTCTCCGTATTCGGCGAGGTGGGAGATGGACACATTGTTCCACATTTGGAGGCTGGCTCTGGCTGTCATTCTGAGAAGATACTGGCCTCTTGTGGTTTTGCGAGCCATACCCCTGTCGATCGCTTTGGCACGGAAATAACCATAATACATCAATACTGTTATGAATTTCATCCTCTAGGGAGTCAGTCATCTGGCTGTAGTCTGCTATATGTTAGTTTGGGGTCAAATAGCGGGAGAATAAGTGAATCCTTTTACTTTTTATACAAACGAAACAATTTCCTGCTCCTTTGCTTAAAATAGGAACATTACTCGGGTTTAAAACTCAGGTAGAAGCAATTCCAGAGTCGTCTGAAATCCAGAAGGGTGACGTTCTGTCCAACTGTAACTGGACTTGCCGCTTTCCTCTTATCTTGCAAGCTATTTGGTTCAGAATAAGCTCGAAATCTCTGAGCTGCCTGTCGCTTATTTTCTTTCTCGCTTGGGGAACAGTTACCTCCCTAAACCTCTAAGCTCTAATCTTCACGATAAAGGCAGGTCTGTTGATTCGTTATGTCAACTAATATACCAAACGTCATTAAAATTCCTTGAGTATGTAATTGGACGTGTTAGATAAATATGTGATTCGATCAGTGAGTTCCTAAATATAAAACATTAGCCTGGCCAGGCTTAAATTAGTCAGTGTCATATTCCTATATCGAGTCCATATTTCTGACAATTTTTGACGGCCATTTTAAACCTGGCTAGGCTGTGTTTTGAATTTTAGAAGTATTCGTAGATAAGTGTAGTATGATTTAAATCAAGTGAAGTAGTGTTAAAGCTTTAATGCAAAATAGAGAATATTTTGTTTTTTTTCTTAAAAATTACACCTGCTTATAGTCATGTGCTTATGATTGTGATTTTTGCTTATAATGTACACCAATGCTACGTTTTCTATTCGAACGGAGACATCGCTGAAAAAACAACCTATGAAGGAGGAATTAATAAATAAATATATAATTAAACAATCTCTTAATTACTTAGCTTGTAATTTTTTAACATTTTACTAATGGAACTTATAATAATTCCTTATTAAGACCAAAAAACCACGAAGTCTTCTCCACAGTTTATTATTAAGGATTAATTACTGATGAGACATGTTTCGAGATTGTACAATCTCATTTTCAATCGAAATATAGAAAGTTATGGAGATGAAAATATGAAAAATTTAAGAGAAGAAAAACATTATGTGCACGATCCCAAAACTAGTACAATAATTGAAATTTACATATATATACTTGAAATATAAAATAAATAAATTATCCCGTTAGGGTTTTTACCATCAGCTGACCAATATGTAGTCACCGGGCACGAACACTCATAATCGGACAATGTGACGTGACGTAGAATTTCGTATTTTATTTTTTATTTTTTAGAATGTGACTTTATTTTACTATTTTTAATTTTTTAATTTCATAACGGGATAATTTATTTATTTTATTTTTCAAGTATATGTATATGTTAATTTCAATTATTGTACTAGTTTTGGGATCGTTTACATAATGTTTTTCTTCTCTTAAATTTTTCATATTTTCATCTCCATAACTTTCTATATTTCGATTGAAAATGAGATTGTACAATCTCGAAACATGTCTCATCAGTAATTAATCCTTGATAATAAACTGTGGAGAAGACTTCGTGTTTTTTGGTCTTACCATTTCACTCCACTTCGAGAATGGACTTCTACAACCATTATTAATTCCTTATTATTTAGAATTCAAACGAAAGTTGATAAAATGGATCTCACAAAACATTGGTGAAATTAGTAGTTTCTCGGGGGGTCTTACTCCATCCGATCTCGATTTGTAATTTTCATTTTGTATATTATTATTTTGTATTTTTTTATTAAAACTTGTTTGTGATTTCACTGTTTATAAGAAGTAGTAGAAGTAGTTTTCCACATTATTCTAACATTTTTTACAAAAGGGAATCACCGAACAGGTTCTACCTTCGTAAATCCGGAAATATCAGATAAATATAAATGTGGGTAACTAACGAAAAAAAAAGAAAAAAGGGGAAAAAGAAAAAAGGGAAAGGTGGGAAAGAAAAAAAGTCATATAATTTTATCATGTATTTTATTAAGTTATTGGAATAAATGGTGCTTTGTTTTTTTGCTTTTTGCTTGTATTTCTTGGAGAATTCATGGTCGTTAACTTTACGTAATACCGTATCTTTCACAATAACGATCGATTTGGTGCACCAATAATTTACGACAAATATTAGTGGTACTGTCAACAGAATCGTTTATTATTTAAGTAAGATACGGTGATCGTTGCGCTAATTTTGGACGACCATAAATTTTTCAAAAAAAGCTGCAAATTTTCTTTTCCTACAGCAATAGTTTTTATTTTTGTTGAAATGGTCGTGCTAAGTTTATACTCATGAATCAGAATTATGAGGCATTCGATATCTGCATATTAATCTTAATTAATTAATTAATCTTTACATATCTAAACCGCACTGATTCAATACAAGCAGAGTCATTGAAAAGAAAACGGAAGAAGGAAGTACGTATGGGAAATAAGTTGAGTTATTCAATTATATAACAAAATATATATAATATTTAATTAACTTTTTTTTTGTTCTTTTAAGATGAGAGAGAGTTTGAGTAATGCCTTATGGTCTCAAGCTTGATGATGCTGATATTCCGATCTACACCTCCACGCGGTAAAGGATGGGCAACGCTGTAGAAGTATAGCGGCTAACGTAGACGGAGACCGAATGTGCGCCGGTATAAGCAATCAACCAATATTAAGAAATATTGGAAGGGCACTCTATTATCCAACGGCATTGGAATCAGGAAAGCAACGGGAAACTACCTGATTATAAATCCCTAGTACGGTATCATGGATATGTTCTTATTAAATGAGTCCGGAGTTTCAAGCTCCCCGATCGGATCTCCGGGGGGAGCGAATAGGAACAGAAACATAGATAAACATAAACTAAAAACAAAGCAAATTAAGAAAATTTGTACATGGAATGTGAGAACAATGGCCCAAGCTGGAATGAGACAGAATGTTCTAAGGGAAATGGAAATACTGGGTATAGAGATTATGGGGATAAGTGAGATGAGATGGCCTGGCTCCAGCTACTTCAACATAGATAATTATAGAGTATATTACTCCGGAAAAAACAATGGAAGCTACGAGCATGGAGTGGGATTGATTGTAAGTAGGGATACTGCCAGTTACGTCACCAATTTTGTCCCTGTGAACGAAAGAATTATGCTCCTACAATTAGATGCGTCACCAGTAAACACCAAGATCCTCCAGGTATACGCACCTACAAGTGACCACAGTGAAGAAGAAGTGGAAGAGTTTTATTCGCAGATTAAAAACATTATAAAGAAACTACCTAAACAAGAACTCCTCATCTTGATGGGCGATTTCAATGCTAAAGTAGGCAAAGGAAAAGAAGAGAAACACATTGGATCTTACGGGCTTGGAGTTAGAAATGAAAGAGGTGAAAAACTCGCGTATTCGCATCTGAAATTAACTTGGTAATAATAAACACTTTCTATAAGTTACCAGACAGAAGACTGTACACCTGGACGTCTCCCAGAGATGACAGAGAAGATCATATCATTCGAAACCAGATAGATTATAATTTGGTAAATCAAAGATACAGAAACACTTTCAAAAGCGTGAAAACTTGCCCGGGTGCTGACATTCAGTCAGACCATAATCCACTTGTGGGAGAATATAGGACGAAATTCAAGGTCATACAAAAATCAAAACAACCAAAATATCATCTCAGAAAACTTAAGAATAACACGATAAGAAACCAAGTAAGGGAAGAAATTACAAATGCAAACAGGTTGATGAGGGAATTGATAACACGGAAGAACAAATAAGATCATTTATCGAAACAACAAAGAATATCAAGGACAAGTATCTGAAAGATGCAAAACATAAATCATGGATGACAAGAAATTTTGTTACTCATGGATTAACGGAGGAAGCAAAAGAACAATTCCACATCATACAAAAGCATACAGAAATCCATATAAAGAAAAATTCGTGAGGCCAAACAAAAAGAATTGGATGACAAATGCCGAGAAATCGAAGTCTTGCAAAACAAATTTGATGAGTTCATTGTACATAGGAAAGTGAGAGAACTAACAGGAAAATTTAAAAAGAGTACTGTGGGAAAACTTATAAATGATGAAGGAGAACTGGTTGTAGACAGAGAAGACATAAAGGAAACTTGTAAAAAATACATAACACAGTTATTTTTCGATGAAAGAGGAGACCCACCCCCCACCCCGTCCGGACCCAACATCATGACAGATGAAGTCAGAGCCGCTATTGACACTTTAAGAGAAGGAGATGGGATACATTCAGAATTCTTCAAAGTTCTTGATGACGAATCCATCAAATTCTTGACTGGAATTTTTAATAACATCTACAATACTGGAAACATCCCAAAAGAATGGCTCACCTCAGATTTTATAGTACTACCCAAAAAACAAGGAGCCAAAACATGTGATGACTATAGAACTATTAGCCTCATGAGTCACTTGCTAAAGCTTTTTCTTAAAATTATCCACCGGAGAATCTATAAGTTATGCGAAGAGAGAGTAACAGATACACAATTTGGATTCATGAAGGGTGTGGGTACAAGAGATTCGCTGTTCTGTTTGCAAGTATTATTCCAAAGATGTAGGAATATGAATTGTAATATCTTCGCATGTTTTATCGACTACCGATAGGCGTTCGACAAAATAAAGCATAAAAAGATGATGGAGGTTTTGAAAAACACTGGAATGGATGATAAAGATCTCAGGATTATCAGAAACCTATACTGGAATCAGTCAGCCACTGTTAAGTTGAGTATGGAGGAAAAACAGACGCAGTCAACATTCTTCGAGGCGTTAGACAAGGTTGCATTCTTTCGCCACTCATATTCAACCTCTACTCCGAAGAAATCTTCAGGGAAGCCCTTGAGAATACCAACATAGGAATCCTTTTGAATGGGGAGCGGTTGAACAACATCCGATACGCAGATGATACTGTGATATTTACTGATAGCATTAACAGCTTACAAGAGCTAATGAATAGGATAACAGACATCAGCAATCAATATGGCTTAGAAATCAACAATAGGAAAACTAAATTCATGGTAATTAGTAAAGAAATAGGTGGAAGATACGACATAATGATCAACAATGCACCTATTGAGAGGGTATCACAGTTCGCCTACCTTGGAACCATGATTAATGAGGACTGGAATCATTCGCAGGAGATAAGGCTTAGACTAGAGAAAGCAAGCTGCCTTCAATCAAATGGCTAAACTTTTTAAAAGTCACAGCCTCAACATGGATATTAAGACTTCCCAGATGCTATATTTTCTCAATACTTTATTATGGTATGGAATCATGGACACTAACCGAGGCAACAGAAAGAAGACTTGAGGCCGTCGAAATGTGGCTCTACAGGAGAATATTGAGGATCTCTTGGGTAGACCGAGTCACCAACAAGGCAGTGCTAGAACGAATGAATAAAAGTTTAGAAATAATGAACACCATCAAGAGAAGAAAACTTGAATACCTTGGGCACATTATGAGCAACGAAAGTAAATACTGCCTTTTAAAATCTGTTCTTCAAGGGAAAGTTTATGGTAAGAGGGGACCAGGTAGAAGAAGAATTTCATGGCTTAAAAACTTAAGGACATGGTTCTCAAAAACTACCACCGAATTATTCAGAGCAGCCGTGAATAAAGTTATCATATCCAGGATGATCGCCAATATTCGGAACGAATAAGAACCTAAAGAAGAAGAATTAACTTTTATCAATAATCTAATATGTCCTAATAAGATTTTACTTTACATGATAAGAAGAAGAGTGTGTATCTTCATTATACAGTGAATACAAGAATTAAAGTCTAAATTTATTCAAAATTCAAACACCTTTTTGACCTACTTGAAAAAAGGAGGAGGTACACAATTCCGTTGTATTTCTGCTTCCAAAAGTAACTAAGAATGTTCTATGTCTACAGTTATCGAAAAAAATACTATTAAGCATAACAATAGGTACAACCTGTTTATTTTAAAAAATTACTCCCATATTTGAAGTAAGTGAAATTATCATACAATTTCTATGATGACAAGTCAACATTCAGAAATGCCAGAGTTGAAAAGAAGAGCTTATGAACACAATAGATTTTTTTTGCTCGATTTAAAAATAAATCCACAGAAATACTTAGGTATTTATATTGTAACGTGCAAGGGGAGCAGCCGCCGGTATTGGCCACAAAGTACATCCTCTTAATGCCAGCGCGAGATCTATAGTGTGGTTGGAATATCGAGAGCGGCGCTGACAATATTATATAGTTAAATAACAAAGTGTTAAAAGAAAATCGGAATTCTGCCGAAGTTATATGGGCCTTAAATAAGTAAACTCTTTTTGCTGTCCAAGCTTTCGGAACTATTTATTTCCATTCTCAAGGCTATAAAAATATAAATGAACAAATATTAGTTTGGAGTGATTTCGCAAACTGAATTTGAACTTACTCTGCAAGTGAGGATTATAATTTAAAACGGTACAGACTGTACATGGTTGGAAATTTCCTCATAGTGGTATTAAAAACTAATACAATACACAATTAAAATTACACATTGAAAACAGTAGTTAAGACAATATTTAAGATAGGAGATACAATTACATGGTTCTTGATACTGTCACATTTCTAGAACAACTAATTCTCTGAAAGGGGTTGAAAGAAAAGAAAGGAATGTACAGGAAAATATTTAAACAGTTTTTTTTAATTTTCGAAAACTGGATGGGAGATCAAGATTCCACAGAACATAGAAGTGGTACACCAGGCATATAATGTCTGATTGACAATCTTGCACTTTAGGTGGTCTAATTTAGAGCTCCTCATTGCGCATGTCTTCAAAAAAGGACGTCAATGTTGCCGGATGTTTTGCTGTTAATTGACGAATGATACTTTTAGAAGTAGGTCATTTTTACTGAATCTAATTTACATTTTTAAGGTTACGCGGGAGATTTATCATTTATTTAATTTTGCTAATGCGTTATACACTACCTTGTGAGCTCTGATAAATCTATGCAACTTTAAAGTAAATACTAATTCTCCAGCTTCTTGGTTACCAAGACGATTTGTGGAAAAATATCTTTCCAATCCTGCGGTTGCCCCTATGGCTGTAAGTATTTGCTGGTATAGACTTACGAAATTATTCTTATTAGGCCATTCTGAATCCTGTATCGTTAAGATTTTCCACCATATCAAAGGAGCGATGTTCATGAAGTGGGCACCAAACATACATTTGGGAAATAGCTTTGATTTTGTTGTTAAGGCAATAACAAATGTTCTGGGTTAATATCGTTCAGAAATGCATAAGCTTGTTCTTTCTGCAAATTGCCTAGTCTATCGCCTAAAAATCTGTGGTCTAGCATATTTGACAGATAATATGAAAAGCATCTAACCTATTTAACATATTAAATAAATATCAACCAATAAATATCACGATATAATATCAATGAGATTTATCTGATATATATCGAGTGATATATGTATATCGGCGAACCCTGCTTTATAGTAAACAAAATACAGGTCTCCTTTAAGCAAGTAGCAAATACGTCTTTATTGAATTTGCAAGCTTGAGAAAAAACATTACAAGTCACATTCAAGTTGTGCCTATTTGAGTATTTGAGTGATGCGAACAGACGCAATAAAATTAGTGTTCTATTTCAAAGCTGGCAATTAACTCTACACTACAAAGTATATTATATTGTATATAAGAAAATAAATTAGTAATTTGAGAATATTTTCAATATAAGTTAACCTCTAGTAATAATTGTTACAAGGCAGGGCAAAAGACGGCAGAAGTTCCTCCGTATTTTATAGAATTAATATATAAGCAGATTACATTTTTAATCATTTTAATATCTATTTTTTGTTCTCTATGGTCTATGAATCTTCTTCATAGAAAACAATCAATTCAAATACGTAGTTTGACCTACTGAATGCACATTTATATTCACTTTATATCTTATGACAGCAAAAGATCCGGCAAGTGCAAGATTGTCAACAATCCTAACCTATGTACGATTATTTACGTTAATGGCGCAAAATTTTGAAATCATGTAGGAGTAAACGTAAATCGGTACATGTATTCATAGCCCTCGGATCCTTCGTAATTTCTATCATTTCGTGTATTTTTCTTTTGATTAAATTGGACTCATTGGCTAGAATGTACACACCTTCAAAATTAGGAGTATGCCGTTTCTCATGGGCATGTCTCGCTAAGGTACATTTATTGGTTTGACCATTTCTGTAATCACATTGTGAGAAGTTATTCTGTTTTTTAGTAGCCTCTGTGTGTCACCTATATATACTAGATCACAATCATGACAAGGAATAACATATACAACATTCCGACTTTTCTCCGTAGGTATTCTATCTTTTATATTATATATAGAATAATAGATTCACATTTCTTTTAGCCACATACAGTTGTGAATGACGTCCTTGATGATATTAGTTAGTTTTGGAGTGAGGTCTTTGATCCAAGGAGTGGAAAAATAACATATTTGTCCCTGTTGTCTTTGGCGATTGTCTATGGATGGACTACTGTACAGCAGTTTACGTAACAGTTTATTTGGCTAAGAATTATTCAGTAATATTTGATATAATTTGTCTATGTTTTCCTTTACTAAAGTTGGATGACATATTTGCTTAATCCTATTTTTCATTCCTAGAACTAAATTAACCTTCATTCTTTCATCATGGTAAGAGAGATAATTCAAATAGCGACCGCTATTAGTAGGTTTCTGATAACAATCAAGTATGATGGTTTGATTTCGAGTACGAATACTTCTGTTATCTAAAAAGGAAACAGAATTGTTTTGCTCTTTTTCGATTGTAAATTTGAGGTTGACATCATAAGCATTGAAGGTTTGTAGGACTATATCGTCAGAATTAGCTGGAATAGAACAAATTATATCATCAACGTACCTTTTGATGAAGCGAAATTGAAATAGTAATTTTGGCAAACAATCATCCAATAGATCATCCATTACAAAGGCCGAGATTATGGGTGAAATAGTGAAGCCCATTGGTGTATCAAAAACTTGTAAGTAATTCTCTCCTTGGAAAGTAAACACGGTACTATCGAACTTTAAAGCTAGAAAAAGGAATCTATATCTAGATTGCAGTGGGAATCGATCTCATGCCAATGTTTCCTGATACTGGACTCCGCACGTTCATATGAGATGTTGGTGAACGGAGAATATTGATAAAAGCTAATTAAATATTATACATTTTTTTTATATAATTGAATAACTCAACTTATTTCCCATACGTACATCCTTCTTCCGTTTTCTTTTCAATGACTCTGCTTGTATTGAATCAGTGCGGTTTAGATATGTAATGTATTAATTTTCTTGTTATATTTTAGGATACCACAAGATTTCGTTCATTATCACCTCGGTCGGAACATGTGGATACGTGGTTGAACTACTTTCTGTTTATGACGCAGTAGGTATCGCTAGTGAAGATTAATATGCAGATATCGAATGCCTCATAATTCTGATTCATGAGTATACACTTAGCACGACTATTTCAACAAAAATAAAAACTTGTACCATAATTTGCTGTAGAAAAGGAAAATTTGCAGCTTTTTTTCATGGTCGTCCAAAATTAGCGCAACTATCACCATATCTTCTTTGAAAACAACCGTAAATTTGCCGCGAAAAAAGAAATATTGCAGCGTTTGTTTTTTTGGCAAAATTCATGGGCGTCCAAAATTATTCTGTTGACAGTACCACTAATATTTGCCGTAAATTATTGGTGCACCAAATCGATTGTTATTGTGAAAGATACGGTATTAGTTGCACTCTGACTTTATGTAAAGTTAACGACCCTGAATTCTCCAAAAAATACAAGCAAAAAGCAAAAAGAACAAAGCACCATTTATTCCAATAACTTAATAAAATACATGATAAAATTATATGACTTTTTTCTTTCCCACCTTTCCCTTTTTTCTTTTTCCCCTTTTTTCTTTTTTTTTTCGTTAATTACCCACATTTATATTTATCTGATATTTCCGGATTTACAAAGGTAGAACCTGTTCGGCGATTTCCTTTTCTAAAAAATAGAAAAAGAACCAAAAAAAATGTTAGAATAATGTGGAAAACTAGTTGAACTTATACTTCTTACGAACAGTGAAATCACAAAAAAGTTTTAATAAAAAATACAAAATAATATAAAAAATGAGAATTATAAATCGAGATCGGATGGAGTAAGCCCCCCGAGAAACTATCGAGTTGGTACTAATCTAACAAACTACTAATTTCACCAATGTTTTGTGGGATCCATTCTATCAACTTTCGTTTGAATTCTAAATAATAAGAAGGAATTATTATAAGTTCTATTGGTAAAATGTTAAAAAAATTACAAGATAAGTAATTAAGAGATTGTTTAATTACATATTTATTTATTAATTCCTACTTCATAGGCTGTTTTTGCAGCGATGTCCCCGTTCGAATAGAAAACGTAGCATTGGTGTACATTATAAGCAAAAATCACAATCATAAGCACATGACAATAAGCAGGTGTAATTTAAAAAAAAAACAAAATATTCTCTATTTTGCATTAAAGCTTTATCACTACTGCACTTGATTTAAATCATACTACACTTATATTCGAATACTTGCTGTTCCAAAATTCAAAACACAGCCTGGCCAGGGTTAAAATGGCCGTCGAAAATTGTCAGGAATATGGACTCGATATAGGAATATGACATTGACTAATTTAAGCCTGGCCTGTATTTAGGAACACACTGATCGAATCACATATTTATCTAACACGTCCAATTACATACTCAAGGAATTTTACTGACGTTTGGTATATTAGTTGACATAACGAATCAATATACCTGCCTTTATCGTGAAGATTAGAGCTTAGAGGTTTAGGGAGGTAACTGTTCCCCCAAGCGAGAAAGAAAATAAGCGACAGGCAGCTCAGAGATTTCGAGCTAATTCTGAACCAAATAGCTTGCAAGATAAGAGGAAAGCGGCAAGTCTAGTTACAGCTGGACAGAACGAAAAAAGAAAGAAAGAGGAAGAACTTTCTATAGTGAGTTCGAAATAGACGAATGTGCGAAAAAGGAAGAAGAACAAGTAGCCTATAAAAAAACAACTAACCAAATCCCAGTGAAGACCCGCCCGAAGGCAATCATTATTAAACCTTCACCTTCGGCGGGAACATCAAAAGCTGAGGTAAAACATACGCACCAGTATTCGATCCACGATTACTATCAACCGTAGAAATTAGAGAACACGACGAGCTTGCCACAAAAGAAGCAGTCACAACTGCTGTCAACACCGCATTAGTGAAGACCGTTGAATCAAAGGTTTTTGTTTTGTGTTTTTGCATACTCATGAAGCTAGTCATTCTTACGATTCCTGTAGCGAGAGGTGTTGCTGTAAAAGGCCACTTGTGGATCGAATAGGTCAGCTGTCATATTCAACTCAAACTGTTGGTCCTGAGGTGCTACAAATGCTTGGGATTCGGCCACGTAGCTGAAAAGTGCAAAGGGCCGGACCGCAGCGAAGCTTGATACGCAAGAGTAGCAGCAGTTCCTGAAGACTCTAATCATATTTCGACGTCTAGCCCCAGTCGGGTCTATAGGGCGGCACTGCAGAAGCTTAAATCCCAAACAAAATAACAAGCGTTATTCAACTTAACATGACATTCTTCTGGAGAGCCAACGAAATAAAAACAGGACGTCACCCTTCTGGATCTCAGACGACTCTGGAATTGCTTCTACCTGAGTTTTAAACCCGAATAATGTTCCTGTTTTAAGCAAAGGAGCAGGAAATTGTTTCGTTTGTATAAAAAGTAAAAGGATATAACTTATGCTACTGCTATTTGACCCCAAACTAACATATAGCAGACTACCGCCAGACGACTCCCTAGAGGATGAAATCCATAATAGTATTGATGTATTATGGTAATTTCCGTGCCAAAGCGATCGACAGGGGTATGGCTCGCAAAACCACAAGAGGCCAGTATCTGACAGCCAGAGCCAGCCTCCAAATGTGGAAAAATGTGTCCATCTTCCACCTCCCCGAATACGGAGAGACAATCCTGGATATTTCACTTGCATCTGAAAATCTCCTTAACCTTAAAGTCAACCCGCTAAAGCCGCTATGGTGTCGACCCATAGTCCCCCTTCTTCTTAGCGACGATGGAACCGTAATCGTATCAATCATATCATCCCTAAGAGATTAATAGGTAAGTGTTTCAAATATTTTTTAAAGAAATGAATCAGGCTATCAACATGAATAATTTCAAAATAAAATTGTTGTATCATTACTACTGAATAATTCAATGATATATTTTTTCAAATACTTACACCCTTCCTTTTTCTAGCACGCTAGTGAATTAGAAATATAACTATTATAACAGTTAATTTAAACAAAGTTAAAGTATGAAAACTTTCCTATTACCAATACAATCTAAAATAATAAATGTTTCATATTATATTCTTCCTTGTTCATTTGCTATTTGATTGGTTGTTAACTTTATAATCCAGGTATCCAGATTATTAACTATTGATTTGTGGTTTCGACATTTCTCCATAAAAATCTAATGGTGACAAATCAGGAGATTTCGCTGGTCACTCTGTTTTTGTGCCTCTTCTTCCTGAAAAACGTCATTTAAATAATCTCGTAATTGACGTTTCAGTTCTATTTATTACATTTTAAAATAAGTAATTAAAGAGTAAGTGCCTAAATGTTTTTTTTACCTAAAAATATATCGGGTGTGCTATTTAAAAAAATCTACTATCAAGAAATTCTGCAGTCATGGTGCACCAGTTATATTTTGATTTCTAACAACTTTTATCTCAAACTTTTTCTTTTCAACATATCTGGAATATAAATACCTACATATTTTCAGTTACATTACTTATTGTACACGCTGTATATTCTTAGATATATGTGTTTACATACAATTGTAAATGTTCAAATAAACGTTTAGCTATATTTAGATTGAAAACCGTTCTATAATATCTCATTCTATAAAGTTATCCAATCAAGTACGGAATAGCAACCAATGTTTGAGAACTTTTTCTTTTGTTGCAAGCACAAATCTGCAGCCTTATTGATGGCTTCATTGAATTTGGTTGGTTCTAATTGATATTGGTAAATATTTAGAAAAATTTTTTTAGTGTATTGGAATTTTAGGTATCATGCATTATGGAATTAAACTGAATTATAGATATAAAAAAACGGATGAAGATTTTCTGATATTTTCGATATTTCATTTAATTTCCAGTGGATTCTTGATGGCTGGACTGATATTGGTTAGTATGTTATTGTTATCCGCTCATTGAGAATAATTCGTAGAATCTAATTAGCAAATAAAGTAAGGAATTCCTAATAAAAAAATAATATACCTATATGTAGATTACAACCGATTTGTTAGATTATACCTACATTTGATCAATCCATTTAAAACACTGAGAAATTTTCTAACTTGATTCTATATTATCGCAATCATCTTTAATTAAATATAAATTCAGAATGTAAAGAATGAAATGGAATATTTATTTTGACAATACCGTGACGTAAGAATCATGAAGTCGATCTTGGTACTAAAACTGTCACGTTTAATATTATCGTTGCCATAGTAGCCAACAAACTAACAAACAAGTAAATAAGAAGTAAGGCTTCTTATAAATATGGCTGTACACATCCATTTTCATGCTTAAATAATAAACAGTTTTAAACTATTCTCAAATAGGGTACATACTTCAATATGATTTTTTATAAATTGACGTACGTTGGTCAATTGTTTCCTGCGTCAATCTGACAAATTTTCATTCACTATTTGAAATGTTTATGTTTAAATTATATTACAATAATTACTAAAAGTCTTAATAAGCGCATAAAGAAGTTCTCATGAACCAAGTTATTATTAGAAAAGATTTCATGAAAATTGATTCCCAAAAAGTTTTTTGGATTGTCTGCGATTTCTAAGCATTAAAGGTATATGTAGCTTAGCATTTCTGTAAAATGAGTCACAGCATCGAATATATATTATATTTTTTTAGAAACGCTCTCTTTACAACATTAACACTTGTTCATATGCTTAACCTAAAAGTAGATAGCGATTTAAAATAACAGATAGAAATAAGAAAGTCAAACGAAACCCTGTCAACGGGCATACACATAAAAAAAAGAGATATTCTTTCTGGTGAGGTGACATGCCGCAGAATACTTTCTTCTTTATTCGTTGTTGTACTGTATTTTATCCACATTTACACAATAGTCTTTCTTCAAACTAATCATAATCCTTCTTTGTTACATTTGTTCCATTTGGTAAGGTAAATGCCTCAATTATCGACAGTGTCCTAATTATCGACAGAGTCCCAATCATCGACAGTTTCAAATTATCTTCTATCAAACGATGAACAGAGCTCTCATGGAAATTTTCATTCGGCGAATTTATAATTTTTTGTTTCCTGAACATATTTAAATGTATCACCAATTTTTCCTAAGCATCCCTAAGCAACGGCTGATAATCAATCCAAAATTATTATGTCATTTAAGTTATAGTAATCAGCTCAAAGAATATTGAAAATTTCCTTCAATATCAATCGACATTCGATTATTTGGTTATATTTGATTTTCAGTCACGAACACATTTTAAAAATGTTCAGAAAGCTACAATATACCTACTGAAGGAGACATGAAGAATGAATGCTGTGTCCGTCGTTAAAAATGGAATGCCTGTTTTGAGAGATTTCAAATAATTCAGAGTTCCTAGAACAACGCTTTTGGATAAAGAGAGAAAAATAGGTCCGTACTGAAACAGAAGACAAGTAAGTTACAGTAGAGAAAAGAACAGGACATTATCAAGCAAGAGAATATCTGGAGAAGAAAATATCTCCACCCCTTTCAAGAAAACTTTGTTCTGGCTTTCTTGAGAAAATACACCAACTACTAGAAACAACAGGAAACAAATAGAAAAATTATTTGCTGATGCATCTTGCTGAAGCTGACAGGAATATCAAAGAAGTAAATTAGAGAAAAATGTAGTAGCAGAGAAAAACTAAAAGTAGACAGAAAAACAGAAATGAGAGAGAGATTGAGAAAGGAAGTCAGCCTCCTTCGAAAACTTACTAATACGATATAGGTGACTACTGACTACGTGATAGTTGAATACGATTCTGAATATTTTCCTGGTTTAGTTATAGACATGCACGAACAATCATACTATAAAAGCTAGCAAGGATTAGTGGGAACGGGAAATGGCCCAATGTGGACGATATTAAAGAAATCATATGTATAATTGTAGAGTCAAAACAGTTAACTAAACGTGATCTATATGGAGTAATTGAAATTATTTTACCATTTTATGATTCGTTTTTTTTGTCTGTTAATTGAAAATGAAAGAACAAAGATTAGGGAAATGCACCACATAAAAATTATTCTGTCGATAATTAGGATATTACCTTTTGCTTCTTTATTTTTTTCTTCATAGAAATATTTGAAGTTGGCTGTTTTCCATTGTTATATCCTCCCCTTTACCTTCCCAAATGTCTGCAGAATTCTTCCATTTCGTAAACAGTTTTGTGATTCTAGAAATTTGTTGAATATCTACTATAGGTAAGTATCATGTAAAAAATTGAAAAGACTGGAAACTTCTTCGCTGTACGAAGATGATAGTCAATGCTGTATCTGTATTCTGAACCCCAGAGGAACTGCGTTTGGGTTCAGAAGTCTAATTCCTTAGTCTTTCAAAAAGTTCTATTCAAATTGATATCATTCTCGAACTTACAAATAACTATCAAAAATGGTACAATAACTCTCCTTGTAACATTGGTCTCCATCCAGATTAGTGAGCCACTAGATTCTTGAATTCATTCTATGTATCTTTAACAGCCAGGACGTCAACCGTGCGTTTACAGGTTTTCTTTGGGCTACCCGGTTTTTGTTTACCCCGTGGGTTCCAAACCAAAACCGACTTTTCCATGGGTCCTTGGTCAGTTCTTTCTTAATGACTTTCAACGACCCACATCCGTAGAAAATGAATGAATGAATGAATGAGTATACGTTGAAATATTCTTGTTCTTCCACACAAGATATAGCTGAATGAATAAACCAGTTGCATTATTCTGAATTATATTCTATACATGCTCCTTCTCATCGCTGTTCTTTGTCACTATGCTTTCCTGGTAAACAAAGGAGCGGACTCCTCCACTTCGATGTCATCTATGACAAACCCCTTGGCTTACATTGAATCACATTTTTTTCAGTATCCGCAGATACTCATCCATGTCTCTGCAGCAGTTTCCATTGACGATTGGATCATCTACTTACAAATACAGAATTATGTTGCCTCACGCGCCATCTCTCCCACATATACCCTTTATCAAAAACAGTTTTATTTTAATTTAAGTCAAATGAGGGCGACTGTAATAAATAACAAGGTTACAGGGTGTAGTTTTTACTACCAACATCGATATTTACGCACCAAAGAGCCTACATGTTTTAAGGGACTCTGGAAATGAGAGGCAAAACCTTTTTTGAATAATTACTTTTAAAGTATGTTATTATTTTTAATATAAAAACATATCTGTTGGCAGTACAGGCAATGGAGAATAATATCAGCTGATGTTATAATGATTTTCTAAATCCATGTCGTGCTATGAATAAATTTTGGATGGTTATACTAACTGAACAAAATAAAAGAGCTATCTTGAGGATTGTTAGTGAATAATACACAATAATATACAAATAACCTTAGTTTGTGAAAAACAATAATATAAATATGTATAACGGATACCAAATAGTTTTTGAGATAACCGGGATATACCTAACCTAACCTAACCTAACCTAACCTAACCTAACCGGGATATTGACTATACCTATCCCTTAAAAATTATATGAATCAAACTAAAACCCAAATTAATCATGTAGGTTTATTTTATTTGATTTTTTTTAGGAAAAACCAGTACTAATTGTGACGTACGTAATGATGCATATCGCAACTTTGGCTGCCCTAATTACACATGCTCTAATTTTTGTTTCATTTGGTAATTTTGTCTATCCCGCCGTCGTTGTTCTTTGTAAGTACCTCATACTTTCTATAATGTACCTACCTTTACAAAAATACTGTTATCAAGTATTTCATAATTCATTGAGTACATAAAATAAAGAAAAGAAAATATTTACCTACATCGATTTTTTATTAGAAAGATCAGATTATTCAAAATGAGGAAATAAATAATCTTAAGACTTAGACCATAGATTTTCTTGGAAAGCTACTATGACTACCATGTCATAGTCGACCACCAGAGAGAACACAGTATGTTCTCTCTGGTCAGCACCATAGAGAATGGAGATATTATCATCTTGTTAGTCTGGCTCAAGGCGGTGCTGTTCTATTATATTTTCAATATCAACAAAATATAACTTACAACGGCATTGGGGTATACCTAATATTGTTTAAACCGTACTTAAGTACCTGATATTTCAATTAATGCATCAATTCCGTCTTAATACATAACATTGTATCGCGTGAACTTATTATTTTTTGTTTTAGTAAAATGTAAAATTCCAGCTAACTTTGACTTTGCTTAAAATTATCTTTTTTCAGGTTTTCTTTTATATTGTATCTATTGTACATATCTCTACTCAATGCAGATGAGATTGAAAAATCGCTCAAGACTGGGTATAGTGTATTATATAGAAACTGTTTATTTTTACAATAACAATTCATTATAATATTGAAGATAATCCTCCAAAAAAAATTCAAAATTTTACCTATTTCAATAAATATATGTATAAGAAAGTAAGAAAAGTGTTTTTTTTCTCAATTATAAATTAAAACTTTTATATAGTCTTGTCTTATACAAAACAACTTAATTCATGAGTTCCTACCATATCATTTATTTACCATATGAAGAAAGCATCACACCTAATTACGAAAAATAACATATTTACCATATTTCCGTCTTTTTTAATGCTGATATTTAATGTCTGTTTGATAAATAGTAATACCTTCTCACTTCTTCCTAAATTTTTTATTTAAATATTTATCACAATAAATCTATTAGCACCAAATTTAAGTATGCATTTGTTGTACCTATCAGTTTATTTTCAGACACAATGAAATTTTAAACTTTGTCCATCACATCCATATTGAAAATATTTATTATATCAATTCATGGAATTGATTTCAGGTAGGTTCAATTAATTACCAAAGTAAAAAAATAAAGTAATTACTTTTCCTAGGCAAAATTGAATATGAAGATATACAATTTCCATAAACCTAAATAATGCACTAAATGAAAAATGAAAAACTTCAAGCATAAATTGTCGTAAATCTTACCTAATTCCGAATAAGAAAACAATATTCGATAACCCTTCGTTTCCTTATATCCACAAACATATAAATAAAAATTGTTTTTAATTATTGTCGAATGAGTAACTAAAAACAACAAATTTTAAAGCAGGAACCTAGAGAGATCAACAATAAATGAAACACAGTAATTATTCCTCAGTAAAATCTCTGTATATATTTTCAAAAATTCTCTGAAGCATTATAGAAAACATTCAGCCTAAGAACTAAAATATATCTAAATATTCTCATAATTAAGTCCCTATATTACATATAATCACGTAATAACGAGATCTCAAATTGACTTGTATAATATTGTATAAATGAATAAATAAAGCGAGATTCAAAATATCTATCTTTATCATTTTATCGAAATATTCATTATTAGTAATTTAACTATTCGAGGCACGAAACATTTAATTTGTAGAATATATAATATTGTATCGATTCATTTTCAATAATTTTGCGATTTTTTATGTTGGGAGTCCCTTCCATTACATCAAAATCCCCAGACACGTATAGTTACTGTAATAAATCATAAAATCTTCATTTTGGATAATTACTGAATTAATATTTGGTAAAATTTTAGGTCTCGAAACTTTTTATTCGTTGTCCAATTTTCATGACTGTTTTAGCAAATTAATGGTACCTACATAAAATTATTTTATCTTGACTTACATGCTATCATCTCAGATATTATACAGGCGAAAATAAACGGTTCTATTATAACCCTATTTTGAAACAACCTATTGTCACCAATTTTTGTGAAGAACCATCCCCTTCCTACATTTTGTTTTCTTAGTTCATATATCTCTAACATGTTATTTTTCTCTGGGGTGGCTTTTCTAAGATGCCTTTCGTAACTATGCATCAAATAAAAATAACATTTCTTAAAGTAACAAGTGACAAGTTCTTTTCGCTCAAAAAAATGAATCAATCAACCAAAGCAAGCCAAAAAAATAATGAAAAGAAATGCTCCTTAACAAATTTTGAAAACTATTGCTTACAAAATTATTCCATAGACTTTTACCAAATATTAACTTTTAAAGTTTTTTGCTGGGTGTAGCATGGCTCACCACTTCAATATCGTATATTGTTCATCTGTTAATTTTATTAAGTAAGTAACTGTGTCGGTATTGAAAAGAAATCGATTATATCATCTTGCATAATAAAAATGTGTTAACGTCCACAACTAATATTTCTGAATCCATTCACCCTTACGAAACCCCTTTGAAATGCATCTTTATCGCTGGCAGAATTTATGTGGTAAGTCAAAAGTTTCTCAGCAGCCAATGGATGCCAAACACCAAAAGTACAAGCCGGGTTATCTTCGGGATCATAGTAATGACATCGTTTGGTAACTCTTGTTGAGGGGACGTATTCGAACATATCCACAAAGTTGCAGAAAGGTAGAAGCAATCTTAAGCCTACGATCATTTATGATATAAGATTTGATATTTATCAGACGTAATTTTTAATTGACAACTCACCTAAGAATCCAGAAGAGGGAGGATTCTTCCTCAACATACTGGGTGCATTACTTTGAAGAAAATCCCAAATATCCCATAAGCTTCTCGGGTGCAGTATGAACAACCTTGATTTGGGATCTTTACGCCTGAATTCCATAAAGTTTGGGATCAAATTAAACTCGGGCTTTTGGAGCCATTCATGTACAGTTGAAGTATAATTACTGGGATCCCAAGCAACCAGAGTAATATTTTTATATATTTCCGACTCTAAGAATTTGAACTGACTCTTGGTAACGACTTGTGAATTGAGCACTCTGATTGTAGTTTTGGCACCGACATCTTGTTCGAAGCCTTTTGTTGGGGCGTGATTAAAACGTAGAACAAGATCGTGGGAATCTGTGGAAATTATTTAAGTATTTCAAAATGATACTCTCCAGTCGATCGCATAGGAAAAAGTGATAGTGAAAGTTTTCCTCCTGAATTTGTCAAAAGTCAATTGTGAAATCATTAGCGTATAGAGAATATTTTTTTGAGCTTAAGTTTTTTTAGATATAAAATGCTGAAAACGGTCATGTAGAAAGGATTTAGGAGCAAGAAAAATTTGAAACTAAATCTTAGTTTCCATTTAAAAGTTTGTTTTGTTTTATTGTACACTTAAGCTTGGATTGATCATAATATACCTTATTTAGACATAAAATGATGGTAAAAGTCATTTTGGAAGGAATTAGGAGCTAAAAATTAGAGAAAAAATAATATGAAAAATAAATCTAATTTTCTAATTTAAAGTTTTTTTTGCTCTTTTATGTGTGGATTGATCATAGTATACCTTATTTGAATATAAAAAGCCAAGAACAGTCATTTGAAGATTTAGCAGGAAAAAATCAAGACATATTTCTATGACATAGAATTTGTTTTCAAATTTTGTTTTTTGTTTTTTTTTGTTCTTATATGTGTTGATTTATCATATTATACGTTATTTTTTTTATTTTTTATTCAAAGTTTCAAAGATTATATTATATCTCATTTGAATTAAAAAATCTGCAAAGAGCCGTTTGAGAAGGATTTGGCATGAAGAAACTATGAGATATTACTATGAAAAATAAGTTTTATTTTCCAATTTAAAATTTTTGTTGATTTTTTTGCACATTTATGAGTGAATTGATCATATTATAACTTATTCAGACATAAAATGCTGAAAACAGCCATTTAGGAAGGATTTAGAAGCAAAAAAATGAAAAACTTTAATATGTAATTATGAAAAATAAATCCGTTTCCAATTTGGTTTCAATGAATTTTCTCCTAATGTGAAACGGAGACAAAACAGACCCTTTAACAGCGTACATGATTATAGATCATAACATGAAATAAAGATTTCAAAAAGATGAATTAAATTCAACTCCTAGGTACAGGAAACGTGGTGGAGCCATATTAGTCCTCGATGGATAATATTATGTTCATGGTTCATCTGGAACTATTAATATAAGAAAATACCCACCTATCAGCTTCCCTAGACCAGATCCCTTTAGTGCTCCAGCGCTCGCCACGATGCAACAGCTATTGTATCTTTTATTTTCGAAAAAAACTCTTTTTGGTATATATTCTCTTATCGGATGTACACCCACGTCACTGCGTCGAAGAGTCATTAGTGGCGTAGATTTTAATTCACACAAAATCTCTTTGGGATCTTTTTCCAAATAGTTGCCCCTGAAACCCCTGTATCGCACATTGTACTGATTAATGGTACCAGTTTTAAGAATATTACTCTCGTCGGTAAATACTTTTCTTAATTCTTTTATAATATTATCTTTGAATTCAGACGTTTTTCTATCACAGTTGATTTCGGTGTCATTTATCTTACACTGATACTTTTTGGAGTCTAGATCAAATGTTTTCGGTTGTAGATTGGGAAACCTGTAGAGAAAAATAAAAAAAATATGAGTAGATCAAACCTGCATTAGAAAACACGATATAATAAATGAGGATCCTTCATGACAAGTATAAAAAACTGGTTGAACGTACAATGGGGCCTTAAATACCTTTACATTTACAGTTGCCTTGATTATCAGGTCAATTAAGCTAGCACAACGAAACTGGCACACTTCAGTAAAATTAGAGTACTAAATTCAAGTATATTTAGTGCTTATTTAGTACGCAATAAAATATAACTCTTCAATTTTTGAAATTACGGCAATACTGCTAGCTTAATATTAAATGAGCACACTTAAACTGAATATGATCGAATTTGAGAAAATCTGCTGTAAATAATTTAGTGCTAATTTAATACACTTAAAAAAAAAATTATAACTCTTAATTTTTGAAATTTATAGGCCGGTGTGCTAGCTTAATATTGTCAGCACACTTAAATGAAATATGGAGAAAATCCAAAACTATTCGTTAGGAATAATTTTGTGCTAATTTAGTACACAAGAATAACAATTATAACTCTTATTTTAAAGAAATTATGACCAAGTTTGTTTGTCATTTAGCTATTCTGTTATGTCTTGACAGACACTATATACATCGCCTGTGAAGTGGGAATTCCATAGCCAAGGAGGTATCTTTTCTCATTAGGTTGCGTAAACAACATTTTATTTATGATAGAACATAGAAGAGAATTTGGAAGAAAAAGCAAAATGAAAATATGATTTTTTACTATTTTACTGTTTAAAGAAATAAAAATATTAAAAGTAAAATTTATAGAGATTCATATTGAGAGGCCCTGAGCTTCTAGCTTCTTCTTCTAGATAGACATAATATATCTATGTACTTTAAAGTTGTTAATTGTATAAGATTTGTTATACTTATTTTTTGTTAGTAATAATATAAATTAATATCCTAGCGTGAAGACTTACCCGAATAATGAACTACACACACAATGCACATTCCAGAAAACACGGGAGACATCAAAACTTTAATATATCTCTATTACTACACACAAGTGTTCTTATTACGACTTGTATTGACCCCTATATTTTTAATTCAGAAATTAAAGAAATAAACCTTATAAAATAAAATTAGAAAATTTGAAAGCCAATTGTCCCGATTATTCCTGTCAAAGAAAAATTAAACTTTCTGAGCTGTCAACCGCTATTTGTAAATTTCGATTAACCTAGGATAACCTATTAGATGTTTAGCAGTATCAGTAAATTGAACTATACCTTCCACACTTACTTAGGGGTTATCTTATACGTGTCCTTGAACTATCTCTTTGATGCTACTTATACATTTATTTTAAATGTTATATATTTTCCTATATAATATCAGTTAGTATGACAAATAGAATGTTGTTTACGCAACCTAATGAGAAGAGATACATCCATCTATCTTTCACTAGCTACATCTTCATTCCATGGCTATGGAAATCCCAGGTCACAGGCGATGTACCTATAGTGTCTGTCAAGACAACACAATAGCTGAATGACAAACAAACTTGCTCATAGTTTCTTTAAAATATGAGTTATATTTTTTATTCTTGTGTACTAAATTAGGTCTTAATTATTCCTATCGAAAGTTCTGGATTTTCTCCATATTTCATTCAAGTGTGCTGACTTAATATTCAGTTAGCACATAAATAATATATATATATATATATATATATATATATATATATATATATAATAATAATCTTTATTCAGGTTAACATACAAATCTTGATTAAAAAATAGTATACTAATAGATTGTCTGACTTAATAAAGTCCAACAATCCCCTACCGAGATGCAAATAGCATCTGTGTGTAGACCTGAACTTAATAATGTATTAAAATCTACAAGCTTAACATAATCTAAATATACATATTAATATACAATAAATAAACAAATAATAAAATTAAAATGCAACAAAACTATAAATACAACTACAAATGTAAAGAAAGACACATGATATAGGAAGTATTAAATATTAAAACAGATATATATATATATATATATATATATATATATATATATATATATATATATATGTATATATATATATATATATATATATATAAATTTATAATTTTTTTAAGTGTATTAAATTAGCACTAAATTATTTAATGCAGATTTTCTCAAATTCGATCATATTCAGTTTAAGTGTGCTCACTTAAGATTAAGCTAGCAGTATTGCACGTTATTTCAAAAATTGAAGAGTTATACATTTTATTTTTGCGTACTAAATTAACACTAAATTTACATGAATTTAGTAAACTACTTTAATTGATGTGTGCCACTTTTTTGTACTAGCTTAATGGACCTTAGATTATCTACTATCTACATGCCGCGTGAAAAGACTCATGATATGGTATCTTTACTATAAAATATTTCTTACAAAAAATTGGACCGACGTTATTCGTTGATGCACTGAAAAGTATAAAATAATATTAATTCTATTGGTGCTGTTTACTTTTGAAGTTATGCAGTTGCAGTTAGATTGGCACCAACTTCACAAGTACCATCACCAATAGAATTAATATTATTTTATACTTTTCAGTGCATCAACTAATAACGTCGGTCCAATTTTTTGTAGGAAATATTTATTTCACAATTTTGATTGTACCTAACATCAGTCACGAAAATCGTTGAACGTTCACTAATACCACGTATATTCTTTGCTTGCAGTTGTTATTATTGAGATCTCAAAGCATCGCTGTGGAAATACGCTAATTATTTTATAGTTTATCATTTTAACACCGATTTAACTCGGTAACCGTAACTCTAATGAAATAATTTTCATTATAAATGTTGTTACAAATAATTATGTCTTTCATGTAGTATCGAAAGATTTTCAATTTTCGAAAGAAATCGCCCTCTCCACATAGCAAAAATACATACATTTGAGAATTTAACATGCGTCCCTCTCGAAAACCGTTACTCTTTTAAAAAAAAATTCAATTTTAACGTTTCCTGATACTGTCCTATCTTTAATTATACCAACTCAGATTTTCGATTTTCGAGAAAATTCGCCACTTCCACCACTTCGGGGTGGTTTTTGGAGGGAAGCAGATTTCGGATTTGTGTTCTTATGAATATGGGACCATTTCTCAGGTCTCCTCTTTCAATTGAATCAAAAGTCATCAAAATCGGAGCTAGTTTACTATATAAAAGACGCGCACGAACCAAAAAAAAAAAAATCTGGTGTGTCCACTCATACGACTTTCCTACCGCTCGAAGACAAATTCTTCTGAATGAAAAATTTTACTCTATCATAATACTTTCCTTACCTAGCGACGATAATAGCGGTAGCATGTCAAGACAAATAACAATAGTCATGTAACATTTTTTCGTAAGATGAAACGTTTCGCCCGAATCTGAAGAAACATGTGGAAAATATGGAATTTTATTCAAGCATAACTTTTTTTGCTTGCTTTTTCTCAGAGATGGCGCTATGAGTGGGTGGTAAAGGGCTCTTAGAAGAATACTTTAGGCAAGTTTAATCAAAATCACGTTTTTTGGCTATAGCTCAACACTCGGTGTATACAGGATTCTCATCCAGTGCCACCGGCGAGTGATATTGGTACCAAACAAAATAAAAAAGAAAGCAACAAAATACACCGATCCGTTCCCGAGATAATGCTGTCACAGACAGACAGACAGACGGACAGACAGACAGACCAATAGCTGAAAATATGTTTATTAGACTTAGAAAACTCTAATACGTCAACATTTGCAAAAATCTCGATACCGAAAATTTCACACGATTACAATAAATAAAATAATAATAATAAAAAGTAAAAAATAAAGCAGACAGTCGAATTATTGTATACCTCCTCCGTTCGGGGCTCGTCGGTCAAAAATTGCATGAATTTTGCTCCGAATGGCTTCCATGACCAAAGCAGTCGAGTGACCTGTGGTTCAGGTTCCCTGATATTTCTGTCTGTTAGCAAAATTGAATTGCGTTAAAAATAATTTGAAGATTATACCTTTCAAAAAATTCTCTCGAATGTGCCATGAAAACGTGCATTTTAGACACGAAATACAAACAACATTTTTTGTACAAATGTCAAAAAAACTTGACATTTCTGCATACATCTTCGGAAATTTATGTTGGAAGTAATTGTACAAACTTTACTATCAATTATTATTCCAGTAAATGAAATTGTTTTATGATGAATAATCAATTAATAATTGACTCTGTTAAAAATAAATCCTTCAAAAAGTAATATTTCATATTTATTTTGTGAATTATTTTGGCAGTGAAAAAAAGTATTTTTTTCACAGTGAAAAAAAGACTTTTTTTCACAGTGAAAAAAAGACTTTTTTTCACGGTGAGAATACTCTTTTTCATGGTGAAAAAAGTAAACATTTACGCATCAATAAAGATGCAAAAATGTCAAGTTTTTTGACAGTTGTACAAAAAGTTGATTTTTCTCGAAAACGGTCGGCTTTAGAGCTCACAACCAACAGTAACTTTTTACTTTCCTACGCTGCTATAGAAGCTGTATGAGGAAAGTATTGTAATCGTGTGAAATTTTCTGTATCGAGATGTTTACATATGTTGACGTTTCAGAGTTTTCTAAGTCTAACAAACATATTTTCTGTCTGTCTGTCTGTGACAAAAATACGTCGGGAACGGATCGGTGTACCTATTTTGTTGCTATCTTTTTTATTTTGTTGAATGAACATCCTGTATATAATGGATGCTGAGCTATACCTAAAAAACGTGATTTGCTCAAGACTGTAGTGCCAAAATGGCTCTAAGGATTTTGATTAAACTTCTCCTGAGAGCCTTTTACCTCCCACATACGGCGCCATCTCTGAGAAAAAGCACAAGAAAAAGTTATGCTTTAATAAAATTCCATATTTTCCATATGTTTCTCCAGATTCTGGCTAAACTTTTCATCTTGCGAAAAAATGTTACCTGACCATTGTTGTTAGTTTTGATCGGGAGATTTTTTATTCTTTTGAATTTGACTGCGAGCGGTTGGAGAGTCGTGTGAGTGGACACACCAGATTTTTTGTGTAGAAAATATTGGCGGTTCAAATGGGCGTCTCAGAACCGTACTTTTTCTATTGGCGTAGAAAATTCAATGTCAATTTCAAAATCTTCACCAATTATGACTTACAAAATATTTTTTCTGACCCAAAACTTAGCTTATTATAATTGAAAAATGCTTACAAAAGCTGTTTTCTGTACGATAAAGGGTTCCGGAGATATTCACAAAAAAGGGATTTTTTTTAATTTCAACAATCTGTATCTCGAAAATGGTGCATTTTAGAGGGAAAGTTAATATAAACTTTTTTTTACATTTTTGAACGCGCTATCACATCCTCAAGTCGTGCGCGTATATTATGAAAATAAAATCAGTCATAATTAGTGAAGATTTTGAGTAGTGGGTATTTTTCTCCCCGATTTCTACGCCAATGGAATAAGTACGGTTTTGAGACGCCCATTTGAACCGCCAATGACTTTCCTACCGCTCGTAGGCAAATTCCAGTGAATGAAAAATTATACCCTATTACAATACTTAAATAGCGACGATAATAACGGTAGTAAAGTAAAAATCCTCTGGTCAAATCGTGCTACCACTCATTTTTTTCAGCATGTCAAGACAAACAACAATGGTCATGTAACATTTTTTCGCAAGATGAAACGTTTAGCCAGAAGAAACATGTGGAAAATATGGAATTTTATTCAAGCATAACTTTTTTTGTGCTTTTTCTCAGAGATGGCGCTGTGTGTGGGTGGTAAAGGGCTCTCAGAAAAATACTTTAGGCAAGTTTAATCAAAATCCTTAGAGCCGTTTTTGTGCTAGTCTTGAACAAATCACGTTTTTTGGCTATAGCTCAACACCCAGTGTATACAGGATTCTCATTCAGTGCCACCGGCGAGTGATATTGGTACCAAACAAAATAAAAAAGAAAGCAACAAAATGCACCGATCCGTTTCCGAGATAACGCTGTCACAGACAGACAGACAGACAGACAGACAGACCAATGGTTGAAAATATGTTTATTAGACTTAGAAAACTCTGAAACGTCAATATTTGTAAAAATCTCGATACCGAAAATTTCACATGATTACAATACTTTCCTTATACAGCTACAATAGTAGCGTAGGAGAGTAAAAATGTACTGTTGGTCATAAGCTCTGAAGTCGACCGTTTCCGAGAAAAATCAGCTTTTATGTTGAAAAAACAATGTCATTTTTTTATTTTGTTACTTATTCTAACGTTTACAAAAATTTTGTATAATTAGTAAATAAACATTTTTATTTCAAAAAATTTTCCCTGTTTTTTTCCTGAGCTGAACATGAGAAACGTGAGAAATTGCCAGTAACACTAATAACACTACACTACAGCGCACAATCTTTTTATTCCCGTATATACAAAAATAAGATTTTAAATAAAAAAAAAAACATGCAGACATATAGTCGAATGGTATACCTCCTCAGTTTGGGTTCGCCTGTCGAAAATAAGTATTTTGGACCTAATATATATTTTTAATATTATGTAAAAACCTTAAATTAGCTCTGTTTGAGAAAACTGTGGAGTCATTACAATTCACAAACGCTTGTTGTGTATCTATCTCGAAGTCATCTTGAGTTAGTCCTTGCGTAGACCTTGAAAGTCAAAAATATTATAACGAATTGGCGATATAGTGCACACGCCATTACGAGGGAGCATGTGCGATTCGTGATTTGTCCGAGGGCGGAGCATCTTGACGAGCACGGACGTTGGTGAGGCCCTGGTGGTATGAGTGAGTGTAAGGCACACTGCTATCATTGATCACCGATACACGCCAACGTCAAGATTATATCCCGAAACATCTAGTGAGTTCGCGATGTTGGTGGAATGTTCGGGGCGTTGGAAGATGTTGGTGAAAGCTTTCTAGATATAGGGGGCTTGCCTATATATTGGATAGGATTTGGCGGGAGTCCGTCAGATAGTGCAGTGGATTGAGTCGATACCATGGAGACCGGTAGTGCCGAGAAGACCGGCGGTACGTTGGAGACCGAAGTATGCTGGAGACCGAGAGTACGGAGCAGTCAGTCCGGTATGGTTGGGTCCCTAGTAGGAGGAACCAGCAACATAAATAAATAACGCTCGGTTCGAATACGGTTGTGAATATTCACACTATTTACAATAATAAATATAAGTTGTACGTATTTGTCGATAGAGTATTGTAAGATATATAAATAGTGTATATAAATAGACTGTGATATTTTTAGTGTGTAAATAAATAAACTTGAAAAATAAATAATTTCAAGTCATTTTTATATACCCGTTACATTATATCATATAATATCTTTTGTTCAAGCGATATTTCACCGTTTCCAGCGAACTTTATGGATAATAGTAATTATAATAATAATGAAGATAAATATAGAAATATAAACTTCTAAATTCTGTGCATACCTAGGCCTGCTGTTTTTTACAAATGTGTAGGTAGCGTTTTCTTTAGCAGCTGAGTGTTTTTTCCTTAATTTAACTTCTGGAACACTCGAATTTTTTGTTTCGTTAGGATAATATCCGCGATTGTAATAATATATTTGCTGATCGTAGGTCGAGGTTGTAGCATCTGTTTGTCGATCCAGAGACATCCAATACTGAGACCAGAGAAGGTACATATAACCGCACATTCCAAAGAAAACTAAATTTATGAATACCCATATTGAGACAACCAGCGCACGCATTTTGTTTAAATACCTGAAAATGTATTAAATTTGAAAAATGAGAACATTATCAATGTTCGTGTCCATAGCATAAAACTGCAATCACCACGCCTAAGCAGAAATAGCAGGATAATATAGCCGACACCAAAGAAGATAGATACTACATAGAAGGGTACATCGTATAGTAAATTTGAGGCGAAAACCGAGTGAGCTTCGTTAACCAAGTGACGAGGGCGCTACCATCGAAAATGAGTATTTTGTAGAATAATTCAACATTCGGCTATCAGGCGACTCAGGGCCTGCGCACTCTATTCCGTAAAAGCTTCCAACATTTTGAGCGCCACCCCATCGGCCTGGAAGCCAACTAAAATCATTTTAAGTCATCATAAATTACCCAGATGGCTCCCCTGTTTGTTGATAGATTTTAATTATCAATTTTACCTTGAATGTGTTCGCTTGAGGTTTAAAATTTTAAATTGTGTCCTTATTATTATTATATATTTATATATATATATATATAATTTTATAAATAAGTATTGCTTGAGTACTTACAACATCATGCCTGCCCTACGATGCTGTGTTTATGGTTGTTATGAAAGATCTTTTTCTAAACATCGCTTCCCAAATCCTTCCAAGCAAGATGATGATTCACTTTTAAAAAAGTGGATTATTTTATGTGGAAACAGAAGGTTGAAGGAGGAAATGGCACCTGATAAAATTTACAGTAATTGTAGAGTTTGCGCTGCACATTTTAAGCCTGAAGACTTTGGCCCCAATAATGTGCTTAAAAAAGGAGTCTGTCCATCAGTTAACTTGCCAGGTAACTTAACATTTATATCTATTTTTTATCATGTTTGAATTATAATGTGCATGTTATTACTCATTTTCTTCTCTAAGGTGTGTAATTTTTCCTCTCATTAAAAGTTTATTAATTTGACGAGCCGGTGATTGATATTACTGAAGCATATTAAATAGAATAGTAATGTAATTTGATGAAATTAAGATGCTCAACGACCTGCTCATCTGTGATTTATTATCTATTATTCTTTATCTTTGAAAGGGAATTTGAAAATGTTTCATAATATTATCTCTATCAATACTTTTATTGACAAGTTTTCTTTCCTGAACTGCCCTTTTTTCCTGTCATTAATTGTATTTGTTCTTTAGAACCCTTAGAGCCAGTCGACGATATTCTGGATCATCTTATAACTTACACAGAATCTCCTACTAGGGGCTCTTGCTCATTGAAAATAGAAGAGTCCTTAAACACTGATGACTTAAAGTCAACATCACAAGGAGAGTGTCATCTTAGTTCTCTAGCCGGGCCAGAATTATCTTCCGTTACCTTTCATAACTCTGATGATGATAAGTTATCACCACCTAGTACACCTAAAAGTAGAAGTAAGTCTATTTTTTATCACTTTTGCGTATTTGAATTATTATGAATATTTAATCTACTATTTTAGAACGATCTGACTTACTTGCTGAGGTAAATGTCACGAGCATCAAAGAACTCACGCCAAAAGCCAAACGTCTCTATCGTATGGCTATTGACTTCAAAAAAAGAGCAGCCCTATTGACTAGAAGTCGACTCTCATTAAAGAAAAGATTGGATTATGCTTCGAAATTCACAAAAACCGAATTATTTGAGAAATGTGTATCCACTATGGATCGCATACGACAACGGTTTTTCCAAAGTCAAATTTGTAATTCCGATAAAAAACCTAAAGGAAGAAGATATACTCTGGAAGATAAAGTACTTGCATTAGCTTTATATAAGCAGAGTGCTAGCGGATATAGATTTTTGTCAAAATTATTTGCGTTGCCCTCACGGAAGACTGTTATGAAACTACTGAACCGAATTCCAATTCGTCCTGGAATTCACAACGAGGTTCTAGAAGTTCTAAAGGCAGAAGCAAAGAATTTCAAGAATCCTCTAGATAAGTATTGTATCTTAATGTTCGACGAAATAAGCATCCAACCCAGCTTGCAACCTAATTGGCACGAAGGAAATGTTGTTGGTTTTGAAAACTTAGGATCAAAACAATCCGCGCAAATAGCGAATCATGCTCAGGTAAGGGGGTAGTGAGGTCAATGGAAATAATTTATTTTAACTATTTCATAAGAATAATTTTTAATGTTATGTTGTTTTTATTTGTTTTCAGGTATTTATGCTGCGAGGGATTCATCGCAAATGGAAGCAACCCATTTATTATAATTTAGTTAATGGTGGTACAAAAAAGTATGATATAATGAATATCATAAAATGCATAGTTAGAAAATGCCGCGATATTGGCTTGCATGTGGTGGCCACTGTTTGCGACCAAGGGTCTAACAATCAAGCAGCGATTAATAAGCTTGTGGATGATACCAAAGCAAAATATCTTCGACAAGGGCATGATTTTGTTGACTATTACTTTGAAATAGATGACTTGAAAGTAATCCCATTATTTGATGTTCCTCACATTTTCAAGTGCCTTCGAAATAATCTAATAAATTATAACTTATGTTATAAAGAAGAGGGCTCTAATAAAACTGCAAAATGGGAGCATATTTTCAAGGCCTACCAGCTAGATCCTTTCTTAGGCAGTCTAAGATTGATGCCCAAGATTACAGATTCACATGTGAACCCAGAAAAGATACATAAAATGAAGGTCGCCAAATGTACGCAGGTGTTCAGCCATTCGGTTGCTTCTGCAATTAACGTATTTGCATTTTCAGGTACTTACTTTAAGATATTGAACTAATTATTAGTTTTTTAAAATTGTCATTTATTCTTATTATATTTTCTCTCATTCTAGGAACAACTGTGTGCATAGAGGATGAAATAATAAAATTAGACAAGTCGGCTGCGGATACTGCTATTTTGTTGGACTTTCTGGATAAACTTTTTGATAGCCTTAATGGAAACTCCTTCAATACTGTTCCAGGAAAGAATCTACGAATAGCCGTTACGAGAAATTCACCTCATTTGACATTCTGGGATGAGGCACTTAAGAAACTGGATACGGTTTATTTTCAAAGAGTTAATAAAGATGGAAAAGTTGAAAAAGTGTTACCACCTTCACTAAAAAATTTGAAACAAACAATAAAAAATTTTAAAGAATTATGGAGAGTCCTGCAAGGTTTAAATTTTGAATATATGATGCCGCGGACGTTCAATCAGGATCCTCTGGAAAATTTCTTTGGGCAAATAAGGCAAAGAGGACAAAGAAATACAAATCCAACAGCAATGGACTTTGGAAATTATTATAAGAGTTTAATTGTAAGGCAGCTGACCTCATCCCAATCTGTTGGAGCCAACTGTGAGGATGATAATTCAGAAGTTTTTCTAAGCCTCCAGAGACTTGTAGCACAGGTTTGTCTTTTTATAGTTATACAAACATAAGAAATCACATAAATCACCGTATTCAGACAGTACTTCTATAGTATGAAACTTTTATTTGTATTTTACTATTTTAACTGCTTACACCTATAATAAATTCTCATTTTAAATATTTTGAACTTTTTAACAGGGGCTACCAGAATGTGAGAATGACACGACTTCAGAAGGCTTCTGTACTGTTCCGGAAGATGTGCCTTCATCCTTGCAGAACATTGAAATCCAGGCACTGCGATATGTCTCGGGATACCTTATAAAAAAAGTGGGAAACGTGCCTTGCTCTTGCAAAGATCTTCTTGTGAAGAAGGCATGTCAAGGTAGTGAACCCACTGAGATGTTCACATTTGCCAAGCAATATAATAAGAAAAACCTGTCCCTGAATTATGTTACAGCGTCATTCTTGGAGAAAATGAAAAAAGCGGGAAGTATAATTAGATATATATTTAATCGTGATTTATATAAAATGAATTTAGTGGCATTTACTTTTGAAACATTAATAGAGAGAATACAATTAACTGCATGTCAGCATAATAATATTTTACAAAAATCTATTTTCAATTATTTGATCAAAGTCCAAATATTTAATTACACAAAACAAATTAATCGAGTTATAAGAGGTTTAGATGTCAGACCAATTCCTAATAATGCTCCAATAATTTTTCAAAGTGCTAAGAAAATTAGAAACATTTCTAGGCTGAGGATCCACAGAAATTGATGTTTGATAGAGAATTTGAATTTATTTATTAAGCTTGCCTTCTTTGTTTTATGTCCTTCGGTCCTCCAGAATAAATAATAATTGTATAAATTATCAGATTTTCCGTATAATAAAACTAGGAACATTTTGTTAGGTTCTTTTTTGAGTGGATCTTATAAATATGCACGTTTGGTAATGCCACGGTTCAATTTAATTAATATATGAATATTACATCATTATATCTTTTTCAGCAATAATTTATATTTTTCCTAATTAAGGACCTACTTGTTTTTGTTCGTTCTTATTTCTGGCTCTATTCATATTTCATCGAGACATTTTTATATGTTCTTTTTATCGTGGAATAGGCCTATTTGGGGATACCACGTAATAAAAAAAACGCACCTTTGTTACCCGACCTCATGGGTGGTGTGGAACAGGGTAAGACTTAATTTGTTTATATCTTGTTTGTTATGTCCAAATGATGGTATTTCAATACATTTTTTAATTAATATTTTTGTTTCTTTTTGAACTTTTTAAACCAAAACTTCTACCCAAGACATGATTCTCATAAAAATGTACTTGAAGTTCATATTTATTTTTTAATCTGGATTTGTATTGTGTATCAATATTGTAGCAATTATTTTTTTTTTATATATAAATTCAGTAACCTTGTCTCCTTTTGGTGTTTATTAATATCTAAATATATTATAAAATGCTTATCAAAGCGATTTAAGATCTTGTACTTAGTGATTATTAGTGCTTAACCCAATTGTTAACCTGTGATAAATAGTAAAAATATCCTGTATGTGACACTTGAAATGTATACGAAATTTTATTTCATTTTATATAGAATTAGCTATTACTGCTTTTATAGTATTTTAACTTATTTTAGACGTTTTCCTATGCAATTTTACATAATATACATGTATAGTGGTTTGTAGACTTTTATTCAATAAAATTATTTAAAAAATAGAATTTCTTTTTTTTTTCATCTATAGATGAATATGAAATCTAAATTCAAAAATCCCTCCATTTAGATGGCCAAAATACAGGAATCTATGAATTATTTTTCCATCTTGTTACATAGTAGGCTTCCACGATAAGAGATGGCGCGCAAAATGCTGACAGCCACTTTATATTAGAGTTTCCATTCTATCCCGTGTATATATTTTATCTATGCAGGCGACCAGAAACGGCTATAGTTACTTATGTGTTCCTAGCGTCTCTCAACAGCAATGACCAGCCCGCTGCCCGCTAGAACACATAAGTACTTATATCCGTTTCTGGTCGCCTGATAGCCGAATGTTGAATTATTCTACAAAATACTCATTCATTTTCGACGGTAGCGTTCTCGTCACTTGGTTAACGAAGCTCGCTCGGTTTTCGCCTCAAATTTACATATGATGACTTCTATGTTGTATCTATCTTCTTTTCCGACACATATCTGTGAGTATCACGATCATTTACTCAGATCTTGTATCTGGAGCTTTGTACATGGGCCTGTTAACGTGTTGACTCGCCAGGATCGCTGCTATCGAGGGATCAGTGCGACGAATGGCGACGAGTGACAAAGATGCTACGAAGGTTACTCGAACGAATTTACTCAATGACATTTTAAAAACCCTCTATTTTGTTTTCTATGATGTACTGTATTAGTTTGACTGACAAAAAAAGCAAATAGGAAAATAATCTTAGACTCTGGTTGATACATAAACTTTTGCCTATTAATCAAACGGCTTTTTGTGAACCTAGGTACCTACATTTTAACAGAGAATCAAACATAATAAACATTTTTTGGATTTCACTCAAAGTGAATTCTCGGGTAATGAATCATCCTTCTACAATAGAAATAGAACAGGAGCTGAAAATGTTTCCAATAGTACCTTGAATTTAGATGTCGTCTTTCATGTACGGAAAGAAAAGTTTCTTTTCGGTGAAGAGGAGAAGAGGTTTCATTTTATTAAATCCTCTCAAAAATATTACCAGTACATACCTACCTTCCGCGATACACATACACATATATTGAGTTATAAAATCTCCATATATTTAGTTGCTTACGTTGTATAGACCAATTGCAATAATGATTTCAATTCTTCGCATGCGCGACCCATTGGCCATAAAATACCAATATTCAACTTTATGTAGAAGCAGCTTTCTCAGGTAAAAGCGCATAGATGTCATAGTACATAAAGAAATTGATGGAAACTGTCACAGACAGCCAATATCATAGAAATATTTGGGCACAGGCATAGTACATTCTGTTCAAAAGAGTAACATTTCAAATGAAAGTGGCCGTTGTAAACCTCCCGCCGCACATGGGGAGAACAATTTTCGCTTAATGCAATCGGTCTATTGTTAATCACGAGTATTCAAAAGTACATACCTTAATTGTGCATTGCTTTTTGATAAGATAAATAATGTGTTCATTTTTTAATAATTTCACAATCACTTCACCAAAATAAAATAAATTTTCAGAAAAGAACTGCAATAATAAATTATTATTATTATTAAATAGGTAGGTTATGTTTATTGTTTATGTAATCCTAATTTATCATTTTTTAATTTTGATCCCTCGATATTAAATAGGTAGGTTATGTTTATTGTTTATGTAATCCTAATTTCTCATTTTTTTATTTTGATCCATCGATAGCTACGTCACTGGTCTTGGGCTCTTTAGCAAACTCAATTTAATAGCACTAAGTAGACAATTAGATAAAAGACCTGAGTAAATGATCATAGTGAGTATCAATAAAAATAACTTTTAAGTTGAAAATTACGTTTTATAATTTGATTGAGATCATATTATCTTACCCTCATGCCGTATTTGATTACTCTAACCATATAACGAATAGAACTAAAACATTTTCTTGCTATATTTTTGAATTTGAATTTTTCATCCAAGAGACTACCAAAGTTGTATATAGGTAAGACACGATTGTATGGTGGTCCATGAATAAGAATTCCGCTTGAGTTAGAAATCGCAATCAGTGCTATGCTGTAGACACGACGAATAGTTGATTCGAACGGAACCCATGACAAAAAAACAATTTGTCAACTGTCAACAAATGACATATTCTTGCAATAATAATGACATTGACATTTGCTTAAATCAATATGATAAAATGATAATAAACAGGTGTAATACTAGAAAATTGAATATTTTGTTGAATCTTGAAGTTATCTCTTCTTGCATTTACTTATGAAAGAACTTAACTAATTACTCACAATAATGTATGTCCATTTCTGTAATTTCTGGACACTTCACATAGAAATTGACGCGTTTATGAAAGGCGACAGGCACTGGCCTTTAAAATTTATGTTATGAGCGAGCATGCGTGCTTATTGGATCACATATATTCGCTTTTGAAAAAGGTCCAAAAATAAATGGCCAGCCTAGGGGAAGAGTTCCAGAGAAGTTGGTTAACTTCTGTTATTGGAATTTCATTATTTTTTTTTGGTGCCTGGCTTCTTACATGGAATGAGGTAGGTATATATTTTTGCGACTGCTTTCAAATATTGGATATTGGTTCAATATTCTCTTCAGGGTAGAGCAGTGCACCATGATCATTCACTAGATGAAACCTACAGTAATGCTATTACTCTTAACCCTTTTGAGAAAGTAAACCCAGACAATGATGGTAGAGTTGTTTATATCAGTGCAAATCTTGTCATCGATGAACCATTGACTGAGATGGACTACGGGATTTCAATTCAAGCTGTTAAATTAAAGAGGCGAGTCCAAATGTACCAATGGATTGAAGAAAGAACGTGAGCTACTATCCTCTTTTTTTCTTTATATAAAAATTCATTTGAGAGTATACCTACCTACTTTCAGGCCAAGAGACGATGACGATATAGATGGTGCAACAACCTCGATTCGAGATTATTATTACGTTACCGAATGGAGGGACAAACTAGTAGATAGTAGCAATTTCTACGTTCGACACGGGCACGAGAATCCAAGGTGATTTTTTGGTACATGAAACTTGTTTTTGTTCTGGTTACTTAATATCTATTTGGATTTCTTTTTGAATTCTTATAGTGAAATACCTCTTCCAACAATAACGACAATATCTTCCAAAGTGAATATAGGCCACTTAATGATTGGTGAGGATATTAAGCAGAAATTCAGCGATTGGATAGAGGTTTCTAGCGATGAGAGACCTGAAAGCAGAGATGTCAAACTTCACATGGGTATCTATTATCACTGTGATGATATATGGAACCCTGAAGTAGGTGACATTAGAGTTCAGTTCTATTATGCCGGGGCATCTGGAGAACCAGTAAATGAGAAAAAATATAATCATCAGAATTTGGTTGAGCATATGATTATCTTCTAGGTTACTATTATAGCACAACAGAAAGATGGTGTACTTATACCTTACGAAACTTCTAGGGGTCACAAGATAGCATTGTTGCGTTACGGTAATTTGAATATGAATCAAATGATTTCAGCTGAACATTATGATGCCAAAATGGAGACATGGAAGTTGCGTGGCATTGGAATGTTTATCATATATGCCTCATCTATTTGTTTAGCAAAATTACTCCGAATTATGTGTATGTATAATATTATTAGTTGAAGTTTATTTTCGTTCTGAAAAAAATGTTAATTTTCTTCCAGTTTCTCAGGTCCCCATCATAAATAATGTTGTAACAGGAGAAGCAGCATCCTTCAATAACATGATTTTGTCTTTCTCTGTTTCTTTATTGGTTATCGCCACGGCTTGGATTCTTTACCGACCCATCTTAGGTACTGGTCTTCTTTTTGCCGCTGTTAGTCCATTATTCTATTGTACATTTGGTGTATTGAACATTGCTCAGAATGGTCATGTGAACTAAGTCTTGATATTATTAGTATTAATAAAGGATTTTTATATCATTTGTTTCTGACATTCTTTGAACACCTATTCCTATTACAATCGTTGACACTAAGGATAAATTAAATATACAGGCAAAGATTCTTTGATACAGGGTTGTCCATTAAGCGCGCGGTGGTCTCTAGCGATCTTACCGTTGACATAGGAAGAAAATGTTCCATAAAAAAAGTGTTTCTTTTCGAGTGTTCTTTCTGCGGAAAATAATTACAAATATGGCGGACTTCCGGATATACCGGAAGTAGACATCAACTTCCTTATTTTAAATACAACACCATGTATATTTTCACATTTTTGAATTCAGCATCGATTTCAAGGTCCAGTTTGCTAAGCATAGTTGTCTACGGAGTCTCTATTTGAAGTTATTTGGTAATCTTTAGAAAATTTTACGTTTATAGTACTTCACAAAAATTGTAATATCTCGGAAACTAAACTCGATCAAAACATAAGGTTTTTGCTGTTGCAAAGACCGAAAAACGTAGCTATGTTTTAAAGTAGCATTACTATTATTAAAATAACTTTAAATAATTACACTAGAAATTTGAAAAGTTTGAAACATGCTAAAGTATTTTTCTTCAAATGGGATGATATGTTAAGTTCCATATCCATGAATGCGAAATTTAATTCTCTTTCGATTTTATTAACTCATATTTAGGTCTATCTCTATTGGTTTTCAAGCTATTGACGCTTTTTCAATTATTCTACAATGGTACGGAGAAAATGGAAAAATACTAGGCGGCATGGCTCACAGTTACGTCAAAGGAGTTGTCAAATTTAATAAAAGTTATTGCTTGCTGTAAGGGCTCATAATCAATAGGGAACATACCACCCAAGAACCGTCATAGCAGTACATCCGAAATCAGTCGCGATTTGAGCATTGGACAAACGTGTGTAAAAAGGATCTTAGCGAAGGATATTTATCATGTGCAGCTAAATCAAGCACTTTTGAAAATAGAACCAATTTCTTTAATTGGAGTCTTGCTCGTCTACAAGAGAATGCATTGTTTTTTAATGCCGTATTATTCAATGACGAAGACGAAGCTACGTTTCCTAATAACGGCAGCGTAAACCGGCATAATTTAATTTCTGCGCGGACGCTAATCCGAATTTTGTGACGACGATCGACAACCAGCATAGATGGAGAGTTAACGTTTGGGGTGGCATAATTGGACACCACATAATAGGGCCCCATTTTTTTGGTGAACACCTTACAGGAAATTTTTGAATGAGAATCTAGATGATCTTTTGGAAAATCTACCACTGGATTTGTTGAGAAGAATTTGGTTTCAGTTGGATGGAGCGCCTGCACATTTTAGTGCCAGAGTCCGAAACACTCTGGATGAAAGATTTCCAGGACGCTGGATTGGAAGACGTGGACCCGTTGCCTGGCCACCAACCCCAACAACAGCAGCAAACATGCGGGAAAGAATACGAGCGGCATTCAATTCTGTTACACCCATAATTTTACATAATGTAGATAGATCATTAACTGATAGATTTAATATGTGTATACAGCAAAATGAGGTAATTTGAATACTTAATGAAATAAATCTGTACCAATAAAATATCTGCCATATGTTGCTTTCCTCTAGATTTCCCCCAACTAACCCATGTAGCCTACGATTTTTTCATGTTCTCCGCGCCATTGTAGAATAATTAAAAAATCGCTAATTGCTTGAAAACTAACAAAGGTAGGCGTAAATATGCCTTACTAAAATCAAAACGGAATTTAATTTTGCATTCATGGATATGAAATTTAACATCCCACCCCATTTGAAAAAAATGATTTTTGATGATGATGTTTCAAACTTCTCAAATTTGAAAACTGCTAGCGTAATGATTTAAAGTTCTCTTGAAGTAATGCTACCTTTAAAACATAAGTACTTTCGACGTAATACACTCGGGATGCGAGGAGACAATTTTTTTAACATTCTCCAAGGATATAAACCATATCAATGAGTTCTTGGATGGTATGTTTCATATTGATTAGGAGCCCTTAGAGCACGCAATAAATTTTATTAAATTTGACAACTCCTTTGACTCAACTGTGAGCCATGCCGCCTAGTATTTTTCCATTTTCTCCGTACCGTTGTAGAATAGAATAATTGAAAAAGCGTTAATAGCTTGAAAACCAACAGAGATAGACCTAAATATGAGTTAATAAAATCGAAAGAGAATTAAATTTCGCATTCATGGATATGGAACTTAATATATCATCCCATTTGAAAAAAATTACTTTTGCATCTTTCAAACTTTTCAAATTTTAGAATTTCTAGTGTAATTATCTTTTAAAGTAATGCTACTTTAAAACATAACTACGTTTTTCGGTCTTTGCAACAGCAAAAACCTCATGTTTCGATCGGGTGTAGTTTCCGAGATATTACAACTTTTGAGAAGTAGGTACTACAAACGTCAAATTTTCTAAAGATTACCAAATAACTTCAAATGGAGACTCCGTAGACAACAACTATGCTTAACAAACTGGACCTTAAAATCGATGCTGAATTCAAAAATGTGAAAATATACATGGTATTCTATTTAAAATAAGTCCATGTCTACTTCCGGTATATCCGGAAGTCCGCCATATTTTAAATTATTTTCTGCAGAAAGATCGCTTGAAAAGAAACACTTTTTATATGGAACATTTTCTTCCTATTTCAACCGTAACATCGCTAGAGACCACCGCGCGCTTAATGGACAACCCCTGTAAAGGTATTTCTGTTTAGATAGTTCCACTAAACTGAAGTTACGGATAATGAGGAAATAAGTTTAAGACATATTTTCAGATAGTATTTAGAGGTGGAAAATATCAAAAACAAGCTTTTAAGTACGCGTCGGGCTCGTGTGAATAGGGTTCAATACATAAATGGGTTTTATTTAGGTTTTCCTTTAATTTCTTGTTTAAATTGTAGACCTAATCAGAGATAATTGAGGTATGTTCAAATTTCTATTGTTATTATGTATAAGGAAATTGTATTTGGAGTTAATTCATTTAAATGAGCTGGATGGAATGAGAAGTCGTTTATTTATCGCAGCTCCCAAGCGGGTGAATCGATTTTGTTTGAAAGAAAAGTTTATCGGGAGTGTTCTTAGATATTTTTTTGTCGATTGTTTTTTATTCTAATTATGTTAAAGATTAAATATTTAATCTTTGCTAATGTATCAATTACATATGACCGTAATGCTCACCACATTACGAGTTACCAAAATTGAAATTTTCACTTCAATAGTTTCGGAAAAAAGACTCTGTGACAGACCGGCAGGTAGAAATGAGAGTGATTTTATAAGGACTACATTTTTACTTTCCTTTCCCCCAAGTAGTTTTGTAAAAAACGTATTTTAATTACGTGAGATTTTAGATTTATAATTTCTCCAATCACCTATTCTTTTTAACTGAATAAGAGATTTCCTACTCTGTTCTCTGGTACTACCACTATCATAGACATATTGTTGCGTATGCGGGTTCGCAGATACGTGAGACTAATTTAGAGTTATCAAATCAACTTTATTTACACTCAAAATAATATAAATTACAAATTAACTTTACTATATTCTCTCTAACTTACTCGGACTATTCTGTTTATTCACACTGCCTTTTACATTCTGTCTTCTTGCCGAAAATTCTCCCATATATATACCCGATAAAGGATCCAGAGCATTCGGTATCAAAGACCAGAAGCCGCCACTATACGCTTCTCGAAATTCGTTTGTCGGCAGCTTAACAGAAGATGCCGACACTGCCGTCGCTCTCTTTGTTGACGCCGCTTTTGGTATGTCCAACCACAGCATATATCGCGCGCATACTTCAAACGGATGCCGCTACACTGCTCCCTCCCTTAAAGCTGCTCGCCCCGAACAGCTTCTTCCGTTTGTCTCCAGACCGGTGGATTATCTCCTCGATACGGACTCAGTCTTTCCACGTGCACTACATTTGGCTTGGCTCTTGGCGAAAGTTGGATCCTGTACACCAAGTCATTAATCTTTTTGACAATGCGATATGGTCCTTCCCAAGGTCTTTGCAATTTCGGACTTAATCCTCTCCTTCGCTGTGGCTGGTACAACCAAACTGCATCGCCTTCGTTGAAAGAGTTTAATGACTGCCTTTTGTCAAGTCTCATCTTCATTTTGTCGCTCTTCAACTGAAGCTTTTGTCTGGCAAAATCATGGACCACTCTAAGTCGCTCCTGTAGGTCAGCTACATAATGTGGAAGAGACACTTCTTCATGATCGTCGGCTGATGGTCTGCCAAACATCAGATCTACGGGGAGCTTCATTTCTCTTCCAGACAAGAGCATCGATGGTGTATAGCCAGTAGATTCATGCTGGGAACTTCGGTAGGCCAGAAGAAAGAGAGGTACCAGTTTATCCCAGTTACGTTGGTGCTCATCCACAAAGAGTGAGAGGTATTGATTGATGGTCCTATTGTGCCTCTTCCTCCATCTGACTGTGGATGAAGTGGGGTTGTTCGTGTTTTCCGTATCCCCAGCAACCTCATTAACTGCGTCCATACTTCGGATTCAAAATTTCTACCTTGATCGGTATGTAGCTCCAAGGGTACTACGTGTCTGGAAATCACGTTTTCCAGAAGGGCTTCAGCCACTGTAACTGCTTCCTGATTCGGCATCGGCACTACTTCTGGCCACTTCGAGAAATAGTCCATGGCAACCATGATGTACTTATTTCCAGTATCGGTCGTAGGGAATGGTCCTGCAATGTCCACCGCAATTCTTTCCCAAGGTTCACCTGACAGATACTGCTTCATTTTCCCTCGGGATCGTGTCTTCGGACCCTTCTTAGAAGCACAGAGTTCACATCTTCTGCACCATTCTTCCACATCTCTTCGACAGTTGATCCAATAATACCGCTCTTTCACACGTGCCAATGTTCTATTTACTCCAAAATGGCCTCCACTGCGACTGCCATGCAGTTCACGAAGTACTTCAGCTACCATTGTTCGGGGTACAACGGTTTGATACACAATGCTTCTACCATCTGGACTTTCCCATTTACGAGTGATCAAGTCATCTCGTAAGCATAACGAATCCCACAGAGCCCAGTATCCCTTGACTGTCTGATCAAATCTGGATATTTCTTGCCACTCAGGTCGTCGCTTTTGGTCTAGCCAGCCCCGTACTATCGTCAAATCTTTGTCGGCGATTTGTTCTCTTCTAAAGTTGTCTCTGGTGATTTCGTCGGTATTTTCCGTTTCCTTATTCCAAATCTGCATTTGTTGGAGATGTACAACATCCTTGGCTATTTCTCTTTGTTCCTGCCTCTGACAGAATTTACAAGAACTGCCACAAGGTCTTCGTGACGAACTGTCAGCGTTGGCGTGACTTCTTCCTTTTCGGTGTTTAATTTGAAAGTCGTAACTCTGCAGTTTCTCCAGCCAACGCGCTATCTGTCCCTCCGGATTTTTGAAATTCAGCAGCCAAGGTAGTGCAGAGTGGTCTGTTCTTACTAAGAATTTCCGTCCATAGAGAAAACTGTGGTAATGCTCTATGGATCGTACAACCGCTAGCAGCTCCTTCCGGGTCACACAGTAGTTTCGCTCTGCCTTTCCCAACGTTTTGCTGAAATATCCAATTACAGCTTCTTCGCCATCCTGTATTTGGGAAAGAACAGCTCCTATTCCACTTTGTGAAGCGTCAGTGTCTCACACGAACAATCCTTCGTCCAAGGGATATGCAAGAACAGGAGCAGTAGTCAACCGGTTTTTCAGCTCAAGAAACGACTGTTGACATTCTGGTGACCAGTCAAAGTGGGAGTTCTTTTCGGTTAATTGATGTAGTGGCTTCGCAATTTTCCCAAAATCTTTAACAAATCGGCGGTAGTAACTGCTGAGTCCCAAAAAGCTTCTGACTTCGTGCTTGTTCTTTGGTCTGGGCCAATCTCGCACTGCTTGAACTTTTTCTGGATCGGTCTCAATTCCTTTCGATGATATGACATGTCCGAGAAAGTTGACTTTTTCCTGGAATAGAACGCATTTCTTTGGATTCAGCTGGAGATTAGCACTTCGGATCCTAGCGAATACTTTCTTCAGATTCGATTGATGTTCGTCGAAATCTTTGCCAATCACCATTACATCATCCAAGTACACCAGGCACGTTTCCCAAGTTAGTCCTCGCAGAACTAATTCCATTAACCATTCAAAAGTGGCAGGCGCATTACATAATCCAAACGGCATGACATTGAATTGATATAGGCCGTTTCCAGCTGTAAAGGCCGTTTTCTCTTTATCTTCTTTGTTTAGCTCTACCTGCCAATATCCACTTTTCAGGTCAAGAGTTGAGAACCACCTGGATCCGGCTAAGGTATTTAAGGTATCGTCAATTCGGGGTAATGGGTAGCTGTCCTTCTTCGTAACATCATTTAACCTCCTGTAATCCACACAGAACCTCGTCGAACCATCCTTCTTCGTCACCAGCACAACCGGTGATGACCAAGGACTGCTGGATTTTTCTATCACGCCATTCTTCAGCATTTCTTGAACCATGGTGTTAACTTGCTGTTGTTTTACAAAAGGAAGTCTTCGTGGAGTTTGGCGAATAGGTACAGCATTTCCCGTGTTGATCCGATGTTCGACTAAATTCGTTCGCCCTGTAATTTTTCCTTGCACGAAAACATCAGCTTCTTGCTTTACAAACTCGATGGCCTTTTTCTTTTCCTGTTCGCTAAGATGTTTCCAGGTCTTCTTAAAACTCTCCATTAGCTCTTGGGACAAATGTACATCTTTTGAGACGGGTTCCTCTAGCTCACATCTTGTTACCCGGGAGACTGGCGAACAGGTACCGATTACTTCCCCTTTCTTAAATGTCATTCTGTTTACTGATAGATTGGCTACTCTCACTGGAATAGTGTCGTTGGAATTAACTAAGCACCTAGCCAAAAGAGCCCCGTTCTCTTTGTTCTCGTTTGGTTCAAAAACCATAGTGTTAACTCCTTCCAGTTGTTTTTCTAGGTGCGCCTTCACGATCTTCTCACTATTTTCAGGTATTCGCGTATCTTCGGTGACGATTATTTTAATAGGACAGTTCTTGTTCGAAGATGCTGAGAAAAATATTTCCTCGTTGCCCACTCTCAACATTCTGTTTTTAAAGTCCACTGTGATAAAATTGAAGGTTTCCAAAACATATAAGCCTACTATAAATTCATCCACTATGTCAGCCACGATTGCATTAATCTTTAATTGTGCATTGCCAATTTCTAAAGTGGTGGTGGTCTATCCAAAAACATTTATCAAATCTCCTTTTGCAGTTTCCAGTATTGGCTTGATGTTGTGCTGCACGATAGATTCTTTGGAAACCATGTCGGGGCGTACCACTGACCTTGTTGCCCCCGTGTCGATGGTCAAATCACATTTCTTGCCGTTGATAAAACCTTGGACAACGAGGCTCTCACAGCTCTTCTTGATGGAGCACAAATGTAACTTGGGGGCTTGATAATCAGTGGTCGCCAGCGTTCGCCCCCCTACACTGGCGAGGTGGAGTTTTCCTGAAGTCGGGTATTCTCTCTCTGAACATTTCGTTCTTCAGATCTGGGTCGTCGCCTGCAGTTTCTACTTATATGTCCCTCTCGGTTGCAATTGTAACATTTAATCACTTTTCTATATCCAGACTCCTTGCTTCCTCGAGAGCAAAATTTCTGGAACATCGCCTCCAACTTCTTAAAGAAATCTGCATTGTCTTGTGGTCGTAATTCTTCTTGTCTTCTCGAAAAATCGGAGAATAACTTAGTTAGTTGTTCTTCCATTTTTTCTGTCTGCTTTCGGGTGTTTACCATAGACAAAAGCCTCTTCACTCACTTATCCCTCTTCTAACACCAAATTGTTGCGTATGCGGGTTCGCAGATAAGTGAGACTAATTTAGAGTTATCAAATCAACTTTATTTACACTCAAAATAATATAAATTACAAATTAACTTTACTATATTCTCTCTAACTTACTCGGACTATTCTGTTTATTCACACTGCCTTTTACATTCTGTCTTCTTGCCGAAAATTCTCCCATATATATAGCCGATAAAGGATCCAGAGCATTCGGTATCAAAGACCAGAAGCCGCCACTATACGCTTCTCGAAATTCGTTTGTCGGCAGCTTAACAGAAGATGCCGACACTGCCGTCGCTCTCTTTGTTGACGCCGCTTTTGGTATGTCCAACCACAGCATATATCGCGCGCATACTTCAAATGGATGCCGCTACAATATATATGAGTGTTGTAAGTCATATGTATAGTGAGCAGAGTAGCAGAAACAATACTGAGGTAATACCAGTACCAGATAATACTACCTGTACCTCCAAAACCCAAAAAGAGATTTTAGAATGCGTCAAGATCAACATAAACTTTTAGAAAATTACATTCCTCATTGTCTGTTGATGATTGCTTGTAAAGCATGCTATATTTGAAACTTGACGCTAAAGTTTACATGAAACATGACGCGCTGCAATATATAAAACGGATTTCAGAAAACTTTTAAAATTACCATCAAAAAGTGGGCGAATTTTTTTGTCTATGGACAGATTGCAAATGACCTTCTCGTATATATGTGAAAATCGTTTGGATAGCATAACGCAAATTGTTATACAGGTAAGATCTGTTTTAATTCTCTATTCTCATAAAAGTAGTGTCGTTGGATACGATATTGAATTTGTCTACAAGGGATTCCGAATTAAAAAAACGATCTTAATGTATTTATTGTACCTATTAGTTAACAGGTTCTAAACTAGTGTTGTCGTTCTTGCTCAATTTGCCTTGAAGCTTATACTATTACGGAATACAATTATTTCAATGCCGCGTCTATCTCCATAGCCGCGTCTCTCAATATTGTTATAGAATTATTTAATTTCAGGCATAGATAAACTATTTATATACGGAGATTTCAGGCAACTGTCCTCGAAATAAGTACAGATCGCAAATAAACAATTTGTTCGTAGTTGCTCTGCCTTTTTTGACATGTTTGAAATGATGACCAACAGCATCAAATCAAACCACGTAAGATATATTTCCGAATTCTGCAGATAGGTATTAACTATTCATTACAATAAACAAAAATACTGATATAAAGAAGATTTTTTTAAACAAAATGCCATCAGTTTACTCACCAGTTTGAGGATTTTGAATAAAGTTGTACTGTTATCTTTCTTTGACTTGCTGGAACACTGTTCAATGCAATAAACGTGAGCCATATTTTCAGAATAATATATTAGAATGAATATATATTTTTTCTCAATAAATGAATATAAAGATGAAAACTTATAAACACGGAAACATCAAAAAATAAGATTTGGCATGACATAAATTTGAATTTAAAAATACATCAAATGCACATGACGCATGCGCACTAACGTAGCGTGCATACCCGATTTTAGGCCACGACCTGCCGTCGTTTGCGGAGTCAGCCCGTCAAATGGTTTTGTATAGACACTTGAATCTCCTGTCTATACCCTCCGTACACCTGTCTATACGCACCTCTTCTATATCCTGTTCTATAAGCAGAAGTGGCTGAAATAACGTTCCGTGATAAGTTGTCAATTTGGGATGTTGCGCAGGATTTCACTGAGTGTCTATTGTTGTATTTAAGCTTCCTTCGCCCATACAACATAAGAATGTGCTGCGTGATTTTGCGCAACATACCGAAATGACATACGATAACCCAATGTTTTTTGTGCTACTCCCACTATTCGTGTTACTCGTCCTCCCAAGATTTGTTCATGGGTACTACCCACGGTCATACAGAAAGGTCTTGAAACGAGCGTGAAAAAAGTGGTTCTGTTAGCGTCCAGTCTTTACAGCTTCCAATTTCTGCCGCGTGATTCGCATTTGAAGGGGGATGTTGCTTAAAACATAAAAAAACCAATTCAAAGGATAATGCAAAGTTGTATGATGATTTAAACTGTATACGATAACATATTTCCATCTCGATAGGTGTTTATATTGTACTCGGCGCTCATAAACTCATAACTTTTCAATAAGATTAAGGTATTTTATGTTCTAAGTAACATCCCCTTTTCTCAGTTTCGCGGTGCTATCGTTAACTTTGACATTTGAACAAGACGCTAAGCGACCCACTTGCTGCCTATGTAATTGGACCTTCGATTCCAGACCTGTGATTCTACGACCGTGGTACTACCTAAGATCACAGTATAAAGAACTATAGTTCATTATATTGTGCTAAGATCAGAGACAACCATGGTTGTCTCTGCCTAAGATGTATGTCGTATGTTCTCTGTGTATATTTCAAATTTTCAGCACCGCCTCTCTATCCTTGTCCTAAGACCGTACGCATGAACAAATATAGGGAGGATGAGTAACACGAGTAGTGGGAGTAGCACAAAAAACATTGGGTTATCGTATGTCATTTCGGTAGGTTGCGCAAAATCACGCTGCGCATTCTTAAGTACTATGGGCGAAGGAAGCAATACAACAATAGACACTCAGTGAAATACTGCGCAACATACCAAATTGACAACTTATCTCGGGACGTTATTTCAGCCACTTCTGCTTATAGAACAGGATACAGAGTTAGTCATCCTCCCTTTATATATTCTTGACCGTACCACAGCTTACCATTTATGGTAACAGCTTACCAGCTTATGGTAAGCTGTGACCGTACTATACTGATGAATGCTTGCTTTGCCAGTTGTCTAATATAATATAACATAAAATGCCGTAATCTTATTAAAAGTTGAGTTAATGAGCGCAGAATACTATGATGAGTAATATCAAGACCTATGGAGATGGTATGTTAACGGAGACAGTGTGAATCTTCTTACGCTTCTTACAATTTTACAACATCCTTTGATTTGATATTTTTATGTTTTAAGCAGCATCCCCCTTCGACTGCGAACCATACGGCAGGATATGGAAGCTGAAAAGACTGGACGCTAAGCTAACAACTTTTTTTTACGCTCGTTTCAAGACCTTTCTGTATGACCGTTCATGATATAAAAATAATAGTATGACGAAGCGCATCCACGAGCATCTAGCTTCTCCCACTTTTTTCCAGTGACGTCACGACCATTGAATATAGAGTATTTTTTTTATAGTTTATTTAAGCCAAATCTAAGGCAGGTGACAGAACTGAAGGAGCCCGAATACACGAGCAGCACTCGAACATGTTCAATGTTCAACCTTCTCTTGTCCACGCAGTGGTGGTGACGCTAGTGGTTAAAAATACGCGAACTTTAACAAAGTGAGCTCAAAACGTAGCATATCGTTATATGTGTATCGTGTAACCGTGGTATATATACGTCTCTGTTCTCTGCTTCGACCAGGTATCAGGTTCTCTGCTTCTACTCCTACATAACCTCTAACAACAAATACTGTCAAACTTCCTTTGCAATTTTGCAACGAAAATATATTATTTTTTACTTATTTGAATATGTACAAATATGTTGGTTTAATATTTATCATATGTTCAATAAACGTTCTCCAATCGAAAAAATCTGAATACTGTTCCAAAGATAACAAGAGTGACTGTCAAGAAGCACTTCGAGAGAATAAATATTCGAGAGGTCAGTTGTATGAGAAATATGTTTCATTAACTTAAATTATATATTTTACATTTATTCTAGAAGTGAATTCAAAATATGAGCAATACTTAGCTCTCATCCAAGAAGCGAAAGAAACATATTCTCCCTGTAATGCCACAAAATGTTCCTGCCATTCAAAAGTAATATCTGATGATTTGAAAGTTTTTCAGAAAGGAATTTCCCGCAGATTACTTGAAAATGTTAAATCGAAGTATAAGATCGATGTTTTTTTGGAATTTGTATAACTTTTTTAATTTCAGAGGTACGAGATACCAAATTATCCAGAATCGCTTGTACAGAGAAAAAAAATGCATGTTTCCAGCTAGATGCTCTGGAGTTGAGCACTTCTTAACTGAATTACTACCTAAACTTCCTGATACCGAGTTTATACTGAATACTAGGGACTGGCCTCAAATACATAAAGAATATGGACCTTTTGGTCCAGTTTTCTCCTTCAGTAAAACATCGGACTACCATGATATAATGTATCCTGCCTGGGCTTTCTGGGAAGGAGGTCCAGCTATCAGTTTATATCCCCGAGGTATAGGTAGATGGGATAACCATAGAACAAAATTGGGAACATTAGGAAATGTAACTAAATGGGAAGAGAAGATACCTAAGGTTTTCTTCAGGGGATCGAGAACCAGTTCCGAGAGAGACCCATTGGTGTTATTATCAAGAGCTGATCCTGAGCTAGTTGATGCTCAGTATACAAAAAATCAAGCCTGGAAGTCGGATGCTGTCAGTGTAATATCATTTATCTCTAGATATTGTATTTATAAATTTATTTTAATTTTAGGATACCTTACATGCACCCCCAGCGAAAGAAGTTTCATTTGAAGAGCATTGTAAATACAAATATCTCTTCAATTTTCGTGGTGTTGCAGCCAGTTTTCGTTTGAAACATATTCTTTTGTGTAAATCTCTCGTATTTCACGTAGGCAATCAGTGGGTAGAATTCTTCTATCCAGCTCTAAAACCTTGGATACATTACGTGCCTGTCGATGCTGATGCCTCCGGGAAAGAATTGAGAGAGATCATTGAGTTCATGAAAGCACACGATGATATTGCAGAAGAAATAGCATCGAATGGTTATAATATGATTTGGAATAATTTGAAATTGAAAGATGTTAGTTGCTATTGGAGGAAATTGATTAGAAGATATGCTAAACTTTTGAATTTTGAGCCAGTGCAAGATCCAGATTTTATTGAAATATTCAAGAAATGAAACGTTGATTCGATCGCCTGGTATGAGGAGAATATCTCCTCGGAATTCACCTTCTAATAAGGTAGATTTTGTATAATGTTTTTTGTCTTACACCGAATATGTACATTCCGTTGACTTTTTGAGCATTTTTCTAATGAGATCTTATTCTTTATATTTACATTCCAATAAGGTAAATTTATATTACATTTATGATTACTTATTTTTAATTTTTAAACCGAATCTTTTTATTCCGTTGACTGTTATTGATGATATCGCTAACATGATCTTATTTACTATATCACTTGAGTGCATCGAAATGATTTCAACACATTTTTTTAAATATTTCTCTTTAAAAGATCATTTGAAAACTTCTCAAGTCAAAATGAGATCATTGTCTTGAAAATATGAATACCAGAAAATAAAATGTAGGTATATTCTACCTACATATATAGTGTATATTGTCACTGAATGAAAACACACCATTGATTGATTCAAAATCTGTTTTCTGCAATAATTTGAACTAAATTTGGTCTCTTTTATTCTGTTAGTCTCAAAGTATGTTAATTTTTTGCATAGCTACGTCAAGAAGAACCCCACAATCAATTGTTTTGACCAGAAAAGGATATATTAAGCGAACTGTTGCTCAGCTACTTAATTTAAGTGTGACAGTTGCGAGGGTACGTGGTCTCTATGAGAAGACCTAATCCTTTCATTGGAAACCAGAAACAGACAGTAAATAAAGACTACTGAGCATAAGACCCATCACGTCACAAGGCTTCGATAAATAGAGTTTAAATGCGGTAACAGAACGAGGCTCGATACGGGAATCAGATTCATTATCGTGATGGCTGGTAGTTGATGCATAAACAAAAAATAACGTATTTATTGCAATAAACTATTGAGCTAACACCAATCCATTTTCGGCCCAAAAAAGCAAGAAATCGGCGCAGCTGCTCTCAAGATAATTAGCCTTTATTACACAAGTCTTATCATAGTATTAAGGCGAATCAAAAAAATCAAATTTGTACTTATGTACTTTTTTGGTCTGATAAATAGGTACTTTATAAATGAATATATTCAAATGGTAAAAGTTTATAGTGGGTTGATTTATATGCACTCAAGTGTTTCCTGTGTGATAAAATACTTAAGAAAGTCTAAATGGTGACAATAACTAGTATTAAGATACAAATATATTGACAATAACTAATTGTGAAATAATTGTTATCTATTAGTATTCTAGTTGTTTATATATAAATGTTTGATGTGATAGATATATATATATATATATATATATATATATATATATATATATATATATATATATATATATATATATTTGCCAGGCTGAACTCATAGCGATGAACGCCATTTGAACTGAGCTGGTATCTCTAATTTATATAAATATTTTAATATCTCAAGCAAATATAAGGAATTGAACAGATAAATTAAAAAAATTGTAAATGTTGCTTTTGCTCATATAAACGATAATAAAATATCATAATTTTCACTGTACGAAAATAATCTGCCCATCGGATAAAGGCATTCTGTAAAATTAGGAGTTACGTTAATAGTTTTTGAGTTATAAACGCCGAAAGCAGAATTTTAAGGCGAATTGAAGAGCTAATACTTTGATGACATTTTTCTATAAGCTATTGACTTATTGATATAGTTTGGATCTAGTAAAAAACTAGTGGTTATTTCAGCTGAGAAGTTTTTTTTTGTAGCCGTATTCATAAACAACTCTAAATTATATACTAGTTTAGTTTACGAGTCATTTTTATTATCAAACAGCTATTGCCGAACTTGTTTTGTTTATTATAACGGCTGTATATTTTTTAACCTATATATTTTCCCAGATTCACAAACTAACCATAATTGTAATGAGTTAACGTCTTAAGTAAATGTTTGTTATGGGATCTATGCACACTTCAACGTGTTGATAAACTATGTACGTTGAGGTACACACAGTTTACAAATCACATGTGGTTAAATAGTGAAGTTGTTTTTCCAAGGCTGGTTCGAACCTACCGAATACAACCTAATTTCTGCATAGGTACTTGATCAATTTGAGTAGGATGTTGATGTGTGCATGGAGCCCATTAGAAGATAATTATTGTCATTTATAATATTCATTATACTAATATATACAAATTTAGCTGTTTGCAAAGGTCAAAATGGCGTACGTTTTATGACAAAATAGCTCGGTGCGCAATTGGCAGCGTCTATATGACGATCCAAATTCCTTGTCCATGTCCTTTCGCTAAATGGAAGAGGAGTGTGAATAGCGTTCTTACTGTATTTCAACTCACTTCCTTCTTGGTGCAGTTTCTTATTTCCCTAATCTCCCTAACACGAATGCACAGAGTTTAGATTGATATTATGTATTTTAAAGTCATTGATAATTGGCTAAGTATCTCAGTTCAAAATCTGTTCAATTTTTGGGACATCTGTGTGGGCATCATTTTACGTAAATTTGATTGGTATAATTCCATTTTATATTGCATTTACAATAAATATAAAAATGAATATAAAAAAATATTAACTCACAGGGTATCAAAAACTATCAATTCATTGTTATATCTGAGTTGTTTAATTTTTTAGCCGGCTACGTACTTTTAGTTTACTGTGATATATAATGCATATATATGCATTTCTTCCAAGATACTATTTTCTTTGAATTTTTATATAACTGGCAATTCATTTCCGCTACAGAAAAGCCATGAGAGATATCAGAAGATATGTCTTGAGATCTCTCGGGGCTCACCTGATATATACCGCGTGTTCTTAAATACAAACCATTGGCCTGGCCAGGGTTAAAATGGCCTTGGAAAATTGACAGATATACGGACTCAATATAAGAATATGACATTGACTGATGACATAATTTAGGCCTGGCCAGGTTAATGGTTTGTATTTAGGAACACGCTGATAATATTCAGCACTTCGCTTAAAACTGGCATAATATTTATGCTTATTTTATAAACCTTTTATACCGTACCATGGACTGATAGTCAAACATAGAAGGCTAGAGTGACGTATCAAGTCAATCAGATGTTTCAAAGTTCAAAGGCTTTCACTATCTCATTCCGCTGTACCGTCAGATAGTGCCCTCTGGTACCGTCGTTGTTACGGCCATTGTTGACCTTAGACGTCTCACGTTTCTCTAGCCTTCTATGATTGACCCAAGAAATTGTAAAGACATATGTTCTTAATTTGACCTATTGCATTTACTGGCTAGCATAAAATGACTTTCAGTTCGTGTATTATATGATTCTATGGTTCCATATTCTTATCAGGGTACGGGTACAGTGTGCTCGCTTCTGCTATCATCTTAAACGCCCAGCCAGTTCGTGTATCATATGATCTATGGTTCCATAATCTTATCAGGGTACGAATACAGTGCGCTCACTTCTGCTATCATCTTAAACGCCCAAGTACACGGAAAATAAATAAATAACAGGTGTATGGATAAAAGCTGATAAGACCGTTTACTCTGGCGATCCCAATGGGTATACACACGTTTTTTTTTCGTGTTATGCTGATAGCGGAAGAGGTTGCACTATGTCCGTACCTTTAGGTACGTTTTTTAGTAGGTATCATACTGATTAATATATATTGCTATTGTGAAATCAAAATTACTCAGTAAAATCTGTGTTTTATTATCCTTTATCGAATTTTCACAATAGAATACTATCATAACGACCACAATTCCATTGCAAAAATCCAAATCAAACATTCACAAACTAAAAACGATAGAAACGAAATGTGATGTACATTTTGCAGTATTACTAAATACCTATACTTATATATCTTATTACTACTAAAAGATCATAAGAACATGAATTATAAATAAATAAATATTGCAGTTCAGTTAATATGTCGCCTAATGCGAAAAACTAAAACAATCAAGTTGCTATAGTATACTACGAAGAAGTCAGAATTGTTCAAAGTAAGCCGTCGATGTCAAAGCCACTGTCGCTTGCATAGAGGAATTCGTACATGCTGGTTGCCATTTCGTCGATTTCCCTTTCGGTCTCATCACCTGGCAGCTTGGTTGATTTTCCTGTTCTTCTAAAGTCAAAATCTCCCTCCGGTTCGTCCTCATCGACCATGGGGTACTTCTCTCGCACATCCTTCATAATGCAAGCCTCCAGCTTTTTGTGTTTGTAACATTTGAAGAAGAACATGGGACGGATGAAATCTTTGGAAAGAGGAGCCTTCTCTTTTTGTATTTCCGGTACGCATTGCTATAAATGAAAAAAATATTCGTATTTCTGTTGTAATTTTTGAGTATTTCATGTTAACAGTAAATAATACTGTGGTGGTATTATATCACGATTGAGAGTACTTTAACTATAATTTGAATGTGATTTTAAATCCATAGAAACTAATCTTACCGAAAATTGTTGACAGAAGGATACACCTTCTTGCATATCTTTGCGAAGCCCTTCACTGACAGGTAAGTTGCTTATTCTTTCGCTAATTTTTACGAAGTTAGGTTCGAAATTCTCATCAAGGTAACCCAGTTCTTGGAGAATGCAAGTAACATTTCGGGCACGACCACTCATTTTCGATGTAAGAACTTCCATTTGACCTTTAAAATCCATGTCTCTCTAAAAAAAATCAAGTGCTCATCATTGGAAAGAGATAGGTAAACTTAATTATTTGTGATTAAATTTTATAACTCACCGACATTCTGTTTCCAAAATATTGTTGGCCCATTAAAGGGAAACTGTAAGGGGAAAATGGAACTTGCTGGAAACCGGGATAGAACATTTGTGGTACCGCTGAGAATGGTGAGTTAGCATAGGGGTTATAGAATCCATTAGAGGGTCCTAATCCACCATATGGTCTAAATGAAGGTTGTGGAGCTGCATTCTGAAGGAAATGGAAAATATAATTAGCATATTATTCAAAAGGAGATGTACTGAGAATATTACAGGTCTGAAGGCAAGAATGGCCTGATGCAACTTCTCAGTGTCGAATGGAGTTTGGCCATTGTAGGGAGTGCTTGGTTGTGGAGCAGAATTATGCTGTTCATCTGCTTGAGGACGTTGCTCTTCCTGGGATGCAGGTGCTGGAGTTGGTGGGGGTGACATTTGTGGTTCGAGACTAGCGCATTTAGCACAAGCCAATTTCATCTCTTTGCGTATTTGCTTTACCACATCTTCACCAAAACAACTTTCGTATATCTGTAACGAGATGATAATAAACTTTTTAATTTTGAATTTTTTAATATTATTTATACGTTAGAAGTTAGAGAAAACCTGAAATATATTGAAGAAATCTAGTAAATTAAAAAATATTACCACTAGATTTTCAAAAAGTACCTCTAAACAATTCTAAGAGAACGAGTTCAAGAGGACATAGACCTCTGCTTGGCGATCCCTTCAAGGAACTGTTTATCTTGAAAGGTTGAACAAACAAGATTTATTTCCATCGTCATTTACGATCCATTACACTTCAAATAATTGTTTCGAGTGCGTTCACCGACATTTCCTCCTATGTATGACTAGATTTCAGATGAATATGGCGCTAGTTGTACACCAACGTCACTAAGGAAGTAATGCTCATTAACTGAGATTCGGAGAACGATAATTTTAAGATGCAATAAAATTTCTACTCCACGGGTTATTGTTGTTCCCTTCTAGGAGCTGAAGCTGGTCTGTTTAGATTATAAAGCGACGGATACTAAGAGTTTTAAAATCTACCAATATGCGAATCTGAAGAGGCTTTTCTGGAATAGTATCCATCAAACAATCGAAATTTACGAAATAACTGAGAAGTTACATATTTTCATTTTCACTTTATGAATAATTTTAAGACCAACTTTGTTAGATGAGTAACTGAAAATATGATTTTATCTATTGGTACTAGTAATTTTCATGATATACGAAACCTGTATCAAAAGTGCCAATACCAATAGAATAAATATTAATTATGTTATATTTTTCAGCACCACCTAATCTAATAAAGTCGATCAAAGTTTTTGTAAAAAGTTATTTATTTATTATTTTTGTGAGTTAACAAAGTCACATAAAACTTTCATTAAATATGTAGAGCTTGGTGTCGCCCTCAACTTTGTTCGCGAAAAACAACAATTAAAATATTGAAAAGGGTCCATTTAAATTATCATATAAAATTTTCGATTTTCGAGAAAAAAATCCTTAGGAATGCAGTATAGGAAAATAACTACAATAGTCACTAAATAGAGCTTGAACCTTCTCCAAGATTTTTCATCAATAAGAGTGAAGAAGACTACAACATACATGAACATAATGTCTATTTGTACATGACAAGTTTAAAGTTCCTTCGAGAACACTCAATCTATGCATATCTTTGGAAAGCCCACTATGACTTAATATTTAATTCTTAGGGCCGATTTCATAATGAATCCTTAATGGGAGATTAGTTAATTCTCCAATTTGTTTGTCATATCTCGATAACGGATTAAAATTTTTGTATTTTTCAATAACTTCTACAACGTTAGTTACCATCTCTTTCGTTTTTCTAAAGTAACTTTGAATTATATGTCCATCCAAAAAAATTATGAAATTTTTAATCTAGGATTAAAATTAATAAGAGATTAAATTTGACTTTTGTGATATTACCTTTGAATGAAAGGTTTGCTTTATTATTTTTGATGATAATATTCTTTATCAAATCTTAAACATATACTCTAGCTGTTTGCTAATAACTGTAAACTAAAGTCATTATCAACCACTGGTGTTGTTGAAGAGGATGTTGGTGTTGGTAATAATTGACGGACACCGTAGGGCTCTAAGCGATGAGAAAGGAAAGTTCAACAGAAAGAAAAACACATCCATTCAGCCACGTAGAATTTATAAATACAGACGGTAATGATGATTTTTTCTAATAACGCCAGCGGCTCATTTGAAGCAATAATAACATACCGTTTAGGTAATTTGCCAACGCAATGATCATAATCATCATGATGGAGATGTAAATGTGGAGAGGATCGATCGAGAAGTCTTTGGAAGCGATGGTAGTAATAGCTATACAAAATTAATCTGTTTATAATTGAGAAACTCTTGGTGAAGATGAGAGTGTAACGAATGCAATGTTGAATTGCCAGTAGGTATATAATATCTATAGGTAATGTATAAATAACTGTAAGATGTTGCCATAATTCGGATTCGTTGATTCAAAAAGCTACCATCATTTTTGATGTCCATCTCCATGTCCAGGGTTAGGTAGGTAATTTTTTGGACCCGTTTAGACAATTATTGAAAAATTCTCTTCAAGCGCATCATGTGATCAAATGATTATGGGTCATTCAAATATATATTTGTTTCATTATCCTAAAATAAAGGGCTTAGAAGATATTGAGAAAAATATCCAAACATTTATCTATTCCCATGTTTCATTCCGAAAAGGTACGGAGCGTAAAATTTGGAAAAAAAAGTTTATAGGAAAATCTACTTTCAGATATTTTGAAAATATAGAAAAAAGGGGTTAAAATTATGGAAAAATTGAGACTAGGTTCTAGGCTAATGTAACGAATAACAATTCACTGTTATCAAGTTTCATATGTGTGAGAAAAGATTAAATTTACTATGCTTAAATCGAGCTTTTCGGTGAATTATACATTTTTTAGTTATAGCACTAGGAAAGTGAAAGATTATTAACGCCATATTTTGAAATCTTTGGATATAACTGAAAGTTGAAAAATTTTGACTAACGAAATAGTCAGTAATGTGAAATAATAGTTATTTTACTAAGGAAAAAAGTATTAGATTTTAGCTCAAGGAAACCGAGAGCTAAAATCTAAAATTCTTACTATGTATAACATACTATTTTTTATGTGACGGGAAAAACGGTGATTTGATATTGAACAATACTCATACTTCTCTCTCAAATAAAAAAGAATCATCAAAATAGGAGCACATTTACTATGCAAAAGTCGCGAACAAATATAAAAAAAAACATGCAGACCTAGAGTCGAATTGTATACCTCCTCCGTTTGGGAAGTCGGCCAAAAAATATAACAATATAATAAAGTCAGAAAATTATCGAAGTCAAATTTCAAGTTTTAAACTGGCAGGCTGTTGTACTTGCGAATATCAGACCTGCGTTGCTAAGAAAACTTTTAAAGTAATTAAATATCTGTCAATTTAATTATGTGATTTGATTTAAAAACTACGAACTTAGTGGTTGTTAATTTGTAAACAAGTGAAATTTTTGAAAAAAAATTAAAAATAGTTTTTATTGGGCATTTAAGATTTAAACCGTACCGATGAGTACCTACTATTGCTATCCTTTTCTCGATTTGAACTATACATATGTGTTTGCCAGCAACAGCAATTCCATAACAAAATACTGTTTGTCTACCACAACACAAAATTAAACTTTAAATTAACAATAACGTCTGACAATCGCGATATAACCATAGACGATCTTCCAGAAAGTACCTATATACCAGAGAACGAGACGTATATATACGCTCCATGCTCTTGCGTAATTCCAGTGACGGATCCCATTGTCGTTCCATGTCGACAAAATAATGATCTTGGTTGAATGAGATAATTATAATTACCAATATTGGATCACACTTGGAGCTTAACAGGCGGCGAGATTTCTGCGATCTAAGTACGAATTCGAAATTTCAAGTCTCTAGACCGTATGGGGCCTGAGAAATCGCTGCGGAGTCCATTGATACAAGAACCGAAAGTAATAAAAACTATTTAAACATTTCTGACTGAGTTTTTCCTGGCTTCACCGCAGTTAGTAAAAACGTCGAAAGTAGTGTCACAAAAATTAGTACCAGCGCTAAATCGCTATATTTATGTGTATATATACCCGGGAAAAAAATACTACTAATTTTATTAAAAGTGATACTTTGTCACTTGTCAACAGAGATAAAATTTCAAACTTTTCTCCCATCACAGACAAATACATTTTTTATACAAAAGCAAACAGTCGAATTATATACCTCATCAGTTTGTGAAGTTGGTCAAAAATAGGATTGAGTCTAGTAGTTGGCACTCTGAAAAACACAAAATAATGCTAATTCTGTTGTCGCTCTTACTTTTGAAGCTGGTGCCAAAAGTCGTTTATTCACCTACATTTGCATCAATAAAATTAACATTATTTTGTATTTTTCAGTGAACTAATAAAGTCGGCCCTATTTTTTGTTGTAACCATCTAGGCATCGTAATCGTACACCTACTACCATGGTTCTTTAAAGTGGTATTTTCCAATTTTTTACTAGTCCCTGTTTATACGTTGGGTTGGAGATCTATTAAGCTTTAAAGGCATTCTGTAGATAACTATTTCATTAGATATTGTATTCAAGTGTTCCGAATAAATTTGATATACCTATTGAAAACAGCACAAAACAGTTGTTACCTTAGAAGTGCCATTTAATGTTTTACATTATTTTGTGTTTTAATATTTTTTAATATTGGACTTACCTTCATCATAGCATACTTCTTCAAGAATTTATCTTCACTGCCTGCAAAAGAATACACGCTCACCACCATTGCGAACGCTAGTAGTATCACGAACTTCATGTTTGATACTGGAAATTAAATCAATATTTGAATCAATAAAGGTGGTATTTAATTACTCTAGCTTTTTATACTAGACTGGATGGATTTTCTTTGGTATAGCAGTCAATCCGTCTAGTCATAAATATATATCAAAATTAGGAAAAGATAAAATTCATTGAATGGAAAAATTATAGAGTTTCATTTTAATCATTTATTAGAGGTACTCTGGCTAATAGTAAAATATGATATAATTAAAAATATATGTAGGGTACCTAGTTGTTGAAATTTTGAGGGGGTTTTAGTTTTGCTGCAACTAATTTCTTATTACTGCACATTTATTTATGATCGAAAGTACTTACATATAATCTTATATTTTAGTTAGGTAATAGAGCAAACACTACTTGTTGGATAATGGAGATATTATAGTATTCTATAACCATGGTTGCTATTTCATGACGTCACTACACAGAAATTTGAATAGTGGAGTTATCTCTTGAACCGAAAAAGAAGGAACGATTTGTTTTCTCCTAATTTTTTATACTGACGAACAGCTGTATTTTATTGAGAAACACCAAGTACGAAAATCAACTGACTATTTTTCTAAAGATGTGCCTTAAAAGGCTTGTCATAGGCCTCTTAAATATGAGTTAAATAGGAGTCTTTTTATTTCTTATCACAGCCTTGAGCAAAACATATTTATTGGCTATTGCATTAGCAGCTATGCAATGTGCACGGATCTTGTGTCACAGGTGAGCGGGCTTAGTAAACCATAGGTATACTTAACAAAAAAGTTTGCATCAAAATCGGTGTAGCTACTTTGGTTAGCGGTTGGAAAGTAAAAAGTTATTTATAAATTTGAAATGACATACATAGTTCTTCTTACTGTACCTACATTGTACCGTTCTACTTTCATGACAGGTAATAAAAATAAATACTTGGATATCAAGTGGACATGTCATTCCTCTTCAGATCTATAATAAATGTTCAGAGTAATACGAATATGATTAAACATTTTCTTTTTTATAACATCAATTCGGACACAGTTTCACTCACCCACTTTTAATAATATAAACATGCACAAACTTATGACCAGTTTACTGATAACCCAGTTCCATTCATAAATACGACTTGTTTAGTGTTTTAATATCCGAGGTCGGTATTGTTTATAGAGTGTGCTAAAGTTTCATAATAACAATTTTCATTCATGAAATCTAATTTGGCAACCGCAGAATCTTCTAGAATAATACCTACTAAAAAAATATACAAATTTCCCAGGAAACTTTTTACCTGTCGGTGGTTCTACCGATATTCAACTTTGCTTTATTATAAATATAGAGATGAAATTTTTTATGTGGAGTTTATCCCGGTATTTGAAAATCATAAAAAATCATGAATACACATATCTAGTCGGAAGGTGGATTTAGGGAAATATCAGAATTAACAGCAAATTATCAAAACGAAAGTTGTTGATCTTGATAACATTTTTTATTATTTTCTCGAGAAACTTCTTAAAAAGTTAAAAATCTCTTGAATTTTTCTCAAACTACACCTTGTATTTCTCACAGCCGCTATGTTATATTTTTTGATACTTTTTCGAAAGAGATTGTGAATGATTCATCACTCTTGGTTTGAATCTAGCTAAAACAATAATTGCCAACCTACAAAAATCTTCATTTTTTTCTAACAAAGGTACAAATTGTCGAATTATTATTATTAATTATTTGACACACTTCTGGCACCTATCAAACCAATACTTTTACTGTCGCTTCATTTTTCAATCTTAGTTCGATACTAGTTTAGTTTGTCAAATAGTATTCTGTAAACTTTGGTTCTATATTAATTTATATTTTTTGTGATTTTCATAATTTTGAAATAGTTTGTGCTTTGTATTTGGGAAGTGTTTTGATTTCTCTTTAAGTATATACTAGATTCTTTTGATAACGATTGATTCTTCGACATATTCTACTATTTTTCTGATTGTTTTCGTTGTACCTTTCTGATCGATTTTTTAAAAAAACAATTATCCATCAGATATTCCCTTGATCTCAATCATTTCTTTAACATATTCTTGGTATTTTTTAAATTTTTTTTCCTCTTTCACTTTTGATTGGATTTTGAAGATATCTTCTCTATGCCTCATAGTTTTTGACCGACTTAAAAAAAGGAGGTGGTATAAAATGGTTGTATGTTTGCTTTTTTATGTATGCCTTTTCGCACGTTTTGCATAGTAAACATACTCCAATTTTGATGATTTTTGATTCATTTCAAAGAGGAGAATTGAGAAATGGTCCCATATTTAGAAAAACTCAAATCTGAAATCTGCCTTCCTCCAAAACCACCCCCCAAAGGGATGCAAGGGGTAATTTTTCTCGAAAATCGAAAATCTGAGATGGCAGAATTAAAGATGAGATCATATCCGGAAGCGTTTATATTGAACATTTTTTCAAAAGAGTTACGGTTTTCGAGTTACAAAAATTACAGTCCGAAATTGTGTATTTCCGCTATGTGGAGGCAATTTTTCTCAAAAATTGAAAATATGAGACGGACAAATTAACGAAGAGGTTATATGTAGTTAAGTCTAAAATACTTTATCTGCTCCGCGATGTTTTGCGATCTGTGAATAATAACAAGTGCAAACAAGCTAAGACTGTCTGTATGCACATCGAATGGATGAGTACTATCTTCTTTGGTACTAGTGAACGTTCAACGATTTTCATGACTAATGTTACACTCAAAAGTGTGAAATAAATATTTTTTACAAAAAATTGGACCGACTTTATTAGTTGGAGCACTGAAAAAATACAGAATAATATTAACTAGTGTTCGCCCAGTAGTCTAAATTCGACCGTAATTCTTTATTTTTTAAATTCAAACGTTATTGGATATAATAATTGCATATAATTTTTGTAAATTTTGTTCTATTACGTCAGTTGCAAGCTTGTACAGAAGGGCATTAGCTTGTGCTGTTTGCCTAATTCCTTACACTACATACGAAATTTAAAATGTTAGTAATTAACAGAGTAACAGTTCAAAAAACACAATGACAGCTTGCTATTTATTTTATAATACCTACAATGATTTTAATATTTCGACGCCGGTAGTATTACTTTACCTTTATATGACAAAATGAAGAGAATGCAATCATTTCACAAAAGTGATTTCAGATTCGAAATGTTTTGAATTGCAAAATATAAATGCATTAATCCATCATTAAAAATCTTAAAATTTCTTGAAATGACATTGAGTGCGCATTTAAATCTAAATAATTACATCACTTTTATACACTATTTACAATATTTAATGCGTTTGACCAGGGTTGTCATCCACGAATAAAACAATCTGATAGCCCTGACTCGTTGACTGCACATTGCGATTGGGTTCGTTATGCAACACACAATACACTCCTACTATATTAACCATATTTTCTTTTTTTATTTTATTTTAATTTTGTGCACTACTTTACCATATAAACTTTTACTATGCTAAATCTCATATTCCTCCGTGCACGTTTTATGCCTTAAATATCGTGTACAATTAAGTATTAATACATAGATTATATTGTCGCTGGTACTTTTGGAGTTGGTACCGACACCTAACTACCTACAACAACACAACTTCAAAATTACCAGCAGTAATAGAATCAATATTATTTTCTATTTTCAGTGCATCAACTAATAAAGTCGGTCCAATTTTTTAATAAAAATATTTATTATATTCAGTGAGAGAACCTTGACTTTGATATATCGTGGAATATATAAAAATAACGTGTTATCGCAACTGCTCCATAACTACTATATACATAATAGGAAATAGGAAATAACAGCTAACTAGGTATGTACCTATATAGGTGTTCTCTGTGGATTTGGAGTTGGGGTCAGTTAGTCAGTTCAGTATGAACTAAAGTCTTCTTCGTCTTCTTATTTGTCCACGCAACAACATCTGCATTCGATAGCTCGTCCTACAACATTTTTCAGCAGGATCCTGTTATGGGCATTCGCAATTTTTCTTGTGTGGTGTATGTTGTATTATGTTATTCGTTCTGTACATATGTGTGATCATGAACTCAGAGGCTGCGCTTGCATTTGACGCTGTCATCGACACTTTTTGAAATTTGGTTACATGTAAAATTTTCAAATTACATAATATATCTAGTAAATCATTATATATGAACTACGATGACTAGATTAATGGAATCTACAACGCACTTAAACTTTTATTCACCTGTAGTGGTACTCAAAGACTCCAAAATTGTCCAAAGTGTCTTTATTTGTCCACCATATACTTAATAGATTTAAATAGCTGAAATGATATAGATATAATGGAATGAAAAATAGAAAATAATTTTCTTTAATCATACTTTTAGCCCCGGGGGTAGGTAAAAATACATTTTAATTTTTAGCAGTAATGTCACCGGGCTATCTAACAAAAATTGTGTGTCAGCTCCGACGCGCAATTCTTTAACTGCGATTGTCATTGAATATGTAACTGGCAAAGGGAGTAAATAATCACATCTCTTATAATAATAAAGGCATGTATATAGTTTTATTCATATTTGTTTGTATTGATTCGATAACAAATTATATATATTATATATTATAACTCATGTTACATCAGAATATATTGCTTATATTACCTACCTACGTAAATACATTGTTTGGAAGACTGATTTCCTTCATTATTGATTGATATCATCTTGAACAATAATGTCATCAATACTATCGTGTCAGTATTAAATAATTTTACAATATGTTTGTACCTACTATGCGGAATTTTTATCAAAGTTAATATTGAAATTGCCGCCAAGTACCTAGGTATGAGAGGAAGTTCATGAAAACGTTTGCAACAGTTTTGTACCAAATTCAGTATTAATAACAATGCCTCGTGCAGAAAATCTATTAGGTATGTCAGTTCTGATTGACGGAAATATAAACTGTGACTACAACATATTTTTTTCATCATCACTAGAACTGGTTTCTCACATAGGTATCTTGCAATATGTTATTCCTTTAATCACTTCTCAATATATAAACATCAATAGATTTAACTAAAACTGTAGCTTTAATTCCAAAACTCCACAAATTGATTATTGATTTGCATAGTAGACTGAATAATGATATGAGGAATAATACATGTGCTCAGGAACGTATATTATTACTATGTTGCGAACTCCAAAAATCCAAAATTTGCAATTTGTTTCCTAGATTAAGACGATTTTTTTTAATAACACTACACATTACATTCGATCACTGGAAATTCTCTGTCACAACCAATTATTGTTCTTAGATTTTCAAATTCAGGAGGGGAGGGAGATGTAATGCGTTTTAGTGAGAAAAGTTAGGTATAAGGCGGAATGGGTCTGCATAAGGTTTCCAAACAGAGTTGCATTGGCAGTTGTCCATCTACGAGGACTCTTCTTCCTCGTAAAAAACATAACGTTTTTCTTTGGTTTCACTAGAGAGCTGTATAGTTTTACTAAGGCGTTATAAAATATACCTATAGTACTCTAGTTTTACAACTCTACCATTGAACGGGGGGCTATAAATGAAACTGATTCTTGGATTAATCTCCAATAAACAACAAAAAGTAACGTCAGAGAATATTTGTAGTTATCTGATCAATAAATCTAGTAGATTGTACAAATCAAAAATAATAAACACAGAATTACCACATTAAACACCAACAGGCGTATTCATAATCGAAGCTTAGTACGCTACTAAATTAAGTGCGGAGGTCTAAACTTAAATTAGGTTTATGACTCTTATGTCAGTGATATAGTAGGATAGTGTTTTGTTTTTTATTTTAATACGATACTAGCTAGTACCGAACAAAGTTTGGATGATGAATACGCCTGCAACACTTTATTTGATTTAATGATAATAATTTAAATGAGATATGACGCGGACAGCGAAAGCTTTGTGTTCCTTCTTTTTATTTGTTTGTGTCAGAATATTCTGTCCAATTCGCTGATATAATTACTATATTTATTGTAGATATTCTTGATGCAAATAAATTATTATTATTATAATGTGGTAATTCTGAGTATATTATTTTTGATTCTATTTAGGTACGCCAATGGTTCCAGATTCCAAATAGAATGTACAAAATATGATGATTGTTGAAAACTAGCTAATATTCTAATCAATTTCGCAATCCAATAAATAAAAATCAGTTGGTGTGAAGATGGTGTTCTTTTGAATGTTATGTGAAATATGTATTATAGGTCTTTGTCTTTTTTTATAAAATATATAAATACAATTTTACGCTTGTAGTTTCGAAGATAAGTCAGTTTTCCCCTTCTTCCTTTAATATATTCACAACCGTTTTTTATATATTTTAACGATATCTATTGTTAGAAGGCATTTGAAAAAGTAAGTAGTAAGTAGTAGCATCTGATCCAATCTAAGAGCGTGAGGACTATGTACTAATAGTACCTACTAATAGAAATCAACAACTGAGCGTCGTATTCTTTTATTTAGGATGAGAAAAGAGACCATCATCATTAGATGAGTCGATGAAATTAATGAAATATACAACATAATACATTCATTATATTGGCACCATACCTAGATATAAATATCGCGTGAATCAAAGTTTATTTATAAATAGTTTTGGATATAAGCTGAATATGGTGTATCTTTTATTATTAGATAAAAAACTCTTGGCGCCAACTTATTTTTTATTTTGTAGAATGGAAAAAAATATTATCTTATACATTTTCATTGGGTGTAGTTATTCACCCACAAAGATGCCTTTTTGTGTGATGAGACATGGCTACAGAAATATTTCAACTAAACTCAAGTATAGAGTTGAGAGTTGTAGCTAGATAAACCCTTGAAAATTAGAAAAATTCAATTGTGAGTAACTCGAAATGATCTTCTCTTTAATTTTGCTTTATAAAATTTTAGATTTAAAACAAAATCCCTCTCTACCTCTTTCAGAGGGCAGTTTTGGGGAGAAGCGCATATTGGATTTTGAACAGATGGATATGGAACATCTCTTAATAATGAATAGTGGCGTCACCCTCTGCATAATCATTTACAATGAAAATCGAAGTAACAGTTGATTTGTATACTTCCTCCTTATGTGAAGTCGATCTAAAATATACATACCTATTATAGGTAAATAACTTTTGGTCTAATATGTTTTTAGTAAGTAGGTATATGATTGTTATAATTTGCTGATGAAGTGATCAAAATTCAAGATAGATATGAAACAAATATATTGTCAGAATTTATCAAATATGATAATTCCTTTGTATATAGATGATATTTTCCGTTAATGGACAAAGTGAAAACAATAGCAATCAAGAATGTGACCCACTCTTTCTTTATTTTTGCAATGCGGTACTTGAACGAACTTTATCGATGCCAACAAAAATCGTGACACACCATCAAGATCTAAATACCTCACACGATCAGCATACTTAATTTTAGCATTTGAACTGTGAAACTTGTTTTTAAGTAAGTAAGTAAGTAAGTTTTTAGTAATCTAAGTAGTAGTAGAATCCAGAAACCAGAAGCATATTGAGCCGTCTTTAGTTTTTCCAATAAAATTTAAAAAAACTTCAACTAAAACTGATTCTAGGCTAGTGTTTATTTTATTTTTAATTTAATGGTTGAGATGCTTCTACCGCTTGATCTCGAATAAAAACAATGATCTAATTAATTTTTGAGAACCAGTTCAAATTATAATTTAAATTTTTGAGATTGGGTTATTTATGATGATTTACTGAAAAAGTATTCCGAAAAAAGCTAAGAAACTATCTAAATCAGTGATGTAGTTACCTTTAGCTGCAGCTTTAAATATTCAACATTTATGTTTTATGTTTGTGCTTCAAATTCTCAATTTCAAATAATTCTTCACTTGCTTTTAATCTTCAAATGATCATCTTTATTTAAAATTATCGCTCTATTATTGTTCCTTCCCTCCCAAAATGTAAATGCTTTTGAGTTTTTTTTATTGGGCAACATTTAAATCTGACATTTTTCAAAAAAATCAACGGTTTATATGTTACTTCAGTCAACTTTATTATATCAGTAAATAATTACCAGTACGACAAGCATCAATATTATTTTGTATTTTTAGTACACCATCTGAAGAATTTGGTTCTAGTTTATGTAAGAAATTTATTTATTAATCTCAAGATACTTATTCAAAATAATTCCACCTTCATTTATTTCTTCACATTTTTTTTGAGGAAATCTATTTACCACAATATGTAACGGATTGTTATTTTCAAAGAGGCGTGGTAAGAGCGTAATTTTTGATTTATTTGAGTTCCTCTTAACGGATGTCAATTTGTTACAGTATGTACTCATTTTGTTACATGTAATAAATATATTTTTTACGAGACAACTTATAGTTGAATAGTGGGACATTGTTCTGACAACTACTTGGCAATAAAGATCAATCATGACTTAAATAAAGATTAGTCTTTGACTTAAAATACGTTCAGGTAGGTACGTTTTACTGTTATGGGCAATACGAACTTTTCAATAAATTTTCTGAGAATTTTGATACCGTTGGATGGATTTATATCAAATTATATCATGGACAAACAAAACACTATAATAACAAAATTTGGATGAAATTCAATCTAGAATAATATATTTAATTTTGCATGGTTTTTGTTGTTTTCTTTTGTCAGGATGTAGGTGATATCAACTTGAATATAATCTGATATTGAGCTTACGATAATTTCGCATGAACCTCGTGTTATAAAGGGCGTAATCCAAAGTTGTATTTCCTCCAAGATTTCTAAACACTGAGGTCAAGTTCAAGGACACAAAAAATGTGTCTCTGTACGACTTTTTAGATTCTTATTAAAGAAAATACAGATTGTTTAAAAAAAATATGCAGCCGAATGAAAGAGGAAACAATTTACAACAGTAACAAAAATTATAAACTTAACTGAATTTGAAAAAAATAAACAAAGATTAATATCGTGTATTGCCTCCTCATGGCTTAGTTACAAATGGCAGTTGCCTATGACGAAATGTTTTCCGCAAGAAGAGCCACTCGAAGACTGTGAATACTTTCTGGTTGGCAATCTTTGACATGGCCCACACATTCTCGAGCCGATTTAGATCAGGGCTTCCTGTAGGCCAGTGTAACCGTTGAATGTCCATTCCATCCAGATATCCATTGAACTCTTGCAACATGAGGCTTGAGATTATCGAGCATTCATGAAAAAATCACACCAACAAATGGAGCGAAAGGAATGATATGATCCGATAAACATACTTTGATATACCTACGGTCAGCAGTTAATGTACCATTTGCAACAAAAAAGTTTTTATTTTCTTAAGAAATATATATATATATATATATATTTTTTTTAAACATTAAGTTTTCAGTGTGTTCAGAGTGTTTGGAAATCTAAGGCAAAATGCAACTTTTAGATCCACTCTGTATAACACAATTTTCAGTCGATATTTTCTTACGCTCAATATGAGACAAAATTCAAGATGAAATCGTCTACATCTTCAGCAAAAGTCATCAAAAACCATACAAAATTGTATTTACAAATTGTAAGAATTTATCATTTGATTTACATGTGAATAATAGAATGGAATAAAAAGCTATTAAACTTTTTAGTTACTTATATACTGGTCTAGAGTGATTCATGGTTGCATGGATAATGTTTAATGTTCACGTAGGAAGGATTTTCGCTTAGGTTTGCTGCAGGTTTAGGTTGAGTAAATATGATGTACCTATTTTTTAAGTAATTCACACTATTTAGTTTCGGACGTAAGCGGAAAATGCCAGATTTCGGGTCTTCCCCTAATATCTTCCAAATAAGTTATTTGAGATTTTAAAAATTAACTCTTTCATTTAATACCTATATCCTATATCACATAATATACCTATTCTAAGACTTTAATGCAACTCACGTGGTCTTCCTAGGAAGTGAAATAAAACAAGCTATTCATCTTTGTGTAGCTAATATTAATACTTCATTAACATTTTTGTCTTTTTAACAATGCGATACGATGATTTTATCTGAAACAACATTGACTTGGCTCATGATCTCAACCCAAAACATCTTTGAAGATCATGAATTTTCAAGTTTGGCGATTCTGAAACACGAAGGATTTACCTAACAACGTTTCTTGAGACAACGATACCTAAAGGCAAATGAGAATGTTATTTGAGTTTTATTATTCACTATATTTGTTTGGTAATTGAGTAAACAAAGAAATCTAAGAGTAAATGTATATTTTTCCGGTGGAAAATTCTATATTATCTGAATCATATGCCATTACGTAATCAAGGATGTTGACTTTCAACGAGTATTTAACAAATATGAAGTGAATCAATTTATTATTCAACTAATATGATTATAACTATATACCTACATACTTACATATATTTTCTAGTGACTGTTCATCTCTTCCTTTACTGACCTCTTCTATTTAGTTCATACAAGTGACTTTAATTTTACTTTTCAAGTTTCAATTATTAAACCTACTTTATTACTTTGCAAAAACAACATTATTAGGGTTATTTTGAAATTTGTAGGTATAGCTTTGTGCGAACTTAGTAATTGGATAAAAAAATCAAATTTGCTCAAAAGTTTTCATGTTATTCTTTAGATTTCTGTTTGAAAGTTTCGAGACTGGGTGGGGGCTTAGGTTTTACTAACTGCATCGAGTTCTGAATCTCGAACTAAAATCTAGAAAAATTGACAACCGGTGGATCAAATAGAAACTACTCAACTAGAATCGAGAAATTACAGACAAAGAAAATTCATTTCAAAGAAGTCATATTGATTTTGTTCTCGATTTACTTGTTGAGATGTGCAAATTTTGATATACCGAGTTCTAAATCGAATCGAGTTTCGGGTGTAGCTCCCCAAACAAATCGGCCATGCACTGGCTCTAAAAGGATTATATATATAGGTATATTAAAATTCTATAATAATCTGTTTAAAAATGTGCTATTATTGATATTCCTTGATTTTTTATTCTGTATATTTCTCATTTTTCTAGAGAAAGTTAGACTTTCAACAGACCCACTTTAGACTTATAACTGCAACCATCTCATAGAAAATAAATCTCTTATACCTATCTACCTTTCTCATAAGTATACCAATAATAATAATATAAGCACTAGCAGAATTTCTATTAAAGCTTAATTAACAAGTTATCCAGGAAGTAAGACCCATAATTTAATCCCTAGTGGAAGGTTGTTTTGAATGAAATTAATTGTATAATAACGATTCTTCACAGTAACTCATCTATATAGTAGGTAAATCTATTAATAAAAATCGAGCAAACAAATCTCTACGTTACTCACCTATATGAGGATGCAGATACGAGCTCTTTTTATAAAAACATATCCAGCTTTTGCACGCTACTTCGCTCGCGGAGAATCAGTTGGATATTATATGTATATATACAGGGTGAATCACGACCAACGGGATGGAGGTTTATGGCGAAATGGTAAAAGTTTTAAAATTTTTGTCACTTGAGTAGTTTGTACATTGTTAAAGGCTACATTTTAAAATTATTTTGGAATATACAGGATGTCCCAAAAAATTGTGGCATATCAAAGTTATATTTTTTTTATGGAACACCCTATATTTTATTGCATTTTCTGGTTGTCCCTCAAAATTAAGATACTCTTTCATAAGGGTTCCCTATACCTAAGTACAGAGGGTTCTGAGTTATGCTGACTTTTCTTAAAATGTAAACTTTTCGAAAAAAAATCATATCTAATTAATATAACATATTCTAGCAAATTTTCTCTTACATCTAAATAGTTCGGCGTTCGTTGAATGTATTCCACGAATGAGTACTAAACATCTCTGTACAGGGTGTTAAGAATTTACAGTTTCATTATTACGTCATTTAATGTGTAATATGGCGCTTATTTAAAATCAGAAACCCTATATTTTATTAATTCACCATGTCAAAAAAGAACTTTTCTTTCGAATGGTATAAGGGTGTCCTATACCTAGGTGTTATACTTTTCGTGCAATTTACAAATTTCAAATTTAATGGTAAATCAAAGTCTAAAACATTTGCAATTCTCTCTAAATTTTTAAACAAATCATCTTGGCATAGTTATTGTAAAAAATAGTGTAGTTGCTAATAAATATGCACACGTCTTGTTGCTGAGGTACACTAGCTCCTTTTTTTACTGATAAATATTTAAGTACATAATAAAACACAAACACATTTTTAATAAAGCAAATACATAAATACTACAAAACGAACAACAAATTATTAAAAGCAAAAAATGTAAAATTACTATAATAGATGCTCAAAATGCTTGCCATTTTGTGCAATGCAACATGTGATTCTATCTTCAAACGATCTACTTACATTATTCAACATATCGGGTGTTATAAACGCGAAAGCGTTCGAAATTCTTAATTTCATATCTACTGGAGTAGTAGGCGGTGTAGCATATACAATATTTTTAATATAACCCCATTTGAAGAAATCCATCTTGGTCAATTCTGATGACCTCTGTCCACTTATAAGGACCGCTTCTACCTATCCATTTATTTCTAAATTTTCTATTTAGGTAGTTCCTAACAGCACGTGAAAAGTGAGCAGGAGCTGCGTCCAATTGTAGCCACATTTTCTTTCGGATGGTAAGGGGTAGGTTTTCGAGAAGGATCCAGAAGTCTTTTTTCAAGAAATTCGAAAATTTTCTTCCATTCAGGTGTCCGTCAAAGAAATACGGGCCGATAACATATTCGCCCACAATCCCTCCTCAAACGTTTACACTCCATCGGTGTTGGCGATCAACAGTACGTAATAAATGTTTGTTTACTGTATCGTAATAATGGAAATTATGTCTATTTACTAACTCATTATTGTGGAAAGTAGATTCATCGGTAAACAATACATAATTAAAAAAATCAGGATCTTTTCCAACTCTATCCAAAGTCTATAAACAAAAATTTAGACGTTTATCATTATCCTGTTCTGTCAACTGCTGGTGTAGTTGAATATGATATAGATGGTAGCGATTTTTCTTAAGTATTCTACACACACTCATTTGACTTATTCCTAATTCACTTGAAATTTTTCTAGTACTAGTATTAGGATTCTCCGTAACCGACAGCAGTATATCAAATTCGTTGGCCTTGTCACCAGTAACTGGTTTAGTTTTATTCACCTTCTCGTATGCAACGTGACCAGTATTACGGAATCTATTGAGTAGTCTTTCAAAAACTTCCTTTTTAGGTGAGCTCTATCAGGGTACTTTTGAGCATAAACTCTAGATGCTAGGAGACAATTTTCTAAACATTCCCCAATGCAAAGTATCATGGCGACTCTTTCGTTTAACGGGTACTGCTTCATTTTTAGTAGCAATAAAATTTGTAACTAACACAGGATTGTTAAGATACTTGACAGAGAAATGTCATAAAATGACATTAAGTTAGGTACCAACTAGATAATGTAAAAATTTTTTGTTTTAAAATCGATTTACCATTAAATCTAAGAAAATTGTAAATTGCACGAAAAGTATAATACCTAGGTATAGGACACCCTTATACCATTCGAAAGAAGAATTCTTTTTTGACACGGTGAATTGATAAATCATTTAAAATAAGCTCAATATTACACATTGAATGATGTAATAATGAAACTATAAATTCATAACACCCTGTAAAGATATGTTGAGTACTCAATCGTGGAATACACTTAACAAATGCCCTGTTATTTAGATGTAAGAGAAAATTTGCTAGAATTTGTTGTATTAATTACATATTAATTTTTTTCGAAAAGTTCAAATTTTAAGAAACGTCAGCATAACTCGGAACCCTCTGTACTTAAGTATAGGAAACCCTTAAGAAAGAGTATCTTATTTTTTACGGGCAATCAGAAAATGCAATAAAATATAGGGTGTCCCATTAGAAAAAATATAACTTTGATCCGCCACAAATTTTTGGAACATCCTATATATTCCAAAATAATTTTAAAATGTAGCCTTTATCAATGTACAAACTACTAAAGTGACAGACTTTTTTGTTCATAAAGTTTTGTATATATAAATAATTTTACCTATCTGAACGGAATTTCAACAAAAAAAGGAACAAAACGTAGCAGACAGAGAATAGTATAAATCCACAATAGGGAAGAGAATATCAATGACAAATGGTTACTGTGCATTATCCTGAGAAGATAGACTTAAACCATCGGGGACTTTTCTTCAGAAGAACTACACTATTTTGATATAGCATAAACCATGTTAGCACCCAAAAACAGATTTTTTGATTTCATTGAAAAAGAAAAAGAGTTACGGTTTTCGTGTCTGAAAAATGAATGTCTGCGAAGCGATATTTTCAGAACAAGTTAACCCTATAATACATGGGTACGAGGATAAGGACTATCTTCTTTCGTATTAGTGAACTATCAACAATTTTCATGACTAATGTTACACTCAAAAGAGTGAAATAAATATTTTTTACAAAAAACTGGACCGACCTTATTAGTTGGTGCACTAAAAAATGCAAAATAATATTAATTCTATTGGTGCTGGTACTTTTGGAGTTGCTGCCTGCAACAAACAACAACGGCACAACTTCAAAACTACTACTACCAATATAATTAATATTATTTTATATGTTTCAGGGCACCAACTAATAAAGTCGGTTCAATTTTTTACGGACGAACCCAAACGAAGGAAATATACAATTCGGCTGTATGTCTGCATGTTTTTTTTTGTAGAAAATATTTATATAAACCATCTATCTTAAAAGAAGTAACAGAAGAAACATAAACGAGGACAGACAGACAGGGATAGCGACTTGGTTTTTTTCTTTTCAATAATTGTTATGAGAAGGGCATTTTTCCACACTCATTCAAAATATCTAAAGTGGTGCCAAGCTTTAAAAAAGGAGATAGGGACTTAGTCGAAAACTACCGGCCTATATCTATTGTTCCTATTTTTGGTAAAGTATTTGAAGTTATAATTAAAGACAAACTATGCTGCTATTTTGATTCAAATAATCTCTTAAGCGACTCTCAGTTTGGCTTTCGAGAGGGACGATCCACAATTCAAGCGCTAGTTTCTATTGTACAGAATATAGTCGACGGCCTTGAGAAAGGAAATTATGTTGGCCTGATGTTATGTGACTTGAGTAAAGCCTTCGACTGTATTTCACATAAAGTTCTTTTAGAGAAGCTGTATCGTTATGGTGTGCGGGGTAACACATTACAATTAATCAAGTCTTACTTATCTCTTAGGGAGCAGTGTGTCTCGATGAACGGAAAAAGCTCTGTTTTTCATTATTAGAAAGTGGCGTTCCTCAAGGCTCCGTCTTAGGACCACTACTATTTATAATTTATATTAATGATCTGTTTTCATTTTTGTCGCCAGGTCAGTGTGTCTGTTTTGCAGATGATACGTCCATTCTTTGTAGTGATCAGGATATTGATGGTCTTAGAAATACTTGTAATCTGATGGCTCAAAGGATGGAGCTCTGGTTCTCCCAAAACTGTTTAAAGCTGAATGCAGACAAAACACAGAGATTGTTGTTTTCAACTGATAGGAAAATTATAGAAGGAAAGAGCGCTAAAGTTCTAGGTCTAATACTAGATGAAAATCTCAGCTGGACTCCACATATTGAGATGCTAAAAAATAAGTTATCTTCTTCACTTTTCCTCATAAGGCGATTAAAACCCTTATTACACCATACATCAGTACTTAATGCCTATCACTCCTTGTTTCACGCACATCTATCCTATGGTATTGTTCTCTGGGGAAACTGTTCCAACGCCATTACAATTTTTCGATTGCAGAAAAAAGCTGTTCGAACAATCGCCGGGATTGGTCATCGCGATCATTGCAGGCCTTATTTTATCAATTTTAAAATTCTAACAGTTCCAGCCATGTATATTTGGCATCAACTGATAGAAATTCATGGAAGTAAAAAAAGTCTAAAGCTAAACTCAGACTACCATCGGTATGGCACCAGATCGGCAAACCTAATTAGAAGAAAAAGGTTTAAATATAAAGTGTGCTCAAAAAACTCACAGGATATCGAGCTGTTTAATGTTTTTCCTCAGGCTGTTAAAGACCTTGAACTTAAAAATTTTAAAAATTTTTGTAAGAAATTATTGCTTAAATATGCCTTTTATTCACGTTCCGAGTACTTAGAAACTGTAAGTCCTAGTTTGTTAGTTTATAAGTAGTCTACACACCATTCTAGTATTCAATTTTAATTGTATAATCTATTAGTTATTTTAATCTGTTGACTTGCTACAATTGTAATTTCACAAAACGTAGTTAAATAAAGATTATTATTATTATTATTATTATTACTAGGAAGAGATTTATTATACAGGGTGAACTACCTGAAAGTGATGATGGCATCACTTGTTTTTTTTTGGAACATCCCGTTTTTTTCTGACTTTCCTTGCTGAGCTGATTCAAAAATGTATTACATGTCGCTTCAAATAGGTACGAAGTGGGAGAAAATGCATTAGACTATCGCTTTATTTATTATTTTGTAACAATAAATTAGACTTTTAAATTTCCATTAAGTCATCATGAACAATTTGTGATACATATTTGAAATCAGCTCAGCAAGGGAAGTCAGAAAATTGGAGAAATACTGGGTTGTTCCATTAAAAAAATCGTGATGAAGTATTCACTTGAAATAGTTTACACTGTATAATAAATTAAAATCCAAAAAAATTAGTAGCTAATAATGAATTAACGCACTTGCTCAATTCTTGATAAGAAGTCACGTCCTTCGAGATCTCAATTTTCCAGTTTATTAATTTCATAACTCCATCATCCATGATCTTTTGCCGGTTCATCGACATCGAAACTAGCTTTTTTACATTTCATCTTTTTCCGTTTAATAATATAGTAAGTAGATACTGTGGAGATCGGTTTATGGACCAACACAGCAGCTATTAGAATGCTATGCAATATCTGCTTATACAACTTGTAACCTGTAGCCTTCCACTACGACTTTTTCGTTGGTAAGTAGGTATATAAATTATTATTTCTGTTTTGTATGCGTGTAAATTTGACGTGGAAAATTATCATCCGCTCGATCCATCTCACCTTGTTATACCTCTATGCTTGTGGTTGAGAGTTTTGCCACAAAAATAACCAACATGAGATGATTAGCTGTGGTGGCAGATTTATGTTGTGGATGCTGTGAATTATGTTATTAAGAAAATTATATTGAATGGTAGAATATAATAATATTTTATATACATGAGCTGTTGAAAAGATAATTACTTTTAGTAAAATAGAGACGACTTCATAAGGCGTTAAGTTCAGATTATCTGATACGTTTACTATGCGAAGGTGCTTACCAACATAAAAAGAACATACCCAGTAGAATTTCTAGATCCTTCATATTAATCTCCTAATGATACAAAAACATCCAAGTATTTTGATTTAACCCAAAAAGAGTAGAGAAATGCGTTTGAAAGTGGCTAAAGTTTTCTATATTCTTTTGATCAATGATTACTGAATAACGAGACTAGAAAATTAGCGTTTTTTTAAAATACAATGTACAAAGTGTCATTACTTAGCAAGAGTTGATGATATGATCTTCCCTAACTGAGACAATAATTCACTTATGTTGGGTGTCTATTATTATTATTACTATTTATTAATACTTATAGTGGGACATTTTATCATCACGAAGAGTTGAATCTAAAGATAAGGCTGCAAAATAACAATTATCTATTTTCGAACATGTAAATCTTTGCTAAATGGCATGTTCATTTACATTAGGTACGTACTTTCTTAATATATCTCCCTTCCATATCATATTGACATATGAAATTAATAATAATGATGATTAATAATTATTATTCTTATGTTCTCAACTAATAAACAATTTACCGTTTTCTAGTCTACCGTCATTCTGTATATAGCGCATTTCAATAGGCAAAAACCAATTCCATTACTCTTTATTTGATTTTAATACGAGACAACTTGAGAAAATACTTCAATCTATTACCATAAACAAACGCAAATATTGTGGATGACCGTTATGTATATTTGTATATTTAAAATTAATATGGCTTGATTTCATTTCTTCATGAATCGAGCTGAAGCTTGTTTATATTTTTCGGAATTGAGACAATAAATACATATTTGATGCAGAAAAGATAAATTTAGGTATAGATGAGTACTCATATTAATTATACCAAACTAAACAGAAACAAAATTTTCATGTACCTACCATGATTGAAAAAATGTCTTGGTGTTGTCAAGCTAGCCAATATTTGAATGGAAATTATAGAGAAGCTTGTAATTGTGAGCTGAATAAATCGACTGTCTATCATTAGTTGTATTCTTTTATTTGCTATTGTAACCATTATATATTTTTTAAATATATTAGAATGAAAAAAGACCCTCCTAGGGATTGAATCTGGGATCTTTGGAGTTCTCGAGATAATGGCCTCCAAAAATCACTATTTTCATCACTGACGGACCCACTCATCAAAGCTTTTGCTGACTTCCAAGTGAATTAGGGAGTTAAGAAATGCTGAGGATGTAGGTTATGGGTCGTATATATAGGGAAAAAATCAGAAATAATCACTTTGAGGGTTTGTAGTTGGTAAAGAAGACAAATTTAGTAATTCGGCTACTTTTAAAAATTACGTATGGAACTGGTAAATTAGATAGATTTGTATTGTTATCAATATTTTCAAGGCCAAGGGAAAATCCATCTAAGAATGTAACCGCCTACGAACATTTTACCGAACTGATTTGACGACGTTTTTAATAAATTGGAAACGTGTTAAAAAAATCACGGATAGTAAATGGGCAATATTCTTTAACTTATATTTGCAGCTTAAAATAAAATATAGAAAATGATATCAAAAGGAAAAAAATATCCAATTTCAGAAAAAACAATTTAAGTAATTCAATAACCTTTTATTTAAAACAACAAAATAGAAAAACATGACAAAAAATAATGATATCCCAACAAAAACATAAATGTGAAAGAAAGTCAAATTCGTAGCAAAAAAGTGTTTGGGAAACGGCTTCGCTTCGCTGATAAGAGAAGTGAGATATAAATGGATACCTACCAAGTTTTTTCTAAGTTCTTTAGTTGGATCATATTATAATTTGAATACTTGTTGACAAGATCTTTGTCAATGAAATACTTGATCTTGTTGTCCCGAAACTAAAAAGTTTGATTTTGGTGGGTAAAAACTTGCCAAATCGCAACAATGAGTAACAAAGAACATAATAAATTTGCTTCTAAGCAAATGAAGAACGTTATGCATGTCAGGAACTATGATTTAAGAAACTTCGAAAGAACTTGATATCCAACTAGATCTCACTTCTTTTATTAACGAAGCCGTTACTCAAATACTTATCTTGCTTTTTTGCTACGAACCTGACTTTCTTTCACATTTATGTTTTTTGTTGGGATTGTAATTTTCAAAGCTATAAAAAATTCTCTTTTATTCATGTGAATGACATAATGTTTTTAGCGAAGATAAAAAAAATTATTAGAGAGATTATTTGATTTTTTGTACAACTGTCAAAAAAACTTGACATTTCTGCATGTCTATTGATGCGTAAATGTAAAAAAGACGTTTTTTCACTATCAAAATAATTCACAAAATAAATATAAAGGATTTATTTTTAACAGAGTCAATTATTAATTATTAATAATTATTCATCATAAAACAATTTCATTTATTGGAATAATAATTGAAAGTAAAGTTTGTACAATTAATTCCTACGTAAATTTCCGAAGATGTATGCAGAAATGTCAAGTTTTTTTGACAGTTGTACAAAAAATGTTGTTTGTATTTCGTGTATAAAATTCGTGTTTTCATGGCACATTCGAGAGAATTTTTGGCCTTGACCTGCGGTCTCCTCCAAAAATTCACACTCTCATGTGCCATTAAAAAAACACTAATTTTATGCACTTAATACAAAAAAACTATTTCCTACAACCTAGCTATCAAACTATACCACCTCAATCACTGTCGGAGATTAGTGAGGACATTAATGTCGATCGAGTCGAACATTTTCAGTTCCATTTCTTAATGATCAAGATCATCCAGTATATCTCTTTCACTGAAACGAAATATCCATTTTCCCTCATTTCAAAAATATAGATAGCCATACATAATGGACTAATTTAATGTAAGTTTGAAATTTCATTTTAAATGTTCAGATAATCATTTTTTCAACAATATCGATGCTATAGGGCATTGTAGTCTTCTAAATTTTAAATAAAATATAATAATAAATAAAAATAAATAAATAGTTTAATAAATTTATTCTAGTATCCTGACCAGAATCACCACGATGAGAATAAACGTTATCTTTATTATATAATCAGTCTTATTCATAATTTGATTGAGGTCTCATCAAGATGTTATAATTTAAGTCACATTCTTGAGGATTTTTATATTACGCTTCTATGCAATTAAACTAATTTTAATAACAATCTGAACTAAAGAGTAAAAAAGGTATTCTAATATACAGAGTGTTTCATAATATAATTGCAGGACATGAGAATGTGATAGCTCTTGCAAAAATATGACAAAAAGTTTATATTAACCTACCCTCTAAAATGCAAGGTGTTGAAATTGAAAAAATAAAATAGTTTTTTGTGAATATCTCCGGAACAGTTTATCGGACAGGAAACAGCTTTTGTAAGCATTTTGCACCCATAATAAGCTGAACTTTAAGTCAGAAAAACATTTTTGTTAAGTTATAATTGGTAAAGATTTTGAAGGAGTAGTGGTTGTTTTTCACCCCAATTTCTACGCCAATGAAAAAATAAGATTTTGAGACGCCCATTTGAACCGCCAATGTTTTCTACACAAAAAAGGTAATGTTGGTCATGAGCTCCAAAGTCGACCGTTTTTTTAAAAAGAACTATTTTTGAAATATATTCTTTATTCATTAATTAAACAAAATGTATGTAAACGTTAGAACAAGTAACAAAACCGTATTTTTCAACAAAAAGTTGATTTTTCTCGACTTTAGAGCTCACGACCTTTTTTTGTAGAAAACATTGACGGGCGCCTCAAAACCGTACTTTTTCCATTGGCGTAGAAATTGGGAGAAAAACAACCACTATTTCTTCAAAATCTTCACCAATCCCAAGAAAAAAATTTCTGACTCAAAACTTAGCTTATTATAAGTGGAAAATGCTTAGAAAAGCTGTTTTCTGTACGATAAACGTTTCCGAGATATTCACAAGAAACGATTTTTTTTTCCAATCTCAACACTCTGTCTCGAAAATGGTGTATTTTAGAGGATAAGTTAATATATTTTTTTTCATATTTTTGGACGAGCTATCACATCCTAAAGTCCTGCGTATATACTATGAAACACCCTGTATGCAGAGTTTAATTTGATGATAAAAAAACGTGGTGCTTCTAGTATATTTTTATAATGATCGCAGTTGCATAAATAGCGGACAATGAGCTACTGATAACATTAGATGTCAAGCACTCCACTCTTTCTTACAAACAAATTAAACTCTTCATATTTCAGAATTATTTTTTTACTTTCGGATTGTTATTAATACGTTTTATTTTTAACTGCCTATAATTTATTTTCTTATTTTTTTTGTTTCGAAGTATCTACTTAGTTTTCTGTAGCATATTTTGTTCATTCATTAATGAATATTTTGTACTCCTTCAACCTTATGGTTTTATATAATATTCAAAGAACTTCAAATTTGAATGAAATGATATGGAAATTTTAAGCGAATACAAATAAATAAAATTATAAGTATGCGAGATAAAATTATAGTTTTATCAGAAATAGATAATATATAAAAAAACTGCTTAAAAAATCGATTGCTTTTTGAAAAGAAAAATGTAAAACAAAAATCAAAGAAAAACTCACCTTGACCGTTAAATGCACAACAAACCAGAAGCGCACAGTACTACTTGCAGCAACAATCAAAGAACTGTTAGCACTGTCGTAGTGAAAGAGTAGATACCTGATGAGAAGTCTTGGTCGGTCCAGCTTTGGTCTTCTTTATATTCCTCCACCTCTTCGCACATGCACCACACACGCGTCCTCGCACACATACACAAACTCTTCTTCGGCCAGCGACCACTACGATTCCTCTTCATTGTCAAGTTCAAGCGCCCGCCAGGGAAAAAGAGACTCGACACACGTAATTACGTAATTTCTTAGTCTCAATTGACTGCAATGATGAGTGGAATGTCGATATTTTGTAACTTCTCAATCTCGCAGACACATCTTAATGTGAAAGCAATGCATAATATCACTATGATATGTTTATTTAGATAATAGACACTAGGTATGGATGACATAGGTTTGCAGGTGGTTTTTTGGTGGATAATATTCTGGATTTAAATTAAGATGACAGAAGAGCTATTTGAGACCAATCACCAATGTGATGGGTTGGTATGAAAATACTTCAGAAGACAATAAGTATCTTGATTCACAAAATATAAGACCGACTTGGTTATTTCTCAGAAAAATACAAAAGGATAAGAGACCACCAATAGAATTAATATTATTTTGTATTTCAGCTAATAAAACCGCTTTTATTTTTATTGTCAAAAAATATTTATTTTTCAGTGTTTTTTTGGGGGTGGTTGTATTGGATCAGTAGACGTTGGCTATACAAAAGGCTCGAAAAAACATAAAAAAGCAGACACACAGTCGAATTCTACAACTCCTCCTTATAGAAAGTCGATCAACGAATAGTCATTTTGACTGATTTTGAAAAACAGGAGGTATACAATGCAAGTGTTTGTTTGATTTTTGACCGACTTCCCAAAAGGAGGAGGTATACAATTCGATTGTGTGCATTTTTTATTTTTTTTGGTTTGTGCGCGCCTTTCATATAGTACTCCGATTTTGATGATTTTTGATTCATTTGAAAGAGGAGGCTTGAGAAATGGTCCCATATTAATAAAAACGGGAATCCGACATCTCGTTCCCTCCGAAAACCGCCCCCGAAGGGGGTGGAGGGGGCAAATTTTGTCGAAAATTGAAAATCTGCGTTGATATAATTACAGATAGGACAATATCCGGAAACGTTTAAATGGAACATTTTTTCAAAGGAGTAACGGTTTTCATAGAGACATTTTAAACTCTCAAATATACCTATTTTCGCTATGTGGAGAGGGCGATTTCTGTCGAAAATTGAAAATCTGTTTGCAGTACATGAAAGACATAATTATTTGTAGCAACATTTATACTGAACATTTTCCCCTTAGAGTTACGGTTTTCGAGTAAAATCGGTGTTAAAATGGTAACAACTAAAATATTCAAGCGTATTTCCGCAGCGATGTACTGAGATCTCAATAATAACTACAAGCAAGGAATATACGTGGGTAATAGAATAAGTACTATCTTCATTGGTATTAGTGAACGTTCAACGATTTTCGTGACTAATGTTACACTCAAAAGTGTGAAATAAATATTTTTTACAAAAAATTGGACCGACTTTATTAGTTGGTGCACTGAAAAGTATAAAATAATATTAATTCTATTGGGGCTGGTACTTGTGAAGTTGGTGCCAAAAGTTACCAATCTACCTGCAACTGCACAACTTCAAAAGTAACAGCACCAATAGAATTAATATTATTTTATACTTTTCAGTGCACCAACTAATAAAGTCGGTCCAATTTTTTGTAAAAAATATTTATCTTATGTATGGAGGTACTCGCGTTTGGCATAGTAGGTAAACGTGGTCCGATTTTGGAAATTCTTCTTTTATTCAAAAGTGGGTAGTGGGGGTCATTTATTTACAAAATTGAAAATTCGATATGGCAAAATTAAAGAGTACAGGGAAATTTTAAAAACATATTTGTCAAAATATTATTACAATACTTATTTATTGCATGCATAAAGCTCGAACATAAATTTATTCTATTGGTACGGTAGCTACTTTTTAAATAAGTACCAAGAGAGAGTATTTTCTTCAATACTTCCTGCAGTATACATTTTAAAATATGAAAAAAATATTTTTGTAATAATAATTACGCGTCCTTTCATTTGATACATAACTTGAAAAGGTTTTTCTACACCTTCCAAAATAGACCATAAGAATTAGAATTTGTTAGCACCATGATAGACTGACATCTAACAATTTTTAACTGTTTTAGTTCCGCAAAACTTTGATACATAAAGCATGTAGTTATGTAGAGATCTGGCTTTAGGTCGTTAATGATTTATGGATTGTTTCAAGATGGCCGATTTCGGAACTGTTAATAACATTTAGAAAACTGTCCATTACATAATTTCAATAAAATAAATTTTGATTGATCCATATACATATTTTCTAGCTCCAATTTTGCAAAAATTTTCTTTTTTTGTATGTATTCATAATTTACAAAGTGTGCACCGATTCAAATGATATTTCATTTGAAAGTTGAAGGCTCAGAGATGGTCCCATATTTTGATTTTCAAACTCCAATGTTCTAATACCTACTACACAGGAAGAACTAGTATGTATAATAGTTTTAATATTATACTGTATACGATTTATTGACCTATTTAGTAAATTTTTGTTTACGACTCATTCCCGATAGATACCAGTAAAACAGTATCTCCTACAAATTTAGGTACCATGACATGGAAACATACTTCCTTTGTTTACATCACATCCGAATCAAAATTTCTAACGGGTAGTACACCCTGGTAAAAGCCCTCTAGGTGGACACGGAAGTCATAGCTGGGATAATCCAGTGAGCCATAAGGTTTGTCTTTGGTTGCGAGGTAAATTGCTAATAGTTTTTGGAGGTTGAAATCACTTGATGGAGTTGCCTGGCGGTGGCAAGAAAACACCACTACGGATAATTTCAGATTTATGACAGAGATGCTTATACTGTAATCGGAGCACATTAGGTATATAATTATGTATATATAACTTTATTTATAAGAATAAAGAGAATAAGAAGAAAATAATAATGGCTGGAGGTATGGTTTAAAGCCAGACAATCTTCAGTCACACCCCTAATGAGCTGACCAAATGCACGGTTTTAAATATTTCTTATTATTTCTATCACTTTAAGGGAAACATGTTTTATACAAAAGTTGTAGGGACAGATCACATCTATAATGAAAACAAATGATGCAATTTCATCAACGGCAATTCTTTTAGTTTTTTTTCAGTTTGGTCGGTCGCGATTTTGAAACTACGTGTTTGATAATGCCCATTTGCGAACTTAGATATTTGCACGTCTGATCTTTGTAGCAAATTTGAACTTGATATCATTTAAAATACGACCTCGGTAGTGTTTACCAGAATATATTTGTTCTAAAAAAATATTCGTATGAGAACTTCCATAAACTTAAATTTATCAATCATAAGAAATATTCATATTCCTCTCGAAGTTACATTAACTATGGTTAAGGAATCACCAACTTGCTACAGAAAAAAAATATGCAGAAATTAGGAACACTCATCTTTAGCATAGATTTGATTGATAACACATATCATTGCTGGGAACTGGGAATTTTCTCATAATTATTATTTTTTTATGTTATGAACAATGAAACTCAATATGAAGAGGATACGTAATATGCCAAATCTAGTTACTTATGTGGTGTCCTTGGACCCAGACCTAAGTTCATTCAACGAAAACTGCTTTTTCGATATGTACTTGTTATCGCTTCATTCGGATGAGTAGAACAACTTTTGATTTGCGAAAATTCTGGAGGATGGGACATGTTCCCTCAAAACTTTTAGTTTAGGGATAACAAAAAAAATATACTTACTCAACCAATTCTCAAAAGATGAGTTTGGCGGTACTAACAACTATGACGTCATAACTTTGCAAAGTTGTTTAATTATGACGTTATAGTTATTTATTACCGACAAAATCGTCTTTTGGGAGCTGGTTGAGAAAATAATAACATTTCTTTCGATAATATTGTCCGACAATTTTTCGGGATAAAGATGCTCAACGAAGTCTTAAAATCAAGGGAAAAGTTTTAAAAGAAATAGCCCCATTTCTCAGAATTCTCGCAAATACAAAAATGCCCACTCAGCATAATGAAGCGTTATATGAAGTGGTTTTCGATGAATATATACTTAGGCCTGGGCCCAAGGACTAATTTTCAATTCATTAATGATGAAGAGGAATATTCTTGAAACAATGCAATCTGCATATTCAGTAAATAAATTGCATATGACCTATGTCAAATTGTTAGAAAATGACGAGAAGGGGGATATGTCCATTTTACCTTCCCACAGCTACTACCTGTATGTTTCAGAGTCCAAAAAACGTAATATGATTATGAGCTGTGTCACCAACGGATGGATGAATTTTGTTTGTTACCTTTTTTTTGACCGACGAACCCCAAACGGAGGAGGTATACAATTCGACTGTGTGCTTTTTTTGGTTTGTGTGCGCCTTTCATATAGTAATCGTTGTCCGATTTTAATGATTTTTGATTCATTTGAAAGAGGAGTCTTGAGAAATGGTCCCATATTCATAAAAACGGGAATCCGACATCTCCTTCCTTCCGAAAACAGCCCCCGAAGGGGGTGGAGAGGGCAAATTTTCTCGAAAATTGAAAATCTGCGTTGGTATAATTACAGATAGGACAATATCCGGAAACGTTTAAATTGAACATTTTTTCAAAAGAGTAACGGTTTTCGACATAGAGACATTTTAAATTCTCAAATATACCTATTTTCGCTATGTGGAGAGGGCGATTTCTGTCGAAAATTGAAAATCTGTTTGCAGTACATGAAAGACATAATTATTTGTAGCAACATTTATAATGAACATTTTTCCTTTAGGATTACGGTTTTCGAGTAAAATCGATGTTAAAATGGTAACAACTAAAATATTCAAGCGTATTTCCGCAGCGATGTTCTGAGATCTCAATAATAACTACAAGCAAGGAATATACGTGGGTAATAGGATAAGTACTATCTTGATTGGTATTAGTGAACGTTCAACGATTTTCGTGACTAATGATACACTCAAAAGTGTGAAATAAATATTTTTTACATAAAATTGGACCGACGTTATTAGTTGGTGCACTGAAAAGTATAAAATAATATTAATTCTATTGGTGCTGGGACTTGTGATGTTGGTGCCAAAAGTTATCAATTTACCTGCAACTGCACAACTTCAAAAGTAACAGCACCAATAGAATTAATATTATTTTATACTTTTCAGTGCACCAACTAATAACGTCGGTCCAATTTTTTGTAAAAAATATTTATGTAGTCTAACATGTCGAAAAACTAATTTTGCTATAGGCTGTAAACTGCTTGTAAACGGCTATAAAGATTTTCATCTAATGTGTATTATCCAAGAAGAGGACAATAGTTGTTTGACCCGTCATGATGAATAATATTGATATTTGCACAAGTTGACAGGGCGACTCTGGTATTTGGCGGAAAATCTTGAAGTAATGTGATATTTCCAATCACGTGTGACACATGAATAGCGTGATAGTATTGGATTTTGTAATAGATACTTCTTAGATCTCCCTTCGCACAATCAAACATAATTTTTGAAGAGGTATAGCTATTTTACTTATTTGACGTTGCACTAGATCATTTTCGTCTTGTTTCGTCATTTATCTTTAAGTTATGACGTCACCGATATTGTTTTTAATGACAAACTATATTTTTAAAAGCTGATTTTGTTAGTAGGTGTTTCTTAATCTCGTTTCAACGATATAAAACTGTTAATGTTACATTAAAAAAAATCTTCAATTTCAAAAATGGATCTAGTTGGCGTATGAAGCATGAGATTTGATAGCTGTCAGTAATCTTTTCTGTCTTTTACAGTAACTATATCAAATTTTCAAATTTAAATAATTTATGGTATTTACAATTTAAGGTATTTTTTTTCAAATATGAATATTCGAAGCTTTATATAGCTGTAAGAGAATAGAAACAACTACTCAAATCAACATTAAAAAAATAGGTTGTCATTTAAAAAGAATATTGACGATGTCGAAATTCTAAAAGAATATAATGACGAAAATGATCTATTATAATGACAAACAAGTAAAATCTTTATACCACTTTTTTTTTCTAAGAACTAAATATAACAATGATATAGAATTTATCCGTTATTTAATATACGCAAGCAATACTGCTATAAATACTCCACATAAACTGCGGCTCAACCAAGTAGGTACAGAACTCCAGAACTTAAGTTTCGCCAATTTAGTTTATTTAATATGAAAAGAGTACATACAGCCAAAGCCACCAAGAGGTATTGACACAGCAGGAGGTACTCAAGTCCATGTGGAGTTGCATGTCTCCCATCGGTCGCATCCCCTGGTGGCGGATAGGGGATGCCCTCACCGGCTTAGCCGGCGGGTTGGTGGGAAGTAATATACCACCCGCGGACCCAAGCAAGCCTGTGCGTAGCGTTAGCTACTCTACCACAGTACGGACCTTTGTCCAAATTGCTACGAACCCAATACGGAAACCTCGGATCGGACTGTCTAATTGGCAAAGAACAAAAGCTGAATTCATGGACTTGACTTTAGGAAAACGGATTGGATTTGACAAAAACGATTTGACATTAGCCACGTGGAACGTGCTTACACTGAAACAACCGGGGAGAATACAAGAAGTAGCAGACGAAATGCTTAAATTCAAGATAGACATCATAGCACTACAAGAAGTACGCTGGCAGGGAAGCGGAAGAATAGATTTCAGTTTAATTTACAGTGAAACCAAGGAAAACTCTGGACCGTATGGAACAGGTTTTTTAGTATAAGAATGAATATCATGGAATACAAGGCAGTGAACGACAGATTATGCAGATTAAGGCTCAAGGGACAGTTTAGAAACATAACGGTGATCTGTGCAGACGCTCTAACCAATACTGATGATATTTTCAAAAAATAGTCGTTTTTTGATAAACTGGAGGAAGTTTGTTAAAAAGCACCCGAATACGACATGTTGCTGTTAATGGGAGACTTTAACGCCCAAATTGGAAAGAATGAGAACCAAGAACAAGTAGCTGGACCATTTAAACTTCATGACATAGACAATGAAAACGGAGAACTACTGGCTGAATTTGCAATGAGAAAATAACTGTACATCCGCAGCACATCCTTCCAACACAAGAACATCCACCTGGGAACATGGAAGCGCTGGGGCACAAATGAAGTCAACCAAATCGACCATATTCTCGTATCAACACGCCACTACACATCAATCACAGATATAAGAATTTGCCGAGGACCAAACTGTGCTTCCGACAATTTCTTAGTTATACCAAAAATCAGGGAAATACTCTCAACAGTGCAGAGAAAGAACAAAGCAAAACCATTCAAATGGAACACTGATATCCTCAAAAATGACCCTATCAAAGCATGTGAATACAGAAACTCACTATGAAACAAAGAGTCACAAGCAACAAGGAATATAAGTCAAAATAATGAATCTAATGACCTGGAACAGATTTGGGATGATGCTAAGAACATAATAATTTAATCTGCTGAAGAAAAAATAGTACAAAAAGAGCGGAGAAGAAATCAAGAATGGTATGATGATGAAAGTAGAGACAAAAATGAGCAAAAGAATAGACCAAGAGAAAAAAGAAAAAGAAAGTTATCGAAACCTAACTGAATCAAAGAAGCTTACGAAACGAAAGAAAAGAGAAGCATTAAAAGAAAGAATAAGAGAAATTGATGAGCTGATTAAAGAAAACGAGCAGAGGAAATTTTACGCCACTGTAAACAGAATGAAGAATAAATTCCAGCCTAAAATAAATGAATGCCGGAATACTAATGGCGAAATCGTGACAAATGACGAAGGGGTATTGAAGATATGGACACAACATTTTAGAGAACATCAATGAAGATGAAAACGTACCTACCAACCGAATTGAAGAACAGATAGTGGGAGACAATAAGGAAGATATGCCAACAATCATTGAAGTACGGAGTGCCATAAGCAAAATGAAAAACAACAGAGCACCCGGCAATGACAACATAACAGCTGGATTACTAAAATATGGAGGCGACGCAGTGGAAACCATGATGCTAGAAATAATACAGGCAATCTGGGAACAAGAGGGAATGCCACGGAGCTGGACAACTGGCGTGTTGTGCCGAAATTGAAAAAGGGTGACAAGACAAATTCCAACAACTACAAAGGCATCATGTTACTCAACACGGCATACAAAGTTCTCACGTCCAAACTAAATGACCGTCTCAAAGAAATATCTGAAACAAACCTTGGAGAATACCAGTGTGGGTTTGGGAAAGATAAAGGAACATCAGACAAGATATTTGTGATGCGCCAAATCATGGACAAGGGCAATGAGCATAACATTGACCTCCATATACTGTTCATCGACTTCAAACAAACGTACGATAATGTGGGAAGATCTAAATTGGAAGAAGCATTAATAGATATAGAAGTACCCAGAAAACTCAGAAACCTCATAATGATTTCGATGGAAGACCCTAAAACTCTTGTAAAAATTGACAATCAGTTGAGTGACCCTTTCAGGGGATGGACTATCAGCTACACTCTTCATCGTCTTTCTTCATCGTGTCATTAAGCATATTGACCAGCGCGGCATGATATTTAATAAATCCATACAAATCTATGACTATGCGGATGACATTGGGCTGATATCGAGGACTAAAGCCAAACTTGTGGAAGCGTTCAAAGAAATTGAAGAAAAGGCAAAAGAAGTATGACTAATAATCAACGACAGCAAAACACAATACATGTTCGTACCAGTAGCCCAAACAAGCAAGATAGTAGACCTGGATATCGAACAAAGAACGTTCAAAGGAGTTGCAACCTTCAAATACCTTGGAAACGTTAATGATTCTAACGCACAATGCTCAGTATCCATCAACGTGCGAATACAATCAGGATTCAAGGCGTATTACTATGCTATGGTTGTTACTTATGGCAGGGAAACTTGGACACTGACTGAAGACGACAAAAAAGACTAAGTCGTTTCGAAAGAAGAATAATCAGAAAAATATATGGTGGTGCATCTATTAGCACGAATGGAGAATCAGATACAATGCAGAAATAAATGACAATCCTGAAAAACCAAGACATTGTCAGATTTATCAAGGCGCGCAGAATTCAGTGATATGGACATATCTTACGGATGGAAGACTCCCGAATGCCGAAGAAAGTGCTGAGCGCGAAAGTCTACAACACTAGAAGAACAGAAAGACTGAAGATGAGATGGCTTGACAATGTCTACGATGATCTCCGAACCATGAAATTAACCGGCTGGTGTTCCAAGGCAAAGTACCGAGCGATGTGGAGGCTTATATTAGAGGAGGCCCACCCCGGGCTGTAGTAGCATTTGGATGGATAGTAGGTACTCAAGTATTCTGCGAAATGGTTTTTTCTTCTAGTTTATAATTTTCTGTATTTATTTGTAGAATCACTTCGGCTACTGCTTCGTTGAGTAGGTACTTTTCCCCTAGTCTAGAAATATAAATATGGACGTTTATTGCTGTTGTTCTGTCATTATTATATCAATCGTTAGAGAGTATTGTTATTATCTAATAGTGTGTTTTTTAAGCTGTCAATTGAAACAGAGCAGACATATACATATATGGTTAACTCAAACAAACAGAAGGTAGAAGTTGCTGTAACGTAAAATTGTCGAGAATCTTGGGAACTTGTTCTACACATTGACCAGGAAAAATAACAAAATCTGTCTTTTCATGGTATATGGATTAAATTGGATATTTCAATGTAATTTTCAATAAACATCAAGATTTCTCAATAAAGATTTTCGTTATTAAAAATCTCACAGTCGAATTGAATAACTTCTTTTTTTATTTTAGTTTACCTTAGCTAACCACGCACACAATTTTTCATTCAAAATATTGTCAAAGTCGTTTATTTTTGACCATCTTCGTTACTGGCATAGTGAACAAAACAAATAGCTATCAACATATTTATATACTTTGTGAGGCTATTGGGATTTAAGCTCTGTGGTTGATTAATTAATTATAAAGAAATAAAATAACTTTTATTTCATGTCAGACCATTATAGTATAAAAAATAAAAAACCTTTTCTGGTAAAGATAAAACAAAACGTTTCGGTCATCCACGTGGCCTTTTTCAATAAAATAAAATAAAATTACGCACTCAGTCTATGACATACCATGCAGTAGTTGCAACAGTACGTATATAGGGCAAACCAGTCAATATATTGAAAACCGAATAAAAGGCCATAAATATGAAAAAAAATAGCGCTAAAAAAGCATGAAAACGATAAAAAAAATCAATTTCAATGAAACTAAAATACTTACAACTGAAATATAAACGACAATTTTTAGAAATGATTTATGTAAAAAAAACGCAGTAAATTCTAAAACTGGTATCAAAAATTTAAGTATAATTTATAATAATGTTCTATAAAACACAAAACACAATTATTACCAAAATCCATAGTACTAATTTTGAAAATAAACATAACAATCTATGCCAAAAATATCAAAATTCATATCTCTCAATATCATAACCTGAAAAATACGACTTCCTCCCTATTATATCCGTCCACTCCGACACGGCCAGTCCTTCATTTTGAAAAATGTAGTTTTCAGTCAAAAACCACCTCAAAAGATAGTAAAATATAACAAAATGAAATCAAGTAAAAAGAAGTAAAAGAAGAAAATGAAGAAACAAATATAAGAGAATGGTATAATAAAACCAGCATTTACTTATGTATATAACAAAGGAATTTTCACATATTTTAAGTTACATTTTTTTACCCTTTCGAATAAATGTTTTGGGTAAGCTAATTTTACAATTTTATCCTTGAGAAAAGGTTTCTTATTTTTTATACTATAATGGTCTGACATGAAATAAAAGTTCTTTTATTTCTTTACAATTAATTAATCAACCACAGAGCTTAAATCCCAATAGCCTCACAAAGAATATTTATATCTACAAGCTCAAGAACCACTAAGAGAAGAACATATTTATATATATATATATATATATATATATATATATATATATATATATATATATATATATAATATGAAGATGATCTGCCACTGTCTGTAATTGTCATCGAACTCTAATATCAGTATCGAAACATTCGTTTCAATATAATAAGAAATGTAGAAAAAGGTGAATCACTTGGACTGAACAATAGAACACTTGTATCACGTAATTTCATAACTCTATTTATTCACTTTTTGCACCTTTAATCGTTAGTAGCCGTTGTTACTTTTTTCATTTCGCATGCTCAGCCAATCTAAATTATTTTTATCCATTATTTGCCTGTAGGTACCTAACGGTGTATTATCCTAAATGTTTTTAGCAGATTTCTGGAAAAACCAATTAACCGAAGAATGGCCAACGGTATCGAACAAGAAAGAAATCAATGGTTTATTGGTAACAACAAATCTGATATGCTCAACATTTTAACATGTTCGTATATGATCATAAAGCGGAGAGTATATTATGGATTTACCTAAATATCTCAGAGAGATGCGAATCATCAAATACAAAAGCATTTTAATTTGTTATTGCCTCAATCAATACTGCTACAAAATTGGTCAATAACCAGATAACCTATATTCAAACATTACGCATAAATTTGACAGTAGTATTCTCAAGAAATGGATAGAGTCCATGCTAACATATTTTTTACTTATTCAAATATATGTATTAAATTTGAGGTTAGGCTTAGGAACTTCAATTTCAATCATAAAATTAAGATTATTCAGGAGATGCAAAAATTGTATAAATTTCATCGACTTGTTATAACACGGGTCCAAAAAAAAAGATTATCCTTCAAACGACTTTACAAGTTACAACTTTAGTCTACTATCAGACCGAATTGTTTTCGACTTACCTTCCTACTTTTATATGACATTCTATAAATGTATCTAAGAAATATACATGTATGTTTACATACATCCAGAAGAATTTCGGCATTGTCTTATTTTATTTACAATTTTTGTAAAAAAATTATGATATCCATATTCTACTCCATAATATACAGTCAATCATTATTTTGACGAGCATCTAACTGTTCATCTTATATTAACAGTAAAAATCCACCTAGGTAATTAAAAACGATCCATTAGACAGTAGCAGCCTACACAAACAAACCTATTTGTATTCATGAGTACCATTTAAAAGTTGTTGAAGTCTTTGTTCTTTTGCCTGTCAAGATTACGTTTGGGAAAATAGCTGGACGAAACAAAGTATTTATTGTTAATATCCCACGGATGCGGATGAAGCTTCTAATGTTTATCCAGTGAACAAAAATAAAACATAATGAGATATAAATTTCGAGGTACTGTAATAGAAATAGATAACTTTTAAAATAATAATGTCGATTATAATTATTATGAAGGTAGTAGGTAAATTGGCCCTAGAACTATATACATAATGTAGAAATCATATTTGGGAATTGTGCAAGAGATTAACCTATTGGTTATAGATCGATGGGATACTCCAAGCGCTAAAATTATCCAAGTATTTAGTAAAAATATTAACTTTGACAACCAATGAATAAAGTAATAAATATTAAGTTTACACAATTTTCCTATGTTTTTATATATATTCCGGTAACAGTAGAATATTTCTTAATTTTGTACTTTTGGAAGATTCCATGGAGTCGGCTCTATTTTTTTGTAATATTAAAAAATCGGAGGACTTTTACAAAAATCATTCTCATGGATTACGCGATAATAGATTTTTATATTCTTATAGATGAAGTTCGGAAGCCTTATTTGGAAAATACCAGATACACAAGTGGATTTTTTGAATAAAATAGTTTTTATTAGGCATTTAAGATTTGATGAGTACTATTGCTATTTCTCCTTTTGAACTATACTTATATCTGTTTGCCAGCAACAACAATTCCATAACAAATTACTGTTTGCCTACCACAACACAAAATTTAATTTAAATTATTGTTATCAACGTCTGACGTCTGACAAATGCGACAGCTGCGTAACCATAGAGTAATATACCAGAGAACAGAGACGTATATATATGCTCCATGTTCGTGCGTAATTCCAGTGACGGATACCATTGTCCGACATTGTCGTTCCATTCTGAAGAAATAGTTTGATCTTGCTTGAATGAGATAATATAATGAATCAATATTGGATCACACTTGGAACATAACAGGCGGCGAAATGTCTTCGATCTAAGTACGAGTTCGAAATTTCAAGTCTCTAGGCCGTTTGGGGCCTGAGAAATCTCTGCGGAGTCCATCGATACAAGAACCGAAAGTAATAAAAACTATTTAATATTTAAAAAGGGATATGAAATATTTCTTCTTTGATAAATAAAACAAGATGAGTTTCTCTCTGAGGCTATAATTCAGAATTTCATTATTTTTTGAAGATTTTAAAATACCTAAGACTTCAAAAGGCAATAGAAAAGCTAATAAAAGAGATAGAATTCAAAGATAACAAAAAAGAGTGCATGATAAGTATGTTACAAGATGAAATTCTCAATTATTATTAAAGAAAAAATATTATTAGGAAGGAGAAAAACCAAGTATATTCATAAGTATTTTTGTAAAAGTTCTATAGGTGGAGTGAATATTTTACTTCTATAGAACGTATTGTTAATAACAGAAACAGGATATTTTTATTTACTGTTATCCCAAGTAGTTACAATGGGAAAAGTCTAGGAACAATTGTGACAGGATTCATCTATTGTTATATTAAATGACACCCTTAAGTTTCTCGAAAATTAAAATATTCAATTCAAATTCACAGTATTTGTCAAATAAATATATTTTTACAAAAAATTCACCGAGTTGGTGCACTGAAAAATAACACAAAATAATATGAATTCTATTGGAGCTGGTACTTTTGTGGTGCCGACAACAACAAACTACAACGGTCCAACTTAAATGTGGGTACATATAATCTCTTCTTTAATTTGGCTGTCTATTATTTTCAGTTTTCAAAAAAAAATATTCCACATCGGGATTTTAAATTTTCTGGAAAAATTGCCCCCATCACCTCCTTTGGGAAAAGTTTTTGATGTGAGGGGCATGTCTAATATTGTTTTTTTAATGGGACCGATTCTCGATACTTACTCCTCTCTCAAATGAAAAAGAATCATCAAAATCGAAGCACGTTTACTATGCAAAAGGCGCGAACAAATAAAATATGCAGACATACAATCGAATTGTATACCTCCTCCGTTTGGTTCGTCGGTCAACAAAACAAACTTAATTGAATATCTGATGATCGATATAAATGCCACATTTCTCTGTTTTAGCGAGCACTGGGAAAATATAGATACAATTATAGATATTGAAGGCTTTACTAATATCAGCAAATTCATTAGGGTCTTCCACAAGCATGGTGGATCAGTTATTCTTGCAAAAATAGTGTTTCTAAGAAAATGACAAAATTTAGAGTTTCTTTGTAAACTATCAATTTAGCTGTCATTTGAATGTTCTCCAATTTCCTTTGAAAAAGATACTGCCATAATCTGCTGGTATAGATCACCTACCAGGAATGTAAATTTGTTTCTTTTGCTTTCTTCTCTATTAACAATGGTAACCGAAAGTTTTAAAAATGTATTTATATTTAGGGACTTTAATATTGGCAGTCTATTGAGATATTGACACAATAATTTTACATGACGCACATAATTGAATCAAACAGGTTTATTTCTGTTTTTGATGACTATTGGTATTATAGACTATATGTTAACTAATGTCAATAAAGAGAGTCTAATCATAAATAACATTAATATTGCCTTATCGGATCATCACTTAAAACTACAGCTTGGAAGAATCAATTAAAAACTAATCGTTCAAATATAAAGAACTTTAAAAAACATTAGAAAAATTTACGAGTTTTCCATTACTGAGCTTAAGAAACTTTTAACTAGTGATATTATATTAAAAAACTTAACTATCACAGAAGTGTAGGGCACTCCAGTTATTAGTTATGTAGTACTTTTTGTAAGTACTGCAACACAAACATTCTGTTTTAATGTTCTATTTAGTCCTGTCAGACACTCAGTATCTGGTAAATTGGTTACCTACTGAATTTAGATGATCTAGGAAGCTTGTGTGAACAGGGAGTTACATGGTAAGTCTGTAGATCATGAGTGAATTGAAAACTAATCGTTAATTAAAGAGATAAGTAGGTAATTGGTCATTCTTAGAAAAATAGGCCTGCATACACAACAATCACCACCTTCACCAATGCCAACGAAGCATTCAGAATTTTTGAGGACATTTTCATTTCCTAAAACCTCAAGGAATAAAAACTAACAACAACAAAATAACAAAATCACTCTTTTTACTTCATTAAAGAAGATAATTGACGATCTCAAGCACTTGAATCACCCGAAAACTACATAACTCAGAAATTAGCAGCACTGCTTATAAGAAAGCCATGAAATCCGTTGAAAGAAAAGAAAAAAAATAATTATTGCTTGAGAAAACTTCAGGATTAGTGTAATAAAAAACTTCAACAGTAGTTGAAAATAAAATAAAAGAAAGTTGTACCACAATGTCAAATATTAACACAACTATGTTTTTTGAACCTCAGTCCAGATGAGGTAAAGTTTATCACCCGATATAAATATTTATTTTTTAAAACTGGACAGAATTTATTACTTGGTGCACTGAAAAATACAAAATAATATTTATGCTATTGGTGCTTTTACTTTTGAAGTTGTGTAATTGCAGATTGATAACTTTTGGCACCAACTTCACAAGTACCAGCACCAATAGTTTTTTTTTCAGTGCACCAATAACGTCGGTCCATTTTTTTGTAAAAATATTTATTTCACACTTTTGAGTGTAACATTAGTCACGAAAATCCTGGAACATTCACTAATACCAAAGAAGATATAATTATCCTATTACCCACGTATATTATTTGCTTGTTCTTGTTATTATTTAGGGATCTCAAAACATCACGGCGGTAATACGTAATAAGTATTTTAGATTTTACCATTTTACCACTGCTCGAAAACCGTAACTCTGAGGAAAAAAAATTCAATATAAATGTTGTTACAAATAATCTTGTCTTTCATGTGATTGCCTCAGATTTTCGATTATCGAAATAAATTGTCCCCTCCCTATTTCAGATTTTAAAGTCGCTGTGACTCGCAAACCGCGTTTCCGGGTCTTGTCCTATCTTTAATTCTGCAGCCTCAAATTTTCAGTTTTCGAAAAAAAATGCCCCTTTCCCTTTCAGGGGTGCTTTTTGAAGGAAAGAAGATTTCGGATTTTCACGAATATGGGACCATTTCTCAAGTCTCCTATTTTGAATGAATCAAAAATCAACAAAATCTAAGTAAGCTTACTATATAAAGAACTTGCAGGAATCAGAAAAAACAGCCCTGTGTATGATGAAGTTTCAACAAAAATTATCAAAGAATGCGTAGAAATAATATTCTAACCCTTATTTTGGGTTTTTAATACAATAAGATAACAAAAAACGGGGGTTTCCATTTGAAAAATAAATGACTTATGCCGTTTTTTGGATCTAGTTCTCAAGCTTCCTTTTTGATCACTCTGTACAAATTTTTATGAAAATATCATAAAAATACTAATAAAGTATATTTTCTTCTACAAGAAAATCAAACCAAATTAAATGTTAAAGGCTCCCACATAGGAAAGATTGATAATTATGTTTTGGACTGCAAACTTAAAATTTGAAATTTGTCAAAAACGGTTACGTATGCATAAAATGTTTTCCAAATTTTACAAGAAATGTGGTAATATGCAGGATATTCCATTAAAAATAACAAAGTTGGCATCTACAGTTTGTCTCACGAATGTTGGCGTCTGCCTTGAAAACACGAAAAATGGATCAATCCAACTCACCGGAGTAAAGCAGTGGCGTAACGATTTCGAGCTAAGATATGGCATAAGGAAGTTCATATAATTAGAGGAAAAAATATCGATTGATTAAATAAGCAAACATAATATGAACGATTTATTATCAACGATAATGCAGACACACAAAATACAAATTTATTGCTTGAGTTATGAAATATAAATCTATGCACCTGAATTCTCTGAAATGTCACAATGACTTTGTGACGCCTATGAAATAAAGATTGCGTTGCCTTCGGACATACCTGCAGCACCCTATCATTGTATAAAAGGACATAAGCTTGACATACTGATGTCGTAGCTTAGATCGACAAACGTAGAAGTGAATTTCATGATAATGAGATGTGATGAGACGTATAGCGATATGTACGTAGCTCTTGAATGATTACACACAATAGCCATGATTCGTGAAACATACTGTACTTCTGGTGTAACCGGAAATGCGACTAACATGAAAATATTTCAGATTGTTTGTACTTATCGTTTTCCCACAATTCATATTGATGTACCTAAACTAATCGATTATGATACTTGCAACGTCTATCTCGTACATCGTTCTTGTACATATTTTTAAAGGTTAATAAATCCCTTCTTCTTCCTTCTGCATACGAAGTTTCAAAAGAGCGGTTTTCGTCGAGTAATCGTAGGCCTGGTCCAAGCACTATAATTATAATAACATTATCAATTATAACAATTATATATATTAAATACAACATCGTTAATAATCCAATTTCTTAAAACAAATACTATGTAATATGCAAAATTGTTTTAAAATAAAAAGCGCACTTTTGTGGAGTACAGCACAACCAACCCTCATAAGACAGATTTTCCTGGAATCGTGCAAAAGTAGTATGTATATACTTGTAATTACCATTTTTTATAAAAAATATAGATAAGCTACTGAAACCAAACTAATAAGTAAGTAAAATAACAGACAAAATTACATACCTACATAGGTATACATATTATAAATTATTATAACAAAGAACTGCTGTCTTGATACACGTAGGTACTGGAGATGATTTATGAGTGTACCACAATAACTTATAATTTGCAACAATAACATGTATTACTTCAGCAATTAGTATAACGAATGGAAATAAATTGATTCTTGAGTGGATAATACAAGAAAAGAAGTTTGAACGCAATGGGCAGGTACCAGATCAATACAGTCTTATTAAATACAAAGAGGATGGAAAATGATGTTGGAACTCAAAAAATAAAAATAATATCGCTCTTACAGAGAAATCTCCCGGCCCAGGAATATGTCATTCTTAAATAAAAAGATTCTAATCAAGAGCTAAATTCAATATATCATTTATGTGTTTTTTTCTCCCCAAATACAAAAGGTTATTGACACTGCCTATAATTTCCAAACCGTGAATTGAAACTGAATTAATACCCAGTGTAATTATTGTAAGTTACTAGGAGAATACAAATCCGTTAGAAAATTTATAGAGGGAATGTCATAAAATTGAATTGTAATTGAAAACCATAGTTTAAAAATTTAGGTAGCTTTGTAAAGAGAGTATTGTAAATATTGTAATCGTATTTCAGCCATAGTTCTTTCGGTCTGTGCCAAGATTAAAGCAGGTACGAATGGACCCATACGCTATATTCGGCTCGTCATGAATGCAAAATGACAGTATCTTGAAAATTGAAGGCAATAATCTGGCCTTCTCAGTGCAGGAAGAAATGCTGAGAGCAGAAGGGAATATTAAAATCGATACTGGTGGTGGACAGCCCTTGAGTTTACGGAAAGTAAAAAATCTGATCATTTTTTTTTCAACTTATTCAAGTTACAGACAAAACATACCCTCCCTATTAGAAATGGTGAAGGAGACGGTGTTTGACTCTGCTAACATTATTCAAGGTCAATCCATAGCTTTTTATCTTTAAAATGAGACTAATCCATAATAAAATGAGAACACGCACTTCCAGAATAGGATTTGTCATTTGAGCGCAGATTATCAATTTTAAAATGAGAATTATCAAATTCAATTAAAAAATAATTACAATCAAATTGACACATATCGATATCAAAATTTCAAAATATTGTTAACAAAAATTATAATTTCGTCCTATGCTCTGCCTTACTGAATTGGCATGGTCCACTCTTAAAGCCGATGTCAAGTAATATTTATAAAACGTATTTATTATCTTATTTTGGGAAAATCGAATGAATATGGCAGAGGTATACTCAATATTCCGTCTTCAGCTACTTGTGATTATAAATAAACCATAATATTTACAAAATAAATGTTAAAATGTAATTTATAGCCAATTTTTAGAGATATATTCCTGATACTTTGAATATGGCCGGTATCTACCTTTGACAAGCGTATTCATAAATAAAACTAAGGCCGTGTTCATGGAGTCACTATGTGCACTATAGATAGACGCTATCATCTGTTCACTGAGCTCAAATTTAGTACTATAAACGCTATCGTGACGTCTTGAATTTTTTTGTGTAATGTAAATGAATGCTATCAACGCTATTTCTTCCGAGGTAGTGTATGGATGGTGTTTGCGTTTGCAATCATGAACGATGAACAGGAATATTGTACAACTGACACTGACATAACAAACCGATAATCGTTTATGATCCGGCCAAAGTTTTGCAAAGGATATGTCTCTATGGTATAAGTTAAATAAATAATTTAGAAGAGGAAACTCAAGTGCAATTCAAGATGCAGCGGACAACAAATTCCGCTGCACGTTGCTACTTTTGATTTATTTCTCTCAAAATCATATCTAACTTATTGAATCCTCAATATTATTGAAATTATTTTCAACCTAGTTTTTGAGATTCGTACCTCAAAAAACTAATGTTTTGTAAATTTTACGAATTGATAAAAAACTAATAAAATTAATGACAAATATTATTTATTTAAACTAAAATTTAATAAAAGTGTTATATTCTAAGTGATAATTTTTATTTATAACAATGAAGTTAGAGTGTACATTATGTTCAAAACTAACAAAATGCATTGAGGGCTGCACATAAGTAATGGTTTTACTCAGACATTTAGGCAAAGCTCTTTGCGCAAGTTTGAAACTGAAAGTCCATGATTTGGCAATCAGATATGCTAATCAATACTAAAGTGGTTTCAGTTTGTACTTACTCCCAGCTTTGATGAAAATGCGAATAAAATATAAGAGCCATCTTCGCTGTTATATACTTCAACCCAAATTTATCCATGTATTGACGCCGGTTTTATTCCAGATTGAAAAGCATTTTCAATTAATAATATTTCTCAGGCGAGTCTCTTCATAGACAAAAAATAAGTGCTCATTTATAATGGACGTAAGGCGTAAGATATGCGTAATGGATAAAGTTGGACACTGGAAAATAAATAAATAAAAGGATCTTTCACAATAAGCGAACGTTACACTTACGTGTTACGGTAGACCGTAAGATCTTACGGCCGAACGTTAAAGTTGGACAATGTTCAACTTTACGTACGGCTTATGGGAAATTTAGGAACCTTTTTAGGGGGTTCGGATTTCTTGGGTTGAACTATTCCTCGGTTGGTAAGTGTCGGTTCGCATCCTTGTATATTTAAAGAATCATTCTTCATGATGAAGTTTTAGTTCTAATATTAAACGTCGGTATTTATCTTTCCTTTCTTGCAAATTTTATCTCGGAATCTGGTCTACAGATTGCGATGAAAATTCATACGTATGGGTTTTAGAGTGTATTGAATCGATTGGTTATATTCACATTCTCATAAAAACTCGTTACTAAGAGTTTCTGATAATTTCATCGGTAATTTTCAATGAAAAAAATTTTTACATGTCTAATTTAATACATTAATACGAGCTATTTTTGTATATAAACATAAAAAAAATTGGAAACAGCTCCAACGACTTTGATCAAATTTGGTATATAGATAATGTTCTACTTTTGAACATTATCTAAGTGGCTTTCCTGACAAAACGCGAGGGTGTCACCTTCGGAATCCATAAACTTTATATCAGGACTTTTCTGTGTTTTAGACAATCTATAGCAAGGTATATCAGTTTTTGATCTTGTGTTGTATCCTGATCAATCTTTTGAAAATTTGAAATATTTTTCCTAACATATTTAACACAATTAAATATATAAATCAAGGTTACTGTAAGTAACTTAAGTTTCCTAAAAATTGGTCTACAAGGGGTTTTCCTTGGCACTCGGGCCATGAGCCTTATTATATTCTTTTGTGCAATTAGAATAGAATTCGAGGAGGAGTTTGCCCAATAGATTATTCCATAATTAAATCTAGAATAGACTTGACCATAGTAAAGTGTAATTACGGTTGCCTCACTCAACAATTCTCTTAGATGACGGAAAAGGAAAGAATAGGAGTTAATCTTTTTGTAGAGTGACTCGGTGTAATATAACCAGGTGAGAGAATTGTCAAGGTTTAATCCTAAGAATGATATATGTTCAGTTTGTTCTAAAGATGTTCCAGATTTTGATCTAATGAGAAGACTTTTATTGATGGTTTTTGTATTTTGAAATTAAATAAATTTACTTTTTTTATTTTAATATTAAGGTTATTTTTGTCAGACCAATCAACCAGCCTATTTGTCAGAATCTGACAAGTTTCCTGAGCATCTTCTCTATCAACTCTGATTATAAAATTCGACTTATCTGCGTAAAATACGCTTTCAGTATTCTTCGGAGTGATACATATTAAATCAGAGCAGAAAATGATAAATAAAATTGGGGCTAGCAGACTGCCTTGTGGAATGCCAATATTATTGACAAGCGTGTCTGAGAGATTTCCATATTGTAACAGTTTGGACAGTTTGCCTGATGATTTTATCCATTCCAACGCAATTTCCCTGATACCCTACATTTCCAGTTTGTAGAACAGGATTATATGATTTACAGAATCAAAAGCTCCACTGAAATCGAAGAACATGCCTATTTTTTCACGTTTTTGTTCCATTGCCTCCAGAATATAGTTGACAGCTTCGAGTATTGCTGACTCTGTGCATTTATTTTTCGAAAACCCAGGTTGCTGTTTAGGGACTATATTGAACCGATTGTCAAATTTAAGTAACCTGTCAAGGAAAAGTTTTTCAAATATTTTTCCGTACGGATTTTGTATAGCGATAGGTCGATAATTGTATTTTTCATTTTTATCACCTTTATTCTTATATATATATATATATATATATATATATATATATATATATATATATATATATATATATATATATAAATACTGGGATGATTTTAGAAGTTTTTAGAGTACTAGGAAATTCGCCACATTCTATCGATTTATTAGTAAAAAATAATAGGGGTCCCTTTATTACCTCAAAGGTTTTCACCAATTCCTGATCCTATAAGATGGGACAAAGACTTCAAACAGGAACACTCGGGTATACATTTGGGACAAAAAATATGAACGACTGCCAAGTTTCGAAGAAAACTGTAGGGGTTGAGATCGGAGGCATGGTAACAGAGTAACAGACCTCGCCAAACTTAACTACCATAACTATAAAATAAGTACGTTGTATAACTCGGACTGCTGATTTTGCGGTAATGAAGATCAAACTTTAATAAGCATCAGTCTTGACTTTGACAAAAAAATGGATTATCTTGGGTTCAATGTCAAAGACATCCACAGATTTCTTAGATTCTGAAGGAACGCTAGGACCTTGTATTAGTGGAGTACCGGAAATTCTATCCTAAATAATAGTATCTACAAAAGCAGCCGGAACAGAATGCTTTTCTATATTTTTCACAAAACCCCGATTTTGAGATGTTTCCACAAAACCAAGCAAAGCAACGCAACAGTTGAAATAGATAAATCATAAACAAGCTAATATATTTATCATAAGCATATCTGCTCCCTCCTACAATTGTCTTTCATTTTTATATTATACCGAAAAAACATTCACGTAGTCCTCCAATTTAGATGATCCGCCCGACCAGATGCTCTTGAAAATTTTATCTCTTTGGATTTCATTAGGGCATTGTCTAGGTTGCTCATATCTTTGCATCTTTTCTATAATTTACTTCTCAACTGATTCACGGCTATTACAGAAAACCAACTAAATAAACTTGTGATTTTTTTATCTTATTGAATAGAAATATATAAAATTACATTCAGACTTATCTATGGCCCTTATTATTTTTTTACCTTGATTGGAGTTATAGCTTATGTCAATATTCAGAAGTTGATTGATCTTAAAATTCTTCAAAACATTCGTCATTTTTCACTTGTGACTTGCAATTGGAAAAAATAATTGAAGACCAATCACTCTGTGAAGAATTATTTAATAAGTACTGAGAGACTAATTCCTTATGATAATTTTGGGTAGATAATATCTACTCTTGATCATTTCGAGATGGAAACACAACAAACAATGTAAAACATCTGATATATGATTGGTATATTTGAAAGATTCACTAATTTCGATAGAGCGCTGTTTACAGGGTGTTTCATTAGTAATGGCAAATAATTAAACTGGAGAATCTTTGGTTCAAAATAATAATATTTAACCCAATTCACTTAGATAAAATGAGTCTCCTGTCTGAGCTACAGGGTGTTTTATTTATTTATTTAAAAATGGTTTTGCCCATTACTTTCAAACTGTTTGACTAATGTTTATCATGTTTGCCAGGATGTGTAGACATTGCAAACCTTACTAAATTATGGTAAATAAACGTTTCTGGCTACTACCACAGGCGTACGACAGGGGTACCCCAGGTTAACCCTTCCTAAATTGTAAGCGAATGGCGAATATTCTCCAAAACTTTCTGCGTAAATAACATATTCTACTTCCGTAACGGTAAAGTCATTATTTTCCGAGATATTTAAAGTTGGACATAATGCTGCACTGCTGCACAATTTTAAGTGTACTTATCATGGCAGTGTTTTTAGATCATGGGTTTGCATTTATTACGCAAATGAAACTTACAGTTGGTCTTTTAGGTTTAATAAGAAGATAATCATACAATTTTACTGACTTATCAGAAAGTCTTTTCACATTTTTGTTACAATAAATGATAGAACAAAATTTGAAAATACTTAATACATGTTCAATGTGATTCCCATTTACCTCAATAAGTTTGTGTATTCCTTCACTAAGCAATCTTCTAGCTTTAAGAAATATGTTTGGCTGCTTAGCAATAAAATTGTCGGAATAGATGCGAATTTTCAATATCCCAATTGCGGTTATTTCTCAAGTTGAGAACTACTCTACGAATCTACGTGAGAAAGTGGCCTAGTCAGTAATAATAATGATTTTAATAAAATCACAATTTTCATTTCTCCTATATAAGATCCACTGAGCGAAATTTAATCTTAAAGGATAATCTGTAGGTAATAAGTTTTGTATAGGTGTAAAGTGGTAAGGTCTAAGTTTTTCTTTTTTCAGTAAGCGAAAAATGGCTTGCTTATTCCTGTCATTGCATCTATTCCGACAATCACATTTCCAACATGAATTAAAGGTTAAGGTATGGTGCGGTATATCTGGAGATAGTTTGTTGGGTCCTTATAAATTACCAGCAAATTTGAATGGTATCTCCTATTTGAAATATCTACAAACTAGACTTTTCGACGAATTGCAACTTGATCGAAGAAGAGACATGTGCTTCATGCAGGATGGAGCACCACTCAATATTCTTTATTAGTACGGAACTATCTAGATCAACAATTTCCTCATCGTTGGATTGGCAGAACTAGTGAATTCCCGTGGCCGCCTAGAACTCCCGAAGGTTATCTCTTAGACTCACAAGAAATAAATGATCGCCAAGTGCTATGGTACCAAATAGTAAATTCCGCTAATTTTATTGCCCATCAGCCAAATATATTTTTAAAGTTAGAAGACCGTTTAGTGAAAGAATAGATAAACTTATTAAGGTAACATTGACCATTTGTTAAGTATTTTTAAATTTTGTTCAAATTATTTTTTGTAGCAAAAATGTGAAAAAGACTTTTTGATAAGTATTAGTACAATTGTATGTTAATCTTCTTATTAAACCTAAAAAATCAACTGTAAGTTTCATTTGCGTGATAAATGCAAACCTATGACCAAAAAACACCGCCATGATAAATACACTTAAAATTATGTATCAGTGCATCGTTAGGTTCAACTTTAAATATCTAGAAAAATAATGACTTTATCGTTACGAAGGTAGAGTATATTATTTACACAGAAAGTACTGGAGAATATGAAAATTTTTCTAAAATGACAATTCTACCAGTAGCGTTGAATTTAGGAAGGGTTAACCTTTCACTTACCCGTGTCGTATGCCTCTGGTGGTAGCCAGAAACGTTTATTTACCATAATTTAGTAAGGTTTGCAGTGTCTACAATTCCTGCCTAACATGATAAAGATTAGTCAAATAGTTCAAAATTTTATCTAAGAGAATTGGGTTGAATCTTATTACTTTGAACCAAAGATTCTCCAGTTTAATTATTTCCCATTAGTAATGAAACATCCTGTATATATGTATACGGCGCTCTAGTTTCGATTACTTTCGATAAACAAAAGACTTATTGTGTTTTTTATCTTAAAATCAACGTTATATGATGAAGATAACTTCAAATTATGACAGAAGAATTTCGTCAAACTAGAATCAACTTATACAAATCATATTAAAATTATTTCATCAAATATGAACACTGTACTGGACTTTACACTTGAAGAAGAAGATGTGCTTAGCAAATCAGCAAAAAGCAGTAGGTACCTTCCCAGAAAGTTAAGAATTCACCCTTCCATTACCTATGAATATTTAACTTTAAAGGAAAGGAGGCAAAAGAATGCCAGCAGAGAATCAGTGAGGAACATTTTATTACCCGATCCAAAACTATACAAGAATACTTTCTACGACTTTCAGGGGGCAAAAAGAAGGAACTTATTCTGAAATTGATCAGAAATGTGAAAAGTATCAACAGCATTGTTCAAATAATACATATTTTATCATGCAGCTTTGCCAAGACCGCCATTTATACATTTATGGAGTAAGTTTGGGTATCTTTTCATGAATTGAAGAGTATGTCTATCACATTTTTGTGAGACTGTTCAAAGTTGTCAAAAGAGCCAGAACAAATTCTCTACGAGCATTTCAAAGCTTACCATCTCAATTTGGAATATTTTCAGCCCCAGTACAATCTTGGCATACGATTCTCTTCTTCTTGACCATGACCGAATGTTGCAGCTGAAAACTTTACAAGAAACCATGGAAAATGATGCAGCCTGGTTTGCTACAATATGTCATAACTACCAAGTCTCATTACTGATGAGTAATTATATTAGTATCCAATGTTGATTAGATCTGTAATGGAAACTCTTTGTTAAAGATTTGATCAGAAGCGCTGGTGGAAATGTAAAGAGAAAATTGTATATTCCTCTTTTTCGCGTATATAGCGACAAACTTAGAGCTCAAGATGGTGAAGTTGATAAAGTTGAAAGTGATATTGACACCAAGAATAAATTTAGTATAAGTGGAGATGAAGACTATGACCCGAAACATCCAGCAACATTGGAGGTCTGTAATTTTGAATTATTGATTTAGATTACTCACCGCCCTGAATTCTTATTTTATTTGTTTATTCTAGGTGCTGGAAATAGATAAAATATATATTATTCATTTTAGGTTGAAAGATTGAGGCGGAAATGGGCTGATATTATGCAAAAATACAAGAAAGATGTGCAGACTGCAGCAAAATCATATAAGAATGATTATGTAGCAGTTTCCGAAGAAAATAAAATCAAGAAATCACCCAAAGAAGAAACATCAACTGTTAGATCCGAAAAGTCTCAGAAAAATTCTTCGAAAAGCCATGGTTCCGACCAGTACTTCATTACAGTAATATCGATTCATATAAATTATGCATTCCTATGATATTTTCAATAAATTACTTTCTCCTAGTTACAACTCATCCCAGTATGGATTGTGAAAAAGATATTTTGCTACCTTGGAGATAAGGATCTGCAATCTCTGAAGAAAGTGGATTCTTATTGCTTGTATATAGTTCAGGATCTTTTGAAAGAGAGAAAAGCTAGAGAAAGTCTTGATACATATCTGAATGATAAAGAAGAAAAGATGGGCATAGAAAAAATTGTGAAGATAAAGGAGATTATGAAAGAGAAGAATCAAGTTCATTACCCAAACAAGAATATGCGTAACTATGAAATGGGGGCAATAGATGAAAGATTAGTTCCGAAAATAAAGAGTAATCTTGTAGAGGAATCATTTGTTTCAAATGCAATGAAAGAGGCAAGTAGTTCTACCCCATTACAATTTAAATAGATCCTAGTCTTTCTTTTACAGATGGAGGAGGAACCGTCTCCTCTAAATGGTGAAATAGTACCATTTCCCAGGCTAATTAAGGACAATTTCGATTTGTACGGATACAGGCCTTGCTTCTTGAAGGATGTTAACATTGAGTTCAATGCGGAGAGTGATGTTGAAAGACAAAAATCATTCTTGACGTACTCCTTGGCGAGTATCGTCAGTACCCTGAGGATAAGCGTCGACGAAGAAACATTAAACGAGTGGTGAAGATATGTTTCAGTTATTGCCCTCAAAATTACTTCATGTTAATCAGAACTTATCCTCAATGTATCTAATTATATCTAATCTAATTCGATTAATTTGAAATGTTTTACGTACAGGTTACCTTAGGTAAGCTGTGCCCAAGATTTTTCATATGTAATCAATTATTACTGTTCATATCTTGATATACGGAAAGAGAGAGAGAGCTTCAAAATTTGTCCCTCTTCCCTTCAGATAAAACAGCTCAGGAAATAACAACAGCTGGTACATTAGTAATTTTATAATGAAGAAACAATACATCCAGCAAAAAAATATTATTTCTAATAAGCTGACAGAAATTTTTGAACAAAATTCATTTGCAGTGTGAATGTGAATTTCTATCTAGGTATATAAGAAGAACGAACGAAGTTGGTGTCGGTTTTCGGTATAACCGGATGCCGCCATGTTGAAAAATATTTTTAAAAAATAATAAATTTTAAATCGAGGAAAAATTTGTGTGAAACATTTTTCTATAGCACGAACGGTTTAGCCAGAATCTTCCTCTTAGTGGGACACCGTGTATATCCGATTCGGCCAAAAGTTCAATGATATATTCTAAGCCCTTTTTTGTAATTGGTCGTATCATTCTGTATGAGGTAGACACTGCCAGTGTTCCAACACAAAGACTGACCATAGTGATCAGAGACTTGAATTTTGCCAACTTTAGATTTGAAGTGAAATGTTACTATGTTTTCAGGGTGCGTTTAGTGATTGTAAATCTTTCCACTATATTTTGATTAGAACAAGTAAAGTTCCACCAAAAAAGTTATCGTGGCTTCGATTGTTAAGAATGTTTTAAGTAGGTAATAGTTCTCAGAACATATCACCTTTACTGTGAATAAATGATAATGGCATCATCATTGAAAACAGTTATGATGTTGCGAATAAATTCAATCACTTGTTTGTAAAATCTCTTGAAGAGGTGCTTTCTAATGTTACAGCGATAATTTGCATGGATCAAATGTTAGCACAATATTTCTGATACCATATGTTGTGGAAGAACTTTTCAATTTGATCAATACAAAACGCAAATCTAAACGCTCTGCCGGTTTTGATGATATTTCTGGTTATGTGATAAGAAGGAATTTGAAGGAAATATCAGAGCCACTTTCTATTTTGGTGAATATATCAAGGATTAAAAATAACCAAAGTAATTCAATTTTATAAAAAAGATGACAACGAAATAATGAATAATTATATATATATATATATATATATATATATATATATATATATATATATATATATATATATATATATATATATATATATATATAAATAAAAAGATGTTCTTGGGGATGCAGTCATATATTCAATAAAATTCTTTGACTGAAGCCGAGCTTTCGAGAATGTTTATTCTCTTCTTCAGGGCAAAAATCGTGAATTTAGAATAAATTAACCAAAAACAGGAAAGATTTCATATCCATCAATTACAAATGACATTTGTCATATATATATATATATATATATATATATATATATATATATATATATATATATATATATATATATATATATATATATATGTGTGTAAGGGTCGTTTTGAGGACGTTTTGTGGAATCAAGTGGCGCATTGGAGGACTTATGGTGCTTTTGAGGACGGTCCTCATAGCAATTATATATCCAGCGGTGCTTTTGGGGACTGTCCCCAAACACAAATTCTGCTTTATATGTTTAATGGTTGATTTGAGGACCTAAAAATTTAAAACTTGTTCTTCCAGTCATAACTTTGGCGCAGTTTAGGTAGGCGTTGTGGAATACGTTTACCACCTACCTACCGTGATTTTTTCAATGAATTCAAATATTCTTTTTGAATGTGAATAACTATTAAGGACATCTCTCGAAATTGTGTGTTTGAAGATATCTTCCTTTTTTGAGAAACGTACCTAAGCCTTGAGGTTCATTATTCACTACATTGGTAATATAATATGATTATAACATATTGGGCGCACCTGATCTCGAGGTCAATGACACAAACTCAATTATATTACGAACATTGGGTGATATCCAAAAAATTATTAAAGAAATTAATAAGAATAAAAAATATTTTTTCACTTACCAACTTGCCCCATTTTTAAATGAATTAAAAATAAAACAACTTCTTCTAAATTGCTTTCTTACTATGGGGAACACTTCTTTTAAATAATCGAATTTACAATAGGTAATGTCTTTTTTCTTACGTTCTTACATACCTCACCCTGTTGATAAAATAAATATTTCTCACAAAAACAGGAGTTTATTAGTTGTAAAATTTACAAAATAATTTTTATTCCATTGGTAATGGTAATTTAGAATTTGTACAAGAGATACGTAGATAGAAAACTCGTGACTCATCTACGGGCTACATATGCTAGGTAGGTAGGTATATTGTCTACATAGCATGGTAGCCACGTTCTTTGTTTTAGAAATCTGTATGGGGTTATAAGTCTGTAGGGTGGTAGGTGAATTTTGGACTGTTTAAAAAATGTTTTATATTACTAAATGTTTTTAATTGAAATATTTACATTTTGATTTTGGGTCTTATGCGGGTGAAATTTAGCAAAAGTCTTTGACCTCTAAAATCATTTTTTTTGTAGAATTTTGGCAAGAAACATAATTTTCGACCACAAAACCCCCACATACTAATCTCCAATAGAATCAGACCATATCCGTAAAACTCCATCTTGATGATGCAATCATAAATATATGAATTTTGACGGAAAAATATACTCTCCAATCTCGAAAACCCCACACACGAATTTTGTGTAGTATCGGTCAAGTATTTTTAATTCTGTTAATTTTATAGTATCTTATAATGTATTAATATAGGTTTATTTATACAAGTCTACCGTGCAAATGAGTAATTATAGTCGAACCTAATTTCTGCTACCTACCAAACTACCAAACAATAGCCGCGATAAATTGACCTGCCATGTAATAACTGTTCTGGATGAATCAGTTATCATTTGGATTGAATATTATACAGGAATTAGCTATTCATGGAATATTCATATCCAAATAAAATTATTTGAAAAGAAAATCCAGAATTGTTATATCCATTAGGTACTACTGGTCCAACCAAGTTTAAACAAAATAACCCAGAGATTCGCAGTTATATTTATTATTTCCGCGCATGGCAAGATGACTCGAGTAACATGCATCTGGAAATTTTACTCAAAATGTGGATTTTAATATTCTGTCTAGGTCTTCTTTGGGCACAAATCGACACAGCTTATTTATCATCTGAAAAGAAAAGAGAATATTCATAATATTCACTAGAAAGTCAAAAAACAATATTTTTTGAGCTACCGGATTTTTCTGTGCATTTGGATTTCAATGATTATAAATATTGTCTCACAAAATATATTACGAAATGATAAGATAAGTACGAGGAGAATTATTGTTTCAAAATCTTAGAAAATAGTTCTTTCTGGGAAAATTCCATTATGTTTTCTGATTTTCTGATCACATTTAAAAATAACAATTATTGTTTTGTTCAAAATTCCAAAAGCAACGTTTCTATATATTTTTTTATGATATGATATGCAGAAGAAAGAATAATTGTCTCTGTTACTCGATGAATTTGTAATGATAATACATAACTGATCATGGAATAATATACAGAATAATATATTATATGCTATTTGAAAATCGAAAGGAAATAAGACAAGACAAGAATTCGTTTTTTATAATTAAAGAAGATATTTGGGTAGAGCCACTATCCAGGGACGCAATAGTTATATGTTAGCAGTTTTTGTCAATTTAATTTCAATTATGGCTTATTTAGTTGACAAGCTAGATAATTTAAGATGAATAAGATGATAAATTAAATCATATCCTGATAATGAATAATAAACGCTATCTGATCGATGAATGAAATTAAAAAAACTATCTTTGAAATGATGAAAACTAATCTTTTTAAGATAATTTCCGCTTATACAGTAATATCCAGTTCAGTTAGCCAAAGTTAGCGCACGCTGTTATTCAGCCCAGTTCTCAACCATTTTATGAGAGAATCATCCCCTATAATTGAAAATATAAACCGAAAAATTACATTTAATACAGAAAAAGAAAATATTGTTATTAATACGTATAATTTAAAAAAATTGCATATATCAATTCCCAACAAGATAGCTGACTAACTGCACTCTAGAATAACGTCTGGAAAATAACAAACTGTATTCAAACCCCATTTCTTCCATAGTCCCGAAAAGAACCAAACACAAATATATATATAGTAAGGATATTTCGAATGTGAAATTAAAGATAGACTTAGTAGAATGCGGTTTTCGCTACTCGCTTCAGAAAGTAATGACCTATCGTTTTATCATCAAAAATATTGAAAAAAAGTGAAACACCGACAGAAATTGATTTGAACTTTTTAAAATTTAAAGAGCAATAATTTCATTATTTCAAATGGAACGATCCATCATAAAATGCAGACTTTTTCCCCTTAAGAAAATATAAGGTTTCCCATATCTTAACCTAATAGTTTTCCTGTTATTTGTATTTTTTTGGAAACATTGAAATCTGGAAAATATTCTTAAATTGTGCGACGTACAAATCGAGAGAAGTTTCGTAGAAAACATGTTTCTATAGCACCAACGGTTTAGCCACCGTCGACCGCTTACTGGGACACCCAATATATATGTGAATTCTTATGACGTAAATATTAATTTTGATTTATTTCTTAGGAAACTATTGGTATGTTACAAAGCAGCTTGTCCAATTGAAAATGTAACAGTTACATCAAAAACACAATTAAAATAGAGTGGTTTAATGACAATTTGAAAACATAAGTAGCGATTTACTTCACTTTTCGAAACATTTATCGAAACTTACCGATAATAAGAATATTAAAAAAACAGTTGGCAGATACTCAAAGTCAATACAGAGAATAAATAATAAAAATAGCAGAAATGAAACCTAACAGTAGCTTTTTGGAAACAGCTAGCAATAAAAATAAGGCAGCATTCCAAATAATAGGTACATCAAGAAAAAAAGGTCAATAAGCCCTTTTGACCTCCAACATAACATGTTCATAACAACATGGCATAAGATCTCTTACCAGATTAATGAGGCAATAACAAATGCCTATCTGAAAAACTGCCCAGAACGAAAAATGGAACACAGTGTTACGTATGCGGGTTCGCAGATAAGTGAGACTAATTTACAATTGTGAAATAAATTTTATTCATACTCGAAATAATAAAAATCACAACTTAACTTTACTATATTCTCACTAGCTTACTCGGACTATTCTATTATTGACACTGTCTTTTACATTATATCCCTCATGCCGACAATTCTCCCATATATATATCCGACAAAGTCTCCAGATCATTCGAGCGGTCTTTGATTTGCAAGCCGCCACTGGACTTTTCTCGAGATCCCTTTGTCGGCATTCTAGGAGTAGATGCCGACATGCTGCCGTCGTTCTCTTTGTCAACGCCGCTCTCAATATTTCCAACCACAGTATAGATCTCGCGCTTACATCAAAAGGCTGCCGTGACTTTGTGGCCGGCGGCTGTTCCCCTTGCACGTTACAACAGTTTGGTGGAACAATCACCTCGAGGTTCTAAGAACCGAGGTGAGAAGGCTATTCCACAGAGCCAGATCCAACGGGAACGTGCATCTATATAGGAGTAAATTAACTCATTATAATAAGGAGCTCCGAAAGTCGAAAAGAGAAGGTTCTGCGAAGAGATCCACGAGACGGACGGCTCTAACGACAAGGTTATTTTCCTGAGGAATGCTGACGGGAACTATGCAGAAAAGGCAGAGAACAGTTTAGAGATGCTCACAAAAGCACACATCCCAGGAGCCAAAATTGCAATAAGACCCAAGCCATAGTCATCAGTGGAGAAATTCCAAATGCACTCTCAGAACGTACCCAAAAGGCATTAAATATAGTAAGCGACTGGTGTAGGTAGGAAGAACTTTCAGTGAATCCTCACAAAACCACACTGATTGCGTTTACAAAAAAATCTAAATCTGCAAGGACTTCAAAAGCCTAAGATTAACGGGGTGGAGATTTCATTTGCTGAAGAAAAGGGTTAACTTTTGACCAGAAGCTAACATGGATCTCACGAATTGGGAAAACCATACACACGTCCAGAATCGCCTTAGGTGTGGTAAGAACTGGGTGCTAAGCCCCTGGATGACCAAATGGTTATACACACAGGTCATAAGGCCAATGATAACCTATATGGGTCAATAGTGTGGTGGTCTAGGACACAGCAAAAAGGCGCCCAGAGGCAGCAGTGGTATTCAGAGGCAGGCCTCCTTAAGTATTACAGGGGCTATGGGAACGACGCCAACTGCCACCATGGGGGTAATTCTAAACCTCCACTACATATTATCGTCCAAGGGAACACCAGATCTGTCAGTCACAGATTAACAGCACGGACCTACACCAATAAGTCAAAAACACGATAAGGTCTACGAATAATTATATAAAGAAATAAAGACCGATCCAATATTGGGAATACCAACGGATAAAATGGCCCCACAATATAACTACAAATGAGAATATGCAGTAGTCGTACCAAATAGGAAAGACTGGATAGCAGGACCGCCCTTGAAGGCAAGTCCCAGCTGGTACACTGGCGGCTCTAAAACCAACTCAGGAACAGGAGCCGGCGTATACTGGGTACACGGGAGGAATGGCCAAAGAATCGTCATTAGGTGGTTACAGTGTTTATAGTTATAATTTAATATTCACAGGAGTGTGTATAAAAAAAATGTATACTTACCAAATCAACACGAAGTTGTACTCATAAAGGACACATAATAAACAGATATGATTATATTTAAAAACATTGATTGTATGGATAAAATTATGAATTAATTATATTTGCGACGCGTTTAGTTTCTTTTGCGACTCAATATTTAATGAGTTATTAGATTGTTGAGTAATTAACACCGATTAAACAACACGTCTTTAATATAGACCTTACATTCTCTACATCTTTGCTCAATTTATCAGAAATCGTTTGTGAAACACAAATATAATTATGATATCGTTTGTGACTTTATTGATTTTAGAAAATCAAAATTTATTTCAAAACTCTTAGGTTCAGGCAACTAACTATACATCAATGTTAAATCGTCAATAAATATAATTTGTGTATGAAAAATCACAATACAAAATAAAATTAATTCTATAGGAGCTGATAATTGAAGTTGCTGCCATAAGTCTTGCATCTAACTACAATTGAATAACTTCAAAAATTATATTGTGACGTTCCATACACAAATTATATTTATTTATGATTTATCACTGATGTATATATAGTTAGTTGCCTGAACTTACAAATTTTGAAATCAGTTTAGATTTTTCTAAAACAATAGAGAGTCACAAACGATTTCTGGATTTCTGATAAATTGAGTAAGAAATAGAGAATGTAAGATCTATTTTCAAGACGTGTTGGCTACTCTGTGTTAACTATTTTACAATCTAATAACTCAAAAAAATATTAAGTCGCAAAAAAACAAACGCATCACAAACGTTGACTAACGATTCACAAACGATCTGTATCAACAGACATTTAAAAATACATTTTTTTATAATTCTTGTTGGCTATTCGGTATATGATACCGACGTTTCTGCTCTCTGCTACAGAGACAAGTCACTGTACTCTCTGCTACGGTATACCAGCGACATCTGCTGTAGATATATACCTACCGCCAAAATACTGCATGTTCTTAGATATACCCCTAGATGACATAGCATTACACTACAGCTTCAGAAATAGTACTTTTATTTAAAATCTTTACGTTATACCGCTTTATAACCTTAATTTTTACTGCTTGTAGACCAGATAATTTTAGATTCAGCATGGCAGTATGTCCTGGCTGTTATTTGATTATGAATTTTCAATTCTCTAAAATATTCTGAATAAATAACCTACCCATTCTACTTAAAGAAATATTCTTTATTTTTTTAGATGTCTAAACAGAACACCCTGTTACTCTGAACCATATTATTTTTAGGTGATTTGGGTTGAATCTTCATATTTGGCGTCCAAGATTTACCAGTTGAAATATTTCCAATTATTGATCACCCTGTATACATGAATTATATTGAACGTTGATATGTAATGTCAAAAAATTATTCTCTGACATATCCAGTTGCAATTTTTTTAAATATTTCCCAGCCTTTTTCCATAATTCCAATTAATAAACATACATAACAAATATTTAAAGGACCAAGCGGTTACCTGGAAATATCTCGAGCAAACTAGTTTAAATCAGTGCAAAAAATTCCAAAGATTAAAGTGCGAAGAACCACATGGCCCAAAGGAGTGTGAGGCAGGTCACGGATTCATAGAAACTATATTGTGTACTTTACCAGAGCTACGGTCATTCAGCTAGGTACAGATGGTGTCCGAAATATCTTGAAACCAAGAGACAATCAAGCTACGGAAAACCCCAAGGAGGAAAACATTTTGCTACAACGAAGTTCATTCAATTAACTCCAGGTAAAAGCAATCATAAATAATATAAAAACATGCCCATAATAAATGGCTGATACAAAAAGCAACAAACATTTCAGTTACCAATCCATATCAGTTATCATCAGTTATCAATCAATATTAACTCGGGGAGAGTACGATAACTAGTGCGCCGTAGCTTGACGACGGATTCCGATGATACACATGAAAACTAAGAGAAAACTCGAAAATTCGTACTCTTGATTTTCGTCTTATTTTGGGGCGTTTTATCAAAACTCGTCGTCAAATCACGGCGCCCTTGTTATCGTATTCGAGCCATTTTAAATGAAACCAAATTACCCATTACTCACAGTTTGAAAAGACCGTCCGAAAACTACCCAAGCTGGCGGACTCGCAATATTAGTAAAATTAACTTACCATCATGAAATGATTGATAGTCATACAATTAACATTAAATAAATTATAAATTAGAAACCATCACAGTAAAATTGAATATCAATTCACGATAAAATTCAATAACTTATTCAAAGAACGGCAATAAGATGGAAAAATAAAACCAATAACACGACAGGTAAATTCTCCTGAGATTGGCTGGAAAATAACAAATATAAAAAAGGCTAATGCAACTGAATGCTATCGAAATAGCAATACAGAATTTCTCGAAAAGTTCAAGAGTTCCCCTATCACTCATATAAATTTATATTTGCCTAAAAGCATTCATAATAATAATCCTCAATAATAATACATATTAAGAAGTAAACTTAAGGAAATAGAAAACCTAATGAAATTAGAATAATCAAAATCGATCAATAAATATTGTACCGAAAAAAATCAAGAATATTCTGCAAATAAATAGGCAACACTGCAAAAACATTACAAATGATAAATACATCCTTGAAATTCCTTCAGAGAAACCTGATAAGTAATCACTTTGCAAAAAAACACAAAAAACGACCATCAAGGAAATCCAAAATTAATAAATACAGTCAACAAGAACGCAAACGATATTGAAGAAGAAATTGAAAAAAATATTTTTTACCAAAGAATTGGACCGACTTTACAGTTGGTAGGTACTCTGAAAAATACAAAATAATATTTTCTATTGGTGCTGGTACTTTTGAAGTTGTGCAATTGTAGTTAGATAGAATACTCTTGGTACCAACTTCAAAAGTACGTGCACCAATAGAATTACATTACTTTATATTTTCCAGTGCACCAACAAATAAAGTGGGTCCAATTTTTGGTAAAAAATTTTTATTTCACACTTTTAACAGTAACATTAGTCATGGTAATTGTTGAACGTTCACTAATACCAAAGAAGATAGTACTTTGCTAGTACTTGTTATTATTCAGAGATCTCAATAACATCGCGGCGGCAATACCAACAACACTTTCATCGAACCTATTAATCCGCCATTATAGCAATGCAATGGAGCAATGCAAAAGGCTAGAGCGGACATAAAAAAACATACAAACAATGGAATTGTATATCTACATCCTTCGTTTGGGAAGTCGTTCAAAAATAATATTAATTCTATTGGTGCTGGTACTTTTGAAGATGATGTCAAAAGTCTTCTATCTACATCTAAATAAACTACTAAAAAATATCACCACCAATATAATTAATATTATTTGGTATTTTTCTGTGCATCATTGGTCATCGAAACCATTCAACGTTCATATTTATTTGATATTCAGAGATTTCGAATAATGCAGACTTTACCACTGCTGGTACTTGGAAACCGTAATTGTTTTTGAAGAATGTCCAATTTAAATGTTGCTGGATATCGTGACGTCTCAAATTTTTGGTTTTTGAAAAAAATCCCCTCCACCCCTTTTGATGGCAGTTTTTTTGTGGGAAATAAATGTTCCACCACTGAAAAAAATATCTAAATCGGGATACGATTACTACAAAAAGCGCGCGTAAATACAACGTATAAAAACATACAAAACACATAGTCGAATTGTATATGTCCTTCGTTTGGGGAATCGGTCAAATAAAAAGGTGGCCAAGTGCTAGTCGAACTCACACACGAAGGGTTATCAAATTACAAATAAAAAGAGCTACTCTTGAAAGAAACCAGAAGACAGAGCTGTATCGACAATATCGATCTACCTACCAAAGTTGGCAAGACTAATGTTACTTTAAAAATATTTATAATTTCAATGTTAGACTAGAGATCCAAAAACATTATAAAACTACATAATATTTTTGGTAGATCACATGTAGAATTTTCTCGTCTTTCAAGTGAGACAATGAAAAAATATACCAATCCATTTAACAAATTGACTGTTTCAACTTTTTTTAATCTTAGTTCCTTTGATCTGTCAACATTTTTAGAAAAACATTTATATCTCGAAATCTACTAACATTATTCATAAAGGTCTGTTATACAAATGGCGTTAAAATTTTATGGAGAATTTAATTAATGAATAAAAATATACATGTTCCATAAAAAAATGAAGTTGAATGCAATTCCGACTATTTGGACGCACCTGGTACAATTGAAAATATTTTTGAATTGTAGAACTTTATTTAAAATATTACTGAATCGGCTGATACTTGATAGAAATCCATAGTAAACTGAAATTAAAACACTATATCGAAATTTATACTATTATGTTAATAACACATGCCAATTGTTTCGGCACACTATACCTGTATCAAATGTGAGTATAAAACTAAATTCTATGAACATTGCCTATTTTATAACAAGGAGAATGGATAATGACAATATTTTTTAAATACTTATTATTTATGTATTTACTAATGGGCTAGATACACCATCGATCTGGTCATTGAGAAGATTACCTGAATGTTTACGAATATTGATTTCTAATGACTCAAGTGGATTTACTTTTAATTCTTTATTTTGGGTATGAAATATTTGAAAATTATCATTAAATGTGTGATTATTGTCAATGATACTTATGTGAGGCATAATTAGAATTGGTATAGGTACGAATGAGTTCTTAAAAATTATTATTAGTTTTACTGCAATGCGTTCCTTACTGAAGCCATTTTGTGTCATCATCATTATTCTTAGAAAAAGTTTGTTTGATTTATTTAGAACTGTTATTGTGGTATGCGGTATATTATAGTGGCAAAGTTTACAGAATAATCAAATAAACGTTTTAAAACTAAAAGCATGAGTTGTTCTCGTCTCCCTTTTTCCTCACCTCGTATGTACCCACGTAATATATTATCTATGATGGTAGATGGTCAGTACCTCCATGGTACAAGTACTTCAGTATATACCCATAGTCAGTACTCGTCCAACAGCCAAAGCGAAAGGTTGTGATCATCCCTCTACCTGGAGCTACCCTAGAACGAATACTCGATATAAAGTGATTAGGTGTTTGTATTACGGTGTGTCGATAAGGGCCGATTTCATTTAATCTCCTATTAATTCTAATACAACATTCAAAATTTCAGAAATCTTTTAATCTTTAACAAATATAACGTGACTGACGTTGTAAAAGTTATTAAAAAATGTAGGTACTATTTTTGTTCCGTCATCAAGACATTAGTTAAATAAATTGAAGAATTAACTAATCTCCCATTAGGGATTCATTATGAAATCAGCCCTTATTATAGTGAATACAATTCCAAATAAAGTGATACGAAATATTTTTTCCGAAGCCAGATGTTCGGTAAAGTGATTAAAATGATTCGGACGGCCGAGAAAAAATCGCAAAAGAGCGAATAATTTAAACCTAAGCTGGCAAACACGAGACCGGTGTTCTGAAAATAACGATAGATTCAAGAAACTGAAGAGGAAAACAGCAAGTGGAAACTGAAGAAGAAATGGAAGATCATTCTAGATTTCCGGTACAGGCAAACGAGGAAATTAGTTCCCCTAACTCCTGAGAACGAGAATGATGATGAAAAGAAAGATAATTCCATAACAGTTCTTATGAGAAAAACAAAAAGCTTAAGGCACCACAAAATACCCAAAATAAGAGCGACAAAATACAGAAACATCAACACTGAGTAAGAAACCCAACTCGAAGCCACCATCAATAAAAGTATTTGGACAATCCGGAAAGGACACTGTTGTTGGATATGAGGAATTCTACATAACAAATACGGAACGAAATTCTATACAGTGAAGATGAGAAGTTAGGAAAGTTTCATGAAAACCAAAGCGCTACTTAAAGCTGTGGATGTACCTACAATCCATCACCCATACCTCGAAAGAGGAAAAACACCACACCATACTACTTAAAGACCTGGAGAAATCATACAAACCAACATAAGTTTTGGAGTTACCGAATAATCAAAAAATAGATGAATTGTGATTTACAAGTGTACAAAGCAGATTTGTAACAAGAAAATCAAAAGAAGAAAATATATTCTTCTATATTCTTGAGAACATCTCATGAAGAATAGTTAATGTCTGTGCCCTGTGCAAAAACTACCAAAAATTCAACTTCAACCACACCGCTGTATATTGTGGTTTGCCAAATCGATATGTCAAGTGCAAAGAACCACATGGGCCAAAGAAGTGTCCATTGAAGCAGGTCACAGATTCTAAAAACTATATTGTGTGCTCTGCCAGAAATACGGTCATCCTGCTACCTACAGAAGATGCCCCAAATATCTCGAAGGGAGAAGACAAGCTAGTAACTGCAGTAGGCGTATTCTGTACATTTGCGTAAGTCACAACTAAAAGCTGAAAGCCGGAATACATTAGAAGTCAACAAGTTTAGTTGTATTCTGACTTTTAACTTTTAGTTCTGAGACTTACGCAAATGTACAGAATACGCCTACTGATCACAAGAAGCCGCTATAAAACATATAGCTTCAGCCCAAATGAAAAGGTCTAGCCCTATTAACACAGGTAAGAGCTTTGCTGATAATTTTAGTAATCCATTTCTTTCATCTAACGGCGATCTTGCAGTTTAGGTGTCCTAATTCGGAACTCCCATTGCGCATGTGCAAATTTCAAAAAACCACGTCAACGTTGCCGGATGTTTTGTTGTTAATTGACGAAATGATACTTTTAGAAATAGTTCATTTGTACCGGATCTAATTTATATTTTATTTTTTATTATTGTATATTTATTATTATGGTGCTATATTTATATTATTACTGTTTATGCAATCAAATCGTTGAATAACAATTGTAACGTGAATATTATTAACAGAATTGAATTGTTATTGTCTCATATGATATTTTCAAATGAGAGTATATTTATTATACTTCTTTACTTAAAATAATATACTATCTTCATTGAGTAAATAATTTTAATTCATAAACTATTTTTAAATGCATAATATTAATTTGTCCATTTTCCTCCTTGAATTTTTCTGCATAATTTTGATTCTCAGATTGCAATCATGTACCTACTTTATATTAATTCCTTAATTCCAATCTATTCATTCTTGAATTGAAATTATGTATATAATATTAATTCCAGAATTTGTATTCTTGAAATAAAATTATCGAATCAAAAAATAATAAACACAGAATTACGACATTAATCACCAACACTTTATTTTGTTAAACCCGACAATTGTTTCGCTAACAAGGTTGGCATCTTCAGGGGTTAACCTGTAACTGCAGTTACAGTTTGACAAAATAATGTGTTGGTGTTAAATGTGGTAATTCAGTGTTTATTATTTTTTGATTCCATTTACGCCAAAGGTTCCAGATTCCAAATAGTCTTTAAAATTATCGACATAACTTTAATTCGGCAACTCTGTGTTTAGCCGTCGGTATAATAGATCCCGGCACTGGTGTCAGAGAACAGAGACGTATAATACTGGTGTAAATATACTTAAAACTATTAAAAAAAAAAAATTGGACCGACTTTATCAGTTGTTGCACTGAAAAATACAAAATAATATTAATTCTATTGGTGCTGGTTCTTTTGAAGTTGTGCCGTTGTAGTTTGTTGTTGTAGGCACCGGCACCACGCTGAATACACCAGTTCTCGTCCGATCAAGTTAAGAAGCGTCGGGCGTGGTTAGTACTTGAATGGGTGACAGCTTGGGAACACCACGTGCTGTTGTCTTTTTGTTTTTTTCCACCATCGAAAGCAAAGATCTATGAAAAAACAACTCATTTTTTCAAAATATTTTCTACAGTGACGCGTCGTATTGTCAATATTACCACATTACCATGAATTTATAATCAAATCAATTTTCGGTGCTACTCACCTGAATACCAGGATCTCAAAAGCTCAACGACTCAAACTCACAACTTACAAAATTCCTGCTAATTACACTGGACTGATTCTTCCCTTTCAAGTATATTTATGGATCTACTAATACTGAGGTGTTGGAGGCTCAAGTCTTTTAATATTATGGAATAATACATCAAGCAACCCAATGATCATTTCTTATAAAGGAAGATCAGTAAAGAATTAAAAAATACGCCATCGGCAACGGCCATACCACGCTGAATACACCAGTTCTCGTCAGTTCTCGTCCGACAGTCAAAGCGAAAGGTCGTGTTCATCCCTCTACCTGGAGCTACCCTTGTTCGGAAATCGTCATCTGTGCGAAAGTGTTCAGTGGCTTATCTATTATAGTGCATGCATTATTGACATGTTTTTGTTTACTAAAGACAAGAAATGGCATCTCACAATACCAATTCCAGTACAGTGAATACCATTTCAAGTGAAGTGATACGAAATATTGTGTCTGAAGCCAATAGTTCAGCACAAGTGTTGAAAATGATGCGTCGGGCTGAAATTAACTCGAAAAGGAGTGAGAATGTCAAGCCAAAGCTCCCAAACAGAAGAAAAAGAAACAACGGACACAGCGATTCTGAAGATGAAGAGAGATTCAAGAAGCTAGAAGAGGAGAACTTCAAATTAAAAGAGATTATACGAAATCTATAAGCCAAGCTTAGCCCAGGATTGCCTCTAAATAACCGCTTCGAAGTATTAGAAGTTGAGGAGGATATGGAAGTCATACCGCAGAAAGAAATCAATGAGCCAATTGAAGAAACCCAATCTGATGATGACAACAATTGGAAAAAAGCACTGAAAAATAAGAACAAAAAGTTCAAATCATCCAACAAAAAACCCGAGGAAAACAACGTAAATATAATAACAAATAATGAAGCACAGGATAACCGTTCTTGCAGCAAGAACGTCGACAAACTGGTGAAAAACAAAACAACATCCAAACCACCACCCATAAATGTCCTAGGCCAATCAGCAAAAGATACGGTAGACGTTATAAAACGGACCATAAAATCAAACAATTTCAATGTCAAAAGTTATAGCCAACAACTACATGCAGTGAAACTGGAAAACTACGAAGATTACAAAAAAACGATACAAGTTCTTAAAGATGTCGAAGCACAACATTACACTTATACGCCTCGACAAGAGAAGATCCATACAATACTACTTAAAGGACTTGATACAGGCTACGAACCAGCCGAAGTCTTGGAGCTTCTTAAAGAGACGCAGCACCCAAACTTATCATTCGTGAAAGTGACTAGATACACAACACCAAGATCTGTATCATTAAATAGATCACTACCAATATATGTGGTGCAAATGAGCCCGGATAGTAAAGTTGGAGCATTACACGAGATCAAACACATTGATCAGCAGATTGTATCCTGGGAACCCCTGAAAAAGTTCAACCACATAACACAATGTAAAAATTGTCAAAGATTTAACCACACAGCTGCAAACTGTGGTATGGAATACAGATGTGTGAAATGTGATAAACCCCATAAACCAAATGAGTGTTCAATAGAGAAATCACAAATTGGAACAGACAGAGCCAAATTGTTTTGTGTATTATGTCAACAATACGGTCATCCCGCTTCATATAAAGGATGCAGCAAATACAAGGAATTCAAGGCAAAGAGGATGGAAAAAGTGAATGTTACACAACCGACAATAAAAACAGCCCCTATGACCCCCAACGGACCTCCAAAAAGGAACTTTGCGAAACCAGGAGCAAGTTATGCAGACAACGTGAAAACAACCCCACAACCCTCGTCCAGCAACCGCAATCAAGACTTCACTTCTGCATTATCATCAATTCAGCAGCAAATTGTAAGTCTCATTAATTTATCAAATAATAATAGCAAAAGAATTGAGCAACTCTTCCAAATTGTAATGAATAAAAATAATAGCAATGGACAATAATAAATATTCGAATAATAAATTAGAGATGAAATATTTGAAAATAATATCTATAAATGTAAACTCAATAATCCAAAATCAAAGAAGAGCTTCTCTTCTAAACATGTTGATTACTAATAAACCTGACATAGTTTTGATAAATGAAACAAAGTTAAACAAAATCCATAAAATTGAATTTAAAAATTATGAAATTGTGAGAAGGGACCGACGGAACAGTACTCAAGGTGGAGGAGTTGCAGTTCTAATTAAGACTGGCATTAAATTTGACATTATAAATGAAAAATTCTCTAGCAGAACCAGAATAATAGAAAATATTTGTATTCAAATTAAATTAAATGAGAATAAAAAATTAAATATTGTCTGTGCGTATACTACTCGCGGAGACACAATTATATTTAATGAAGAATTTCAAGAATTATTTGAATCCTTAGAATTAGAAGATATAAGAAATTATTATGTAATAGCAGGTGATCTCAATGCCAAACATCCATCTTGGAAAAATCTAACGTCTAACACAAGAGGTAGATTTCTTCACGGTTGGATGGAGAAAAATCAATTTTTATACAGATCACATTTATATTCTTCAGATATAGCAACTTATAGAAGATGCAACTCATATTGTTATTGCTGATTGTAGAATTAAATTTAAAACAAACGGAGTAAGAGACTTAGAGGCCATTCCATACGATAGCGACCACAACGCATTAACTTTCCATATAAGTCACCCAACTGACTCTATGTGGTCTCTAGAAAGCAGCCCACCAAATCATAAATTAAACTATGGAAAGACGGACTGGAATAAATTTTTGCGAAAGCTGAATAATAAGCATACTCTGACTATCCCAGAAAATAGAAATCTGAACAAACATGAAATTGATCATTATTTTGATTTATTAGAAAAAGATATTAAAATAATTACTAACCAATGTGTACCAATAATTAAAAAAACAAATACCACAGATAATTATCGAAACAAAAACATAAAACAACTGGAAAAACTTAAAAGTTCATTAATCACCCAAATAAACAAAATCTATCGTAAATTCACTACATTAACAGAATTTTCGAATGTTAACTTAGCATCTAATCCGAGTAATCTCCCGGACTACTTTTCAAATTATGCTAATGTTGAAAAAATATTCAGTAAGCTTAATAATAAGAAATCATCTGGTCCCGACAAGATCCCTAATATAATATTAAAACACTTACCCAATAAAATGGTCAAGAATTATTGTATCCTTTTCAATAATGCTCTCAACCTTATGTATTTCCCTGAAAAATGGAAAAAGGCAGATGTCATAGCAATAAAAAAACCGGGTAAAAATGAAACAGACCCTGCCAGCTATAGGCCAATAAGTCTGCTACCCAATATAGGGAAAGTTTTTGAAATAATAATAAATAATGCTGTAACAAAATTTTGTGACAAAGAAAGAGTTATCCCTGACCACCAATTTGGATTTAAACCTAAGCTCTCAACGGTGCATGCCATAGCAAAATTCACTTCAGACATATGCGAAGCAATAAATAACAATGAATGCGTGAGAGCTTGTCTCATTGATTATGAGAAGGCTTTCGATACGGTGTGGATCAGAGGCCTTATATTCAAATTAATTAAATTAAAATTTCCAAATTTTCTTGTTAAGATGATCTGGAATATGATAAAAAATAGGAGTTTTCAAACAACCGATGGCATCCAAAAGTCGAAAAACACTTATACATTATCAGACGGGCTTCAACAAGGCACAGTAACATCTCCAAATTTATTTAACATATACAACAGTACAGTTCTTCTTTTAAGGGACATAAATAAACAGATTATAACGGATTCCCCAACTATGGCTATAGCATTTGCTGACGATTTAGTAATCTATGTAAGAGATAAAAGCGTTTTGAAAATACAAACAAAACTACAATCAACCTTCGACCTTGTTAAAGACTGCAGCAATTCCTGGAAACTGAAAATAAATAATAAAAAAAGCGAAACTATCTTATTCCGGCCAAAACTACAGACAGCCACAAGAGAAATTAAAAGAAATTATAAGAAATTCGCCATTACCTCAGATGAAATAACAATTCCACATAAGAACACCGTCAAATATCTGGGTGTAAATATTGACTCACAAATCAATTTTCGGGAACACGTCAATATACAATTGGAAAAAGCCAAAAAAGCATTTTTCTCTCTAAGTAGACTTTTCCACAATTACCATCTGAATCCTCAAGTCAAGATCCTATGCTATCAAACTCTAATCAGACCCTTAATAACATATGGTTCTCCAATCTGGTATAATCAAAGCCCACAAACAATAGAAAAAATAAGATGCTTCGAACGCAAATGCCTGAGAAGTTGTTTGACAAAATACAGATCCCCAGAAACCAACCACACGCATTATATAAGCAACAGAAAAATTTACAATGAAGCCAATGTACACAGAATAGACTCTCATATGATAAATTTGATTAGAAATCATTGGTTAAATTCATCCAAACTAGATACAAATAAAATTGTGAATGAGTCCATAACAACAGACGATACTTACATAGAAAATTCCCTTAATACGGGATACATTCCCCCAGAAGGGTTCCTATACCTAGACAAGAACAATTACATACAAGATAAGCAAAATGTCCCTGTTATTTACCACTATCACCGGAAAAAAAATCAAACTTCTATATCTGAAAGCGCGAACATAGACTCAAATACCCCAAGTCAGTATTGGAGATTCAATATGGCAATGCCAAAGAAAGATCAAAGTGAAAGTTATAAACAAAACAAACGCAAATATTGGTGGCTCGGATAACTCTTTCTTTATCACAACGTCACCATCAAATTGTAAATATGTATATAGTATGTATATATCCTTTTCCTACTTTTTTATTATTATTTTTTTTTCTATTTATTTTATTTTATTTTTTTAGAATTAGGTCGTAGTTTTTTAAGATAAAAATGAACTGAAATGTTAGGGTAGAGTTTTCATTATGCCTTTTCTCTACAACATTTAAAATAGTGAGAACAAATTATATTATAATTATACTTAGAATAAAAAATAGAAATAATCATACATTAATCGATAGCATTGGCAATGCGAGCCTTAGTGGCCATATTGTAGTTTAATACTTATGAGATAGAGATAGGCTTTCGTTTATTTAGGCTTTGTAGAAAAACATGAAATTGTATATTGGCATATTAAATAAACGTTTTTAAAACTAAAAAAAACTAACACCAGTTCTCGTCCGATCACTGAAGTTAAGCAGCGTCGGGCGTGGTTAGTACTTGGATGGGTGACCGCTTGGGAACACCACGTGCTGTTGCCTTTTTGTTTTTTGCCACCATCGGAAGCAAAGATCTATGAAAAAACAACTCATATTTTCGAAATATTTTCTAAAGTGACGCGTCGTATTGTCAATAATACCACATTACCATGAATTTATAATCAAATCAATTTTCGGTGCTACTCACCTGAATACCAGGATCTCAGAAGCTCAACGACTCAAACTCACAACTTACAAAATTCCTGCTAATTACACTGGACTGATTCATCCCTTTCAAGTATATTTATGGATCTACTAATACTGAGGTGTTGGAGGCTCAAGTCTTTTAATATTTTGAAATAATACATCAAGCAACCCAATGATCATTTATTATAAAGGAATATTAGTGAAGAATTGAAAAATAGTCCATAGGCAACGGCCATACCACGCTGAATACACCAGTTCTCGTCGAGTTCTCGTCCGACAGTCAAAGCGAAAGGTCGTGGTGATCCCTCTACCTGGAGCTACCCTTGTTCGGAAATTATTATTAGTGTGAAAGTGATAAGTAACCAATCGTCAGTGTTACAGTGGTAGGTATTGTGTAATGTATTCGCTTAGAATAGAATGGAAATCCAAAGTTCGGACTTTAGTACGATGAACACAATCCCTAGTGATGTGATACGTAATATTGTTACTGAAGCAAATAGTTCTGCAGATGTCATCAAGATGGTCCAGAAAGCTGAAAAAAAATCCCAACGGAGTAAACAAATCAAGCCTAAATTAGGCGGAAGAATGGGAACAATGAATCCTAAATATGATGAGAAGTTCAAGAAACTGGAAGAGGAAAACAGAAAATTGAGAGAAATCATCAGAAAGCTGGAAAAAAAATATAGCCAGGAAATGCCCCTAAATAAAGAAGTTGTTGAGAACGAAGAAACTATGGAAGTTCCACAAATAAGTGAACAAAATATTCAAGAAGATGATGACTTCAAAACTGTTCTCACTAGAAGAAACAAAAAGCTCAAAGCCGCTCAAACAATCCAGAGTAAAGGCGAAAAGACATCACAAACAATAAAAGAGAATTTCAGCCCTAAATCAAAGCCACCACGAATAAAAATAACTGGACAAACTGGCAGAGACACTATAAAGGCCTTGAAAACCATTATAGGAAATGAAGAATTTCACATTCAGAGGTATGGTCAAAACTATCATACCGTAAAGATGAGTAGCTATGAAAGCTACAAAAAAACCATAGCGCTACTCAAAGATGTGGATGCACAATACACCACCAATACACCAAAAGAGGAAAAGCAACATACCCTACTGCTCAAAGGTTTGGATAATTCATATGAGCCAACGGAAGTATTAGCTTTACTCAATGATGAAAAGGTAGAAGATTTGAAATTTACCAATGTTAGCAGATTCGAAACAAAAAAATCGAAGGAAGAAAACAGGATTCTTCCAATTTTCATAGTACAGTTGAGTCCCACAAGTAAGAAAACTGCTCTACATAAAATCAAATATTTAGATCATCAAGTTATTACCTGGGAACATCTCAAGAAAAACAGTTTAACTCAATGTAAAAACTGCCAAAGATTCAACCACACCGCAAGCAATTGTGGCATGCCATATCGATGTGTCAAGTGCGAAGAACCACATGGCCCAAAAGAATGTCCATTGAAGCACGTTACGGATCCTAAGCAACTGTAATGTGTGCTCTGCCAAAGCCACGGCCACCCAGCAACTTACAGACGATGTCCAAAGTATCTAGAAGCGAAAAAATTTGCTAGCAATGGCAAACTCGAACAAGCACCCACGAAACCTTTGGCTTCATCGCAGAGGGTAAAAACTTCTCTAGTTTCGCAAGGTAAGAGCTTTGCTGATAATTTTACAAATCCACTCCAAACAACTAACACAGATAAAGAGCAACATTCCAATAATATTATGAAATTCATACAAGAACAAATATTAAATCTAATGAAAATAACGAAACAAAACTCTGAAAAAATTAATTCGCTCTGCGAAATTCTCTACAATAGACAAATCAATACAATCAATGGCTGAAACGATGAGTAACGTAATGAAAACAATCGAAAACATTTCAATAATCACAATTAACGTCAACTCTTTAATACAACATCACTCTTAAATTTACTAAATAAATATAAACCTGATGTAGTAATTCTGAATGAGACAAAATTGAATAAAACACATAATGTACATTTTGAAAACTATAATATTATTAGAAAAGACAGGCCAAATAGTACACAAGCTGGCGGAGTTGCAATTCTAATAAAATCATTTTATTATTTTGAGGTTATTGACAGTCACTTAATTAGCAAAGCCGAACAATTAGAAACTGTTACAATTAAATTAAATATTAACAAAAACCAGATATTGTACATAGTTGCCGCTTATGCTGCTCCAAGAAATGATGACAAGTTTAACATTGAATTCAAAAACTTATTCAACGCACTCGATCTATCAAACCCTGATAACTTTTTTATCATTTCTGGTGATTTCAATGCAAAACATAGATCCTGGAAAAACCAAACAAATAATACAAGGGGTAAATTCATCAGGGATTGGCTAGACAATCATCAGATAACTTTTAAAACATCCCTATATAGCAGTGATATACCATCTTATCCTAGCGGAAATTCATTCCTGGATCTAGTATTTGCAGACTGTAGATTAAAAATCACAACCAATAAATCAGATGAAATAAGTGCCGTTCCCTATGATAGCGATCACAATGCATTACTTTTCAAATTTCAACACCCTACCGATCCCAGATGGATATTAAAAGGGGCTCAGGAAAAACATAAATATAATTATAAAAAAACAGACTGGAACAAATTTAGAAGAAAACTTGACAAGATTCACGATTTAAATATTTCTGACAACCAAAATTTTAGCCGCCACAAAATTGATCAGTATATCAAGATCATTGAAAAAGATATTTTGAAGGCAGTCGAAGCAACAGTACCCAAATTTAAAAAGACTGATACAACAGAATGTTACCGAAACAGCAACATAAAATTCCTTGAAAGACTAAAAAGCTCCCTCATCACCCAAATAAATAATATTTACCGAAGATTCAATCATAATAATAATCCCCAATTACTCATATTGAAAAGTCAACTAAAAGAAACCAGACACCTTCTGAAATTAGAATATACAAAATCAGCCAACAAATATTGGACCGAAAAAATTGAGAATATTCCAAAAAATTCTTCAAACATGTTCCCAATTATTAACCAACTATTTCGCCCAAAAAGCAAAATAGAAATTGAAAACTTAGAAATTGATGAAAAAGATCATGAACTAATTGAAAAAGCCTCGCTTATTAAACACAATTACAAGAAAACTCCAAATGGCAAATTGGTCATTGAAAGTCCCTCAGACAAATTGAATGTATTAGATAATCACTTTGCAAGAGTGCACAAAAAAAATGACCATCTGGGAAATCCAGGTCTAATGAACGTAGTCAATAACAGAGCAGAGGATGTTGAAAATGATATTATAAAAGAAAATTCATTTGGAAGTACCATCACGGTATTTTCTAATACAAATCCGTCTACCAAACCAACAAAATATATGGATTATTTCACCAACTACTCGGGATTGGAACAAAAATTCCGTAAATTAAATAACAAACGTTCATCTGGACCTGACAATATTCCCAATATAGTACTGAAAAACCTGCCAAATAAATTAATTCATCATTACTGTATTATCTTCAATAATGCCCTCAATATAACGTACTTCCCTTCAATTTGGAAACATGCAGATGTGATCGCTATTAAAAAGCCAGGTAAGGACGGAGTGGACCCTATAAATTATCGGCCGATAAGCTTATTACCAAATATTGGCAAAATATTTGAAATAGTTATAAGTAAACCAATAATAGGTCATTGTGAAAGAGAAAAGATTATCCCTGATCAACAATTCGGATTTAGACCAAAGCTGTCAACGATTCATGCCATTTCCAAATTTACATCAGACATTTGTGAAGCATTGAACAATAATGAAAGTGTTGGAGCCTGCTTAATCGATTATGAGAAAGCATTCGATACTGTATGGATTAAAGGCTTAATTTTCAAATTGATTAAGCTTAAATTTCCGAGACACTTAGTAAAAATGATTTACAATATGATAAAAGACAGGACATTCCAAACAACAGACGGACTAACGAAATCAAAAGACACATTCAAAATAAATAACGGCTTACAACAAGGAACTGAAAGATCACCAATACTTTTTAATATTTACAATAGCACTGTTCTACAATTAGGTAATATAAACAGTCAATTAGATCCTTCACAAACAATAAAAGGAATTGCATTTGCAGACGATCTGCTTATTTATGTCAGAGGAAATAAAATGACAGAAATTCAATCTACCCTTCAAGAAACTTTAGATTTAGTCAACAACTATAGTAACAATTGGAAACTGAGCATTAACGCTAAGAAGTGTGAATCTATTCTATTCCGCCCAAAATTGAATATTGCAACTAAAGAGGTCAGAAGAAACTGGAAAAACTTCTCAGTAAATTTATATTCTATCAAAATACCACACAAAGAATCAGTTAAATACCTAGGAATTCAAATCGATCAACATCTCAGATTTACTGAACACGTAAAATTACAGATAAATAAAGCAAAAAAAACATTTTTTAAACTAAACCGATTATTCTATAATAAACAACTCGATAGCAGAGTAAAAATTATATGTTACCAAACAATTGTCCGACCCTTGCTAACATATGGCTGTCCGATATGGTATAACCAGAACGCAACAACAATGGTAAAGCTGAGAGTTCTCGAAAGGAAATGTCTCAGATCTTGTGTCAATCTATATAGGGATGAAAGCTCTGGTTATACACATTATCTGGATAACCAAACGATTTACAACAAGGCAAATATTTCAAGAATAGATTCACATATCCTAGAATTGGTGAGAAGCCATTGGTTGAAAAGTTCAGAAATAAATTCTAATAACATAGTCAGAAAATCACTTTCTCCTGATACAAACTATATAAAAACATCTCTGCAATGTGGATACGTACCCCCAGAAGGTTTTCTATATTTGGATAGAAACAACTACCTACAGGATACACAAAATGTACCAATCATATATCATTATTTAAGAAAAAAATTCCAAACTGCCATTCTCTACGATTCAAATTTAGATAGTAGGATACCAAATCCCAATTGGAGATATAACATGACTCTACCTAAGATCGACAGAATCAAGAAAAAACCGAATACTTGGTGGTTGGCATAGTCTTTTCTCTTTCAATTCACCATCATATTCTTGTAAATATGTAAATATGTACATAGCTCTCTCTCCTTACCTTACCTTCTTGTATTATATTGCTTTTCTGTCTCCTTCTTTCATTAGGTTAAGTTTAGTATTAGTGAAAAAAGAAATAGTAGGTATATAGTAAAGTTTTCCATGCCTTTCTTTACTAAGGTTAAAATCAAAAATATATGTTATTATAACGATTGAATTAATCAAAAAGAACCAATCACTCTGTTGTAAAAAACCGACCCCTACTTATTATGTATACAGCAATGCGTTGCCTAACATGGCCATTTTGTGTGAAATATAATATAAATGATTATTTTTGTTTATTTAGATATAAGAACTCTTTATGTATTATATGGGCATTGAATAAACGTTTTCAAAATAAAAAAATCAAAAAATCTCCAGTTCTCGTCCGATCACTGAAGTTAAGCAGCTTCGGGCATGGTTAGTACTTGGATGGGTGACCGCTTGGGAACACCACGTGCTGTTGCCTTTTTGTTTTTTGCCACCATCGAAAGCAAAGATCTATGAAAAAACAAATCATTTTTTCAAAATATTTTCTACAGTGACGCATCGTATTGTCAATATCACCACATTACCATGAATTTATAATCAAATCAATTTTCGGTGCTACTCACCTGAATACCGGGATCTCAGAAGCTCAACGACTCAAACTCACAACTTACAAAATTCCTGCTAATTACACTGGACTGATTCTTCCCTTTCAAGTATATTTATGGATCTACTAATACTGAGGTGTTCGAGGCTCAAGTCTTTTAATATTATGGAATAATACATCAAGCAACCCAATGATCATTTATTATAAAGGAATATTAGTGAAGAATTGAAAAATAGTCCATAGGCAACGGCCATACCACGCTGAATACACCAGTTCTCGTCCGATCACTGAAGTTAAGCCGCGTCGGGCGTGGTTAGTACTTGGATGGGTGACCGCTTGGGAACACCACGTGCTGTTGCCTTTTTGTTTTTTGCCACCATCGAAAGCAAAGATCTATGAAAAAACAACTCATTTTTTCAAAATATTTTCTACAGTGACGCATCGTATTGTCAATATTACCACATTACCATGAATTTATAATCAAATCAATTTTCGGTGCTACTCACCTGAATACCAGGATCTCAGAAGCTCAACGACTCAAACTCACAACTTACAAAATTCCTGCTAATTACACTGGACTGATTCTTCCCTTTCAAGTATATTTATGGATCTACTAATACTGAGGTGTTGGAGGCTCAAGTCTTTTAATATTATGGAATAATACATCAAGCAACCCAATGATCATTTATTATAAAGGAATATTAGTGAAGAATTGAAAAATAGTCCATAGGCAACGGCCATACCACGCTGAATACACCAGTTCTCGTCCGATCACTGAAGTTAAGCAGCGTCGGGCCTGGTTAGTACTTGGATGGGTGACCGCTTGGGAACACCACGTGCTGTTGCCTTTTTGTTTTTTGCCACCATTGAAAGCAAAGATCTATGAAAAAACAACTGATTTTTTCAAAATATTTTCCAAAGTGACGCATCGTATTGTCAAAATCACCACATTACCATGAATTTATAATCAAATCAATTTTCGGTGCTACTCACCTGAATACCAGGATCTCAGAAGCTCAACGACTCAAACTCACAACTTACAAAATTCCTGCTAATTACACTGGACTGATTCTTCCCTTTCAAGTATATTTATGGATCTACTAATACTGAGGTGTTGGAGGCTCAAGTCTTTTAATATTATGGAATAATACATCAAGCAACCCAATGATCATTTATTATAAAGGAATATTAGTGAAGAATTGAATAATAGTCCATAGGCAACGGCCATACCACGCTGAATACACCAGTTCTCGTCCGATCACTGAAGTTAAGCAGCGTCGGGCGTTGTTAGTACTTGGATGGGTGACCGCTTGGGAACACCACGTGCTGTTTGTTGCCTTTTTGTTTTTTGCCACCATCGAAAGCAAAGATCTATGAAAAAACAACTGATTTTTTCAAAATATTTTCCAAAGTGACGCATCGTATTGTCAAAATCACCACATTACCATGAATTTATAATCAAATCAATTTTCGGTGCTACTCACCTGAATACCAGGATCTCAGAAGCTCAACGACTCAAACTCACAACTTACAAAATTCCTGCTAATTACACTGGACTGATTCTTCCCTTTCAAGTATATTTATGGATCTACTAATACTGAGGTGTTGGAGGCTCAAGTCTTTTAATATTATGGAATAATATATCAAGCAACCCAATGATCATTTCTTATAAAAGAAGATCAGTAAAGAATTAAAAAATAGTCCATCGGCAACGGCCATACCACGCTGAATACACCAGTTCTCGTCCGATCACTGAAGTTAAGCAGCGTCGGGCGTGGTTAGTACTTGGATGGGTGACCGCTTGGGAACACCACGTGCTGTTGCCTTTTTGTTTTTGCCACCATCGAAAACAAAGATCTATGAAAAAACAAATCATTTTTTCAAAATATTTTCTACAGTGACGCATCGTATTGTCAATATCACCACATTACCATGAATTTATAATCAAATCAATTTTCGGTGCTACTCACCTGAATACCGGGATCTCAGAAGCTCAACGACTCAAACTCACAACTTACAAAATTCCTGCTAATTACACTGGACTGATTCTTCCCTTTCAAGTATATTTATGGATCTACTAATACTGAGGTGTTCGAGGCTCAAGTCTTTTAATATTATGGCATAATACATCAAGCAACCCAATGATCATTTATTATAAAGGAATATTAGTGAAGAATTGAAAAATAGTCCATAGGCAACGGCCATACCACGCTGAATACACCAGTTCTCGTCCGATCACTGAAGTTAAGCAGCGTCGGGCGTGGTTAGTACTTGGATGGGTGACCGCTTGGGAACACCACGTGCTGTTGCCTTTTTGTTTTTTGCCACCATTGAAAGCAAAGATCTATGAAAAAACAACTGATTTTTTCAAAATATTTTCCAAAGTGACGCATCGTATTGTCAAAATCACCACATTACCATGAATTTATAATCAAATCAATTTTCGGTGCTACTCACCTGAATACCAGGATCTCAGAAGCTCAACGACTCAAACTCACAACTTACAAAATTCCTGCTAATTACACTGGACTGATTCTTCCCTTTCAAGTATATTTATGGATCTACTAATACTGAGGTGTTGGAGGCTCAAGTCTTTTAATATTATGGAATAATACATCAAGCAACCCAATGATCATTTCTTATAAAAGATGATCAGTAAAGAATTAAAAAATAGTCCATCGGCAACGGCCATACCACGCTGAATACACCAGTTCTCGTCCGATCACTGAAGTTAAGCAGCGTCGGGCGTGGGGTTAGTACTTGGATGGGTGACCGCTTGGGAACACCACGTGCTGTTGCCTTTTTGTTTTTTGCCACCATCGAAAGCAAAGATCTATGAAAAAACAACTCATTTTTTCAAAATATTTTCTACAGTGACGCATCGTATTGTCAATATTACCACATTACCATGAATTTATAATCAAATCAATTTTCGGTGCTACTCACCTGAATACCAGGATCTCAGAAGCTCAACGACTCAAACTCACAACTTACAAAATTCCTGCTAATTACACTGGACTGATTCTTCCCTTTCAAGTATATTTATGGATCTACTAATACTGAGGTGTTGGAGGCTCAAGTCTTTTAATATTATGGAATAATACATCAAGCAACCCAATGATCATTTCTTATAAAAGATGATCAGTAAAGAATTAAAAAATAGTCCATCGGCAACGGCCATACCACGCTGAATACACCAGTTCTCGTCCGATCACTGAAGTTAAGCAGCGTCGGGCGTGGTTAGTACTTGGATGGGTGACCGCTTGGGAACACCACGTGCTGTTGCCTTTTTGTTTTTTGCCACCATCGAAAGCAAAGATCTATGAAAAAACAACTCATTTTTTCAAAATATTTTCTACAGTGACGCATCGTATTGTCAATATTACCACATTACCATGAATTTATAATCAAATCAATTTTCGGTGCTACTCACCTGAATACCAGGATCTCAGAAGCTCAACGACTCAAACTCACAACTTACAAAATTCCTGCTAATTACACTGGACTGATTCTTCCCTTTCTAGTATATTTATGGATCTACTAATACTGAGGTGTTGGAGGCTCAAGTCTTTTAATATTATGGAATAATATATCAAGCAACCCAATGATCATTTCTTATAAAAGAAGATCAGTAAAGAATTAAAAAATAGTCCATCGGCAACGGCCATACCACGCTGAATACACCAGTTCTCGTCCGATCACTGAAGTTAAGCAGCATCGGGCGTGGTTAGTACTTGGATGGGTGACCGCTTGGGAACACCACGTGCTGTTGCCTTTTTGTTTTTTGCCACCATCGAAAGCAAAGATCTATGAAAAAACAAATCATTTTTTCAAAATATTTTCTACAGTGACGCATCGTATTGTCAATATCACCACATTACCATGAATTTATAATCAAATCAATTTTCGGTGCTACTCACCTGAATACCGGGATCTCAGAAGCTCAACGACTCAAACTCACAACTTACAAAATTCCTGCTAATTACACTGGACTGATTCTTCCCTTTCAAGTATATTTATGGATCTACTAATACTGAGGTGTTCGAGGCTCAAGTCTTTTAATATTATGGCATAATACATCAAGCAATCCAATGATCATTTATTATAAAGGAATATTAGTGAAGAATTGAAAAATAGTCCATAGGCAACGGCCATACCACGCTGAATACACCAGTTCTCGTCCGATCACTGAAGTTAAGCAGCGTCCGGCGTGGTTAGTACTTGGATGGGTGACCGCTTGGGAACACCACGTGCTGTTGCCTTTTTGTTTTTTGCCACCATAGAAAGCAAAGATCTATGAAAAAACAACTGATTTTTTCAAAATATTTTCCAAAGTGACGCATCGTATTGTCAAAATCACCACATTACCATGAATTTATAATCAAATCAATTTTCGGTGCTACTCACCTGAATACCAGGATCTCAGAAGCTCAACGACTCAAACTCACAACTTACAAAATTCCTGCTAATTACACTGGACTGATTCTTCCCTTTCAAGTATATTTATGGATCTACTAATACTGAGGTGTTGGAGGCTCAAGTCTTTTAATATTATGGAATAATACATCAAGCAACCCAATGATCATTTATTATAAAGGAATATTAGTGAAGAATTGAAAAATAGTCCATAGGCAACGGCCATACCACGCTGAATACACCAGTTCTCGTCCGATCACTGAAGTTAAGCAGCGTCGGGCGTGGTTAGTACTTGGATGGGTGACCGCTTGGGAACACCACGTGCTGTTGCCTTTTTGTTTTTTTGCCACCATTGAAAGCAAAGATCTATGAAAAAACAACTGATTTTTTCAAAATATTTTCCAAAGTGACGCATCGTATTGTCAAAATCACCACATTACCATGAATTTATAATCAAATCAATTTTCGGTGCTACTCACCTGAATACCAGGATCTCAGAAGCTCAACGACTCAAACTCACAACTTACAAAATTCCTGCTAATTACACTGGACTGATTCTTCCCTTTCAAGTATATTTATGGATCTACTAATACTGAGGTGTTGGAGGCTCAAGTCTTTTAATATTATGGAATAATACATCAAGCAACCCAATGATCATTTCTTATAAAAGATGATCAGTAAAGAATTAAAAAATAGTCCATCGGCAACGGCCATACCACGCTGAATACACCAGTTCTCGTCCGATCACTGAAGTTAAGCAGCGTCGGGCGTGGGGTTAGTACTTGGATGGGTGACCGCTTGGGAACACCACGTGCTGTTGCCTTTTTGTTTTTTGCCACCATCGAAAGCAAAGATCTATGAAAAAACAACTCATTTTTTCAAAATATTTTCTACAGTGACGCATCGTATTGTCAATATTACCACATTACCATGAATTTATAATCAAATCAATTTTCGGTGCTACTCACCTGAATACCAGGATCTCAGAAGCTCAACGACTCAAACTCACAACTTACAAAATTCCTGCTAATTACACTGGACTGATTCTTCCCTTTCAAGTATATTTATGGATCTACTAATACTGAGGTGTTGGAGGCTCAAGTCTTTTAATATTATGGAATAATACATCAAGCAACCCAATGATCATTTCTTATAAAAGATGATCAGTAAAGAATTAAAAAATAGTCCATCGGCAACGGCCATACCACGCTGAATACACCAGTTCTCGTCCGATCACTGAAGTTAAGCAGCGTCGGGCGTGGTTAGTACTTGGATGGGTGACCGCTTGGGAACACCACGTGCTGTTGCCTTTTTGTTTTTTGCCACCATCGAAAGCAAAGATATATGAAAAAACAACTCATTTTTTCAAAATATTTTCTACAGTGACGCATCGTATTGTCAATATTACCACATTACCATGAATTTATAATCAAATCAATTTTCGGTGCTACTCACCTGAATACCAGGATCTCAGAAGCTCAACGACTCAAACTCACAACTTACAAAATTCCTGCTAATTACACTGGACTGATTCTTCCCTTTCTAGTATATTTATGGATCTACTAATACTGAGGTGTTGGAGGCTCAAGTCTTTTAATATTATGGAATAATATATCAAGCTACCCAATGATCATTTCTTATAAAAGAAGATCAGTAAAGAATTAAAAAATAGTCCATCGGCAACGGCCATACCACGCTGAATACACCAGTTCTCGTCCGATCACTGAAGTTAAGCAGCATCGGGCGTGGTTAGTACTTGGATGGGTGACCGCTTGGGAACACCACGTGCTGTTGCCTTTTTGTTTTTTGCCACCATCGAAAGCAAAGATCTATGAAAAAACAAATCATTTTTTCAAAATATTTTCTACAGTGACGCATCGTATTGTCAATATCACCACATTACCATGAATTTATAATCAAATCAATTTTCGGTGCTACTCACCTGAATACCGGGATCTCAGAAGCTCAACGACTCAAACTCACAACTTACAAAATTCCTGCTAATTACACTGGACTGATTCTTCCCTTTCAAGTATATTTATGGATCTACTAATACTGAGGTGTTCGAGGCTCAAGTCTTTTAATATTATGGCATAATACATCAAGCAATCCAATGATCATTTATTATAAAGGAATATTAGTGAAGAATTGAAAAATAGTCCATAGGCAACGGCCATACCACGCTGAATACACCAGTTCTCGTCCGATCACTGAAGTTAAGCAGCGTCGGGCGTGGTTAGTACTTGGATGGGTGACCGCTTGGGAACACCACGTGCTGTTGCCTTTTTGTTTTTTGCCACCATAGAAAGCAAAGATCTATGAAAAAACAACTGATTTTTTCAAAATATTTTCCAAAGTGACGCATCGTATTGTCAAAATCACCACATTACCATGAATTTATAATCAAATCAATTTTCGGTGCTACTCACCTGAATACCAGGATCTCAGAAGCTCAACGACTCAGACTCACAACTTACAAAATTCCTGCTAATTACACTGGACTGATTCTTCCCTTTCAAGTATATTTATGGATCTACTAATACTGAGGTGTTGGAGGCTCAAGTCTTTTAATATTATGGAATAATACATCAAGCAACCCAATGATCATTTATTATAAAGGAATATTAGTGAAGAATTGAAAAATAGTCCATAGGCAACGGCCATACCACGCTGAATACACCAGTTCTCGTCCGATCACTGAAGTTAAGCAGCGTCGGGCGTGGTTAGTACTTGGATGGGTGACCGCTTGGGAACACCACGTGCTGTTGCCTTTTTGTTTTTTGCCACCATTGAAAGCAAAGATCTATGAAAAAACAACTGATTTTTTCAAAATATTTTCCAAAGTGACGCATCGTATTGTCAAAATCACCACATTACCATGAATTTATAATCAAATCAATTTTCGGTGCTACTCACCTGAATACCAGGATCTCAGAAGCTCAACGACTCAAACTCACAACTTACAAAATTCCTGCTAATTACACTGGACTGATTCTTCCCTTTCAAGTATATTTATGGATCTACTAATACTGAGGTGTTGGAGGCTCAAGTCTTTTAATATTATGGAATAATACATCAAGCAACCCAATGATCATTTCTTATAAAAGATGATCAGTAAAGAATTAAAAAATAGTCCATCGGCAACGGCCATACCACGCTGAATACACCAGTTCTCGTCCGATCACTGAAGTTAAGCAGCGTCGGGCGTGGTTAGTACTTGGATGGGTGACCGCTTGGGAACACCACGTGCTGTTGCCTTTTTGTTTTTTGCCACCATCGAAAGCAAAGATCTATGAAAAAACAACTCATTTTTTCAAAATATTTTCTACAGTGACGCATCGTATTGTCAATATTACCACATTACCATGAATTTATAATCAAATCAATTTTCGGTGCTACTCACCTGAATACCAGGATCTCAGAAGCTCAACGACTCAAACTCACAACTTACAAAATTCCTGCTAATTACACTGGACTGATTCTTCCCTTTCAAGTATATTTATGGATCTACTAATACTGAGGTGTTCGAGGCTCAAGTCTTTTAATATTATGGCATAATACATCAAGCAACCCAATGATCATTTATTATAAAGGAATATTAGTGAAGAATTGAAAAATAGTCCATAGGCAACGGCCATACCACGCTGAATACACCACTTCTCGTCCGATCACTGAAGTTAAGCAGCGTCGGGCGTGGTTAGTACTTGGATGGGTGACCGCTTGGGAACACCACGTGCTGTTGCCTTTTTGTTTTTTGCCACCATTGAAAGCAAAGATCGATGAAAAAACAACTGATTTTTTCAAAATATTTTCCAAAGTGACGCATCGTATTGTCAAAATCACCACATTACCATGAATTTATAATCAAATCAATTTTCGGTGCTACTCACCTGAATACCAGGATCTCAGAAGCTCAACGACTCAAACTCACAACTTACAAAATTCCTGCTAATTACACTGGACTGATTCTTCCCTTTCAAGTATATTTATGGATCTACTAATACTGAGGTGTTGGAGGCTCAAGTCTTTTAATATTATGGAATAATACATCAAGCAACCCAATGATCATTTCTTATAAAAGATGATCAGTAAAGAATTAAAAAATAGTCCATCGGCAACGGCCATACCACGCTGAATACACCAGTTCTCGTCCGATCACTGAAGTTAAGCAGCGTCGGGAGTGGGGTTAGTACTTGGATGGGTGACCGCTTGGGAACACCACGTGCTGTTGCCTTTTTGTTTTTTGCCACCATCGAAAGCAAAGATCTATGAAAAAACAACTCATTTTTTCAAAATATTTTCTACAGTGACGCATCGTATTGTCAATATTACCACATTACCATGAATTTATAATCAAATCAATTTTCGGTGCTACTCACCTGAATACCAGGATCTCAGAAGCTCAACGACTCAAACTCACAACTTACAAAATTCCTGCTAATTACACTGGACTGATTCTTCCCTTTCAAGTATATTTATGGATCTACTAATACTGAGGTGTTGGAGGCTCAAGTCTTTTAATATTATGGAATAATACATCAAGCAACCCAATGATCATTTCTTATAAAAGATGATCAGTAAAGAATTAAAAAATAGTCCATCGGCAACGGCCATACCACGCTGAATACACCAGTTCTCGTCCGATCACTGAAGTTAAGCAGCGTCGGGCGTGGTTAGTACTTGGATGGGTGACCGCTTGGGAACACCACGTGCTGTTGCCTTTTTGTTTTTTGCCACCATCGAAAGCAAAGATCTATGAAAAAACAACTCATTTTTTCAAAATATTTTCTACAGTGACGCATCGTATTGTCAATATTACCACATTACCATGAATTTATAATCAAATCAATTTTCGGTGCTACTCACCTGAATACCAGGATCTCAGAAGCTCAACGACTCAAACTCACAACTTACAAAATTCCTGCTAATTACACTGGACTGATTCTTCCCTTTCAAGTATATTTATGGATCTACTAATACTGAGGTGTTGGAGGCTCAAGTCTTTTAATATTATGGAATAATATATCAAGCAACCCAATGATCATTTCTTATAAAAGAAGATCAGTAAAGAATTAAAAAATAGTCCATCGGCAACGGCCATACCACGCTGAATACACCAGTTCTCGTCCGATCACTGAAGTTAAGCAGCGTCGGGCGTGGTTAGTACTTGGATGGGTGACCGCTTGGGAACACCACGTGCTGTTGCCTTTTTGTTTTTTGCCACCATCGAAAGCAAAGATCTATGAAAAAACAAATCATTTTTTCAAAATATTTTCTACAGTGACGCATCGTATTGTCAATATCACCACATTACCATGAATTTATAATCAAATCAATTTTCGGTGCTACTCACCTGAATACCGGGATGTCAGAAGCTCAACGACTCAAACTCACAACTTACAAAATTCCTGCTAATTACACTGGACTGATTCTTCCCTTTCAAGTATATTTATGGATCTACTAATACTGAGGTGTTCGAGGCTCAAGTCTTTTAATATTATGGCATAATACATCAAGCAACCCAATGATCATTTATTATAAAGGAATATTAGTGAAGAATTGAAAAATAGTCCATAGGCAACGGCCATACCACGCTGAATACACCAGTTCTCGTCCGATCACTGAAGTTAAGCAGCGTCGGGCGTGGTTAGTACTTGGATGGGTGACCGCTTGGGAACACCACGTGCTGTTGCCTTTTTGTTTTTTGCCACCATAGAAAGCAAAGATCTATGAAAAAACAACTGATTTTTTCAAAATATTTTCCAAAGTGACGCATCGTATTGTCAAAATCACCACATTACCATGAATTTATAATCAAATCAATTTTCGGTGCTACTCACCTGAATACCAGGATCTCAGAAGCTCAACGACTCAAACTCACAACTTACAAAATTCCTGCTAATTACACTGGACTGATTCTTCCCTTTCAAGTATATTTATGGATCTACTAATACTGAGGTGTTGGAGGCTCAAGTCTTTTAATATTATGGAATAATACATCAAGCAACCCAATGATCATTTATTATAAAGGAATATTAGTGAAGAATTGAAAAATAGTCCATAGGCAACGGCCATACCACGCTGAATACACCAGTTCTCGTCCGATCACTGAAGTTAAGCAGCGTCGGGCCTGGTTAGTACTTGGATGGGTGACCGCTTGGGAACACCACGTGCTGTTGCCTTTTTGTTTTTTGCCACCATTGAAAGCAAAGATCTATGAAAAAACAACTGATTTTTTCAAAATATTTTCCAAAGTGACGCATCGTATTGTCAAAATCACCACATTACCATGAATTTATAATCAAATCAATTTTCGGTGCTACTCACCTGAATACCAGGATCTCAGAAGCTCAACGACTCAAACTCACAACTTACAAAATTCCTGCTAATTACACTGGACTGATTCTTCCCTTTCAAGTATATTTATGGATCTACTAATACTGAGGTGTTGGAGGCTCAAGTCTTTTAATATTATGGAATAATACATCAAGCAACCCAATGATCATTTATTATAAAGGAATATTAGTGAAGAATTGAATAATAGTCCATAGGCAACGGCCATACCACGCTGAATACACCAGTTCTCGTCCGATCACTGAAGTTAAGCAGCGTCGGGCGTGGTTAGTACTTGGATGGGTGACCGCTTGGGAACACCACGTGCTGTTGCCTTTTTGTTTTTTGCCACCATCGAAAGCAAAGATCTATGAAAAAACAACTGATTTTTTCAAAATATTTTCCAAAGTGACGCATCGTATTGTCAAAATCACCACATTACCATGAATTTATAATCAAATCAATTTTCGGTGCTACTCACCTGAATACCAGGATCTCAGAAGCTCAACGACTCAAACTCACAACTTACAAAATTCCTGCTAATTACACTGGACTGATTCTTCCCTTTCAAGTATATTTATGGATCTACTAATACTGAGGTGTTGGAGGCTCAAGTCTTTTAATATTATGGAATAATACATCAAGCAACCCAATGATCATTTCTTATAAAAGATGATCAGTAAAGAATTAAAAATTAGTCCATCGGCAACGGCCATACCACGCTGAATACACCAGTTCTCGTCCGATCACTGAAGTTAAGCAGCGTCGGGCGTGGTTAGTACTTGGATGGGTGACCGCTTGGGAACACCACGTGCTGTTGCCTTTTTGTTTTTTGCCACCATCGAAAGCAAAGATCTATGAAAAAACAACTCATTTTTTCAAAATATTTTCTACAGTGACGCATCGTATTGTCAATATCACCACATTACCATGAATTTATAATCAAATCAATTTTCGGTGCTACTCACCTGAATACCGGGATCTCAGAAGCTCAACGACTCAAACTCACAACTTACAAAATTCCTGCTAATTACACTGGACTGATTCTTCCCTTTCAAGTATATTTATGGATCTACTAATACTGAGGTGTTCGAGGCTCAAGTCTTTTAATATTATGGCATAATACATCAAGCAATCCAATGATCATTTATTATAAAGGAATATTAGTGAAGAATTGAAAAATAGTCCATAGGCAACGGCCATACCACGCTGAATACACCAGTTCTCGTCCGATCACTGAAGTTAAGCAGCGTCGGGCGTGGTTAGTACTTGGATGGGTGACCGCTTGGGAACACCACGTGCTGTTGCCTTTTTGTTTTTTGCCACCATAGAAAGCAAAGATCTATGAAAAAACAACTGATTTTTTCAAAATATTTTCCAAAGTGACGCATCGTATTGTCAAAATCACCACATTACCATGAATTTATAATCAAATCAATTTTCGGTGCTACTCACCTGAATACCAGGATCTCAGAAGCTCAACGACTCAAACTCACAACTTACAAAATTCCTGCTAATTACACTGGACTGATTCTTCCCTTTCAAGTATATTTATGGATCTACTAATACTGAGGTGTTGGAGGCTCAAGTCTTTTAATATTATGGAATAATACATCAAGCAACCCAATGATCATTTCTTATAAAAGATGATCAGTAAAGAATTAAAAAATAGTCCATCGGCAACGGCCATACCACGCTGAATACACCAGTTCTCGTCCGATCACTGAAGTTAAGCAGCGTCGGGCGTGGTTAGTACTTGGATGGGTGACCGCTTGGGAACACCACGTGCTGTTGCCTTTTTGTTTTTTGCCACCATCGAAAGCAAAGATCTATGAAAAAACAACTCATTTTTTCAAAATATTTTCCAAAGTGACGCATCGTATTGTCAAAATCACCACATTACCATGAATTTATAATCAAATCAATTTTCGGTGCTACTCACCTGAATACCAGGATCTCAGAAGCTCAACGACTCAAACTCACAACTTACAAAATTCCTGCTAATTACACTGGACTGATTCTTCCCTTTCAAGTATATTTATGGATCTACTAATACTGAGGTGTTGGAGGCTCAAGTCTTTTAATATTATGGAATAATACATCAAGCAACCCAATGATCATTTCTTATAAAAGATGATCAGTAAAGAATTAAAAAATAGTCCATCGGCAACGGCCATACCACGCTGAATACACCAGTTCTCGTCCGATCACTGAAGTTAAGCAGCGTCGGGAGTGGGGTTAGTACTTGGATGGGTGACCGCTTGGGAACACCACGTGCTGTTGCCTTTTTGTTTTTTGCCACCATCGAAAGCAAAGATCTATGAAAAAACAACTCATTTTTTCAAAATATTTTCTACAGTGACGCATCGTATTGTCAATATTACCACATTACCATGAATTTATAATCAAATCAATTTTCGGTGCTACTCACCTGAATACCAGGATCTCAGAAGCTCAACGACTCAAACTCACAACTTACAAAATTCCTGCTAATTACACTGGACTGATTCTTCCCTTTCAAGTATATTTATGGATCTACTAATACTGAGGTGTTGGAGGCTCAAGTCTTTTAATATTATGGAATAATACATCAAGCAACCCAATGATCATTTCTTATAAAAGATGATCAGTAAAGAATTAAAAAATAGTCCATCGGCAACGGCCATACCACGCTGAATACACCAGTTCTCGTCCGATCACTGAAGTTAAGCAGCGTCGGGCGTGGTTAGTACTTGGATGGGTGACCGCTTGGGAACACCACGTGCTGTTGCCTTTTTGTTTTTTGCCACCATCGAAAGCAAAGATCTATGAAAAAACAACTCATTTTTTCAAAATATTTTCTACAGTGACGCATCGTATTGTCAATATTACCACATTACCATGAATTTATAATCAAATCAATTTTCGGTGCTACTCACCTGAATACCAGGATCTCAGAAGCTCAACGACTCAAACTCACAACTTACAAAATTCCTGCTAATTACACTGGACTGATTCTTCCCTTTCAAGTATATTTATGGATCTACTAATACTGAGGTGTTGGAGGCTCAAGTCTTTTAATATTATGGAATAATATATCAAGCAACCCAATGATCATTTCTTATAAAAGAAGATCAGTAAAGAATTAAAAAATAGTCCATCGGCAACGGCCATACCACGCTGAATACACCAGTTCTCGTCCGATCACTGAAGTTAAGCAGCGTCGGGCGTGGTTAGTACTTGGATGGGTGACCGCTTGGGAACACCACGTGCTGTTGCCTTTTTGTTTTTTGCCACCATCGAAAGCAAAGATCTATGAAAAAACAAATCATTTTTTCAAAATATTTTCTACAGTGACGCATCGTATTGTCAATATCACCACATTACCATGAATTTATAATCAAATCAATTTTCGGTGCTACTCACCTGAATACCGGGATCTCAGAAGCTCAACGACTCAAACTCACAACTTACAAAATTCCTGCTAATTACACTGGACTGATTCTTCCCTTTCAAGTATATTTATGGATCTACTAATACTGAGGTGTTCGAGGCTCAAGTCTTTTAATATTATGGCATAATACATCAAGCAACCCAATGATCATTTATTATAAAGGAATATTAGTGAAGAATTGAAAAATAGTCCATAGGCAACGGCCATACCACGCTGAATACACCAGTTCTCGTCCGATCACTGAAGTTAAGCAGCGTCGGGCGTGGTTAGTACTTGGATGGGTGACCGCTTGGGAACACCACGTGCTGTTGCCTTTTTGTTTTTTGCCACCATAGAAAGCAAAGATCTATGAAAAAACAACTGATTTTTTCAAAATATTTTCCAAAGTGACGCATCGTATTGTCAAAATCACCACATTACCATGAATTTATAATCAAATCAATTTTCGGTGCTACTCACCTGAATACCAGGATCTCAGAAGCTCAACGACTCAAACTCACAACTTACAAAATTCCTGCTAATTACACTGGACTGATTCTTCCCTTTCAAGTATATTTATGGATCTACTAATACTGAGGTGTTGGAGGCTCAAGTCTTTTAATATTATGGAATAATACATCAAGCAACCCAATGATCATTTATTATAAAGGAATATTAGTGAAGAATTGAAAAATAGTCCATAGGCAACGGCCATACCACGCTGAATACACCAGTTCTCGTCCGATCACTGAAGTTAAGCAGCGTCGGGCCTGGTTAGTACTTGGATGGGTGACCGCTTGGGAACACCACGTGCTGTTGCCTTTTTGTTTTTTGCCACCATTGAAAGCAAAGATCTATGAAAAAACAACTGATTTTTTCAAAATATTTTCCAAAGTGACGCATCGTATTGTCAAAATCACCACATTACCATGAATTTATAATCAAATCAATTTTCGGTGCTACTCACCTGAATACCAGGATCTCAGAAGCTCAACGACTCAAACTCACAACTTACAAAATTCCTGCTAATTACACTGGACTGATTCTTCCCTTTCAAGTATATTTATGGATCTACTAATACTGAGGTGTTGGAGGCTCAAGTCTTTTAATATTATGGAATAATACATCAAGCAACCCAATGATCATTTATTATAAAGGAATATTAGTGAAGAATTGAATAATAGTCCATAGGCAACGGCCATACCACGCTGAATACACCAGTTCTCGTCCGATCACTGAAGTTAAGCAGCGTCGGGCGTGGTTAGTACTTGGATGGGTGACCGCTTGGGAACACCACGTGCTGTTGCCTTTTTGTTTTTTGCCACCATCGAAAGCAAAGATCTATGAAAAAACAACTGATTTTTTCAAAATATTTTCCAAAGTGACGCATCGTATTGTCAAAATCACCACATTACCATGAATTTATAATCAAATCAATTTTCGGTGCTACTCACCTGAATACCAGGATCTCAGAAGCTCAACGACTCAAACTCACAACTTACAAAATTCCTGCTAATTACACTGGACTGATTCTTCCCTTTCAAGTATATTTATGGATCTACTAATACTGAGGTGTTGGAGGCTCAAGTCTTTTAATATTATGGAATAATACATCAAGCAACCCAATGATCATTTCTTATAAAAGATGATCAGTAAAGAATTAAAAATTAGTCCATCGGCAACGGCCATACCACGCTGAATACACCAGTTCTCGTCCGATCACTGAAGTTAAGCAGCGTCGGGCGTGGTTAGTACTTGGATGGGTGACCGCTTGGGAACACCACGTGCTGTTGCCTTTTTGTTTTTTGCCACCATCGAAAGCAAAGATCTATGAAAAAACAACTCATTTTTTCAAAATATTTTCTACAGTGACGCATCGTATTGTCAATATCACCACATTACCATGAATTTATAATCAAATCAATTTTCGGTGCTACTCACCTGAATACCGGGATCTCAGAAGCTCAACGACTCAAACTCACAACTTACAAAATTCCTGCTAATTACACTGGACTGATTCTTCCCTTTCAAGTATATTTATGGATCTACTAATACTGAGGTGTTCGAGGCTCAAGTCTTTTAATATTATGGCATAATACATCAAGCAATCCAATGATCATTTATTATAAAGGAATATTAGTGAAGAATTGAAAAATAGTCCATAGGCAACGGCCATACCACGCTGAATACACCAGTTCTCGTCCGATCACTGAAGTTAAGCAGCGTCGGGCGTGGTTAGTACTTGGATGGGTGACCGCTTGGGAACACCACGTGCTGTTGCCTTTTTGTTTTTTGCCACCATAGAAAGCAAAGATCTATGAAAAAACAACTGATTTTTTCAAAATATTTTCCAAAGTGACGCATCGTATTGTCAAAATCACCACATTACCATGAATTTATAATCAAATCAATTTTCGGTGCTACTCACCTGAATACCAGGATCTCAGAAGCTCAACGACTCAAACTCACAACTTACAAAATTCCTGCTAATTACACTGGACTGATTCTTCCCTTTCAAGTATATTTATGGATCTACTAATACTGAGGTGTTGGAGGCTCAAGTCTTTTAATATTATGGAATAATACATCAAGCAACCCAATGATCATTTCTTATAAAAGATGATCAGTAAAGAATTAAAAAATAGTCCATCGGCAACGGCCATACCACGCTGAATACACCAGTTCTCGTCCGATCACTGAAGTTAAGCAGCGTCGGGCGTGGTTAGTACTTGGATGGGTGACCGCTTGGGAACACCACGTGCTGTTGCCTTTTTGTTTTTTGCCACCATCGAAAGCAAAGATCTATGAAAAAACAACTCATTTTTTCAAAATATTTTCTACAGTGACGCATCGTATTGTCAATATTACCACATTACCATGAATTTATAATCAAATCAATTTTCGGTGCTACTCACCTGAATACCAGGATCTCAGAAGCTCAACGACTCAAACTCACAACTTACAAAATTCCTGCTAATTACACTGGACTGATTCTTCCCTTTCAAGTATATTTATGGATCTACTAATACTGAGGTGTTCGAGGCTCAAGTCTTTTAATATTATGGCATAATACATCAAGCAACCCAATGATCATTTATTATAAAGGAATATTAGTGAAGAATTGAAAAATAGTCCATAGGCAACGGCCATACCACGCTGAATACACCAGTTCTCGTCCGATCACTGAAGTTAAGCAGCGTCGGGCGTGGTTAGTACTTGGATGGGTGACCGCTTGGGTACACCACGTGCTGTTGCCTTTTTGTTTTTTGCCACCATTGAAAGCAAAGATCGATGAAAAAACAACTGATTTTTTCAAAATATTTTCCAAAGTGACGCATCGTATTGTCAAAATCACCACATTACCATGAATTTATAATCAAATCAATTTTCGGTGCTACTCACCTGAATACCAGGATCTCAGAAGCTCAACGACTCAAACTCACAACTTACAAAATTCCTGCTAATTACACTGGACTGATTCTTCCCTTTCAAGTATATTTATGGATCTACTAATACTGAGGTGTTGGAGGCTCAAGTCTTTTAATATTATGGAATAATACATCAAGCAACCCAATGATCATTTCTTATAAAAGATGATCAGTAAAGAATTAAAAAATAGTCCATCGGCAACGGCCATACCACGCTGAATACACCAGTTCTCGTCCGATCACTGAAGTTGTTTCTGCGATGTGGACTGTATGGTAATGAGACAAATAGAGTAATGAGAAGGGTTAAAGGATATAAGCGACGTACCTTTTCGGCTTCGGGTAACCTTCTGGTGATTGCAACCACTCGATTCCACTTCCCGAAAAGTCAATCTTCATATGAGATGGTAAAATTAAACTATATTAATTTTGCGATGCGAATTCTTCTGCTTTCTCGACTAATCAGGCACTGATCGACTTCGCGTTGGAGACTCTCCTTTTTCCAAAATTCACTCGCGAATTTATCCTGAGCGGCTTTCTCCCACCTTAGTTCGTGGCTCAGGGTGTGCGCAATGAATTCGCTGAGGCTCTCGCAAGGAAAGGAAATTTGGGAAGGAAAATGGACAAAAATAAACTAAAGGCGAGTACAACCATATTACCCAATTTAAGCGGCGCATCCATTCCCCCCGGCTTGAAGGGTTACCTTCAAAAAAATTGAAAAGGAAAAAAATATTCTATGTATCACCAATAACCAAAGAAAAATATTTATTTGACTATATCTAACCTACTTTACTATTACATTAAATATCACTACTGATTTGGCAGCGGACAAAGACGTATGACAGGGCGCAAATAGGATCCGCTGGCAGTTTTAACCCGAACAATCCTAATAACTCCGTTAGATCCCGGAAAAACTTCTTCAACTATGCCTAAAGGCCAATGTAGAGTCGGTGTATTTTCGGTTAGCAAAATCACGACCGAACCTACCGTAATAGGGTTAGCTGGAGTATTCCACTTCTGCCGTGACTGTAAGGTATGCAGATAGTCCATTCTCCAACGCTTCCAAAACGATTGAACCAATTTGTCAAGTAAAGCGTAGCGTGAAAGAACGTGCAATCTATCTTCATTTAAATCTCTAGCGGGTAAATACTTGAGAGGTGTCGCATTCAAAAAATGTGCCGGAGTCAATGCCAAAGGTTCTGAAGGATCACTGGACAATGTTCTGCACAATGGACGAGTATTCATGACTGCTTCAATTTGAGCGAGCACAGTACTGAGTTCTTCAAAAGAAAGAATTTGTTCACCTATTACGCGATACAAATGTGCCTTCAAGCTTTTAATGTTAGCCTCCCAATTCCCTCCGAAATGGCTCGCGGCAGGGGTATTTAGTGACCATTCAATACGGTTTTCCGCTAAGATTTGAGCAAACTCTGTATTGAAATACTTCGTACGTAAGAAATCATATAACTCTGAAATGTGACGTTTAGCGCCTACATAATTCGTACCGTTGTCCGAGTAAACTCGCCCTACAGGACCACGACGTGACAAGAATCTCTTAAAAGCTGACATGAAACTTGACGTACTCAAATCCCCAACCAATTCTATATGAATTGCTCGAGTTGTCATACATACAAAAATACAGATATAAGCTTTGGTCGAACGCATACCACGACCACGCGAAATTGTAATCCGAAAAGGTCCAGCGTAGTCTGTTCCAGTGTGTACAAAAGGCTTTGAGGTTTCTACAACTCTACAAGAGCGATGGTCTGCCATTTCTGGAGGAGCTATTGTCCTCGGACGAAGTCTGAAGCACGGCAGACATTTGTGCACTCTATCGCGAATCAAATTGCGAGCGGATAGAATCCAGTACTTCTGTCTCAAAATTGACATCAAGAGTTCTGGACCAGCGTGACAGTTCACCTTATGGTGATAATCAACTAAAAGATTGAGAATATGATCCTTCCGTGGTAGAACAATCGGGTGCTTATGTTCAAATGGTAAATTCGAGTGACTTAATCGACCACCAACACGAATAAGTCCGTCCTGTAAAAACGGTTTTAACTGTTGTAGAGCGCGTGTACATGGTTTATTCGATTCCAGATAGCTAAACTCAGCAGCAAAACAATTGCGCTGAAGATCACGCAGTACAATAAACTCAGCCTTATCAAGATCTGCAGCTACTATATGCTCCCGAGAAGGTAAAATTTTTATAAACCGATATATATATACAACGCAACGCAAGAGCTTTGACCATGATGAAAAGCGATTAGCTAAATTCATTATGAAAGATTCTTCACGTGGCGCCGCATTAACTAAAGCATGTTTCTTTTGTTCTTCTGGTTCTGAAACTGTTTTTGGGTCGAAGGGTCTAACAAGCCAATCCGTGGGTGCAGCTTGCATCCAAGAAGGGCCGTGAAACCATAAAGGATGATTCAATAATTTTGCAGGCGTTAATCCACGCGATAGGCAATCAGCAGGATTGTCTATGCCTGCCACATGATAGAAATTTCGAGGTGATAATTCGGACTGAATTTTTGCGACTCTATTTGCAACAAAAGTACTCCAGCGGTGTGGAGAAGAGTGAATCCAACATAATGATACTGTAGAATCCGAGAAAGCAAAAATGTTATCGATCTTGATACGATTGCGACAAGCTTTAACAATCACGGAAATGAGTTTAGTTAATACAAGTATGCCGCAAAGCTCTAAGCGTGCGAGAGAAATGACCTTGCGAGGAGCGACCTTAGATTTGGCACTAATAAGACTCACTGAAATATTATCCTTATTTTGTACATGAAAATAAACTACACCTCCATATGCTCTCTCGCTTGCATCCGCAAACCCAACTATGGTGACTATACTATTTTTATTTGCACCAATATGACGCGGAATTTGTATTTGGTCGAGAGCAGGGAGCTCTTCCCTAAAACGAGACCACATATGAGCGACGTTATCTGGAGCCAGGTCATCCCAATCACAACCAGACAACCAAAGTTCCTTTATGAGAAGCTTTGCAAATAGGATTACTGGTGCTACGAATCCCATGATATCCCACAAACGCGCTACGCATGATAGTATAATGCGTTTGGTACAAATTGTTGGTGTAGAACAAATTTTAAGACTAAAAGAATCAGATACTGGTGACCAGCACAAACCAAGAACTTTATGTGAGTCATTTTCGTCAAACTCTTTGATTATTGACAAGCGATGCGAGGGCGGAATCGAATCTAAAACAATTTGCGAATTACTATTCCATTTCACAAGATCGAACTGTCCAGCTTTCATAAGATGTATGACCTCAAAAACTGTTTCAATAGCTTCATCCTCACTATCCAAAGAACAAACAAAATCATCCATATAGAGACTAGTCTCGATGACTTCTTTGGCCTTCGGGAAAGAATCTCCTTCGTCATTGGCAAGCTGTCTAATTGTTCGTAATGCGTGAAATGGACTTGACTTAAGCCCGAAACAGACGCGGTTAAATTCGTAAACCTCTAAAGGTTCTTGCGGAGAAAAACGATACAAAATCCGTTGATATCTTCTATCAGACTTTTGAATACCGATACAAAGAAACATTTGCCGAATATCTGCCGAAAGAGCGACCGAAAATAAACGAAAGTTAACTATTATTTCAAACAAGTTACCCTGCAGATTTTGGCCACCATGCAAGATATCATTTAGAGAAACTGAAGAGCTTGTCTTAGCGCTACCATCCAAAACTATACGTAACTTCGTGGTGAGTTTATCTCCCCTAATCACTCCATGATGTGGTATTATATACGAAGGAGTGTTCTTTGACTCTTCAGTCTCTGCAGGCGCTAGAGAGAGATACCCTTTACTTAGATACTCCCTTATAACATCATCGTAAGCCTGCTTGAAACTAGGGGACGTTTGCATTTTTCGTTCCAAGCAAAGAAAACGTTTTTCAGCTAATTGACGGGAACTGCCAAGAGAATTAACATCGCCCTTGAAGGGAAGTGCGACATTGTATCTACCAGTATGATCACGAGTAGTGGTATGACGGAAAATATCTTCGCAGACTCTATCGTCTGGACTAATTATAGGCAAATTGACTTCTTCGATTTCCCAAAATTTCTCAATTGCAGAATTTAAAGAGTCATCAATACAACAATACGACATATTCGTGTAGCTATCTAAACGAATGGCTGCGGTACCAACTATAACAAATCCAAGAGTTGTTTCCAAAGCGTGCGGTGCGATTTGTGAGGGATTCCCATGGACTTTACGCGATAACAAAATATGTGGAAAAACTGAGGCTCCCACTAACATCTCTATCCCCCCTGGAACTGCGTAATAATCATCGGCTAGAGGCAAGTCATTAAATTTCGAAAGTACTGAAGTATCTATGGCAACGGTAGGCATAGGTTCGGTTATTTTATCTACAACCAATGAATCCACTTCATAAGTTATCCCAGCATTGAAGCGCGAGCAAAATTTCAGTTTCACAGAACCTTGAACAGCCTTAGTTGAGCCTCCAATACCCTTGACTACGTTACACCTGGAGTCATTTGTTATATTCCAACCTAAACGTCTACAACAATCCAGAGTAATAAAGTTACTTTGAGAAGCGCTATCCAACAAAACACGAATTAAATGTTCATTTCCACGTGAATCAAATACCTTTACACGAGCAGTTGCCAAAAGTACTGTGGTAGGAGATCGCGATGCTGACAATGAACATAATGCGACACCATCAGTGCGATTCACCTCCGGCGAATTATCGTTATCCCTTTTGCCGCTACCTATAATATCTGTATCTACCTCGGAAGTATTGGTATGCTTTTCAAAATGAAGTAATGTGTGATGTTTAGCTTGACATTTACGACATCTAGAATCTGATTTACAAATTAAAACACGGTGTTGGTCACTAAGGCAATTAATACAAAGGTTATTCGACCGAACGTATTTATAACGATCGCTAGGCTTAAGTTGTATGAACTTCGGGCATTTATACATCTGAAGATGATGTGTACGACACAGCGAACAGATGAATTGCGATGTGATGTTCACATAAGAATGCATCGGTTTATTTGTACTCCATTCGTTTGGTTTTGCGAACTTATGTTTCGGCGTCGTAGAAGTGCGTTGCAAAATTTTGATATGATCACGTATAAATGTTTCTAAATCGTCGAATTTAGGCATTTCATCCCTACCACTTCTGTTCATTTCAAATAATCGAACAGTTTCCAAATCTAATTTCTTCAAACCAATATAAAGGAACATTAGGTCACTTATGTCATTGAGCTTAAGGTTCTTTATTGCGCGAACTGATGATGCGAACGTATCAAGAAACTTCTCTAAGCTAGACTCGTTGCTAGAAGTAATATTTTTCAAGTCAAATATCTGATCCAAGTATGCTGTTGCTACCATGCGTTTATCCTCATATTTTGCCTTTAGAATATTCAAAATCAGCTCATAATTCTCAGCACAAAGCGTAATTCCGGCAAAAACTGATTTGGCCTTACCAGCCAGTTTATTTTCCAAATAATGTAGTTTTTCATGGTCAGTTAAGCTTTCGTTTTTATGAATGGTATTTTCGAAACTATTGAAAAATGAAGGCCAATTTCTAATATCGCCATTGAATTCTGGAATCTGAATAGGTGGCAATTTTGGTCTTTCACGTTGTAACTGACTTCGAACGCCTGGAGTTTGTTCTGATCCTGTAGGTTGCTGCAATAATCTAGCGGTTCTTTTGACGCGACAAAACAAATCTTCGAATGCTGACAAACTCTGATAACTGACTATATAGTTTTCATCTAGTTCTAATTCAATTGTGTTAATTTGATCTAAAGTACTTTGAAATTCAGTGCGAATACTATCTACTGTTTCGATCTTACATAAGAATATGTCCCTTGTTGCCTCCGAGATCCCTGTGGCATTGTCGGATAATAATTGTATACGCGCGAAAAGGTTATCCCTTTGAGCGTACAACAATTTTAGTTTATTTACCTTGCTATTTCCCATACTAAAGATTCAGAAGAATTCAGTAAAAAGAGTGTAAATATTATCAAGAAATAAATTTGGAATGCTAAGACTGCAAAATGCAGATGTTCGATGTACGCCACGCGGACAAATAAATCTTACAAATTCCTACTACTATATATTAATATAATTTACAAATTATTGCAGATATTCTATTCCAAAAAATAAAAATGCTATTCTAATCTAAAATATTTACTAAAAGAGAGATGCGACGATTAAAGAGCCTAATATGGTTGCACAAGGTATGATAGATAAGAAAATTGCGATTATGGTTCAAATTGATGATACAACAATCATCCGGCTCGATATGGCCAAATTTAATGTTTCTGCGATGTGGACTGTATGGTAATGAGACAAATAGAGTAATGAGAAGGGTTAAAGGATATAAGCGACGTACCTTTTCGGCTTCGGGTAACCTTCTGGTGATTGCAACCACTCGATTCCACTTCCCGAAAAGTCAATCTTCATATGAGATGGTAAAATTAAACTATATTAATTTTGCGATGCGAATTCTTCTGCTTTCTCGACTAATCAGGCACTGATCGACTTCGCGTTGGAGACTCTCCTTTTTCCAAAATTCACTCGCGAATTTATCCTGAGCGGCTTTCTCCCACCTTAGTTCGTGGCTCAGGGTGTGCGCAATGAATTCGCTGAGGCTCTCGCAAGGAAAGGAAATTTGGGAAGGAAAATGGACAAAAATAAACTAAAGGCGAGTACAACCATATTACCCAATTTAAGCGGCGCATCCAGAAGTTAAGCAGCGTCGGGCGTGGTTAGTACTTGGATGGGTGACCGCTTGGGAACACCACGTGCTGTTGCCTTTTTGTTTTTTGCCACCATCGAAAGCAAAGATCTATGAAAAAACAACTCATTTTTTCAAAATATTTTCTACAGTGACGCATCGTATTGTCAATATTACCACATTACCATGAATTTATAATCAAATCAATTTTCGGTGCTACTCACCTGAATACCAGGATCTCAGAAGCTCAACGACTCAAACTCACAACTTACAAAATTCCTGCTAATTACACTGGACTGATTCTTCCCTTTCAAGTATATTTATGGATCTACTAATACTGAGGTGTTGGAGGCTCAAGTCTTTTAATATTATGGAATAATATATCAAGCAACCCAATGATCATTTCTTATAAAAGAAGATCAGTAAAGAATTAAAAAATAGTCCATCGGCAACGGCCATACCACGCTGAATACACCAGTTCTCGTCCGATCACTGAAGTTAAGCAGCGTCGGGCGTGGTTAGTACTTGGATGGGTGACCGCTTGGGAACACCACGTGCTGTTGCCTTTTTGTTTTTTGCCACCATCGAAAGCAAAGATCTATGAAAAAACAAATCATTTTTTCAAAATATTTTCTACAGTGACGCATCGTATTGTCAATATCACCACATTACCATGAATTTATAATCAAATCAATTTTCGGTGCTACTCACCTGAATACCGGGATCTCAGAAGCTCAACGACTCAAACTCACAACTTACAAAATTCCTGCTAATTACACTGGACTGATTCTTCCCTTTCAAGTATATTTATGGATCTACTAATACTGAGGTGTTCGAGGCTCAAGTCTTTTAATATTATGGCATAATACATCAAGCAACCCAATGATCATTTATTATAAAGGAATATTAGTGAAGAATTGAAAAATAGTCCATAGGCAACGGCCATACCACGCTGAATACACCAGTTCTCGTCCGATCACTGAAGTTAAGCAGCGTCGGGCGTGGTTAGTACTTGGATGGGTGACCGCTTGGGAACACCACGTGCTGTTGCCTTTTTGTTTTTTGCCACCATAGAAAGCAAAGATCTATGAAAAAACAACTGATTTTTTCAAAATATTTTCCAAAGTGACGCATCGTATTGTCAAAATCACCACATTACCATGAATTTATAATCAAATCAATTTTCGGTGCTACTCACCTGAATACCAGGATCTCAGAAGCTCAACGACTCAAACTCACAACTTACAAAATTCCTGCTAATTACACTGGACTGATTCTTCCCTTTCAAGTATATTTATGGATCTACTAATACTGAGGTGTTGGAGGCTCAAGTCTTTTAATATTATGGAATAATACATCAAGCAACCCAATGATCATTTATTATAAAGGAATATTAGTGAAGAATTGAAAAATAGTCCATAGGCAACGGCCATACCACGCTGAATACACCAGTTCTCGTCCGATCACTGAAGTTAAGCAGCGTCGGGCCTGGTTAGTACTTGGATGGGTGACCGCTTGGGAACACCACGTTCTGTTGCCTTTTTGTTTTTTGCCACCATTGAAAGCAAAGATCTATGAAAAAACAACTGATTTTTTCAAAATATTTTCCAAAGTGACGCATCGTATTGTCAAAATCACCACATTACCATGAATTTATAATCAAATCAATTTTCGGTGCTACTCACCTGAATACCAGGATCTCAGAAGCTCAACGACTCAAACTCACAACTTACAAAATTCCTGCTAATTACACTGGACTGATTCTTCCCTTTCAAGTATATTTATGGATCTACTAATACTGAGGTGTTGGAGGCTCAAGTCTTTTAATATTATGGAATAATACATCAAGCAACCCAATGATCATTTATTATAAAGGAATATTAGTGAAGAATTGAATAATAGTCCATAGGCAACGGCCATACCACGCTGAATACACCAGTTCTCGTCCGATCACTGAAGTTAAGCAGCGTCGGGCGTGGTTAGTACTTGGATGGGTGACCGCTTGGGAACACCACGTGCTGTTGCCTTTTTGTTTTTTGCCACCATCGAAAGCAAAGATCTATGAAAAAACAACTGATTTTTTCAAAATATTTTCCAAAGTGACGCATCGTATTGTCAAAATCACCACATTACCATGAATTTATAATCAAATCAATTTTCGGTGCTACTCACCTGAATACCAGGATCTCAGAAGCTCAACGACTCAAACTCACAACTTACAAAATTCCTGCTAATTACACTGGACTGATTCTTCCCTTTCAAGTATATTTATGGATCTACTAATACTGAGGTGTTGGAGGCTCAAGTCTTTTAATATTATGGAATAATACATCAAGCAACCCAATGATCATTTCTTATAAAAGATGATCAGTAAAGAATTAAAAATTAGTCCATCGGCAACGGCCATACCACGCTGAATACACCAGTTCTCGTCCGATCACTGAAGTTAAGCAGCGTCGGGCGTGGTTAGTACTTGGATGGGTGACCGCTTGGGAACACCACGTGCTGTTGCCTTTTTGTTTTTTGCCACCATCGAAAGCAAAGATCTATGAAAAAACAACTCATTTTATCAAAATATTTTCTACAGTGACGCATCGTATTGTCAATATTACCACATTACCATGAATTTATAATCAAATCAATTTTCGGTGCTACTCACCTGAATACCAGGATCTCAGAAGCTCAACGACTCAAACTCACAACTTACAAAATTCCTAATTCCTGCTAATTACACTGGACTGATTCTTCCCTTTCAAGTATATTTATGGATCTACTAATACTGAGGTGTTGGAGGCTCAAGTCTTTTAATATTATGGAATAATATATCAAGCAACCCAATGATCATTTCTTATAAAAGAAGATCAGTAAAGAATTAAAAAATAGTCCATCGGCAACGGCCATACCACGCTGAATACACCAGTTCTCGTCCGATCACTGAAGTTAAGCAGCGTCGGGCGTGGTTAGTACTTGGATGGGTGACCGCTTGGGAACACCACGTGCTGTTGCCTTTTTGTTTTTTGCCACCATCGAAAGCAAAGATCTATGAAAAAACAAATCATTTTTTCAAAATATTTTCTACAGTGACGCATCGTATTGTCAATTTCACCACATTACCATGAATTTATAATCAAATCAATTTTCGGTGCTACTCACCTGAATACCGGGATCTCAGAAGCTCAACGACTCAAACTCACAACTTACAAAATTCCTGCTAATTACACTGGACTGATTCTTCCCTTTCAAGTATATTTATGGATCTACTAATACTGAGGTGTTCGAGGCTCAAGTCTTTTAATATTATGGCATAATACATCAAGCAACCCAATGATCATTTATTATAAAGGAATATTAGTGAAGAATTGAAAAATAGTCCATAGGCAACGGCCATACCACGCTGAATACACCAGTTCTCGTCCGATCACTGAAGTTAAGCAGCTTCGGGCGTGGTTAGTACTTGGATGGGTGACCGCTTGGGAACACCACGTGCTGTTGCCTTTTTGTTTTTTGCCACCATTGAAAGCAAAGATCTATGAAAAAACAACTGATTTTTTCAAAATATTTTCCAAAGTGACGCATCGTATTGTCAAAATCACCACATTACCATGAATTTATAATCAAATCAATTTTCGGTGCTACTCACCTGAATACCAGGATCTCAGAAGCTCAACGACTCAAACTCACAACTTACAAAATTCCTGCTAATTACACTGGACTGATTCTTCCCTTTCAAGTATATTTATGGATCTACTAATACTGAGGTGTTGGAGGCTCAAGTCTTTTAATATTATGGAATAATACATCAAGCAACCCAATGATCATTTATTATAAAGGAATATTAGTGAAGAATTGAAAAATAGTCCATAGGCAACGGCCATACCACGCTGAATACACCAGTTCTCGTCCGATCACTGAAGTTAAGCAGCGTCGGGCGTGGTTAGTACTTGGATGGGTGACCGCTTGGGAACACCACGTGCTGTTGCCTTTTTGTTTTTTGCCACCATAGAAAGCAAAGATCTATGAAAAAACAACTGATTTTTTCAAAATATTTTCCAAAGTGACGCATCGTATTGTCAAAATCACCACATTACCATGAATTTATAATCAAATCAATTTTCGGTGCTACTCACCTGAATACCAGGATCTCAGAAGCTCAACGACTCAAACTCACAACTTACAAAATTCCTGCTAATTACACTGGACTGATTCTTCCCTTTCAAGTATATTTATGGATCTACTAATACTGAGGTGTTGGAGGCTCAAGTCTTTTAATAGTATGGAATAATACATCAAGCAACCCAATGATCATTTCTTATAAAAGATGATCAGTAAAGAATTAAAAAATAGTCCATCGGCAACGGCCATACCACGCTGAATACACCAGTTCTCGTCCGATCACTGAAGTTAAGCAGCGTCGGGCGTGGTTAGTACTTGGATGGGTGACCGCTTGGGAACACCACGTGCTGTTGCCTTTTTGTTTTTTGCCACCATCGAAAGCAAAGATCTATGAAAAAACAACTCATTTTTTCAAAATATTTTCTACAGTGACGCATCGTATTGTCAATATTACCACATTACCATGAATTTATAATCAAATCAATTTTCGGTGCTACTCACCTGAATACCAGGATCTCAGAAGCTCAACGACTCAAACTCACAACTTACAAAATTCCTGCTAATTACACTGGACTGATTCTTCCCTTTCAAGTATATTTATGGATCTACTAATACTGAGGTGTTGGAGGCTCAAGTCTTTTAATATTATGGAATAATATATCAAGCAACCCAATGATCATTTCTTATAAAAGAAGATCAGTAAAGAATTAAAAAATAGTCCATCGGCAACGGCCATACCACGCTGAATACATCAGTTCTCGTCCGATCACTGAAGTTAAGCAGCGTCGGGCGTGGTTAGTACTTGGATGGGTGACCGCTTGGGAACACCACGTGCTGTTGCCTTTTTGTTTTTTGCCACCATCGAAAGCAAAGATCTATGAAAAAACAAATCATTTTTTCAAAATATTTTCTACAGTGACGCATCGTATTGTCAATATCACCACATTACCATGAATTTATAATCAAATCAATTTTCGGTGCTACTCACCTGAATACCGGGATCTCAGAAGCTCAACGACTCAAACTCACAACTTACAAAATTCCTGCTAATTACACTGGACTGATTCTTCCCTTTCAAGTATATTTATGGATCTACTAATACTGAGGTGTTCGAGGCTCAAGTCTTTTAATATTATGGCATAATACATCAAGCAACCCAATGATCATTTATTATAAAGGAATATTAGTGAAGAATTGAAAAATAGTCCATAGGCAACGGCCATACCACGCTGAATACACCAGTTCTCGTCCGATCACTGAAGTTAAGCAGCGTCGGGCGTGGTTAGTACTTGGATGGGTGACCGCTTGGGAACACCACGTGCTGTTGCCTTTTTGTTTTTTGCCACCATTGAAAGCAAAGATCTATGAAAAAACAACTGATTTTTTCAAAATATTTTCCAAAGTGACGCATCGTATTGTCAAAATCACCACATTACCATGAATTTATAATCAAATCAATTTTCGGTGCTACTCACCTGAATACCAGGATCTCAGAAGCTCAACGACTCAAACTCACAACTTACAAAATTCCTGCTAATTACACTGGACTGATTCTTCCCTTTCAAGTATATTTATGGATCTACTAAAACTGAGGTGTTGGAGGCTCAAGTCTTTTAATATTATGGAATAATACATCAAGCAACCCAATGATCATTTATTATAAAGGAATATTAGTGAAGAATTGAAAAATAGTCCATAGGCAACGGCCATACCACGCTGAATACACCAGTTCTCGTCCGATCACTGAAGTTAAGCAGCGTCGGGCGTGGTTAGTACTTGGATGGGTGACCGCTTGGGAACACCACGTGCTGTTGCCTTTTTGTTTTTTGCCACCATTGAAAGCAAAGATCTATGAAAAAACAACTGATTTTTTCAAAATATTTTCCAAAGTGACGCATCGTATTGTCAAAATCACCACATTACCATGAATTTATAATCAAATCAATTTTCGGTGCTACTCACCTGAATACCAGGATCTCAGAAGCTCAACGACTCAAACTCACAACTTACAAAATTCCTGCTAATTACACTGGACTGATTCTTCCCTTTCAAGTATATTTATGGATCTACTAATACTGAGGTGTTGGAGGCTCAAGTCTTTTAATAGTATGGAATAATACATCAAGCAACCCAATGATCATTTCTTATAAAAGATGATCAGTAAAGAATTAAAAAATAGTCCATCGGCAACGGCCATACCACGCTGAATACACCAGTTCTCGTCCGATCACTGAAGTTAAGCAGCGTCGGGCGTGGTTAGTACTTGGATGGGTGACCGCTTGGGAACACCACGTGCTGTTGCCTTTTTGTTTTTTGCCACCATCGAAAGCAAAGATCTATGAAAAAACAACTCATTTTTTCAAAATATTTTCTACAGTGACGCATCGTATTGTCAATATTACCACATTACCATGAATTTATAATCAAATCAATTTTCGGTGCTACTCACCTGAATACCAGGATCTCAGAAGCTCAACGACTCAAACTCACAACTTACAAAATTCCTGCTAATTACACTGGACTGATTCTTCCCTTTCAAGTATATTTATGGATCTACTAATACTGAGGTGTTGGAGGCTCAAGTCTTTTAATATTATGGAATAATACATCAAGCAACCCAATGATCATTTATTATAAAGGAATATTAGTGAAGAATTGAAAAATAGTCCATAGGCAACGGCCATACCACGCTGAATACACCAGTTCTCGTCCGATCACTGAAGTTAAGCAGCGTCGGGCCTGGTTAGTACTTGGATGGGTGACCGCTTGGGAACACCACGTGCTGTTGCCTTTTTGTTTTTTGCCACCATTGAAAGCAAAGATCTATGAAAAAACAACTGATTTTTTCAAAATATTTTCCAAAGTGACGCATCGTATTGTCAAAATCACCACATTACCATGAATTTATAATCAAATCAATTTTCGCTGCTACTCACCTGAATACCAGGATCTCAGAAGCTCAACGACTCAAACTCACAACTTACAAAATTCCTGCTAATTACACTGGACTGATTCTTCCCTTTCAAGTATATTTATGGATCTACTAATACTGAGGTGTTGGAGGCTCAAGTCTTTTAATATTATGGAATAATACATCAAGCAACCCAATGATCATTTCTTATAAAAGATGATCAGTAAAGAATTAAAAAATAGTCCATCGGCAACGGCCATACCACGCTGAATACACCAGTTCTCGTCCGATCACTGAAGTTAAGCAGCGTCGGGCGTGGGGTTAGTACTTGGATGGGTGACCGCTTGGGAACACCACGTGCTGTTGCCTTTTTGTTTTTTGCCACCATCGAAAGCAAAGATCTATGAAAAAACAACTCATTTTTTCAAAATATTTTCTACAGTGACGCATCGTATTGTCAATATTACCACATTACCATGAATTTATAATCAAATCAATTTTCGGTGCTACTCACCTGAATACCAGGATCTCAGAAGCTCAACGACTCAAACTCACAACTTACAAAATTCCTGCTAATTACACTGGACTGATTCTTCCCTTTCAAGTATATTTATGGATCTACTAATACTGAGGTGTTGGAGGCTCAAGTCTTTTAATATTATGGAATAGTACATCAAGCAACCCAATGATCATTTCTTCTAAAAGATGATCAGTAAAGAATTAAAAAATAGTCCATCGGCAACGGCCATACCACGCTGAATACACCAGTTCTCGTCCGATCACTGAAGTTAAGCAGCGTCGGGCGTGGTTAGTACTTGGATGGGTGACCGCTTGGGAACACCACGTGCTGTTGCCTTTTTGTTTTTTGCCACCATCGAAAGCAAAGATCTATGAAAAAACAACTCATTTTTTCAAAATATTTTCTACAGTGACGCATCGTATTGTCAATATTACCACATTACCATGAATTTATAATCAAATCAATTTTCGGTGCTACTCACCTGAATACCAGGATCTCAGAAGCTCAACGACTCAAACTCACAACTTACAAAATTCCTGCTAATTACACTGGACTGATTCTTCCCTTTCAAGTATATTTATGGATCTACTAATACTGAGGTGTTGGAGGCTCAAGTCTTTTAATATTATGGAATAATATATCAAGCAACCCAATGATCATTTCTTATAAAAGAAGATCAGTAAAGAATTAAAAAATAGTCCATCGGCAACGGCCATACCACGCTGAATACACCAGTTCTCGTCCGATCACTGAAGTTAAGCAGCGTCGGGCGTGGTTAGTACTTGGATGGGTGACCGCTTGGGAACACCACGTGCTGTTGCCTTTTTGTTTTTTGCCACCATCGAAAGCAAAGATCTATGAAAAAACAAATCATTTTTTCAAAATATTTTCTACAGTGACGCATCGTATTGTCAATATCACCACATTACCATGAATTTATAATCAAATCAATTTTCGGTGCTACTCACCTGAATACCGGGATCTCAGAAGCTCAACGACTCAAACTCACAACTTACAAAATTCCTGCTAATTACACTGGACTGATTCTTCCCTTTCAAGTATATTTATGGATCTACTAATACTGAGGTGTTCGAGGCTCAAGTCTTTTAATATTATGGCATAATACATCAAGCAACCCAATGATCATTTATTATAAAGGAATATTAGTGAAGAATTGAAAAATAGTCCATAGGCAACGGCCATACCACGCTGAATACACCAGTTCTCGTCCGATCACTGAAGTTAAGCAGCGTCGGGCGTGGTTAGTACTTGGATGGGTGACCGCTTGGGAACACCACGTGCTGTTGCCTTTTTGTTTTTTGCCACCATTGAAAGCAAAGATCTATGAAAAAACAACTGATTTTTTCAAAATATTTTCCAAAGTGACGCATCGTATTGTCAAAATCACCACATTACCATGAATTTATAATCAAATCAATTTTCGGTGCTACTCACCTGAATACCAGGATCTCAGAAGCTCAACGACTCAAACTCACAACTTACAAAATTCCTGCTAATTACACTGGACTGATTCTTCCCTTTCAAGTATATTTATGGATCTACTAATACTGAGGTGTTGGAGGATCAAGTCTTTTAATATTATGGAATAATACATCAAGCAACCCAATGATCATTTATTATAAAGGAATATTAGTGAAGAATTGAAAAATAGTCCATAGGCAACGGCCATACCACGCTGAATACACCAGTTCTCGTCCGATCACTGAAGTTAAGCAGCGTCGGGCCTGGTTAGTACTTGGATGGGTGACCGCTTGGGAACACCACGTGCTGTTGCCTTTTTGTTTTTTGCCACCATTGAAAGCAAAGATCTATGAAAAAACAACTGATTTTTTCAAAATATTTTCCAAAGTGACGCATCGTATTGTCAAAATCACCACATTACCATGAATTTATAATCAAATCAATTTTCGGTGCTACTCACCTGAATACCAGGATCTCAGAAGCTCAACGACTCAAACTCACAACTTACAAAATTCCTGCTAATTACACTGGACTGATTCTTCCCTTTCAAGTATATTTATGGATCTACTAATACTGAGGTGTTGGAGGCTCAAGTCTTTTAATATTATGGAATAATACATCAAGCAACCCAATGATCATTTATTATAAAGGAATATTAGTGAAGAATTGAATAATAGTCCATAGGCAACGGCCATACCACGCTGAATACACCAGTTCTCGTCCGATCACTGAAGTTAAGCAGCGTCGGGCGTGGATAGTACTTGGATGGGTGACCGCTTGGGAACACCACGTGCTATTGCCTTTTTGTTTTTTGCCACCATCGAAAGCAAAGATCTATGAAAAAACAACTGATTTTTCAAAATATTTTCCAAAGTGACGCATCGTATTGTCAAAATCACCACATTACCATGAATTTATAATCAAATCAATTTTCGGTGCTACTCACCTGAATACCAGGATCTCAGAAGCTCAACGACTCAAACTCACAACTTACAAAATTCCTGCTAATTACACTGGACTGATTCTTCCCTTTCAAGTATATTTATGGATCTACTAATACTGAGGTGTTGGAGGCTCAAGTCTTTTAATATTATGGAATAATACATCAAGCAACCCAATGATCATTTCTTATAAAAGATGATCAGTAAAGAATTAAAAATTAGTCCATCGGCAACGGCCATACCACGCTGAATACACCAGTTCTCGTCCGATCACTGAAGTTAAGCAGCGTCGGGCGTGGTTAGTACTTGGATGGGTGACCGCTTGGGAACACCACGTGCTGTTGCCTTTTTGTTTTTTGCCACCATCGAAAGCAAAGATCTATGAAAAAACAACTCATTTTTTCAAAATATTTTCTACAGTGACGCATCGTATTGTCAATATTACCACATTACCATGAATTTATAATCAAATCAATTTTCGGTGCTACTCACCTGAATACCAGGATCTCAGAAGCTCAACGACTCAAACTCACAACTTACAAAATTCCTGCTAATTACACTGGACTGATTCTTCCCTTTCAAGTATATTTATGGATCTACTAATACTGAGGTGTTGGAGGCTCAAGTCTTTTAATATTATGGAATAATATATCAAGCAACCCAATGATCATTTCTTATAAAAGAAGATCAGTAAAGAATTAAAAAATAGTCCATCGGCAACGGCCATACCACGCTGAATACACCAGTTCTCGTCCGATCACTGAAGTTAAGCAGCGTCGGGCGTGGTTAGTACTTGGATGGGTGACCGCTTGGGAACACCACGTGCTGTTGCCTTTTTGTTTTTTGCCACCATCGAAAGCAAAGATCTATGAAAAAACAAATCATTTTTTCAAAATATTTTCTACAGTGACGCATCGTATTGTCAATATCACCACATTACCATGAATTTATAATCAAATCAATTTTCGGTGCTACTCACCTGAATACCGGGATCTCAGAAGCTCAACGACTCAAACTCACAACTTACAAAATTCCTGCTAATTACACTGGACTGATTCTTCCCTTTCAAGTATATTTATGGATCTACTAATACTGAGGTGTTCGAGGCTCAAGTCTTTTAATATTATGGCATAATACATCAAGCAACCCAATGATCATTTATTATAAAGGAATATTAGTGAAGAATTGAAAAATAGTCCATAGGCAACGGCCATACCACGCTGAATACACCAGTTCTCGTCCGATCACTGAAGTTAAGCAGCGTCGGGCGTGGTTAGTACTTGGATGGGTGACCGCTTGGGAACACCACGTGCTGTTGCCTTTTTGTTTTTTGCCACCATTGAAAGCAAAGATCTATGAAAAAACAACTGATTTTTTCAAAATATTTTCCAAAGTGACGCATCGTATTGTCAAAATCACCACATTACCATGAATTTATAATCAAATCAATTTTCGGTGCTACTCACCTGAATACCAGGATCTCAGAAGCTCAACGACTCAAACTCACAACTTACAAAATTCCTGCTAATTACACTGGACTGATTCTTCCCTTTCAAGTATATTTATGGATCTACTAATACTGAGGTGTTGGAGGATCAAGTCTTTTAATATTATGGAATAATACATCAAGCAACCCAATGATCATTTATTATAAAGGAATATTAGTGAAGAATTGAAAAATAGTCCATAGGCAACGGCCATACCACGCTGAATACACCAGTTCTCGTCCGATCACTGAAGTTAAGCAGCGTCGGGCCTGGTTAGTACTTGGATGGGTGACCGCTTGGGAACACCACGTGCTGTTGCCTTTTTGTTTTTTGCCACCATTGAAAGCAAAGATCTATGAAAAAACAACTGATTTTTTCAAAATATTTTCCAAAGTGACGCATCGTATTGTCAAAATCACCACATTACCATGAATTTATAATCAAATCAATTTTCGGTGCTACTCACCTGAATACCAGGATCTCAGAAGCTCAACGACTCAAACTCACAACTTACAAAATTCCTGCTAATTACACTGGACTGATTCTTCCCTTTCAAGTATATTTATGGATCTACTAATACTGAGGTGTTGGAGGCTCAAGTCTTTTAATATTATGGAATAATACATCAAGCAACCCAATGATCATTTATTATAAAGGAATATTAGTGAAGAATTGAATAATAGTCCATAGGCAACGGCCATACCACGCTGAATACACCAGTTCTCGTCCGATCACTGAAGTTAAGCAGCGTCGGGCGTGGATAGTACTTGGATGGGTGACCGCTTGGGAACACCACGTGCTATTGCCTTTTTGTTTTTTGCCACCATCGAAAGCAAAGATCTATGAAAAAACAACTGATTTTTCAAAATATTTTCCAAAGTGACGCATCGTATTGTCAAAATCACCACATTACCATGAATTTATAATCAAATCAATTTTCGGTGCTACTCACCTGAATACCAGGATCTCAGAAGCTCAACGACTCAAACTCACAACTTACAAAATTCCTGCTAATTACACTGGACTGATTCTTCCCTTTCAAGTATATTTATGGATCTACTAATACTGAGGTGTTGGAGGCTCAAGTCTTTTAATATTATGGAATAATACATCAAGCAACCCAATGATCATTTCTTATAAAAGATGATCAGTAAAGAATTAAAAATTAGTCCATCGGCAACGGCCATACCACGCTGAATACACCAGTTCTCGTCCGATCACTGAAGTTAAGCAGCGTCGGGCGTGGTTAGTACTTGGATGGGTGACCGCTTGGGAACACCACGTGCTGTTGCCTTTTTGTTTTTTGCCACCATCGAAAGCAAAGATCTATGAAAAAACAACTCATTTTATCAAAATATTTTCTACAGTGACGCATCGTATTGTCAATATTACCACATTACCATGAATTTATAATCAAATCAATTTTCGGTGCTACTCACCTGAATACCAGGATCTCAGAAGCTCAACGACTCAAACTCACAACTTACAAAATTCCTGCTAATTACACTGGACTGATTCTTCCCTTTCAAGTATATTTATGGATCTACTAATACTGAGGTGTTGGAGGCTCAAGTCTTTTAATATTATGGAATAATATATCAAGCAACCCAATGATCATTTCTTATAAAAGAAGATCAGTAAAGAATTAAAAAATAGTCCATCGGCAACGGCCATACCACGCTGAATACACCAGTTCTCGTCCGATCACTGAAGTTAAGCAGCGTCGGGCGTGGTTAGTACTTGGATGGGTGACCGCTTGGGAACACCACGTGCTGTTGCCTTTTTGTTTTTTGCCACCATCGAAAGCAAAGATCTATGAAAAAACAAATCATTTTTTCAAAATATTTTCTACAGTGACGCATCGTATTGTCAATTTCACCACATTACCATGAATTTATAATCAAATCAATTTTCGGTGCTACTCACCTGAATACCGGGATCTCAGAAGCTCAACGACTCAAACTCACAACTTACAAAATTCCTGCTAATTACACTGGACTGATTCTTCCCTTTCAAGTATATTTATGGATCTACTAATACTGAGGTGTTCGAGGCTCAAGTCTTTTAATATTATGGCATAATACATCAAGCAACCCAATGATCATTTATTATAAAGGAATATTAGTGAAGAATTGAAAAATAGTCCATAGGCAACGGCCATACCACGCTGAATACACCAGTTCTCGTCCGATCACTGAAGTTAAGCAGCGTCGGGCGTGGTTAGTACATGGATGGGTGACCGCTTGGGAACACCACGTGCTGTTGCCTTTTTGTTTTTTGCCACCATTGAAAGCAAAGATCTATGAAAAAACAACTGATTTTTTCAAAATATTTTCCAAAGTGACGCATCGTATTGTCAAAATCACCACATTACCATGAATTTATAATCAAATCAATTTTCGGTGCTACTCACCTGAATACCAGGATCTCAGAAGCTCAACGACTCAAACTCACAACTTACAAAATTCCTGCTAATTACACTGGACTGATTCTTCCCTTTCAAGTATATTTATGGATCTACTAATACTGAGGTGTTGGAGGCTCAAGTCTTTTAATATTATGGAATAATACATCAAGCAACCCAATGATCATTTCTTATAAAAGATGATCAGTAAAGAATTAAAAAATAGTCCATCGGCAACGGCCATACCACGCTGAATACACCAGTTCTCGTCCGATCACTGAAGTTAAGCAGCGTCGGGCGTGGGGTTAGTACTTGGATGGGTGACCGCTTGGGAACACCACGTGCTGTTGCCTTTTTGTTTTTTGCCACCATCGAAAGCAAAGATCTATGAAAAAACAACTCATTTTTTCAAAATATTTTCTACAGTGACGCATCGTATTGTCAATATTACCACATTACCATGAATTTATAATCAAATCAATTTTCGGTGCTACTCACCTGAATACCAGGATCTCAGAAGCTCAACGACTCAAACTCACAACTTACAAAATTCCTGCTAATTACACTGGACTGATTCTTCCCTTTCAAGTATATTTATGGATCTACTAATACTGAGGTGTTGGAGGCTCAAGTCTTTTAATATTATGGAATAATACATCAAGCAACCCAATGATCATTTCTTATAAAAGATGATCAGTAAAGAATTAAAAAATAGTCCATCGGCAACGGCCATACCACGCTGAATACACCAGTTCTCGTCCGATCACTGAAGTTAAGCAGCGTCGGGCGTGGTTAGTACTTGGATGGGTGACCGCTTGGGAACACCACGTGCTGTTGCCTTTTTGTTTTTTGCCACCATCGAAAGCAAAGATCTATGAAAAAACAACTCATTTTTTCAAAATATTTTCTACAGTGACGCATCGTATTGTCAATATTACCACATTACCATGAATTTATAATCAAATCAATTTTCGGTGCTACTCACCTGAATACCAGGATCTCAGAAGCTCAACGACTCAAACTCACAACTTACAAAATTCCTGCTAATTACACTGGACTGATTCTTCCCTTTCAAGTATATTTATGGATCTACTAATACTGAGGTGTTGGAGGCTCAAGTCTTTTAATATTATGGAATAATATATCAAGCAACCCAATGATCATTTCTTATAAAAGAAGATCAGTAAAGAATTAAAAAATAGTCCATCGGCAACGGCCATACCACGCTGAATACACCAGTTCTCGTCCGATCACTGAAGTTAAGCAGCGTCGGGCGTGGTTAGTACTTGGATGGGTGACCGCTTGGGAACACCACGTGCTGTTGCCTTTTTGTTTTTTGCCACCATCGAAAGCAAAGATCTATGAAAAAACAAATCATTTTTTCAAAATATTTTCTACAGTGACGCATCGTATTGTCAAAATCACCACATTACCATGAATTTATAATCAAATCAATTTTCGGTGCTACTCACCTGAATACCAGGATCTCAGAAGCTCAACGACTCAAACTCACAACTTACAAAATTCCTGCTAATTCCACTGGACTGATTCTTCCCTTTCAAGTATATTTATGGATCTACTAATACTGAGGTGTTGGAGGCTCAAGTCTTTTAATATTATGGAATAATACATCAAGCAACCCAATGATCATTTATTATAAAGGAATATTAGTGAAGAATTGAATAATAGTCCATAGGCAACGGCCATACCACGCTGAATACACCAGTTCTCGTCCGATCACTGAAGTTAAACAGCGTCGGGCGTGGTTAGTACTTGGATGGGTGACCGCTTGGGAACACCACGTGCTGTTGCCTTTTTGTTTTTTGCCACCATCGAAAGCAAAGATCTATGAAAAAACAACTCATTTTATCAAAATATTTTCTACAGTGACGCATCGTATTGTCAATATTACCACATTACCATGAATTTATAATCAAATCAATTTTCGGTGCTACTCACCTGAATACCAGGATCTCAGAAGCTCAACGACTCAAACTCACAACTTACAAAATTCCTGCTAATTACACTGGACTGATTCTTCCCTTTCAAGTATATTTATGGATCTACTAATACTGAGGTGTTGGAGGCTCAAGTCTTTTAATATTATGGAATAATATATCAAGCAACCCAATGATCATTTCTTATAAAAGAAGATCAGTAAAGAATTAAAAAATAGTCCATCGGCAACGGCCATACCACGCTGAATACACCAGTTCTCGTCCGATCACTGAAGTTAAGCAGCGTCGGGCGTGGTTAGTACTTGGATGGGTGACCGCTTGGGAACACCACGTGCTGTTGCCTTTTTGTTTTTTGCCACCATCGAAAGCAAAGATCTATGAAAAAACAAATCATTTTTTCAAAATATTTTCTATAGTGACGCATCGTATTGTCAATTTCACCACATTACCATGAATTTATAATCAAATCAATTTTCGGTGCTACTCACCTGAATACCGGGATCTCAGAAGCTCAACGACTCAAACTCACAACTTACAAAATTCCTGCTAATTACACTGGATTGATTCTTCCCTTTCAAGTATACTTATGGATCTACTAATACTGAGGTGTTCGAGGCTCAAGTCTTTTAATATTATGGCATAATACATCAAGCAACCCAATGATCATTTATTATAAAGGAATATTAGTGAAGAATTGAAAAATAGTCCATAGGCAACGGCCATACCACGCTGAATACACCAGTTCTCGTCCGATCACTGAAGTTAAGCAGCGTCGGGCGTGGTTAGTACTTGGATGGGTGACCGCTTGGGAACACCACGTGCTGTTGCCTTTTTGTTTTTTGCCACCATTGAAAGCAAAGATCTATGAAAAAACAACTGATGTTTTCAAAATATTTTCCAAAGTGACGCATCGTATTGTCAAAATCACCACATTACCATGAATTTATAATCAAATCAATTTTCGGTGCTACTCACCTGAATACCAGGATCTCAGAAGCTCAACGACTCAAACTCACAACTTACAAAATTCCTGCTAATTACACTGGACTGATTCTTCCCTTTCAAGTATATTTATGGATCTACTAATAGGTACTGAGGTGTTGGAGGCTCAAGTCTTTTAATATTATGGAATAATACATCAAGCAACCCAATGATCATTTATTATAAAGGAATATTAGTGAAGAATTGAAAAATAGTCCATAGGCAACGGCCATACCACGCTGAATACACCAGTTCTCGTCCGATCACTGAAGTTAAGCAGCGTCGGGCGTGGTTAGTACTTGGATGGGTGACCGCTTGGGAACACCACGTGCTGTTGCCTTTTTGTTTTTTGCCACCATAGAAAGCAAAGATCTATGAAAAAACAACTGATTTTTTCAAAATATTTTCCAAAGTGACGCATCGTATTGTCAAAATCACCACATTACCATGAATTTATAATCAAATCAATTTTCGGTGCTACTCACCTGAATACCAGGATCTCAGAAGCTCAACGACTCAAACTCACAACTTACAAAATTCCTGCTAATTACACTGGACTGATTCTTCCCTTTCAAGTATATTTATGGATCTACTAATACTGAGGTGTTGGAGGCTCAAGTCTTTTAATATTATGGAATAATACATCAAGCAACCCAATGATCATTTATTATAAAGGAATATTAGTGAAGAATTGAAAAATAGTCCATAGGCAACGGCCATACCACGCTGAATTCACCAGTTCTCGTCCGATCACTGAAGTTAAGCAGCGTCGGGCCTGGTTAGTACTTGGATGGGTGACCGCTTGGGAACACCACGTGCTGTTGCCTTTTTGTTTTTTGCCACCATTGAAAGCAAAGATCTATGAAAAAACAACTGATTTTTTCAAAATATTTTCCAAAGTGACGCATCGTATTGTCAAAATCACCACATTACCATGAATTTATAATCAAATCAATTTTCGGTGCTACTCACCTGAATACCAGGATCTCAGAAGCTCAACGACTCAAACTCACAACTTACAAAATTCCTGCTAATTACACTGGACTGATTCTTCCCTTTCAAGTATATTTATGGATCTACTAATACTGAGGTGTTGGAGGATCAAGTCTTTTAATATTATGGAATAATACATCAAGCAACCCAATGATCATTTATTATAAAGGAATATTAGTGAAGAATTGAAAAATAGTCCATAGGCAACGGCCATACCACGCTGAATACACCAGTTCTCGTCCGATCACTGAAGTTAAGCAGCGTCGGGCCTGGTTAGTACTTGGATGGGTGACCGCTTGGGAACACCACGTGCTGTTGCCTTTTTGTTTTTTGCCACCATTGAAAGCAAAGATCTATGAAAAAACAACTGATTTTTTCAAAATATTTTCCAAAGTGACGCATCGTATTGTCAAAATCACCACATTACCATGAATTTATAATCAAATCAATTTTCGGTGCTACTCACCTGAATACCAGGATCTCAGAAGCTCAACGACTCAAACTCACAACTTACAAAATTCCTGCTAATTACACTGGACTGATTCTTCCCTTTCAAGTATATTTATGGATCTACTAATACTGAGGTGTTGGAGGCTCAAGTCTTTTAATATTATGGAATAATACATCAAGCAACCCAATGATCATTTATTATAAAGGAATATTAGTGAAGAATTGAATAATAGTCCATAGGCAACGGCCATACCACGCTGAATACACCAGTTCTCGTCCGATCACTGAAGTTAAGCAGCGTCGGGCGTGGATAGTACTTGGATGGGTGACCGCTTGGGAACACCACGTGCTATTGCCTTTTTGTTTTTTGCCACCATCGAAAGCAAAGATCTATGAAAAAACAACTGATTTTTCAAAATATTTTCCAAAGTGACGCATCGTATTGTCAAAATCACCACATTACCATGAATTTATAATCAAATCAATTTTCGGTGCTACTCACCTGAATACCAGGATCTCAGAAGCTCAACGACTCAAACTCACAACTTACAAAATTCCTGCTAATTACACTGGACTGATTCTTCCCTTTCAAGTATATTTATGGATCTACTAATACTGAGGTGTTGGAGGCTCAAGTCTTTTAATATTATGGAATAATACATCAAGCAACCCAATGATCATTTCTTATAAAAGATGATCAGTAAAGAATTAAAAATTAGTCCATCGGCAACGGCCATACCACGCTGAATACACCAGTTCTCGTCCGATCACTGAAGTTAAGCAGCGTCGGGCGTGGTTAGTACTTGGATGGGTGACCGCTTGGGAACACCACGTGCTGTTGCCTTTTTGTTTTTTGCCACCATCGAAAGCAAAGATCTATGAAAAAACAACTCATTTTATCAAAATATTTTCTACAGTGACGCATCGTATTGTCAATATTACCACATTACCATGAATTTATAATCAAATCAATTTTCGGTGCTACTCACCTGAATACCAGGATCTCAGAAGCTCAACGACTCAAACTCACAACTTACAAAATTCCTGCTAATTACACTGGACTGATTCTTCCCTTTCAAGTATATTTATGGATCTACTAATACTGAGGTGTTGGAGGCTCAAGTCTTTTAATATTATGGAATAATATATCAAGCAACCCAATGATCATTTCTTATAAAAGAAGATCAGTAAAGAATTAAAAAATAGTCCATCGGCAACGGCCATACCACGCTGAATACACCAGTTCTCGTCCGATCACTGAAGTTAAGCAGCGTCGGGCGTGGTTAGTACTTGGATGGGTGACCGCTTGGGAACACCACGTGCTGTTGCCTTTTTGTTTTTTGCCACCATCGAAAGCAAAGATCTATGAAAAAACAAATCATTTTTTCAAAATATTTTCTACAGTGACGCATCGTATTGTCAATTTCACCACATTACCATGAATTTATAATCAAATCAATTTTCGGTGCTACTCACCTGAATACCGGGATCTCAGAAGCTCAACGACTCAAACTCACAACTTACAAAATTCCTGCTAATTACACTGGACTGATTCTTCCCTTTCAAGTATATTTATGGATCTACTAATACTGAGGTGTTCGAGGCTCAAGTCTTTTAATATTATGGCATAATACATCAAGCAACCCAATGATCATTTATTATAAAGGAATATTAGTGAAGAATTGAAAAATAGTCCATAGGCAACGGCCATACCACGCTGAATACACCAGTTCTCGTCCGATCACTGAAGTTAAGCAGCGTCGGGCGTGGTTAGTACATGGATGGGTGACCGCTTGGGAACACCACGTGCTGTTGCCTTTTTGTTTTTTGCCACCATTGAAAGCAAAGATCTATGAAAAAACAACTGATTTTTTCAAAATATTTTCCAAAGTGACGCATCGTATTGTCAAAATCACCACATTACCATGAATTTATAATCAAATCAATTTTCGGTGCTACTCACCTGAATACCAGGATCTCAGAAGCTCAACGACTCAAACTCACAACTTACAAAATTCCTGCTAATTACACTGGACTGATTCTTCCCTTTCAAGTATATTTATGGATCTACTAATACTGAGGTGTTGGAGGCTCAAGTCTTTTAATATTATGGAATAATACATCAAGCAACCCAATGATCATTTCTTATAAAAGATGATCAGTAAAGAATTAAAAAATAGTCCATCGGCAACGGCCATACCACGCTGAATACACCAGTTCTCGTCCGATCACTGAAGTTAAGCAGCGTCGGGCGTGGGGTTAGTACTTGGATGGGTGACCGCTTGGGAACACCACGTGCTGTTGCCTTTTTGTTTTTTGCCACCATCGAAAGCAAAGATCTATGAAAAAACAACTCATTTTTTCAAAATATTTTCTACAGTGACGCATCGTATTGTCAATATTACCACATTACCATGAATTTATAATCAAATCAATTTTCGGTGCTACTCACCTGAATACCAGGATCTCAGAAGCTCAACGACTCAAACTCACAACTTACAAAATTCCTGCTAATTACACTGGACTGATTCTTCCCTTTCAAGTATATTTATGGATCTACTAATACTGAGGTGTTGGAGGCTCAAGTCTTTTAATATTATGGAATAATACATCAAGCAACCCAATGATCATTTCTTATAAAAGATGATCAGTAAAGAATTAAAAAATAGTCCATCGGCAACGGCCATACCACGCTGAATACACCAGTTCTCGTCCGATCACTGAAGTTAAGCAGCGTCGGGCGTGGTTAGTACTTGGATGGGTGACCGCTTGGGAACACCACGTGCTGTTGCCTTTTTGTTTTTTGCCACCATCGAAAGCAAAGATCTATGAAAAAACAACTCATTTTTTCAAAATATTTTCTACAGTGACGCATCGTATTGTCAATATTACCACATTACCATGAATTTATAATCAAATCAATTTTCGGTGCTACTCACCTGAATACCAGGATCTCAGAAGCTCAACGACTCAAACTCACAACTTACAAAATTCCTGCTAATTACACTGGACTGATTCTTCCCTTTCAAGTATATTTATGGATCTACTAATACTGAGGTGTTGGAGGCTCAAGTCTTTTAATATTATGGAATAATATATCAAGCAACCCAATGATCATTTCTTATAAAAGAAGATCAGTAAAGAATTAAAAAATAGTCCATCGGCAACGGCCATACCACGCTGAATACACCAGTTCTCGTCCGATCACTGAAGTTAAGCAGCGTCGGGCGTGGTTAGTACTTGGATGGGTGACCGCTTGGGAACACCACGTGCTGTTGCCTTTTTGTTTTTTGCCACCATCGAAAGCAAAGATCTATGAAAAAACAAATCATTTTTTCAAAATATTTTCTACAGTGACGCATCGTATTGTCAAAATCACCACATTACCATGAATTTATAATCAAATCAATTTTCGGTGCTACTCACCTGAATACCAGGATCTCAGAAGCTCAACGACTCAAACTCACAACTTACAAAATTCCTGCTAATTCCACTGGACTGATTCTTCCCTTTCAAGTATATTTATGGATCTACTAATACTGAGGTGTTGGAGGCTCAAGTCTTTTAATATTATGGAATAATACATCAAGCAACCCAATGATCATTTATTATAAAGGAATATTAGTGAAGAATTGAATAATAGTCCATAGGCAACGGCCATACCACGCTGAATACACCAGTTCTCGTCCGATCACTGAAGTTAAACAGCGTCGGGCGTGGTTAGTACTTGGATGGGTGACCGCTTGGGAACACCACGTGCTGTTGCCTTTTTGTTTTTTGCCACCATCGAAAGCAAAGATCTATGAAAAAACAACTCATTTTATCAAAATATTTTCTACAGTGACGCATCGTATTGTCAATATTACCACATTACCATGAATTTATAATCAAATCAATTTTCGGTGCTACTCACCTGAATACCAGGATCTCAGAAGCTCAACGACTCAAACTCACAACTTACAAAATTCCTGCTAATTACACTGGACTGATTCTTCCCTTTCAAGTATATTTATGGATCTACTAATACTGAGGTGTTGGAGGCTCAAGTCTTTTAATATTATGGAATAATATATCAAGCAACCCAATGATCATTTCTTATAAAAGAAGATCAGTAAAGAATTAAAAAATAGTCCATCGGCAACGGCCATACCACGCTGAATACACCAGTTCTCGTCCGATCACTGAAGTTAAGCAGCGTCGGGCGTGGTTAGTACTTGGATGGGTGACCGCTTGGGAACACCACGTGCTGTTGCCTTTTTGTTTTTTGCCACCATCGAAAGCAAAGATCTATGAAAAAACAAATCATTTTTTCAAAATATTTTCTATAGTGACGCATCGTATTGTCAATTTCACCACATTACCATGAATTTATAATCAAATCAATTTTCGGTGCTACTCACCTGAATACCGGGATCTCAGAAGCTCAACGACTCAAACTCACAACTTACAAAATTCCTGCTAATTACACTGGATTGATTCTTCCCTTTCAAGTATACTTATGGATCTACTAATACTGAGGTGTTCGAGGCTCAAGTCTTTTAATATTATGGCATAATACATCAAGCAACCCAATGATCATTTATTATAAAGGAATATTAGTGAAGAATTGAAAAATAGTCCATAGGCAACGGCCATACCACGCTGAATACACCAGTTCTCGTCCGATCACTGAAGTTAAGCAGCGTCGGGCGTGGTTAGTACTTGGATGGGTGACCGCTTGGGAACACCACGTGCTGTTGCCTTTTTGTTTTTTGCCACCATTGAAAGCAAAGATCTATGAAAAAACAACTGATGTTTTCAAAATATTTTCCAAAGTGACGCATCGTATTGTCAAAATCACCACATTACCATGAATTTATAATCAAATCAATTTTCGGTGCTACTCACCTGAATACCAGGATCTCAGAAGCTCAACGACTCAAACTCACAACTTACAAAATTCCTGCTAATTACACTGGACTGATTCTTCCCTTTCAAGTATATTTATGGATCTACTAATAGGTACTGAGGTGTTGGAGGCTCAAGTCTTTTAATATTATGGAATAATACATCAAGCAACCCAATGATCATTTATTATAAAGGAATATTAGTGAAGAATTGAAAAATAGTCCATAGGCAACGGCCATACCACGCTGAATACACCAGTTCTCGTCCGATCACTGAAGTTAAGCAGCGTCGGGCGTGGTTAGTACTTGGATGGGTGACCGCTTGGGAACACCACGTGCTGTTGCCTTTTTGTTTTTTGCCACCATAGAAAGCAAAGATCTATGAAAAAACAACTGATTTTTTCAAAATATTTTCCAAAGTGACGCATCGTATTGTCAAAATCACCACATTACCATGAATTTATAATCAAATCAATTTTCGGTGCTACTCACCTGAATACCAGGATCTCAGAAGCTCAACGACTCAAACTCACAACTTACAAAATTCCTGCTAATTACACTGGACTGATTCTTCCCTTTCAAGTATATTTATGGATCTACTAATACTGAGGTGTTGGAGGCTCAAGTCTTTTAATATTATGGAATAATACATCAAGCAACCCAATGATCATTTATTATAAAGGAATATTAGTGAAGAATTGAAAAATAGTCCATAGGCAACGGCCATACCACGCTGAATTCACCAGTTCTCGTCCGATCACTGAAGTTAAGCAGCGTCGGGCCTGGTTAGTACTTGGATGGGTGACCGCTTGGGAACACCACGTGCTGTTGCCTTTTTGTTTTTTGCCACCATTGAAAGCAAAGATCTATGAAAAAACAACTGATTTTTTCAAAATATTTTCCAAAGTGACGCATCGTATTGTCAAAATCACCACATTACCATGAATTTATAATCAAATCAATTTTCGGTGCTACTCACCTGAATACCAGGATCTCAGAAGCTCAACGACTCAAACTCACAACTTACAAAATTCCTGCTAATTACACTGGACTGATTCTTCCCTTTCAAGTATATTTATGGATCTACTAATACTGAGGTGTTGGAGGCTCAAGTCTTTTAATATTATGGAATAATACATCAAGCAACCCAATGATCATTTATTATAAAGGAATATTAGTGAAGAATTGAATAATAGTCCATAGGCAACGGCCATACCACGCTGAATACACCAGTTCTCGTCCGATCACTGAAGTTAAGCAGCGTCGGGCGTGGTTAGTACTTGGATGGGTGACCGCTTGGGAACACCACGTGCTGTTGCCTTTTTGTTTTTTGCCACCATCGAAAGCAAAGATCTATGAAAAAACAACTGATTTTTTCAAAATATTTTCCAAAGTGACGCATCGTATTGTCAAAATCACCACATTACCATGAATTTATAATCAAATCAATTTTCGGTGCTACTCACCTGAATACCAGGATCTCAGAAGCTCAACGACTCAAACTCACAACTTACAAAATTCCTGCTAATTACACTGGACTGATTCTTCCCTTTCAAGTATATTTATGGATCTACTAATACTGAGGTGTTGGAGGCTCAAGTCTTTTAATATTATGGAATAATACATCAAGCAACCCAATGATCATTTCTTATAAAAGATGATCAGTAAAGAATTAAAAATTAGTCCATCGGCAACGGCCATACCACGCTGAATACACCAGTTCTCGTCCGATCACTGAAGTTAAGCAGCGTCGGGCGTGGTTAGTACTTGGATGGGTGACCGCTTGGGAACACCACGTGCTGTTGCCTTTTTGTTTTTTGCCACCATCGAAAGCAAAGATCTATGAAAAAACAACTCATTTTATCAAAATATTTTCTACAGTGACGCATCGTATTGTCAATATTACCACATTACCATGAATTTATAATCAAATCAATTTTCGGTGCTACTCACCTGAATACCAGGATCTCAGAAGCTCAACGACTCAAACTCACAACTTACAAAATTCCTGCTAATTACACTGGACTGATTCTTCCCTTTCAAGTATATTTATGGATCTACTAATACTGAGGTGTTGGAGGCTCAAGTCTTTTAATATTATGGAATAATATATCAAGCAACCCAATGATCATTTCTTATAAAAGAAGATCAGTAAAGAATTAAAAAATAGTCCATCGGCAACGGCCATACCACGCTGAATACACCAGTTCTCGTCCGATCACTGAAGTTAAGCAGCGTCGGGCGTGGTTAGTACTTGGATGGGTGACCGCTTGGGAACACCACGTGCTGTTGCCTTTTTGTTTTTTGCCACCATCGAAAGCAAAGATCTATGAAAAAACAAATCATTTTTTCAAAATATTTTCTACAGTGACGCATCGTATTGTCAATATCACCACATTACCATGAATTTATAATCAAATCAATTTTCGGTGCTACTCACCTGAATACCGGGATCTCAGAAGCTCAACGACTCAAACTCACAACTTACAAAATTCCTGCTAATTACACTGGACTGATTCTTCCCTTTCAAGTATATTTATGGATCTACTAATACTGAGGTGTTCGAGGCTCAAGTCTTTTAATATTATGGCATAATACATCAAGCAACCCAATGATCATTTATTATAAAGGAATATTAGTGAAGAATTGAAAAATAGTCCATAGGCAACGGCCATACCACGCTGAATACACCAGTTCTCGTCCGATCACTGAAGTTAAGCAGCGTCGGGCGTGGTTAGTACTTGGATGGGTGACCGCTTGGGAACACCACGTGCTGTTGCCTTTTTGTTTTTTGCCACCATTGAAAGCAAAGATCTATGAAAAAACAACTGATTTTTTCAAAATATTTTCCAAAGTGACGCATCGTATTGTCAAAATCACCACATTACCATGAATTTATAATCAAATCAATTTTCGGTGCTACTCACCTGAATACCAGGATCTCAGAAGCTCAACGACTCAAACTCACAACTTACAAAATTCCTGCTAATTACACTGGACTGATTCTTCCCTTTCAAGTATATTTATGGATCTACTAATACTGAGGTGTTGGAGGCTCAAGTCTTTTAATATTATGGAATAATACATCAAGCAACCCAATGATCATTTCTTATAAAAGATGATCAGTAAAGAATTAAAAAATAGTCCATCGGCAACGGCCATACCACGCTGAATACACCAGTTCTCGTCCGATCACTGAAGTTAAGCAGCGTCGGGCGTGGGGTTAGTACTTGGATGGGTGACCGCTTGGGAACACCACGTGCTGTTGCCTTTTTGTTTTTTGCCACCATCGAAAGCAAAGATCTATGAAAAAACAACTCATTTTTTCAAAATATTTTCTACAGTGACGCATCGTATTGTCAATATTACCACATTACCATGAATTTATAATCAAATCAATTTTCGGTGCTACTCACCTGAATACCAGGATCTCAGAAGCTCAACGACTCAAACTCACAACTTACAAAATTCCTGCTAATTACACTGGACTGATTCTTCCCTTTCAAGTATATTTATGGATCTACTAATACTGAGGTGTTGGAGGCTCAAGTCTTTTAATATTATGGAATAATACATCAAGCAACCCAATGATCATTTCTTATAAAAGATGATCAGTAAAGAATTAAAAAATAGTCCATCGGCAACGGCCATACCACGCTGAATACACCAGTTCTCGTCCGATCACTGAAGTTAAGCAGCGTCGGGCGTGGTTAGTACTTGGATGGGTGACCGCTTGGGAACACCACGTGCTGTTGCCTTTTTGTTTTTTGCCACCATCGAAAGCAAAGATCTATGAAAAAACAACTCATTTTTTCAAAATATTTTCTACAGTGACGCATCGTATTGTCAATATTACCACATTACCATGAATTTATAATCAAATCAATTTTCGGTGCTACTCACCTGAATACCAGGATCTCAGAAGCTCAACGACTCAAACTCACAACTTACAAAATTCCTGCTAATTACACTGGACTGATTCTTCCCTTTCAAGTATATTTATGGATCTACTAATACTGAGGTGTTGGAGGCTCAAGTCTTTTAATATTATGGAATAATATATCAAGCAACCCAATGATCATTTCTTATAAAAGAAGATCAGTAAAGAATTAAAAAATAGTCCATCGGCAACGGCCATACCACGCTGAATACACCAGTTCTCGTCCGATCACTGAAGTTAAGCAGCGTCGGGCGTGGTTAGTACTTGGATGGGTGACCGCTTGGGAACACCACGTGCTGTTGCCTTTTTGTTTTTTGCCACCATCGAAAGCAAAGATCTATGAAAAAACAAATCATTTTTTCAAAATATTTTCTACAGTGACGCATCGTATTGTCAATATCACCACATTACCATGAATTTATAATCAAATCAATTTTCGGTGCTACTCACCTGAATACCGGGATCTCAGAAGCTCAACGACTCAAACTCACAACTTACAAAATTCCTGCTAATTACACTGGACTGATTCTTCCCTTTCAAGTATATTTATGGATCTACTAATACTGAGGTGTTCGAGGCTCAAGTCTTTTAATATTATGGCATAATACATCAAGCAACCCAATGATCATTTATTATAAAGGAATATTAGTGAAGAATTGAAAAATAGTCCATAGGCAACGGCCATACCACGCTGAATACACCAGTTCTCGTCCGATCACTGAAGTTAAGCAGCGTCGGGCGTGGTTAGTACTTGGATGGGTGACCGCTTGGGAACACCACGTGCTGTTGCCTTTTTGTTTTTTGCCACCATAGAAAGCAAAGATCTATGAAAAAACAACTGATTTTTTCAAAATATTTTCCAAAGTGACGCATCGTATTGTCAAAATCACCACATTACCATGAATTTATAATCAAATCAATTTTCGGTGCTACTCACCTGAATACCAGGATCTCAGAAGCTCAACGACTCAAACTCACAACTTACAAAATTCCTGCTAATTACACTGGACTGATTCTTCCCTTTCAAGTATATTTATGGATCTACTAATACTGAGGTGTTGGAGGCTCAAGTCTTTTAATATTATGGAATAATACATCAAGCAACCCAATGATCATTTATTATAAAGGAATATTAGTGAAGAATTGAATAATAGTCCATAGGCAACGGCCATACCACGCTGAATACACCAGTTCTCGTCCGATCACTGAAGTTAAGCAGCGTCGGGCGTGGTTAGTACTTGGATGGGTGACCGCTTGGGAACACCACGTGCTGTTGCCTTTTTGTTTTTTGCCACCATCGAAAGCAAAGATCTATGAAAAAACAACTCATTTTATCAAAATATTTTCTACAGTGACGCATCGTATTGTCAATATTACCACATTACCATGAATTTATAATCAAATCAATTTTCGGTGCTACTCACCTGAATACCAGGATCTCAGAAGCTCAACGACTCAAACTCCCAACTTACAAAATTCCTGCTAATTACACTGGACTGATTCTTCCCTTTCAAGTATATTTATGGATCTACTAATACTGAGGTGTTGGAGGCTCAAGTCTTTTAATATTATGGAATAATATATCAAGCAACCCAATGATCATTTCTTATAAAAGAAGATCAGTAAAGAATTAAAAAATAGTCCATCGGCAACGGCCATACCACGCTGAATACACCAGTTCTCGTCCGATCACTGAAGTTAAGCAGCGTCGGGCGTGGTTAGTACTTGGATGGGTGACCGCTTGGGAACACCACGTGCTGTTGCCTTTTTGTTTTTTGCCACCATCGAAAGCAAAGATCTATGAAAAAACAAATCATTTTTTCAAAATATTTTCTACAGTGACGCATCGTATTGTCAATTTCACCACATTACCATGAATTTATAATCAAATCAATTTTCGGTGCTACTCACCTGAATACCGGGATCTCAGAAGCTCAACGACTCAAACTCACAACTTACAAAATTCCTGCTAATTACACTGGACTGATTCTTCCCTTTCAAGTATATTTATGGATCTACTAATACTGAGGTGTTCGAGGCTCAAGTCTTTTAATATTATGGCATAATACATCAAGCAACCCAATGATCATTTATTATAAAGGAATATTAGTGAAGAATTGAAAAATAGTCCATAGGCAACGGCCATACCACGCTGAATACACCAGTTCTCGTCCGATCACTGAAGTTAAGCAGCGTCGGGCGTGGTTAGTACTTGGATGGGTGACCGCTTGGGAACACCACGTGCTGTTGCCTTTTTGTTTTTTGCCACCATTGAAAGCAAAGATCTATGAAAAAACAACTGATGTTTTCAAAATATTTTCCAAAGTGACGCATCGTATTGTCAAAATCACCACATTACCATGAATTTATAATCAAATCAATTTTCGGTGCTACTCACCTGAATACCAGGATCTCAGAAGCTCAACGACTCAAACTCACAACTTACAAAATTCCTGCTAATTACACTGGACTGATTCTTCCCTTTCAAGTATATTTATGGATCTACTAATACTGAGGTGTTGGAGGCTCAAGTCTTTTAATATTATGGAATAATACATCAAGCAACCCAATGATCATTTATTATAAAGGAATATTAGTGAAGAATTGAAAAATAGTCCATAGGCAACGGCCATACCACGCTGAATACACCAGTTCTCGTCCGATCACTGAAGTTAAGCAGCGTCGGGCGTGGTTAGTACTTGGATGGGTGACCGCTTGGGAACACCACGTGCTGTTGCCTTTTTGTTTTTTGCCACCATAGAAAGCAAAGATCTATGAAAAAACAACTGATTTTTTCAAAATATTTTCCAAAGTGACGCATCGTATTGTCAAAATCACGACATTACCATGAATTTATAATCAAATCAATTTTCGGTGCTACTCACCTGAATACCAGGATCTCAGAAGCTCAACGACTCAAACTCACAACTTACAAAATTCCTGCTAATTACACTGGACTGATTCTTCCCTTTCAAGTATATTTATGGATCTACTAATACTGAGGTGTTGGAGGCTCAAGTCTTTTAATATTATGGAATAATACATCAAGCAACCCAATGATCATTTATTATAAAGGAATATTAGTGAAGAATTGAAAAATAGTCCATAGGCAACGGCCATACCACGCTGAATACACCAGTTCTCGTCCGATCACTGAAGTTAAGCAGCGTCGGGCCTGGTTAGTACTTGGATGGGTGACCGCTTGGGAACACCACGTGCTGTTGCCTTTTTGTTTTTTGCCACCATTGAAAGCAAAGATCTATGAAAAAACAACTGATTTTTTCAAAATATTTTCCAAAGTGACGCATCGTATTGTCAAAATCACCACATTACCATGAATTTATAATCAAATCAATTTTCGGTGCTACTCACCTGAATACCAGGATCTCAGAAGCTCAACGACTCAAACTCACAACTTACAAAATTCCTGCTAATTACACTGGACTGATTCTTCCCTTTCAAGTATATTTATGGATCTACTAATACTGAGGTGTTGGAGGCTCAAGTCTTTTAATATTATGGAATAATACATCAAGCAACCCAATGATCATTTATTATAAAGGAATATTAGTGAAGAATTGAATAATAGTCCATAGGCAACGGCCATACCACGCTGAATACACCAGTTCTCGTCCGATCACTGAAGTTAAGCAGCGTCGGGCGTGGTTAGTACTTGGATGGGTGACCGCTTGGGAACACCACGTGCTGTTGCCTTTTTGTTTTTTGCCACCATCGAAAGCAAAGATCTATGAAAAAACAACTGATTTTTTCAAAATATTTTCCAAAGTGACGCATCGTATTGTCAAAATCACCACATTACCATGAATTTATAATCAAATCAATTTTCGGTGCTACTCACCTGAATACCAGGATCTCAGAAGCTCAACGACTCAAACTCACAACTTACAAAATTCCTGCTAATTACACTGGACTGATTCTTCCCTTTCAAGTATATTTATGGATCTACTAATACTGAGGTGTTGGAGGCTCAAGTCTTTTAATATTATGGAATAATACATCAAGCAACCCAATGATCATTTCTTATAAAAGATGATCAGTAAAGAATTAAAAATTAGTCCATCGGCAACGGCCATACCACGCTGAATACACCAGTTCTCGTCCGATCACTGAAGTTAAGCAGCGTCGGGCGTGGTTAGTACTTGGATGGGTGACCGCTTGGGAACACCACGTGCTGTTGCCTTTTTGTTTTTTGCCACCATCGAAAGCAAAGATCTATGAAAAAACAACTCATTTTATCAAAATATTTTCTACAGTGACGCATCGTATTGTCAATATTACCACATTACCATGAATTTATAATCAAATCAATTTTCGGTGCTACTCACCTGAATACCAGGATCTCAGAAGCTCAACGACTCAAACTCACAACTTACAAAATTCCTGCTAATTACACTGGACTGATTCTTCCCTTTCAAGTATATTTATGGATCTACTAATACTGAGGTGTTGGAGGCTCAAGTCTTTTAATATTATGGAATAATATATCAAGCAACCCAATGATCATTTCTTATAAAAGAAGATCAGTAAAGAATTAAAAAATAGTCCATCGGCAACGGCCATACCACGCTGAATACACCAGTTCTCGTCCGATCACTGAAGTTAAGCAGCGTCGGGCGTGGTTAGTACTTGGATGGGTGACCGCTTGGGAACACCACGTGCTGTTGCCTTTTTGTTTTTTGCCACCATCGAAAGCAAAGATCTATGAAAAAACAAATCATTTTTTCAAAATATTTTCTACAGTGACGCATCGTATTGTCAATATCACCACATTACCATGAATTTATAATCAAATCAATTTTCGGTGCTACTCACCTGAATACCGGGATCTCAGAAGCTCAACGACTCAAACTCACAACTTACAAAATTCCTGCTAATTACACTGGACTGATTCTTCCCTTTCAAGTATATTTATGGATCTACTAATACTGAGGTGTTCGAGGCTCAAGTCTTTTAATATTATGGCATAATACATCAAGCAACCCAATGATCATTTATTATAAAGGAATATTAGTGAAGAATTGAAAAATAGTCCATAGGCAACGGCCATACCACGCTGAATACACCAGTTCTCGTCCGATCACTGAAGTTAAGCAGCGTCGGGCGTGGTTAGTACTTGGATGGGTGACCGCTTGGGAACACCACGTGCTGTTGCCTTTTTGTTTTTTGCCACCATTGAAAGCAAAGATCTATGAAAAAACAACTGATTTTTTCAAAATATTTTCCAAAGTGACGCATCGTATTGTCAAAATCACCACATTACCATGAATTTATAATCAAATCAATTTTCGGTGCTACTCACCTGAATACCAGGATCTCAGAAGCTCAACGACTCAAACTCACAACTTACAAAATTCCTGCTAATTACACTGGACTGATTCTTCCCTTTCAAGTATATTTATGGATCTACTAATACTGAGGTGTTGGAGGCTCAAGTCTTTTAATATTATGGAATAATACATCAAGCAACCCAATGATCATTTCTTATAAAAGATGATCAGTAAAGAATTAAAAAATAGTCCATCGGCAACGGCCATACCACGCTGAATACACCAGTTCTCGTCCGATCACTGAAGTTAAGCAGCGTCGGGCGTGGGGTTAGTACTTGGATGGGTGACCGCTTGGGAACACCACGTGCTGTTGCCTTTTTGTTTTTTGCCACCATCGAAAGCAAAGATCTATGAAAAAACAACTCATTTTTTCAAAATATTTTCTACAGTGACGCATCGTATTGTCAATATTACCACATTACCATGAATTTATAATCAAATCAATTTTCGGTGCTACTCACCTGAATACCAGGATCTCAGAAGCTCAACGACTCAAACTCACAACTTACAAAATTCCTGCTAATTACACTGGACTGATTCTTCCCTTTCAAGTATATTTATGGATCTACTAATACTGAGGTGTTGGAGGCTCAAGTCTTTTAATATTATGGAATAATACATCAAGCAACCCAATGATCATTTCTTATAAAAGATGATCAGTAAAGAATTAAAAAATAGTCCATCGGCAACGGCCATACCACGCTGAATACACCAGTTCTCGTCCGATCACTGAAGTTAAGCAGCGTCGGGCGTGGTTAGTACTTGGATGGGTGACCGCTTGGGAACACCACGTGCTGTTGCCTTATTGTTTTTTGCCACCATCGAAAGCAAAGATCTATGAAAAAACAACTCATTTTTTCAAAATATTTTCTACAGTGACGCATCGTATTGTCAATATTACCACATTACCATGAATTTATAATCAAATCAATTTTCGTTGCTACTCACCTGAATACCAGGATCTCAGAAGCTCAACGACTCAAACTCACAACTTACAAAATTCCTGCTAATTACACTGGACTGATTCTTCCCTTTCAAGTATATTTATGGATCTACTAATACTGAGGTGTTGGAGGCTCAAGTCTTTTAATATTATGGAATAATATATCAAGCAACCCAATGATCATTTCTTATAAAAGAAGATCAGTAAAGAATTAAAAAATAGTCCATCGGCAACGGCCATACCACGCTGAATACACCAGTTCTCGTCCGATCACTGAAGTTAAGCAGCGTCGGGCGTGGTTAGTACTTGGATGGGTGACCGCTTGGGAACACCACGTGCTGTTGCCTTTTTGTTTTTTGCCACCATAGAAAGCAAAGATCTATGAAAAAACAACTGATTTTTTCAAAATATTTTCCAAAGTGACGCATCGTATTGTCAAAATCACCACATTACCATGAATTTATAATCAAATCAATTTTCGGTGCTACTCACCTGAATACCAGGATCTCAGAAGCTCAACGACTCAAACTCACAACTTACAAAATTCCTGCTAATTACACTGGACTGATTCTTCCCTTTCAAGTATATTTATGGATCTACTAATACTGAGGTGTTGGAGGCTCAAGTCTTTTAATATTATGGCATAATACATCAAGCAACCCAATAATCATTTATTATAAAGGAATATTAGTGAAGAATTGAAAAATAGTCCATAGGCAACGGCCATACCACGCTGAATACACCAGTTCTCGTCCGATCACTGAAGTTAAGCAGCGTCGGGCGTGGTTAGTACTTGGATGGGTGACCGCTTGGGAACACCACGTGCTGTTGCCTTTTTGTTTTTTGCCACCATTGAAAGCAAAGATCTATGAAAAAACAACTGATGTTTTCAAAATATTTTCCAAAGTGACGCATCGAATTGTCAAAATCACCACATTACCATGAATTTATAATCAAATCAATTTTCGGTGCTACTCACCTGAATACCAGGATCTCAGAAGCTCAACGACTCAAACTCACAACTTACAAAATTCCTGCTAATTACACTGGACTGATTCTTCCCTTTCAAGTATATTTATGGATCTACTAATACTGAGGTGTTGGAGGCTCAAGTCTTTTAATATTATGGAATAATACATCAAGCAACCCAATGATCATTTATTATAAAGGAATATTAGTGAAGAATTGAAAAATAGTCCATAGGCAACGGCCATACCACGCTGAATACACCAGTTCTCGTCCGATCACTGAAGTTAAGCAGCTTCGGGCGTGGTTAGTACTTGGATGGGTGACCGCTTGGGAACACCACGTGCTGTTGCCTTTTTGTTTTTTGCCACCATAGAAAGCAAAGATCTATGAAAAAACAACTGATTTTTTCAAAATATTTTCCAAAGTGACGCATCGTATTGTCAAAATCACCACATTACCATGAATTTATAATCAAATCAATTTTCGGTGCTACTCACCTGAATACCAGGATCTCAGAAGCTCAACGACTCAAACTCACAACTTACAAAATTCCTGCTAATTACACTGGACTGATTCTTCCCTTTCAAGTATATTTATGGATCTACTAATACTGAGGTGTTGGAGGCTCAAGTCTTTTAATATTATGGAATAATACATCAAGCAACCCAATGATCATTTATTATAAAGGAATATTAGTGAAGAATTGAAAAATAGTCCATAGGCAACGGCCATACCACGCTGAATACACCAGTTCTCGTCCGATCACTGAAGTTAAGCAGCGTCGGGCCTGGTTAGTACTTGGATAGGTGACCGCTTGGGAACACCACGTGCTGTTGCCTTTTTGTTTTTTGCCACCATTGAAAGCAAAGATCTATGAAAAAACAACTGATTTTTTCAAAATATTTTCCAAAGTGACGCATCGTATTGTCAAAATCACCACATTACCATGAATTTATAATCAAATCAATTTTCGGTGCTACTCACCTGAATACCAGGATCTCAGAAGCTCAACGACTCAAACTCACAACTTACAAAATTCCTGCTAATTACACTGGACTGATTCTTCCCTACCAAGTATATTTATGGATCTACTAATACTGAGGTGTTGGAGGCTCAAGTCTTTTAATATTATGGAATAATACATCAAGCAACCCAATGATCATTTATTATAAAGGAATATTAGTGAAGAATTGAATAATAGTCCATAGGCAACGGCCATACCACGCTGAATACACCAGTTCTCGTCCGATCACTGAAGTTAAGCAGCGTCGGGCGTGGTTAGTACTTGGATGGGTGACCGCTTGGGAACACCACGTGCTGTTGCCTTTTTGTTTTTTGCCACCATCGAAAGCAAAGATCTATGAAAAAACAACTGATTTTTTCAAAATATTTTCCAAAGTGACGCATCGTATTGTCAAAATCACCACATTACCATGAATTTATAATCAAATCAATTTTCGGTGCTACTCACCTGAATACCAGGATCTCAGAAGCTCAACGACTCAAACTCACAACTTACAAAATTCCTGCTAATTACACTGGACTGATTCTTCCCTTTCAAGTATATTTATGGATCTACTAATACTGAGGTGTTGGAGGCTCAAGTCTTTTAATATTATGGAATAATACATCAAGCAACCCAATGATCATTTCTTATAAAAGATGATCAGTAAAGAATTAAAAATTAGTCCATCGGCAACGGCCATATCACGCTGAATACACCAGTTCTCGTCCGATCACTGAAGTTAAGCAGCGTCGGGCGTGGTTAGTACTTGGATGGGTGACCGCTTGGGAACACCACGTGCTGTTGCCTTTTTGTTTTTTGCCACCATCGAAAGCAAAGATCTATGAAAAAACAACTCATTTTATCAAAATATTTTCTACAGTGACGCATCGTATTGTCAATATTACCACATTACCATGAATTTATAATCAAATCAATTTTCGGTGCTACTCACCTGAATACCAGGATCTCAGAAGCTCAACGACTCAAACTCACAACTTACAAAATTCCTGCTAATTACACTGGACTGATTCTTCCCTTTCAAGTATATTTATGGATCTACTAATACTGAGGTGTTGGAGGCTCAAGTCTTTTAATATTATGGAATAATATATCAAGCAACCCAATGATCATTTCTTATAAAAGAAGATCAGTAAAGAATTAAAAAATAGTCCATCGGCAACGGCCATACCACGCTGAATACACCAGTTCTCGTCCGATCACTGAAGTTAAGCAGCGTCGGGCGTGGTTAGTACTTGGATGGGTGACCGCTTGGGAACACCACGTGCTGTTGCCTTTTTGTTTTTTGCCACCATTGAAAGCAAAGATCTATGAAAAAACAACTGATTTTTTCAAAATATTTTCCAAAGTGACGCATCGTATTGTCAAAATCACCACATTACCATGAATTTATAATCAAATCAATTTTCGGTGCTACTCACCTGAATACCAGGATCTCAGAAGCTCAACGACTCAAACTCACAACTTACAAAATTCCTGCTAATTACACTGGACTGATTCTTCCCTTTCAAGTATATTTATGGATCTACTAATACTGAGGTGTTGGAGGCTCAAGTCTTTTAATATTATGGAATAATACATCAAGCAACCCAATGATCATTTCTTATAAAAGATGATCAGTAAAGAATTAAAAAATAGTCCATCGGCAACGGCCATACCACGCTGAATACACCAGTTCTCGTCCGATCACTGAAGTTAAGCAGCGTCGGGCGTGGGGTTAGTACTTGGATGGGTGACCGCTTGGGAACACCACGTGCTGTTGCCTTTTTGTTTTTTGCCACCATCAAAACCAAAGATCTATGAAAAAACAACTCATTTTTTCAAAATATTTTCTACAGTGACGCATCGTATTGTCAATATTACCACATTACCATGAATTTATAATCAAATCAATTTTCGGTGCTACTCACCTGAATACCAGGATCTCAGAAGCTCAACGACTCAAACTCACAACTTACAAAATTCCTGCTAATTACACTGGACTGATTCTTCCCTTTCAAGTATATTTATGGATCTACTAATACTGAGGTGTTGGAGGCTCAAGTCTTTTAATATTATGGAATAATACATCAAGCAACCCAATGATCATTTCTTATAAAAGATGATCAGTAAAGAATTAAAAAATAGTCCATCGGCAACGGCCATACCACGCTGAATACACCAGTTCTCGTCCGATCACTGAAGTTAAGCAGCGTCGGGCGTGGTTAGTACTTGGATGGGTGACCGCTTGGGAACACCACGTGCTGTTGCCTTTTTGTTTTTTGCCACCATCGAAAGCAAAGATCTATGAAAAAACAACTCATTTTTTCAAAATATTTTCTACAGTGACGCATCGTATTGTCAATATTACCACATTACCATGAATTTATAATCAAATCAATTTTCGGTGCTACTCACCTGAATACCAGGATCTCAGAAGCTCAACGACTCAAACTCACAACTTACAAAATTCCTGCTAATTACACTGGACTGATTCTTCCCTTTCAAGTATATTTATGGATCTACTAATACTGAGGTGTTGGAGGCTCAAGTCTTTTAATATTATGGAATAATATATCAAGCAACCCAATGATCATTTCTTATAAAAGAAGATCAGTAAAGAATTAAAAAATAGTCCATCGGCAACGGCCATACCACGCTGAATACACCAGTTCTCGTCCGATCACTGAAGTTAAGCAGCGTCGGGCGTGGTTAGTACTTGGATGGGTGACCGCTTGGGAACACCACGTGCTGTTGCCTTTTTGTTTTTTGCCACCATCGAAAGCAAAGATCTATGAAAAAACAAATCATTTTTTCAAAATATTTTCTACAGTGACGCATCGTATTGTCAATATCACCACATTACCATGAATTTATAATCAAATCAATTTTCGGTGCTACTCACCTGAATACCGGGATCTCAGAAGCTCAACGACTCAAACTCACAACTTACAAAATTCCTGCTAATTACACTGGACTGATTCTTCCCTTTCAAGTATATTTATGGATCTACTAATACTGAGGTGTTCGAGGCTCAAGTCTTTTAATATTATGGCATAATACATCAAGCTACCCAATGATCATTTATTATAAAGGAATATTAGTGAAGAATTGAAAAATAGTCCATAGGCAACGGCCATACCACGCTGAATACACCAGTTCTCGTCCGATCACTGAAGTTAAGCAGCGTCGGGCGTGGTTAGTACTTGGATGGGTGACCGCTTGGGAACACCACGTGCTGTTGCCTTTTTGTTTTTTGCCACCATAGAAAGCAAAGATCTATGAAAAAACAACTGATTTTTTCAAAATATTTTCCAAAGTGACGCATCGTATTGTCAAAATCACCACATTACCATGAATTTATAATCAAATCAATTTTCGGTGCTACTCACCTGAATACCAGGATCTCAGAAGCTCAACGACTCAAACTCACAACTTACAAAATTCCTGCTAATTACACTGGACTGATTCTTCCCTTTCAAGTATATTTATGGATCTACTAATACTGAGGTGTTGGAGGCTCAAGTCTTTTAATATTATGGAATAATACATCAAGCAACCCAATGATCATTTATTATAAAGGAATATTAGTGAAGAATTGAATAATAGTCCATAGGCAACGGCCATACCACGCTGAATACACCAGTTCTCGTCCGATCACTGAAGTTAAGCAGCGTCGGGCGTGGTTAGTACTTGGATGGGTGACCGCTTGGGAACACCACGTGCTGTTGCCTTTTTGTTTTTTGCCACCATCGAAAGCAAAGATCTATGAAAAAACAACTGATTTTTTCAAAATATTTTCCAAAGTGACGCATCGTATTGTCAAAATCACCACATTACCATGAATTTATAATCAAATCAATTTTCGGTGCTACTCACCTGAATACCAGGATCTCAGAAGCTCAACGACTCAAACTCACAACTTACAAAATTCCTGCTAATTACACTGGACTGATTCTTCCCTTTCAAGTATATTTATGGATCTACTAATACTGAGGTGTTGGAGGCTCAAGTCTTTTAATATTATGGAATAATACATCAAGCAACCCAATGATCATTTCTTATAAAAGATGATCAGTAAAGAATTAAAAATTAGTCCATCGGCAACGGCCATACCACGCTGAATACACCAGTTCTCGTCCGATCACTGAAGTTAAGCAGCGTCGGGCGTGGTTAGTACTTGGATGGGTGACCGCTTGGGAACACCACGTGCTGTTGCCTTTTTGTTTTTTGCCACCATCGAAAGCAAAGATCTATGAAAAAACAACTCATTTTATCAAAATATTTTCTACAGTGACGCATCGTATTGTCAATATTACCACATTACCATGAATTTATAATCAAATCAATTTTCGGTGCTACTCACCTGAATACCAGGATCTCAGAAGCTCAACGACTCAAACTCACAACTTACAAAATTCCTGCTAATTACACTGGACTGATTCTTCCCTTTCAAGTATATTTATGATCTACTAATACTGAGGTGTTGGAGGCTCAAGTCTTTTAATATTATGGAATAATATATCAAGCAACCCAATGATCATTTCTTATAAAAGAAGATCAGTAAAGAATTAAAAAATAGTCCATCGGCAACGGCCATACCACGCTGAATACACCAGTTCTCGTCCGATCACTGAAGTTAAGCAGCGTCGGGCGTGGTTAGTACTTGGATGGGTGACCGCTTGGGAACACCACGTGCTGTTGCCTTTTTGTTTTTTGCCACCATCGAAAGCAAAGATCTATGAAAAAACAAATCATTTTTTCAAAATATTTTCTACAGTGACGCATCGTATTGTCAATATCACCACATTACCATGAATTTATAATCAAATCAATTTTCGGTGCTACTCACCTGAATACCGGGATCTCAGAAGCTCAACGACTCAAACTCACAACTTACAAAATTCCTGCTAATTACACTGGACTGATTCTTCCCTTTCAAGTATATTTATGGATCTACTAATACTGAGGTGTTCGAGGCTCAAGTCTTTTAATATTATGGCATAATACATCAAGCAACCCAATGATCATTTATTATAAAGGAATATTAGTGAAGAATTGAAAAATAGTCCATAGGCAACGGCCATACCACGCTGAATACACCAGTTCTCGTCGGAGTTCAAATCGATCAACATCTGAGATTTACTGAACACATAATCTTACAGCTTGATAAAGCAAGAAAAACTTTCTTTAAATTAAATAGATTATTTTATAATAAACACCTCGATAGTAGAGTCAAAATTATTTGTTTCCAAACAATTGTGCGACCCTTGTTGACATATGGCTGTCCAATATGGTATAACCAGAACGCAACAACTATGGAAAAGCTAAGAGTTTTCGAAAGAAAATGTCTCAGATCTTGTCTAAATCTATATAGGGATGAGAGTACTGGTTATACTCATTATGTGAACAACCAGACAATATATAATGAAGCAAATATATCAAGGATAGATTCACATATCTTAGAATTAGTCCGAAATCATTGGTCAAAAAATAAAGAAGCAAACTTCAACGAAATAGTCATAGCATCTCTTTCCCCTGACATAAACTATATCAGAAAATCACTTCGATGCGGATACGTACCACCTGAAGGATTTCTATTCTTGGACAAGAACCACTATTTACAGGACAAAAACAACATACCAATAATTTATCATTATTTGAGAAAAAAATTCCAAACGGCTATCCTTTATGATCCAAATTTAGATAGTAATACCCCAAACCCCAATTGGAGATTTAATATGACCATACCCAAGATCGCTAGGATCAAGAAAACCTCTAATAAATATTGGTGGTTGGGATGATCTTTTCTCTTTAGAACTACCATCATCTCTTTATAATTTTGTAAATATGTATATAGCTGTCTTTTCGTCTACCTTCATGTAAAATATTGCTTTTCTCTCCTCCTTCCTTCCTTAGATTAGGTATAGTTTTAGTAAAAGAAATTGAATCAGTTGATAGCAAAGTTTTCCATGCCTTTCTTTGCTTGTTGCATGAATTAGGTCATATATACGAAAAAGTATAATATAAAAAACTGATAAATGTTTAAACATCCAACATCCACACATAGATATGTATACTGCAATGCGTTGCCAAAAGGGCCATTTTGTGTAAAAATAATAATAATTTAAGTTCTTTGTTTATTTAGAATTAAAATCAAGTTATATGTATATTATATTGGCATTAAATAAACGTATTAAAACAAAAAAACAAAAAACACCAGTTCTCGTCCGATCACTGAAGTTAAGCAGCGTCGGGCGTGGTTAGTACTTGGATGGGTGACCGCTTGGGAACACCACGTGCTGTTGCCTTTTTGTTTTTTGCCACCATTGAAAGCAAAGATCTATGAAAAAACAACTGATTTTTTCAAAATATTTTCCAAAGTGACGCATCGTATTGTCAAAATCACCACATTACCATGAATTTATAATCAAATCAATTTTCGGTGCTACTCACCTGAATACCAGGATCTCAGAAGCTCAACGACTCAAACTCACAACTTACAAAATTCCTGCTAATTACACTGGACTGATTCTTCCCTTTCAAGTATATTTATGGATCTACTAATACTGAGGTGTTGGAGGCTCAAGTCTTTTAATATTATGGAATAATACATCAAGCAACCCAATGATCATTTCTTATAAAAGATGATCAGTAAAGAATTAAAAAATAGTCCATCGGCAACGGCCATACCACGCTGAATACACCAGTTCTCGTCCGATCACTGAAGTTAAGCAGCGTCGGGCGTGGGGTTAGTACTTGGATGGGTGACCGCTTGGGAACACCACGTGCTGTTGCCTTTTTGTTTTTTGCCACCATCGAAAGCAAAGATCTATGAAAAAACAACTCATTTTTTCAAAATATTTTCTACAGTGACGCATCGTATTGTCAATATTACCACATTACCATGAATTTATAATCAAATCAATTTTCGGTGCTACTCACCTGAATACCAGGATCTCAGAAGCTCAACGACTCAAACTCACAACTTACAAAATTCCTGCTAATTACACTGGACTGATTCTTCCCTTTCAAGTATATTTATGGATCTACTAATACTGAGGTGTTGGAGGCTCAAGTCTTTTAATATTATGGAATAATACATCAAGCAACCCAATGATCATTTCTTATAAAAGATGATCAGTAAAGAATTAAAAAATAGTCCATCGGCAACGGCCATACCACGCTGAATACACCAGTTCTCGTCCGATCACTGAAGTTAAGCAGCGTCGGGCGTGGTTAGTACTTGGATGGGTGACCGCTTGGGAACACCACGTGCTGTTGCCTTTTTGTTTTTTGCCACCATCGAAAGCAAAGATCTATGAAAAAACAACTCATTTTTTCAAAATATTTTCTACAGTGACGCATCGTATTGTCAATATTACCACATTACCATGAATTTATAATCAAATCAATTTTCGGTGCTACTCACCTGAATACCAGGATCTCAGAAGCTCAACGACTCAAACTCACAACTTACAAAATTCCTGCTAATTACACTGGACTGATTCTTCCCTTTCAAGTATATTTATGGATCTACTAATACTGAGGTGTTGGAGGCTCAAGTCTTTTAATATTATGGAATAATATATCAAGCAACCCAATGATCATTTCTTATAAAAGAAGATCAGTAAAGAATTAAAAAATAGTCCATCGGCAACGGCCATACCACGCTGAATACACCAGTTCTCGTCCGATCACTGAAGTTAAGCAGCGTCGGGCGTGGTTAGTACTTGGATGGGTGACCGCTTGGGAACACCACGTGCTGTTGCCTTTTTGTTTTTTGCCACCATCGAAAGCAAAGATCTATGAAAAAACAAATCATTTTTTCAAAATATTTTCTACAGTGACGCATCGTATTGTCAATATCACCACATTACCATGAATTTATAATCAAATCAATTTTCGGTGCTACTCACCTGAATACCGGGATCTCAGAAGCTCAACGACTCAAACTCACAACTTACAAAATTCCTGCTAATTACACTGGACTGATTCTTCCCTTTCAAGTATATTTATGGATCTACTAATACTGAGGTGTTCGAGGCTCAAGTCTTTTAATATTATGGCATAATACATCAAGCAACCCAATGATCATTTATTATAAAGGAATATTAGTGAAGAATTGAAAAATAGTCCATAGGCAACGGCCATACCACGCTGAATACACCAGTTCTCGTCGGAGTTCAAATCGATCAACATCTGAGATTTACTGAACACATAATCTTACAGCTTGATAAAGCAAGAAAAACTTTCTTTAAATTAAATAGATTATTTTATAATAAACACCTCGATAGTAGAGTCAAAATTATTTGTTTCCAAACAATTGTGCGACCCTTGTTGACATATGGCTGTCCAATATGGTATAACCAGAACGCAACAACTATGGAAAAGCTAAGAGTTTTCGAAAGAAAATGTCTCAGATCTTGTCTAAATCTATATAGGGATGAGAGTACTGGTTATACTCATTATGTGAACAACCAGACAATATATAATGAAGCAAATATATCAAGGATAGATTCACATATCTTAGAATTAGTCCGAAATCATTGGTCAAAAAATAAAGAAGCAAACTTCAACGAAATAGTCATAGCATCTCTTTCCCCTGACATAAACTATATCAGAAAATCACTTCGATGCGGATACGTACCACCTGAAGGATTTCTATTCTTGGACAAGAACCACTATTTACAGGACAAAAACAACATACCAATAATTTATCATTATTTGAGAAAAAAATTCCAAACGGCTATCCTTTATGATCCAAATTTAGATAGTAATACCCCAAACCCCAATTGGAGATTTAATATGACCATACCCAAGATCGCTAGGATCAAGAAAACCTCTAATAAATATTGGTGGTTGGGATGATCTTTTCTCTTTAGAACTACCATCATCTCTTTATAATTTTGTAAATATGTATATAGCTGTCTTTTCGTCTACCTTCATGTAAAATATTGCTTTTCTCTCCTCCTTCCTTCCTTAGATTAGGTATAGTTTTAGTAAAAGAAATTGAATCAGTTGATAGCAAAGTTTTCCATGCCTTTCTTTGCTTGTTGCATGAATTAGGTCATATATACGAAAAAGTATAATATAAAAAACTGATAAATGTTTAAACATCCAACATCCACACATAGATATGTATACTGCAATGCGTTGCCAAAAGGGCCATTTTGTGTAAAAATAATAATAATTTAAGTTCTTTGTTTATTTAGAATTAAAATCAAGTTATATGTATATTATATTGGCATTAAATAAACGTATTAAAACAAAAAAACAAAAAACACCAGTTCTCGTCCGATCACTGAAGTTAAGCAGCGTCGGGCGTGGTTAGTACTTGGATGGGTGACCGCTTGGGAACACCACGTGCTGTTGCCTTTTTGTTTTTTGCCACCATTGAAAGCAAAGATCTATGAAAAAACAACTGATTTTTTCAAAATATTTTCCAAAGTGACGCATCGTATTGTCAAAATCACCACATTACCATGAATTTATAATCAAATCAATTTTCGGTGCTACTCACCTGAATACCAGGATCTCAGAAGCTCAACGACTCAAACTCACAACTTACAAAATTCCTGCTAATTACACTGGACTGATTCTTCCCTTTCAAGTATATTTATGGATCTACTAATACTGAGGTGTTGGAGGCTCAAGTCTTTTAATATTATGGAATAATACATCAAGCAACCCAATGATCATTTCTTATAAAAGATGATCAGTAAAGAATTAAAAAATAGTCCATCGGCAACGGCCATACCACGCTGAATACACCAGTTCTCGTCCGATCACTGAAGTTAAGCAGCGTCGGGCGTGGGGTTAGTACTTGGATGGGTGACCGCTTGGGAACACCACGTGCTGTTGCCTTTTTGTTTTTTGCCACCATCGAAAGCAAAGATCTATGAAAAAACAACTCATTTTTTCAAAATATTTTCTACAGTGACGCATCGTATTGTCAATATTACCACATTACCATGAATTTATAATCAAATCAATTTTCGGTGCTACTCACCTGAATACCAGGATCTCAGAAGCTCAACGACTCAAACTCACAACTTACAAAATTCCTGCTAATTACACTGGACTGATTCTTCCCTTTCAAGTATATTTATGGATCTACTAATACTGAGGTGTTGGAGGCTCAAGTCTTTTAATATTATGGAATAATACATCAAGCAACCCAATGATCATTTCTTATAAAAGATGATCAGTAAAGAATTAAAAAATAGTCCATCGGCAACGGCCATACCACGCTGAATACACCAGTTCTCGTCCGATCACTGAAGTTAAGCAGCGTCGGGCGTGGTTAGTACTTGGATGGGTGACCGCTTGGGAACACCACGTGCTGTTGCCTTTTTGTTTTTTGCCACCATCGAAAGCAAAGATCTATGAAAAAACAACTCATTTTTTCAAAATATTTTCTACAGTGACGCATCGTATTGTCAATATTACCACATTACCATGAATTTATAATCAAATCAATTTTCGGTGCTACTCACCTGAATACCAGGATCTCAGAAGCTCAACGACTCAAACTCACAACTTACAAAATTCCTGCTAATTACACTGGACTGATTCTTCCCTTTCAAGTATATTTATGGATCTACTAATACTGAGGTGTTGGAGGCTCAAGTCTTTTAATATTATGGAATAATATATCAAGCAACCCAATGATCATTTCTTATAAAAGAAGATCAGTAAAGAATTAAAAAATAGTCCATCGGCAACGGCCATACCACGCTGAATACACCAGTTCTCGTCCGATCACTGAAGTTAAGCAGCGTCGGGCGTGGTTAGTACTTGGATGGGTGACCGCTTGGGAACACCACGTGCTGTTGCCTTTTTGTTTTTTGCCACCATCGAAAGCAAAGATCTATGAAAAAACAAATCATTTTTTCAAAATATTTTCTACAGTGACGCATCGTATTGTCAATATCACCACATTACCATGAATTTATAATCAAATCAATTTTCGGTGCTACTCACCTGAATACCGGGATCTCAGAAGCTCAACGACTCAAACTCACAACTTACAAAATTCCTGCTAATTACACTGGACTGATTCTTCCCTTTCAAGTATATTTATGGATCTACTAATACTGAGGTGTTGGAGGCTCAAGTCTTTTAATATTATGGAATAATACATCAAGCAACCCAATGATCATTTATTATAAAGGAATATTAGTGAAGAATTGAATAATAGTCCATAGGCAACGGCCATACCACGCTGAATACACCAGTTCTCGTCCGATCACTGAAGTTAAGCAGCGTCGGGCGTGGTTAGTACTTGGATGGGTGACCGCTTGGGAACACCACGTGCTGTTGCCTTTTTGTTTTTTGCCACCATCGAAAGCAAAGATCTATGAAAAAACAACTGATTTTTTCAAAATATTTTCCAAAGTGACGCATCGTATTGTCAAAATCACCACATTACCATGAATTTATAATCAAATCAATTTTCGGTGCTACTCACCTGAATACCAGGATCTCAGAAGCTCAACGACTCAAACTCACAACTTACAAAATTCCTGCTAATTACACTGGACTGATTCTTCCCTTTCAAGTATATTTATGGATCTACTAATACTGAGGTGTTGGAGGCTCAAGTCTTTTAATATTATGGAATAATACATCAAGCAACCCAATGATCATTTCTTATAAAAGATGATCAGTAAAGAATTAAAAATTAGTCCATCGGCAACGGCCATACCACGCTGAATACACCAGTTCTCGTCAGTTTGACAAGAAGTGTCAAGTGTATTCAGCCCGAACTTTATAGCCCGTAAATTAGTTATAATTGTTGAAAAAAATACATTCTGGTGATCAAGAACAATCGCGTATACAGTGGAGCTTCCTCTGAAAGGAGTGAATCAATGGGGGATCCCTCGGATCCTCAGGAAGGAAAAAAATCATTATGTGACATTCCCTGTCACATTTTGATGGATATTGTAGATAATTCAAACAGTTCAATAGAAATCATGAAAAAGGTTGAGAAAACTGGCAAAAATTTGAAAAACCAAGTGAAATTCAAACCCAATGTGACCAAATGCAAGAAAAGAGAGCACCAGTACAACAGTGACTCAGATGATTCAAGAAATGATAGACTAATAGTTGAATTAAGACGCGAAAATGATTTATTGAAAGAGATGATAATGAATTTAGAAGCAAAATTAAATAGTAAAGATAGTGACACCCAACCGACAAACGTTGGAGAAATGGAAGAAGATCCAGTCGATAATGGAGAATGGAAAACTGTTCTGAGAAATAAAAACAAAAAATTCAAGACCAATATTCAAATAGTAAATAGTAACAAAGATGATGAACTTGGAATTAAAGACAATATAAATCTAAATCAGAAGTTAAAACAAAAACCACCAGTAATCAATATTTTCGGCCAGACATCAAAAGATACAATAAAGGTAATCCAAAGTGCTACTCAATCAGGAAATTTTACACTAAAAAGAATAAATAAAAATAAACAACAAATAAATTTTGATAATTGTGATGAATATAAGAAGACATTGACAGTTTTTAAAGAAGTTGATGCACCATTTTTCACTTACACTCCAAAACAAGAGAAGCTACAAACAATGATTTTAAAAGGATTAGACAATTCATATGAATCAGAAGAAATTTTAAAATTGCTACAAGAGTCCAAATTAGAACATGTGAGATTTGTTAGTGCGAAAAGATTAACAACCAAAAGATCTGAAGAAGATAGAAGATTGCTGCCCATATATGTGGTGCAAATAAGTGCGGACAGTAAACTCGGAGCTCTCCATAGTCTCAAAGTTCTGGACTATCAAAGAGTCACCTGGGAATATTTGAGAAAAACTGATATTACGCAGTGCCGAAACTGTCAGAGGTTCAACCATAGTGCTACCAATTGTGGTATGGCATACAGATGCGTCAAATGCGACAAGAATCATGGACCAAAAATGTGTAAAATTGGAAAAGAAACAGACTTTGAAAAATTATTTTGTGTATTGTGTCAGAAATATGGACATCCTGCTTCGTATCGAGGTTGCCCAAGATACCAGCAAATAAAATCCTCCCAACAGCAGAATGGAAAAGAGAAAATGGCAATGAAACATGAGCCTTCAATCCCGACCACAGTCCCCACCACAATCCCACAACAGACCAGTCCATATAAAAAATATTCAGATAGTTTCAAAACTGTGAACGATTCAGGTAATAATGACACTTTCAAAATTTTAAGTAATTTACAAGAACAAATTGTGGGCCTGATCAATGTCACCAAAAAGAATTCGACAAGAATTGATCAGCTTTTCAAAACAATAATTATTAATCAAAATCACCTGATCAATGGATAAAGCAAAAATCAAAACTAAATTGGATATGAATAATCTTTCGATAATTTCGGTGAACGTAAATTCTATTATTCAGCATCAAAGAAGAGCTTCACTCATTAATCTTATAAATAAATTTAATCCCCATTTGGTCCTTCTAAACGAAACAAAATTAAATGACGCTCATAAAATTCATTTTCAAAATTATAATATAGTAAGACGAGATCGACTAAACAGTAAGCAAGGCGGTGGTGTTGCGGTATTGATTAGATCTCCACTTCAGTTTGACGTAATCGAATTAACAAATCTGTCTTCTGAACCTGATAAAATTGAAAATATTTGTATCAAGCTCCGAATTGGTCAAAATCAAAATTTATATATCGTGTGCGCATACTCTCCATATGGACAAAGTATTGAGTTCAATAAAGAATTTAAACAAATATTTACACAATTAGAACTAGACAAACCAGAAAATTTTTACGTCATATCAGGTGACCTTAATGCAAAACATGTAGATTGGAGAAATTCTTCATGTAATACCAGGGGAAACTTTATTAAAGATTGGCTTGACAATAACAAAGTGATTTATAAAGCAAAATTATATAGTACTGATATACCATCATTCCCAAATGGAAACTCATTTCTGGATTTAGTTATTGCAGATTGCAGACTTCATTTAGGAAATTTGGACCATTTCGGAAATATAATGGCTATACCATATGACAGCGATCACAACGCGTTGTCTTTTCAAGTTTTTCACCCAACAGATCCAATATGGTCATTAGCAATTTCTCAAGATCCTTACATATTTAATTATAGGAAAACAAACTGGAGTAAATTTCAAAGGCAATTAAACAGAATTAGTGATATAAAGATTCCTGACGATTTAAATCTTAGTAAACAAGAAATAGATGAATATATAGACCAAATAGACTCGGATATAATAAAAGCAATGGAGATATCGGTACCCAAATTTCAAAAAGTAAATGAAACTCAATGTTACAGATCTAAAAACATTATTATATTAGAAAAATTTAAAAGTTCTCTTATAACTAGAATAAATAAAATTTATAGAAAGTTCAATCATAACAACAATGCTCAATTAAATGAATTAAAAAATATTTTAAAAGAAACTAGAAAACAATTAAAATTGGAATATAAAAAATCAGTTAACCAATACTGGTCGAATAAAGTTTCCAACATCCCTACAGATTCGACAAATATGTTCCCAATTGTAAATCAGATCTTTAGGCCTAAAGGAAAAGTAGAAATTGCAACTTTGGAAGTGGCGGACAGTCAAAAAGATTTACTTTCTGACGCATCTATTAACTTAAACAAATGTCGCAAAAATACTCACAATAAATATTTAATTGAAAACTCTTTAGAGAAAGTAAATATTATTGGACACCATTTCGCAAGGATTCACACTCAAAATGACCATATGGGATCCGGTGGACTCTCAAGGATAATTGAAAATAAAACCGTAAAATTAAAGAATGAAATAGAACATGATCTCTTGAACGGAAATACAAAAACAAAATTTTCCAAAATTAATACCTCAGTGGAACCCCAAGACGATTCAGATTATTTTGTAAATATCAAAGAACTCAAACATTTATTTCGATGTCTAAATAATAAGAGATCCTCAGGACCTGATAAAATTCCAAACGTTGTATTGAAAAACTTACCGTCTAAATTAATACGTAGTTATTGCATAATTTTCAACAATGCCTTAAACAGAGCATATTTTCCTGATAAATGGAAAAAAGCTAATGTGATAGCTATCAAAAAACCGGGCAAAAACCATGCTGACCCGGGTAGTTATAGACCCATAAGTTTACTACCTAACATTGGTAAAGTAATGGAAATTATAATAAACAAATCAATAATTAATTTTTGTGATAGAAATAAAGTTATTCCGGATCAACAATTTGGTTTTAGAGCTAAACATTCTACAAACCATGCGATAGCGAAGTTTCATTCAGATATCTGTCAGGCACTTAATAGAAAAGAGAGTGTTGGTGCATGTCTCATAGATTACGAGAAAGCTTTCGATACCGTTTGGATTAAAGGATTAATATTTAAATTGATAAAATTAAATTTCCCATCACATTTGGTCAAAATTATTTGGAATATGATTGATAATAGAACTTTTAGAACTACTGACGGCACAAACACATCAACAAAATTATTCACTTTGACAAATGGACTACAACAAGGAACAGTTACATCTCCCATACTTTTTAACATTTATAATAGCAACGTACTACGACTAGGTGACATCAACACGGACAGTGGAGACCCAACTACAATAAAATCTCTAGCATTTGCTGATGATTTGATTGTATATGTACGAGGGAAAAAAATTGAGGATATTAAAAATAAGTTACAGTCGACGTTTAACCTTATTCAAAATTATAGTGAAAGTTGGAAACTGAAAATAAACCTTCAGAAATGCGAGACGATATTGTTCAAACCAAAACTTAGTGAGGCGTCCAAAGAAGTGAGAAGGAATTGGAAGAATTTCGCTATACGATCAGACGATGTAGTTATACCACATAAATCATTAGTTAAATATCTCGGAGTGAATTTTGATCAAAATTTAAGGTTTACAGAGCATATTAATATGCAACTTAAAAAAGCAAGAAACATATTTCTCAAATTGAACAAACTATTTTATAGTAATCATTTAGATAGCGGAGTCAAAATTATTTGTTACCAAACTATAATTAGACCTTTATTAACGTACGGATGCCCAATATGGTATAATCAAAATGCATCAACAATAGAAAAAATTAGGGTTTTTGAAAGAAAATGTTTGAGAGCTTGTCTACATATGTATAAGTCCGAGCATAGTAATTATATGCATTATATTAGAAATGAAACAATATACAACAAAGCGGCGATAAATAGAATCGATACATTTTTAATAAAACTTATTCGAAATCACTGGGTAAATACTACAAATATTCAAAACAATGAAATAATTAGACAATCTGTAGATCCTGACGAGAATTATATGAAGAATTGCCTTCAATCTGGCTATATTCCGCCTGAAGGTTTTATATATCTTGATAAGCATAATTATATTCAAGACGAGAACAATGTGCCTATTTTATACCACTTCCAAAGAAAAAAATTTCAGAAATCCATCACCTACCCTCAAAATTTGAATACGGCAATTCTAAATCTGAACTGGAGATTTAATATGTCAATTCCGAACAAAGATATAATGGATAACCACAGAAAAAATGTTCATAAGTACTGGTGGTTGACGTGACTTGGTCAGACCACAATGATCTATCTTTCTGGAATACTTTGGTATTGTGTCATTGTTACTTTCACATAGATAATATTTATGTTTTCATAGTTAGTTTTATTGTTATATATTTTTTTTTCTTTTTTTTCCTTTAGATGTAAGTTTTTCTCATATTTAGGGTGTAGTTTTCCATGCCTTTTCTGCACCATTTTTTATAAAGATAGGTAGATTTAAATAGTCTGAAAGTTCTCATACAGATAGATTGCTTTTGTATAGTTATAAAATTAGTGTTAGTTTTACTGCAATGCGTTGCTCATTGGAGCCATTTTGTGTAATTATCATTATTGTTAGAATAAGTTTGTTTTGTTTATTTACAACTTTTATTGTGATAGTATTATTCTGGCATTAAATAAACGTTTAAAAACAAAAACAAAACACCAGTTCTCGTCCGATCACTGAAGTTAAGCAGCGTCGGGCGTGGGTAGTACTTGGATGGGTGACCGCTTGGGAACACCACGTGCTGTTGCCTTTTTGTTTTTTGCCACCATCGAAAGCAAAGATCTATGAAAAAACAACTCATTTTATCAAAATATTTTCTACAGTGACGCATCGTATTGTCAATATTACCACATTACCATGAATTTATAATCAAATCAATTTTCGGTGCTACTCACCTGAATACCAGGATCTCAGAAGCTCAACGACTCAAACTCACAACTTACAAAATTCCTGCTAATTACACTGGACTGATTCTTCCCTTTCAAGTATATTTATGGATCTACTAATACTGAGGTGTTGGAGGCTCAAGTCTTTTAATATTATGGAATAATATATCAAGCAACCCAATGATCATTTCTTATAAAAGAAGATCAGTAAAGAATTAAAAAATAGTCCATCGGCAACGGCCATACCACGCTGAATACACCAGTTCTCGTCCGATCACTGAAGTTAAGCAGCGTCGGGCGTGGTTAGTACTTGGATGGGTGACCGCTTGGGAACACCACGTGCTGTTGCCTTTTTGTTTTTTGCCACCATCGAAAGCAAAGATCTATGAAAAAACAAATCATTTTTTCAAAATATTTTCTACAGTGACGCATCGTATTGTCAATATCACCACATTACCATGAATTTATAATCAAATCAATTTTCGGTGCTACTCACCTGAATACCGGGATCTCAGAAGCTCAACGACTCAAACTCACAACTTACAAAATTCCTGCTAATTACACTGGACTGATTCTTCCCTTTCAAGTATATTTATGGATCTACTAATACTGAGGTGTTCGAGGCTCAAGTCTTTTAATATTATGGCATAATACATCAAGCAACCCAATGATCATTTATTATAAAGGAATATTAGTGAAGAATTGAAAAATAGTCCATAGGCAACGGCCATACCACGCTGAATACACCAGTTCTCGTCCGATCACTGAAGTTAAGCAGCGTCGGGCGTGGTTAGTACTTGGATGGGTGACCGCTTGGGAACACCACGTGCTGTTGCCGTTTTGTTTTTTGCCACCATTGAAAGCAAAGATCTATGAAAAAACAACTGATTTTTTCAAAATATTTTCCAAAGTGACGCATCGTATTGTCAAAATCACCACATTACCATGAATTTATAATCAAATCAATTTTCGGTGCTACTCACCTGAATACCAGGATCTCAGAAGCTCAACGACTCAAACTCACAACTTACAAAATTCCTGCTAATTACACTGGACTGATTCTTCCCTTTCAAGTATATTTATGGATCTACTAATACTGAGGTGTTGGAGGCTCAAGTCTTTTAATATTATGGAATAATACATCAAGCAACCCAATGATCATTTCTTATAAAAGATGATCAGTAAAGAATTAAAAAATAGTCCATCGGCAACGGCCATACCACGCTGAATACACCAGTTCTCGTCCGATCACTGAAGTTAAGCAGCGTCGGGCGTGGGGTTAGTACTTGGATGGGTGACCGCTTGGGAACACCACGTGCTGTTGCCTTTTTGTTTTTTGCCACCATCGAAAGCAAAGATCTATGAAAAAACAACTCATTTTTTCAAAATATTTTCTACAGTGACGCATCGTATTGTCAATATTACCACATTACCATGAATTTATAATCAAATCAATTTTCGGTGCTACTCACCTGAATACCAGGATCTCAGAAGCTCAACGACTCAAACTCACAACTTACAAAATTCCTGCTAATTACACTGGACTGATTCTTCCCTTTCAAGTATATTTATGGATCTACTAATACTGAGGTGTTGGAGGCTCAAGTCTTTTAATATTATGGAATAATACATCAAGCAACCCAATGATCATTTCTTATAAAAGATGATCAGTAAAGAATTAAAAAATAGTCCATCGGCAACGGCCATACCACGCTGAATACACCAGTTCTCGTCCGATCACTGAAGTTAAGCAGCGTCGGGCGTGGTTAGTACTTGGATGGGTGACCGCTTGGGAACACCACGTGCTGTTGCCTTTTTGTTTTTTGCCACCATCGAAAGCAAAGATCTATGAAAAAACAACTCATTTTTTCAAAATATTTTCTACAGTGACGCATCGTATTGTCAATATTACCACATTACCATGAATTTATAATCAAATCAATTTTCGGTGCTACTCACCTGAATACCAGGATCTCAGAAGCTCAACGACTCAAACTCACAACTTACAAAATTCCTGCTAATTACACTGGACTGATTCTTCCCTTTCAAGTATATTTATGGATCTACTAATACTGAGGTGTTGGAGGCTCAAGTCTTTTAATATTATGGAATAATATATCAAGCAACCCAATGATCATTTCTTATAAAAGAAGATCAGTAAAGAATTAAAAAATAGTCCATCGGCAACGGCCATACCACGCTGAATACACCAGTTCTCGTCCGATCACTGAAGTTAAGCAGCGTCGGGCGTGGTTAGTACTTGGATGGGTGACCGCTTGGGAACACCACGTGCTGTTGCCTTTTTGTTTTTTGCCACCATCGAAAGCAAAGATCTATGAAAAAACAAATCATTTTTTCAAAATATTTTCTACAGTGACGCATCGTATTGTCAATATCACCACATTACCATGAATTTATAATCAAATCAATTTTCGGTGCTACTCACCTGAATACCGGGATCTCAGAAGCTCAACGACTCAAACTCACAACTTACAAAATTCCTGCTAATTACACTGGACTGATTCTTCCCTTTCAAGTATATTTATGGATCTACTAATACTGAGGTGTTCGAGGCTCAAGTCTTTTAATATTATGGCATAATACATCAAGCAACCCAATGATCATTTATTATAAAGGAATATTAGTGAAGAATTGAAAAATAGTCCATAGGCAACGGCCATACCACGCTGAATACACCAGTTCTCGTCCGATCACTGAAGTTAAGCAGCGTCGGGCGTGGTTAGTACTTGGATGGGTGACCGCTTGGGAACACCACGTGCTGTTGCCTTTTTGTTTTTTGCCACCATAGAAAGCAAAGATCTATGAAAAAACAACTGATTTTTTCAAAATATTTTCCAAAGTGACGCATCGTATTGTCAAAATCACCACATTACCATGAATTTATAATCAAATCAATTTTCGGTGCTACTCACCTGAATACCAGGATCTCAGAAGCTCAACGACTCAAACTCACAACTTACAAAATTCCTGCTAATTACACTGGACTGATTCTTCCCTTTCAAGTATATTTATGGATCTACTAATACTGAGGTGTTGGAGGCTCAAGTCTTTTAATATTATGGAATAATACATCAAGCAACCCAATGATCATTTATTATAAAGGAATATTAGTGAAGAATTGAATAATAGTCCATAGGCAACGGCCATACCACGCTGAATACACCAGTTCTCGTCCGATCACTGAAGTTAAGCAGCGTCGGGCGTGGTTAGTACTTGGATGGGTGACCGCTTGGGAACACCACGTGCTGTTGCCTTTTTGTTTTTTGCCACCATCGAAAGCAAAGATCTATGAAAAAACAACTCATTTTATCAAAATATTTTCTACAGTGACGCATCGTATTGTCAATATTACCACATTACCATGAATTTATAATCAAATCAATTTTCGGTGCTACTCACCTGAATACCAGGATCTCAGAAGCTCAACGACTCAAACTCACAACTTACAAAATTCCTGCTAATTACACTGGACTGATTCTTCCCTTTCAAGTATATTTATGGATCTACTAATACTGAGGTGTTGGAGGCTCAAGTCTTTTAATATTATGGAATAATATATCAAGCAACCCAATGATCATTTCTTATAAAAGAAGATCAGTAAAGAATTAAAAAATAGTCCATCGGCAACGGCCATACCACGCTGAATACACCAGTTCTCGTCCGATCACTGAAGTTAAGCAGCGTCGGGCGTGGTTAGTACTTGGATGGGTGACCGCTTGGGAACACCACGTGCTGTTGCCTTTTTGTTTTTTGCCACCATCGAAAGCAAAGATCTATGAAAAAACAAATCATTTTTTCAAAATATTTTCTACAGTGACGCATCGTATTGTCAATTTCACCACATTACCATGAATTTATAATCAAATCAATTTTCGGTGCTACTCACCTGAATACCGGGATCTCAGAAGCTCAACGACTCAAACTCACAACTTACAAAATTCCTGCTAATTACACTGGACTGATTCTTCCCTTTCAAGTATATTTATGGATCTACTAATACTGAGGTGTTCGAGGCTCAAGTCTTTTAATATTATGGCATAATACATCAAGCAACCCAATGATCATTTATTATAAAGGAATATTAGTGAAGAATTGAAAAATAGTCCATAGGCAACGGCCATACCACGCTGAATACACCAGTTCTCGTCCGATCACTGAAGTTAAGCAGCGTCGGGCGTGGTTAGTACTTGGATGGGTGACCGCTTGGGAACACCACGTGCTGTTGCCTTTTTGTTTTTTGCCACCATTGAAAGCAAAGATCTATGAAAAAACAACTGATGTTTTCAAAATATTTTCCAAAGTGACGCATCGTATTGTCAAAATCACCACATTACCATGAATTTATAATCAAATCAATTTTCGGTGCTACTCACCTGAATACCAGGATCTCAGAAGCTCAACGACTCAAACTCACAACTTACAAAATTCCTGCTAATTACACTGGACTGATTCTTCCCTTTCAAGTATATTTATGGATCTACTAATACTGAGGTGTTGGAGGCTCAAGTCTTTTAATATTATGGAATAATACATCAAGCAACCCAATGATCATTTATTATAAAGGAATATTAGTGAAGAATTGAAAAATAGTCCATAGGCAACGGCCATACCACGCTGAATACACCAGTTCTCGTCCGATCACTGAAGTTAAGCAGCGTCGGGCGTGGTTAGTACTTGGATGGGTGACCGCTTGGGAACACCACGTGCTGCTGCCTTTTTGTTTTTTGCCACCATAGAAGCAAAGATCTATGAAAAAACAACTGATTTTTTCAAAATATTTTCCAAAGTGACGCATCGTATTGTCAAAATCACCACATTACCATGAATTTATAATCAAATCAATTTTCGGTGCTACTCACCTGAATACCAGGATCTCAGAAGCTCAACGACTCAAACTCACAACTTACAAAATTCCTGCTAATTACACTGGACTGATTCTTCCCTTTCAAGTATATTTATGGATCTACTAATACTGAGGTGTTGGAGGCTCAAGTCTTTTAATATTATGGAATAATACATCAAGCAACCCAATGATCATTTATTATAAAGGAATATTAGTGAAGAATTGAAAAATAGTCCATAGGCAACGGCCATACCACGCTGAATACACCAGTTCTCGTCCGATCACTGAAGTTAAGCAGCGTCGGGCCTGGTTAGTACTTGGATGGGTGACCGCTTGGGAACACCACGTGCTGTTGCCTTTTTGTTTTTTGCCACCATTGAAAGCAAAGATCTATGAAAAAACAACTGATTTTTTCAAAATATTTTCCAAAGTGACGCATCGTATTGTCAAAATCACCACATTACCATGAATTTATAATCAAATCAATTTTCGGTGCTACTCACCTGAATACCAGGATCTCAGAAGCTCAACGACTCAAACTCACAACTTACAAAATTCCTGCTAATTACACTGGACTGATTCTTCCCTTTCAAGTATATTTATGGATCTACTAATACTGAGGTGTTGGAGGCTCAAGTCTTTTAATATTATGGAATAATACATCAAGCAACCCAATGATCATTTATTATAAAGGAATATTAGTGAAGAATTGAATAATAGTCCATAGGCAACGGCCATACCACGCTGAATACACCAGTTCTCGTCCGATCACTGAAGTTAAGCAGCGTCGGGCGTGGTTAGTACTTGGATGGGTGACCGCTTGGGAACACCACGTGCAGTTGCCTTTTTGTTTTTTGCCACCATCGAAAGCAAAGATCTATGAAAAAACAACTGATTTTTTCAAAATATTTTCCAAAGTGACGCATCGTATTGTCAAAATCACCACATTACCATGAATTTATAATCAAATCAATTTTCGGTGCTACTCACCTGAATACCAGGATCTCAGAAGCTCAACGACTCAAACTCACAACTTACAAAATTCCTGCTAATTACACTGGACTGATTCTTCCCTTTCAAGTATATTTATGGATCTACTAAAACTGAGGTGTTGGAGGCTCAAGTCTTTTAATATTATGGAATAATACATCAAGCAACCCAATGATCATTTATTATAAAGGAATATTAGTGAAGAATTGAAAAATAGTCCATAGGCAACGGCCATACCACGCTGAATACACCAGTTCTCGTCCGATCACTGAAGTTAAGCAGCGTCGGGCGTGGTTAGTACTTGGATGGGTGACCGCTTGGGAACACCACGTGCTGTTGCCTTTTTGTTTTTTGCCACCATTGAAAGCAAAGATCTATGAAAAAACAACTGATTTTTTCAAAATATTTTCCAAAGTGACGAATCGTATTGTCAAAATCACCACATTACCATGAATTTATAATCAAATCAATTTTCGGTGCTACTCACCTGAATACCAGGATCTCAGAAGCTCAACGACTCAAACTCACAACTTACAAAATTCCTGCTAATTACACTGGACTGATTCTTCCCTTTCAAGTATATTTATGGATCTACTAATACTGAGGTGTTGGAGGCTCAAGTCTTATAATAGTATGGAATAATACATCAAGCAACCCAATGATCATTTCTTATAAAAGATGATCAGTAAAGAATTAAAAAATAGTCCATCGGCAACGGCCATACCACGCTGAATACACCAGTTCTCGTCCGATCACTGAAGTTAAGCAGCGTCGGGCGTGGTTAGTACTTGGATGGGTGACCGCTTGGGAACACCACGTGCTGTTGCCTTTTTGTTTTTTGCCACCATCGAAAGCAAAGATCTATGAAAAAACAACTCATTTTTTCAAAATATTTTCTACAGTGACGCATCGTATTGTCAATATTACCACATTACCATGAATTTATAATCAAATCAATTTTCGGTGCTACTCACCTGAATACCAGGATCTCAGAAGCTCAACGACTCAAACTCACAACTTACAAAATTCCTGCTAATTACACTGGACTGATTCTTCCCTTTCAAGTATATTTATGGATCTACTAATACTGAGGTGTTCGAGGCTCAAGTCTTTTAATATTATGGCATAATACATCAAGCAACCCAATGATCATTTATTATAAAGGAATATTAGTGAAGAATTGAAAAATAGTCCATAGGCAACGGCCATACCACGCTGAATACACCAGTTCTCGTCCGATCACTGAAGTTAAGCAGCACACCACGTGCTGTTGCCTTTTTGTTTTTTGCCACCATTGAAAGCAAAGATCTATGAAAAAACAACTGATTTTTTCAAAATATTTTCCAAAGTGACGCATCGTATTGTCAAAATCACCACATTACCATGAATTTATAATCAAATCAATTTTCGCTGCTACTCACCTGAATACCAGGATCTCAGAAGCTCAACGACTCAAACTCACAACTTACAAAATTCCTGCTAATTACACTGGACTGATTCTTCCCTTTCAAGTATATTTATGGATCTACTAATACTGAGGTGTTGGAGGCTCAAGTCTTTTAATATTATGGAATAATACATCAAGCAACCCAATGATCATTTCTTATAAAAGATGATCAGTAAAGAATTAAAAAATAGTCCATCGGCAACGGCCATACCACGCTGAATACACCAGTTCTCGTCCGATCACTGAAGTTAAGCAGCGTCGGGCGTGGGGTTAGTACTTGGATGGGTGACCGCTTGGGAACACCACGTGCTGTTGCCTTTTTGTTTTTTGCCACCATCGAAAGCAAAGATCTATGAAAAAACAACTCATTTTTTCAAAATATTTTCTACAGTGACGCATCGTATTGTCAATATTACCACATTACCATGAATTTATAATCAAATCAATTTTCGGTGCTACTCACCTGAATACCAGGATCTCAGAAGCTCAACGACTCAAACTCACAACTTACAAAATTCCTGCTAATTACACTGGACTGATTCTTCCCTTTCAAGTATATTTATGGATCTACTAATACTGAGGTGTTGGAGGCTCAAGTCTTTTAATATTATGGAATAATACATCAAGCAACCCAATGATCATTTCTTATAAAAGATGATCAGTAAAGAATTAAAAAATAGTCCATCGGCAACGGCCATACCACGCTGAATACACCAGTTCTCGTCCGATCACTGAAGTTAAGCAGCGTCGGGCGTGGTTAGTACTTGGATGGGTGACCGCTTGGGAACACCACGTGCTGTTGCCTTTTTGTTTTTTACAAAATTCCTGCTAATTACACTGGACTGATTCTTCCCTTTCAAGTATATTTATGGATCTACTAATACTGAGGTGTTGGAGGCTCAAGTCTTTTAATATTATGGAATAATACATCAAGCAACCCAATGATCATTTATTATAAAGGAATATTAGTGAAGAATTGAATAATAGTCCATAGGCAACGGCCATACCACGCTGAATACACCAGTTCTCGTCACCAGTTCTCGTCAGTTTGACAAGAAGTGTCAAGTGTATTCAGCCCGAACTTTATAGCCCGTAAATTAGTTATAATTGTTGAAAAAAATACATTCTGGTGATCAAGAACAATCGCGTATACAGTGGAGCTTCCTCTGAAAGGAGTGAATCAATGGGGGATCCCTCGGATCCTCAGGAAGGAAAAAAATCATTATGTGACATTCCCTGTCACATTTTGATGGATATTGTAGATAATTCAAACAGTTCAATAGAAATCATGAAAAAGGTTGAGAAAACTGGCAAAAATTTGAAAAACCAAGTGAAATTCAAACCCAATGTGACCAAATGCAAGAAAAGAGAGCACCAGTACAACAGTGACTCAGATGATTCAAGAAATGATAGACTAATAGTTGAATTAAGACGCGAAAATGATTTATTGAAAGAGATGATAATGAATTTAGAAGCAAAATTAAATAGTAAAGATAGTGACACCCAACCGACAAACGTTGGAGAAATGGAAGAAGATCCAGTCGATAATGGAGAATGGAAAACTGTTCTGAGAAATAAAAACAAAAAATTCAAGACCAATATTCAAATAGTAAATAGTAACAAAGATGATGAACTTGGAATTAAAGACAATATAAATCTAAATCAGAAGTTAAAACAAAAACCACCAGTAATCAATATTTTCGGCCAGACATCAAAAGATACAATAAAGGTAATCCAAAGTGCTACTCAATCAGGAAATTTTACACTAAAAAGAATAAATAAAAATAAACAACAAATAAATTTTGATAATTGTGATGAATATAAGAAGACATTGACAGTTTTTAAAGAAGTTGATGCACCATTTTTCACTTACACTCCAAAACAAGAGAAGCTACAAACAATGATTTTAAAAGGATTAGACAATTCATATGAATCAGAAGAAATTTTAAAATTGCTACAAGAGTCCAAATTAGAACATGTGAGATTTGTTAGTGCGAAAAGATTAACAACCAAAAGATCTGAAGAAGATAGAAGATTGCTGCCCATATATGTGGTGCAAATAAGTGCGGACAGTAAACTCGGAGCTCTCCATAGTCTCAAAGTTCTGGACTATCAAAGAGTCACCTGGGAATATTTGAGAAAAACTGATATTACGCAGTGCCGAAACTGTCAGAGGTTCAACCATAGTGCTACCAATTGTGGTATGGCATACAGATGCGTCAAATGCGACAAGAATCATGGACCAAAAATGTGTAAAATTGGAAAAGAAACAGACTTTGAAAAATTATTTTGTGTATTGTGTCAGAAATATGGACATCCTGCTTCGTATCGAGGTTGCCCAAGATACCAGCAAATAAAATCCTCCCAACAGCAGAATGGAAAAGAGAAAATGGCAATGAAACATGAGCCTTCAATCCCGACCACAGTCCCCACCACAATCCCACAACAGACCAGTCCATATAAAAAATATTCAGATAGTTTCAAAACTGTGAACGATTCAGGTAATAATGACACTTTCAAAATTTTAAGTAATTTACAAGAACAAATTGTGGGCCTGATCAATGTCACCAAAAAGAATTCGACAAGAATTGATCAGCTTTTCAAAACAATAATTATTAATCAAAATCACCTGATCAATGGATAAAGCAAAAATCAAAACTAAATTGGATATGAATAATCTTTCGATAATTTCGGTGAACGTAAATTCTATTATTCAGCATCAAAGAAGAGCTTCACTCATTAATCTTATAAATAAATTTAATCCCCATTTGGTCCTTCTAAACGAAACAAAATTAAATGACGCTCATAAAATTCATTTTCAAAATTATAATATAGTAAGACGAGATCGACTAAACAGTAAGCAAGGCGGTGGTGTTGCGGTATTGATTAGATCTCCACTTCAGTTTGACGTAATCGAATTAACAAATCTGTCTTCTGAACCTGATAAAATTGAAAATATTTGTATCAAGCTCCGAATTGGTCAAAATCAAAATTTATATATCGTGTGCGCATACTCTCCATATGGACAAAGTATTGAGTTCAATAAAGAATTTAAACAAATATTTACACAATTAGAACTAGACAAACCAGAAAATTTTTACGTCATATCAGGTGACCTTAATGCAAAACATGTAGATTGGAGAAATTCTTCATGTAATACCAGGGGAAACTTTATTAAAGATTGGCTTGACAATAACAAAGTGATTTATAAAGCAAAATTATATAGTACTGATATACCATCATTCCCAAATGGAAACTCATTTCTGGATTTAGTTATTGCAGATTGCAGACTTCATTTAGGAAATTTGGACCATTTCGGAAATATAATGGCTATACCATATGACAGCGATCACAACGCGTTGTCTTTTCAAGTTTTTCACCCAACAGATCCAATATGGTCATTAGCAATTTCTCAAGATCCTTACATATTTAATTATAGGAAAACAAACTGGAGTAAATTTCAAAGGCAATTAAACAGAATTAGTGATATAAAGATTCCTGACGATTTAAATCTTAGTAAACAAGAAATAGATGAATATATAGACCAAATAGACTCGGATATAATAAAAGCAATGGAGATATCGGTACCCAAATTTCAAAAAGTAAATGAAACTCAATGTTACAGATCTAAAAACATTATTATATTAGAAAAATTTAAAAGTTCTCTTATAACTAGAATAAATAAAATTTATAGAAAGTTCAATCATAACAACAATGCTCAATTAAATGAATTAAAAAATATTTTAAAAGAAACTAGAAAACAATTAAAATTGGAATATAAAAAATCAGTTAACCAATACTGGTCGAATAAAGTTTCCAACATCCCTACAGATTCGACAAATATGTTCCCAATTGTAAATCAGATCTTTAGGCCTAAAGGAAAAGTAGAAATTGCAACTTTGGAAGTGGCGGACAGTCAAAAAGATTTACTTTCTGACGCATCTATTAACTTAAACAAATGTCGCAAAAATACTCACAATAAATATTTAATTGAAAACTCTTTAGAGAAAGTAAATATTATTGGACACCATTTCGCAAGGATTCACACTCAAAATGACCATATGGGATCCGGTGGACTCTCAAGGATAATTGAAAATAAAACCGTAAAATTAAAGAATGAAATAGAACATGATCTCTTGAACGGAAATACAAAAACAAAATTTTCCAAAATTAATACCTCAGTGGAACCCCAAGACGATTCAGATTATTTTGTAAATATCAAAGAACTCAAACATTTATTTCGATGTCTAAATAATAAGAGATCCTCAGGACCTGATAAAATTCCAAACGTTGTATTGAAAAACTTACCGTCTAAATTAATACGTAGTTATTGCATAATTTTCAACAATGCCTTAAACAGAGCATATTTTCCTGATAAATGGAAAAAAGCTAATGTGATAGCTATCAAAAAACCGGGCAAAAACCATGCTGACCCGGGTAGTTATAGACCCATAAGTTTACTACCTAACATTGGTAAAGTAATGGAAATTATAATAAACAAATCAATAATTAATTTTTGTGATAGAAATAAAGTTATTCCGGATCAACAATTTGGTTTTAGAGCTAAACATTCTACAAACCATGCGATAGCGAAGTTTCATTCAGATATCTGTCAGGCACTTAATAGAAAAGAGAGTGTTGGTGCATGTCTCATAGATTACGAGAAAGCTTTCGATACCGTTTGGATTAAAGGATTAATATTTAAATTGATAAAATTAAATTTCCCATCACATTTGGTCAAAATTATTTGGAATATGATTGATAATAGAACTTTTAGAACTACTGACGGCACAAACACATCAACAAAATTATTCACTTTGACAAATGGACTACAACAAGGAACAGTTACATCTCCCATACTTTTTAACATTTATAATAGCAACGTACTACGACTAGGTGACATCAACACGGACAGTGGAGACCCAACTACAATAAAATCTCTAGCATTTGCTGATGATTTGATTGTATATGTACGAGGGAAAAAAATTGAGGATATTAAAAATAAGTTACAGTCGACGTTTAACCTTATTCAAAATTATAGTGAAAGTTGGAAACTGAAAATAAACCTTCAGAAATGCGAGACGATATTGTTCAAACCAAAACTTAGTGAGGCGTCCAAAGAAGTGAGAAGGAATTGGAAGAATTTCGCTATACGATCAGACGATGTAGTTATACCACATAAATCATTAGTTAAATATCTCGGAGTGAATTTTGATCAAAATTTAAGGTTTACAGAGCATATTAATATGCAACTTAAAAAAGCAAGAAACATATTTCTCAAATTGAACAAACTATTTTATAGTAATCATTTAGATAGCGGAGTCAAAATTATTTGTTACCAAACTATAATTAGACCTTTATTAACGTACGGATGCCCAATATGGTATAATCAAAATGCATCAACAATAGAAAAAATTAGGGTTTTTGAAAGAAAATGTTTGAGAGCTTGTCTACATATGTATAAGTCCGAGCATAGTAATTATATGCATTATATTAGAAATGAAACAATATACAACAAAGCGGCGATAAATAGAATCGATACATTTTTAATAAAACTTATTCGAAATCACTGGGTAAATACTACAAATATTCAAAACAATGAAATAATTAGACAATCTGTAGATCCTGACGAGAATTATATGAAGAATTGCCTTCAATCTGGCTATATTCCGCCTGAAGGTTTTATATATCTTGATAAGCATAATTATATTCAAGACGAGAACAATGTGCCTATTTTATACCACTTCCAAAGAAAAAAATTTCAGAAATCCATCACCTACCCTCAAAATTTGAATACGGCAATTCTAAATCTGAACTGGAGATTTAATATGTCAATTCCGAACAAAGATATAATGGATAACCACAGAAAAAATGTTCATAAGTACTGGTGGTTGACGTGACTTGGTCAGACCACAATGATCTATCTTTCTGGAATACTTTGGTATTGTGTCATTGTTACTTTCACATAGATAATATTTATGTTTTCATAGTTAGTTTTATTGTTATATATTTTTTTTTCTTTTTTTTCCTTTAGATGTAAGTTTTTCTCATATTTAGGGTGTAGTTTTCCATGCCTTTTCTGCACCATTTTTTATAAAGATAGGTAGATTTAAATAGTCTGAAAGTTCTCATACAGATAGATTGCTTTTGTATAGTTATAAAATTAGTGTTAGTTTTACTGCAATGCGTTGCTCATTGGAGCCATTTTGTGTAATTATCATTATTGTTAGAATAAGTTTGTTTTGTTTATTTACAACTTTTATTGTGATAGTATTATTCTGGCATTAAATAAACGTTTAAAAACAAAACAAACACCAGTTCTCGTCCGATCACTGAAGTTAAGCAGCGTCGGGCGTGGTTAGTACTTGGATGGGTGACCGCTTGGGAACACCACGTGCAGTTGCCTTTTTGTTTTTTGCCACCATCGAAAGCAAAGATCTATGAAAAAACAACTGATTTTTTCAAAATATTTTCCAAAGTGACGCATCGTATTGTCAAAATCACCACATTACCATGAATTTATAATCAAATCAATTTTCGGTGCTACTCACCTGAATACCAGGATCTCAGAAGCTCAACGACTCAAACTCACAACTTACAAAATTCCTGCTAATTACACTGGACTGATTCTTCCCTTTCAAGTATATTTATGGATCTACTAAAACTGAGGTGTTGGAGGCTCAAGTCTTTTAATATTATGGAATAATACATCAAGCAACCCAATGATCATTTATTATAAAGGAATATTAGTGAAGAATTGAAAAATAGTCCATAGGCAACGGCCATACCACGCTGAATACACCAGTTCTCGTCCGATCACTGAAGTTAAGCAGCGTCGGGCGTGGTTAGTACTTGGATGGGTGACCGCTTGGGAACACCACGTGCTGTTGCCTTTTTGTTTTTTGCCACCATTGAAAGCAAAGATCTATGAAAAAACAACTGATTTTTTCAAAATATTTTCCAAAGTGACGCATCGTATTGTCAAAATCACCACATTACCATGAATTTATAATCAAATCAATTTTCGGTGCTACTCACCTGAATACCAGGATCTCAGAAGCTCAACGACTCAAACTCACAACTTACAAAATTTCTGCTAATTACACTGGACTGATTCTTCCCTTTCAAGTATATTTATGGATCTACTAATACTGAGGTGTTGGAGGCTCAAGTCTTATAATAGTATGGAATAATACATCAAGCAACCCAATGATCATTTCTTATAAAAGATGATCAGTAAAGAATTAAAAAATAGTCCATCGGCAACGGCCATACCACGCTGAATACACCAGTTCTCGTCCGATCACTGAAGTTAAGCAGCGTCGGGCGTGGTTAGTACTTGGATGGGTGACCGCTTGGGAACACCACGTGCTGTTGCCTTTTTGTTTTTTGCCACCATCGAAAGCAAAGATCTATGAAAAAACAACTCATTTTTTCAAAATATTTTCTACAGTGACGCATCGTATTGTCAATATTACCACATTACCATGAATTTATAATCAAATCAATTTTCGGTGCTACTCACCTGAATACCAGGATCTCAGAAGCTCAACGACTCAAACTCACAACTTACAAAATTCCTGCTAATTACACTGGACTGATTCTTCCCTTTCAAGTATATTTATGGATCTACTAATACTGAGGTGTTCGAGGCTCAAGTCTTTTAATATTATGGCATAATACATCAAGCAACCCAATGATCATTTATTATAAAGGAATATTAGTGAAGAATTGAAAAATAGTCCATAGGCAACGGCCATACCACGCTGAATACACCAGTTCTCGTCCGATCACTGAAGTTAAGCAGCACACCACGTGCTGTTGCCTTTTTGTTTTTTGCCACCATTGAAAGCAAAGATCTATGAAAAAACAACTGATTTTTTCAAAATATTTTCCAAAGTGACGCATCGTATTGTCAAAATCACCACATTACCATGAATTTATAATCAAATCAATTTTCGCTGCTACTCACCTGAATACCAGGATCTCAGAAGCTCAACGACTCAAACTCACAACTTACAAAATTCCTGCTAATTACACTGGACTGATTCTTCCCTTTCAAGTATATTTATGGATCTACTAATACTGAGGTGTTGGAGGCTCAAGTCTTTTAATATTATGGAATAATACATCAAGCAACCCAATGATCATTTCTTATAAAAGATGATCAGTAAAGAATTAAAAAATAGTCCATCGGCAACGGCCATACCACGCTGAATACACCAGTTCTCGTCCGATCACTGAAGTTAAGCAGCGTCGGGCGTGGGGTTAGTACTTGGATGGGTGACCGCTTGGGAACACCACGTGCTGTTGCCTTTTTGTTTTTTGCCACCATCGAAAGCAAAGATCTATGAAAAAACAACTCATTTTTTCAAAATATTTTCTACAGTGACGCATCGTATTGTCAATATTACCACATTACCATGAATTTATAATCAAATCAATTTTCGGTGCTACTCACCTGAATACCAGGATCTCAGAAGCTCAACGACTCAAACTCACAACTTACAAAATTCCTGCTAATTACACTGGACTGATTCTTCCCTTTAAAGTATATTTATGGATCTACTAATACTGAGGTGTTGGAGGCTCAAGTCTTTTAATATTATGGAATAATACATCAAGCAACCCAATGATCATTTCTTATAAAAGATGATCAGTAAAGAATTAAAAAATAGTCCATCGGCAACGGCCATACCACGCTGAATACACCAGTTCTCGTCCGATCACTGAAGTTAAGCAGCGTCGGGCGTGGTTAGTACTTGGATGGGTGACCGCTTGGGAACACCACGTGCTGTTGCCTTTTTGTTTTTTGCCACCATCGAAAGCAAAGATCTATGAAAAAACAACTCATTTTTTCAAAATATTTTCTACAGTGACGCATCGTATTGTCAATATTACCACATTACCATGAATTTATAATCAAATCAATTTTCGGTGCTACTCACCTGAATACCAGGATCTCAGAAGCTCCACGACTCAAACTCACAACTTACAAAATTCCTGCTAATTACACTGGACTGATTCTTCCCTTTCAAGTATATTTATGGATCTACTAATACTGAGGTGTTGGAGGCTCAAGTCTTTTAATATTATGGAATAATATATCAAGCAACCCAATGATCATTTCTTATAAAAGAAGATCAGTAAAGAATTAAAAAATATTCCATCGGCAACGGCCATACCACGCTGAATACACCAGTTCTCGTCCGATCACAGAAGTTATGCAGCGTCGGGCAAGGTTAGTACTTGGATGGGTGACCGCTTGGGAACACCACGTGCTGTTGCCTTTTTGTTTTTTGCCACCATCGAAAGCAAAGATCTATGAAAAAACAAATCATTTTTTCAAAATATTTTCTACAGTGACGCATCGTATTGTCAATATCACCACATTACCATGAATTTATAATCAAATCAATTTTCGGTGCTACTCACCTGAATACCGGGATCTCAGAAGCTCAACGACTCAAACTCACAACTTACAAAATTCCTGCTAATTACACTGGACTGATTCTTCCCTTTCAAGTATATTTATGGATCTACTAATACTGAGGTGTTCGAGGCTCAAGTCTTTTAATATTATGGCATAATACATCAAGCAACCCAATGATCATTTATTATAAAGGAATATTAGTGAAGAATTGAAAAATAGTCCATAGGCAACGGCCATACCACGCTGAATACACCAGTTCTCGTCCGATCACTGAAGTTAAGCAGCGTCGGGCGTGGTTAGTACTTGGATGGGTGACCGCTTGGGAACACCACGTGCTGTTGCCTTTTTGTTTTTTGCCACCATTGAAAGCAAAGATCTATGAAAAAACAACTGATTTTTTCAAAATATTTTCCAAAGTGACGCATCGTATTGTCAAAATCACCACATTACCATGAATTTATAATCAAATCAATTTTCGGTGCTACTCACCTGAATACCAGGATCTCAGAAGCTCAACGACTCAAACTCACAACTTACAAAATTCCTGCTAATTACACTGGACTGATTCTTCCCTTTCAAGTATATTTATGGATCTACTAATACTGAGGTGTTGGAGGCTCAAGTCTTTTAATATTATGGAATAATACATCAAGCAACCCAATGATCATTTCTTATAAAAGATGATCAGTAAAGAATTAAAAAATAGTCCATCGGCAACGGCCATACCACGCTGAATACACCAGTTCTCGTCCGATCACTGAAGTTAAGCAGCGTCGGGCGTGGGGTTAGTACTTGGATGGGTGACCGCTTGGGAACACCACGTGCTGTTGCCTTTTTGTTTTTTGCCACCATCGAAAGCAAAGATCTATGAAAAAACAACTCATTTTTTCAAAATATTTTCTACAGTGACGCATCGTATTGTCAATATTACCACATTACCATGAATTTATAATCAAATCAATTTTCGGTGCTACTCACCTGAATACCAGGATCTCAGAAGCTCAACGACTCAAACTCACAACTTACAAAATTCCTGCTAATTACACTGGACTGATTCTTCCCTTTCAAGTATATTTATGGATCTACTAATACTGAGGTGTTGGAGGCTCAAGTCTTTTAATATTATGGAATAATACATCAAGCAACCCAATGATCATTTCTTATAAAAGATGATCAGTAAAGAATTAAAAAATAGTCCATCGGCAACGGCCATACCACGCTGAATACACCAGTTCTCGTCCGACAGTCAAAGCGAAAGGTCGTGGTCATCCCTCTACCTGGAGCTACCCTTGTTCGGAAATTATTATTAGTGTGAAAGTGATAAGTAACCAATCGTCAGTGTTACAGTGGTATTGTGTAATGTATTCGCTTAGAATAGAATGGAAATCCAAAGTTCGGACTTTAGTACGATGAACACAATCCCTAGTGATGTGATACGTAATATTGTTACTGAAGCAAATAGTTCTGCAGATGTCATCAAGATGGTCCAGAAAGCTGAAAAAAATTCCCAACGGAGTAAACAAATCAAGCCTAAATTAGCTGGAAGAATGGGAACAATGAATCCTAAATATGATGAGAAGTTCAAGAAACTGGAAGAGGAAAACAGAAAATTGAGAGAAATCATCCGAAAGCTTGAAAAAAAATATAGCCAGGAAATGCCCCTAAATAAAGAAGTTGTTGAGAACGAAGAAACTATGGAAGTTCCACAAATAAGTGAACAAAATATTCAAGAAGATGATGACTTCAAAACTGTTCTCACTAGAAGAAACAAAAAGCTCAAAGCCGCTCAAACAATCCAGAGTAAAGGCGAAAAGACATCACAAACAATAAAAGAGAATTTCAGCCCTAAATCAAAGCCACCACGAATAAAAATAACTGGACAAACTGGCAGAGACACTATAAAGGCCTTGAAAACCATTGTAGGAAATGAAGAATTTCACATTCAGAGGTATGGTCAAAACTATCATACCGTAAAGATGAGTAGCTATGAAAGCTACAAAAAAACCATAGCGCTACTCAAAGATGTGGATGCACAATACACCACCAATACACCAAAAGAGGAAAAGCAACATACCCTACTGCTCAAAGGTTTAGATAATTCATATGAGCCAACGGAAGTATTAGCTTTACTCAATGATGAAAAGGTAGAAGATTTGAAATTTACCAATGTTAGCAGATTCGAAACAAAAAAATCGAAGGAAGAAAACAGGATTCTTCCAATTTTCATAGTACAGTTGAGTCCCACAAGTAAGAAAACTGCTCTACATAAAATCAAATATTTAGATCATCAAGTTATTACCTGGGAACATCTCAAGAAAAACAGTTTAACTCAATGTAAAAACTGCCAAAGATTCAACCACACCGCAAGCAATTGTGGCATGCCATATCGATGTGTCAAGTGCGAAGAACCACATGGCCCAAAAGAATGTCCATTGAAGCACGTTACGGATCCTAAGCAACTGTACTGTGTGCTCTGCCAAAGTCACGGCCACCCAGCAACTTATAGACGATGTCCAAAGTATTTAGAAGCGAAAAAATTTGCTAGCAATGGCAAACTCCAACAAGCACCCACGAAACCTTTGGCTTCATCGCAGAGGGTAAAAACTTCTCTAGTTTCGCAAGGTAAGAGCTTTGCTGATAATTTTACAAATCCACTCCAAACAACTAACACAGATAAAGAGCAAAATTCCAATTCCAATAATATTATGAAATTCATACAAGAACAAATATTAAATCTAATGAAAATAACGAAACAAAACTCTGAAAAAATTAATTCGCTCTGCGAAATTCTCTACAATAGACAAAGCAATACAATCAATGGCTGAAACGATGAGTAACGTAATGAAAACAATCGAAAACATTTCAATAATCACAATTAACGTCAACTCTTTAATACAACATCAAAGAAGGGCTTCACTCTTAAATTTACTAAATAAATATAAACCTGATGTAGTAATTCTGAATGAGACAAAATTGAATAAAACACATAATGTACATTTTGAAAACTATAATATTATTAGAAAAGACAGGCCAAATAGTACACAAGCTGGCGGAGTTGCAATTCTAATAAAATCATTTTATTATTTTGAGGTTATTGACAGTCACTTAATTAGCAAAGCCGAACAATTAGAAACTATTACAATTAAATTAAACATTAACAAAAACCAGATATTGTACATAGTTGCCGCTTATGCTGCTCCAAGAAATGATGACAAGTTTAACATTGAATTCAAAAACTTATTCAACGCACTCGATCTATCAAACCCTGATAACTTTTTTATCATTTCTGGTGATTTCAATGCAAAACATAGATCCTGGAAAAACCAAACAAATAATACAAGGGGTAAATTTATCAGGGATTGGCTAGACAATCATCAGATAACTTTTAAAACATCCCTATATAGCAGTGATATACCATCTTATCCTAGCGGAAATTCATTCCTGGATCTAGTATTTGCAGACTGTAGGTTAAAAATCACAACGAATAAATCAGATGAAATAAGTGCCGTTCCCTATGATAGCGATCACAATGCATTACTTTTCAAATTTCAACACCCTACCGATCCCAGATGGATAATAAAAGGGGCTCAGGAAAAACACAAATATAATTATAAAAAAACAGACTGGAACAAATTTAGAAGAAAACTTGACAAGGTTCACGATTTAAATATTTCTGACAATAAAAATGTTAGCCGCCACAGAATTGATCAGTATATTAAGATCATTGAAAAAGATATTTTGAAGGCAATCGAAGCAACAGTACCCAAATTTAAAAAGACTGATACAACAGAATGTTACCGAAACAGCAACATAAAATTCCTTGAAAAACTGAAGAGCTCCCTCATCACCCAAATAAATAATATTTACCGAAGATTCAATCATAATAATAATCCCCAATTACTCATATTGAAAAGTAAACTAAAAGAAACCAGACACCTTCTGAAATTAGAATATACAAAATCAGTCAACAAATATTGGACAGAAAAAATTGAGAATATTCCAAAAAATTCTTCAAACATGTTCCCAATTATTAACCAACTATTTCGCCCAAAAGGCAAAATAGAAATTGAAAACTTAGAAATTGATGAAAACGATAATGAACTAATTGAAAAAGCTTCTCTTATTAAACACAATTACAAGAAAACTCCAAATGGCAAATTGGTCATTGAAAGTCCCTCAGACAAATTGAATGTATTAGGTAATCACTTTGCAAGAGTGCACAAAAAAAATGACCATCTGGGAAATCCAGGTCTAATGAACGTAGTCAATAACAGAGCAGAGGATGTTGAAAATGAAATTATAAAAGAAAATTCATTTGGAAGTACCCTCACGGTATTTTCTAATACAAATCCGTCTACCAAACCAACAAAATATATGAATTATTTCACCAACTACTCGGAGTTGGAACAAAAATTCCGTAAATTAAATAATAAACGTTCATCTGGACCTGACAATATTCCCAATATAGTATTGAAAAACCTAACAGATAAAATAATCCATCATTACTGTATTATATTCAATAATGCCCTGAACAACACGTACTTCCCCCCAATTTGGAAAAATGCAGATGTGATCGCTATTAAGAAACCAGGTAAGAACGGAGTGGATCCTGTAAATTATCGGCCGATAAGCTTATTACCAAACATTGGCAAAATATTTGAAATAGTTATAAGTAAACCAATTATAGATTATTGTGAAAGAGAAAAGATTATCCCCGATCAACAATTTGGATTTAGATCTAAGCTCTCAACAATCCATGCCATTTCCAAATTTACATCAGACATTTGTGAAGCATTAAACAATAATGAAAGTGTTGGAGCCTGCTTAATCGATTATGAGAAAGCATTCGATACTGTATGGATTAAAGGCTTAATTTTCAAATTGCTTAAGCTTAAATTTCCGAGACACTTAGTAAAAATGATTTACAATATGATAAAAGACAGGACATTCCAAACGACAGACGGACTAACGAAATCAAAAGACACATTCATAATAAATAACGGCTTACAACAAGGAACTGTAACATCACCAATACTTTTTAATATTTACAATAGCACTGTTCTACAATTAGGTAATATAAACAGTCAATTAGATCCTTTACAAACAATAAAAGGAATTGCATTTGCCGACGATCTGCTTATTTATGTCAGAGGAAAGAAAATAACAGAAATTCAATCTACCCTTCAAGAAACTTTAGATTTAGTCAACAACTATAGTAACAATTGGAAACTGAGCATTAACGCTAAGAAGTGTGAATCTATTCTATTCCGCCCAAAATTGAATATTGCAACTAAAGAGGTCAGAAGAAACTGGAAAAACTTCTCAGTAAATTTAAATTCTATCAAAATACCACACAAAGAATCAGTTAAATACCTAGGAATTCAAATCGATCAACATCTCAGATTTACTGAACACGTAAAATTACAGATAAATAAAGCGAAAAAAACATTCTTTAAACTAAACCGATTATTTTATAATAAACACCTCGATAGCAGAGTAAAAATTATATGTTACCAAACAATTGTCCGACCCTTGCTAACATATGGCTGTCCGATATGGTATAACCAGAACGCAACAACAATGGAAAAGCTGAGAGTTCTCGAAAGGAAATGTCTCAGATCTTGTGTCAATCTATATAGGGATGAAAGCTCTGGTTATACACATTATCTGGATAACCAAACGATTTACAACAAGGCAAATATTTCAAGAATAGATTCACATATCCTAGAATTGGTGAGAAGCCATTGGTTGAAAAGTTCAAAAATAAATTCTAATAACATAGTCAGAAAATCACTTTCTCCTGATATAAACTATATAAAAAAATCTCTGGAATGTGGATACGTACCCCCAGAAGGTTTTCTATATTTGGATAGAAACAACTACCTACAGGATACACAAAATGTACCAATCATATATCATTATTTAAGAAAAAAATTCCAAACTGCCATTCTCTACGATTCAAATTTAGATAGTAGGATACCAAATCCCAATTGGAGATATAACATGACTCTACCCAAGATTGACAGAATCAAGAAAAAACCGAATACTTGGTGACTGGCATAGTCTTTTCTCTTTCAATTCACCACCATATTCTTGTAAATATGTAAATATGTACATAGCTCTCTCTCCTTACCTTACCTTCTTGTATTATATTGCTTTTCTGTCTCCTTCTTCCATTAGGTTAAGTTTAGTATTAGTGAAAAAAAGAAATAATATATAGTAAAGTTTTCCATGCCTTTCTTTACTAAGGTTAAAATCAAAAATATATGTTATTATAACGATTGAATTAATGAAAAAGAACCAATCACTCTGTTGCGAAAAACCGACCCCTACTTATTATGTATACAGCAATGCGTTGCCTAACATGGCCATTTTGTGTGAAATATAATATAAATTAATATTTTTGTTTATTTAGATATAAGAACTCTTTATGTATTATATGGGCATTAAATAAACGTTTTCAAAACAAAAACAACAAAACAAAACACCAGTTCTCGTCCGATCACTGAAGTTAAGCAGCGTCGGGCGTGGTTAGTACTTGGATGGGTGACCGCTTGGGAACACCACGTGCTGTTGCCTTTTTGTTTTTTGCCACCATCGAAAGCAAAGATCTATGAAAAAACAACTCATTTTTTCAAAATATTTTCTACAGTGACGCATCGTATTGTCAATATTACCACATTACCATGAATTTATAATCAAATCAATTTTCGGTGCTACTCACCTGAATACCAGGATCTCAGAAGCTCAACGACTCAAACTCACAACTTACAAAATTCCTGCTAATTACACTGGACTGATTCTTCCCTTTCAAGTATATTTATGGATCTACTAATACTGAGGTGTTGGAGGCTCAAGTCTTTTAATATTATGGAATAATATATCAAGCAACCCAATGATCATTTCTTATAAAAGAAGATCAGTAAAGAATTAAAAAATAGTCCATCGGCAACGGCCATACCACGCTGAATACACCAGTTCTCGTCCGATCACTGAAGTTAAGCAGCGTCGGGCGTGGTTAGTACTTGGATGGGTGACCGCTTGGGAACACCACGTGCTGTTGCCTTTTTGTTTTTTGCCACCATCGAAAGCAAAGATCTATGAAAAAACAAATCATTTTTTCAAAATATTTTCTACAGTGACGCATCGTATTGTCAATATCACCACATTACCATGAATTTATAATCAAATCAATTTTCGGTGCTACTCACCTGAATACCGGGATCTCAGAAGCTCAACGACTCAAACTCACAACTTACAAAATTCCTGCTAATTACACTGGACTGATTCTTCCCTTTCAAGTATATTTATGGATCTACTAATACTGAGGTGTTCGAGGCTCAAGTCTTTTAATATTATGGCATAATACATCAAGCAACCCAATGATCATTTATTATAAAGGAATATTAGTGAAGAATTGAAAAATAGTCCATAGGCAACGGCCATACCACGCTGAATACACCAGTTCTCGTCCGATCACTGAAGTTAAGCAGCGTCGGGCGTGGTTAGTACTTGGATGGGTGACCGCTTGGGAACACCACGTGCTGTTGCCTTTTTGTTTTTTGCCACCATAGAAAGCAAAGATCTATGAAAAAACAACTGATTTTTTCAAAATATTTTCCAAAGTGACGCATCGTATTGTCAAAATCACCACATTACCATGAATTTATAATCAAATCAATTTTCGGTGCTACTCACCTGAATACCAGGATCTCAGAAGCTCAACGACTCAAACTCACAACTTACAAAATTCCTGCTAATTACACTGGACTGATTCTTCCCTTTCAAGTATATTTATGGATCTACTAATACTGAGGTGTTGGAGGCTCAAGTCTTTTAATATTATGGAATAATACATCAAGCAACCCAATGATCATTTATTATAAAGGAATATTAGTGAAGAATTGAAAAATAGTCCATAGGCAACGGCCATACCACGCTGAATACACCAGTTCTCGTCAGTTCTCGTCCGACAGCCCAAGCGAGAGGTCGTTATCATCCCTCTACCTGGAGCTACCCTTGTACGGAAAATCGAGATAAAGTGATTAAGTTTTATATTACGGTGTGCCGACTTGTGATATGTTAGCAATTATTAATGACAAGAAATGGAAAATACGGACAATAATATAGTGAATACCATCCCAAACGATGTGTTACGGAATATTATTTCCGAAGCCAGCAGCTCGGCTCAAGTGGTTAAAATGGTTCGGAAAGCCGAGAAAAATTCGCAAAGGAGCGAACAATATAAACCTAAAGTAGCGAACAGAAGGAAGAGAAATAACGGAGCCAGTGATTCCGATGATGAAGATAGATTCAAAAAACTGGAAGAGGAAAATAGAAAGTTAAGAGAAATCATCCGAAATCTAGAGACCAAGCTCAGCCCGGAGGTGCCACTTCAAAACCGATATGCAACTCTTGTAATTGAAGATGAAATGGAAGTTCCTGCCAGATTTCCGGAACAAACAGACCAGGAAACCATGGAAGTTCCCCCAACTCCTGAGAACGACAGTAATAACGAAAATGAAGATGACTTCAAAACAGTTCTTAGAAGAAAAAACAAAAAGTTCAAAGCCTCACAAAGTACCCAAGGAAAGGACGTAAAACCTACTGAATCATCAACACCTAACAAAAAACCCAGTTCGAAGCCACCGTCCATAAAAATAATTGGACAATCCGGAAAGGACACTGTTCATGCTTTGAAAAGCCTGGTTGGAAATGAAGAATTCCACATAAAAAGATACGGAACGAATTTCCATACAGTGAAGATGAGTAGTTATGAGAGTTACAAGAAAACTATAGCGCTACTTAAAGATGTGGATGCACAATATATTTCTCATACCCCGAAAGAAGAAAAATACCACACTCTTTTACTAAAAGGCCTGGACAGCTCATACGAACCAACAGAAGTTTTGGCTCTACTCAATAATGAAAAAAATGATGCGTTAAGATTTACTAATGTTAGCAGATTTGAAACAAGAAAATCAAAAGAAGAAAATAGGATACTTCCAATATTCTTGGTACAGTTGAGTGCATCAAGCAAAAAAACAGCTGTACATCAGATCAAATATTTAGAGCACCAAGTGATCACCTGGGAACATCTCAAGAAGAATAGTTTGTGTCAGTGCAAAAACTGCCAAAGATTCAACCACACCGCAGTAAATTGTGGTATGCCATATCGATGTGTCAAGTGCGAAACACCACATGGCCCAAAGGAGTGTACAGTGAAGGATGTCACGGATTATAAAAAACTATATTGCGTGCTTTGCCAGAAATACGGTCATCCAGCTACCTACAGAGGATGCCCCAAATATCTCGAAGCGAAAAGACAAGCTACTAACTACAAATCCCAAAAAGCCGCCATAAAACATACAGCTCCAAGCCAAACGAAAATGTCTTGCCCTATAAAACCAGGTAAGAGCTTTGCTGATAATTTTATAAATCCACTCCGACCATCTAACACCGAAAAAGAGCATAATTCCGACAACATTATAAAATTTCTACAAGAACAGATACTCAATCTACTAAAAATTACAAGACAAAACTCAGAAAAAATTAATACGCTTTGTGAAATCATAAACAATAGGGAACTAAATACTTTCAATGGCTAAATCAATGAACCCTACCATAAGCACAAATAATAAAAACATCTCAGTTATCTCAATCAATGTAAATTCAATAATCCAGCACCAACGAAGAGCTTCACTCTCAAATCTACTCAAAAAATATAATCCAGATATAGCTATTCTAAATGAAACTAAATTAAATAAAACACATAATGTCTACTTTGAAAATTATAACATTATAAGGAAAGACCGACCCAAAAGTATCCAATTAAATATTGGCAAAAGTCAAAGCTTATTTATTATCGCCGCTTATGCTGCTCCATGCAATGAGGATAAATTCAATGTAGAATTTAATAATTTATTCACGTCATTAGACCTAGCTAACCCTGCAAACTATTTTATCATTTCTGGAGATTTAAATGCAAGACATAGATCCTGGAAAAATCAATGTAACAACACAAGAGGCAAATTCATCCGAGATTGGCTAGACATTCACCAAATCACATTTAAAGCATCCCTGTATAACAGTGATATCCCATCTTATCCTAGCGGAAATTCATTCTTAGATCTAGTCTTAGCTGACTGTAGGTTGAAAATTTCAACCAATAAGTCGGGTGAGATAAATGCCATCCCTTATGATAGCGATCACAATGCATTGTATTTCGAATTCCAACATCCCTTCGACCCCAGACGGTCATTAGAAGTGGCAAAGGATTTGCACCCATATAATTTTAAAAAAACAAACTGGAACAAATTTAGAAGACATCTGACAAATATTCACAATATAAATATCCCTGAAAATCAAAATCTTAGCCGTAAAACAATTGATGAGTACGTTACAATTTTAGAAACAAATATTTGCAATGCAATAGAGGCAACAGTACCCAAATTTAAGAAGAAGAATTCTACTGAATGTTATCGAAATTCCAACATAAAAAGCCTTGAAAAGCAAAAGAGTGCCCTCATTACCCAAATAAATAAAATATATAGAAAATTTATGTATATTAATAACCCTCAGTTAGAATTATTGAAAAGTGAATTGAAAGAAACGAGAATCCAACTTAAATTAGAATATACAAAATCAATAAATAAATATTGGGCTCAAAGAATTAAAAATATTCCAACTAATTCATCGAACATGTTTCCCATGATTAACCAACTTTTCCGCCCCAAAGGTAAAATTGAAATAGATAATTTAGAAATAGATGAAGAAGATCTAGGGCTAATTGAAAAAGCCTCTATAATATCAGAGCATTGCAAGAAAACATCCAATGGTAAATACGTTATTGAGAGTCCCTCAGACAAACTGAACTTATTAGGTAATCACTTTGCTAGAATACACGACAAAAATGACCATCTGGGAAATCCAGTCCTTATGAACATTGTTAACAACAAAGCAAACGATGTTGAAAATGAGATTAAAACAGACAAATCCATTGGAAATACCATCACAATATTTTCGATTACAAATCCCTCTAGTAACCCCACTCAAAATCAGGACTACTACACTAATTTCTCTGATTTAGAGAGAATTTTTCATAACTTAAATAATAAACGCTCATCTGGACCGGACAATATTCCCAATATAGTACTGAAAAACCTGCCAAATAAATTAATTCATCATTACTGTATTATCTTCAATAATGCCCTCAATATAACGTACTTCCCTTCAATTTGGAAACATGCAGATGTGATCGCTATTAAAAAGCCAGGTAAGGACGGAGTGGACCCTATAAATTATCGGCCGATAAGCTTATTACCAAATATTGGCAAAATATTTGAAATAGTTATAAGTAAACCAATAATAGGTCATTGTGAAAGAGAAAAGATTATCCCTGATCAACAATTCGGATTTAGACCAAAGCTGTCAACGATTCATGCCATTTCCAAATTTACGTCTGACATTTGCGAAGCATTAAACAATAATGAAAGTGTTGGAGCCTGCTTAATCGATTATGAGAAAGCATTTGACACTGTTTGGATCAGAGGCTTAATCTTCAAGTTAATAAAGCTGAAGTTTCCGCGGTACTTAGTGAAAATGATTTTTAATATGATAACTGGCAGGACATTCCAAACGACAGACGGACTGATAAAATCAAACGATACATTTAGCCTAAAGAATGGATTACAACAAGGAACAGTCACTTCGCCAATTCTCTTTAATATTTACAATAGCACTGTCCTGCAATTAGGTAACATAAATAATCAAACAAATCCTTCAAAAACAGTAAAAGGAATTGCCTTTGCCGACGATCTTCTGATTTATGTCAGGGGAAAGAAAATTACAGAAATTCAATCTTCACTTCAAGAAACTTTAGATTTAGTCAACAACTATAGTAATAATTGGAAACTGAGCATCAACGCTAAGAAATGTGAATCTATACTATTCCGCCCAAAATTAAGTATTGCAACAAAAGAGGTTAGGAAGAACTGGAAAAATTTCTCAATAAATTTAAATTCAGTCAGAATACCGCACAAAGAATCAGTCAAATATCTAGGAGTTCAAATCGATCAACATCTGAGATTTACTGAACACATAATCTTACAGCTTGATAAAGCAAGAAAAACTTTCTTTAAATTAAATAGATTATTTTATAATAAACACCTCGATAGTAGAGTCAAAATTATTTGTTTCCAAACAATTGTGCGACCCTTGTTGACATATGGCTGTCCAATATGGTATAACCAGAACGCAACAACTATGGAAAAGCTAAGAGTTTTCGAAAGAAAATGTCTCAGATCTTGTCTAAATCTATATAGGGATGAGAGTACTGGTTATACTCATTATGTGAACAACCAGACAATATATAATGAAGCAAATATATCAAGGATAGATTCACATATCTTAGAATTAGTCCGAAATCATTGGTCAAAAAATAAAGAAGCAAACTTCAACGAAATAGTCATAGCATCTCTTTCCCCTGACATAAACTATATCAGAAAATCACTTCGATGCGGATACGTACCACCTGAAGGATTTCTATTCTTGGACAAGAACCACTATTTACAGGACAAAAACAACATACCAATAATTTATCATTATTTGAGAAAAAAATTCCAAACGGCTATCCTTTATGATCCAAATTTAGATAGTAATACCCCAAACCCCAATTGGAGATTTAATATGACCATACCCAAGATCGCTAGAATCAAGAAAACCTCTAATAAATATTGGTGGTTGGGATGATCTTTTCTCTTTAGAACTACCATCATCTCTTTATAATTTTGTAAATATGTATATAGCTGTCTTTTCGTCTACCTTCATGTAAAATATTGCTTTTCTCTCCTCCTTCCTTCCTTAGATTAGGTATAGTTTTAGTAAAAGAAATTGAATCAGTTGATAGCAAAGTTTTCCATGCCTTTCTTTGCTTGTTGCATGAATTAGGTCATATATACGAAAAAGTATAATATAAGAAACTGATAAATGTTTAAACATCCAACATCCACACATAGATATGTATACTGCAATGCGTTGCCAAAAGGGCCATTTTGTGTAAAAATAATAATAATTTAAGTTCTTTGTTTATTTAGAATTAAAATCAAGTTATATGTATATTATATTGGCATTAAATAAACGTATTAAAACAAACAAAACAACACCAGTTCTCGTCCGATCACTGAAGTTAAGCAGCGTCGGGCGTGGTTAGTACTTGGATGGGTGACCGCTTGGGAACACCACGTGCTGTTGCCTTTTTGTTTTTTGCCACCATTGAAAGCAAAGATCTATGAAAAAACAACTGATTTTTTCAAAATATTTTCCAAAGTGACGCATCGTATTGTCAAAATCACCACATTACCATGAATTTATAATCAAATCAATTTTCGGTGCTACTCACCTGAATACCAGGATCTCAGAAGCTCAACGACTCAAACTCACAACTTACAAAATTCCTGCTAATTACACTGGACTGATTCTTCCCTTTCAAGTATATTTATGGATCTACTAATACTGAGGTGTTGGAGGCTCAAGTCTTTTAATATTATGGAATAATACATCAAGCAACCCAATGATCATTTCTTATAAAAGATGATCAGTAAAGAATTAAAAAATAGTTCATCGGCAACGGCCATACCACGCTGAATACACCAGTTCTCGTCCGATCACTGAAGTTAAGCAGCGTCGGGCGTGGTTAGTACTTGGATGGGTGACCGCTTGGGAACACCACGTGCTGTTGCCTTTTTGTTTTTTGCCACCATTGAAAGCAAAGATCTATGAAAAAACAACTGATTTTTTCAAAATATTTTCCAAAGTGACGCATCGTATTGTCAAAATCACCACATTACCATGAATTTATAATCAAATCAATTTTCGGTGCTACTCACCTAAATACCAGGATCTCAGAAGCTCAACGACTCAAACTCACAACTTACAAAATTCCTGCTAATTACACTGGACTGATTCTTCCCTTTCAAGTATATTTATGGATCTACTAATACTGAGGTGTTGGAGGCTCAAGTCTTTTAATATTATGGAATAATACATCAAGCAACCCAATGATCATTTCTTATAAAAGATGATCAGTAAAGAATTAAAAAATAGTCCATCGGCAACGGCCATACCACGCTGAATACACCAGTTCTCGTCCGATCACTGAAGTTAGGCAGCGTCGGGCGTGGTTAGTACTTGGATGGGTGACCGCTTGGGAACACCACGTGCTGTTGCCTTTTTGTTTTTTGCCACCATCGAAAGCAAAGATCTATGAAAAAACAACTCATTTTTTCAAAATATTTTCTACAGTGACGCATCGTATTGTCAATATTACCACATTACCATGAATTTATAATCAAATCAATTTTCGGTGCTACTCACCTGAATACCAGGATCTCAGAAGCTCAACGACTCAAACTCACAACTTACAAAATTCCTGCTAATTACACTGGACTGATTCTTCCCTTTCAAGTATATTTATGGATCTACTAATACTGAGGTGTTGGAGGCTCAAGTCTTTTAATATTATGGAATAATATATCAAGCAACCCAATGATCATTTCTTATAAAAGAAGATCAGTAAAGAATTAAAAAATAGTCCATCGGCAACGGCCATACCACGCTGAATACACCAGTTCTCGTCCGATCACTGAAGTTAAGCAGCGTCGGGCGTGGTTAGTACTTGGATGGGTGACCGCTTGGGAACACCACGTGCTGTTGCCTTTTTGTTTTTTGCCACCATCGAAAGCAAAGATCTATGAAAAAACAAATCATTTTTTCAAAATATTTTCTACAGTGACGCATCGTATTGTCAATATCACCACATTACCATGAATTTATAATCAAATCAATTTTCGGTGCTACTCACCTGAATACCGGGATCTCAGAAGCTCAACGACTCAAACTCACAACTTACAAAATTCCTGCTAATTACACTGGACTGATTCTTCCCTTTCAAGTATATTTATGGATCTACTAATACTGAGGTGTTCGAGGCTCAAGTCTTTTAATATTATGGCATAATACATCAAGCAACCCAATGATCATTTATTATAAAGGAATATTAGTGAAGAATTGAAAAATAGTCCATAGGCAACGGCCATACCACGCTGAATACACCAGTTCTCGTCCGATCCCTGAAGTTAAGCAGCGTCGGGCGTGGTTAGTACTTGGATGGGTGACCGCTTGGGAACTCCACGTGCTGTTGCCTTTTTGTTTTTTGCCACCATAGAAAGCAAAGATCTATGAAAAAACAACTGATTTTTTCAAAATATTTTCCAAAGTGACGCATCGTATTGTCAAAATCACCACATTACCATGAATTTATAATCAAATCAATTTTCGGTGCTACTCACCTGAATACCAGGATCTCAGAAGCTCAACGACTCAAACTCACAACTTACAAAATTCCTGCTAATTACACTGGACTGATTCTTCCCTTTCAAGTATATTTATGGATCTACTAATACTGAGGTGTTGGAGGCTCAAGTCTTTTAATATTATGGAATAATACATCAAGCAACCCAATGATCATTTATTATAAAGGAATATTAGTGAAGAATTGAAAAATAGTCCATAGGCAACGGCCATACCACGCTGAATGCTGCCTTTTTGTTTTTTGCCACCATTGAAAGCAAAGATCTATGAAAAAACAACTGATTTTTTCAAAATATTTTCCAAAGTGACGCATCGTATTGTCAAAATCACCACATTACCATGAATTTATAATCAAATCAATTTTCGGTGCTACTCACCTGAATACCAGGATCTCAGAAGCTCAACGACTCAAACTCACAACTTACAAAATTCCTGCTAATTACACTGGACTGATTCTTCCCTTTCAAGTATATTTATGGATCTACTAATACTGAGGTGTTGGAGGCTCAAGTCTTTTAATATTATGGAATAATACATCAAGCAACCCAATGATCATTTCTTATAAAAGATGATCAGTAAAGAATTAAAAAATAGTCCATCGGCAACGGCCATACCACGCTGAATACACCAGTTCTCTCTCAGATCTTGTCTAAATCTATATAGGGATGAGAGTACTGGTTATACTCATTATGTGAACAACCAGACAATATATAATGAAGCAAATATATCAAGGATAGATTCACATATCTTAGAATTAGTCCGAAATCATTGGTCAAAAAATAAAGAAGCAAACTTCAACGAAATAGTCATAGCATCTCTTTCCCCTGACATAAACTATATCAGAAAATCACTTCGATGCGGATACGTACCACCTGAAGGATTTCTATTCTTGGACAAGAACCACTATTTACAGGACAAAAACAACATACCAATAATTTATCATTATTTGAGAAAAAAATTCCAAACGGCTATCCTTTATGATCCAAATTTAGATAGTAATGCCCCAAACCCCAATTGGAGATTTAATATGACCATACCCAAGATCGCTAGAATCAAGAAAACCTCTAATAAATATTGGTGGTTGGGATGATCTTTTCTCTTTAGAACTACCATCATCTCTTTATAATTTTGTAAATATGTATATAGCTGTCTTTTCGTCTACCTTCATGTAAAATATTGCTTTTCTCTCCTCCTTCCTTCCTTAGATTAGGTATAGTTTTAGTAAAAGAAATTGAATCAGTTGATAGCAAAGTTTTCCATGCCTTTCTTTGCTTGTTGCATGAATTAGGTCATATATACGAAAAAGTATAATATAAAAAACTGATAAATGTTTAAACATCCAACATCCACACATAGATATGTATACTGCAATGCGTTGCCAAAAGGGCCATTTTGTGTAAAAATAATAATAATTTAAGTTCTTTGTTTATTTAGAATTAAAATCAAGTTATATGTATATTATATTGGCATTAAATAAACGTATTAAAACAAAACAAAAACACCAGTTCTCGTCCGATCACTGAAGTTAAGCAGCGTCGGGCGTGGTTAGTACTTGGATGGGTGACCGCTTGGGAAAACCACGTGCTGCTGCCTTTTTGTTTTTTGCCACCATTGAAAGCAAAGATCTATGAAAAAACAACTGATTTTTTCAAAATATTTTCCAAAGTGACGCATCGTATTGTCAAAATCACCACATTACCATGAATTTATAATCAAATCAATTTTCGGTGCTACTCACCTGAATACCAGGATCTCAGAAGCTCAACGACTCAAACTCACAACTTACAAAATTCCTGCTAATTACACTGGACTGATTCTTCCCTTTCAAGTATTTTTATGGATCTACTAATACTGAGGTGTTGGAGGCTCAAGTCTTTTAATATTATGGAATAATACATCAAGCAACCCAATGATCATTTCTTATAAAAGATGATCAGTAAAGAATTAAAAAATAGTACATCGGCAACGGCCATACCACGCTGAATACACCAGTTCTCGTCCGATCACTGAAGTTAAGCAGCGTCGGGCGTGGTTAGTACTTGGATGGGTGACCGCTTGGGAACACCACGTGCTGTTGCCTTTTTGTTTTTTGCCACCATTGAAAGCAAAGATCTATGAAAAAACAACTGATTTTTTCAAAATATTTTCCAAAGTGACGCATCGTATTGTCAAAATCACCACATTACCATGAATTTATAATCAAATCAATTTTCGGTGCTACTCACCTGAATACCAGGATCTCAGAAGCTCAACGACTCAAACTCACAACTTACAAAATTCCTGCTAATTACACTGGACTGATTCTTCCCTTTCAAGTATATTTATGGATCTACTAATACTGAGGTGTTCGAGGCTCAAGTCTTTTAATATTATGGCATAATACATCAAGCAACCCAATGATCATTTATTATAAAGGAATATTAGTGAAGAATTGAAAAATAGTCCATAGGCAACGGCCATACCACGCTGAATACACCAGTTCTCGTCCGATCACTGAAGTTAAGCAGCGTCGGGCGTGGTTAGTACTTGGATGGGTGACCGCTTGGGAACACCACGTGCTGTTGCCTTTTTGTTTTTTGCCACCATTGAAAGCAAAGATCTATGAAAAAACAACTGATTTTTTCAAAATATTTTCCAAAGTGACGCATCGTATTGTCAAAATCACCACATTACCATGAATTTATAATCAAATCAATTTTCGGTGCTACTTACCTGAATACCAGGATCTCAGAAGCTCAACGACTCAAACTCACAACTTACAAAATTCCTGCTAATTACACTGGACTAATTCTTCCCTTTCAAGTATATTTATGGATCTACTAATACTGAGGTGTTGGAGGCTCAAGTCTTTTAATATTATGGAATAATACATCAAGCAACCCAATGATCATTTCTTATAAAAGATGATCAGTAAAGAATTAAAAAATAGTCCATCGGCAACGGCCATACCACGCTGAATACACCAGTTCTCGTCCGATCACTGAAGTTAAGCAGCGTCGGGCGTGGGGTTAGTACTTGGATGGGTGACCGCTTGGGAACACCACGTGCTGTTGCCTTTTTGTTTTTTGCCACCATCGAAAGCAAAGATCTATGAAAAAACAACTCATTTTTTCAAAATATTTTCTACAGTGACGCATCGTATTGTCAATATTACCACATTACCATGAATTTATAATCAAATCAATTTTCGGTGCTACTCACCTGAATACCAGGATCTCAGAAGCTCAACGACTCAAACTCACAACTTACAAAATTCCTGCTAATTACACTGGACTGATTCTTCCCTTTCAAGTATATTTATGGATCTACTAATACTGAGGTGTTGGAGGCTCAAGTCTTTTAATATTATGGAATAATACATCAAGCAACCCAATGATCATTTCTTATAAAAGATGATCAGTAAAGAATTAAAAAATAGTCCATCGGCAACGGCCATACCACGCTGAATACACCAGTTCTCGTCAGTTAGGGTGTAGTTTTCCATGCCTTTTCATCACCACTTTTTATAAAGATAGGTAGATTTAAATAGTCTGAAAGTTCTCATACAGATAGATTGCTTTTGTATAGTTATAAAATTAGTGTTAGTTTTACTGCAATGCGTTGCTCATTGGAGCCATTTTGTGTAATTATCATTATTGTTAGAATAAGTTTGTTTTGTTTATTTACAACTTTTATTGTGATAGTATTATTCTGGCATTAAATAAACGTTTAAAAACAAAAACAAAAACACCAGTTCTCGTCCGATCACTGAAGTTAAGCAGCGTCGGGCGTGGTTAGTACTTGGATGGGTGACCGCTTGGGAACACCACGTGCTGTTGCCTTTTTGTTTTTTGCCACCATCGAAAGCAAAGATCTATGAAAAAACAACTCATTTTTTCAAAATATTTTCTACAGTGACGCATCGTATTGTCAATATTACCACATTACCATGAATTTATAATCAAATCAATTTTCGGTGCTACTCACCTGAATACCAGGATCTCAGAAGCTCAACGACTCAAACTCACAACTTACAAAATTCCTGCTAATTACACTGGACTGATTCTTCCCTTTCAAGTATATTTATGGATCTACTAATACTGAGGTGTTGGAGGCTCAAGTCTTTTAATATTATGGAATAATATATCAAGCAACCCAATGATCATTTCTTATAAAAGAAGATCAGTAAAGAATTAAAAAATAGTCCATCGGCAACGGCCATACCACGCTGAATACACCAGTTCTCGTCCGATCACTGAAGTTAAGCAGCGTCGGGCGTGGTTAGTACTTGGATGGGTGACCGCTTGGGAACACCACGTGCTGTTGCCTTTTTGTTTTTTGCCACCATCGAAAGCAAAGATCTATGAAAAAACAAATCATTTTTTCAAAATATTTTCTACAGTGACGCATCGTATTGTCAATATCACCACATTACCATGAATTTATAATCAAATCAATTTTCGGTGCTACTCACCTGAATACCGGGATCTCAGAAGCTCAACGACTCAAACTCACAACTTACAAAATTCCTGCTAATTACACTGGACTGATTCTTCCCTTTCAAGTATATTTATGGATCTACTAATACTGAGGTGTTCGAGGCTCAAGTCTTTTAATATTATGGCATAATACATCAAGCAACCCAATGATCATTTATTATAAAGGAATATTAGTGAAGAATTGAAAAATAGTCCATAGGCAACGGCCATACCACGCTGAATACACCAGTTCTCGTCCGACAGCCCAAGCGAGAGGTCGTTATCATCCCTCTACCTGGAGCTACCCTTGTACGGAAAATCGAGATAAAGTGATTAAGTTTTATATTACGGTGTGCCGACTTGTGATATGTTAGCAATTATTAATGACAAGAAATGGAAAATACGGACAATAATATAGTGAATACCATCCCAAACGATGTGTTACGGAATATTATTTCCGAAGCCAGCAGCTCGGCTCAAGTGGTTAAAATGGTTCGGAAAGCCGAGAAAAATTCGCAAAGGAGCGAACAATATAAACCTAAAGTAGCGAACAGAAGGAAGAGAAATAACGGAGCCAGTGATTCCGATGATGAAGATAGATTCAAAAAACTGGAAGAGGAAAATAGAAAGTTAAGAGAAATCATCCGAAATCTAGAGACCAAGCTCAGCCCGGAGGTGCCACTTCAAAACCGATATGCAACTCTTGTAATTGAAGATGAAATGGAAGTTCCTGTCAGATTTCCGGAACAAACAGACCAGGAAACCATGGAAGTTCCCCCAACTCCTGAGAACGACAGTAATAACGAAAATGAAGATGACTTCAAAACAGTTCTTAGAAGAAAAAACAAAAAGTTCAAAGCCTCACAAAGTACCCAAGGAAAGGACGTAAAACCTACTGAATCATCAACACCTAACAAAAAACCCAGTTCGAAGCCACCGTCCATAAAAATAATTGGACAATCCGGAAAGGACACTGTTCATGCTTTGAAAAGCCTGGTTGGAAATGAAGAATTCCACATAAAAAGATACGGAACGAATTTCCATACAGTGAAGATGAGTAGTTATGAGAGTTACAAGAAAACTATAGCGCTACTTAAAGATGTGGATGCACAATATATTTCTCATACCCCGAAAGAAGAAAAATACCACACTCTTTTACTAAAAGGCCTGGACAGCTCATACGAACCAACAGAAGTTTTGGCTCTACTCAATAATGAAAAAATTGATGCGTTAAGATTTACTAATGTTAGCAGATTTGAAACAAGAAAATCAAAAGAAGAAAATAGGATACTTCCAATATTCTTGGTACAGTTGAGTGCATCAAGCAAAAAAACAGCTGTACATCAGATCAAATATTTAGAGCACCAAGTGATCACCTGGGAACATCTCAAGAAGAATAGTTTGTGTCAGTGCAAAAACTGCCAAAGATTCAACCACACCGCAGTAAATTGTGGTATGCCATATCGATGTGTCAAGTGCGAAACACCACATGGCCCAAAGGAGTGTACAGTGAAGGATGTCACGGATTCTAAAAAACTATATTGCGTGCTTTGCCAGAAATACGGTCATCCAGCTACCTACAGAGGATGCCCCAAATATCTCGAAGCGAAAAGACAAGCTACTAACTACAAATCCCAAGAAGCCGCCATAAAACATACAGCTCCAAGCCAAACGAAAATGTCTTGCCCTATAAAACCAGGTAAGAGCTTTGCTGATAATTTTATAAATCCACTCCGACCATCTAACACCGAAAAAGAGCATAATTCCGACAACATTATAAAATTTCTACAAGAACAGATACTCAATCTACTAAAAATTACAAGACAAAACTCAGAAAAAATTAATACGCTTTGTGAAATCATAAACAATAGGGAACTAAATACTTTCAATGGCTAAATCAATGAACCCTACCATAAGCACAAATAATAAAAACATCTCAGTTATCTCAATCAATGTAAATTCAATAATCCAGCACCAACGAAGAGCTTCACTCTCAAATCTACTCAAAAAATATAATCCAGATATAGCTATTCTAAATGAAACTAAATTAAACACATAATGTCTACTTTGAAAATTATAACATTATAAGGAAAGACCGACCCAAAAGTATCCAAGCTGGAGGGGTGGCAATTCTCATCAAATCATCATATCACTATGAAGTTATTGATAATCATGCAATTAACTTAGCTGAAAAAATAGAAGCTCTCCCAATAAAATTAAATATTGGCAAAAGTCAAAGCTTATTTATTATCGCCGCTTATGCTGCTCCATGCAATGAGGATAAATTCAATGTAGAATTTAATAATTTATTCACGTCATTAGACCTAGCTAACCCTGCAAACTATTTTATCATTTCTGGAGATTTAAATGCAAGACATAGATCCTGGAAAAATCAATGTAACAACACAAGAGGCAAATTCATCCGAGATTGGCTAGACATTCACCAAATCACATTTAAAGCATCCCTGTATAACAGTGATATCCCATCTTATCCTAGCGGAAATTCATTCTTAGATCTAGTCTTAGCTGACTGTAGGTTGAAAATTTCAACCAATAAGTCGGGTGAGATAAATGCCATCCCTTATGATAGCGATCACAATGCATTGTATTTCGAATTCCAACATCCCTTCGACCCCAGATGGTCATTAGAAGTGGCAAAGGATTTACACCCATATAATTTTAAAAAAACAAACTGGAACAAATTTAGAAGACATCTGACAAATATTCACAATATAAATATCCCTGAAAATCAAAATCTTAGCCGTAAAACAATTGATGAGTACGTTACAATTTTAGAAACAAATATTTGCAATGCAATAGAGGCAACAGTACCCAAATTTAAGAAGAAGAATTCTACTGAATGTTATCGAAATTCCAACATAAAAAGCCTTGAAAAGCAAAAGAGTGCCCTCATTACCCAAATAAATAAAATATATAGAAAATTTATGCATATTAATAACCCTCAGTTAGAATTATTGAAAAGTGAATTGAAAGAAACGAGAATCCAACTTAAATTAGAATATACAAAATCAATAAATAAATATTGGGCTCAAAGAATTAAAAATATTCCAACTAATTCATCGAACATGTTTCCCATGATTAACCAACTTTTCCGCCCTAAAGGTAAAATTGAAATAGATAATTTAGAAATAGATGAAGAAGATCAAGGGCTAATTGAAAAAGCCTCTATAATATCAGAGCATTGCAAGAAAACATCCAATGGTAAATACGTTATTGAGAGTCCCTCAGACAAACTGAACTTATTAGGTAATCACTTTGCTAGAATACACGACAAAAATGACCATCTGGGAAATCCAGTCCTTATGAACATTGTTAACAACAAAGCAAACGATGTTGAAAATGAGATTACAACAGTCAAATCCATTGGAAATACCATCACAATATTTTCGATTACAAATCCCTCTAGTAACCCCACTCAAAATCAGGACTACTACACTAATTTCTCTGATTTAGAGAGAATTTTTCATAACTTAAATAATAAACGCTCATCTGGACCGGACAATATTCCCAATATAGTACTGAAAAACCTGCCAAATAAATTAATTCATCATTACTGTATTATCTTCAATAATGCCCTCAATATAACGTACTTCCCTTCAATTTGGAAACATGCAGATGTGATCGCTATTAAAAAGCCGGGTAAGGACGGAGTGGACCCTATAAATTATCGGCCGATAAGCTTATTACCAAATATTGGCAAAATATTTGAAATAGTTATAAGTAAACCAATAATAGGTCATTGTGAAAGAGAAAAGATTATCCCTGATCAACAATTCGGATTTAGACCAAAGCTGTCAACGATTCATGCCATTTCCAAATTTACGTCTGACATTTGCGAAGCATTAAACAATAATGAAAGTGTTGGAGCCTGCTTAATCGATTATGAGAAAGCATTTGACACTGTTTGGATCAGAGGCTTAATCTTCAAGTTAATAAAGCTGAAGTTTCCGCGGTACTTAGTGAAAATGATTTTTAATATGATAACTGGCAGGACATTCCAAACGACAGACGGACTGATAAAATCAAACGATACATTTAGCCTAAAGAATGGATTACAACAAGGAACAGTCACTTCGCCAATTCTCTTTAATATTTACAATAGCACTGTCCTGCAATTAGGTAACATAAATAATCAAACAAATCCTTCAAAAACAGTAAAAGGAATTGCCTTTGCCGACGATCTTCTGATTTATGTCAGGGGAAAGAAAATTACAGAAATTCAATCTTCACTTCAAGAAACTTTAGATTTAGCCAACAACTATAGTAATAATTGGAAACTGAGCATCAACGCTAAGAAATGTGAATCTATACTATTCCGCCCAAAATTAAGTATTGCAACAAAAGAGGTTAGGAAGAACTGGAAAAATTTCTCAATAAATTTAAATTCAGTCAGAATACCGCACAAAGAATCAGTCAAATATCTAGGAGTTCAAATCGATCAACATCTGAGATTTACTGAACACATAATCTTACAGCTTGATAAAGCAAGAAAAACTTTCTTTAAATTAAATAGATTATTTTATAATAAACACCTCGATAGTAGAGTCAAAATTATTTGTTTCCAAACAATTGTGCGACCCTTGTTGACATATGGCTGTCCAATATGGTATAACCAGAACGCAACAACTATGGAAAAGCTAAGAGTTTTCGAAAGAAAATGTCTCAGATCTTGTCTAAATCTATATAGGGATGAGAGTACTGGTTATACTCATTATGTGAACAACCAGACAATATATAATGAAGCAAATATATCAAGGATAGATTCACATATCTTAGAATTAGTCCGAAATCATTGGTCAAAAAATAAAGAAGCAAACTTCAACGAAATAGTCATAGCATCTCTTTCCCCTGACATAAACTATATCAGAAAATCACTTCGATGCGGATACGTACCACCTGAAGGATTTCTATTCTTGGACAAGAACCACTATTTACAGGACAAAAACAACATACCAATAATTTATCATTATTTGAGAAAAAAATTCCAAACGGCTATCCTTTATGATCCAAATTTAGATAGTAATACCCCAAACCCCAATTGGAGATTTAATATGACCATACCCAAGATCGATAGAATCAAGAAAACCTCTAATAAATATTGGTGGTTGGGATGATCTTTTCTCTTTAGAACTACCATCATCTCTTTATAATTTTGTAAATATGTATATAGCTGTCTTTTCGTCTACCTTCATGTAAAATATTGCTTTTCTCTCCTCCTTCCTTCCTTAGATTAGGTATAGTTTTAGTAAAAGAAATTGAATCAGTTGATAGCAAAGTTTTCCATGCCTTTCTTTGCTTGTTGCATGAATTAGGTCATATATACGAAAAAGTATAATATAAAAAACTGATAAATGTTTAAACATCCAACATCCACACATAGATATGTATACTGCAATGCGTTGCCAAAAGGGCCATTTTGTGTAAAAATAATAATAATTTAAGTTCTTTGTTTATTTAGAATTAAAATCAAGTTATATGTATATTATATTGGCATTAAATAAACGTATTAAAACAAAAAACAAACAACACCAGTTCTCGTCCGATCACTGAAGTTAAGCAGCGTCGGGCGTGGTTAGTACTCACCTGAATACCAGGATCTCAGAAGCTCAACGACTCAAACTCACAACTTACAAAATTCCTGCTAATTACACTGGACTGATTCTTCCCTTTCAAGTATATTTATGGATCTACTAATACTGAGGTGTTGGAGGCTCAAGTCTTTTAATATTATGGAATAATACATCAAGCAACCCAATGATCATTTCTTATAAAAGATGATCAGTAAAGAATTAAAAAATAGTCCATCGGCAACGGCCATACCACGCTGAATACACCAGTTCTCGTCAGTTAGGGTGTAGTTTTCCATGCCTTTTCATCACCACTTTTTATAAAGATAGGTAGATTTAAATAGTCTGAAAGTTCTCATACAGATAGATTGCTTTTGTATAGTTATAAAATTAGTGTTAGTTTTACTGCAATGCGTTGCTCATTGGAGCCATTTTGTGTAATTATCATTATTGTTAGAATAAGTTTGTTTTGTTTATTTACAACTTTTATTGTGATAGTATTATTCTGGCATTAAATAAACGTTTAAAAACAAAAACAAAACAAACACCAGTTCTCGTCCGATCACTGAAGTTAAGCAGCGTCGGGCGTGGTTAGTACTTGGATGGGTGACCGCTTGGGAACACCACGTGCTGTTTGTTGCCTTTTTGTTTTTTGCCACCATCGAAAGCAAAGATCTATGAAAAAACAACTCATTTTTTCAAAATATTTTCTACAGTGACGCATCGTATTGTCAATATTACCACATTACCATGAATTTATAATCAAATCAATTTTCGGTGCTACTCACCTGAATACCAGGATCTCAGAAGCTCAACGACTCAAACTCACAACTTACAAAATTCCTGCTAATTACACTGGACTGATTCTTCCCTTTCAAGTATATTTATGGATCTACTAATACTGAGGTGTTGGAGGCTCAAGTCTTTTAATATTATGGAATAATATATCAAGCAACCCAATGATCATTTCTTATAAAAGAAGATCAGTAAAGAATTAAAAAATAGTCCATCGGCAACGGCCATACCACGCTGAATACACCAGTTCTCGTCAGTTCTCGTCCGACAGCCCAAGCGAGAGGTCGTTATCATCCCTCTACCTGGAGCTACCCTTGTACGGAAAATCGAGATAAAGTGATTAAGTTTTATATTACGGTGTGCCGACTTGTGATATGTTAGCAATTATTAATGACAAGAAATGGAAAATACGGACAATAATATAGTGAATACCATCCCAAACGATGTGTTACGGAATATTATTTCCGAAGCCAGCAGCTCGGCTCAAGTGGTTAAAATGGTTCGGACAGCCGAGAAAAATTCGCAAAGGAGCGAACAATATAAACCTAAAGTAGCGAACAGAAGGAAGAGAAATAACGGAGCCAGTGATTCCGATGATGAAGATAGATTCAAAAAACTGGAAGAGGAAAATAGAAAGTTAAGAGAAATCATCCGAAATCTAGAGACCAAGCTCAGCCCGGAGGTGCCACTTCAAAACCGATATGCAACTCTTGTAATTGAAGATGAAATGGAAGTTCCTGCCAGATTTCCGGAACAAACAGACCAGGAAACCATGGAAGTTCCCCCAACTCCTGAGAACGACAGTAATAACGAAAATGAAGATGACTTCAAAACAGTTCTTAGAAGAAAAAACAAAAAGTTCAAAGCCTCACAAAGTACCCAAGGAAAGGACGTAAAACCTACTGAATCATCAACACCTAACAAAAAACCCAGTTCGAAGCCACCGTCCATAAAAATAATTGGACAATCCGGAAAGGACACTGTTCATGCTTTGAAAAGCCTGGTTGGAAATGAAGAATTCCACATAAAAAGATACGGAACGAATTTCCATACAGTGAAGATGAGTAGTTATGAGAGTTACAAGAAAACTATAGCGCTACTTAAAGATGTGGATGCACAATATATTTCTCATACCCCGAAAGAAGAAAAATACCACACTCTTTTACTAAAAGGCCTGGACAGCTCATACGAACCAACAGAAGTTTTGGCTCTACTCAATAATGAAAAAATTGATGCGTTAAGATTTACTAATGTTAGCAGATTTGAAACAAGAAAATCAAAAGAAGAAAATAGGATACTTCCAATATTCTTGGTACAGTTGAGTGCATCAAGCAAAAAAACAGCTGTACATCAGATCAAATATTTAGAGCACCAAGTGATCACCTGGGAACATCTCAAGAAGAATAGTTTGTGTCAGTGCAAAAACTGCCAAAGATTCAACCACACCGCAGTAAATTGTGGTATGCCATATCGATGTGTCAAGTGCGAAACACCACATGGCCCAAAGGAGTGTACAGTGAAGGATGTCACGGATTCTAAAAAACTATATTGCGTGCTTTGCCAGAAATACGGTCATCCAGCTACCTACAGAGGATGCCCCAAATATCTCGAAGCGAAAAGACAAGCTACTAACTACAAATCCCAAGAAGCCGCCATAAAACATACAGCTCCAAGCCAAACGAAAATGTCTTGCCCTATAAAACCAGGTAAGAGCTTTGCTGATAATTTTATAAATCCACTCCGACCATCTAACACCGAAAAAGAGCATAATTCCGACAACATTATAAAATTTCTACAAGAACAGATACTCAATCTACTAAAAATTACAAGACAAAACTCAGAAAAAATTAATACGCTTTGTGAAATCATAAACAATAGGGAACTAAATACTTTCAATGGCTAAATCAATGAACCCTACCATAAGCACAAATAATAAAAACATCTCAGTTATCTCAATCAATGTAAATTCAATAATCCAGCACCAACGAAGAGCTTCACTCTCAAATCTACTCAAAAAATATAATCCAGATATAGCTATTCTAAATGAAACTAAATTAAACACATAATGTCTACTTTGAAAATTATAACATTATAAGGAAAGACCGACCCAAAAGTATCCAAGCTGGAGGGGTGGCAATTCTCATCAAATCATCATATCACTATGAAGTTATTGATAATCATGCAATTAACTTAGCTGAAAAAATAGAAGCTCTCCCAATAAAATTAAATATTGGCAAAAGTCAAAGCTTATTTATTATCGCCGCTTATGCTGCTCCATGCAATGAGGATAAATTCAATGTAGAATTTAATAATTTATTCACGTCATTAGACCTAGCTAACCCTGCAAACTATTTTATCATTTCTGGAGATTTAAATGCAAGACATAGATCCTGGAAAAATCAATGTAACAACACAAGAGGCAAATTCATCCGAGATTGGCTAGACATTCACCAAATCACATTTAAAGCATCCCTGTATAACAGTGATATCCCATCTTATCCTAGCGGAAATTCATTCTTAGATCTAGTCTTAGCTGACTGTAGGTTGAAAATTTCAACCAATAAGTCGGGTGAGATAAATGCCATCCCTTATGATAGCGATCACAATGCATTGTATTTCGAATTCCAACATCCCTTCGACCCCAGATGGTCATTAGAAGTGGCAAAGGATTTACACCCATATAATTTTAAAAAAACAAACTGGAACAAATTTAGAAGACATCTGACAAATATTCACAATATAAATATCCCTGAAAATCAAAATCTTAGCCGTAAAACAATTGATGAGTACGTTACAATTTTAGAAACAAATATTTGCAATGCAATAGAGGCAACAGTACCCAAATTTAAGAAGAAGAATTCTACTGAATGTTATCGAAATTCCAACATAAAAAGCCTTGAAAAGCAAAAGAGTGCCCTCATTACCCAAATAAATAAAATATATAGAAAATTTATGCATATTAATAACCCTCAGTTAGAATTATTGAAAAGTGAATTGAAAGAAACGAGAATCCAACTTAAATTAGAATATACAAAATCAATAAATAAATATTGGGCTCAAAGAATTAAAAATATTCCAACTAATTCATCGAACATGTTTCCCATGATTAACCAACTTTTCCGCCCTAAAGGTAAAATTGAAATAGATAATTTAGAAATAGATGAAGAAGATCAAGGGCTAATTGAAAAAGCCTCTATAATATCAGAGCATTGCAAGAAAACATCCAATGGTAAATACGTTATTGAGAGTCCCTCAGACAAACTGAACTTATTAGGTAATCACTTTGCTAGAATACACGACAAAAATGACCATCTGGGAAATCCAGTCCTTATGAACATTGTTAACAACAAAGCAAACGATGTTGAAAATGAGATTACAACAGACAAATCCATTGGAAATACCATCACAATATTTTCGATTACAAATCCCTCTAGTAACCCCACTCAAAATCAGGACTACTACACTAATTTCTCTGATTTAGAGAGAATTTTTCATAACTTAAATAATAAACGCTCATCTGGACCGGACAATATTCCCAATATAGTACTGAAAAACCTGCCAAATAAATTAATTCATCATTACTGTATTATCTTCAATAATGCCCTCAATATAACGTACTTCCCTTCAATTTGGAAACATGCAGATGTGATCGCTATTAAAAAGCCGGGTAAGGACGGAGTGGACCCTATAAATTATCGGCCGATAAGCTTATTACCAAATATTGGCAAAATATTTGAAATAGTTATAAGTAAACCAATAATAGGTCATTGTGAAAGAGAAAAGATTATCCCTGATCAACAATTCGGATTTAGACCAAAGCTGTCAACGATTCATGCCATTTCCAAATTTACGTCTGACATTTGCGAAGCATTAAACAATAATGAAAGTGTTGGAGCCTGCTTAATCGATTATGAGAAAGCATTTGACACTGTTTGGATCAGAGGCTTAATCTTCAAGTTAATAAAGCTGAAGTTTCCGCGGTACTTAGTGAAAATGATTTTTAATATGATAACTGGCAGGACATTCCAAACGACAGACGGACTGATAAAATCAAACGATACATTTAGCCTAAAGAATGGATTACAACAAGGAACAGTCACTTCGCCAATTCTCTTTAATATTTACAATAGCACTGTCCTGCAATTAGGTAACATAAATAATCAAACAAATCCTTCAAAAACAGTAAAAGGAATTGCCTTTGCCGACGATCTTCTGATTTATGTCAGGGGAAAGAAAATTACAGAAATTCAATCTTCACTTCAAGAAACTTTAGATTTAGCCAACAACTATAGTAATAATTGGAAACTGAGCATCAACGCTAAGAAATGTGAATCTATACTATTCCGCCCAAAATTAAGTATTGCAACAAAAGAGGTTAGGAAGAACTGGAAAAATTTCTCAATAAATTTAAATTCAGTCAGAATACCGCACAAAGAATCAGTCAAATATCTAGGAGTTCAAATCGATCAACATCTGAGATTTACTGAACACATAATCTTACAGCTTGATAAAGCAAGAAAAACTTTCTTTAAATTAAATAGATTATTTTATAATAAACACCTCGATAGTAGAGTCAAAATTATTTGTTTCCAAACAATTGTGCGACCCTTGTTGACATATGGCTGTCCAATATGGTATAACCAGAACGCAACAACTATGGAAAAGCTAAGAGTTTTCGAAAGAAAATGTCTCAGATCTTGTCTAAATCTATATAGGGATGAGAGTACTGGTTATACTCATTATGTGAACAACCAGACAATATATAATGAAGCAAATATATCAAGGATAGATTCACATATCTTAGAATTAGTCCGAAATCATTGGTCAAAAAATAAAGAAGCAAACTTCAACGAAATAGTCATAGCATCTCTTTCCCCTGACATAAACTATATCAGAAAATCACTTCGATGCGGATACGTACCACCTGAAGGATTTCTATTCTTGGACAAGAACCACTATTTACAGGACAAAAACAACATACCAATAATTTATCATTATTTGAGAAAAAAATTCCAAACGGCTATCCTTTATGATCCAAATTTAGATAGTAATACCCCAAACCCCAATTGGAGATTTAATATGACCATACCCAAGATCGATAGAATCAAGAAAACCTCTAATAAATATTGGTGGTTGGGATGATCTTTTCTCTTTAGAACTACCATCATCTCTTTATAATTTTGTAAATATGTATATAGCTGTCTTTTCGTCTACCTTCATGTAAAATATTGCTTTTCTCTCCTCCTTCCTTCCTTAGATTAGGTATAGTTTTAGTAAAAGAAATTGAATCAGTTGATAGCAAAGTTTTCCATGCCTTTCTTTGCTTGTTGCATGAATTAGGTCATATATACGAAAAAGTATAATATAAAAAACTGATAAATGTTTAAACATCCAACATCCACACATAGATATGTATACTGCAATGCGTTGCCAAAAGGGCCATTTTGTGTAAAAATAATAATAATTTAAGTTCTTTGTTTATTTAGAATTAAAATCAAGTTATATGTATATTATATTGGCATTAAATAAACGTATTAAAACAAAACAAAACAAACACCAGTTCTCGTCCGATCACTGAAGTTAAGCAGCGTCGGGCGTGGTTAGTACTTGGAAGGGTGACCGCTTGGGAACACCACGTGCTGTTGCCTTTTTGTTTTTTGCCACCATCGAAAGCAAAGATCTATGAAAAAACAACTCATTTTTTCAAAATATTTTCTACAGTGACGCATCGTATTGTGAATATTACCACATTACCATGAATTTATAATCAAATCAATTTTCGGTGCTACTCACCTGAATAACAGGATCTCAGAAGCTCAACGACTCAAACTCACAACTTACAAAATTCCTGCTAATTACACTGGACTGATTCTTCCCTTTCAAGTATATTTATGGATCTACTAATACTGAGGTGTTGGAGGCTCAAGTCTTTTAATATTATGGAATAATACATCAAGCAACCCAATGATCATTTCTTATAAAAGATGATCAGTAAAGAATTAAAAAATAGTCCATCGGCAACGGCCATACCACGCTGAATACACCAGTTCTCGTCTCAAAGAAGAGCTTCACTCATTAATCTTATAAATAAATTTAATCCCCATTTGGTCCTTCTAAACGAAACAAAATTAAATGACGCTCATAAAATTCATTTTCAAAATTATAATATAGTAAGACGAGATCGACTAAACAGTAAGCAAGGCGGTGGTGTTGCGGTATTGATTAGATCTCCACTTCAGTTTGACTTAATCGAATTAACAAATCTGTCTTCTGAACCTGATAAAATTGAAAATATTTGTATCAAGCTCCGAATTGGTCAAAATCAAAATTTATATATCGTGTGCGCATACTCTCCATATGGACAAAGTATTGAGTTCAATAAAGAATTTAAACAAATATTTACACAATTAGAACTAGACAAACCAGAAAATTTTTACGTCATATCAGGTGACCTTAATGCAAAACATGTAGATTGGAGAAATTCTTCATGTAATACCAGGGGAAACTTTATTAAAGATTGGCTTGACAATAACAAAGTGATTTATAAAGCAAAATTATATAGTACTGATATACCATCATTCCCAAATGGAAACTCATTTCTGGATTTAGTTATTGCAGACTTCATTTAGGAAATTTGGACCATTTCGGAAATATAATGGCTATACCATATGACAGCGATCACAACGCGTTGTCTTTTCAAGTTTTTCACCCAACAGATCCAATATGGTCATTAGCAATTTCTCAAGATCCTTACATATTTAATTATAGGAAAACAAACTGGAGTAAATTTCAAAGGCAATTAAACAGAGTTAGTGATATAAAGATTCCTGACGATTTAAATCTTAGTAAACAAGAAATAGATGAATATATAGACCAACTAGACTCGGATATAATAAAAGCAATGGAGATATCGGTACCCAAATTTCAAAAAGTAAATGAAACTCAATGTTACAGATCTAAAAACATTATTATATTAGAAAAATTTAAAAGTTCTCTTATAACTAGAATAAATAAAATTTATAGAAAGTTCAATCATAACAACAATGCTCAATTAAATGAATTAAAAAATATTTTAAAAGAAACTAGAAAACAATTAAAATTGGAATATAAAATATCAGTTAACCAATACTGGTCGAATAAAGTTTCCAACATGCCTACAGATTCGACAAATATGTTCCCAATTGTAAATCAGATCTTTAGGCCTAAAGGAAAAGTAGAAATTGCAACTTTGGAAGTGGCGGACAGTCAAAAAGATTTACTTTCTGACGCATCTATTAACTTAAACAAATGTCGCAAAAATACTCACAATAAATATTTAATTGAAAACTCTTTAGAGAAAGTAAATATTATTGGACACCATTTCGCAAGGATTCACACTCAAAATGACCATATGGGATCCGGTGGACTCTCAAGGATAATTGAAAATAAAACCGTAAAATTAAAGAATGAAATAGAACATGATCTCTTGAACGGAAATACAAAAACAAAATTTTCCAAAATTAATACCTCAGTGGAACCCCAAGACGATTCAGATTATTTTGTAAATATCAAAGAGCTCAAACATTTATTTCGATGTTTAAATAATAAGAGATCCTCAGGACCTGATAAAATTCCAAACGTTGTATTGAAAAACTTACCGTCTAAATTAATACGTAACTATTGCATAATTTTCAACAATGCCTTAAACAGAGCATATTTTCCTGACAAATGGAAAAAAGCTAATGTGATAGCTATCAAAAAACCGGGCAAAAACCATGCTGACCCGGGTAGTTATAGACCCATAAGTTTACTACCTAACATTGGTAAAGTAATGGAAATTATAATAAACAAATCAATAATTAATTTTTGTGATAGAAATAAAGTTATTCCGGATCAACAATTTGGTTTTAGAGCTAAACATTCTACAAACCATGCGATAGCGAAGTTTCATTCAGATATCTGTCAGGCACTTAATAGAAAAGAGAGTGTTGGTGCATGTCTTATAGATTACGAGAAAGCTTTCGATACCGTTTGGATTAAAGGATTAATATTTAAATTGATAAAATTAAATTTCCCATCACATTTGGTCAAAATTATTTGGAATATGATTGATAATAGAACTTTTAGAACTACTGACGGCACAAACACATCAACAAAATTATTCACTTTGACAAATGGACTACAACAAGGAACAGTTACATCTCCCATACTTTTTAACATTTATAATAGCAACGTACTACGACTAGGTGACATCAACACGGACAGTGGAGACCCAACTACAATAAAATCTCTAGCATTTGCTGATGATTTGATTGTATATGTACGAGGGAAAAAAATTGAGGATATTAAAAATAAGTTACAGTCGACGTTTAACCTTATTCAAAATTATAGTGAAAGTTGGAAACTGAAAATAAACCTTCAGAAATGCGAGACGATATTGTTCAAACCAAAACTTAGTGAGGCGTCCAAAGAAGTGAGAAGGAATTGGAAGAATTTCGCTATACGATCAAACGATGTAGTTATACCACATAAATCATTAGTTAAATATCTCGGAGTGAATTTTGATCAAAATTTAAGGTTTACAGAGCATATTAATATGCAACTTAAAAAAGCAAGAAACATATTTCTCAAATTGAACAAACTATTTTATAGTAATCATTTAGATAGCGGAGTCAAAATTATTTGTTACCAAACTATAATTAGACCGTTATTAACGTACGGATGCCTAATATGGTATAATCAAAATGCATCAACAATAGAAAAAATTAGGGTTTTTGAAAGAAAATGTTTGAGAGCTTGTCTACATATGTATAAGTCCGAGCATAGTAATTATATGCATTATATTAGAAATGAAACAATATACAACAAAGCGGCGATAAATAGAATCGATACATTTTTAATAAAACTTATTCGAAATCACTGGGTAAATACTACAAATATTCAAAACAATGAAATAATTAGACAATCTGTAAATCCTGACGAGAATTATATGAAGAATTGCCTTCAATCTGGCTATATTCCGCCTGAAGGTTTTATATATCTTGATAAGCATAATTATATTCAAGACGAGAACAATGTGCCTATTCTATACCACTTCCAAAGAAAAAAATTTCAGAAATCCATCACCTACCCTCAAAATTTGAATACGGCAATTCAAAATCTGAACTGGAGATTTAATATGTCAATTCCGAACAAAGATATAATGGATAACCACAGAAAAAATGTTCATAAGTACTGGTGGTTGACGTGACTTGGTCAGACCACAATGCTCTATCTTTCTGGAATACTTTGGTATTGTGTCATTGTTACTTTCACATAGATAATATTTATGTTTTCATAGTTAGTTTTATTGTTATATATTTTCTTTTCTATTTTTTCCTTTAGATGTAAGTTTTTCTCATAGTTAGGGTGTAGTTTTCCATGCCTTTTCTGCACCATTTTTTATAAAGATAGGTAGATTTAAATAGTCTGAAAGTTCTCATACAGATAGATTGCTTTTGTATAGTTATAAAATTTGTGTTAGTTTTACTGCAATGCGTTGCTCATTGGAGCCATTTTGTGTAATTATCATTATTGTTAGAATAAGTTTGTTTTGTTTATTTACAACTTTTATTGTGATAGTATTATTCTGGCATTAAATAATCGTTTAAAAAAAAAAAAAAAAAAACACCAGTTCTCGTCCTATCACTGAAGTTAAGCAGCGTCGGGCGTGGTTAGTACTTGGATGGGTGACCGCTTGGGAACACCACGTGCTGTTGCCTTTTTGTTTTTTGCCACCATCGAAAGCAAAGATCTATGAAAAAACAACTCATTTTTTCAAAATATTTTCTACAGTGACGCATCGTATTGTCAATATTACCACATTACCATGAATTTATAATCAAATCAATTTTCGGTGCTACTCACCTGAATACCGGGATCTCAGAAGCTCAACGACTCAAACTCACAACTTACAAAATTCCTGCTAATTACACTGGACTGATTCTTCCCTTTCAAGTATATTTATGGATCTGCTAATACTGAGGTGTTCGAGGCTCAAGTCTTTTAATATTATGGCATAATACATCAAGCAACCCAATGATCATTTATTATAAAGGAATATTAGTGAAGAATTGAATAATAGTCCATAGGCAACGGCCATACCACGCTGAATACACCAGTTCTCGTCCGATCACTGAAGTTAAGCAGCGTCGGGCGTGGTTAGTACTTGGATGGGTGACCGCTTGGGAACACCACGTGCTGTTGCCTTTTTGTTTTTTGCCACCATTGAAAGCAAAGATCTATGAAAAAACAACTGATTTTTTCAAAATATTTTCCAAAGTGACGCATCGTATTGTCAAAATCACCACATTACCATGAATTTATAATCAAATCAATTTTCGGTGCTACTCACCTGAATACCAGGATCTCAGAAGCTCAACGACTCAAACTCACAACTTACAAAATTCCTGCTAATTACACTGGACTGATTCTTCCCTTTCAAGTATATTTATGGATCTACTAATACTGAGGTGTTGGAGGCTCAAGTCTTTTAATATTATGGAATAATACATCAAGCAACCCAATGATCATTTCTTATAAAAGATGATCAGTAAAGAATTAAAAAATAGTCCATCGGCAACGGCCATACCACGCTGAATACACCAGTTCTCGTCCGATCACTGAAGTTAAGCAGCGTCGGGCGTGGTTAGTACTTGGATGGGTGACCGCTTGGGAACACCACGTGCTGTTGCCTTTTTGTTTTTTGCCACCATCGAAAGCAAAGATCTATGAAAAAACAACTCATTTTTTCAAAATATTTTCTACAGTGACGCATCGTATTGTCAATATTACCACATTACCATGAATTTATAATCAAATCAATTTTCGATGCTACTCACCTGAATACCAGGATCTCAGAAGCTCAACGACTCAAACTCACAACTTACAAAATTCCTGCTAATTACACTGGACTGATTCTTCACTTTCAAGTATATTTATGGATCTACTAATACTGAGGTGTTGGAGGCTCAAGTCTTTTAATATTATGGAATAATACATCAAGCAACCCAATGATCATTTCTTATAAAAGATGATCAGTAAAGAATTAAAAAATAGTCCATCGGCAACGGCCATACCACGCTGAATACACCAGTTCTCGTCAGTTCTCGTCGTCGTCAGATTGACGTTTGTCACGAGTGCAGCCAGTCCTCAATTTATTGTGAATATTTCGTTATTTTTGCTAAAAGAAATAACTTCCTGCTATTGAGTATACCGTCTTAGCCACCGGGGTGGCCCCTGTGCAAAATGAGTTAGTGGAAACTCCAGAAATTATGGAATTTCAAGAAAAATGCCCATTTGACATTCCCTGTCAGACTCTGACAAATATCGATAGAAATTCGAATAACCCCGCTGACACTTTGAAGAGAGAGAAAAATTCAAATGACATTCCCCGTCAAACTCTGGTAAATATCATAAATAATTCGAGCTGCTCTGCAGATACTATGAAGAAAGTGAAATCGCTGAAAAACATGCAAAAATTCAAACCCAATCTGAGCAAAATTAGGAATAGAGGAAACACATCAAATAGTGTTATAATTGAAGATTTACGAAGAGAAAATCAAGAATTGAAAGAGTTAATTAAGCAACTGGAACGCAAAATATCCGGTGAAAATGACAAATCAACGTCAATTATTGAAAATTCTACTCCATTAATAATGGAAGAAGATATGGCTGAGGTGGGAGAATGGAAGACTGTTCTCAGAAAGAAAAATAAGAAAAGTAAAGCACATGAGCCCATACCTGAACTTAATGAATCCGAACCGAATACCAGTAATAAATCAAAACCAAACAATAAGAACCATCGTCCACCTCCAATTAATATCATTGGACAGTCATCAAAGGATACTATCAAGGTAATAAAAAACGCAACAAACTCTGAATTATTCTCTATTAAAAGATTAAACAGCAATAGACATCAAGTAATAGTAAACAGTTATGAAGACTTCAAAAAAAGTGTAAGTGTACTGAAAGAAGTAGATACACAATTTTACACATATACTCCTAAAGAAGATAAGCCTCACAGCATTCTGTTAAAAGGTTTGGACTGCTCATATGAGCCCGAAGAAATTTTGGAACTATTAAGAGATTCAAACTCAGAAAAACTCAAATTCATTCAAGTGAAACGATTTTCAACAAAAAAATCAAGAGAGGATGGGCGACTGCTACCCATATATATTGTGCAGATCAGTGCTGAAAGCGTCTTGGGTGCTCTTCATAATATAAAAATTTTAGACTATCAAAAAATCAGTTGGGAGTACATGCGAAAACCGGATATTACACAATGTAGAAACTGTCAACGATTCAATCATAGTGCGAGCAACTGCAGTTTGCCATATAGATGTGTGAAGTGCAAAGAAAATCATGGTCCAAAATTGTGCGTAGCTAGTAAGGAAAATACTTTTGACAAATTATACTGTGTATTATGTCAAAAGTATGGTCATCCGGCGTCATACAGAGGTTGTCCAAAATACCTTGAAGTAAAACAAACAAAACAAAATAAACCAACTACAAATGAAGAAAAAATAAAACAACAGTCCCCTTCAGAAGCAATGACAACAAAATTCGTAACACCAAATAGACTTTTTTCAGATAATCTTAAGAACACCATGAATCAAGGTAACAATGACAATTTACAAATTTTAAATAATCTTCAAGAACAAATATTAAGTTTAATAAACATAACAAAACAAAATTCTATTAGAATAGATCAATTATTCAAAAATTTTATTGATAAAAGCAATAATTCTTTAAATGGCAAGTACTCAAATTAGAATTATTCAAAACCTTCATATAAATGAACTCTCGCTGTTATCGATAAATGTAAATTCGCTTATTCAACATCAAAGACGAGCTTCACTCTTGAATTTGCTAAAAAAATATAACCCTGATATAGTTATTTTAAATGAAACAAAATTAAACAAAACTCATAAAGTAGATTTTGTGAACTATAGCATTATAAGAAAAGACAGACCGAAAAGTACACAAGGTGGCGGAGTCGCAATTTTAGTAAAATCAATGTACCATTTTGAAATAATGAACTGCCATGCAATCAACTCAGAAGAAAAATTAGAAGCCGTCACCATAAAATTAAATATAAACAAAAATCAGAATTTGTTTATTGTCGCCGCTTATGCTGCTCCCAGTAATGAGGGTGAATTCGGCATAGAATTTAATAACTTATTCAAAAAATTTGATCTAGCAAACCCCGATAACTTTTATATCATTTCTGGTGATCTGAACGCAAGGCATAGATCCTGGAAAAACCCAACAAATAACACAAGAGGTAGATTTATTAAGGACTGGCTAAACAGCTATCAATTAACTTTCAAAACATCCTTGTATTGTAGCGATATACCATCTTACCCAAGCGGAAACTCATTTTTAGACCTGGTTTTGGCTGACTGTTGGCTGAAAATTTCAACCAATAAAATCGGTGAAATAAGAGCCGTCCCTTATGATAGCGATCACAATGCATTATATTTCAAATTCCAACATCCCTCCGATCCCAGATGGTCATTAGAAGTGGCTAAGGATGTTCACAAATATAACTTTAAGAAAACAGACTGGAGTAAATTTCAAAAGCGACTTAACAACATACATAATATAACTATTCCTAACAACCAAAATCTTAACCAAAAATCAATTGATCAGTACATAAAAATCATAGAAAGAGATATTTCGGATACGATTGAGACAACAGTACCCAAAATTAAAAATAATAATTCAACGGAATGTTACCGTAATGTCAACATCAAAAACCTCGAGAAAATAAAAAGTTCACTAATTACACAAATCAATAAAATATACAGAAAATTTATGCATAATAATAACCCTCAGCTAATAACATTGAGAATCAAACTAAAAGAAACAAGGAACCTTTTAAAATTAGAGTACAGTAAATCAATAAATAAATATTGGGCTGATAGAGTCAAAAACATTCCAACAAATTCAAATAATATGTTTCCTATGATTAACCAAATTTTCCGTCCCAAAGGTAAAATCGAAATTCAGAACTTGGAAATCGATAATAAAGACCATGAACTTATACAAAAAGCTTCTATCGATCATCAAAACTGCCGAAAAACTCAAGAAGGTAAATATTTAATTGAGAGTCCATCAGACAAACTAAATATTTTAGGTAACCACTTTGATAGAATTCATAGAAAAAATGACCATCTGGGCAATCCAGTTCTTATAAACCTTGTTAATAGCAATACAAATAGACTACAAGAAGAGATTGAAAATGATAAATTAACAGGAAATACCCTCACAACATTTTCTGAAATAAACCCTTCTACTAATCCAACACAAAATAAAGATTACTTCACCAACTACTCGGATTTGGAGAGAATTTTCCTCAAATTAAACAATAAACGTTCATCGGGTCCTGATAATATTCCTAATATAATCCTGAAAAATCTCCCTCCCAAAATAATTCGGAATTACTGCATTATCTTCAATAATGCCCTTAACTTAACATACTTCCCTTCAACTTGGAAAAATGCAGATGTGATCGCTATTAAGAAACCAGGTAAAGATGGAGTTGATCCTGTAAGTTATCGGCCAATAAGCTTGTTACCAAACATTGGTAAAATATTTGAAAAAGTTATTAGTAAACCTATTATGAACCATTGTGAAAGAGAAAAGATTATCCCAGATCAGCAATTCGGATTTAGATCGAAGCTATCAACAATACATGCTATTTCCAAATTCACCTCAGATGTTTGTGAAGCATTGAACTCCAATGAAAGTGTTGGTGCATGCTTAATCGACTACGAAAAAGCATTCGACACTGTTTGGATAAGGGGATTAATTTTCAAATTAAATAAGCTCAACTTTCCGCGGCATTTAGTAAAAATGATTTTCAACATGATAACTGACAGGACATTCCAAACGACAGATGGACTGACGAAATCAACTGACACCTTCAAACTATCGAATGGACTACAACCAGGCACAGTTACATCCCCAATGCTGTTCAATATTTACAATAGTGCTGTTCTAAAACTGGGTGACATAAACAGTCAAATGAATCCAAAGAAATCGATAAAAGGTATTGCATTTGCAGATGATCTTCTCATCTATGTCAGAGGAAAGAAGATAACAGAAATTCAATCTTGCTTACAGGAGACATTAGATATAGTAAATAAATATAGCAGTAATTGGAAATTGTGTATTAATCCTAGGAAATGTGAATCTATTCTCTTTCGTCCAAAGTTGAATATTGCGACCAGAGAGGTTAGGAAAAATTGGAAGAAATTTACAATAAACTTAAATTCTATACAGATACCTCACAAGGAATCAGTGAAGTATCTAGGAATTCAAATAGACCAACATCTGAGATACATTGAACACGTAAATCTACAAACTAATAAGGCTAGAAATACATTCTTAAAATTGAACAGATTATTTTACAACAAACACCTCGACAGTAGAGTGAAAATTATATGTTACAAAACAATTGTTCGACCATTGTTGACATACGGCTGTCCAATATGGTATAACCAGAACGCAACAACTATGGAAAAGCTAAGAGTATTCGAAAGAAAATGTCTTAGATCTTGTCTAAGTTTATATAGGGATGAGAGTACTGGTTATACTCATTATGTGAACAACCAGACAATATATAATAAAGCAAATACACCCAGAATAGATTTACATATTCTAGAATTAGTCAGAAATCATTGGTTTAGAAATAAAGAAGCAAATTCCAACGAAATTGTCATAAGATCTCTTTCCCCTGACATAAACTATATCAGAAAATCACTTAAATGCGGATATATACCACCTGAAGGATTTCTATTCTTGGACAAGAACTGCTACTTACAGGACAAAAACAACATACCAATAATTTATCATTATTTGAGAAAAAAATCCAAACGGCTATCGTTTATGATCCAAATTTAGATAGTAATACCCCAAACCCCAATTGGAGATTTAATATGACCATACCTGAGGTGAACAGAACCAAGAAAACCTCTAATAAATATTGGTGGTTGGGATGATCTTTTCTCTTTCGAACCACTATCATCCCTGTATAATTTTGTAAATATGTATATAGCTCTCTTTTCCTCTACTTTCATGTAAAATATTTTCTGTCCTCCTTCCTCCTTAGATTAGGTATAGTTTTAGTAAAAAAAATTGAAATGATTAATAGCAAAGTTTTCCATGCCTTTCTTTGCTTGTTGCATTAATTATAAGTTATATATACGAAAAAGTATTATATAAAAAAAACTGATAAATGTATAAACATTCAACATCCACACATAGATATATATACTGCAATGCGTTGCCAATAGGGCCATTTTGTGTAGATAATCATATTAATTTAATTTCTTTGTTTATTTAGATTTAATATTGGAATTATATGTATATTATATTGGCATTAAATAAACGTTACAAAAAAGAAAAAAAAACACCAGTTCTCGTCCGATCACTGAAGTTAAGCAGCGTCGGGCGTGGTTAGTACTTGGATGGGTGACCGCTTGGGAACACCACGTGCTGTTGCCTTTTTGTTTTTTGCCACCATTGAAAGCAAAGATCTATGAAAAAACAACTGATTTTTTCAAAATATTTTCCAAAGTGACGCATCGTATTGTCAAAATCACCACATTACCATGAATTTATAATCAAATCAATTTTCGGTGCTACTCACCTGAATACCAGGATCTCAGAAGCTCAACGACTCAAACTCACAACTTACAAAATTCCTGCTAATTACACTGGACTGATTCTTCCCTTTCAAGTATATTTATGGATCTACTAATACTGAGGTGTTGGAGGCTCAAGTCTTTTAATATTATGGAATAATACATCAAGCAACCCAATGATCATTTCTTATAAAAGATGATCATTAAAGAATTAAAATATAGTCCATCGGCAACGGCCATACCACGCTGAATACACCAGTTCTCGTCAGTTCTCGTCCGACAGCCCAAGCGAGAGGTCGTTATCATCCCTCTACCTGGAGCTACCCTTGTACGGAAAATCGAGATAAAGTGATTAAGTTTTATATTACGGTGTGCCGACTTGTGATATGTTAGCAATTATTAATGACAAGAAATGGAAAATACGGACAATAATATAGTGAATACCATCCCAAACGATGTGTTACGGAATATTATTTCCGAAGCCAGCAGCTCGGCTCAAGTGGTTAAAATGGTTCGGAAAGCCGAGAAAAATTCGCAAAGGAGCGAACAATATAAACCTAAAGTAGCGAACAGAAGGAAGAGAAATAACGGAGCCAGTGATTCCGATGATGAAGATAGATTCAAAAAACTGGAAGAGGAAAATAGAAAGTTAAGAGAAATCATCCGAAATCTAGAGACCAAGCTCAGCCCGGAGGTGCCACTTCAAAACCGATATGCAACTCTTGTAATTGAAGATGAAATGGAAGTTCCTGCCAAATTTCCGGAACAAACAGACCAGGAAACCATGGAAGTTCCCCCAACTCCTGAGAACGACAGTAATAACGAAAATGAAGATGACTTCAAAACAGTTCTTAGAAGAAAAAACAAAAAGTTCAAAGCCTCACAAAGTAGCCAAGGAAAGGACGTAAAACCTACTGAATCATCAACACCTAACAAAAAACCCAGTTCGAAGCCACCGTCCATAAAAATAATTGGACAATCCGGAAAGGACACTGTTCATGCTTTGAAAAGCCTGGTTGGAAATGAAGAATTCCACATAAAAAGATACGGAACGAATTTCCATACAGTGAAGATGAGTAGTTATGAGAGTTACAAGAAAACTATAGCGCTACTTAAAGATGTGGATGCACAATATATTTCTCATACCCCGAAAGAAGAAAAATACCACACTCTTTTACTAAAAGGCCTGGACAGCTCATACGAACCAACAGAAGTTTTGGCTCTACTCAATAATGAAAAAATTGATGCGTTAAGATTTACTAATGTTAGCAGATTTGAAACAAGAAAATCAAAAGAAGAAAATAGGATACTTCCAATATTCTTGGTACAGTTGAGTGCATCAAGCAAAAAAACAGCTGTACATCAGATCAAATATTTAGAGCACCAAGTGATCACCTGGGAACATCTCAAGAAGAATAGTTTGTGTCAGTGCAAAAACTGCCAAAGATTCAACCACACCGCAGTAAATTGTGGTATGCCATATCGATGTGTCAAGTGCGAAACACCACATGGCCCAAAGGAGTGTACAGTGAAGGATGTCACGGATTCTAAAAAACTATATTGCGTGCTTTGCCAGAAATACGGTCATCCAGCTACCTACAGAGGATGCCCCAAATATCTCGAAGCGAAAAGACAAGCTACTAACTACAAATCCCAAGAAGCCGCCATAAAACATACAGCTCCAAGCCAAACGAAAATGTCTTGCCCTATAAAACCAGGTAAGAGCTTTGCTGATAATTTTATAAATCCACTCCGACCATCTAACACCGAAAAAGAGCATAATTCCGACAACATTATAAAATTTCTACAAGAACAGATACTCAATCTACTAAAAATTACAAGACAAAACTCAGAAAAAATTAATACGCTTTGTGAAATCATAAACAATAGGGAACTAAATACTTTCAATGGCTAAATCAATGAACCCTACCATAAGCACAAATAATAAAAACATCTCAGTTATCTCAATCAATGTAAATTCAATAATCCAGCACCAACGAAGAGCTTCACTCTCAAATCTACTCAAAAAATATAATCCAGATATAGCTATTCTAAATGAAACTAAATTAAATAAAACACATAATGTCTACTTTGAAAATTATAACATTATAAGGAAAGACCGACCCAAAAGTATCCAAGCTGGAGGGGTGGCAATTCTCATCAAATCATCATATCACTATGAAGTTATTGATAATCATGCAATTAACTTAGCTGAAAAAATAGAAGCTCTCCCAATAAAATTAAATATTGGCAAAAGTCAAAGCTTATTTATTATCGCCGCTTATGCTGCTCCATGCAATGAGGATAAATTCAATGTAGAATTTAATAATTTATTCACGTCATTAGACCTAGCTAACCCTGCAAACTATTTTATCATTTCTGGAGATTTAAATGCAAGACATAGATCCTGGAAAAATCAATGTAACAACACAAGAGGCAAATTCATCCGAGATTGGCTAGACATTCACCAAATCACATTTAAAGCATCCCTGTATAACAGTGATATCCCATCTTATCCTAGCGGAAATTCATTCTTAGATCTAGTCTTAGCTGACTGTAGGTTGAAAATTTCAACCAATAAGTCGGGTGAGATAAATGCCATCCCTTATGATAGCGATCACAATGCATTGTATTTCGAATTCCAACATCCCTTCGACCCCAGATGGTCATTAGAAGTGGCAAAGGATTTACACCCATATAATTTTAAAAAAACAAACTGGAACAAATTTAGAAGACATCTGAAAAATATTCACAATATAAATATCCCTGAAAATCAAAATCTTAGCCGTAAAACAATTGATGAGTACGTTACAATTTTAGAAACAAATATTTGCAATGCAATAGAGGCAACAGTACCCAAATTTAAGAAGAAGAATTCTACTGAATGTTATCGAAATTCCAACATAAAAAGCCTTGAAAAGCAAAAGAGTGCCCTCATTACCCAAATAAATAAAATATATAGAAAATTTATGCATATTAATAACCCTCAGTTAGAATTATTGAAAAGTGAATTGAAAGAAACGAGAATCCAACTTAAATTAGAATATACAAAATCAATAAATAAATATTGGGCTCAAAGAATTAAAACTATTCCAACTAATTCATCGAACATGTTTCCCATGATTAACCAACTTTTCCGCCCTAAAGGTAAAATTGAAATAGATAATTTAGAAATAGATGAAGAAGATCAAGGGCTAATTGAAAAAGCCTCTATAATATCAGAGCATTGCAAGAAAACATCCAATGGTAAATACGTTATTGAGAGTCCCTCAGACAAACTGAACTTATTAGGTAATCACTTTGCTAGAATACACGACAAAAATGACCATCTGGGAAATCCAGTCCTTATGAACATTGTTAACAACAAAGCAAACGATGTTGAAAATGAGATTACAACAGACAAATCCATTGGAAATACCATCACAATATTTTCGATTACAAATCCCTCTAGTAACCCCACTCAAAATCAGGACTACTACACTAATTTCTCTGATTTAGAGAGAATTTTTCATAACTTAAATAATAAACGCTCATCTGGACCGGACAATATTCCCAATATAGTACTGAAAAACCTGCCAAATAAATTAATTCATCATTACTGTATTATCTTCAATAATGCCCTCAATATAACGTACTTCCCTTCAATTTGGAAACATGCAGATGTGATCGCTATTAAAAAGCCGGGTAAGGACGGAGTGGACCCTATAAATTATCGGCCGATAAGCTTATTACCAAATATTGGCAAAATATTTGAAATAGTTATAAGTAAACCAATAATAGGTCATTGTGAAAGAGAAAAGATTATCCCTGATCAACAATTCGGATTTAGACCAAAGCTGTCAACGATTCATGCCATTTCCAAATTTACGTCTGACATTTGCGAAGCATTAAACAATAATGAAAGTGTTGGAGCCTGCTTAATCGATTATGAGAAAGCATTTGACACTGTTTGGATCAGAGGCTTAATCTTCAAGTTGATAAAGCTGAAGTTTCCGCGGTACTTAGTGAAAATGATTTTTAATATGATAACTGGCAGGACATTCCAAACGACAGACGGACTGATAAAATCAAACGATACATTTAGCCTAAAGAATGGATTACAACAAGGAACAGTCACTTCGCCAATTCTCTTTAATATTTACAATAGCACTGTCCTGCAATTAGGTAACGTAAATAATCAAACAAATCCTTCAAAAACAGTAAAAGGAATTGCCTTTGCCGACGATCTTCTGATTTATGTCAGGGGAAAGAAAATTACAGAAATTCAATCTTCACTTCAAGAAACTTTAGATTTAGTCAACAACTATAGTAATAATTGGAAACTGAGCATCAACGCTAAGAAATGTGAATCTATACTATTCCGCCCAAAATTGAGTATTGCAACAAAAGAGGTTAGGAAGAACTGGAAAAATTTCTCAATAAATTTAAATTCAGTCAGAATACCGCACAAAGAATCAGTCAAATATCTAGGAGTTCAAATCGATCAACATCTGAGATTTACTGAACACATAATCTTACAGCTTGATAAAGCAAGAAAAACTTTCTTTAAATTAAATAGATTATTTTATAATAAACACCTCGATAGTAGAGTCAAAATTATTTGTTTCCAAACAATTGTGCGACCCTTGTTGACATATGGCTGTCCAATATGGTATAACCAGAACGCAACAACTATGGAAAAGCTAAGAGTTTTCGAAAGAAAATGTCTCAGATCTTGTCTAAATCTATATAGGGATGAGAGTACTGGTTATACTCATTATGTGAACAACCAGACAATATATAATGAAGCAAATATATCAAGGATAGATTCACATATCTTAGAATTAGTCCGAAATCATTGGTCAAAAAATAAAGAAGCAAACTTCAACGAAATAGTCATAGCATCTCTTTCCCCTGACATAAACTATATCAGAAAATCACTTCGATGCGGATACGTACCACCTGAAGGATTTCTATTCTTGGACAAGAACCACTATTTACAGGACAAAAACAACATACCAATAATTTATCATTATTTGAGAAAAAAATTCCAAACGGCTATCCTTTATGATCCAAATTTAGATAGTAATACCCCAAACCCCAATTGGAGATTTAATATGACCATACCCAAGATCGATAGAATCAAGAAAACCTCTAATAAATATTGGTGGTTGGGATGATCTTTTCTCTTTAGAACTACCATCATCTCTTTATAATTTTGTAAATATGTATATAGCTGTCTTTTCGTCTACCTTCATGTAAAATATTGCTTTTCTCTCCTCCTTCCTTCCTTAGATTAGGTATAGTTTTAGTAAAAGAAATTGAATCAGTTGATAGCAAAGTTTTCCATGCCTTTCTTTGCTTGTTGCATGAATTAGGTCATATATACGAAAAAGTATAATATAAAAAACTGATAAATGTTTAAACATCCAACATCCACACATAGATATGTATACTGCAATGCGTTGCCAAAAGGGCCATTTTGTGTAAAAATAATAATAATTTAAGTTCTTTGTTTATTTAGAATTAAAATCAAGTTATATGTATATCATATTGGCATTAAATAAACGTATTAAAACAAAACAAAAACACCAGTTCTCGTCCGATCACTGAAGTTAAGCAGCGTCGGGCGTGGTTAGTACTTGGATGGGTGACCGCTTGGGAACACCACGTGCTGTTGCCTTTTTGTTTTTTGCCACCATCGAAAGCAAAGATCTATGAAAAAACAACTCATTTTTTCAAAATATTTTCTACAGTGACGCATCGTATTGTCAATATTACCACATTACCATGAATTTATAATCAAATCAATTTTCGGTGCTACTCACCTGAATACCAGGATCTCAGAAGCTCAACGACTCAAACTCGCAACTTGCAAAATTCCTGCTAATTACACTGGACTGATTCTTCCCTTTCAAGTATATTTATGGATCTTCTAATACTGAGGTGTTGGAGGCTCAAGTCTTTTAATATTATGGAATAATACATCAAGCAACCCAATGATCATTTCTTATAAAAGAAGATCAGTAAAGAATTAAAAAATAGTCCATCGGCAACGTCCATACCACGCTGAATACACCAGTTCTCGTCCCCCCAGTTCTCGTCCACCCGTGGAAGTGAGTAGTTGAGTGTGAGACGTATCGTTCGTGAAGGATCGAAATAGTATCGAGTGTAAAGTTTAAAACAACAAAAAGACAATAGAAGTATTACAAACATTACGGAGGCAAATACATCGCCTAATTTCAATGACGTAGTTGTCATTAAAACCAAAAAGCGTAAGCTAGACAGCTTTCCCCAAAGGTAGACATCGATAAAATGAAGAAGCAAACGGAGAATGATATCCCAACCAAAAACAAATATCAAGTCCTAACTGATTTAGACGATTCAGATATGGAAACAGACATAGATGATAGTCCGAAACCATCAAGTAAAACCGTATCTGGCAAGAAAATCTCAAAAGCTATCAGAAAACCCCCATCACTAATAAAACATGGAGAAATAAAGGAACACTACACGTTCTTACAAAAAATCAAGGATGCGCTGAAAAATAAGTTCTACATAACATATTTCAAAGGACACAATAAAGGATACACAGAAGTATCAACAACAACTCTAGATGATTACAAACTTCTTATCCAGTTATGGAAAGGTACCAACATTAAATTCCATACATTTACCGAAAGAGATAAAAAGAGGCGAATATACGTAGTACGAGGATTACATGGTGAAATGCAACCGGACGACATCGTCAATGAAGTTAAAGAACTAGGGTTTGAGGCTACCCACGCTAACATAATGAAAAATACTGCAAGACCTCTCTTCATGGTCACATTTGTTGCAGCCACACAACTTACAGATCTACAACAAAAAGTTAGATACATCGGATATACGAAAGTAACGTGGGAAAAATACGTAAACAAAAAAAGAATAACGCAGTGCCATAGATGCCAAGAATGGGGACATGCAACAGCAAATTGTTTCGCCGATGCTGCATGCCTGAAATGTGCTGAAAATCATTTAACACATGAATGTAAGAAACCAAGAGACACACCGGCTAAATGTGTAAATTGCGATGGAGATCACCCAGCAAACGCAACAATATGTGAAGTGTATAAAAACAGACTGCAGGCAATTATGAACAAAAATGGAACATCTAGAACAAGCGGAAAATTCAAAAATGTGACAACAGCGCCGTCAACAGCAGACCATCAGCTGTTTCCCAGTCTAAAACCAAGGATACCACCTGCACCTACCACAAACAGATGGCAAAACATAAACCAACAACAACAGACAAGGTTAGTGCATAATTCTGAATCTGGTAGAAATATGTCATCCACAAATATCCAAAACATAAATGATCAATTATCGTTATTTTCTGAACTCAACAACGAAATAAAACAAATCAATCAAATATGTAATATTACTAATATGCTGAAAATAGTTAAAGATCTAAGACAAAAACTAAACAGCTGTAAAAATAAAATAGAGCAACTGCAAGTGTTTGTTGAATTTTCCAATAAATTATCTGAATGGACAGATTGAACATCTGCAGCTGGAATGCAAATGGAATTAGGCCAAGGTTAGGTGAATTATTGGAATTTATTGTCCGAAACAAAATAGATATTATGATGATCAATGAAACCAAAATTAAAGCTGTCGACAAACTTAAGATAAAAAACTATACAGTTTATAGAAAAGATAGAGATAACGCAGCTGGAGGTGTAGCTATATTAATCAAAAAAGGAATACCTCATAGAGAAATAAAACTGGATCAAGATCTACGAGTAGAAGCTGTAGGAATTTCACTATCTGGCGGAATGCACATAATAGCCGTATACAGAAGACCATGCATAGACTTGAGAAATAGTGATCTGACAAAATTGATGCAACTGGGAAAAAAGGTATTAGTCGTTGGAGATCTGAATGCAACCCACACAACTTGGAACTGCAATAGAAATAACAGAAGCGGTAAAGTTCTCTTGAAGTATTCTGAGAACAATAATTGTGCAGTTCTTTATCCAGATGAGCCAACCAACTACCCTGACAACAACACCACACCTTCAACCATTGACATAGCACTCATTAAAAACATAAGTAACATATCTGATATCAAGGTTTTGCACGAACTCAGCTCTGACCACAACCCAATAGTGCTACACATAGGATCGCAACAAAAAGATCACGTCGAAAAAAGCCAATATGCCTACGAGGAAGCCGACTGGAACCAATTCAGAAAACTACTAAACCAAAAGATAACTTTAACACGCAAAATTAACTCTATAGAGGTTCTGGAAAAAGAGATACAAAAATTAACAAATACAATAAAATACTGTATCAACAAAACAGTCCCGAACAAGAATATCTCTGAGCACAACGACACACTGCCGAATAGTATAAAAAATTTGATTAAAGAAAGAAATATTATAAGAAAAAGATGGCAAAGGACCAGAATATCAAAACTAAAGACGATAGCGAACCAACTTAGCAAAAATATAAGGAGGGAAATAATAGCTCACAGGAACAACAGATGGGAAAAACAACTTAAGAAACTTAAACCAAATGACAACTCTCTTTGGAGAATGACAAAAATACTCAAAAGCGACCATCACCCATTACCACCACTGGAAGAAAATGGCGCAACAGCCCTAACAGCCCAAGAAAAGGCAAACATGTTGGCCAACCAATATCAACAAGTACATAACATCGACTTGATAAATAACACCGGCGATCAACAGCAAGTGATGGAAAAAGTTAAAGAATACATGGATAATGCAGTAGCTATAGACTCCAATAAATACTATACAAATCCTAGAGAACTAAAAAACATTATTAAAACACTAGCTTCTAAGAAAGCTCCTGGAACAGACCGAATTCAAAACATTGTACTCAAGAACATCCCCAAGAAGGCATTGATTAAAATTATGTACATAATAAATGCGTCAATCAATCTCTCACACTTCTCCAGTCACGGGAAAACAGGCATAGTCATACCTGTACTAAAATCGGGGAAAAAATCTAATCATCCAAGCAGCTACAGACCTATCAGTTTACTGTGCACCCTGAGCAAGCTTACAGAAAGAGTAATTCTCCAAAGACTTAATGAATATGAGAGAACCAAAAGCATACTCATTGACGAACAGTTTGGATTTCGACAGAAGCACAACACTGTACAACAAGTAACAAGAATAGTCAATAACATCAGCATAAACTTTAATTTAAATAAAGTTACAGTGCTGGTGCTTCTGGACATAGAGAAAGCCTTTGACAAGGTTTGGATAGATGGAATCATCTACAAACTAATAAAATATGAATACCCAACAACATTAATAAAATTCATTCATTCTTACCTCCGCAACCGTCATCTATCAGTTCAAGTTGAAGGAGGAAAATCTACAAAACGGAAAATTGGAGCAGGAGTGCCTCAGGGTTCCGTTCTAGGGCCTAAATTGTTTGTTATATTTATCAATGATATTCCAAAGTTTAGTCAAACAAACACAGCACTGTTCGCTGACGATCTGGCAATATATACTCACTCCTTCTCAGCAGTAGTAGCAGCGAAACAATTGCAAATCCATATAAACATGCTAGAAAAGTTCTATGAACAATGGAAAATCACAGTGAACGAAACAAAAACCGAGGTGATTGTGTTCTCAAAGAAAACAAAAGACCAGACTATTTACCAACCAATAACAGTGTATGGACATCCAACGACTCCCTCAACAACAGTCAAATATTTGGGGGTACATCTTGACCCCAAACTAACTTACCATATGCAGATCAACCAGGTAATAAGAAAAACGTACGCTGTTATGAGAAAACTCTACCCACTAATGGTCAATGGAAAAGGAGTATCACAGAAAAACAAGATTCTGATATACAAAATGCTGATTCGGCCCATAATAACGTATGCAGCCCCAGTTTGGTGCAGCCTCGCAGACTCCCATATGAGAAAGCTCCAAGTACTCCAGAACAAGTGCCTCAGGATGATCCTTTCAGCCAATAGATATACCAAAATATTGTAACGTGGATAGGTATTCATGTACTTACGGTTGATATTCGTTTATTAATTATTTAAGCTACTACGTTGCTTACAGTAGTTATTACATGTATATTTCCTTATGTAGTTCTAGAATTATGGTAGAGTTATTCTCGATCCTTCGAGAAACTATATGTGAGGTACAAATTTGTCATAGTATTGTCAGTTTGACAAGGATCTAGAACATTAATTATGTGTGTCTAGATAATCATAGAACATTCTCGATGAATGTCATGTCATGATTCAGGTATATAAAGCCGTGTCGATCACGGGACAGAGTCAGTCTTGTGAAGTCATTGAGTCAAGTCAGTTTATTGTATCAGTCAATTGGAGACATAAGTCGAAAGTAGTTGGAACGCGATAGTCAAAGTGACAAATAGTGACAGTTGTACTAAAATAGAAAGCCGTGTACAGTGTGTTCTAAATAAACCATTGGAAGCAATCTGCGAATTTTGAGTATTACGCAAGTGAACTCACCCCACAACGTTTAGCACAGGGTTAAACGTTACAATTGGTGTCAGAAAAAAGGGATCTTCGCATTTTGCTAAGAATATATGGTGAATACCAGATCGACAGATTACGACGAAATGGCAAATTTTGCAGAAATAATGAAGTTCCTAGAGAATCAAGAAAGAAGTAGACAAGAACAAGAAGCAAAAATAACACAAATTCTAGAAAATCAAGAAAGAAATAGACAACAAGATAAAGAAGAACAAGAAAGAATTAGACAAGAACAAGAAAGAATTAGAAAGGAAGACCAAACAAAAATAAGTCAAATTCTAGAAAATCAAGAAAGAATTAGACAAGAACAAGAAACAAAAATGAATAAATTTCTAGAAAATCAAGATAGAATTAGACAACAAGAAAAAGAAGAACAAGAAACAAGAATAAGACAAATCTTAGAAGAACAAGCAAGAGTGCGACAAGAAGATAAACAGGAAGTTGACCAGAAATTAGAGAAAGTTGACCAAAAATTAGAGAAAGTCCAAGAAAGTTTTGATCAAAAAATTCAATTAATAGAAGAAAAGATGTTGCAAACGAAAGCTGAAGTGCCTCTAAGAAGATCGTCCAATGAAATTCAAAATGGCGTAGTTAATCCACTAAAAATTGAAGCCCCAAAATTCGATGGTAAACAGTCTTGGTCTACATATAAAAAGCAATTTGATGCTGCTGCTTTGGCTAGTGGTTGGTCAGATGAAGAGAAGGCCACTGCATTGATCTTGGCTTTACGTGGTGATGCATTGGAAATCTTAAATACCGTAACTGGCGGCAAACCTTCATATGAGATTTTAGTGGATCAACTTGAAAGGCGATATGGTGACCAACATCTACAACAAGTTTACCAAGCACACTTAAAGTACAGGCAACAAAGGTATGACGAAACATTGCAGCAGTATGAAACTGATATTGTCCGGCTTGTTCGACTGGCATACCCTACAGCGCCGAGAGACTTTATTGATAGGCTAACGGTACAAACATTCATTGATGGTCTGAGAGATTTTGAGATTCAGCAGGCCTTACGGTTGAGTGGCCTTACAAGAATAGAAGATGCCCTTGCACGTGCACTTGAGTATGAAGCTGCTAAACAGGCATCCAGATCTCATCTCCATCGGGGACAGATTCGACGAGTTAGCCTCATTAAAGAGGTGAAGTACAGAAAAAGTAACATCATTAAGCAAATTATTGAAATATTACGAAAACTAGATGGTCAATCAACTGGACATAGTAGTCAGAGGGTGTGTTGGAACTGTGGACAAGGAGGACATATCAAAAGGAATTGTTCACACATTCAATCTATCAATGTGCCAGGAAATTTCAGTACTCCGAGGGTGTGTTGGAATTGTGAACAAGAAGGGCACATGAAGAAGAATTGTCCACTTCTAACTGGTCATGTACAAGAAAATTTCGAAATTCGGAAGAAAGAAAATTGCGCACAACAGAAATATCATTATTGCTCTAACAAAGACAGCTCAGATATCGAGCCTGGTGTTAAGAGGGAAGATGTCATACCTAGATCGAAGGAGAGCAGTATCTCTAGAGAGAGATCAAGCAGTAGAAAAAAGAGTCTTGTTAGAAGGCGCAGTATATCGAGATGTCGAAGATGTATCAGACAATGTGTAGGCAGTAGTGGTCGTGGGAAAAGCAATTCACGTTGCAGTAGTCCACAAAGAGGCGCAGGAGATAGAAGGTGCTTCGGCCGCAATAGAAGAAAGCGCATGAGGCGACGCAGTGACCGAGATAGTAGGCGCAATCGCAGTAGTTCACGCAATATTGAAAATAGTGAAATTGGTGAAGGTTGTATGGCCACCAAGGATCATGTTAGCTTGTGTAGAAGCAGATCACCTGTTCGAGTATGTTCACCTGGAGGTAATCATAGTCCGGTGAAACATTTTGATGATCACCGAAGAGGATCACGAGTACCGCCAAGTAACCTGTCTTCCTCGTGGGTCGAGAGCGAGGATTGGGACAAGAGGATCCAAGGAGCTCCCCCAGATGAGATTGTAGAATGCATTGGGATGATGTTTGATCGGGACGATCAAATCTAAGAAGGGGGCAGTGTAACGTGGATAGGTATTCATGTACTTACGGTTGATATTCGTTTATTAATTATTTAAGCTACTACGTTGCTTACAGTAGTTATTACATGTATATTTCCTTATGTAGTTCTAGAATTATGGTAGAGTTATTCTCGATCCTTCGAGAAACTATATGTGAGGTACAAATTTGTCATAGTATTGTCAGTTTGACAAGGATCTAGAACATTAATTATGTGTGTCTAGATAATCATAGAACATTCTCGATGAATGTCATGTCATGATTCAGGTATATAAAGCCGTGTCGATCACGGGACAGAGTCAGTCTTGTGAAGTCATTGAGTCAAGTCAGTTTATTGTATCAGTCAATTGGAGACATAAGTCGAAAGTAGTTGGAACGCGATAGTCAAAGTGACAAATAGTGACAGTTGTACTAAAATAGAAAGCCGTGTACAGTGTGTTCTAAATAAACCATTGGAAGCAATCTGCGAATTTTGAGTATTACGCAAGTGAACTCACCCCACAACGTTTAGCACAGGGTTAAACGTTACAATATCATACCTGCACGAAGAAACCGAAGTTGAGTATATTGACATTTATATAAGAAACTTAAGTGAAAAGTTCTATGAATATAACCTCCAGTGCAATAAACTTCTTAAAAATATCACAAATTTGAGAAGCTACAACTTACCATTTGATTATAAACATAAATTACCATATGACAAACTCATGATATTTAATACTCTCAAAGACTGATTGCTTTTCTTACCTGATAGATATAAGTAGTCAACATAATAATTAAGTGTGTGTAATTAATTAAAATTATGTAACAAATACATATAAGACAAATATCACAACTAGCATACAAGCTAGATATCCAATTCCTGCAAGTAGGTTTTTATCTAATATACCATTTTTCCTACGTTTCAATAATTACTTAGTATCTATTACCACAAATGTTACCTAAATATGAAAACTGTCTCAATTACTTGTAAATAATACATAATCAAAACAGTAGATAAAGCTCTCAACAGGGCAGGTGCTATAATGGTCGTTGAAAATAGTTAAGTACTTTTATGTATATATGTATTATTTTATACATCTATGATTGTACATATTATTGTTAAATATTTTTAATAAAGGGTTTATACAAAAAAAAAAAAAAAAAGTTCTCGTCCGATCACTGAAGTTAAGCAGCGTCGGGCGTGGTTAGTACTTGGATGGGTGACCGCTTGGGAACACCACGTGCTGTTGCCTTTTTGTTTTTTGCCACCATCGATCCACTAATACTGAGGTGTTGGAGGCTCAAGTCTTTTAATATTATGGAATAATACATCAAGCAACCCAATGATCATTTCTTATAAAAGAAGATCAGTAAAGAATTAAAAACTAGTCCATCGGCAACGGCCATACCACGCTGAATACACCAGTTCTCGTCACCAGTTCTCGTCAGTTTGACAAGAAGTGTCAAGTGTATTCAGCCCGAACTTTATAGCCCGTAAATTAGTTATAATTGTTGAAAAAAATACATTCTGGTGATCAAGAACAATCGCGTATACAGTGGAGCTTCCTCTGAAAGGAGTGAATCAATGGGGGATCCCTCGGATCCTCAGGAAGGAAAAAATTCATTATGTGACATTCCCTGTCACATTTTGATGGATATTGTAGATAATTCAAACAGTTCAATAGAAATCATGAAAAAGGTTGAGAAAACTGGCAAAAATTTGAAAAACCAAGTGAAATTCAAACCCAATGTGACCAAATGCAAGAAAAGAGAGCACCAGTACAACAGTGACTCAGATGATTCAAGAAATGATAGACTAATAGTTGAATTAAGACGTGAAAATGATTTATTGAAAGAGATGATAATGAATTTAGAAGCAAAATTAAATAGTAAAGATAGTGACACCCAACCGACAAACGTTGGAGAAATGGAAGAAGATCCAGTCGATAATGGAGAATGGAAAACTGTTCTGAGAAATAAAAACGAAAAATTCAAGACCAATATTCAAATAGTAAATAGTAACAAAGATGATGAACTTGGAATTAAAGACAATATAAATCTAAATCAGAAGTTAAAACAAAAACCACCAGTAATCAATATTTTCGGCCAGACATCAAAAGATACAATAAAGGTAATCCAAAGTGCTACTCAATCAGGAAATTTTACACTAAAAAGAATAAATAAAAATAAACAACAAATAAATTTTGATAATTGTGATGAATATAAGAAGACATTGACAGTTTTTAAAGAAGTTGATGCACCATATTTCACTTACACTCCAAAACAAGAGAAGCTACAAACAATGATTTTAAAAGGATTAGACAATTCATATGAATCAGAAGAAATTTTAAAATTGCTACAAGAGTCCAAATTAGAACATGTGAGATTTGTTAGTGCGAAAAGATTAACAACCAAAAGATCTGAAGAAGATAGAAGATTGCTGCCCATATATGTGGTGCAAATAAGTGCGGACAGTAAACTCGGAGCTCTCCATAGTCTCAAAGTTCTGGACTATCAAAGAGTCACCTGGGAATATTTGAGAAAAACTGATATTACGCAGTGCCGAAACTGTCAGAGGTTCAACCATAGTGCTACCAATTGTGGTATGGCATACAGATGCGTCAAATGCGACAAGAATCATGGACCAAAAATGTGTAAAATTGGAAAAGAAACAGACTTTGAAAAATTATTTTGTGTATTGTGTCAGAAATATGGACATCCTGCTTCGTATCGAGGTTGCCCAAGATACCAGCAAATAAAATCCTCCCAACAGCAGAATGGAAAAGAGAAAATGGCAATGAAACATGAGCCTTCAATCCCGACCACAGTCCCCACCACAATCCCACAACAGACCAGTCCATATAAAAAATATTCAGATAGTTTCAAAACTGTGAACAATTCAGGTAATAATGACACTTTCAAAATTTTAAGTAATTTACAAGAACAAATTGTGGGCCTGATCAATGTCACCAAAAAGAATTCGACAAGAATTGATCAGCTTTTCAAAACAATAATTATTAATCAAAATCACCTGATCAATGGATAAAGCAAAAATCAAAACTAAATTGGATATGAATAATCTTTCGATAATTTCGGTGAACGTAAATTCTATTATTCAGCATCAAAGAAGAGCTTCACTCATTAATCTTATAAATAAATTTAATCCCCATTTGGTCCTTCTAAACGAAACAAAATTAAATGACGCTCATAAAATTCATTTTCAAAATTATAATATAGTAAGACGAGATCGACTAAACAGTAAGCAAGGCGGTGGTGTTGCGGTATTGATTAGATCTCCACTTCAGTTTGACTTAATCGAATTAACAAATCTGTCTTCTGAACCTGATAAAATTGAAAATATTTGTATCAAGCTCCGAATTGGTCAAAATCAAAATTTATATATCGTGTGCGCATACTCTCCATATGGACAAAGTATTGAGTTCAATAAAGAATTTAAACAAATATTTACACAATTAGAACTAGACAAACCAGAAAATTTTTACGTCATATCAGGTGACCTTAATGCAAAACATGTAGATTGGAGAAATTCTTCATGTAATACCAGGGGAAACTTTATTAAAGATTGGCTTGACAATAACAAAGTGATTTATAAAGCAAAATTATATAGTACTGATATACCATCATTCCCAAATGGAAACTCATTTCTGGATTTAGTTATTGCAGATTGCAGACTTCATTTAGGAAATTTGGACCATTTCGGAAATATAATGGCTATACCATATGACAGCGATCACAACGCGTTGTCTTTTCAAGTTTTTCACCCAACAGATCCAATATGGTCATTAGCAATTTCTCAAGATCCTTACATATTTAATTATAGGAAAACAAACTGGAGTAAATTTCAAAGGCAATTAAACAGAGTTAGTGATATAAAGATTCCTGACGATTTAAATCTTAGTAAACAAGAAATAGATGAATATATAGACCAAATAGACTCGGATATAATAAAAGCAATGGAGATATCGGTACCCAAATTTCAAAAAGTAAATGAAACTCAATGTTACAGATCTAAAAACATTATTATATTAGAAAAATGTAAAAGTTCTCTTATAACTAGAATAAATAAAATTTATAGAAAGTTCAATCATAACAACAATGCTCAATTAAATGAATTAAAAAATATTTTAAAAGAAACTAGAAAACAATTAAAATTGGAATATAAAATATCAGTTAACCAATACTGGTCGAATAAAGTTTCCAACATCCCTACAGATTCGACAAATATGTTCCCAATTGTAAATCAGATCTTTAGGCCTGAAGGAAAAGTAGAAATTGCAACTTTGGAAGTGGCGGACAGTCAAAAAGATTTACTTTCTGACGCATCTATTAACTTAAACAAATGTCGCAAAAATACTCACAATAAATATTTAATTGAAAACTCTTTAGAGAAAGTAAATATTATTGGACACCATTTCGCAAGGATTCACACTCAAAATGACCATATGGGATCCGGTGGACTCTCAAGGATAATTGAAAATAAAACCGTAAAATTAAAGAATGAAATAGAACATGATCTCTTGAATGGAAATACAAAAACAAAATTTTCCAAAATTAATACCTCAGTGGAACCCCAAGACGATTCAGATTATTTTGTAAATATCAAAGAGCTCAAACATTTATTTCGATGTTTAAATAATAAGAGATCCTCAGGACCTGATAAAATTCCAAACGTTGTATTGAAAAACTTACCGTCTAAATTAATACGTAACTATTGCATAATTTTCAACAATGCCTTAAACAGAGCATATTTTCCTGACAAATGGAAAAAAGCTAATGTGATAGCTATCAAAAAACCGGGCAAAAACCATGCTGACCCGGGTAGTTATAGACCCATAAGTTTACTACCTAACATTGGTAAAGTAATGGAAATTATAATAAACAAATCAATAATTAATTTTTGTGATAGAAATAAAGTTATTCCGGATCAACAATTTGGTTTTAGAGCTAAACATTCTACAAACCATGCGATAGCGAAGTTTCATTCAGATATCTGTCAGGCACTTAATAGAAAAGAGAGTGTTGGTGCATGTCTCATAGATTACGAGAAAGCTTTCGATACCGTTTGGATTAAAGGATTAATATTTAAATTGATAAAATTAAATTTCCCATCACATTTGGTCAAAATTATTTGGAATATGATTGATAATAGAACTTTTAGAACTACTGACGGCACAAACACATCAACAAAATTATTCACTTTGACAAACGGACTACAACAAGGAACAGTTACATCTCCCATACTTTTTAACATTTATAATAGCAACGTACTACGACTAGGTGACATCAACACGGACAGTGGAGACCCAACTACAATAAAATCTCTAGCATTTGCTGATGATTTGATTGTATATGTACGAGGGAAAAAAATTGAGGATATTAAAAATAAGTTACAGTCGACGTTTAACCTTATTCAAAATTATAGTGAAAGTTGGAAACTGAAAATAAACCTTCAGAAATGCGAGACGATATTGTTCAAACCAAAACTTAGTGAGGCGTCCATAGAAGTGAGAAGGAATTGGAAGAATTTCGCTATACGATCAGACGATGTAGTTATACCACATAAATCATTAGTTAAATATCTCGGAGTGAATTTTGATCAAAATTTAAGGTTTACAGAGCATATTAATATGCAACTTAAAAAAGCAAGAAACATATTTCTCAAATTGAACAAACTATTTTATAGTAATCATTTAGATAGCGGAGTCAAAATTATTTGTTACCAAACTATAATTAGACCGTTATTAACGTACGGATGCCCAATATGGTATAATCAAAATGCATCAACAATAGAAAAAATTAGGGTTTTTGAAAGAAAATGTTTGAGAGCTTGTCTACATATGTATAAGTCCGAGCATAGTAATTATATGCATTATATTAGAAATGAAACAATATACAACAAAGCGGCGATAAATAGAATCGATACATTTTTAATAAAACTTATTCGAAATCACTGGGTAAATACTACAAATATTCAAAACAATGAAATAATTAGACAATCTGTAAATCCTGACGAGAATTATATGAAGAATTGCCTTCAATCTGGCTATATTCCGCCTGAAGGTTTTATATATCTTGATAAGCATAATTATATTCAAGACGAGAACAATGTGCCTATTTTATACCACTTCCAAAGAAAAAAAATTCAGAAATCCATCACCTACCCTCAAAATTTGAATACGGCAATTCAAAATCTGAACTGGAGATTTAATATGTCAATTCCGAACAAAGATATAATGGATAACCACAGAAAAAATGTTCATAAGTACTGGTGGTTGACGTGACTTGGTCAGACCACAATGCTCTATCTTTCTGGAATACTTTGGTATTGTGTCATTGTTACTTTCACATAGATAATATTTATATTTTCATAGTTAGTTTTATTGTTATATATTTTCTTTTCTTTTTTTTCCTTTAGATGTAAGTTTTTCTCATAGTTAGGGTGTAGTTTTCCATGCCTTTTCTGCACCATTTTTTATAAAGATAGGTAGATTTAAATAGTCTGAAAGTTCTCATACAGATAGATTGCTTTTGTATAGTTATAAAATTAGTGTTAGTTTTACTGCAATGCGTTGCTCATTGGAGCCATTTTGTGTAATTATCATTATTGTTAGAATAAGTTTGTTTTGTTTATTTACAACTTTTATTGGGCTCGATAACGATAAGTGGGGCGCTAACAAATAGTCCCATTTTTGGATAAAACACCTCAAAATAAGATAAAAATCAAGAATACTAATTTTCCAGTTTTTGCTTAGTTTCTGAGATATAAGCCCTTTTAGGTCCAAAATAAACTCTCTTTTAATTTACAAACTAGCGGGAAATTGGAGCAAAAGGGGTGTTGGGTGGGGATAAATACGCATGTAGAAATAACAAGAAGTAGTACTTACTAGAAATTACACTATGAAAACTGTTTCAATGAAGAATTTTCTTGAAAAATTCCTATTATTCACTACAAACAAATTTAACCTTGTGTAAACGCCATTTTTCTGCTCTTCAATGTCAATTATCAATCCATACACTGTTGCCTTTTTATATTAATGCATAGATTACATATATTAAAAAACACAAAATAATATAATCACATCTAGCAATAACATAGATAGCAGTTGAACACATTAAAATATCAGTACATACTTTATATTTCAAGCAATTTTATATAAAATAAATAATTAAAAAGCTTGTTAATTGATATTGTCACTTTACAAAACATCTTCTTTTTTTTTAATATAGAACAAGTAATATTTTATAACAATAAATAATATAAATATATAACTAAACTATAATTAAAAACGAAAAGATATTAATGAAAAAAGAAAATCTCAAGAGAAAACTATTAGATTCATAACCGAAAAAATCCGATTCGATCTCAGTATGAAATTTAACCAGGTATGGAAAATAAGCATTAGATTCATTATGAATGGTGATACCATAATATTTTCTGACAATCCGAAGTAATCCGAACAATACCGTATGTAAACAAACTTAAACAAAATTCCTGGAAATAACCTAATTAGAATGTCAACAACACCATTATAGATATTATTCAATATCATAGTTATATTTATTCTGTTATTAAGTTTCTTGAGCTTGATTACTATTATCAATACAAACCTCTAAGAATATTACATAATTACTGCATCCAGTGAGGATTTAATTAACGAAATACATATATATATTTCGAAAGATATACACAATACTTACTTTAGTACTATATATACTAGAATTAAACCAATACAGAAAAGATTAGCATGACCCCTGCGCAAGAATGATAGATAATATTATAAAGTTTTTTACAATTCAAAACTATTACAATTTCATAAAATAAAAATCGGTAGTATTATAAAACTATTATAGCAGTAAATATATATAAGAGTAATAAACATTAAATAGAGAGAGAAAATTTCACCTAACAAAAAACCTATGCTATACAAGTTGAACTTGCTAAACATCAATATGCAATTATATCAGTTCATATATATATCAATGTAATAAATATTAAAAAAAGAGAAAATTTCACCTAACAAGAAACCTATGCTATACAAGTTGGTTGAACTTGGTTAATATCAATATGCAATTATATCAGCAAATATATATATTAGAATAATAAATATTAAATAGAAAGAGAAAATTTCACCTAACAAAAAACCTATTGTATACAAGTTGAACTAACTAAATATCAATATGCAATTATATCAGTAAATATATATATATTAGGATAATAAATATTAAATAAAAACAGAAAATTTCACCTATACCACACAAGTTGACAACATTGCATTTGAAACAACTGATCAACATCCATAAACATAACAGTTTTACAACAACTCATAACATAGACTATTACCTATTCTACGTTAGAAAAGAAAATTAAGAAATAAGCTGTTATGCAATATAACAATATCAATTTATTAGCTAATCACCTATTTTTTGTATGAAACTAAAATATAGAATATTATATTTCAATATATTTAACTACTTATTCCTAAATACGCGACAATATTATTCTATGTATTTTCTAATGTATGTCATCTATGCATTATTATAAAAAGGCAACAGTGTATAGATTGATAATTGACATTGAAGAACAGAGAAATGGCGTCTACACAAGGTTAAATTTGTTTGTAGTGAATAATAGGAATTTTTCAAGAAAATACTTCATTGAAACAGTTTTCATAGTGTAATTTCTAGTAAGTACTACTTCTTATTATCTCTACATGCGTATTTATCCCCACCCAACACCCCTTTTGCTCCAATTTCCCGCTAGTTTGTAAATTAAAAGAGAGTTTATTTTGGACCTAAAAGGGCTTATATCTCAGAAACTAAGCAAAAACTGGAAAATTAGTACTCTTGATTTTCATCTTATTTTGAGGTGTTTTATCCAAAAATGGGACTCTTTGTGAGCGCCCCACTTATCGTGTTTTCCCCTTTTATTGTGATAGTATTATTCTGGCATTAAATAAACGTTTAAAAACAAAAAAAACAAAAAACACCAGTTCTCGTCCGATCACTGAAGTTAAGCAGCGTCGGGCGTGGTTAGTACTTGGATGGGTGACCGCTTGGGAACACCACGTGCTGTTTGTTGCCTTTTTGTTTTTTGCCACCATCGAAAGCAAAGATCTATGAAAAAACAACTCATTTTTTCAAAATATTTTCTACAGTGACGCATCGTATTGTCAATATCACCACATTACCATGAATTTATAATCAAATCAATTTTCGGTGCTACTCACCTGAATACCGGGATCTCAGAAGCTCAACGACTCAAACTCACAACTTACAAAATTCCTGCTAATTACACTGGACTGATTCTTCCCTTTCAAGTATATTTATGGATCTACTAATACTGAGGTGTTCGAGGCTCAAGTCTTTTAATATTATGGCACAATACATCAAGCAACCCAATGATCATTTATTATAAAGGAATATTAGTGAAGAATTGAAAAATAGTCCATAGGCAACGGCCATACCACGCTGAATACACCAGTTCTCGTCAGTTCTCGTCCGACAGCCCAAGCGAGAGGTCGTTATCATCCCTCTACCTGGAGCTACCCTTGTACGGAAAATCGAGATAAAGTGATTAAGTTTTATATTACGGTGTGCCGACTTGTGATATGTTAGCAATTATTAATGACAAGAAATGGAAAATACGGACAATAATATAGTGAATACCATCCCAAACGATGTGTTACGGAATATTATTTCCGAAGCCAGCAGCTCGGCTCAAGTGGTTAAAATGGTTCGGAAAGCCGAGAAAAATTCGCAAAGGAGCGAACAATATAAACCTAAAGTAGCGAACAGAAGGAAGAGAAATAACGGAGCCAGTGATTCCGATGATGAAGATAGATTCAAAAAACTGGAAGAGGAAAATAGAAAGTTAAGAGAAATCATCCGAAATCTAGAGACCAAGCTCAGCCCGGAGGTGCCACTTCAAAACCGATATGCAACTCTTGTAATTGAAGATGAAATGGAAGTTCCTGCCAGATTTCCGGAACAAACAGACCAGGAAACCATGGAAGTTCCCCCAACTCCTGAGAACGACAGTAATAACGAAAATGAAGATGACTTCAAAACAGTTCTTAGAAGAAAAAACAAAAAGTTCAAAGCCTCACAAAGTACCCAAGGAAAGGACGTAAGACCTACTGAATCATCAACACCTAACAAAAAACCCAGTTCGAAGCCACCGTCCATAAAAATAATTGGACAATCCGGAAAGGACACTGTTCATGCTTTGAAAAGCCTGGTTGGAAATGAAGAATTCCACATAAAAAGATACGGAACGAATTTCCATACAGTGAAGATGAGTAGTTATGAGAGTTACAAGAAAACTATAGCGCTACTTAAAGATGTGGATGCACAATATATTTCTCATACCCCGAAAGAAGAAAAATACCACACTCTTTTACTAAAAGGCCTGGACAGCTCATACGAACCAACAGAAGTTTTGGCTCTACTCAATAATGAAAAAAATGATGCGTTAAGATTTACTAATGTTAGCAGATTTGAAACAAGAAAATCAAAAGAAGAAAATAGGATACTTCCAATATTCTTGGTACAGTTGAGTGCATCAAGCAAAAAAACAGCTGTACATCAGATCAAATATTTAGAGCACCAAGTGATCACCTGGGAACATCTCAAGAAGAATAGTTTGTGTCAGTGCAAAAACTGCCAAAGATTCAACCACACCGCAGTAAATTGTGGTATGCCATATCGATGTGTCAAGTGCGAAACACCACATGGCCCAAAGGAGTGTACAGTGAAGGATGTCACGGATTCTAAAAAACTATATTGCGTGCTTTGCCAGAAATACGGTCATCCAGCTACCTACAGAGGATGCCCCAAATATCTCGAAGCGAAAAGACAAGCTACTAACTACAAATCCCAAAAAGCCGCCATAAAACATACAGCTCCAAGCCAAACGAAAATGTCTTGCCCTATAAAACCAGGTAAGAGCTTTGCTGATAATTTTATAAATCCACTCCGACCATCTAACACCGAAAAAGAGCATAATTCCGACAACATTATAAAATTTCTACAAGAACAGATACTCAATCTACTAAAAATTACAAGACAAAACTCAGAAAAAATTAATACGCTTTGTGAAATCATAAACAATAGGGAACTAAATACTTTCAATGGCTAAATCAATGAACCCTACCATAAGCACAAATAATAAAAACATCTCAGTTATCTCAATCAATGTAAATTCAATAATCCAGCACCAACGAAGAGCTTCACTCTCAAATCTACTCAAAAAATATAATCCAGATATAGCTATTCTAAATGAAACTAAATTAAATAAAACACATAATGTCTACTTTGAAAATTATAACATTATAAGGAAAGACCGACCCAAAAGTATCCAAGCTGGAGGGGTGGCAATTCTCATCAAATCATCATATCACTATGAAGTTATTGATAATCATGCAATTAACTTAGCTGAAAAAATAGAAGCTCTCCCAATAAAATTAAATATTGGCAAAAGTCAAAGCTTATTTATTATCGCCGCTTATGCTGCTCCATGCAATGAGGATAAATTCAATGTAGAATTTAATAATTTATTCACGTCATTAGACCTAGCTAACCCTGCAAACTATTTTATCATTTCTGGAGATTTAAATGCAAGACATAGATCCAGGAAAAATCAATGTAACAACACAAGAGGCAAATTCATCCGAGATTGGCTAGACATTCACCAAATCACATTTAAAGCATCCCTGTATAACAGTGATATCCCATCTTATCCTAGCGGAAATTCATTCTTAGATCTAGTCTTAGCTGACTGTAGGTTGAAAATTTCAACCAATAAGTCGGGTGAGATAAATGCCATCCCTTATGATAGCGATCACAATGCATTGTATTTCGAATTCCAACATCCCTTCGACCCCAGACGGTCATTAGAAGTGGCAAAGGATTTGCACCCATATAATTTTAAAAAAACAAACTGGAACAAATTTAGAAGACATCTGACAAATATTCACCATATAAATATCCCTGAAAATCAAAATCTTAGCCGTAAAACAATTGATGAGTACGTTACAATTTTAGAAACAAATATTTGCAATGCAATAGAGGCAACAGTACCCAAATTTAAGAAGAAGAATTCTACTGAATGTTATCGAAATTCCAACATAAAAAGCCTTGAAAAGCAAAAGAGTGCCCTCATTACCCAAATAAATAAAATATATAGAAAATTTATGCATATTAATAACCCTCAGTTAGAATTATTGAAAAGTGAATTGAAAGAAACGAGAATCCAACTTAAATTAGAATATACAAAATCAATAAATAAATATTGGGCTCAAAGAATTAAAAATATTCCAACTAATTCATCGAACATGTTTCCCATGATTAACCAACTTTTCCGCCCCAAAGGTAAAATTGAAATAGATAATTTAGAAATAGATGAAGAAGATCTAGGGCTAATTGAAAAAGCCTCTATAATATCAGAGCATTGCAAGAAAACATCCAATGGTAAATACGTTATTGAGAGTCCCTCAGACAAACTGAACTTATTAGGTAATCACTTTGCTAGAATACACGACAAAAATGACCATCTGGGAAATCCAGTCCTTATGAACATTGTTAACAACAAAGCAAACGATGTTGAAAATGAGATTAAAACAGACAAATCCATTGGAAATACCATCACAATATTTTCGATTACAAATCCCTCTAGTAACCCCACTCAAAATCAGGACTACTACACTAATTTCTCTGATTTAGAGAGAATTTTTCATAACTTAAATAATAAACGCTCATCTGGACCGGACAATATTCCCAATATAGTACTGAAAAACCTGCCAAATAAATTAAATCATCATTACTGTATTATCTTCAATAATGCCCTCAATATAACGTACTTCCCTTCAATTTGGAAACATGCAGATGTGATCGCTATTAAAAAGCCAGGTAAGGACGGAGTGGACCCTATAAATTATCGGCCGATAAGCTTATTACCAAATATTGGCAAAATATTTGAAATAGTTATAAGTAAACCAATAATAGGTCATTGTGAAAGAGAAAAGATTATCCCTGATCAACAATTCGGATTTAGACCAAAGCTGTCAACGATTCATGCCATTTCCAAATTTACGTCTGACATTTGCGAAGCATTAAACAATAATGAAAGTGTTGGAGCCTGCTTAATCGATTATGAGAAAGCATTTGACACTGTTTGGATCAGAGGCTTAATCTTCAAGTTAATAAAGCTGAAGTTTCCGCGGTACTTAGTGAAAATGATTTTTAATATGATAACTGGCAGGACATTCCAAACGACAGACGGACTGATAAAATCAAACGATACATTTAGCCTAAAGAATGGATTACAACAAGGAACAGTCACTTCGCCAATTCTCTTTAATATTTACAATAGCACTGTCCTGCAATTAGGTAACATAAATAATCAAACAAATCCTTCAAAAACAGTAAAAGGAATTGCCTTTGCCGACGATCTTCTGATTTATGTCAGGGGAAAGAAAATTACAGAAATTCAATCTTCACTTCAAGAAACTTTAGATTTAGTCAACAACTATAGTAATAATTGGAAACTGAGCATCAACGCTAAGAAATGTGAATCTATACTATTCCGCCCAAAATTAAGTATTGCAACAAAAGAGGTTAGGAAGAACTGGAAAATTTTCTCAATAAATTTAAATTCAGTCAGAATACCGCACAAAGAATCAGTCAAATATCTAGGAGTTCAAATCGATCAACATCTGAGATTTACTGAACACATAATCTTACAGCTTGATAAAGCAAGAAAAACTTTCTTTAAATTAAATAGATTATTTTATAATAAACACCTCGATAGTAGAGTCAAAATTATTTGTTTCCAAACAATTGTGCGACCCTTGTTGACATATGGCTGTCCAATATGGTATAACCAGAACGCAACAACTATGGAAAAGCTAAGAGTTTTCGAAAGAAAATGTCTCAGATCTTGTCTAAATCTATATAGGGATGAGAGTACTGGTTATACTCATTATGTGAACAACCAGACAATATATAATGAAGCAAATATATCAAGGATAGATTCACATATCTTAGAATTAGTCCGAAATCATTGGTCAAAAAATAAAGAAGCAAACTTCAACGAAATAGTCATAGCATCTCTTTCCCCTGACATAAACTATATCAGAAAATCACTTCGATGCGGATACGTACCACCTGAAGGATTTCTATTCTTGGACAAGAACCACTATTTACAGGACAAAAACAACATACCAATAATTTATCATTATTTGAGAAAAAAATTCCAAACGGCTATCCTTTATGATCCAAATTTAGATAGTAATACCCCAAACCCCAATTGGAGATTTAATATGACCATACCCAAGATCGATAGAATCAAGAAAACCTCTAATAAATATTGGTGGTTGGGATGATCTTTTCTCTTTAGAACTACCATCATCTCTTTATAATTTTGTAAATATGTATATAGCTGTCTTTTCGTCTACCTTCATGTAAAATATTGCTTTTCTCTCCTCCTTCCTTCCTTAGATTAGGTATAGTATTAGTAAAAGAAATTGAATCAGTTGATAGCAAAGTTTTCCATGCCTTTCTTTGCTTGTTGCATGAATTAGGTCATATATACGAAAAAGTATAATATAAAAAACTGATAAATGTTTAAACATCCAACATCCACACATAGATATGTATACTGCAATGCGTTGCCAAAAGGGCCATTTTGTGTAAAAATAATAATAATTTAAGTTCTTTGTTTATTTAGAATTAAAATCAAGTTATATGTATATTATATTGGCATTAAATAAACGTATTAAAACAAAAAACAAACAACACCAGTTCTCGTCCGATCACTGAAGTTAAGCAGCGTCGGGCGTGGTTAGTACTCACCTGAATACCAGGATCTCAGAAGCTCAACGACTCAAACTCACAACTTACAAAATTCCTGCTAATTACACTGGACTGATTCTTCCCTTTCAAGTATATTTATGGATCTACTAATACTGAGGTGTTGGAGGCTCAAGTCTTTTAATATTATGGAATAATACATCAAGCAACCCAATGATCATTTCTTATAAAAGAAGATCAGTAAAGAATTAAAAAATAGTCCATCGGCAACGGCCATACCACGCTGAATACACCAGTTCTCGTCCAGTTCTCGTCCACCCGTGGAAGTGAGTAGTTGAGTGTGAGACGTATCGTTCGTGAAGGATCGAAATAGTATCGAGTGTAAAGTTTAAAACAACAAAAAGACAATAGAAGTATTACAAACATTACGGAGGCAAATACATCGCCTAATTTCAATGACGTAGTTGTCATTAAAACCAAAAAGCGTAAGCTAGACAGCGATTCCCCAAAGGTAGACATCGATAAAATGAAGAAGCAAACGGAGAATGATATCCCAACCAAAAACAAATATCAAGTCCTAACTGATTTAGACGATTCAGATATGGAAACAGACATAGATGATAGTCCGAAACCATCAAGTAAAACCGTATCTGGCAAGAAAATCTCAAAAGCTATCAGAAAACCCCCATCACTAATAATACATGGAGAAATAAAGGAACACTACACGTTCTTACAAAAAATCAAGGATGCGCTGAAAAATAAGTTCTACATAACATATTTCAAAGGACACAATAAAGGATACACAGAAGTATCAACAACAACTCTAGATGATTACAAACTTCTTATCCAGTTATGGAAAGGTACCAACATTAAATTCCATACATTTACCGAAAGAGATAAAAAGAAGCGAATATACGTAGTACGAGGATTACATGGTGAAATGCAACCGGACGACATCGTCAATGAAGTTAAAGAACTAGGGTTTGAGGCTACCCACGCTAACATAATGAAAAATACTGCAAGACCTCTCTTCATGGTCACATTTGTTGCAGCCACACAACTTACAGATCTACAACAAAAAGTTAGATACATCGGATATACGAAAGTAACGTGGGAAAAATACGTAAACAAAAAAAGAATAACGCAGTGCCATAGATGCCAAGAATGGGGACATGCAACAGCAAATTGTTTCGCCGATGCTGCATGCCTGAAATGTGCTGAAAATCATTTAACACATGAATGTAAGAAACCAAGAGACACACCGGCTAAATGTGTAAATTGCGATGGAGATCACCCAGCAAACGCAACAATATGTGAAGTGTATAAAAACAGACTGCAGGCAATTATGAACAAAAATGGAACATCTAGAACAAGCGGAAAATTCAAAAATGTGACAACAGCGCCGTCAACAGCAGACCATCAGCTGTTTCCCAGTCTAAAACCAAGGATACCACCTGCACCTACCACAAACAGATGGCAAAACATAAACCAACAACAACAGACAAGGTTAGTGCATAATTCTGAATCTGGTAGAAATATGTCATCCACAAATATCCAAAACATAAATGATCAATTATCGTTATTTTCTGAACTCAACAACGAAATAAAACAAATTATTGGAATTTATTGTCCGAAACAAAATAGATATTATGATGATCAATGAAACCAAAATTAAAGCTGTCGACAAACTTAAGATAAACATAACATATCTGATATCAAGGTTTTGCACGAACTCAGCTCTGACCACAACCCAATAGTGCTACACATAGGATCGCAACAAAAAGATCACGTCGAAAAAAGCCAATATGCCTACGAGGAAGCCGACTGGAACCAATTCAGAAAACTACTAAACCAAAAGATAACTTTAACACGCAAAATTAACTCTATAGAGGTTCTGGAAAAAGAGATACAAAAATTAACAAATACAATAAAATACTGTATCAACAAAACAGTCCCGAACAAGAATATCTCTGAGCACAACGACACACTGCCGAATAGTATAAAAAATTTGATTAAAGAAAGAAATATTATAAGAAAAAGATGGCAAAGGACCAGAATATCAAAACTAAAGACGATAGCGAACCAACTTAGCAAAAATATAAGGAGGGAAATAATAGCTCACAGGAACAACAGATGGGAAAAACAACTTAAGAAACTTAAACCAAATGACAACTCTCTTTGGAGAATGACAAAAATACTCAAAAGCGACCATCACCCATTACCACCACTGGAAGAAAATGGCGCAACAGCCCTAACAGCCCAAGAAAAGGCAAACATGTTGGCCAACCAATATCAACAAGTACATAACATCGACTTGATAAATAACACCGGCGATCAACAGCAAGTGATGGAAAAAGTTAAAGAATACATGGATAATGCAGTAGCTATAGACTCCAATAAATACTATACAAATCCTAGAGAACTAAAAAACATTATTAAAACACTAGCTTCTAAGAAAGCTCCTGGAACAGACCGAATTCAAAACATTGTACTCAAGAACATCCCCAAGAAGGCATTGATTAAAATTATGTACATAATAAATGCGTCAATCAATCTCTCACACTTCTCCAGTCACTGGAAAACAGGCATAGTCATACCTGTACTAAAATCGGGGAAAAAATCTAATCATCCAAGCAGCTACAGACCTATCAGTTTACTGTGCACCCTGAGCAAGCTTACAGAAAGAGTAATTCTCCAAAGACTTAATGAATATGAGAGAACCAAAAGCATACTCATTGACGAACAGTTTGGATTTCGACAGAAGCACAACACTGTACAACAAGTAACAAGAATAGTCAATAACATCAGCATAAACTTTAATTTAAATAAAGTTACAGTGCTGGTGCTTCTGGACATAGAGAAAGCCTTTGACAAGGTTTGGATAGATGGAATCATCTACAAACTAATAAAATATCAATACCCAACAACATTAATAAAATTCATTCATTCTTACCTCCGCAACCGTCATCTATCAGTTCAAGTTGAAGGAGGAAAATCTACAAAACGGAAAATTGGAGCAGGAGTGCCTCAGGGTTCCGTTCTAGGGCCTAAATTGTTTGTTATATTTATCAATGATATTCCAAAGTTTAGTCAAACAAACACAGCACTGTTCGCTGACGATCTGGCAATATATACTCACTCCTTCTCAGCAGTAGTAGCAGCGAAATAATTGCAAATCCATATAAACATGCTAGAAAAGTTCTATGAACAATGGAAAATCACAGTGAACAAAACAAAAACCGAGGTGATTGTGTTCTCGAAGAAAACAAAAGACCAGACTATTTACCAACCAATAACAGTCTATGGACATCCAACGACTCCCTCAACAACAGTCAAATATTTGGGGGTACATCTTGACCCCAAACTAACTTACCATATGCAGATCAACCAGGTAATAAGAAAAACGTACGCTGTTATGAGAAAACTCTACCCACTAATGGTCAATGGAAAAGGAGTATCACAGAAAAACAAGATTCTGATATACAAAATGCTGATTCGGCCCATAATAACGTATGCAGCCCCAGTTTGGTGCAGCCTCGCAGACTCCCATATGAGAAAGCTCCAAGTACTCCAGAACAAGTGCCTCAGGATGATCCTTTCAGCCAATAGATATACCAAAATATCATACCTGCACGAAGAAACCGAAGTTGAGTATATTGACATTTATATAAGAAACTTAAGTGAAAAGTTCTATGAATATAACCTCCAGTGCAATAAACTTCTTAAAAATATCACAAATTTGAGAAGCTACAACTTACCATTTGATTATAAACATAAATTACCATATGACAAACTCATGATATTTAATACTCTCAAAGACTGATTGCTTTTCTTACCTGATAGATATAAGTAGTCAACATAATAATTAAGTGTGTGTAATTAATTAAAATTATGTAACAAATACATATAAGACAAATATCACAACTAGCATACAAGCTAGATATCCAATTCCTGCAAGTAGGTTTTTATCTAATATACCATTTTTCCTACGTTTCAATAATTACTTAGTATCTATTACCACAAATGTTACCTAAATATGAAAACTGTCTCAATTACTTGTAAATAATACATAATCAAAACAGTAGATAAAGCTCTCAACAGGGCAGGTGCTACAATGGTCGTTGAAAATAGTTAAGTACTTTTATGTATATATGTATTATTTTATACATCTATGATTGTACATATTATTGTTAAATATTTTTAATAAAGGGTTTATACAAAAAAAAAAAAAAAAAGTTCTCGTCCGATCACTGAAGTTAAGCAGCGTCGGGCGTGGTTAGTACTTGGATGGGTGACCGCTTGGGAACACCACGTGCTGTTGCCTTTTTGTTTTTTGCCACCATCGAAAGCAAAGATCTATGAAAAAACAACTCATTTTTTCAAAGTATTTTCTACAGTGACGCATCGTATTGTCAATATTACCACATTACCATGAATTTATAATCAAATCAATTTTCGGTGCTACTCACCTGAATACCAGGATCTCAGAAGCTCAACGACTCAAACTCACAACTTACAAAATTCCTGCTAATTACACTGGACTGATTCTTCCCTTTCAAGTATATTTATGGATCTACTAATACTGAGGTGTTGGAGGCTCAAGTCTTTTAATATTATGGAATAATACATCAAGCAACCCAATGATCATTTCTTATAAAAGAAGATCAGTAAAGAATTAAAAAATAGTCCATCGGCAACGGCCATACCACGCTGAATACACCAGTTCTCGTCCGATCACTGAAGTTAAGCAGCGTCGGGCGTGGGGTTAGTACTTGGATGGGTGACCGCTTGGGAACACCACGTGCTGTTGCCTTTTTGTTTTTTGCCACCATCGAAAGCAAAGATCTATGAAAAAACAAATCATTTTTTCAAAATATTTTCTACAGTGACGCATCGTATTGTCAATATCACCACATTACCATGAATTTATAATCAAATCAATTTTCGGTGCTACTCACCTGAATACCGGGATCTCAGAAGCTCAACGACTCAAACTCACAACTTACAAAATTCCTGCTAATTACACTGGACTGGTTCTTCCCTTTCAAGTATATTTATGGATCTACTAATACTGAGGTGTTCGAGGCTCAAGTCTTTTAATATTATGGCATAATACATCAAGCAACCCAATGATCATTTATTATAAAGGAATATTAGTGAAGAATTGAAAAATAGTCCATAGGCAACGGCCATACCACGCTGAATACACCAGTTCTCGTCCGATCACTGAAGTTAAGCAGCGTCGGGCGTGGTTAGTACTTGGATGGGTGACCGCTTGGGAACACCACGTGCTGTTGCCTTTTTTTTTTGCCACCATTGAAAGCAAAGATCTATGAAAAAACAACTGATTTTTTCAAAATATTTTCCAAAGTGACGCATCGTATTGTCAAAATCACCACATTACCATGAATTTATAATCAAATCAATTTTCGGTGCTACTCACCTGAATACCAGGATCTCAGAAGCTCAACGACTCAAACTCACAACTTACAAAATTCCTGCTAATTACACTGGACTGATTCTTCCCTTTCAAGTATATTTATGGATCTACTAATACTGAGGTGTTGGAGGCTCAAGTCTTTTAATATTATGGAATAATACATCAAGCAACCCAATGATCATTTATTATAAAGGAATATTAGTGAAGAATTGAAAAATAGTCCATAGGCAACGGCCATACCACGCTGACACACCAGTTCTCGTCCGATCACTGAAGTTAAGCAGCGCCGGGCGTGGTTAGTACTTGGATGGGTGACCGCTTGGGAACACCACGTGCTGTTGCCTTTTTGTTTTTTGCCACCATTGAAAGCAAAGATCTATGAAAAAACAACTGATTTTTTCAAAATAATTTCCAAAGTGACGCATCGTATTGTCAAAATCACCACATTACCATGAATTTATAATCAAATCAATTTTCGGTGCTACTCACCTGAATACCAGGATCTCAGAAGCTCAACGACTCAAACTCACAACTTACAAAATTCCTGCTAATTACACTGGACTGATTCTTCCCTTTCAAGTATATTTATGGATCTACTAATACTGAGGTGTTGGAGGCTCAAGTCTTTTAATATTATGGAATAATACATCAAGCAACCCAATGATCATTTCTTATAAAAGATGATCAGTAAAGAATTAAAAAATAGTCCATCGGCAACGGCCATACCACGCTGAATACACCAGTTCTCGTCCGATCACTGAAGTTAAGCAGCGTCGGGCGTGGTTAGTACTTGGATGGGTGACCGCTTGGGAACACCACGTGCTGTTGCCTTTTTGTTTTTTGCCACCATCGAAAGCAAAGATCTATGAAAAAACAACTCATTTTTTCAAAATATTTTCTACAGTGACGCATCGTATTGTCAATATTACCACATTACCATGAATTTATAATCAAATCAATTTTCGGTGCTACTCACCTGAATACCAGGATCTCAGAAGCTCAACGACTCAAACTCACAACTTACAAAATTCCTGCTAATTATACTGGACTGATTCTTCCCTTTCAAGTATATTTATGGATCTACTGATACTGAGGTGTTGGAGGCTCAAGTCTTTTAATATTATGGAATAATATATAAAGCAACCCAATGATCATTTCTTATAAAAGAAGATCAGTAAAGAATTAAAAAATAGTCCATCGGCAACGGCCATACCACGCTGAATACACCAGTTCTCGTCCGATCACTGAAGTTAAGCAGCGTCGGGCGTGGTTAGTACTTGGATGGGTGACCGCTTGGGAACACCACGTGCTGTTGCCTTTTTGTTTTTTGCCACCATCGAAAGCAAAGATCTATGAAAAAACAACTCATTTTTTCAAAATATTTTCTACAGTGACGCATCGTATTGTCAATATTACCACATTACCATGAATTTATAATCAAATCAATTTTCGGTGCTACTCACCTGAATACCGGGATCTCAGAAGCTCAACGACTCAAACTCACAACTTACAAAATTCCTGCTAATTACACTGGACTGATTCTTCCCTTTCAAGTATATTTATGGATCTACTAATACTGAGGTGTTCGAGGCTCAAGTCTTTTAATATTATGGCATAATACATCAAGCAACCCAATGATCATTTATTATAAAGGAATATTAGTGAAGAATTGAAAAATAGTCCATAGGCAACGGCCATACCACGCTGAATACACCAGTTCTCGTCCGATCACTGAAGTTAAGCAGCGTCGGGCGTGGTTAGTACTTGGATGGGTGACCGCTTGGGAACACCACGTGCTGTTGCCTTTTTGTTTTTTGCCACCATTGAAAGCAAAGATCTATGAAAAAACAACTGATTTTTTCAAAATATTTTCCAAAGTGACGCATCGTATTGTCAAAATCACCACATTACCATGAATTTATAATCAAATCAATTTTCGGTGCTACTCACCTGAATACCAGGATCTCAGAAGCTCAACGACTCAAACTCACAACTTACAAAATTCCTGCTAATTACACTGGACTGATTCTTCCCTTTCAAGTATATTTATGGATCTACTAATACTGAGGTGTTGGAGGCTCAAGTCTTTTAATATTATGGAATAATACATCAAGCAACCCAATGATCATTTCTTATAAAAGATGATCAGTAAAGAATTAAAAAATAGTCCATCGGCAACGGCCATACCACGCTGAATACACCAGTTCTCGTCCGATCACTGAAGTTAAGCAGCGTCGGGCGTGGTTAGTACTTGGATGGGTGACCGCTTGGGAACACCACGTGCTGTTGCCTTTTTGTTTTTTGCCACCATCGAAAGCAAAGATCTATGAAAAAACAACTCATTTTTTCAAAATATTTTCTACAGTGACGCATCGTATTGTCAATATTACCACATTACCATGAATTTATAATCAAATCAATTTTCGGTGCTACTCACCTGAATACCAGGATCTCAGAAGCTCAACGACTCAAACTCACAACTTACAAAATTCCTGCTAATTATACTGGACTGATTCTTCCCTTTCAAGTATATTTATGGATCTACTGATACTGAGGTGTTGGAGGCTCAAGTCTTTTAATATTATGGAATAATATATCAAGCAACCCAATGATCATTTCTTATAAAAGAAGATCAGTAAAGAATTAAAAAATAGTCCATCGGCAACGGCCATACCACGCTGAATACACCAGTTCTCGTCCGATCACTGAAGTTAAGCAGCGTCGGGCGTGGTTAGTACTTGGATGGGTGACCGCTTGGGAACACCACGTGCTGTTGCCTTTTTGTTTTTTGCCACCATCGAAAGCAAAGATCTATGAAAAAACAACTCATTTTTTCAAAATATTTTCTACAGTGACGCATCGTATTGTCAATATTACCACATTACCATGAATTTATAATCAAATCAATTTTCGGTGCTACTCACCTGAATACCGGGATCTCAGAAGCTCAACGACTCAAACTCACAACTTACAAAATTCCTGCTAATTACACTGGACTGATTCTTCCCTTTCAAGTATATTTATGGATCTACTAATACTGAGGTGTTCGAGGCTCAAGTCTTTTAATATTATGGCATAATACATCAAGCAACCCAATGATCATTTATTATAAAGGAATATTAGTGAAGAATTGAAAAATAGTCCATAGGCAACGGCCATACCACGCTGAATACACCAGTTCTCGTCCGATCACTGAAGTTAAGCAGCGTCGGGCGTGGTTAGTACTTGGATGGGTGACCGCTTGGGAACACCACGTGCTGTTGCCTTTTTGTTTTTTGCCACCATTGAAAGCAAAGATCTATGAAAAAACAACTGATTTTTTCAAAATAATTTCCAAAGTGACGCATCGTATTGTCAAAATCACCACATTACCATGAATTTATAATCAAATCAATTTTCGGTGCTACTCACCTGAATACCAGGATCTCAGAAGCTCAACGACTCAAACTCACAACTTACAAAATTCCTGCTAATTACACTGGACTGATTCTTCCCTTTCAAGTATATTTATGGATCTACTAATACTGAGGTGTTGGAGGCTCAAGTCTTTTAATATTATGGAATAATACATCAAGCAACCCAATGATCATTTCTTATAAAAGATGATCAGTAAAGAATTAAAAAATAGTCCATCGGCAACGGCCATACCACGCTGAATACACCAGTTCTCGTCGAACAATGTGCCTATTCTATACCACTTCCAAAGAAAAAAATTTCAGAAATCCATCACCTACCCTCAAAATTTGAATACGGCAATTCAAAATCTGAACTGGAGATTTAATATGTCAATTCCGAACAAAGATATAATGGATAACCACAGAAAAAATGTTCATAAGTACTGGTGGTTGACGTGACTTGGTCAGACCACAATGCTCTATCTTTCTGGAATACTTTGGTATTGTGTCATTGTTACTTTCACATAGATAATATTTATGTTTTCATAGTTAGTTTTATTGTTATATATTTTCTTTTATTTTTTTTCCTTTAGATGTAAGTTTTTCTCATAGTTAGGGTGTAGTTTTCCATGCCTTTTCATCACCACTTTTTATAAAGATAGGTAGATTTAAATAGTCTGAAAGTTCTCATACAGATAGATTGCTTTTGTATAGTTATAAAATTAGTGTTAGTTTTACTGCAATGCGTTGCTCATTGGAGCCATTTTGTGTAATTATCATTATTGTTAGAATAAGTTTGTTTTGTTTATTTACAACTTTTATTGTGATAGTATTATTCTGGCATTAAATAAACGTTTAAAAACAAAAAAACAAAAAACAAACACCAGTTCTCGTCCGATCACTGAAGTTAAGCAGCGTCGGGCGTGGTTAGTACTTGGATGGGTGACCGCTTGGGAACACCACGTGCTGTTGCCTTTTTGTTTTTTGCCACCATCGAAAGCAAAGATCTATGAAAAAACAACTCATTTTTTCAAAATATTTTCTACAGTGACGCATCGTATTGTCAATATTACCACATTACCATGAATTTATAATCAAATCAATTTTCGGTGCTACTCACCTGAATACCAGGATCTCAGAAGCTCAACGACTCAAACTCACAACTTACAAAATTCCTGCTAATTATACTGGACTGATTCTTCCCTTTCAAGTATATTTATGGATCTACTGATACTGAGGTGTTGGAGGCTCAAGTCTTTTAATATTATGGAATAATATATAAAGCAACCCAATGATCATTTCTTATAAAAGAAGATCAGTAAAGAATTAAAAAATAGTCCATCGGCAACGGCCATACCACGCTAAATACACCAGTTCTCGTCTTTTATAAAGATAGGTAGATTTAAATAGTCTGAAAGTTCTCATACAGATAGATTGCTTTTGTATAGTTATAAAATTAGTGTTAGTTTTACTGCAATGCGTTGCTCATTGGAGCCATTTTGTGTAATTATCATTATTGTTAGAATAAGTTTGTTTTGTTTATTTACAACTTTTATTGTGATAGTATTATTCTGGCATTAAATAAACGTTTAAAAACAAAACAAAAAACAAACACCAGTTCTCGTCCGATCACTGAAGTTAAGCAGCGTCGGGCGTGGTTAGTACTTGGATGGGTGACCGCTTGGGAACACCACGTGCTGTTGCCTTTTTGTTTTTTGCCACCATCGAAAGCAAAGATCTATGAAAAAACAACTCATTTTTTCAAAATATTTTCTACAGTGACGCATCGTATTGTCAATATTACCACATTACCATGAATTTATAATCAAATCAATTTTCGGTGCTACTCACCTGAATACCGGGATCTCAGAAGCTCAACGACTCAAACTCACAACTTACAAAATTCCTGCTAATTACACTGGACTGATTCTTCCCTTTCAAGTATATTTATGGATCTACTAATACTGAGGTGTTCGAGGCTCAAGTCTTTTAATATTATGGCATAATACATCAAGCAACCCAATGATCATTTATTATAAAGGAATATTAGTGAAGAATTGAAAAATAGTCCATAGGCAACGGCCATACCACGCTGAATACACCAGTTCTCGTCCGATCACTGAAGTTAAGCAGCGTCGGGCGTGGTTAGTACTTGGATGGGTGACCGCTTGGGAACACCACGTGCTGTTGCCTTTTTGTTTTTTGCCACCATTGAAAGCAAAGATCTATGAAAAAACAACTGATTTTTTCAAAATATTTTCCAAAGTGACGCATCGTATTGTCAAAATCACCACATTACCATGAATTTATAATCAAATCAATTTTCGGTGCTACTCACCTGAATACCAGGATCTCAGAAGCTCAACGACTCAAACTCACAACTTACAAAATTCCTGCTAATTACACTGGACTGATTCTTCCCTTTCAAGTATATTTATGGATCTACTAATACTGAGGTGTTGGAGGCTCAAGTCTTTTAATATTATGGAATAATACATCAAGCAACCCAATGATCATTTCTTATAAAAGATGATCAGTAAAGAATTAAAAAATAGTCCATCGGCAACGGCCATACCACGCTGAATACACCAGTTCTCGTCGAACAATGTGCCTATTCTATACCACTTCCAAAGAAAAAAATTTCAGAAATCCATCACCTACCCTCAAAATTTGAATACGGCAATTCAAAATCTGAACTGGAGATTTAATATGTCAATTCCGAACAAAGATATAATGGATAACCACAGAAAAAATGTTCATAAGTACTGGTGGTTGACGTGACTTGGTCAGACCACAATGCTCTATCTTTCTGGAATACTTTGGTATTGTGTCATTGTTACTTTCACATAGATAATATTTATGTTTTCATAGTTAGTTTTATTGTTATATATTTTCTTTTATTTTTTTTCCTTTAGATGTAAGTTTTTCTCATAGTTAGGGTGTAGTTTTCCATGCCTTTTCATCACCACTTTTTATAAAGATAGGTAGATTTAAATAGTCTGAAAGTTCTCATACAGATAGATTGCTTTTGTATAGTTATAAAATTAGTGTTAGTTTTACTGCAATGCGTTGCTCATTGGAGCCATTTTGTGTAATTATCATTATTGTTAGAATAAGTTTGTTTTGTTTATTTACAACTTTTATTGTGATAGTATTATTCTGGCATTAAATAAACGTTTAAAAACAAAAAAACAAAAAACAAACACCAGTTCTCGTCCGATCACTGAAGTTAAGCAGCGTCGGGCGTGGTTAGTACTTGGATGGGTGACCGCTTGGGAACACCACGTGCTGTTGCCTTTTTGTTTTTTGCCACCATCGAAAGCAAAGATCTATGAAAAAACAACTCATTTTTTCAAAATATTTTCTACAGTGACGCATCGTATTGTCAATATTACCACATTACCATGAATTTATAATCAAATCAATTTTCGGTGCTACTCACCTGAATACCAGGATCTCAGAAGCTCAACGACTCAAACTCACAACTTACAAAATTCCTGCTAATTATACTGGACTGATTCTTCCCTTTCAAGTATATTTATGGATCTACTGATACTGAGGTGTTGGAGGCTCAAGTCTTTTAATATTATGGAATAATATATAAAGCAACCCAATGATCATTTCTTATAAAAGAAGATCAGTAAAGAATTAAAAAATAGTCCATCGGCAACGGCCATACCACGCTAAATACACCAGTTCTCGTCTTTTATAAAGATAGGTAGATTTAAATAGTCTGAAAGTTCTCATACAGATAGATTGCTTTTGTATAGTTATAAAATTAGTGTTAGTTTTACTGCAATGCGTTGCTCATTGGAGCCATTTTGTGTAATTATCATTATTGTTAGAATAAGTTTGTTTTGTTTATTTACAACTTTTATTGTGATAGTATTATTCTGGCATTAAATAAACGTTTAAAAACAAAACAAAAAACAAACACCAGTTCTCGTCCGATCACTGAAGTTAAGCAGCGTCGGGCGTGGTTAGTACTTGGATGGGTGACCGCTTGGGAACACCACGTGCTGTTGCCTTTTTGTTTTTTGCCACCATCGAAAGCAAAGATCTATGAAAAAACAACTCATTTTTTCAAAATATTTTCTACAGTGACGCATCGTATTGTCAATATTACCACATTACCATGAATTTATAATCAAATCAATTTTCGGTGCTACTCACCTGAATACCGGGATCTCAGAAGCTCAACGACTCAAACTCACAACTTACAAAATTCCTGCTAATTACACTGGACTGATTCTTCCCTTTCAAGTATATTTATGGATCTACTAATACTGAGGTGTTCGAGGCTCAAGTCTTTTAATATTATGGCATAATACATCAAGCAACCCAATGATCATTTATTATAAAGGAATATTAGTGAAGAATTGAAAAATAGTCCATAGGCAACGGCCATACCACGCTGAATACACCAGTTCTCGTCCGATCACTGAAGTTAAGCAGCGTCGGGCGTGGTTAGTACTTGGATGGGTGACCGCTTGGGAACACCACGTGCTGTTGCCTTTTTGTTTTTTGCCACCATTGAAAGCAAAGATCTATGAAAAAACAACTGATTTTTTCAAAATATTTTCCAAAGTGACGCATCGTATTGTCAAAATCACCACATTACCATGAATTTATAATCAAATCAATTTTCGGTGCTACTCACCTGAATACCAGGATCTCAGAAGCTCAACGACTCAAACTCACAACTTACAAAATTCCTGCTAATTACACTGGACTGATTCTTCCCTTTCAAGTATATTTATGGATCTACTAATACTGAGGTGTTGGAGGCTCAAGTCTTTTAATATTATGGAATAATACATCAAACAACCCAATGATCATTTCTTATAAAAGATGATCAGTAAAGAATTAAAAAATAGTCCATCGGCAACGGCCATACCACGCTGAATACACCAGTTCTCGTCCGATCACTGAAGTTAAGCAGCGTCGGGCGTGGTTAGTACTTGGATGGGTGACCGCTTGGGAACACCACGTGCTGTTGCCTTTTTGTTTTTTGCCACCATCGAAAGCAAAGATCTATGAAAAAACAACTCATTTTTTCAAAATATTTTCTACAGTGACGCATCGTATTGTCAATATTACCACAATACCATGAATTTATAATCAAATCAATTTTCGGTGCTACTCACCTGAATACCAGGATCTCAGAAGCTCAACGACTCAAACTCACAACTTACAAAATTCCTGCTAATTATACTGGACTGATTCTTCCCTTTCAAGTATATTTATGGATCTACTGATACTGAGGTGTTGGAGGCTCAAGTCTTTTAATATTATGGAATAATATATCAAGCAACCCAATGATCATTTCTTATAAAAGAAGATCAGTAAAGAATTAAAAAATAGTCCATCGGCAACGGCCATACCACGCTGAATACACCAGTTCTCGTCCGATCACTGAAGTTAAGCAGCGTCGGGCGTGGTTAGTACTTGGATGGGTGACCGCTTGGGAACACCACGTGCTGTTGCCTTTTTGTTTTTTGCCACCATCGAAAGCAAAGATCTATGAAAAAACAACTCATTTTTTCAAAATATTTTCTACAGTGACGCATCGTATTGTCAATATTACCACATTACCATGAATTTATAATCAAATCAATTTTCGGTGCTACTCACCTGAATACCGGGACCTCAGAAGCTCAACGACTCAATCTCACAACTTACAAAATTCCTGCTAATTACACTGGACTGATTCTTCCCTTTCAAGTATATTTATGGATCTACTAATACTGAGGTGTTCGAGGCTCAAGTCTTTTAATATTATGGAATAATACATCAAGCAACCCAATGATCATTTCTTATAAAAGAAGATCAGTAAAGAATTAAAAAATAGTCCATAGGCAACGGCCATACCACGCTGAATACACCAGTTCTCGTCCAGTTCTCGTCCGACAGTCAAAGCGAAAGGTCGTGGTCATCCCTCTACCTGGAGCTACCCTTGTTCGGAAATTATTATTAGTGTGAAAGTGATAAGTAACCAATCGTCAGTGTTACAGTGGTATTGTGTAATGTATTCGCTTAGAATAGAATGGAAATCCAAAGTTCGGACTTTAGTACGATGAACACAATCCCTAGTGATGTGATACGTAATATTGTTACTGAAGCAAATAGTTCTGCAGATGTCATCAAGATGGTCCAGAAAGCTGAAAAAAATTCCCGACGGAGTAAACAAATCAAGCCTAAATTAGCTGGAAGAATGGGAACAATGAATCCTAAATATGATGAGAAGTTCAAGAAACTGGAAGAGGAAAACAGAAAATTGAGAGAAATCATCCGAAAGCTTGAAAAAAAATATAGCCAGGAAATGCCCCTAAATAAAGAAGTTGTTGAGAACGAAGAAACTATGGAAGTTCCACAAATAAGTGAACAAAATATTCAAGAAGATGATGACTTCAAAACTGTTCTCACTAGAAGAAACAAAAAGCTCAAAGCCGCTCAAACAATCCAGAGTAAAGGCGAAAAGACATCACAAACAATAAAAGAGAATTTCAGCCCTAAATCAAAGCCACCACGAATAAAAATAACTGGACAAACTGGCAGAGACACTATAAAGGCCTTGAAAACCATTGTAGGAAATGAAGAATTTCACATTCAGAGGTATGGTCAAAACTATCATACCGTAAAGATGAGTAGCTATGAAAGCTACAAAAAAACCATAGCGCTACTCAAAGATGTGGATGCACAATACACCACCAATACACCAAAAGAGGAAAAGCAACATACCCTACTGCTCAAAGGTTTAGATAATTCATATGAGCCAACGGAAGTATTAGCTTTACTCAATGATGAAAAGGTAGAAGATTTGAAATTTACCAATGTTAGCAGATTCGAAACAAAAAAATCGAAGGAAGAAAACAGGATTCTTCCAATTTTCATAGTACAGTTGAGTCCCACAAGTAAGAAAACTGCTCTACATAAAATCAAATATTTAGATCATCAAGTTATTACCTGGGAACATCTCAAGAAAAACAGTTTAACTCAATGTAAAAACTGCCAAAGATTCAACCACACCGCAAGCAATTGTGGCATGCCATATCGATGTGTCAAGTGCGAAGAACCACATGGCCCAAAAGAATGTCCATTGAAGCACGTTACGGATCCTAAGCAACTGTACTGTGTGCTCTGCCAAAGCCACGGCCACCCAGCAACTTATAGACGATGTCCAAAGTATTTAGAAGCGAAAAAATTTGCTAGCAATGGCAAACTCCAACAAGCACCCACGAAACCTTTGGCTTCATCGCAGAGGGTAAAAACTTCTCTAGTTTCGCAAGGTAAGAGCTTTGCTGATAATTTTACAAATCCACTCCAAACAACTAACACAGATAAAGAGCAAAATTCCAATTCCAATAATATTATGAAATTCATACAAGAACAAATATTATATCTAATGAAAATAACGAAACAAAACTCTGAAAAAATTAATTCGCTCTGCGAAATTCTCTACAATAGACAAAGCAATACAATCAATGGCTGAAACGATGAGTAACGTAATGAAAACAATCGAAAACATTTCAATAATCACAATTAACGTCAACTCTTTAATACAACATCAAAGAAGGGCTTCACTCTTAAATTTACTAAATAAATATAAACCTGATGTAGTAATTCTGAATGAGACAAAATTGAATAAAACACATAATGTACATTTTGAAAACTATAATATTATTAGAAAAGACAGGCCATATAGTACACAAGCTGGTGGAGTTGCAATTCTAATAAAATCATTTTATTATTTTGAGGTTATTGACAGTCACTTAATTAGCAAAGCCGAACAATTAGAAACTATTACAATTAAATTAAACATTAACAAAAACCAGATATTGTACATAGTTGCCGCTTATGCTGCTCCAAGAAATGATGACAAGTTTAACATTGAATTCAAAAACTTATTCAACGCACTCGATCTATCAAACCCTGATAACTTTTTTATCATTTCTGGTGATTTCAATGCAAAACATAGATCCTGGAAAAACCAAACAAATAATACAAGGGGTAAATTTATCAGGGATTGGCTAGACAATCATCAGATAACTTTTCACCATCTTATCCTAGCGGAAATTCATTCCTGGATCTAGTATTTGCAGACTGTAGGTTAAAAATCACAACCAATAAATCAGATGAAATAAGTGCCGTTCCCTATGATAGCGATCACAATGCATTACTTTTCAAATTTCAACACCCTACCGATCCCAGATGGATAATAAAAGGGGCTCAGGAAAAACACAAATATAATTATAAAAAAACAGACTGGAACAAATTTAGAAGAAAACTTGACAAGGTTCACGATTTAAATATTTCTGACAACCAAAATTTTAGCCGCCACAGAATTGATCAGTATATTAAGATCATTGAAAAAGATATTTTGAAGGCAATCGAAGCAACAGTACCCAAATTTAAAAAGACTGATACAACAGAATGTTACCGAAACAGCAACATAAAATTCCTTGAAAAACTAAAGAGCTCTCTCATCACCCAAATAAATAATATTTACCGAAGATTCAATCATAATAATAATCCCCAATTACTCATATTGAAAAGTAAACTAAAAGAAACCAGACACCTTCTGAAATTAGAATATACAAAATCAGTCAACAAATATTGGACAGAAAAAATTGAGAATATTCCAAAAAATTCTTCAAACATGTTCCCAATTATTAACCAACTATTTCGCCCAAAAGGCAAAATAGAAATTGAAAACTTAGAAATTGATGAAAAAGATAATGAACTAATTGAAAAAGCTTCTCTTATTAAACACAATTACAAGAAAACTCCAAATGGCAAATTGGTCATTGAAAGTCCCTCAGACAAATTGAATGTATTAGGTAATGACTTTGCAAGAGTGCACAAAAAAAATGACCATCTGGGAAATCCAGGTCTAATGAACGTAGTCAATAACAGAGCAGAGGATGTTGAAAATGAAATTATAAAAGAAAATGGAAGTACCATCACGGTATTTTCTAATACAAATCCGTCTACCAATCCAACAAAATATATGAATTATTTCACCAACTACTCGGAGTTGAAACAAAAATTCCGTAAATTAAATAATAAACGTTCATCTGGACCTGACAATATTCCCAATATAGTATTGAAAAACCTAACAGATAAAATAATCCATCATTACTGTATTATATTCAATAATGCCCTGAACAACACGTACTTCCCCCCAATTTGGAAAAATGCAGATGTGATCGCTATTAAGAAACCAGGTAAAAACGGAGTGGATCCTGTAAATTATCGGCCGATAAGCTTATTACCAAACATTGGCAAAATATTTGAAATAGTTATAAGTAAACCAATTATAGATTATTGTGAAAGAGAAAAGATTATCCCCGATCAACAATTTGGATTTAGATCTAAGCTCTCAACAATCCATGCCATTTCCAAATTTACATCAGACATTTGTGAAGCATTAAACAATAATGAAAGTGTTGGAGCCTGCTTAATCGATTATGAGAAAGCATTCGATACTGTATGGATTAAAGGCTTAATTTTCAAATTGCTTAAGCTTAAATTTCCGAGACACTTAGTAAAAATGATTTACAATATGATAAAAGACAGGACATTCCAAACGACAGACGGACTAACGAAATCAAAAGACACATTCATAATAAATAACGGCTTACAACAAGGAACTGTAACATCACCAATACTTTTTAATATTTACAATAGCACTGTTCTACAATTAGGTAATATAAACAGTCAATTAGATCCTTTACAAACAATAAAAGGAATTGCATTTGCCGACGATCTGCTTATTTATGTCAGAGGAAAGAAAATAACAGAAATTTAATCTACCCTTCAAGAAACTTTAGATTTAGTCAACAACTATAGTAACAATTGGAAACTGAGCATTAACGCTAAGAAGTGTGAATCTATTCTATTCCGCCCAAAATTGAATATTGCAACTAAAGAGGTCAGAAGAAACTGGAAAAACTTCTCAGTAAATTTAAATTCTATCAAAATACCACACAAAGAATCAGTTAAATACCTAGGAATTCAAATCGATCAACATCTGAGATTTACTGAACACGTAAAATTACAGATAAATAAAGCAAAAAAAACATTCTTTAAACTAAACCGATTATTTTATAATAAACACCTCGATAGCAGAGTAAAAATTATATGTTACCAAACAATTGTCCGACCCTTGCTAACATATGGCTGTCCGATATGGTATAACCAGAACGCAACAACAATGGAAAAGCTGAGAGTTCTCGAAAGGAAATGTCTCAGATCTTGTGTCAATCTATATAGGGATGAAAGCTCTGGTTATACACATTATCTGGATAACCAAACGGTTTACAACAAGGCAAATATTTCAAGAATAGATTCACATATCCTAGAATTGGTGAGAAGCCATTGGTTGAAAAGTTCAAAAATAAATTCTAATAACATAGTCAGAAAATCACTTTCTCCTGATATAAACTATATAAAAACATCTCTGCAATGTGGATACGTACCCCCAGAAGGTTTTCTATATTTGGATAGAAACAACTACCTACAGGATACACAAAATGTACCAATCATATATCATTATTTAAGAAAAAAATTCCAAACTGCCATTCTCTACGATTCAAATTTAGATAGTAGGATACCAAATCCCAATTGGAGATATAACATGACTCTACCCAAGATTGACAGAATCAAGAAAAAACCGAATACTTGGTGACTGGCATAGTCTTTTCTCTTTCAATTCACCACCATATTCTTGTAAATATGTAAATATGTACATAGCTCTCTCTCCTTACCTTACCTTCTTGTATTATATTGCTTTTCTGTCTCCTTCTTTCATTAGGGTAAGTTTAGTATTAGTGAAAAAAGAAATAATATATAGTAAAGTTTTCCATGCCTTTCTTTACTAAGGTTAAAATTAAAAATATATGTTATTATAACGATTGAATTAATGAAAAAGAACCAATCACTCTGTTGTGAAAAACCGACCCCTACTTATTATGTATACAGCAATGCGCTGCCTAACATGGCCATTTTGTGTGAAATATAATATAAATTAATATTTTTGTTTATTTAGATATAAGAACTCTTTATGTATTATATGGGCATTAAATAAACGTTTTCAAAACAAACAAAACAAACACCAGTTCTCGTCCGATCACTGAAGTTAAGCAGCGTCGGGCGTGGTTAGTACTTGGATGGGTGACCGCTTGGGAACATCACGTGTGTTGCCTTTTTGTTTTTTGCCACCATTGAAAGCAAAGATCTATGAAAAAACAACTGATTTTTTCAAAATATTTTCCAAAGTGACGCATCGTATTGTCAATATCACCACATTACCATGAATTTATAATCAAATCAATTTTCGGTGCTACTCACCTGAATACCGGGATCTCAGAAGCTCAACGACTCAAACTCACAACTTACAAAATTCCTGCTAATTACACTGGACTGATTCTTCCCTTTCAAGTATATTTATGGATCTACTAATACTGAGGTGTTCGAGGCTCAAGTCTTTTAATATTATGGCATAATACATCAAGCAACCCAATGATCATTTATTATAAAGGAATATTAGTGAAGAATTGAAAAATAGTCCATAGGCAACGGCCATACCACGCTGAATACACCAGTTCTCGTCTTACCCAAGGAAAGGACGTAAAACCTACTGAATCATCAACACCTAACAAAAAACCCAGTTCGAAGCCACCGTCCATAAAAATAATTGGACAATCCGGAAAGGACACTGTTCATGCTTTGAAAAGCCTGGTTGGAAATGAAGAATTCCACATAAAAAGATACGGAACGAATTTCCATACAGTGAAGATGAGTAGTTATGAGAGTTACAAGAAAACTATAGCGCTACTTAAAGATGTGGATGCACAATATATTTCTCATACCCCGAAAGAAGAAAAATACCACACTCTTTTACTAAAAGGCCTGGACAGCTCATACGAACCAACAGAAGTTTTGGCTCTACTCAATAATGAAAAAAATGATGCGTTAAGATTTACTAATGTTAGCAGATTTGAAACAAGAAAATCAAAAGAAGAAAATAGGATACTTCCAATATTCTTGGTACAGTTGAGTGCATCAAGCAAAAAAACAGCTGTACATCAGATCAAATATTTAGAGCACCAAGTGATCACCTGGGAACATCTCAAGAAGAATAGTTTGTGTCAGTGCAAAAACTGCCAAAGATTCAACCACACCGCAGTAAATTGTGGTATGCCATATCGATGTGTCAAGTGCGAAACACCACATGGCCCAAAGGAGTGTACAGTGAAGGATGTCACGGATTCTAAAAAACTATATTGCGTGCTTTGCCAGAAATACGGTCATCCAGCTACCTACAGAGGATGCCCCAAATATCTCGAAGCGAAAAGACAAGCTACTAACTACAAATCCCAAAAAGCCGCCATAAAACATACAGCTCCAAGCCAAACGAAAATGTCTTGCCCTATAAAACCAGGTAAGAGCTTTGCTGATAATTTTATAAATCCACTCCGACCATCTAACACCGAAAAAGAGCATAATTCCGACAACATTATAAAATTTCTACAAGAACAGATACTCAATCTACTAAAAATTACAAGACAAAACTCAGAAAAAATTAATACGCTTTGTGAAATCATAAACAATAGGGAACTAAATACTTTCAATGGCTAAATCAATGAACCCTACCATAAGCACAAATAATAAAAACATCTCAGTTATCTCAATCAATGTAAATTCAATAATCCAGCACCAACGAAGAGCTTCACTCTCAAATCTACTCAAAAAATATAATCCAGATATAGCTATTCTAAATGAAACTAAATTAAATAAAACACATAATGTCTACTTTGAAAATTATAACATTATAAGGAAAGACCGACCCAAAAGTATCCAAGCTGGAGGGGTGGCAATTCTCATCAAATCATCATATCACTATGAAGTTATTGATAATCATGCAATTAACTTAGCTGAAAAAATAGAAGCTCTCCCAATAAAATTAAATATTGGCAAAAGTCAAAGCTTATTTATTATCGCCGCTTATGCTGCTCCATGCAATGAGGATAAATTCAATGTAGAATTTAATAATTTATTCACGTCATTAGACCTAGCTAACCCTGCACACTATTTTATCATTTCTGGAGATTTAAATGCAAGACATAGATCCAGGAAAAATCAATGTAACAACACAAGAGGCAAATTCATCCGAGATTGGCTAGACATTCACCAAATCACATTTAAAGCATCCCTGTATAACAGTGATATCCCATCTTATCCTAGCGGAAATTCATTCTTAGATCTAGTCTTAGCTGACTGTAGGTTGAAAATTTCAACCAATAAGTCGGGTGAGATAAATGCCATCCCTTATGATAGCGATCACAATGCATTGTATTTCGAATTCCAACATCCCTTCGACCCCAGACGGTCATTAGAAGTGGCAAAGGATTTGCACCCATATAATTTTAAAAAAACAAACTGGAACAAATTTAGAAGACATCTGACAAATATTCACCATATAAATATCCCTGAAAATCAAAATCTTAGCCGTAAAACAATTGATGAGTACGTTACAATTTTAGAAACAAATATTTGCAATGCAATAGAGGCAACAGTACCCAAATTTAAGAAGAAGAATTCTACTGAATGTTATCGAAACTCCAACATAAAAAGCCTTGAAAAGCAAAAGAGTGCCCTCATTACCCAAATAAATAAAATATATAGAAAATTTATGCATATTAATAACCCTCAGTTAGAATTATTGAAAAGTGAATTGAAAGAAACGAGAATCCAACTTAAATTAGAATATACAAAATCAATAAATAAATATTGGGCTCAAAGAATTAAAAATATTCCAACTAATTCATCGAACATGTTTCCCATGATTAACCAACTTTTCCGCCCCAAAGGTAAAATTGAAATAGATAATTTAGAAATAGATGAAGAAGATCTAGGGCTAATTGAAAAAGCCTCTATAATATCAGAGCATTGCAAGAAAACATCCAATGGTAAATACGTTATTGAGAGTCCCTCAGACAAACTGAACTTATTAGGTAATCACTTTGCTAGAATACACGACAAAAATGACCATCTGGGAAATCCAGTCCTTATGAACATTGTTAACAACAAAGCAAACGATGTTGAAAATGAGATTAAAACAGACAAATCCATTGGAAATACCATCACAATATTTTCGATTACAAATCCCTCTAGTAACCCCACTCAAAATCAGGACTACTACACTAATTTCTCTGATTTAGAGAGAATTTTTCATAACTTAAATAATAAACGCTCATCTGGACCGGACAATATTCCCAATATAGTACTGAAAAACCTGCCAAATAAATTAAATCATCATTACTGTATTATCTTCAATAATGCCCTCAATATAACGTACTTCCCTTCAATTTGGAAACATGCAGATGTGATCGCTATTAAAAAGCCAGGTAAGGACGGAGTGGACCCTATAAATTATCGGCCGATAAGCTTATTACCAAATATTGGCAAAATATTTGAAATAGTTATAAGTAAACCAATAATAGGTCATTGTGAAAGAGAAAAGATTATCCCTGATCAACAATTCGGATTTAGACCAAAGCTGTCAACGATTCATGCCATTTCCAAATTTACGTCTGACATTTGCGAAGCATTAAACAATAATGAAAGTGTTGGAGCCTGCTTAATCGATTATGAGAAAGCATTTGACACTGTTTGGATCAGAGGCTTAATCTTCAAGTTAATAAAGCTGAAGTTTCCGCGGTACTTAGTGAAAATGATTTTTAATATGATAACTGGCAGGACATTCCAAACGACAGACGGACTGATAAAATCAAACGATACATTTAGCCTAAAGAATGGATTACAACAAGGAACAGTCACTTCGCCAATTCTCTTTAATATTTACAATAGCACTGTCCTGCAATTAGGTAACATAAATAATCAAACAAATCCTTCAAAAACAGTAAAAGGAATTGCCTTTGCCGACGATCTTCTGATTTATGTCAGGGGAAAGAAAATTACAGAAATTCAATCTTCACTTCAAGAAACTTTAGATTTAGTCAACAACTATAGTAATAATTGGAAACTGAGCATCAACGCTAAGAAATGTGAATCTATACTATTCCGCCCAAAATTAAGTATTGCAACAAAAGAGGTTAGGAAGAACTGGAAAATTTTCTCAATAAATTTAAATTCAGTCAGAATACCGCACAAAGAATCAGTCAAATATCTAGGAGTTCAAATCGATCAACATCTGAGATTTACTGAACACATAATCTTACAGCTTGATAAAGCAAGAAAAACTTTCTTTAAATTAAATAGATTATTTTATAATAAACACCTCGATAGTAGAGTCAAAATTATTTGTTTCCAAACAATTGTGCGACCCTTGTTGACATATGGCTGTCCAATATGGTATAACCAGAACGCAACAACTATGGAAAAGCTAAGAGTTTTCGAAAGAAAATGTCTCAGATCTTGTCTAAATCTATATAGGGATGAGAGTACTGGTTATACTCATTATGTGAACAACCAGACAATATATAATGAAGCAAATATATCAAGGATAGATTCACATATCTTAGAATTAGTCCGAAATCATTGGTCAAAAAATAAAGAAGCAAACTTCAACGAAATAGTCATAGCATCTCTTTCCCCTGACATAAACTATATCAGAAAATCACTTCGATGCGGATACGTACCACCTGAAGGATTTCTATTCTTGGACAAGAACCACTATTTACAGGACAAAAACAACATACCAATAATTTATCATTATTTGAGAAAAAAATTCCAAACGGCTATCCTTTATGATCCAAATTTAGATAGTAATACCCCAAACCCCAATTGGAGATTTAATATGACCATACCCAAGATCGCTAGAATCAAGAAAACCTCTAATAAATATTGGTGGTTGGGATGATCTTTTCTCTTTAGAACTACCATCATCTCTTTATAATTTTGTAAATATGTATATAGCTGTCTTTTCGTCTACCTTCATGTAAAATATTGCTTTTCTCTCCTCCTTCCTTCCTTAGATTAGGTATAGTTTTAGTAAAAGAAATTGAATCAGTTGATAGCAAAGTTTTCCATGCCTTTCTTTGCTTGTTGCATGAATTAGGTCATATATACGAAAAAGTATAATATAAAAAACTGATAAATGTTTAAACATCCAACATCCACACATAGATATGTATACTGCAATGCGTTGCCAAAAGGGCCATTTTGTGTAAAAATAATAATAATTTAAGTTCTTTGTTTATTTAGAATTAAAATCAAGTTATATGTATATTATATTGGCATTAAATAAACGTATTAAAACAAACAAAACAACACCAGTTCTCGTCCGATCACTGAAGTTAAGCAGCGTCGGGCGTGGTTAGTACTTGGATGGGTGACCGCTTGGGAACACCACGTGCTGTTTGTTGCCTTTTTGTTTTTTGCCACCATCGAAAGCAAAGATCTATGAAAAAACAACTCATTTTTTCAAAATATTTTCTACAGTAACGCATCGTATTGTCAATATTACCACATTACCATGAATTTATAATCAAATCAATTTTCGGTGCTACTCACCTGAATACCAGGATCTCAGAAGCTCAACGACTCAAACTCGCAACTTGCAAAATTCCTGCTAATTACACTGGACTGATTCTTCCCTTTCAAGTATATTTATGGATCTACTAATACTGAGGTGTTGGAGGCTCAAGTCTTTTAATATTATGGAATAATACATCAAGCAACCCAATGATCATTTCTTATAAAAGAAGATCAATAAAGAATTAAAAACTAGTTCATCGGCAACGGCCATACCACGCTGAATACACCAGTTCTCGTCCCCCCAGTTCTCGTCCACCCGTGGAAGTGAGTAGTTGAGTGTGAGACGTATCGTTCGTGAAGGATCGAAATAGTATCGAGTGTAAAGTTTAAAACAACAAAAAGACAATAGAAGTATTACAAACATTACGGAGGCAAATACATCGCCTAATTTCAATGACGTAGTTGTCATTAAAACCAAAAAGCGTAAGCTAGACAGCTTTCCCCAAAGGTAGACATCGATAAAATGAAGAAGCAAACGGAGAATGATATCCCAACCAAAAACAAATATCAAGTCCTAACTGATTTAGACGATTCAGATATGGAAACAGACATAGATGATAGTCCGAAACCATCAAGTAAAACCGTATCTGGCAAGAAAATCTCAAAAGCTATCAGAAAACCCCCATCACTAATAAAACATGGAGAAATAAAGGAACACTACACGTTCTTACAAAAAATCAAGGATGCGCTGAAAAATAAGTTCTACATAACATATTTCAAAGGACACAATAAAGGATACACAGAAGTATCAACAACAACTCTAGATGATTACAAACTTCTTATCCAGTTATGGAAAGGTACCAACATTAAATTCCATACATTTACCGAAAGAGATAAAAAGAGGCGAATATACGTAGTACGAGGATTACATGGTGAAATGCAACCGGACGACATCGTCAATGAAGTTAAAGAACTAGGGTTTGAGGCTACCCACGCTAACATAATGAAAAATACTGCAAGACCTCTCTTCATGGTCACATTTGTTGCAGCCACACAACTTACAGATCTACAACAAAAAGTTAGATACATCGGATATACGAAAGTAACGTGGGAAAAATACGTAAACAAAAAAAGAATAACGCAGTGCCATAGATGCCAAGAATGGGGACATGCAACAGCAAATTGTTTCGCCGATGCTGCATGCCTGAAATGTGCTGAAAATCATTTAACACATGAATGTAAGAAACCAAGAGACACACCGGCTAAATGTGTAAATTGCGATGGAGATCACCCAGCAAACGCAACAATATGTGAAGTGTATAAAAACAGACTGCAGGCAATTATGAACAAAAATGGAACATCTAGAACAAGCGGAAAATTCAAAAATGTGACAACAGCGCCGTCAACAGCAGACCATCAGCTGTTTCCCAGTCTAAAACCAAGGATACCACCTGCACCTACCACAAACAGATGGCAAAACATAAACCAACAACAACAGACAAGGTTAGTGCATAATTCTGAATCTGGTAGAAATATGTCATCCACAAATATCCAAAACATAAATGATCAATTATCGTTATTTTCTGAACTCAACAACGAAATAAAACAAATTATTGGAATTTATTGTCCGAAACAAAATAGATATTATGATGATCAATGAAACCAAAATTAAAGCTGTCGACAAACTTAAGATAAACATAACATATCTGATATCAAGGTTTTGCACGAACTCAGCTCTGACCACAACCCAATAGTGCTACACATAGGATCGCAACAAAAAGATCACGTCGAAAAAAGCCAATATGCCTACGAGGAAGCCGACTGGAACCAATTCAGAAAACTACTAAACCAAAAGATAACTTTAACACGCAAAATTAACTCTATAGAGGTTCTGGAAAAAGAGATACAAAAATTAACAAATACAATAAAATACTGTATCAACAAAACAGTCCCGAACAAGAATATCTCTGAGCACAACGACACACTGCCGAATAGTATAAAAAATTTGATTAAAGAAAGAAATATTATAAGAAAAAGATGGCAAAGGACCAGAATATCAAAACTAAAGACGATAGCGAACCAACTTAGCAAAAATATAAGGAGGGAAATAATAGCTCACAGGAACAACAGATGGGAAAAACAACTTAAGAAACTTAAACCAAATGACAACTCTCTTTGGAGAATGACAAAAATACTCAAAAGCGACCATCACCCATTACCACCACTGGAAGAAAATGGCGCAACAGCCCTAACAGCCCAAGAAAAGGCAAACATGTTGGCCAACCAATATCAACAAGTACATAACATCGACTTGATAAATAACACCGGCGATCAACAGCAAGTGATGGAAAAAGTTAAAGAATACATGGATAATGCAGTAGCTATAGACTCCAATAAATACTATACAAATCCTAGAGAACTAAAAAACATTATTAAAACACTAGCTTCTAAGAAAGCTCCTGGAACAGACCGAATTCAAAACATTGTACTCAAGAACATCCCCAAGAAGGCATTGATTAAAATTATGTACATAATAAATGCGTCAATCAATCTCTCACACTTCTCCAGTCACTGGAAAACAGGCATAGTCATACCTGTACTAAAATCGGGGAAAAAATCTAATCATCCAAGCAGCTACAGACCTATCAGTTTACTGTGCACCCTGAGCAAGCTTACAGAAAGAGTAATTCTCCAAAGACTTAATGAATATGAGAGAACCAAAAGCATACTCATTGACGAACAGTTTGGATTTCGACAGAAGCACAACACTGTACAACAAGTAACAAGAATAGTCAATAACATCAGCATAAACTTTAATTTAAATAAAGTTACAGTGCTGGTGCTTCTGGACATAGAGAAAGCCTTTGACAAGGTTTGGATAGATGGAATCATCTACAAACTAATAAAATATCAATACCCAACAACATTAATAAAATTCATTCATTCTTACCTCCGCAACCGTCATCTATCAGTTCAAGTTGAAGGAGGAAAATCTACAAAACGGAAAATTGGAGCAGGAGTGCCTCAGGGTTCCGTTCTAGGGCCTAAATTGTTTGTTATATTTATCAATGATATTCCAAAGTTTAGTCAAACAAACACAGCACTGTTCGCTGACGATCTGGCAATATATACTCACTCCTTCTCAGCGGTAGTAGCAGCGAAACAATTGCAAATCCATATAAACATGCTAGAAAAGTTCTATGAACAATGGAAAATCACAGTGAACAAAACAAAAACCGAGGTGATTGTGTTCTCGAAGAAAACAAAAGACCAGACTATTTACCAACCAATAACAGTCTATGGACATCCAACGACTCCCTCAACAACAGTCAAATATTTGGGGGTACATCTTGACCCCAAACTAACTTACCATATGCAGATCAACCAGGTAATAAGAAAAACGTACGCTGTTATGAGAAAACTCTACCCACTAATGGTCAATGGAAAAGGAGTATCACAGAAAAACAAGATTCTGATATACAAAATGCTGATTCGGCCCATAATAACGTATGCAGCCCCAGTTTGGTGCAGCCTCGCAGACTCCCATATGAGAAAGCTCCAAGTACTCCAGAACAAGTGCCTCAGGATGATCCTTTCAGCCAATAGATATACCAAAATATCATACCTGCACGAAGAAACCGAAGTTGAGTATATTGACATTTATATAAGAAACTTAAGTGAAAAGTTCTATGAATATAACCTCCAGTGCAATAAACTTCTTAAAAATATCACAAATTTGAGAAGCTACAACTTACCATTTGATTATAAACATAAATTACCATATGACAAACTCATGATATTTAATACTCTCAAAGACTGATTGCTTTTCTTACCTGATAGATATAAGTAGTCAACATAATAATTAAGTGTGTGTAATTAATTAAAATTATGTAACAAATACATATAAGACAAATATCACAACTAGCATACAAGCTAGATATCCAATTCCTGCAAGTAGGTTTTTATCTAATATACCATTTTTCCTACGTTTCAATAATTACTTAGTATCTATTACCACAAATGTTACCTAAATATGAAAACTGTCTCAATTACTTGTAAATAATACATAATCAAAACAGTAGATAAAGCTCTCAACAGGGCAGGTGCTACAATGGTCGTTGAAAATAGTTAAGTACTTTTATGTATATATGTATTATTTTATACATCTATGATTGTACATATTATTGTTAAATATTTTTAATAAAGGGTTTATACAAAAAAAAAAAAAAAAAGTTCTCGTCCGATCACTGAAGTTAAGCAGCGTCGGGCGTGGTTAGTACTTGGATGGGTGACCGCTTGGGAACACCACGTGCTGTTGCCTTTTTGTTTTTTGCCACCATCGAAAGCAAAGATCTATGAAAAAACAACTCATTTTTTCAAAATATTTTCTACAGTGACGCATCATATTGTCAATATTACCACATTACCATGAATTTATAATCAAATCAATTTTCGGTGCTACTCACCTGAATACCAGGATCTCAGAAGCTCAACGACTCAAACTCACAATTTACAAAATTCCTGCTAATTACACTGGACTGATTCTTCCCTTTCAAGTATATTTATGGATCTACTAATACTGAGGTGTTGGAGGCTCAAGTCTTTTAATATTATGGAATAATACATCAAGCAACCCAATGATCATTTCTTATAAAAGAAGATCAGTAAAGAATTAAAAACTAGTCCATCGGCAACGGCCATACCACGCTGAATACACCAGTTCTCGTCACCAGTTCTCGTCAGTTTGACAAGAAGTGTCAAGTGTATTCAGCCCGAACTTTATAGCCCGTAAATTAGTTATAATTGTTGAAAAAAATACATTCTGGTGATCAAGAACAATCGCGTATACAGTGGAGCTTCCTCTGAAAGGAGTGAATCAATGGGGGATCCCTCGGATCCTCAGGAAGGAAAAAATTCATTATGTGACATTCCCTGTCACATTTTGATGGATATTGTAGATAATTCAAACAGTTCAATAGAAATCATGAAAAAGGTTGAGAAAACTGGCAAAAATTTGAAAAACCAAGTGAAATTCAAACCCAATGTGACCAAATGCAAGAAAAGAGAGCACCAGTACAACAGTGACTCAGATGATTCAAGAAATGATAGACTAATAGTTGAATTAAGACGTGAAAATGATTTATTGAAAGAGATGATAATGAATTTAGAAGCAAAATTAAATAGTAAAGATAGTGACACCCAACCGACAAACGTTGGAGAAATGGAAGAAGATCCAGTCGATAATGGAGAATGGAAAACTGTTCTGAGAAATAAAAACGAAAAATTCAAGACCAATATTCAAATAGTAAATAGTAACAAAGATGATGAACTTGGAATTAAAGACAATATAAATCTAAATCAGAAGTTAAAACAAAAACCACCAGTAATCAATATTTTCGGCCAGACATCAAAAGATACAATAAAGGTAATCCAAAGTGCTACTCAATCAGGAAATTTTACACTAAAAAGAATAAATAAAAATAAACAACAAATAAATTTTGATAATTGTGATGAATATAAGAAGACATTGACAGTTTTTAAAGAAGTTGATGCACCATATTTCACTTACACTCCAAAACAAGAGAAGCTACAAACAATGATTTTAAAAGGATTAGACAATTCATATGAATCAGAAGAAATTTTAAAATTGCTACAAGAGTCCAAATTAGAACATGTGAGATTTGTTAGTGCGAAAAGATTAACAACCAAAAGATCTGAAGAAGATAGAAGATTGCTGCCCATATATGTGGTGCAAATAAGTGCGGACAGTAAACTCGGAGCTCTCCATAGTCTCAAAGTTCTGGACTATCAAAGAGTCACCTGGGAATATTTGAGAAAAACTGATATTACGCAGTGCCGAAACTGTCAGAGGTTCAACCATAGTGCTACCAATTGTGGTATGGCATACAGATGCGTCAAATGCGACAAGAATCATGGACCAAAAATGTGTAAAATTGGAAAAGAAACAGACTTTGAAAAATTATTTTGTGTATTGTGTCAGAAATATGGACATCCTGCTTCGTATCGAGGTTGCCCAAGATACCAGCAAATAAAATCCTCCCAACAGCAGAATGGAAAAGAGAAAATGGCAATGAAACATGAGCCTTCAATCCCGACCACAGTCCCCACCACAATCCCACAACAGACCAGTCCATATAAAAAATATTCAGATAGTTTCAAAACTGTGAACAATTCAGGTAATAATGACACTTTCAAAATTTTAAGTAATTTACAAGAACAAATTGTGGGCCTGATCAATGTCACCAAAAAGAATTCGACAAGAATTGATCAGCTTTTCAAAACAATAATTATTAATCAAAATCACCTGATCAATGGATAAAGCAAAAATCAAAACTAAATTGGATATGAATAATCTTTCGATAATTTCGGTGAACGTAAATTCTATTATTCAGCATCAAAGAAGAGCTTCACTCATTAATCTTATAAATAAATTTAATCCCCATTTGGTCCTTCTAAACGAAACAAAATTAAATGACGCTCATAAAATTCATTTTCAAAATTATAATATAGTAAGACGAGATCGACTAAACAGTAAGCAAGGCGGTGGTGTTGCGGTATTGATTAGATCTCCACTTCAGTTTGACTTAATCGAATTAACAAATCTGTCTTCTGAACCTGATAAAATTGAAAATATTTGTATCAAGCTCCGAATTGGTCAAAATCAAAATTTATATATCGTGTGCGCATACTCTCCATATGGACAAAGTATTGAGTTCAATAAAGAATTTAAACAAATATTTACACAATTAGAACTAGACAAACCAGAAAATTTTTACGTCATATCAGGTGACCTTAATGCAAAACATGTAGATTGGAGAAATTCTTCATGTAATACCAGGGGAAACTTTATTAAAGATTGGCTTGACAATAACAATATGATTTATAAAGCATAATTATATAGTACTGATATACCATCATTCCCAAATGGAAACTCATTTCTGGATTTAGTTATTGCAGATTGCAGACTTCATTTAGGAAATTTGGACCATTTCGGAAATATAATGGCTATACCATATGACAGCGATCACAACGCGTTGTCTTTTCAAGTTTTTCACCCAACAGATCCAATATGGTCATTAGCAATTTCTCAAGATCCTTACATATTTAATTATAGGAAAACAAACTGGAGTAAATTTCAAAGGCAATTAAACAGAGTTAGTGATATAAAGATTCCTGACGATTTAAATCTTAGTAAACAAGAAATAGATGAATATATAGACCAAATAGACTCGGATATAATAAAAGCAATGGAGATATCGGTACCCAAATTTCAAAAAGTAAATGAAACTCAATGTTACAGATCTAAAAACATTATTATATTAGAAAAATGTAAAAGTTCTCTTATAACTAGAATAAATAAAATTTATAGAAAGTTCAATCATAACAACAATGCTCAATTAAATGAATTAAAAAATATTTTAAAAGAAACTAGAAAACAATTAAAATTGGAATATAAAATATCAGTTAACCAATACTGGTCGAATAAAGTTTCCAACATCCCTACAGATTCGACAAATATGTTCCCAATTGTAAATCAGATCTTTAGGCCTAAAGGAAAAGTAGAAATTGCAACTTTGGAAGTGGCGGACAGTCAAAAAGATTTACTTTCTGACGCATCTATTAACTTAAACAAATGTCGCAAAAATACTCACAATAAATATTTAATTGAAAACTCTTTAGAGAAAGTAAATATTATTGGACACCATTTCGCAAGGATTCACACTCAAAATGACCATATGGGATCCGGTGGACTCTCAAGGATAATTGAAAATAAAACCGTAAAATTAAAGAATGAAATAGAACATGATCTCTTGAATGGAAATACAAAAACAAAATTTTCCAAAATTAATACCTCAGTGGAACCCCAAGACGATTCAGATTATTTTGTAAATATCAAAGAGCTCAAACATTTATTTCGATGTTTAAATAATAAGAGATCCTCAGGACCTGATAAAATTCCAAACGTTGTATTGAAAAACTTACCGTCTAAATTAATACGTAACTATTACATAATTTTCAACAATGCCTTAAACAGAGCATATTTTCCTGACAAATGGAAAAAAGCTAATGTGATAGCTATCAAAAAACCGGGCAAAAACCATGCTGACCCGGGTAGTTATAGACCCATAAGTTTACTACCTAACATTGGTAAAGTAATGGAAATTATAATAAACAAATCAATAATTAATTTTTGTGATAGAAATAAAGTTATTCCGGATCAACAATTTGGTTTTAGAGCTAAACATTCTACAAACCATGCGATAGCGAAGTTTCATTCAGATATCTGTCAGGCACTTAATAGAAAAGAGAGTGTTGGTGCATGTCTCATAGATTACGAGAAAGCTTTCGATACCGTTTGGATTAAAGGATTAATATTTAAATTGATAAAATTAAATTTCCCATCACATTTGGTCAAAATTATTTGGAATATGATTGATAATAGAACTTTTAGAAATACTGACGGCACAAACACATCAACAAAATTATTCACTTTGACAAACGGACTACAACAAGGAACAGTTACATCTCCCATACTTTTTAACATTTATAATAGCAACGTACTACGACTAGGTGACATCAACACGGACAGTGGAGACCCAACTACAATAAAATCTCTAGCATTTGCTGATGATTTGATTGTATATGTACGAGGGAAAAAAATTGAGGATATTAAAAATAAGTTACAGTCGACGTTTAACCTTATTCAAAATTATAGTGAAAGTTGGAAACTGAAAATAAACCTTCAGAAATGCGAGACGATATTGTTCAAACCAAAACTTAGTGAGGCGTCCATAGAAGTGAGAAGGAATTGGAAGAATTTCGCTATACGATCAGACGATGTAGTTATACCACATAAATCATTAGTTAAATATCTCGGAGTGAATTTTGATCAAAATTTAAGGTTTACAGAGCATATTAATATGCAACTTAAAAAAGCAAGAAACATATTTCTCAAATTGAACAAACTATTTTATAGTAATCATTTAGATAGCGGAGTCAAAATTATTTGTTACCAAACTATAATTAGACCGTTATTAACGTACGGATGCCCAATATGGTATAATCAAAATGCATCAACAATAGAAAAAATTAGGGTTTTTGAAAGAAAATGTTTGAGAGCTTGTCTACATATGTATAAGTCCGAGCATAGTAATTATATGCATTATATTAGAAATGAAACAATATACAACAAAGCGGCGATAAATAGAATCGATACATTTTTAATAAAACTTATTCGAAATCACTGGGTAAATACTACAAAAATTCAAAACAATGAAATAATTAGAAAATCTGTAAATCCTGACGAGAATTATATGAAGAATTGCCTTCAATCTGGCTATATTCCGCCTGAAGGTTTTATATATCTTGATAAGCATAATTATATTCAAGACGAGAACAATGTGCCTATTTTATACCACTTCCAAAGAAAAAAAATTCAGAAATCCATCACCTACCCTCAAAATTTGAATACGGCAATTCAAAATCTGAACTGGAGATTTAATATGTCAATTCCGAACAAAGATATAATGGATAACCACAGAAAAAATGTTCATAAGTACTGGTGGTTGACGTGACTTGGTCAGACCACAATGCTCTATCTTTCTGGAATACTTTGGTATTGTGTCATTGTTACTTTCACATAGATAATATTTATATTTTCATAGTTAGTTTTATTGTTATATATTTTCTTTTCTTTTTTTTCCTTTAGATGTAAGTTTTTCTCATAGTTAGGGTGTAGTTTTCCATGCCTTTTCTGCACCATTTTTTATAAAGATAGGTAGATTTAAATAGTCTGAAAGTTCTCATACAGATAGATTGCTTTTGTATAGTTATAAAATTAGTGTTAGTTTTACTGCAATGCGTTGCTCATTGGAGCCATTTTGTGTAATTATCATTATTGTTAGAATAAGTTTGTTTTGTTTATTTACAACTTTTATTGGGCTCGATAACGATAAGTGGGGCGCTAACAAATAGTCCCATTTTTGGATAAAACACCTCAAAATAAGATAAAAATCAAGAATACTAATTTTCCAGTTTTTGCTTAGTTTCTGAGATATAAGCCCTTTTAGGTCCAAAATAAACTCTCTTTTAATTTACAAACTAGCGGGAAATTGGAGCAAAAGGGGTGTTGGGTGGGGATAAATACGCATGTACAGATAACAAGAAGTAGTACTTACTAGAAATTACACTATGAAAACTGTTTCAATGAAGAATTTTCTTGAAAAATTCCTATTATTCACTACAAACAAATTTAACCTTGTGTAAACGCCATTTTTCTGCTCTTCAATGTCAATTATCAATCCATACACTGTTGCCTTTTTATATTAATGCATAGATTACATATATTAAAAAACACAAAATAATATAATCACATCTAGCAATAACATAGATAGCAGTTGAACACATTAAAATATCAGTACATACTTTATATTTCAAGCAATTTTATATAAAATAAATAATTAAAAAGCTTGTTAATTGATATTGTCACTTTACAAAACATCTTCTTTTTTTTAATATAGAACAAGTAATATTTTATAACAATAAATAATATAAATATATAACTAAACTATAATTAAAAACGAAAAGATATTAATGAAAAAAGAAAATCTCAAGAGAAAACTATTAGATTCATAACCGAAAAAATCCGATTCGATCTCAGTATGAAATTTAACCAGGTATGGAAAATAAGCATTAGATTCATTATGAATGGTGATACCATAATATTTTCTGACAATCCGAAGTAATCCGAACAATACCGTATGTAAACAAACTTAAACAAAATTCCTGGAAATAACCTAATTAGAATGTCAACAACACCATTATAGATATTATTCAATATCATAGTTATATTTATTCTGTTATTAAGTTTCTTGATCTTGATTACTATTATCAATACAAACCTCTAAGAATATTACATAATTACTGCATCCAGTGAGGATTTAATTAACGAAATACATATATATATTTCGAAAGATATACACAATACTTACTTTAGTACTATATATACTAGAATTAAACCAATACAGAAAAGATTAGCATGACCCCTGCGCAAGAATGATAGATAATATTATAAAGTTTTTTACAATTCAAAACTATTACAATTTCATAAAATAAAAATCGGTAGTATTATAAAACTATTATAGCAGTAAATATATATAAGAGTAATAAACATTAAATAGAGAGAGAAAATTTCACCTAACAAAAAACCTATGCTATACAAGTTGAACTTGCTAAACATCAATATGCAATTATATCAGTTCATATATATATCAATGTAATAAATATTAAAAAAAGAGAAAATTTCACCTAACAAGAAACCTATGCTATACAAGTTGGTTGAACTTGGTTAATATCAATATGCAATTATATCAGCAAATATATATATTAGAATAATAAATATTAAATAGAAAGAGAAAATTTCACCTAACAAAAAACCTATTGTATACAAGTTGAACTAACTAAATATCAATATGCAATTATATCAGTAAATATATATATATTAGGATAATAAATATTAAATAAAAACAGAAAATTTCACCTATACCACACAAGTTGACAACATTGCATTTGAAACAACTGATCAACATCCATAAACATAACAGTTTTACAACAACTCATAACATAGACTATTACCTATTCTACGTTAGAAAAGAAAATTAAGAAATAAGCTGTTATGCAATATAACAATATCAATTTATTAGCTAATCACCTATTTTTTGTATGAAACTAAAATATAGAATATTATATTTCAATATATTTAACTACTTATTCCTAAATACGCGACAATATTATTCTATGTATTTTCTAATGTATGTCATCTATGCATTATTATAAAAAGGCAACAGTGTATAGATTGATAATTGACATTGAAGAACAGAGAAATGGCGTCTACACAAGGTTAAATTTGTTTGTAGTGAATAATAGGAATTTTTCAAGAAAATACTTCATTGAAACAGTTTTCATAGTGTAATTTCTAGTAAGTACTACTTCTTATTATCTCTACATGCGTATTTATCCCCACCCAACACCCCTTTTGCTCCAATTTCCCGCTAGTTTGTAAATTAAAAGAGAGTTTATTTTGGACCTAAAAGGGCTTATATCTCAGAAACTAAGCAAAAACTGGAAAATTAGTACTCTTGATTTTCATCTTATTTTGAGGTGTTTTATCCAAAAATGGGACTCTTTGTGAGCGCCCCACTTATCGTGTTTTCCCCTTTTATTGTGATAGTATTATTCTGGCATTAAATAAACGTTTAAAAACAAAAAAAACAAAAAACACCAGTTATCGTCCGATCACTGAAGTTAAGCAGCGTCGGGCGTGGTTAGTACTTGGATGGGTGACCGCTTGGGAACACCACGTGCTGTTTGTTGCCTTTTTGTTTTTTGCCACCATCGAAAGCAAAGATCTATGAAAAAACAACTCATTTTTTCAAAATATTTTCTACAGTGACGCATCGTATTGTCAATATCACCACATTACCATGAATTTATAATCAAATCAATTTTCGGTGCTACTCACCTGAATACCGGGATCTCAGAAGCTCAACGACTCAAACTCACAACTTACAAAATTCCTGCTAATTACACTGGACTGATTCTTCCCTTTCAAGTATATTTATGGATCTACTAATACTGAGGTGTTCGAGGCTCAAGTCTTTTAATATTATGGCATAATACATCAAGCAACCCAATGATCATTTATTATAAAGGAATATTAGTGAAGAATTGAAAAATAGTCCATAGGCAACGGCCATACCACGCTGAATACACCAGTTCTCGTCAGTTCTCGTCCGACAGCCCAAGCGAGAGGTCGTTATCATCCCTCTACCTGGAGCTACCCTTGTACGGAAAATCGAGATAAAGTGATTAAGTTTTATATTACGGTGTGCCGACTTGTGATATGTTAGCAATTATTAATGACAAGAAATGGAAAATACGGACAATAATATAGTGAATACCATCCCAAACGATGTGTTACGGAATATTATTTCCGAAGCCAGCAGCTCGGCTCAAGTGGTTAAAATGGTTCGGAAAGCCGAGAAAAATTCGCAAAGGAGCGAACAATATAAACCTAAAGTAGCGAACAGAAGGAAGAGAAATAACGGAGCCAGTGATTCCGATGATGAAGATAGATTCAAAAAACTGGAAGAGGAAAATAGAAAGTTAAGAGAAATCATCCGAAATCTAGAGACCAAGCTCAGCCCGGAGGTGCCACTTCAAAACCGATATGCAACTCTTGTAATTGAAGATGAAATGGAAGTTCCTGCCAGATTTCCGGAACAAACAGACCAGGAAACCATGGAAGTTCCCCCAACTCCTGAGAACGACAGTAATAACGAAAATGAAGATGACTTCAAAACAGTTCTTAGAAGAAAAAACAAAAAGTTCAAAGCCTCACAAAGTACCCAAGGAAAGGACGTAAAACCTACTGAATCATCAACACCTAACAAAAAACCCAGTTCGAAGCCACCGTCCATAAAAATAATTGGACAATCCGGAAAGGACACTGTTCATGCTTTGAAAAGCCTGGTTGGAAATGAAGAATTCCACATAAAAAGATACGGAACGAATTTCCATACAGTGAAGATGAGTAGTTATGAGAGTTACAAGAAAACTATAGCGCTACTTAAAGATGTGGATGCACAATATATTTCTCATACCCCGAAAGAAGAAAAATACCACACTCTTTTACTAAAAGGCCTGGACAGCTCATACGAACCAACAGAAGTTTTGGCTCTACTCAATAATGAAAAAAATGATGCGTTAAGATTTACTAATGTTAGCAGATTTGAAACAAGAAAATCAAAAGAAGAAAATAGGATACTTCCAATATTCTTGGTACAGTTGAGTGCATCAAGCAAAAAAACAGCTGTACATCAGATCAAATATTTAGAGCACCAAGTGATCACCTGGGAACATCTCAAGAAGAATAGTTTGTGTCAGTGCAAAAACTGCCAAAGATTCAACCACACCGCAGTAAATTGTGGTATGCCATATCGATGTGTCAAGTGCGAAACACCACATGGCCCAAAGGAGTGTACAGTGAAGGATGTCACGGATTCTAAAAAACTATATTGCGTGCTTTGCCAGAAATACGGTCATCCAGCTACCTACAGAGGATGCCCCAAATATCTCGAAGCGAAAAGACAAGCTACTAACTACAAATCCCAAAAAGCCGCCATAAAACATACAGCTCCAAGCCAAACGAAAATGTCTTGCCCTATAAAACCAGGTAAGAGCTTTGCTGATAATTTTATAAATCCACTCCGACCATCTAACACCGAAAAAGAGCATAATTCCGACAACATTATAAAATTTCTACAAGAACAGATACTCAATCTACTAAAAATTACAAGACAAAACTCAGAAAAAATTAATACGCTTTGTGAAATCATAAACAATAGGGAACTAAATACTTTCAATGGCTAAATCAATGAACCCTACCATAAGCACAAATAATAAAAACATCTCAGTTATCTCAATCAATGTAAATTCAATAATCCAGCACCAACGAAGAGCTTCACTCTCAAATCTACTCAAAAAATATAATCCAGATATAGCTATTCTAAATGAAACTAAATTAAATAAAACACATAATGTCTACTTTGAAAATTATAACATTATAAGGAAAGACCGACCCAAAAGTATCCAAGCTGGAGGGGTGGCAATTCTCATCAAATCATCATATCACTATGAAGTTATTGATAATCATGCAATTAACTTAGCTGAAAAAATAGAAGCTCTCCCAATAAAATTAAATATTGGCAAAAGTCAAAGCTTATTTATTATCGCCGCTTATGCTGCTCCATGCAATGAGGATAAATTCAATGTAGAATTTAATAATTTATTCACGTCATTAGACCTAGCTAACCCTGCAAACTATTTTATCATTTCTGGAGATTTAAATGCAAGACATAGATCCAGGAAAAATCAATGTAACAACACAAGAGGCAAATTCATCCGAGATTGGCTAGACATTCACCAAATCACATTTAAAGCATCCCTGTATAACAGTGATATCCCATCTTATCCTAGCGGAAATTCATTCTTAGATCTAGTCTTAGCTGACTGTAGGTTGAAAATTTCAACCAATAAGTCGGGTGAGATAAATGCCATCCCTTATGATAGCGATCACAATGCATTGTATTTCGAATTCCAACATCCCTTCGACCCCAGACGGTCATTAGAAGTGGCAAAGGATTTGCACCCATATAATTTTAAAAAAACAAACTGGAACAAATTTAGAAGACATCTGACAAATATTCACCATATAAATATCCCTGAAAATCAAAATCTTAGCCGTAAAACAATTGATGAGTACGTTACAATTTTAGAAACAAATATTTGCAATGCAATAGAGGCAACAGTACCCAAATTTAAGAAGAAGAATTCTACTGAATGTTATCGAAATTCCAACATAAAAAGCCTTGAAAAGCAAAAGAGTGCCCTCATTACCCAAATAAATAAAATATATAGAAAATTTATGCATATTAATAACCCTCAGTTAGAATTATTGAAAAGTGAATTGAAAGAAACGAGAATCCAACTTAAATTAGAATATACAAAATCAATAAATAAATATTGGGCTCAAAGAATTAAAAATATTCCAACTAATTCATCGAACATGTTTCCCATGATTAACCAACTTTTCCGCCCCAAAGGTAAAATTGAAATAGATAATTTAGAAATAGATGAAGAAGATCTAGGGCTAATTGAAAAAGCCTCTATAATATCAGAGCATTGCAAGAAAACATCCAATGGTAAATACGTTATTGAGAGTCCCTCAGACAAACTGAACTTATTAGGTAATCACTTTGCTAGAATACACGACAAAAATGACCATCTGGGAAATCCAGTCCTTATGAACATTGTTAACAACAAAGCAAACGATGTTGAAAATGAGATTAAAACAGACAAATCCATTGGAAATACCATCACAATATTTTCGATTACAAATCCCTCTAGTAACCCCACTCAAAATCAGGACTACTACACTAATTTCTCTGATTTAGAGAGAATTTTTCATAACTTAAATAATAAACGCTCATCTGGACCGGACAATATTCCCAATATAGTACTGAAAAACCTGCCAAATAAATTAAATCATCATTACTGTATTATCTTCAATAATGCCCTCAATATAACGTACTTCCCTTCAATTTGGAAACATGCAGATGTGATCGCTATTAAAAAGCCAGGTAAGGACGGAGTGGACCCTATAAATTATCGGCCGATAAGCTTATTACCAAATATTGGCAAAATATTTGAAATAGTTATAAGTAAACCAATAATAGGTCATTGTGAAAGAGAAAAGATTATCCCTGATCAACAATTCGGATTTAGACCAAAGCTGTCAACGATTCATGCCATTTCCAAATTTACGTCTGACATTTGCGAAGCATTAAACAATAATGAAAGTGTTGGAGCCTGCTTAATCGATTATGAGAAAGCATTTGACACTGTTTGGATCAGAGGCTTAATCTTCAAGTTAATAAAGCTGAAGTTTCCGCGGTACTTAGTGAAAATGATTTTTAATATGATAACTGGCAGGACATTCCAAACGACAGACGGACTGATAAAATCAAACGATACATTTAGCCTAAAGAATGGATTACAACAAGGAACAGTCACTTCGCCAATTCTCTTTAATATTTACAATAGCACTGTCCTGCAATTAGGTAACATAAATAATCAAACAAATCCTTCAAAAACAGTAAAAGGAATTGCCTTTGCCGACGATCTTCTGATTTATGTCAGGGGAAAGAAAATTACAGAAATTCAATCTTCACTTCAAGAAACTTTAGATTTAGTCAACAACTATAGTAATAATTGGAAACTGAGCATCAACGCTAAGAAATGTGAATCTATACTATTCCGCCCAAAATTAAGTATTGCAACAAAAGAGGTTAGGAAGAACTGGAAAATTTTCTCAATAAATTTAAATTCAGTCAGAATACCGCACAAAGAATCAGTCAAATATCTAGGAGTTCAAATCGATCAACATCTGAGATTTACTGAACACATAATCTTACAGCTTGATAAAGCAAGAAAAACTTTCTTTAAATTAAATAGATTATTTTATAATAAACACCTCGATAGTAGAGTCAAAATTATTTGTTTCCAAACAATTGTGCGACCCTTGTTGACATATGGCTGTCCAATATGGTATAACCAGAACGCAACAACTATGGAAAAGCTAAGAGTTTTCGAAAGAAAATGTCTCAGATCTTGTCTAAATCTATATAGGGATGAGAGTACTGGTTATACTCATTATGTGAACAACCAGACAATATATAATGAAGCAAATATATCAAGGATAGATTCACATATCTTAGAATTAGTCCGAAATCATTGGTCAAAAAATAAAGAAGCAAACTTCAACGAAATAGTCATAGCATCTCTTTCCCCTGACATAAACTATATCAGAAAATCACTTCGATGCGGATACGTACCACCTGAAGGATTTCTATTCTTGGACAAGAACCACTATTTACAGGACAAAAACAACATACCAATAATTTATCATTATTTGAGAAAAAAATTCCAAACGGCTATCCTTTATGATCCAAATTTAGATAGTAATACCCCAAACCCCAATTGGAGATTTAATATGACCATACCCAAGATCGATAGAATCAAGAAAACCTCTAATAAATATTGGTGGTTGGGATGATCTTTTCTCTTTAGAACTACCATCATCTCTTTATAATTTTGTAAATATGTATATAGCTGTCTTTTCGTCTACCTTCATGTAAAATATTGCTTTTCTCTCCTCCTTCCTTCCTTAGATTAGGTATAGTTTTAGTAAAAGAAATTGAATCAGTTGATAGCAAAGTTTTCCATGCCTTTCTTTGCTTGTTGCATGAATTAGGTCATATATACGAAAAAGTATAATATAAAAAACTGATAAATGTTTAAACATCCAACATCCACACATAGATATGTATACTGCAATGCGTTGCCAAAAGGGCCATTTTGTGTAAAAATAATAATAATTTAAGTTCTTTGTTTATTTAGAATTAAAATCAAGTTATATGTATATTATATTGGCATTAAATAAACGTATTAAAACAAAAAACAAACAACACCAGTTCTCGTCCGATCACTGAAGTTAAGCAGCGTCGGGCGTGGTTAGTACTCACCTGAATACCAGGATCTCAGAAGCTCAACGACTCAAACTCACAACTTACAAAATTCCTGCTAATTACACTGGACTGATTCTTCCCTTTCAAGTATATTTATGGATCTACTAATACTGAGGTGTTGGAGGCTCAAGTCTTTTAATATTATGGAATAATACATCAAGCAACCCAATGATCATTTCTTATAAAAGAAGATCAGTAAAGAATTAAAAAATAGTCCATCGGCAACGGCCATACCACGCTGAATACACCAGTTCTCGTCCAGTTCTCGTCCACCCGTGGAAGTGAGTAGTTGAGTGTGAGACGTATCGTTCGTGAAGGATCGAAATAGTATCGAGTGTAAAGTTTAAAACAACAAAAAGACAATAGAAGTATTACAAACATTACGGAGGCAAATACATCGCCTAATTTCAATGACGTAGTTGTCATTAAAACCAAAAAGCGTAAGCTAGACAGCGATTCCCCAAAGGTAGACATCGATAAAATGAAGAAGCAAACGGAGAATGATATCCCAACCAAAAACAAATATCAAGTCCTAACTGATTTAGACGATTCAGATATGGAAACAGACATAGATGATAGTCCGAAACCATCAAGTAAAACCGTATCTGGCAAGAAAATCTCAAAAGCTATCAGAAAACCCCCATCACTAATAATACATGGAGAAATAAAGGAACACTACACGTTCTTACAAAAAATCAAGGATGCGCTGAAAAATAAGTTCTACATAACATATTTCAAAGGACACAATAAAGGATACACAGAAGTATCAACAACAACTCTAGATGATTACAAACTTCTTATCCAGTTATGGAAAGGTACCAACATTAAATTCCATACATTTACCGAAAGAGATAAAAAGAAGCGAATATACGTAGTACGAGGATTACATGGTGAAATGCAACCGGACGACATCGTCAATGAAGTTAAAGAACTAGGGTTTGAGGCTACCCACGCTAACATAATGAAAAATACTGCAAGACCTCTCTTCATGGTCACATTTGTTGCAGCCACACAACTTACAGATCTACAACAAAAAGTTAGATACATCGGATATACGAAAGTAACGTGGGAAAAATACGTAAACAAAAAAAGAATAACGCCATAGATGCCAAGAATGGGGACATGCAACAGCAAATTGTTTCGCCGATGCTGCATGCCTGAAATGTGCTGAAAATCATTTAACACATGAATGTAAGAAACCAAGAGACACACCGGCTAAATGTGTAAATTGCGATGGAGATCACCCAGCAAACGCAACAATATGTGAAGTGTATAAAAACAGACTGCAGGCAATTATGAACAAAAATGGAACATCTAGAACAAGCGGAAAATTCAAAAATGTGACAACAGCGCCGTCAACAGCAGACCATCAGCTGTTTCCCAGTCTAAAACCAAGGATACCACCTGCACCTACCACAAACAGATGGCAAAACATAAACCAACAACAACAGACAAGGTTAGTGCATAATTCTGAATCTGGTAGAAATATGTCATCCACAAATATCCAAAACATAAATGATCAATTATCGTTATTTTCTGAACTCAACAACGAAATAAAACAAATCAATCAAATATGTAATATTACTAATATGCTGAAAATAGTTAAAGATCTAAGACAAAAACTAAACAGCTGTAAAAATAAAATAGAGCAACTGCAAGTGTTTGTTGAATTTTCCAATAAATTATCTGAATGGACAGATTGAACATCTGCAGCTGGAATGCAAATGGAATTAGGCCAAGGTTAGGTGAATTATTGGAATTTATTGTCCGAAACAAAATAGATATTATGATGATCAATGAAACAAAAATTAAAGCTGTCGACAAACTTAAGATAAAAAACTATACAGTTTATAGAAAAGATAGAGATAACGCAGCTGGAGGTGTAGCTATATTAATCAAAAAAGGAATACCTCATAGAGAAATAAAACTGGATCAAGATCTACGAGTAGAAGCTGTAGGAATTTCACTATCTGGCGGAATGCACATAATAGCCGTATACAGAAGACCATGCATAGACTTGAGAAATAGTGATCTGACAAAATTGATGCAACTGGGAAAAAAGGTATTAGTCGTTGGAGATCTGAATGCAACCCACACAACTTGGAACTGCAATAGAAATAACAGAAGCGGTAAAGTTCTCTTGAAGTATTCTGAGAACAATAATTGTGCAGTTCTTTATCCAGATGAGCCAACCAACTACCCTGACAACAACACCACACCTTCAACCATTGACATAGCACTCATTAAAAACATAAGTAACATATCTGATATCAAGGTTTTGCACGAACTCAGCTCTGACCACAACCCAATAGTGCTACACATAGGATCGCAACAAAAAGATCACGTCGAAAAAAGCCAATATGCCTACGAGGAAGCCGACTGGAACCAATTCAGAAAACTACTAAACCAAAAGATAACTTTAACACGCAAAATTAACTCTATAGAGGTTCTGGAAAAAGAGATACAAAAATTAACAAATACAATAAAATACTGTATCAACAAAACAGTCCCGAACAAGAATATCTCTGAGCACAACGACACACTGCCGAATAGTATAAAAAATTTGATTAAAGAAAGAAATATTATAAGAAAAAGATGGCAAAGGACCAGAATATCAAAACTAAAGACGATAGCGAACCAACTTAGCAAAAATATAAGGAGGGAAATAATAGCTCACAGGAACAACAGATGGGAAAAACAACTTAAGAAACTTAAACCAAATGACAACTCTCTTTGGAGAATGACAAAAATACTCAAAAGCGACCATCACCCATTACCACCACTGGAAGAAAATGGCGCAACAGCCCTAACAGCCCAAGAAAAGGCAAACATGTTGGCCAACCAATATCAACAAGTACATAACATCGACTTGATAAATAACACCGGCGATCAACAGCAAGTGATGGAAAAAGTTAAAGAATACATGGATAATGCAGTAGCTATAGACTCCAATAAATACTATACAAATCCTAGAGAACTAAAAAACATTATTAAAACACTAGCTTCTAAGAAAGCTCCTGGAACAGACCGAATTCAAAACATTGTACTCAAGAACATCCCCAAGAAGGCATTGATTAAAATTATGTACATAATAAATGCGTCAATCAATCTCTCACACTTCTCCAGTCACTGGAAAACAGGCATAGTCATACCTGTACTAAAATCGGGGAAAAAATCTAATCATCCAAGCAGCTACAGACCTATCAGTTTACTGTGCACCCTGAGCAAGCTTACAGAAAGAGTAATTCTCCAAAGACTTAATGAATATGAGAGAACCAAAAGCATACTCATTGACGAACAGTTTGGATTTCGACAGAAGCACAACACTGTACAACAAGTAACAAGAATAGTCAATAACATCAGCATAAACTTTAATTTAAATAAAGTTACAGTGCTGGTGCTTCTGGACATAGAGAAAGCCTTTGACAAGGTTTGGATAGATGGAATCATCTACAAACTAATAAAATATGAATACCCAACAACATTAATAAAATTCATTCATTCTTACCTCCGCAACCGTCATCTATCAGTTCAAGTTGAAGGAGGAAAATCTACAAAACGGAAAATTGGAGCAGGAGTGCCTCAGGGTTCCGTTCTAGGGCCTAAATTGTTTGTTATATTTATCAATGATATTCCAAAGTTTAGTCAAACAAACACAGCACTGTTCGCTGACGATCTGGCAATATATACTCACTCCTTCTCAGCAGTAGTAGCAGCGAAACAATTGCAAATCCATATAAACATGCTAGAAAAGTTCTATGAACAATGGAAAATCACAGTGAACGAAACAAAAACCGAGGTGATTGTGTTCTCAAAGAAAACAAAAGACCAGACTATTTACCAACCAATAACAGTCTATGGACATCCAACGACTCCCTCAACAACAGTCAAATATTTGGGGGTACATCTTGACCCCAAACTAACTTACCATATGCAGATCAACCAGGTAATAAGAAAAACGTACGCTGTTATGAGAAAACTCTACCCACTAATGGTCAATGGAAAAGGAGTATCACAGAAAAACAAGATTCTGATATACAAAATGCTGATTCGGCCCATAATAACGTATGCAGCCCCAGTTTGGTGCAGCCTCGCAGACTCCCATATGAGAAAGCTCCAAGTACTCCAGAACAAGTGCCTCAGGATGATCCTTTCAGCCAATAGATATACCAAAATATCATACCTGCACGAAGAAACCGAAGTTGAGTATATTGACATTTATATAAGAAACTTAGGTGAAAAGTTCTATGAATATAACCTCCAGTGCAATAAACTTCTTAAAAATATCACAAATTTGAGAAGCTACAACTTACCATTTGATTATAAACATAAATTACCATATGACAAACTCATGATATTCAATACTCTCAAAGACTGATTGCTTTTCTTAACTGATAGATATAAGTAGTCAACATAATAATTAAGTGTGTGTAATTAATTAAAATTATGTAACAAATACATATAAGACAAATATCACAACTAGCATACAAGCTAGATATCCAATTCCTGCAAGTAGGTTTTTATCTAATATACCATTTTTCCTACGTTTCAATAATTACTTAGTATCTATTACCACAAATGTTACCTAAATATGAAAACTGTCTCAATTACTTGTAAATAATACATAATCAAAACAGTAGATAAAGCTCTCAACAGGGCAGGTGCTACAATGGTCGTTGAAAATAGTTAAGTACTTTTATGTATATATATATTATTTTATACATCTATGATTGTACATATTATTGTTAAATATTTTTAATAAAGGGTTTATACAAAAAAAAAAAAAAAAAAGTTCTCGTCCGATCACTGAAGTTAAGCAGCGTCGGTCGTGGTTAGTACTTGGATGGGTGACCGCTTGGGAACACCACGTGCTGTTGCCTTTTTGTTCTTTGCCACCATCGAAAGCAAAGATCTATGAAAAAACAAATCATTTTTTCAAAATATTTTCTACAGTGACGCATCGTATTGTCAATATCACCACATTACCATGAATTTATAATCAAATCAATTTTCGGTGCTACTCACCTGAATACCGGGATCTCAGAAGCTCAACGACTCAAACTCACAACTTACAAAATTCCTGCTAATTACACTGGACTGATTCTTCCCTTTCAAGTATATTTATGGATCTACTAATACTGAGGTGTTCGAGGCTCAAGTCTTTTAATATTATGGCATAATACATCAAGCAACCCAATGATCATTTATTATAAAGGAATATTAGTGAAGAATTGAAAAATAGTCCATAGGCAACGGCCATACCACGCTGAATACACCAGTTCTCGTCTCAAAGAAGAGCTTCACTCATTAATCTTATAAATAAATTTAATCCCCATTTGGTCCTTCTAAACGAAACAAAATTAAATGACGCTCATAAAATTCATTTTCAAAATTATAATATAGTAAGACGAGATCGACTAAACAGTAAGCAAGGCGGTGGTGTTGCGGTATTGATTAGATCTCCACTTCAGTTTGACTTAATCGAATTAACAAATCTGTCTTCTGAACCTGATAAAATTGAAAATATTTGTATCAAGCTCCGAATTGGTCAAAATCAAAATTTATATATCGTGTGCGCATACTCTCCATATGGACAAAGTATTGAGTTCAATAAAGAATTTAAACAAATATTTACACAATTAGAACTAGACAAACCAGAAAATTTTTACGTCATATCAGGTGACCTTAATGCAAAACATGTAGATTGGAGAAATTCCTCATGTAATACCAGGGGAAACTTTATTAAAGATTGGCTTGACAATAACAAAGTGATTTATAAAGCAAAATTATATAGTACTGATATACCATCATTCCCAAATGGAAACTCATTTCTGGATTTAGTTATTGCAGATTGCAGACTTCATTTAGGAAATTTGGACCATTTCGGAAATATAATGGCTATACCATATGACAGCGATCACAACGCGTTGTCTTTTCAAGTTTTTCACCCAACAGATCCAATATGGTCATTAGCAATTTCTCAAGATCCTTACATATTTAATTATAGGAAAACAAACTGGAGTAAATTTCAAAGGCAATTAAACAGAGTTAGTGATATAAAGATTCCTGACGATTTAAATCTTAGTAAACAAGAAATAGATGAATATATAGACCAAATAGACTCGGATATAATAAAAGCAATGGAGATATCGGTACCCAAATTTCAAAAAGTAAATGAAACTCAATGTTACAGATCTAAAAACATTATTATATTAGAAAAATTTAAAAGTTCTCTTATAACTAGAATAAATAAAATTTATAGAAAGTTCAATCATAACAACAATGCTCAATTAAATGAATTAAAAAATATTTTAAAAGAAACTAGAAAACAATTAAAATTGGAATATAAAATATCAGTTAACCAATACTGGTCGAATAAAGTTTCCAACATCCCTACAGATTCGACAAATATGTTCCCAATTGTAAATCAGATCTTTAGGCCTAAAGGAAAAGTAGAAATTGCAACTTTGGAAGTGGCGGACAGTCAAAAAGATTTACTTTCTGACGCATCTATTAACTTAAACAAATGTCGCAAAAATACTCACAATAAATATTTAATTGAAAACTCTTTAGAGAAAGTAAATATTATTGGACACCATTTCGCAAGGATTCACACTCAAAATGACCATATGGGATCCGGTGGACTCTCAAGGATAATTGAAAATAAAACCGTAAAATTAAAGAATGAAATAGAACATGATCTCTTGAACGGAAATACAAAAACAAAATTTTCCAAAATTAATACCTCAGTGGAACCCCAAGACGATTCAGATTATTTTGTAAATATCAAAGAGCTCAAACATTTATTTCGATGTTTAAATAATAAGAGATCCTCAGGACCTGATAAAATTCCAAACGTTGTATTGAAAAACTTACCGTCTAAATTAATACGTAACTATTGCATAATTTTCAACAATGCCTTAAACAGAGCATATTTTCCTGACAAATGGAAAAAAGCTAATGTGATAGCTATCAAAAAACCGGGCAAAAACCATGCTGACCCGGGTAGTTATAGACCCATAAGTTTACTACCTAACATTGGTAAAGTAATGGAAATTATAATAAACAAATCAATAATTAATTTTTGTGATAGAAATAAAGTTATTCCGGATCAACAATTTGGTTTTAGAGCTAAACATTCTACAAACCATGCGATAGCGAAGTTTCATTCAGATATCTGTCAGGCACTTAATAGAAAAGAGAGTGTTGGTGCATGTCTCATAGATTACGAGAAAGCTTTCGATACCGTTTGGATTAAAGGATTAATATTTAAATTGATAAAATTAAATTTCCCATCACATTTGGTCAAAATTATTTGGAATATGATTGATAATAGAACTTTTAGAACTACTGACGGCACAAACACATCAACAAAATTATTCACTTTGACAAATGGACTACAACAAGAAACAGTTACATCTCCCATACTTTTTAACATTTATAATAGCAACGACTAGGTGACATCAACACGGACAGTGGAGACCCAACTACAATAAAATCTCTAGCATTTGCTGATGATTTGATTGTATATGTATGAGGGAAAAAAATTGAGGATATTAAAAATAAGTTACAGTCGACATTTAACCTTATTCAAAATTATAGTGAAAGTTGGAAACTGAAAATAAACCTTCAGAAATGCGAGACGATATTGTTCAAACCAAAACTTAGTGAGGCGTCCATAGAAGTGAGAAGGAATTGGAAGAATTTCGCTATACGATCAGACGATGTAGTTATACCACATAAATCATTAGTTAAATATCTCGGAGTGAATTTTGATCAAAATTTAAGGTTTACAGAGCATATTAATATGCAACTTAAAAAAGCAAGAAACATATTTCTCAAATTGAACAAACTATTTTATAGTAATCATTTAGATAGCGGAGTCAAAATTATTTGTTACCCAACTATAATTAGACCGTTATTAACGTACGGATGCCCAATATGGTATAATCAAAATGCATCAACAATAGAAAAAATTAGGGTTTTTGAAAGAAAATGTTTGAGAGCTTGTCTACATATGTATAAGTCCGAGCATAGTAATTATATGCATTATATTAGAAATGAAACAATATACAACAAAGCGGCGATAAATAGAATCGATACATTTTTAATAAAACTTATTCGAAATCACTGGGTAAATACTACAAGTATTCAAAACAATGAAATAATTAGACAATCTGTAAATCCTGACTAGAATTATATGAAGAATTGCCTTCAATCTGGCTATATTCCGCCTGAAGGTTTTATATATCTTGATAAGCATAATTATATTCAAGACGAGAACAATGTGCCTATTTTATACCACTTCCAAAGAAAAAAATTTCAGAAATCCATCACCTACCCTCAAAATTTGAATACGGCAATTCAAAATCTGAACTGGAGATTTAATATGTCAATTCCGAACAAAGATATAATGGATAACCACAGAAAAAATGTTCATAAGTACTGGTGGTTGACGTGACTTGGTCAGACCACAATGCTCTATCTTTCTGGAATACTTTGGTATTGTGTCATTGTTTCTTTCACATAGATAATATTTATGTTTTCATAGTTAGTTTTATTGTTATATATTTTCTTTTCTTTTTTTCCTTTAGATGTAAGTTTTTCTCATAGTTAGGGTGTAGTTTTCCATGCCTTTTCTGCACCATTTTTTATAAAGATAGGTAGATTTAAATAGTCTGAAAGTTCTCATACAGATAGATTGCTTTTGTATAGTTATAAAATTAGTGTTAGTTTTACTGCAATGCGTTGCTCATTGGAGCCATTTTGTGTAATTATCATTATTGTTAGAATAAGTTTGTTTTGTTTATTTACAACTTTTATTGTGATAGTATTATTCTGGCATTAAATAAACGTTTAAAAACAAAAAAACACCAGTTCTCGTCCGATCACTGAAGTTAAGCAGCGTCGGGCGTGGTTAGTACTTGGATGGGTGACCGCTTGGGAACACCACGTGCTGTTGCCTTTTTGTTTTTTGCCACCATTGAAAGCAAAGATCTATGAAAAAACAACTGATTTTTTCAAAATATTTACCAAAGTGACGCATCGTATTGTCAAAATCACCACATTACCATGAATTTATAATCAAATCAATTTTCGGTGCTACTCACCTGAATACCAGGATCTCAGAAGCTCAACGACTCAAACTCACAACTTACAAAATTCCTGCTAATTACACTGGACTGATTCTTCCCTTTCAAGTATATTTATGGATCTACTAATACTGAGGTGTTGGAGGCTCAAGTCTTTTAATATTATGGAATAATACATCAAGCAACCCAATGATCATTTCTTATAAAAGAAGATCAGTAAAGAATTGAAAAATAGTCCATCGGCAACGGCCATACCACGCTGAATACACCAGTTCTCGTCAGTTCTCGTCCGACAGCCTAAGCGAAAGGTCGTGTTCATCCCTCTACCTGCCGCTACCCTTAGCCCGGAACTAAATCCTCAATAAAAAGTAATTTACTCGACAGTGTTACTCGCTAATTATCAAGTGTAATGCAGTTGTTTCTATGCCCCTCAAAAACCGCTTCGATGTCCTAGAAAACGAAGAATTGATGGAAATTCCAGGACCATCAAATATAACTGTTAATTGTGACGATTTCAAAACCATTCTCACAAATAAAAATAAAAAATTCAAGGCTACTCAAGAAACAAAATACAATACCACAACTCAAATACATGAGAAGAAACGTAATTCTACGCACAAACCACCACCAATAAATATTGTGGGACAATCTGGTAAAGATACAGTCCGTGTTATAAAAAGTATAGCGCCGAATGATAGTTTCAGCATCAAAAGATATGGGGAGAACCTACATTCGGTTAAGATCAGTAGTTATGAAAACTACAAAAAAACAATAAAAATGCTAAAAGATGTAAAGGCTCAATTTTACACCTATACACCAAAAGAAGAAAAATATCAGACCCTACTACTCAAAGGATTAGATGCTTCGTACGAACCTACCGAAGTATTATCGTTACTAAAAGAACAAGCCCAAGATACACTGAATGTTGTTAATGTGAGCAGATTCGAAACAACAAGATCGATAACCGAGGAAGTGAAACTTCCTATATTTCTTGTGCAATTAAGTGCAAGCAGTAAGAAAATAGACGTCCACTCAATAAAATTCATCGATCACCAGGCTGTTACCTGGGACTATCCCAGAAAAACCAACATAAGGCAATGTAAAAACTGCCAAAGGTTCAACCACACGGCGGCTAATTGTAACATGGAATATCGTTGTGTCAAGTGCAAGGAACCACATGGCCCGAACGAGTGTCAAGTAAAAGAAATATCTGATGCTAAACATCTTTACTGTGTACTATGTCAAAGCCATGGTCACCCTGCCACATACAGGGGTTGCCCGAAGTATCGCGAAGCGAGAAAGAAGCAAGTTACCAATGAAAAAGCCCGAGAAGTCAATATGAAACCAACACGGACAAAAAATTCCAGCATTATAACCCCAGGTAAAAGCTTTGCTGATAATTTTACGAATCCCACTCCACCGTCCAGTATTCATAAAGATTACAAACCAAATGATAATACATATCAATTTATACAAGAACAAATATTAAATCTATTGAAAATCACAACACAAAATTCTGAAAAAATAGATACTCTCTGTAAAATCATAAACAATAGACATCCTATGACTTTTAATGGATAGGTCATTCAATAATAAATCCAAAGCTATCATAGAAAACATTTCAATAGTCTCAATTAATGTAAATTCAATAATTCAACACCAAAGAAGAGCTTCACTCCTAAATATATTAAAAAAATATAAGCCGGATATAGCGATCCTAAATGAAACTAAATTAAATAAAACACATAATTTATCATTGGAAAATTATAATGTTATCAGAAAAGATCGACCAAAAAGTATACAGGGTGGAGGAGTCGCGATTCTTATTAAATCAATATACCATTATGAAATAGTAAACATTAAATCATTAAATATAACCGAAAAAATTGAAAATATCATAATAAAATTAAATATTAACAAAAATCAAAACTTATATATCGTAGGCGTATATGCAGCCCCAAGTAATGAAGATAAATTCAATGCAGAATTCAATAGCATATTTAACTTATTAGATTTGGCTAACCCAGATAACTATTTTGTTATTGCGGGTGATTTAAATGCTAGACACAAATCCTGGAAAAACCCAACCAATAACACCAGAGGTATATTTATTAGGGATTGGCTTAACAATCAACAAATAACTTTCAAAACATCTTTATATAGTACCGACATACCATCTTACCCAATAGGAAACTCATTTTTAGACCTGGTATTGGCTGATTGTAGGCTAAAAATTTCAACCAATAAAAGCAGTGAAATAGCAGCTGTGCCTTATGATAGCGATCACAATGCATTATACTTTAAATTTCAACATCCCTTCGATTCTAGATGGCTATTAAATATGTCTAAGGTTATATACCAATATAATTTTAAGAAAACTGACTGGAGTAAATTCAGAAAACGACTAAACAACATCCACAATATAAACATTCCCAACAACCAAAATTTAAACAAAGAACAAATCGACCAGTACATTAAAATTATAGAAAAAGATATTTTGAATGCGATTGAGACAACAGTACCTAAATTTGAAAAAAATAATTCTACCGAATATTATCGAAATATCAATATTAGAAAACTAGAAAAAAATAAAAGTTCACTTATAACACAAATTAATAAGATATACAGAAAATTCATGCATAATAATAACCCTCAGTTAATATTATTGAGAACCAAATTAAAAGAAACAAGAAACCTTTTAAAATTAGAGTACAATAAATCCATAAATAAATACTGGACAGAAAAAATTAAAAGTATTCCAACTAATTCAAATAATATGTTTCCTATGATAAATCAACTTTTCCGTCCCAAAGGTAAAATCGAAATCGATAATTTGGAAATCGATAACGAAGACCGAGAACTTATTCAAAAAACTTCCATTAATGATCAAAACTGCCGAAAAACCCAAGAAGGCAAATACTTAATTGAGTGTCCATCAGACAAACTAAATATATTAGGTTACCACTTCGATAGAATTCATAGAAAAAATGACCATTTGGGAAATGATGGACTTGTAAACATTGTTAATAAAGAAATAAATAAAATCCAAGAAAATATTAGAAATGATAGATTAATTGGAACTACCGTCACAATATTTTCTGATATTAATCCTTCTACCAACCCAACACAAAACCAAGATTACTTCACCAATCACTCTAAATTAGAGAGAATTTTCCTTAATTTAAATAATAAACGGTCATCTGGTCCAGATAAAATACCTAACATAATACTGAAAAATCTTCCAACCAAATTAATTCGCAATTACTGCATTATCTTCAATAATGCCCTTAATTTAACATATTTCTCCAGTACTTGGAAAAATGCAGATGTGATCGCTATTAAGAAACCAGGTAAAGATGGAGTGGATCCTGTAAATTATCGGCCGATAAGCTTGTTACCAAACATTGGTAAAGTATTTGAAATAATTATTAGTGACCCTATCAATAATCATTGCGAAAAAGAAAAGATTATCCCAGATCAACAATTCGGATTTAGATCAAAACTCTCAACGATTCATGCAATTTCTAAATTTACATCAGACATCTGTGAAGCATTAAACAGCAATGAAAGTGTTGGTGCATGTTTGATAGATTATGAAAAAGCGTTCGACACTGTTTGGATAGGAGGATTAATTTTCAAACTAAATAAGCTAAAGTTCCCGCAGCATCTAGTAAAAATGATATACAACATGATAACCGATAGAACTTTTCAAACAACGGATGGAACGATCAAATCAAGTGTCACTTTTAAACTATCAAATGGGCTGCATCAAGGCACAGTTACATCCCCAATTCTTTTTAATATATACAATAGTGCAGTCCTACAATTGGGTGAGATAAACAATCAAAGCAATCCAACAAATTCAATAAAAGGAATTGCATTTGCAGACGACCTACTCATCTATGTCAGAGGAAAGAGAATCACAGAAATCCAAACTTGCCTACAAGAAACATTAGATTTAATAAATAAGTATAGTAATAATTGGAAATTAAGTATAAATGCCAAGAAATGTGAATCTATTCTATTCCGCCCAAAATTGAATATTGCAACAAGGGAGGTTAGGAAAAATTGGAAGCAATTCTCAATAAACCTAAATTCAATTCAGATACCTCACAAGGAATCAGTTAGATATCTAGGAATCCAAATAGATCAACATCTAAGGTACAATGAGCACGTAAAATTACAAATTAGTAAAGCTAGAAAAACGTTTTTCAAATTGAATAGATTATTTTACAACAAACACCTTGACAGTAAAGTGAAAATAATATGTTACCAAACAATAGTACGACCCTTGTTGACATATGGCTGTCCAATATGGTATAACCAGAATGCAACAACAATGGAAAAACTGAGAGTTTTTGAGAGAAAATGTCTTAGATCTTGTCTGAATTTATATAGAGATGAGAGTACTGGTTATACTCATTATGTGAACAACCAGACAATATATAATAAAGCAAATACACCCAGAATAGATTTACATATTCTAGAATTAGTCAGAAAGCATTGGTTTAAAATTAAGAAGCAAATTCCAACGAAATTGTCACAAGATCTCTTTCCCCTGACATAAACTATATCAGAAAATCACTTAAATGCGGATATATACCACCTGAAGGGTTTTTATTCTTGGACAAAAACGGTTACATACAGGATGAAAATAACATACCAATAATCTATCATTATTTGAGAAAGAAATTCCAAACTGCCATCCTTTATGGACCCAATTTAGATAGTAATACCCCAAACCCTAATTGGAGGTTTAATATGACCATACCAAAGATCGATAGGATCAAGAAAAGATCAAATAAATATTGGTGGTTGGGATAATCTTTTCTCCGCTGAATTATAACGATATTGTAAATTTGTAAATATGTATATAACTTTCCTTCTCCTCTTTTTAATTTCTTCATGTAAAATATTGCTTTCATGTCTTCTGTCCTTCCTTAGATTAAGATTAATTCTAATTAAAAAAAAAATAATATTCCAACGCAAAGTTTTATATGCCTTTCTTTGCTTATTCTAAGATATATGTTATGCTACATCGATTATGTTTCATATAAAAAAAAATAACCTCAATAAACATCTATACCTAAATATGTATACTGCAATGCGTTGCCATCAGGGCCATTTTGTGTATAAATTGGAATTGATAGACTAAAATCTTTGTTTATTTAGATTTAAGAACCCATTGTTATTTTTATTGGCATTAAATAAACGATTTTAAAACTAAAAAAAACTAAAAAACACCAGTTGTCGTCCGATCACTGAAGTTAAGCAGCGTCGGGCGTGGTTAGTACTTGGATGGGTGACCGCTTGGGAACACCACGTGCTGTTGCCTTTTTGTTTTTTGCCACCATCGAAAGCAAAGATCTATGAAAAAACAACTCATTTTTTCAAAATATTTTCTACAGTGACGCATCGTATTGTCAATATTACCACATTACCATGAATTTATAATCAAATCAATTTTCGGTGCTACTCACCGGAATACCAGGATCTCAGAAGCTCAACGACTCAAACTCACAACTTACAAAATTCCAGCTAATTACACTGGACTGATTCTTCCCTTTCAAGTATATTTATGGATCTACTAATACTGAGGTGTTCGAGGCTCAAGTCTTTTAATATTATGGAATAATACATCAAGCAACCCAATGATCATTTATTATAAAGGAATATTAGTGAAGAATTGAAAAATAGTCCATAGGCAACGGCCATACCACGCTGAATACACCAGTTCTCGTCCGACAGCCCAAGCGAGAGGTCGTTATCATCCCTCTACCTGGAGCTACCCTTGTACGGAAAATCGAGATAAAGTGATTAAGTTTTATATTACGGTGTGCCGACTTGTGATATGTTAGCAATTATTAATGACAAGAAATGGAAAATACGGACAATAATATAGTGAATACCATCCCAAACGATGTGTTACGGAATATTATTTCCGAAGCCAGCAGCTCGGCTCAAGTGGTTAAAATGGTTCGGAAAGCCGAAAAAAATTCGCAAAGGAGCGAACAATATAAACCTAAAGTAGCGAACAGAAGGAAGAGAAATAACGGAGCCAGTGATTCCGATGATGAAGATAGATTCAAAAAACTGGAAGAGGAAAATAGAAAGTTAAGAGAAATCATCCGAAATCTAGAGACCAAGCTCAGCCCGGAGGTGCCACTTCAAAACCGATATGCAACTCTTGTAATTGAAGATGAAATTGAAGTTCCTGCCAGATTTCCGGAACAAACAGACCAGGAAACCATGGAAGTTCCCCCAACTCCTGAGAACGACAGTAATAACGAAAATGAAGATGACTTCAAAACAGTTCTTAGAAGAAAAAACAAAAAGTTCAAAGCCTCACAAAGTACCCAAGGAAAGGACGTAAAACCTACTGAATCATCAACACCTAACAAAAAACCCAGTTCGAAGCCACCGTCCACAAAAATAATTGGACAATCCGGAAAGGACACTGTTCATGCTTTGAAAAGCCTGGTTGGAAATGAAGAATTCCACATAAAAAGATACGGAACGAATTTCCATACAGTGAAGATGAGTAGTTATGAGAGTTACAAGAAAACTATAGCGCTACTTAAAGATGTGGATGCACAATATATTTCTCATACCCCGAAAGAAGAAAAATACCACACTCTTTTACTAAAAGGCCTGGACAGCTCATACGAACCAACAGAAGTTTTGGCTCTACTCAATAATGAAAAAATTGATGCGTTAAGATTTACTAATGTTAGCAGATTTGAAACAAGAAAATCAAAAGAAGAAAATAGGATACTTCCAATATTCTTGGTACAGTTGAGTGCATCAAGCAAAAAAACAGCTGTACATCAGATCAAATATTTAGAGCACCATGGATCACCTGGGAACATCTCAAGAAGAATAGTTTGTGTCAGTGCAAAAACTGCCAAAGATTCAACCACACCGCAGTAAATTGTGGTATGCCATATCGATGTGTCAAGTGCGAAACACCACATGGCCCAAAGGAGTGTACAGTGAAGGATGTCACGGATTCTAAAAAACTATATTGCGTGCTTTGCCAGAAATACGGTCATCCAGCTACCTACAGAGGATGCCCCAAATATCTCGAAGCGAAAAGAAAAGCTACTAACTACAAATCCCAAGAAGCCGCCATAAAACATACAGCTCCAAGCCAAACGAAAATGTCTTGCCCTATAAAACCAGGTAAGAGCTTTGCTGATAATTTTATAAATCCACTCCGAACATCTAACACCGAAAAAGAGCATAATTCCGACAACATTATAAAATTTCTACAAGAACAGATACTCAATCTACTAAAAATTACAAGACAAAACTCAGAAAAAATTAATACGCTCTGTGAAATCATAAACAATAGGGAACTAAATACTTTCAATGGCTAAATCAATGAACCCTACCATAAGCACAAATAATAAAAACATCTCAGTTATCTCAATCAATGTAAATTCAATAATCCAGCACCAACGAAGAGCTTCACTCTCAAATCTACTCAAAAAATATAATCCAGATATAGCTATTCTAAATGAAACTAAATTAAATAAAACACATAATGTCTACTTTGAAAATTATAACATTATAAGGAAAGACCGACCCAAAAGTATCCAAGCTGGAGGGGTGGCAATTCTCATCAAATCATCATATCACTATGAAGTTATTGATAATCATGCAATTAATTAAATTAATTAGCTGAAAAAATAGAAGCTCTCCCAATAAAATTAAATATTGGCAAAAGTCAAAGCTTATTTATTATCGCCGCTTATGCTGCTCCATGCAATGAGGATAAATTCAATGTAGAATTTAATAATTTATTCACGTCATTAGACCTAGCTAACCCTGCAAACTATTTTATCATTTCTGGAGATTTAAATGCAAGACATAGATCCTGGAAAAATCAATGTAACAACACAAGAGGCAAATTCATCCGAGATTGGCTAGACATTCACCAAATCACATTTAAAGCATCCCTGTATAACAGTGATATCCCATCTTATCCTAGCGGAAATTCATTCTTAGATCTAGTCTTAGCTGACTGTAGGTTGAAAATTTCAACCAATAAGTCGGGTGAGATAAATGCCATCCCTTATGATAGCGATCACAATGCATTGTATTTCGAATTCCAACATCCCTTCGACCCCAGATGGTCATTAGAAGTGGCAAAGGATTTGCACCCATATAATTTTAAAAAAACAAACTGGAACAAATTTAGAAGACATCTGACAAATATTCACAATATAAATATCCCTGAAAATCAAAATCTTAGCCGTAAAACAATTGATGAGTACGTTACAATTTTAGAAACAAATATTTGCAATGCAATGGAGGCAACAGTACCCAAATTTAAGAAGAAGAATTCTACTGAATGTTATCGAAATTCCAACATAAAAAGCCTTGAAAAGCAAAAGAGTTCCCTCATTACCCAAATAAATAAAATATATAGAAAATTTATGCATATTAATAACCCTCAGTTAGAATTATTGAAAAGTGAATTGAAAGAAACGAGAATCCAACTTAAAGTAGAATATACAAAATCAATAAATAAATATTGGGCTCAAAGAATTAAAAATATTCCAACTAATTCATCGAACATGTTTCCCATGATTAACCAACTTTTCCGCCCTAAAGGTAAAATTGAAATAGATAATTTAGAAATAGATGAAGAAGATCAAGGGCTAATTGAAAAATCCTCTATAATATCAGAGCATTGCAAGAAAACATCCAATGGTAAATACGTTATTGAGAGTCCCTCAGACAAACTGAACTTATTAGGTAATCACTTTGCTAGAATACACGACAAAAATGACCATCTGGGAAATCCAGTCCTTATGAACATTGTTAACAACAAAGCAAACGATGTTGAAAATGAGATTAAAACAGACAAATCCATTGGAAATACCATCACAATATTTTCGATTACAAATCCCTCTAGTAACCCCACTCAAAATCAGGACTACTACACTAATTTCTCTGATTTAGAGAGAATTTTTCATAACTTAAATAATAAACGCTCATCTGGACCGGACAATATTCCCAATATAGTACTAAAAAACCTGCCAAATAAATTAATTCATCATTACTGTATTATCTTCAATAATGCCCTCAATATAACGTACTTCCCTTCAATTTGGAAACATGCAGATGTGATCGCTATTAAAAAGCCAGGTAAGGACGGAGTGGACCCTATAAATTATCGACCGATAAGCTTATTACCAAATATTGGCAAAATATTTGAAATAGTTATAAGTAAACCAATAATAGGTCATTGTGAAAGAGAAAAGATTATCCCTGATCAACAATTCGGATTTAGACCAAAGCTGTCAACGATTCATGCCATTTCCAAATTTACGTCTGACATTTGCGAAGCATTAGATTATGAGAAAGCATTTGACACTGTTTGGATCAGAGGCTTAATCTTCAAGTTAATAAAGCTGAAGTTTCCGCGGTACTTAGTGAAAATGATTTTTAATATGATAACTGGCAGGACATTCCAAACGACAGACGGACTGATAAAATCAAACGATACATTTAGCCTAAAGAATGGATTACAACAAGGAACAGTCACTTCGCCAATTCTCTTTAATATTTACAATAGCACTGTCCTGCAATTAGGTAACATAAATAATCAAACAAATCCTTCAAAAACAGTAAAAGGAATTGCCTTTGCCGACGATCTTCTGATTTATGTCAGGGGAAAGAAAATTACAGAAATTCAATCTTCACTTCAAGAAACTTTAGATTTAGTCAACAACTATAGTAATAATTGGAAACTGAGCATCAACGCTAAGAAATGTGAATCTATACTATTCCGCCCAAAATTGAGTATTGCAACAAAATAGGTTAGGAAGAACTGGAAAAATTTCTCAATAAATTTAAATTCAGTCAGAATACCGCACAAAGAATCAGTCAAATATCTAGGAGTTCAAATCGATGAACATCTGAGATTTACTGAACACATAATCTTACAGCTTGATAAAGCAAGAAAAACTTTCTTTAAATTAAATAGATTATTTTATAATAAACACCTCGATAGTAGAGTCAAAATTATTTGTTTCCAAACAATTGTGCGACCCTTGTTGACATATGGCTGTCCAATATGGTATAACCAGAACGCAACAACTATGGAAAAGCTAAGAGTTTTCGAAAGAAAATGTCTCAGATCTTGTCTAAATCTATATAGGGATGAGAGTACTGGTTATACTCATTATGTGAACAACCAGACAATATATAATGAAGCAAATATATCAAGGATAGATTCACATATCTTAGAATTAGTCCGAAATCATTGGTCAAAAAATAAAGAAGCAAACTTCAACGAAATAGTCATAGCATCTCTTTCCCCTGACATAAACTATATCAGAAAATCACTTCGATGCGGATACGTACCACCTGAAGGATTTCTATTCCTGGACAAGAACCACTATTTACAGGACAAAAACAACGTACCAATAATTTATCATTATTTGAGAAAAAAATTCCAAACGGCTATCCTTTATGATCCAAATTTAGATAGTAATACCCCAAACCCCAATTGGAGATTTAATATGACCATACCCAAGATCGATAGAATCAAGAAAACCTCTAATAAATATTGGTGGTTGGGATAATCTTTTCTCTTTAGAACTACCATCATCTCTTTATAATTTTGTAAATATGTATATAGCTGTCTTTTCGTCTACCTTCATGTAAAATATTGCTTTTCTCTCCTCCTTCCTTCCTTAGATTAGGTATAGTTTTAGTAAAAGAAATTGAATCAGTTGATAGCAAAGTTTTCCATGCCTTTCTTTGCTTGTTGCATGAATTAGGTCATATATACGAAAAAGTATAATATAAAAAACTGATAAATGTTTAAACATCCAACATCCACACATAGATATGTATACTGCAATGCGTTGCCAAAAGGGCCATTTTGTGTAAAAATAATAATAATTTAAGTTCTTTGTTTATTTAGAATTAAAATCAAGTTATATGTATATTATATTGGCATTAAATAAACGTTTTAAAACAAAACAAAACAACACCAGTTCTCGTCCGATCACTGAAGTTAAGCAGCGTCGGGCGTGGTTAGTACTTGGATGGGTGACCGCTTGGGAACACCACGTGCTGTTGCCTTTTTGTTTTTTGCCACCATCGAAAGCAAAGATCTATGAAAAAACAAATCATTTTTTCAAAATATTTTCTAAAGTGACGCGTCGTATTGTCAATATTACCACATTACCATGAATTTAAAATCAAATCAATTTTCGGTGCTACTCACCTGAATACCGGGATCTCAGAAGCTCAACGACTCAAACTCACAACTTACAAAATTCTTGCTAATTACACTGGACTGATTCTTCCCTTTCAAGTATATTTATGGATCTACTAATATTGAGGTGTTGGAAGCTCAAGTCTTTTAATATTATTTATTTATTTATTTATTTATTTTACAACATCCAACAGATATCCAATTATAGGATGAGGAAAAAAAAAACATAGGTTTTGTGTAACATACATGGGCATTTTAAAGAACAAATAATCAAATAGCCTTAATAATAAAAATACTTAAGATATAATGACAGAGGAAAAGAAAATAGTAGCTTAACAATTATTACTAAACAAATATCCTTTTGATTTGGGAAATATTACAACAGAATATATCAACATTGGCCTCAATTTTTTCATAGTTCTTAAACATTTGGTAAAATGGGGATGTTACAAGAATGTTTGTTCGTGGGATAGATGGTAAAAATGTAACACATGTTCTAGCCTCTACTCTAGGAACTCTAATCCTAATGTAATCAGTAAGTTTATTACAATTAATATCATTATGCAACAGCTTAAACAAGAAAATAACTGAGCAACATGAACGCCTAGAAACTAATTCATTCAGTTTAAATCTATTAAGGAGCAATTGATGTGGATATCCGATCCCAGGCCATACTCCGTCCAATGCAAAAACGGACGTCTTTAAAAATCGACGCTGGATCCTCTCAAGAGCAGAAACATGGATTTGATAAATCGGATTCCACACAATAGACGCATACTCAAGATTTGACGTTATAAAAGCTGTATACAATCTTCGAAACGTTGAGGCCTGCTGAAACTCACGCGAGTTACGCACAGCGAATCCCAGTACCTTAGATGCATTTGATATGGTGTGTTCAATGTGATTAGTAAATGTCAACTTAGGGTCGAAAATAACGCCAAGATCTTTAATAACGTCAGGTCTTGCAAGTACAACATTATCCACGCTGTAATCACGGATAATTGGATGAAGTTTACGCGTAAAGGATACAACATTACATTTTACCGGGTTCAGCGGAAGTTTATTTCTACAACACCATTCGTAAAGTGCGTCTAAGTTATTTTGGAGCTTATGAGCGTCATTAAGCGAGACAATTTCACTGAAGAACTTTAGGTCGTCAGCATAAAGTAGACACTCAACGTCTAACACAGAAACAATATCGTTTATAAACAGATTAAAAAAAAGCGGTCCGAAAACAGACCCCTGCGGTACTCCAGAGGACTGTAAAAATCTGCTCGACCTGTAGCCACGGTATTGTACATATTGATATCTGTTGGAAAGATATGAACTTACTAGATTAATTAACGTCTCGGAAAATCCAAAAGACAAAAGTTTTTTAATCAGAATACCGTGGTCCAGCCTGTCGAAGGCCTTTGAGAAGTCGGTGTATATGACATCCACTTGGCTTTGTCTATCAAGTCGCTCGCAGAGATACTGCGTAGTGCATACAAGATTGGTAATGGTCGATCTACCACGCATAAATCCATGTTGTTCATCAGAGATAATACGCAGTGTGTGACCACCTAGATACTCATGTAGAACCGTCTCGAATAGCTTGCTGAAATTGCAAATTATGGATACGGGCCGATAGTTATTAATATCACCATGGTCGCCCTTTTTAAAAACTGGACAAATTCTGGAAATCTTCCAAGGATCTGGATAATTTGATGATGACAATATCATATTAAAAATAATATTTAGGGGCTTAAGAAATATTGAAAGACAATCCTTAATAATAAACGCCGGAATGAAGTCAGGGCCCATTGTCATGTTTGCTTTTAATTTGTAAATTGCTCTTTTAATATCGTGCTCCGTTACAGACCGTAAGATGCATATCGGATATCCATCTGGCGTTGATACACCTATCTTCACGTCATGTGAGAGCGGTGGCTCATCACTATCCCGAAATGTTCGCGAAAAAGAGTCAGCAAAAGCATCCACAATTTCTTGCGGATGGGAAACAAGTTTGTTAAGATTTAGCGTAATGGGCATGGCAGAACCTTGATTCTTAAGATGTAGAAAAGACCAAAATCTGTTAGGCTCCTCTTCAATGTTAGCTTCTACTTGATGTAAGTAGTTGATACGTAATAGTTTAACTTCGACTTTAATTTCCGAACGTAGGTTGACATACTCTCGATAAAACTGCAAATTATTAGTTTTTTTATATTTGTATCTTGCTCTATTTTTACTTTTTAATTTATTTATAATAGCTCCGTTAAACCAAGGCGGATAGATAGTTGAAACCGGCCTTTTTAAAGGAATATGATTTCTAAATGAGATTAAAATCTTTTCAGTAAAAACCTCAACCATTAAATTTATGTCATGGTCGTATTCGTTTAAAAAAGCCCAATCAATAGCAGACAACTCCGCGTATAAGTTATTAAAATTGGCCTTTTTAAAATTAAAATTACAATTAAGCCTAGCAGGATATACCTTACACTTATCTTTGCAAGTAGAAAGCTCGACTGATAGAGCAGGATGGTAGATGTCCTGCGGGAGCAAGGCAACAGCTTCGCTAACAATACATGTTCTATTAAACAAAACCAAATCTAATAAGCGACCTTGAAAATTGGTAATATTGTTGAAATTTTTCAATTCTAAGAAATTACAGAGTCTCATCAATGAGTTAAAATTAGATGAAGAGACACCATTTGTTACACCATTGAAAAACTCAGGTATATTGAAATCGCCGATAAACAACATATCTGAACCATAAATACAGTATAACTCTGAGATGGCGTCAAATAGTGTCTCATAAACGTCATTTGTACAAGACGGCGGTATGTAACAAGTCAGGATATATAATACACGATAATTAATGTTAATTTTTACTAATAAGATATCAACTATTTTTATTTCACTAAATAGTGGTGAAAAGGACTCTAAGTTTATTCGTACTGCATTCATTTTATTATTGAGTGCAACAAGAACACCGCCGCCTCGCTTAGACCCAGTCGCCGCAAAATTACGGTCACTACGAAATACTCTAAATGTACCAGTGTCAACCAACTCACTGTCCAAAATGTCCGTATGTAGCCATGTCTCCGTAAAAATAAAACCATCGTGCTCATCTACCGTGTTCGATACCGCATCGAAAAGTTCCACAGTCTTTGTACCCAGTCCTCGTACATTTTGGTAGTACCATTTCAACCCACCAGTGTAGCTGCTGCGCGTGGTATCATCGGACATCCCGTTATCACTCTTATCAGCATCATTCACCGAAATTTGACCAGTCTCCGATGTCGCGGCTGTGTCGAAAGGCATTAGTTGCTAATCGGACTTCAAAATATTTGCCTTGAATTTCGCCAACGCGTCAATATACACACGACACCGAGGATCCCATACTGCATGGTCTGTACGCAGCTTGGCATTTTTAGTGGAATTAAAATTGGTACAATGAGTACATTTTAGAATTTGTGATTTACATTCTTTTATTGTGTGGTGCTTCGAGCATCTTGGACACACAGGATTTTCTTGAGTGCAATGTTTAGCCAAGTGGTGATAGCCGGAGCATTTGAAACAACGTCGCAGTTCGATTGCGTCATAAACAGTGCATCGTTCGTAGCCAATCAGTAGTTTTCCCGCGCTTAGGATACGCTTGTATGAATGTATGTCAACCTGAAGTAGTGCCATGAAGATCTTAGAATTTTTACGTGTCGGCAGAACATTTATAACTTGACACGTACTATCCTCAGAAAATAAATGTTTGTTACCCTTCAATATGTAATCTAACAGCAGTTCAGTTTCTATGTTGTTAGTCAAGCCGACGATGCGAAGTCTAGGATTCAATGGGGTAAGTTCCTTGACCTTATATTTATCCCCTAATTTGTTGTCAAGTAGATTTTTTAAACTTTACGGAATCTGCGTTACTATTACAACTTATCACTAGACCTCCTTTACGGGTGTCTCTTACATCAACTACATTGATATTTTCGTTGATAGGTTAGACATTTGATAAGATCTCCTACTTCATCGCAGCTAGGGATAGATCGGCTTCCTTGGAGTTAATCATAATTGATGTGTTACTATCAAGCACCGAGGCATATGAAGGCTTTGGGTTCAATTGGTCTTTAATATCCACGTTAACGGCGGCAAGAACATCATTTCTTAGGTTAGTGAACTTAGACTCAACATCTTGAGAGATTTTTGTGACACAGGCACTCAGTACATCCACTGTTAACTTAGATTCGTTAATTTCGTTTAATTGAACACCAATACGCTTAACCGATTCAAAGACTTAAGTAATTTGTGATTTATCTATAACCTTACATTTCTGTTTACAGGAATCGCACATGTAAAAGATGTTTTTACATTTCTCCAACAATGCATACTCATTCTCCTTTAAGCCGGCACAAGAATAATGAAACCAGAGATTACACACACCCTCACAGCCTATAAAATTCTCTTTTTTACGAGTACGACACTTGGAACACGTATCCACCATTTTACTTGGTAAGTAATAATGGAATAATACATCAAGCAACCCAATGATCATTTCTTATAAAGGAAGATCAGTAAAGAATTAAAAAATAGTCCATCGGCAACGGCCATACCACGCTGAATACACCAGTTCTCGTCAAAGATTCAACCACACCGCAAGCAATTGTGGCATGCCATATCGATGTGTCAAGTGCGAAGAACCACATGGCCCAAAAGAATGTCCATTGAAGCACGTTACGGATCCTAAGCAACTGTACTGTGTGCTCTGCCAAAGCCACGGCCACCCAGCAACTTATAGACGATGTCCAAAGTATCTAGAAGCGAAAAAATTTGCTAGCAATGGCAAACTCCAACAAGCACCCACGAAACCTTTGGCTTCATCGCAGAGGGTAAAAACTTCTCTAGTTTCGCAAGGTAAGAGCTTTGCTGATAATTTTACAAATCCACTCCAAACAACTAACACAGATAAAGAGCAAAATTCCAATAATATTATGAAATTCATACAAGAACAAATATTAAATCTAATGAAAATAACGAAACAAAACTCTGAAAAAATTAATTCGCTCTGCGAAATTCTCTACAATAGACAAATCAATACAATCAATGGCTGAAACGATGAGTAACGTAATGAAAACAATCGAAAACATTTCAATAATCACAATTAACGTCAACTCTTTAATACAACATCAAAGAAGGGCTTCACTCTTAAATTTACTAAATAAATATAAACCTGATGTAGTGATTCTGAATGAGACAAAATTGAATAAAACACATAACGTACATTTTGAAAACTATAATATTATTAGAAAAGACAGGCCAAATAGTACACAAGCTGGCGGAGTTGCAATTCTAATAAAATCATTTTATTATTTTGAGGTTACTGACAGTCACTTAATTAGCAAAGCCGAACAATTAGAAACTGTTACAATTAAATTAAATATTAACAAAAACCAGATATTGTACATAGTTGCCGCTTATGCTGCTCCAAGAAATGATGACAAGTTTAACATTGAATTCAAAAACTTATTCAACGCACTCGATCTATCAAACCCTGATAACTTTTTTATCATTTCTGGTGATTTCAATGCAAAACATAGATCCTGGAAAAACCAAACAAATAATACAAGGGGTAAATTCATCAGGGATTGGCTAGACAATCATCAGATAACTTTTAAAACATCCCTATATAGCAGTGATATACCATCTTATCCTAGCGGAAATTCATTTCTGGATCTAGTATTTGCAGACTGTAGGTTAAAAATCACAACCAATAAATCAGATGAAATAAGTGTCGTTCCCTATGATAGCGATCACAATGCATTACATTTCAAATTTCAACACCCTACCGATCCCAGATGGATATTAAAAGGGGCTCAGGAAAAACATAAATATAATTATAAAAAAACAGACTGGAACAAATTTAGAAGAAAACTTGACAAGGTTCACGATTTAAATATTTCTGACAATCAAAATGTTAGCCGCCCCAGAATTGATCAGTATATTAAGATCATTGAAAAAGATATTTTGAAAACAATCGAAGCAACAGTACCCAAATTTAAAAAGACTGATACAACAGTATGTTACCGAAACAGCAGAATAAAATTCCTTGAAAGACTAAAAAGCTCCCTCATCACCCAAATAAATAATATTTACCGAAGATTCAATCATAATAATAATACCCAATTACTCATATTGAAAAGTCAACTAAAAGAAACCAGACACCTTCTGAAATTAGAATATACAAAATCAGTCAACAAATATTGGACCGAAAAAATTGAGAATATTCCAAAAAATTCTACAAACATGTTCCCAATTATGAACCAACTATTTCGCCCAAAAAGCAAAATAGAAATTGAAAACTTAGAAATTGATGAAAAAGATCATGAACTAATTGAAAAAGCCTCGCTTATTAAACACAATTACAAGAAAACTCCAAATGGCAAATTGGTCATTGAAAGTCCCTCAGACAAGCTGAATGTATTAGGTAATCACTTTGCAAGAGTGCACAAAAAAAATGACCATCTGGGAAATCCAGGTCTAATGAACGTAGTCAATAACAGAGCAGAGGATGTTGAAAATGATAATATAAAAGAAAATTCATTTGGAAGTACCATCACGGTATTTTCTAATACAAATCCGTCTACCAAACCAACAAAATATATGGATTATTTCACCAACTACTCGGAATTGGAACAAAAATTCCGTAAATTAAATAACAAACGTTCATCTGGACCTGACAATATTCCCAATATAGTATTGAAAAACCTACCAGATAAAATAATCCTTCATTACTGTATAATATTCAATAATGCCCTGAACAACACGTACTTCCCCCCAATTTGGAAAAATGCAGATGTGATCGCTATTAAGAAACTAGGTAAAAACGGAGTGGATCCTGTAAATTATCGGCCGATAAGCTTATTACCAAACATTGGCAAAATATTTGAAGTAGTTATAAGTAAACCAATTATAGATTATTGTGAAAGAGAAAAGATTATCCCCAATCAACAATTTGGATTTAGATCTAAGCTCTCAACAATCCATGCCATTTCCAAATTTACATCAGACATTTGTGAAGCATTGAACAATAATGAAAGTATTGGAGCCTGCTTAATCGATTATGAGAAAGCATTCGATACTGTATGGATTAAAGGCTTAATTTTCAAATTGATTAAGCTTAAATTTCCGAGACACTTAGTAAAAATGATTTACAATATGATAAAAGACAGGACATTCCAAACGACAGACGGACTAACGAAATCAAAAGAGACATTCAAAATAAATAACGGCTTACAACAAGGAACTGTAACATCACCAATACTTTTTAATATTTACAATAGCACTGTTCTACAATTAGGTAATATAAACAGTCAATTAGATCCTTCACAAACAATAAAAGGAATTGCATTTGCCGACGATCTGCTTATTTATGTCAGAGGAAAGAAAATAACAGAAATTCAATCTACCCTTCAAGAAACTTTGGATTTAGTCAACAACTATAGTAACAATTGGAAACTGAGCATTAACGCTAAGAAGTGTGAATCTATTCTATTCCGCCCAAAATTGAATATTGCAACTAAAGAGGTCAGAAGAAACTGGAAAAACTTCTCAGTAAATTTAAATTCTATCAAAATACCACTCAAAGAATCAGTTAAATACCTAGGAATTCAAATCGATCAACATCTCAGATTTACTGAACACGTAAAATTACAGATAAATAAAGCAAAAAAACATTCTTCAAACTAAACCGATTATTCTATAATAAACACCTCGATAGCAGAGTAAAAATTATATGTTACCAAACAATTGTCCGACCCTTGCTAACATATGGCTGTCCGATATGGTATAACCAGAACGCAACAACAATGGAAAAGCTGAGAGTTCTCGAAAGGAAATGTCTCAGATCTTGTGTCAATCTATATAGGGATGAAAGCTCTGGTTATACACATTAAATAGATAACCAAACGATTTACAACAAGGCAAATATTTCAAGAATAGATTCACATATCCTAGAATTGGTGAGAAGCCATTGGTTGAAAAGTTCAGAAATAAATTCCAATAACATAGTCAGAAAATCACTTTCTCCTGATATAAACTATATAAAAACATCTCTGCAATGTGGATACGTACCCCCAGAAGGTTTTCTATATTTGGATAGAAACAACTACCTACAGGATACACAAAATGTACCAATCATATATCATTATTTAAGAAAAAAATTCCAAACTGCCATTCTCTACGATTCAAATTTAGATAGTAGGATACCAAATCCCAATTGGAGATATAACATGACTCTACCTAAGATCGACAGAATCAAGAAAAAACCGAATACTTGGTGGCTGGCATAGTCTTTTCTCTTTCATTTCACCATCATATTCTTGTAAATATGTAAATATGTACATAGCTCTCTCTCCTTACCTTACCTTCTTGTATTATATTGCTTTTCTGTCTCCTTCTTTCATTAGGTTAAGTTTAGTATTAGTGAAAAAAGAAATAGTATATAGTAAAGTTTTCCATGCCTTTCTTTACTAAGGTTAAAATCAAAAATATATGTTATTATAACGATTGAATTAATGAAAAAGAACCAATCACTCTGTTGTGAAAAACCGACCCCTACTTATTATGTATACAGCAATGCGTTGCCTAACATGGCCATTTTGTGTGAAATATAATATAAATTAATATTTTTGTTTATTTAGATATAAGAACTCTTTATGTATTATATGGGCATTAAATAAACGTTTTCAAAACAACAACAAAACAAAAACACCAGTTCTCGTCCGATCACTGAAGTTAAGCAGCGTCGGGCGTGGTTAGTACTTGGATGGGTGACCGCTTGGGAACACCACGTGCTGTTGCCTTTTTGTTTTTTGCCACCATCGAAAGCAAAGATCTATGAAAAAACAACTGATTTTTTTTCAAAATATTTTCCAAAGTGACGCATCGTATTGTCAATATCACCACATTACCATGAATTTATAATCAAATCAATTTTCGGTGCTACTCACCTGAATAACAGGATCTCAGAAGCTCAACGACTCAAACTCACAACTTACAAAATTCCTGCTAATTACACTGGACTGATTCTTCCCTTTCAAGTATATTTATGGATCTACTAATACTGAGGTGTTGGAGGCTCAAGTCTTTTAATATTATGGAATAATACATCAAGCAACCCAATGATCATTTTTTATAAAAGAAGATCAGTAAAGAATTAAAAAATAGTCCATCGGCAACGGCCATACCACGCTGAATACACCAGTTCTCGTCAGTTCTCGTCGTCGTCAGATTGACGTTTGTCACGAGTGCAGTCAGTCCTCAATTTATTGTGAATATTTCGTTATTTTTGCTAAAAGAAATAACTTCCTGCTATTGAGTATAAGCGCATTTGACATTCCCTGTCAGACTCTGACAAATATCGATAGAAATTCGAATAACCCCGCTGACACTTTGAAGAGAGAGAAAAATTCAAATGACATTCCCCGTCAAACTCTGGTAAATATCATAACTAATTCGAGCTGCTCTGCAGATACTATGAAGAAAGTGAAATCGCTGAAAAACATGCAAAAATTCAAACCCAATCTGAGCAAAATCAGGAATAGAGGAAACACATCAAATAGTGTTATAATTGAAGATTTACGAAGAGAAAATCAAGAATTGAAAGAGTTAATTAAGCAACTGGAACGCAAAATATCCGGTGAAAATGACAAATCAACGTCAATTATTGAAAATTCTACTCCATTAATAATGGAAGAAGATATGGCTGAGGTGGGAGAATGGAAGACTGTTCTCAGAAAGAAAAATAAGAAAAGTAAAGCACATGAGCCCATACCTGAACTTAATGAATCCGAACCGAATACCAGTAATAAATCAAAACCAAACAATAAGAACCATCGTCCACCTCCAATTAATATCATTGGACAGTCATCAAAGGATACTATCAAGGTAATAAAAAACGCAACAAACTCTGAATTATTCTCTATTAAAAGATTAAACAGCTATAGACATCAAGTAATAGTAAACAGTTATGAAGACTTCAAAAAAAGTGTAAGTGTACTGAAAGAAGTAGATACACAATTTTACACGTATACTCCTAAAGAAGATAAGCCTCACAGCATTCTGTTAAAAGGTTTGGACTGCTCATATGAGCCCGAAGAAATTTTGGAACTATTAAGAGATTCAAATTCAGAAAAACTCAAATTCATTCAAGTGAAACGATTTTCAACAAAAAAATCAAGAGAGGATGGGCGACTGCTACCCATATATATTGTGCAGATCAGTGCTGAAAGCGTCTTGGGTGCTCTTCATAATATAAAAATTTTAGACTATCAAAAAATCAGTTGGGAGTACATGCGAAAACCGGATATAACACAATGTAGAAACTGTCAACGATTCAATCATAGTGCGAGCAACTGCAGTTTGCCATATAGATGTGTGAAGTGCAAAGAAAATCATGGTCCAAAATAGTGCGCAGCTAGTAAGGAAAATACTTTTGACAAATTATACTGTGTATTATGTCAAAAGTATGGTCATCCGGCGTCATACAGAGGTTGTCCCAAATACCTTGAAGTAAAACAAACAAAACAAAATAAACCAACTACAAATGAAGAAAAAAGAAAACAACAGTCCCCTTCAGAAGCAATTACAACAAAATTCGTAACACCAAATAGACTTTTTTCAGATAATCTTAAGAACACCATGAATCAAGGTAACAATGACAATTTACAAATTTTAAATAATCTTCAAGAACAAATATTAAGTTTAATAAATATAACAAAACAAAATTCTATTAGAATAGATCAATTATTCAAAAATTTTATTGATAAAAGCAATAATTCTTTAAATGCAAGTACTCAAATTAGAATTATTCAAAACCTTCATATAAATGAACTCTCGCTGTTATCGATAAATGTAAATTCGCTTATTCAACACCAAAGACGAGCTTCACTCTTGAATCTGCTAAAAAAAAATAACCCTGATATAGTTATTTTAAATGAAACAAAATTAAACAAAACTCATAAAGTAGATTGTGTGAACTATAGCATTATAAGAAAAGACAGACCGAAAAGTACACAAGGTGGCGGAGTCGCAATTTTAGTAAAATCAATGTACCATTTTGAAATAATGAACTGCCATGCAATCAACTCAGAAGAAATATTAGAAGCCGTCACCATAAAATTAAATATAAACAAAAATCAGAATTTGTTTATTGTCGCCGCTTATGCTGCTCCTAGTAATGAGGGTGAATTCGGCATAGAATTTAATAACTTATTCAAAAAATTAGATCTAGCAAACCCCGATAACTTTTATATCATTTCTGGTGATCTGAACGCAAGGCATAGATCCTGGAAAAACCCAACCAATAACACAAGAGGTAGATTTATTAAGGACTGGCTAAACAGCTATCAATTAACTTTCAAAACATCCTTGTATTGTAGCGATATACCATCTTACCCAAGCGGAAACTCATTTTTAGACCTGGTTTTGGCTGACTGTATAGGCTGAAAATTTCAACCAATAAAATCGGTGAAATAAGAGCCGTCCCTTATGATAGCGATCACAATGCATTATATTTCAAATTCCAACATCCCTCCGATCCCAGATGGTCATTAGAAGTGGCTAAGGATGTTCACAAATATAACTTTAAGAAAACAGACTGGATTTAATTTCAAAAGCGACTTAACAACATACATAATATAACTATTCCTAACAACCAAAATCTTAACCAAAAATCAATTGATCAGTACATAAAAATCATAGAAAGAGATATTTCGGATACGATTGAGACAACAGTACCCAAAATTAAAAATAATAATTCAACGGAATGTTACCGTAATGTCAACATCAAAAACCTCGAGAAAGTAAAAAGTTCACTAATTACACAAATCAATAAAATATACAGAAAATTTATGCATAATAATAACCCTCAGCTAATAACATTGAGAATCAAACTAAAAGAAACAAGGAACCTTTTAAAATTAGAGTACAGTAAATCAATAAATAAATATTGGGCTGATAGAGTCAAAAACATTCCAACAAATTCAAATAATATGTTTCCTATGATAAACCAAATTTTCCGTCCCAAAGGTAAAATCGAAATTCAGAACTTGGAAATCGATAATAAAGACCATGAACTTATACAAAAAGCTTCTATCGATCATCAAAACTGCCGAAAAACTCAAGAAGGTAAATATTTAATTGAGAGTCCATCAGACAAACTAAATATTTTAGGTAACCACTTTGATAGAATTCATAGAAAAAATGACCATCTGGGCAATCCAGTTGTTATAAACCTTGTTAATAGCAATACAAATAGAATCCAAGAAGAGATTGAAAATGATAAATTAACAGGAAATACCCTCACAACATTTTCTGAAATAAACCCTTCTACTAATCCAACACAAAATAAAGATTACTTCACCAACTACTCGGATTTGGAGAGAATTTTCCTCAAATTAAACAATAAACGTTCATCGGGTCCTGATAATATTCCTAATATAATCCTGAAAAATCTCCCTCCCAAAATAATTCGGAATTACTGCATTATCTTCAATAATGCCCTTAACTTAACATACTTCCCTTCAACTTGGAAAAATGCAGATGTGATCGCTATTAAGAAACCAGGTAAAGATGGAGTTGATCCTGTAAGTTATCGGCCAATAAGCTTGTTACCAAACATTGGTAAAATATTTGAAAAAGTTATTAGTAAACCTATTATGAACCATTGTGAAAGAGAAAAGATTATCCCAGATCAGCAATTCGGATTTAGATCGAAGCTATCAACAATACATGCTATTTCCAAATTCACCTCAGATGTTTGTGAAGCATTGAACTCCAATGAAAGTGTTGGTGCATGCTTAATCGACTACGAAAAAGCATTCGACACTGTTTGGATAAGGGGATTAATTTTCAAATTAAATAAGCTCAACTTTCCGCGGCATTTAGTAAAAATGATTTTCAACATGATAACTGACAGGACATTCCAAACGACAGATGGACTGACGAAATCAACTGACACCTTCAAACTATCGAATGGACTACAACAAGGCACAGTTACATCCCCAATGCTGTTCAATATTTACAATAGTGCTGTTCTAAAACTGGGTGACATAAACAGTCAAATAAATCCAAAGAAATCGATAAAAGGTATTGCATTTGCAGACGATCTTCTCATCTATGTCAGAGGAAAGAAGATAACAGAAATTCAATCTTGCTTACAGGAGACATTAGATATAGTAAATAAATATAGCAGTAATTGGAAATTGTGTATTAATCCTAGGAAATGTGAATCTATTCTCTTTCGTCCAAAGTTGAATATTGCGACCAGAGAGGTTAGGAAGAATTGGAATAAACTTACAATAAACTTAAATTCTATACAGATACCTCACAAGGAATCAGTGAAGTATCTAGGAATTCAAATAGACCAACATCTGAGATACATTGAACACGTAAATCTACAAATTAATAAGGCTAGAAATACATTCTTAAAATTGAACAGATTATTTTACAACAAACACCTCGACAGTAGAGTGAAAATTATATGTTACAAAACAATTGTTCGACCATTGTTGACATACGGCTGTCCAATATGGTATAACCAGAACGCAACAACTATGGAAAAGCTAAGAGTATTCGAAAGAAAATGTCTTAGATCTTGTCTAAGTTTATATAGGGATGAGAGTACTGGTTATACTCATTATGTGAACAACCAGACAATATATAATAAAGCAAATACACCCAGAATAGATTTACATATTCTAGAATTAGTCAGAAATCATTGGTTTAGAAATAAAGAAGCAAATTCCAACGAAATTGTAACAAGATCTCTTTCCCCTGACATAAACTATATCAGAAAATCACTTAAATGCGGATATATACCACCTGAAGGATTCCTATTCTTGGACAAGAACTGCTACTTACAGGACAAAAACAACATACCAATAATTTATCATTATTTGAGAAAAAAATTCCAAACGGCTATCGTTTATGATCCAAATTTAGATAGTAATACCCCAAACCCCAATTGGAGATTTAATATGACCATACCTGAGGTGAACAGAACCAAGAAAACCTCTAATAAATATTGGTGGTTGGGATGATCTTTTCTCTTTCGAACCACTATCATCCCTGTATAATTTTGTAAATATGTATATAGCTCTCTTTTCCTCTACTTTCATGTAAAATATTGCTTTTCTGTCCTCCTTCCTTCCTTAGATTAGGTATAGTTTTAGTAAAAAAAATTGAAATGATTAATAGCAAAGTTTTCCATGCCTTTCTTTGCTTGTTGCATTAATTATAAGTTATATATACGAAAAAGTATTATATAAAAAAAAACTGATAAATGTATAAACATTCAACATCCACACATAGATATATATACTGCAATGCGTTGCCAATAGGGCCATTTTGTGTAGATAATCATATTAATTTAATTTCTTTGTTTATTTAGATTTAATATTGGAATTATATGTATATTATATTGGCATTAAATAAACGTGAAATAATAATAATATACCAGTTCTCGTCCGATCATTGAAAATAAGCAGCGTCGGGCGTGGTTAGTACTTGGATGGGTGACCGCTTGGGAACACCACGTGCTGTTGCCTTTTTGTTTTTTGCCACCATCGAAAGCAAAGATCTATGAAAAAACAAATCATTTTTTCAAAATATTTTCTACAGTGACGCATCGTATTGTCAATATCACCACATTACCATGAATTTATAATCAAATCAATTTTCGGTGCTACTCACCTGAATACCGGGATCTCAGAAGCTCAACGACTCAAACTCACAACTTACAAAATTCCTGCTAATTACACTGGACTGATTCTTCCCTTTCAAGTATATTTATGGATCTACTAATACTGAGGTGTTCGAGGCTCAAGTCTTTTAATATTATGGAATAATACATCAAGCAACCCAATGATCATTTATTATAAAGGAATATTAGTGAAGAATTGAAAAATAGTCCATAGGCAGCGGCCATACCACGCTGAATACACCAGTTCTCGTCACACCTAACAAAAAACCCAGTTCGAAGCCACCGTCCATAAAAATAATTGGACAATCCGGAAAGGACACTGTTCATGCTTTGAAAAGCCTGGTTGGAAATGAAGAATTCCACATAAAAAGATACGGAACGAATTTCCATACAGTGAAGATGAGTAGTTATGAGAGTTACAAGAAAACTATAGCGCTACTTAAAGATGTGGATGCACAATATATTTCTCTTACCCCGAAAGAAGAAAAATACCACACTCTTTTACTAAAAGGCCTGGACAGCTCATACGAACCAACAGAAGTTTTGGCTCTACTTAATAATGAAAAAATTGATGCGTTAAGATTTACTAATGTTAGCAGATTTGAAACAAGAAAATCAAAAGAAGAAAATAGGATACTTCCAATATTCTTGTTACAGTTGAGTGCATCAAGCAAAAAAACAGCTGTACATCAGATCAAATATTTAGAGCACCAAGTGATCACCTGGGAACATCTCAAGAAGAATAGTTTGTGTCAGTGCAAAAACTGCCAAAGATTCAACCACACCGCAGTAAATTGTGGTATGCCATATCCATGTGTCAAGTGCGAAACACCACATGGCCCAAAGGAGTGTACAGTTAAGGAGGTCACGGATTCTAAAAAACTATATTGCGTGCTTTGCCAGAAATACGGTCATCCAGGTACCTACAGAGGATGCCCCAAATATCTCGAAGCGAAAAGAAAAGCTACTAACTACAAATCCCAAGAAGCCGCCATAAAACATACAGCTCCAAGCCAAACGAAAATGTCTTGCCCTATAAAACCAGGTAAGAGCTTTGCTGATAATTTTATAAATCCACTCCGACCATCTAACACCGAAAAAGAGCATAATTCCGACAACATTATAAAATTTCTACAAGAACAGATACTCAATCTACTAAAAATTACAAGACAAAACTCAGAAAAAATTAATACGCTTTGTGAAATCATAAACAATAAGGAACTAAATACTTTCAATGGTTAAATCAATGAACCCTACTATAAGCACAAATAATAAAAACATCTCAGTTATCTCAATCAACGTGAATTCAATAATCCAGCACCAACGAAGAGCTTCACTCTCAAATCTACTCAAAAAATATAATCCAGATATAGCTATTCTAAATGAAACTAAATTAAATAAAACACATAATGTCTACTTTGAAAATTATAACATTATAAGGAAAGACCGACCCAAAAGTATCCAAGCTGGAGGGGTGGCAATTCTCATCAAATCATCATATCACTATGAAGTTATTGATAATCATGCAATTAACTTAGCTGAAAAAATAGAAGCTCTGCCAATAAAATTAAATATCGGCAAAAGTCAAAGCTTATTTATTATCGCCGCTTATGCTGCTCCATGCAATGAGGATAAATTCAATGTAGAATTTAATAATTTATTCATGTCATTAGAACTAGCTAACCCTGCAAACTATTTTATCATTTCTGGAGATTTAAATGCAAGACATAAATCCTGGAAAAATCAATGTAACAACACAAGAGGCAAATTCATCCGAGATTGGCTAGACATTCACCAAATCACATTTAAAGCATCCCTGTATAACAGTGATATCCCATCTTATCCTAGCGGAAATTCATTCTTAGATCTAGTCTTAGCTGACTGTAGGTTGAAAATTTCAACCAATACGTCGGGTGAGATAAATGCCATCCCTTATGATAGCGATCACAATGCATTGTATTTCGAATTCCAACATCCCTTCGACCCCAGATGGTCATTAGAAGTGGTAAAGGATTTGCACCCATATAATTTTAAAAAAACAAACTGGAACAAATTTAGAAGACATCTGACAAATATTCACAATATAAATATCCCGGAAAATCAAAATCTTAGCCGTAAAACAATTGATGAGTACGTTACAATTTTAGAAACAAATATTTGCAATGCAATAGAGGCAACAGTACCCAAATTTGAGAAGAAGAATTCTACTGAATGTTATCGAAATTCCAACATAAAAAGCCTTGAAAAGCAAAAGAGTGCCCTCATTACCCAAATAAATAAAATATATAGAAAATTTATGCATATTAATAACCCTCAGTTAGAATTATTGAAAAGTGAATTGAAGGAAACGAGAATCCAACTTAAATTAGAATATACAAAATCAATAAATAAATATTGGGCTCAAAGAATTAAAAATATTCCAACTAATTCATCGAACATGTTTCCCATGATTAACCAACTTTTCCGCCCTAAGGGTAAAATTGAAATAGATAATTTAGAAATAAATGAAGAAGATCAAGGGCTAATTGAAAAAGCCTCTATAATATCAGAGCATTGCAAGAAAACATCCAATGGTAAATACGTTATTGAGAGTCCCTCAGACAAACTGAACTTATTAGGTAATCACTTTGCTAGAATACACGACCAAAATGACCATCTGGGAAATCCAGTCCTTATGAACATTGTTAACAACAAAGCAAACGATGTTGAAAATGAGATTAAAACAGACAAATCCATTGGAAATACCATCACAATATTTTCGAATACAAATCCCTCTAGTAACCCCACTCAAAATCAGGACTACTACACTAATTTCTCTGATTTAGAGAGAATTTTTCATAACTTAAATAATAAACGCTCATCTGGACCGGACAATATTCCCAATATAGTACTGAAAAACCTGCCAAATAAATTAATTCATCATTACTGTATTATCTTCAATAATGCCCTCAATATAACGTACTTCCCTTCAATTTGGAAACATGCAGATGTGATCGCTAAGTAAGGACGGAGTGGACCCTATAAATTATCGGCCGATAAGCTTATTACCAAATATTGGCAAAATATTTGAAATAGTTATAAGTAAATCAATAATAGGTCATTGTGAAAGAGAAAAGATTATCCCTGATCAACAATTCGGATTTAGACCAAAGCTGTCAACGATTCATGCCATTTCCAAATTTACGTCTGACATTTGCGAAGCATTAAACAATAATGAAAGTGTTGGAGCCTGCTTAATCGATTATGAGAAAGCATTTGACACTGTTTGGATCAGAGGCTTAATCTTCAAGTTAATAAAGCTGAAGTTTCCGCGGTACTTAGTGAAAATGATTTTTAATATGATAACTGGCAGGACATTCCAAACGACAGACGGACTGATAAAATCAAACGATACATTTAGCCTAAAGAATGGATTACAACAAGGAACAGTCACTTCGCCAATTCTCTTTAATATTTACAATAGCACTGTCCTGCAATTAGGTAACATAAATAATCAAACAAATCCTTCAAAAACAGTAAAAGGAATTGCCTTTGCCGACGATCTTCTGATTTATGTCAGGGGAAAGAAAATTACAGAAATTCAATCTTCACTTCAAGAAACTTTAGATTTAGTCAACAACTATAGTAATAATTGGAAACTGAGCATCAACGCTAAGAAATGTGAATCTATACTATTCCGCCCAAAATTGAGTATTGCAACAAAAGAGGTTAGGAAGAACTGGAAAAATTTCTCAATAAATTTAAATTCAGTCAGAATACCGCACAAAGAATCAGTCAAATATCTAGGAGTTCAAATCGATCAACATCTGAGATTTACTGAACACATAATCTTACAGCTTGATAAAGCAAGAAAAACTTTCTTTAAATTAAATAGATTATTTTATAATAAACACCTCGATAGTAGAGTCAAAATTATTTGTTTCCAAACAATTGTGCGACCCTTGTTGACATATGGCTGTCCAATATGGTATAACCAGAACGCAACAACTATGGAAAAGCTAAGAGTTTGCGAAAGAAAATGTCTCAGATCTTGTCTAAATCTATATAGAGATGAGAGTACTGGTTATACTCATTATGTGAACAACCAGACAATATATAATGAAGCAAATATATCAAGGATAGATTCACATATCTTAGAATTAGTCAGAAATCATTGGTCAAAAAATAAAGAAGCAAACTTCAACGAAATAGTCATAACATCTCTTTCCCCTGACATAAACTATATCAGAAAATCACTTCGATGCGGATACGTACCACCTGAAGGATTTCTATTCTTGGACAAGAACCACTATTTACAGGACAAAAACAACATACCAATAATTTATCATTATTTGAGAAAAAAATTCCAAACGGCTATCCTTTATGATCCAAATTTAGATAGTAATACACCAAACCCCAATTGGAGATTTAATATGACCATACCCAAGATTGATAGAATCAAGAAAACCTCTAATAAATATTGGTGGTTGGGATGATCTTTTCTCTTTAGAACTACCATCATCTCTTTATAATTTTGTAAATATGTATATAGCTGTCTTTTCGTCTACCTTCATGTAAAATATTGCTTTTCTCTCCTCCTTCCTTCCTTAGATTAGGTATAGTTTTAGTGAAAGAAATTGAATCAGTTGATAGCAAAGTTTTCCATGCCTTTCTTTGCTTGTTGCATGAATTAGGTCATATATACGAAAAAGTATAATATAAAAAACTGATAAATGTTTAAACATCCAACGTCCACACATAGATATGTATACTGCAATGCGTTGCAAAAAGGGCCATTTTGTGTAAAAATAATAATAATTTAAGTTCTTTGTTTATTTAGAATTAAAATCAAGTTATATGTATATTATATTGGCATTAAATAAACGTATTAACACAACACAACACACCAGTTCTCGTCCGATCACTGAAGTTAAGCAGCGTCGGGCTTGGTTAGTACTTGGATGGGTGACCGCTTGGGAACACCACGTGCTGTTGCCTTTTTGTTTTTTGCCACCATCGAAAGCAAAGATCTATGAAAAAACAACTCATTTTTTCAAAATATTTTCCAAAATGACGCATCGTATTGTCAATATCACCACATTACCATGAATTTATAATCAAATCAATTTTCGTTGCTACTCACCTGAATACCGGGATCTCAGAAGCTCAACGACTCAAACTCACAACTTACAAAATTCCTGCTATTTACACTGGACTGATTCTTCCCTTTCAAGTATATTTATGGATCTACTAATACTGAGGTGTTGGAGGCTCAAGTCTTTTAATATTATGGAATAATACATCAAGCAACCCAATGATCATTTTTTATAAAAGAAGATCAGTAAAGAATTAAAAAATAGTCCATCGGCAACGGCCATACCACGCTGAATACACCAGTTCTCGTCAGTTCTCGTCGTCGTCAGATTGACGTTTGTCACGAGTGCAGTCAGTCCTCAATTTATTGTGAATATTTCGTTATTTTTGCTAAAAGAAATAACTTCCTGCTATTGAGTATAAGCGCATTTGACATTCCCTGTCAGACTCTGACAAATATCGATAGAAATTCGAATAACCCCGCTGACACTTTGAAGAGAGAGAAAAATTCAAATGACATTCCCCGTCAAACTCTGGTAAATATCATAACTAATTCGAGCTGCTCTGCAGATACTATGAAGAAAGTGAAATCGCTGAAAAACATGCAAAAATTCAAACCCAATCTGAGCAAAATCAGGAATAGAGGAAACACATCAAATAGTGTTATAATTGAAGATTTACGAAGAGAAAATCAAGAATTGAAAGAGTTAATTAAGCAACTGGAACGCAAAATATCCGGTGAAAATGACAAATCAACGTCAATTATTGAAAATTCTACTCCATTAATAATGGAAGAAGATATGGCTGAGGTGGGAGAATGGAAGACTGTTCTCAGAAAGAAAAATAAGAAAAGTAAAGCACATGAGCCCATACCTGAACTTAATGAATCCGAACCGAATACCAGTAATAAATCAAAACCAAACAATAAGAACCATATCCATCTCCAATTAATATCATTGGACAGTCATCAAAGGATACTATCAAGGTAATAAAAAACGCAACAAACTCTGAATTATTCTCTATTAAAAGATTAAACAGCAATAGACATCAAGTAATAGTAAACAGTTATGAAGACTTCAAAAAAAGTGTAAGTGTACTGAAAGAAGTAGATACACAATTTTACACGTATACTCCTAAAGAAGATAAGCCTCACAGCATTCTGTTAAAAGGTTTGGACTGCTCATATGAGCCCGAAGAAATTTTGGAACTATTAAGAGATTCAAATTCAGAAAAACTCAAATTCATTCAAGTGAAACGATTTTCAACAAAAAAATCAAGAGAGGATGGGCGACTGCTACCCATATATATTGTGCAGATCAGTGCTGAAAGCGTCTTGGGTGCTCTTCATAATATAAAAATTTTAGACTATCAAAAAATCAGTTGGGAGTACATGCGAAAACCGGATATAACACAATGTAGAAACTCTCAACGATTCAATCATAGTGCGAGCAACTGCAGTTTGCCATATAGATGTGTGAAGTGCAAAGAAAATCATGGTCCAAAATTGTGCGCAGCTAGAAAGGAAAATACTTTTGACAAATTATACTGTGTATTATGTCAAAAGTATGGTCATCCGGCGTCATACAGAGGTTGTCCTAAATACCTTGAAGTAAAACAAACAAAACAAAATAAACCAACTACAAATGAAGAAAAAATAAAACAACAGTCCCCTTCAGAAGCAATGACAACAAAATTCGTAACACCAAATAGACTTTTTTCAGATAATCTTAAGAACACCATGAATCAAGGTAACAATGACAATTTACAAATTTTAAATAATCTTCAAGAACAAATATTAAGTTTAATAAATATAACAAAACAAAATTCTATTAGAATAGATCAATTATTCAAAAATTTTATTGATAAAAGCAATAATTCTTTAAATGCAAGTACTCAAATTAGAATTATTCAAAACCTTCATATAAATGAACTCTCGCTGTTATCGATAAATGTAAATTCGCTTATTCAACATCAAAGACGAGCTTCACTCTTGAATTTGCAAAAAAAATATAACCCTGATATAGTTATTTTAAATGAAACAAAATTAAGCAAAACTCATAAAGTAGATTTTGTGAACATTATAAGAAAAGACAGACCGAAAAGTACACAAGGTGGCGGAGTCGCAATTTTAGTAAAATCAATGTACCATTTTGAAATAATGAACTGCCATGCAATCAACTCAGAAGAAAAATTAGAAGCCGTCACCATAAAATTAAATATAAACAAAAATCAGAATTTGTTTATTGTCGCCGCTTATGCTGCTCCCAGTAATGAGGGTGAATTCGGCATAGAATTTAATAACTTATTCAAAAAATTTGATCTAGCAAACCCCGATAACTTTTATATCATTTCTGGTGATCTGAACGCAAGGCATAGATCCTGGAAAAACCCAACCAATAACACAAGAGGTAGATTTATTAAGGACTGGCTAAACAGCTATCAATTAACTTTCAAAACATCCTTGTATTGTAGCGATATACCATCTTACCCAAGCGGAAACTCATTTTTAGACCTGGTTTTGGCTGACTGTAGGCTGAAAATTTCAACCAATAAAATCGGTGAAATAAGAGCCGTCCCTTATGATAGCGATCACAATGCATTATATTTCAAATTCCAACATCCCTCCGATCCCAGATGGTCATTAGAAGTGGCTAAGGATGTTCACAAATATAACTTTAAGAAAACAGACTGGAGTAAATTTCAAAAGCGACTTAACAACATACATAATATAACTATTCCTAACAACCAAAATCTTAACCAAAAATCAATTGATCAGTACATAAAAATCATAGAAAGAGATATTTCGGATACGATTGAGACACCAGTACCCAAAATTAAAAATAATAATTCAACGGAATGTTACCGTAATGTCAACATCAAAAACCTCGAGAAAGTAAAAAGTTCACTAATTACACAAATCAATAAAATATACAGAAAATTTATGCATAATAATAACCCTCAGCTAATAACATTGAGAATCAAACTAAAAGAAACAAGGAACCTTTTAAAATTAGAGTACAGTAAATCAATAAATAAATATTGGGCTGATAAGAGTCAAAAACATTCCAACAAATTCAAATAATATGTTTCCTATGATAAACCAAATTTTCCGTCCCAAAGGTAAAATCGAAATTCAGAACTTGGAAATCGATAATAAAGACCATGAACTTATACAAAAAGCTTCTATCGATCATTAAAACTGCCGAAAAACTCAAGAAGGTAAATATTTAATTGAGAGTCCATCAGACAAACTAAATATTTTAGGTAACCACTTTGATAGAATTCATAGAAAAAATGACCATCTGGGCAATCCAGTTCTTATAAACCTTGTTAATAGCAATACAAATAGACTCCAAGAAGAGATTGAAAATGATAAATTAACAGGAAATACCCTCACAACCTCTACTAATCCAACATAAAATAAAGATTACTTCACCAACTACTCGGATTTGGAGAGAATTTTCCTCAAATTAAACAATAAACGTTCATCGGGTCCTGATAATATTCCTAATATAATCCTGAAAAATCTCCCTCCCAAAATAATTCGGAATTACTGCATTATCTTCAATAATGCCCTTAACTTAACATACTTCCCTTCAACTTGGAAAAATGCAGATGTGATCGCTATTAAGAAACCAGGTAAAGATGGAGTTGATCCTGTAAGTTATCGGCCAATAAGCTTGTTACCAAACATTGGTAAAATATTTGAAAAAGTTATTAGTAAACCTATTATGAACCATTGTGAAAGAGAAAAGATTATCCCAGATCAGCAATTCGGATTTAGATCGAAGCTATCAACAATACATGCTATTTCCAAATTCACCTCAGATGTTTGTGAAGCATTGAACTCCAATGAAAGTGTTGGTGCATGCTTAATCGACTACGAAAAAGCATTCGACACTGTTTGGATAAGGGGATTAATTTTCAAATTAAATAAGCTCAACTTTCCGCGGCATTTAGTAAAAATGATTTTCAACATGATAACTGACAGGACATTCCAAACGACAGATGGACTGACGAAATCAACTGACACCTTCAAACTATCGAATGGACTACAACAAGGCACAGTTACATCCCCAATGCTGTTCAATATTTACAATAGTGCTGTTCTAAAACTGGGTGACATAAACAGTCAAATGCGAGGTCAAATGAATCCAAAGAAATCGACAAAAGGTATTGCATTTGCAGATGATCTTCTCATCTATGTCACAGGAAAGAAGATAACAGAAATTCAATCTTGCTTACAGGAGACATTAGATATAGTAAATAAATATAGCAGTAATTGGAAATTGTGTATTAATCCTAGGAAATGTGAATCTATTCTCTTTCGTCCAAAGTTGAATATTGCGACCAGAGAGGTTAGAAAGAATTGGAAGAAATTTACAATAAACTTAAATTCTATATAGATACCTCACAAGGAATCAGTGAAGTATCTAGGAATTCAAATAGACCAACATCTGAGATACATTGAACACGTAAATCTACAAATTAATAAGGCTAGAAATACATTCTTAAAATTGAACAGATTATTTTACAACAAACACCTCGACAGTAGAGTGAAAATTATATGTTACAAAACAATTGTTCGACCATTGTTGACATACGGCTGTCCAATATGGTATAACCAGAACGCAACAACTATGGAAAAGCTAAGAGTATTCGAAAGAAAATGTCTTAGATCTTGTCTAAGTTTATATAGGGATGAGAGTACTGGTTATACTCATTATGTGAACAACCAGACAATATATAATAAAGCAAATACACCCAGAATAGATTTACATATTCTAGAATTAGTCATTGGTTTAGAAATAAAGAAGCAAATTCCAACGAAATTGTCACAAGATCTCTTTCCCCTGACATAAACTATATCAGAAAATCACTTAAATGCGGATATATACCACCTGAAGGATTCCTATTCTTGGACAAGAACTGCTACTTACAGGAGAAAAACAACATACCAATAATTTATCATTATTTGAGAAAAAAATTCCAAACGGCTATCGTTTATGATCCAAATTTAGATAGTAATACCCCAAACCCCAATTGGAGATTTAATATGACCATACCTGAGGTGAACAGAACCAAGAAAACCTCTAATAAATATTGGTGGTTGGGATGATCTTTTCTCTTTCGAACCACTATCATCCCTGTATAATTTTGTAAATATGTATATAGCTCTCTTTTCCTCTACTTTCATGTAAAATATTGCTTTTCTGTCCTCCTTCCTTCCTTAGATTAGGTATAGTTTTAGTAAAAAAAATTGAAATGATTAATAGCAAAGTTTTCCATGCCTTTCTTTGCTTGTTGCATTAATTATAAGTTATATATACGAAAAAGTATAATATAAAAAACTGATAAATGTATAAACATTCAACATCCACACATAGATATATATACTGCAATGCGTTGCCAATAGGGCCATTTTGTGTAGATAATCATATTAATTTAATTTCTTTGTTTATTTAGATTTAATATTGGAATTATATGTATATTATATTGGCATTAAATAAACGTTAAAAAAAAAAAAAAAAACACCTGTTCTTGTCCGATCACTGAAGTTAAGCAGCGTCGGGCGTGGTTAGTACTTGGATGGGTGACCGCTTGGGAACACCACGTGCTGTTGCCTTTTTGTTTTTTGCCACCATCGAAAGCAAAGATCTATGAAAAAACAACTCATTTTTTCAAAATATTTTCTAAAGTGACGCGTCGTATTGTCAATATTACCACATTACCATGAATTTAAAATCAAATCAATTTTCGGTGCTACTCACCTGAATACCGGGATCTCAGAAGCTCAACGACTCAAACTCACAGCTTACAAAATTCTTGCTAATTACACTGGACTGATTCTTCCCTTTCAAGTATATTTATGGATCTACTAATACTGAGGTGTTGGAGGCTCAAGTCTTTTAATATTATGGAATAATACATCAAGCAACCCAATGATCATTTCTTATAAAGGAAGATCAGTAAAGAATTAAAAAATAGTCCATCGGCAACGGCCATACCACGCTGAATACACCAGTTCTCGTCGGTTCTCGTCCGACAGTCAAAGCGAAAGGTCGTGGTCATCCCTCTACCTGGAGCTACCCTTGTTCGGAAATTATTATTAGTGTGAAAGTGATAAGTAACCAATCGTCAGTGTTACAGTGGTATTGTGTAATGTATTCGCTTAGAATAGAATGGAAATCCAAAGTTCGGACTTTAGTACGATGAACACAATCCCTAGTGATGTGATACGTAATATTGTTACTGAAGCAAATAGTTCTGCAGATGTCATCAAGATGGTCCAGAAAGCTGAAAAAAATTCCCAACGGAGTAAACAAAGCAAGCCTAAATGAGCTGGAAGAATGGGAACAATGAATCCTAAATATGATGAGAAGTTCAAGAAACTGGAAGAGGAAAACAGAAAATTGAGAGAAATCATCCGAAAGCTTGAAAAAAAATATAGCCAGGAAATGCCCCTAAATAAAGAAGTTGTTGAGAACGAAGAAACTATGGAAGTTCCACAAATAAGTGAACAAAATATTCAAGAAGATGATGACTTCAAAACTGTTCTCACTAGAAGAAACAAAAAGCTCAAAGCCGCTCAAACAATCCAGAGTAAAGGCGAAAAGACATCACAAACAATAAAAGATAATTTCAGCCCTAAATCAAAGCCACCGCGAATAAAAATAACTGGACAAACTGGCAGAGACACTATAAAGGCCTTGAAAACCATTGTAGGAAATGAAGAATTTCACATTCAGAGGTATGGTCAAAACTATCATACCGTAAAGATGAGTAGCTATGAAAGCTACAAAAAAACCATAGCGCTACTTAAAGATGTGGATGCACAATACACCACCAATACACCAAAAGAGGAAAAGCAACATACCCTACTGCTCAAAGGTTTGGATAATTCATATGAGCCAACGGAAGTATTAGCTTTACTCAATGATGAAAAGGTAGAAGATTTGAAATTTACCAATGTTAGCAGATTCGAAACAAAAAAATCGAAGGAAGAAAACAGGATTCTTCCAATTTTCATAGTACAGTTGAGTCCCACAAGTAAGAAAACTGCTCTACATAAAATCAAATATTTAGATCATCAAGTTATTACCTGGGAACATCTCAAGAAAAACAGTTTAATTCAATGTAAAAACTGCCAAAGATTCAGCCACACCGCAAGCAATTGTGGCATGCCATATCGATGTGTCAAGTGCGAAGAACCACATGGCCCAAAAGAATGTCCATTGAAGCACGTTACGGATCCTAAGCAACTGTACTGTGTGCTCTGCCAAAGCCACGGCCACCCAGCAACTTATAGACGATGTCCAAAGTATTTAGAAGCGAAAAAATTTGCTAGCAATGGCAAACTCCAACAAGCACCCACGACACCTTTGGCTTCATCGCAGAGGGTAAAAACTTCTCTAGTTTCGCAAGGTAAGAGCTTTGCTGATAATTTTAAAAATCCACTCCAAACAACTAACACAGATAAAGAGCAAAATTCCAATAACATTATGAAATTCATACAAGAACAAATATTAAATCTAATGAAAATAACGAAACAAAACTCTGAAAAAATTAATTCGCTCTGCGAAATTCTCTACAATAGACAAATCAATACAATAAATGGCTGAAACGATGAGTAACGTAATGAAAACAATCGAAAACATTTCAATAATCACAATTAACGTCAACTCTTTAATAGAACATCAAAGAAGGGCTTCACTCTTAAATTTACTAAATAAATATAAACCTGATGTAGTAATTCTGAATGAGACAAAATTGAATAATACACATAATGTACATTTTGAAAACTATAATATTATTAGAAAAGACAGGCCAAATAGTACACAAGCTGGCAGAGTTGCAATTCTAATAAAATCAATTTATTATTTTGAGGTTATTGACAGTCACTTAATTAGCAAAGCCGAACAATTAGAAACTGTTACAATTAAATTAAATATTAACAAAAACCAGATATTGTACATAGTTGCCGCTTATGCTGCTCTAAGAAATGATGACAAGTTTAACATTGAATTCAAAAACTTATTCAACGCACTCGATCTATCAAACCCTGATAACTTTTTTATCATTTCTGGTGATTTCAATGCAAAACATAGATCCTGGAAAAACCAAACAAATAATACAAGGGGTAAATTCATCAGGGATTGGCTAGACAATCATCAGATAACTTTTAAAACATCCCTATATAGCAGTGATATACCATCTTATCCTAGCGGAAATTCATTCCTGGATCTAGTATTTGCAGACTGTAGGTTAAAAATCACAACCAATAAATCAGATGAAATAAGTGCCGTTCCCTATGATAGCGATCACAATGCATTACTTTTCAAATTTCAACACCCTACCGATCCCAGATGGATATTAAAAGGGGCTCAGGAAAAACACAAATATAATTATAAAAAAAACAGACTGGAACAAATTTAGAAGAAAACTTGACAAGGTTCACGATTTAAATATTTCTGACAATCAAAATGTTAGCCGCCCCAGAATTGATCAGTATATTAAGATCATTGAAAAAGATATTTTGAAGACAATCGAAGCAACAGTACCCAAATTTAAAAAGACTGATACAACAGAATGTTACCGAAACAGCAACATAAAATTCCTTGAAAAACTAAAGAGCTCTCTCATCACCCAAATAAATAATATTTACCGAAGATTCAATCATAATAATAATCCCCAATTACTCACATTGAAAAGTAAACTAAAAGAAACCAGACACCTTCTGAAATTAGAATATACAAAATCAGTCAACAAATATTGGACAGAAAAAATTGAGAATATTCCAAAAAATTCTTCAAACATGTTCCCAATTATTAACCAACTATTTCGCCCAAAAGGCAAAATAGAAATTGAAAACTTAGAAATTGATGAAAAAGATCATGAACTAATTGAAAAAGCCTCTCTTATTAAACACAATTACAAGAAAACTCCAAATGGCAAATTGGTCATTGAAAGTCCCTCAGACAAATTGAATGTATTAGGTAATCACTTTGCAAGAGTGCACAAAAAAATGACCTTCTGGGAAATCCAGGTCTAATGAACGTAGTCAATAACAGAGCAGAGGCTGTTGAAAATGAAATTATAAAAGAAAATTCATTTGGAAGTACCATCACGGTATTTTCTAATACAAATCCGTCTACCAAACCAACAAAATATATGGATTATTTCACCAACTACTCGAAATTGGAACAAAAATTCCGTAAATTAAATAACAAACGTTCATCTGGACCTGACAATATTCCCAATATAGTATTGAAAAACCTACCAGATAAAATAATCCTTCATTACTGTATTATATTCAATAATGCCCTGAACACCACGTACTTCCCCCCAATTTGGAAAAATGCAGATGTGATCGCTATTAAGAAACCAGGTAAAAACGGAGTGGATCCTGTAAATTATCGGCCGATAAGCTTATTACCAAACATTGGCAAAATATTTGAAATAGTTATAAGTAAACCAATTATAGATTATTGTGAAAGAGAAAAGATTATCCCCGATCAACAATTTGGATTTAGATCTAAGCTCTCAAAAATCCATGCCATTTCCAAATTTACATCAGACATTTGTGAAGCATTGAACAATAATGAAAGTGTTGGAACCTGCTTAATCGATTATGAGAAAGCATTCGATACTGTATGGATTAAAGGCTTAATTTTCAAATTGATTAAGCTTAAATTTCAGAGACACTTAGTAAAAATGATTTACAATATGATAAAAGACAGGACATTCCAAACGACAGACGGACTAACGAAATCAAAAGACACATTCAAAATAAATAACGGCTTACAACAAGGAACTGTAACATCACCAATACTTTTTAATATTTACAATAGCACTGTTCTACACTTAGATAATATAAACAGTCAATTAGATCCTTCACAAACAATAAAAGGAATTGCATTTGCCGACGATCTGCTTATTTATGTCAGAGGAAAGAAAATAACAGAAATTCAATCTACCCTTCAAGAAACTTTAGATTTAGTCAACAACTATAGTAACAATTGGAAACTGAGCATTAACGCTAAGAAGTGTGAATCTATTCTATTCCGCCCAAAATTGAATATTGCAACTAAAGAGGTCAGAAGAAACTGGAAAAACTTCTCAGTAAATTTAAATTCTATCAAAATACCACACAAAGAATCAGTTAAATACCTAGGAATTCAAATCGATCAACATTTCAGATTTACTGAACACGTAAAATTACAGATAAATAAAGCAAAAAAAACATTCTTTAAACTAAACCGATTATTCTATAATAAACACCTCCATAGCAGAGTAAAAATTATATGTTACCAAACAATTGTCCGACCCTTGCTAACATATGGCTGTCCGATATGGTATAACCAGAACGCAACAACAATGGAAAAGCTGAGAGTTCTCGAAAGGAAATGTCTCAGATCTTGTGTCAATCTATATAGGGATGAAAGCTCTGGTTATACACATTATCTGGATAACCAAACGATTTACAACAAGGCAAATATTTCAAGAATAGATTCACATATCCTAGAATTGGTGAGAAGCCATTGGTTGAAAAGTTCAGAAATAAATTCCAATAACATAGTCAGAAAATCACTTTCTCCTGATATAAACTATATAAAAACATCTCTGCAATGTGGATACGTACCCCCAGAAGGTTTTCTATATTTGGATAGAAACAACTACCTACAGGATACACAAAATGTACCAATCATATATCATTATTTAAGAAAAAAATTCCAAACTGCCATTCTCTACGATTCAAATTTAGATAGTAGGATACCAAATCCCAATTGGAGATATAACATGACTCTACCTAAGATCGACAGAATCAAGAAAAAACCGAATACTTGGTGGTTGGCATAGTCTTTTCTCTTTCAATTCACCATCATATTCTTGTAAATATGTAAATATGTACATAGCTCTCTCTCCTTACCTTACCTTCTTGTATTATATTGCTTTTCTGTCTCCTTCTTTCATTAGGTTAAGTTTAGTATTAGTGAAAAAAGAAATAGTATATAGTAAAGTTTTCCATGCCTTTCTTTACTAAGGTTAAAATCAAAAATATATGTTATTATAACGATTGAATTAATCAAAAAGAACCAATCACTCTGTTGTAAAAAACCGACCCCTACTTATTATGTATACAGCAATGCGTTGCCTAACATGGCCATTTTGTGCGAAATATAATATAAATGATTATTTTTGTTTATTTAGATATAAGAACTCTTTATGTATTATATGGGCATTAAATAAACGTTTTCAAAATCAAAAAATCAAAAAAACACCAGTTCTCGTCCGATCACTGAAGTTAAGCAGCGTCGGGCGTGGTTAGTACTTGGATGGGTGACCGCTTGGGAACACCACGTGCTGTTGCATTTTGTTTTTTGCCACCATCAAAAGCAAAGATCTATGAAAAAACAACTCATTTTTTCAAAATATTTTCTACAGTGACGCATCGTATTGTCAATATCACCACATTACCATGAATTTATAATCAAATCAATTTTCGGTGCTACTCACCAGAATACCGGGATCTCAGAAGCTCAACGACTCAAACTCACGACTTACAAAATTCCTGCTAATTACACTGGACTGATTCTTCCCTTCCAAGTATATTTATGGATCTACTAATACTGAGGTGTTGGAGGCTCAAGTCTCAATATTTTGAAATAATACATCAAGCAACCCAATGATCATTTCTTATAAAAGAAGATCAGTAAAGAATTAAAAAATAGTCCATCGGCAACGGCCATACCACGCTGAATACACCAGTTCTCGTCCGACAGCCCAAGCGAGAGGTCGTTATCATCCCTCTACCTGGAGCTACCCTTGTACGGAAAAACGAGATAAAGTGATTTAGTTTTATTATATTACGGTGTGCCGACTAGTGATATGTTAGCAATTATTAAAGACAAGAAATGGAAAATACGGACAATAATATAGTGAATACCATCCCAAACGATGTGTTACGAATTATTATTTCCCAAGCCAGCAGCTCGGCTCAAGTGGTTAAAATGGTTCGGAAAGCCGAGAAAAATTCGCAAAGGAGCGAACAATATAAACCTAAAGTAGCGAACAGAAAGAAGAGAAATAACGGAGCCAGTGATTCCGATGATGAAGATTGATTCAAAAAACTGGAAGAGGAAAATAGAAAGTTAAGAGAAATCATCCGAAATCTAGAGACCAAGCTCAGCCCGGAGGTGCCACTTCAAAACCGATATGCAACTCTTGTAATTGAAGATGAAATGGAAGTTCCTGCCAGATTTCCGGAACAAACAGACCAGGAAACCATGGAAGTTCCCCCAACTCCTGAGAACGACAGTAATAACGAAAATGAAGATGACTTCAAAACAGTTCTTAGAAGAAAAAACAAAAAGTTCAAAGCCTCACAAAGTACCCAAGGAAAGGACGTAAAACCTACTAAATCATCAACACCTAACAAAAAACCCAGTTCGAAGCCACCGTCCATAAAAATAATTGGACAATCCGGAAAGGACACTGTTCATGCTTTGAAAAGCCTGGTTGGAAATGAAGAATTCCACATAAAAAGATACGGAAAGAATTTCCATACAGTGAAGATGAGTAGTTGTGAGAGTTACAAGAAAACTATAGCGCTACTTAAAGATGTGGATGCACAATATATTTCTCATACTCCGAAAGAAGAAAAATACCACACTCTTTTACTAAAAAGCCTGGACAGCTCATACGAACCAACAGAAGTTTTGGCTCTACTCAATAATGAAACAATTGATGCGTTAAGATTTACTAATGTTAGCAGATTTGAAACAAGAAAATCAAAAGAAGAAAATAGGATACTTCCAATATTCTTGGTACAGTTGAGTGCATCAAGCAAAAAAACAGCTGTACATCAGATCAAATATTTAGAGCACCAAGTGATCACCTGGGAACATCTCAAGAAGAATAGTTTGTGTCAGTGCAAAAACTGCCAAAGATTCAACCACACCGCAGTAAATTGTGGTATGCCATATCGATGTGTCAAGTGCGAAACACCACATGGCCCAAAGGAGTGTACAGTGAAGGAGGTCACGGATTCTAAAAAACTATATTGCGTGCTTTGCCAGAAATACGGTCATCCAGCTACCTACAGAGGATGCCCCAAATATCTCGAAGCGAAAAGACAAGCTACTAACTACAAATCCCAAGAAGCCGCCATAAAACATACAGCTCCAAGCCAAACAAAAATGTCTTGCCCTATAAAACCAGGTAAGAGCTTTGCTGATAATTTTATAAATCCACTCCGACCATCTAACACCGAAAAAGAGCATAATTCCGACAACATTATAAAAATTCTACAAGAACAGATACTCAATCTATTAAAAATTACAAGACAAAACTCAGAAAAAAATAATACGCTTTGTAAAATGATAAACAATAGGGAACTAAATACGTTCAATGGCTAAATCAATGAACCCTGCTATAAGCACGAAAAATAAAAACATCTCAGTTATCTCAATCAATTTAAATTCAATAATCCAGCACCAACAAAGAGCTTCACTCTCAAATCTACTCAAAAAATTTAATCCAGATATAGCTATTCTAAATGAAACTAAATTAAATAAAACACATAATGTCTACTTTGAAAATTATAACATAATAAGGAAAGACCGAACCAAAAGTATCCAAGCTGGAGGGGTGGCAATTCTCGTCAAATCATCATATCATTATGAAGTTATTGATAATCATGCAATTAACTTAGCTGAAAAAATAGAAGCTCTCCCAATAAAATTAAATATCGGCAAAAGTCAAAGCTTATTTATTATCGCCGCTTATGCAGCTCCATGCAATGAGGAAAAATTCAATGTAGAATTTAATAATTTATTCAAGTCATTAGACCTAGTTAACCCTGAAAACTATTTTATCATTTCTGGAGATTTAAATGCAAGACATAGATCCTGGAAAAATCAATGTAACAACACAAGAGGCAAATTCATCCGAGATTGGCTAGACATTAACCAAATCACATTTAAAGCATCCCTGTATAACAGTGATATCCCATCTTATCCTAGCGGAAATTCATTCTTAGATCTAGTCTTAGCTGACTGTAGGTTGAAAAGTCGGGTGAGATAAATGCCATCCCTTATGATAGCGATCACAATGCATTGTATTTCGAATTCCAACATCCTTTCGACCCCAGATGGTCATTAGAAGTGGCAAAGGATTTGCACCCATATAATTTTAAAACAACAAACTGGAACAAATTTAGAAGACATCTGACAAATATTCACAATATAAATATCCCTGAAAATCAAAATCTTAGCCGTGAATCAATTGATGAGTACGTTACAATTTTAGAAACAAATATTTGCAATGCAATAGAGGCAACAGTACCCAAATTTAAGAAGAAGAATTCTACTGAATGTTATCGAAATTCCAACATAAAAAGCCTTGAAAAGCAAAAGAGTGCCCTCATTACCCAAATAAATAAAATATATAGAAAATTTATGCATATTAATGACCCTCAGTTAGAATTATTGAAAAGTGAATTGAAGGAAACGAGAATCCAACTTAAATTAGAATATACAAAATCAATAAATAAATATTGGGCTCAAAGAATTAAAAATATTCCAACTAATTCATCGAACATGTTTCCCATGATTAACCAACTTTTCCGCCCTAAAGGTAAAATTGAAATAGATAACTTAGAAATAGATGAAGAAGATCAAGGGCTAATTGAAAAAGCCTCTATAATATCAGAGCATTGCAAGAAAACACCCAATGGTAAATACGTTATTGAGAGTCCCTCAGACAAACTGAACTTATTAGGTAATCACTTTGCTAGAATACACGACAAAAATGACCATCTGGGAAATCCAGTCCTTATGAACATTGTTAACAACAAAGCAAACGATGTTGAAAATGAGATTAAAACAGACAAATCCATTGGAAATACCATCACAATATTTTCGATTACAAATCCCTCTAGTAACCCCACTCAAAATCAGGACTACTACACTAATGACTCTGATTTAGAGAGAATTTTTCATAATTTAAATAATAAACGCTCATCTGGACCGGACAATATTCCCAATATAGTACTGAAAAACCTGCCATATAAATTAATTCATCATTACTGTATTATCTTCAATAATGCCCTCAATATAACGTACTTCCCGTCAATTTGGAAACATGCAGATGTGATCGCTATCGGCCAATAAGCTTATTACCAAATATTGGCAAAATATTTGAAATAGTTATAAGTAAACCAATAGTAGGTCATTGTGAAAGAGAAAAGATTATCCCTGATCAACAATTCGGATTTAGACCAAAGCTGTCAACGATTCATGTTATTTCCAAATTTACGTCTGACGTTTGCGAAGCTTTAAACAATAATGAAAGTGTTGAAGCCTGCTTAATCGATTATGAGAAAGCATTTGACACTGTTTGGATCAGAGGCTTAATCTTCAAGTTGATAAAGCTGAAGTTTCCGCGGTACTTAGTGAAAATGATTTTTAATATGATAACTGGCAGGACATTCCAAACGACAGACGGACTGATAAAATCAAAAGATACATTTAGCCTAAAGAATGGATTACAAGGAACAGTCACTTCGCCAATTCTCTATAATATTTACAATAGCACTGTCCTGCAATTAGGTAACATAAATAATCATACAAATCCTTCAAAAACAGTAAAAGGAATTGCATTTGCCGACTATCTTCTGATTTATGTCAGGGGAAAGAAAATTACAGAAATTCAATCTTCACTTCAAGAAACTTTAGATTTAGTCAACCACTATAGTAATAATTGGAAACTGAGCATCAACGCTAAGAAATGTGAATCCATACTATTCCGCCCAAAATTGAGTATTGCAACAAAAGAGGTTAGGAAGAACTGGAAGAATTTCTTAATAAATTTAAATTCCGTCAGAATACCGCACAAAGGATCAGTCAAATATCTAGGAGTTCAAATTGATCAACATCTGAGATTTACTGAACACATAATCTTACAGCTTGATAAAGCAAGAAAAACATTCTTTAAATTAAATAGATTATTTTATAATAAACACCTCGATAGTAGAGTCAAAATTATTTGTTTCCAAACAATTGTGCGACCCTTGTTGACATGGCTGTCCAATATGGTATAACCAGAACGCAACAACTATGGAAAAGCTAAGTTTTCGAAAGAAAATGTCTCAGATCTTGTCTAAATCTATATAGGGTTGAGAGTACTGGTTTTACTCATTATGTGAACAACCAGACAATATATAATGAAGCAAATATATCAAGGATAGATTCACATATCTTAGAATTAGTCAGAAATCATTGGTCAAAAATAAAGAAGCAAACTTCAACGAAATAGTCATAAGATCTCTTTCCCCTGACATAAACTATATCAGAAAATCACTTCGATGCGGATACGTAACACCTGAAGGATTTCTATTCTTGGACAAGAACCACTATTTACAGGACAAAAACAACAATAATTTATCATTATTTGAGAAAAAAATTTCAAACCGCTATACTTTATGATCCAAATTTAGACAGTAATACCGCAAACCCGAAATGGAGATTTAATATGACCATACACAAGATCGATAGAATCAAAAAAACCTCTAATAAATATTGGTGGTTGGGATGATCTTTTCTTTTTAGAACCACCATCATCTCTTTATAATTTTGTAAATATGTATATAGCTCTCTTTTCCTCTACTTTCATGTAAAATATTGCTTTTCTCTCCTCCTTCCTTCCTTAGATTAGGTATAGTTTTAGTAAAAGAAATTGAATCAGTTAATAGCAAAGTTTTCCATGCCTTTCTTTGCTTGTTGCATGAATTAGGTCATATATACGAAAAAGTATAATATAAAAAACTTATAAATGTTTAAACATCCAACATCCACACATAGATATGTATACTGCAATGCGTTGCCAAAAGGCCCATTTCGTGTAAAAATAATAATAATTTATGTTCTTTGTTTATTTAGAATTAAAATTAAGTTATATGTATATTATATTGGCATTAAATAAACGTTTTAAAACAAAAAAAACAAACACCAGTTCTCGTCCGATCACTGAAGTTAAGCAGCGTCGGGCGTGGTTAGTACTTGGATGGGTGACCGCTTGGGAACACCACGTGCTGTTGCCTTTTTGTTTTTTGCCACCATCGAAAGCAAAGATCTATGAAGAAACAACTCATTTTTTCAAAATATTTTCTAATGTGACGCATCGTATTGTCAATAACACCACATTACCATAAATTTATAATCAAATCAATTTTTGGTGCTACTCACCTGAATACCGGGATCTCAGAAGCGCAACGACTCAAACTCACAACTTCCAAAATTCTTGCTAATTACACTGGACTGATTCTTCCCTTTCAAGTATATTTATGGATCTACTAATACTGAGGTGTTGGAGGCTCAAGTCTTTTAATATTATGAAATAATACATCAAGCAACCCAATGATCATTTCTTATAAAGGAATGTCAGTAAAGAATTAAAAAGCAGTCTATTGGCAACGGCCATAGCTCGTCAGTCAGTTTGACAAGAAGTGTCAAGTGTATTCAGCCCGAACTTTATAGCCCGTAAATTAGTTATAATTGTTGAAAAAAATACATTCTGTGATCAAGAACAATCGCTTATACAGTGGAGCTTCCTCTGAAAGGAGTGAATCAATGGGGGATCCCTCGGATCCTCAGGAAGGAAAAAATGCATTATGTGACATTCCCTGTTACATTTTATGGATATTGTAGATAATTCAAAAAGTTCAATCGAAATCATGAAAAAAAATTGAAAAACCAAGTGAAATTCAAACCCAACGTGACCAAATGCAAGAAAAGAGAGCACCAGTATAGCAGTGACTCAGATGATTCAAGAAATGATAGAGTAATAGTGGAATTAAGACGCGAAAATGATGTATTGAAAGATATGATAGAAAATTTAGAAGCAAAATTAAATAGTAAAGATAGTGACACCCAACCGAAAAACGTTGGAGAAATGGAAGAAGATCCAGTCGATAATGGAGAATGGAAAACTGTTCTGAGAAATAAAAACAAAAAATTCAAGACCAATATTCAAATAGTAACAAAGAAATTAAAAACAATATAGATCTAAATCAGAAGTTAAAACAAAAACCACCAGTAATCAATATTTTCGGCCAGACAGCAAAAGATACAATAAAGGTAATCCTGTTAGAGAATGTAAATTAGTTTAATAGACATTGTAACATTGTAGATTGGGTGGAGTAGTCATTGTCTATGTCAGTCAATTAGTACTATGGTAATAAGAAAATGTTAGAATCAAGTAACAGAACGTTGTCAAGTAAACAGGATATATAAAAATATCGCAAGTATAAACTGTTGTTCAGAGAACTGGTGCTGTTACAAATATAAGCTTCCGAAATAGAGAAATCTTTATTTTATTGCTCATAAAAAATCCAAAGTGCTTCTCAATCAGGAATTTTTACACTAAAAAGAATAAATAAAAATAAACAACAAATAAGTTTTGATAATTGTGATGAATATAAGATATTGACAGTTTTTAAAGAAGTTGATGCACCATATTTCACTTACACTCCAAAACAAGAGAAGCTACAAACAATGACTTTAAAAGGATTAGACAATTCATATGAATCAGAAGAAATTTTAAAATTGCTACAAGAGTCCAAATTAGAACATGTGAGATTTGTTAGTGCGAAAAGATTAACAACCAAAAGATCTGAAGAAGATAGAAGATTGCTGCCCATATATGTGGTGCAAATAAGTACGGACAGTAAACTGGGAGCTCTGCATAGTCTCAAAGTTCTGAACTATCAAAGAGTCACCTGGGAATATTTAAGAAAAACTGATATTACGCAGTGCCGAAACTGTCAGAGGTTCAAACATAGTGCTACCAATTGTAGTATGGCATACAGATGCGTCAAATGCGACAAGAATCATGGACCAAAAATGTGTAAAATTGGAAAAGAAGCAGACTTTGAAAAATTATTTTGTGTATTGTGTCAGAAATATGGACATCCTGCTTCGTATCGAGGTTGCCCAAGATACCAGCAAATAAAATCCTCCCAACAGCAGAATGGAAAAGAGAAAATGGCAATGAAACATGAGCCTTCAATCCCGACCACAGTCCCCACCACAATCCCACAATAGACCAGTTCATATAAAAAATATTCAGATAGTTTCAAAACTGTGAATAATTCAGGTAATAATGACACCTTCAAAATTTTAAGTAATTTACAAGATCAAATTGTGGGTCTGATCAATGTCACCAAAAAGAATTCGACAAGAATTGATCAGATTTTCAAAACAATAATTAATAATCAAAATCACCTAATCAATGGATAAAGCAAAAATCAAAACTAAATTGGATATGAATAAACTTTCGATAATTTCGGTGAACGTAAATTCTATTATTCAGCATCAAAGAAGAGCTTCACTCATTAATCTTAGAAATAAATTTAATCCCCATTTGGTCCTTCTAAACGAAACAAAATTGAATGACGCTCATAAAATTATTTTTCAAAATTATAATATAGTAAGACGAGATCGACTAAACAGTAAGCAAGGCGGTGGTTTTGCAGTATTGATTAGATCTCCACTTCAGTTTGACGTAATTGAATTAACAAATCTGTCTTCTGAACCTGAGAAAATTGAAAATATTTGTATCAAGCTCCGAACTGGTCAAAATCAAAATTTATATATCGTGTGCGCATACTCTCCATATGGACAAAGTGTTGAGTACAATAAAGAATTAGATAAAACAAATATTTACACAATTAGAACTAGACAAACCAGAAAATTTTTACGTCAAATCAGGTGACCTTAATGCAAAACATGTAGATTGGAGAAATTCTTCATGTAATACCAGGGGAAACTTTATTAAAGATTGGCTTGACAATAACAAAGTGATTTATAAAGCAAAATTATATAGTACTGATATACCATCATTACCAAATGGAAACTCATTTCTAGATTTAGTTACCTATTGCAGATTGCAGACTTCATTTGGGAAATTTGGACCATTTCGGAAATATAATGGCTATACCATATGACAGCGATCACAACGCGTAGTCTTTTCAAATTTTTCACACAACAGATCCAGTATGGTCATTAGCAATTTCTAAAGATCCTTGAACATGATCTCTTGAACGAAAATACAAAAACTAAATTTTCAAAAATTAATACCTCAGTGGAACCCCAAGACGACTCAGATTATTTTGTAAATTTCAAAGAACTCAAACATTTATTTCGATGTCTAAATAATAAGAGATCCTCAGGACCTAATAAAATTCCAAACGTTGTATTGAAAAACTTACCGTCTAAATTAATACGTAACTATTGCATAATTTTAAACAATGCCTTAAACAGAGCATATTTTCCTGACAAGTGGAAAAAAGTTAATGTGATAGCTATCAAAAAACCGGGCAAAAACTATGCTGACCCGGGTAGTTATAGACCCATAAGTTTACTACCTAACATTGGTAAAGTAGTGGAAATTATTATAAACAAATCAATAATTGATTTTTGTGATAGAAATAAAGTTATTCTGGATCAACAATTTCGTTTTAGAGCTAAACATTCTACAAACCATGCGATAGAGAAGTTTCATTCAGATATCTGTCAGGCACTTAATAGAAAAGAGAGTGTTGGTGCATGTCTCATAGATTACGAGAAAGCTTTCGGTACCGTTTGTATTAAAGGATTAATATTTAAATTAATAAAATTAAATTTCCCATCACATTTGGTCACAATTATTTGGAATATGATAGATAATAGAACTTTTAGAACTACTGACGGCACAAACTCATCAACAAAATTATTCACATTGACAAATGAACTACAACAAGGTACAGTTACATCTCCCATACTTTTTAACATTTATAATAGCAACGTACTACGACTAGGTGACATCAACATGGACTGTGGAGACCCAACTACAATTAAATCTCTAGCATTTGCTGATGATTTAATTGTATATGTACAAGGGAAAACATTTGAGGATATTAAAAATAAGTTACAGTCGACGTTTAACCTTATTCAAAATTATAGTGAAAGTTGGAAACTGAAAATAAACCTTCAGAAATGCGAGACGATATTGTTCAAACCAAAACTTAGTGTCTTAGGCGTCCAAAGAAGTGAGAATGAATTGGAATAATTTCACTATAATCAGACGATGTAGTTATACCACATAAATCATTAGTTAAATATCTCAGAGTGAATTTTGATCAGAATTTAAGGTTTACAGAGCATATTAATATGCAACTAACAAAAGCAAGAAACGTTTTTCTCAAGTTGAACAAACTATTTTATAGTAATCATTTAGAGAGCAGAGTCAAAATCATTTGTTACCAAACTATTATTAGACCGTGATTAACGTACGGATGCCCAATATGATCAGAATGCATCAACAATAGACAAAAATTAGGGTTTTTGTAAAGAAATTGTTTGAGAACTTGCCTACATATGTATAAGTCCGAGCATAGTAATTATAAGCACTATATTAGAAATGAAACAATATACAACAAAGCGGCGATAAATAGAATCGATACATTTTTAATAAAACTTATTCGAAATCACTGGGTAAATACTACAAATATTCAGAACAATGAAGTAATTATACAATCTGTAAATCCTGACGAGAATTATATGAAGAATTGCCTTCAATCTGGCTATATTCCGCCCGTAGGTTTTATACCTATATCTTGATAAGCATAATTATATTCAAGACGAAAACAATGTGCCTATTTTATACCACTTCCAAAGAAAAAAAATGCAGAAATCCATCACCTACCCTCAAAATTTAAATACGGCAATTCAAAATCTGAACTGGAGATTTAATATGTCAATTCCGGACAAACATATACAGGATAACCACAGAAAAAATGTTCATAAGTACTGGTAGTTGACGTGACTTGGTCAGACCACAATGCTCTGTCTTTCTGGAATACTTTGGTATTGTGTTATAGTTAATTTCACAAATATTTTCTAAAGTGACGCATCGTATTGTCAATATCACCACATTATCATGAATTTATAATCAAATCAATTTTTGGTGCTACTCACCTGAATACCGGGATCTCAGAAGCTCAACGACTCAAACTCACAACTTACAAAATTCCTGCTAATTACACTGGACTGATTCTTCCCTTTCAAGTATATTTATGGATCTACTAATACTGAGGTGTTGGATGCTCAAGTCTTTTAATATTATGGAAGAATACATCAAGCAACCCAATGATCATTTCTTATAAAGGAAGATCAGTAAAGAATTAAAAACTAGTCCATCGGCAATGGCCATACCACGCTGAATGCACCAGTTCTCGTCGTGCGTCAGATTGACGTTTGTCACGAGTGCAGTCAGTCCTCACTTTATTGTGAATATTTCGTTATTTTCGCTAAAAGAAATAACTTTCTGCAGTTCTCGTCCGACAACTCAAGCGAAAGATCGTTATTATCCCTCTACCTGGAGCTACGCTAGTACGGAAAATCGAAAATAAGTGTTTATATTACGATGTGTCAATTAGTGCCATGTTATAAATTAATAAAGACATTCAATGGCTGACAGTGACATTAAAATAGTGAATACAATTCCAAATGAAGTAATAAGGAATATTATTTCCGAAGCCAGCAGTTCAGCTCAAGTTATTAAAATGGTCCGGAAGGCCGAGAAAAACGCGCAAAAGAGTGAACAATATAAACCAGAGCTGGCGAACAGAAGAAAGAGAAATAATGGAGCAAGCGATTCCGAAGATGAAGAGAGATTTAAAAGATTGGAAGAAGAAAATTGCAAGTTAAGAGATATCATCAGAAAACTAGAGGCCAAGCTTAACCCAGAGCTGCCCCTTGAAAATCGATATGCACTTCTTGAAAATGAAGAAGAAATGGAAGTTCGATCCCAGCCTGAGGGTATAGAACCAACAAACGAGACCCAACTCGATGATGAAAATAATTGGAAAGTCGTTCTAAAAAATAAAAACAAAAAGTTCAAATTGCATGAAAACAGTATTAATGAAACAAGAGATAAACCGCAAAGTACCCATTGAAAATAACATTGAAATGGCGGAGAGTAGCAAAATTACCGCCAGGCCCCCACCCATAAATATATTAGGTCAATTAGCAAAAAGATACGGCAACTGTCATAAAACGTACAATAAACTCAAGCAACATTAGCATTAAAAGGCATACTGATGACTTACACACTGTAAAAATAGAAAAATACGAAGATTATAAAAAGACTATACAAATTCTGAAGGATGTCGAAGCGCAACATTTTTCCTACACGCCAAGGCAAGAAAAAATTCATACAATGCTACTTGAAGGATTCGACAGCAGCTACGAGCCAGCCGAAGTCTTGGAGCTCCTCAAAGAGAAACAACATCCAAATGTGTCATTCATAAAAGTGACTAGGTACACAACACCCAAATCTATATCAGGGAATAGAACTCTACCCTTATATCTGGTGCAAATGAGCCCAGAAAGTAAGCTCGGAGCACTAAATGGTATAAAACACTTAGATCATCAGATTGTCCACTGGGAACACCTGAAAAAATTCAACCATATCACTCAATGCAAAAATTGCCAGAGATTCAATCATACAGCTGCAAACTGTGGTAGAAAAGAATGTCCAAAGCAAAAATCAGACAAAAGTCAAATATATTGTGTGTTATGTCAGAGTTACGGTCATCCTGCTTCAATATGTTAATCTCGTCATGAGTTGCACAATAAAATAGAGTTACTTACATGTTTTAATTTGTATATTATTGGAACCCTTATTATAGGCCCTGAATAACAATAATGTGGAATGAACCAATTATTAATTTGTCATACATTTTATTTATTAGATACATAATATAGGTGCTGAACATTCAATGTCCTATACAATACATGTGAATATTTACTGTGATTTTCGATCAATAAATAAATATTTAATATTTTTACTTTTACTACCCCTAAAACTACAAATATAACCAATACAAAAGAGAAAATCTTCAAAGTAACATAATTTATATAAGTATTTCAACCTGTTGGTAAAGTACTTTCCTGATCTTAGAGGGCTGTTTTTGAAGCACAGTCCGTCTTTTCCATGTCTTGATGCAGCCCTCCGTCTTTCAGAACACATTCCTCGTTATACTATAAATAGTAAATTTAAATATTTTACAAATAACTTCATCTTGATTAACATTAACAACTATACTTGGCAGGCAATAAAACAAATATTATGTTATAATGTGTAAGTGGTACAGTTTTGAGTTTACTTAGTTCGTTTATTATTATTATAATTTAGTCGATTTATAGAATGATAAATATTCAAATTTCCAGCTCTTTAGCCACTTCCACTAAAGTTTTTGCTGTTCGTACAATTCACTACAGCTAAGTTACGCTATAACTGCCAAATAATAGACACAGAAGTTCCCTAGTTTAAAAAAAATGTTTTTAAGTACTTACCAGTTCTCTTTGTTCGCATGCCTCTGTACTTAATTTACTTTTGTTGATATCAACTTTCATTCATCAGACTTTGGCTTCAGACGCGCTTGAGATGTATGTCCCATGTGGTGGTGCTGTGATGGGGGATGATTCTCATTGTTCAAAGCGCTAGGTTTTCCTACAACAGTGTCAAGATATAGGATATGTTTATATTAACAACATAATGTGTTAAACAGAGCAGAAACATATCTGCAGATTTGTTTACCTGTAATGAAATGTCTCCTACATATTATCCTTGATTTCTAAAAGTCGATTACGTTAAATCTTCCTTCTTGATCGCAGCGATCTACATGTCTCTTCTTTTTCTCGATAAAACTTCAATATGTGGGTAATGCACAGAGTTCTAACAGCACGGATGCGAAAATAATGAACTGAACGGTCCCGGTCCGCCCGGTTTAAACAACCAACCACCAAGCATGTGTAATGTATAATGTATTGTTTGGAAATAAAAGATTATATTGATACATTTATTTATTTTCTACATAACAACTATCTCGTGATGCTTATTCAGTGTTGCCAGATTCCAGATATGTGATTACCAGAATATTACTCTGAAATTACCAGAATTTAGGAAAAATTACCAGATTTATTTTTATCTACAATATATACGTACAAAAAATGCATAATAAACCTGCAAAGGGCGACTTGCCCGTAATCTATATTCCAGAAAAGATAAAAAGGATCATACCCTTAAAATATTATACTTTTAATTATCATATATTAATCAAAACAAATAAATATATCTTAAAACAAACACAATTAAACCAAACATAACAACAATGAAAAAAAAGTATAACTTCAATGAAATAATAAAGACATTCAAATAAGTCTTATCATAAATATTTCAAATTATTGTTGTCTAATCAACTGGCACTTCAGAATCATCCTCTTTTTTATCTTGCACATACAAAACCTCCTACATAAATCGTCGTTCATGTTGTCATTTCTTAAATATTATCTATAAACAATGAAATTACCGTAGATTTCCCATTACCAGGAGCTTATTACCAATTACCAAATAAGGGTCTAAATGACCGTAGATTCTGGTAATTACCAGGCGTCTGGCAACACTGTGCTTATTGAATATATTATGACATGGACATGACACATGACATACTTGTTTGACGTCTGACGTGTGTCATGTCTTAAGGCGCGTTTGCAGCGTGGTGTAAAGCCCACGTTACATCCCCTATAAGTCCGCTGCAGACGGAGTATGTTTTGCTGCATGTTTCCTTGATGGGAGCTAGGCTTGGTGCTGTGCATGCTTCCGTGTAAGAAAATGACATAGCGTGCACGGTTGGTTACTGGAACTCGTGCATGATTTGATGATAGAACCGGTGCTTTTTTCGGTGATTGTTTTCATGCATCGTGCCTTGTCGGAGCACTCGGAACTAGTCGAGTCGTACTCAAAAGTTATTTTGCACATGATAACATGTTCTTTTTGATTGTTCAGACATTTTCTATGTTGTAACAATGATTAGAAATAGAGCTTGATTAGAATGTTCAATATTTTGTATCATTTGTCACAGTCATATTTCTCTGTACTGTCATTTTACATACATGATGGCCTGCATCGTGTGAAGCCAACACAAGCAAGGGAGCCATCAACACACCATGCGCGGCAACATTTATCGGACCGTGTAGCAAAACAATCAAGCAATCATGCAGCAAAACATACTCCGTCTGCAGCGGGCTTTAGAATATAAATTAAATTATAAATCAAGCCTATATATAGGTTTCACCAATCTTCCGGATTTAGTTCTATAAACATTTTCTGGGATTACTTGTTTCTCTTGTTACGTAGACGGTTCTGGTATGTGGCTCTGAGGTCTTGATTATTGGGATTGGGAAGTATTTTGTTCCTGAACTTCTATTGGTGGTTGAAGTATTTTTGGTTGGCTGTTGGGGGATATGACAATTTCTTTTTTGTCAGGGATTCTGGTTTTGGATTTCTGGATGATACCTGTGTTTCTTCTGTTTTCCCTTGTCTGTTTGTATTATAATTGATCTTGGGTTTTCATTCTTCTTTATTATTTTTCCTCCTTTCCAGTTTCGATGGTCAATTCTGTATCTTATTCTCTCTCCCTCTTGTAACTCTTCTTTGTTCTTTCTATGTTGATCTCCATATTGCTTTTGTTTCAACCTTAGGTCTTCTAGCTCTTCTTTTACATTTTTGACTATTTCTGGTTGTAGGTTTTCTATAGATGTGGGTATTGTGGATCTTGTTATTCGACTAAAAAGTCTTTGAATTGGTGTTCCAAGGATTTGGCGTATTGTGGTCCATTATCTGATTCAACTACTTCGGCTATACCATGGATGGAAAACCAGTCTTTCATAATCTCTATGATTTCGTTTGATGTAGTTGTTCTTAATTTTTTTAAATCGATATACCCTGAATAGCTGTCAATGATGGATATAAAACATTGTCCTTTATGTGTAAGCAGATCTGTAGCTACTCTCTTTCAAAGCCTGTTAGGAATTTCTTTCTACAGTATAGGCTCTTTGGGAGTGTTTCTTTGGGTAGACTCACAAATTACACATTTTGTAAAAAACTCGACAATATCATTATATTGTCCTTTCCAATATAACAATTGTTTCAAAAAACTTTGTATTCCAAGATGTCCTGTGTGTATTTGGGTTAGAGAGAGAGAGAGAGAGAGAGAGAAATGCTTTATTGTCGAAAAAATATAAATTTTGTAGACAAAGCAAAATAAAAATATCAAAAACAAACACTACAAAACAAAACAAAGGCAAAACTAAAAATTAAATTAAAATTAAATAAATTTATATAATATAAAACAAAAATATAAAAATATAAAGATGTAAAAATATAAGATAGTATCAGAATGAAACCTACAGCTGTATATTCGGTTAGAAAGTAAGTTAACATACAGCTGTAAATTCAGTCAGAAGGTAAACACTAACTAAATCACAAAACAAAAACAAATTTTGTATAAACAATAAACCAGTGCGTGAGCTGAGCAGAAACGTGCCTTAGTGAAAGAAGTCGTTAACTGCATAAAAGGCATTATCCTAGGTAGTAGGTATTTAATTGAATATGGGATAAGCCGTTATAGATTTAATTTTGTGTGACAGATGATTTTTCATTACAAAAGACCCTTAGGATATCAAACATCAAATAATATTCACTAAACCAGTGGGTGTAAGAAGCTTAATATTAAGTATTAACAATTTTTAACAAAAAATTCGCTTACTGCATAAAAGGCTCTCTCCAGTAAGTATGATTTCAAAACCTTTCGAAATTCAGGAAAAGATCTTATGGATTTGATTTCAAATGGTAGATGCATTTTTTTGCATTGTACAGTATAGAGCTTTTAACCAACTCTGAGCGAGGGGTTGGCAGATAAAGATCATGCTCCGTGTTTCTAAGCGGATAGTTGTGAGATGGCCTCTCTGGAATAGAAGATACGTGCTTGCGGATTAAGGATACAGATTCAAATATGAATAGGGACGGAAGAGTTAATATTTTAAATTTTTTAAAGTAATCCTGGCAGTGAGTCCTACTGCTAAGTCTCAGTGAATACCGAACAGCTCTCTTCTGCAGTTTAAAAATACGTTCAAATTGAGTTGCACAACACGTACCCCAGAATGGAAGGGCGTATCGGAGATGCGACTCAAAAATGGCATAATAGACTGTTCTAGAAGTAGACAAGTTGAGCTCCTTGGAAACTGATCTCAGCGCAAAGCAGGCAGAACTTAACCTTTTAGATAAAGCATCGATGTGCAAGTCCCATTTTAAGCGGTTGTCTACAATAAGCCCCAAGAATTTCACAGATTCAACGGCCTCAATAGTGGTGTTATTAAGTACAAAAGATTGCAATGTACTTTTATATGATAAAACTTTTGTTTTAGAAACATTGAGACATAGGAGATTTGAATCGCACCAAGATTTAATCGTGACTAAGTCTCTAGATACAGTCCTATGAAGTGTCGTAATATCCGGGTTGCTCCACGTGAAACTAGTATCATCCGCAAAGAGGCAGATTTCACCGCTAATGTTAAGACTAGCAATGTCGTTGATAAAAAGCAGAAACAAAATAGGGCCCAGTACTGAACCTTGAGGCACTCCATATTCAATTGGTTTGCAAGAAGACATCGACGTATCAACCCTCACAATCTGAGTCCTGCTGTTGAGATACGACTTAAACCATTCGAGGGACACTCCTCTGAAACCGTAGTACTCCAATTTATTAGTTAATATATTATGATCTACGCAATCAAAAGCCTTAGAGAAATCACAGAAAATGGTTGCTATAGAGTGATGGTTGATCAGGTTTGAGTATACATTATTAAAGAGGGAAAACATGGCATCATTTGTGCATTTGTTACTTAAAAATCCAAATTGATAGGTAGAGAGTATATTATATTTAAAAAGAAAAGATAGAAGCCTTTTTTTAACCAATCTTTCGATGATCTTTGATAATGTGGGAAGGAGTGCAATTGGGCGATAGTTCGAAGCTTGATCTTTATCTCCTCCTTTATGCAGAGGAACAATTATTGCCGTCTTAAGACAGTTTGGAAAGACTCCATTTTGGAATGATTTGTTAATTAAAGTAATAAAATGATTCAATGTGCATTCCGGCAGGTTCGAGCACATTTTCAGAGTAAGCCCATCAGCCCCAGATGAAGATTTGTTTTTAATGTCATTAATTGTACTGTTAAGCTCTGCTAATACTACGGGTGTAAAGAAGAAACTGTGTAAATTCATATTAGCCTTAGGGAGAAATGAGAGGGGGTCATCGGAAGGAGTTATGGTGTTCTTTAAATGTTTTGCTACATCTACAAAGTAATTATTTAGGTTCTCGGGTGAAATAGAGATTGTGTTAGATGGTGAGGTCTTATTTCTTAAGTCATTCACAATAGACCACATTTCTTTAGCAACATTACCGGAATTGGCCAGCCTCCTATTATAATAAATGTCCTTGGCAGCTTTTATAGTCTTATGATAGATTTTTCTGTAACGTTTTACGTAATCATGGTAGAAGACGCTGTCCGATGATTTTTTTATGTAGGATAGTGAGCGCATGTTCTTTGCAGATGTACGTAAGCCTTTAGTAGACCAGGGTTTATGTTGTTTGATTTTTAGAGGCCTAAGAGGAAAGGATTTGAATGCCAAGTTAGATAATGTTTTTATAAATCTCGGAAATTCGATATTGACATCGTCAGATAGGACAAACCAGTCTGTTGTTAGACATAGGTGCTTGAAATTACGAAAATTTTTATCAGAAAAAATACGGCATAATTTGCGCGAAGCATTTTTGCACTTATATTTAGCCGAAAATTTTGTTAGTATTGCTTCATGATCCGAGAAACCTGAATTAAGGACAGTACAGTCAACGAATTTTGGATCGAAGGATGATACGACATTGTCTATAGTACTAGAACTAGTTTTAGTTATTCTGGTTGGTGAGTTAACATGCATGATTATGCCAAAAGAGTCGAAAATGGACTGAAGAGATTCTTGAGCAGTGCACACATTGGAAAAGTCAATATTAAGGTCTCCACATAAAATTAACTTGCTTTTTAAAGGCAGGGATTCAAGCAAGCTCAGTAATTTTTGACTGAATATATGCAAGTCAGCGTCAGGTGTTCTGTAAATACAAACTATATAAAGATTATAAGCATTATGATAGACAATGGAAAATTCAAATACTTTTTCAGACAATAGTTTATCGAATTTAGTTACAGCCGAAAAGTCGCTATTTGTAGACATTATCATAGTACCTCCATGAGATAAATTACTTCTATTAAATCTAGTTACTGTAGCGTAATTTTTGATAAACACAGGCTCATCAACATTTAACCAATGCTCAGTTATGGCAATAATTTCTGGAAAATTAAGTTCTTCTAATAAGAGAAATAATTCATCTGTTTTGTGTCTTAAGGACTGAATATTAATAAGAAAAACACTAAGCTTGCCATCGTCCAATTTTACAGAGGGTGTTTGATCCTCTGTTCGCGTCAATTTAGTTAAAAATTTTGATTCCTTTTTGGAGAGCCAGTACAAAAATATTTGCCATGACTCTCCCTAATTTTCTGAAGCTGTTGAAGTTTCTCGGATGAAAAGAAAGACCTGAAGGCAGCAAGATCAGCTTCCACTTCGGCTGAGCCAATACCATATGCGTTGTGGTAGCGATAATACAACTTACGCAAGGTGTCCACGTCACTAGGAAGTCCCTCTGAAGCTAGAGTTAATTTGATGCTGGTGGTGGTGTGCCCTTCAAAACATACACTGGATGGTTGGTCATGGAGATAGGCTAGAAATAGCCGAAGAGCTTTTAATAAGGAAGAGTCCCTCAGTCTAGCCAACAAATAACGACCATCAGCCGTATCCGAATTACGGGACAGCCGCACTATAGGTGGAGTCATCGGGTCAATATTTAGCAAACTATCTTTCCTTGTACTTTTTTCCATGACAAAGTCTACATTTTCCTGCGCAAGAGACTTACAGGCAGCTAAAGCCTCCCTGTCAGATCCAATCTTAACAGATTTGATCACCCTAGCTTTTACAGGTGTTAAGTCAGGGCGTGGTGTTGGGCTACGGCTGTCTACAGAGGTTGGAATAAAATGACAGCCTGTGGTCCACGCTGGTGGTGAAATCTTTAAGGGTGTTAAAGATGATTTTGCGATTTCAGTGCCTAGCGGCCACATCCTTGGGTCTTTTAGCTGCTTTAGGTGACTTTTATTCTGCACACCAACTTTGAAGTCGGAGTGCGAACTGTCCTTATTCTTCAGCATTGGAAAGCATCGAATAAAGTCAGTAGTTCCAAGTTTTTCCTTCGCATAGTGTGCAAGAAGGGTAGCGCTATATGTCGATGGGATTTTGGACACTACCACATAATGCCATTCTTCTTTATTGGAGGATTTGGGAGGTCTGGGCGTAATGTCTTTTGGAGAAGTCAAAACCTCTGTGTTTTGGTTATCCGTATGGTTGGTTTGAGTCGAAACGGACTTTTTCACTATTGGTGGGTTACTTCTAGTAATTGGCTTATCATTGGCAGCCAACTTTTCAACCGTGTGTGCTATTTGGTTTATACTTTTTTTCATATCGGCCATTTCCTTCAATAACTCATCCTTTGATGAGTCATGAATCTGAACTTTAATAGATTCGTCTTGATTGTCCGTTAAAATAGATGACAGATTAAAAATATCCTGTTTCATTTCCTTGATAGAATGGAACAGAGATTCTGGTGTAATTTCCGCCAATCGTGTCTGTTGACTATGAATCTCATCTATCTTTTGTTAACATCTCCTTTATTTTAGATTTAGGTGCTATCACTTTTTCTCCTTTGAATACTAATCCTTCATAGGTGGAAAGTTCTTCTCGAAAATTATAGTATACTATTTCTGGTAAACTCAGTCTATCATTTGGGAAACCGTTATTTATGTAGGTTATTAGAATTTGAATTTCTTTATCTTCTTCTGTAGCCTTTACTAGAGATTTTCTAGCATTTTCAGACATAGCTAAGATTATATGTACTAACAATTCTTCTTCTTCTGTTTCTTCATGATTGTTGTCTGGTTTTATGTCACGGCTTAACAGATCAGCGATTGGTATTTCGTTCCCTTTTTTGTATATAATTTTTGGAGAATACACCAACACATCTAGTAGTATTCTTTGAAGTCTGGATGGCGCGGATTGAATTGGTTTTTTGAATATAGTTTCCAGTGGTTTGTGGTCGGTTTCAATGGTTATTTTTTTCCCATATACATAGTCATGGAATTTATGACAACCAAATTTGTTGGCAAATGCTTCTTTTTCAATTTGTGTCCAATTTTGTTGTGAAGCTGTTATTGCTTTAGTTGCATATGCTATGGGTTGATTTTCTTGGAGTATAGTTGCTCCTAGGCTTTTTGAACTTGCATCCACCGACAGTGTGATGTCTTTGTTCACGTCATAATACCTGAGTACTGGTGGAGTTGTCAGTATTTTCTTTATTCTCTGAAATGCTTCTTCTTGCTCAAAATTCCACTGATATATGACGTTCTTTTGTAGTAGCTTTCTTAATGGGTCGGTAAGTTCGGACATATTTGGTATAAATTTGTTTAGATAGGTAACCATACCCAAAAGTCTTTGAATTTCTGTCACATTTCGGGGGGTATTCAGATTTTGAATTGCCTTCACTTTTGATGGATCTAATGAAATGCCATCAGCTGTGAATATGTGACCCATGAACTTGACTGATTTTGCAGTGAAAATACATTTTTCCTAGTTTAACTTTAAGCCAGCTTCTTTTAATTTTCTTATGACTTTTTCTGTTAACTTTTCAATTTTTTCTACGCTATCTGCAAATATCAATTTGTCGTCTATGTAGCACTGAACATCTGGAATGTCTCCTAGCACAAAATTCATGGCTTCCTGGAACACCTCTGGCACTGCTGATATCACGAATGGTAATCTAGTGCAACGGTATTGACCCCATGGAGTGGAGAAAGTAAGGAATTTCTGTGTACGATCAGTTACTTTAATTTGCCAGAATCCTCGTTTACAGTCCAATAATGTAAAGTATTTCGCTCCATTGATTTCTGCTGTCATCTCTTCCAATGTTTTTAATGGATAGTGCCTCCTTAAAATATTTTTGTTTACATCGGTAGGGTCAAGACAGATTCTCAATTTGTCTTTCTGTTTTACAACTACCATAGGGCTGACTACTGGAGTAGGTTCTTTTACAGGTTTTATTAAACCCAAGTTAAGCATTTTATCAAGTTCTTTGCGTACTTGTTTTTTTATGTAATACGGAATTCGTCTTGTGGGTTGTATTCTAAACTGTGGATTTTCAACTAAATCAATATCATATTTATAGTTTTTCAGACATCCCAGTCCTTTGAAGATATCCTCATCTTTATCAGTATATTTCAGCTCATGAACTCTTACTACCAGACCTAAATGTTCACATTACTTTCTTCTTAGAACGGGGGGAACATCTTTTTCAACGATTTTGAAGGTTATGTTTTGTTTCAGTCCTTTCAGTTTACAGTTCAGATTTGCCTCACCTAGCACTGTTATTTTATCGTCTGTGAAACTTATTAGTCTTTTTGTTTTTGATTGTATTATTTTGCACTCAAGTTTATCACTTATCCATTTTGGTAGAACGTTACACTGTGCGCCCGCGTCAAATTTAACTTTCTTTTTTCCAATCTGGATGATTTCATGCCAATCTTTTTCTTCATTCTGGATTAACCTTCTTATGTACAGAATTTCTTGTTCGTCTTCTGACCCGTCCATCAGATTTTCACTTTCTTCAACTGAATGCATTTTGGTACCTTTTTACTTTCTTTTAGTTCTTCGACCAACACTTGCTTTCAAAATATCCTTTTTTGTTGCAGCTATTGCATTTATTTTGATATGCTGGACAACTTTGTTTTTTGTGCCTTGTGCTACATCGTTTGCACTTGAAGATATCTTTGCAGTAATCTTTCTTCTTGCCTTTCACTAGGTGTATTTGGCTATTTTCTGAAACATTGATTTCTTGTTGTTTTGTTGCTTGTTCGCTAGCTCGGCATATCGAGATTGCTTTGTTCAGATCTAGATTTTCTTCAGTAAGTAGTTTTTCCCTAACAGCATCAGATAGTACTCCAAAAACGATTTTGTCCTTCAACAGGCTATCGGTTAAGTTATCAAATTCGCATGTTTTTGCCTGTGTTTTGATTGTTTTCAACATTCTTCGAAGGGCTCATCTTCTTTCTGCACGATTTTGAAGAAGTTGTATATTTCAAATGAGACGTTAATTTTTGGTATGAAGTATTCTTCAAACTTGTTCATTGTCTGATCCATGTCTTTCTGCTGGGCTTCAGTTAGGTTGAAGTTGTTGAATATCTGTATTGCTTCAGGTCCAATCGTGGTCATGAATGTTGCTGCCTGCACTGCAGGTTATTTTTGCTGAGCTGTGATGCAGTAGCATAACAATTGAATTGTTGTTTCCATCCTTTCCAACTGGCTGACATGTTTTCAATTAAAGTTAGAGGTTTTGGTGGTCTTATGCCGGCCACGCCACTTTCATCTCCCATGTTTAGGTCTTTATTTATTATAACTATTGAAGCAAAAGTTATCTTGGCAACACTGTTACGTAGTTCAAATGTGCCGTAACTACTGTAAGGTCGGCCTATTGTATCGTTGTTTTTGTTCTACTTGCATCTTGACTTGCATCTCGAATCTTTCAATCTTTAGTTGAATATCTGTGACTATAAAAGACCGCTAATATAGAGTACTAAGTACAAGTGTCCTCATTAATCAACCAATTACCTCAACAGGTTATAGGCCCGCCGCTAAATAGCGTGGGTTGTTTGTGTGTGACGAAAATTGTACGAGAAAAGTGGTGAGTCGAAATCAGTCGTTTTGTCGGACATTTTGTTTTTTTTTCTGCAAAACGTGAAAAATTTGATCTGAAAAATGGATTTCAAGGCACAAATTGAGAATCTACAAGATGTGTCGAATTGGACAACGTGGAAAAGACAAGTTGAGTTGTTGTTGAAGCACAATGAGGTGTTGGATGTCGTAAAAAGTGATGTCAAGCCAGAAGCATCTGCAGCTGATGCCTTACCCGCGGTAATTGATGCATATACTGAAACGTTGAGAAAATTCGAAAAATCAGATGCTCAAGCACAGTTAATTTTGGTTGGAAGCGAACGTTAAGCTGACGACAACATGTGAAACCGCGAAAGAGATTTGGTTGAAGTTATTGTCTGTGTATGAACAAAGTTCTGAACAAAAAGTGGATCGGTTAATGGAAGAGTTCTTCACACTAAAGAAGAACGATAATGAAGACATGATTACTCATGTAAGTCGCCTGGAAAAGAATTTCTCTGAGTTGAATTCCGAATTAAAGAGGTTGGTGAACACTGAATTGCCACATCTCTTATTGCTAAGCAGAATCATGTCCACGTTACCGCCGGAATATTTTGAATTTAAAAGTGTATGGGAAAAAGTTCCAGTAGGTGACAGAACAATCAACAAATTAACTGAGAGATTGAGATTAATAGAAATGAGATTGCCAAGTAAGAAGGAAGACAATAGTGTTGCCCTCTATGCCAAAAACACGAGACTACGTGAAGCGAAACGAAGCGAAAACTATGATAAAAAGTCGTTAAAGTGCTTTAAATGCCATGAATCTAGTCATTTCGCTAAGCAGTGTCCACGTAAGCAGAAGAAACAGCAGTATAGTGGTGAAAAACGAAAAACTAATGAACCAGAAGGAGATGCTTTAATGAGTTCTGAAAATGGTGAAATAACAAACTCATGGTTGGCTGATTCCGGGGCTTCAGCTCATATGACGAACAGAAAAGAATGGTTTGTTACTTTTGAAAAGTTTAGTTTTCCCAAACAAGTGAAAGTTGGAAATAACGACGTCATTCACGCTTACGGCCAAGGCTCGATTAACGTGGAAATGAAGAAAAATGGTCGTTGGATAACAAATCACTTGGCTGATGTTTGGTATGTGCCCAAAGTTGGACGAAATCTGTTGTCAGTTGGGAGAACAATTGAGAAGGGATATGTATTTGAAGCGAATAAGAAAAAATGTATTTTCAAGAAAGACGGCGAAGTAAAACTAAGTGGAACTAAATCTGAAAAGGGACTTTATACATTAGATATGAGATTGTGTTCCTGAAGAAGCCACTGCAATGTGTGCTGTGAACGACGAAGAGAATATTCAATTGTGGCATGAACCTTTATGTCATCAAAATAAGCGCCATGTGGTGACCTTTTTAAGACAAAAAGGTATCAAAGTCGAGTCGGATGAAGAGTTCTGTGATGGATGTATGTATGAAAAGCAACATAGAAACTCGTTGAGTACGCGCAAAGTAAAAGCGTCGAAACCTGGAGAGAGAATACACGCTGATGTCTGTGGACCTATGGAAGAAAAATCGTTAGGTGGTGCGCGGTATTTGTTGTGTTTCAAAGATGAATTATCTCGATTTAGAAGAGTGTTTATTATAAAAGCGAAATCGGAATCAACCGAATGTTTAAAGACCTTTTTAAATGAATGCGAAAATGTCGGGAACAAAGTGAACGAAATTCTTTGTGACGGCGGTAAAGAGTTTGACAACGGTGACTTTAAGTCTGTACTCAAGTCAAAAGGAATCAACATGTGTGTGGTAATGCCGTATACGCCAGAACAAAATGGCACAGCCGAGCGCGAGAATAGAATCTTAGTCGAAAGTGCGCGTTCGATGATTCATTCGAAAGACTTACCAATAATGCTGTGGGCTGAAGCTATAAATACAGCGGCGCATGTGCTGAACAGAACAGGACCTACAAACGTGAAAAACAAAAGTCCCATCGAATTGTGGACGAAAGTTGAGTGTCCGGTTGTTGAACATTTCAAAGTGTTTGGAACTGAATGCTTTGTGCACGTTCCAAAGGTCGCGAGACGAAAATGGGACAAAAAGAGTAATCCGGGTCGGTTTGTTGGATAATGCGATGAAAAAGACGGTTTTAGAATTTGGATGCCTAAAGATAATCAAGTGATATGAAGTCGTGACGTGGTATTCAAAAAGGAAGCAACGGTCAAAAAGAAATTGGACTTAGTTTTGAGGGACAAGAGCGAAAAACCTGAAATCGTAGAAAATGATCACTTTGAAGAAGATGACAGAAACGATGGACCTGCTGATTATCCTGATGTTGAACCTGAAACGAATGTTGAACAGGAGACCAAAGAGATATCAGATAATGAAGATTACAAGACACTGTCAAGAAAGTGCCAAAAGCCAAAATATTTGATGGATTATGTTTTGATTGCTCTTCATGTGGTTGAGGATGAGTGCCCATCGACATACAAAGAAGCATGGAGTCTGCAAACTCAGAAAAATGGCAGGAAGCTATGGAATGCGAGATCGGATCTCTATTGGAAAACGAAACATGGCATTTAACAAAATTACCTGCTGGTAAGAAGCTGATCGACAATCGCTGGGTATTTCGAGTTAAACGAAAAGCAGACGGTACGATTGATAAGTATAAAGCTATGTTGGTTGCGAAAGGATACTCCCAAATGCCTGGTATCGATTTTCATAAAACTTTTAGTCCTGTAGCGAGGCATGATACGATACGAACAATATTAAGTGTCGCAGCAGCTGAAAAATTACATCTGAACCAGTTCGACGTGTGTACAGCATTTCTGTATGGAAATTTGGATGAAGAGATTTACATGTCGCAGCCAAAAGGTTTTGATGATGGGACGGGAAAAGTGTGCAAATTAAACCATAGTCTGTACGGTTTGAAACAGTCACCAAGGTGCTGGAATAAGCGATTTTTGGATTTTATGGCTGAACAACGTATGAAAGTTAGTTCTGTTGATCCATGTCTGTTTATGCGTACACAAAATGGTAACAAATTGTACGTAGTAATATACGTTGATGATGGCGTAATAGCTGGTACAAGCGAGGAAGAAATTTCGAGCTTCAGACAGAAAATAGCACAGAACTTCAAAATAACGTGGGGGCCGTTAGATTATTTGCTGGGAATGCTTGGAAATGAAACTCCATTTCGAGAAACTGTTGGAAGTCTGGTTTTCTTGGCGGTGTGTACGAGGCCTGACATTGCTTATGCGGTAAATACCATCTCGCGAAAAATGTGTGCACCTACAGAGGAAGACTGGCGAGCTGTGAATTTCACAAAAAGTCTAAACACATTGATGTAAAATTTCATTTTGTGAGAGAAAAAGTGAATGAGGGTTTCTTGAAAGTTGAATACGTCTCAAGTGGTGAGCAATTAGCGGATATTTTAACAAAACCACTTGCTCGAGTTCGTTTTGTTAAATTAAGAGATAAATTAGGTTTACTTAAACTTGATAAATTGTAAACATTGTTGGATAATTTTGAGAGGAAGTATTGAAGCAAAAGTTATCTTGGCAACACTGTTAAGTAGTTCAAATGTACCGTAACTACTGTAAGGTCGGCTTATTGTATCGTTGTTTTGTTCTACTTGCATCTTGACTTGCATCTCGAATCTTTCAATCTGTAGTTGAATATCTGTGACTATAAAAGACAGCTAATATAGGTTACTAAGTACAAGTGTCCTCATTAATCAACCAATTACCTCAACAATAACCTTATCTGGTAGATTTCTTCACTTTCTAAGAATGTAATTTATTGTTTGGAAATAAAAGATTGTATTGATACTTTTATTTATTTTCTACATAACAACTATCTAGTGATGCTTATTGAATATATTATGACATGACATACTTGCTTGACGTCTGACGTGTGTCATGTCCGGATAATCCCTCACAATACTTCACAAGCTACGCAAAATAATAAGAAATCATCAGGCCCAGACAAAATCCCAAATATGGTGTTAAAGCACTTACCCAATAAAATTATAAAACACTATTGTATCCTCTTCAATAACGCTCTCAATCTCCTTTTCCTGAAAAATGGAAGGAAGGAAGGCAGAATTCATAGCCATTAAAAAGCCAGGCAAAAATGAATCAGACCCTGCAAGCTATAGGCCGATAAGTCTCCTACCCATCATAGGAAAAGTTTTTGAAATCATAACAAATGAAGCGATATCAAAACACTGTGAAAAAGAAAGAGTAATACCTGACCACCAATTTGGACTTAAACCTAAGTTGTCCACGATACATGCCATATCCAAATTCACCTCAGATATATGCGAAGCAATAAACAACAAAGAATGCTTGGGCGCTTGTCTTATTGATTATGAAAAGGCCTTTGATACCGTATGGATAAGAGGCCTTATATTCAAATTGTTAAAATCGAAATTCCCAATATCTCTTATTAAAATGATATGGAACATGATAAGAAACAGGAGTTTTCAAACGATCGATGGCACACGCAAGTCAAAAGAAATTTAAACGTTAACGAACGGACTTCAACAAGGGACAGTCACATCTCCCATCTTATTTAACATATACAATAGTACAGTTCTTCGCTTAAGTGACATAAATAGATCTAACAGAGCAAATTCCAATAGCACTTCCTCAACTATGGCTATAGCATTTGCTGACGATTTACTAATTTACGTTAAAAATTACAATCAACATTCGACCTTGTTGAAGACTATAGCAACTCCTGGAAACTCAAAATTAACAGTAAAAAATGCGAAACTATCTTATTCCGACCAAAACTTCAAACAGCCACCCGAGAAGTTAAGAAAAACTACAAAAAATTCTCCATTAGATCCCATGAAATAACAATCCCACATAAGAACACTGTCAAATATCTGGGTGTGAACATTGACTCCCATATTAAGTGTAGGGAACACGTGATAATACAACTTGAAAAAGCCAAAAAAACATTTTTTTCTCTAAACAGACTATTTCTCAATTACCATTTGAACTATCAAGTTAAAATCCTTTGTTATCAAACTCTAATCAGACCGTTAATAACATATGGCTCATCAATTTGGTATAATCAAAATCCACAAACAATGGAGAAATTAAGAAGCTTTGAACGACCGACGATGCTTAAGAAGTTGCTTAACAAAATACAGATCACCTGAAACCAACAACACCCACTATATAAGCAACAAAAAAATTTACGATGAAGCTAAGGTGCACAGGAATAGATTCACATCTAATAAAATTGATTAAAAACCATTGGTCAAATTCATCCAAAATAGATACCAATAATATCATAAAGGCGTCCATAATACCAGACGACACTTATATAAAAAAATCCCTAACAACAGGATACACTCCCTGTGTCCAACACACATCTAGCTAAGAAAGCGCTGCAACATTTTTGGCAGATTTTAGTATGAAACCCTTGCGCTTTTTAATCTGCAGCATCAGAAATACCCCGACACTTATTTTTAAAAGCTTCTTTATAAACCAGCTTAAGAGCGCAAGACTTCTAACAGCAAATCCTGTCAAAAATGTTGCACCGCTTTTTTAGCTAGATGTGTGTTGGACACAGGGATTCCCCCAGAAGGATTCATATACCTTGACAAAAACAATTACATTCAAGACAAACAGAACGTTCCCATTATCTATCACTACCACCGAAAAAGAAACCAAACTTCTATCACAGAAAGCGCCAACATAGACTCAAATACTCCAAATCCGCATTGGAGGTTCAACATTGCAATGCCTAAGATAGATCACAGTGAAACCTATAAACAAAATAAACACAAGAATTGGTAGCTTGGATAACTCTTTCTTTTATTTCCAACCAAATGTCACCATCACATTGTAAATATGTATATAGTATGTAAATATTTTTCTTCTTTTAAATTTTTCTTAGAATTAAGTTTTAGTTATAGTGAAAAATGAAATATGTTGTAGTAGAGTTTTTATTACGCCATTTCTCTAAAATCTACAAATACATTATGAGAGATTAAAAGATAATCATAAAAAACAAATATGTATATAAAAATTATAATAATTATAAGATAGTGATAAGCTTTAGTTTATTTAAGCTCTTTATACAATGTAAATGAATCTTGTCATATTATATAAACACATTCAAAACAAAACAAAACAACACCAGTTCTCGTCGGATCACTGAAGTTAAGCAGCGTCGGGCGTGTTTCGTACTGGGATGGGTGACCGCTTGATAACACCACGTGCTGTTGCCTTTTTGTTTTTTGCCATATGATCTAAAACAAAGTTATTTGAAAAACAAATCATTTTTTCCATATATTTTCTAAAGTGAGGCATCGTATTATTGTCAATATCACCACATTACCATGAATAGATAATCAAATCAATTTTTGGTGCTACTCACCTGAATACCGGGATCTCAGAAGCTCAACGACTCAAACTCACAAATTACAAAATTCTGCTAATTAAACTTTACTGATTCTTCACTTTCAAGTCTAATTATGGATTTACTAATACTGAGGTGTTGGAGACTCAAGTCTTTTAATATTATGAAATAATACATCAAGCAACCCAATGCTCAATTCTTATAAAGGAAGATCAGTAAAGAATTAAAAAATAGTCCATCGGCAACGGCCATACCAGGCTGAATACATCTAAGTGTTTTATACCATGTAGTGCTCCGAGCTTACTTTCTGGGCTCATTTGCACCAGATATATCGGTAGAGTTCTATTCTCCGATGTAGATTTGGGTGTTGTGTACCTAGTCACTTTTATGAATGACACATTTGGATGTTGTTTCTCTTTGAGGAGCTCCAAGACTTCGGCTGGCTCGTAGCTGCTGTCGAGTCCTTTAAGTAGCATTGTATGATTTTTTTCTTGATGTAGCGTGTAGGAAAAATGTTGTGCTTCGACATGCTTCAGAATTTGTATGGTCTTTTTATAATCTTCATATTTTAGGTAAATTTCTTATAGCGATCGTTCACACTTTTGAATTTCGAAAAATTTCAACGGCATGTTGTTATATGTCTATAAGTTAGTCCAAAACACATTTGGTTCAAAAGTTTATATATGTATATATATGGGATATTACGAAATTTGTTAACACGATAGAGGTCGCAGTTTTGAAGGTATCAAGTTCAAATTTACTACAAAAATCAACCTCTCAAATATCTCGGTCAAGTTCGTTATTGGGCAATATCGGGTAAGTAGTTTCAAAATGGCGACCGTTCAAACATTTAAAAAAATTATCAAAAAAGAGCCGTAGTGTAAATATCATCAAAAATAATTTTAGGTTATAGATATAATCAGTACCTACAACTTTTGCTCAAAGCAATTTTTCATAAAATACACAGGTAAAAAAATAAAAATTAATAAAGAAAAATAACAACTATTGATAAAACATGAACACTCAATATAAATTTGATGTAATTGTACATTTTCTGGAGATCTTAATATAGACCCTGATTAAAAAAATATAGTATATTTATTGAAAGGAAATAGCCGAAAAAAAATCTGCCTTGAAGTGGAACTCGAACCCAGTCTGCTTTATATTCAACAGTCAAAACAAAAACCTCTAACCGTAAGGCTATGACACATACGTCAATTTTACGGAATAACATGTAGGTATACCAATAAAAAGGTTCAAATTTCAATTCAATGAGTTTTGAAAAATTTTCCTTTCCGCTGACTACACGCCATCGGGATTTTTTCTATTTTTACTGTATGTAGTTCATCACTTTATCTTTTAATGTTAAAGTTGCTTGAGTTTATTGTACGTTTTATGACATTTGCCGTATTTTTGGCTGATTCACCTAATATATTTATGGGTGGGGCCTGGCAGTAATTTTGCTACTCTCCGCCATCTTAATGTTATTTTCAATGGTGGATACTTTCGGCTTATCTCTTGTTTCTTAATTCTGTTTTTATGCAATTTGAACTTTTTGTTTTTATTTTTTAGAGGTGCATATCGATTTTCGGGGGGCAGCTCTGGGCTAAGCTTGGAGCTTGGCTTCTAGTTTTCTGATGATATCTCTTAACTTGCAGTTTTCTTCATTCAATCTTTTAAATCTCTATTCATCTTCGGAATCGCTGGCTCCGTTATTTCTTTTTCTTCTGTTCGCCAGCTTCAGTTTATATTGTTCACTCTTTTGCGCGTTTTTCTCGGCCTTCCAGACCATCTTTATAACTTGAGCCGAACTGCTGGCTTCGGAAATAATATTCCTTATTACTTCATTTGGAATTGTATTCAATATTTTAATGTCACTATCTGCCATTGAATGTTTTTAATAATTGATAACATGTCACTAATTGACACACCCTAATATAAACACTTATTCTCGATTTTCCGTACTAGGGTAGCTCCAGGTAGAGGCATAATAACGATCTTTTGATTGGGTTGTCGGAAGAGAACTGCAGGAAATTATTTCATTTAGCAAAAATAACGAAATATTCACAATAAAGTGAGGACTGACTGCACTCGTGACAAACGTTAATCTGAGGCACCGACGAGGACTTGTGTACTCAGCGTGGTATGGCCGTTGCCGATGGACTATTTTTTAATTCTTTACTTATCTTCCTTTATAAGGAATGACCATTGGGTTGCTTGATGTATTATTTCATAATATTAAAAGATTTGAGTCTCTAACACCTCCAACACTTCAGAATTAGTAGATCCATAAATAGACTTGAAAGTGAAGAATAGGTCCACTGTAATTAGCAGGAATTTTGTAAGTTGTGAGGTTGAGTCGTTGAGCTTATGAGATCCCGGTATTCAGGTGAGTAGCACCAAAAATTTATTTGACTATCAATTCATCATCAATTCACATTAGAAAATATATAGAAAAAATGATTTTTTTTTTCAAAGAACTTTGTATTCGATGGTGTGGCAAAAAAAAGGCAGCACGTGGTGTTCCAAAGCGGTCACCGATCCAAGTACATAGCACGCCCGACGCTGCTTCAGAGACCGGACGAAAACTGGTGTTTGTTTTTTTTTCAATGCCAAAATAATATTATCATAATAAAAGTTGTAAGTAAACAAAACAAACTTAATCTAACAATAATGATGATAACACAGAATGGCTCCAATGAGTAACTTACAACTAACGGTAAAAGAAAAAAATATAACAATAGATAACACTAACTATGAGAAAATAATTATTATCTATGTAAAAGTAACAATGACACAATACCAAAGTATTCCAGAAAGATAGAGCATTGTGGTCTGATCAAGTCACGTCAACCACCAGGTACTTTCTTTCTTTGGTAGTGGTATAAAATAAGCACATTGTTTTCATCTTGAATATAATTATGCTTGTCAAGCCTCTCCAAGGGGTTGAAGGACCTTGACGCTGATGGAAAGGTTTAAGCCCCTGGGAATGGAAGGCCCTAGACTTCCTTGTAAGGGGTATCCTTGACAAACCGGATCTCCGTAAAAACGGCTCTCCTGGGGCGAGCGGATACCTAGACTGACTACAAGTAGTCTGTCTGGACCAATAGGGTTCCTGAAAGGAAAACGCGTTGGAACTCTTCTGCGAATGCGTTCGCCGAGGAGGATCAGCAGGCAAGTAGTTCTCCTTGTCCTACAATTTTGATCCCGCTTAGTAGAGGGCTCTGAAAGAAAATATTTTCTGGCAATGCGAACTATATCAATCGTGGACGAGTTTTGACGAAATTGCTCACAATTCACAGGGTCGTGTCCACAGCAGTGTCTGATTACCAATCGATTAGTAATCAGTAATCAAAAAGTTGACGTCTTCAATGTGACAGCTATCAGAAAACCTTAGACCTTAGTGTGAGATAACCTATATTTTGTTTCAGATATTTCCCAATTCTATTATGGACATCTATCGTCCGTTTACCACATAATCTTTTTCATTATAAACATATTGAATAGAAAATACTTTTTTCTTCCATTTTCAATTCATCTAATAGGTATGTGTAATTGTAGAATTAAATTATTTCAAATCTTTTGACAACTGTCAGTTTGACAAATGAACTAATCAGTCGTGTCCACAAGATACACATTTTTGATTACTGATTAACTGATTACTAATCGATTGGTAATCAGACTCTGCTGTGGACACGACCAATGACAAGTTTTAAAAGTCGGCGTACCTACCTAGCCTATTACTGTGTGGTCGACGTCGCTATTATTTTATTGTTGATGTTTTAAACAATTTGTTATTTGATCACTGTTTTTGTCAAAAATTAATAATAGAGATTAAGTATTCCAGTTTTTGTGGTTGGGTGACTATAAGGTTTACGGAATTTCAAGCTAATGTGGTGAGTGCTGGCATTAATATGTTGCTTATTATTGTGTGGTTATAAGAATAACTTTGAAAATATATTTGTATGCAAATGATGAAATCATGAAATCTTCAGGTAAACAACAATCTAGATGATGGATAACTGCAAGTCAAGTCAATCACAATTGGGTACGCAGATGACATGGCAATTCCTGCCCTGACAGAATGGGCATGTACAATCTACCGACTTATTACTTTTTTAACACTTCAACTCAAGTAAGTACTACATTGGGATTGGAGATAAACAATTCAATAACTAGAATACTTATTTTTAGTAGAACTTCAGAAGAACATTACATCGCGCTTGCATTTCCAATAACTGTAATTCCATCCAAAGCGTTTGTAGAAGTAGATGTATAGGTAAAGATGTAAATATGCAACTGGGCCACTTAAAAGAGAACAGTACAGGTATTGATTTTGCCTGAACAAGATTTAATGATAAGCAGAAACTCTGCCAACCGAAATTATCCATCTTTATAAGACTGCAAACATGGCTGTGAAACATGGGACATGGTCATGGAAGATGAAATCTTGGCTGAGCAATATAAAAGAAGAAAACACTACAACACAAAGCTCATAACCGATGCGAATTTGCCAAAGAGGTCACCAAATTCAACAGAGATGGAAAATAAATCATTGTTGGCACATGTAAGTTTTATTTTGTTATATATTGAATTCTCTCTTAAATGATAGATAGATGATACAATCATATATATCCACAGATTTACGTAAAAAGTAGGAAAATTGTAGCACAAAATGGATGATGAACGAGAAGGTATCCTTTGCAGATCTTAGCAAGTCTTGGATCGAACATACGATCGTGGAATGAACCCACTATCCACCAAAATAGGTGGATACAATTCTGAAGAATCTTTGGTATTCAGTTATGTAGGTATAGATATTCATTCATAAGTAGAATGGTTGTTGTAAATTGATGTGCATTTGTGAGGGAAGCGCCCATTTTTTAATTACTTATACGTTTAAATAAAGTATCTTGGTCTGCTCAAATTTTATACATTTGTAGACAACGTTAGCATAGAAATCACAAATACCTAATATGTTCTCGATTTCAAAATTTCAGATTAATTAACTTGTTGATTTCACATTTTATTATTCCCCTGCTCTTTGACGAACATTTCTGTAGTTTATAAAGAAATATAAATATATAAAATATGATTGTATGAATTTGAAGTCTGTAGATAATTATAAATAATATTTCATATATTTTGTAATGGCATCAATATAGTTTTATGAAAAAGATGTTTGTAGATAATAATATATTCTGGTTTTGTTCTTGGCGAATCATTTGTTTTTTTAATTTGGATTTTTTATATGTATTAATAAAACTTTCATTATTCTAATTATAGTTTTATTCAACGCGAAAATTGCTGTAATACCTTAGAATGTATTACAGCAATTTTTGTGAATTCTTCTTCTAATTATTATGTATTATTAAATGACTCGATATTTTACATATTCCCGTGATTTTTAAATCCTAAAGTCCCTGAATATGAAAGTCCTGGATAGATACATTCACGTGCGTGTGTAAGAGAGAGAAGCCGCTGTCTTTTTTTCAAATATTTAAATGGTGGCTGTTATAACTACTGACATCTGTGCATATTATTATGAAAGAACCGGGTATTAGAGAGGTTACCCTTTATGGGCTCCTCGACCTTAAGGTCTTGTACCATCCCATGATGTACTATTGTACTGTTATTTATGGGTTTAAATCCAGCTCCTTGAAATAATTGATTAGTGCTCTTGCACCTCGGGAATAGAAGGCCCTAGACTTCCTAGTAAGGGGTATCTTTGACAAACCGGAATAAAAAGGGCTCTCCTGGGGCGTGGGGATACCTAGACGTAGCCTGTCTGGACCAATAGGGTGAAAGGAAAACGCGTTGGAACTCTTCTGCGAATGCGTTCGCGTAGTTCTCAGGAGCGACCAAGAACAACCCCCCGTCCTTGTCTGTGCTGCGGCAAGGTTACCGGGTACTTAGTGGCACCCCTGTGTGCCGTGCAGGGCGATCCGTGTCGTGGGATGACAGGATCCTGGTGGCTGAGCCGGCTCCGGGACTCGCTTCGGGAGGCCGGAAGTCCGGCAACACTCCTCTTGGGTTCTGAGTGATAAATACACTTAAAGTTGTGCGGCAGTGCAGCATTGTGTTCAACCTGAAATATCTCGAAAAATAATGAATTCATCGTTACGAAGGTAGAGTATGTTATTTACACAGAACGTGGAGAATAGAAAAATTGTGCTAAAATAAAGAGGGAAAGTAATTTTTAAATAATTAAATAAAACACCCTGTAACTCAGACAGGAGACACATTTTATCCTAGTGAATTGGGTTAAATCTTAGTATTTTGAACCAACGATTCTCCAGTTTAATTATTTCCCATTATTAATGAAACACCCTGTATATAGAATGTAAATATGTATATTGTCAGAGACAACTATGAGACGGTCAACTAGATAGGCAAAATCCTGCATCCTTCTTCAATGTTTATTCTCTTGTATTTATCTGTCATTGTCCTACAATTTGGATCCCGCGTAGTAGAGGGCGCTGAAGGAAAATATTATCTGGCAATGCGAAATATATCGATCTTGGACGAGTTTTGACGAAATTACTCACAATTCACAATGACAAGTTTCAAAAGTCGGCGTACCTACCTAACCTATTACTCTGTGGTCGGCGTCGCTATTATTTGATTGTTGATGTAAACAATTTGTTATTTGATTACATCAGTTTCTGTGAATGCTTCTTCTAATTATTAAGTATTATTAAATGACTCGATATTTTTCATATTCCCGTGATTTTTAAATCCTAAAATCCCTGAATATGAAAGTCCTGGACAGATACATTCACGTGCGTGTGTAAGAGAGAGAAGCCGCTGTCTTTTTCAAATATTTAAATTTAACGTTTTTGTACACTTCATCTACTATAAGTAACTAGTAAAGTTTGTATTATGTTCCAGTGTATGTGGGTATATTGTATGTGTATGTTAATATCTAAATAATTGAATATGTTAAAATGTACACAAATTCAATGTCATTTTCAAGTTCTTATTGTAACTATGCATTTTAATAAATTACTATTTATGGGCTCACTTCATTTCTCACAAACATGAGGAATTAATTCTTATTATTTTGTCTTGAATGTAGAGGAGACAAACGAGCATCTCACGCACAAGGATTATCAATCCTTTTGTGAGTTCTTCTTGTTTATTTATCTCTCGCTTATTCTTGTATGTTTAATAAAATGTTCTGTAATATTATTATGCTGATGATAAATAAAAAAATTACAAAAAAAATTAAAATTAATTACAACCTTAAGGTGTATCCCGTGATGTACTATTGTACTGTTATTCTGGGTTTAAATCCAGCTCCTTGAAAGAATTGATTAGTGGTCTTGCACCACGGGCTTTTTGGTCCTCATAGGTGGGAAACGCCCTTCCTAGGACCCTTACTTTTTTATTCGCTAAGGTTTCGCATTCGGTTAAAAGGGGATTTAAAGATTCTATTGCTTCTGTGCAAAATCTGCAGGAATCATCTTCAATAAAATCCATCTTTTTTAGATGATTTTTGATGGGATAATGACCTGTAGTGATTCCAACTAAGTTTCTCAGATGATTTCTTTTAAGCAGAAGTGGGTTATTGTCCTTTGAGTATTTCCAGTCTGTTAGGCGTTTGACCTGACTGGCTTGCTCTAGGTCATGCCAGTACTTGGTTTTCAGCCTTGATTCCCACTTTTTCATTTGTTTTAACATACTGCTTTGCATATCTACAGAATGGCTCAGGGCCTGTTGAAAGCTTTTCCGAGCCTTTTTTAGCCAAAGAGTCAACTTTTTCGTTGCCTGGAAGGTTCTTGTGCCCTGGTATCCATATGAGGCAAACTTTGTTGCCTTTTGCCAGTTGCACAAGACCTTCATGGCATTCTTTTACCAGTTTTGAGGTTTTAGCAACATTTGTCACTGCTTTGATGGCGGCCTGGCTATCACTTGCTATATAGATTTTCGCCCCCTTGTGCCTCCTTTTACGAATTGCATAGGTGCATACTATAATAGCCATTATTTCTGCCTGAAAAATTGTGCAGCACCCGCCCAAGGATCTGTGAATTTCCGTGGAAGGTCCACAGACCCCCATATCGGCTCTGCCACCCCTCTGTGAGCCATCTGTGTACCAGGTCAAGGCCCCTCTTTCCGTTTCCACAGGCAGAGGCGTCCTCATCCATTCATCCAATTTTGGTATTTTTATTTCGTAGTTTATGCCGAAGCAGAGTTGTGTTCCCATATCATCGACTGGAATGTCTTGGATGTGGAATTTTGTTTAGAATGCTGCAGTATCCTGTCACTCTCGCATATCTTGTTTTACTTGTTCTATGAATGCTTAGGGCTTCATCTAATGAACACCTCTGGATATGCAAATGCAGTGGAGTCAAGTTCAGGATAACTTCCATTGCTGCAGTTGGTGTTGTTCGCTTTGCCCCTGAGATTCCTATGCAAGCTAGTCTTTTTTGAGTTCATTTTGAATTGAACTCTGTTCTGTTTTCAGCCACCAGACTGAGGTTGCATATGTAATAGCCGGACGGACTATAGTGACATAAGACCAGTAGGCCATATTAGGACTAAGTCCCCAAGTTTTTTCCAGTAGCTGCTTGCATACATTGAGATTCATTAGGGCTTCTTCCTTTATATGTGTAATTTGTCTATTCCAGTTCAGTTTTTGATCCAGGTAAACACCTAGATATATAACTTCCTTGGAAAGAAATATTTCTTTAGCATCTAAAAGTAATGGGACTTCAATGTCGACCTTCCTTTTTCTGATAAATGGTATGATAACCGTCTTTTTGGGATTGATGTTCAGTCCCCTGCCTCTGCCACACCTTAGTACCAGTGCGAGAGCATCTTGCATCAATGTTCTTAAGGTTTTCATATCTTTATAGATAGATTATTAGGGTGATATCATCAGCATAGCCGATAACCCCATAGCCCATCTCAGTTAGTTTGTAAAGGAGTTCATCGACCACGATGGACCATAGCATGGGAGATAGGACCCCTCCTTGAGGGCATAATCGGGCAGTCTTTATCGTTTTGAATTCGTCTCCCATTTTTGCAGTAATTTCTCTGCTTGTTAGCATAGATTTTATCCATTTGATAGTTAATGGATTTACTCCTTTTGCACTGGCGGCGTTTTCAATGGCCTCAAAGGATGTATTTTCGAAGGCTCCTTGAATGTCCAGAAATGCACAAGTGATATTTCCTTCCACTCTATCGCCATTTCAATCCTTCCAGTGAGGTCGTCCAGTACATTGATAGTCGATATGACTTTTTGGTAGGCATACTGATTTTTATGGAGTGGGTACTTAGCTAGGCATCCTTCTCTGATGTGAAGGTCCAGCACCTTCTCCATACTTTTTAGTAAGAAGGAAGATAGGCTTATCGGTCTAAATGATTTAGGCTGTTCGATTGCTCTCCCAGCCTTTGGTATAAAGACCACCTTTACTCCCCTCCATACTTTCGGTATCCAACCTAGAGCATGGCTTGCTCTGAAAATTTCTGTAAGTATTTGACCTATATGTCTCAAACTTTTTTGAATCATTATAGATTCATCTTCGTCACCACCTGGGGACTTATGTGGTTTGAAACTGATGACAGCCCATTCGACATTGTCCCTTGTGATGATTTTTTTAGATGCATTCATTGCCCTTGTGATACCTTCGTAACATGAGGTTGCCTCTACTTGGTTGTTTGCTGTTCTACAGTCAGGAAAGTGCGTTTGAAGCAGAAACTCCAACGTCTCTTTCCTGTCCAGAGTGTAGCTGCCATCTTCTTTTACCAGATGACCTAGGTCATTAGAGTGTTGTCTCTTTAAAAGCCTTTGGATCCTGGTAGCTGTGGGGAGTTCTTCTATCCCTTCACACATTGATTTCCAAGAGTTTCTCTTAGACTCCCTGAGAGTTTTGTTGTATTTGGTGAGGGCAGAGCGATAAGTATCCCAGTCTCCTCGTTTTTTAGCTTTGTTGAACAGGCTTCTCGCAAGCTTTCGGCATTGTTCAAGCTCCCCGTTCCACCATGGAACCTTTTTCTTAGGCGCCCTTTGCTGAATGGAGCAGCTTGTTTCGAGGGCACTGTTCAAAATGCTGTTCAGGTCATTTGCTGCCTTTTCCAGGTCTTCAATAGTTTCGATGTATCCAGTCCTTAGGTTCTCCACCTCAAACTTTATGTGATCATCGAAGGATCTTCTCTTTTCCAGTTGGGGACTCTCGGATTCCAACTCAAACAGAACATAATTATGATCTGACATCGAGGCTTCATCCGAAACTCTCCATTTGGAATTTTTTGTAGACATGAGGGCATTTGAAAACGTAATGTCTAAGACATCTTGTTTTATTTTATTTACGAACGTAGGATTATTTCCTTTGTTTGCAATTTGTAAATTATTTCGGGTTAGAAATTCAAAGAGACTTTACCCTCTATAATTTATGTTTGAGCTTCCCCATGCCAGGTGATGGGCATTTGCGTCACACCCGACAATAAAGTTTAAGTTTTTTAACATGCAAAAGTTAATTAATTGATTAACCTCTTTCGGTGGGGCTTCTCGTTCTTCTCCCGGGAAGTAAGCTGAGGCGCAGATCAGTTGTATCTTCTGTGCCCCAATAATCAGGTCAACTAGCACTGCAACTAGGTCTCTCCCGACAAACTGAGTTACGGGTGTAAACTTCATTCTGCTACTCAGGATTATGGCCGCACGCGGCCTTTCTCTTTTGGTGCAGTATATCAGTTTGCCCATACTTTTTGGGATCCCTCTTATTTGGCCCCTGCTGTAGTTTGGCTCCTGTAACAGACCAATGTCAATTGACTCTCCATCCACCACCGAATCTAGGACACTCATGGCCGCTTTGGATCGGTAGAGATTTATTTGGGCAAATTTAATTCCCCTTAACTTTGAGTTTTCCTTAAGGGACCCTCTTCTTGTGGCTCTAGGCCAAGTTTAGCTTTACTTCGCCAAACTTGAAGTTGATAATAAGACCATCGCTCTTAAGCTTGGCATCTTTTGGTGGATCGACAGTGAAGGTGAGTAGAGCAGCTGTCCTTTCCTCAGTCCTTCGCAGAACCCTCCAGTTGCTGGTGTCCAGCCCATCATTTTGGGACTCAATGAATCCCATATCGTCGGTAGTATCAGAGTGGCCATACCTGAAGTAACCAGTTATCACCGTTTGTCGAGAAAGATTTTCCTCTCCCACGGCAACAACACTTGCTCCTTCCCAGGGTTCGAGCTCTAGGCTCTTAAGCCACTCTGCAGTTTCCTTATTTTTACAGGAAATAAGGATCCAACCTGGTTTAAAGTTGGCATCGAGAAAACAGGGTTTGACGCCCTCAACTCTCCTCTGCTGCTTTACCCTTTCCAGAACGTGCCTCTGAACGGCCTTCAGTTGGTCCGTTGTGAGGAGTTCGTCGCGATATTGGGTATGCATGATGTCAACCCTAATACCTAAGGCCGCGTTTCTGTAGGATCCAGCCTTGAGTGAATTGCAGCGGCTGCTTGACTGGTCGAAGGAGCCGATTGGGCGTTTGGCCCTTGTTGGCTTCCTGTGTACTTCTTGCCTTTCTTTTTTCTGGAGGCTTCCATAGGCGAGGACTCTTCAGAACTCATCCTTTTGGAAGTTTTCTCCGAAGTTGAATGCTTTTTTTCCACGGGCATTCGGGCCTTTTTACGAGCCTCTTCAATGCTCATGCCGCTACGAAGGAGGAATTTAAGGCTCTTCTTCGCAGCTCCACTCATCCTACTTGAGCCCTGTGAGGGATCCACTTCCATGGCCTGTTGGGGCTCTGCGAGCTCCCTTGCCTCGGGGGTAGATTCCACAGGGATAGTTTGAGGTGCACTAGACTCCTATATGGTTTTTGGAGAATGAGGATCGCCATCCTTTTGTTTTTTTTTCTATTTGGGTCACTCATTTGAATCCCACGAGTAGCTAAGGAACTGAAGGTCCCCCACAGCAGAGCCCCGCATGCTGTGAGGAGGCTAATTTAAACTGGAGGCCGCCAGGTATCCAGAGTCCGCTACTAACGACCGGGATCGCCCCCGGCCATGCAGCCCTGATGTAGATGTTCAATCCTAGCTTTGCATGAAGATCGCAGGCCTTAGGCCTAAGCCTTTAGGTCTACTTATCGTCAACTCCCAGAGGAGCAGACACCCGATGAGACCAGACTCATCTGTGCACATAATTCTATATACCTATAATTTGATCCTTGAATTTTTTGGATGGGGATTGCGAGCTTAGTGCGCATGCGCGAAAGGGGAAGTGGCTTTGAGTCACATCATATGGTATCCATGGTAACATCACAGTTTACCAATGGCACAGCTTATTTGGTAAGCTGTGCCATTGGCCAATGGCAAGTGTGGTAACCAAGAATATATAAAGGGAGGATGACTAACTCCGTATCCTGTTCTATAAGCAGAAGTGGCTGAAATAACGTCCCGTGATATGTTGTCGATTTGGTATGTTGCGCAGTATTTCACTGAGTGTCTATTATTGTATTTAAGCTTCCTTCGCCCATACTACATAAGGATGCGCAGCGTGATTTTTCGAAATGACACACGATAACCAAATGTTTTTTGTGCTACTCCCACTATTCGTGTTACTCGTCCTCTCTATATTTGTTCATGGTGGTAACATAATTACATGTCCCTCCTCTTAGCCAAAAAGTTCATGAGGGATGCGCATATCGCCAGCTATCCCCAGGTCTTTGGCTTCATTTTTGCGTATTTTTTTCCACAATGCTAGCGGTATAGAAGTTTATGTATATGCAACTGTGTTCGCATGAAATGCACTATTATAAAATCATAGATTATGGAGTTTAGGTTCATAGACAAATAGAGAAGTAGGATAGCGGCCATGTTATTAGTGTTCTGTGGGCTGTACTATCCAGATAAACAGATGTTTTGATGTGTTGTGTCATGTGATTGTCATTGTCGATAAATTGAAAATATTTTTTCGACTAAATTTATACTTTTGTAACAGTAGGAGTGTATTCACATGAAAGTTACATTCCTTTTTATTTCAAAAATTCAACAGAAAATTTTCAATTGTAAATTATTAATACAATACATTGTCACCATTTGAATGAATTTTGGTTTACCGCGCTTGTCTTATTGATGCCGTCATTTGAATATTATTTAGCTGCAGACCAATCGCATGAGCGACCCGATCTGTCCAGACTGTCATATGTAGGGACTTTATTAAATCCATGATGTGAGCGCCATCTAACACTCTTTTTTAAATTTTTCTTAGAATTAAGTAACAGTTTATTAGTGAAAAATGAAATATGTTGTAGTAGAATTTTTATTATGCCCTTTTTTTTAACAATCTACAAAATAATTATTTTGTAGATGAGACATTAAAAAAAAATAATCATCCTTAACAACAAAATTAATGTGTATTTAAAAATGAGTATTGGCAATGCGAGCCTCACAGGTCATATTGGAAATAATAGTTATAAAATAGAGATAAGCTTTCGTTTATTTAAGCTCTGTATGAAAAATGTAACTGAATCTTGGCATATTAGATACACACATTCAAAAAAAAACGAAATAATACATCAAGCAACCAATGATCAGTTCTTATAAAGGAAGATCAGTAATGAATTAAAAAATAGTCCATCGGCATTGGCCATACCACGCTGAATGCACCAGTTCTTGTAATTAACTTTATTAGTTTTATCAACTCAACTCAACCTTCAGACTGTTTTATGTTTATGTTATATTATCACGTTTTGTGCAACTGTCTATTCTATGATTTAGTTGTAAAACAAAAGGATTTACAATAAAAAGTGTGCTGTGGGAGTTGATTAAAAAACAAGAGTCGTTGCAAATTAATACCGGCGTCTACTAATATATAAAATACATAATAAACGAAGCTAAATATATCAAGTACAAAAAACCATATCACTTGTCAGGTCAGTTTGACAAGTGGATTCAGTCCAAACTTTAGAGCCCGTAAATTAGTTATAATTGTAGAAAAATACATTCTGGTGATTAACAATCGTCTTTACAGTGGAGCTTCCTCTGAAAGGAGTGAATTAATGGGGGATCCCTCGGATCGTCAGGAAGAAAAAAAAATGCGATTTGTGACATTCCCCGTCACATTTTGATGGATATTGTCGATAACACAAAAAATTCAAAAACCATGTGAAATGCAAACCCAACGTAACCAAATGCAAGAAAAGAGAGCATCAGTATAACAGCGACTCAAATGATTCAAGAAATGAATTAGTAAAGATAGTGACAAAGAAGATCCAGTCGATAATGGAGAATGGAAAACAGTTCTGAGAAGTAAGAACAAAAATTCATGACCAATATTCAAGCAAGAAATTGTAACAAATATGATGAACTTGAAATTGCAGACAATATAAATCTAAATCAGTTAAAACAAAAACCACCACTAATCAAGTAATCAATATTTTCGACCAATATAAGAAGACATTGACAGTATTTAAATAAGTTGATGCACAGTATTTTACGTAGGTATACTCCAAAACAAAATAAGCTTCAAACAATGTTAATAATAGGATTGGACAATTCATATGACCCAGAAGAAATTTTTCAATTACTACAAGAGTCCAAGTTAGAACATGCGAAATTTATTAGTGCGAAAAGATAAACGACAAAAAATCTGAAGAAGACAGAAGATTGCTGCCCATGTTGTTAAAGTTGGACACTTAGTATAAGTAAATTGAAGTAATGTTTTCAGAGCCTATTTATGTTTTTGTTTTAAAAAAACTATTATTGATTGACGTCTTTTAAAATAACTATCATTAAAGAAGTCTTGTAAGAAGAAATAATTTATTTATACTTTCTATTATTAGAAAATCTTAACACTAATAGTACTGAGCATTGGGAAAGATCATCCACATCAACACATATATGTGGTACAAATAAGTGCGGACAGTAAACTGGGAGCTCTCCATAGTCTCAAAGTTCTGGACTATCAGAGAATCACCTGGGAATATTTAAGGAAAACGGAAATCACGCAGTGCCGAAACTGTCAGCGGTTCAACCATAGTGCTAGCAATTGTGGTACGGCATACAGGTGTGTCAAATGATATAAGAATCATGGACCAAAAATGTGTAAAATTAGTTAAGAAACGGACTTTTGAGGAATTATTTTGTTTATTGTATCAGAAATATAGACATCCTGCTTCGTATCGAGGTTGTCCAAGATACCAGCAAATAAAATTCTCCCAACAGCAGAATGAAAAAGAGAAAATAGCAATGAAACAACATCAGCCTTCAATCCCGACCGCAGTCCCCACCACAATCACACAACAGACCAGTCCAGATAATTAAAAAATATTCAGATAATTTCAAAACTGTGAAAAATTCAGGTAATAATGACAAAAAAAATCGACAAGAATTGATCAGCTTTTCAAAACAATAATTATTAATCAAAATCATATAATCAATGGATAAAACAAAAATCAAAACTAAATTGGATTTGAATAATCTTTTGATAATTTCGGTGAACGTAAATTCTATTATTCAGCATAAAAGAAGAGCTTCATTCATTAATTTTATAAATAAATTTAATCACCATTTGGTCCTTCTAAACGAAACAAAATTATATGACGCTCATAAAATTTATTTTCAAAATTCATAATATAGTAAGATGAGATGGACTAAAGGCAGTGGTGAGGTATTGATTACATATCCATTTCAGTTTGACGTAATTGAATTAACAAATCTGTCTTCTAAACCTGATAAGATCGAAAATATTACTATCAAGCTCCGAATTGGTCAAAATCAAAACTTATATATCGTGGGCGCATTCTCTCCATATGGACAAAGTGTTGAGTTCAACAAAGAATTTAAACAAATATTTACACAATTAGAACTAGACAAATCTGAAAAATTTTACGGAGAAATTTTTCATGTAATACAAGGAGAAACTTTATTAGATATTGGCTTGAAAGTAATAAAAGTTATTTATAAAGCAAAATTATATAGTACAGATATACCATCATTCTCAAATGGAAATTCATTTCTAGATTTAGTTATTACAGAATGCAGACTTTATTTGGGTAACTTGGACCATTTCGGAAATATAATAGCTATACCATATGGCAGTTACCACAACGCGTTGTCTTTACCAAATTTTCCATAAAACAGATCCAATATGGTCATTAGCAATTGCTAAGGATCCTCACATATTTTAAAATAGGAAAACAAATTAAGCTAAATTTCAAAAGCAATCAAACAGAATAAGTGATTTAAAGATTTCAATGATTTAAATCTTAATAAACACGAAATAGATGACTATATATATAGAATAGACTCGGATATAATTAATGCAATGGAGATATCGGTACTCAAATTTCAAAAAGTAAATGAAACTCAATGTTACAGATCTAAAAACATTATTTTGTTATAAAAATTTAAAAGTTCTCTTATAACTAGAATAAATAAAATTTATATAAAATTCAATCATAACAATGCTCAATTAAATGAATTAAAAAGAATTTTGAAAAAAACTAGAAAACAATTAAAATTGTAATAAAAAATATCTGTCTGTCAATACTGGTCGAACAAAGATTCTAAAGAGAAAGAAGAAATTGCAACTTTGGAAGTGGCTGAAAGTCTGACAGTCAAAAAGATTTACTTTCTGAAGCATCAAGGAGGAGAATTCGTCCTCCCCCGACTGCGACTCTACCCTCTAGAAATTGGTAGTAAGGAAGATCTGCCGAATCTGCCACTTCCACGAAATAAAGAAGTCACGAAGAAAGAACAAGACGAAAAATGACATTCAAGCGCGTGATCCCGTGATACTTACCAAGTCCTGGCGTGGTACCTCCAGACCAGACAGACTAAATATGGAGTATAATTGTTAGTTTTTTAACATGAACGTAATGAATCCTAATTGTATTCAGAATAATTAGTTTAATTTTATACTTCTTTGTTAGTTTTCAACTTGATACTTGTGATATATTCATGTTTAAAAACACTTTATATAGGCAATTAATAATTTTGTGGAAAAAGTTTAGTGTGTAAAAAAATCTCAAAGTTTGACAGATATGATAATTTTTTTGGAATTTTTCAACAGAACTTTCGTTGTATTTTGACGGAGTTAAATATAAAAAGTTCCGGCAACGCATTATTTGCCTCCTTCCATTTTCAACGTCGTATTCAATTAAGTATTTCTTTCCCCACGGCATTAATTAGTTGACACGGATTTCCGGGTAGGAATCCGTTCCTCGACATAAACACAGAAGAGACTCAAATAGGTATAACAGTTCAGTTTTAGTTGTTTTTTATAAATAAATTCCCTACGGTTGAACTGTTTACCCCCCACTATCAGCTAATATTGCCCATAGTGGAGCTTCTGTAGATTTAGTTATTTTTAGAATTCATTTAGCCGTTAAATCTTTAGGATATTGGATATTAAAAAGAAGTTACAGTCAACGTATAACCTTATTCAAAATTATAGTGAAACTTGGAAACTAGAAATAAACCTCCAGAATTGCGAGACAATATTGTGCAAACCAAAACCAAAGATTAAATACAATATTTGCCAAAACTTTGCAAAGCGCCAAAAGGAGTGGAGAGAAACCACATAAATAATAAGTTAAATATCTCGGAGTGAAGATTAACAGAGGCTATTACTATGCAATTAAATAAAGCAAGAAATGTTTTTCTTAACAAACTATTTTATAGTAATCATTTAGACAGCAGAGTCAAAATTATTTGTTACCAAACTATTATTAAACCGTTATTAACTTACGGATGCCCAATATGGTTTAATCAGAATACATCAACATTAGAAAAAATAGGGTTTTTGAATGAAAATGCTTGAGAACTTGCCTACATATGAATAAGTCCGAGCATAGTAATTATATGCACTATATTAGAAATGAAACGATATATAACAAAGCGGCGACAAATAGAATCGATACATTTTTAATAAAACTTATTCGAAATCACTGAGTTAATACGACCAATATTCAAAGCAACGAAATAATAAGACAATCTGTAAATACCGACGAAAATTATATGAAGAGTTGCCTTCAATCTGGCTTTACTCCGCCGGAAGGTTTTATACAGTGTGTCCCAGATTGGTGCTGCATGTATTGCTATCTCTGTTATTATAAGAGCTACAAAATCAGTTAAATGTTTCTCAGGATCTTATTATAATTTCAGAACTGCTATTACATTTTGTCAATTGTTTTTGGTTTTTTAATAAATCGTGAAAAAACAAAATAGTGAGTTTTTGATAGTCCCCCGTATCTCCATTATTTGAGAACATAGGGTATTTTGGTTTAGACATTCTGTGGGCACTTATTTAAGGTATTCACTATAAACAAGTCAAATAAAAAAAATAGTTTTTATCAGGGATTTAAGATTTGAACCGTAGCGATGAGTACAACTGCTATCTCCCCTTTTCATGATTTGAACTATACTTATGTATATCTGTTTGCCAGCTATTCCATAACAAATTACTGTTTATCTATCACAACACAAAATTAATCGTGTAAGGTGTTCCATGCCCGTGTGTAATTCTAGTGACGTCCAACATTGTCGTTCCATGTTGAAGAAATAATTTGATCTTGCATGAATCAGATAATATAATTAATCATTATTGCATCACACTTGGATCAGTGTTAAGCTTTACAGGCGGCGATATGCCTACGGTCTAACTAAAAATTCGAAATTTCAAGTCTCTAAACAGTATGTATAGACTGTCAAACACACACAATTTTGGTTTTTCGCCATTTATTCAAAAACCATTAACAATTGACAAAATGTAATAGCAGTTAATATCCTGAGAAACATTGCCCTTTTAACCGATTTTGTAGCTCTGTAGAGTGATGGCTAGCTGGCCATACAGTTCATGGAGGGGGTGATGGCTAGCTGGCTATACAGTTCATAGAGGGGGGCACAAAACCAAGACAAAAGTACTAACTATCACTTTATTATTTCTTAGAGTACAAAAAACCTCTTAACCTCTAACTCCTCAGTCTCTCAGTTTTCTTTTTCTAGCACTGCCATCTCACGGTAGCGGACCGGTAGCTTCCGATTACGCTGGGGTCGAGGAAGAATGCCCGTTACAACCTCCCCCTTTCGTCGTCTGTCTTCTTCCTAGCGGGAGCAGCTGTCAACGTTGCCCTGGGCTTCATCGTTCTGAAGCTGGTTCCTGGTGCCAATACTGCCTGGGTAGGCGGTCGGCCACGTTTCCGTATGGCATGTTCTAGGGATTGAGTGTTCGACCCATGGTACGGTGTTAGGGCCGAAGTGTGATACTTCCATACTGGGGAATTCAGCTGGTCCCAGGGTACTACCTGGAACGTTGTGGGTGTTACCACATCGCAGATGACATAAGGCCCATTCCTAATGGGTGCAAATTTGGAGGTAAACGCGTCTTGCTTTTTGCTAAGGAGGTGACTTTTTGCTAATACCAAAGCACCCTTCTTATATGGTGGAGCATCCCTGCGATGGCGATCTGCACTTCTCATGCCTTTCCCTTGCTTCCTTTAATGTTTGGGCTAACCTGTACGGCGTAATTGCGGCTACAAAATTTTCATTCTGTACGATTGCACGTAGGTCACGGATAGCATCATCTGAATACCTTAGTTCTCGTCCGATCGTGAGAAACGCTGGTGTAAAGCCTGTACTTTGACAACGAGCTGTGTTCATTGCAAATTGCACTGCCTGCAACTTATGTATCCAACTCGCGTGATGGTCCTCAGTGAATATCGCTAATTGTGTCTTTATGTCACGATATTGTCTTTCGACTGGGTTCGCTGCTGCGTAATACACGGGAATAAGACTCTGATCGAACCCTAGACAATATGAAACCTTTTGCATCACGTGACTGACAAACTGTGTTCCGTTGTCGCTGATCACCTTCCGTGGTACACCGTAACGCAATATGACTTCGTCGACGAAGGGAAGTAACTCCGTCCAACGTGTACACGTATCTTCAATGACGAGGATCCATCTATAACCTTCGGAGGTGGTGGGTAGCGTACCAAATAAATCCAAGGAGATTACCTCAAATCGTTGCGCTTGTACTGGCGTCTGCAGCAGTCCCGGGGGCTTTTGATTCGATATTTTGTATCTTTGACATTTGGCGCAAGACTTGATGTGTTCTGATACATCTTTGTGCATTCCTACCCAGTAGTATCGAGACGAGACTCTTTGAAGTGTACGTTCCACTCCAAAGTGACCACTGAGCGGTGAGTCGTGGAATTCAGCTAAAGCTTTAGATACTTCGTTCCTAGGGACAAGCTGCTGGGGTTCTTCTTCATCTTGACCTGGGGCATATCGATAAAGTATTCTATTTGACAGAATATAACCACGTTCAATCCATCGTTTAGTGTCTAATTCTGAGGGTTCGTTGGATTCCAGTGCGATGATTATCCTTGATAATTCTTCGTCTGCCATTTGCTCCTGTCGAATATCCGAAGAAGATTTCGTTGGGAAAGGAGCGGTTACGAGATTGACGTCACTTTCCTGTACTACCGGGCGAGATAATATATCAGCTACAGCATTCTTCCATCCCGGGGTATAGTCAATCTTGATATCGTAGGGCTGTAAGGACAGCGCCCACCTGGCCAGACGACCTGTAGGAGACTTCAAGGACATTAACCATTTTAACGGTTGGTGGTCTGACTGGACATATACCGCATTCCCTTCTAGATTACCAGCGAATTTCTGTACGGACCATACAACGGCCAATGCTTCTCGTTGGGTCGTATGGTAATTTTGCTCGGCTTTGGTGAGTAGCCGACTGGCATACTCGACTGGTCTTTCGTCGATACCTTCCCCTGGAGTAACACTGCTCCCAAAGCATACAAACTAGCGTCTGTTCTTATTGTATATGACAGGCTTGGATCGGCTTGACGCAGGATGGGGGCGCTCGACAACAGATCCTTTAGGTTCTGGAAGGCTTCTTCTTGATTTGCTCCCCACTCCCATTTTGCTGCCTTCTTGGTAAGGATTCTTAGGGGTTTCGAAATGTCTGCAAAATTCTTGATAAAACGCCGGAACCAAGAACACATTTGCAAAAACGTTAGCAGCTGTTTAAGGTTTTTGGGCCGGGGCATATTCTTAATTGCCGACACCTTATCTGGATCTGGCTGCAGTCCTGATGGTGTGATCAGATGACCCAAATATTTAACTTCGGTGCAGGTAAAGTTGCACTTCTTTCTATTCAACCCAACTTAAATAGCGATATTCTCTGGAATACGCGTTCTAAATGACGCAATGTTCTTCTAGATTCGATGACAAAATGATGAGATCATCAAGCTATGCTAGAATTGGTACGTTTTGCAAAGTTGCTGGACTTTCAGCCCAAACGGCATCTTCGTATGCCGGAATAAACCAAGGCGTTACGAACGCAGTTTTATCGCGATCTTCTTCTCTGACTAAAATTTGGTGGTATCCGAATTTAAGATCTAGCATTGTCATGTATGCAGTTCTACCGGTAGCGTGTAAAAGATCATCGATACGTGGGAGACTGTATCTATCTGGTTCTATAATTCTGTTTATACCACTGTAGTCGACGCAGAGACGCATGGTACCTTCCTTTTTCGGAACGAGTACGACGGGTGCTGCGTTCGGAGATTCACACTCTTCTATCGTACCATCGGCCAATAGCTCATCCAGTTGGCGTAGGAGAATTTCCTTCCTGGGTTCCGACAACCGGTACGACGGGTACGCAATCGGCGTATCATACTGTGCTCGGCAAATGGCGTAGTTTCAATATCAGGTGTAAACAGAAAATCATACTGAAGAGCTATAGAAGAGCATTAATCGCCCTTTTCTCGTCACTTGTTAGTGTTACACCTTCATCGGTGCGAAGAGCAATTGTTCTGGCATCAACCGATTTCACTGAATCCTTCTCCTTCTCTTTATCGACGAACTCGATCTTCTGGTTAGGAGCATCTCCAAAATACCAACAATTTGTGCGCAAATCCATCACTATTTTTGCGGCTTTTATAAAATCAGTTCCCAAAAGTGAGCGGCTATTGGTAAATTAGGGGACCGAAATGAACGTTGTGGCGACAGTTCTGTCTTGAATCGTGAGAGCAACTGTGAATGAAAGTGTTTGTAGCGGAGCAGTCCATATACCATATCTAGTTGAACTGATTCTTTTAGAGGATATTTCGGAGGTAAAGAGGACAGTAAAGCTCGACATTTGCTGACAAAAACGTCAGTTTTTTCGTCTTCTGCTTGTTTTAAAGCGAATAACTCTCGGAATATTCGATCTGGGTGTTTATGTTGTCCGACAGCATGGCGCAGGGCATGGATCGCTTCGTCATAGGATGTCACCGTTGACTTGATACCTTGCCACCATGTTGCAGCTTTTCTGGTGAGCAACATTTGAAATCCCTTCAGCGCTTTTGCTTCGGAGATGTTTACACAGTCTCTATAGATATTTACAGAGTCTACTTGACTCGAAGGACTGCCGTCGAACCTGGCAGTGCACTGGGAGAAATTGGCTAGAGACGACTGACTAGTGGACGATGATGGTGTACTTTGTCGCAGCATTTTTGTCATTAATTGTTGCAACATCTCCGGCGTCATAACAATCTGCTGCACGACCGAGACTGGCTCGTCTAAATCGCCTTCTCCGTGGTCAGACATCTTGATGAAACGCGAATCACGCGGGAGGCACTAACAAATGGGTAACGAAATTTTCAAGTATGTAAGATAGGGATAACACAAAAGTTTGATGAGCTGCGAACAAGTCTTTAGGCGCCAACACGTTTCGTAGTCCTGTCCGCGACAGATTTTCGTCAATGGTCTAGTACATGCACCACTGGCACCCGGAGGATAAAAACATGCAAGATCCTACCTTTGCTGATGTTTTCACTTGGTTCCTGAGAACTGATTCCCTTCAGTGTCTTCAGAAACGTACTGCGCCTAGAACTGGAGCGGCGAGGATTCTTTCACAAATTCTTGTAAGGAGAGAATCACGTTGGGCGTCACTTGTAGGGTGATGGCTAGCTGGCCATACAGATCATGGAAGGGGGCACAAAACCAAGACAAAAGTACTAACTACCACTTTATTATTTCTTAGAGTACAAAAAATATATCAGGCATCACGTGCCGTACAATTCCCATAACCCTCTTAGCCTCTAACTCCTCAGTCTCTTAGTTTTCTTTAAAGTCCCTATATATGAAAGTCTGGACAGGATACATTAACGGGTGTGTGTAAAAGAGAGAAGTCGCTGTCCTTTACATAATATTTAAATGGCGGCTGTCATAACTTACGACCTCTGAGGTTTCATAAAATGTAATATTTCAGAATCACAGATTATGAAGTTCAGGTTCATAGACAAATAAAGAGTATCGAGTCATAGAGTAATAGGTGAGGTATATATAGATATATATATATATATATATATATATATATATATATATATACTCTATGATATAAACAAATGTTAAAGTAATTGTCGTGAAGTGAAATTAATACTATATTGCTAACCGAATTTATATTAAAAGGAAATAGCTTGTTATATTGACTTATTCTTTTAGGAAAATGCCTGTTTGTTGATTGACATGTTGAATAAATAATTCGAACAATAAAACATACATGGCATCCTTACCTATGGATAAAGCTAGAATAAATATTTGGATACAAAAATTTGGAATAGAATCTACACCATCCAAGGATTTAGTTTTATATGAGGTATTTATTGTGTTCTTCCGAATAATAACATTTTTTACACATGATAACAATGTTATGTCCTTAGTTTCAAATAAAATTAATTTAGTTATTACTTAATTATATCTACATTTCTTTACATCTGCTTTGACGTTTATACGTAAAAGTATTGAAATTTACAAAAATAATAATATTTGAATTCAAATTTATGTGAAAGAAGTTAGAAATTGGAATATATTCAAAAATTACCCTTTGAATAAATTGTGTTTTCCCGCGCTTGTTTCATTGGTGCCGCCATTTAAATATTATTTGGCTGTAGACCAATCCCGCGAACGACCCGATCTGTCCAGACTTTCATATATAGGGACTTTAGTTTTCTTTTTCTAGCACTGCCATCTCACGGTAGCGGGTCGGTAGTTTCCAATTACGCTAGGGTCGAGGAGGAATGCCCGTTACAGCTCTTATTGGTGAATCCAATTACCACACCACGTGGGAGGGCGCCACTGTAGATAGGTAATGTTTGTTGGAAAGAACAGCTGATTCTATGTAATCTTTATGAGGTTACGTTAATGTGAGTGTTTTGATCTGTGTTTGAGGGCAATTATTGTGTTTTGGAATAAAAATAATCGTTTGTTATTATAATATAAGCATTTATTAATGTTAAGTAAGTACAATCATTCATTAAAATTACAAAGCGAAATAATTATGTACACGTAAATTTTGCTCATCTTGCAGATATAGTTGCTGGTATCATGGAAGCGGAGATACAAGAATTGTTTTTATGTTTATGTACATTTACGTCAATATGAGTTTCCACCAATAGTAATATATCTGATAGAATACAATTTTCAGAAATCAATATAAACTGACAATGTATAATAGGTGGTGATGATCAATATAAATGAAATTGAAATGACTTTGCCAGCAGTTTTGTTTATACATTTCTGTGTAAATGATAATAAACGACCATTTTGAAAACAAGTGTTTTTAGGTAAATTTCTTATAGAAATGTACCTATTGCGATCGTTCACACTTTTGAATTTCGAAAAAATTTCAACGGCATGTTGTTATATGTCTATAACTTAGTCCAAAAAAACATTTGGTTCAGAAGTTTATATATATATATATATATATATATATATATATATATATATATATATATAATTTTATTTTGGATTTATCTTGGGATTTAGGTTCGGTTGCACTAAAGGGGTCAGATATTCATTGTATATTTTAATTTAAGACGTTTCGCTTGGGGCTCCAAGCTTCATCAGTTATAAAAAAACATATCACTGCTAAAAATATTAATAAAATAAATGACAAAAATGAAAACATATAAAATTACCTTTCGTACCTTAAACACCTATAGGAACAAGTTTATTCTTTATTGTAATTAATCATTTTTCTTTTTTATCATGTTTGTTCTTATGGCATGTGTTGATTTTTATGACGGGTCTGTTTTTACGCTATATATGTTTTGAAAGTCAAATATAAAGACTGGTGTATTATGTTTGGTGTGTATTGTTGTGTCTATGCTACCATCTGTTGTAGGTTTATCAGGAACTCTTTTGCTATGGTGGTTGTGGTTTATTTGAAATTGTGGAATGGAAGAGGAATATTATTTAACAACAGTATTAATACAACACTTTGTAAAAAAGAGAGGAGATGGAGTTTCTTTTTATTAAATAATTTTGTGGTATAATTTGCAGAGATTCTTAATGTCAGTTTTATCATTCACTGTATTGGGGTTGAGCTTAATATGAATCATTTCAAGAAATTCTCTTTTCTTTGTGTCTCTTTCGGTTGCTAAAATTTTTATATTATTGTAGTTAAATTCGTGTTTGCTTGTTTTTTTATGTTTATTAAGAGCTGTTGCAGAATTTTTTGTATATTTGTGTCCGTTTATTCTACCTTCGAGGTGTTGGGAGGTTTGTCCAATGTAAACCTTGTTACAATTTTCTCCATTACACGAGATTTGGTAAACTACATGTGTTTTTTTGTTGGTTGGATTATCAGTTTTTAATTTGGAGAAAGTTATTTTGTTTAGGGTATTATATCCCTTGTGTCCAATCTGAATATTGTATGGCCGCGTAATATTTGAGAGTTTTTCCGATAGTCCTTTAATGTATGGTAGTCCTATATGAAGAGATTCAGGATGATTTGTGTTTGTTTTTTTTGGTGTATTGTAAAACTTATGAATCCTGCTTTTAAAAATTTTATTTATGATGGCTGATGGATAGTTATTATTAGTTAATGTTTTCTTGGCTTTTTTAATAGCTAAAAGTCGGAATTCTGGGTCGGATAGTGCAATCGCACGGTCTGCAAGGCCGATGATAACAGATTTTTTCTGGGATAATGGATGGTGAGATTTATAATTAAGATATCTACCAGACCAGGTTTCTTTTGTATACCAGCTTGTTCTTAGAGTTTCATTTATTCTATGTATCGTCATGTCAAGGAAATTGATTTTATTATTATTTTCTAATTCAATTGTGAACTTTAGCTTAGGATGGAATGAGTTGAACATTTCTTGGACATAGTTTGATTTTTCCTTTGGAATTAATAATATGCAGTCATCGACATATCTGCGATAGAGTGGCAATTTGAAGTTTAATTTGGGTATTATGCTAGATTCAAGTTCTTCGAGGACAAGTTGTGCAACAACACTAGAAATTGCAGCTCCCATCGCGCAGCCTTCGATTTGTTTATAGAATTTATCTTTGTATTGAAAATATGTGGAAGTGAGAGTATATTCAATTGCTTTTTGTAATTCATTAAGTGGTAGTGTGGTATAGTTTTTTATTTTTTCCCAATTTTTTGTTATTATGTCTTGTGCTAGTTTTAATGGGATATTGGTATATAATGATACGACGTCTAATGATATAAGTATGTGGTTTGTTGGTATTTTTATATTTTTTATTTGTGATTTGAAATGAAACGAGTCTTTGATGTAATATTTGTTCTTGCCAGTGATATTGCTTAGGATTCTTGCTAAGAATTTGGATAGCTGTTCGAAAGGTGATTGGACACAAGATACAATAGGCCTAAGTGGTATATTCTCTTTATGTAGTTTTGGCAAACCGTAAATTTTGGGAGGTAATGCATTATTTAATTTTAATGCGGAAGCAGTCTTTTCAGAAATGTATTTGTTTTTTTCCCAATTTTTTATTAAATTGTTGTTTTTTGTTTGAAAAATATTGGTAGGGTTGTTTTTCATTTCTTTATATGTGTTTGTATCATGTAGAAGCTCTTGCATTTTTTCATCGTATTGGCTTTTATACATGACAACAGTTTTGTTTGTTTTGTCAGGTCTTAGGATGATTATATTTTCATTATTCTTAATAAATTGTCTGGTTTTTTTCAATTTCTGTTTCAAGGTTTTTTGTTCGATATTTGGTTGATCATGTTTAGTTTTGAAATTTGTTAGAGTGTTGCATAAATTTGATCTGAGTTCCGTTATTTCAAGTTCATGTAAGTGTCTCGTATTGGTTTCTATAGTTGCAAGTATATCATGAATAGGAATTTTGTTTTTTTCTGTCTCTAAAGCAAAATTGGGACCAAGTGCGAGTATTTCTTGGACACATTCTGGAATAACTATGTTTGTTTTATTTTCTAGCCAGTCAGTCAGTCAGTCAATATTACATCAAAGACTCGTTTCATTTCAAATCACAAATAAAAAATATAAAAATACCAACAAACCACATACTTATATCATTAGACGTCGTATCATTATATACCAATATCCCATTAAAACTAGCACAAGACATAATAACAAAAAATTGGGAAAAAATAAAAAACTATACCACACTACCACTTAATGAATTACAAAAAGCAATTGAATATACTCTCACTTCCACATATTTTCAATACAAAGATAAATTCTATAAACAAATCGAAGGCTGCGCGATGGGAGCTGCAATTTCTAGTGTTGTTGCACAACTTGTCCTCGAAGAACTTGAATCTAGCATAATACCCAAATTAAACTTCAAATTGCCACTCTATCGCAGATATGTCGATGACTGCATATTATTAATTCCAAAGGAAAAATCAAACTATGTCCAAGAAATGTTCAACTCATTCCATCCTAAGCTAAAGTTCACAATTGAATTAGAAAATAATAATAAAATCAATTTCCTTGACATGACGATACATAGAATAAATGAAACTCTAAGAACAAGCTGGTATACAAAAGAAACCTGGTCTGGTAGATATCTTAATTATAAATCTCACCATCCATTATCCCAGAAAAAATCTGTTATCATCGGCCTTGCAGACCGTGCGATTGCACTATCCGACCCAGAATTCCGACTTTTAGCTATTAAAAAAGCCAAGAAAACATTAACTAATAATAACTATCCATCAGCCATCATAAATAAAATTTTTAAAAGCAGGATTCATAAGTTTTACAATACACCAAAAAAAACAAACACAAATCATCCTGAATCTCTTCATATAGGACTACCATACATTAAAGGACTATCGGAAAAACTCTCAAATATTACGCGGCCATACAATATTCAGATTGGACACAAGGGATATAATACCCTAAACAAAATAACTTTCTCCAAATTAAAAACTGATAATCCAACCAACAAAAAAACACATGTAGTTTACCAAATCTCGTGTAATGGAGAAAATTGTAACAAGGTTTACATTGGACAAACCTCCCAACACCTCGAAGGTAGAATAAACGGACACAAATATACAAAAAATTCTGCAACAGCTCTTAATAAACATAAAAAAACAAGCAAACACGAATTTAACTACAATAATATAAAAATTTTAGCAACCGAAAGAGACACAAAGAAAAGAGAATTTCTTGAAATGATTCATATTAAGCTCAACCCCAATACAGTGAATGATAAAACTGACATTAAGAATCTCTGCAAATTATACCACAAAATTATTTAATAAAAAGAAACTCCATCTCCTCTCTTTTTTACAAAGTGTTGTATTAATACTGTTGTTAAATAATATTCCTCTTCCATTCCACAATTTCAAATAAACCACAACCACCATAGCAAAAGAGTTCCTGATAAACCTACAACAGATGGTAGCATAGACACAACAATACACACCAAACATAATACACCAGTCTTTATATTTGACTTTCAAAACATATATAGCGTAAAAACAGACCCGTCATAAAAATCAACACATGCCATAAGAACAAACATGATAAAAAAGAAAAATGATTAATTACAATAAAGAATAAACTTGTTCCTATAGGTGTTTAAGGTACGAAAGGTAATTTTATATGTTTTCATTTTTGTCATTTATTTTATTAATATTTTTAGCAGTGATATGTTTTTTTATAACTGATGAAGCTTGGAGCCCCAAGCGAAACGTCTTAAATTAAAATATACAATGAATATCTGACCCCTTTAGTGCAACCGAACCTAAATCCCAAGATAAATCCAAAATAAAATTATATATAATGGTTCAAGAATTCCACAGAGAATAGTATATATATATATATATATATATATATATATATATATATATATATGGGATATTACGAAATTTGTTAACACGATAGAGGTCGCAGTTTTGAAGGTATCAAGTTCAAATTTGCTACAAAAATCAATCTCTCAAATATCTCGGTCGAGTTCGTTATTGGGCAATATCGGATAGGTAGTTTCAAAATGGCGACCATTCAAACATTTAAAAAAAATATCAAAAAAGAGCCTTAGTGTAAATATCATCAAAACTAATTTTAGGTTATAGATATAATCAGTACCTACAACTTTTGTTCAAAGAAATTTTTCATAAAATAAACAGGTAAAAAAATAAAAATTAATAAAGAAAAATAACAAATATTGATAAAACATGAACACTCAATATAAATTTGATGTAATTGTACATTTTCTGGAGATCTTAATATAGACCCTGATTAAAAAAATATATAGTATATTTATTGAAAAGAAATAGGCGAAAAAAAAGTCTGCCTTGAAGTGGAACTCGAACCCTGTCTGCTTTATATTCAACAGCCAAAACAAAAACCTCTAACCGCAAGGCTATGACACAAACGACAATTTTATGTAATAACATTTAGGTATACCAATGAAAAGGTTGTTCAAATTTCAATTCAATGAATTTTGAAAAATTTACCTTTCCGCTGACTACAGGCCATCGGGATTTTTTTATTCTTCGTTTTAAATCAATCATATAAAAGTTCTATGGATTCTGTCATAGTTATACTGGAAATCGTTTCAGTTGATAATTTGAAACAATAACGATTAACTAGCAGCTTTCACCAGAAAATCCTGAGATAAGAGATATTTTAAAGCTGAGGGAATCAATATACATAAAAAGTACATCAACATCTAAAGATATACAATATAAGTGGTTCATCATATTTCTTTAGAAGAGCAAGTATTTTTATCTGAGAAAGCAGTTCTAGTACAAAAAAGTGTTCAACTAAGCAGTACAGTGATTTCATATTATGAGATGTTTCGCAATTTTTCTGAACAGAGCAAGTAGGTTACTTAAGATATTGAATATTAAAGCTGTACTTTGAGAACATAATATAAATGAGTTGATTACATTATTAAAACTGTTTCCAAAGCTAACCTTCAATCCTCATTCTCGAACACTCCAAAATTGTTCATAGTACAGACAAATCCTGATCCTTTATTGGGAAAACGATGAAAATGGATTGTTTTTTACTTATTTTTCTGCTGTGACAATTATATTACAACACAATTTGTATTAAAAACAGTTTTCTTCGGCATGATGAGTGAAATCCCCCGTGTTAACAGATACGAATGTAAACAAACGATTACCTATCTGTTCTCAGTTGGTACTTTTCCCAACAGAGGGCGAACGCTTGGCTGGATTCGCCTATAATAACCGAGATAGTAATACATGCAGCACCAATCTGGGACACAGTGTATATCTTGACAAGCATAATTATATTCAAGACGAAAATATTGTGCCTATTTTATAACACTACGAAATAAATTTCAGAAATTTATCATCTAATCACCTACCGTCAAAACTTCAAAATATGAACTAGAGATTTACAGCCTGTTCCTAAATACAAACCATTAGCCTGGCCAGTGGCCAGCAAAGAACTTTCTTGTCATATTCCTATATTAGGTCCGTATCAAGAAGACTGTAAACAAGGAGAATAAACTCGCTCTAAAAATCGTGTAAAATTTCATACGCATATCTTTTGTGAATGCGTCTTTGCCCACCATGTCGTGCGCAACAAGCGGCTCTCGCAAAAAAGACATCAGATCATGATCACGAAGATAAATAAAGAGAACAAATATTTAAGGTAATTGTCAAGATGTTCATCAATGTTCGTCGTACACGAGGCCACACTATGATATGCAACTTCTGTAATCTCATGTGGCTTCATAGAAAAGCATATGAAGTTTACTCTCCTTGTGTCCAGTCTTCTTGGTCCACATATTTGTCAATTTTCGACGGCAATTTTAACCGTAGTTTTCTATATTTCGGAACAGTCTGTACATATGTCAATTGTAAATTCTGGACAAAGACAAGACATACAGGATAACCTAATAATAATAATTCCAAAGAAAAATATATAATATATCAATCAAAATCAAACAATCCATCTCTAATTTAATATCATTGGACAGTCATCACAGGATAATATCAAAGTAATAAAAAAGGCAACAAACTCTCAATTATTCTCCATAAAAAGGTTGAACAGCAATAGACATCAAGTGATAGTGAACAATTATGAAGACTTTAAAAAAATTTAAGAGTACTAACAGATGTAGATACACAATGTTACACTTAACATATACTCCAAAAGAAGATAAGCTTCACAGTATTCTGTTGAAAGGTTTGGACAGCTCATATGAACCCGAAGAAATTTTGGAACTATTAAGAGATTCAAATTCAGAAAAACTCAAATTCATTCAAGTGAAATGATTTTCAACAAAAAAATCAAGAGAGGATGGGCGACTGCTACACATATAAATTGTGCAGATCAGTGCTGAAAACGTCTTGGGTGCTCTTCATAATATAAAAATTTTAGACTATCAAAAAATCAGTTGGGAGTACATGCGAAAACCGGAGATGTAGAAACTGTCAACGATTCAATCATAGTGCGAGCAACTGCAGTTTGCCATATAGATGTGTGAAGTGCAAAGACAATCAAGGTCCAAAATTGTGCGCAGCTAGTAAGGAAAATACTTTTGAGAAATTATACTGTGTATTATGTCAAAAGTATAGTCATCCGGCGTCATACAGAGGTTGTCCAAAATATCTTGAAGTAAAAAAAACAAAACAAAATGAACCAACTACAAATGAAGAAAAAAGAAAACAACAGCCCCCTTCAGAAGCAATGACAACAAAATTCGTAACACCAAATAGACTTTTTTCAGATAATCTTCAACAACAAATATTAAGTTTAATAAACATAACAAAACAAAATTCTATTAGAATAGATCAATTATTCAAAAATTTTATTGATAAAAACAATAATTCTTCAAATGGTAAGTAGGTACTCAAATTAGAATTATTCAAAACCTTCATATAAATGAACTCTCGCTGTTATCGATAAATGTAAATTCCCTTATTCAACATCAAAGACGAGCTTCACTCTTGAATTTGCAAAAAAATATATAACCCTGATATAGTTATTTTAAATGAAACAAAATTAAACAAATCACAAAGTAGATTTTGTGAACTATAGCATTATAAGAAAAGATAGACCGAAAAGTACAGAAGGAGGCGGAGTCGCAATTTTAGTAAAATCAATGTACCATTTTGAAATAATTAACTGCCATGCAATCAACTCAGAAGAAAAATTAGAAGCCGTCACCATAAAATTAAATATAAACAAAAATCTGAATTTGTTTATTGTCGCCGCTTATGCTGCTCCTAGTAATGAGGGTGAATTCGGCATAGAATTTAATAACTTATTCAAAAAATTAGATCTAGTAAACCCCGATAACTTTTATATCATTTCTGGTGATCTGAACCCAAGGCATAGATCCTGGAAAAACCCAACCAATAACACAAGAGGTAGATTTATTAAGGACTGGCTAAACAGCTGTCAATTAACTTTCAAAACATCCTTGTATTGAAGTGATATACCATCTTACCCAAGCGGAAACTGACTGTAGGTTGAAAATGTCAACCAATAAAACCGGTGAAATAAGAGCCGTTCCTTATTATAGCGATCACAATGCATTATATTTCAAATTCCAACATCCCTCCGATCCCAGATGGTCATTAGAAGTGGCTAAGGATGTTCACAAATATAACTTTAAGAAAACAGACTGGAGTAAATTTCAAAACTTAACGACATACATAATATAACTATTCATAACAACCAAAATCTTAACCAAAAATTAATTGATCAGTAAATAAAAATCATAGAAAGAGATATTTCGGATACGCTTGAGACAACAGTACTCAAAATTAAAAATAATAATTCCACGGAATGTTACCGTAATGTCAACATCAAAAACTTCGAGAAACTAAAAAGTTCACTAATTACACAAATCAATAAAATATACAGAAAATTCATGCATAATAATAACCCCCAGCTAATAACGATGAGAATCAAACTAAAAGAAACAAGGAACCTTTTAAAATTAGAGTACAGTAAATGAATAAATAAATATTGGGCTGATACGAGTCAAAAACATTCCAACAAATTCAAATAACATGTTTACTATGATAAACCAAATTTTCCGTCCCAAAGGTAAAATCGAAATTCAGAACTTGGAAATCGATAATAAAGACCATGAACTTATACAAAAAGCTTCTATCGATCATCAAAACTGCCGAAAAACTCAAGAAGGTAAATATTTAATTGAGAGTCCATCAGACAAACTAAATATTTTAGGTAACCACTTCGATAGAATTCATAGAAAAAATGACCTTGTTAATAGCAATACAAATAGAATCCAAGAAGAGATTGAAAACGATAAATTAAAAGGAAATACCCTCACAACATTTTCTAAAATAAACCCTTCTACTAATCCAACACAATATAAAGATTACTTCACCAACTATTCGGATTTGGAGAGAATTTTCCTCAAATTAAACAATAAACGTTCATCGGGTCCTGATAATATTCCTAATATAATACTGAAAAATCTCCCTCCCAAAATAATTCGGAATTAGTGCATTATCTTCAATAATGCCCTTAACTTAACAGACTTCTCTTCAACTTAGAAAAATGCAGATTTGATCTTTATTAAGAAACCAGGTAAAGATGGAGTGGATCCTGTAAGTTATCGGCCAATAAGCTTGTTACCAAACATTGGTAAAATATTTGAAAAAGTTGTTAGTAAACCTATTATGAACCATTGTGAAAGAGAAAAGATTATCCCAGATCAACAATACATGCTATTTCCAAATTCACCTCAGATGTTTGTGAAGCATTGAACTCCAATGAAAGTGTTGGTGCATGCTTAATCGACTACGAAAAAGCATTCGACACTGTTTGGATAAGGGGATTAATTTTCAAATTAAATAAGCTCAACTTTCCGCGGCATTTAGTAAAAATGATTTTCAACATGATAACTGACAGGATATTCCAAACGACAGATGGACTGACGAAATCAACTGACACCTTCAAACTATCGAATGGACTACAACAAGGCACAGTTACATCCCCAATGCTGTTCAATATTTACAATAGTGCTGTTCTAAAACTGGGTGACATAAACAGTCAAATGAATCCAAAGAAATCGATAAAAGGTATTGCATTTGCAGATGATCTTCTCATCTATGTCAGAGGAAAGAAGATAACAGAAATTCAATCTTGCTTACAGGAGACATTAGATATCGTAAATAAATATAGCAGTAATTGGAAATTGTGTATTAATCCTAGGAAATGTGAATCTATTCTCTTTCGTCCAAAGTTGAATATTGCGACCAGAGAGGTTAGGAAAAATTGGAAGAAATTTACAATAAACTTAAATTCTATACAGATACCTCACAAGGAATCAGTGAAGTATCTAGGAATTCAAATAGACCAACATCTGAGAGACATTGAACACGTAAATCTACAAATTAATAAGGCTAGAAATACATTCTTAAAATTGAACAGATTATTTTACAACAAACACCTCGACAGTAGAGTGAAAATTATATGTTACAAAACAATTGTTCGACCATTGTTGACATACGGCTGTCCAATATGGTATAACCAGAACGCAACAACTATGGAAAAGCTAAGAGTATTCGAAAGAAAATGTCTTAGATCGTGTCTAAGTTTATATAGGGATGAGAGTACTGGTTATACTCATTATGTGAACAACCAGACAATATATAATAAAGCAAATACACCCAGAATAGATTTACATATTCTAGAAATAATCAGAAATCATTGGTTTAGAAATAAAGAAGCAAATGCCAACGAATTTGTCATAAGATCTCTTTCCCCTGACATAAACTACATCAGAAAATCACTTAAATGTGGATACATACCACCGAAGGATTTCTATTCTTGGACAAGAACTGCTACTTACAGGACAAAAACAACATACCAATAATTTATCATTATTTGAGAAAAAAACGGCTATCCTTTATGATCCAAATTTAGATAGTAATACCCCAATTGGTGACCATACCTGAGGTGAACAGAATCAAGAAAACCTCTAATAAATAATGGTGGTTGGGATGATCTTTTCTCTTTTGTACCACCATCATCCCTTTATAATTTTGTAAATATGTATTTAGCTCTTTTCATCTACCTTCATGTAAAATATTACTTTTCTGTCCTCCTTCCTTCCTTAGTTTAGGTATAGTTTTAAACTAATTAAATAATTAATAGCAAAGTTTTCCATGTCTCTCTTTGCTTGTTGCATGAATTATAAGTTATATATATGAAAAAGTATTGTATAAAAAAAACTGATAAATGTATAAACATCCAACATCCACACATAGATATGTATACTGCAATGCGTTGCCAATAGGGCCATTTTGTGTAAATAATCATATTAATTTGATTTCTTTGTTTATTTAAAATTAATAATGGAATTATATGTAAATTATATTGGCATTAAATAAACGTTAAAAAAATACACGTTCTCGTCCGATCACTGAAGTTAAGCAGCGTCGGGGGTGGTTAGTACTTGGATGGATGACTGCTTGGGAACACCACGTGCTGTTGCCTTTTTGTTTTTTGCCACCATCCAAAGCAAAGATCTATGAAAAAACAGCTCATTTTTTCAAAATATTTTCTAAAGTGACTCATCGTATTGTCAATATCACCACATTACCATGAATTTATAATATTACTATGCAATTAAATAAAACAAGAAATATTTTTCTTAAGCTGAACAAACTATTTTATAGTAATCATTTAGACAGCAGAGTCAAAATTATTTGTTACCAAACTATTATTAAACCGTTATTAACTTACGGATGCCCAATATGGTTTAGTCAGAATACATCAACATTAGAAAAACATAGGGTTTTTGAAAGAAAATGCTTGAGAACTTGCCTACATATGTATAAGTCCGAGCATAGAAACGATATATAACAAAGCGGCGACAAATAGAATCGATACATTTTTAAAAAAATAAAACTTATTCGAAATCACTGAGTTAATACGACCAATATTCAAAGCAACGAAATAATAAGACAATTTGTAAATCCCGACGAAAATTATATGAAGAGTTGCCTTTAATCTGGCTTTACTCCGCCCGAAGGTTTTATACAGTGTGTCCCAGATTGGTGCTGCATGTATTACTATCTCGGTTATTATGACAGCTACAACATCGGATAAATGTTTCTCAGGATCTTATTAAAGTTTCAGAACTGCTATTACATTTTGTCAATTGTTTTCTGTTTTTGTATAAATCGTGAAAAAACAAAATAGTGAGTTTTTGATAGTCCCCCTTATCTCCATTATTTGAGAACATAGGGTATTTTGGTTTAGACATTCTGTGGGCACTTATTTAAGGTCTTCACTATAAACAAGTCGAATTTAAAAAAATAATAATATTAGTTTTATCAGGCATTTAAGATTTGAACCGTAACGATCACACTTGGATCAGTCTTAAGCTTTACAGGCGGCGACATGCCTTAACATGCTTAAGTTGTTATTATTTTCAAACATGGCTGTTAATTATACCAATGAAGAAAAATTAGAGATGATAGAAACTTACTTCGTAGCTCACAGAAACGCCTCGGCGGCTGCGGAGATTTAAGAAAATAAATTTCCTGAACGGCATCAACCAAATTATGAAACTTTTGCAAAACCCAGAAACGGATGTCCCGATGTCATCCGTTCATCGAATACTGGCTGTTAATAAATATCATCCTTACAAGCCTAACATAGTACAAGGTTTATCGGCAAATGGTTTTCCCCAATGAGTAAGATTTTGTATAAGGTACATTCAAAATATCCATGAACATGAAAATATTATGGACCGACGAAACTCGATTTACCAATTGCGGAGTTTTCAATATACATAATACACATTACTGGGCTACTGGAAACCGAAATTTGGATTTAATTTTTGGTGCGGTATAATAGTTAACTAAAATAATAACCACGCAACGGAAATTAAATTGAACAAAAAGCAATAAACGAAATGAAAATGAATGAATAAAATCCAATAAAAACAACACATAAGACAGTTCAAATTAAACAAACTGTAATTTGACAGTACTAATACATATTATTGGCCTACTAGACCAAACTGAGCAGAGCCGCAAAATTAATTAAATTTGTTTTTATTTAATTATTTCGGCCTTATTATGAAAGAAAATACCATGTTGTGATACATTTTTGGAAAGGGAATTAATAGTGCTATTTAATGCAATAAAAATTTAATATGGCGTCTGTAAGAAAAAACAAAGTTATAGTAATTATCTCAAAAACGCAAAAAGATATTCTTTTGTTTTATTTTTTTATAGTAAATACCTTAAAAAAGTGCCCATGGAATGTCTAAAACAAAATACCCTATGTTCTCAAATAATGGATACGAGGGACTGTCAAAAACTTGCAATTTTGGTTTTTTGCGATTTATTCAAAAACCAAAAACAATTGACAAAATGTAATAGCAGTTAAGATCCTGAGAAACATTGCCCTCTTAACCGATTTTCTAGCTCTTATAATAACCGAGATAGTAATACATGCAGCACCAATCTGGGACATAGTGTATATAATATATAATATACATTTATCGACTTCTTAGCTAAAGGATCGACTTACATATATACATGGTGATGTGTCAGTGTCAATACACAACCAAAAATAAGTGATCTGTATCGTGACGTTTTGGTGTTCTATTCTAAGTTAGTGGGGGGTATGTATGTAGAGCGCGACTTAGTTAGGAAACTAAGTCGATAACAATTGACAGTCTATGTCGAAATCACGTGATCCAATTGACGCATCACCATGTATTGGTATATCTATATATATATATATATATATATATATTATATATATATATATAAAATTTCATTCGCATATCTTTTGTGAATGCGTCTTTGCGCACCATGCCGTGCGCAACAAGCGGCTCTCGCAAAAAATACGGCAGGTCATGATCACGAAGATAAATAAAGAGAACAAATATGTTCATCAATGTTCGTCGTACACGAGGCCACAAGCATATGAAGTTTACTCTCCTTGTTTCCAGTCTTCTTGGTCCACATATTTGTCAATTTTCGACGGCAATTTCCCTGGTTTATATTTCGGAACAGTCTGTACATATGTCAATTGTCAATTCCGGACAAAGACATACAGGAAGCAAGGGCCAATAACCTTAGAGAGAGAGAGAGAGGATACAGGATAACCTAATAATAATAATATCTAAAGAAAAATATGTCCATAGGTAAATAGGTACTGTTACTGTTGGTTGACGTGACTTGATCAGATCACAATGCCCTATCTTTCTGAATCCGAATCAATCAAAACCAAACAATCCACCTCCAATTAATATCATTGAACAGTCGTCAAAGTAATAAAAAAGGCAACAAACTCTCAATTATTCTCCATAAAAATGTTGAACAGCAATAGGCATCAAGTGATAGTGAACAATTATTATGACTACAAAAAAGTGTATGAGTCCTAACATAAGTAGATACACAATTTTACACTTACATATACTCCAAAAGAAGATAAGCTTCACAGAATTCTGTTGGAAGGTTTGTACTACTCATACGAGCCAGAATAAATTTTGGCACTACTAAGAAATTCAAAACTAGAAAAACTCAATTTCATTCAAGAGAATTTTCAAAAAAACACAATCGACGAATGCTACCCTGCTAACCATATATATTGTGTAGATCAGTGCTGAAAGCGTCTTGGGTGCTCTTTATAATAATATAAAAATTTTAGATCAAAAATTTCACAGTACAGAAACTCTCAACAATTTAATCATAGTGCGAGGAACTGCAGCATGGCATGTAAAGAGAATCATACTCTAAAATTGTGTACAGCTAGGAGGAAATTATGTTTGAAAAATTATACTGAGTATTATGTCAAAATTGTGGTCATCCAGCGTCATAAAGAGGTTGTCCAAAGTACCTAAATAAAGTCATTCCGGATCAACAATTTATTTTTATAGACTACGAAAAAGCTTTGGATACAGTTTGAATTAATATTTAAATTGATGAAATTAAATTTCCCATCATATAATTTGATAAAAATTTTATGGAATATAATAGATAATAGAACTTTTAGAACCACTCACGGCACAAACGTATCAATAAAATTGTTCCCTTAGTTACAATTACATCTCCCAACTTTTCAACATACATATATAATAGCAATTTACTATGACTAGGTAGACAAAATCAATACGGACAGTAGAGACACGACTATAATTAAATCTAAATCATTTGCTGATGATTTAATCGTATATGTACAATGGAAAAAAAGTTGGAAATTAAAATGTTACAGTCTACGGTTAACCTTATTCAATATTATAGTGAAAATTGGAAACTTTGTGAAGCATCGAAAGAAGTGAGGAGAATTTCGCTATACGATCAAGCGATGTTGTTATAGGTACCACATAAATCATCAGTTAAATATCTCTGAGTGAATTTTGATCAAAATTTTAGATTTTAGAGCATATGAAATAAAATAAAGCAAGAAATGGTTTCCTTAAGCTGAACATCCTATTTAATAGGAATCATTTAGACTTAAACAGCAGATTCAGAAGTATTTGTTACCATACCATTATTAGAACGTTATGAACGTATGGATGCCCATATAGTTTAATCAGAATGCATCAACATTGAAAAGAATGAGGGTTCTTGAAATAAGAACTTGCCTGCATAGTATGTATAAGTACGAGCATAGTAATTATATGCACTATATTAGTAATTAAACAATCTATAGCAAAGCGGCAATAAAAAGAATTGATAAATTTTTAATAAGATTAATACGCAATTACTGGGTTAGTACGACCAATATTCAAAGCAACGAAATAATCAGACAAGTGGCCTTCAAACTGGCTTCATTACCCTCAAAAGTTTTATATATCTTGAGAAGCAGAATTATATTCAAGACGAAAATAATGTGCCTATTTTACCAGTACTAAAGAAATTTCAGAAATCACCTACCGTCAAAATTTAAATACGTCATTTCAAAACCTGAACTGTAAATTTAATATGTCAATTCCGGACAAAGATATGCATATACATGATAAACCACTGAAATAATATTCAAAAATACTGGTGGAAGATCAGACCAAAATGCTCTATTTTTCTGAAGTAGGTACTTTGATAATGTGTCATTGTCACTTTCACATTGTTTATGTTCTCACACAATATTACTTTTAAATTATTTTTTTCTGATTTTTATCATTTTTTCTATTTTTCCCTTTAGTTGTTAAGTTTTTATTCTCATTTTAAAATTGGGTGTAGTTTTTCATGCCTTCTGCACCAATTTTTATAAAGATAGATTTCAAAGAGTTTAAAATTTCTCATACAGATAATTTGCTATTGCTATAAAAAAATAATTTTGCCGCTGCCGGTAATGTAAATAATTCTTACATGCTTAGATGCAAAACATGAAAATGGAAAATATCATTCAAGTATTATTTTTCCTAGACGACGGAGACAAAGTAAATTAATTTGTATGAATTATTTACATTACCGGTAGCAGGAAAAATGTAATAAGTAGGTAACACGGAATGTGTCGACTATTCATCCTCGGCTCGTACTCACTTGCCTTGAATGTTAACATGTCTTTACATTCCTTGTTACTTAAATAACTATATTATTGTCATCAGCGTCATTGAACAATAGTTATTTTGCACGCATGGCAGTAGATATAAGTAGCATAAGAGCTTTATACAAATAACTTCTTAATATGCTCAGCCATCACATTTAAAGAAGCATCATATACTGAGGAACGGGATATCATTAATAATCCCAAAAATAGTAAATCTATACATCTATGGTAAATCTAATCAAAAGTACAAAACAATATTATACATTACTTTCACAAAACCCATCAACGTGTGTTTCACCAATGCCATCTTCACAAAAAATTCAAACCTACCGATGAGGTTATCCCAATTTTTAAGAATTATATGTCTATGCTATAGACCCATATCTCTGCTACCAATTTTTTCCAATTTATTTGCACCTAGTCAGTTTGGATTTAAAAAAGAATACCTCTTTTAAACTTAGTCTCTGATATAATGGAAACTTTCGGAGAATACGATTATAGGGTAATGACCTTCTGCGACCTCAGCAAGGTTTTTGATTTTGTCAGCATATTACAAAAGCAGACAATTTCCATTATATCAGCATTCAGCTCCTCAAATCGTACCTGGAAAATAGAACATAATATGTCAAGTTCAATGATATTCTGTATGAGAAGCAATTAATAAGAATAATTAATTAAAAATAGTCAAGGACTAATAGACTACTACTATTGAACAGGAAGAAAACACATACTAAGGTCTTTTGGAGACGCGAAATCTCAACAACAATGGAGAACCAAGAAATCTTAAGTTTGAAGCTCATGTCGAGAACGTATTTCCAAAGCTCAGAATAGGCGCTTTTGTCCCAGGAAACCTATTTGGATAATCCTATTGCATTGTATGCGGTAAACATTTAGGGACACACAATACACTCTAATCGAATATTCACCTAGGCTTACAAAGAAGAGCATTAGAGTATAACAAGGATCGACTCAAAAGAAAGACTGAAGGGAAGCTTCTCGGTGTTATATTTCCATATATTATATTCTTGAGAACCTAATCTAAATTAAAATCAATATAAATAATTACCATCTATATAATGATTTTTATAATCTTAATACTTACTAGAAGTTTAGATAGATTAAATAAGACTTATCGAAGACTTAAAAGATGGCAGTCCTGATTTTGTAGGCTTCAAAATGTTTAATAAAATACCTTTAGTGCTATGGTCACTACTAATCAAGGAAATTAAGCAGTGATACAAGATATTTCTGCCTGCAGGAGCATTTTACTTACTAGAAGAAATTCTTGATTCGAAAACCGAAAAAATTTAATAGAACTTTTCAAGGTACTAACAACTTTGTGGTTTCATCGGTGTCGGTGAAACACATGTCATGTTAATAATATATTAATCAACATCTAAACCAGTTTGTTTTATTCATAACTTAAATATGGATTTTCATCACGTAAAAGCCGAAACCATACAAATTTTTCTTTATTGTTTTTTAGAGACACGAAGCCTTCTCCATTACAGTTTTTAAAGTGTTTGTCTATCTGATCAAAGTCTGGAGTACAATTTTTAGCTCTATCAGTATACTTGAACAATTTTTCGCAATATTGTTTCTATTTTCTGTGAATACTTTTTTTTCTGGTGTAGTAACTAATTAATTTAGAGAGAATATTCTGTCTTCGAGAGTCTATTATGTCTGTGTCTTTATGGTATACTTTCATTTATTATTTTGAACTTAATTTCCCAAAACGAAATTTCTATTTGAATAACAATGAAAAAATGTTGGTTGACCACCAGGTAAAAAAATCTAGCTCAATGGAATGTTTTTGTCTGAAAAAAAATCAAACTTTGACTCAAATATATAATGAAAACAAGAAGGGATACATGATAGTGCTCAACGAAACTAAAAGAAAATATTTTTTACAAAAAATTGGACCGATGTTATCAGTTAGTGCATTGAAAAGTATAAAATAATATTAATTCTATTGGAGCTGTTACTTTTGTGCAGTTGCAGGTAGATTGATTACTTTTGATACCAACTTCACAAGTACCAGCCCCAATAGAATTAATATTATTTTATACTTTTCAGTGCACTCATAACGTCGGTCCAATTTTTTGTAAAAAATATTTATTTCACACTTATGAATGTAACATTAGTTACGAAAACCGTTAAACATTCACTAATACTAATAAAGATAGTACTTATCCTATTACCCACGTATATTCTTTGTTTGTTATTAAGTTATTATTATTGCGATCACAAAATATCGCTGCGGAAATACGCTTAAGCAATTTAGTTGTTACTATTTTAACATCGATTTAACTCGAAAACCGTAACTCTAAGGATAAAATGTTCTTTATAAATGTTGCAACAAATAATTATGTCTTTTATGTACTGCAAACAGATTTTCAAATTTCGACAGAAATCGCCCTCTCCACATAGCGAAAATAGGTATATTTGAGAATTTAAAATGCCCCTATCTCGAAAACTGTTACTTTTTTGAAAAAATATTCAATTTAAACGCTTCCGGATATTGTCCTATCTTTAATTATACCACCGCAGATTTTCAATTTTCGAGAATATTTGCCCCTCCAGCCCCTTCGGGGGCGGTTTTCGGAGGGAACGAGATGTCGGATTCCCGTTTTTATGAATATGGGACCATTTCTCAAGCCTCCTCTTTCAAATGAATCAAAAATCATCAAAATCGGAGTACGATTACTATATGAAAGACGCGCACCAACCAAAAAAAATGCACACAGTCGAATTGTATACCTCCTTCGTTTGGGGTTCGTCGGTCAAAAATACTACTAAACGTCCAAACCATAATAATAGGACTCAAATTAATTTGAATACATTGTGGAATGTAGTGCCTGAACTAAGAAACACAACAAGAGTTCACAAGAAAAGATCATTATTCCTATAAATGATAGGGTTATCACAGAACCGATGAAGGTTGTGTCTGAATTACTTTTTTCATCGAAGCTTCTATGAACTGATACATGACATCCACAATAATTATAGTTGTACGCCTAAATAAGGTCTCATCACTAGTTTGGAAGTACCAAAACTCGTCCCCAGAAATAAAATGAAGTAATTAGTTAATCTCGTACCTGAAAAAAGTATTCCTAAACTCGTCCCCAAGAAAAGTAGGTCCTCAAAAATAGATCCTTAAATTCGTCCTCGACTTAATCGCAGTATGAATCACCTATATAGCTACTTACTTGCCTTACAGGAGCGATTCGAATATCGGCAAAATAGGTATTTCATCACTTGTAAAAATTTGTGTTTCGTGTGTTTTCGTTCACTAAAACTGGCAAAGCTTTCCATGGTATTTCTGAATGAAATAACATTCTAATATGAATGAAAAGAAATTTACTTTTTTGGTGGACTTTGTATTTCATAGGCAATTACTATTTATATTTCCAAGAAAGTATAAATCTCTTAATCTCCTGTCCGGGTACCAATTCTGGTAGGAGATTAAAAGACCGTAATTAGTATGGGGACGAATTATGGTAGTAGATATAGGAACTACCTGCTCGGGGACGAATTCAGGGCCGCCCACTAGTATAAACTCAAGCCACATTACGTTTTTACAACCATTTTGCGCAAGTATTTAAAAACAGCACATCTTCAGGTTTTGACAAGGTACCTACCTGTCTTCTTAATGAAAAGAATCCTGATTCTATCATAAAATCGATCCCATTTCTAGTGGATCTTTCGTTCTTACATAGTATTTTCCCCTTATGGCTAAGGTGAAAAAGATAACACTTATCAAAAAGAATAAAAATGTATCATCTGTGGAAAACTTCATACCGGTAACCGTCTCCCTAGTTTCTCAAAGGTAATTGAGTATGCATTTATGAAGCATTTGTATGATTTTATCTACTTACATAATATTTTTATATTCATGCAGCATGGTTTTCCTTCTGGGAAATCAAGCCAAACTGCTCTAGTTACTTTTTATTTAAATTTAAAGGAGTCTATTCATGCAGGTGAAGCGGTGCTATTTTTTTAGCACTGTATAGTTAAAAGTTTAAGATCTTTAGGACTTAAAAAATATTTTCTCATCTTGTAAGGTACAGGCAATACATTTGCCGAAGTTTTTAACCATCCATACTTTTTCGTATGTTGGCGCTTGTTCCACTTCTGTTATTCATTTGAAAAGTGTTCGTGACTAATAACGATGGTGATTTTTGTTCACTTCATTCAGCCATTTCACATTCAAGTTAAACATAAATTAGGTTTCAGAGAATCAAAAAAGGTATTGTTTGGTGAATAAATATATATCTGTTGGTCTTCAAACAAAAAATACCAAACCCTATATTTTTGTACTAGTTCTCAATAAAATACTTTAAAATAATATGTAGATATTTCAAAATTGCATCACTTCCGGTCAAATTGGAAGTACAATTTTTTTAAAGAAATCAAACGCGCAACTTATTGTACTACCTGACAAATTTTATTTCTATATCTTACCCAGTACCCATCTCTAGTTAAGCAATTGTAAGCGCATTCTTTAAAGCCTTATTGAACCTAGTTTCTCAAGAGATTTTTGATCAGTATTTACTTTTGAGATGAAAAAAAAAATAATCTCAATACTGAAAGCCAATATTTTGTTTTCAAAGACACGGTCTCGTCGACTGTCAGAAAACCGAAAAAACTCAACCTATAGGAGCTAGAAGATGTGTGATATGATATATATTCTAGATTAATATTTGAGGGACTGGTTAAAAAATATCAAAATATTGCCCTTCTTTTTGGTAGATACATACTATTTTACTATGGAACTTATATCTTTCAAATGCGACATTTCTCTTCGGTGAACAGTAATCTGCAAATTGTTGTATTACATTACCTTATTTCTAATCTAGCTTTTTATCATCACCATTTGTCCTTAAGAAACATTTAAAAAGTTCCAGAACTTCGTCTCCAAATAAGTTCAGGAATATATAGTAATCATCACCTCTCAACTTCAAATCTGCAGCTTTGAGGAATGCTGTAAACTTCTGATTAAACCTTCTTCAGTTCTCAGCAATCAGCTATCAAGAACAAGTTGTTCGGATAGTTTGAACAGGCCTTCCATTTCCAATTAGGCACTGACATGACATGATCTTATGTTTAAAAAAAGAGCAGTACCTGTACTATTTAAAGTATTAGGTTTATTGAGGTAGTTTTCTAAATACAATATGGGCTTGCTTCTAGCCAGTCATTTCTGACATCTAACTTAACAGAGCCTCCTGAATATTATTAATCTAGAATCTAGACAACCTAGGCCAAGTCATAGATAAGTGATTGTCGCATGTATACTGAAGTAATCTGTTAAAATATTTTATTGACAAAAACATAATCCTAACCAACAACAGTGTAGTGACAGACGGTGACGGTGGCAACCAGAGAATATATACGTGGCAACAGTGGCAATTCTCCAAGATGGGGATGGGAATGATAGGAAATTTTTGACCGTTTGTTGCCAAAGTTCCCATTCTCGGCGCTAGTATCGCTTTCCGAAGCATGGCGGAAACTTTTGAATTAGAATGAAAACGTCATATGTCATAGGTTTGTTCAATTCAAGTTCAAACTTCAAATACTTGACTACTGTCTACCTGAGTGAAACTACATTTTTCTTTCTAACAATATTAGATTTGTTTCAAGTATATTTGTTAGCTATGCCTGTGAAAAAGTGCTTTGTGCTCAACTGCGACAGTGATGGAAATGCGGGAATAAGCTTCCACCAATTTCCAAAGCTCGGAAAAAACAATGTTCGAAGGTGAGTAAAGATACCGATGCGGATACCGATATAGTAGATAGAAAAATGAACGGTGTGTGTGATTGACAACACATTGTAACTAGACAATTTGTGATTCTGACAGAAGCTTTCTCAATATTTGCATTTGGTTGACTTTTCTTACTATTTTGTTACTCGCCTTATTTCTTCGGTACTCTCTCTAAGAACTAATCTAACTTGATTTTTTTATTGCAGGTTTCGGCTGTGGGCACAATTTTGTCAGCCAAATGTCGATTGGTCAAATGATCTCAAGAAGCTCCACACGTCACATAAATATATATGTGGCAAGCATTTTAAAACGGATGACTACAGAAAAGTTAATTCTTCTAAATTGACTTATTACTCTATTCCTTCCATCAATGTTGTTAATAATCATTCAGATCTCACCGCTTATGTTTCCACATCAATCCCTTCATCTTCTTTCTGTAAATCCTTTCTTGGTAATGAAACTTCCTGATCATAGTCCACCGCGTTCCTTATGTATGTCTGTAGAGCTTTCTGTTGAAACCCCTTCTTCATCTCACGATATGCCAGCCACATCAACCAACCAAAATGCACCTCATTCTTTACAAACCCCAGTCACAACACCTACGAGAAATTATTCATCTCAAAAATCTACCCCAGGATCTTCAGCACGGCGCTCTCTTTTAAAACAGCTTAATGTCACGAGAGTTGCTCAACTTAGTCCCAAGAAGCAATGGCTAGTGAAGACTCATAGCAAGCTACGGAAGGATTATACACGTATCAAAAAGGAGTATGATGAGCTGAAGGAAAAGACAGAGGCTCATGTCTTAGAATTATCTGTTTTCAAAAATCTTCCTCCTGCGTTAAAACTCATTTTAGCTTCTACCAAGAGATGTGCTGAAAGGTCGACGATGGTCCTTACCTGATAAAATTCAGGCTCTCTCTCTCTCTTTAAAAATTCACCACGGAATTATAATTTTTTGAGAAAATTGTTTCTCTTGCCATCTCCTCGTACTCTCCGAACCCTTCTAGGCAGTATGCCAGGAATTTGCAACCTGTGCTGAATGCCTTGAAGATTAAGACGGAGAACTTGGAACAAAGGGACCGCTTTGTCACTTTGATGTTTGACGAAATGTCTATCCGTCGTCATCTCTCCTATAATAGCAAATTGGGCAGAATAGAAGGCTATCAAGACCACAGAGGATAAGGCTACAGCGGCAAGGTAAGAATTAAGACATTATTGCTAAACCTCATTTAAACGATAAATTTCACTGTTGTATTTTCATTTTCATGTTTTATTTATATGCCGTATCCTATTTGGCTGTACTTTCGCCTATTAGTGAAGAAAAAAATACTGAACTACCTACCGAAAAATACAGGAAATGTAGAAACTAAACAAATGCTAGATGTTATTTTATGTTTTTTTTTGTTTTCTTGATTTTACAATTACTAATAATTCATTGTTCTTTTATTCCCTAGATTGCAAACCATGCACTTGTATTCATGGTACAAGGATTAAAGCGATCTATGAATCAGCCAGTAGCGTATTATTTTAGCTCTTCACAAACGTCCAGTGATCGCCTCACAGTATTTTTGCGCAATATTATACGTGCGTGTGAAGAAGCCGGATTAAAAGTCATCTGCACTGTATGCGACATGGGATCAAATAATGTTAGGGCATTGAAGACACTAGGAGCAACAGAAGAAACACCATATTTTTATTTGGATTGCCGCCGTATATACACTGTGTATGATACCTGTCATCTCCTGAAGTGTACGCGTAAAAATTTTAAGAAGTCTCTTCAGCTACAAGGGAGGGAGGGACAATGTGTAATTAAAGGTTTGTACATTTAGAATATCTTGCTTGTGAATAAATATACGTTTTTTTTCTCTCTGTAAATATACTTATTGATGAATACCTTATTACTAATAATTTCCTCTTCTTGGATAGGGTTTGCTAAATGCTAAAATCACATACAGAAAGCTGTTGCAGCTGATCGATCTACAGTTTTTCAAGGCTTGACCTATATCACCGATGAACACTTGAACCCAAAAGGAAAATCTATTATGAAAGTCAAATTTGCTGCTCAAATACTTAGCGTTACGGTGGCCAACCAAGTAGAAAATGAGCATAGAAATGGTGAGTAAAGCCATTATGGTGTCCTGGTATCATTTTTCAAAATTTCAACATTAATTTCTTCTTGTAGTATATGTGATATTAAATCATGTGTTTGTTGCCTTTTGCAATTAACTGTGAATATATTGAAAGAAGACTTGATAGACAGTCTTTTGGCAGTTGTCTCTCGGAACCCTACTATTACTAATTTTTGCTTGGGAACTTGTACAATTGTATCTTTTAATTGATTCGATGTCTAGCTGTTTTTCTAGTGTATTCATTAATTCTGTAAAAACAAATTCATTAAAAGTATGTATTATGCATTATTATTTATTCTGTGTCTTCTTATTTCACAGGTGTTCTCAAAAGCGATGAGTCAGCAATGGCCGCTGCTTTCTTCATAAGGTTTATGGACAATTTGTTCGATTCAACCAACGGGAGAGGTTCTATTCCCTATAAAGAAAAAGTTCTCAGAACGCGTCTGACTTCTTCAAGCCCCCACCTTGAGTTTTTGAGAGAAGCAGAAGCGGTTATTAAAACCTGGACGTATGCTGGGCACACGAAATCCAACACTCCTCCATCCCAAGCTGGCTGGCTGTTCACCATCCGTGCAATATGACATATCTGGGTGGACCTCGAAAAAGAGGGTTTCCATTATTTAGAAACTAGAGCGCTTAACCAAGACCCACTCGAAAATTCTAATGGCATAGTAAGGGCCAACTTGCCGGCAGTACACGGGAGGCTTCAAATCTGCCATAATCAACAACTTCGCGTATGCATAGATGCATGACTTACTAGTATTGCTTCTCAGCAAGAAGCAAAATGTGCGTGCTGGCACCTAAGAAGACAAGGATGTCGAGACTCTTTTGAAAGAAGTTCAGGAGTTGATTGGGAATAGCACAACAACGTCGAAGTCTATGAGAGAGGCAGCTGAGACTGGCGACAGAATATCTCGCCCTGTGGCATATATTGCTGGTTTAATTGCAAAAAGGATTCTTACAAGACTTAGCTGCAATTTTTGCACGGAGTTATTGGTAGTTAACTCGGAACAGCCATGCCATGCACTGATTGTTGACAAGGAGTTCAACAAAATCAAGCAGAGCTTGACATATCTGTCTGTGCAGCTGGTCGAATGTGTTGGCTGTTGTTTCACATTTACAGACGACTTTCCGAATAAGACGCATTTGAAGTGCTTCTCTTTCTTCATATGGCTATTATTGGCGTCATGAGATAGTATTGTAACGTGAATTTATATTAAAACTGGGTTCGATTTATTTTCACTTATTTATTTACACCAATAACTACACGACTATATACACATTTATATTCACACTTATTTTTCTGACTATATACGACTTTCTACTGTCTATGATCTATGACCCATTGTGATCTATGACTGACTAACTGACTGTGGTCCATGTCTATTTATATCCACTTGACCTCCTATCTCGAAGCTTCTCCTCCTTTCTAATATGTTGTTCTGGATGTATTTCCCAATATATTCCTTCGATAATAGACCCAATCAGTAAATTCTCCATGTTTGTGGATTCCCAGGATGTTTATGACATTTGTGAGTGTGTGTTGGTGTATTCAGGTAAGTTTTCACGTTACACTGCCCCCTCCTTAGCATCTGATCGTCTCGATCAGAATCATCCTTGGTAGTACCTTGCTGGGTTTCTGTTCCATGGCGGAATCTGCACTTGGTTCCTGCCAGGCAAACGCCCTTATTGAAGAAGTAACAGTCTATCGTCTTTCCCGAGTATACTCCTTTTGGATTAAAGCAATACATGGTAATTTGCACACCAGCGTCCTGGAAGATGTATTCGATCATGCTCCTTACAATCTTCCAATCTAACCCGTCCAACCCGCAACCTGTTTTCGGAAGACCCAACTTCTTGATGTCATAATTCCTGACTTCATTCCTTAGGCTCTTCAATGCATGCCAGATGTCCTTGTAAGTGGGTTTTCTTCTAGACAGCTTAATCGTAACCAAATAGAAGAGGTTCCGATTACCACCATCTGCTAGTCGCAGAACTTTTCCTACTCTTAGTCGTTGGGCTGACAATTCATCCAGTCTTTCACGTTACAGTTCGGTGAATGTGGCAGTATAGGCTTCTTTGAGTATATTCGAATTTCGAATATTTATTGTTTATTATCAATTGAGATTGGTTGCTATTTGGTATACTTTACTGATCTTTGTTTCTTTTTATTTGTATTTCCATCTGGGGAGTACGTGTTATTCTTTTGTGGATTTTGTGTGTAATTGGTGAACCGGTGTATCTTATATATTTTGAATTATACATTAACATATGTAGATGACTAATGCACTGTCTACTTATAAAATAGTTTACTTGTTATACTCAAAACCTATTTTGATATAAAGTATCTTCTATCTATCTTCTATATGTCGATAATTTCGTCATTACATTTATTGTGATGAGTAATCAGATTTTAGCTAATCAAAATTTGCCCTAATTATTGTTTGTTTCAAAGAGTTATTTAGACAATGCACTAGTTACTTCCATAAATTAATATAATAATGTATTTACTTACAAATAACCATATTTAAGAAGTATTCAGTGGATTTTTGATTTGCTTATTTAGTCTTTCTATGTTATAATTTTGCATTAATATAAAATGAACTAAAAATATTTACAGTTCTTATATTCTTATTTACTCCTCATAAATCAGGACTATTGAGAAAGGAATAAAAATCTTCAGAAATTTTTGGAGTGATTTTTTGAAAAAATCTTTCAGCATTCATTTTACATTTCTGATGACTATCATTAAAAGTAAAATGAATAATCTTGAAAGATATTTTCTAAAAATTTCCTTCAACAATTTCTTAAGATTTTTATTCCTTTCTCTACTTATAAGCTACGATGAAACTTTTACTATACTTTGAATCTGCCGCCATAAATAAGTTAGTTTGCGAGTCAACATCTCAAGCGCTAGTTGTACTTCAAGGTCAAAACATAGTCAACGAAATTAACATGGGAGTTACCATTCTCTTGGAGGTAATGTTCTCTGGTAGTGAATGATCAGTTGACAGAGAACATGGAGAACACTACCTCTAATCAATTGATCAATTAGAGAAAATTCTCTCCAAATCCAAACAAAACATAATTCTAAAGTCTAGCCAACAAAAGTTATAAAAAAATAAATCTAGATAAATTCAAATTCTGTTATTCTAAGGGTATTCGAGCAGTGGTTTAAACCAGTCCCAAACCGTCAGACGCCTGCGTATTTCAATTTACGATGAAATAATTTATTCTCAACCAGTATAGCAAATAATAGAGACGTATAATGTTCTCTGAATATAGCAGTTTGACGATTTCCAATAGTCTGATACCACAATTGTAGATAGGCTGTTCCAAAATTCAAACCATTAGCCTGGCTACAGGGTTAAAATGGCCGTCGAATATTGACAGGTATATGGACTTGATATAGGAATATCACATTGACTGATGACATAATTTAGGCCTGGCAAGCACAGAATACTAATAAATAAGAAATGCTATGGGTGCGGTTGAGAACACACTTCGCTGACTGACAGCAAAAAAACTGGTGGTCTAAAATTCACTGACGCATTTTTTTGCTATTAGATACGATACTGCGCATGCGTTAACTTTACTGCAAATGCTAAATTTGCTTTTCCCGTGGAGGTGGTGTAAGCAAATGCCAAGAATATATAAAGGGAGGCTAACTAACTCTGTATCATGTTCTATAAGCAGAAGTGGCTGAAATAACGTCCCGTGATAAGTTGTCAATTTGGTAAGTTGTGCAGTATTTCATTGAGTGTCTATTGTTGTATTTAAGCTACCTTTGCCCATACTACATAAGGATGCGCAGCGTGATTTTGCGCAACCTACCGAAATTACATACGATAACCCAATGTTTTTTGTGCTACCCCCACTACTCGTGCTACTCGTCCTCCCTATATTTGTTCATGGCAAGTGCATTGAGAGTAGAAGACGCCATATTGTTGTTTATGTTCAGAGAACACTAACTACCTCATATATATATATATATATATATGAACTACCTCCAATTTATGTTAACCTATTTACACTATGGTTTATGTACAGATGATCAAAGAAAAATATTTTTTCATTCAAAATAATAGTTATAATGGAATTATTCTTGTTGGATGAAAGTACCGGGACAAATTACAAAATAAAAGTGACAAGAGAGGAATTTGATAGAGCTCATAATGGTAAATTTATACCTATTGATTTTTTACGGTTGGTTATGGTGTTGATAATTCAATGCCAATGGTAGGACCTTAATATAAATCACCAGTTCAATTTCCCTGTAACTAACAGTTTGATTGTTATTTATACCTTAAATAATTTCAGCCGTCGTTCCTTCATTCACGGATTGCGATTGACAACTTGTCGGTCGGAAACAAATTTGCATCGAATGCTACCAACGACTAAATTTAATAAAAAACCGCTTGCTGTGTTTACTTCACTTTTATTGCTGCAATTGTTAACAGCGTGCTCTCGACCGCACCCTATATGTATGTAAACTGAAGGAAACACCGTTGACGTTTAGGAGCCGCCATTATTCTGGAACAATTGGTACCAATTACTATTTTTGCGATGACAGCTACAATAGCGGGAATTTCAAAAGTTCGTTGTTAATCGGCTGGGAATTAAAATTATGTCCTAAGCTGAAGATATATTTCAGAAATAAAAGGATCAACTTTAGCAAAAAAATTATTAAAAACATAGCAATACAAATAATGAATAATACAAAACATAAAAGTGACACAGTACCTTTATCAAATGTGAGTACTAAACTAAATTCGAAGTGAACAACAGCTAAGCCTATTTATTAAGTATTTTCTAATTATATATTTAGTAATTAGCTAGATTTGCTATCTAACTGGTCATTGAGGGGATTACCTGAATGTTTACGAATATAGATTTCTAATGATTCAAGTAAATTAATTTTAATATTTTATGATTTCTCACAAATTTAATGATAATTTCAAGATATCACATTCACAGAATAAAGGATCAAAATTAAATGTACTTGAAACATAAGAAATCAATATTTGTAAACAATCATGTAATCTCCTCAATGACCAGATCGATGACAAGTGTAGGCCATTACTAAATACATAATAAAGAAATAGATACTGAAGAAATTGTTACCAAGTATTATGAGTATCATCCTCCTTGTTATATAAATCGGTATTTTTCTCTTAGAATTTTGTATTCACATTTGATGAAGTTACAGCATGCTATAAACACAAAAGAATTCTTGAAATGAACAAAAAGGCCAGAACCAGTCTCAATCGGAGGTATCGGGTACTTTATTGGATTTCACTACTGGGTTTGCCTAAGAAACCAGAAAAATATTTTAATTTTTAAACAAATCATAAAATAGAAAGAGAATCTGAAGTGAGAAATAAATTGATTCAGTTGATTTTCAAACTTATCTATATAGAACAAACCTTTTTAGCTGGATAAATTTATGCTAATGTTGAGAATATTATAAGTTTCACAAAACCTAATTTTCACAAAAAAGCCTTCATATAAAGACGTCAATTTACTACAGTACATCTCACTATCTTCAATGTTGTGTGAACTACTGCGATTGCGCCTACTGTCTCGGTCATCCGGACTCCCCAGTGTAACGTGGATAGGTAGTCATGTACTTATGATTGTTATTCGTTTATTAAAGGCCGCTGCAGACGGAGTATGTTTTGCTGCATGTTGCCCTGACGGGAGCTAGGATGGTGCAGTCAGTGAAAACATACTTCCAAGGTGCAGTGCAGGCGATGGCAACTCTTATGGGAAATTTTTGACCATTTTTTGCCAAAGTTCCCATCTTTGGCACTAGTATTGCTCACCAAAATGTGGCGGGAACCGCAAAATTTGAATGAAAATCTCATATTTAAAATGGCTGCATCCGGCGTCCGGCACCGGCATGGTAATTATGTAAAATTTCACGACCCAGTCGCTACGGCATTGCAGTCGCGTTGCAGTTATTAACAGCCAGCTAATCGCAAAATAAAATCGTATTATGTAAAGAGGTCACTGGCCAAGCAGTCGCTGTCAAATACAGCGCCACTAGCAGCTTAGTAGCAATCAGTGGAACTAAATATTAAAAACAAATACATACGTTAACCTATTTGACGGAAATAACCTTGAGCATGGAATTACCAAGGAGACATCGCATTCGGAGAGCAAGTGAAGCCAAATGAGTATTAAATCAATTGCCACCAGTGGACGCAACACCACATTGTTTTTTCGACAGAGACTCTTGTATCCAAGAGCCTCGCATTTCACCATTGTGTTAAGATAACAAAATTGTGGTTTTAATTAAAAAATAGCACAAAAAATGAAAATCAAAATAAGCTGTAAACACCAAGGAGAAGCAGAAACTAATGGCGGCCAACGAAAAATTGGCTTCACTTTCGTTTCACGGCAGCTATCAGAGTAGCATCTCCTGTCATGTACGCACAACTTTTCCCTACTCTTCCTAAGGAAATAAAATTATCATTTAAATTTTTGTTGAGTTAGAGATTCTTTATTATTACTCTATGCTAAAGATTCTACAACATATGGACACATAATTTCAGGTAAATTAAATATGAAAACTTAATCAAAATAGGTAGGTATATATAAATATGCCTATGTACTTATTTAAATAATATTTCTTATAAATTTGTGAGGCTATGGTCGAAAATATCCAAAGGATGGGCCTGACGCCGCAGGTTGATTCGTAAACGACGACTAATAAGTCTTTCATTTCTTGCATTCTCTAAATCTAGGGCATCTGTCAACATCACAGTGCGAGCAATTTCTTTCACTCAAAAACAACATCCATCAAAGACCAAAGATAAACACAAAAACTAAATATTAAATAACCCAAGTAAATGAATAAATCCCAAATCTGCACAGATTATAAAAGGTTAGGTAAGGATCATCTGAATCTGTCATATAGCGATAGTCGCAAATTGTTTGGCTACACAGTCGCAGTTGCAAGTTACGTAATACGATATATTCAGAATTCAATGTAATTATAGCTCACCAGTCGTTCGGTAGAGGCAGCACTGTTTTCAGTTGCTATTTCCTCGCGGTTGCAGTTACTTAATACCAAAATTGATGATTGACAGCGACGATCGCAAAATTTTCGGCAGTCGCGTTGCGATTGCAAGTTACATAATCATCCTGCGGCAATCCCATCATCTAACCTCATTTCTTTTTTCTAAATATGTGTTTGTTTTACTTTATATTATTTTTAATTAATATACGTAGCTTTGTTGAGTGTTAAAGTTTATCTATATTATACTTGAATCATTTTTTTCATATTCACAGGAAACTTACTGTTTGTCTGTTATTAAGATTGAAAGATTATCATTTGTTATTGGTAGGTATTTAGTATCTTGTTCCTACCTATCATTCTGGTGTTATTTTTATCTTAATTATAGGAGAATGCCACCGAGTACATACGGAAAGGCCATCAGGAATGTCTGTAAGGCGGATAAGGATATTTCAAGAAGTAAAAACGAAGGAAAAAGGAGAATAGCTATTTATACAATGTTTTGAAGCAAGTTCAACCTGATGGTGGAGTATCAAGTAAAACTACGAGTATCATTAAAAGCTTAATCAACAATATACTTAGAACTTCCAGCTGTTCTTTTATCCGGCGTATACTGTAAGTAAAGATATAATGCTATCACGAAATATATAAGTCCTTGATAACGCTTCCGGGAATCTAGATATACATATAAGGATTGCTTCAGTTAGCATCTAGAATTTTTTGCACTAAAAATCAATTGGGAACCTTAATAATTTGATTATTAGTCTAACCTTTCCTTCCCAATGTAAATTCAGCATGCTTCTATATAATCTCAGATTTGTAATGTTTTTACATTGCAGTGAAGTGGTGGTGCACTAGAAGGAATTGGATATTTGCTTAGGAAAAACGGAAGGATGAAACGAAAGTGAAGTGCCTCACTTTCTACATGCCGGTTACTATTTGGGTAATGATATAACACATTGAATGTGTCAGGATATATCTTCTGTGAGTATAGTTGAATATTTAGAAGATGTTCTAATTTGAGTTAACTTGCTTGTATTATACATTACTGATTTTTGTTTCTTTTTAATTTCATGTCCAAATGAGGAAGACGACGAACCGAAAATAAAGTACCTACCTCGAAGTATCCCGTTCCTGGTGGTGTAATGAGAGAGTACGTTGAATGTGTCAATATTTGCTTCTGTGAGTACATTCGAATAATTATTTATGTTTTCATTTGAGATTGCTGGCTTGAATTTTACTGATCTTTGTTTCTTTTTATTTTTATGTCTAATTGAGGAACAACTGAAGAAGAAGGCTGAAGCGACAATGAAACACGTGTTATTCGTTTATGGATTGTGTGTGTAATTAGTGTTAGTGAACCGGTGTATTTTATATATTTTGGATTATACATTAACATATGTAGATGACTAATGCACTGTCTACTCATAAAATAGTTTACTTGTTCTACTCAAAACCTATTTTGATTAAGTATCTTCTATCTATCTTCTAGATGTTGATCTTTTCGTCATTATATTTTTAGGGTGAGTAATCAGATTTTAGCTAATGAAAATTTGCCCTAATTATTGTTTGTTTCAAAAAGTTATTTAGACAATGCCTTCTATAAATTAATATAAATAATGTGTTTACAAATAACCATATTTAAGAAGTTATTCAGTGGATTTTTGATTAGCTTATTTATTCTTTCTATGTAATAATTTTGCAATAATAAAAAATGAACTAAAAATATTTAGTTTTGATATTCTTATTCACCCCTTATAAATCAGAACTATTGAGGAAGGAATAAAAATCTTCAGAAATTTTTGGAGTGATTTTTTTAAAAAATCTTTCATCATTCATATTACTTTTCGGATGACTATCATGAAAAGTAAAATGAATAATCTCGAAGTTATTTTCTAAAAATTTCCTTCAAAAATTTCTGAAGATTTTTATTCCTTTCCCGTTAGTTAGTTTGCGAGTAAATATCTTCAGCGCTAGTTGTACTTCAAGGTCAAAACATAGTCAACGAAATTAACATCGGAGTTGGAGTTACCATTCTCTTAGAGGTAGGTGTTCTCCACGATCCGTGGAGAGACACGGTTGTCTCAATCCTGGGTACTAGGGCGAGAGAAGCGTTGGGTGCGGGAAGCAACCTGTGACGTAGCCGGTAGACCCGCGGGGTTATCACGTAAATAGCAACTGCAACGCGATCGCGACTATCGCATGATCGTCGCTGTCAAAGCTTCAATTTTGTACAGTGTTGCCGCTCATTCAATGTAGAACCTAAGCTGATGCTCAAGTAAAATTATTAAAGCGAAGTTGATTGCATGCATTATAGACCATCGATTGCATGTATTTGTGAATAATGAATTATTTGTTATAATGTTCTTTATAAAACAGCTATTTTCACTTATTTATCTAATATTTTATAGAGAGGGTCTGATAGGCTATATGTAGACAGTGGCAACATTGAGACAACAACGCGATTGCAACTGGTTGCTAAATTTTACGTGATACGTGGGCCGGGCTCAGCGATTGCGTATCTAGCTCCGTATATAAATAGTTTATCTAAGGAATCTACCATATTTTATCTATGGTATGTAGGCTGGGCTTCGGCGTTCGACGGGCACTTTTGTCTGATTAATGTTTTTGCTTATGATATACATACATACTTCTACGGGCGGCAGGCACGAAGCTTTTAGACGAAATTTTTCTACCTTTCAATAAAACCATTCCATTCCAAAAAAACAAAAATATTGTAAAGAAAATGACTAATATTGGAAAAAGTAATCTATCCACATTTACCGGAAGAAGTAATACAATCATATCTGCTACAGAGAACTTACATAAGAATGCAATTACGTAACAAGTATTCAAGGAGAAACAAAATAAACATTTTCTTACAAAAAAATTACCGACGATATCAGTTCGTGCACTGAAATTTACAAAATAATATCAAAGTCAACCTAGATAGACTTTGATAATATTAAATCTATTATTGGTGCTGGTACTTGGAAGTTGTGCAGTTGAAAACTTTTGGCACCAACTTCACAAGTATCTACCAGCACCAATAGAATTATATTCTATAAATTTCAGTGCATCAACTGATAACTCTTATTTTTTTATAAAAATATTTATTTTACACTTTTGAATGTTAGGTACATTTGTCACGAAAATCGTTGAACGTTCACCATTACCCATATATGCTTTGCTTGTATTTGCTATTATTCAGAAAACTAAGAAGAATAATCTGGTCATTGATTTCCCATTCTCAGATTTTCAGTTTTCAAAAGAGATTGCCTCTTCCACATAGCGAAAATACACATATTTCAGATTTTAACATCAATCAAAAATCCATAATCGAAGTACGTTTAGGTACTATAAAATACGCGTCCGAACCTAAAAAAAAGCAAACAATCGAATTGAATACCTCCTCCGTTCGGGGTATGTCGGTTAAAAATGAAAAAAATCCTGACTTGATTTACCTTCGCACAATTCAGCTAATTTGGTCATTCAAGTTGTAATATTAAGAGATATCTGAATCAAAATTTCAATGAGGTAGGTACCTATTCTTCTTTGAACTGGAAAACTTGTCGACTGTTGTTTTTCGATTTGTACCCACCTCAAACTTTCGAACCGCAACAATTTGTGATTTCCTTTTCAGCTGTTTTTCGTTTATTGATTGATTTTCCATAATTTAAGAGCAATGCTTCCCGAAATTGTAGGGCAAGTTTTTGCTTTAAGCGGATTGCATGCAATTATCAAGGAGTCCGGTTTTTTGTCTGCTAGTATAATTTACTACTACCGTTCTTTATGTTTATTTGTACCTACCTTAATAAAATACTGGTTTGCTTGCTTTTGTTAATGTTATTATATGTAAAAAGTAGGATATATGTAGTAAACATATAGGCAATACATAGTGAGAGTGGCAACCGATTTAAATTCAGGTCTACGGCATACGTCACACGCGCGCTCACTCCTGATTGGTTAACTGCGGATCGAGACAACCGTATCTCTCTACGGACCGTGGGTGTTCTCTGTTGCAGTGCTTGCTTCCGTGTAAGAAAATGACATCGCGTGCACGGTTGGTTGCTTGAACTCGTGTATGATTTGATGATAGAACCGAAATGTAGCTGCGCTTCGAATTCCGATTAGGTCGAAACACTTGGGCAACGAATTCCAAGCTGACCGAAACTTAAGCCCGCTGCAGACGGAGTATGTTTTGCTGCATGATTGCCTGCTGTCTTTGCTGCACGGTCCGATAAATGTTGCCACGCATGGTGTGTTGTTGGCTCCCTTGCTTGTGTTGGCTTCACACGATGCATGCCATCATGTATGTAAAATGACAGTACAGATAAATATGACTGTGGCAAATGATACAAAATATTGAACGTTCTAATCAAGCTCTATTTCTAATCATTGTTACAACAGAGAAAATGTCCCAACAATCAAAAATAACATGTTATCATATTATCATGTACAAAATAACTTTTGGGTACGATTCGACTAGTTCCGAATGCTCCGACAAGGCACAATGCGTGAAAACAATCACCGAAAATAGCACCGGTTCTATCACCAAATCATGCACGAGTTCAAGCAACCAACCGTGCACGCGATGTCATTTTCTTACACGGGAGTATGCACAGCACCAAGCCTAGCTCCCATCAAGGAAACATGCAGCAAAACATACTCCGTCTGCAGCGGGCTTTATCCCCACTCAAACCGACTGCGCTGACATAGGATTACCCTGCGTAGAGAGTAGAAATATCAGAGAACACTAGCCATTAGCCAACACGTCTTGAAAATAGACCTTACAATCTCTATTTTCTGTTCAATTTATCAGAAATCGTTTGCGAATCACAAATATAATAAATACAATCGTTTGTGACTCTCTATTGTTTTAGAAAAAACAAAATTGATTTCAAAATTTGTCGGTTCAGGCAACTAACAATACATCACTGTTAATCTTCAAGGAATATTGGCGAATCCAATTACCACACCACGTGGGAGGGCGCCACTGTAGATAGGTAATGTTTGTTGGAAAGAACAGCTGATTCTATGTTATCTTTATGAGGTTACGTTAATATGAATGTTTTGATCTGTGTTTGAGGGCAATTATTGTGTTTTGGAATAAAAATGGTCGTTTGTTATTATAATATAAGCATCTATTAATGTTAAGTAAGTACAATCATTCATTAAAATTACAAAGCGAAATAATTATGTACACGTAAATTTTGCTCATCTTGCAGATATGGTTGCTGGAAGCGGAGATACAAGATTTGTTTTTATGTTTATGTACATTTACGTGAATATGAGTTTCCACCAATAGTAATATATCTGATAGAATACAATTTTCAGAAACCAGTATATTAACTGACAATGTATAATAGGTGGTTATCATCAATATAAATGAAATTGAAATGACTTTGCCAGCAGTTTTGTTTATATATTTCTGTGTAAATGATAATAAACGACCATTTTGAACGTAAGTGTTTTTTTATTCTTCGTTTTAAATCAAAAATATACAAGTTCCATGGATTCTGTCATAGTTATACTGGAAATCGTTTCATTTGATAATTTGAAACAATAACGATTAGCTAGCGGCTTTCACCAGAAAATCCTGAGATAAGAGATATTTTAAAGCTGAGGGAATCAATATACATAAAAAGTACATCAACATCTAAAGATATACAATATAAGACGTTCATCATATTTCCTTAAAAGAGCAAGTATTTTTATCTGAGAAAGCAGTTCTAGTACAAAAAAGTGTTCAACTAAGCAGTACAGTGACTCCATATTATGAGATGTTTCGCAAATTTTCTGAACAGTCCAAGTAAGTTACTAATAACTTTAGAGCCATAATACCATGTTGAATATTTAAGCTATACTTTGAGAACATAATATAAATGAGTTGATTACATTATTTAAACTGTTTCTAAAGCTAACCTTCAAACCTCATTCTCGAACACTCCAAAATTCTTCATAATATAGACAAATCCTGATCCTTTATAGAGAAAACGATGAAAATGGATTGTCTTTTACTTATTTTTCTGCTGTGACAATTATATTACACCACAATTTGTATTAAAAACAGTTTTCTTCGGCATGATGAGTGAAATTCACGTGTTAGCAGATACGAATGTAAACAAACGATTACCTATCTGTTCTAAGTTGACACTTTTCCCTTTAGAGGGCGTGCGCTTGGCAGGATTCGCCTATAATTGGTGTATGGAATGTCACAATACAAAATAATATCAATTTTATAGGTGCTGGTACTACTTACTTCATATGTTTCACGATTCCACAGAAAATCTATGTAAGTATACCAAGTTTGTATATTAATAGCAAGCATGTTTAGAAAGATGCTTATTAGGTTTTGGGCTTTACCATATTCCTATATTCAATTGATTTCTCAGTCCGATTTCAAGCACTAGGTACTTTTATATAGACATTTTTTTTTTTTATAACAACAAGCTCTTACAAATTTTTTTATTGCCAATCCAAATTTTTCTATTTTGCAGTTTGCGTTATGAAGCCTTTTGTGATTCGAAACAACTTCATGTTGGTGGATGTGGTTTCTTCTCTAGCCCATGATATAAAATGTGTATGGTGCTGTAGCCTCTAAGAGGGTATGCATATGTAAAATCGCCCTGTTGGAGTGGGGATAAGTTTCGGTCAGCTCGGATTTCGATGTGCAAGTCTTTCGACCTCCTCGGATTTCGGCCCGCAGCTACGTACTCGATAGAACCGATGCTATTTTCGGTGATTGTTTTCACGCATCGTGCCTTGTCGGAGCACTCGGAACTAGTCGAGTCGTACTCAAAAGTTATTTTGCACATGATAACATGTTATTTTTGATTGTTGGGACATTTTCTCTATTGTAACAATGATTAGAAATAGAGCTTGATTAGAATGTTCAATATTTTGTATCATTTGTCACAGTCATATTTCTCTGTACTGTAATTTTACATACATGATGGCCTGCATCGTGTGAAGCCAACACAAGCAAGGGAGCCATCAACACACCATGCGCGGTAACATTTATCGGACCGTGCAGCAAAACATACTCCGTCTGCGGCGGGCTTTAGTGTTATGCTGACGTTTTGATGTTTTTTGGAACTATGAAGAGAGAAGTTGTTTAGTATCAGTGCCAACTTTATCTAATGGTGAACCTACTCGAAGAGATATATTTCATCAACTGAATATGTGGAACCTTTTGATGTAAAGTCAAATCACTCATTAAGGCATATTGATTTTATACGAAGAATCATTGGACGCTTGTGGTGTACAAGAACTATGCAAGAACTTTTTTCTGATTCAGGCAGTGCAATGTATCCGTGGCAGAGAGACATTATTCGAAAGGGAAGGCGTAATTAGTTATTAAAAAGTACGACATGCCTATTTTTATGTTTGTTCTACATGCTATTATTAGGTAAATTTCTTATAGAAATGTACCTATTGCGATCGTTCAAACTTTTGAATTTAGAAAAAAATTCAACGACATGTTTTTATATGTCTATAAGTTAGTCCAAAAAAACATTTGGTTCAAAAGTTTATATATATATATATATATATATATATATATATATATATATATATATATATATATATATATATATATATATATATATATATGGGATATTACGAAATTTGTTAACACGATAGAGGTCGCAGTTTTGAAGGTATCAAGTTCAAGCTACATAAATCAATCTCTCAAATATCTCGGTCGAGTTCGTTATTGGGCAATATCGGGTAAGTAGTTTCAAAATGGCGACCATTCAAACATTTAAAAAAATTATCAAAAAAGAGCCGTAGTGTAAATATTATCAAAAATAATTTTAGGCTATAGATATAATCAGTACCTACAACATATAGTATATAGCGAAAAAAAAAATTCTGCCTTGAAGTGGACTCGAACCCTGTCTGCTTTATATTCAACAGCCAAAACAAAAACATCTAACCGCAAGGCTATGACACATACGACAATTTTATGTATTAACATGTAGATATACCAATGAAAAGGTTGTTAAAATTTCAATTCAATGAATTTTGAAAAATTTACCTTTCCGCTGACTACAGGCCATCGGGATTAAAATACTCCATAATTACCTATTTTAAATGAGAATTCACAATAATGTATATTTTGGTTTATGTGTAATAGAACGAAAAATATAAAGATTATAATGTCTACCAAATTGATTCAAATCTATGGTTAATCACTGTTTCGGACCCTCTGCCAATCACGATTAAATGTGGAAATAGGGAAATTAAATCAGAAATTATTAAAACTAATAGTTTACTGAAATAACAACCTGAGTGTAGTGCCTTTATTGGAAGTACAAGAGTTCATGCACAATACCCAATTGACACATATAAGGAAATTAAGTATCGAAGTCATCCAGTCACAATTCCATTTGACTGTTGGAAGGATATGCCTGAAAAAATACAAATTCCAGAACTAGAACCTCTTAAGTTAAACAAAATTGATTCCGAAGATTTGAATATTGCACAACACAAACTAAATCAGTATCCAGATGAGTTAGAGAAAATGATTAAACAATCTCCAATCAGTAAATATACGCATTGGTTTACCATTTTAACCATTGTAATAATAATTTTATTGGTAATACTTTATGTGGCCTGTAAATGTAGAATAAAGCATCATAGAATTGGAATAGCTTTAACCAACGACTACCCACCATCACCACCAGGACCAGGTCCCTGTGTTTCATTCCAGCAAAGTATTAGAAGAATTCTTCCTAAAAGAAGAGCAAGTATCCATGTCGGAGAACCCATAGAAGAAAACATCGTATAAAATTCAAATAAATCATTAACTTAAAAAGTTGTTGCTAACTCCACCAACTTTTCTTAAATGGGGGAGTTGTTATATAAAGTTATAATTGAAATATTATTTAAAGTCATATAATAATAACAAAGTATTATTTTTAAATATTAAATTTCATAATATTATATTTCACCATATCATATTACATCAGCACGGCGCAGTTCTAAGAAGATAACAAAGTGATAAGGATGTTTACGTGCCAGAGATGCCGACCAGTAGTCAGCAAGTTACCATAGAGACCATTGTTAGTTGTTTATCCAGTTTGGCCTCTAAAAGACATTACTAAGTGTTTATTAATATAATATTTCTAGAAGTTTCGATTTAATTTTAAGAGAAAAGACCTATTGTATTTATTTACGTTTCTTTTTACATTTTTGATGATTAAACATTTTGGATTGTATAAATACTAGATCTCCAGCTAACGACATCACTTGTGAATCTTCTGGCGAATGGGTCAGTCAACTTGTTAGTCTAGATTCATACAGTCATGTAAAGTTAAGATATATTTTATTTGTATTTTATTTTTTTGTATTAATAAATAATTGTTTTTAAAAAGTTAATTCCAAGTTGTGTGATTTAACATATATATACTGGAAAGACCTCATAGCCATCAATTACATATGTCATTATTTATATTTGGACTTACTTATAGACATATAACAACATGCCGTTGAAATTTTTTCGAAATTCAAAAGTATGAACGATCGCAATAGGTACATTTCTATAAGAAATTTACCTAAAAATCTAATGATCTTTCAGTTGGAATTTTTTGAATCTTTGAACATTATTTTGAAGGTTTCGTTGTTTTTTTAATTTCCTAAGAGATTATTTGAGAAAAATCGATGTGAAAATGACTCAATTTCAAACGTTATTAACTTTCTTATTTCAAATGGAACACCCTATATTTTTTGTACTATCATATGCAAAATTAAAGTACCTTTCTATTCATGTGACCACTTCCATATCTAAAGCTGATAGATTAAAATTATTGTACAATTTCCGATTTTTCCAACTATTCTATTTGAGATAAAAAAGTTGTTAACGTTTGAAATTAAATCATCTTCACCTCACTTTTTTTCTAGTAATTTTTTATTTTTTTTTTAATTTTTTTAATCTTCAAAATGATGTACAGAGATTCCAAAAATTCCAACTCCACTGTTGTCAAGCAAATAACATAAAAGTTATGACTTATTTTCTATCAACTCGCATTTGTCGAGTTTTAAGGAAAAAAAATAAGTCTAAAACTATTAACTTCAAGTATAGGGAAAGGTATATACATTGTACTCATAATTTTGAGTAGATTTCAAAAATGTATCGACATAATATGGGTTCTCCCATTTGAAATAACAAAGTTGTTATCACAATTACGGCAAAACCGGAAGTGATTTTTTTATGAAAATATTTTCCAAATATAGTTTATATTGTCTAATAGACGTCATAAAATTTTCAAATCGATAGCTTTTGTCATTCTCCAGAAATTTCTAATAGGCCATGACCGTGGGACACTCTGTATATATATATATATATATATATATATATATATATATATATATATATTATAGTAATTGGGGATTATACAGCTGAAGTATGTAAATCTTAAGAGTGATATAAGAGTGATTACACAAATGAAAGTTCTTGGAAGTGGCTTTTATTTCTCAAAATATTCACCTGATTAATAAAAAATCGGATATAAAAAACTTGAGTGGAATTTATTCATTTATTTTACATTCAGAATCAAAGAACAACAATATATCTGATATCGTTTCATTAACATAGAGGTTTCAATAGAACTATATAAATTTAGTTGAAAGCAGCTGAAAGATATTGTATGGCAAATGTCATCATATTTTGATGAAGACATTAACAACGTCAAAATTAATGTAAACACAAATTGCCTACCTTTTTAGTATACGTGTTAAATAATTTTTATTATCCACTACTAATAGTATCAAATGTACTGACATATATGTTCAAGATAAATATTTTAATGTTTGTACCTGTCCAAAATTTGAATGTGTAACTGTTCCAACAACTTCTTATGTATTTTAAGAAAAATAATGCAAATAAATCCTCACTAACGTAAGTTGTAATACATTCGTTGTCACAAAGTCGCGGCATCCTTTGATGTAAGCGCGAGATCTATACTGTGGTTGGAAATATCGAGAGCTGCGTTGACGAAGAGAACGACGGCAGCATGTCGGCATCTACTCCTAGAATGCCGACAAAGGGATCTCGAGAAAAGTCCAGTGGCGGCTTGCGAATCAAGGACCAGAAGTCGCTCGAATGATCTGGAGCCTTTGTCGGATATATATATATATATATATATATATATATATATATATATATCTGATATATGTTTTTCTTTAATTTTTAATTTTAAATGTTTTCCTCCATTTTATGTCTTAGGTAAGTCAAACTATTTTCAAAGTTTTTTCTGTTTAATAATTCAATTTTGTAGATTTTAGTACTCTTGCTGAACTTTTATTTGAAATATATATATATATATATATATATATATAAAAAGATGTTCTTGGGGATGCAGTCATATATTCAATAAAATTCTTTGACTGAAGCCGAGCTTTCGAGAATGTTTATTCTCTTCTTCAGGGCAAAAATCGTGAATTTAGAATAAATTAACCAAAAACAGGAAAGATTTCATATCCATCAATTACAAATGTCATTATTTATATTTTTGGTTAATTTATTCTAAATTCACGATTTTTGCCCTGAAGAAGAGAATAAACATTCTCGAAAGCTCGGCTTCAGTCAAAGAATTTTATTGAATATATGACTGCATCCCCAAGAACATCTTTTTATTTATTATAAACCCAGTCAAGAATACTGTAACGTTTAACCCTGTGCTAAACGTTGTGGGGTGAGTTCACTTGCGTAAGACCCAAAAGTTCGCAGATTGCTTCCAATGATTTATTTCGAACACACTGTACACGGCTTTCTGTTGTAGTACAACTGTCACTATTTATCACTTTGACTATCGCGTTCCAACTACTTTAGACTTATGTCTCCAATTGACTGATACAATAAACTGACTGTATCCCATGATCGTCACGGCTTTATATATCTGAATCATGATATGACATTCATCGAGAATGTTCTATGATTATCTAGACGAACATAATTAATGCTCTAGATCCTTGTCAAGGTGACAATAGCACGACAAATTGTACCTCACATACAGTTTCTGGAAGGATCGAGAACAAATCTACTACAATTCCAGAACTACATAATGAAATACACAAGCAACACTACTACAAACAAGGTAGCAGAATGAATACAAACTAAAAGAAATAATAACAGTAAGTACATGATAAACTACCCACGTAACACTGCCCCCTTCTTAGCTTTGATCGTCCCGATCAAATGTCACCTCAGTCCCTTTGTACAGTGAAAGTCTGTCGATATGAACCACTTTCATTTTACTGCGTGGGGATTTCTGAATTCTATATACCACATCGTTTATCCTCTTGATAACGGTATATGGTCCCTCCCATTGTTTGTCAAACTTTGGAGAACGACCTTTTCGTCTTTGTGGATTGTACAACCACACTTTATCACCAATTTTTAATTGTCCGGTTTCTGCACGAATATCATATCGGGCTTTCATTCTATCACTAGAAATCTTCAACTGTTTTCTAACCAGATTGTGTATTTCCTCGAGTCTTTGTTTCAAACTCTGAATGTAGGCATCTACAGATGTGGGAGGTTCGCTTGGTGAACCAAACAAGATGTCAGACGGAAGTTTCAGATTTCTACCAAGAACAATGCCAGCTGGGGATTCTTTGGTCGATTCATGAGTGGAAGATCTATAGGCCAGTAGGAAGAGCGGTATACACTTATCCCAGTTTGTTTGGTGTTCATTGATTGCTGACCTCAAATAATTTTTTAGTGTTCTGTTAAATCTCTCTACCATTCCATCGGATTGTGGATGCAGTGGAGTTGTACGAGTTTTCTTAATCCCCATTAGGTTACACAAACTCTGAAAGATTTCCGAATCAAAATTTCGACCTTGGTCCGAGTGAATCTCTAACGGCACACCAAACCGACTTATCCAATGTTCAATTAGGGCATCGGCCACTGTTTTTGCCTCCTGATTTGGAATTGCGACTACCTCTGGCCATTTACTGAAATAATCCATGATGACCAAGAGATATTTGTTTCCAGAGCTGCTTATTGGAAATGGCCCCGTAATATCGATGGCTATTCGCTCAAATGGGGCACCCACATTGTACTGCTGCATCCTATGGTGGGTTCTGGTATTTGGGCCTTTACTGGTAAAGCAGGTATCGCATCGCCGACACCAGTCCTCTACGTCAGCACGGCTTCCTAACCAGTAGAACCTCTCTCTAATCTTCGATAACGTTTTATTGATACCTAAATGGCCACCACTTGCTCCACAATGAATCTCTTGCAGTACTTGTGCAATTCTTTTCCGTGGAAGAATTATTTGCAAATGGACAGTCTTACCATCATTACTTTCCCATTTTCTTTTTAAAACGTTATCATCAATTACTAAAGATTCCCAAAGTGACCAGTATCCTTTTATGACAGGAGACAAATCTGATATCTCCTGCCAAGTAGGTCTTGCTCCATCCATTTTCCACCTCATCACTGGTCCAATATCATTATCATCCAGTTGGTCTTGCTTGAGTATTTCCGAACTCCAGTTTGGGTCGCCATTTATCAAAGTTCGTTTGACTTTAAGAATTTCTGGTACATTATTTTGAAGTCTTGAACAGTTTTTACAGTCCTCTGCACAAGGCCGTCTTGACAATGCATCAGCATTTCTGTGGTTAATACCAGGACGATGTTCAATTTTAAAGTCATATTCTTGAAGTTGTTGGAGCCAGCGCGCTATCTGACCTTCTGGGCTCTTGAACTGAAACAGCCATTTAAGTGATGCGTGATCGGTCCGTAGAACAAATGTCTGACCGTATAAATATTTGTGGAAATGTCTTATTGCCTTGACTACAGCTAGTAACTCCTGCCGCGTCACACAGTAATTTTGTTCAGCCTTTGATAAACTCTTACTGTAATATGCTAGTACATACTCCACTCCTTCTATTCTTTGGGACAAAATTGCCCCAATTCCTGTTTTACTGGCATCAGTATCTAGGATAAATTCTCCTTCTCTCTGGGGATAAGCCAGAACAATAGAAGAGCACAAAGCACCTTCCAGATATTCGAAAGCATTCTGACATTCTGGAGGCCAATTGTAAGGTCTTTCCTTCTCAGTTAGTCGATGTAATGGACGGGCAATAGTAGCAAAATTCTTTACGAACCGTCTGTAATATGAACACAGGCCTAAGAAACTTCGCAGTTCTGTTTTGTTCCTTGGTACAGGCCAATTATGAACCACTTCTGTCTTTTCCGGATCTGTTCTTACACCATTTGCGGATATTATGTGTCCTAAATACTTCACCTCAGTTCTTAGGAAAGCACATTTCTCTGGATTAAGTTTAAGATTTGCTTGTGAGAATCGTTGAAATACCTCTTCTAGATTTTTCAAGTGTTCCTCGAATGTTTCACTGAAAACGATTACATCATCAAGGTATACTAAACATTTCTTTCCAATGAGTCCACGTAGTACTCTTTCCATCAATCTCTCAAAAGTCGCTGGAGCGTTGCACAATCCGAATGGCATTACAGTGAATTGCCATAGACCAGTATTGGCTGAAAATGCTGTCTTTTCTTTATCCTCAGGATGCATTTCGACTTGCCAATATCCACTTTTCAAGTCCAATGTAGAAAACCATTTCGCTCCTGACAACCAATCCAGTGTATCGTCTATTCTAGGAAGAGGATAACTGTCTTTTTTTGTGATTTCATTTAATTTTCTATAATCAACCCAAAACCTAGTCGAGCCATCTTTCTTTGTGACTAAGACAACCGGTGACAACCTAGGACTGTTCGAAGGTTCAATTACCTTTTGTTTCCTCATGTTATCTATAAGTATTGCCATTTCATTTTGTTTTGCTAATGGTACCCTTCTAGGAATTTGTTTTATTGGTTGTTGGTTGCCTGTGTTAATGCGATGTTGTACCATATTAGTTCGTCCTAGATCTGTTTCCGAAAAAGAAAATAGTTCTTTGTATTTCTCCCATAAATCACCAAATTTCGCCTTCTGTTGGTTATGAAGTTGAGAAATGATTCTCTCTTTCAGCTCTCTTCCTTTCTGGCACATGGTTTTCCCTTGACTGCTTGAGATTTTGACAGATACTATAGGTTCCGCACAGGCAATTACTTCATTTTTCATTAAAACTCTAGGTTCTTCGGACAGATTTAAAACTCTCACCTTAATTGGATGCTCAGTTGATGGATTTATTAATGCGTTTTCTATAATCATTTCCTTTGGTAGACATTCTGGATTACTTTCCAGTACCAGTGCCTCCTTGCACTTAGAACCTTCTATTTTAACATGGATGAGATTGTCAGACCATCCAGGTAACGTAATGGTCCTGTTTACCTTATTTTTTCTTATTCTAGATTCAGATGTTGACATAAACAACTCTTCTTCATTAACTTTGAGTATTCGGTCTTGGAGGTTCAGATTGAAGCCAAATTTATTCATGATGTCTAGCCCAAATAAAACTTTGTCCAAAATCTCGGCAACAAATACTTTATGTCTGAATTTTGATTTTCCCAGCTGAATATCTGCCTCGTGTGTACCAATGACAGGTATTGTCACTCCATTTGCAGTTTCAAGTACATAACTTCTATTGGGATGGTCAATTTTGCAAGCAGGAATAACATCAGCTCGCACAATGGTAGAACATGAACCAGTCTCAATAACAATATTACAATCCCGACCGCATATTCTTCCTTTCACAACCAAGCTGGATCCTTCATGACTCAGTCGGGAAATTTTGATTTTTAATGATGTTGGGGCTTGGTTGGAGTAAGCCAGTCTTCGCCCCGCAAAACTGGCTAACTGGAGTTTTCCTGCATATTGCTATTTTGAGGCTGTGGCCAATTTTTTTTATATGTCCTTCTTGTCCACAATTCCAACACAAAGTCTTAGTTCTTTGTTCATTTGTTTGCCCATCCAATTTTTGTAACATTTTAATAATGTGCTTTATGGAGTTACCATTGCCATAAGACTTCTCTTGGGTTGAATTGACCCATCGTGTCTGTCGCAGTCTGAGATGACTTCTGGACGCCTGTTTAGCAGCTTCGTATTCAAGTGCACGTGCAAGGGCATCTTCAATTCTTGTAGGACTACTTAACCGAAGGGCTTGTTGCATTTCAATATCTCTTATACTATCTGAATGAATGTTTGTACCGTTAGCCTATCAAGAAAGTCTTTTGGTGCTGTAGGATATGCCAGTCGAACGAGCCGGGCAACATCAATTTCATATTGTTGTAGTGTTTCTCCAGACCGTTGCTGCTTATTCTTTAACTGTGCTTGATAAACTTGTTGTAGATGTTGATCACCGTAACGCATTTCAAGTTGATCCACTAAAATCTCATATGAAGGTTCGCCGCCAGTTACGGTATTTAAGATTTCCAATGCATCACCACGTAGAGCTAAGATCAATGCAGTGGCCTTCTCTTCATCTGACCAACCACTAGCCAAAGCAGCAGCATCAAATTGTTTTTTATATGTAGACCAAGACTGTTTACCATCGAATTTTGGGGCTTCAATTTTTACTGGATTAACTACACCATTTTGAATTTCATTGGACGATCTCCTCAGAGGCACTTCAGGTTTCGTTTGCAACATCTTTTCTTCTATTAACTGAAATTTTTGATCAATACTTTCTCGAACTTTTTCTAATTTCTGTTCAACTTCTTCTTGAACTTTCTCTAATTCCTGGTCAACTTCCTGTTTATCTTCTTGTCGCACTCTTGCTTGTTCTTCTAAGATTTGTCTTATTCTTGTTTCTTGTTCTTCTTTTTCCTGCTTTCTAATTCTTTCTTGTTCTTCTTTATCTTGTTGCCTAATTCTTTCTTGTTCTTGTCTACTTCTTTCTTGATTTTCTAGAATTTGACTTATTTTTGTTTGGTCTTCCTGTCTAATTCTTTCTTGTTCATCTCTGCTTCTTTCTTGATTTTCTAGAATTTTACTTATTTTTTTTTTCTTGTTCTTCTTTATCTTGTTGTCTACTTCTTTCTAGATTTTCAAGAATTTGTGTTATTTTTGCTTCTTGTTCTTGTCTACTTCTTTCTTGATTTTCTAGGAACTTCATTATTTCCGCAAAATTTGCCATTTCGTCGTAATCTTTCGATCTGGTATTCACCATATATTCTTAGCAAAATGCGAAGATCCCTTTTTCTGACACCAATTGTAACGTTTAACCCTGTGCTAAACGTTGTGGGGTGAGTTCACTTGCGTAAGACCCAAAAGTTCGCAGATTGCTTCCAATGATTTATTTCGAACACACTGTACACGGCTTTCTGTTGTAGTACAACTGTCACTATTTATCACTTTGACTATCGCGTTCCAACTACTTTCGACTTATGTCTCTAATTGACTGATACAATAAACTGACTGTATCCCATGATCGTCACGGCTTTATATATCTGAATCATGATATGACATTCATCGAGAATGTTCTATGATTATCTAGACGAACATAATTAATGCTCTAGATCCTTGTCAAGGTGACAATAGCACGACAAATTGTACCTCACATACAGTTTCTGGAAGGATCGAGAACAAATCTACTACAATTCCAGAACTACATAATGAAATACACAAGCAACACTACTACAAACAAGGTAGCAGAATGAATACAAACTAAAAGAAATAATAACAGTAAGTACATGATAAACTACCCACGTAACAATACAAAATCAAAATATATATATATATATATATATATATATATATATATATATATATATAAGGGAGAATTGTCGGCATGAGGGACAGAATGTAAAAGACAGTGTGAATAATAGAATAGTCCGAGTAAGCTAGTGAGAATATAGTAAAGTTAAGTTTGAATTTTTATTATTTCGAGTATAAATAAAGTTTATTGACCAATTGTAAATTAGTCTCACTTATCTGCGAACCCACATACGTAACAATATCATCAAAAATAATTCTAAGTTATAGATGTAATCAGTACCTACAAGTTTTGTTCGAAGCAATTTTTCATAAAATGCAATGAAAAAAACATATCAATAAAGAAAAAAAAAAGAAATCTTCGTAAAACATGAATATCAATATAAATTTGATATAATTGTACATTTTCTAGAGATCTTAATATAGATCCTGATTTAAAAAAATATATAGTATATTTATTGATAAGAAATAGGCGAACAAAAAATTCAGCCTTGAAGCGGATCGCGAACCCTATCTGCTTTATATACAACAACCTCTAACAGTCTAGCAGCAAGGCTATGACACATGCGGTTAAAAATGGGCGATTGGCATGTAATGACATAGGTAGGTATACCAATGAAAAGGTTGTACAAATTTCAATTCAATGAATTAATTAATTACACCAATCTTTGCCTTCATTATCGTTCAGTTTAAGGGTATGATTATTGAGCAGCAACCAAGCTTCCATTTTTTTTAAAGTTCCAGACAAATATTTCATCAAGTTTTTGAAATTTCATTTATTCATGTAAAAGTTTAAAAAGTATCATTTTAATATGATTTAATATATATATATATATATTGGACAAAAATTCCAATAAATATAATAGGTAACATGTGAAAAAAAGACTAGAAAAATTCCTTACACTCTTGTACAACATTGGGACAATGTTTCTTAGCATAAATCAAATACGGCACTTGAGAACCCAATGGTATCCTTGTACTAGAACTGTGCTTGTTCCAAACATGTACAACTGAACTATCTTTAGACACATTGAACACGACCTCGGTGGAGCCTTCATCAAAGTACATTTTCCAATTCGGCCAAGGCACGGCGTAGAATCGATTTTTCGGGTAAACGCGGAAACCCTGACAATTTTGGTTAACCATATCTTTGGCTTCTTCGGCACCACATATACGCCTCAACAACCTAAGACAATTTTTCTTGAATCCATTGAATAAAATTTTATTGTCACTCACCTGGTAATAACACCGGGTCCATTGTAACCCCAATCTTGGCCATTGAAATGGTACTTCAGATCATCCAAGCAAGTCCGGGCCAATTCATGACCCAAGCCATCCCATGAGAAACTCAACACACCAGCTGCAACATTCTTATCAGATTCAGATCCAGCGAAATTCGGAGCATATCTTTCCAAAGATTTTATCACAATTACATCGAGATCCAGATAGATGCCACCATATTTCCACAATGTCAAATACCTGTAAAATAAAGTAAATTATACTTGAAGACTACAAGGGTAAAAAGGTATAGGTATAAAACACCAGCTATGGAACAGAATTATTTATTCAGTCGACTTTTGTAAAAGTTCATTAACCCTTTAAAGTTGCCACATTTTGCAATTCAAGTTCATGCTTATGTATGAGGATACAAACGAAAATAACCAATGTGTTCAATTACGTTTTCTGTAGCCGTTAAGTTTGCCATATTGTCGCCAATAGAGATAATGCACTATAGGCAAAGTCTATCTAAAGAGATAGAATTTGCTGTAGGGTAGGCATGTCACATACAACGTGGTTAGTTGGCCGTAGTTTACCACCGAGTTGACCAGCGACTCTTTACGTACAAGTGTGCAATATCCAAAATTAAACGGCCTTCTTAGCTATTTGTGCATTAAGTTGGGAAGAGTAAGATTTTTCCGTTCTAGACGCCAAGAGCAAAAATGCGTCCTGAACAGAAAAAAGATACTGTTCCCAACGAATGCCACACAAGATTTTATAAAATCCGGTAAAAGTTTTTATTTCATTGTTAATAGTTTTTTTTTATTTATATACGATAGTCAAGTTTCTTTTGATGCGGTGTGTCACTCCTATGGAAGTGATATTAAACAATAGCTGTTGGTGCATTAAGTTGGGCAAAGGAAGATTTTTCCGTTCTAGTTTCGAACTTTCCGCATCCAATTGAGTATTGAAGAATTGAAGAATTACTAACCGGATTTTATAAAATATATTTTGATTATTAATAATTAATAACAAAATAAGATGATAAGTGTTCTAATCATTTTATTCCCAACTTGGGTTCTCTCACTCCGTACGTGTGGAAAACTGCATTCAATTCGATGCAGTAGAGGCATTTGACCTGTCAGTATGATAGGATTCAAGGGAAGGTCCCCACCATAAAGCAATACATGCCCATCAAATCTAAAAAACGCGAATTCAAAGTGTGGGCTCTCGCATGCAGCATCACAGGTTATTTCGTGAAGGAAAATCAAGAACTACAAAAGAAACAGTTGCTGAAAAAACTGTTCTTGAACTGACCCAGCATTTTCAAAACTAAATTCACATATTATTTTGTAGTTGTCAAACTTTACCTTTGGATTCCTGTCAAAATTATTGTCCAGAAATATATTTAGCTGTGATAAATTTTGTATGAATAAAAAACATTTTCACAAGGTACTATTAGAAAAACAAAAAAATATTATATCATTATAGCAAGTAATTAGCGCCATCCTGCAAAAAGTACTAAAAAGTTCAATGTACAAACAAAGAAGGTAAAAAAGAAGATGTAGGATACCCTTATCCCTGTGGATGACTATAATAAGTGTATGGGATGGGTTGACATTTTTTACCAACCATGAATAAAGTGGTATGCAAAAGGAATATCCCAGGCATCATGGAGTGGCCCACTAAAAGTGGGTAGCACACTCTACTGAGGTAATCTCCTTAGTACTGGAATAATCTGGATGCCACCTTTGACGACACTAGAAGAATGCTAAGCGCCCGTACTGTCTGAAATCGCCTAAGAACTAACAGGTGCTGACAAAAAGCGAGCCAGCGAAGGTTGAGATCATCTTTCTTAATCAGATACCAGTAAGCGAAATATTCGCACCAGCGTCGTTTCATTAGAGGAAGTTACTTGTAAGAAGTAAAGCGATTTAATTGAATAAATATATTGTTGTCAAGTTCACCGATTATTTACTTCGATTTGTCGGACCATTGCTAGAAAATTGAGAAACAACTTTTATATCTTCCTCAAACCCTTCAGTAATTGAAAAGATTTCAATCTAATAACGAATTCTTGAAACTTAACAGTATCTATTGTTACAATGGAAAAGTTAAAATTCGAAAGAGGACATGTAGGAAGATATACTGATTCTTGTAGTTATTATAACACGTACCTTAAAACGTCACTAGCATGCGATTGAGGATATCCAGATCTTGCAATGCTACCACTGCGGTACAATTCCTCGATAGGACTAGCATTGGAATACCTTTCGAAATCAATGTGCTTCAATTTTACATTTTTGTAAGCTGTCAGAACTCTCAGGAATCTGTCAGACTCATCACCTCTAAACTCTATTACACCAGGAGAAGTATACAGCAGATACACATCCATATTGGGGTTCATTCGGGCTGCACTTTCAACGGCGCAGGCCTGTCTCGAATTTATGCTGATTCTTCCTTTCACATAGGACTTGCATGATGTCTCATGGAAAAATATCGATCGGCCTTTGGAAGGCTCATCCTCTAAGATGTCAGGTAATGAGGGTGATTTGATCTTGTAACAAGCAACACTCTCTGATGGATGAATGTATTGATATATTGCAGTAAAGTAATGACTTTGTATTAGGATTACAACAAAAGTGAGAATCAAGAGACAAAGTAGGAATAATTGTACGCATTTTGTCCTATGGAATCTGATTATGTTCATTGTTTGATTCTTTTGGGTGTGCGCATCTTCTTCTTTTTTAAGTTATCCTAGAACAAAAAGATCATATATAAGTAATCAGAAGCTTATAAATTCATTTGAAATTAAAATCGTTTAATCCACATCAAATTCTAAGTTTATTTGATTATAAAATGTTCCAATCCCGTTATTCGGTGAATCACAAATCATCAGATTAATAATTGGTATGGTATGGTCATGTAACATTTTTTCGCAAGATGAAACGTTTAGCCAGAATCTGAAGAAACATGTGGAAAAATATGGAATTTTATTCAAGCATAACTTTTTTGTGCTTTTACTCAGAGATGGTGCTATATGTGGGAGGTAGAGGGCGCTCAGAAGAATACTTAATCAAAATCCTTAGAGCCGTTTTTGCACTACAGTCTTGAGCAAATCACGTGTTTTGGCTATAGCTCAGCACCCTGTGTATACTGGATTCTCATTCAGTTCCACCTGCGAGTGGTATTGGTACCAAACAAAATAAAAAAGAAAGCAATAAAATACACCGATCTGTTCCCGAGATAATGCTGTCACAGACAGACAGACGGACAGACAGAGAGACCAATGGCTGAAAATATGTTTATTAGACTTAGAAAACTCTGAAACTTCAACATTTGTAAAAATATCGAAACCGAAAATTTCACAAGATTACAATACTTTCCTCGAGACTTTCCTTATACCTACATAGCGTAGCGTAGGAAAGTAAAAATAATGAATTACTGTCGAATTTCGACCACTGGGCGAACACTAGTTTATATAATACCATAAACCTTTTTTCCAACATTTTTTTTCTCCGTGAAGGTTGAACAATTTTTCTAGTAAGCTGTTCTTTGGATTCCTGTTCAAATATTCAGCAAAATACCAACGTATCTCTTATTAGGTGCATATACTACTACTACTTACTGACTTACTGAAATCTATCCTTTATCTCAAAAATGTTTTTCTGCTTTCAGCATCTTTTATTTAATCATAGTAAGAGTAAGGTGCAAACGGCATATTCTATTTCTAATAACAACCGTTTATGTATGTGGTTTATCACTATGTGCGAGCGAGGAGCGAGTATCTATACGAGACAAGTCTCTCTAATATAAAGACCAAAACAAGATTAATCTCTATTCAAATTTAAAGTTTGGAAACAAGATAACAGGCTCTATTTTATGTGCCCTAGTCCCTAGAAGCCCAAATATTTACAGAAATGGGTAATTAAGTTAATAGGATGATGCTTTATAGATGCTTTATTATCACGGCATACCATATGAACGGTAGATCTGGAGTCGACTTAAATATCATTGGCTGATTGTATCTCATCAAAATTCAGTCGGATTTCCCATTGACAACCTTCATATACATTGTTTATAATAAATGCAAGTTGTTCATTTGTACATTTGAAGCCAAGGTCAAAGAAATATTATATAGGATTTTTTATGCGTAGATAAAGAATTGAGTCAATCAACTGGATAGAAAAAATCTAGTGTGTCCACTAAAACGACATTCCTACAACTCTAAAGCAATTTCCAATGAACAAAAATCAAATCGTACGACCATTTATTTTTTTCAGTGTGTCAAGACAAATAACAATGGTAATATTACATATTTTCGCAAGATGATCCTTCTAACCAGAATATGCCAAAACAGAAAAAAATATTTAAGCATAACTTTTTTTGTTTTGGTTTTCTTTCTAAGAAATGGTGCTCTAAGGGGGTTGTGAAGGGTTTTCAGAAGAATACTTTAGACAAATTTTATGAAAATTCTTTCGAGCCGTTCTTGCGCTACAGTCTTGAGCAAAACAAGTTTTTTGGCTATTACTCAGCAACTAGTACTATCAGGAATCTCATTCAGCCTCACCGGCGAGCGGTACTGGAACCCAACAAAACAAAAAAGGACGCAACCAAATCCATCTATCCGTTCCCGTGATAATTATGTCAGACAAGCATACCAATGGCTGAAAATATGTTTTTTGGCTTCCGGAAACATCAATTTTTGTTAAAATTTCGACACGGAAAGTTTCACACGATACCTTGTTACTATGGTAGCGGTAGGAAAGAAAAAGCAAATTCGATACTCCATACATATTGTATTGATTTTAATAGGAAATAAGAGACATCGGATATCCTCATTGTAAAACCGGTAAGTTTAACGATTTCTATACAATAGTTTTCAAAAGAATCCATAGTAAGGACACAGTATAAAGAACTTCTTTATCATCTGGTAAGGTAGTGTACAATTCAATTGTTCTTCGTTCTCTTTTATTGGGTCTGTTTACGCGTTTTTTTCAGTAAACGTACAGCTGAAAAAAAGTTTTATCTTCTCAATATTTTTGAAATCCAACATGTCCCTTCCCTTATTGAGTTGTTTATTCAAAAATCAAACATATTACATGAGAGATCATTTCCAGCAAGTTTTTGATTGGACATTAATATTAGTTGCAGCTCTCGAAAAGTTTTTAATTATCAGTTCTGTTCAAAAATTTTGGAACCCATTTTTTCATTATCTCCTAGACTTGTATAACAGGATTCTACACAACACGGTAGGTACTTTTTAGTTAGAACTCTACTCGGTTAGGACGGTTACTTGATAATATCCGACCCTTTATGACTTTGATGATAAAGACATCCCGGGTAACGAGTACTGATCAAACATAGTCATGTAATTTTATTAAAAAACTTTATGAATCTAAGTAAGCAACTATTTTTCTTAGGAATTAAACAAACAAGACGGCTATTTGCATATTCAAGCTCTAACTTAAATACTGGATTAAGTAAAAACTGGCAGCTATTTAGTGGATGAAAAAAACCGGCTTAAAAATGTATTTGTATTTATTCAAAATACGCATTTAGAACGAACATAATTCAGTAATTGTTTTATCTGAAAGTATTCCTTCAATCTGAGAAAGGAACTAACAGATTAATAAAATGGTCTTATTATGATAATAATAATTTGCAATATAGACAGAAAATATACCTTAATTGATTGAAACTGGATTGGCTGCGATAGATTTATTGGTATGTTGGTAAACTTTTTAACTTCAGAGTATCAAAAATGGGAAGAGGCGTTTAAAATTTATTCAAAAACTCAACCCTTTCCCAAAGTCATTTGGTTTTGGGAACAAAGATGAAAAAATTGCATTTTTGTTTTACCTTTGCTTTATACTACAAATTGCATATTATATTCCCACAGTACTTTTCCGAGAAGAATTCAAAAAAGTATTTAGAAAAATGAGTTTGCCAATTGCTTGCAAATTATGCCCTGTACATTTGTTATTTTTTATAGCCACCGTGTAGGGTCATCACCTGTTTAATATAACATTTTATCAGAGCTTCTGATTAATTTATAATTAAGTTTAGATACTAGATACTTGTTTTCTCATCTATGACTTAAATTTAAACACAGATATGTTTGACTTAGCAAGTTTTGTATAATAACAAATTATCTTAGATGTTTTGATACACTTACGATAATAATTATTTTTGTAGGTAATTAGGGATAAGGATAAATAATATTAAACATGCAAAATATTATCCAACATATTCTAGAAAGAATAATTCTTGATGGTGGTGGGTACCTGACGCAGTTTCAATTATTTGTTTGAACATTGAACCCTGTTCTACATCATTGAAAAACCTATTTAAGCAGTATTCCACTAATGAAATATTCACTATGGCGAAGATAAGAAATAACACTAGGTGCAGCGCCCAATTAAAAAACAAATGACAAATGAATTGTTAATGGTCAAATAAATAGAATAGTTAAACGCTGACGTCACCATTCAAAAAAATAAGTAGAAGTTTTTAATGAAACATGAGTTTATGTCATATTTGAATCATTCAAAATTTCCTTCTGTTTTGTTCGAGAAAGTGACGGCAGCAGAATTGTAAGGGAAATTTTTATGTGGGAAATGTATGGAGTTTTGGATTAAATTCCGATCAAATTTTTCTGTTTAACTCAATCAAATATTTACTTAGGTATCGATACCTACACCTCAAATTTGGGACACGCTGTATAATTCATAACAAGAAACTTAACTGATGCTGCAATTATATTCAATTGTGCTGGTTAAGAACAAATTATAACCATTTTTGTACCTACTAACTACTTGTTTGCCTGATTAATCGTACATGTCTAGTTTTTAAACGATATACAAAAGAAATGTCCACTGATTCTACTTTGAGCTCAGCCATAATAACGTTGAATATTATATGGTTAAATTAACCTAACCATAAACTCATGTGATATTGGATACTCATTTCTATAATTAGCGCAAAATTTACACGCTGTGAATTACAACTAACATGTAACAAAATATTTATAATATGAGTGTTTATCGATTCAAACTAAAATGAAGCAATATCCTTCAAATTTTTGACCTTCTTCGCAGAAACGACCGAATTATATAAATAATTTTTACAAAAAATTGGACCTACTTTATTGGTGCACTGAAAAATACGAAATAATATTAATTCTATTGTTGCTGTTACCAACTAATAAATAAAAATATTTATTTCACATTTTTGAGAGTAACATTAGTCACGAAAATCGTTGAACACTCACTAATACCAAGGAAGATAGTAATTATCCTATTACCCACGTATATTCTTTGCTTGTACTTGTTATTATGTACAGATTTCAGAACATCGCGGCGGAAATACGCAAGTAGGTATTTTAGATTTAACCATTTTACCAACGCAGTAACTCGAAAACCGTAACTTCAAGGAAAACATGTTCATAATAAATGTTGCTACAAATATTCTTGTCTTTAATGTGGTACCCTCAGATTTTCAGTTCTCGAAAGAAATAGCCCCCTCTACATAGCAAAAATACAAATATGTGTGATTTTAACATCAATGTAACTCGAAAACCGTAACTCTTTTAAAAAAATATTCGAATTTTCAATTTTCGAGAAAATGTGCCACCTCCACGGATTTGAGTTTTTACGATTTCTCAAGTCTCCTCTTTCAAATGAATCAAAAATCATCAAAATCGGAGAAGGTATGTATACTATATAAAACGCGCGACAGTCGAATTGTATATCTCCACCGTTTGGGTTCGTCGGTCAAAACTTGGACGGTGTGCAACTTTCATTTTCCTACCGCTACTTTAAGCAGAATGTTTCAGAGGTTCCTGTCCCTGAGTCCAAAAAAGATATTTTCAAACATTGGTGTGTCTGTATGTCTGTCTCGGGAACGGATGGACGGATTTTGTTGCTTTCTTTTCTTATTGTGTGGGGTATCGATATGGCCCGCCGGTGACACCTTTTGGACATCCTACTCGCACTGGTTGTTAGGCAATAGCTGGATAATGTACTCAGCTCAAGACTGTGGCGCGAAAACGGCTCCAACGCTCTCTCCCAACTCTTTACTCATATTCTGGCAAAAATATGAGTATTTTTGTTTATCTTGACAAGCTGTTCTCACGACCTGAGCAGACAATTTTTATACTCAAAGGAATTCGTTTGAGAGCGGTAGGAAATTCGTGTGAATGGATATACCAGATTTTTTTAAGCTTGTTTGCGCCTTTCAGAGAGGGCTCCGATTCCAATATAATTTTTTTTAGGAAAATTTCTTATAGAAAAATGTACCTATTGCGATCGTTCACACTTTTGAATTTCGAAAAAAATTCAACGGCATGTTGTTATATGTCTATAAGTTGGTCCAAGGAAACATTTGGTTCAAAAGTTTATATATATATATATATGTAAACGTAGGGGTAGTTACCCTCAATAAAAGTCTAGATTCACAAAATACTTTGTTTATTACACAACTGGTCTATATTCATAATATGTGACGCAGTAGGTCTCTCCGCTATTGATGGCGCGATGAGAGTGTCGAGTCTCGAAGTGCGCCTCTCACACTTCCTCCGCTCGCCTGTCCTGACTTCGCAAAGTCAGCAAATCAGTCTCTACAGTGGTGTAAGTTAGATACCGCTAACACAGCGTCCTCGCTCCATTCCTGAAATTTAGAAAGCAGGAACAGTTTTTTTTATTGCTTATGGGATCGCCATTATAACTCCATTTAGATATCTTACTCCAAAATATCATTATTCTCTTTATCTTTTTCTCAGTTGATAATGGGATTGCCATTATTACCATAATATTCAATATTTTAGACATTCTAAAATAATTTCAATACATATTGTCTGTTACTACAAAATACATTTTATTACTTCATACTTATTCTCTTTGTTAAGAATTATTACATTTTTCTTATTACTGCTAATGGGATTGCCATTATAATTCCATTTAAATATTTTAGATACTCTAAAATATCATTATTCTCAATATATTTTTCTCAGTTGATAATGGGACTGCCATTGTTACCATCATATTCAATATTTTAGACATTCTAAAATATTTTCATTACATAGTGTGCCTGTTATTACAAAATACATTTTAGTACTTCATACAAATTCTCTTTGTTTGTTAAGAATTGTTTCAGATTTCTCTTTTTAATGCGCATAGTGGGATTGCCACTACATTTCTCTTTCTATAGTCTTTTCGTGGGATTGCCACTATTTGACTTTAAAATAGAATCACTATTATTTTTATAATTATTACTCTACTCAACTAGTAGTCGAGCTCAAGCCAAGTTTTAGTTGTTTGCCAAATTAAAATTTCTTTACTGTCAATATACAGTAATATCAATCATAAAATTGTAAGAATCGTTACTCACTTTATTTTATTATTGGATAGAAGGCCATGGACGTAGTTGTTCATGTTCAGTCCTTGCTTATGTAGCACATATCTCTCATTGGGCAGAACTGCACGGACAGTAAATGGTCCTTTGTATTTTGGCTTCAGCTTTCCGCCGCCAGTCAGCTGAGAATCTTCCACAGCCACAAGGTCTCCAATTGTAAACAAGCTCGCTTGATGGCGCGAAGCATTAAAGTGCTGAGCCTGCTTATTGGCACTATTTTTCAAACGTTCTTGAGCCTCGGCAACTGCCTTGTCTGGATCAACAAAGTTATCACTCGGCGGTGCGTCAGCTAAAAAATGTTGAGTAGCCAATAATCTCGGATTTGTACCATGATGTAATACTTTGGGTGTATGACCCGTTATTGAATGAATAGTGGAGTTTATATTATCTTCTATAGCAGGAAGTACGATGGTCCATTTATTTTCCTTTTCGGCTGTCAGGGTTGCTCGCATTAAATTGAATATTGTCCGCATAAGGCGTTCGACTTGACCGTTGCCTCTCGGAACTCCGGTAGCAATGTGGTGAAGTTCTACTTTTCGTGCACTCAAAAAATTTCGAAACGTGATCGAGGTAAATGCAGCTGCTCTGTCAGCAATTATTCTTTTCGGGGTTCCCAGTTCATCAAAGATGGAAATTAGTGCACGGATAGAATCTTCTGATGTTTTCTTTGGTATTGGCATTAAACGGCAGAGTTTTGAAAATGCGTCAATTACTACCAAAATTTGGGTGGCTCCATTTGATTTAACCAAAGGGCCAGCGTGATCAATATGCCATGTGTGTAGGATATCGTCGGGTTTATCTCCATGTTGCCACTTTCCTGCTCTACGGCCAGTATGCGATTTTCCCAAAACACAAGCTCTGCAGTTTCTAATGTACTTTTTTAGACACTATCCCATTTTCGGCCAAAATAAGTCTTCTCTCATTTTGGAAATACACTTGTACCATCCGATGTGCGATGATTCATCGTGATAAAGCCGCATCACTAACAATCGGGCAGCAACTGGCACAAAACACTTTGGGGTCTTCGTGTTTGTTACAACTATATTGTTTATGACAGTATATTCCACATTAAAATTTGGGTCATTAAATATTTCAGAACAAAAAGTGTCATTTGTCTGGAATTCTCGCAGAGTGTTCATATTGGATATTTTATCCGCAGCTATTGTCTTAAGTGCACACACTTTTAAAATATTTTCATTGTCTATTGGATTTCTGCTTAAATAGTCCACGTGAGCCATTTTATTTCCAGGTCGATATTCGATCGAAAAGTCATAATCCTGTAATTTGACCCACCAACGCGCGACACGAGGATGTAAGTCTTTCTTTAGAGCAGTAGCACGCACTGCATTACAGTCGGTGTATATTGTAAAATATACTCCATACAAATAAACTCTGAAATGTTCAACAGCTTCAACAATAGCTAATGTTTCTAAATCATACGAATGATATCGTGTCTCATAATCAGTTGTACGACGACTGAAAAAAGCAACAGGGCGAACTACACCATTTTCATTTTGCAACAGAGCAGCTCCTAGTCCAACTGAACTTGCATCTGTATGCAACTCACAAGGTAAATTCGGATCATAGATTCGTAATACCGGCGACTCGGTCAATTTATTTAATATTAATTGTCTTGCACTCAGGAGACCAATTAAAAACAGTCCTTTCGTAAGAGAGCTGTTATTGGTGCAGCTAACTCTGAGAATCCTTTAACGAATCGGCGAAAGTAACTGGCAACTCCCATAAACTGTCGTACACTCTTAACATCGGTCGGAATAGGTGCTTGCGTTAAAGCATTTACTTTACGCTGACTGGGTCGCACTGAACCGGCACTCAGAATAAAGCCAAGATATTCAGTCTCTCGGGCAAAAAATTTACATTTTTCATAGTTTAACGCAAACCCATGAGTAGATAGAGCATTCAGTACTTCCTCCAAGTGTTGTAATCCTTCTTCAATACTCGTTGACGGTACCAGTACATCATCTAGGTACACGAATGCTTTTGTTCCCTCTAAATTACCTAATGCTTTATCGATGGAGCGCTGATATATCGCTGGAGCATTAACATAACCAAAAGGCATACGATTGAACTCATAGTGCCCATCTGGTGTAATAAAGGCCATTACGTGTCTTGATTTTTCTTCTATTCGTATTTGATAGAAGCCGGACTTCATGTCTAATGTAGTAAAGTACTTGGCATGGCAGAGGGAATTGATCTGATCCTGAATATGAGGCAATGGATATCTTTCTTTAACTACTTTCTTGTTGACATCACGCAGATCCACACACATTCGAACCTCACCATTCTTTTTCGAAACTAGCACTATGGGGCTTGCGTATTCTGATCGACTTTCACGAATTATTCCTGCATTTAAAAGGTCATCAATTATCCTTTTAACTTGCACTCTTTCTTGGTAAGCCAATCTACGAGGACGATACGCCACTGGAGTAGTGTCTTTTAAGTTAATTGTCATTTCACCGGTTGTAATATGATCGGGTGTTTTTCGTTTATAGAACAATAAGAGGTTCTCTATTTTTAATTTTAAGTCCTCTTTCAATTCAAGCTGATTAATCACAATATTATTTACACTTTTCAAAGTTAATACATTAGAAATGTTGAGCAGGTTATGATGTAACTCGAGACCATGATCGTTTTTCAGGATTCGTAAACAAGGTCGACTGATCACATCCCATCCAATAATAAGGTCAATGTTGCCTGGAATAACAATATCCGGAACGACTGCATAACGAATTTCTAAAGTTACTGTCGGCATAGCAGTTATCAGATCACATACGCCGATAGCATAAACAATTTGTGCCCCAAATCCCGAGAAAGCACGGCACTTATCGTCTGTTTTGATTATCGCGCTTAATGTTTTTGCTACAGAGTGTTTGATAATTGATTCGTCTGCACCACTATCAACCAGATATACAAAAGAAGGTGGTTACAAGCTGGGATTTTGGAGGAACCTGGAATGTCCTTTTGAACTTCATTTGAAGTTTCTTGTTTATTAAGACAAGTGTTACTTTGGTGCCCTTGACGACCACAATTGAAACATGATCCTTTGAATATTTTCTTTGAAGTTTCATGGTTTAACTCTCGTCTGTCCCCTGATCGGTATTTTCTTTTGAGCGTCTCTTCTACATCTAGGGGCCGTTTCGGATTGCGTCTTGCATCAAATTCGCTCAGTATGGTCATGACTTCGCGATCAGATTGCGGCAGTTGTATATGCAGCGATGCACGTGCTTCGGCGTGGTCTAAGCCATATTCGATCATACTTAGTACCTTATCCCAAGGCAATTTTTCGTAAAACCTGTGTATACTTCGAAGCTTCTGATTCCCATAATCACAAAGAGAATCACAATCACGGCTTCGCAGCGTGGCAGCTTTAAATGCTCGAGCCCCTGGTGTTTCTTTGTCAGGAAAAGCCGTAATGAGGTCGGCACAAAAATGTTCCCAAGTTTGGCGGATTGGTCGCCAGTCACAACAGTATCGATATCCTCTATTTTTCAAAGCCTCGCCCGCTTTAGCGATCATTAAATTATCGCTGACGCATAATTCGTCTTTTAATTTCGTAGCATCTTCTAACCACTCGTGGATTGCGTAAGCGCTGTTATCCGGATCGTAGCTGGTTAGTTTGAATGTTGTGTAGCCATGCATTGATGCTGACGCTTGCGCACTTATTCCATCTACTACGGGAAGGATGGGCGTTGTCGTTGGCTGAGAAGGTGACGATGACATCATCGCCATCTTTGTTTGTTTCGCTAGCTCAGCAATTTGTTGTTGTTGGGCAGCGATTAAATTAATTAAAGTTTCTTGCCACTGTATACCTTTTGGAATTTCAGAATTAGGCTCGACGCTTGACAAAGCACTTGGAAGTTCACAACGCTCGACACTTGGTGACGTACCGTCTATAACCGAATTTGATGCAACATCCGGCAAGGCACCGTTTGCATTATTTTCAGCCTCCATTTTGGGCGGACACTGTTTTTCATAAATAGTTCGTATTATCTGTGGGGTGGACACGGAACAATCCCACTTCTGATGTAAACGTAGGGGTAGTTACCCTCAATAAAAGTCTAGATTCACAAAATACTTTGTTTATTACACAACTGGTCTATATTCATAATATGTGACGCAGTAGGTCTCTCCGCTATTGATGGCGCGATGAGAGTGTCGAGTCTCGAAGTGCGCCTCTCACACTTCCTCCGCTCGCCTGTCCTGACTTCGCAAAGTCAGCAAATCAGTCTCTACAGTGGTGTAAGTTAGATACCGCTAACATATATATATATATATATATATATATATATATATATATATATATATATATATATATGTATATGTAAGTTTGACGTCTTACCAAACTTAGTCACCTGGATGTCTACGTCATAGACGTGACCAACGGTGACTGAGGTACCTATTGGAGACAGAGCGCAGGTACCAGGAAGAGAGCTAGTGATTATATTCTCTGGCTAGTGGTTATGTAGCAGAGAAAGCAGAAGCTTGTGTGGACTTAATATACAAAATATAATTATATCGATGTACCAACAATTGTGTTGATTCAGGTGGTTATTTTATGTTCTATAGAATTTATAAGTTATGTTTTTATATTTCATTTATGTTTTAATTACAGTTTTTATTTCTGCAACAACACGTGTTGGCTTATTTCTATCAAGTCTCTGAAATCGAGACTTATAAATTAACACAATATGGACGATATCAAGGCAAGATTCCATTTCGCGTCAGAGGCGATGGATGCAAAAACCACGATAGTTAAAGTCAAAACCATTCAGTTGGTGGGGCAACCAGAAATTTTTCAATTTCCTGGAGAATGGCAAGGAAGTGATGCTCACCCAAGACTTTTTGAAAATGCGGTGACCAAAGGGGTCGTTAGAAGTCTGAAAACACGCAACAAATTTCGAAATGTTATGATAACTTTGATGAAAGGACAACTAAGAGAAGAGTACCTGGATAACGAAGGTAATCTATTTTTTAATGGGTATTATTTAGAGACGATTCAGGCTCATCCCCCTATTTCTTTGAATACTTCCACACCTGAAACCTTGTCCCCTACAAAACAAATTCATTCTATTTCAAAAAATATGATATTAGAAAAATTTGATGGAAAAAATTTCAATGCGGAAACCTGGTTAGAGCTTTTTGTATCAGAATGTAAACGACTCGAAATAAAAGAAAACAGATTCCCTGAAGTTTTAAGGCTATTCCTAGAAGGTTCGGCTTGGGAATGGTTTTCAATTTTTTTAAAGACAAATTCACTAACACTTGCCTGGGAATTCTGGAATAATTCGTTTGTAGACACTTTCAGTCAAAAATCGTAGTTGGAGATTTCTTATGCCTACACATTTAAATATTTAAATGGGCCTTTCCTAGATTTTGCTTTAAGAAAAAGAAATTTATTAATTGATGTAGATCCAGATCTAACAATCTCTTCTCAAATTAACTTGATAGTAATAGCTCTACCTCATTTTGTGAGATCTCAATTAAATAAAAAAAATATATCAAGCATAGACAATTTAATGTCAACACTTAGACAAATACAACCATCAATAAATAAATTTAATAATCACTCAAATGGAAAAAGCGACGACAAAAACAAAACGCAGTTGAAATATAGCCCTTGTTCATACTGTGAAAAGGTAGGTTTTCCGAATAGATTTCATCCAGAGCAAATGTGTCGCACAAAAATGGCACAGCAAAAACTGAGTAGAAATGACAAAATTAAATTAGCAAATAATATAGAAATTCAAGATGCAATTTCTCTCACGGAGGAAGCAAAAAACGAATAGTAACCCCACTTATAAAATTAAAAATTTTGATCAATAATAAGATAGCCATTGGTATTTATGATTCGGGATCCAATATATCCTTGATGAATTATAAATTTTGGAAAAAACTTAATTTGAATAGAAATATACGTGGGGGTAAAAACATAAAAACAATTTCAGGAATTTCGAAAGCGGAAGGTATAATTACTGTACCAGTAAGAATTCTTAATATAGAGAAACAGTTTTCATTTTTCATAGTTAAGAGCGATTCATTTATTGTTGGGTCTAGATTGTATAAAAGAATTCAAACTATCTCAAGATGAGAATTTGAAAATATGGCAAAGTAATAATGTAAATATTGAACGAGGTATGGAAAATACCAAGGTTAACATGAATTTAATAAATAATATTGATTCTTATGAGATAAATATACAAAACTTACTAAAAAAATATGTTGATATTTTTGCAAAGGAAAAATTTGATATTGGAAAAATAAAAAATTATGAAGCTACTATAAAATTAACAGAAAACAAGTCCATATCAAAAAAACCGTATAAATGTTCGATTCAAGACAAAATTGAGATAGAAAGCCAAATCGATAAACTATTGAAGGCAGGATTGATTGAAGAGTCGTGTAGTCCATACGCTGCTCCGGTTACACTAGTATATAAAAAGGAAGAAGCAAAAAAATCTCGCTTGTGTATAGATTATAGAGAGCTCAACAAAATAGTGGTTCCGGAGAGCCAACCCTTTCCTAGAATTGACGATTTAACGTTACGGGCAAGGAACTGTAAGTATTTTACCAAGTTGGACGTAAATTCCGCATTTTGGTCGATTCCATTGCGTAACAAAGACAAATATAAGACAGCTTTTGTGACACACCACGGGCACTGGCAATGGTGTTGTTTACCATTCGGCTTAAAATCCTCGCCGGCTATTTTTCAAAGAATTTTATCAAGCATAATAAGAAAAAATAACTTAGAATCATTTACAGTAAATTATATTGATGATATCTTAATTTATTCAAGAAATTATAGTGATCATATAAAACATACGCAAGAAACTTTGAAAATACTTCAAAAACACGGCTTTAAATTAAATGTATTAAAATGTAAATTTGCACAAAGCAGAATAGAATATTTAGGACACGAAATTGGAAATAATGGAGTTAAACCTTTGAATGATAATGTCATCGCAATAAAAAAGTTCCCAGCACCGCGAACTAAAAAAACAGATTAGGCAGTTTCTGGGGAAAATTAATTTTATCTACAATACATCCCCATGTCAACAATAATATTGGAACCATTTTATAATTTATTGAGAAAAAATATAGAATTTAAGTGGTCTAAAATTTGTCAAGATAACTTCGAGAAAATCAAAAACTATCTATGTTCAGACCCAATTTTGGCCATTTTTGATCCTGAAATCCCAATTTATATATACACGGACGCATGTTTACAAGGGGTAGGAGCAGTATTGAAACAACCCCAAACAGATAAAACCATAAAACCAGTATTTTTCTTTTCACGTAAACTAACAGAAGTACAGAAAACAAAAAGAGCAATTTATATTGAGTGTCTTGCTATGAAAGAAGCAATTCTATATTGGCAGTATTATTTAATAGGACAAAAATTTACAGTTTTCACAGACCATAAGCCATTGGAAAATTTTAATATTAAGAAATGTAATGATCCTGAATTGAGACAAATTTTAAATTACTTATCCCAATTTGATTTTGAGATAATATATAATCCGGGAAAAAATAATTTAGAAGCGGATTGTTTATCTAGAAACCCTGTTTTAGAAAATAGTAACGACAATGAAAAATCAATGATAAGAATAGTAAATTTCCTAAAATTGGACGAGATAATTAATAATCAAAAACAATTGAAACTAGATAATGACTATATAATCGAGAAGAATATAATATATAAAACATTGAATAATAAAAAGAAAATCTGGGTGACTGAGGAATTTGGAAAGACTTTAATTAAAAATGTTCATAATAAACAAGGCCATATAGGGACAAAGCAACTAATATTGACAATAACTGATAAATTTTATTTTAAAAATATGTATAAATTAATTAGAATGTTTTGTCGGTCTTGTGATACATGTATGAAAAATAAAACTAGGGTTGGTAACTTTAAAGCTCCGTTATCACAGCTGGGCCCAGCTTCGAAGCCATTTGAAATCATAGCATTAGACACAATAGGGGGTTTTGCAGGTAATAAGAGTACAAAAAAATATCTACATTTACTAATCGATCATTTTACAAGATTTGCTTTTATTACAACTTCAAAAACACAACTCTCAAAAGATTTCATAAAATTAGTAAGATCAATAAAAGAGGAGAATGTTATAAAGACATTATTTACCGATCAATATGCTGGAATTAACTCAAGAGAATTTAAAAAAATATTTAAAATCTAGGAAAATAACCCTAATTTTTACCGCAGTTGATTGTGCTTTTTCTAATGGATTAAATGAGCGAGCCAATCAAACGCTGGTCAATAGAATCAGGTGCAAAATATTTGAAAACAAAGATTGCCCATGGTCGATCATAGCAGAAAAATGCGTTGAGGAATATAATAATACTATTCACAGCTCAACAGGTTTCACGCCTAATTATTTACTAACTGGGGTAGATAAATCCATTTTACCAAGAGAGCTCAATATTAATAATGAAGATAATTTAGAGGAAAATAGGCTAATAGCCTATCAAAATTCGAAGAAAAACCATGAACAGAATAAAGTCTATTACGATAAAAATAAAGTTAACATCAAATACAAAATAGGAGACTTAGTGTATATACAAAATGGCAACAAACTAAATAGAAATAAATTGGACCCAATTAGAACGGGCCCTTACAAAATAAAAGGAAAATTATCGGAATTGATATATATTATAGACAGCGGCGTTAGAAAGAAGGAATCAAATTTTTTCCATGCAAGTAAATTAATTCCCTATCATGCATCTCCTGTTCCCGTCCTTCATTCTTGAAAATGGGGGGATGTAAGTTTGACGTCTTACCAAACTTAGTCACCTGGATGTCTACGTCATAGACGTGACCAACGGTGACTGAGGTACCTATTGGAGACAGAGCGCAGGTACCAGGAAGAGAGCTAGTGATTATATTCTCTGGCTAGTGGTTATGTAGCAGAGAAAGCAGAAGCTTGTGTGGACTTAATATACAAAATATAATTATATCGATGTACCAACAATTGTGTTGATTCAGGTGGTTATTTTATGTTCTATAGAATTTATAAGTTATGTTTTTATATTTCATTTATGTTTTAATTACAGTTTTTATTTCTGCAACAACACGTGTTGGCTTATTTCTATCAAGTCTCTGAAATCGAGACTTATATATATATATATATATATATATATATATATATATATATATATATATATATATATATATGGGATATTACGAAATTTGTTAACACGATAGAGGTCGCAGTTTTGGAGGTATCAAGTTCAAATTTGGTACAAAAATCAATCTCTTCAATCTCGGTCGAGTTCGTTATTGGGCAATATCGGGTAAGCAGTTTCAAAATGGCGACCGTTCAAACATTTAAAAAAATTATCAAAAAAGAGCCGTAGTGTAAATATTATCAAAAATAATTTTAGGTTATAGATATAATCAGTACCTACAACTTTTATTCAAAGCAATTTTTCATAAAATGCACTGATAAAAAAATAAAAATTAATAATGAAAAATAAGAAATATTGATAAAACATGAGCACTCAATATAAATTTGATGTAATTGTACATTTTCTGGAGTTCTTAAAATAGACCCTGATTGAAAAAATATATAGTATATTTATTGAAAAGAAATAGGCGAAAAAAAAAGTGGAACGCGAACACTGTCTGCTTTATATTTTACAGCCAAAACAAAAACCTCTAACCGCAAGGCTGTGACACGTACGACAATTTTATGTAATAATATGTAGGTATACCAATGAAAAGGTTGTTCAAATTTCAATTCAATGAATTTTGAAAAATTTACCTTTCCGCTGACTATAGGCCATCGGGATTTTTTCATTTTAAAGAGGGCTGAAAAGTGGTCCTACATAAAAAATCTGTTGTGTCCACTCACACGACTTTCCAACCGCTCGCAAGCGAATTCCAGTGAATACAAAATCGTCCGATCAAAACGAACAACAATGGTCATGTAACATTTTTGCGCAAGATGAGACGTTAAGCCAGAATCTGAAGAAATATGTGGAAAATATAGAATAAAAATCCTTAGAGCAGTTTTCACGCTTTAGTCTTGAGCAAATCACGTTTTTGGGCTATAGTGTATACAAGATTCTCATTCAGTGCCACCGGCGAGTGGTGTTGGTACCAAACAAAATAAACAAGAAAGCAACAAAATACACCCGAGATATGGCTGCCACAGACAGACAGACAGACGGACAGACAGACAGACCAATCGCTGAAAATATGTTTATTTGACGATTACAATACTTTCCTTATACAGCTACTATAGTAGCGTATGAAAGTGAAAACAAAATTCAAGATTTACTTCCTCCACCCCCTTTGATGATGCAGATTTGGTTTTCGAAATTCAAAAATTTGAGATCGGATGTAAAAAAATGTTTAGGTACCTACCTAAAAACTAAAATTAATACTACTGACAATTTGCAAAACATTTCTTTAGTGCAAAATCCACCATTTAGTAGGTGTCTCCTAAGACATTGCTCTTATGCTTTCGATTTTATAGGTACATGATTTAATTTTGTTTGGTAGTTCATTGAACAACCGCTGCCCAATCACAGGTGACATATCTATATAAAATATTTGTCCTTAATAATGGCACATGCAGCTCATTTTGCTGTATTGTATAATATAATGGATTTGTTTATTAGTCTTAAATGAGTTAAAATTGCAAAATAAAAAACACATACTTTGAAGATATACAAACACTACAAAGGTAAAACTTTGTAAGTTTTAAAGAAATCTCCACAACTGGTGGTACGAGAGACACCAGCGATAAAACGAATCATTTTTTTCTTAGAGATAAACACAACATGGAAACAAGTTGATAAACCCCAGAAACTTATTTATTATGTCCGTATCTAAGTCGGGATTTGGCCTGTGTTAAATATAAATATGATCAGTTGTTTCGCCTTCAAAACTCATCTCATATTTCAGAATAGATAGCTGATAGAGTTAAGCTTCAAGATTACACAGTGTTTCCTCCAATCAAGACACTCATCAATGTATTCTCTTAGAAAATTTACACCCGCTACGTTTTCTAAAACATTGTTATTATTTATATTTTTACATGAACGGTGGGCACTTGTTTTTGCCAGCTATGAAAATGTAATGACTGAGTTTTATCTGCATTTAAATGACGTTTCTTTACATTTTTTCAAAAACAATAATTGGATTTGTCCGATGTAAGTAGATATGGACTTATCGTCTGCATACAACGTATATAATATCATTTACGTATATAAGGAACATATGAGTGTTCTTTCTGTCTATATGATTCTGATGAGTATTGGTACATTAAAACATTAGAAATATATTTTATTACATAAACAATAAACATAACTAGGATTGACTCTCGGTTGTTACACTGAAAAATACATAAAAAAACAAATAATTTAATTGATTAGTTGGGCATCTGAAAAATACAAAATAATATTAATCTCATTGATGCTGCTAATTTTGAAGTTGTGCAATCATAGATAGATAGTACCAGCACCAATGGAAATAATAGTATTTTGTATTTTTCATTACACAAACTAATAAAATCGGTCCTATTTTTTGTAAGAAAATCACACTTTTAAGTGTATAAGTCATTATATTGTTAAACGTTCACTACTTATATTCACAGATTATAAAACATCGCGAAAAAAACCAACATATATTTTTTATTATATTTAATTGTTGCTACATATGATCTCCAATTTGGCCGCCTCCTATTTATGATTTTTGAAAAACATACCCCCTTCACATAGCGGAAACACATATTTCAGACTTAAGCACTGCTTTAAATCTAATTTGAAAGTAGCCGGATAGGGCCCCTTCTTTAACTTTGACGTCTCAAATTTTCGATCAAAACAAAATGCCACCTTCAGCCCCTTTGGGAAATGTTTTGGTTTGATTTTTTCTTAATGGGACCAACTATCAACAGTCTTCTCAAAAGGTGCGGACATAAAAAAGCAGGCAAACAGTTGAATTGTATACCTCTTTTGATTGGGAAGTCGGTCGAAAATAATATTAATTCTATTGGTGCTGGTACTTCCGAAGATGGTGTCAAAAGTTTTCTATCTATATTTAAATTCGCAACTACAAACTTACCAGCACCAATAGAATTAATATTAAGTACTTTCTATTTTTCAGAGTACCAGCTACGTATCTACCTACCCAAATGATACACATAAGGAAACAACAAAGTAACATAATAAAATCTCAAAATATGACTAATAAAATTCGAGAACGTGAAATTTATTGAATTGAGCAAATATTATTTTAGTCATATTCAGTCGATAATATCTAATATTGTTTTTTAATTGTTGGGAAATGCTTGTCACAAGAATTAATATACCAATATAGTACTATTTTGAACCCGAGCATTAAATTATTGTTACTTAAATTTGTTTAAAATATTAATACTCACCACAATCAATTTCAGTATATTGAATGCCTTGAGCAAATTAATTAATATACGCAAAACTAGATCAACTTTAAACGTCACAGCTCACAGTTAATTATGTTATCACAAAGCTTATCGACGTACACTACCGTTTCTTATTCACAGCAGTGGCCGTATAGCTTGAGTCACCAGCAACTGAAACTTGTGTACACAATAACCAAAACATCAGTGGAAAATCCCTAAATTGCACTTCAGCCTTTTCCACACAGCGCAATGGGGAAGTACACCTGGACTTAATGCATTGAAGTCCCTGAGTCCCTCATTCTTCACTTCACGGACCTGGGTCACGTCGTGCATGGCTGAAGACCACGCATGTTGCCTAGGCAACCCAGACAATTGAACGGGCACCGCTGCTGCCGTCGCGGCTTCCTATGATGCGATGCAGTGACTGTTATTGATTTTACCGGCAAAAGGACACAGAGTTTAAAATGTTCTAAGGTTCTCTTGGCGCGAAAATAGTGGCAGATGTTAAAAGGGGTTGCTTAGACTTTGGTTCTTTTGTATTTGGCACATCTTGTCGAAATATTGAGAAGATGTGAGATTTTTTTCATTTAAACATTCTGTAAATAACGTGATGAGCAAATGTGAGGAATCAAGTAAACATTTTTAGAGCTTAATGAAATTTATGCGACAAATAAGTATACATTTTAATCTTCTGTTTCGAAATGGTGTAACAATGTTTATTACATGATTCTTCTTTTCCTTGTTTCATCATTCTAGTTTTCAAGAGAATCCTTTATAATGCGAGTATTGATTAACTTTTCGCAAAAACTAAAACCAAAAATAATTTTTATTCTGTTGGTAACCGCCTATTACTGTTTTTGAATTTCTGCAAGAGATCCACATATTATTATATTAAAAACTCACTCACAAGGCAGCCTAGCCATAGCCCAGACCAGGCAGTACTCGGCTTACCTAATATTTTGTATTTTCAAATCCGTCTAATACATTTATGAAAGTGTTTCAATTTAATTTAGATGTAGTATTAAGGTTATACAACCGGTTGTGCACAATGTTTGTATGAATGCTTATCTATTTGAATATATATAGGGAGAGGCGGCTAGAAATGTATTATTGTCGAGGGAGCGTGACACGAAAAACTGTTCGATACTCAAAAATCACTTTTTTAAAACTTATATATAAAATATAAAAAATGAACTACAGTAATAAAATTATATTGTTACGAGACCAGATGTTAATGATGAATGAATAATGTATATCGCTAGCACGCGGAAAGCGGGATCAGCATTTCTAATCGGTGAAAATGACGTAATTCCTCCCATCGAAAATTCAAAGCCGGAAGGTTAGAGACGCATCTGAAATTGAACATCGTAAAGCTCGATAGTAAGTAGGATCTTCTTGTTTCTTCTTCTTTGACAATCTTTGGACCAGTTTCTATAGACTATATGAGTTATTGATAATAAAAAAGAACAAAGATAATTATAGGCCAGATGCTGGGTGTAATTGGAATCGGAAAAAATAAGTCTGGTTGAATTGGTAAAAGGCCAAAATTAATCTTATGGAGTTCATCTATTGAAATATCGTCTAGGCTGAGGTTGGGTTCCTCGATTAGTTTCCTGCAGGGTTCAATCCGGAAATAGAAATGGTTTATTGTTTATTGTTTATTTTAAATTGTACACTATTACAACTATACAATTTTTAACACATCAAAAACATAAATGGGGTGTCATACACAGTACATAGTAGAATTATATAGATACTAGACACGAAAAATATTAACAAATTGGAGGCGCACATAAAGGTATATAACGGACAACTTTTTAACAATGTTAACAAACAATATATATATATATATATATATATATATATATATATATATATATATATATATATATATATGTATAAAATCAGTCTATAGGGTCTGTGAAGTGTTCTTCCAATTTGTAGTAAGCTTTTTGAACCAGTTTTTCTTTAAGTATTGTCCGAATTTTACATATTATATTATACATATATATTATATATCTTCACTGCTGTGTGATTTACACTTAGTTGTGTTGATGACAGTCTGTGAAAGGGAACGAAATTCGACAAATTTAATTTCCTAATCAACCATTATATTCAGCCTCGACCTAATTTCCAACAGCCTAAATATTTTACGAACGAACAAGTCTTCAAACGACCTATGAGTTAAAATGGGTGGAAACCGAACCCCAATCAAAGATTTTCGAAACCTACGCCCATGAGTATGTTTACTAGAAATAGCTTAAACTTTATCCCGAGAAAATCATCCACATTTTAAGAACCCATGAGTACATCCGCGAGAAACACTTAATTTTTAGTTAGTTTAAATCAAATAACTTCACGGGACAATCAAGCAAATAATCATGTGACCCCTCATTCCAACGGTTTATAAGATTCTGATATTAATTATACAGATAATTGTTCTCAAGACCATAATTATGGATTTTCAAAAGAAGAAAATCAGACAATATATGATCATAGAGAAATTAATGATGACAAATCAATTTTACAATTCTCGAAAACTTTCAATCTCATCACGGATGTCAGTATTAACGCCGTAGGGGCTGTTTTATCCCAAAGTCCTATTTGAAAAGATTTGCCAATAACATATGCTTCTCGAACCTTACTTTTGGCGGTCGTCTGGGCAACGAAATACTATCGACCGTATCTGTTTGGGAGAAAATTTAATATCGTATCCGACCACAAATCTTTCAAATGGTTATTCTCTCTCAAGGAAGAAAACTCTAAATTTACTAGATGGAAACTTAAACTATCAGACTAAGACTATGACATCATATACAAAAAGGTAAATTCCAATGCCGATGCACTTTCTCGAAAAGAAATCCACACCAAAGAATTTGATAATTTTTCTGAACAAATAGGGTATATAACACAAGACGTTAACATCTTCAACCAGAAAATTAGGGACCTCTTCCCAGAAGAGTCAACAGACACTCCCCCAACTTAATCACGACATAGATGATATATAGATGGTAGGCCATACTGATCCAGAACTCCAGACAGACACTCAAACTACAGAACAGAGGCGGAAGAAACGACTCACACTCACACAAATAACCAACCACACGATGACGATCAAACACTGCACTCAAATGCTGGAGAAAATCCTAATCTAGAAACTCCAATCATATCATCTGCTGTTAACTACGGTTATAATCAACTAATCGTTAATTTGGTACCATACTCATCTTCAGACCCCAAAACTAAATTGTTTTCGAAAAAAGAAGCGTATATACTTCTTCAAATTTCCATACACAATTTTGAAAAATTCATCATTATCTTCGTTAAAAACTACATTTACCCAGAAATGCAATATTATATATATTATATATATATTGATTTTGTATTCTTGACAGGATTTCTCGCCATACATCGGTTAATTGATCCCTCGTTCACATAAACTCAACCACATTTTTATTATATACCTTAAAATAATATGTAAGAATAATATGCTATCGATTTTACTATGTTACATTTCTGAATGTTCACCATTTTTCCTTGTCGCATCATTCTTCAGATTTTATTTATTACTCCTATTTCTTAGATATTTTTGTCTTGTATTAGATCCATATATGTATAAATTAATCACATACTTAATCTTATATAAACATAAGTATCACTTTTTTCTTTTTCTTTTTATTTTACGTTCAAGCATATTTTATGTCTACACTTTATATGATAATTCACAAAATTTAACAGGGAGAGAACATCCACGCTCTGGCAATGCCTTAGTGGGTTCGTTGTTTGTTCATATTCTTATTAATCTTGTATATTTATTATTTACAGCTACTTATGTCACTTATTTTGTTTAATTTTCTTATATATGTATATTTTTTGAATAAACTTTATTTTTTTATTATTATTATATTATATTATTTCGAAGAACCCAATATATATGAGCCATTTGTAGTTTTACTTCAAAATTATTTCAAACACATTCACCACTAAAAATAAAAGATAAGTAAATAATAAAATAATCCTTGTTATCCTTATACCGGTTACATTCCCATTCGGATTAGGTTTGTTCCATTTTTATTCCATATCCATTCCTGTACCCACGTCACTGATAATTCCAAGAAAAACAGTTTTGGCAATAAATAAATTGTAGGTACTATGCATATACAAATGACTTTTGTGTAAGGCTTTCAAAAAGAAGTCATATTACTGCGATAAATGGAACTAGGTTTCAAAAGTTCATGAGAGATCAACTTACTGATATTTAAGAATAGCAGTCAGTAATTGTCCCACTAACACAACCAGCCATCAAAAGGATTGAAAACTCAAACCAATGGATTGGCATTCTACCAAATAAGACAATGATAAATACACAATGTCAAGACCAAGATGAAACAACTTTATTTCAGGGTACATATTCATGTTAGATATTCCAGATGGCACACACACACCTTTAAAATCCATAGTTAACGAGAATAATTTCACGACTCCCTCACAACAACGAAGTACATATTCGTCTCAGGTGACTTCAACATAGATATGTCCAAAGATAGTAAGGAGTCAAGAAAATTGAAAGAATTATTCGAGGAGTTTGGCCATGAAGAAAAGTTCTTGGAGCCATCTAGAGTGACCAGTACATCGCAATCACTGATAGACAACATCTTCTCTGACTGTGTTGAAATAGAGACGAGGACATTCGAACCCCACTTATCAGACCACAAAGGACAACTTCTGGACTTTAAAGTAAGAGAGATAACACCACCTCAAAAATTACACAGAAAACTGAACAGAAGCATTGGCGATGGTAACATTGAAAAGTTCAAGCTTGAACTCGATAGAATTGATTGGATTGACGTGACAACTGCTGAATCAGCAGAAATGGCTTTTGACGCATTCTGTGAAAAATTTATGACACCTTTCAATAAAGCATGCCCAGAAAAAAAAAACTGTCATTCATAATAAAAGAAGAAAAAAGGAGCCAACACAGATAAAGATGTGATAGAGATCAAGAAAAAATTAGATATATTGGCCACGGTATGTGAAGTGAGGAGAGATGATGTATGTAGAAGGACATACAATTCATATAAGACAAGGTACAGGGAGAAACTGACAGAGATCAACCGAAGCTTGAACCTAGAGAGGATAGAGAGAGCTGAAAATAAAATGAAGATGATATGGACGGTGATAAAAGAAGGTATTGGATCCAATTCGGAGATGATCAAACCGATGAATACAGTTGATGAAATTAATAACATCTTTATCAACATCGGGAAACCAACTGGGGAGACCTGTAACAATTCCAATGTAACACCAGAAGATCTCCTATATATATATATATATATATATATATATATATATATATATATATATATATATCTTCCAATTTGTAGTAAGCTTTTTGAACCAGTTTTTCTTTAAGTATTGTCAGAATTTTAATTATACATATATATTATATATCTTCACTGCTGTGTGATTTACACTTAGTTGTGTTGATGACGGTCTGTGAAAGGGAACGATGAGCTTGGTTGCATTTCCATATCATCTTCATTTTATTTTCAGCTCTCTCTATCCTCTCTAGGTTCAAGCTTCGGTTGATCTCTGTCAGTTTCTCCCTGTACCTTGTCTTATATGAATTGTATGTCCTTCTACATACATCATCTCTCCTAACTTCACATACCGTGGCCAATATATCTAATTTTTTCTTGATCTCTATCACATCTTTATCTGTGTTGGCTCTTTTTTTCTTCTTTTATTATGAATGACAGTTTTTTTTTCTGGGCATGCTTTATTGAAAGGTGTCATAAATTTTTCCCAGAATGCGTCAAAAGCCATTTCTGCTGATTCAGCAGTTGTCACGTCAATCCAATCAATTCTATCGAGTTCAAGCTTGAACTTTTCAATGTTACCATGGCCCATGCTTCTGTTCAGTTTTCAGTGTAATTTTTGAGGTGGTGTTAACTCTCTTACTTTAAAGTCCAGAAGTTGTCCTTTGTGGTCTGATAAGTGGGGTTCGAATGTCCTCGTCTCTATTTCAACACAGTCAGAGAAGATGTTGTCTATCAGTGATTGCGATGTACTGGTCACTCTAGATGGCTCCAAGAACTTTTCTTCATGGCCAAACTCCTCGAATAATTCTTTCAATTTTCTTGACTCCTTACTATCTTTGGACATATCTATGTTGAAGTCACCTGAGATGAATATGTGCTTTGTTGTTGCAAGGGAGTCGTGAAATTATTCTCGTTAACTATGGGTTTTAAAGGTGTGTGTGTGCCATCTGGAATATCTAACATGAATATGTACCCTGAAATAAAGTTGTTTCATCTTGGTCTTGACATTGTGTATTTATCATTGTCTTATTTGGTAGAATGCCAATCCATTGGTTTGAGTTTTCAATCCTTTTGATGGCTGGTTGTGTTAGTGGGACAATTATTGACTGCTATTCTTAAATATCAGTAAGTTGATCTCGCATGAACTTTTGAAACCTAGTTCCATTTATCGCAGTAATATGACTTCTTTTTGAAAGTCTTATACAAAAGTCATTTGTATATGCATAGTACCTACAATTTATTTATTGCCAAAACTGTTTTTCTTGGAATTATTAGTGACTTAGGTACAGGAATGGATATGGAATAAAAATGGAACAAACCTAATACGAATGGGAATGTAACCGGTATAAGGATAACAAGGATTATTTTATTATTTACTTATCTTTTATTTTTAGTGATGAATGTGTTTGAAATAATTTTGAAGTAAAACTAGAAATGGCTCATATATATTGGGTTCTTCGAAATAATATAATATAATAATAATAATAAAAATAAAGTTTATTCAAAAAATATACATATATAAGAAAATTAAACAAAATAAGTGACATAAGTAGCTGTAGATAATGAATATACAAGATTAATAAGAATATGAACAAACAACGAACCCATAAAGGCATTGCCAGAGCGTGGGTGTTCTCTCTGTTAAATTTTGTGAATTATCATATAAAGTGTAGATATAAAATATACTTGAACGTTTCATGTAAAATAAAAAGAAGAAAAAGAAAAAAGTGATACTTATGTTTATATAAGATTAAGTATGTGATTAATTTATACATATATGGATCTAATACAAGACAAAAAAATATTTAAGAAATAGGAGTAACAAATAAAATGTGAAGAATGATGCAACAAGGAAAAATGGTGAACATTCAGCAATGTAGCACAGTAAAATCGATAGCATATTATTCTTACATTTTATTTTAAGGTATATAATAAACATGTGGTTGAGTTTATGTGAACGAGGGATCAATTAACCGATGTATGGTGAGTCTATTCGTTTCTGTAATGAGAAGATACTTCACTTGTTTTTTTAATGAAAATACGGTTGGTGCACTTCTAATTTTTAGAGGTAAATAGATGTATAGTCGATTCGCAAGATAATTATAAGTTCTCTGGACTATTGTTTTTGTGGACAGCATTGTATGGGCAGATGCATTTGCCTTATATCTTGTGTTATACGTGTGATTTATGTAACTCAGGTTTTTTCGATTCTAATATTGCTCAGTAACTATTTTGAAAAAATATAATTGTTTGTGATCTAGCATTATAAGAAGAAATATATATAATATATATAATATTGCATTTCTGGGTTAATATAGTTTTTAACGAAGATAATGATGACTTTTTCAAAATTGTGTATGGAAATTTGAAGAAGTATATACGCTTCTTTTTTTCGAAAACAATTTAGTTTTGGGGTCTGAAGGTAAGTATGGTACCAAATTAACGATTATTAGATTATTACCGTAGTTAACAGCAGATGATATGATTGGAGTTTCTAGATTAGGATTTTCTCCAGCATTTGAGTGCAGTGTTTGATCGTCATCGTGTGGTTGGTTATTTTCTTCGTAAGTTTGAGTCGTTTCTTCCGCCTCTGTTCTGTAGTTTGAGTGTCTGTCTGGAGTTCTGGATCAATATGGCCTACCATATATATATCATCTAAGTCGTGATTAAGTTGGGGGAGTGTCTGTTGACTCTTCTGGGAAGAGGTCTCTAATTTTCTGGTTGAAGATGTTAACGTATTGTGTTATATACCCTATTTGTTCAGAAAAATTATCAAATTCTTTGGTGTGGATTTCTATTCGAGAAAGTGCATCGGCATTGGAGTTTACCTTTTTGTATATGATGTCATAGTCTTAGTCTGATAGTTTAAGTTTCTATCTAGTAAATTTAGAGTTTTCTTCCTTGAGAGAGAATAACCATTTGAAAGATTTGTGGTCGATTACGATATTAAATTTTCTCCCAAACAGATACGGTCGATAGTATTTCGTTGCCCAGACGACCGCCAAAAGTAAGGTTCGAGAAGCATATGTTATTGGCAAATCTTTTCAAATAGGACTTTGGGATAAAAGAGCCCCTACGGCGTTAATACTGACATCCGTGATGAGATTGAAAGTTTTCGAGAATTGTAAAATTGATTTGTCATCATTAATTTCTCTATGATCAGTATATATATTGTCTGATTTTCTTCTTTTGAAAATCCATAATTATGGTCTTGAGAACAATTATCTGTATAATTAATATCAGAATCTTATAAATCTCCTACGTAACCGTTGGAATGAGGGGTCACATGATTGCTTGATTGTCCCGTGAAGTTATTTGATTTAAACTGACTAAAAATTAAGTGTTTCTCGCGGATGTACTCATGGGTTCGTAAAATGTGGATGAATTTCTCGGGATAAAGTTTAAGCTAATTCTAGTAGACATACTCATGGGCGTTGGTTTCGAAAACCTTTGATTGGGGTTCGGTTTCCACCCATTTTAACTCATAGGTCGTTTGAAGACTTGTTCGTTCGTAAAATATTTGGGCTGTTGGAAATTAGGTCGAGGCTGAATATAATGGTTGATTAGGAAATGAAATTTGTCGAATTTGGTCGCTTCTAGTTTGATGATTAAATTTTTGAGGCTAAAACGATTTGTCTTGGGGCACTTATTGTAGTGGTCTGTATATAGGTTGTGGTTTATTAGGATTTCTATAAGAAAAGTTTTAAAAATAGTGGATATTATCTCCAGAAGTAACGTAGTTTAAACCGTCACCAAGAGAATTAGGTTTCATGCACCTTATTATAGTGCCTGAAAATGTTTTAAAGCAACATTTTTGTATAATGTTCGTTTCAAAGTTATAAGTTAAAATTTCTTTCAATTCTGCCCATGTCGAAACGTTTTTGACCAATAAACTGTCTGCTTTTTTTGTCCCTTCAAAAAACGCCCCCAATGGCGGTGAAGTGGCAATTTTTCTCGAAAATCGAAAATCTGAACAGAATTGAAGAAAGGACAATATCCGAAAACCTTTAAATCGAACATTTTTTCAAAAGAGTTACGATTTTCGAGTTATAATGAACATTATTTCCATAGAGTTTCGGTTTTCGAGTTAGAGCAGTGGTAAAATGGTATAATCTAAAATAGTTACTTATTTGTATTTTCGCCGCAATGTTTTGAGATCTTTAAATAATAAGTACAGGCAAAGAATATACGTAGGTAATAGGATAAGTAGATACTATCTTCTTTGGTATTAGTGAACGTTCAATCACTAATATTACACTCAAAAGTGTGAAATAAGTATTTTTTACAAAAAAATTGACCGACTTTATTTGTTGGTGCACCGAAAAATACAAAATAATATTAATTCTATTTAGTGAATATATATATTGTAACGTGTAAGGGGAACAGCCGCCGGTATTGGCTACAAAGTGGCGGCATCCTTTTGAAGAAAGCGCGATATCTATACTGTGGTTGCTAATATCGAAAGCGGCGTTGACAAAGAGAGCGACGGCAGCATGTCGGCATCTACTCCGAGAATGCCGACAAAGAGATTTCGAGAAACGTCCAGTGGCGGCTTGCGAATCAAAGACCAGAAGCCGCTCGAATGATCTGGAGCCTTTTTCGGATATATATATATATATATATATATATATATATATATATATATATATGGGAGAATTGTCGGCATGAGATACGGAATGTAAAAGACAGTGTGAATAATAGAATAGTCCGAGTAAGCTAGTGCGAGTATAGTAAAGTTAAGTTGTAATTTATATTATTTCGAGTGTAAATAAAGTTAATTTAATAACTCTAAATTAGTCTCACTTATCTGCGAACCCACATACGCAACAATTTGGTGTTAGAAGAGGGATAAGTGAGTGAAGATGCTTTTGTCTAAGGTGAACACCCGTAAGCAGACAGAAAAAATGGAAGAAGAACTAACTAAGTTATTCTCCGATTTTTCGAGAAAACAATAAGAACTGCGACAATAAGAAAAGAAAGAAGAGGAGGAGCGAAGGCTGCGAGAAGAACAGAAAAAAGGAACAACTAACTAAGTTATTCTCCGATTTTTCGAGTAAACAGAAGAACGACGACAACAAGAAAAGAAAGAAGAAGAGGTACGACGACAGAGAGATTTCGAGCAGATTGCAGGGTTGTTCCGAAATGTCCACCAAGAAATCGATACCATAAAACAAGTAGTACGAGAAGAAATTGGGACAGTTCGAGAAGAAATTGGAACAGTACGAGAAGACGTTGGGACAGTTCGAGAAGAGTTTGAGGAAAAGTACCGAATGCTAGAGAAAGAGATGAAGAAAATACGGGATTCTAACCAAGACGAAAGCATCAAACTGGACATCTGGAGGACCACTACAGCCAACGAAAAACTTAAACCACCAACGTTTGACGGCGAAACATCCTGGGCCATGTTCAAACGTCAATTTGAGGCTGCAGCCAATGCAAATGGATGGGTTCAGCAGCAGAAAGCGACGGCGTTGGTATTGGCATTGCGAGGAAAGGCGCTTGAAATACTTCAAAACATTCCTGAAGCCAAACAAACTGATTATTTGGCTGTTGTGGGCGCCTTGGAACTACGATATGGCAACAAATATCTTAGCCAAGTGTATCAGAGCCAGCTGAAGAGCAGAATTCAAGGTTCAATGGAGTTACTGCAGGAATTCAGCAGTAGCATTGAGAGCATGGTGCGACTGGCTTATCCAGAGGCTCCGGACGAATACATCGAGCAAATTAGTGTCCAATACTTCATCGACGAACAGGCCCGGACTGGGATTATTTGGGGCCCTCAGCTAAAACCTTTAAAGGGGCCCTCTACCGGGGTATGGGGAAGTTTTGAAAGAAGAAATTCAGATAGGATAAACTAATGTATACAACTGCAGTCGTGTTTATTCTACAAAAGATTTTTATTGGGGAATGGGTCCATTAATGAGTGAAATTTGTTTAATTCAAGGAATTTTATTTGTTGATTGGCTGCGTCCCTGTGAGATGTCCGTATATATGTGTATGTATATGTATATATATGTATATATGTATGTGTGTATATATGTATATATATTTCTCTATTTCTCTATTTATGTTTATACGGTTTCTCTTTGTTTGTCTTTATGTATTACTGATTCAAGTTTCATACATTTAGTGCCTTACTGTTCATTTAATTTTTATTCCTGACATGCTACAATTACCCATGTAAAAAGTAGTGAATAAACGTTCTGTATTCTGTATTCTGTATTCTGTATTCTTGGGTACATGGTATGGTGAGAACAAATTTATAACTGTATTGGCTGATAATTAATGGAAATCCATATTATGGATTTCGATAAAGTATCAGCCAATACAGTTATATCTTCAAAAGAAGCTGCAACCAGGTTTTTGGCTCTTTGAAAAAAAAAATATTTTCACATTTGTAGAGGTACAGTGTATATATTGTTTTCAGTTCTAAAAGAACAAATTTATATTCAATATACGGGTTGGTGAACAGTCCAGATTGAGTAAGTTCAAACAGAACAGAAAAAGCACATGTCAAACACTGGAAATATTGTCTGTTTTCAGAACAGTAAATGTCAGTATTTTTTCCGCTTCTTCGGTTTGGTCCAAACCGTATTCTTCATAACTGCATCTGTCTCCGTAGTTCTAGTGGACTCTGCCGATATGAAGTTGCTGTATTGTTGTGCAAACTGTCGCAGCTCTATCAACAACCGACTTCTTTCAATTTTACACAGTTTAGAAACACTGTGCCGGGCTTCTGTGGGAAATATTTTGAGTTCCAAGATAGACTTAAACTTTTTGGGGTCCAAACAAAAGAATCCTTGTCTTTATTTGGGCAAACTATACAATTTTGTATTGTCGAACTGTTGGAATAGTCAGCTTTATCTTTTGATTTTTTACCATGCACCCATTTTTTCATTGACGTTCTTTTTCTCTTAAAGTCCAACTCTAATTCTACATCAATGTCATTTTCGTCGAGTTTAAGATTATTGGTACTTGATTAGATTTTTGGTTTCGCGTACAATACTTCAAAATGCGCGTCATTCGACATAAAGTTTTTTTGTACCTCGTACCCTTTGGGGCCCCTCTGGCCGGGGGCCCTCCGCGATCGCGGACCTGCGGACCTGGCCAGTCCGGGCCTGTCGACGAAGTTCGAGATATAGACATGCAGCAAGCGTTGAGACTAAGTAGGCATAACACCTTAGCCGAAACAGTTGTCCAGGCACTGGAATACGAAGCTGCCAAAAATGCTTCGATGAATCGTCGCAGTAAATTAAGAGAAGTCAGGGTGTCGGAGGAACCGCAAGACAATGAAGATTTCTTTAAAAAGCTGGTGGCGATGTTTCAGAAATCCTGCTCTCGAGGAGGCAAGGAGTTCGGATTTAGAAAACCGATTAAGTGTTACAATTGCAACCGAGAGGGACATATAAGTAGAAATTGCAGGCGACGACCCAGATCTGAAGAACGAAATGTTCAGAGAGAGAATACCCGACTTCAGGAAAACTCTACCTCGCCAGTGTAAGGGGGCGAACGCTGGCTACCACTGATTATCAAGCCCCCAAGTTATATTTGCGCTCCATTAAGAAGAACTGTGAGAGCCTCGGTGTCCAAGGTATTATCAACGGCAAGAAATGTGATTTGACCATCGATACGGGGGCAAGAAGATCAGTGGTACGCCCCGACATGGGTTCCAAAGAATCTATCGTGCAGCACAACATCAAGCCAATACTGGAAACTGCTAAAGGGGATTTGATAAATGTTTTTGGAGAGACCACCACCACTTTGGAAATTGGCAAGGCACAAGTTAAGATTAATGCAATCGTGGCCGACATAGTGGATGAATTTATAGTAGGCTTAGATGTTTTGGAAACCTTCAATTTCATCAGAGTGGACTTTAAAAACAGAATTTTGAGAGTGGGCAACGAGGAAATATTTTTCTCAGCATCTTCGAACAAGAACTGTCCTGTTAAAATAATCGTCACCGAAGATACACGAATACCTGGGAATAGTGAGAAGATCGTGAAGGCGCACCTAGAAAAACAACTGGAAGGCGTTAACACTATGGTTTTTGAACCAAACGAGAACAAAGAGAACGGGACTGTCTTGGCTAGTTAATTTCAACATTATTCCAGTGAGAGTAGCCAATCTATCTGTAAACAGAATGACATTGAAGAAAGGGGAAGTAATCGGTACATGTTCGCCAGTCTCCCGTGTAACAAGATGTGAGCACGAGGAACCCGTTTCAAAAGATGTACATTTGTCCCAAGAGGTAATGGAGAGTTTTAAGAAGACCTAGAAACATCTTAGCGAACAGGAAAAGAAAAAGGCCATCGAGTTTGTAAATCAAGACGCTGATGTTTTTGTACAAGGAAAAATTACCGGGCGAACGAATTTAGTCGAACATCGGATCAACACGGGAAATGCTGTACCTATTCGCCAACCTCCACGAAGACTTCATTTCGTAAAACAACAGCAAGTTAACACCATGGTTCAAGAAATGCTGAAGGATGGCGTCATAGAAGAATCCAGCAGTCCTTGGTAATCACCAGTTGTGCTGGTGACGAAGAAGGATGGTTCGACGAGGTTCTGCGTGGATTACAGGAGGTTAAATGATGTTACAAAAAAGCTACCCATTACCCCGAATTGACGATACCTCAAACACCTTAGCCGGATCCAGGTGGTTCTCAACTCTTGACCTGAAAAGTGAATATTAGCAGGTAGAGATAAACAAAGAAGATAGAGAGAAAACGGCCTTTACAGCTCGAAATGGCCTGTATCAATTCAATGTCATGCCGTTTGGATTATGTAATGCCCCTGCCACTTTTGAAAGGTTAATGGAATTAGTTCTGCGAGGACTAACTTGGGAGACGTGCCAGGTGTACTTGGATGATGTAATGGTGATTGGCAAAGATTTCAACGAGCATCAATCGAATCTGAAGAAAGTATTCGCCAGGATCCGAAGTGCTAATCTCCAGCTGAATCCAAAGAAATGCGTTCTATTCCAGGAAAAAGTCAACTTTCTCGGACACGTCGTATCATCGAAAGGAATTGAGACCGATCCAGAAAAAGTCCAGGCAGTGCGAGATTGGCCCAGACCAAAGAACAAGCACGAAGTTAGAAGCTTTTTGGGACTCAGCAGTTACTACCGCCGATTTGTTAAGGATTTTGGAAAAATTGCGAAGCCACTACATCAATTAACCGAAAAGAACTCCCACTTTGACTGGTCACCAGAATGTCAACAGTCGTTTCTGGAGCTAAAAAACCGTTTGACCAGTGCTCCTGTTCTTGCATATCCCTTGGACGAAGGACTGTTCGTGTTAGACACTGACGCTTCACAAAGTGGAACATGAGCTGTTCTTTCCAAAATACAAAATGGCAAAGAAGTTGTAATGGGATATTTCAGCAAAACGTTGGGAAAAGCAGAGCGAAATTACTGAGTGACCCGGAAGGAGCTGCTAGCGGTTGTAGAGCATTACCACAGTTTTCTCTGTGGACGGAAATTCTTTGTAAGAACAGACCACTCTGCATTACAGTGGCTGCTGAATTTCAAAAATCCGGAGGGACAGATAGCGCGTTGGTTGGAGAAACTTCAGAGTTACGACTTTCAAATTAAACACCGAAAAGAAAGAAGTCACGCCAACGCTGACAGCCTGTCACGAAGACCTTGTGGCAGTTCCTGTAAATTCTGTCAAACGCAGGAACAAAGAGAAATAGCCAAGAAAGTTGTACATATCCAACAAATGCAGATTAGGAATAAGGAAACGGAAATTACCGACGAAATCACCAGAGACAACTTTGGAAGAGAACAAATCGTTGACAGAGATTTGACGATAGTACGGGGCTGGCTAGAATAAAAGCGACGACCTGAGTGGCAAGAAATCTCCAGATTTGATCAGATGGTCAAGGGGTACTGGGCTCTGTGGGATTCGTTGTGCTTACGGGATGACTTAATCACTCGTAAATGGGAAAGTCCAGATGGTAGGAGCATTGTGTATCAAACCGTTGTACCCCGAACGATGGTAGCTGAAGTACTTCGTGAACTGCATGGCAGTCGCAGTGGAGGCCATTTTGGAGTACATAGAACACTGGCACGTATGAAAGAGCGGTATTATTGGATCAACTGTCGAAGAGATATGCAAGAATGGTGCAGAAGATGTGACCTCTGTGCTTCTAAGAAGGGTCCGAAGACACGATCCCGAGGGAAAATGAAGCAGTATCTGTCAGGTGGGAAAGAATTGCGGTGGATATTGCAGGACCATTACCTACGACAGATTCTGGTTGCCATGGACTATTTCTTGAAGTGGCCAGAAGTAGTGCCGATGCCGAATCAGGGAGCAGTTACAGTGGCCGAAGCCCTTGGAAAACGTGATTTCCAGACACGGAGTACCCTTGGAGCTGCATACCGATCAAGGTAGAAATTTTGAATCCGAAGTATGGACGCAGTTAATGAGGTTGCTGGGGATACGAAAAACACGAACAACTCCACTTCATCCACAGTCAGATGGAATGGTTGAGAGGCACAATAGGACCATCAATCAATACCTCTCAATATTTGTGGATGAGCACCGACGTAACTGGGATAAACTGGTACCTCTCTTTCTCCTCGCCTACCGAAGTTCCCAGCATGAATCTACTGGCTATACACCATCGATGTTGTTGTCTGGAAGAGAAATGAAGCTCCCCGTAGATCTGATGTTTGGCAGACCATCAGCCGACGATCATGAAGAAGTGTCTCTTCCACATTATGTAGCTGACCTACTGGAGCGACTTAGAGTGGTCCTCGATTTTGCCAGACAGAAGCTTCAGTTGAAGAGCGACAAAATGAAGATGAGACTTGACAAAAGGCAGTCATTAAACATTTTTAACGAAGGCGATGCAGTTTGGTTGTACCAGCCGAAGTGAAGGAGAGGATTAAGTCCGAAATTGCAAAGACCTTGGGAAGGACCATATCGCATTGTCAAAAAGATTAATGACTTGGTGTACAGGATCCAACTTTCGCCAAAAGCTAAGCCAAAAGTGGTGCACGTGGAAAGACTGAGTCCGTAGCGAGGAGATAATCCACTGGTCTGGAGACAAACGGAAGAAGCTGTTCGGGGCGAAAAGCTTTAAGGGAGGGAGCAGTGTAACGTGTAAGGGAAACAGCCGCCGGTATTGGCTACAAAGGGGCGGCATCCTTTTGAAGAAAGCGCGAGATCTATGCTGTGGTTGGAAATGTCGAAAGCGGCGTTGACAAAGAGAGCGACGGCAGCATGTCGGCATCTACTCCTAGAATGCCGACAAAGGGATTTCGAGAAACGTCCAGAGGCGGCTTTCGAATCAAAGACCAGAAGCCGCTCGAATGATCTGGAGCCTTTGTCGGATATATATATGGGAGAATTGTCGGCATGAGAGACAGAATGTAAAAGACAGTGTGAATAATAGAATAGTCCGAGTAAGCTAGTGCGAGTATAGTAAAGTTAAGTTGTAATTTATATTATTTCGAGTTTAAATAAAGTTTAATAACTCTAAATTACTCTCACTTATCTGCGAACCCACATACGCAACAATATCATTCCCCAGAATATGTCGATATTTATGATGGCTTCTCCCGTTTTATCACGGATTGACGGAATGCGCCCAGCAGTCCTAAACACATCCACCAAACGAGCATACCTTATTTATCCTAATATCATGCCCGTATCTCAGAAATGTAATAATAGGGTAACGTGAAAACTCACCTGAATAATAAAATACACCCACACACACACACGAACTCCAGAACATCGGGAAGAATACCCTAAAACTCCAGAATATCAGGAAGAACACCCTAGAACAACGAAAAGAACAAACGAGAACAAGTCGAATCATCGAGATTGGAGGTTAGGTAGTATAAAAAACCGCATCAATCACAGAAGAGCTGGTCAGTTGAGCGTGAATCCACATAGTGCAGAGAACAGTGAATATAAATAGAGCGCCAAGTAATGCTGTGAATATAAATGTGTATATAGTTGCCTAATTGTTAGTGTAAATAAATAAGTGAAAATAAATCGAACCCAGTTTAATTACAAATTCCGTTACATTGGTGTCAGGTGTGGGGTCAGTGAGTGACTGTAAAATTGTACAGACTTTAAGAGACTGCGGTTTCGAGCAGATTTGAGTGTTTTCGATACTTCTTGTTAGATTTAAGTTTAAGACTCTTTTGTTCGTTTCCGTGTTAGTGTAAAGATTAAGACTTTTGGATCGTTTTTGTGTGAATGTGAAGACTTTTGCTCGTTCTCGTATTAGTGCGAAGAATTTTTTTTCGTTTTCGTATTAAAGACTTTAGAAACTGTTGTTGAAAAAAACAAATAAAAAATGAAATTAGTGCAGTTAACCGTGAAACAACTCTCGGAGCAGTATTGTGATGATTCCGGTAATAAAGCGACCCTCCAGAAACGGTTAAGAGACACTTTGATTGAAAATGGAGAAGATCCTGATATGTTTGAGTCCCACTTTTCGGAAGAACTGTTACTGAAAGAAGTTTCGAAAAAGTTTGAAGAAGTTTTTAGAACTCTTCAAGATGAAATTAAAGATGTTTCCAGAAAAAGTGATGCGAGGTTTGAGGAAGTGACCAGCACTATCGAGGAAAAGGTTAAAGAAGCTGGTAGATATAGTGATAAGAGATTTGAAAAAAATTCAAGAACAGTTGACGAAAAATGTGTCAAGACAGAGAAGAACGTGGAGCTACTGCAACAAAAAATCAAGACATTGGAAATGGCAGTTAAGAATGGTAACTGTAGTGTAGAAAAAGACGAAAAAGTGAGCCAGACACTCAAACGCGAAGATATAGGGGACTTAGCCGCAGGTAGTATGAGAGTTAAGCTGCCAAACTTTGATGAATAGTGCTCCTGGTCAACCTATCGAAAGCAATTTGAAGCAGTGGCAATGGCTAATCAGTGGACTAAAGAACAGAAAGCTGTTTCCTTGACTGCCGCTTTACGAGGTGATGCAGCAGACATCCTAAAGTCTATTCCGACTGGCCAAGCAAACTACCATGTCTTGCCTTCTAAATTGGAGAATCGGTATCAGCAAGTATACAAAGCACAATTACGCACTCGGGTGCAAGGTGCAAATGAGAGTCTGCAAGAATCTGAAGGAGAGGTAGCTCGTATTATACGACTAGCATACCCTACGGCTGCCGATAGCTTCCCAGATGAAATTGCGGTGAACAGATTTGTAAATGGATTAAGAGAGAGCGAGCTGCAGAAGGCGTTGAACCTGGCCAGACCAAAATTGCTAGAAGAAGCACTTGCTGTTGCTTTGGAGCGTGAAGCCGCTAGCCAAACTTCACGAGGGCACCGTGTAAGAGCAATCGAGAAAGAAGACCAATCCAATAGAGAGTCCCTGTTAGACATGATAAGGAAGCTTGTTACGGGATTGTAACCGAAGAAGAGGGAGCCAAGGTGTTGGAATTGTGGTGAGCTAGGACACGTACGCCGCAATTGAAAGAAGAAGGTGGCATAGTCGGAAAACTAGAATGGGTCGAGAAGAGGGGGCAATCGTCCACCTGCAGAAATAGTGCCCCAGTAATTACGGTCAAAGTGTCATCTTCTGGCGGAGTCTTAAGTTTATACATCGATGGTCGAATCAATTGAGAAGACAGAACACTAATAGACAGCGATTGGGGAGACAATAAGAACACATGGTGAAGCAAGCATGGCCATCAGCATTGGCAAGATCACCATCAAGTACATAGTTTTAATCGCTGACATATCTGATCAGTTTATTTTGGGAATGGACCTTCTAAAGAAGCTTGGGGCTGTGTTGGATGTCAACAATGGTGTCTTGAAGGTAGGCAATGAAGAACTGCCCTTTCACGAGGATAACGAAGATGTGCGATTGATAATGACTGGTGACGTAATGATACCCGGCTATAGTGAAAAAATATTGATGACCAACCTGGATGGATACTGCAAACCTGGAAGTCTGAGACTGGTAGCAGAAATAAATAACAAGGAATTTCTGACAGCTAAAACTTTTGTTTGAGTAGGAGATGTTGTTCCTGTCAGGGTAATGGATCTAAAGCAGAGCCCCATCAAGTTGAGCAAGGGAAGTATGGTTGGAAATTGTGTTCCTATATCAGCGATATGCTCTGTACGAACGATTAGTAAACCATCCAGGACCAGATATTCGAAAGAATGTCTAGGACTTAGACGAAAAACAATTACGAAAAGTGAGGGATATGCTTCCAGGAGGTATTTGCGGTGGAAGAAGAATACAAAGGTAAAACAAGTATAGTGACTCACAAGATAAACACGGGGAACGCTCAGCCAAGAAGACTTCCATTGGCCAAAATAGATGAAACCTTGAAAATGATTGCAGAAATGAGCAAACAAGGAGTCATTGAAGTATCAATTAGTCCATGGATATCGCCAGTAGTGCTCGTGCAGAAACAGGATGGTTCTACAAAATTCTGTTTAGATTAGCGACTTATGAAATCAGTCACTAAAAAGGATAGTTATCCGTTACCCAGAATAGATGACACCCTAGATACTCTCTCTGGGTCACGATGGTTTTCTACACTAGATCTGAAAAGTGGATACTGGCAAGTTGGAATGGATCACGCAGATCGAAAAAAAGACTGCTTTCTCGATAGGATCAGATAGGATAGGAGGCAATTCACTGTGATGCCGTTTGGACTATGCAATGCTCCCGCTACATTTGAAAGGCTCATAGAAGCAGTTTTGAAAGGACTGACATGGCAAACCTGCCTAGTGTATTTGGATGACGTGATCGTGGTAGGAAAATCATTTGAAGAACACTGGAAGAATTTAAGAGAAGTTTTCCAACGATTACGTGAAGCCAACCTGAAGCTAAGAATTGTCAGCTGTTCCGACGTGAAGTAAGATATCTGGATCACATCGTATATGGAGACGGCAGATCCAGAGAAGATAACAGCTATTAAGGAATGGCTATCCCCAAAAACAAACATGAGATTAGAAGTTTTCTGGGCTTGTGTATCTACTACCGACGGTTCGTGAAAGGTTTTGCCAACATCGCTAAGCCTTTAACTAAATTAACAGAAGAAGGCAAAGAATATTCCTGTAATGACGATGCCACTAATGCAGCTATTGTTGCTGTCCTCTCTTAGATTCAAGACGTGCAGGTGAAATTGTTTGCTTGTTTCAGTACGGTTTTGTCGAAATCAGAGAGGAATTATTGCGTTGCGAGAAGAAAACTGTTGGGAGTAGTGAAAGCCTGCGAACACTTTCATAAGTATTTGTCTGGTCGCTTTCTAGTTAGAACAGACCATGCAGCGTTGAAGTGGCTCCTGCAGTTCCGTAATCCTGAAGGACAAGTGGCAAGATGGTTAGGTTAGGTTAGGTCAGGTAGAAAATGAGGAATGGTAGCCCGAACAAATGAAACTGGCCCAAGAACACGACTCATGTTTGAGAGTAGTCTTGGAGTGGATGCGCCGTAAGGAGAGGCCATCTTGGCAGGATGTAAGCTTACGAAGCCCGGAAGTGAAAGCATATTGGAGCCCATCAGACTGTCTTCTGTTAAGAGATGATCTGCTATATAGAACCTTTCAGTCTGAAGACCAAGAAGCAAAGTGCTAAGGTCTTAAGTCAACTACATGATGGAGCCTCGGGTGGGCATTTTTGAATCACCAAGAATCTGTAGAAGGTTCAAGAGCGATTCTATTAGGTGAATTGCAAAGAAAATGTGAGACGCTGGTGCCGGAAGTGTGAAATGTGTACAGCCAGCAATGGACCACTTGGCAGAAAGCGGGCACCTATGAGACATTATAATGTTGGGAGTCCCAATGAACAATGGGAATAAGTATATCCTGGTAGCCATGGATTGCTTCACCAAGTGGACAGAGGCGTACAAATCCCTAACCAAGAAGCATCGACCGTCACCAAAGTATTGGTGAAAGAGTTCTTTTCACATTTTGGCGTTCCTCCATCTAAATCCATTCAGACCAAGGAAGAAACTTCGAGTCAGCCCTGTTCCAAGATGTGCGCAGACTAATAGGTGCGAACAAGACCAGAATGACCCTTTTGCATCCTCAGTCGGTCGGAATGGTGGAGGATGAACTGTACCATGGTCAAGCACCTCTCTAAGGTTGTCTCAGAACATCAGAGAGATTGGGATCAGTACATCCATTTGTTCCTGATAGCCTATCAGGCAGCTGTGAATGAAACAACTATTCAGACTCCTGCTTGTTTAATGTTGGGGCGTGAGTTACGCCTACCCTTTGACCTGGAATTCGGCCGCAGACCTTCAGAGAAGGACATGTCGAGCAATTGAAAGCCAGAATAGATAAAGTCCACGAGTTAGCCAGACAGAATATCCAGATTGCCAGTGATCGAATGAAACATCAATACAATACTCGATCAGCTGATGGAATCTTCAATGTGGGAGACCTGGCTTGGCTCTATAATCCTCAACGATGTCGAGGTCTTTGTCCTAAACTCCAGAGGCAAGGGAAAGGTCCATATGAAATCATGAAGAAGATAAATGACGTCATATATCGTATCCAAAACTTACCAAGGGGAAAACCTAGAGTGGTGCACATAAACCGACTCGCACCATACGCGGGATCAAACAACAAGGAGGAAACACGAGTGTCCCTTCGAGAAAAGAACGTTGAAGAGCAGAATGTCAGTTTCAACGAGTTAATGGCCGACTATGCGGATCGGAAGAAGGTCAGACTCGGTGTGACAGTTGAGATTCACAAGATCTTTTCAAACTGCCAGCCGACGTTTCTATTGCCCACTGAGTAGCGGAGGATCTACGTATGAACCGAGGAAATGCTCTGGGGTTTAAAAGGAAGTTTGAAAGATTGGATGATTTGTCAGCCCCACGACCAAGATTGGGAACAGTTCTGCGACTAGCAGATGGTAATCGGAACCTCTTCTATTTGGTTACAAGGAAGACGTCTGGAGAAAAACCCACTTTCAAGGACATCTGGTATTCACTAAAGAGTCTAAGGAATGAAGTTAGGAATTATAACATCAAGAAGTTGGGTCTTCCGAAAATAGACTGCGGGTTGGACGGGCTGGATTGGAAGATTGTAAGGAACATGATCGAATACATATTTCTCCATGAAACCGAAATGCAGCAATGTGCTACCAAGGATGATTCTGATCGGGACGATCAGATGATAAGGAGGGGGCAGTGTAACGTGAAAACTCACCTGAATAAAGTAGAGTAGAGTAATTTATTTGACTACATTATATACAAAAATTACATTTATGGCAAGTCATATATACTAGATACTATGTCATACATTTTAAATGAGCAACAACGTGCCTAGCTAAAAGTAGTAAAATTTACAAATAAAGAAATAAAACTGGCACAACAAGAAAATTTTAAGATAATCACAGTGTCACGTGATTGGGAATGAAATAAAACATAATAAAATATGGATATAAAAAAGTCAACCTACATGAGAACAGGCTTTGTCACAGATTTACAACATGAATCATTTTTCAAGAACTGACAATAGACTAGCAGCAGTAGCATATTCTTCGATTATGTAGAAACAGTGGTTGAAAAGATATCTCTTGATATTTGTTTTGAAATTTCTGAAATCGAATTAACTGAGGGATGGAGACAGTTGTATAAATTTAAATTTAGCTAGTTGTTTTGACTAACTGCTAACCTATGTCTTGTATTATTCAATAAACATGCGGATCTTGTTGTATAATCCTGATTTTGGGAGTGTTTCGGAAACATCTCAATATTCTTGTGAATCTCCAACAGCACAACATAAATATATAATATAGGAACTGGCATGATTTCAAATTGAATAAATAAAGGACGACAATGTTCCCCATATCCTACTTTTGCCATGATTCTTATTGCTTTTTTCTGACATCTGAAAATTGTGATTGAGTTTGTGGAATGTCCCCAAATCAAAACTCTATATGAAATAACTGAGTGAAATAATGAATGATATGCTATTTTCAGTGTCATCAAACCTATAGCATTCCTCAACTGTCTAATAACAAATAAAACACCAGACAGCTTACGAGTATTCCCTTCAATATGGCTGGACCAACTAAGCTACTAGCATCAATAAGAAAACCTAGAAACTTAACACTGTCTCCTAGAGTAACACTGGTGTTAGAGGAAATCACAATATTCTGGGTTTTTGATCGTTCAGTTTCAATTTATTTGCTGTAAACCAAGTGTTTGCTAAATTTTTGTTTCTGTCCATCATTTGAGATAAACTAGTATATGATTTGTCTGAGCATAAGAGGGTTGTGTCATCGGCAAACAAAACAATTTGTTGGTGAAAGAAAGCTGCATAAGTCATTCATATAAATGATGAATAATAACGGCTTTAAATCTGACTTGATATTGTTGACGTCAACGCACTGATACCTATTTTCAAGATAGAACCATACCAGATCAAGAGCAGTGCCATAGTAACTTAATTTTTGAATGAGGATAGAGTGGGAAACACAGTCGAAAGCCTTGGTCAAGTCACATAGCGTTAAAGAAGTATGTTTATCCCGATCAAGACACTCGACTATGTTCGTCACGAGTTGGTAAGCAGCTTGAGTAGTGGATCTATTTTTACGAAAACCGTATTGGGATTTGCTAAAATAGAAGTGACTATAGAAATAAGAATACAACGGATTTTTTAGGATAATCTCTATTATCTTTCCGATAATTGGAATAATGCTAATTGGGCGATGGTTATCAGGTGAGGTTCTGCAGCCCTTTTTCAACATGGATATGACCCTGGATGTTTTAAAGATATTAGGAAATATTCCAGTTGAAAACATTTGATTTATTATCGATGTTAAAGGTACTACGAGTATGTCAGCCACAGATTTTATCATCTGATTATTCAAGTCGAGTATATCACGAGAATTTGAGTTATTCATCAAGTTTATTGCGGAATACACTTCTTGTGGTCAGACTAGTTCCAAGATAAAACACCCACAAGGTGAAGGAAACGTTTGGAAATGATTCAATTTGTCAGTTGATAAAATAGGAAGATCTTTTATAGTTTTTTCAGCTATATTACAGAAAAAATCATTTAAATCATCTCCGGAAATTTAAATTTGGGGAAGTTTACGTTTTACTGTATTTCTCTCTATATTTATTAAAGTCCAGCAAGCTTTTGAAGTATTTTCAGAGTTCAAAATAAAATTCTCAATTGCAATTTTTTTTTGTTTCTGCAAATTTAATTTGTATTCCTTTTTTGACCGACGAACCCCAAACGGAGGAGGTATACAATTCGACTGTGTGCTTTTTTTTTTTTGGTTTGTGCGCGCGTTTCATATAGTAATCGTACTCCGATTTTGGTGATTTTTAATTCATTTGAAAGAGGAAGCTTGAGAAATGTTCCCATATTCATAAAAACGGGAATCCGACATCTCGTTCCCTCCGAAAAACCGCCACCGAAGGGGGTGGAGCGGGCAAATTTTCTCGAAAATTGAAAATCTGCTTTGGTATAACTGAAGATAGGACAATTTCCGGAAACGTTTAAATTGAACATTTTTTCAAAAGAGTAAGAGTCTTTGATATAGAGACATTTTAAATTGTCAAATATACCTATTTTCGAACATCGCTGCGGAAATACGCTTGAATATTTTAGTTGTTACCATTTTAACACCGATTTTACTCGAAAACCGTAACTCTTTTGAAAAAATGTTCAATTTAAACGTTTCCGGATATTGTCCTATCTTTAATTATACCACCTCAGATTTTCAATTTTCGAGAAAATTTGCCCCCTCCACCCCCTTCGGGAGCGATTTTCGGAGGGAAGGAGATGTCGGATTCCCGTTTTTATGAATATGGGACCATTTCTCAAGGCTCCTCTTTCAAATGAATCAAAAATTATCAAAATCGGACTACGATTACTATATGAAAGGCGCGCACAAACCAAGAAAAAAAAAAAGCACACATTCGAATTGTATACCTCCTCCGTTTGGGGTTCGTCGGTCAATAACAACTACAAACTACAAGCAAGGAATATACGTGGGTAATAGAATAAGTACTATCTTGATTGGTATTAGTGAACGTTCAACGATTTTCGTGACTAATGTTACACTCAAAAGTGTGAAATAAATATTTTTTACAAAAAATTGGACCGACGTTATTAGTTGGTGCACTGAAAAGTATAAAATAATATTAATTCTATTGGGGCTAGTACTTGTGAAGTTGGTGCCAAAAGTTATCAATCTACCTGCAACTGCACAACTTCAAAAGTAACAGCACCAATAGAATTAATATTATTTTATACTTTTCAGTGCACCAACTAATAACGTCGGTCCAATTTTTTGTAAAAAATATTTATTAGTAATTTGTAAGCTTTAAAATACTGAGGGTTTTGGGATACTTCTGCTATGGTTTTTGCAGCCTCAACTCTACTTCTCATTTGTTTGAGTGAATCATTAAACCAATCTAGTTTCAATGAATTTTCTTTTGGTGCTGAAAATGCTTTCGTATGAAATGAAGTTTGGATAGCAGTTTGTAAAATATCGAGGACAGATTCAGATAGAAGATTTAATTCGATGTTTTCATATTCCAGTCAACTTTGAGTAATGAATCTCTGAATACTTTGAGTCCCTTTTTGGTTATGTACAGCTTAACAGTTTCTACAGAATTATTTTTAGATATTCGATTTATGAGTTGACCTTCATGACCTGAGAGACAGGGATCCAAAATGCCTGTGTTTGAACATGTTTCAGATTGGTTTGAGATTTGAATAATAAAATACACCCACACACACGAACTCCAGAACATCTGGAAGAACACCCTAGAACTCCAGAACGTCGGGAAGAACACCCTAGAACTCTAGAACAACGAAAAGAACACACGAGAACAACTCGAAGCATCGAGATTGGAGGTTAGGTAGTATAAATAACCGCATCAATCACAGAAGCATTAGTCAGATGAGCGTGATTCTACACTCTAGTGTAGAGAACACTGAATATAAATAGAGCGCTAAGCGCTAAGTAATGCTATGAATATAAATGTGTATATAGTTGCCTAATTGTTAGTGTAAATAAATAAGTGAAAATAAATCGAACCCAGTTTAATTACAAATCCCGTTACAATATAATCATTAATGGGAAAGCAAATTTAGATTTATAGCTTTTGCATTGATTAAAAAAACTTTATTATAGAAATATTACTAAAATATGAATAACTGTTTCTGAAATAAGTGAAATACATGTTCTTAGAGCACTAACTATAAAACTGTTAGATTTATTGAAAACATATTTACTTACAAATGACATAAAAAATCATATGTTTGTAACATTAGAAGGGATAAGCTTGATCAAAGCCTGAAATTTTTTAACTTACGAAACTCACATAGGTACTTAATAAAATGATTAAAATTATTTTCTTTCTGGTTTCTGTTAAGGTCTCGATATGTATTCTAGGTCTTCGTAATTTTTCATATGTTGCCTGGGAAGTTTTTCTTCGGATTCTTCCTTTGGAGGTTTTAGTAAAATTTGTTTTTTATAATTTTCAAAGTCAAGGTTCCTAGCCTCATTATGGAATATTAGGTACCTAGAGATCATTTGAGAAAAACAACTTTAAAAAATATGAGGTGCACTGAACGTACAAAATAATAACTTTATATTTATTATATTGGTGATAAAAAATATGGGAATATTGCGTGAATCAAACTCAATATAAACATTTTAAAGATTGGAACAGCGTCTTCTATCTATATACCTACAACTGATTATCGAGCAGAATTCCAAAATCTTTGTGACTTTTAGGTCTCTTTGAAGTGCTCTACTCTGTAGAAGCATTACAAGAAGCGTTCGCAACCTCTCACTTAGGTATACCCACTTGAGAAACGCGTTTGTTCAAAATTCCACGGGACCTACAGTTTATCTCCAGACCCGAACGGAACTATTTCAGTAGCTTTGCAAGTGATTATTACCTGTTATTACTCATGGTAGTTTGCCAGTACTTTCCACTAGATGGCCACTGTATAGCTTTTGCAAAATTTTCACGTCTTAGCGGGAACCAAACCGGGGTGTTATCCATTGCAGTCGAACGCGTAAACTACTACGCCACGATGACCACGATTTTTAGGTAGAAATATAATATTTTGTCTTATTCAGGCATTATTATTTGTAATTTGAGTAGGTACCCCTAGTACTAGAATCAATATGATTTTGTACCTACCTTCCTCATTGCATGATCTGATCAAGTCGGCTTTATGGTTACTTGTACAGTATTGAAATATTATCAGAACATAGATATTTTTTACAAAAAATTGGACCGACCTTATTAGATGGTGCACTGAAAAATACAAAATTATATTAATTCTATTGGTGCTTTTACTTTTGAAGTTGTGTAGTTGCAGTTAGAACTTTTGGTACCAACTTCACAAGTACCTAGCACCAATAGAATTAATATCATTTTGTATTTTTCAGTGCACCAACTAATAAAGTCGGTCCAATTTTTGACCGGCGAATATCGAACGGAGGAGGTATACAATTCGACTGTGTGCTTTTTTTTTTGGTATGGGCGCGCCAATATCAGAGCGTGGATAGGTAGAAGAGACGCAGTCTCTATACACTTCCATTTCCATAAATCATGTAAAGTAACAAAATTATTGTAAAAATAATTTAATATAAAATAATATACAGAGCTGGACAAATTCGAACGGATGATAGGATTTTCAATGCATATTGCCCCCATGTGTTGAGAAGAGTCGACCAGCAAGACGCAGGTTCGCTTCTCGCGTTCGTGTTGTACGTGTAATACGTGAATTTTTGGAAAAAACGATCTTTACTTCTAAGAAAATTATACGAAAAAGCAACTGCTTCAGGTTTTAAAAACGAAGCAGTTTGCAAAACAATATGAAGCCGATGAAGCAGCTATTGATACGGGACATGAAGTACTTCGTCTTCCCATAGAAATGACGTGGGCACAGTTAAAAGGAAATTTACGAAGAAACAACGTTAATCCGAAATTCAGTGCACAAACCATCGACTTAATAAACGAATAAGTGTCAAAGGTCGACGGAACAAAATGGGCTGATTGTGAATGTGAACGTCAATGAACCAATAATTAATCTAAACGACGATAACGACAGCAGTGACGGTCTGTGTAATAGGTAGTGACTGTGAACATGATTAATTCAATTTTGTTTAATAAGATTGTTACCTATTTACATCAAACATCATAATGTATATAAATATACGAGTATAATAGTTGTAATACGTTATAATTTACATACCTACCCTACCTATATACAAGCAATTAATAATATTTATTACCACCTAAGTATATGAGAACATATGAATGTCAGCGTAAGTGTAAGAATTCAGATCTGCTTAAGTTTAGGTGTTGTTTCCGGTCAAATAAGTGAATACTGACCTGGAATTTATGAAATGCCACTTGTTGTTTATGGCAGGGTGGCAAATAATGAGCTGCAGCAGTCGTAAACGACCCAAAAGTTAACTACAGAATTGCACCATAAAATTCACTTATTTCTAGACAAATTTTATCACAGCTTATAGTGTAAAAGCTGTGGTATTAGAACAGCTTACCATAAGGGTGTTCGAGCAGCGGTTCAAACCAGTCCCAAACTGTCAGACGCCTGCGCACTTCATTTTACGATGAATAATTTATTCCCAACTACTAGTAAGATGTTCGAGCAGTAGTTTGACGATTTCCAAACTAGTCCGGACTCAGTTTGAGACAGGCGCAGTTGAAGCGTCTTCTTCTTCTTAGGGTATAGTGTTCTCTGTTGTTGGAGAAATCTTTTTCAGAGAACACTACCACAGTCCAAAAATAAACCCTGGTTTGTGTTTTGTCCATCAGTCTTTCATTGATGTTCTCTCTTATCTTTGGTCATAAAACATATCTATTCGCATAGTCATTTGGTCTATGACGACGAAAATGTAAGAAAGTGGAAGGGGTAGTTTGCAAACTGCAGTTTGGTGTTCGAGCAACAAAATCCCAAACCACTTGGAAACTGTTTCAAACCGCACATGCGCATTTTAAACAGTTATCAAACCGTCCCAAACTACTGCTCGAACAGCCTTCATAACAAACAGCTAGGGCACTTGAATGGCGGGAAAGCTCCGCCTTTCCGGGTAGAAGCTATCAGTGCAGTGGCTCGCTTGTCGACTTAGTCTGTTTCTATGGAGCCACGCCATAGGCGTAGTTACTACTATATTTGCTGTGTGTTAGTGTTTGATATTATTTAGTTTCTGGTGTTTGAAGTTAATAACTATGACTGAAAGAAAAGAAGGAGTGCTGTTAAAAGCAGCCACAATAAAAAAATATAATTGCAACAAGAGATTTTTTTAGCTTTCCTAGGCAACCTGATAGGTGAGTACATACTTATTTCTAGACCATTAATTATAAATTATTTGTATAAGGTATAATTAATTAAGTTTTGAACATATAACAAAATTTTCAAAAAACACCGGTGGATGTTGCTATTATATAAAATATTCTATTATTAAAAATTTTGAGCCCATACTCGAATTTAGAGATGGTAAAATATTTAGCTGTAATTTCAAAAAAATAACATATTTTTTTGTAAAGGGCAAGGATTTGGGCAATGAAAGCCAGCAGAGAGGATATATCTGATAAACTTGAAAACTTGCATAATAATTACAGACTGTGTGAAGACCATTTTGAGCAAAGAATGTTGAATGAACAAATTATCATCGTGAACGTTTGAATGCGAATTCATTGCCAACATTTTTTCCATCACTTGAAGGAAGTTCAAGAAATATTGCCGGTGATCACTCGTATTCTAGGCCATTACTACTTCCAGCGAAAATACGGGTTTTTGAGAACAAAGTATTAGTTCCAGCAACAAAAAAAGGCCACGAATAGCTTCAGGTAAATACTATGTATAATTAGGATTGGATTAGATTATTTATTGGGGCAGTATATTTTATTAGGTATTATATTATTGGATATTTTGTTTTTCATGGGAAGTTCTGGGTAAAAAAATACCGATTTTTAAATGAATCTTTGTCAATAATTTTGTTAAATTAGGTACCTACTATAATAAAAATACTTACTTGAATTATTTTTTTTATTTTTACATACCTAACTTATCTATACATGTCAAGTAAAAATATATTACATATTTATTATTATTTACCTTACCTATAGGTACACATAACCTGGCAAATTCCGAAATTGATTATCAATTGACGTAAAATAATAAAACACAATAAAATATATACTTAGAAATAACTAATATATTGTAACGTTTAACCCTGTGCTAAACGTTGTGGGGTGAGTTCACTTGTGCAACACTCAAAAGTTTGCAATGGTTTATTTTCAAACACTCTGTACACGATCTTCTATTGTCACATTTTGACTATCGCGTTTCAACTACTTTCGACTTATGTCTCCAATTGACTGCTATAATAAACTGACTGTGTCCCGTGATCGACACGGCTTTATAAATCTGAATTTTGACATGACATTCATCGAGAAGTTTCTATGATTATCTAGACGCACATAATAATGTTCTAGATGCTTTCTAAACTGACAATATTGGGACAAAGTGTACCTCACATATAGTTTCTGGAAGGATCGAGAACAAATCAACTAATTCTGGAACTACTTAATGAAATATACAAGCAATAACTATTGTAAACAAGGAATCAGAACAAATATAAACTAAAAGAAATAATAACAGTAAGTACATGATAAACTACCTACGTAACAATATTTTTCTTAAATATACCTAATACGATACTGTTTAACATAAAAGTAATCTTTTAAGTCGGTCCCTGACTTCTACCCACAATGGAAGAGAGATAGACAGTCAAGCCAGATTAAAAGTGCCGCCGTGGAGTTCCATACACTCCAATGTTTTCTCTGGTTCCCTAGCTGTTTGTTATGGGTTATGGTAAGCTGTGGTGTTAGTACGAAAATGCCATCGAGGAGTGCCTATGTGTATCTTATCACAAAACCTACTAGGTTAGGTCAGAATGGCATCCAAAAGGCATAAACACTGTCTTCTCTTTATTAATTGTAAGCTTATTTGAACGAAATTTTAATTTATTGTTTATTACTTTCACCGTTAAATCCCAGGTACTTTCTAAACTGAGTACAAGACTGTCATCAGCATATGGTACAATATTAGTTACAGAAACTAACAGATCATTAATGTAAATTATGAATAAAAATGGGCCTGATATTGATCCTTGGGGCCTCGCACGCTCCGCAAGAGGCTAACAAAACCTAGCGAAAGTCGGATGCGAGCAAAATCAAATTTGTTATCAAAGTGGTCGTCTAATTACGCTGATTACGCCGGCGAGAGAATTATTCCAATCGGATAATTAACAAGTGAGATATCCATGATTAAATGAACGGAATCCGTGGAATTTGAAACGATTTTCAATAATATCGAGAAAGACTATCATCTTCTCTAGCGTGGAAGTGGGAGAAATAACCATTGGAACCACTCCCAATTAGACCAACGCCTACACCACGGCTTCACGGCTCATCGGTATACCAGGGTGAGCAGAAAACTTCTCAAGATGGCGGGCGAGTCGGATTGTGAATCAGAAAGTGGTACGAAAGATGGAAAAATTTCTGGTTTTCAATGCTGTGTTAAAAAAAGTTGTAGTGTGTCCGTGTGTATTAATTGTTTTGCAATATACCACAATGGTTGCGTTAAGCGGATGGGCAAAATTAAAAGAGTAATAGACGAAACAAAAATTATGTGCTGCACCTCTGAAGATTTGGCGGGAAATAACAGGATGGAGGGCAAGTTGTTTGAAATTGAAAAATCTAAAATGAGTATGGAAATCGAATATCTTAAGAAAATGCTTGATGAGCTAGCAGATAAAAATAATATCTTAAAACAGAACAATGGCTTGTTAATTGAAAAAATCAGTAACCTAGAATTAGAAAATGGTAGACTTAAAAATAAACAAACATCAATCAATAGCGAAAAACAAACCACGCCCATGCTAAATACGCCGACGCCAGATGACAGTATGAAGTTAGGCATTTCACCTTTAAAACTGGGAAAAACAGGTGTTGCTAATAAAACATATGCTGGTAAAGCGGCTGCTCCTGCCATTCAAGCAGCAACACCGAAACAGAGACAACAAAAGAATCAAGAAGAATGTGACAGCATCCTAAGCATAAACAAAAATATCAACAATGACTTTCAACTCCAAAGACATCAAAAGAAAAAACAATACCGCAAACGCCTGGGAAATGCAGACACTTCACCTGAAGCCGAGTTGAATGGATTCTCTGGCGGAGAGAGAAGGGTCTGGCTCTACTTAAATAGAGTTAGAAGACATGTCACGGAAAATATGATTACAGATTACATCAAACGTAAGCAAAGTTTCAATGGTTTGAAGGTTGTGGTCAGAGAACTTCCCAGTGACCCGAATAAGCTTAAATGTTTTGTGGTTACAGCTCCACTAGACAAAAAGAATGAATTATATGACCCTAACTTTTGGCCACGATTAGTGGGTATAAAAAGGTTCGTCTTCTCCAAACACAAGGAATTTTTGGAGAACTCAAATTTTTTATAAATGAAAACATCACCTGCATGGAAACAAAAAACAATACAAAAATTCTAAGTAGTCCTCCTAAACCAACACTAAATATATTCTACATCAATATATGGTCTATTAGGAACAAGGTTGCTGAAATTGAAGCCTTTATGAGTACCCAACACAAAGAATACAATGTTCTTTGTTTTACGGAGCATTGTATGCTAACTGAAGAACTGCGACAACTAACTATCCTCGGATTTGAATTGGCAGATTCTTTTTGTAGAGCTGACAACAAACATGGTGGAACCGCAATCTTCATAAAGAGGATGTCCAAGGTAAGACCATTGGATAAGATAAATCAGATGTCTGTAGAAAACCACTGCGAACTGTGTGCGGTAGAAATCCTAAATTTTAATCTGTTAATTGTTACTGTCTATCGTCCCCCAAATGGAAATTTTAGTCTGTTTCTTGATGTATTGGATAGTTTTTTAAATATAATTTTTAATATGAATAAATTTGTAATAGTAACTGGAGATTTTAATATACATTTTGATAGGGAATATGAAATGAAAAGTAACTTCATGGATATTATGGAAAGTTATGATTTGACTCAACAAGTTTTTTGTAATACTAGAAATAGTCATTGTCTTGATAACGTATTCTTAAATTTTTATGATTTATTAAATTTTAACCTAAAGGTTTTTGATCCTGTCCTGTCCGACCATTTGGCTATAGAGCTATTTGTAGATACTAGTCTTATGGAAAACAAAAATAATAGTAACGAAAAAATCAGTAATTTAATGAGCCGTCCTTATACGCAAAAGGGAATTTTTAATTTGTATAACATGATTGAGAGTGAGGAGTGGCATTTCATGGGTCATGATATTAGTACGGATGAAAAATTTTCTCAGTTAATGGGGAGGATGATCGAGCTGAGAGATCTTGCATTCCCTGAAGTCCAAAAAAGAAATTTTAAACCGGACGCTCCAAGGGTTGAATGGTTTGGGGAAGAACTCCGAGCTATGAAGGAAGAGCTGGCTATTCTGAATGATCTCCGTAGGTGGTCTGATTGTCCTTTGATTCACAATGAATTCAGACTGCTGCGGAAGAGATATAGGCAGGTCATTTTAGAATCAAAGAAAAGAGGGAATTCTAATTATATTCGTGGTTCCGATAACCCATCTAGGGCTGCTTGGGACATCATCAACAGCAATAGGCATAGGTCGACTAGTGGAATAATAGCGGATCTAGATGTGAATGAAATAAATTCTTTTTTTGCAGATATTGCTGATAGTTTAATATCGGCTCTGCCTGAATCCAATTTACCATTTGATTTTTATCTGGAGCAGCTCAGACCAAACCCTAGACAGACTGGTTTTGCTTTTCATGAAGTAAGTCTAATTGAATTAAGAGATGCTATTGGTAAATTAAAAAAGACACATAGTAGGGATATATTTGGTTTCAATACATTACTATTACATTCTCTAAAAGACGTCCTTATCAGCCCTCTTACTAAACTGTTTAATCTCTGTATTGTCGAGGGAGTTTACCCTTCTATCTTTAAATTAAGCAAGACTATCCCAATCTTTAAGAATGGCGACCAGCGCAGCTTTAATAACTATCGTCCTATCTCCTTGTTACCAGTTTTTTCAAAGGTTTTTGAGGTATTACTCAAGGACCAGCTCTATGGGTATTTTGAGGAAAACGGTCTGCTGATTCAACAACAGTTTGGTTTTAGGAGGGAGCGGTCGACTACTGGAGCAGTGTGTAGGATGTGTGATTGCATAGTTGAAGGCCTTGAGGATGGCGATTTTATGTGTGGCACATTCTGCGACCTCTCCAAGGCCTTTGATTGTGTTTCTCATGATATACTGCTGCAAAAGTTAGAATTCTATGGTCTGGATGTGAAGAGTGTCGCCTTGATTCAGAGTTATCTGTCGGGCCGAAGACAGGTGACTAGTCTTGGGGGAAATGTGTCGGAGGAGAGAATCATGAGGCATGGGGTACCTCAGGGTTCGATTCTGGGTCCCCTGCTCTTTCTTATATATATTAATGACATAACATCATCTATGTTGGATTGTGTAGTGACTGTTTACGCGGACGATACAAATTTTCTTGTAAAATCAAAAGATCATGGAACCTTGATGGAGCGAGCAGGTGAATGTACAATGGGTGTGAATGATTGGTTTAGGGCGAATCGCCTGAATCTAAATCTGACCAAGACTGAACGAATGGTCTTTTCCTTGAGGAGGGATGATGCTATTGATAATCCGGACAAAGTAAAGTTTTTAGGAATTTCTTTAGACCCCAAACTAACATTCGAACAACACGTTGTCACTATTTCCAAAAAAATAACATCTGGAATATTTGCTCTTAGAAATTTGTCCAAAGTGGTTGAGGGTAGAGTGTGCTTAATAGCATACCACTCACTTATCCATTCGGTGTGTATGTATGGCATACTAGCATGGGGTCACTCACCTCATGCTTCTAGGGTGTTTGGGTTACAACGCAGAGCATTGCGGATTCTGGCTGGGATCGGATATAGGGATGATGTAAGAGAATTTTTCAGGCAGCTTAGTGTTCTCACATTACCTTCACAGTACATTCTTGAATGTCTGCTATATGCACACAAGAACGTGCAGGATTATGGAACCTCTCTCCAGATCCATCAACATGAAACAAGAAAAAGGAATGACTTGAGGATACGGTTCTTGAGACTCAAGACATCGTGGAATGCAACTCTTCACTACTCCCCGGCCTTTTTCAACAAATTACCTTCACGGGTGAGAGAAATGCCCCTTTTGTCATTTAAAAGAGTAGTGAAAAAGTATTTAATACAAAAGGCTTTCTATAGCATCGATGAGTTTTTAACATATGATATTAGAGATGATGATTTTTCTTAACCAAAATTTATTGTAATGTTATTCTTTGTCTTGTCATTGTACAAATTGTGAATTTTTATTATCAATTTTCTTCTTACTGTCTATTTTATGTAGAATAACTAACTGTAATTTTTAATCTTAGGCTAAGTGACGATTGTTAAAACTATACTGTTCGGTCATGAATAAATCTATTGTCTATTGTCTATTGTCTAACTCCTGTATTAATTGTTCTTGTGTTACTCAGACTTTCACCAACCTTTACACATTGCTTCATATCCGAAAGATAGTCTTGTAATAGTTTGAGAGTGGGTCCCCTAATTCCAACATTATACATTTTTTTTAATAATAAACTGAGATCGACTGTATCAAAAACCTTCTTGAGATCAATAATAGCCTTCTCACAATTTCAAGTTCTCTTATCGGGTTGAAATAAAAATACTGTTTATTAACTTTTTTTATCTCTTGAAGTCTCAGTTTCTAATTCAGAATTATTTGAAGTATTTTTTTTAATTATTTGCTAGTTGAGCACCAATATCCGAAAATTAATTATTGAGTTTATTAGCTATTTCTGAAGGATCCGTTAGAGTAGAGTTCTCATAACATATTTCATCAATTGTTTTTGATTTAAGTTTATTTCTTCCTAACTTTTGATTTATGTCACTCCAAATTTTTTTCGGATTATTACTGCTTTTTGGAATTTCGAACTCTCATAGTTATTTTTAGAAATCATAAGGACTATACACAATATTTTATTGTAGTTATTATATTTTTGTTTGAGGGTATCGTTTTTTCTATCTAGTTTCCACAGAGCGTATAATACATCTTTATGTGCTATGGAGGTCAATATTCCTTTAGTTATATAGTTCTTCCTGATATTATACTTTTTGGATTTTTGTTGTGTAGCTTAAGTACCTATCAGCAAATCAGTAGCAACATTAGAATTATCATAATTTGTTATCACTTTCCAGTTTTCTTTGCCTGCAATTTTGACATGTTTCTTATAGTTAATATATATATTTTTTGCTCTGGGAATGGCACTTATTGGGAGACATATCTTCTGTATCTATAAGAAAGAGTGGATAGTGATCGGGCAAAATCAATACATGAATAATAGGAAGCAAATTAAGATCTATTATGCAATAAAAAGTATCTATTCAGGAGCCTCTTGAAACATTAGGTCTGGTTATTCCCTGAAATTGTGGAACGTATCCTGAATTTAACATAGTTGTTAGAAAATTTTCATTTAATTCAGTGGGATTAAATATAAATTTATATAAATTTTTTGTTGAAGTCCCCTGCAATGATATAATTTTTATTTGTTTTATTCATATGTATAAAAGCTGCAATATCATATGTTAACTGTAATTTGCCGGTTTCACTACACCTGTAAACACCAGTTATATCAACCTTTTGATCATTGATGTTAACTGTGACATTTAAAAATATTGTTGACCCTATTGCGACTATTTTATTAGTAGCTCTTAAATTAGATTTAACATAAATGACAACACCATCTGATCTGTTCAGCTTGTTATTATTTTAAATGTATCATATCCCTCCGAATTATACAATTGAGGTAGGTGCATCTGCCATGTTTCAGTGCAAATAATAATATTAGGTTTATTCTTCAAGATTTCAAGATATGTCTCCAATAGTGATACATTTTTGTTCAAACTTCTGATGTTAAGCAAAATAATAACAAAATATTCATCTTCCAATGCATTAGTTAAGTCTATTGTTCTAATAAATCTTTGTTCAGTCTCAAGAGAATCTATATCACTAGAAAAAACTAGTTTATTATTAGATGTATTACCCTGCTCACCAAGTACACTATCTTCTTCATCCGTGAGGGACTCTTCATCAAGACTAGGAGTTTCTTCATTATAGACTGGTTCTCTTGCATTTTCTGTCCTCAAAATTTCACTTGAATTAATACGATTCATTCTGAATAGGAGAGAAAGAATAGTCCGGTTTTTTCTATTGTTTTTGATTTTAGTCTTAATCTGGTCATTACTTTTCCATTCTCAGATTTTCAATTTTCTAAAAAAAATGCCTCTTCCACATAGCGAAAATACACATGCTTATTTCAAATTTGAATATCGCAGACACTCGAAAACCGTAGCCCATTTGAAAAATGGTTCAATTCAAACGTTTCCGGATATTTTCTTATCTTGAATTCTGCTATCTCGGATTTTCGATTGTCGAGAAAATTTGCCACCTCGGAGGGAAGAAGATTTCAGATTTGAGTTCTTATGAATATGGGACCATTTCTAAATTCTCCTCTCTCAAATGAATCAAAAATCATCAAAATTGGAGTACGTTTACTATATACCTATAGGGCGCACACAAACCAAAAAAAGCAGACATTCGAATTGTATACCTCCTCCGTTTGGGTTCGTCGATCAAAAATTATTTACTTACTCGTATATCGTAAAAGTTCAGTAGGCATTGCTTGACATATACATGACACGGTCATCATGTTTCATTTACATAGAAATAGAATTTTCATCATTGATATATTACTTATATATTTTCCACTGACCCAAATAGCAATTGATAATAAAATAATTACAAAACTATAATAAATGAGTAATAATATCATCACCGAGTGAAAATAACAATAATTTTAAGTGATTGTGGTGCACTCCGAATCAAAGTCAACTTTCGTCACATCTGGGCCAGTCACAACAATAGAGTTGAAAAATATACTTCGTAATAAAATTTAATTAAAGAACAAACAAGCTGTGAAGTGTTAGAAGATCTTATGAATCTGACAAAGTTAATATAAGCTTTCTATATATACAGAAGTATGTATCTATATTCCAACCGGGTCAAGGATAATTATAAATATTTTACATATATAACTTTATTTTTATTGGCGATCTTGGCACCAAGGTGCAGAAAATCCTTTTAAACATCGAGTGGATCTTGTCCGCTAGATATTGAGGTTTCCAGTCCATTATCCTGGAATAACATAGAATTTAACCATTATTATATGAAATTTCTATTAAAATGTGATTGATTAGGTTTCCAAATAAACTAGGAGTAAGGTAGATTTGCCTTTTTCTTCTTACGTAATACCATTATTACAGTTTTGTTGAATAATATATAACTTTTATTACAGTTAATTGAAACAGAGCAAACTTACATGACTAGTGGCCACCAAAAGGGCATCATTCAAGAACAAGAAGATATTTCTACTCAATTGCAGAAGAGAGGGTCTACTACCGAGACATATCAAAGATGCAACAAAAAACATTTGCAACCTCATTTGAACAACGAATACACGGTTATACCAACAGGTTTATAATTTTGATATCAAAACTAAATTGAAGATTCTCAATCTTGCAATCCACTGTGATCTGTTGTATTGATTTTGGTATCTGCTTACTACGTTCACAGCTTACATGATGTCTGATCGTAATCACAATAAACATTAAGGATCTCTCAGCTTCTCTATGAGGAACTTAGATAAATTGGTTTTCATTGTCATCATTAGTTAAAATAGTATTTGGATCTGCTGGTACGTTAACAGTGTAAGCTTCCCCTTTATGAAAACGCAATATTATCTTCTCGATGAAACTTTTCATGTGGAATCCCTCTTAAATTGAAAACCAACAAAGTATGATGGTTCACTGATTTTGATTTCAAACTCGCTTTCTAGTATTAGCATGATCTGTTGTATTGTTTCTTTCTTTCTCGCAAAGATTTCCCATGGTCGATGTAGAGTAGGTATTATTTTCACTTGGTTTTTATTGACATTTCCTATAAATACACATTTGTCAGCATCACATGCTTTCAAATTGTGAGTAGTCAGAAAACTTGTCCAATCCACCAATCACTTTCTTGTTTCCATTAGCTGGTCGTGAATTCCTATGTTTTGTTTTTCTTTAGAGCGTTTAGTCTTTGAATCTGAAGGGAGTTTGAAGATTTGATCTCTTCCTCAAAAATTGCCATCTGTTTTCAGGTTCTAAGACTTCTTGCTTTTGACCAACTCCATCGACTTCTCTTCTTGGATCATGTTCGTCGACCGTTTGATCATTTTCTTTTAGTAATACAGTAACACTTCTTCATAGCCAACCAGAACATCTTTTAACTCTTGCTGTCTAGCTTTCTTCTTCGTTCATCAGAAATGTGCATAAAAGCTTCGCTTACAAAAACTCGCAGATGTTTGTTGTTTGGTTTTCTATTGTTCCATAATGCAGAAGGTGATTTTTTTGATTTGCTGTTGTCTTTTGGCAGACCTTTTCCGTAAAGCACTGATTTTGCACTCTCGATAATTGTCCGATTTTCTCGTTCTGATTTCTGCTTTTCTATTTTGTTGGTGACAATACGATGCGCTCTTTCGAAAACTATTCAATTTTTCAATGAAAATATCTTAAACTCGTACTTAATTAATATCCAGTGCTATCATCAGTAAATAGAACAAAATATCTATAGCTTTCGAATGACTCTTCCTGTATGGGTCCATACACATCGTCAAAAAAAATTAATCGTCGTGATACCACTCATCGAACCATTTTTGGCTATTTCCAGTACTGTTGACGTTGACATGCCTTAGTCTCTCATGCCATGTTTTCAAACTATTTCTTCTACCTTCAACTACCGGAATAACAGTTTACACAGATTATATTTTTTTCTCAATGCAACGGACTTGACTTCTCCACCTTCATAGATTTTGGCTTTTCGAACTTCCTTTACAATTTTCTTACCTTTTGCGGTTGTAATAACTTCTGAAAAGAGACTTTTGCATAAATCTGGAACATACCATGCTTCTTTTATTAGATTTTCTTTCCATTGACCATCGATCCAACATTCAATGTCAGTTGGCCTTTTCCTGTCACAGGAACTTCGTTGTTGTTTCCCAATTTGACATAGAATTATATTCGGTGAAGTTGTGGAAAAAATCTCTTTGATGACTCCTGTGAGCCGATGCTCCACTGTCTATGATATCCCAATTCCGTTTGCATCATCTAGTTCCGGAAATCTTTCCTCGTTTTCTTTCTCCCTTTGTCTTTTCTAGAACTGTTCGTGATCTTTTAAGGTATCCATTGTTATGGTGCTCGTCAGTCCCTTGGAAAGTGGTCAACATATCTGCTGTTGTATCAAACTTTGACTTTCTGAATCTCTTTTTATTTTGGTTTATCTACTTTTGTTCTTTGTCGTTGCAAATACTTCTGTTCTTCGTTGCTCGTCAAATATTTCTCTTCGTCAAATAATCTTTCAGTTGAATTTTGAATGTTTTGTCTCTCTTCTAACATTGACAACCAAACTTTAAAATTTCTAAATTTTGTTGGCAGTGTACCAATTGTCTTCGTAATGACCGCAGTGTCACTTACTCTTCTCCTGATCTTCTGACTTGTCGCGCTAAACCTTCAGTTTTAGCCACATGTTGCATAACCGAGTCGAGCTATCACCTTATTTATTTCTGATTTGCTCGAGAAAATTCTATCTAACTTATTTAATAACTCCGCAGCCGATTCGCATGTTTCGATCAAGGCAATCTGTGTCAATTCCATTGATGAAGTCGTAACACACATAGCCAATCCATCTTTCTTAGTCCAAATGTTAAATTTTTTCTCATCAGTTGGTTCCATTGCTGGTAGTTCTTACCGTCAAATTTGCAGATGAAGATGCCTTATGCGTGCGCCATTTACGTTTTCAGATGACTGACTCTTAAATAAACAGAAACACACAGTTCACAGTAGTTGGTTCAAGCGATATGTCTGGTTCGTTGTTCAATATAAATCACACAGATTACTGGTTTTCTTTTATTTGAGTTTCAGGTTGGAATTCCACACTGGATTTTATAATGTCTCTATTTTGTAGTTTTCATTACACAAAGCAAGGAAAACTCAGTACGTCAAAATGATAACTCACTTTTTTTTCGATTCAGCTTCTTTCCTTCAGTACACGAATCGCACTTTAACTGGGCCCATAACCTGTTTGGATTTATTGCGGTGGAATGATTTAGTGATGAGAGTTGATACAGATTGAAGAACGAAAAAGAACATTTTTAATAATAACAAACTTGAAACTCAGCTTACATTGACATACAATTAATAATGTTATTTAAACTACTACCACATTCCTACTTGATAAACAAGATAACAAAAACAAGAGCGCCATACAGAGGGAGACATGTCTGACATTTATAAGCACCAAATACTTCTAACAAAATGGAACACAATGCCATTGACAATCTTGTTGTGTTGGATGATCGTCAAAATTTCACTCCAGCATAAATATCCATTTACCATATACCTAATTGTAAAAAAGAATCCATCATCAAACGACAACACACGCAAGCGGTCAAAGGGTCAATCCAGTAACTGATAAGAAACAAGTGAATCGCAGTGTGGTGGTAACATATTTATTTATAAGATGCATATACTGAACATTCTGTGTGTGCTAGTCAATTTATAGACGAAGACACAAAATATGTCATTCGCAAAAAAATATGTCAGCTGACGGTGAGCGTGCGTTGCCGTAGTAAAATGTGGGACTTTTTGCTGACACTGGGGCTCTTCAGCCTCACCATCATCCTCATACCCTGTATACTTGTAGGATTCATCGGTATGTTACACAGTTTCATTCTTTAGAAGTATATTTTTCAGTGATTTAAAATAAACAAACATCACATAAAATATTAAAATGACAAATTAAATTATATGGAAAATCACTCAATGGTCTTAGAATTGGGTACTTGACTATTTTTTGAACAATTTTTAGTTCGTAGGTCTATTTTGAAAATAAAAAAAAATATCAAAAAACTTCATTTTAAATTTCCCACTTGAATTCTGAAAACGGCTGCAACGTCACAATCTCCCTTAGTTAGTGTCCCACAGTATACAGTATTTTTGTAACACCAAAAGTTATTCTCTAATGTTATTGTTATCTGTGTCAAATATCAATGTCAAGTTATTTAGACGATTGTTTATTTTTTATCTACTCGAGTCAAATCTTTTGATTTTGGATGTTGCTGCATAAGAAAATAATATTTATTTGATTTCACTTCATTGTTGATGTATATAACTATAAACAAAGACATCTAACTCAAACCCTCCGTATTTCCTGGTTATTTACGTTAAAGGAGAACATACAATATTGTATATTCTCTCTAAGATGGATTTGTTCATCAACTTGAATCGCGTACGTCACTATCTTGGTCGATTTTGATAGGTGTTCGCGGTCACGTGATAATGAGTTTGAAACTACCTCTATTTAAATTGATTATATTTTGAATTCCCAGAGAAATTAAACCTGCATAATGTGATTTTTGGTATGTTAGGACTACCTAATATCGTCTGAACATCAAATTATATTGAATTTCCATTAATGTCAAGTACCCAATTCATTGTGAAAATCGGGAAACGTAAGAATGTTCCCTTGTACGATAATAAGGTGTCATGACTTAACCACTTAAGGAATTTTACCTACATGTTCTTTCAATAAAGAAAATGTCGTTAAAATAGTGCTACATTGATTTGTAATGCTATAAATATTGTATTCAAAATCAATGTATATATAAAAAATTTTTTGAAAGAATTTTATATTGAAAATGTGTTCACCTAATTCATCAATCAATATCTTAAATTTGAAGAAAACCATCAAAAATCTGTTTATTTATTTTATCGAGTTATATTAGAATTAGCGATTCAATCAAGGTGCTACTGATATCGTACATTTGCCTGAAAATAAGTTAAAATAACCGTAAGGGGATCGAATCAGAAATTTTTTATTAAAAAAATCATCTTTCTGTTTTTGAAATCAAAATTGTGAACAGTTTTAGTCATCTTGTAGATATTTGGATATAGGTAGTTAAATCACTTTTCTGAGACGATCCTAATAATCAGTTTTATATTTTTGCTTATAAAAACTATCAGTTGAATTTGAGTGGCTACTTGACTATTTTTAGCTAAATTTCAGCACTTTTGAATTTCGAAAAAAACTTCAACGGCATGTGTCTATAAGTAAGACCAAAAAAATTGCTAATACGATAGAGGTCGCAGTCGCAGTTTGCAAATTTGCTACAAAAATCAATAGCTCGGCCGAGTTCATTATTGGGCATTATCGGGTAAGTAGATTCAAAATGGCGACCGTTCCAACATTCAAGAAAATTATCAAGAAAGGGCCGTAGTGCACATATCATCAAACATTTTGGGTTATAGATTTAATCAGTACCTACAACTTTTGTTCGAAGAAATTTTTCATAAATGCACAGAAAAAAAATATAAAAAAAAATCTATGTTCAAATTTTAAATCAATGATTTTTTTTTAAATTTACCGGTCCGCTGGCTATACAGGCTGTCGTTTTTTTTTGTTATTGCATTCTTTTAAGAAATGAGGACGCTCCGCTTACGTAACATTTCGTGGTAGTAACGATAAAATATCGGTACAAGTCATGAATATGCAATTCATTAATCATTTTAAGTACCTACTTAATAAATTATTGCATGGCCTTCGATAAAAAGCTGACCTGATAGCAAGCACATTAAGTTGTTTTCATGCAAGTGTAGGTAGTGGTGATGTTCTCAAATATTATCTAATGATTACCATGCAATCTATGCCATTTATATTAATCATAGTGAGTTTATTATAGTCAAAAAGTAATGTTAAGATTTTTGGCACCAACTTCAAAAGTACCTGCACCAATAGAATTTATATTATTTTGTATTTTTGACCGGCAAACCCAAACGGAGGAGGTATACAATTCGACTGTCTGCTTGTTTGATGATTTTTGATTCAAGAGGAGACTTGAGAAATGGTCCTATATTCGTGAAAACACAAATCCAAAATCTTCTTTTCTCCCTTCAAAAAAATCCCCCGAAGCGGGTGAGGTACAAATTTTCTCGAAATCGAAAATCTGAGAGGACAGAATTAAAAATAGAACAATATCCGGAAACGTTTAAATTGAACATTAAAAAAATACGGTTTTCGAGTTACAGCGATCTTAAAATCACAAATATGTGTATTTTCGCTATGTGGAGGAGGCAATTTCGTTCAAAAATTGAAAATCTGAGGCAACCAAATTAAAGACCAGATTATATGCAGCAACATATATATTGAACATTTTTTCCATAGAGTTACGGTTTTCGAGTTACAGGGGTGGTAACGTTTAAAATATGCACCAACTAAACACGTCGGTCCTATTTTTCTATTCATGAAAATTGTTGAATGTGGACTTATACCAAAGAAGATAGTACTTTGTTTATACTTTATTCAGAAATTTCAAAATATGATAGAAATACACACATACTTCAAACTTTACCACTGCAGTAACTCGAAAACCTATGAATCCAATAGAATACAATAAATACAGTAGTTTAGTCAAATGTCTATAAAAAATCCTAAATGACAACAAAAGACTATACAATATCGCTACAAGTCATAGACCATCCAGCCTGAGTGTAATCTCCAAGGAAATATTATCAATCAGTTTGTTGTGTTTTCTCTCGTGTACAATAGATTATTTTCGGCCCCTTACTCACATTTTGTATCCTAAATTATGTTTGCTCGATCAAAGTGCCATTGTAGGTATGTACCTACACTAGTCATCGCTAAAATTATTATGCTTTCTGATTATAATAACATGTTTCATTCACTCCATAACGATTTCCAAACCGAATTTGATAAGTTAATCAAAATGTTCTAAATAAGCATTGTCTTATAAGATAATCAATTTAATAAGTGAATAAATGGATTTTATATGTATGCGCTTAAGGTATCTAATTTGTGAATAAAGCTACGTCAATCAGTAGAGTTCTTTCTAGAATTAAAAAGAAATGTATATAGTCCTGTGAGAACAATAATTGTGCTGTTACGTCATAGCATGACATCTTTATCTTTACGACATTCATTAATGAACTAGATAAATGAGTCATGCATCACGTAACAGAACAACTGTTCTGACTGGGCTATATCAATAACAATAAAAGAAAGAATAGGTATGAGTAATATGAGGTATCTTTACCAAAGAATAATAACAAATCCGTCCCATCATAGAAATAGATTTCATAAGAAAATAAATATTCTTTTACCAAAACTATCAACGAATTTATTAAATGATGTACTGGAAAATACAAAATAATATTAATTGTCTTTGAAAGTACATAATGCTAATTTTGATTTTGTGCAGTTATTGTTGAATAGGAGACTTTTGGCACGAACTTCAAAAGTGCTTACATTATCGATTATTATTTATAATTTTGTATTTTTGGGTACATCATCTGATAATAACTTTATTAGATGACTTGGGTCTAGTTTATTGTGTAAATATTTATTTCGCATTTTTCAATCAAAATCAAACTATATATTTGATGCTTGTAGAGCATATTGAGTGCTGAACTCCAAAATGAATTGCTTTCATATTTTTATTATTATTGTTTAAAAAATGTATCGCCAAAACCATGAATGACGAAATTCACAATACACTGAAAACTTACAAACATACTTTCTGGCTGGTCGTGAGCTAACTATAATGGTTTTTCTTTGGATCCCATACTACTTACACATATCTCCATAAGAAGTCCATAGCGTAAGATCATGTGATCATGCCGGCCATTCTGGCGATCCTCTTCTCCATGTCCACCGATTTTAAAATATATTAGTCCATATTTGCGGGCACTTTCTTAAAACAAAGCTGAAAGGCTCTTGCCTTTCTTCATCTTTATAATTTTGGCGAACTCCGTCACACAAATGGTTTAATATTTTGTATGTTTTTTGTTTTTTTCTGTTCCACACTGTATTTCTGACTTAAATCTAAACTTCTAGTTTTAAGGATAAGTCAGACATTATGGCTGAATATCATATCCATATTACATCCAGAAGTTGAGTTTGTCAAATATGTAACAATAAGGAGTCTATTGGATACACATAGAAACCAAGGTATTGTTTCTGTGCTTTTAAGTGTCAAAGGGCAAGCACAACCAGAAGCTGTAAGACGACATTTACAGGTAGATAATGAACATTAAAGTATCTGTTTGTATTTTATTGTATTGTATTACATGATACCAATATGTAATTCTGGTCGACAGGAAGTTGTACGTAGAAGGGATAAGACTGGTAATTTGGCATTCCCTCGACTACGCCACTGCCTTGTCACTAGATGCGGTACTTACGGATGGCAAAGGGGGAAATTCGACTTAGATCAAAATCTTACAGTGGCACCATTCACATATAAAGGAAGAGCTGTTACAGAATACAACGTCCAGGTTTGTAGATTTATTGACTGCATGAATTCAATATTTAATTTAAAATTGTTTTCTACAGGATTATGTCAGTGAAATAATTTCCAAGTACCTCCCAACTGCCATTCCACCATGGCAAGTGATTATCATACCATCATCGGAAGATAACCACTACATACTGTTAAAGCTTCACCACCTTCTTCTGTCCGAAGGACTGAACATTGGAGATTTACTTCCATTGATACCACCTACCAGGCAAACGAGTAGGTAAATTTCCATTTCTATTATTCGAAATGGATGAACCATTTTATTTATGTAAAAATCGATTATTCCATAACAATTGATATTGACTTTTTTCATCACTACAGTGGTTCACCATTTGGTAGAAATTATTCTTCATTACTATTTTTTAGGTCACAAATCACAAAAAGCCCCTTGGTTGACGTATTCAAGAAACCTGTTGTAATACCAGAACTCAAGGAACGCATCACAGACGAACTAACAAATAGATGGAATGAGTTTGTTGCCAATTACGATCCTCTTGAAAGGCCGGAGCTGTTGAAAACGACACCAACTTTCCCACAATTCGTAGCTATATCTCTAATTTCATTTGTATCCTTGTTGAAGGATTGCAGAAAAGGTTTTAGGGTGATAAGAAACGATGCCTATTCAAGAACCAAATATATATTCATGGCGGCTGTCAGGGAAACAGAGAAGCGTCAAGTAAGCGTGAAATACTTCATTCTATCGCTTCTCAAATCATTCGATCCAAGAAATCTTTTTGTGGTGATACTTACAGTTGCCTTCTGGATATTGATCAAGCTACCAATACGTCTACCGATAGCAATATTTGCCGAAGCAAGAGCCTTTATCACCTGTTTAGCTCTTGGTTATAACCCGTATCCCAATACAGTCGTGGGAATATTGTACATTTACGTTCCATTATTCTACAATTCCCTCAAAGAAGTGCTCTACATATTATCTATTCTATTCTCAGCACCGAAGACTATAATGCAAGATATTCTGTTGCAAAAGGAATCAGTACAAACAATCACTTTATGTGGAAGGAAATCGGTTGCCTGGTCTGATCCAGTGAAAGTAGAAACACTTCGAGCTGTTGCAAGGCAATCAGGTGTATCTGAGACAGAGGTGATGCTGGCAGCTATATCCATGTGCCTTTCAAAATACTTTATCCAAACGAATCACTACATACCTGAAGGTTTAGCAATTACAATTAGGCATATAAGTTCCAACTACATATTTGCAACAGGTCCAAACATCAAACCTGAGGATGCAGTTAGTGGCATTCTCTGTCTAAATCTTTTGATACCAGATCCCGAGAAGGAAACTTCTGACGTAGAAAATTTGTTCGAAATTAAGAGTAAATTCAGTTCATCCCTAGAGAAACAAGGATTGTCGCACTTACTGACTATACTTCAAACTAAGTTCGGCATATTAACGATGTTTCTACCTTCAACTATTCTAAGTATATATTTGAAATATCTATCTAGGAAATATGCCGTGAGTGTCACAGAAGTGACTAGTAGATATCCCAATGTGACACAAAGAACTTTGTGGGGTCAAGAAGTGAGCAGCGTTATCTATTGGAGGCCACCTCAAGCAAATACAAGTATGTATATATAACGAGATTGTTATTTTATCTGTACATTTACCGTTTTATTGTGATCATGAGTTATTGCGACGCCTCGGTTACATGAACATGAAAACGTAAAATAGGCAATCAACATTTCAGTATCTTTGGTAGGTATTATATTTATCTTTAGTGCAGAAATTGAAAAATCTAATCATGATAACCTCTTTTTCTCTAATTGTTATAAAATATACAACCACAATTTTGAAGAAGGCAGTTTCTTTAAAATGCAGTCTTGAAAAGACAACTTTTTACTTTCCTACGGCTACCCCAAGTAGCTCTGTAAGTTGGAGATAGTGTTCTCTGTCTGTAAGGAAAGTGATTGTGTGAAATTTTCAGTGTGCGATGTACGTTTAAGAATCCCCTGAGTCTATAAAATATATTTTCAGCCATTGATCTATCTGTAGCAAGATTATCTGGAAAGCGGATAGAAAATGTTGTTGTTTGCTCTTTTCTTAGTTCTTGATAGAGTCCTCTACTACCATTTCAAGGCCATATCTAAGAAAAATCAGGACAAAAAGCTTAAATAAACTGTCGAATTTTCTAACAGTTTATTCATATTCTGGCTAAACGGTTCTTCCAAAGACAAAATGTAATAGGGCTATTATTGGTCTTGGTACGTTGAGAAAATGAATCGACTTATTCAGATCTTTTTTAAATTCCTTGGAATTTGTAGCAGTAAGAAAGTCGTTTGTGGGCACACCAGATTTTTACTTTCCTACGCTACTATACGTAGCTGTATAAGGAAAGTATTGTAATCGTGTGAAATTTTCGGTATCGAGATTTTTACAAATGTTGACGTTTCAGAGTTTTCTTAGTCTAATAAACATATTTTCAGCCATTGGTCTGTCTGTCTGTCTGTTTGTCTGTGACAGCATTATTTCGGGATAGGATCGGTGTATTTTCTTGCTTCCTTTTTTATTTTGTTTGGTACCAATACTACTCGCCAGTGGCACTGAAAATACTGTATACACTGGGTGCTGAGCTATAGCCAAAAAACGTGATTTGCTCAAGACTGTAGCGCGAAAATGGCTCTAAGGAGTTTGATTAAACTTGCCTAAATCTTCTGAGAGCCCTTTACCACCCACATATAGCGCCATCTCTGAGAAAAAGCACAAAAAAAAGTTATGTTTGCATAAAATTCCGTATTTTCCACATGTTTATTCAGATTCTGGCTAAACGTTTCATCTTGCGAAAAAAATGTTACTTGACCATTGTTGTTCGTCTTGACATTCTGAGAAAAATGAATGGTAGCACGATTTGGCCAGAGAATTTTTACTTTACTACCGCTATTATCGTCGCTATGTAAGGAAAGTATTGTAATAGTGTAAAATTTTTAATTCACAGGAATTTGCCTGCGAGCGGTAGGAAAGTCGTGTGAGTGGACATGACAGATTTTTTTTATTATCTGACGAAACAGTTGCTGAATTTATTTATTTGATCTTACATTTACAGTCTTTGGTCAAGCGTTACGTTTTTGTTATATAGAAGTAAAAAGGGACATTTTATCAACAGTCTGCTTCAAAAGAATATACGAATATTGCACAATCGGGTTGTTTCTGTCTACCAGAACACCCCGGACAAAAACTTAACTGTAAACTAAAGACAATCAACAAATTATTCCAAATCAATTTCAATGGGCATCCAAAGATCAAACCATTATTTCCCCTTCCGTTGGAAGATCGAAACTACAAGAATACATTATTGAACTTGGTGTGAAAGTACAACCCAAAGACATTATTTTCTTCTCAAGAACATCAATTAATAGAATCTGCATGTATCTCTCTAGCAAGCATACCGTTGAACATTTTCTTAGCTTAGAGAACTGACATTGAAGATACTGTGCCCTTTTACATTTTTGCGAATTGTAATGCTAACTCTGAGTTAGCCACATACTCAGTTTTAACAAACATTCTACACACTCGACGAGACTATCATATCGTATATTCTGACTGAAGATCAGCTTAAATATTTCAATTATTGCAAAAAGCACTGCTTCTGCTTTTCCTTAAAAAGGTGAAAAACAAACGGTATATAAAGACAATATCACAGAAAATATTGAAACATTCCCAAAACCAAATAAACCTGTATTGAAAAAACATAAAGTATTGACCCCTGAGAACCATTTGAAAACAGAATATCTGGTGCAGCTAGCAAAATATCTAATCGAAAAAAAAAATACACCATTTGTTTTGAATTTCGATAATTTGAACGATTTTTTTAGAAAATTCATTTGGATATTCATTTAACCTAAGTAGTTATCGGTATCATGAAATTAAACTGAAGATATACATGCCCTCCTCGAAAAAAGTATCAAGGCTAGGATCACAAAAAATAAAAAGAAAATGCCGAAAAAACTATACTCAGAAACAGAGACCAATTCCAACATCACATAATGAGAACGAACTTGACAGCGACTGCTCACTCGACATAACCTACCAAAAGATTGATCAATCTGTCTGAATTTCTGTTCCAACATTCAATAATATAAATGCTCGAAGTACATTCTTCTCTATACTGCAATGGAACATCATTGGCTAATATAATAACCTTCCAAAACTTTAAGTCCTGATATCAGGACAAAAACACAGACATTAACTTGCCTTCAAGAATCAAATTTATGACTCGAAAATTTCTGCAAAAATAGAAACAACCATCAAAGGGCAAGTGGCGGTGTTGCAGTTATTGTACAGAACTCTATGAAAGCAGACCTGGCTCCAATCGAAAGTAACATGGAAGCTGTAGCAATGAAAATAGAAGGAAAACCCCCTGTAAATATTTGTAATATATACCTACCACCAGTAGAAGCAATAAAAAATTAGGAGTTAATAAATTTATTCCAGAAAATACCGAAACCTCACAGAGATCATCCTATATTGACTCAAGTAGACGAATAATGGAGTTTTTTCATTTAAATGATAGCAAGCCTACCTGATTCAAAATTCAGTCCGGAGAATCAATACTACTTGATCTTACCTTAAGTGATCCTATTATATAAAAATTGTCGTGGGATAGATAAGACTATACACCTTTTAAATAGACATCACTATCCCTTAGTAATCTCAAACAGTGAAGCAACCTCTGATAACTACATTCTCCGAAATGGAACATAAAATCTGCAAACTGGGATATATTCTCAGAAATAATAGACCCAAAAATAAGCTCAGATGAGTTGACCACAAACATTGACGAATCTCTGGATAATTTCTCAAACTTATCATAAAAGCATCCGATTTGTCAATTAAAATAACTCAAAACATTACAAGCCTCTACCATGGTGGAACAAGCAATGCGCAGAATCCATTGAAGCAAGTACAATAACCCTCAAAAAATACAAGGGAAATCGAATTCCAGAAAACGGGTTCGAATTCACTGGACTGAGGGCTAACTCCAGACTTATTATGAAAAGCTCTAAACGACAATCATGGAGGAAATTTATGTCAACAATAAATAGCTCAACACCTATGACGGAGGTTTGGAAGAATGTAAAGAATATCTCATGGCTGAACACATACAGAAAAATAAATGTACTCCATATACCAGGTAATATAATCGCCGATGATGTTAAAATTGCGGAAGAGCTAACCAGGACATCCAGAGATAGATCTCATTCCGACGATAAAGACAATCAATTCACAAACCAAAAGATTGAAGCTCCAGAAAGTGAGAAAATTAGTGAGAACGAGAACCATATGCTGAGTTCATCCCTTGCCAAGACTGAATAAGGAGAAGCACTGCTCTCTATTCGCGACACAAGTCCAAGACTAGACAACATTCCGGCAATATTTCTACAAATTAGAACCAGAATCATGCAGGTCTTTATCCTTGCGCGATATGCAAGTTACTGGAAAAGATTGTCAATAAGGGATTATTATGGATTTTAGAAAAAGAAAACAATAGGTAATATCGTAGACTTGAGAAGTGGTGTCTTCGAAGCATTTGCCTTGAAACAGAACTGTCTCGCCATATTTTTTGATATAAAAAGAGCGTTTGACTTAGCCTTAGGGATCGTATAATCCATAAAATTCAAACCTAGAACTAGAACATTGACGGGAACTGCTTATCATCCATCTAAAATTTTCCAACGGACAGATCATCCAAAGTCAAATCTAATGGATTTCTAGCGAAAGGACTACTAATAATAGAATACCACAGGGCTCGGTTATAAATCATATCGTCTTCATCATTGCCGATCAACGATATATTAGAAAAACTCCAGCTACCCCTGAAAAGACGCATCTACGCTGATGATCTCGTTATAACATGCAGAACTAAAAATATGAACTTGTTCGGTATGGCACAAAACAGCCTTCACGATTTAGAATAATGGTCACTTGAATCCGGTTTCATCTCTTCTGCTTCCAAAACACGGTGTATACTATTCTCTAAGCGGAAAATCAAAAACACACCAGCACTCAACCCGAAATTTGAAATATAGATAGTGTTCTTGGAGATGACTTCTCACCAAAAGCTGGACTGGAAAGACCTCATTAAAATCCTGATTTTCTCATGCTATCACAGGCCCAACTTAATCAAAACCCTAGCAAACAAAGAATCAGAAAATATCCGACTCGTGAGACTACTCTGACGAATAAATTCAAAAACATCTACGACAATAAACCCAGATTACCGAATCCATTTTATGAGAGAATTAGAATGTTGGGCCACAAATATTACCTCCTTTTCCCCATAGATGCTTTCCAATCCAATAAGCCTCACAAACCTCAGTTATACACTTAAGAAAACAACCAATCTAATACAACCTCGAAACCCTAATAGAGAATCATAAAGACTTGTCACGCTTCTAAAACTTCAGAAGGATTTGGAGCAACAGTAGTAGGCCCTGATAATTACCCTCAGTTTCGATTACATTAATTTGTCCACTACCATTCATAGTTGAGCATTGTACGCCATTTACCGTGCGACCATCAGCAATTCATGTGGTGGACAGAAATTCTTAATCTCGACCGAGTCTCTTAGCTCGTTGAAATATCTGCAAGAAATATAACATTTCCGTCCATTCATAGTTTTAACAAAAAAACTGCACCACCTAGCAGAACAGAAGAAGAAATTCATAAAATTACCTTAGATTCCATCATATATTAAAATAATAGGAAATGAAGAAGCGGACAGAAAAGCAAAAGATTTTCGTTACACTATGAAATTCAGTTTACAGTGTGCATTTAAAAAAAAATCTTCGATCACACCCATCTCTTGCACGACTACCTCCTTTATACAAAACCCGTGCAAAACCTGCCACGAAAAATTGTCAATCAAACATATGCTAGTTGATTGTCCACTATTTACTCCACAGAGAAATACCCACGAGATGCAGGGAAATATGGAAACAATATTAGGCCCAAATTGTATATCCACAATATTGCAATATAACCGAAATGGTTGATGGGATAAATAATGAAAAAAAAATGTTGAGACTTGTTGCATTTTTCGCGCCTGAATGTAGTCACAACTACGGTCAATAATTAAAAATAAGATTCTTTTAAAAATCCTAGATTTTCAGCAGATATTTTATACTTTCTTCTGGAAAATTATCTGATAGCAACGTTCAGGCCAGTATTTTAAAAGAGCTTTTATGATCTACAATTAATCTCATTGTGGTACAATTATTTTGACTAAAAGCCAATCCGCACCTTGTACTCGCGCCATTTCTTATCTCTTATCTAATATAAATGTTCTATTTAAATAAACAACGAACTTTTGTCTCTAAATATTAACTTTGGCAACCTAAAATTAAAGTAACTATTTAACCTTAACTGTAGGTCTCGTCTGGTTGAAAAGTACAATTTTAAAAAGTTACGATTCACCGTTCCATTGTTTGCTTCTTTTAAATTTCATAATTTTGGATACCTACCTACTATAGGTTACCTGTTGCTAATAAAATCAATCATAATACATGTTCGTAATAATATTACTGTTTATATTAAATATGTCATATGTACATACGTACCAACTATGGTAGGTAATCAGCTGTTTTTAATCAATGCCATTTTCTTAACTTTGCAACGTTTGTGGGTTTCTGTTACAAGACATAATTTATATCTATTATTTCAGGTATATCACTATGCTTGAATGAATATGCTGATCATGTGAAGCTTGGCGTTATGTGTGATTCGCAGTTGGTACCACATCATATACACTTGGTGAGAGGTTTCCAGGAATTTATCCAGAACTTAGGAAGAGCATCAGCTCCACAATAGAACGATATATTATTTTAATCGTGTCTCTGTATTTTCAGTTTTAATCATTATTCTTTTATCTATTAAGAAAATAATAAGTGAATAAAATGTTTATCTGATAAAAAATATTTCAGGAATATTACTTAGTTGTACCGATTTAGATACCGACCCTTATCACCAAAATCTGCGGAGAAAATCAGCATTATATATAGCGGGAAAATAAAATGTTATCTACTCTTGTAAATTTAAGAAAATCAGAAAAGTAGTTATCCTAATAGTATAGTAGTACATGCTCCATACAGAAAGTAGGTAATCATGTTGATCTCGTAGACAGAAAATTCTGGTTTTACTCATTGCAGTTAAAATTTTAAAAGTTGTTGATTTCTAATGAATAAATTATAAATATAAAGCTCCATCAACTGCAATGTAACCAAAGAAACGTCTGGCAGATGGTAAAACTCATAGACATATAAAGCTATAACTGGTCGACTAGATAAAATATATATTTTGACATCGAAGTTAAGCAGCGTAGTGAAGGTCTGGACGACTGACCGGTGATGAGTTGGGCACGCGTTCCAATCTGGCTGGCGGTCTGTACGTATAGCAGTAACTCCTCCCTTAAGACAAGAGAAAACCAGTTAGAGTATATTTCCGTGGCACAACTCTCTAGGAAGGGTATGTCCTAAGATTTATGTTGAGACACATTGGTAGTTCTAAATCCAAGTTAAACTGTAGAGGTAATATAATAGAGTAGGAATGCAACGAATATTTATTCTGTGACCGTACTAAAAACTCAGATACTTATGCTCCAAAACAGCAGAAAAATGGAGTAGTCTATTGGTTGAAAATTAAAAGAATTTTGAGTTAAGACGATAAAGCATTTATTACCATAATTATTATATAATGTTCCATATTATTGTGTAATATGAATATTTATGTTCATTAGAATAGTGAATTTATTATTTGCTAATGTAGCGCTGCCGAAGTTGTTTAGCTAATCAAATAATTATTTTCCGTCATACAGAATTTTCTATATCCAACATAAATCTGAACATTTTTTTTTCATATCTAACACTCGAAAATAATCAACATCAAATTAGGGCGGTCGTGAATTCGGTACACAAAAGATGTAGTAAATGCATTTCGAACAGGTGCACATGCAAACAAGAATTATTTTTCTCGAAAACGGTTAGTTTTAGCGAAAAGACTAGAGAAATCATTTTTGTTTAGAATTGATCAAGATATCTAATGAAATTGAGATAAATTATTGGCGTACAATTTTTTTAATATTTAAAATAATTATAACGGTCTCAGGAACACCACTGGTGATACAAAAACAAGTTTATCATGCTATAGATTTGTGACAATAATACCTACTAAGATTGAAAGCAAAATCTAAAAAAAAATAAGAAAAAACTATTTTTTTCGCATTACTTCACAACCCGTATCTCCAAAACGAAGCGTTTTTTGAAGATAAGTTTATATGAACTTTTTCAATTATTTTTACCTGCTGAATATGCTGTTAAACTTTCTCCATTATAATTCGGACCACCTTGTATAATAATAATAATCTAATTATATTAAATGAGAAATGCTTTTATATATATATATATATATATATATATATATATATATATATATATATATAATTTTAGTAATTCACACTGCCGAGAATGTATAACCAAAGTGACAAACATTCATAGGGTTGCGGCACTATGGGCTGTAGGATAATGAAAACTCTTTTTCAATTACCAACGTTTCGATAGCGGTGGCTATCTTTTTCAAGGCTGTATTAAAATAAAAGAAAGTTCTTATATCCCTTTAATTAAGTTCAGCCTATATATATATATATATATATATATATATATATATATATATATATATATATATATATATATATATATATATATATATATATATATATATATCAGTATGAACCCGGTAATGTCACAGGAAAAAATAGTCCTATGGTTAAGCTTTGGGGTATTAATCTAGAGTTCCTCGGTTCGAATTCTGATCACCTTTAAGTTTTTTAAATAAAAGATGTTAATATGAGATTCTGAAAATTTAATCGGAAATTTTCAATGAATATTTGTACATATCTAATATATTGCGATCCTTAAGGTACACATTAGCTATTTCAAGGAAGGGTTAGCAGATTTTGGTAAAAAATAGCAAAAAAGTGTTTTCGGAGTCGAGAAATCGATTGACGATACTTTCATATTCAATCGGTGTGATCCTCGAGGTTCACACTAGCTATTTCAAGAATGGCTCCGTAGATAAAAGTTTCAGTATGTATAGTGTTTGGGGGTTGAGAAGTCGATTGGTGATACTGCTGAGTTCTGGTATGTTTCACATTCATATTTATTTTGAAATCTTCAAATTCTGAGCGATGTGAATGATAAAAGCAATATTTACCGATCGCAATACACTTTAACTATAAATATGCACATTTTTGAACTTTAGGGTAACTATTATAGACCCACTCTAAATTCTGTGTTACCCGAGCAAAGCTCGGTCGCTCAGATATTATATAATTATGCGAGCCTGATCTGTTTTTAAGATTCTTGATTCTATGCTCTATAAGAGATGAAAAGTATGGTAAATGATAGACACCCAGACGATCTTTATGCCGGTTTCCATGATAGGTACACAATGTTGCTCAGTTTTCATTCAGTTTTCAAAATTCTTTAATTATCATTATGATAGCTATAGCATTGTGCTATCTACTCATCAATAATTCAGAAAAGAAAATGAAAAAGTCAAACACATTAATTTGTGAACGCCTCCTTTATTGGCAAGCAGATAACAGAAAGGAGCATAGTTTTTCACGAAATACGATTAGTTTTTCAACTACTTGTAGATGTCCTCGACATGGTATGCTGAAGTGTTTAATTAAAATAGACGTGAAGATAATGTGGACCAAATTTAATTTTCAAGGGTTCCTTCTAAATCTATGGTATTTGGTATGTATATAATTATCCACTCTCACAAAGCTATCTATGTATTATGTAGGTATTATCATCAATTAACTTAAACTCTAAAGTAATCGTCATAGCGTGGGATCATATTAGTTTGATTTTTTTTACTTCCTTACCGCTACCACCAAAAGTCTTACTATTACTATCATGCCAACATTTCCTCACGTTAACTCACTATGTCTGTCTGTGTCAAGATGAACTTACAACAGATAGAACGATTTTGTTACTTTCTTTATTCTTTTGTAGGGCACCCATCCTGAACGCCTGTGTCACAAGGTAGATACCTTGCTCGCAATGGTTGCTTGTTGGTTTCTGTGCGGATACATCTGGTATGGATAAAAGGCAAACAGTTATTATGTTCTTTCTCTATGGTGAGTTTAAAGCCAAACAATAATTCTAGACTGGTTTCAGAAGCCGACCAGCAGTGATAGATATCATATAGATATCATGAGGAACGAATTAAGATCAACTTAGTTTTGGGACTAGGATAAAACGCATATGCTACCCGACTTTATTCAAAAGAATCATCGACGAACTACATCAAAATCTTATAGACAATACATATCCCTCCCAACTTCTTCCCAAGCTCCTATACAGTAATCCCTCCATTTACAATATCCAGATGCGATTATGCAATAGTACACCTTAACAACAGCCTAAACCTGTGGGGTATTTCTCAATTCCCTGGATGAGGGAAATCACCACCAATTTAATCGAAATGTGAACTTATTGGGTCCTTACTTTTCCAATATCAAAAATACCCATAGAACTCGTTATGTTGTATACATGTTTCCATGCCATAATTGTGATATGGTGTATATAGGGGAAACCATGAGACAACTTAAGAACAGAATTATTGCTCATAAAAGTAATTGTCGAACCAAAAAATGATTTGTACACGATAAACAACTCAACCCTAATTTCGGAGGCGTTTCCGTCTGAATATTGCCTTCAATAGCCTATAGTCAACAAACATTAATACATTAATCGATATATATAGGTCGTGTTCACAACAGTGTCTGATTACCAATCGCTTAGTAATCAAAAAGTTGGCCTCTTTAATACTCAGAGAACATTACCTCCAATTAATACTTTAATATGACAGCTATCAGTAAACAATAGTAAAACATAAATATAACATATCTTTTGTTTCAGTTATTTCCCAATTCGTTTACCACATTCTCATTTTCATTATAAATATATTCTTCCATTTCCTCTAATATGTATAATTGTAGCTCTGGCTACTTTGTAAATTGAGATAAACGGTTGTTCAAATCAAAAAATTAGTGAATCTTTTTGAGCGACGAACTCAAACGGAGGACTGTGCTTTTTTCCATTCGTGCTCGCGTTTCATATAGTAAACGTACTCCCCTTTTGATGATTTTTGATTCATTTCAAAGAGGAGAATGGTCCCATATTCGTAAAAACTCACATTCGAAATCTCCTTCCCAGCAAAAAACACCCCCGAAGGAGTGAAGACGGCAATTTTTCTTGAAAATAGAAAATCCCTTGGTGGCGGAATTAAATAGAGGAAAATATCCGGAAACGTTAAAATGGATTTTTTTTTCAAACGAGTTACAATTTTCGACTCACAGCGATGTTACAATTTCAAATATATGTGTTCTGGCTATGTGGAGGGGGAAATTTCTTTCGAATATTGAAACTCTGAGGGCACCATATGAAAGACCACATTATTTGTAGCAACATTAATAATGATTTTTTTTCCTTAGAGTTGCGGTTTTCCAGTTACAGCGTTGGTGAAATGGTAAAATCTAAAATACTAATGCGTATTTCAGCCGCGATGTTCTGAGATCTCCAAATAATAACAAGTACAAGCAAAGAATATACGACGGTAATAGGATAAGTACTATCTTCTTTGGTATTAGTGAACGTTCAACGATTTTCGTCACTAATGTTACAATCAAAAGTGTGAAATAAATATTTTTTACAAAAAATTGGACCGACGTTATTAGTACTTTTGAAGTTGGTGCCAAAAGTTATCAATCTAACTGCAACTGCACAACTTCAAAAGTAACAGCAACAACAGAATTATATTTTGTAATTTTCAGTGCACCAATAATAACTTTGGTCCAATTTTTTTGTAAAAATATTTATTTGTTGTATATTTTTTCTGGAGGTCTGCTCGAGCAATGTCCGAAGACAGGTTCATAAGGTGTAAAACGTGGTTTTTTGACCAACGAACCCCGAACGGAGAAAGAAAGAGGAGATTTGAGAAATGGTACCATATTCGTTAAACCTCAAATCCGATATCTCCTTCCCTCCGAAAACCGCCCCCGAAGAGGGTGGAGGGAACAAATTTTCTCGAAAATGGAAAATTCGAGATGCCAGATATAAAGATAGTACACTACCCGGAAACGTTTGAATTGAACATTTTTTCAACAGTTACGGTTTTCGAGCAACATTCATTTTAAAATATCACATGTGGGTATTTTTGCTATGTGGAAGGAGCAATTTCTTTCGAAAACTGAAAATATCTTGATATCAAATGAAAGACAATAATATTTGTAGCAACATTTATAATGAATAATTTTTCCTTAGAGTTACGGTTTTCGAGTTATTCGTTGGTAAAATGGTTAAATCTAAAATACTTATGCGTATTTGCGTAGCGATGTTCTGAGATCTCTACATAATAATAACAAGTATAAGCAAAGATAATATGTGGGTAATAGGATAAGTACTATCTTCTTTGGTATTAGTGAACGATTTTCGTTTTACAAAAAATTGGACTGACGTTATTAGTTGATGCACTAAAAAATACAAAATAATATTAATCCTATTGGTGCTGGTACTTTTGAAGTTGGTGCCAAAAGTTATCAGTTTAACTTTAACTGCAACTGCACAACTTAAACATCACCAATAGAATTAATTTTATTTTGTATTCTTCAGTGCACCAACTTATTACGTCGGTTCATTTTTTTGTAAAAAATATGTAAATAATGCTTCTGTAGGCAGAAGTTAGAGATACCGCTCTCACCTCTGCAAACTACAGTTTGCATTGATTTATATCTGCAGAATCGGCGAACGGTATAGTATGTTGAAGTGGGTGTTCGCGAAGATGTTCTGCTCGATGGACTCGAATTATTTCAATCAACGTAAATGTTAATGTAATTAAATATTTCTATTCACCCGTTGGACTAGGGGTGTCCTACTGTGGAATATGCACAAATCTCTGAGGACTGTCAAACCCTCTGCCATAGTGAGTAAGTGGAGTACGGTATTGTTTGAAGTAGAGCATAAGAGTACTGACATAGCATATTTGTCTTGAATAGGGTAGGCTTGGCTAAATTTTGTCAGTTCGTCCCTAATTATTGTCAATGCATAGTTTCTCGAGGGAATTTTAAGGATGTGTATGTTAATTCGTTCAAAGGGTGTTTTGGCGTTTCAGTAACAACGAGCGGTCGATCAAGGTTTTTCCTACATGTCTTATTCTCCTGACAATTATCGCAGTTTTTGATAATTGTTTCGACATCTTTATTTATGTCGTTCCAGGTGTATATCTTTTTGATGCGTCGATTTTTTTCATTAATATCTCTGGGCAAATTTGTCTTATGGGATTGATCGAGGATAGTTGGTATTTGCTCAGGGTCTGGTGTTATGTGTTGTGTTATGTTTTGGAAAATTTTAAATTTGATTTATTTCTCAGAATCTCTAAAACAGGCAGATGCACCTTTGTTTCTATACAATAAGTATTTTTGTAAATAGAAAATCTTGTCTTCTACTCAACGAACCAAACAAATATTCGTTGATCGTATCTTGATTGTAAGGTAAGGCAAATAGAAAATATTTTTTATTCTAAACTGGATATAAGATAATCTGAATCAGTATTTTCTTCGAAAAAATGTCAACAATGATCTTAAATTTCGGTGAGAGTATTTTGTCTAAAGAAGCTAATAATATTTTTATTACTTTTATCTAAAATGTGTCCATTTGAAAATTCGAACAGTCTATTAAAGATTGAAATTTATAAAGTTGAACAAAGGTATGGAATTCTACGGACATCTTATTGTCTTCAGTACTTTTATCTATCTTTGCAGGTTCCTCGTCTTTGCTACATTCAGTGGATATAAGAATTCGGTAGGGAGTTAATTGCTCTTAACTTGGAATTCTGAAAATTCCTTATTTTTATTCTAGCTTCAGTCGAGAGCGAGCTAGTCGGATGTCGGTGTCTTTTACAGAGAGGAGCCATGATAATGGACGATGGTCTGTACCGAAGATAAATTTTTGACTGAAATAATCGCCAGAAGTTCTCGTTTGATTGTTGATTATTTGGTTTCGTCCTTGCAAAGGGTTCTGGTTGCATATGCGATCGGAATATCTTTCCCGACTGGTCCCTGTGAAAGAAAAGCGCCAATCGAGAAGTTACTAGTTTCGGTAAGTATGAAAGTTTCATTAAAATTCGGATAGATCAGAACTAGAGAACTGGAGTTGTAGTTAAAGCAGTTTTTATATTTTCAAATGATGTCTATGTGTTCATTAAACACCGTTCGTTTTGGATCCCTACTCTCCACTTTTGTCTTCCTGAGGCATCCATTTTTTTTCGGAACAACCCAGACAGGTGATGAAAAAGGGGAATTAGAGGGTCTGAGTATTCCCTGATCAAGCATTCTAGTTATGTGGGCTTTTACTTCCTCCTTGTGCAAGTTTGGGTACCACTAAGACTTTTTATATGTCGGTTTGTCTGAATTAGTCTTAATAGTATTGTAAAGTGGATAGTTTATCATGTACTTACTATTATTCGGTAGTCTTCTTCAAATTTGTTTTATTGGTTGTTGGTTGCCTGTGTTTTGTGCGTTTGTCCTAGATCTGTTTCAGCAAAAGAAAATAGTTCTTTGTATTTCTCCCATAAATCACTAAATTTCACCTTCTGTTAGTTAGGAAGTTGAGAAATAATTATCTCTTTCAGCTCTCTTCCTTTCTGGCACAAGGTTTTCCCTTGATTGCTTGAGATTTTGACAGATACTATAGGTTCCGCACATGCAATTACTTCATTTTTCGTTAAAACTTTAGGTTCTTCGGACAGATTTAAAATTCTCACCTTGATGGATTTATTAATGCGTTTTCTAAAATCATTTCCTTTCGTAGACATTCTGGGTTACTTTCCAGTACCAGTACCTCTTGGCACATAGAACCTTCTACTTTAACATGGATGAGATTGTCAGACCATCCAGGTATCGTAATGGTTCTGTTTACCTCAATTTTTCTTATTCTAGATTCAGATGTTGTAGTTGTTCTTCATTGATTTTGAGTATTTCGTCTTGGAGGTTCAGGTTGAAGCCAAATTTACTCATAATGTCTAGCCCAAATAAAACTTCGTCCAAAATCTCGGCAACAAATACTTTATGTCTGAATTTTGATTGTTCCAGTTGAATATCTGCCTCGTGAGTATTGTCACTCCATTTGCAGTTCCAAGTATATAACTTTTATTGGGATCGTCAAATTTGCAAGCAGGAATAACATCAGCACGCACAATGGTAGAACATGAACCAGTATCAATAACAATATTACAATCCCGACCGCATATTCTTCCTTTCAGAACCAAGCTGGATCCTTCATGACTCAATCGGGAAATTTTGATTTTTAATGATATTGGGGCTTGGTTGAAGTAAGCCAGTTTTCGCCCTGCAAAACTGGAGTTTTCCTGCACATTGCTACTTTGAAGTTGTAGAAAATTCTTCTTTATATGTCCTTCTTGTCCGCAATTCCAACACAAAGTTCTTTGCTCATTAGTTTGTCCATCCAGTTTTTGTAACATTTCAATAACTTGTTTAATGGAGTTGCCTTTTTCATATGACTTCTCTTGGATTGAATTGACCCATCGTGTCTGTCGCAGTCTGTGATGACTTCTGGACGCCTATTTAGCAGCTTCATATTCAAGTGCTCGTGCAAAAGCATCTTCAATTCTTGTAGGACTACTCAACCGAAGAGCTTGTTGCATTTCAATATATCTCAAGAAAATCTCTTAGTGCTGTAGAATATGCCAGTCGAACGAGCCGGGCAACATCAATTTCATATTGTTGCAGTGTTTCTCCAGACCTCTGTTGTTTCTTCTTTAATTGTGCTTGGTAAACTTGTTGTAGATGTTGGTCACCGTAACGCATTTCAAGTTGATCCACTAAAATTTCATTAGAATGTTCGCCGCCATTTAAGGTATTTAGGATTTCCAAGGCACCACCACGGAGAGCCAAGATCGATGGAGTGGCTTTCTCTTCATCTGACCAACCACTAGCCAAAGTAGCGGCATACAATTGCTTTTTATATGTAGACCACACCAAATAACAGTAAGTACATGATAAACTATCCACGTTACAGTGCCCCCTTTTTAGCTTTGATCGTCCGGATCAAACATCACCTCAGTCCCTTTCAAAAGTGAAAGTCTGTCGATATGAACTACTTTCATTTTACTGTGTGGGGCTTTCTGAATTCTATACACCACGTCGTTTATCCTCTTCATAACGGTATATGGACCCTCCCAGTGTTTGTCAAACTTCTTGTTTATCTTCTTGTCTAATTCTTTCTTGTTCTTCTTTATCTTGTTGTCTAATTCTTTCTTGTTCTTCTTCATCTTCTTGTCTAATTATTTCTTGTTCTTGTCTGCTGCTTTCTTGGTTTTCTAGAATTTTACTTATTTTTGTTTGGTCTTCCTGTCTTATTCTTTCTTGATTTTCTAGAATTGGATTTATTTTTGTTTAGTCTTCTTGTCTAATTCTTTCTTGTTCTTCTTTATCTTGTTGTCTAATTCTTTCTTGTTCTTCTTTATCTTCTTGTCTAATTCTTTCTTGTTCTTGTCTGCTTCTTTCTTGGTTTTCTAGAATTTCACTTATTTTTGTTTGGTCTTCCTGTCTTATTCCTTCTTGATTTTCTAGAATATGATTTATTTTTGTTTAGTCTTCCTGTCTAATTCTTTCTTGTTCTTCTTTTTCTTGTTGTCTAATTCTTAATTGTTCTTCTTTTTGATTTTCTAGATACTTCATTATTTCTGCAAAATTTGCCATTTAGTCGTTCGTTTCGATCTGGTATTCACCATATATTCTCATCAAAATGCGAATATCCCACTTCTGACACCAATTGTAGCGTTTAACCCTGTGCTAAACGTTATGGGGTGAGTTCATTTGCGTAAGACTCAAAAGTTCGCAGGTTGCTTCCAATGGTTTATTTTCAAACACTCTGTACACGGCCTTCTGTTGTAGTACGGCTGTCACAACTTGTCACTTTGACTATCGCGTTTTAACTACTTTCGACTTATGTCTCCAACAGACTGATACAATAAACTGACTTTATAAGACTGACTGTGACCCGTGATCGACACGGCTTTATATATCTGAATCTTGACATGACATTCATCGAGAATATTCTATGATTGTCTAGACGCACATAATAATGTTCCAGAGGCTTGTCAAACTGACAATAATGTGACAAACTGTACATCACATATAGTTTCTGGAAGGATCGAGAATAAATCTACTATAATTCTAGAACTAATAAATGAACTATACATGAAACAACCATAGCAAATAAGGAATTAGAATAAATACAGACTAGAAGAAATATTAACAGTAAGTTACTTCTAAGTAGAATATGTCGGAAAAGTCGATGCAATATTAGTTATTAACTCTTCATTTAAATCTTCTATTCGCAATTGGTTTCTAATATCCGTTATTCTGTTTGTCTGTATATTATGTTCTTGTCCATTGAGGTTAATAATCGCAACATGCTGAATAGGCTCTAAAATTATTTCGGAAAAGTTGATTGGCTTTTGAATTGCGCTTGGATTTAGGACTGTAGTGAGAAATTGGTCTTTCTCGTTTACTTTTACTAGAGCACTGTATAGATGAGTATTATCGCCGCCTGCAATTGTCTTTCCTGGCTGTCACGTCAGTGGTATGGTAAAACGCTTTTTCACGTATTGTACTGAAAATTAAGGATTATATTCAATACCATTGAATAGTTAATTAGGAAAAACGAAAATTCCTCTGTTTACAACAAAAAGCAAGAGAAGGAATTTCACTTGGAATGAGCATGGAATGCCAAGGATCTGTCCAGATGAAACCCATGTGTTACGGAGTGTGAGGAATAGTTAAATGCACTTCAAATAAGTGGAAAAAGGATGGATCAATCTAATTCCCTATATAAACTGCAAATCTCATACGACGGGTAGACCATTTCTCCTAGAGACCTCGTAGAGTGAAAATCAGTAAAATTCGAAATCAAATTATTCCCAGCTGAATCATCAAGGAAGAAGAAGAGGACATCTGTAACCAAACCAGACTGCACGTGTCATTGATAAATTTGGTATCAAATTGTATTGCCAGTGGCGTATCAAAACAATTTTATTTTGGGAGAATAAAATTCTGAAACCGGAAAGTTGTGTTTTCTTGTTATTTTGACAAAGCCGAAGGGGTCCCGAACTGCAATTCAGTTCAGTATCTTTACGTGTCCTATTAACCTATACCACTGACGTGACAGTCAGGACACACAATGGCGGGCGGCGATAATACTCATCTATAGAGCGCTCTACTTTTGCGAGAGCGTTTTGTAGACGTACTTCTTCTATTACTTTGGCTGATAATATAGCCTCATTATTGGAAAGAGCACATTTATGTTTAAAAACTTGCTCAGTTCGGCCATCTATTGTCACAGTATTGTAATTAATGGAAATGTTGTCGTTCTGATGTATGTGTTTGTTGACGATTCCTCGTTTACTCTGAATAGAGGTATCTTCTTGAAATTTGTAACCAGTTGTTTATTTTTGGGGTCTATCACGCACTGGAAATAATCTCGTCTTCTTTCGGAGGTTTCGTTGGAAAAGCAGAACCTTGATGAAAATCAGGGTTTGATAGATTGAGTAAATCATTATAATATGCATCTTCACTTATGTTATGCAAGGTATTGTTCTTCAACCGGGTATTCACAAGAGTCCGTATTTTGGCATAAATCATTATAATGTAACGGGAATTTATATTAAAACTGGGTTCGACTTATTTTCACTTATTTATTTAAACCAATAACTACACGACTATATACACATTTATATTCACACTTATTTCTCGAACTATATACGACTTTTCTACTGTCTATGATATATGACCGACTGACTATCTATCACTAACTATATCCGTGGTCCGTGTGTTTATATCCACTTAACCTCCTGTCTCGAAGCTTCTCGTCATTTCTAGTATATTTTTCTGGAAGTATTTCCCAATATATTCCTTCGAGAGTAATCGAGGTGCTTCCGGGGCTCCAGAGTGTTTTTCCATGTTTCTGGATGTTTGTGACATTTGTAAGTGTGTGTTGGTGTCTTTATTCGGGTAAGTCTTCACGTTACACTGCCCCCTCCTTAGCATCTGATCGTCCGGATCAGAATCATCCTTGGTAGTACCGTCTTTCCCGATAACACTCCTTTTGGATTGAAGCAACACACGGCGATTTGCACACCAGCGTACTGGAAGATGTATTCGATCATGCTCCTTACAATCTTCCAATCTATCCCGTCCAACCCGCAGCCTATTTTCGGAAGACCCAACTTCTTGATGTCATAATTCCTGACTTCATTCCTTAGGCTCTTCAGTGCATGCCAGATGTCCTTGTAAGTAGATTTTCCTCTAGACATCTTCTTCGTAACCAAATAGAAGAGGTTCCGATTACCATCTGCTAATCGCAGAATTTTCCCTACTCTTGGTCGTTGAGCTGACAATTCATCAAGTCTTCCAAACTTCCTTTTAAACACCAGAGCAATTCCTCGGCCCATACGTAGATCCTCCGCTACACAATGGGCAATAGAATCGTCGGCTGGTAGTTTGAAAAGGTCTTGTTGAACCTCAATGTCACACCGAGTCTGACCTTCTTCCGATCCGCGTAGTTGGACATGAAGTCGTTGAAACTGACATTTCGCTCCTCAACGCTCTTTTCTTGAAGAGCCACTCGTGCTTACTCCTGCGCCCGATAGGCCATCAGGAACAAATGGATATACTGGTCCCAATCTCGCTGATGTTCTGAGACAACCTTAGAGAGGTGCTTGTCCATGGTTCGGTTCATCCTCTCCACCATTCCGTCCGATTGAGGATGCAAAGGGGTCGTTCTGGTCTTGTTCGCACCCGCCCCTTAATATCCACAGCAACTCGCTCCATGGGTCTCCCAACATTATACTGCCTCATAGGTGCCCGCTTTATGCCAAGTGGTCCATTGTTGGCTGCACACACTTCACACTTACGGCACCACTGTCTCACATCTTCTTTGCAATTGACCCTATAGAATCGCTCTCGAACCTTCTTCAGAGTCTTAGTGATACCAAAATGTCCACCCGAGGCTCCGTCATGTAGCTGACGTAGTACCTCCGGCACTTTGCTTCTTGGCACAACTAGTTGTAATCTGGATTCAGTGCCATCTTCAGACTCAAAGGTTTGATACAACAGATCATCTCTTAGCACAAGACAGTCCCATTGGCTCCAATATGATTTCACTTCCGGGCTTCGTAAGCTTATATCCTGCCAAGACAGCCTCTCCTTACGGCGCATTCCCTCCAAGACCACTCTCAAACATGGGTCGTTCTCTTGGGCCAGTTTCATTTGTTCGGACTGCCACTCCTCATTCTCTACGGTTGTTCGTAGTATAGGGCAAAGCTTCTCTTCCATCTTGACACATTCTAGTTTTTCCGACTGTGCCGCCTTCTTCTTACAACTGCGGCGTACCTGTCCTAGCTCACCACAGTTCCAACACCTTGGGCTCTTTTCTTTGACTGCGCTGCCGTCACTAGCTTCCTTATCATTTCTAACAGGGACGCTCCATTGGATTGGTTTTCTTCCTCGATTGATTTTACACGGCTCCCTCGGGAAGTTTGGCAAGCGGATTCATGTTCCAAAGCAATACCTAGTGCTTCTTCTATCAATTTTGGCCTGGCCAGCTTCAACGCCTTCTGCAGCTCGCTCTCCCTCAATCCATTGACAAATGTGTCCACCGCAATTTCATCAAGGAAGCTATTGGCAGCTGTAGGATATGCTAGCCGCACAATACGCCCCCTCAAATTCTTGAAGACTCTCATTTGCATGTTGCACCCGAGATCGTAATTGTGCTTTGTATACTTGCTGAAGATGACTGTCTCCATACCGATTCTCCAATTTAGAAAGCAAGACATGGTAGTTTGCCTGGCCAGCCGGAATAGACCTAAGGATGTCTGCTGTCACCTCGTAAAGCAGCGGTGAAGGAAACATATTTCTGTTCTTCGGTCCACTGGTTAGACATTGCCACTGCTTCAAACTGTTTTCGATAGGTTGACCAGGAGCACTTTCCATCAAAGTTTGGCAGCTTAACCCTCATACTACCTGTGGCTTAGTCATCTTCGCTTTTGAGTGTCTGGCTCCCACTGCAGTTACCATTCTTAACTGCCATTTCCAGTGTCTTGATTTTTTGTTGCAGTAGCTCCATGTTCTTCTCTGTTGTGACAAAGTTTTTGTCAACTGTTCTTGAAATTTCTTCAAACTTGTTCGAGACTTCATCGAATTTCACCCCAAATGTCCTGGTTACTTCCTCGAATTTTTCGTCACTTTTTCTAGAAATTTCTTCGAACCTTTTCGAGACTTCATCGAATTGCACCCCAAATGTTCTGGTTACTTCATTGAATCTTTCGTTATTATTTCTAGAAATTTCTTCGAATTTTTCATTATTATTACTAGAAATTTCTTCAAATTTCTCATTGTTATTTCTAGAAATGTCTTCAAATTTTGTCGAGACTTCATCCTTCACCTCTTTCAGTAACAGTTCTTCCGAAGAATGGAACTCGAACGTATCAGGATCTTCTCCATTATTAATCAAAGTGTCCCTTAACCGTTTCTGAAGGGTCGCTTTATTACCGGAATCATCACAATCCCGCTCCACCAACTGTTCTTTGAGTTGTTTCACAGTTAACTGCACTAATTTCATTTTGAATTGTCTTTATTAACAAAGTCAATTAGTGAATACAGTTTTTAAAGTCTTTAACACGAAAACGTACAAGATTTTTCACACTCACACGAGAACGAGCAAAAAGTCTTCACATACACCCGAAAACGAACAAAAAAGTCTTCGCACGAAAAACGAACTAAAGTGTCTTCACACTAACACAAAAACGAACAAAAAGTCTTTACTTCAACACGAAAACGAACAAAAGAGTCTTAAACTTAAATTTAAATCTAACAAAAGTCTCCAAAACACTCAAATCTGTCCGATTTTACCTTCGCTCACTGATTCCACACTGACACCAATGTAACGGGAATTTATATTAAAACTGGGTTAGATTTATTTTCACTTATTTATTTACACCAATAACTACACGACTATATACACATGTCTCGAAGCTTCTCGTCCTTTCTAATATATTGTTCTGCAAGTATTTCCCAATATATTCCTTCGAGTTATCGAGGTGCTTCCGGGGCTCCAGAGTACTCTACCATGTTTCTGAATGTTTGTGACATTTGTGAGTGTGTGTTGGTGTCTTTATTCGGGTATGTCTTCACGTTACAATAATTTGGATACTCTAATTTTTCAGGATTGTAATTAAGATGGTAAGTTCTGTTTTGTTGAAAATTGTTAAAGTTGGGATTTGGCTGTAGGATAAAGGGTCTCACATTGCCTATATTCGGAATGGGTCTGATTAATCTTGGGTGATCCCTTCTATAAATTGGATTTGGCTGAAAATTAGGTTGGGAATCTGACTGAACTTGTTGTCTTGGCTGTTGGGAATGTTGCTGTTAGGAAAAATGGTCGAATCTGTGGTTGGAAATTTGATTGCTATTTTGGATTATGATGAAATCGCCTTGTCTACACTCGCTTTGAGTATGTTCAGTTCGTTTATAATTGAACTAGTTTTCTTATGGAACAGGATTATTAGGTTTTTAGTTTTGTGTTATTATGAAATTTCTGTGTTTCGAAATAATTCACTTATAATTCTCTACGAACACGGTTTGTCGCAGTAAGAATGTCTACTGGATCGCTGGCAATCACTATTTGCCCTAGACAAGTTAGTGTAGTATTAAAAGCCATGGATTGCGCTAGGAGAGTTTGTGCGTTTCTCTCTTCACGTGTAAATTCTTGTTTAATCATTGAAGCATACATCTTGGCTTCGTGTGTTTGGTCTAGTTATGAACGAGTGGATTCATCAGACCGCTGCTTCATTCATTGCAAATCTTGTATCAATGATCTCTCGAGTAGCACCAAAATGACTCTCTAGCAATTCTTTAATTTCTTGCCAACTCGTAGTTTGTTCTTGTTCTTTATGTGTAGATTTAAAAGAGTTTTTGATTGCCTTTGGCCATATTGTAGGTCATAGAACAGAATGTAATAAACATGTTTGAAAATACTTGGTTGCCATCAAATTCTGGCACAACTGAGAATATTTCTCCTATTATTATTATGAAATAACCGGATATTAGGGACGTTACCCTTTATGGGCACCTCGACCTTAAGGTCTTTTGTACCATCCCGTGATGTACTATTGTACTGTTATTTCTGGGTTTAGATCCAGCTCCTTGAACTAATTAATTAGTGTTGTTGCACCACGGGCTTTTAGGTCCTCATAGGTGGGAAACGCCCTTCCTAGGACCTATAATCTTTTATGCGCTAAGGTTTCGCATTCGGTTAAAAGGTGATTTACAGATTCTATTGCTTTTGAGCAAAATCTGCAGGAATGATCTTCAATAAAACCCATCTTTTTAAGATGATTTTCGATGGGATAATGACCTGTAGTGATTCCAAGTTTCTCAGATCATTTCTTTTAAGGAGAAGTAGGTTATTTTCCTTTGAGCATTGCCAGTCGATGTTTGGCCTGACTGGCTTGCTCTAGGTCGTGCCAGTACTTGGTTTTCAGCCTTGATTCCCATTTTTTCATTTCTGTTTTAACATGTTGCTTTGCATATCCACAGAATGGCTCAGGGCCTGTTGGAAGCCTTTCAGAGCCTTTTTTGGCCAAAGAGTCAACTTTTTCGTTGCCTAGAAGGTTCTTGTGCTCTGGTATCCATATAAGGCAAACTTTGTTGCCTCTTGCGAGTTGCACAAGACCTTCATGTGACAGACCAATGTCAATTGACTCTCTATCCACCACCGACTCATGGCCGCTTTGGATCGGTGGAAATTTATTTGGGCAAATTTAATTCCCCTTACCTTTGAGTTATCCTTAAGGGACCCTGTTCTTGTGGGTCTAGGCCCTATAGCCTTTGAGCTGTCCGCTCCCGCAGCGAACATCAAGTAGAATTTTGGTCAGGATCTTTCTGGATTTCCCCTTCCAGATCACTGTCCTTTCCTCCTACAGGATTTGTCGCTGCTTGGGAAGCAGTTTTTTTTTCAAGTTTAGCTTTACTGCGCCAAACTTGAAGTTGATAATAAGGCCATCGCTCTTGAGTTTGGCCTCTGATGGTGGGTCGACGGTGAAGGTATACCCGAGTTCGTAAACTGTAGGCAGTGACGTCAACAGCGCAAAAAACGTAAACATTGTTGCCGGGTTGTGATGCTAGTTATTTGATCATTTAAAATTTTCACAAAAAATATACATAATACAACATATAGTTAAGATTATAAAGGTTATATTTGCTGGGGGTGTCCTTCTGATAATAAAATGTATTCGGTAACATCAATATTTATTTAATAAATAATAACAGAATTCCTGATTGTAAGAGTCACATAACAACGATGCGTTTTATTGACACTTAGAAAAGAATAATAGATGAAAGTTGTCGTAAGGTAGAAAGAGACATAGCACCCCCTGTTAGCTCAGCCGAAAATTTAGTAGCGTATCATTCACGTTATAGTAAGCGGGCTACTTTTTAATGAAATGGGTGAAGTATGGACCGTATACCTGTTGAAGTGTTGAAAATGTTTATATATTATAAGGAATGTTAACATATTTACTGTTTCAGGACATTGTCAATATTATTTTTGATAAAATAATAAATACAAGTCTTATGTGACAACCTAACGAAAATTTCGAAATCGGGGCGTTTACTTTGACTAGGTACTCTTGTCTTTCATATTTCTCACAAACTCACAACACAACTGAAAACTACAGGAATTCACCTCTTCGATATCCGAAAGAAGTAAATAAATTGCTAGATAAATACTTGAAAATTATAAATATATAAAAGATGACGAATTTATTTACATAATATACATATATATATATATATATATATATATATATATATATATATATATATATATATATATATATATATATATATATATATATATATGGAAATAAATATTATATATGCACTTATAAATGTATATCATTTGTTAATAAAAATAAGTTGTTAACGGACTTAAAATATGGTATGCATTTTGTTCGGATATAGTTTTATGAAAAAATGACAATACAACCACATTTACTTACACTCACGTGCAATCTGGCAGGCATTAGCTCAAGTGTGGGTTCAAACGGATGGATATTTTTAATTTTAATGTAGGTATGAACACTTTCAACTCTAGACATCTCTCATTGATGGTTATGAAATCATACCTCTTTGTGGTTAAATTAATCTAAATTCAAGAATGTAAAATGATTAATTATTCAAGAGGAATCGTATACGACGGTGGTCAAATTATAAACGGTTTGAAATGATATCGTGTGAATATGGGTTAAGTTTCTTGCTAGTAGTCAGATATACCGCTAGTAGTTGTCTGTTGTAGGAAGGGTCAATGCCATTTCAGATAATTCAAGTAAACGACATGCCATCTCACTTTCAAAGGCCTACTCAGAAAGAATAGTGTTTATGATCGCTCGATACATATTTTATCAATAAACAATAGCCTTGCTTCATCCTCAAATAAAGTTTTCCGTACGCCTCTGGAACTCCTAGATGATCACTGAAACGTCATCACCATTTCCAAGAATTTAGTGCCTACAGGGCTGCTGTCCTTTCCTCAGTCCTTCGCAGAACCCTCCAGTTGCTGGTGTCCAGTCCATCATTTTGGGACTCAATGAATCCCGTGATATCATCGAGGGTACCAAAGTGGCTATCCCTGAAGTAACCAGTTACCACTGTTGGTCGAGGAAGATTTTCCTCTCCCACGGCAACAACACTTGCTCCTTCCCAGGGTTTGAGCTCTAGGCTATTAAGCCACTCTGCAGTTTCCTTATGTTTGCAGGAAATAAGGATCCAACCTGCTTTAAAGTTAGCACCGAGAAAGCAGGTTTGACGCCCTCAACTCTTCTCTGCTGCCTTACCTTTTCCAGAACGTGACTCTGAACGGCCTTCAATTGGTCCGTAGTCAGGAGTTCGTCGGGATATTGGGCAGAGACAACCATTGGGTATGCATGATGCCAACCCTAATACCTAAATCCGCGTTCCTATAGGATCCAGCCTTGAGTGGATTCTTCCGACCCTTGGCTGCCTCCCCAGGAGCAGCGGCTGCTTGGCTGGTCGAAAGAGCCGATTGGGCGTTTATTATAATTTATGTTTTTAATTAAAATTGACAGTATATTTGATTATACGGTATAAATCACTTACGTTAACTATGATGTTATAGCAGAGAACAAAGACTCTGTTCTCTGGTTATAGATATGAAAACTTGACGAAAACCTTATTGATATTTTTTTAGAAACTATATAGTGGGAAATTGTAAACTTTTTTCATGAGTCTTCGATTCTATTATTTACTTCTTGAGATGTTTTAGAGAGAGAGAGATGTTGTGTATTAGCATTATCTTGGAGGTAGTGTTCTCTGCACAAGAGTGTTCGTGTTCTCTGCACAAGAAACAATATGACATTAAATATGGCAGCTTTGGGATGACTCTCGAAAGACGAGGAATACCCCCACCAGACTCATATCTGCGCGAAGAACATAGACGACACTAAAGTGCACCAGAACCTCCGCATCGCCAACGTGAATTATTTGGGGGATAATGCAAAAGTCACTAAGGAAGAAAAACTCACTAGGTCCGAAGTACCGCTAAATTCAAATTATAAACTCACTGACTTGATACAAAAAGTGACGCTCCTAAAAACTTCACAAAATATTTAACTTATTTTATCCGGCATTACTTCTTGTAATGTCCTTTAGGTCATTTATATTAAGATCGGTAGTTTAATAAAACGCAAACATTTAAGATTAGAAAATTTATTTGAACAAAAACACCAAGTTCGATTACTACTTGTAAGAATCTTACAAGAGTTGAAAAATTATACATCTAAATATTATACATCACATATATAAGATACATGAGACATACAGCTTTATAATTAGGTACTATACACGTGACCAAAACCAAAATGAGTCTTCTGTAAGATGACTGTTATGTTGTCTGTAATAGACAAAAATATAGAGACCTGTTAGAAACACAAACGGGGCAGCATTAATTACCATTTAAAAAAAATCCTACTATCAAGAATGAATGCCAAATTCCCTGCAACTTAATTATCCCTCCACCCTCCCGATTTTTCTGTTCTCTTGGTGTTATTCTTCTTATATCCTAAAATATTATCATTAATACCTATGCGCAGGATTAATACATTTTATTACCTCAGGTATCAGTTCTGTTGCAATGATATTCCAGTTGTTTCGTATCATCGATGTTTCGATTACTTGCAATCCCCGATTCCATCCAAACCTCATAATGCGTCTTCCAGAAAAAAGAAAACATTAATTTTTGGTAACTTACTTGGTGATAGTCCTCAATGTGTTTGCTCAAATTATTTTATAGGTATGTCCCGAAAAAAAAGACTTTCGCAGCAAGGGTAGGTAACACAAGATTCTTCTTCGCCTTGGTCTATACACTTTCCTGGTGACCGTTTCTGGTGTGCCTTTTTAATTGTAGCAAAATGTTTTCCACAATAGGTGCTTCTCTTCTCGTCCGAATTAGCCATAGTTTCAGAAGCACTAGTCTGCGATAAATCCATACCTACTAAATGACAGATTAAACCTGGAGATTTATAAAATATAATATTTTAAATATGAACAGTATTAACAATTAAAACTATCAGAAATTATAATCACTCAATAACTATTTTAACACAACACAAATCACTAGCAGGTAAATCAAAATAACATGTGAGCACAGTATCAGCAGAAAGATAATGCTGTATTTTGTTCTATTGAACAGTTTTCAAGACCTTTTAGATTGTAATTGCAAAAAGCAGGCAAAAACATCAAAAATCAAACAACCTACCAGCCAGCCCGTCAAAACAATATTATTATTGAATTTATAATTTGAATTTCGCGGTAACTTTTGCATTATCCCCTAAGTAATTCACGTTGGCGATACGGAGGTTCTGGTGCGTTTTTTTGTGTCGTCTGAAGAACATACCGTCTTATTGTACCATTGATTCCCTGATTAGCCCTATTGTATTTTGATCAATTGTCTCTCAGTTAGAGTTTGTCTCATTTATCTATGGTTTGTCTGATGAAGGAAGGATACCAATTCGTTCCAGTACTTTAAAAATCCAATTGATCGTACTTTTTAATTTTTATATACCTAGGTACCTACTAGTTTAACTCTATTAGCTTCCAACGCCAGAATCGGGATTATTTCTTAGTTATTGAAGCAATCTTTTAAAGAAATTAGTTTGTCCATGTCAGTGGTATTGTTATTGGCACACGGGATAATAAATTGAATTTTTATTTTCTTCTAATATCATTCGGTAATCTGATTACAATCAACAAACAAGAATTAATTTAAAATATAATATTACTGGTAACCTGTACCTATGTAAAGAGTTTACGGATTCTCTTCTATTTTATAAAATACCAAAATGATTGCGTAAATAATACGCAACTTTACTCTAAAAGTTGATATAAGGTTTGTTCCATCCACCATGAAAACCGTTCAAGAACGATCACACCCATGCGCAGTAGAAAAAAAGTGTTCCAACCAAAATGTGATCGTTCACGATCGATTTCATTAGCGTTCCAACCAATTTTGTGTTAGTTTATGGATAGTTCTGAAACGGTCACTTCGGTACATGGCCAAGAGTAGAAACTAAATGGAATGACATGCGCATTAGAAGTAAAATTTTAAAATTCTATGAACGGATCGGTGATAGATTCATATAACATGTAATTATTTCATAATTGTTTAGTTGTGCTTTATATTATAAAAGTGATTATTGTGTTTTTCCGTTATATTTACATCAGAGACAACCTTTACGTTAATTATGAGTATACAAGGAGATAGCGATTTTGAATCGGATTTCTCAGAAAGTGAAGACGATTTGGAATTTGAATTGACTGAGATAAGGAAAAAAATGAAAATTTTCTAGAGGAGATAGTACCAGAGTATTCAGAATGTGTGTTTTTCGAGCATTTCAGAATATCCACAGATCTTTGTAATAAAATTGCTTCTATGTTCGAAAGAAGCCCATATTACAAAAAACAAGTAGGACAATATGGCAATACACCTGCCTTGCATCAAGTAAGTAGCATTTAGAATACTTAGAAGTACTCTCCATCAACTGAGACAATTCTCGGGTGTAACGAGGAAATAAATCCTCAATTCCTCTGCAATTTTTTGCCAAAGCATTTTATTGTTTTTTATCAGGAATGTTCCCAGCTTCTTGTGGTTCTTTTCATATGAATCAATTAACATTTTCGTCTGATTAATATTCCAACGAAATTCTATTTTCTGAGTCTGAGGTGGTCCCTTTATGCAGATGAACTCTTGCAGTTCTTAAAAATGATAAATGATTAATTACATATTTATTTCTTTATAGATTTTCAAAATTGATATTACTCACCGTTCAAAGAATTTTGGGTGCTCACAACAAAACAAAAAATACAAACCGATACAAAGTTATCAGAGAACACTACTTCGAAACATTGTCAAATGTCAAAATTCAACTTTAACAGTTGACAGCAAACTAGATATCTAATCTTCACAGATTCGTTCCAACCAAGAGTTTTCATGGAATCATTCAAGAACGGTGTGAAGGCAGCACATGCGCATAAAATGATCCAAGCGTTTCTATTTTGGTTCTATCACCGTTTCGTGACGATCCTGAAACCGGCAGATGGAACAAACCTATAGTCTTTGGTAGGTAGATAACTAAAAATTTAACTTTTTGTAATATCAGAAACCTTGCGGATGGTGTAAGATTTATTGCAGTTCCAATAAAACACTGGTTATTTACACAATTTATTACTTCACTTTGCTCTTTTACAATTCATTTATAAAATCAGAACTTGTTGGCACTACAACAGGGAACAAAGGTTTATAGAAATAGAGCATTCCAGTAAATTCCACAGAAATACTTTTCTTTTAAATTTCAATACAGGATTTTTCTTCTTCTGCATACACAATTCCAACCAGTCCGCAATATTTCCAATAGATGGCGCCACAGACATCAACTTTTTATTACATAGCCAAATAAGATTGTTGGATGTGATTGTTAAGAAGAAAAGAGAGTTTAACCACGATTTACCTTTGATGATAAAGTGTTGGCTGTATCAATTCATGGTCTATCAGTTTACAGACCATGGTATCAATTCACCGTTTTTTTTTGTCTAATTTATTCAGTCTTCCTTCTAAAAGAACCTTAAATACGGTTCTTTTTAAACTCCTCCCCTTTAGTATTGTTTCTAAACAAACACAAATTCTTGTTGTTGAGTGTTTGTTTTTTTTGACCGACGAACCTCGAACAGAGGAGGTATACAATTCGACTGTCTGCTTTTTTTGGTTCGTGCGCCCCTTTTATATAGTAATCGTATTCTGATTTTGAAGATTTTTGATTCATTTGACAGACGAGGCTTGAGAAATGGTCCCATATTCATAAAGACGCAAATCCAAAATCTTTTTTCCTCCGAAACCTCCCCGAAGGGGGTAGAATGGGAAAATTTTCTTGAAATGTGAAAATCTGAGGTGATGTAATTAAAGATAGGACAATACCTATCCGGAAACATTTAAATAGAACATTTTTTCAAACGGTTTTCGAGGCATGTTAAATTCTCAAATATGTGTATTTTTGCTATGTGGAGAGGGTGATTTCTTTCGAAAATTGAAAATCTGTGGGTACTACATGAAACACCTAATTATTTGTAGCAATATTTATAATGAAAATTTTTCCTTAGAGTTACAGTTTTCGAGTTACAGCGGTGGTAAAATGGTAACATCTAAAAACTTATGCGTATTTCCGCAGCAATGTTATGAAATCTCAATAATAACAACTACAAGCAAAGAATATACGTGGATAATAGGAATCTTCATTGGTATTAGTGAACGTTCAACTATTTTCGTGACTAATGTTACACTCAAACGACTCAAAAGTGTGAAATAAATATGTTTTATATAAAATTGGACCGACGTTATTAGTTGATGGACTGAAAAATTCAAAATAATATTAATTCTATTGGTGGTACTTGTGAAGTTGGTGCGAAAGTTGTCAATCTAACTGCAACTGCACAACTTCAAAAGTAACAGCACCATTAGAATGAATATTATTTTATATTCTTCAATGCACCAACTAATAACGTCGGTCCAATTTTTTGTAAAAAATATTTATTCTAATAATTAATTTATATGTTCCAGGGGAAATAGCAGATACTTTACGATAAATAAATTTTCGTTTTTGGTTGAAGTAAGTGATTTTCTAATGTTTTTATGAATTTCAGGTAAATAAGAGGGCGATGGAGCAAATAGACCAAAACGCCTCCAAACTAGACGAGATGGAGGTTTTAGTGAGTCTGCCAGAAGGCGTATTCTGTACCTTTTTGCGAAAGTCACTGGTGCACTTCTGTATTTTTCAGAGCACCAACTAAAAACGTCCGCCCAATTGTTAGTAAAAAATATTTATTCTATGTCCGTTCGCGCATTTCGCAAAGTAAACGTGCTCCGATTTTGAGTCTTTTTTGACCGACGAACCTTGAACGGACGAGGTATACAATTCGACTGACTGCTTTTTTTTGTTTGTTCGCGAGTTGTTTATAATAAACGTACTCCGATTTTCATGAATTTTGATTAATTTGAAAGAAGAGACTTGATAAATAGTCCCATATTAGTAAAAACTCAAATCCGATATCTCCTTCCATTTTCATGACTTATTTTACACTCAAAAATGTGAAATAAATATTTTTTACAAAAAATTGGATCGACTTTATCAGTTTTTGCACTGGAAAATACAAAATAATATTAATTTTATTGGTGCTGGTTCGTTTGGAGTGCCTACAACTACAAAATACAACGGCACAACTTCAAAAGTCCCAGCACCAATAGAATTAATATTATTTTGTACTTTTCAGTGCATCAACTGATAATGTCGGTCCAATTTTTTGTAAAGAATATTTATTCATTTGAAAAAAAACGGTCGGGAGTTGTCAACACTGAAAAAAAATTCAAATTCAACAAGTCCTTTTCCCCAAAAACATCCCCCGAATGGGGTTAATTTTTTTCTAAAATCACAAATTTTAGACAGCAAAATTAAAAAACATAGGTACCATATTCGGCAACGATTACAATGGACCATTTTCCAAAAATTTAAAGGTTGCCGATTTGCAGCACAATGAATGTGAAACAAATGGTAAGCTATACTTATCTTATAAGTAGTAAAATCGCTTAATGAACGTTCACCAAATTCTATAGCTAGGGTAACACTCAAAAATGTGAATTAAATATTTTATAAAAAAATAGGATTGACTCTTATCATTTGGTGCACTAAAAAATACAAAATAATATTAATTCTATTGGTGCTGATACCATAGTATAAGTTGGTGCCAAAAGTCTTCTTTCGACTTAACATTAACTACTGAAAGTCAAGATACGCACCTTGTTTGCAAAAGCTTTGCTTCAGACTTTATTATCAAAACGGTTCAAACGATTTTTATCAAACTTTCTTTTAGAAACCCTTGACAATATTTTCAAAGCACATCTATGGGAACATGCATAAAGAGACAAGAATTATTTCACAAAAACTAGAACCGATTTTATTAGTCGGTGGACTAGTGGACTGAAAAAGACAACATATAAATTCTATTGGTGCTGGTTTTCAAAAACCTAGTGCATTTATTGATAGATGGTAGATGTCTTTGAAAGTTGAATTAATATTATATTGTATTTTTCAGTGGATCAACTAATAAAGTCAGCCCTAATTTTTGCAAGAAAAATATTTAAATTATTAAGAATTTAAGCCAAATCTAAGGCAGGTGACAGATCCAAAGAAACCCAAATACACGAGCACTACTCGAACATGTTCAACCTTCTCTTGTCGACGCAGTGGTGACGTCAGTGGTTAAAAATGCGGGAACTTTATCAAATTGAGCTTAAAACGTGGCATACCGTTGTAAGTGTATCGTGACCTATACTTGACATTTTATATGGTACGATCGGAAATATTCGGTGCATTCAGCAACGACGACGCATCTATTCTATGTCTATTATATTAATAAGACCCTAGGCCCGATTTCATAATCAAATTTAATCTCCTATTAATATTAATCCAACATAAAAAGTTTTATATTTTTTTCGATTGAACATATAATTCACATTACACGAATTGAAGAATTAACTAATCTCCCAATAGGGATTCATTATGAAATCGGCCCTAAGCCCTCTCTATAAGGTGATTGCTAAAATAAATTAAGAATATGTGTTACAAATGTATTAAATTAAATAAAGTAAATTTATGTTGACCAGCCGTTTATATTTGTCGATGAGCATCATGAAAATAAACGCTCTGTTGGTGTAGCGATAAAGTACCGTTCGTACAGCTGACCTAGGCTAGATTTTTGGCCAATGCATTTTTTTCTATTAAAAAAAAAATAAAAAAATTATAGACATCCACTAATAACAGAAGAATTCTTCATGGCAGAAGAACGTCAATAGTGATTGAATTTAAATTTAATAAATTACGGTTACATTTGGACCACTGGCCTATCTCGCATATATTATTTTGTATTATTCACTGCCTCATTTGATAAAGCCGGTCCTAGGTAGTTTCCGTAAAAAGCAATTTATGTTCCTCTCTGCCAGTCGACCCCGCACCCTCAAATTCTACCTAATACTGCGCCTGTGCTCGCATGCCTCGCATGTGCAAGGTGTACATTTATGTGCTTTGTAGTGTGCAGAGAGAGACTAATCCCACAACTCCAAACTTAATATATAATATAACGCCAGCTCAGCCAGCTGCCAGTTATTTAGGTTCGTTTCACTTGTCGTCTGATACGCGTCGTTGTTAACAACTACAAAAAATCGGTATCATCTGTCATTCACCATATGAATAGTGTTACATTAACCTTACTTTCGCGGTATTTTTATATTCGAATAGAATACATATCCGCTATCTACCTTACTGTTTGTTGACAATTGTTACCTATAGGTGGATCTACAACCAGTCAGTTTTGTGAGTATTATTCCTCCTTTCATTTATTTACCTTTAAGAAATGTTCAAGGAGAAAGTGTAGGTACTGGCAATTGCTAATTTTTATTTTCTCTTGTTGACTTCACTTTATAAACGATGTAAAATGTATTACTTATAGACTGTTTTGGATATTGATTCTAAAATAAGATACGAAAAAAATGAATTGATAAGTAGGTAGGTATATGGGAATATTTAAAAAAGTATCTTTGATGATCCTAATAATATCAACATTTATTTTTTACTGTATTTATGAGTATATTATTAGAAATATATACCTATTACATTTTTTATATTACATAGGTACATACCTACCTACCTACTTAATACATTTTTTATATTGATTTTCATGACTACTTCTTGAGGATTGGGATCGGCATTGGAAATTTTCCACTCGTTTTGTCAGCATGCACATCTACAATCTGCTGAGTTTCACATTCAAAAAGATTTATTTTCTATTAATAAAAGCGCTTTTCTAATAACTATGACGAAATTTTCCATTATGTATTCTACCTGGTCATAATCATAGTTGCGTATACATGATAAGAGTAACAGTGATTGTCAAAAGTTTTAATAAAAGTTATCTTTCCAGACAACGTTTTTCTTTCCAAAAAAAGTGATGTTAATGTAATGACGTCAATCGAAATTCACCGTAGGCTATTTTTAGTCCAGGAAATGTCTGAAACTCACCAAAACACCCTTTCGGATTTATTTATTTTCACTTTCCCGTATTACCATTATCGTTTGAAATTTTTCCGAAATAAATCATTATTATCCTTACATTTTTATATAGTTTATATAGTAACTCTCTTGTAATTATTATCTGGATAGAATAAATTAATAAATTTTCTTCCTTAGAACAACTTATATACAAGATGTACGCTATAACTATGTCACAATAATTCTTGATGAATTTGATTGAAGTGAATGAAAATAATATTTATTTTTGATTTTCTGAAAAATCCTCATAACTATCATATAAAGCAAGTTCTCCCTATAAAGATAATCTCTTGCCTAACAATCAATTAACATTTAACACAAAATTAGAGTTTCCGCAAAGTACCAAACCCATTCTTATTAGATGAATCTTATGAGCTATTAAAAAGATATTATTGTTTCTCACAGGAAATATCCTATAGTGTGTTTCCACTCAGTAATATTTTTTTGCACGTTATGTTTAATTCTCGTTGTTATTATCACATATACTATAATTCTTAAAATTACATACCGCAAATATAACAAAGACTACGTAACAATATGTAAGATTAAAATGATTATTATGTTTGATCTCATACCTGCTGATATTGGAACATACCTAATATTTTTATGATTTTTTTTCATACAATATTTGTTTGCTGTTAGTCTGATTGAAATATTAGAATTAAAATTGGACCAAAGACATTTTTAAGCTCATAATTATTTGGTATTTAATTAAAAATCATGTGTGAAATGGTAAAAACTAACAAGATTCAAGCTTTTTTTGGTTCGTGCGCGCGTTTTATATAGTACCTAAACGAGCTCTGATTTTGATTCATTTGAAAGAGGAGGCTTGAGAAAAGGTTCCACATTCATAAAAACGCTTGGGCTTGGGGAGTGGTAAATTTTCTCAAAAATCGAAAATCTGAGGTGGTATAATTAAAGATGGAACAATATCCGGAAACGTTTAAATTGAACATTTTTTCAAAAGAATTACGGTTTTCGAGTAAAAGGCATGATAAATTCTCAAATATGTGTATTTCTTTCGAAAATTGAAAATCTGTGGACCTACTACATGAAAGGCCTAATTATTTGTAGCGAAAATTTATAATGAACATTTTTTCCCTAGAGTTGCCGTTGTCCAGTTACAACGGTGGTAAAATCGTAATATCTAAAATGCGTATTTCCGCAGCGATGTATTGAAATCTCAATAATAACAACTACACTAAAAGCAAAGAATATGCGTAAGAGGATAATTACTATCATCATTGGTATTAGTGAACGTTCAACGATTTTCGTGACTAATGTTACCCTCAAAAGTGTGAAATAATTTTTTTACAAAAAGTGGTACCGACGTTATTAGGTGAAAAATACAAAATAAGTAATATTAATTCTATTGGTGCTGGTACTCGTGAAGTTGGTGCCAAAAGTTATAAATCTAACTGCATCTGCACAACGTCAAAAGTAACTGCACCAATAGAATTAATATTATTTTGTATTTTTCAGTGCATCAACTAATAAGGTCGGTCCAATTTTTTGTAAAAAATATTTTTATGATGTATCTTTGAAGGCCAAAACACAGCTAGATAATCAAGTATTTAACTGAAACACCTTTCGTTTTCCTTCAATTGCGCGTAAAGCTATTAACGCTTGGCAGGCACCACGCAGTTCATAGGCTCAGTCGGAGCCATCGACAGATAGACTAATCGATGATTATCAAAAATCATATGTTATAAAAGTTCAAAGAAACCATCTTATTGTGACAAACAATAGTCAAATCTGTAATATAGAGAGAATGAATAGGTTTAGCGGAATTTTGGAACACAGTCGGATAATTTTCTCCCTTAATTCATCGAGATAACATAGCTCTCTCAGATTCCATAAAAATATATTCGGTGACAAGTCGGTAATTATTGTACCTAGTACATACTATGTGTTGAAATTAAATGATCGTGTTGTTCAGAGAAATGTTGTGTTACCACCGCATTCTGAGTTGAACAACCGTCCTGTAGGAACCATTTGTCTGCAAAATTAAGAGGATGTTACTGAAATGATGTTTGATTTTGGAGAAGCTGTAAATATTTGACAGCGCTTAGGTTAGCAACTCTCACTAGTGATTTATTATCAGCGTGTTCCTAAATACTATGGAGGGTATACGGTCCATACTAAATATAAACTGATCCTAAATTATGTCATCAGTCAATGTCGTATTCCTATATTGAGTCCTTATGTCTGTCAATTTTCCACGGCCATTTTAACATTGGCCAGGCTAATGGTTTGTATTTAGGAACACGCTGTATAACCCACGGTGTTTGTTTAGGGATACTATCATTTAAGATTTGTGAATCTCTGCACTTGCATCTTATAGTATTAGTTGTTATTGTCGTAGATAATAGTCGTACTATTCAAGTCGTTGTAATGGTCATAACCGTTCATTAAATAATATACTATTTATTACATCTACACATGCCGACTTAAATTTGGTTCTACCTAACGTTTGAAATACTGTTAATTTATTACTTAATTATTGGTTCTTTTTTGTGTCCGGACAAATATACTAAACAGATTAATCGTTTTTGACGTAGGTAAGTCGTGATGTGGCATGTGGTAACATCTTTTTTGATTTCTGCTGATTCCAAACCAACAGTTCTGTTCCTCGAAAATGTATATTGTCAAAGGACTACGGGGTTCTATAATTACTCATTATCACATTCCACTAAAATGGGGAATTTGTATGAGGTTCTATTTTCGAGTATATTAGTCATAATAGTTATTTCATGAAATTATTATACTTTTCTAAAAAGAAATCATGAATTTCTTCCAATATGAAGAAGTAGCTATTGAAAACCCATGTGGTGTATTTATTTTGGTTGCTAAATTGCGTTAATGTAAAACTAAAAATAGTTTTTTCTTGCGTCAAGGGAATGAAAAATCTGTTTATCATTTAATGTACATTACATTTATAATTCAGTTAATGATTTGTGGTCGTGATGACAGTAATACATAGTAGTAAAAATATTAATAACTGTAATTTGAAAATTGATCACAGGTGAGGTAGATAATATTGTTTCCACAAACTTTGGACGATAGTGTATTTAACATGAAACAATCGAATATAGAAATGAAGATATTTAGACATATCATTTCTATTAGCGCATCTTAATCGTTTTATATTGTTAGATTACTTAATCAATAAATAGGGGTTACTCACTAGCTTGTGAATTAATTTGTCATTGTAACCCAAATAAATAGCTTGAGAAAGTACACTATGATATCAATTGATTTTATTACTTCCAGCTTGCATATCGTTAATTAATTGTAGTTGATTGAATATTTCACTGTGCGCTAAATTTGTCACATAGTAGATCTCCCCCCTCATAACATCTCTATACTCTATACACAGTGTCTCTCCGGGAACTGCACTGATATTTAAAAAAACTACGTGTAGGATAACCGAATTTGAAAATTGAGAGCAATACTAAAGTTAATAGGATAAAAAAAATATTTACTAACTTTGTTATTTCAAATGAAATGCCCTATATATTATTACATTCTTAGAGTTTTCGTTTAATTTTTACCACATTTTATGAATAATATTCTATACCATTTTTTACATATTTCAAATTTTATGTAGAAAATGACCCTTGGAGACCTATACGTATTTGTTATTTTTCTCTATGAGGAAGCCTATTTTATTTGACTTTGTTTTCTTGTAGAAGAAGATTTTCTTTGATATTCTGATAATCATTTGTACGGGGTAAACAAAAAAGAAGAATAAAAATCAAATTGAAAAAAAATATGGTCTTTTCTTTCAAATGGAACTCCTCTATTTTTATAATCTTATCATATAACGCAATAAAAATATGGGTAATTCAGTAAAAGAATGTCTTGATTTTAAGTATTAGATTTATTAAATTCTTTGGCGATCGATATCGTTTTTACAATCGTCAAGCCAGCTGAAATTATCATTATTATTAATAAGGGATTTTTATACATATCATTTCTATTATGAGCAAGTTCTCTCAATTTTAGCTTGTTGAAATAGTGAAGTAGCGCATCTTAATCGTTTTATATTGTTAGATTACTTAATCAATAAATAGGGGTTACTCACTAGCTTGTGAATTAATTTGTCATTGTAACCCAAATAAATAGCTATACATAATTTGAAAACATCAGAATTATAAAATACAAATATAATAATTATAATAGTCCAAGTATAATATGTTAAACAAGATTTATTCGAATAAATATTTTTAATCTGATATGTAAATTATTATCGATTTACTTACAAGTCAGATCTGAAATAATAATGTTTGTCGGTCATTTTTATTAAAGAGAATTTATATTTGTAAAATTTTTGTGTGATGGATGGTATTGGTATTTTTCCTGGTTAATGGACTGAAGTCGTGGTAAGTGCGAACAATTCGATGATTATGGCGCTTAGTTTGAATGGTCCCAATTTATTAGTTGGTGCAGTGAAAAATACAAAATGATATTAATTCTATTAGTTCTTGTAAATACTTTTGATGTTGGTGGCAAAATTTTTCAATCTAATTACAAGTCCACAACTTCAAAATTACCAGTACCATTATAATAATAAATATTTGAGCGACCGAGCATTGCTCGGGTAACACAGAATTCAGAGTGGGTCTATAAGAGTTACTTTAAAAGTTCAAAAATATTGCTTTTATCATTCACATGGCTCAGAATTTAAGAATTTTAAAATAAATATGAATGTGAAACATACCAGAACTCAGCTGTATCACCAATCGACTTCTCAACCCCCAAACACTATACATACTGAAACTTTTATCTGCGGAGCCATTCTTGAAATAGCTAGTGTGGACCTCGAGGGTCACACCGAATCAATATGAAAGTATCACAATCGATTTCTAGACTCCGAAAACCCCTTTTTGCTAATTTTTACAAAAATCTACTAACCCTTTCTTAAAATAGCTAATGTGTACCTTAAGGGTCGCAATATGTTGGATATGTACAAATTTTCATTGAAAATTTCCGATTAAATTATTAGAAACTCATATTAACCATCTTTTATTTAAAAAAATAGGTTTTATTAAAAAACTCTACGGTGATCCTGAATTCGATCCGAGGAACTCTCGATCGACACCCAGAACCTTAACCATAGGACTATTTTTCCTATGATTTTATTGGGTTCATATTGCTTCCTAAATATAATCTGTAGGACTCCTAAAATGAGAATATTAATTACTGAAAACGATTTTTCTTGTGAATGTGAATACAACCAATCGATTCAATACACTCCAAAACCCATACATAAAAATTTTCATCGAAATCGGTAAACCAGATTCCGAGATAAAATTTGCATATCTATATATACAAGCATTTCTCGTTTAATATAATTAGATATAAGAAGAACCCTTTATAATGATAATGTTAATACTTATAGCTTTCTATATACCTACCAATCGATGTACTTCCCCGAGGGACACCGTGATAAATATAATAACTCGATAAGTATATAAATGAAATATATTCATTAGTAAATACTATTTGAACCATCGATATCTTCATGTTATCCAATTTTAAAAAATACATTCCCTTTTCACTGATAGTTGTTTCGACCTTCATATCCTTATCATTCTTTCTTTGACCGTGAAATGTTGTGTATTATTTAATTCACGTGCTTATATTATTTTTAATAAATAGCCATTCTACGTCACAGAAAAATCAATATCGTACGATCCTCCCCAACATATGGTTGAAGGTAGGTGATTCAGGTGCATATTTTGTTTGCAACGTTTACTGGATCAATAAAAGCATCAGCTGTGCATGGCAGTGGCTCTAAAAATGTTTTCACATAATTTCTCTTCAATCATGTTAAAATTATCGATTTATTTAGTAGTAGGTATGTGGCATAATTTGTTTTTATATTTACGAACTTTCGCATCAATACGGAGACATATGACTTTATAAATAAGCGCCGATTACTCGTATTCAACGGTAATGAAAATCTGTGATAAATATTTTTTACCGAAAATTGGACCGATTTTATTTGTTGGGGCAAAGAAGCTGTGGGAGATGCGTTCGTGCGAGATGCGGTCGTGCGAGATGCGGTCGAAGACGAAATAAATATTTTTTACAAAAATTTGGACCGACGTTATTAGTTGATGCACTGAAAAGTATAAAATAATATTACTTCTATTGGTGATAGTACTTTTGAAGTTGTGCAGTTGCAGTTAGATTGATAACTTTTGGCACCAACTTCACAAGTACCATCACCAATAGAAGTAATATTATTTTATACTTTTCAGTGCATCAATTAATAACGTCGGTCCAATTTTTTGTAAAAAATATTTATTTCACACTTTTTAGTGTAACATTAGTCCCGAAAATCGTTGAACGTTCACTGTACCTATCAATGAACATAGTACTAGTCCTATTACCCACGTATATTCCTTGCTTGTAGTTGTTATTATTGAGATCTCAGAACATCGCTGCGGAAATACGCTTGAATATTTTAGTTGTTACCATGTTAATACCGATTTAACTCGAAAACCGTAACTCTAAGGAAAAAATCTTCATTATAAATGTTGCTAAAAATAATTATATCTTTCATGTAGTATCGAAAAATTTTCGAAAGAAATTGTACTCTCCACATGGCAAAAATACATATTTAACATGCGTCTATCTCGAAAACCGTAACACTTTTGAAAAAATGTTCAATTTAAACGTTTCCGGATCTTGTCCTATCTTTAATTATACCAACTCAGAATTTCGATTTTCGAGAAAATTCGCCCCCACCACCCCTTCGGGGGCGGTTTTCGGAGGGAAGGAGATTTCGGATTTGCGTTTTTATGAATATGGGACCATTTCTCAATCCCCTTCTTCCAAATGAATCCAAAATCATCAAAATCGGAGCTCGTTTACTATATAAAAGACGCGCACGAACCAAAAAAAAAAAAAAAAATTAAAACAGACAGTCGAATTGTATACCTCCTCCGTTCGGGGTTCGTCGGTCAAATAGTGGGATTTGCGGTCGTAACTGGCATGAGCGTTCGTTCGAAGCTGTGGGAGATGCGATCGAAGAGTCGAAGAGACAAAAATGCTGGGACTTGCGGTCATAAGTGGCATGAGTGTTCACTGTGTAGATAGAAAAAGTATCAAAAATATACGATAAATACATAATCTGTAAATTTTTTATTTTTGACCGACGAACCCCGAACGGAGGAGGTTACAATTCGACTGTGTGCTTTTTTTTTGGTTTGTGCGCACGTTGTATACAGTAAACGTACTCCGATTTTCATGATTTTTGATTCATTTTAAAATCTCACATAAGTGTATTTTCGCTATGTGGTAAATACCTACCATATGAAAGACAATAATATTTGTAGCAATATTTATAATGAACATTATTTCCTTAGAGTTACGGTTTTCGAGTTACAGCGGTGGTAAAAGGGTTAAATCTAAAATACGCGTATTTCCGCAGCGATGTTCTGAGATCTCTACATAATAACAAGTATGTACAAGCAAAGAATATACGTGAGTAATAGGATAGGTATTGGTATTAGTGAACGTTCAACGATTTTCGAGACTAATGTTACCCTCAAAAGTGTGAAATAAATATTTTTTTTACAAAAAATTGGACCCATGTTATTAGTTGGGGCACTGAAACATACGAAATAATATTAATTCTATTGGTGCTGGTACTTGTAAAGTTGGTGCCAAAAGTTATCAATCTAACGGCAACTGCATAAGTTCACAAGTAAAAGCACAAATAGAATTAGTATTATTTCGTATTTTTCAGTGCACCAATTTTTTTTAAATATTTATTCAAGATGTGGTCAATAAATAAATTATACAATAAATTGCAGGCACATAAAATATTTTTTAAAGAAACATCTAAATTAATAATATTGGAAATAATATTCAAAATTTTTACATTTCCATCTTTCTCATACGGCAAAGTCTTTTGTCTAATCTGTCATCTAACTGAATATATTTCCGTTATCGTTTTGCACCTTCTAAATTCATTTTAGATCTCATTATTCGCAGTTTTGTTTCTTCGGCTTCCGACTTAAGATGCATCACTAATGTCACAAATATTGGATTCCCTCTAAAAACTGTTGTTATTCCATCCTTTTTCCACAGCATTATTTGTCTGTTGTCTTGGTAGCAATTCCACATGGTTATTGAAATATTTGTGTTTTGTAACCATTGGTCTGTAAAATAATTCAAAAATGCTTCTATTGATTTATTCTAGAAAAATTGCCCCCTTTGAAGGGAAGGAGATTTCTAGATATGGGACCATTTCTCAATTCTCCGCTTTCAAATAAATGAAAAATCATCAAAATCGAATTAAGTTTACCATATATACAGCGCGCACACAAACAAAAAAAAGCAGGCTGTCGAATTTTATACATTCTCCGTTTGGGAAGTCCCTCAGAAATTTAGGTACCTAGATAGATGCCCAGTCAAAACAAAAATGAATTCGATTACTAATTTAGATTGCTTGATTATTGCCAAATGTTATTTTTACGTCAACGTAAATATAAACATGCGCCAAAAGTATGTTGGCAAATATTTTTTGGTGATAATCAGACGTCAGTCATCATAATTAGATTCTTCTAATAATTTGCCGAACTGAGGTTTTAATAATCTACCCAAAATTATATTTTTTCATATTATAAAAAATTTAATCGTTATAGATGAAATTATTTTCCGAATTTTAAAAAGTATCGTATCTGACATACTAAGATAACACAAAGATAGCATTTTTTATGGTCTGATATGAAAATTAGCTAGTTAAGTAATTCAAATTTAGTTATTTAGGAAAAACTACATTTCTTATCAAAAAATATAGACTTTTATTGTCGGTTACTAACAACGACGCACGTATATGAGGATTCCAACTATATCTCGAGCAATTAAAGATAGTTAGGTAATAATTATACGTGGTTGAAAATAAAAACTGAAATTTTTAACTCTGTTTCGGGAAAAATTCAAAGTAGGAATGCAATTTCATATATCAATAAAAAAATCTCGTTTTTGAATATTGCAATAAGAATTAAATATAATTGCCAGGCTGATCCAGAGATACATGCAAGCTCCATTACTTTTTTTATTTTTTTATCCAAGCTATCGATTTGATATTTTTTTAAACTATAAGGCCAACAAAGCAACGCAATCTTAAATTATTTTTATTTAAATACAGGATGTAAGATAACAACCCGCATTTTTTAGACATTTCTAGATTTGCCAATCAATGGTCAATGTAATAGATTTGGGTTTTTTGACTTAGGTATTTGAAACAGTTTTCGACTTGTCGTGCACAAAAAGATCCATTACTTATAAGCCATTCAAGATAACTAAAACAATTTACATATTTTCAGTCGATTGTTCAAGCTTTGGCGCATTCCTTAAGATGCAGACGAGCACAGAATCGATTTCTATCCACCGATAAATATTTTTGAAAAAGATAAATAACTAATGGCATGACTCCAATTGTCCAAATGTAACACCCTGTATTCTATTGCATAATTGTATGTCATTTTTAAGAGCTTTCTGCCGATATAGGGTTGGTGAGATCCAATTTGTAAAATTTGTGAGACTTCTTGCTAACTCTGTACGGGTTGTCCCATTTTTGAGAGTCTTCTTTTTCATCTCAAGTGTACAAAAAAATCACTGAATTTTGCGCTGTTTATGCGCTCTTCATAAACGACAACAAAAAATGTTGCACCTTAGACTGTACGTCAGAAAAAAATATATCTCTAGAGCGGCTACCTGCGCGGCAAACCACCACTATTAATCAATTAAAGAGAAATTCAATTAATATATTATACAGGAAATATACCTATACGTGATATCGTAGTCCCATTGATTCTCTTAAACTAATAATCTTATCTGGGTAAAATTTTGTATGCTTACTAAAAAGAGTATGGAGTATCGCAGATCACATAGGAAAAATAAAAAAGATTTAAGTTGAAAAATTTGTTATTATTTTTTTATTGAAAATAAGAAATATGATCCGCTGATTCTACAGTGAATTTCAGGAATATTTTTTCTTTAAAAAAATCTCTTTATAAAAACAATACAAGAGTTATGTGAAATTAAATTTTTCAATTATCGCTGTACCCGCTACTGCTCATTAACACTACCTGTAATACGCTTATTATACTAAGGGTTGTCGGGTATTATATCATATGGATCAACCTTAATGCTTCACTTCGGGAACGATAAATACAAAAATTCATCTACACCCAGGTAGCGAGGCCTTTTAACGTGAATTTGAGTTTTGTGCTGCATCTTTTAAGCGCCTTCTCGTTGAGCAACTGTACAATTTTAATTTAATGTGGCCAGTATCCTTTAAAATTCAATCATCCATTGATGATAATAACACTTCAACTAGGTTGGATGAATCTATGGCTTATGCACTTTCACATTTTTACGTTACTTCCCTTAGGGATCTTCTCGTAAAACAAGAATATAAATATGAATAGTTGATAGATACGTGCCTCACGGATCTGATGGTTCATTCAAAATGTAGTAAATTTAAAAAAATATTTGGTCTTGTTATTTGTGTCAAAGTTAGAAGATTTAATTTTAGAAATATCATACGTCTGAAAACTAAAAATAATTTTCCAGCTAAATACGCATACACAAACAAACGTAGGTTGTGCTATATAATCTATATTCTGACAAGCTTGTGAATTACATAATACCTATAAACTTGTCAGTAGAATGGATCACTGACTTTCATTTATATTTTTGTTCGTATGACTGTAGTGTTTGGATATGGTTTAGTGTTCAATTTGCTCTACGAATTCAAAATGAAATAGGTAGGTATATGACTATATTGTCGCATGATATTTATTGTTGAATTAGAAATGGGAAGCGAAATTATGTGATATGCAATGTTATCTAGCTCAGGATTTGTATTGGAAAAATTATTCAATCATTATTAGTTAAGGTACTTATAATCATTTTGTAATACAACATTCAATACACTGGCTATTATTAAGGATATAAATTACTTAATTAGTTTAAAAAATCAGCAGTCAAAGTGCGACTAACATAAAGTAAAAAAAATGAAAACTGAATAGAATTAATGTAATCAATGATTAAAAGTATGTGCATATTTCCTAATAAATAGGAAGTTTTATCGTCACTATCCAAATTCAAGGACTCTGTAATATTATGAGAACTTTGACCTGATAGTGGGATAGACTTAAGTTTGTAATGGTATGACATTTAACTAAAATAAAATGTTTATTAATTTTCAAATTATTTTTATCTCGACGTAATTAGTACTTAATGATTCTAAGGATCGAGAACCATCAGAAAATTTGTATTTTCTTATTGATTATTGAGAAACTTCGTCGCTGACAAAACGATGATTTTATACATTGTTGCCGCACAATCTTGATGCTGGTGATCGAATAAAAACTATCAAAGCCAAGTTCATTGCGTATATTTATGAATAATAAATAATTTTTAACTATTTTCTTTATGGAATTGCTGTTTTCATTTATTTATTAAATATTTTAAAGAATGGGGACAATAGACAATATGTACACGTGGGGAACCACAACAGTACTTACTGATACAACAACACGATATTTAGTGGTTACTATGGATTACTATTTATTTATTATGATCAGGGCGTTGAAGTTTAAAAGCTCGATTTGTGCAATCGTTGGGATTCTGAAGATTGGATTGTACAGTCCTCAGTTGACATGGTTTTACTTGAGCATTTGGACGGCGATTCAAGCCGCTCCTCAGCTCAGCAAAATTTCATATGAAAGTATATTGTGCTTTCATTATTATAAGATTTACTAGGGCCAGTAGATCTGTCATCCTATCTCAACAACACCATTCTTCTGGATTTTCTCTGGAATCTTTGATTAAATTTTACAAGTAAGTGTATATTTATTTTTAGAATCAGGTTTCGGTCAGAAATTGCCAATTTGGGTCTGGAGGCATCTGCACATTACAGACGAACTTCATGAACTCCTTTCCCACTCCTCTTTGTTTCTGTGTTTTGTGGATCCATTTAGTTTTGGTTGCCACGATAAGACAGTAAAGTTTCGAATCCAAACAGCTCCACTTGTGGATCTAAGAGTTAAGTAATCGGTAGCTTGCGCGACCCTCTTTGGCCAATAAATCCAATGGACAGGATTTCTTAGTTCGACGGATTCGGATTTTTATACCCCTACTGGTTATGTGGATATTTTTATAACAATATCTTTATGTTTAACATATCCTAGATACACTGGATTTACGAGTATCCCTCTGGGATTACAAAATACATCTCATCAAAATACCAAAATTTGTTGTGTTTTGAGCTTTACCAGGGATTTGATAAATTGGCGCTTACAACTTTCGCGAGCTCTAAAATCTCGATGACATTATTTAGCGATTTTACTAGCTACAAGATGGCGATTTGACTAGATGCTTGCCCAGTTTAAGCATGTTAACTAAATAAATAGCAGATTGTAAATAACCTGGGAAAAAAGTTGAAAGCCGAAATACTTTCTGGCTACTCGCAGGCGTGTGGAATTGTTAGCTGGTAAAGTAGCGGTGTCATCAAATTGCTAGCTCGCTATCGAGTATACTGGTACTACAACGCCATCTAATTGGCTACTGATACTGAATCTCTATAGTATATGCACCTGAGCTAGTGAGAAGTTTTGTATCTCATCATCACTAACCCATTAGCCAACCTCTAGACTCGCCAGCTAACAGCTATTAAAGTTGCCCAATATACCTAATCGAGGAATAGGAAGAACAAACACACTATACCTATAGAAACTCTCTAACCAAGCTATCCACTTAGCAGTTTTCTGCTGTAGCCTTGTTGATAGCCTTTTCTCTGCCAAACACCTAGATTCAATAAACATCAAAAGTAATTTTTTTGTAAAACAATTAATTTGGCTCGTTGTATTTTTACTAGCATATAAACACCCAAATGTATCACATAAACCGTGTGTTTAGTCTACAATGGAATGTTATAAAAATAATAATTATGCATAAATATTCGGTAACGTGACAAACGAGGATAGCTAACTGAACAAGCAAACACGTACCTACAATACAATACCCATCGTAAAATTCTCTCTCTCGCCAACAAGAAATGTGTTTTATCGACACCATCATCCTAGTCGCGCCGCGATCTTGAATACAATCAAGTGACCCACCAATTAAAATCAATTTGTCTAAAGTATTCGGCACATACTTTTAGCTTAACACAGGATAAATATTGTGTCATAGTTTCAAAGCCGTTGTTGCGCCTCACTAAGCGGGCGGCTTGAAGAATTCGTTGTGGCTACGGACGACTTTTGTTTGTTTCGGATTCGATAAGTTCAACGTGCAACACAAAGATGTACATTGTGTGCCAACAAAAAGAAGTGTTGCTTTGATGTGCCTGTTGATAATCTCGGTGTTGGATAAATAGTGTGTGAGATATTATTATTGATTAGTAAATCAATTGGTTGTTTATTAACCAACCAGGGGTATGATGATATAACGGTCCGTTTGACCATGAGCGTTACGTCATAATAATAATTCATTTTGTTAAATATTGTACACGTTGCCGTTTGAAATAATTATGATTTAATTATTAGTTCTTCATGTTGCGATTCTGTTTGAAAACCTTGATCAAAATATCACGCGAGTAAATCTAATTCTAGTTTGTCACGTTTAAAGTTTGATCGTCATCTCGTGCAATGTGCAAATTGGAGTGGGAGGTGAATTTTTCTTCTTTATATTGTGCAACAATATAAATGTATAGTAAATAATATATTGCCGATGATTCAACCTAGCAATTTAAATTTTTGTTTTAAATTTCATTATCTCAGTTCTTTTTCTTTGTCTAGTTTAATCTTAACTAACCCAAAATGTACTATTTATTCCTGATAAACCTGTTGATCAGATCGGACGTTGTTCGCCTGGTTTTAATATTTTAAAAGCCATATACCTAGGTTATAGGTGTTTCGTACAATTCAAGGTTAGTATTAATGGCACAGCATGGGTCATAACATTTTTTGGCTGCTGTTAGGTAATTTATTGAAAACGTCTATAGACAAAGTTTTGAAAATACTAATAATAGTAATTTTTAGTGTAGTGACAACAGTAATTTTGCTCAAAAAAATCGACTCGAAATGTTTGAAAAGATTTCAAATCTCCCAAAACCCCTTCTAAATAAAATTTATTGTCAGTCTACCAAATAACCCTTCTGCTTAATGGATTTCTGGATGGATCCTCAACTTATCGAAAAGATAAAATAACCTTTTTTTCGTAGAATGCAGTGGTCTAGATCATTTTTGTTACATATCTGTTTACTATTTTTGAGTTATAAACCAAACTTATGTTTTTTTTAATGCACTATGAAATTTTTCTTTTTCTTACCTTTTCAAAAATATATAAATAATATGGCACTTTTCCTTAGAGACACGCAAATAAATGACAATTTTCTAAAATAAGATGCATAATACATCGGTAGGCCATGAATAACAACAATAAACAATTTAAAGTTACATTACATATTACCTACTAACGAAGAATTGAATATCTTGCATATAGGTATCTTTAAAAAAAACAATTGAAAAAATATCTATAGAGTTTCTTTACAACAGTAAGTTTGTAACAACAGTTTTGTAGCATAGAGAAACAATACAACAATCACAAAAGATGACATTATTAAAAAAAAATTTAAGATGTTCAAAATGACGATCATTTTCTCTAATGCAAAATTGGGACATCTTTGTAATTTTTTGTAAAGCAATCAAAAGAACCATTGGTCTCATTCGCAGATTTCGAAAGGCTAAATGAATTGCCTCTCTAAGTTCTATGCTGTCATATCTTGTTTTACATAGGTACTTCATTGTATTGTTACTTTTTGCTACAAAGCTGTTGTTACAAACTTACTGTTATAAAAAAAACTATAGATATTTTTAAAAATGTTATGCTTTTATACAAGGATACCTATATGCAAGGTATTCAATTATTCGTAAGTAATATGTAACATTCAATTGTTTATTGTTGTTATTCATAGCCTACCATTAAATTATGCATATAATTTTAGAAAATTGTCATTTATTTGCGTGTTACTATCTATAAGAATAACAGATAACCCGCAAAAGTACCAAAAATGGGACGTTACTGTATACAACGCGCGTACAAACCAAAAAAAAGCAGACAGTCGAATTGTTTACCTTCTCCGTCTGGGTTCGTCAGTCAAAAATAAAAAATATCAGCTTCCTTGCTCTTATTTCTTGGTACTTTTCAACTATATAATGGGGTAGAAAAAAATAATCATATTTACAACTGGAAGTAGGTAATTACAAAAAAATTCACGACTTCATTTTAATGAATGGATATATATAAACACCTGTTTGTTTGTATTTGTTATGAATTGGAAACAATCGCTGGCGCTGTCGAACGTATAGGCAAAGTTTATATACTAAGAAAAGTATAAATAGGTATTTAAAACAAAATTGGACCGACTTTATTAGTTGTTGCACTGAAAAATACAGAATAATATTAATTCTATTGGTGCTGGTTCTTCTGGAGTTGGTGCCTACAACAAAAAACTACAACGACACAACTTCAAAATTACCAGCACCAATAGAGTTATTTTTTGTATTTTTGAGTGCAACAACTAATAAAGTCGGTCCAATTTTTTATAAAAAATATTTATTTTATTATTTCACATTTTTGAGTCTAACATTAGTCATGAAAATTGTTGAACGTTCACTAATACCCAAAAATATTTAGGCTTAGCTACTTGTTATTTAATATTGAGAAATCTCAAAAGATCGCGTCGCAAATATACATATTTCAGACTTTACTGCTGTACCTCGAAAACCGTAACTCAATTTAAATGTTGCTATATATAATTTGGCCGTCTCATATTTTAAATTTTCGAAAAAAAATGCTCTTCCACATAGCGAAAATACGGATATCACATATTTCAGACTTACTGGTCTCCTTTTTAATTTTCAAATCTCAAACTCCCGATTTTCGGAAAAATTTGCTGCTGCCACATAGCTAAAACACATATTTCAGACTGTAGCTCGGAAACCTATGATTATTTTCTGCCGTCTCGGATTTTCAATTTTTGAGAAAAATTGTTCCCTCCACCCCCTTTTGGGGCCGTTTTTGGAGAGAAGAAGATTTTGGATTTGATTTTCCTCAATATGGGACCATTTCTCAACTCTCCTCTTTCAAATTAAACAAAAATCGTCTAAATCGGAGTACGTTTACTATGAAAAACGCGCGAACAGCCAAAAAAAAGGAAACATACAACTCAATTGGTATACCTTCTCCTTTTTTGATGTCGGTCAAAAAATTTATATAGGTAGGTAGTAACGTAGCCTTCTATTTAGAGGGCTATGATAATAGAAGGATATCATAGCAGGGGATTCCAGAGCTAATAATACATTTATAAATCTCTTGGGGATTTTTCCGATTTTCGGCTAAAACGTGAATAATTTTTTTTTTTCTAAACACGTCACAGTTATATATATTATACAAATTATTTTAGAACCGAATTTCCTACTACAAACAGGTACTCTTATTGAACCTCAGTAGAATGTAGGACGAACCGTTTCCTAGTAACATCGATTCAAGAGCTTTACTACTTGTCTCAAGTGTAAATCAAAGAATTTGAGATCATAGTTACCATAGAAAAGACAAGTTTCGCATTGACTTATTTGACATTCGGTTACAAATGTAGCGTTTGTAGAGTTTTTATGTTTATTGGAACTTTTTGCATTATTTTTGAACTTAGAATCCGCTGGTGAAGTTTGACAGGTTAATTTTAGGACACCCTGTAGATTAAAAGCTGATGACTAATCAGTTTTATTGAACTCTGGGAAGTATTTTACGCATTTTACACTTGAGAAGTGTTCTACGAGGTTCCTGCTACATTTCCTGCCTAAAAAATTAGATTGAAAAAATTGAACCGACGTTATTAGTTGTGCACTGGAAAATACAAAATAATATTAATTCTATTGGTGCTGGTACTTTTGGAGTTGGTGCCTACAACTAACTAAAACGGCACAACTTCAAAATTACCAGCACCAATTATTTTGTACAATGTTTTTGTAAAAAATATTTATTTTACACTTTTGAGTGTAACACTAGTCAAAAAATTCGTTGAACGTTCACTAATACCAAAGAAAGTATCTATCCATCCGATGTACATACAGTCAGCTTGTACCTACTTGAACAAGTATTATTCAGAGATCGCAAAACATCGCAGAGCAGATACACATATTTCAGACTTTACTGTTGTAACTTGAAAACCGTAATTCTTCAGAAAAAAATGTTCAATTTAAATGTTGCTACATATAATCTCTTCGTTAATTTGTTTGTCTAATAATTTCAATTTTTGAAAAAAATTGTTGAAATACACATTTTTCAGACTCAATGGCTGTAACTCGAAAACCGTAACTCTTTTGAAACAATGTTTTTTTTTCTAGATATGGTCTCATATTTGATTCGGATTTGATTTTTTCTAACTATGGGAATATTTCTCAATTGTCGTCTTTCAATCAAATCCAAAACCATTAAAGTACGTTGTACGGAGTACGTTTACTATTCAAAACACGCGAACAGACATACATAAAAAGCAAACATATAACCGAATGGTATATATATACCTCCTCCTTTTTTGAAGTCGGACAAACAAAAAAAAATCAAATAATTAATTAAATTTTATCAATGTTAATATTTATCAGAGCAGTTTCCTTATTTGGACTTCTCCTATGGTGAAGATCCGTTTGTTTTTTCAACTAAACTAATTGATTTTGTTTGTCGTTGCAGTATTAAAATTAGCGTATTAGAAGAAACTCGATAAATTGCTCATCACTTGGCGTCTCGGGAAAATAACTTTTCCACCATAAATGGTATATCATGCCAGTTTAATAAATTTATATAATATTATGATAAAATAATTAACTGTAGAGAAAACAAGACAGATCTAGTGAATCTAATACCTACTACTCTGTAAAATATATCATATCAATAAAAATATGTATTATTTGCTTTATAACTTCCCAGACCGACAATTATTCGACATATAGGTATCACAGCATAGGCAACCAACTTTACTAAACTGTTTTATCAAAATTACCTATCTCTCAAACTTCGGTGGCGAAGTAGATTTTCTGTACCATTTATCTATCTCTTCTTCTTAAAGATATAATAATTAATATGTACTCTTGGTTTACAACAGATTCCTACTCAACTCAACCACTCATCGTACAATTAGCGTGCTAGAATCAGCGACAGGAATTTTATAGTTATCCACATCGTCAATTGTCAATCTCATGATTCCCAGAGCCGCATTTTTGCACAATCATCAGGCTGTTCGGAAAGCTCATTATCACCATTCGGCATATAATATACCTATTATTTATTTATTAATGTTATGCATCTGCGTGGGTTTGTTGTTTTGGACCATTCTGTAATGTTTATAATCGAATAAAGAGAGCATTGTTACATCCGTTTCGGAATGATGATCCTGTTTTAAATAATTTGTTATCATATTATTTACCTATCAGATCAAGAATTGGAATCACCGTTGATGAGACATTTCATACTTACCTATATAATGTAAATGAATACCGCATGTGTACCATCTTATCAAATCGTTACGAAGAAAACGTATCTTTTCAAATAAATCAAGAACATAATCCCGTGAGTACTTACCTATCTACAAATATCTAGTTATATTATTTAGACTTTGGTTCACTCTGTGATGTAGTCTTGGAGAGTTCATCTTGATTATGTATCAATGGAATTCGTAGTCAGAAATATCATAATATGACTGGAACAGGATAACCTTGAGCTAAAAAAAATGTTTTTTGATTTACTATAATGCAACAGGGTGTAACTAAGTAACTAGCACCCTGTATAAGAAATGCTGAATTAGAAGTCAAATTCGTAATCGTAATCACCATGCAAAAAAAATAAAATTTTCTAGCTGAAACTATTATAACAAAAAATATAGCAAAATTCAACAAAAAAATTTCAACTTCAACACCCTGTATCTCGGATACCTGCAATATTTGTATAGGGACTATTGAGCTAAATCATCATATTTTGGTGTCTAGAATGTATGGTTTGGAGATTAGACATTCTTAATGAATCACCCGGTATATTTATTATATTAAATTTACGTCGACCAGACGTTTATAGTTATGGATATATCGATTAATTTTCAGTTTCGGCCACTGGGCATTCACTAGTAGTTTTTAATAAATAAAGTACCTAAATTATTTTATCGCGGTGGAAGATGGTGAATTGTACTGATTTTTTAATACTTCAACATTAGAAAGTGAATCCCAATAATCGTATTATCTGGAGAAATACAATGTTTTCATTCCCATATATTTTCTATGGAAATAAATAAATTTGGCCTTGCGGAAATGTCTATGCAATAAAATAAATTATTTTTTCATTTCAAATAAGTACTATCTAATGAAAATAATAGCATATAAAGTAAATATTATATCGTCTGTCTTATTTACATTTAACTGAATTGTAACAAATTCAAGGTACATTTATTGTCTAGGGCTTAATTTCTGTCTACCTAATATAATATAGGTAAACATTGCATTTATGGGAGACGCCTGAAGTAATTTGAAAAATGAAATTAGAATGACCTGTATTGAATCGTCTTTATCGCATCAGAATCAATTTTTATATCTGGGAGATTTTGATGCTTTTGTTTTGAATGAAAAAACATTTTTTTTGTAAAAAAAATCTTTTGCAAAATTTCTTTCATTGGTTGAATTGATGTCAAAAATTCAAATTAATCTAGTGATGTAATAATCAAAACCTCTTTTAGAATATCTACTGATAAGAATAATTATTATTCTACTAGATTCAAATCTCTATAACTGATTAAGAATTCAGTTGAGAAATGACAAAGAAACTAGACACAATGTATGAAAATGGTGAAATAACAGCACCAATAATAAGTATAAGTGAAGTGGCCCCAAGTTCTGAGACTCTTTACGAAATACCACCTGAAAAAAGTGACCATCTTCATATCGATAGGACTTTTCAACGAAGAGAATCGATTCTTGCATCTGAAATCACTTTGTTTGTGGAAAAAACTAAAATCCCTATACCTGACGGTGGTTGGGGTTGGTTAGTAGTTGTCGCATGCTTTTTCATCAACGTAGTGTCTGACGGTGTAGCTTTTTGTTTCGGTTTGCTATATATCGAATTCCTGCACGAGTTTGAAGCCTCGAAGTCGGCTACATCATGGGTAGGAAGTCTTTTTATGGCATTGCCACTAATGGCAGGTAAATAATTTCACCGATTAAATACCGAGTGACTAAATCATTGAAATCTGAAATTTTTCAAAGGCCCAATAGGTAGTGCCTTGGTGGATAAATACGGTTGCAGATCAATGACAGTAATTGGAGGCGTTGTATGTACAATTGGATTGATCCTCAGTGCCTACACCAGGTCAATAGTACAACTCTATATAACGTTTGGAGTCATCGGTGGACTTGGACTGTGCCTGAGTTTGGTAACTGCCGTCGTGTCTATTGCCTTCTGGTTCGAGAAGAAGCGTACCCTTGCTATGGGCATAGCGGCAAGTGGTAGCGGTTTCGGTACAGCAGTATTTTCACCAATAGCCAATTGGTGTTTATCCGAATATGGCTGGAGAGGAACAATGCTGTTTGTGGCTGGAATTTTTTTCAATTTATGTGTATGCGGTTGTTTGATGAGAGATCCCGATTGGCTGATACAAGAAGAGTGAGTTCTCTGGTACACTTACCACAAGCATTATTTAAGCATAGTTTTTCAGGAAGCAAGAGAAAAAATTCAAACTAAGGAGGAAAAGCTCGTGCAGCTCATTGGCTTCTGATAAGATTGAGGAATTGAAAAATGCACTTACAGAAGGTGGAGATACCCAGTACTTATTAGAGACCATTGATGCTACACTAGATCTATCAAAGAAAGAAAGATTTAGCTCCGTGATAAATTTACCAACATTTATAAAGCAGAATGAAAAGGTGGGTTACAAATTCATCTCAAGTTAGGTTAGACTTGTTTAGACCATTAAATAATACCATATTACATTACCATTTGCAGGTCCCCCTAGAAGCACTGCAGTTGTTGAGTGAAAATAAAGAACTTTATAGTGTTGTTTTGGAAAATTACCCGAATCTTTTGAACGCCAAAAGTACCTCAGAAAAAGATTTAAATAAACTATCAAATACTACCACAGCCCGAATACCAATGAAATTTTCAATGACTATTCAAAAAGCAGACGAACAACCACAACCTCCTCTCACCCCAATCACTCCAATCGCAGAAGAACCCTATACAGGCGCGTTAATTTCGAATAGTAAGAAAAAAGTACCACTGTTTAGAAGTATTTCATATAAAGCAAAAAATCAGCTTCAACCTCAACCACATACTTATTTGAAGAATTTGAGATTCCGCCGGAACTCTATAAGCCATAGAGGAGCCATGTTAAACTTGCATAAATATCGAATGAAAGCATCGAGCTGCCCGGATCTTTTCAAAAACTCTATGGCTACAATTTGTAGTGATGATGATGAAGTATATATGCCATCTATTTTGAAATATTATATAATCAAAAAGTTTTTATTCTAGACCTGGTACGGAGAATTTCTCAATATCATCAAAGGTTTGACAAATTTCTCGTTATTTCTGGATTTACATTTTTTGCTATTATCTTTATCCACAATAATACTTTTCATATGGTTTGTGGTACCATATTTTTATCTTGCTGAACTGATGACAAAAACTGGATATTCAAGCTCCCAAGCTGCATTCGCAATTTCTCTGATTGGAATCACAAATACCCTTGGAATGGTGAGAATCCCTGAAGGATTACAATATGAAGGCAAGAATATCTAGTACCTGAAAACTTTAAAACATATATTATAGGTAATACTTGGATGGATTGGAGATAGGCTTAACATTGCTAAATCTTACGCCATATGTCTTATTCTTTGTGGTGCCAGTGTCGGTGCTATTATAATGTTTGTAAAATATTACATCGTCCTTCTGGTAAGCAGCGGATGTTTCGGAATCTTCTTTGCTAGCTGCCTTTCACTTACCCCATCACTTCTGGCTGAACTTGTTCCTTTAGATGATTTTACTATGGCATACGGTCTAATTCTTCTTTGTCAAGGTATAGGAAATCTTACAGGACCTCCGTTGGCAGGTAAATACTTTATTGAAGCTATACGTGGAATATGTTTCATGAGTTAAAATCATAATTTTAGGATGGCTATTCGATATTACCCAGTCATGGAACCAGTCTTTCTATCAAGCCGCCTTTTGGATCATAATATCTGGACTTCTAATTGGAATTATACCTTATACAGAAAACAGAAAACTATTTTCTAAAAAGAAACCTAGCATACGCAATTATTAATCTTAGTGCCAAAGATTCTCTGTTTTACTAGACTCGTACTTATTTTCTACATTTATACATTACTCAATAACAATAATAAAAATAAATATATCATCGTTTTAATTTAAATTATTTTCGATGAAGTCTCTCTTTCAAGTTTTGTTTTATTTTCATTTAATCCTATCGATCGGCTCTTGTAAGTTTTGGAAAATACTTTGTCTGCTGAAAATTCAATGGATCATTTATTGCCGCTCTCCTTATAACTTTGGCAATATTCCAAACATTTATAAATCTGAGTACCAACACTTGCCAACTTGGCATCAACTAAGGAAGCATACAGACAAAAATTTACGTAAATTGACGATATTGATTCAGATGCTCAACATATCTCGGTATAATCGTAATATGTGTGACTGATGAAATAAAATATGTCAGAACTTTATTATTATTCTGATAATAGGTAGAATTACATGTAGGTAAGTGATATCAGAGTTGTTGTCTGTGATTGGATTGAGTTTTATCGACAAGCAAAGTTGGTCTGATTTTGGTCGTAGAAGACCCCTCGGTCGTAAAGTACAGCCTATAAACGTGTGATGGATCTATAATGACATTTAATTAAGATTATTCACTTTTAAATCAGCCAAGCAATTGCCAGTACATTTTTCTATATTAATCCAACTATTGTATTACGATAATTCCTTTAAAATAATTATGGCTCTTTTTTTCAGGTAAAACACAACTGTTTATACGATGCAATATTATCTCCTTATAGCCTCAGCCTAAACAAAACGTTTGAACCTCGAAAGAGGTGCCATTTTTGTTCCTTACCGTCTCAAGAATTTCTGTCATTGATGATCGACCACGGGAATCACCAATTCGTAACCTCATCAAAAAGCAATCACAAAGATCCTAAAAAAAATCTCCAAGGCTGGTCCAAACGTTGGATGCAAACTAATAAACAATATATTTTAGATTTAATACCCATTAATTGAATTGCAATAGAAGATATTTTTATTCGGGAAAGTCATCATTTCTTGAAGCAGCATGGAGGACGATTTAAAGATGGCCCCATTAGCAACATTAGGAACGATTGTACCTTCATTGGATGACAGTCCATTGGTGACACCAAAAAAAGAAGAAGTAGTCCTGCAAATTCAATCTGAGAAGGCTGAAGTAAAATTCGATACCTCAATAACCAGCTCGTCTTCATCATCTAGTTCAGACGAAGATGAAGTTAAACCAGATGTTCCTGAAGGTGGATGGGGATGGGTGGTGGTTTTCGCTTCCCTGATACTTTCAATGATTATGGATGGAATAAGTTTCTCTTTTGGTTTACTCTATGTGAAGTTTCTCGATGAGTTTGAAGCTTCCAGCTCTGTAACATCCTGGATAGGCAGTTTATTTATGGCAGTACCCTTACTCTCTGGACCGATTATGAGTGCATTGGTCGATAAATATGGTTGTAGATCGATGACTATTGTAAGTGGTGTTGTCGCTGCACTTGGTTTCATTATCAGCTCCAAGGTCAATTCGATTGGTATCATGTACCTGACATTTGGCACGCTGTCTGGTTTAGGATTAGGCCTTGGTTACGTAACAGCTGTCGTTTCGATAGCCTTTTGGTTTGACAAGAAGAGAACGCTAGCTGTTGGATTAAGTGCGTCTGGAACAGGTATTGGCACTTTTGTTTTCTCACCTTTGACCAATTATCTCCTTACTGAATTTGGCTGGAGAGGGACTACATTGATTTTGGGAGGATTATTTTTGAATATGTGCGTGTGTGGAGCATTGATGCGGGATCCTGATTGGATTATTGAACAAAACAAGTAAGTAGCTATATCACTTAAATCAAAACGATTAAGATACTTACCTATTGAGGAAATTATTTTAACCGTTTATTGGAGGATCGCTATGGAGACAAAAAATTATATATATATATATATATATTTTATTTAAGGCAAAATTCAAAGCTTTCGAAGTCCAGTAAATCTAGTAAAACTAGCTTGATATCACTGTCCTCTACAAATCCAGCAAATTCTATTGACATCAATGAACTGAAAGATATGCTTAAAAGTGGTAAGGATGCGGAATTTCTTCTGCAAAGTCTAGAAACGTCAACGGAAAAGCTTGATTCCCTCAAGTTGAAGAGCATCCATAGTTCAGTACTTAATTTGCCAACGTTTATTAAACAAAACGAAACTGTAAGTTTGCCTCACCAATATTTAGAACTATTCTTGGAATATTAATAATGTACTTACAGGTACCTGTAGAAGTGTTAGAACAATTGAGATCTAACAAAAAATTATACAACATCATTTTGGAGAATTATCCTAGTTTATTACTCTGTAGAAGTACATCAGACAAAGGTTTAAATAAATTAGCTCAAGATGCATCATTAATTGAAAGAGTACCTGTCACATTTTGTATGAAGTTGAAGAAACAAGAAAAGCAACTCACTCATCAGGTAAGATCAACAACACTGTCATTGTTTTGTTCAATTATGAAACGAAATTGTCACTGTTTAACCTTTAGCATTTTATTCATTTATTGTTACCATATATCTTTTTCAGAGTTCATTACCTGAGAAAGAGCATCGAGTAGTACAAGAACCACTATTGGGTGAAAAAAGTACAAAGAATCCATCGCCACTGCCAAAAAACGCATCTTTTCCTTGGCTAAAACATCAAATGGTACAAGTACAAAGACAAAACTACTTCAAAAACATTAGAGTGCATAGACAGTCTCTAATTCATCGTGGTGCTGTTTTTAATAAGAATAAGTACAGATTTAAAGCATCAAGTTGCCCCAATATATACAGAGTGTCCGTATTATCACTGCCAAAAGCTGAAGATGAGGTAGGTAACACAAAAATCTGTGGGATTAGAGCAATTATTATTTTAGATGGAAATATTCTGTAATGTTTTGGTATGAAAAAGTCAAACCAAAATAATGACAGATATTTGGACATAAAAATAATTTAATTAGGCGAATATAGAAGAGAATTTATCTGATAAATGTAATTTTATAGAAATGGTATGCTGAACTGCTAGACTTGGTGGAGGGGATGCTCGATTTTTCCTTATTCATTGAACTTCACTTTTTCTTGCTGTCGCTATCCACCATAATACTTTTTGTTTGGTTTATAGTTCCTTACTTTTATTTGGCCGATCACATGCCGAAATTTGGATATAGCGAGGAGGATGCTTCTCTTACTATAGCTAATATCGGCATCACGAATACTATTGGAATGGTAAGTACTTTTTTATATATATTTCAGGCAGAAATACATATAAAAATTACCAAAAATAAATCCATATGAAAGTAGGCGACATCAAAAACTTTCTATGTAAATTCTATTAATTGATTTAACCTAACTTTCGAGAATGTTTATTCTTTTCGTCAACGTAAAACATGAAAGATTGGCATTACCTGACTAATTTATAAACCAGCTGGATTATATGCAAACTATACCAACATCTGGCTATTGTAATAGTTAATAGTCAAATATATTAGTAAGGCTATTGAAAATTTTAACGTGTTAAGTGAAGTTGAGTCTCCTACGTGTATGTGAACAATTAAAGTGGATACCGAAAGTTGCATCCGATCACAGTAATTTTTAGGTGAATTTGAATCCAATTCTCATCTGAAAATAAAAGAAAAAAGGAATTTTTTAGATCATAGAAACTCGGGAGTAGCTAAAATCACAAAATCCTTATAAATGAGATTAAACTATATTTTTTTGGACATTCCATTCCAGAACATTAAATTTACGAAAAAATACACATTTGTCAAATAAATCACTTTAATACACTATAATAATAATATTTGCTTATATCACAATAATTCAAAATTCCTTTATTCATGAAATCTAAATTTCCACTAGCTACTAATCATTGTACATTCTGGGTACCTACTCAATACTATTTTTTGCATTTGAATTTTAACTCATTAATTTTTTTGGCAAAAGTAGCCTATGAGAAAAATATAACAAATTATTCGTCTAAGTTGAGAATAGAAATATGCAACTTCTTATATTATTACAGATTGCACTAGGTTGGGCTGGAGACCAGCCTTGGATGAATATAACGAAGACTTATGCCGTTAGTTTGATACTATGTGGCCTCTCATGTGCTGGTATCATGTTTTTCTCATCCAACTTTATAATGATGGAAATATCAGCTGGATTATTTGGTCTATTTCTTTCGAGCTCATTCTCATTCACACCTGGAATTATAGTTGAATTAGTACCATTAGACAGGTTTACCGTAGCATACGGCTTGCAGCTCCTTTGTATGGGTATCGGAATACTTGTTGGACCACCATATGCAGGTATAACCTTGAAGACAAGCCTTTGAGCTAACTGATCATTTTTCATGGTGGTTTTTTGTTTTCAGGACATTTGTATGATGTGACAAACAGTTGGGAGCAACCTTTCTATCAAGCGGCTATTTGGATTATTATATCTGGGTTGTTGATTGGATTCATACCTTACACTAAAAATAGAAAAATTATTGGAAAAGGTGAAGTTGAGAAAGAAATAGAAGGTGCTCGAGACCATTGTACTATATCCATTCTATGCCTAGTAGCCTTAACAGTATTTACAGGGATTGTTATGTATTTCACAATAAAATGCTTATTGTAAGATTTCAGAAAACAGTATTTCTGTTTTGATTATTTTATATAGTATAAATGTGTTTTCATCCTTATAGGATATCTCATTTTTTAATTAGAAATAGAATAAAAGATTACGAAACAATATATTATGTGCTTAATTCATCTATTTAATAAGCTAACAGACGGTAAATTATAATCGTTTTAGCTTGTCATCCTGAATTGCAATTGTTGAAGGAAATATGTACATCTATTCTATTGGTACTAGCTTCAATTCTGTAAATGTTTAAAACTACATCATAGGCTATCAAATCAAAAAATCACAAAAATGAACCCTGAAACATATATATTTTAAATTTATGTTCAGCAACTTTTGGATGAAATAGTTCTCCATATACTAACGGCCGAAGAAACGATGTTTCTGGAAATAATGGATCAATATTATTTTATTTTTGGAAGTGCGATCTGCTTTTCGGAGAACGTACTGATTTTCCAAATATTCGACCCTTGACACCCTCATGATTCTTTAGAAGGTCCTCATTTCAAAGGTCGCAATTTATTATTGTTGCCTATACAATGGATTCGTCTGTGTAAGGAATTCTCAAAGTTTAAGAATTGCTTTCCTGGCTTACATTTATTTTAAAAGTCTAAATTATATAACCCGTTTGATGTCATTCAGATGCTTATGTATTTGAATTTTTGGTACATTGTTTTTAGTAACGGCCATGTACTTTGTTTTGCAATGCTAATTTTCCAGTGTTCTTCTTTCTTTATTAATCTAGTGGAGATTATTTTCATTATCTGCTGATATGACGCCGCCATATCGATTATTGATACAAGCTATGAATAATTAATAAAAAATCATCAAATTTGAATTCAACTACAAAAATAAAATAGTTGCCAATAATCCAAATAATTTTAATCTCCTATTTAAAATTAAGTGGAAATAAAAAAAATGTCTAAAACTCTTCATTGCCAAGGATGATGTATTATCGGTGACGTCATTTAATAGTTTATCGAAATTTAAAATGGGTGTGAGAACGAACTTGGATAGAAATACAGCAAATGCAGATAAAAGTGTACAATGCAATAGATGAGTTGAACAGTTAAGCGGATCTACAATGTCGCATTGGCTGTTAAAAAAAGTTGCAGAAGGCATCAAATAGAGGAAAGCTAAGAGTTGAACCTACAGCAATAAGGCGACGGAAACATACAGGTTTGAGAATAAGCCGAAAGAGGCTGACATCAGGACGTCTCACTTATGAAGCAATTAACTCTCAATGCTAGAGAACGAAAATCAAACATTCTTTGAAAAAAATATTATATTATGGGAAATGTCTTATGTTGTGGAAAAGCCTCACTTTTGTTGCAAAATTTGGTTTGCTAATTAAGTTAGTTTCCGAATACCTATGTACAGGGTGGCCCGTTTAAGAGGGGCCTATACCTTATGACATAAAAAAGCCTCTAATTTATTAAGAAATGTATCAACGTTTGATGATAGATTTCTGTAAAGACAAGCGATATACAGATTCATTTTTTTACTGTGAATCATTGAAATTTCAAATAATTTGTCCTCATGAATATCTTCACCAACAAAATGACTTTTATCTCTGAATTCATAAGATTGTTTAATGGTATCTTAAACAAGGATAATCGTTCCACCATGTTCAGCATTGATTCTGTCATACCTAGATAAAACTCTGTACTCAGGTAAGTGAATTGGTTCTTCAAACTTGAGCCACGTCTCGGTAAGGAGAATAATATCGAGATTTTTGTGATGTTCAAGAAATATACACAGCTCGTCAACTTTATTCCGAATTGATTGAATGTTCAGTAATATTAATGATATACCTTTGTCACTATGTCTATTATTTGTGAGTTCAGTCTCTTTTATGATTTTTCCGGGTTTTCCTGGAGAGGATATAAAAAATGGTTATCAGTATTTTTTGTACTTACAAACATCAAATTATTGTGTTGTGTTTTAGTTGCCGTACATGTAAATGTAATTTTTCTAGCTATTTCATTATTTTTTGAAAGAGATCCTCCTTTGCGGTTAAAATCTAAATAATATGTTATATTCCCGCTAGAATATTTGTTTAACCTAACTTCGTCATAACTGGAGCAGTTGAAGTTATATGGAAGTCGGGTAGCTGATCCAACTGCCTCCAATTTATACATGTCTCCCTTGAGATTAGGACACCATACTGTTCCGAAAAACTCCAAAATAGGCCGAACATATGATTTATAAATGATGCAGCAAACATCGGGGTCACATTTATGGAAGGCCTTGTAGATCATATAAATCATCCCCTTTGCCATATCTGTTCTCTTTTCGACGTGTCTGGAACAGGTGAGGTCGTCCGAAATTATTAGGCCCAGGCCATTATGGTGATTGGAGGTTGACAATAATTGCCCATCCAGTGTATATATATTCTCGTTTTCTCCCCCATATGCAACACAGTACACTTATCTAGATTCAGTAGGAGCTTCCTGTACTCAGACCCTTGTGAGACAGTATTCTAGGTCATATTGCATAGTATCCAAATTTTTCTCTGTGTCGTCCGCGAACTGGAAGCACGAAGAACCTAGGAGGAGTAGTAGGTCAGTCGTATATAAAAAAATAGAATATGGCCTAAGACCAATCATTGAGGGATACCACTGGAGACTGGTCTAGATCGTGAGGTGTCGTCAGATGCACGCACGCTAGATTCCCTGCCGCAAAGAAACGCTCTAGAAGCTTACTAGTAATCCCAAGATGTTCGAGTTTGACGAGTAGTCTTTTTGCGGGAACTCGGTCAAAGGCCTTGAAAAAGTCTAAGTAGATCATATCGATAGGAGCCCAGCATCGATGGCCCTCGTCCAGTCATTTCACATCACAGAAGATTCGTGATCACAGATCTACCCGGCAGGAATCCATGATAACATCTGGTTTAATATAGACCTTTTCACAGATCTTGGAAGCGATAGCAGTCAGACTTATTGGACGATAATTGGTTGGAGATAGTTTATCGCCTTTCTTGAAAATGGGAGTCACTGATGCTTTTACGCCTGATAAAGTTAGAGCGTAGGCCTGAAAAGATTCGTCGAATATCAGTGCAAGAGGTTCGAAGAGGTAGCCAGAGCAGTTCTTAAAAATCCTTGATGGAAAACCATCTGGGTCCGGGGGAAGAATCTGCCTTCTCTCTAAGCAATCTCCAATCGAATCTGCAGCGCGGACACTTCACAGCCGGAATCGGGCCATCAGCTTCGTCTGTGAATGAGGAGGAAAAGTTTCAGCTAGTACTTCAGCCGATTCATGGTAGTCAATACAGACAGCTCCAGAGAGACCAAGGGAACATAATAGACAGACGGACAGACAGAAATGCTTTATTGTCGAAAAAATGTAAATTTTGTAGACAAAGCAAAATAAAAATATCAAAATCAAAATCAAGCAATACACAAACAAAACAAAGTCAAAACTAAAAATTAAATTGAAGTTAAATAAATTTATATAATATAAAACAAAAATATAAAAATATAAAGATGTAAAAATATAAGATAATAAGTATAAGAATGTAACCTACAGCTGTATATTCGGTTAGAAAGTCAGTAAGTAATATACAGCTGTAAATTCATTCAGAAGGTAAACACTAACTAAATCACAAAAAACAAAAACAAATTGTGTACAAACAATAAACCAGTGCGTGAGCTGAGCAGAAACGTGCCTTAGTGAAAAAGTCGTTAACTGCGTAAAAGGCATTATCTAGGTAGTAGGTAATTTAATTGAAAGTTTGGCGAAATCTGGGAAAAGCCGTGACAGATGATTTTACATTACAAAAGACCCTTAGGATATCAAACATCAAATAATATTCACTAAACCAGTGGGTGTAAGAAGCTTAATATTAAGTATTAACAATTTTTAACAAAAATGTCGCTTACTGCATACAAGGCTCTCTCCAGTAAGGATGATTTCAAAACCTTTCGAAATTCAGGAAAAGATCTTATGGACTTGATTTTAAATGGTAGATAGATGATTGTGCATTTTTTTACATTGTATAGAGCTTTTAACCAACTCTGAGCGAGGGGTTGGCAGATAAAGATCATGCTCCGTATTTCTAAGCGGATAGTTGTGAGATGGTCCTACTGCTAAGTCTCGGTGAATACAGAACAGCACTCTTCTGCAGTTTAAAAATACGTTCAAATTGAGTCGCACAACACGTACCCCAGAATGGAAAGGCGTATCGGAGGTGCGATTCAAAAATGGCATAATAGACTATTCTAGAAGTAGACAAGTTGAGCTCCTTGGAAACTGATCTCAGCGCAAAGCAGACAGGCAGAACTTAACCTTTTAATAAAGCATCGATGTGCGAGTCCCATTTTAAACGGTTGTCTACAATAAGCCTCAAGAATTTCACAGATTCAACGGCCTCAATAGTGTTATTAAGCACAAAAGATTGCAATGTACTTTTATATGACAAAACTTTTGTTTTAGAAACGTTGAGGCATAGGAGATTTGAATCGCATCAAGATTTAATCGTGACTAAGTCTCTAGATGAAGTCCTACGAAGTGTCGTAATATCCGGGTTGCTCCACGTGAAACTAGTATCATCCGCAAAAAGGCAGATTTCACCGCTAATGTCCAGACTAGCAATATCGTTGATAAAAATCAGAAACAAAATAGGATCCAGTACTGAACCTTGAGGCACTCCATATTCAATTGGCTTGCAAGAAGACATCGACGTATCAACCCTCACGATCTGACTCCTGCTGTTGAGATACGATTTAAACCATTCGAGAGACACTCCTCTGAAACCATAGTACTGCAATTTATTAGTTAATATATTATGATCTACGCAATCAAAAGCCTTAGAGAAATCACAGAAAATTGTTGCTATAGAGTGATGATTGACAAGGTTTGAATATTCATTATTAAAGAGGGAAAATTTGGCATCATTTGTGCATCTGTTACTTAAAAATCCAAATTGATTGGTAGAGAGTATGTTATATTTAAAGTGAAAAGATAGAAGCCTTTTTTTAACCAATCTTTCGATGATCTGTTATAGTGTGGGAAGGAGTGCAATTGGGCGATAGTTCGAGCTTGATCTTTATCTCCTCCTTTATGCAAAGGAACAATTATTGCCGTCTTAAGACAGTTTGGAAAAACTCCATTTTGGAATGATTTATTAATTAAAGTAATAAAATCAGAGTAAGGCCATCAGCCCCAGATGAGGATTTGTTTTTAATGGCATTAATTGTACTGTTAAGCTCTGCTAATACTACGGGCGTAAAGAAGAAACTGTGTAAATTCATATTAGCCTTAAGGAGAAATCAGAGGGGGTCATCGGAAGGAGTTATGGTGTTCTTTAAATTTTTTGCTACATCTACAAAGTAATTATTTAGGTTCTCGGGTGAAATAGAGATTGTGTTAGATGAAGAGGTCTTATTTCTTAAGTCATTCACAATAGACCACGTTTCTTTAGCAACATTACCGCAATTGGCCAACCTCCTATTATAATAAATGTCCTTGGCAGCTTTTATAGTCTTCTGATAGATTTTTCTGTAACGTTTTACGTAATCATGGTAGAAGACGCTGTCCGATGATAAGATAATGAGCGCATATTCTTTGCAGATGTACGTAAGCCTTTAGTAGATGTTGTTTGATTTTTAGAGGCCTAAGACGAAAGGATTTGAATGCCAAGTTAGATGAAGTTTATATAAATCTAGGAAATTCGATATTGACATCGTCAGAGAGGACAAACCAGTCTGTTGTGAGACATAGGTTCTTGAAATTACGAAAATTTTTATCAGAAAAAATACGGCATAATTTGCGCGAATCATTTTTGCACTAAGATTTAGCCGCAAATTTTGTAAATATTGCTTCATGATCCAATTTCCGAGAAACCTGAATTAAGGATAGTACAGTCAACGAATTTTGAATCGAAAGATGATACGACATAGTCTATAGTACTAGAACTAGTTTTAGTTATTCTGGTTGGTGAGTCAACATGCATGATTATACCAAAAGAGTCAAAAATGGACTGAAGAGATTCTTGAGCAGCACACACATTGAAAAAGTCCATATTAAGGTCGCCACACAAAATTAACTTGCTTTTTAAAGGCAGGGATTCAAGCAAGCTCAGTAATTATTATGCGTTGTGGTAGCGATAATACAACTTACGCAAGGTGTCCACGTCACTAGATTTTTAGATTTAGATTTAAGAGAGGGTTGCATTCCACTGCGACCATAAGGTCTATTGTGCCCCCTACCTGAGTTGCACTCGCCTATACGTGGTCTACGACTCGTCTTCCAGTTCCAGAGTTCTAATGAACTCCAGTATCTGGGTTGGCTTCAAGGAGGATACTTCCTCACTACTGCAGGTTGCTATTCCAAGGCACTGTTTGCGTTGGCTAGCAATGGCGAAGCATTCCGTCTCCAGGTGATCCGGAGTTTCCTCCTCTTCCCCGCAGAATCTGCACTAGTCATCCTCTGCTAGACCTAATCTCATTAGATGCTTCTTGAGGCGACAGTGTCCTGTAAGAAATCCAGTGAGTAGGTGTAGCTTGTTCTTGCTGAGATCCAAATACCTTTTGGATCTTGCAGTATCAAAGTTTTTTAGAAACTTTTTGGAATGATCCAATTCAGGGGTATCCCGCAAGAGTGTTTCTCTTACGGTTTTTTCCCTCTCCAGAAACTCCTTCTTGTAGGTGCTTTTATCTGTGCCACAGAGGGGTTCTGGGCCAGTAAATGGAGTTTGTGCTCCTTTCCTGGCAAGTGTGTTGGCCTCCTCGTTGCCTTTGATTCCCGAGTGGCCGGGAACCCAGACTAAGTAGACCCTGTTGTTCTTGCCTAGCTCATTGAGCTTCCTTCGGCACTCCCATACCATTTTAGATTCAATGGTATGAGAGTTCAGTGCTTTAATTGCAGCTTGACTATCAGAATGTATTGCAATGTCACATTTCTGATAGTTTCTTTCAAGGTTCACCTCCACGCATCTCTCAATTGCAAGCAATTCTGCTTGAAAGACGCTTGGGCAGCGGCCTAGCGCAAGTGAGCATTTGGTGCGATTCCCAAACACTCCAGCGCCTGTCCCCGTCGTGGTCTTAGAACCATCAGTGTACCATTTAATGGTATTCTTTTTGAGAGCTTGGGTTGTGAGCCCCCTGTCCCAATTTTCTCTGCTACTTAGCACCGTGGTGAAAGTTCTCTCGTGCTAATTTTCTTTGTCATTACATCACTGGGAAGGTTTGCTGATGGGATGTGTTTGGACAGAGAGGACCAAGCTCTCTGATTCCGAATTCTCACAATGTCTGAATCTTCCCTAGATAGTCTTAGAATGGCCTCATGGGCCAATCTATCTATCACTAGATGGAAAGGTGTGAGATCTGTGATGATCTCTTGTGCCCTGGGGGCAAGATCTCATGGCTCCAGTGATACAGACACAGACTAGTCTTTGTATTCTATCGAAGGTTTTCCTCGTATTGCTCTGACTTACCTTGCCATGCCAGGCTATTGACCCATATGATATTATCGGTCTTACAATCATGACGTACATCCATCGCAGTATTTTTTGGGTTACATCCCCAAGTCTTACCAGTCAGATTTCTGCACGCCATTAAGGCCTTTATTGCTTTGCTAGCAGTAGCCTCAATATGCTTGTTCCACAGAAGCTTGCTATCTAGTGTTAATCCCAGATATTTGACTTCAGCCTTCCAGCTTATTATGTCTCCACTCAAAGTGAGAGGTTTCATAGCTGGAAGTTTCCTTTTCCTAGTAAATGGAATAATTGTGGTCTTGGATGGGTTTATGCTAAGCCCCACTGACAAGCTCCATTGCTCAATAGTTCTGAGGCCCTCCTGCAATAATTCGCATAGGGTGTTCGCGAATTTTCCTCGGACTATTAGGACTATGTCGTCGGCATAGCCTATACATGTGAAGCCAAGCTCCGTGAGTTTGTGGAGTAACTCGTCTACTACTAAGCTCCATAGGAGGGGAGATATTACTCCTCCTTGAGGTGTTCCACGAGTAGCTTTAACAGAGGTGGTATGATCACCTACTTGGGCCTCAGCTATTCTCGTCTTCAACATCTCATACATCCATTTGATAACGGTCTTGTTCACTCCTCACCGTGTGAGTGCCTCCCTGATTGACACATGTGTGGTGTTGTCAAAAGCCCCAGATATGTCCAGGAAGGCACACATTGTGATTTCTTTATTGCTCAGAGAACTCTGAATGACCTCAGTTAGCTGATACAGCGCGGTTTCTGTTGAACGCCCCGCCCTGTATGCATGCTGACATTTATGAAGTGGTTTGTCCTTCAGAATCTCTGTTCTTATGTAGTTATCCACTACCTTCTCCATCGTTTTCAGTAGAAACGATGTTAAACAGATAGGTCGGAAAGATCGGGGATCAGTCCCATTTTTCTTCCCTATTTTCGGTATGAAGATTACTTTGGCTCTTTGCCATATGCTAGGTATAAAGCCCCGTGCTAGGCAGCTTCTTGTAACTTCAGGAGATGGGGAAGGATCTCCTCCATTCTTTTCTGTAGGAGTATTGGGAATATGCCATCTACTCCCGGCGATTTATAAGGTTGAAAGGTGTTGACTGCCCATTCCAACCTTTGTCTTGTGAATATCTTCTTAGCAATACTCCAATCTTCCTTGCGAGGATTCTTGGTTTGGATTGCTACGTCAATACTACTGAGGGGTTCACTTCCTGGGAAGTGTGTTTTGAGAAGTAGAGCAGATCGCTCCTCTTCTCCCTCAGTGTATGACCCGTCTGGCTACTTTAGCGACATTAAGGGGCTGATTGCCCCTTTTGCCATGACTTTTTGCAATCTGGCTGCAGTAGGAGTCGAAGTGATCTTTTCACAAAAAGCTTGAAAGTGAAGCCTCTTGGCCTTCCTGATCTCCTTATTGTATTGTGTGAGCTTCTCGGTGTAGCCCTGCAAATTATCGTCTCTTTTGGCCCTTTTGAAGAGCCGACGGACCTCTAATCTGAGGTTTGACAGGTTTTTGTTCCACCAAGGTGTTTCCTTGCTTGGTCGAGCTTTTGAGAGTGGGCAACTTGATTGGAATGCATCCGTTATCGCCACACTGACCAGTTCGACCTCTTGATCCAGATTGCAGTGTGGGTGTTTGACCCCATTACTTTCGATCTGTTCCAAGTTTTGCTTCAGAAGTGTCTTATATTTAGACCAATCTGTATTTCTAGGGTTACGAGTTGGAGACTGTGAGGTTACTTCCCCCGCATCCTAAACTCTATAATCCTAAGATCGGAGAGAGAAGGTTCCTCCATCACTCTCCAATCAAATACGTTATTCCTGGCAGTAAGGATGGCAATTGTTACGTCCAGGACCTCTTCTCTTGCTCTCGTGACAAAAGTGGGGGTTGTTCCCACATTAAGGGTTTCTAGATTATTAGCTTAGAGATATTCAAGTAAGCACTCACCTCTAGGGTTGTTGTTCGTGCTTCCCCAAATAACATTGTGCGCATTGGCATCACAGCCTATGATGACTGGCAGTTGTCTGCTATTGCAGTATTGCACTAGCTCTTGAGCTTCGACTGGAGGTATTGCAGGATTGTCTCCAGCAAAATAAGCGTTGCAATAACTATGTCTCGGTTGATGCCCCCAGTGTTGAGGTGTACAAGAATTGGAACTAGGTCCCGAGTCATGAATTCTGAAACACATGTGTAATTAATGTTGTTTCTTATGATCACACAGGCACGAGGGGACTCTTGCCTCTGGTCATAGATCAATTCTGAGTCTTTAGATGCCGAACCTTTAATTTGGCCTGCTTTGCCTGTCCAGGGTTCCTGGATCAGTACAAAATCCAGTTGGGATTTCGCAAATAGCCTTGCAATCACTGCTGAAGCTCCCTTCGCGTGATGTAAGTTCACTTGCGCCACCTTGGAGAAAGGGATGAAGGTGCTGTAGTCTGGGGTGTAGGGGCTGGGTATTTCAGCCTCTAGTTCCCCCCTCCTCTCTTTCCTCCTGTCCCTCATCAAGATCCATCGGGAGGGTATTCTCCTTTGAGCTCGAGCGGGTATCTGGGTCTCGGGTTATGGCCTCGACCCCCGCATGGGTTCGCCCTTCCCCCAGGACTGCAGAGAATTTCTCTGCCGCCCCGGCTTCTTTGGCAGAGCCAGCAGAGGCCTCGACCAGACCTGAGCTAGCAGTTTTATCCTGCACGCCGGAGTCCGTAGATGTGGAGGGCATCTCCGCATCTTGTGGACCTCCCGCAGGTTTATTTTTCTTTCCTAGCCCCGAGACAGACACACGTCCAAACATAAAGTTTAAGACGCATCCTTCTGCCTTCAGGGCCTCTCCTGATTGGTGATCGATCCCAATCGTGAGGACAGTACCGGTTACCTCCGTTTTGGAGTTGAGAACTTTCCAGGCTCCGGTACTGAGCCAGGTGTTCTGTACTTCGACGAGTCGGAGGATTTTCTCCGTCTCCATTTCGAAGCTTCTTGGGAAGTACACCGTTACAGTGACGGGTTTGGGGAGGTTTTTCTCCTCCACCGCCACTAACTCGGGTCCTTCCCAAGACCTCAAGGCCGGCACTACTCCAATGAGACAGTCCGCCGAATCCTGAGAACCGCAGTCCACAAGCATCATTCCACAGCGGAAATGTATACCGGTGAAGTGCATTCCCTTCACCTCTCCACTGCACATCTCTTCCACTAGAGTATCCTCCAGTGTTGAGAGCCGCTGTGGTTCAAGGATTACTCTAGGGTAATCCTTGGGTATGATACCCACACGAACAGCCTTTACGGCCTTGGCAGCTACAGCGTATCCAATGGCATGACCGGTTTTTGCTGCAGCTGTTCTCGGCTTTTTAGGCTGAGGCCTTTCCGGAGGAGTGATATGCTCCGCGCCTCTCTTTCCTGTCCCTTTTCCCGTCGGTGTTACCTTCGGGGTCGGGACAGTAGGTGGTATGGAGTGTTGAAGAGCCTGTTTTCTGGCCTCCTCAGGTGCAAGTCCCTGATGGAGGAGTCGCAGGTACTTCCGCACTCCTGCTCCACTGAGACCCTTTCTCAGTGGATCATCTCTGCCGCCCGGCTGTTCGAGTTTCGGCAGGTCGAACGGCAGACGATTCCTTTGCCGTTTGGCATTTCCCTTTTTTACAGGGAGCCCGGATGAAGAGGTGGAGTCTTTCTCCATCTCTCCTCCGGTGAGTTTGGGATTATATGAATTTTCCATAAAGTTCCCACGAGTAGCTGGGGACAAATCGGTCCACTTCTGCAGAGCCCCGCATGCAGGAGTAAGGTGTTAATACAATGGAGTTCCCCCTTGTGCTCCAAGGTCGAAACCAGTAGAGACCAGTCCTCTATCTGGCTATGCATCCCTCGGCCTGGTTTCCCGCCTTGGATTTAGAATTTTTGATGAGGTTATTTCTTCTTGGTCCGGGCGGTTAAGCCAAGACCCCCCCGCATCACTGACCCGCGAGACATGACCACAGACGACCAGGATGCGTTGGTTTGACAGGGTGGTTTCGAGGTTAGCTCGAAAGCACACCTGGCATCGTTGTACCTGAGTGCAATTCCCTTTAGCCACGACACTACAGCTGGGACAGGTGAAGTTGGTCCGCGGCAGGGTATTCGTGGCTGCCAATTGAGTTTTTAGTCTCAATGAGCCCTATTTCCCCGCAGGCCCCCTTCTCATATAAAAATCATCGTTAGAGGCCCCCTCCTATCCGCCACCTGGAGACGCGCCGGGTTGGCACTTCACTCCTCCCAGATGCTAATTGACAACATCCGGACCGGTTCCACCGGGTCCACGTCACTAGGAAGTCCCTCTGAAGCTAGAGTTAATTTGATGCTGGTGGTGGTGTGCCCTTCAAAACATACACTGGGTGTTTGGTCATGGAGATAGGCTAGAAATAGCCGAAGAGCTTTTAATAAGGAAGAGTCCCTCAGTCTAGCCAACAAATAACGACCATCAGCCGTATCCGAATTACGGGACAGCCGCACTATAGGTGGAGTCATCGGGTCAATATTTAGCAAATCGTCTTTCCTTGTATTTTTTTCCATGACAAAGTCTACATTTTCCTGCGCAAGAGACTTACAGGCAGCTAAAGCCTCCCTGTCAGATCCAACCTTAACAGATTTGATCTCCCTAGCTTTTACAGGTGTTAAGTCAGGGCGTGGTGTTGGGCTACGGGTGTCTACAGAGTTTGAAATAAAATAACAGCCTGTGGTCGAAAAACTTGACGCTGGTGGTGAAATCTTTAAGGGTGTAAAAGATAATTTTGCGATTTCAGTGCCTAGCGGCCACATCCTTGGGTCTTTTAGCTGCTTTAGGTGACTTATATTCTGCACACCAACTTTGAAATCGGAGAGCGAACTGTCCTTATTCTTCAGCATTGGAAAGCATCGGATAAAGTCAGTAGTTCCAAGTTTTTCCTTCGCATAGTGTGCAAGAAGGGTAGCTGTATATGTAGATGGGATTTTGGACACTAACACATAATGCCATTCTTCTTTAATGGAGGATTTGAGAGGTCTGGGAGTAATGCCTTTTGGAGAAGTAAAAACCTTTGTGTTTTGGTTATCCGTATGGTTGGTTTGAGTCGAAACGGACTTTTTCACTATTGGTGGGTTACTTCTAGTAATTGGCTTATCATTGGCAGCCAACTTTTCAACCGTGTGTGCCATTTGGTTTATATTTTTCTTCATATCGGCCATTTCCTTCAATAACTCATCCTTTGATGAGTCATGAATCTGAATTTTAATAGATTCGTCATGATTGTCCATAAAAATAGATGATAGATTAAAAATATCCTGTTTCATTACCTTGATAGAATGGAACAGAGATTATTGTGTAATTTTCGCCAATCTGGTGTGTTGACTGTGAATCTCATCTATCTTTTTGTATAAAGTTTTCCATTTGGAATCATGATTATTTAAAATGTCGTACATTTCGGAAAATATTGGAAACAGGTCATTATTTTTCTTTAAGCAGGCTCCTAGAGCTTCAACATTTTCTATAGAAATTTGCGATTTATGTACCTGTGATATTTTGACGTGAAAATATTTTAAGGTAGGAGAGTCACAAACATTACAAAAAAATCTAATGTTATGGAACTTTTGATGGTAGTGCACTTTTGTTGTTGACTTATCCAGCCCAGTACAGGTCATACAAAAAATCAGGCGACACTCTCCACTGCAGCAAAGTTTGTATTTGTCCTTTTCCAAAACGATTGTTTGGCATAATAATATTTATTCTCACACACTCTTCAAGATATTTACAAATCATAGTAAATATATGTATGAAGACATATAAACGTATACATTCACATGTATGAAGCTAATGAGTTTCTTGAGAATAAATACAGGAAAAAAGGAAATCATGTGCTTAGGTAATCTTAATATAATCTACAATCATTTGATCTGATTCCAGATACTAAAATTTAATACATAAGTCAATACCTACTATAACATTTGACGATTTACATGGTATGGTAGAAATTAATTATTTTTCTTCAGATCGACAAGTTTTTGAATTTCTTGACGGGATTTGTTTAATAACCATTTTTCAAGCTTTGATTTGAACATCGTGAGAAAGTTTAGTTGTTTCAAAGAATTTGGAATTTCACTGTATTCAAGAAAGATCTAAGGTATTTGTGAATCTTCTAAGGATTTTTCGAAGAGGCGGGCTTTGACTCTTTTTTATTACCTGGTTAATGGTACTGGATAAGGTGTTCGAATATGATCGATGCACTGTGTAGTCCTCTGGTTTTCCATGTCTAGTGAATCTTTGCCCAAGTCTTCTCGTATGGCGGATTAGTAGAGTTGGCGGAAATCTCTTTTGCAGATCTATTGGTCAGAATAGCGGAACTCAGGATATCAGAAAACACACAGGGAAGGCGCTCCTTCTAATTAATGCCAGCCAAGTCTCTATTTAGATTGCCGAAGTTGACAATCTCGACCGTTCTCGCTACCATTTGTTTGGGTGAAGAAACGCTGAACTGGATTTTGAGGGTGAGATGGTCGGATTTGCCGAAAAGAGGAATATATTCGATGTCTGAAGTTAAGTTGTCAACATTCGCTAGGACAAGATCCAGCAATGACGAAACCTGGTTTTGACGATATCTTTTTGGCTTCAAAATGAGTTTTTCAAAGTTAGAATCATGAACCAGTTTAGCAAAAGGAAGTGATGGCAATAAAGGTGACGGCATAGTGATGAGAGGCCAAACAACGTCGGGGAGGTTTAAGCCTCCTGCTATCACACAGTTATTACCTTCTGAAAGTTGTCAAATGATCAACCAAAACAGAATCATTGCTACAGGGATGATTCACTTTTTAATATATTGTTTCTGTAAAATTAGGGCTGATAGGTAACTTTTTTCTTCCATATGTTTCGCAATTTTTTGGATTCCACTATTGTTTTATTGCGTTTGTTCCTTATAAAATTGATATATCTAGTGTTATATATGCCCGTAATTTTTTTGATTTTCTTATGAAAAAGACGCAGTCTCCGAAGCTATTGGGATCTCAGAATCCAAGAATATCTCTTAGATGTTCCTAGTGGGAATATTTTGGATTTTACTTTGTCTTCATTATTCTGTTAGTTGAAAGATATTTTCGTTTATCCCCTCGTCTTTTGGTGTTTTTCTTGTTTTACAATTTTTAACTTTTTCATGCTCTATGTTTGCCGATTCTAACAAGTTGTAGTGGTCTGTGTTCAACATTGGCACTTAACTATCATTGTAGTAACTTTGATGATCGATTTTCAAAATCATCCGCTAATTCTGACCTTATCTATTTGACTTCATAAGAAGGAGCAGTGTATGTGTATGAGGTAAAATAGCCAATCGTCTCGATGTCGGTAAATTTAAAAGAAAAAAGTACAAATTCATGTTTTATTCCCTGCCTATCTACGAAACTTTGCATTCAATTGCCATGACAACCAATGAATTTGATGCGGTTCCTTCCATGTATTATTAGGGTACTTCCAGTTTATACGGAAATACCCTTAACTTTTTATATCTAAATAGAGCAACCTGTATATTTTTGCAGATTTCGATAGATTTTGTTCTTTTGAATCCGTTCATACTGGTTTAGTGTAAATAATCTGTAAGAATGATAAATTATAGACTTTTACAATAATCAATCCCTCCACATTATGTTACACTAGAAAGGAAATTTCTGGAAGCGAAATTTCCAAATCGATTGATTGGACGTATAGAATTAATTCACTCTTCTTAATCGTTTCGATTTTTTTTGAGCTTACCTCAAATCACCTTAGATATTATGGCAAGAGTTAAGACAAGCAAGGAATAGTCGATGAATGTGAACTAATCTGTGAAGAGCTCCGCTTAAACCGAAATACCTTGAAATGTCAAAAAACCGCACTAGATGCATTGAGCTTCATAGCACTTGCTTGCAAGTTTAATACATATTGGCTGTTCTGTTTCAAAAATATTTACTTGATTTCATTCATTATCCCAAAATCCCAACCCTTTATAATATCTATATTTTATCTATGGAAATATCTACCTGTGTTTTCCAACAGATAGAAGATATCCAGCTATATTATATTCTAACTCGCTTGCAGGACTGGTGAGTTGCCTATGTCTAGGCAGCGAAAACTCGTTCATTGCATAGTAGACATGCTTGGATTTCAAATGGCGTAAAAAACGGATGAGGATACTGGAAAAAAGTACATCCTGTGAGGTAGAGACTAGAGGCAGTTTTTTTGTTATTATAGACTGTTGTTACGATGCAGACGAGTATTGAACAATATGATATTAGAACAGATTATTTGAGTTGAAGCACTTGGGATCATAGAGTGTAGAACGTAGAAGTAGTTGGTTCTTCCCGTAGGTGCGGAAATTAGTTCATGAATATTCATTTAGCCTCCTTAACTCAAATTATATTTAAAATATCAAACCCAACAATTGTTTCGCCAACAATAAGTTGCCCTAAAGGGTAAACCTGTATGACATAAATTTAGAATGTTACTGAACATAAATTAATTATAGGTACCCAGGTACATAATTCTAGTAACTAATGATCAGTATACTAAGTGTGGGAATAATGCTTCTAAGTAGGTACAGATAATCCTATTGTTACAAAATCATTAGCAAAATAATAATAAACAAACTAGTAGGTACACTAGGTACTACTACATTTTCATGAAACTCATTTACCTAATCTTTTTTGCAAAAAAGAAAAAAGATGGCCGTTTGGAATGGGGCCTCAATAGCGATAAATTGAGGAAATTGTTCCTTTTTGTAATCCCTATACCTAGGTAGTTTCATATATATCTAACAAATGTGGTCTGGAAACCTGTCTAAGAATCCTAAGTTTACTATGTCTATATTAATATTGCTTGCATGGATATGATTAGCCACTGACACTGACGATTCTCAAGTGAGCCATACTTACGCTCTTTGAATCGGTTAAGATCGACCACCGTGATTGGCCTACTTAGCCATGAACACAATCAATAGAAAAATCTCATAAATCCCCGACTTTCACTTTCCAAGTAGATAGGTACCTCAATATTATCTTTTGGATTCCCATGAATCTGTTTCAGTTTTGGAAAATGACATTGAAATTCAATCTCTCTATAGTTTTTCCCAAAAATTTAATCAAATTTGGAGGTGGGATGATGTTCTTACGCTAATCATTATCTGCAAAATTCGAAGATTCTTTAAAGAGTTTCTAAATCATCTTATCTACTAAATCCTCATTCGAACTCTAGCTAGGTATATCCTTGATACTTTTCAACCTTGAATCTTGTCTTACAAAGTGGGAAGCTCAGTAACCTATGAATTAGGAAATTTATACTTGTCTTTGTTTTGATTCTATCTATGCCAACAGTTCCTAATTCCAAATAGTATTTAAAACTATCAAATAATAAAAGAACGTATAAAAATTGGACAAACTTTATAAGTTGGTGCACTGAAAAATACAAAATAATATTAATTCTATTGGTATTGGTAATTTTGAAGTTGTGCAGTTGTAAGTTATCAAAATCGTTCAACTTTGACAAAAGAAGATGATAAATACTTTGCTTATACTTATCCAGAGATATCAAAACATCGCGGAAATACACATATTTCAGACTATACCAGTGCTGTAACTTGGAAACCGTACATTTTTTGAAAAATGTCCAATTTAAAAGTAGCCAGATATGGTCTCTTCTTTCATTTTTCGTCTCAAATTTAAAATTTTTGAAAAAAATTGTTCCTTTCTTCCCCTTTTGGGAAGATTTTGGGGGAAGGACATATTGAATTTCGATTTGGGACCAACTTTCAATAGTTTTCTTTTAGTTGAAAAAAGAATAATCATAGCACGTTTACTATTTAAATGGTGCGAAGGGACAAAGCAGACAAACAGTATACCTCCTCCGTTTGCGAAATCGCTAAGAAATCAAATTTTCAAACTTTTGTGTTCTAACTACACTCAATGGATGGATCGTTTTTGAAAGTTTTGGGTTAGGTTTTCCTGAAAACTGGAAATAAAGCCATATACAAATTATGTATTTATTTCAAAGTTTTAGTTATAGGTACTATACATTTGTATCACCCCTCAATTGATATGTTACATGATCCACCTGAAGCTTTTTTCTTGTAATTTTTTAATTTTCTCCAGAAAATCTACCCCCAGTATCAGAATTTTCTTATTTAGGTTAACAGACGAACAGGTAGACATTAGTCTGGTGTCTACCTGTCCGTCTTATAAAAGAATGAAGTTCATGATTGTGATCACAGATCGAGGTCTTTATCACTACAGTCAAAGATAAATGGAACTCATTATCTTTGCTACAGTTCATGGGTTTTTGTAAGTTCGCAGACTGTTGAGATTCCTTGAAATGGTATCAGTTCTTAGTGTAATGTAGCTGACAGAAAGACATATCAGATTATATATTTTCTCATACATATACTGGCTCTACATTCCTCGTGGAGTTTTACTTAAAGATACTTTTATTGGGTTGGATCACTACCCGTTTGTCACTGTTCCTTTTTCTTTGCATGGTTCAGGAGTATTTTTGCTCTCTCTTTCCAGTCCCATGCTCCTTAAATCTTCTTCAATTACACTCCACCACCTCAGTTACGGCCTTCTCTTCCTATTTCCTCATAATAAGAATAAAAATGGGATTCATCTGCTATGGTGAACTGGAATTCTGTATAATTCAAAAAAATGGTGAATCCCCTTTATCGGTGATTTTATTGATCAGCTAAGAAAGTTGAATTGTTTATTTCTAATTTATCAGAAAAAGTGAAGCTCGAAGCTCCCTGTACAAATATTGACGGTGAGATCACAGATGGTGTTAATATAACATTTATATCCTGTTTATCTGATTACTGATAACTGATAATAGATATCCAGGTGACGCATAGGTATTCTACTAAAGTAGTTGAGTTTGCAGATTAACAATAACCTAGTCCTAGTCTGTTATCTCTGAAATTAAATACCTATCTATTAATAAATAAGCCACGCTTACATGCTTCCCAGGGTTACAAATCATCCCGTTTCCCTCGATATTTTTTCGTGAATGATGCATTTAAAATACATTTACACCAAGCCACATCTAGTAGAAATTTATTGTTACATTGAAGAAACACATAAATAATTTCCTCGAGGATATGGTTTCAGGATAAAACATTTTCTGATTAGGTTCTTGCGTGATGCAAAGTTAGTACCTCTATAAAGACAGAAAAACATGTTGTTTTCTCTTCCATTTCTAAATTCAAATGGAAAAATAATTTTATTAAATATTTTTTTAACAAATTTGGACCGACGTTATTAGTTCGTGCATTGAAAAATGCGAAATAATATTAATTCTATTGGTGCTGTTACTTTTGAAGTTGTGCAGTTGCAATTTGATTGATAACTTTTGGCACCAACTTCACAAGTACCAGCACCAACAGAATTAATTTTATGTCGTAATTTTCAGTGCACCAACTAATAACATCGGTCCAATTTTTTGTAAGAAATATTTATTTCACACTTTTGAGTGTAACATTATTCACGAAAATCGTTGAACGTTCACTAATACCAAAGAAGATAGTACTTATCCTATTACCCACGTATATTTTTTGCTTGTACTTGTTATTATGTAGTGATCTCAGAAAAAGGCTGCGGAAATACACTGCTTAACTCGAAAAAATCTCAAATATGTCCAATAAGTATGTCATAAATAAGTAATGTATAATAAGGCCTACATACTTATTCCGAACAAATTTGGTTAATGATTTTTCTTTAATTCCCCTCAAATAACTGATGGGGGAGAGTGAGGTAGTATTTTAAGAAGAAATGCTTACAACTTGGGTTTGGCTAAACCGTTTCAAGGTAAAAGATTCATATGATCAATTCGATTTAGATACAATTGTCGTAGGTTTCATCTGGAACTAAATGGAATTGTTCTAAATCATAAATGATTGGATGATCTATACTCTTTTATATAAAACTAATTTCGTTTATATCGGTTTAGCCAAACGAGGGTTGAAGGCATTTCTTCATAACCACTTTCCCACTCTCCCCTATCCTCAATAAAGACCTACTCAAATTGATAAAAAAATTATTTCAAGCAATTTCTCTTGACCGCTTTTGCCAAAGACATTTTTTCCCAAAGTTCTCCCAGAGCTTAGTTAGGTAAGCTGTGGTTCTATGATGAATAAATACTTTCTGAGATAAAGTCGATGGATCGTCTTATTAGTCCATCCTGTGATATTTCGGTAAAAATTCAAAATTTCGATACATAGGTATATGACGTCTGCATTTTCTCGATCGTGTCTCCAAAATCGAGCGAATCTCGAAATCAAAAAAGAAACGTTGCAGTACTGGCAGAAACTAACATCTTATTATCACCCTTGACTTTGTCGGTTTTAGATAAGTAACATCGCTTCTGTATCAACGAAGACAGTAGATACCTATTCCAAAATGCTGGTTCGACACCGGTTGGGCCTATCTTGTCTAATAATAGAGAAATGTCCTTCTACTTCCTATTAGGCAATTTTAATTTTGACGAATATCCTCACTTTAAGCTCTCTCGGGATTATCGGGGGGGTTGTCATGTAAGTAGCAACTGCAATGCGACCGCGACTATTGAACAATTGTTGCTGTCAAAACGTCGATTTTGTACAGTGTTGCCGCTCATTCAATGTAGATCTTAAATTGATGCTCGAATAAAATTATCAAAGCGAAGTTGATTGTATGTATTTGTGAATAATTAAGGATTTTTTTAACATGTTCTTTATAAAATAGCTATTTTCACTTATTTATCCTATATTTAATAGAGAAGGTCTTATTGACTACATGTAGAAAGTGGCAACACTGATACAACAACGCGATTGCAACTGGTTGCTAAATTTTACATGATAAGGGGGCGGGTAATATCTGGGGTACCAAGATGCACTCGGTAAGCAAAGTCAATCGTTTAAAAATAAATTGTGCAAACATCCACAGTATACCTATAACGATTGTCCCTTATTCATTCTGTAAATACGATTACGAATGATAATCAATAAGCTCTAGCTCTTTTAATAATTGAAGGTACAATAGCTATTCTAGTAGGTATAGCAGTTCTTTGAATTTACACCAAAAATGGTTATCGGGATGAGGTTATTTTTTTTAATGGGTATATAGTTTCAAAATGGCGACAATGGACAATTTTAAATAAATCTCATTATGAGATTATGGTTCACTTTTATAATTATAATGGATCGTATGAATTTTAGCCATTCTAAATCATTATATGTTAATTTTATTAAATTAATATCTACAGAGGCAACAATTCTAATTAAAATAATGTTTGTAGTATATAGATTTTAATTCTAGAATTCCATAATAATGTCATCGTGGCATAGAATATCAGCTACATAAGAATTTCCTCAAAATAAATCTACAAACAAAGCTACGCTTCATCGATGACGTTGTGACGCAGCTTCTCAACAACAATTGTCCAGATCCAGTGAAAACAACACAGTTGGCGACGGAAAAGCCCCGACGTCGACGCGACGTTCCGTTGTCGTCAAACGCGCCCAGTACCTACTGTTGACTCAGCGGACTCAACTGCGTGCCACCACGTGGTAGGTAGTTGTGATTTTTTTCCTAGACATTTTCAAATTTATATAATTTTGTCGTGTTCCTATTTAATTTGAATAATAATATGGACGTGATTTGTTTATACGCGAAATGAATATGATGCATCTAAGATGATGAGAACGTCTTGAGTGTTGAGGCACGTGCAAAAATAGATTGTGTATTTTTAAACGACTTACTTTCAAAACTTGAACCCTCACGGGCGCACTCTGTATTTATTGATTCGGTAAGTAAGCTTATGTTCTGACAGTGGATTAGTTGTTTGGAAACTTATTAATATTAGGAATTCCAACTTGAGGTTTTTAAGTATGTAGAGTTTCCTTAAAAAAATACTAAAGCTGAAAAAGAAATATTAGGAAGTTTTACCGACCTATAGGTATCTATTCAAAACCTGTTAACTTTCAATAAGATTAAATTAATACTAAGTAGACTTGAGGTCTGAAATTATTGTCATTGATTGTTTTGGCTAATCTCCAACATTAGAAGTTGAAGAGACAGAAATGTTTACTGATAGAAACAAAGATAAACAATGAAGGCTCTCACCTCCAATCAATGACCAGATAAATCTCTATAACTTATATGTTTTGTCTCCACTTCAACTTCAAGCGAGCAAATTTATATTTTCTCTTTTGTTGCTTTAGATGTTTCATTCTATATTATTCCGTACAGCAGAAAAATGAATAACAATTGTAGTAGCCCATCTGGAAGTTATTGCAATGAGTCCAATTTGGTAAATTCATTCCCCGTGTTTGAAGAGCCCTAGAGTACCTTATCAAAAATTGGTGGTGTATTTAATCTTTGCCCTTTTATGATAGTTATTTAGGTAAATGTTTATTATGTTTTTATGATCAGATCGTATCGTAGACATCGTATCATCATGCTGAATGGTTATTCATCAAATTTTGTAAAGCGCTACTTTTTTAATTAGAAAAATTAACCAATCTCGAAATTCATAATACATATTGTCAAAACTAAATTTGGTTCAAAAATAGTTTCGATCAAATCTAAATGAATGAATTTCGAAATTTTATATGATAGCTATATAATTGCGGATATAATTTTTTTTAACAAAGTGCCCACTACGAATATGTCATCAAATATTCTTTTATTGATTCTTCTTTAAATTTTATATTGTTCATGAAGTTTAACTTTCCGTTGTATTAATGTACGAACGCTCAAATAACATGAATTATTGTCCTCACTCTTCCAGGGTTGCACCCATACAGCAGGTTATAAATAAGCCTTGACTTATCACCAAGTTGCTTATTGTCTACATTCTAGATCATAATTTTGAAACCCATAAACCAAGAATGTCCAAATTTTGCAATATATATTGTCAACACAAGGGTGATTTGTTATCTATGCAGGGAAAAAGCTCAAGAATACTAAATTTATGGGAAGTAAATTTATATAGCGCAAATTCATATCATCGTGTGAATTGTAGTCCTTAACAACAAATAAACATTACTTAAGTTATTAGTGCATAATGTCATAATTCAATTGATTTTTGGAATAAAACGTTAATTTATACTTATTATCGCAAATCAATATTTTATCTTACACAATTTAATATAGGTATTCTTTGTAAATATCTAGCAATTAGTTAAAATTCAGATTAAGGACCGATTCCATAATCGAATTTAATCTCCTATCAATTTTAACCCAACATTAAAAATTTCTTAAATTTTTTGATTGGACATATAATTTAAAGTTTCTTTGAAATAACGAAAGATATTTTTGTTCCTTCATCAAGATATGAGTTACACAAATTGAAGAATTAACTAATCTCCCATTAGGGATTCATTATGAAATCGGCCCTAAGATTACTAAGAAGAACAAATCGAAATGCTGAAGGTATCAGGATATGGTAATCGCAAAAGAGAAAACTGTGAGTATGGCTAATACTCACCGAATTCAATCATGGAGTTGGAGTTTAACAGAGCAGAGCGTGGTGAAGATTTAGATGCTGGATGAGTGACCTGTGATAAACCGGACGCGCGTGCAGATCCCTGATTATCGCTTTGTTTATTTGTCCTCTCATAAGGCAGCAATAAATTACCGAAGCTATATTATTAAATTTCATGAGGTGGAGTTTCTATGGAAATAATAAGAATATCTTGTTACCTTCAATAATTTATAAAAAATGAATATGTTCGAGTTACATCATAACTCGAGTTTCGAATCAAATTTACCTAGAATTTTCCTTTGATTCTATATATAGTTTTAGGACCACTTTGTGTGTAGGTATCATTATTATTAAAAATAGGTACTTAATAAAAAATTGACGGTTATGAGCCATTTTGGCCTTACTGCTTATACATTTGAATGATTTAACGAGGACAAAAATTGAAAAACGGAAGCATCAAGGAAATCAAAAAATCGGCGTGAACTACTATCTAATGTTTCTATATAAAATTAATAAAATATACAGGATTAGGTATCGGACAGATCGGTTTTGTTTCGTTAGTGATCATTGCGCATTTTTGTATAAGAAAAATATTATGCAAGGTCACTCATTGAAACGTCGTGAGATATCGCCATTTTTCAATTTTGTATATAACACATATGACGATGATCTTATAACCTTTTAATTAAAATGACCCTGTATAATATTTTTGTCAAAAAATGCGCAATCAAGAAAAAATATCATCTTATCCGAGGCTTTCCAGTCTAATACCTACAAGATACACATTATATCATGGTCTAGTAAAAATCAACCCAGCATATTTTGTGAATTCTATTCCTTATTTTACGGACTCACGGTATAAATTATAGAACACTGTCAGCAAATATTATTACGAGTATACTTTCTAGTGTTTATTTATAATATACTTAATAATTCCATAAATTCCTTCGGTACCTGTACCGAGATTCCATTTATTACTCATAAAAATGTACCCTTTTGGCGGCCACTGAGTGAAATCGGGTAAGCCTGAAGCAAAAAACTGAATCTTCTTTATGAAATATCTCCTAAATAATGACATCATGGATTTATTAAAATACTCAAGAGTTTGTAGGTGAATGGATTCAATTTTGATGGTCAAGGTTACCACTAGAGAAGTTTTAATTATTATAGCCAATAATGATAACTCGTTTCGATGATATATAAATTTAATTTGAATTGAACGAGGAAAATAAACGGGCAGATGCGCATTTCATCAAATGGGTGAATTATAAAAAAAACATTAATTATCTTGAGGCAATAAAAATAGGCAACAAAATATTATTCAGAATAATGAATTAATATAATAATATATAATACTATTAAAACAGTTTTAGTTTCTAAAATCTTGAAGGAGGCGTAATCAAAAAATATTTGCAAGTAGGACTATTCCTAAAAATTTTTTTTTCCTTCCGGCAATCCAACACTTTTTGTTATGAAAATCGTCTCAATTATTTCGAGAATTAAAGAAAATCGATGCCTGACTTATTTTATTCGATGTAAAATTATATAGCTATAAGCTGTTTAGATTTTAATGAAAATATGGCGCAAACATTTTCTAAATAGCAGCTCTTAGAAGTTTAAGAAACCTCTTTAAAAAGTGACTCGTTCAAATTTCATTAAAATATGTTAGTTTTTGTTAAAGCTTTAAAGTAGGTAGAACGAGAACCTCGTACTTGCCATATTTATTCTCGAATAATCATTTTTCACCTTCTGATATGGAATTTATAAAAAATAACATATTACATTTTTCGCAAGACGATAAACAGGTAGAAAATACCTAGGACAGTTCAATTTGAACATAACTTTTTTCCCACTTTTTTATCTTGAATGTAAGGGTATTGATATTAGTTGACGTAAAGAATCAACGTATCTACCTTTATCGTATAGATTTGAGCTTAACGTGTCCATTTATAATGGATGTAAGACGTAGGGCTACATAACGCAGAAGATAGACGTAACATTTTTCTATTTATAATGAACTTAAAAACTTAGTTGCTACGCATGCGTGAAATAATTGACGGTTATAGTTCATCTGGGGGTTTTCTCTGGTGTAGGTATATTAACTTTAACGCCATGGAATTGGAAATGCAGTTAGTGATTTTGTTATTAGCAATGTGTAGAAAAAAAATCTAGGCGATAGAGTGGAGGGATGGAGGGATCATGAAAAGAAAAGTGAATACCGACGTTTGATGAATGATTCTTTAAATATACAAGAATGCGAACCGATACTTACCAACCGACCGAGTAATTCAACCTAAAAAATCCAAATCCCCTAAAAATGTTCCTAAATTTTCCATAAGCCGCACGTAAAGTTGAACATTGTCCAACTTTATGTCCGCCTAACGTTCGGCAGTAAGATCTTACGGTCTACATTAACACATAAGTCGCTTATTGTGAACGATCCCACTTATTTTCCAATGTTCAACTTTATCCATTACGTATATCTTACGCCTTACGTCCATTATAAATGAGCACTAAATCTTTGACTAGGGCCCTAGTCAAAGACTTAAATGTTTAACTCTTCCATGTTCCATGGCCTTACGTACTTTCTGTGACCATAACCATAACTGTTCCTTGTATATAGATGTTTCTATGGTTCCGTGTCCGAATAATATTTAAACGAAACGGCTGATTCATACCAATAAGTGCATGAGACCTGAAAACCTATTACGGACACATCTTATTCACTTTATCGAAATGAATGAAAACTATTTAAAATTGCACATACATACAAGATAAGACTTGTATTTTGTCAAGAAAATTTATTTTTTTTACAACAAGGTACCTACTAAAGTTTTAACATAAAAAAATCATCATATTTTGTGATAACTTTGACCATGGTATAATGATAGATATTTTTATGAAACGTTGTAAGCATCTTCTATGCATCAAAAGTCACTTTCTGATGTATAACGCATAACATATTTTTTTATTCTTGCCAGTGGCGTTCATGTGGCATTTGCACTGAATCATTTTAAAGAGAAAATGCCAATGCTTTTTGTTAAAGTATAACTAATTTTTGAAATTCTTGTTCCTTTCTGAGTAGATAAATCTGGTATCTTGTTTTTTTTCGGGAGACATAGGTACGGTTTTCGCATAAAAAAATTATTCGTTTGCATCTCGCAGACCACTTTTTTGTAATTTTAAACAAAAGACAAAAATATAAAATTAAAGTAATCTAAATATAATTTGGAATGCCATACCAAAATTATTAAAATAAACAAAAAACATCTTTAACTTCCTTTACTTAGTGAAAACCTACTCATTTATTTATTTATTATGTAGAATATTATATTCGCAGTTTTTTTCTCATAATGTACCCAAGAATAATCTCTTTAAATACCTATTTGCATGTTATTCTGAAACTCCTTGAATATATCGATATAATCCACTCTTTTCAATTCTTAGTACATTTCTTGAAAAAACATAAGATCACTCGGTGCCTGAATGTGTGTCTATCTGTGTGACGTTTATCTGTCTATTTGACATTTCAAATAAAAGAGCTCTTTATCAGTAAATCGAATATATTTTCTTCAAAATTTCAAATAAATGGCTTAGTAGATATTGTAGGAAATCTAAGAAAATTAACTGTTTCTCCCTGTGATTACCGAAACTGTAGAGCTGGAATTTTTGAAGAAAAAAACATATCTATACGAGAATTCTAGTGCGGAAACCTCTCCACGCGAATCAGATCTGAGTGGCACTTGACTTTTTTTAATCTAATGTAAACATCATCCAAATGCATCAATCTGGAGCAAATAATAGTAATAATCAAATTGGCATCACGTGCCCAACATTTCTATAAAATATACTGCCTAGCTTAACAACAAAGGTCAGTGGAGGTCGAAGTGCGAATACCTCATAAAGCAGACCAAAACCGAGACCACGTAGTATACGAGTACGTTTATCAAATTAATACATATGAAATTTATATTGGCTATATGGATGGGTGATAATAATGACTCAGTAGACTCAGGATAGCAGAGTGATAACAGGGTACTACATAATATGCATAATGCATATCGACAACACAAAAGCGTTTTGTTAGTATTTTGCTGCTTCAGATAAAATGACTGGAGCGATTTAATTTTTTAGGAAGAAAATTTTCACTTAGGAAATGATATACATATTATCGAATCATGTGTAGTGTTTTATGATGTGATTATTGTTTATGTATTGAGGAAAAGTTATAAAGCAATAGTTTAGAATTTAGTGTTTACAGTTCCATTCAATCTGAACCGACAACCGATATACTGTGTCTACTCTGTCTACCATCTAGTAGTTGTTGGTGAGTACTTAATGCCATGTCATTTCTTCTATATAATCTTTCAACTGGAAATTTATGTTCAGTCAATTCTGATTTTCCAATTTTAATCTAGGCAACCGGTCTGTTGTTGCAAAAAATAATCCAGTCAGTTTTATTATCGTTCTTTCTGGGGGCTATTCTAAAGTTGGCATGTCAACTAAGTGTGGATTCATGCTGCATCATGTAAGAATTATCGAGTAAAAAGTATCAAATAACAATTATCAATTAACAAGTATAAAAATGTAGCATTCATGCACTCAAATTAAGAATTAAGAAGTAAAAAGTAAGCACAAGTCTGACATCCGCGGTATTCATTTTTCAAAATAACCTCTGTCACCGCTGGATAACTGAAAACAAGTGTTAAGAATTCCAAATTTTCAACAAAAATGGAAAATACCGAATCATTTTTCAAGGTACCCAAAGAAATACACAAATATTTCAAAAAGTGGGGTTATTTACATCATCGGCGTGACCAATCCGCGTTCACCTCGTTAAATAAAAGTAAGAAAGTTAAAAGTTGGCTAACTTCTACTTCTTATTCGGTCATTGATAATTGTTACTTTGCTGCATGAACACTCCCATTGAAAAATAACAAGTTCAACTTTTACTTGCTATTTGTAATTGTTAATTGTTACATGTTACTCGTTAATTTGGGCTGCATGAATCCACACTAAACTTACGCCATTGGAAAGTGCTGACCTCAAAAAAAATCTCAGCAATATTTCTTGCTGACGGGAAATCTCAGCTATGTATCTGAATAGATATAAAGTTATGTCGTTGTCATTAGCATTTTGCAATTTTTACTCTGCACTTTTCAATTTTATGTTTTTTTCAACCTCCCACCCGTATCAGCTCTCCACCACTGTGCTAAGGGACTTTTTCTTTATTCTCAACAAAAGACCCATAAGCATTGACATATTTTTGGCCAAAAAGTGTGACATTATTTATGTTGTTCACTCCACCACCTCGTTAGCAACTTTAAAATTGTTTTTCCGAGTCGTATTGAACCTGTTCTTACCTACCCAACATCCCTTTTCACTCCAATATCCCGTTAGCTTATCTCGTAAACTATCAGACAGCCAGATATGTAAATTAATTTTAAATAGTAGATATTAGCAATAAATTTAGCTTACTTAAAAAATCTGGATGACTCCTAGCCAGCGAATAAGTAAATTTCACTGCTTTTATATTTAATTATTTTTTTCTAACACTTTTAAGGAAAAATTAATAAATGTGATGAAATTTAATCAACGGCAATTTTTTATAATTTTTTTTAAGTTTGGTCGGTTACCATTTTGAATTCCAATCACGGTCAGTATATGAAATTAAACCAAAAGGTTCTTATAAGTCTCTCGACTCTTTTAAAATTATTAGCAAACAAACCTAAAAAATAACACCATATTTTTTTTATTTTGCTCTATTTCTGAGCAAAGTAAATCGTAAGTTTTTTTTCAATTCCATTTGAACTTTGAACACTACACGTTACTTGTAGATTAAATGGTAACTCGTCATTACAAATAAAAGAGAAAATTGAATTTTAACATGATTCTCCACTGAATTATTGTCGCCTAAGGTGTCTCAGAAGTATTTCCCGATAAATAAATGCAGCAAAAGTTTTATGTTGTCGTTGTTGCTAGAGAAACTGAACAATGCCGAAATTATCTCCTGTTAAGTGTAGGATAATGCAGATCAAACCTGTGATTTGTTTGTGACGCCAACGCCGACCGAGGAGTAACCACCTAGAATCTTGATCCTAGTGCATATCTTAGAGGCACTTGTATCGTTGATAGACCTGTCAAATCCAACCAAAATCTAATTTCTGAAACCAATGAGCCAGTGAATGATAGGCTGCCTCAAAAGTACCTTTTATGATGCATGATTTATCTGCAGTGTATAATTATTAAAGAGAGTTGAATACTTTGAAAACATTGGACTAAAACCCTAGCCTTTCGTTGCAGTCCTCTTATATTACAAACGATTTCAAGGACACGTGCAGAGTGCAATTCTACATGAATCATTTACTTTGATAAGGGTAACCAGAGCCAAAAATGATCAAATGGGAGTGCCCAGTTCAATGTATAGATGCAAGAAAGCTTGGAAGTATATCTGTGAGTTGGAGGTAATAGGCTTATCCAAAGTGCAAGATGATCAATTATTCCCTTACAACTGTCACTTTGTATTCTACGAAATGTTTGGCTTAGAAAGAAACAGATTTTTTTTAAATGACATTTTCAAAAAAAAAGTTTGTATTGTATTGCCGTATCTTTAAAACTATTAATTGTGTCAAATTTAATCTATTTTTGGAAAGGTAAGAGTAAGAACATAAAGAACGGTAATAAAACCGAACAGTGGGATTTTTGCAACATGAAACTATCCTTTGCATCTATTATATTATCTTCATCATTATCTGCAACTCTATCAACCATTTACAGTTATCATTTAACTTTTTTACATGTATTTTATAATTGGATTCATTGTTATCTATCGTGGGCAATGCGACCCCAAGTTGCCCCAGCTAACTTTTTAATATTATGATTCCATCTTCCATCCTAAATTGGTATATATATATATATATATATATATATATATATATATATATATATATATATATATATATATATTAATTTAGAATGATATGTTGTCGGTCAAGAGAATGCGAACCATCACTGACACTTGCCTTCTTAAGCATTTGAATTGATATACAACTAGTGCTATATATAATACAAACCTTACGTAACCAAGGTGTTGACAAACCATGTATGGAAAGTTGAGCAAAAATACCTATACCCGGAAGCCAGAGCTAGGGTCATGATATAAGAAGAATCTCTGGAATACTACTCACTTTATAAAGAAATACGGCAAGGAGACGCAATATCCCCAAAGCTCTTCACACTACTTCAAATTAGCACCAGAAGCAATTTTCCCAAAATTGGACCGGGCAGAGAAATGTGTATTTATAGATGGAGAGCATATGAACTACTTTTGTCCGCTAAGGACATTGAATGGCCAAGAACCCAGCCAAACTTTAGTAACAAATTGATGAATTAAATACAGTATTCAACAAAATTAATCATTCTACAACCAAATATATTGTATCATGAACTAGTACAAAAAATACTAATAACATTGGAAGTAGTAGAGGAATACGTATAATTGAGAAACTATACTCATTTATACTCAAATTTAGAATGCAATTCCATCTAAAGCAACAAATATTTGATCAGTTATTAACAGACATCATGACATACAAGTGTCAGGCCTGGACACTGAAAACAGATGTAGGTAACAAGAAAGTTTCAGATTACGCCAAAGGCCATGGAAAGATGGTTGTCAGGAATAACTAGGAGAGACAGCAAGCGAATAAAATGGACAGGATGGAAAACCCAGGTAATAGACGTCAATTATAGAATCAGTTCCCTGAAACGACATTGGACGGGGCACTTGGTGAGAAGAGTTGAATAAAAAATTTAGCAACTGCAACTCATAGTCGTCAAGAGACCAAGAAGACGTCCCAATTTAGGATGGAAGATGGAATCATAATATTAAAAAGTTAGCTGGGGCAACTTGGGGTCGCATTGCCCACGATAGATAACAATGAATCCAATTATAAAATACATGTAAAAAAAGTTAAATGATAACTGTAAATGGTTGATAGAGTTGCCGATAATGATGAAGATAATATAATAGATGCAAAGGATAGTTTCATGTTGCAAAAATCCCACTGTTCGGTTTTATTACCGTTCTTTATGTTCTTACTCTTACCTTTCCAAAAATAGATTAAATTTGACACAATTAATAGTTTTAAAGATACGGCATTACAATACAAACTTTTTTTTTGAAAATGTCATTAAAAAAAAATCTGTTTCTTTCTAAGCCAAACATTTCGTAGAATACAAAGTGACAGTTGTAAGGGAATAATTGATCATCTTGCACTTTGGATAAGCCTATTACCTCCAACTCACAGATATACTTCCAAGCTTTCTTGCATCTATACATTGAACTGGGCACTCCCATTTGATCATTTTTGGCTCTGGTTACCCTTATCAAAGTAAATGATTCATGTAGAATTGCACTCTGCACGTGTACTTGAAATCGTTTGTAATATAAGAGGACTGCAACGAAAGGCTAGGGTTTTAGTCCAATGTTTTCAAAGTATTCAACTCTCTTTAATAATTATACACTGCAGATAAATCATGCATCATAAAAGGTACTTTTGAGGCAGCCTATCATTCACTGGCTCATTGGTTTCAGAAATTAGATTTTGGTTGGATTTGACAGGTCTATCAACGATACAAGTGCCTCTAAGATATGCACTAGGATCAAGATTCTAGGTGGTTACTCCTCGGTCGGCGTTGGCGTCACAAACAAATCACAGGTTTGATCTGCATTATCCTACACTTAACAGGGGATAATTTCGGCATTGTTCAGTTTCTCTAGCAACAACGACAACATAAAACTTTTGCTCCATTTATTTATCGGGAAATACTTCTGAGACACCTTAGGCGACAATAATTCAGTGGAGAATCATGTTAAAATTCAATTTTCTCTTTTATTTGTAATGACGAGTTACCATTTAATCTACAAGTAGCGAAAAATAAATAATAATATTAATTCTATTGGTGCCGGTTTTGAAGTTGTTGTCAAAAGTTTTCTATCTACAATTGCACGGAAGTTTTTAGAGGGAAGGAGATTTTGGATTTGAGTTTTTCTAAATATGGCACCATTTCTCAACTCTGTTCTTTCAAATGAATAGAAAAATCATCAAAATCGGAGCACGTTTACAAAACGCGCGAACAGCCATACATAAAAAAATACACAACTGAATTGTATACCTCCTCCTTTTTTGAAGTCGGTCAAAAGTTTTCTAGCGCCGTATGTAACTAGACATGCACATACCGATTTTATCATTTGCTAGCTGGAATACATGCCAAATATTTATTTCTCGGGGTATTAAACAAATTATTGTTTGAAGAATAAATTGAGACTGCATGTCCTGGCAAAATTTCAAATAATGTTGAGATGATACTGGACTTTGTTGTCATTCTATAATTGTAAGTTATTCATATAGTGTAAAGAAATTCATTAATGTATTATAGAAATATAGGGTAGGTGTCTCAATATGAAAAATAAGATTCTTAATTGCAAATTATGTAACTACTTGACCATTTAACAAAAAACATTCTTTTATGTCCTGCTGTTAGCAAAACCAATAATTGAGTATAAAAATTTATAATGATTTTAATGGGTACTCACAATTATTTCCGCCAATTACAAAAATATTTCTCCATAATTGTTTATAATAAATTTGTTTCATAATCTGAAATATGCATAAATAATCTAGTTTTATTACCCCTTTTCTTGCTCTCCCTTGCTTTTCATATTTTAGAAAATAGAGTTGTACAATAATAATTGTTAGATGATAATTTTCTCTCAATCTAAATCTATTATACTAATAAATAAAAGTGTCTGTTTGTAATATCAAATAAACAAATTTTAACTAATTGCTTATGAAAGTATATGTGTCACGTGTCACTAATAACAAAACAACAATTTTTATCATTTTTGTTTGTGTGTTTGTACCGACGAATCTGCGTAACGGTTAAACCGACTCTGACAGGATTTTCTCTAGCACGTAGCGCGGACTGAGCTGCAAATAACAGCTTGTTGAACATAAAATATGATTGACAAAGGATTCTTATTATTTTTATGAATCTTCATTGTTAATTAGAAAATATTTACAGAATTTTATAACTGACACTGTGTACCTACTATAAGCAATCAAATTGGTCATTCAGTTTTTGAATGGCGACTATCAAAACATAAAAAATAACGATGGCCCGTAGCCTGTGAAATGGAAAATTTCATAAAATATCTTAAATTGCGAAAAAGGGGTAAGGCTTCACTACTCGCTCTCCTGTTGAATATCAATGGCGAGTAGGCTAGACTAGACTAGAGGAATAACTATTAATAATTGCATCAGATGAGGGATTCACACAACAAAATGTACACTTGAAAATTACTAACGTCGACACAGTTAATACCTGCATTTAGCTCAATAATAAGGATGGCTATGAATAGGCTAACAAACATCTGGAGAAGCCAGAATATCGCTCTGAAAACAAAAACGAAATTGGTAAGGAGCCTGCTTTTCTCTATATTTAACTATGGGTGAATTCTGACCATTAAAAGTTGCTGACAATGGTGACAAAAAGAAAACCAACTCTAAAATATTCGGTTGGCACAGAATTATGAGAATCATTTTTTTTATTTTAGTTAAGGTAGCAATGGCCATTGACACAGCTTATAAACATATTTTTTTACATAGTACATATAAATATATACATAGTTATGGTATCATATCAGGTGTAGTAAATGGGCATATTTCAGGAAATTTATTACATTCTGTAGTTTTTCGATACAGCCAAGGATGTTCTTGTAGAAATGTAACGCAATATTTAACGACGTCGTCTTGATAAAGTAGACCTGGAATTTTATGGGATTTATTTTGACCTTTCATTTGTTTGATTTTATTCCAAAAATGAGCAGTTGTTATTGTATGAGTATACTGATTCCAGGTTTCTTTTTTTGCTTGATTTTAGTACATATTTTGATTTTGCTCTCAATTTTTTAAAGTAGATGCGCGTTCTACGATATCGGTTTAGTGTTTTTTTGCATTCTTGTACCACTTCCTTGCAGTTGTTATTCTGTTAGTCTCATCTGCTGCTATCGCTATAAAATCGGTGAATTGTTTTACAGCTTCGTTATTTACGAATATTATATCATTTGTTCACTGCATAGCAGTTAATCCGAATAGATTCCAGTCTACATTTTTTAGATTCCATTTTAATATACTGCTAATGGATTTTGTCTGTCTGCTTGAGATAACAAAGGAATGGTCACTGTCATATAAACTGTCTGTCGTGGTTCATCTAAGGGAGGGTGCAAGTTTTGGTTCGCATAAACTTAGATCAGTCGAAGAAAAATTTCCAGATACTAGTTGACAGTGTGTGTATTTACCTGAGTTTAAAATGTTGATGTTAGAATTTATCATGAGGTTCTCAGTTCTCTATGAGTTTACCTCTGGTGGAGTTGTGACTTGATCCCCATATTGCATTATGTGCATTAAAGTCTCCTACTATTATAAATGGTGATGGTAGTTGATTTATTATGTTATCGATGTAATGGTTTATGTGGGGGTAGTAAGGGGGAATTTAAATGCTGCAAATTGTTATTTTATTGGTAAAGAAAACTGAAACCGCTATTGCTTCAAGGTTGGTGGTAACTGGATATTCCTGGTGATAGGTATATGTCTGTTGAAATGAATATGGATGTTCCACCACTGGCTCGCTGTTATGTAGTTTGGATATAATGGTGCCCCACATAGTTTTTCAGGTATTATTCATGAATCTTAATGTTAGACGATGGGATAGGTGAGTTATTGAGAGTGTGATCTGACGCTGAGTGGGATGCTAAAGACTATGAGGGTACAATTATGGGATTGCTTGGTGTTGGGTTTGGGCAGTTTGCTGCGATATGAACAGAACTTTCACTTATGAAGCATGACGCATTCCATCCTGACCGTAGAAAGCTAGATATTGTTTTCGTTACCGTCATAGGATACGATCAGGGACGTTTGTAAGTGTCTATGGAAACTGAGAATATGTGAATATTCGTCCATGGGACTGACAGCTCTAAGATATGAGACTGGAGATGCTAGTTGTAATCCTAGGTTCTTGATTGAGTTTTCAATTAGCTCATGAGGTATTTAAGGGGATACGTTGAATATGACTAGCCGCTTAGTTGAAGGGACGAACGTTCAGTATTATATTTTCAACTTTTAAATTGGGATTTGATTTGAGAAATTCGTCAACAAGTTGGAGCTATTCAGGAATATTCAGATTCTATTATTTGAGATTCTGGAAGCGAATGTAATATTCTTGAAAGACTTACTTATATGGAAAAAAAAGATCAAGACAAACTCATCACACACATTACGGAGCAAAGCTTTTAGTGACAGGTTTATCACTGAAAATAGCGACCTTGTTGACAAAGCAGTTGTCGAATTAAATAAACAAAATGTTGGCTTTTCGTGGTAATTTTTAGGGTTCCGTACTAAATTAGTGGAAACGGGACCCTATTACTGAGACTCCGCTGTTCGTCCGTCCGTCCCTCTACCAGTGGGTTCTATCTCATGAACTGTAATAGGTAGAGAGTTGAAATTATCAGAGAATGTGTATTTCTATTACCGATGTAAAAGCAGATACTAAGTCCATCCATCCGTCTGTATATCATGAATAGGTAGAGACTAGAATTTTGCTTTGACAATGGTACAGAACCTTTCATATGGGCTTTTGACTCACACTTCGCCGCAAGTTATCAATGATGTGTTCATTATATTTGTGATAGTATTTAACATCTAGGTAGTCTGAAAGGCAGTACAGAGACGTTTAAATTCATTTTTACTCTCCGTTATATCGAGTTGAGGGCTTAAAATTTTACACTGAGCTAGGTCATTGGAGAAACTTAAATACTGAATAATAAATAGTTCCCTTATTTTTATTTATTACTGTAGATCAGAAGAAACCGTAAAACTTTTGTGCATAACATTTTTTATAACTATCGTAAGTTGGTAATAATTTGTGACTGTTTCCATATATAATAAATAGCGACCCTGTATATTGGTTACGGGCAATAATTTTCAAAGCTGTTGCCCTAAAAATGATTACTCTCAACACTAGTGTTTGTATAAGCCTTCAATCAATAATAGCATGTGAATAGAATACAGTTAGGAGTCTGGGCGCCGGCAAGACTGGAGACAGTTTATTCGATTTGATGGAACCTAAGGGTCCATAAGTCCAGTGTCCAGTAGTGAATCGATTAAGGATCTATTCATAAACGATAGCAGCAATATGGTAGAACACGACTTCAGGTTTGAGTAAACTGCAAAATGGAAAACCTCTATTAACGAACATATCTATAAAGCCACCTAAACTACCTGCGTTAAAGGACCATTATGAATGCCCGTATTTACAAAAGTAATATAAATTCACCGATGGTCGCTATTGAAAGGTTTGTATGAAGTTGCTTAATGTCTAGCTCCTCTAATCCAAAAATAAATTTTCCCTGTAGAATGGGATGTCCTTGAATCATTGTTAGTGCTGCTTCTTGAATTATTTCCCACTATGGCTTGAGATGACCAGGTAGTTGGTAGAGTTAGCTATGTGAGATAAGTTTGAAGCATGTCTCATGTTGCATTGGTCGTAGTCGGTCTCAGTGATGACATTACAAAGAGAATCACTTCTTTTCCTGGTTGTTTCTGATGCAGGGAGATTCTTTCCATGTTAGTGTTTGAGGTTATTCCCCTAGACAGCGATGCCATATCTGTATCTGAGATTGGATGTACAAAAAAAGAACAGTACACATATATTCTTTATGCATATCAGATGACATAGAGTAAGCTTCTTGCTGCACAACCCTCCAATGTGAGCATTCTATTTAAGATTCAAGTCAAGTGTAACACCTAGTTCTAGTTACATAGTATTCAGTTTCATTTCCTCTTTTATCTACCCCTATAATAGTGAATATCCATTTGCACTATCGCTTATAATCTCTTTGTGGTTTTTGAAATAACAAAAAAAACAATTTGTCTATAAGAAATGCATGGGGCTCGGTATTGTCGCGATCCAACATACCTATGTATGTATATCTATCTATTGCTATCCATCAATCAGCTGTGTTTTGAAAGCACATAATCTAAATAAAACAACAGCAATACAAACGGAGCGAATTTATGACAGGTACATGTTAGTTGGCGCAACACTTAGTTTTTGGAATTTCTTTTTGAGATGCAAATAATTATTTGTCTAGAAACAAATTAGTGTCTGTATTCCCACTTACCATCTGGTCAATAATATAAAATATTGAATCCTTCCTTTTATTGGGTTCTTAAAAAGAAAGTGTGGAATTGAAAGTTCATTGCAGTTTACATGTGATTTAATGGATGAAGGATGGAGGAACATTTTCTATTATTTTGGAGAAATATGCTGTTAAAGTTATTGGGCGATAGTTGCTTACTTTCTATCTAGATGAGGCAATCTCGTATCACTTATCAGCAAGATATTAAGGATTTCCATAAAACCATCAGGGCTGCTATTCACCACCACTCTTTCTCTTTAAAATTAAAAGTTAATTTATTCTTACTAGTAAAATGGTATCTAGTCATGATAAATAAATAAATCTGAAAATGAGTAGTGAATATCCATAGATTAATAAAAAACTAGAACTACTTTGTTAGATGATGCACTAAAAAATACAAAAAAATATTATCTATTTTATTGGTAATTTTGAAGATATACAAGAGATAAAGAATTAATTATTGTACTCTCGACACTTATTTACTTCAAAGTTACCAGTACCAAAGGAATAAAAATAATTTTGTATTTCTTAATGTATCTTTCAACAATGTCGGTCCTATTTTTTGTGAAAAGAATATTTCACATTTTTGAGTAGCAGTAAAATGACAATTTCAAAATGTAACCACAATAATTTACAAATTTTTCAAAAATTTCCAATTCCACGGGCTAACTAAATTAAACCGTTAAAATTTTGAACAGAATTCAATAAAATGTATTCAGATATGATCTTTTTACTTCCCTCAATAAGGGAAGTATTGTATTCACGTAAAAAATCGACCTCGAGATTTTTGCTGATATTTACGTTTTCGGGTTCCTAGATCACGAAAATCATGGTATCCCAAGTCCGTCTATCTGTCTGTCTGTAGTCTGTTGGCGTTCTAGCTCAATAACGTCTTGACCTAGGACAACGAATTTTGGTATGCATATTGAAGGACTACCGGCGACGCAATGTAAGGGTTTTCGTTAATCATATGTACAGGGTGTCCAAAATATTAAGTTTCAATATAAGAACGGTAGAAGCGACGAGGTTGTTTCCATCTCGAAGCGGGGTGGTTTGTCGAGGGAAGTCATAGGTAAAGGCTTTTACCAATTTTTTTTTCTTTTAACGATTTATATTTCACAGTGGGCTTAAGGAGATTTTCAGCTAGAACAATTTTTCTGTCATCGTGACTAGACGTTGCTAGTGGAGGATCGGGGGATATTATTTTATTTAACCTGCTCGGTGCTTTCTTTCAAAAGAATTTGAAAGCCTTTTATTATCATTCACTCAGAAAGATTTCCTCGTAATGCTTATCGATCCCTATTATAATCATTAATAAATGTATTACGGCCATAGACTATATATCTTATTGTTGATGTTTTGCCGCTATTGTTTGTGATAAAACACCTTTTATCACTTGATTGCAATACGTTCACATTCTCATACATTACAAATTTCATAATAAATCATAAAAATACTCAAGAACATAGTATATATTATTATCTCTTAAGTTGCTTGTTATAGCATGTCGCTTATAGAGATATTTATTACAAAATTGTAATGACTCATTGTAACTAGATACAAAAAAATCAACCGATAAGAGGAATGAGATGATTCCTGCATTCAGTAGGAAGCTATCTTTTGTCATACTTAAATAATGTGATAGCAAAAGAGTGTTTAAATAATTTGTTTGTTTAAATCTGGAATTAGGATATACAGGTAATATAAATAAAAATATGATAATTTACTCGATGTTTTTATTCGTACAATTTTACTACAATTTTGTTAATGAGAAAAATAAAATGGATCTTTTAAAATATTGGGTCTAAGATAAATCATTAATAAAAATAATTGTGAGGGACATTTTATGACTATGCAATGTGAAACATAAAATTTCTTGGAGAAAATTTCATAAACAAACAGCTCTGAAAATTCAGATGACGATCTGCTGAAAAAAAGGTAAAATTCAAATTGAGGACAATGAATTAAATATTCACCTATTAAGGAAATAAATATTTATTTCTCACTGCATCTCTACTTTACTTTTGTTATGGTAATATTCTTTTTTTATTCTTAGGTATAAGTTAATCTAATAATACGTACGTAATTTCTGAGCAGTTGTGAAAAGTTTCACGATAATAGTAAACGAGTATGACATTTGCACAAAAGGTACCTAATGCACTAATTTTTATGAAACTAAAGAAGCGCAGAACCGACGAATCACTGAGTAGAACTCATCAAGGATTTGGCATTTTAGTGAGTTTCTTCATCTTACCTGTTTATATACATTGCAGAAGCGTTGATAGTATTGTCTTGTGTAAAGCACCCTATAATGTCATATGTTTCGAAATAAGAAAAAGTTTGGACATCTGCCATATTTTCCCGGGTATTAATGAAGCTTTGAAATAAAACAACAAAAATATAAGTAGGTCTACGACTTTGTGCTCTTTCTGATGGCGAGTTTTTTTATTAAACGTTTTAATTAATTTGTTACGCCCATAGGTTTATGGTTTTTTGACTATTGTGCAAGAGATGACTTATGATTTATAGATAGATACTTAGACACCTACATGACTCTTTGTACGATCTTCAAAAGTACCAGTTCCAATAGAATAAATATTACTTGCATTTTTCATCTAATAAAGTAGTTTTCAGTTTTTGTAAAAAGTTAATTATCCCTCTTTCTTGAGTAATAATAAAACGGATAAAATGTTTAATACATATTAACAGATTTACACATTATTAGGAAACTCCCCCTTTCAATAGCTCATATTCATCTTAGAGGTTGACAATCTTTTCTTAAAACTCAAATTTTCGATTTTCAAAAAATAAGCGAGCGTCCTACGCCACCTTGGAGGAGATTGTTGGGAAGAAATACGTAATGGATTTTTTTTTAATTGGACCATTTATCAGTAGCTCCTTTTTAAATCATCTAATTTTCTATTTAAAAAAGTAACCTCCCCCTCTCCACTTTGAAGGGGATTTTTGGGGTGAAATATACATTTCTCAGTCGCCCTTTATACAAATAAAAAAATGGAATTGGTGTGGAATTGTATGACTCCTCCATTTTACAAAGTCAATCGAAAATTATTTATTATCGATATTTTTATATGTCCCTTCAATTTAAATTAGATATATCCAATTTGATATTTATATAACATTATAATAAGTATAAACAACAATTTTAGCAATCTTGTTAATTTGAATCTTATCTAATTGGAACTCAGTCAGCGAAAATATTTTGCCTTTTATATATTTACATAGGTAATTTTCCTATACCATAACACATTACATACCAATAATTAATTTCCATATATTGTATATCGCTACTACTTACTTGGCCTTATTTATAAAATAGATAACTTATGTAGCTATTAGGATTTTCACTAGATATATTAGTATAATTTTTTTGTATTTGTACAGTTCTTTATAAGCTTATAACAAATATTAAATTTATTTCTCGATCTCTATAAATATAAAACTTTTTTACAAAAACAAGGGCCGACTTTATTAATTGGTGCACTGAAATTTCCAAAATAATATTAGTTCCAATGGTGCTGGTAATTTTGGAGTTGTGTAGTTATGGGTGGATAGAAGACTTTTGGCACCAACTAATAAAGTGGGTTCCAGTTTTTGTAAAAAAAATATTTTACAATTTTGAACTTTTGAGTGTATCATTAATCATTAGTCATCAAAATCGTTGAACGTTGACTTTAAAACTGCTGGAACTTAGAAACCTTACATTTTTTTAAAATGTCAAATTTAAATATTGCTGGCTACGGTCTCTTCTTTAATTTGGTAGTCTCAAATTTTCAAAAAAAAAAACGCCCTCCACATAGCGGAAACACACATATTTCAGACTTGCTAGTACAGCTCAGAAACCGTATTTTTTCCTTTAAAAGATGCTGGATATGGTCTCTTCTTTAATTTTGCCTTCTCAAATTTTCGCATATAGAACAAATTTGTCCCCTCCACCCTGTTGTTGATGGCACTAAAGCACACACTCGAATAGTATACCTAATCTGTTTGAAAGTCGATCAAAAAATTGTCCGAGTTGGACCCGTAAGGAAAGGGTTTCTTACTCAGGATTTTCGTATAAGTTTTCCTGAAAACTTTTGAGTGGAATCTTTTCTCTCAATATTTTGGGAGAGGGCGGTCAATTTTCTTCTTTTTCCCTCAATATCTTCTAAACCATTTATTGTCAATTTTTTTGTCGCAGAATCTACCCTTGGTGTCCGAAATTATTATTTATTATTTATGCTAAACGACCGTGATTCCGGTCAACTCTGTATACGTACCAAATTTGAACTTTTTTCGTTTCGGAAAAACTAGGCAGTGACAGACGGGTTCAGTTTCTTCATAGAATCGTAAGAATGAAAATAATGCTATTTATCATTATTATGTAAAAACTAATGGAACAGTATCAGCGTGTCCGATTAAATCGGCATAATATAGAAACTTCTTTATTATTTGTATTAAGAACGAAGCCTTGAATGAATCACATATCATTTCATTCATTTAGGAGGTTTGTCGAAAAATGTAAATTTTAGTTAAGAGTAAAGTAAACTACTGTTAGATATCCAATATTGTGCATCTACCATTAAAACAGATTTTTCTCATCATTTATGTCTACACATCGACATTAATCTAGTTTGCTCTCAAAAATTCATTTGATTTTCTTAGTGCATCCTAGATTAAATGTCAATGCGTAGACAAATTGATACTTACAATTTGTCAGTAAATCCTGGATTAAATATCGACATTCATAAATTATCAATGCTAATAAAGAGAAGTGTTAGGTACTACAAATAAAAAATCTTTCTTTTTATGGTAGCTGGATAATATCTGAGCAAAATTTACATTTTTCGACCAACCTCGTATACATGGCCTCATCTGGAATTAAGTTTATTTAGCTCTTATTTCAAAAATATCTATTTTATTCCGAAATAAGTCCATGTGTGTACCTTCCATAGTATTATTCTTGAGCGTAATTAGCGCCGTTTTACTATTGTCCAAAATGGAATACCTAATGCATAAAAGGAAACTTTTTCAACCTCATTGATATTGTTTCATAATTTTATCCTTTTTCAATACAAATTATTAATTATTTATGGAAAGAATCTCAATTTTTTTTAATACATTTTTTATTAACAGATCTCCTGACTTGCACTACCAATCAAAACCAACGTTAATGAAGCAGAGACGATGGCTCATGTACCGATCAAGAGAAAAGCAACCGAACATGACATACACAAGTTTCAAGGGAAGGAATCCTTTCTCACCTCCCAGATCGAGCTTTATGTGGAAGAGGCCAAGCCGAAAATTCCTGATGGAGGATGGGGTTGGATGGTAGTTTTGGCAGCATTCGTGCTGAACACCATTTCAGAAGGAGTCAGTTTCTCATTTGGACTTTTGTACGTGGAATTCTTGGAGGAATTCAAAGCTTCAAAGTCGGCCACATCATGGATTGGTAGTTTATTTTTGGCATTACCACTTCTTGCAGGTATACTTTTATGTTAGATACCTTATACCACATCAAATTAGATTACATTTGAAAGACTGGCTTTGTGCTCTAGCTCACTGCTAGATTTATTGTAGTTTTCTCAGTACTTACTTTTAACCTCTTTATTAGGCTTATTAATCATTTACAGAGTCCTACGCGGGGCTACATGCCCTCGGTTATTCTTCCCGAATAAGTGAAACTGCATCCCTACCAAACCTTCGTACTGACAAAGTATCTGCAATGCAGTTTCCTCTTTTTTCTGAAAAGAACTACAAAACCTGCCAAGCCGATATTAGTCATGTGCTTCCTAAGCTTACAGGGCCCTGTCAGTTTTCCCACCGCTATCATCGTCGTTTGTTGACTTTGACTTTTGACTAGTTAGCATGATATTTTGGCCGAAGAACCCTTCAGGGATAAAATAGCATCTTTGTTCAGAGCTTTCTTGTCAATTCCACAGGATGGCTCTGGACCTATCATGGCCTGCTCAGTTTCCTGCTGGACTAATTGGTCAGCCTTTATATTGCCTTTAATTCCTTGGTTCCCTGGAATCCAGGCTAGAGTCGGTCTGTTGTGATAACCTAGTTAGGGGTTATGCGACAGTTCCATATCAGTCTTGATTATGTCCGATGAGTTCATCGCTTGTAGTGCCGCTTGACTGTCTACGTAGAAGATGATTCATTGCCTATTCACCTCTCGCCTTTATCAACTCCTCCGCGCACCATTCTATCGTCATTCTGTGCTTAAAACACAGCATCACAATTTCCATGGGTCATAGGCATCTCATGTAAAAAAATGATTTCACTATGATTAATTCTTAGAGCCTTAGACAATATTTTTTACACCACATAGGTCCCATCGGAAGCGCATTGGTTGATAGGTATGGTTGCCTAAAAATGACGGTACTTGGAAGTGTCGTCTGTACCATAGGTTTTATCCTCAGCGTCTACGCTAACACCATCAACATTATGTACATAACATTTGGCATTATTGGTGGTATAGGAAGAGGACTCACCTTTGTCACAGCCGTCGTACCAATCGCATTCTGGTTCGAAAGAAGAAGAACCATTGCTCTGGGTTTGGCAGCCAGTGGTTCTGGATTTGGTACCATCATTTTTGCTCCTTTTACAGTTTATATTCTTTCGGAATATGGCTGGAGGGGCACTATGCTTATCCTCGGAGGGTGTTTCTTCAATATGTGTGTCTGTGGGTTTCTGATGAGGGATCCAGATTGGATTATTGCTGAGTAAGTTTCGATCAAGCCTTATTTGAAGTAGGATCAGGATGAAATTGTTTTTATAGAGAAAAGGAGAAAAAATCTCAAAAATCGATTCAGAATGACACAACTGTTTTACCACACGAAGGTGGGATAGACTTGGAAGAACTGAGAAAATTGTTAGAAGAGAAAAGTAATGAGACCAACCAGTCACAGTCACCGAATAACAATCCAAATGCCAATATCACTGAAGATAGTCGTGTTAAATCTGCTGTGGATCTGCCAACGTTTCTCAAAGCCAATGAAAGGGTAAAGCTTTTCAAATATAATTCAGTAGCATCCAAACAATTTTAATTTTGAATCATAGGTTCCTGTAGAAGTATTGAAACAACTCAGTCAAAATGAACCGCTGTACAAGATGATTCGCGAAAACTACCCACATTTAGTCAACACCAAAACTGTCCAAAAAGAATCGATCACTACCACTGCCAAAAACGATCCACCAAAAGCATCTTTCAAAACAGGTCGTAAGTTAACAAAGACTGAAGATACTATTCCCGAAATAGATGAGAATGAAGAAAACTCTGAAGTGCCTCAATCGAAAACAATACATTTAGTGAAGGATGTGACATCATTGGATAAAGGTAAGGCTAAAGGACACTCTCACAGCTACTTGAACTTATTGAGGACTAGAAAGACTTCCTTTTCAAGACAGAATACAATGTTAAGCATTCATAAGTTCAAGATGTCAGCAGCAAGTTGTCCAGACATGTATGGACGTTCGGTTGCGGGTGCAGCAAAAGATGCTATTGAATCTGAAGAAGAAAAGGTAATTTATTGCTGTCAAAATTGGAAAAAATGTTATTTTTAATGTGTTATATTTTATTCATTCTAGAAATGGTACGTCGAGTTCTTTGGTGGCTTAAGAAATCTACTTAATTTCTCCCTTTATTTGGAATTACACTTCTTCTTACTTTCGATCTCAACTATCATTTTATTTATCTGGTTCATTGTGCCATATTTTTACCTCGCTGAACATATGAGTCGATTGGGCTATAGTGAATCTCAAGCTTCATTCATACTATCGGGAATTGGATTTACAAATACAGTGGGAATGGTAAGAATGGTCCCTTTATTGAAAAAAAATTCTTCCTCATGTATATAAATACTCAACATGTTTTTACTATCTCTCCAGGTTTTCCTGGGTTGGGCTGGAGATCGTGTCAACATTGCCAAGACTTACTCCATCTGCTTAATACTTTGTGGTGTTAGCATAGCCTGCATAATGTTCCTAGGTTCCAGTTACATCCTCTTGTGCATCAGCAGCGGCTGTTTTGGTTTGTTCTTTGCCAGCTGTTTTTCACTTCTTCCATCACTTCTTGCTGAATTGGTCCCATTAGAAGACTTCACCATGGCCTATGGGTTGGTGCTGCTTTGTCAAGGCATTGGCAATCTGACTGGACCACCACTCGCTGGTATGATTTTCGATGTCACAGGTTCCTGGGAACAATCTTTCTATCAAGCTGCCTTCTGGATAATTATATGTGGAATTCTCATCGGTATTATTCCTTATACAAAGAATAGAAAAATGATTGGATCGGGTCCGACGCTCAATGAAAGGGAAGCATGTGTGTAACTTTGTGCAAATATTTTTATATAGAGAGAACGATGAACTTTATAGTTGTTGGATAATATCTTATTTATTTTATAGTATTATTTGAACTAGTTATAAGCCTAGTCTGTGACTCATATGACAAATGATGTTTATATGAAACAAAGCTTTATTATAAAATAGTTGTGTTTCTTAATTATTGTAATTGGGATTGGTCAGATGACATACAGTATCTACGATCGGCATCTACAAATTTACTAATTTAGAGCAAATGCTAAGGGAAATTCTGACCGATCGCTTGATAATTCCATATACTACCTACTCCCATCTGACAATTACCAACAGAGTTTTATCTTTGACCAATTATAAATAAATATATATTAAAATTAATTGATTATTTTAATAAATGTGAAAAATGTGCCACTTAAGTTTTATATAGTAAATATAATATGAATAAACTGATAAAATAAGATAACGATATTCTGAATAAGAAGCTGAAAAAATAACTTGTTCTCTCTCTTTACATTTAAATACTGTCAGTTCTTTTTTAAATACAACAATCTCATTAATAATTTACCAATACAAAATATTTCAAAACTTAAAAAATTGAGTGAACCCAAGACAAACTTCAAACAAATCAAGCAAATTCAGCAGCTGTTTGCAGAACATTTGTCAGTGGCCGTACTAGATGGCTTTGGCTGATAGCAAATACGGCTTCTCCAGGTTCGCCTTCTGTTTGTTTTGGATGTATACTTCGATTACGGAACAGAAGGTGTAAACACCTTCATTAAACAGAACATCTAAAGGTGAAATGTTCACGAGAAAGAAAAGATCGAGGGAAAAACTTCTTTAAGTAGAGCACGTGATTTTACAACTCCGTCTGTTTAAATAATTAATTCATCTTTCCTATTGCGACATATGATAATGAGAATCCATGCACAATGAACTGGATATAAATCTTCGTTCGAATATTCAAGAACAAATACTCATATTCTTTGGTTAAATCATTAGGTATAGAGAAGCTGGCTATTCAAGGAAAAATGCAAATCGAAGTGGGAAAAATCGCCATCTTCTTCTTGAAATGCCTTACTTCCCTACCTAGTGTTAGCCATGGTCTATATTGTGTTTATAAACCATGAGTTTTGGCAACATCGCGCGTATATTTGTCAAACGCGTCATTTCACAAATATACGGAACCCATAGTTTATCGCCAATCCCGAACGGCACTTATTGAGAGGTTTTACTGGGCAGCATACTTATGGCAGTTCAGTGCTTTCCACGAGATGGCCACAGCATATAGCTCTTGACGCATATATATATATATATATATATATATATATATATATATATATATATATATATATATATATATGAAGAAGGTGGAAATACGGCAGTAATTTATTAGAATACGTGAATCAAATTGAATTGGGGATTTCTGCCGAAGTTTGAGTGGGGCTTAAAAAGAACACTCTGTATGCTGTCCAAACTTTCGAAAATTTGTTATTTTCTTTCTCAAGGCTGAATAATAAAACACATATTAGTTCGGTTAAATTATTAAATTGGCATATTACTACGAATGACAGGAATTCCATCATTATAACACTACTCACTTATAAACATTTTAAACAAAAAACAATGTACACTTAAAATTTTTAACATTATAAAGAATTATACACATTAAAAGAGGAGTTACATACTGTATGTTACTTATAAATCACCATTTTAAAGATTGGGATATCAATACGAAGAAGACAGAAGAAAAGAATTTTTAATAAGAATATCTAGCAATTTATTACCTTATTAGGTAAACTTATCCATTTAAATTATGGGTGGGAGTTGGCGCTAACTCAGAACATATAAAAGGTGTACTAAACCATGTCAAAATTGATGTTCTGCCATCACAGATCTCAAAACCACAAACTGTTATAATTTCACAATGTATGTAAGCTTCAATACACATTTAACCTATGTACGATTGTTTATGTTGTTAGTGCAAAACTTTGAAATCACATAGGAATAAACAGAACTAAGACCACTTATATCAGTACATGCATTCATAGATTTAGGATCTTTAGTAATTTCAATCATTTCCTGCATTTTTCTTTTAGATGTATTGGGCTCATTAATCAGGATTGAAACACCTTCAAAATTGGGAGTATGTCTTTTTTCCTTTGCATGTCTTGCTAGAGTGCATTTTTTGGTTTGGGCATTTCTGTGATCACTTTTGTGAGCAACGATTCTGTTCTTTAGTAACCTTTGTGTTTCACCGATGTATACAAGATCACAATCACGACAAGGAATAGAATACACCACATTTCTTCTTTTTTCGGTAGGTATTTTGTCTTTAATATTCGAAAAGTGTTGTCCTAGTAAGTTCACATTTCTTTTGACTAATTTACAGTTACTAATGACATCCTTGATGATGTTGGACAGTTTTGGAGTGAGGTCCTTTATCCAAGGAATGGAGAAATAACAAACAGGTCCCTCTTGTTGTAACCCACGATTAGGAGAAGACTCTGAATGATTAGTAAGGGACGGACTACTATATAACAGTTTACGTAACAGATTTTTAGGGTAAGAATTGTTTAATAGAATTTTGTATAGTTTGTTTATGTTTTCGTTGAATAGAGATGGATGACAAATTTGTCTGATCCTATTTTTCATTCCTAAAACTAAGTTCACTTTGATTCTTTCATCATGGTAGGAAAGATAATTCAAATATCTACCACTATTGGTGGGTTTTTGATACCAATCAAGTATCATTGTTTGGTTTGGAGTGCGGATACTTCTGGTGTCGAGGAAGGGTACCGAGTTATTTTGTTCTCTTTCAATTGTGAACTTGAGATTATCATCATAGGAGTTGAAAATTTGTAAGACCATATCATAAGAATCAATAGGAACAGAACAAATTATATCATCGACGTACCTTTTTATGAATGGAAGGTGAAATGGTAATCTGGACAAGCAATCATCTTATAAATCGTCCATCACAAAGGCCGATAATATCGGTGAGATGGTGGAGCCCATTGGTGTACCAAAAACTTGTAAGTAATTCTCCCCTTGGAAGGTAAACACTGTACTATCGAATATGAATTTTAGTGCTGAAAGAAAAGAACTTATATCCAGACCGCAATGGGACTGTATCTCATTCCAATGTTTCCTGATACTGGACTCCGCACGTTCGTATGAGATATTGGTGAAAAGAGAGGAAACATCTAGGCTAATTAAGACATAGTCCGGTGGTAACTGAAAATTGTTGATGAAACTAGCAAAATGAAAGGAATCTTGAATAAAATGAATGAATGAAAAATAGGATCAGACAAATTTGTCATCCATCTCTATTCAACGAAAACATAAACAAACTATATAAAATTCTATTAAACAATTCTTACCCTAAAAATCTGTTACGTAAACTGTTATATAGTAGTCCGTCCCTTACTAATCATTCAGAGTCTTCTCCTAATCGTGGGTTACAACAAGAGGGACCTGTTTCTTATTTCTCCATTCCTTGGATAAAGAACCTCACTCCAAAACTGTCCAACATCATCAAGGATGTCATTAGTAACTGTAAATTAGTCAAAAGAAATGTGAACTTACTAGGACAACACTTTTCGAATATTAAAGACAAAATACCTACCGAAAAAAGAAGAAATGTGGTGTATTCTATTCCTTGTCGTGATTGTGATCTTGTATACATCGGTGAAACACAAAGGTTACTAAAGAACAGAATCGTTGCTCACAAATGTGATCACAGAAATGCCCAAACCAAAAAATGCACTCTAGCAAGACATGCAAAGGAAAAAAGACATACTCCCAATTTTGAAGGTGTTTCAATCCTGATTAATGAGCCCAATACATCTAAAAGAAAAATGCAGGAAATGATTGAAATTACTAAAGATCCTAAATCTATGAATGCATGTACTGATATAAGTGGTCTTAGTTCTATTTATTCCTATGTGATTTCAAAGTTTTGCACTAACAACATAAACAATCGTACATAGGTTAAATGTGTATTGAAGCTTACATACATTGTGAAATTATAACAGTTTGTGGTTTTGAGATCTGTGATGGCAGAACATCAATTTTGACATGGTTTAGTACACCTTTTATATGTTCTGAGTTAGCGCCAACTCCCACCCATAATTTAAATGGATAAGTTTACCTAATAAGGTAATAAATTGCTAGATATTCTTATTAAAAATTCTTTTCTTCTGTCTTCTTCGTATTGATATCCCAATCTTTAAACTGGTGATTTATAAGTAACATACAGTATGTAACTCCTCTTTTAATGTGTATAATTCTTTATAATGTTAAAAATTTTAAGTGTACATTGTTTTTTGTTTAAAATGTTTATAAGTGAGTAGTGTTATAATGATGGAATTCCTGTCATTCGTAGTAATATGCCAATTTAATAATTCAATCCTCACATGCCATGTAAGTTCAATGTGTTAGTTTGTTTTTTCACTCCGAACTAATATGTGTTTTATTATTCAGCCTTGAGAAAGAAAATAACAAATTTTCGAAAGCTTGGACAGCATACAGAGTGTTCTTTTTAAGCCCCACTCAAACTTCGGCAGAAATCCCCAATTCAATTTGATTCACGTATTATATATATATATATATATAAAATGAATTGTAAATTCTTGACTGTCTAATTAATGAATAAACGTTCGGATATAAATGGACTTAGTTCCATTTACTCATATATTTTAAAATTATATAATGATAATTATCATAGTGTGCCATCTGATGTTTCTCTAAATTAATATATAGTTTCATATTATACAAGATAATGCCATATTTTTATATTATATCCATTTTTTAAATGATATATCCTGTGATTAACTTCTGAAGTGTGTTCCATTTTTATTAGCTACATACATAGATTGATCTTAGTATGCGTAATTCCATAGTAACTTTTAATTATGAAACATAAAAGTTCAATCATAAAGTTAAATGCATAATAACAAATGTTTGTAGCTGGTAAATTTCATTAATCTCACGATTGTAAGTAGTTCATATTATTAATATTTTTTGTTATAATTAATTTGTTCGTTATTTTAGTTTGTCCCGATGAAGGTAACAAGCGTTACCGAAAGCTCGACATTGATTAAAGAGTTTTAATTTTATTGGCATTTTGACTGCAACCCCAATCATTAAAAATTCATTATATATATATATATATATATATATATATATATATATATATATATATATATATATATATATATATATCTTGACGACTTAGCCGGAATCGAACCTGGATCTAATGCATGGAAGTCCGACGCGCTACCACCATGTCACGGTGGCCCGGTACACACAGCGCGAAATATCTGATAGTAGACAATCCAATTAAGATTACGACATCGTTTCGAAGAAGAGGAGCAAGATTAGTAAAAACAATCAGCTTTGATGTTTAATTGAATTTTTATTACCTAATAATAACTACGAGTACATGAGTAAACTATATACATACTGATAATGGAAATATTCTGCTTGAGCTAGATCTCAGAAGTTTATTATGTTTAATATGCAAAGACAGAAACTGGAAATTCCCTATTGTTGACTTGAATTGACACTACATTGTGTTCAATCAATAACTCTTATTTAAATATTTTTTTAGTTGGTATATTTATGGAGAAGATTTTATAATTTGAAAAGTCATGGTTAAATCAAATCACTAACAAAGACTAGATCAATCGGAAGTTTTTATATAATTCAAAATGCTATTCAACATTACTAGTTTTTTCTAGTAAATTGGTTCCTATTTCGATGCAAGTGAAGAAGAATGTGGTCAAAAGCAGTTTACCTTTATTTAGGATTTAACTGTCTCATAGATACCACAATAACAACTAAAACATCTATTTTCACATCTTGCAATATTAAATCACAGTTACGCTTGTAATTCTGCAGAGTCTGAAGGTGAATTTTGAAATCTTGTCAACCTTAATATGTAAAATAAATGAATTAACTTATAAACGATTTATTTCCAGTTGCTTATAAAAGGAAAAAGTATTGAATTCTGAGCTTTCGTAATACTGTAACTAATGAAATTACAAAAATTTTGACGGGATTTCAAAAAGCATCTAACATCCTCTCTGATAACGAATTCAGAAAATAAACTTATTTGAAAAAACGGTGCTTGATCGTTTATATTATACTTTAATTAAATTTATATAATATTGTGTCATCTAAAATTCTGTTGTTTCATTTAAACTTAAGAAACCTACAAACTAGATAATAATTATTATAATATCGTTTTCAGCACAGCCTACTCAAAGGGAATATTTACAAAAAAGTCATCTCGTTCTACTGGAATACACTTCTTTTAAACTAAGATTGCTTATATAATATTCAAGTTTAATATCAAGATTTGGCTAACATGTCTTATTAATAATTATATAATAAAAAAGTTTTAAACAATTTTCTCGCAAGTGTATTATTTTCTAGAGAATAAAGAAAGATGAGGTTTATTTTAACTTATGAATATGCAAAAAAATCCTCTTTCAAAAATAAACAGAACAAATCGTATAGAATATAAACATAACAGTTATCACTTGCAATGTACATAACAAAGTTCAACATTTACCAACAAAAACTGTTTTGTTTGTTAATACAAATATTAAACAAGAATTTCATAAAGCGTATTTGGCAAGTTACAACATCTAAATGTTTTCGAATAAAAGAATAATCATCGTATTAGTTCTCCTAGAAATATTCTAGCTTAGTTTCAGTTTCATCTAGGAATTAAATATTATATACAAAATGAATCTCAAAATATCCTGAGATTTAGAGGACTATCATCTTATAGATATTGGACTAGGTATTCGAAGATTTCAACAAGTTTCTAATATGAAATGCAGAAAATAGATAACCATGTTCTAAGTGATTGGCTAGAGAACATCAAACTCCAAAATATTTACTTGAAATTATGGAAGTATATATGAAATTTTTCACTACGATTTAATTAGTGAATAAATTGGAATTGTGCAATTTTCACAGAAAATTATTTCACCATATTTTTGTTTGAAAACTATGAACAAACAATAACTACAACAAGCAAAGATATAAACAAAATATTTAGACTCCGCTTACTTATTGCGAGAAATCCTAAAAATATTAAGTCCACTTGTGGAAGAATTGCTCCATGAATGGGTTTTTATTAAACTAAAGCTAGCCTCTAAACTTTGCCATTATCTTCTTTCGCATAAAAATTTTCATCTTTAGATAATTCAACAGGTTGTTGTTCTTCGTTGCGGCTTGCCGTCATTTTTCGGTATAAATTATTGAAAGGAATTACCACAAGCATTAGACCCGATATCGCAATGAAAAGCCCTGCCAAGTAAAATGGCAAATCATATTTGCCAGTTATATCGTACAGCCAACCTGAAAAATATATGGAAAGAAGTTTTTGAGATTTTTATATTAACAGCCTCTAAAATGATAGTGATATGAACTCACCTGCCAATGGAGGACCAATCAAATTAGCTATGCCTTGTACAAGTAACAAGAGCCCATAGGCGTTTGTAAATCTGTCAATTGTAATGAGCTCCACCAGAATGATGCATGTTAATGAATAGTTTGCAGCTATCAGGAAACCAAAACCACCGGAAGTTATCAGCAATAGCCAATAGTTTGTAATAAGTGGCATTAATGCAATTACACCTCCACAAAGACCCATACAGATGGCATAAATGATGCTGGCATCTGCCCATTGCCTATCCCCTGCCCATCCTAAGATTATCTAGAAAGAGATAAGAAATTTTGAAATACCCAATACACATTATTCTATATCATCAAAATTTTTACTCACCTCGCCAACCATATTCACGATACCAATGATAGAGATCAGAATAGAGGCATCCTTATCGGACATTCCATTTTTGATAGAATAATCTGTCAAGTAAACATAGGGAACATCATACCAAGTATAGAGCAAAAAATTTGACAGCGCAAACACCAGGTACTTCGGATCCATGAAGTGTGAAAAATCAAACATATCCACCAACAAGTCCCAAAAATCCCATAGTCCAGCATACCACTGTCCCTTCTCTTTAGCAATGGTTGTCATCGAATTTCGATAAATATCTGGACAAGAGCTAGCTCTCAATCTATACCTATTTATATTCAACATGGCACCTCTGTATGTGACCGATAACCTGTGCACTCTCAAATCACGCAAATATGCTGGTGGAGTCTTTTTATGTGGCATCTTCATGGAAGTTATCTGACTCTTCCTTAACCAATACAAATACGCAACGTCTTCAGTGTGATTCCCTAGATTTGTTGGTGGCGAAATCTCCGATTGTGCGGTTGGAGACAAATGCGATTGGGTGGCAGCATGCTTTGCTGCTGTGAATGTTTCATTCAATCTTCCAGAATCACTAAAACTTCTAGATGGAGTAAGAAGACTGGGATAATTAGCCAGAAGAACATTGTATACTTTCTTATGAGTTGCCAGCAATTCCAGTACTTCAACAGGTACTTTTTCTCCATTCCTCACGTAGGTTGGTAAATTTACCAAGGAGGTACAGAGCCTGTCGTGTTGAAGTTCTTCTGAATCATCTTCTTTCACTTCTGCTATGGGTTGCAGGACGCTTGCAGTGTTTGTACTATTGCTAACTGAGAAGGAATCAGCGGATGATCCTTTAGTTCGACGTTTCAAATTTCTAGAAAAAGACAAATTGTCTATCATTATTTCTTACAAAACCATAGAGTATTTTTGTGTTTTGACAGTGAATAAAGTATACATAATCTTTCTACCTACTACATAAAATGAATTTCAGTTTTGTTTTTACATGGTTCTGATTTACCTATTTCGCTTTCTTTCTTTGGCAAGTGATTTCTGCTTCTCTGAGGTCCACGGAAGATCTCTCATTAAAGCTCCACACACTATAAGATTCAGAAATAAACCTGCCAGTATTAGTGTTGTACCTCTCCAACCATACTCATCTAACAACAACTGAAAATATTATGTTTTGTATATAGTTTTTTTTCTTCCTCTACGACTAACCTGTATCAAAGGAGCGAATATGAAAGTTCCAATCCCACTTCCACATACAGCTAAACCTGTGGCGAATGATCTCTTTTTATCAAAATAGTAAGCCACTATGACAACTGAAGCTACATAACAAAGACTAAGTCCAAATCCAGCCAACATTCCAAAGGTAATACACAGCACCAACATCGAATTAGCTTGGGAGCTAATAATAAAACCCAATGAAGCTAGCATTGCACCAAATATTGTGACTTTGCGGCATCCGTAACGATCTGTCAAAAATGATGCAATTGGACCAGACAGCAGAGGCATTGCCATAAAGAGTCCTCCGATCCAAGCAGTAGTTCCTAATAAGAGGAAAGTTTTATATCGTTGACACTTCAATAATATAAGAGTTTTACCTCTATTCTCTCCAAAATAGTTCAAAAATTCTACAAAGATCACACCAAAGCTAAATGTGATGCCATCGGCTATAAGATTTACTACGAAGGAGGCGAACACAACTACCCAACCCCATCCACCATCAGGAGGTCTTGCTTCTGAAATATCCAGGGATGAAGACGAAGATGACGATGACGATGAATCAGATGGACACATGCTGGTAGGTGTAACGGAAACTGGTATCTTGATGATAGATGACCTGCTGTGATTGAATTGGACACGCTTCTCATCGTCTGTTTCTTCTTTATTGAAAATAATATTTTTCTTCAAAAGCCTTACTGATTCTGATGCATCAATGGGGTTAGTGTATACGTTATTTTTACGCTTAGAGTTTTCGATACCGATATTTTTATCGTTCAGAAGTAGATCTAAGTTATTTTTGTTGGCTATTTTCTTCGGTGAAAGAAAGCTATTACCTAAAGAAAAGATAATTTTGTAAGCTGCTATAATATCAGAATATGTAAGTCATTGTTATATTGACATTTGAAGATAATCGTAAATGCACAGATATATTTTTGAGTGATATAATATATACAGTGTGGCCCAGGATTGAAGGGAAGCTCCATATTTTTTTCTTCTCCAAGCTATCGATTTTTTTTCAAATGTTAGGACTGACAAAGAGGTACATTCCAAAATTATTTTTATCTTTATACAGTATATCCTGAAGTAAGAAAAGCAATTAAATTCTGTTTTTTTTAGATGGCAACAGTTTTAGATTTGTAACTAACTTGTAGATATAACGCACTCGGTTTCTCAGACCTTTCTGCAATAGTTTTTGACTTATGTAAATTTATGTGTAAAATCTTCGAGTATAGTCTTACAAAAAATCATAATTTCCGACTTTTGTTGCTAAATAAGGGTTTTCATTATTAGACGATTTTTTCAAATGCCTCACCCTTTATTATGCTGCATCATTGCTTTGATCTTATACAAAGCTTTTTGTCAATATGGTTTTTGAGATATAATTTGTAGAATCTTCCTTATTTAATGTAAAATATTTCCTATAAAAAGGTTTTGAGTAGGTGACTCTTATAAAATCTGACACATTAAAACATTCTGAAAATAAGATTTTAATAAGATTATATTTGATAACAAAAAGGAGTACATACAAAGATTACAATAACAGGAGACGATTTGTAACAGTGAATTGTGTAAGAATATTGAAATAAGGCTATTTATAAGTGCTCAAACAGGTCACCATCATATTTCACGCAAGCTGCCTTCTAGTGAATGAGTCCCGAACTCTAGCAAGCATTGCAGCTTCAACGAAACGGAAGGACGCCCTGATCCTATTTTTCGTATTGTTTGTGGTTGTTGGGCGATCTCTGAGAACCCTTTCCTTCACTTAACCCCCAAGAAAAAAAATCATTGGAGTAAGGTCTAAGGTCTGGGAATCGCATGGGCCAAGGTATTGTACCTCCTCTACCTATCCAACGATTGGGATAAGTCTAGAAACTAACGCACTATCCTATGGTTATGTACTGGAGCACCATCATGTTGCAACTACATGGTCCTTCTGGTGTTTAAATGCACTTCTTCAAGCATTCTAGGAAGATTTTCGCGAAGAAAACTTAAATATATCTCACAATTAATTCAGCACATTGTCAAAAAAGTAGTATCCAATAATATGACCACCAATTATTCTCCCCAAGCATTGAATGATCATCGCTGTTGGTGATCAACGGTCCTCAACCAATGGGAATTTTCAATTGCATAATAAGGCATATTATGTCTGTTAACAGATATTTTTTAAAAACTCTACAATCCTCCTCACAAATGCCGTTCATTTCAATACAAAACGCAATTCGATTTATGAAATTGTTAATATAGAAGACCATATTCACAAAATCTTGAGTGAAATTCATTAGTAACAAGTTGACATATTTGAATTTTGGAATAACACGGATGTGTCAAAATTTTATGTTTGCAAAAGTCCTTATTTTTTAGAACAAACAATCAAAATTCTTTATTTTGCAATAAAACTGGCAAATCATACATATTAAACCCCACAAACGAGAGCTCTTAAAAATGCTATTAAATGATGCAATAAAATATAGGCGTTTGAAAATAATGATTTATTGCCATTAGTATTATGTCATTTTCAAAAAATCGTAGTAGATGACCAAAAATGGGGGTTCACCATTAAAAATACAGAATTAAATTGCTTTTCTTACTTTTCGAAATGAAAATTAAATATTTTGGGATTGTGGACTGACAATCAGTCCTAACAATGGAAAAAATCGATTGCCTGGATAGAGAGAAAGTTATGGAACTTTCCCGCACCCCTGGGTCACCCATGGGCGGCTATAGGTCCATGTTTTACTGATCTCCATAACTAAGGGTGGCCCATCAAATTTTATCTATGGTCAATCATATCCAAAATTTTGATCATGAATTTTATATTGAGGGGGGCAGCATTATTAAGCTTGATTGCTTTTGTTATAGATTGTGAGAATGCGCACGCCCAGTGGTGATGTACCCGTGCAAAGGGAACACGGGTGCACAGTTGAAACAACTAAAACAGTTTTTTATTCATAACCTATTTTTACTATTACTATTAAAACACTGTAGAATCATATTCCAAACAAAATGTGCGCTCTATTAAACTACCTAGGAAAGTTAAGGAATCTTAAGCGAATAGGGGTGCTGGGTGGGAAAAATGCCTTTCTTGTATGGATGCAGTGAATCACCTTTGAATTACAATCATGAACATGCTTTAAAACAAGGGTAACCATAAAGCAAAGAATCTGTTACCCTCGTCCTGAAATATGGCTGTTTTGTCTGTACACACGTATACACTTGGCAAGAGTACATTACCCGTGGCAAGGTCACTTGCGAATAGTCACAGCCTTGATATGAATAGAATAAGACAATTCTTCAAACAGGTCACAAGAATTCTTCCGAAGTAAGCCCGTATCAGAATTATGCTGGCATAATAACCTACCGGCTTCTTTGCCGACCAGCGGCTTCTCCTCATCTCCCCCAACATCCTCATTCGCAATCCTCCGCTCTTCCTCACTGACTCCATTCACTTCCTCTTGGTCCAGGATTTCTTTTTCTCCGGGCACCTCGGTCCTCTCATGCGTTCCTCTCCCACTCCCGTCCATGATATCGATGGCGAATCCGCGTCCGTGCTTCGTGTATGGCGGCCGCTTTGAATCACGGTTAACCTGCGACGCCTCATGCGCACAGATACAGGTGGCTTGACCGTTGTGGGGGCAGTTCGCGCATGCGTAGCATCTACCGGCGAACGCGCCGGAAACTTGGCCATGCGGGGAGGGCTGCTTGATGCGCTGCTGCTCCAAGGAACGACGGTCTACCTGAAATTAAAATTGACAAGATATAACTACTACTACTACTTCGCCCTCGCCCTACACAACTTTTTTTGGACATATGAAGGTTGAGATCAGCCCTTCCGCTCAACACATATATATGCCAATAGATTTTTGCTAAGATATAATTTGCCAAACGTGACATAAGGGGGTAAAATTGGTGCGTTATCTTTTCTGAACACTCTTTAGGCAAAGATTAGAATTAGGTCTATTATTTACGAAGCGTAACACACTTGTTCCTTAAAATCAATGGATTGTTTATATAATATATATATATATAATGACAACGAGTTATCCCCCACATTCTTTTTTTGAAGAATTTATTTTCCTTTTCCGTCTTTATCAACTAAGCCGTAATGTTTTTTGGAGATTAAAGATCATGCAAGTATACCTTATACTCGTCAAACCTGCTCGCAACTGTTACGCAGGAAGGCGATGTCTCATCTCCTTTAAAAAATACCAGCGTAATTGAATAATTAACCGTAACAGCGACATTTCGCCTTTGGATAACACCGACGCGATTGAAATTCAATAAAACATTTATTATCTACTTATAACCACGGTATTATAACTGAAGAATAAATCGAGTAATCAAAAAAATAATACTTCATCCCCAGTGTACTATGGAGTTTGGTATCATGTCTTCATTTGAATAATATGAAATTACATGATATATTAATATAAATTTTTATTCTTGAGTGCCCAAGTCTTTTATTGAGCAATCAACATAAAAAGAATGCCCAACCTGATCAAAAGAAATATTAAATAGCCAGATAAGCACCAAAATAATCAAGTACGACAGGCGATTAGGCAACTGAACAGTTTACTGTGGGATAGAACAGTATCTAAAGAAAATAAACATATAATATACATTAGCATAGTGAAGATTGTTGATACCTATGGTAGTGCAGAATAGCCATTGAAAGAAAAAATATGAAGTCACTTGACTGCACATAAATGGACTATTGGAGGCGTGCCGCAGGAAAATCAAAGTTGGATAGAGTCAGCGGAGTGAAAGGATCAGGGAGATTATGTGAGTTAAACATACTATTACAGACGACAACCAAATAAACCAACTTAGATGGTACGGGCATATCCAGAGAATGGAAGAAAATAAAATACCAAAACAAGTACTCCAATGGACATCCCGAGAGAAAAGAGGAAGGGAAGACCCAGACTGAGTTGGGTTATCCCATCGCGGAATTCATTATTTTGATGTATATTCAAGTTTTAGCCAGAGTAAGCCATGAAAGCGCCCGAAAACAGATTTTTGACGACTTGATTTGATAGAAAAACATTATATTTTTAACCACACAAAAACTTAATTAGAGTACATATAAACCATCTGCAAAAATTATCTAAATGATAGTAAAGCCCCTATCATAATCCATTACGGGGTAGAAACAGAAATGAGGACAGACAGGCACGGATAGCGAGTGTGTTTTATACTCTGTAGAGATACCTACTGACACAAAATTTGCACAAAAAGTTTGTGGATATAGAAAGAACCATTAAATTTATTATTATTTTAAACATTTATCTATATAGGATTTTTTTTGATCATGGTTGCCAGGTTCGTACTTTTTCTTGGCATATTTCTTGCGAAAACTGGATTCAAAAGAATAATATATGAGTAAATTCAACTTTGTCAACATATTAACGTATTACCAATTAACGTTAGAAACTAGAAGAAGCACTATTTTGCACATTCTTACCACGTGGGGAGGTACGTATAACGATGCCCGAAAATAGTATTTTTGGGCGAGTGTTGTAAAAAGAAAATAAAAGTTATTCTAAAATTAGGGATTTAAGAGTAAACATTTTTAAATACAAATACATTTAAAAAAAAGTCCAGAATCATAAAAATACGAATAGTGAATAGTTTTTCCACACTTTAGCTTTAATGATAGTGTAATGAGATTTGCTTCTTTCGGCTACACACATTTTTTGATGGAATGTACGTAGTACGGAGCCTAAAACTCTCTTTATGAAAATGTACAAGATTGATCTTATCTTTGATATCTTATTTTTTATTATGGAGAATGTTATACCTGTTGTTCTCAGCCAATCAGGTGCTTTGATTTTGACAGGTGATAATGACGACAACCCTAAATATAATTTTAACGTAATCTCTCGCGAGCTTGAATTTTTCCCCGTAAATTTTTTCTCAGTTGCTAACTTATTAAAGAAAAAATTTTCGGAAATTATTTAAGTTCTAGGGAGATTATAAAAGTGATAACATCTCAAATATATGAATTTGTAATTTTCAAAGATATACTACTGCGTAGAGGTACATACCGATGTGTGGCAGCATTAGTGTCCAATCAAGTAATCAAAATCACAAATAACTATAAGTATTTACGGACGATATCAATTTAGAAATAATATACAGTAATAGCTAAGCACGCAATTAAATTCGATGACTTTAAATGGGTAAAATTTCGGACTGGAAAACGTGTTTTTTGATATGTAAAATCAACTAGAAATATGTAATATCTCACGATTGAATTCCATACTTTTGGTTCAAAAATTTATTTTAGATATTTTTACAAAAAATAGAACTGACATTAATTGCACTGAAAAATTCATAATAAGGTTAATTCTATTGTGGAAATTTTGAAGTGGTGCAAATGAAAGTAAATAGAAGACTTTTGGCATTAACTTCAAAGGCACCTTATTCTGATTTTTTGCAGTATTTAGTTAATATTTTTGAGTGATTCATTTGTATCCGAAAACTGTATATTTATATAACTTCTTGATCGTAAAAAAATGGTCACAAACTCATTTTTACAAGTAAGGTCGGTAGTTTACATAGAAAAGTGGCAAATTCCAAGGCCAGATGATTTCGTGGCGATTCAATGGTTAGAATGAGAAAGGAGACATATTTTTTTTGTTTTATTACACCTACGCTATTATTCATTCGTTTGATATAAGTAGGTAATTAGTTAAGATAAATCATTAGAATAAGAATAATATCCACAAGTATCTACCTACCTACTTATAAATCTTAAATCTCCGAAGGCAAATAGGTAGTTACCAAAAAGTTTTGAAATAGAGGCTATTTTTAAATATTATTTACTTTTTGACCAACGAACCCCGAACTGAGGAGGTATACAATTCGACTGTCTGCTTTATTTTTTTTTTTGATTCGTGCCCGCCTCTTATATAGTAAACGAGCTCCGATTTTGGATTCATTTGAAAGGGGTGGCTTGAGAAATGGTCCCATATTTATAAAAACACAAATCCGAAATCTCCTTCCCTCCGGAAACCGCCCCTGAAGGGGTGGTGGGGGCGAATTTTCTCGAAAATCTGAGTTGGTATAAGAGTAGGACAATATCCGGAAACGTTTAAATTGAATATTTTTTCAAAAGTGTTACGGTTTTCGAGATAGACGCATGTTAAATATGTATTTTTGCTATGTGGAGAGGGCAATTTCTTTCGAAAACTGAAAATTTTTCGATACCACATGAAAGATATAATTATTTGTAGCAACATTTATAATGAACATTTTTTCCTTAGAGTTACGGTTTTCGAGTTAAATCGGTGTTAAAATGGTAACATATAAAGTACTCAAGCGTATTTCCGCAGCGATGCGTTGAGATCTCAATAATAACAACTACAAGCAAAGAATATACATGGGTAATAGAATAAGTACTATCTTCATTGGTATTAGTGAACGTTATCAATCTAACTGCAACTGCACAACTTCAAAAGTAACAGCACCAATAGAATTAATATTATTTTATACTTTTCAGTGCATCAACTAATAACGTCGGTCCAATTTTTTGCAAAAAATATTTATGTTTTGATTAAATGTTGTTTTTTAAATAATGAAAATGAAAATATCAAATGCATGCGCTAGAAAAAAACTGGCTAGCGAAGAGTGGTGAGCATTGCTAGGTTCGTTCTGTCCGAAAAATTGTTCTAACACTGAAGATAGCTATTTTCCGCCAATCCAATCCAAAACACTGTACCCCCGTGTTCGGAGAGCGCGATTTTAGTGCTAAAAGCTGCATTTGGTCGTTCGCAGGACACTACATGTGGAAGCTTTCAATCCGTGACACGAGATGCTTATAACGCTATCAGCGCTATTTTGGCCCTCCGAACGCTTGACAAGCTTTGAAATTTAAAGTAGGTACTTAACAATTACATTTTATATTAACCCTAACTGAGTCTTTATTATACTCTCAATGAAGACTATGTAACTCATATGAATTCTGGCGGTTTTCATTTTCAAATATTTAATGTCCTTAAAAATAGCACTACCATTATCGAATTTCGATTCAACGAGAAATTTGTTATGGAAACTAAAAATTTGTCGAACTTTTAGTTTCTTTTGGTGGTGATGCTAACTTTACATTAAAGTTAGCACTACCACCCCCTAAAAACATAAAATTTTGTCCGTTTCCGACTGTATTGTGCGGTGCGTAACTTATTTGTCGCAAATTAGTTATGACCTGAAAGAACTAAAAAAACGTTACTTTTGTTTTTTATCTCTTTATAAGGTTTGGTAGTGCTAACTTGAGCTCAAGTTAGCACTACCACCGAGTAGAAAATGGGTTTTCCCGCTCTCCATTAGTTCATAAACTTTTTTGTCGCTAATTAGTTATGATCCAAATCATAATCGATTTTGATTTTTCGGCTATTATGAACATGAAAAAATGCGGACAACAGGGCAAACCAATGTCGGTCTCGCACAAAATGTGAAATTAATTTTCTCGATTTACGATTTACGATGCATAACTAATTCAAATACGCCGAGTTCCAATTAGTTACGTTTTTTTCGAAACTAAATTATCTTTGAAAATGTTTTTTTAAAGGGTGGTAATGCTAACTTTAACCTGATCAAAATGAGCAAATGCAACTTTGACAACTGTTACATAACGGAACCTTTGAGAATTAAATTGTTGTGAATTAGTTATGACGCAGAAACGGATGAGAAAAAAATATTTTCTTTTTTTTTCGTAAAAAGCTGACGTGGTAGTGCTAACTTGAGCCCAAATTCGTTCTTTCACATCATAACTATTTTGCGACAAATAAGTTACTTACAATACAGTTGAAAACGGACAAAATTTTATGTTTCTTGGGGGTGGTAGTGCTAACTTTAATGTTAGCATCACCAACCAACAAAAAAAACTAAAACTAAAAAGGACATAAATATTTATCGGTTCGATAAACTTCCATAAAATAGAATAACCTAATGAATTTCATTTATATCTAGGAGATGAGAGACGTTGAAAAGCTTTCATGATATGGGTAAAGACAAAAAAGTTCAGAACCTTTTTCTCATCTGTTTATCAACCGATTTTCTGTTTGATTTTTTTATTAGCTATTGAAGAGCTTCAGTGAAAATTTGGATATCGAATTTTTTCCTACATTCGGCATAGAGTCGAAACGTTGAAACGTTTTCAACGTTTTCTCTCATATTTATTTTCCTCAAATTTGTTCAACAATGATTATGGTCGACTTTCGACCACTTGTCCATCACTAGTAGAATTATTTCTTTGCCCAGTTTATTTGTTTATTATTATTAGGTATATATTTTGTGAAAGTAGAGCTGAACGCACAAACCTTCATTTCAAGAGCATACTATAAATGAATATTTTTTACAAAAATTTGGACTGATGTTATTAGTTGGTGCACTGAAAAATACAAAATAATATTGATTCTATTGGTGCTGTTACTTCTGAAGTTGGGCAGTTGCAGTTAGATTGATAACTTCCACCAACTTCACAAGTACCTACCAGCACCATTAGAATTAATATTATTTTGTATTTTTCAGTGCACCAAGTAATAACGCCGGCCCAATTTTTTGTAAAAAATATTTATTTCACACTTTTGAGTGTAACATTAGTCACGAAAATCGTTGAACGTTCAGTAATACCAACGAAGATACTACTTTTCCTATTGTCCACGTGTATTCTTTGCTTGTAGTTGTTATTATTGAGATCTCAAAACATCGTTGCGGAAATACGCATAAGTACTTATTTTAGATGTTACCGTTTTACCACCGCTGTAACTCGAAAACCGTAACTCTAAAAAAAATGTTCATTATAAATGTTGCTACAAATAATTAGGTCTTTCATAAAGTGTCCACAGATTTTTAATTTTCGAAAGAAATCGCCCTCTCCACATAGCAAAAATACACACATTTGAGAATTTAGAATGCCTATAGCTCGAAAACCGTAACTCTTTTGAAAGAGTTTTCAATTTAAACGCTCCGAATATTCTCCTATATTTAATTATACCACTTCAGATTTTCGATTTTCGAGAGAATTTGCCCCCTCCACCCCTTCAGGGGCGGTTTTCGGAGGGAAGGAGATTTCGGATTTGAGTTTTTACGAATATGGGACCATTTCTCAAGTCCCCTCTATCAAATGAATCAAGAATCATCAAAACGGAGTACGTTTACTAAATATAACAAGCGCACAAACCAAAAAAACACACATTCGAATTGTATACCTCCTCCGTTCGGGGTTCGTCGGTCAAAAAGCAATTTTTTTGATCTTCAATAAATCGCTAAATCTACAGGACCCAACTTCAACACTAACATAAGTAATAATTCCAATAACAATAAATTATTTTAGGCTATAATTGGAATAAATAATGAGAGAAACAGACATACGATCCAATGTATAATTGAATAGAAAATTTAAGGCAATCAAGGAGCATCACATCAGATTTTATAGTCAGAAAATAAATATTTATTATATGTTGGGTGAATGTCCCATCACGGAATCTCCAGAATTATTATCCTTATCTTGAGGCAGTACATTAAAATTGCAGAGTCAACTGACGATATTTATTATTCAATGAAGAAAACTCCTTCGATTGCTAATGATCTTTATCCATCGCCATACAATTACAAACACTGTAATAAATGAAGTTTATCAAACAAACAAATCAATCAACGATAATGTTAACTCTAATCTATACAGATAATAAAATTGTAACATTATAAATATTTAAGAAAAACTATCATGGGGGTCTCTATAATAGCAATAAACGAGTTTTTAGAATTTTTGCTGTCTGTACGCGCATCACGCAAAAACTACTCCTTGGAACTGAATGCAGTTTTCATCGATTTATTACTAGATGTATTACCGCCTTTGTCTGCCTTTCTGTATGTTTGTTTTGTACACGCATCACGCCAAAACTACTACATGAAATTGAATGCAATTTTCACCGATGTATTGCTAGAGGTCTAACTTAAAATATAGGTTCCATTTTACTACGTCTGTCTGTCTTGTTTGTAAAATCATCACGCAAAAACCACCGCATGGAAGTGAATGCAGTTTTCCACGCACACGATGTTGCGGGGAAAATCTAGTTGAAAATATCATTTGAAATCACAACGCTATACATATCTATTTTTTAAATTGAAATGGCCTCCGCTATACTTGCGCGGAAAAATCGTTCGGAGAGCTTCCTAGCACCAATTGCTAAAAGTCTCCAAGAACGCCTTTTATAGCGCTTCGTGCTGAGAACATGATAGCTCGCTACCCGAACAGGGGGGCTATTTGTGTGGCAACGGTCATCGCTAAACGATCGCTAATCGCTTTACTAGCGCCGTTGATAACTATTTTCCGGCCACACGTACGCGCCATCAGATTATTGCACTCATCATTGTAATCAAAGTCAACGCTCTTATCATTGCGATTAGTTTTCAAGGTTCTGTAATCCGATAAAAACGGACCATTATAAGATCACTCTGGTGTCTGTCTGTCTGTGCATCTGTCACTGCCTATTTGCTCCAAATTTACAAAACAGAGGAAACTGAGATATAGTTTCAAAAAATAATTCTGATACTGGGGCTTATTTTTGTGGCTTGATATATCAATTGAAAGGGCTCATTATGAATAATTCAATAATTCTTTTCGTATTATAATGAGCGGGATTTCAAGAAAAATCGGAGAATTTAAGAAAACCTATATGAAAATTTAAGTACGGAATCCCATCAAAGCCAGCCCGACTCGCACTGACCATTTTTTCTATCTTCATCTTCAACTTTTATTTTAAATGAATGTGGAATACCTATCTGAATACAATATTTTAATATTTAAATAATACAGGTGCATCAAATGATTCCGCTATAGTGGATATAGAAAAATATTAAATAAACAATTCAACTTCTTCACATTTTTAGTCACTTATACCAATGCGGAAATTTAAAGAGCTCCATCCAGCCAGAAAAAGTCAAAATTCTGATAGCAATATTTGAACCGGAATGACACATACTATATTACGCAATGTAGTTGAGTGATCCTTGACCTTATACGGTTGATGCTTGGATTGAACTTTCAAATTTAAAAACAGTATAATTCAAATGATAAGCAATAAATCGAGTAGTGCCTATAAAATGAGGCCTAATTAATTAAAAATAAAAATTTGAGCACACGTCGGATTTTTTAAGTTCAACCTATCGTGATAGTTTTATATTTAAAAGCAACTAGGGGCTTTGAATTTCTGTGATAATTGTTACATTTATTTACAGATACAGACAATCCGTTATAATATAATTCATATATATTATATAATAAAACTTATGTAAGAAAGGTAGGTACCCTCCAGAAAAGGGAATTCATGTTAAATTGTTTTCAGGGTTGGTTAAAAGAAGAATGCATCGATCTGTAGGTAGGTAGGTATATATGATAGAATTTAGTCTTGAAATGGCAATTGAATATTCCTTTGTAACTTAATAAAATAGACGTTGCTAGAATAAATTGGAATTACGCACATCAGTGGCGGGTATTCAGGACTTCTTATCGTTAGGGTCCTTTTGCAATAGATAGGTACACATAAACACAGAGCCCTTATAAATTCGATTAACCTCATTCTATGAATCCTATATTTTGAAGACATCATCCTATAGCTATATATTTTGCATAACTATTTTGAACCTATTTTTGCTTTCTGTGTAGGTACTTCTCCTATTTATAGAGTGACAATTTTGTTTATCTTCTGTACCCAATACATAGGTAATATTTTAAAATTGTCTATTCTATCACAAAGGCCGTAATACGAGTACCTACAATCCCCCATCCCCATCAGTGTCATAATTTTTCAACAGACACCTACAGGTGACTATTTTTTTAGTTTTTGGTGTTTAATACGAATACATATTGTTATAATCTTACAAAAATATGTAAATAGATCATCAATGAAACTACTTAATTAGGTACTCAAGGCTGTAGACATGATTTTTTTTCAATTGTAAAATACTTATCAATAATCATAACAAGGTTATCAGAAAAATGTGATCAATATATCACTAGATTTGGAAATATTTTGTAACAATGTAAGGAGATTAAGATATATATTTTATTTTATCAATAATTTTTGTTACATTGTTATGAGAAAAAAAGTTGAAAAATAAGATTTCCCTCACAATAGCAATCTAAAATGAAAAATTTACCATTATATGACAAAATGATTCTCTACGGATAGATCAAGATTTCATAAGATGTATTTTAATTCCAATTAAAATTTCAGCTGCACTTCTATACACAAAGTAGGTGTATACCTATTATATATGTATATCAAAGTATTTACTGCTGTAACCCTCCGACAATTCAATCGCATAATAAACAACTGTTGGACCGGTTGTCTAATAATCTAATAATCGAAAAATATTAATATACTTAGTTTACATTTAATTGTGTATATGTATATCTATTACAGATAAAACCAGAGTACGTTCAACTGAAGCTGTATTATCAATTAATAGTAATCATGATTACGATATCACTTTGTTATTAAGGCCATCATTCAATATTTAACAATTAGAAATAAATGATACTTTCATTTTATCTTCTCGTTTGATTCAAGGTTTTAGAATAGTTTTTCATTTTCAAGTGTGACATTCATAGAATGTGAATGAACATTCAGATATGTTCTTATTTCCGGGTTGACATTTTTAAAAGGCACGAAAATTAATTTTGCAATTGAAAAATAGATTCCAGATATCCTATAGTCATTAGATTTTTATAAGTCTTCTGTATTCGCGATAAATTTACTCGGAGATGGACAAAATTATGAACTCATGATATATTTCTGACATAAAGAAGAGTAAAAGATGTCTGGCAGTTTGAGATTTTATTATGGACGTATTTTTCTAATGAAAACGTTCGAACATTGTTTTTACTTTATTAGATCATGTACTGAAAAATACAAAATAAAATTTATTTTATTGGTACTGATAATAAGAGACTTTTTCGAGACTGAATTCCAATAGCATACCTTTTTCAGAGCATTATAGAATAAAGTCGCTCCCAGTTTTTGTAAAAAAAAATTAAATGAATTGTTTGTTTGGTAACAAAATCATATAAAATTTTGAATACCCAAAGATTCACAAATTTTTCTTTGACTCTGAAACGGTTCAAGGAAATGACCTCTTCTTCAATTCAGATGAATGATTTGTTTTTGTTTCAACATCCATAATACCCCTTCTGCCCTCTTTGGATGATATTATTGCGGAAAAATAAATGTCGGATTCCTTGTTTTTTCACGGGACTATTTCACATCTTTCGAATAAAAAATAAATCGGAGCACGTTCACCATGCAAAAAAATAAAATACAACAAATATATGATTGAGTTCTATACCTCATCTTTTTTTAAGTTGATTAATAAAAAAAATATTTAAATGGATATCGTTTCAATTTCGAATTAATTTCTTTGGTAAGAACGATAATAAACATCAGCTATGTGAATTTTTAATCAACAAATTATGCCCATTAGAAGATTATATGGAGAAACGACAGTGGGAAGAAGTTTAAATAGGATAGCAAACGGTTTATCAGCTCAATTAGTTAAGCAAATAGATTTACTCGTTATAGTATTTATAATAGTGTTTTGTAGAACAGGAAGGTAATAAGTGATAATCATGATAATGGGGTAGTGTAAAAATAATTAATCAAAATCCATAACATTAGAACAATGTAATTCAACTACCTTTTGTTTACGTTCTATGCACGGGGCAAGAAGCACGAAACATTAACTGAATTCAAATGCTAATGTGTAACTATAATGTAGCAATGAATTATAAACATAACAAATGTTTTGACTTTGAAATTAATACCATTATCAGATAACGATTGAATAAATGTATACAACACAATGACTACAGACTAGAAAAACTCACTCTATCATTTACCATCACTCATTGTATTGGTAAGACTTTTTTGAAGAACAATCACAGAGTCCTCCTTATCATTTTAAGAAAAGATCACTATTCACAAAAACAAACTATAGGCACAGGCTCAAAATCGTTGAAGCCTTAGATAAACCTATGCCGAGTTATTTGCAAAATTTCTAAAATGCTTGAAGAAACTGGTGGAATTCTTCAACCATCCTGTACATGAGCAAAAAGAAGACTAAATACTAGACTTCACATATAAATACAAGTCTCCTTTTCTTAGTGATATCAGCTATTATCAAGACCAGTGGCGTGCGGGATATTGCAAAGTTCGCTTATCTCAATGTTTAAAACATTTACAATTTTTACTGATTTTTATCAAAAATTGATGAATATTTATAAATGGATACATTGTTTGATCACGTTCTTCATCATAATATTTTGTTTTTAGCATAATCAAATATTTAAGCTATCCAATAACACAGTGGTTTATATATAAATAATTAAATACGTAAAAGGAGGAAAGTGAGATTATACCCCTGATTGAAATGTTCTCCTCTTATTTTCAAGCTTATAATAAGAGCTGGCTGATTATAATTAGCTACGATATTTTCTCGAAAAACTCATAAGTCCGCATCTCCTCATATCTTCATTGGTCAGCATCTTCGTTTCGTACCCTCTTCGCCTTATCATGCTTTTGTTGAACCATTTCCTTTGCCATTCTTTCAATGTGTACTAGTCACTACTAAATTCTTCTTTATAATTATGACAAATGCTCTACCATTCTTCATCTTTTCTTCTCACAAACGGTATACTGTATTTTTGATCGACGAACCAAACGAAGGAGGTATAAAATTCGACTGTTTGTCTGCATATTTTCTTATGAATGTTCGCGCCTTATAAATAGTAAACGAGCTCCAATTTTCATGATTCTTGTTTCATTTGATAGAAGACTATTGAGAATTGGTCTCATTGAAAAAAATCGACATGTCCCTCCCCCAAAAAACTTCCCTTGGCAGGGGCAGTTTTTCTCGAAGACAGCAGTATTGAAGAGGAGACAATATCCGGAAAAGTTTAAATTGATTTCTTTTTTAAAAGAGTTACGCTTTACGAGATACAGCAATGGTAAAGACGAATATGTGTAGGTATTTCCGCTATGTGAAAGGGGTATTTTTTTCGAAAATAGGAAATATGAGACGGCCAAAATAAAGAAGAGATTATAATAGTACATCTAAATTAGATATTTCTCAAAAAAGCTACGGTTTTCGAGTTACAGCAGTAATAAAGTATGAAATAAGTGTATTTCGGCCGCGATGTTTTAAGATCTCTAGATAATAACAAGTACAAGCAACGAATATACATGGATAATAGAATAAGTACTATCTTCTTTGGTATTAGTAAACATTCAACGATTTTTATGACTAATGTTACACTCAGAAGGGTGAAATAAATATTTGTTTACTAAAACTTGTACCGACTTTATCAGTTGGTACACTGAAAACTACAAAATAATATTAATTCTATTGGTGCTGGTACTTTTGAAGTTGGTGACAAAAGGCTTGTATCTAACTACAATTGCTCAACTTTAAAATTCCCAGCACCAATAGAATTGTATTTTTCAGTGCACCAATTAATAAAATCGGATCAATTTTTGTAAAAAATATATATATTCATTTCCAGAATCCCGTTCTTTTAAAAATATTTCTCTCCCATGTCAATAAATTTAACATAATATGAACTAATGTTTGCGCAACGACTGAACTTAGAGCTCATTAACAGTTGCTTAGATCGGGTGGTCTATTACACCTGTCATCTTAGCTTTCTCTAATATTGATTAGCTGCAGTCTATAGTTAACAAAGTCCCCGAATATACATAATATATGTAAAACCTACTCTCTCATACATTAAGTTTATGGACAAACATGCATATTCATAAGAATTATCCCTGAAAACCACTCTAGGTCATTATGAATTGAAGGTATAAATAGTTTTATTTCATCCTCCAAGTCTAATATTCACCTGGTAGCTCGTTCATGAATAGAAATGTCTAGCTCATAAAGAATTTAATAGTGTCGGCCTACAGCGTATAATTAGAAATGCTCATAGTTCTGCCTGGATATAGCCTAGTCTCTTGCTAATTGACCCGATTCTCCAACACGTTTCTGCGAGCGAGGGGATGGGGATGAGTTTTCTAAAATTAATGTCCTTTGTGTTCTGTTCAATGCTGCAGCAAATTTAGTTCGAGAGCTATACATAAGAACACTACCGTCTCCAAATGACAAAAATACTATGATTGAAACTGGAACAAGATTTATAAAATAAAACAAAAAACCTGTTTTTAACAAGCATTCAAGAGTAAAAAGAGCCCGTTAAGGGACAACAATTTTGTACACCAGACGTGAAGATAATGTAAGAAAATAACTTTATAGAAAAAATAGGACAAACTTTATTAGTTGTGGCATTTGAAAATACCAAATATTTATAACTCTATTGGTACTGATAATTTTGTAGTCGTACAGTAGTACGAAGATAGAAGACTTTTGGCTCCATCTTCAGAAGTACCAGCACCAATAGAATTATTTTTTGTGGCGCAATTAATACATTATTGGTGATAGTTTTTATAAATTGTAATTTATTTCACATTTTTGAGTGTCAATATAAAATATATTAAATCTAAAACTTTTTATGAATATGCACGTAGAATTTTTTCGAAAACTTCCCCTTCCAAGTGCTTTAACTCTGAAACCGTAGAAATTTTTGAAAGATGTAAAAAAGCACCTCCTTCGTTCTGCGAAGTTGGCAATCACAATATGAAACAAATGTACTAAGATCCACTTGAGATAATATATACATATATATTCATTCTATACATCTATAATAAAATATAATAAAATTGTAACAGGTCGATGTCTAGGCATTAAGATATTTAAGAAATATTAGAGCAACAGAAGCCAAAACAACATTTTTTAGAATTTTTGTCTGTCTGTCTGTATGTTTGTACACGCAAAAACTGCCGCATGCAGTTGAATGCAGTTTTGCAAAAGCTAGTTTTTGTAAGAAAATGAAATAATCTCACTTTCTTGGCCTCTGGACCACCCCAGTTGGCACTGATACAGCTCTTTCACATTCTGACTGACCTATAGCATGAGGTTGTTCAGAAGCAAGAAGTAGCAAAAATCGATAGCGCCATAAAACTTTTCATTAGCATAATTTGAATGCGGGAGACCCTTTTCATATTTCCCTTGCCAAGCTTCTACAGAGTTTCATTAAAAATTAACACCTCATCAACATTCGAAAAGGAGTAGGTAGATTTTTTGCTTTGATAGATAGTATCGCAAAGATGCTTCCAAACTTCCAATTTTCTACCTAGGGATTTGGGATACTTACTAGACTTTCGTATCTATCCACTACGTATCCCTATCAAGGGGGAAACGGTTTTGGAAATTTGCTGTGAAATTACTTTATCAATTATGGTAGAAGGTGAAAATACGAAAAAGCAATAGTCATATTGAATGAATTTTTTGTTCGCAGAATTTCACCTTAATAGACCCAGTAGCCTTTGCGTTATTTTTTGTATCTAACAAATGCAGAAATTATCATAATTGGATTAACATTTAGGGCATAATATAGTTTTAGGAAGGTAGATTATAGATACGGAGGTACCTATTGTGATCGTTGACATTGTCTAAAAAATCTCTCAGGGAGACTAGAGATTACAAAAGATTGTTTCAAATGGGCCTGGAAGAAGAATGCATTTTTCCAAATTTTCTATATTTAAAGAACGAACAGAAGGAAAAGAGCAATAGGGAACAACAGAAATAATTACAGTTGAAGGAGTAATTTTTTTCAAATTTATTTATTTATTTATTTTGCGCTTATAATACGTACCTGTAGATAAGCAGTATATAATATAGCAGGACTAGCTGATGCACATTTGTTGAAAAAGATTTGAAATAATATTCTCAATTCTTAATTCAATATTAATTACTATCTGGCTGAAAAAAAATATATGGAAAGCTAAGTGACCAGTTTGTGAAAAGGTAAGCGCTGAAGCAGATTTTAAAATGGTATAGTTTATTGATGTATTTAATGTAATTAGTGAAGTATTGCCAATAATGTTCAAAAGTAAAATAAGGTATAGTTCTTTTCAGAATAAATGGTTGACGTTTTTCTACCAGGGACGTCTTGCCAGTGGTCGGCCATAAACATGCAATAAACTGTCGGTCAGGGCCAGATCATAATATAGCAGTACAATAATATTATAAAACATAACACTGTTTCCATTAGTTACGGGACACCTTGTATAATTTAATGATGAGCATTATGAGAATTCAAAAGTATTGTTTTATTAAGGCGGCTCGCTACCCAGTGATATCGAAGTTCCGTTATTTCTCTTAAACTACTTATCCTATCTGGGTACAATTTTGTATGCTTACTGAGAACAGTTATAGTGAAATTAAGTTTTTCAGCTAACTATCGCTGTACCCGCTACTGTTCATACTGTAATTCATTTACTAAAGGTTGTCGGGTTATATTACGTGGATCAACCTTCATACTTCACCTCAGGGACGTTAAACAGAAAAAATCATAAAATCTGCACCTAGATAGCGAGGCCCCTTGATTTAGATTTCCAAAGATGAAACTTAAAGGGTGCAAAAAAATGCATAAATTTAATTAACGACTAGGTATATGCCTTTATCATAAACTTATCCTCTATAGGTAGGTACTCATTCTGAATATACAGTCAATTTTCGCCCCACAAAACTTGGCAATACAGCTAATAAACTATGAATGTGCTTGGCCGCAAGAGTCAATGATGGATATATCTGATATACGAAACATGCCCTTCTCAGCCTCTGAGGGTTCTCGACCAACGAGTCAAAACAATACGACTAGGAATACCATGTGAGAAATTGAAGTAACTTAGAAAAGAAAGAGGAAGGAACATACCCATCGATCATCTTAGCGCCTATTCGCTATGTGTAGATATCGGCAGCGCCAGAGTGGCAATTTTGAGAATATTCGTCTGTCAATTGCCTTCGTTTCGGGAAAGGAACCTTCCAGTATCAAATAGTTTGATTTTATTTGAAGATAATTGTATAAGTTTCACATTCCGACTCTGGTTTGAAATCTTTCTCGTCGAATGTAAAGTTCACGACAATAACGGACTCAAAAGATATTGCTAATCATTTATGCACAGAAAACAATACCTACATAATTAAATATAAATTTTAAGAGATAATTTTTACATCTTTTCGATTTTGTATTGTTCGCATCAATTACAAATTATTGTATTATCGATGTAATTCAAAGTCCGTTCGGTTAGAATTGAATCTAAAGACAGAATAAGGAAAGTATGATAAGAAAGCTATTCCTAGCTAGATACAAAATCGTTTTATTAACTATTTCATCAATTTTGGTGCTCATTTATAATAAATTAAAAAAATGTTTGTTCATCAGTGTCAATAGTCTTTTGTTAAACTGGGACAAAACGAAAATCAATGGAAGAGTTCGATTATTTAAGCACTTGCACTGCTACTATCACTATCACCTGAACTGGAATCATCTTCATCCGCTGACGATGACGATGAATTTTCTTCATCTCCATTTTTTGTATCGTCATCTAATTGACCTTGTTTCTTGGCAATTATCTTTTTATATTCACCGTATGTTATCTTCTTTGGCAAAATATCTCTAAGAAAATTATATTTTTCATCTGTATGCACCACCTGTGTCAAATGTTTATAGTCTAATTTTCTAGCATTGCTAGATATTTGGTAGGCCTCCTCGGCCACTGTTCTGATGAATATTTCGGTAGCTTTGCACATCATCAAACTGGCCATTTTGTCTACTGTTTCGACATTAGACGAACTTTTCATGATAGTGTTTATTCTTGACACTGGAAGGTGGCCCTTCTTCAGTGTGTTGTTTGCTGACATATTCATTTGGATACCCGGCATATAGAAGTGACTGCTGCAGATGGAAAACAAAAAATAAAAATGAGTTGTGGATGAAATTCAAATAAAATTTAAACAACTAACCGAAATTCCGTGAAATAATATTGCATGTGGGGTATGCAACCATTTTATAGTTCTTTGTTTGAAACTGTTCAATATATCAATATACTAGGTAACTCAATGTAATGTTCAAGAAAATTAATCGATCGGTATGAGATAATATTAAGTATATGTATATGTTAAAATGTACATTTGGACACAAACATCCACAATTTTCTGGCCAATACACCCGGGCGTGGAACGTGAATCATATTATCTAATTATAAATTAGAGCTACTCAATATCAAATCTTGCAGCTCAGTAAGATACATAACAGCAATTATCGGATCAATTGAGAGTGCAGGCAACTAATAAGAATTTAACATTACTGATATAGAATCATATAGGTTAATTAGGTTATGGTTATTAATTTAAAGCTTAATTTACAAGGGTCCTGGAAGACCAAAACACTAGGAAAGACAAAATCTATGAATTATAATCAAGCAAGTATTTCATGAATGAACTTACCTAAAATAGATTCCTTATAAGACGATGCTAAAAAACCATAGCTATAGCAAAGAAACTTTGCAAACAACCGATCGATCCTTACTGCCGAAATAAAAAATCCAGTGTGTCAGGTAACAATTGATATATAACGGAAAAAATAATTGTGCCTTATATTGTTGACACACGCTTCGAATAATAATAAATTAAGCTAAGCTTAAGAATTCTCCGTCGGCCGGATACAACAACAGGAACGTCAACAAAATAACGACAAAAAATTAACAAGAATCACGCTAAGCAAGTCAACTGATAATTCTGTAACCTGCCCGGGTTTTATAGTATAAAGTATAACAGATAATGGGCCCATCTAAAGGGCTACAGGGCATGCGTCGTGTGGTCGAACGTCTAGCGCAAGTGAAACAAAAGTATGCCGATGCGCATTTTGTTTTGACCATTCATAACATTAGAATTCTGTGATCATAACCACAGATTACTAACTTGGAGGTATGTTTTCTCTGATACTAACTAATAAACCATGTCCTAATCCCTAGTACTAGTATTATGATACTTGACAAAACCTAAAGAACTGGTAACGGATCAGCACTACGCCAGCCGATGAACTCTCGTATATTGAAAAACTTTTGAAACCAATTGATGTACTTTCAATTGCATTTTCCAAAAATATAAATATTTAAAACTGCATATACCACCGTTTTTTAAATAATCGCCATCAAAGTTGTGCAGGTTCAGATTATGATATCATTGAACATGACCAGTCTGGAGGTTCAAATACTATATTTAAAATTGCCAAATTATCCAAACATAAAGGGAGGATGACTAACTCTGTATCCTGTTGTATAAGCAGAAGTGGCTGAAATAACGTCCCGTCATAGGTTGTCAATTTGGTATGTTGCGCAGTATTTCACTGAGTGTCTATTGTAATATTTAAGCTTCCTTCGCCCATACTACATAAGGATTGATAAGGATGCGTTGCGTGATTTTGTGCAACACACCGAAATGACATACGATAACCCAATGTTTTTTGTGCTACCCCCACTACTCGTGTTAAGCTAGGTTCATATAGCTGCGAATCGCGAAATGCGAATCGCGAAGTCGTTTTTGATTGGTCGATTTCAAATAAAAAAATTGGCGGGAAAACTTACCGGAAGTTAGTTCAATTTTTCGCGAATTCGCAAAATTTAAAATCTGGGGGGCGGGAATATTGGAATGATTTCAATATTTTGCGATTTTATTTGGCGGATTCTTCATAGACACGACCATTTTTCTGTTCCATGATGCTGCTTATGTTTTTCTCGTTGTAATGTGTTAGAGAGTTTGAGGTTATGAATGAGGTTATCTTTTATTTACAAATGGTGCATTCTTTATTAGTCTATTCTATGTGGTGCATCGTTCAGAGATTTGATTTAACCAATATATTTGTTTTTTTTGTGCGGTTCTGATAATTTTTGAAATTTGCTTCGAGATGGACGAGAGCCAAGAAGAGGTAGTAAATATTGTATATTTTAACAATAGAACTAAAATAAGATACAATGGCATTTCTAGTCTCGAGTCGAATGTGGTGAATGCGGCAGTGAGATATCTCTAGACCAATATCAGGACCACATATGTTACTTGTATCAAGGAGAAAAGAGCCTAGTAGAGTCGGATGATGTGATCCCGAGATTAATTGAAGAAATTCAAGCAAGACCCGCTTTGTGGGATCACACCTTACCTCTTAAGAAGAGAAGCAAAGAAATAAGAGAAAAAATGTGGAAGGAAATCTATGTCGATCTCGATGAGAAATACTCTATAGACTACATGGAGAAGAAATGGAAGAACTTGAAAGACACTTTCCTGAAACATCTGAAGTATGTAAATATATCTATGAAATTTAGGTATATTTTTGCCAGAAAACTACTACATAAAACTATATTTTTAGAACTTATCATCCATCGGGCTCCGGAAGTCTAGATAAAAAAATATGGAAACATTTCGACAGTATGTATTTTTTAGCTAGTAAAAATTTACCTAAGACCACAACTTCCAACGTTCCAAGCCAAGATTGCAGTACTTTCTCAGAAGAAGGTATGTTAATAATTTGATTTATTCTCTACATTACCATTACAGGTTTAATAAGAATGATTATTTTAGTAGCTGGGACATCACAGACTTCTGGGGGAAGTTTGACTACAACTCCAACTGCCTCTACAAAGAGAAAGTGTGGTAAGAGTATAGAGAATATTTATTCCATCAATATAGTAGCTGTAGTCAGTTGATGTTAGTGGAGCGAATGTACCTATTAATTTTATATATTGTTGCATCATTCATATCCTAACATATTCAGTCGGCTTGTGATAATTTCAGAAGCTTAATTAATTGCAGATGAGACAGAGGAGCTGCTTCTAAATATTCTCAAGGAACCAAGGTCGGAGCCACCTACTATATGCTCGGCTTTATTGACGATTCAGTCTGTATTAGATAAATTACCTATGAGAGCAAGGATGGAAGCCGAAAGTGAATTAATAAATAAGGCATACTCTTTATATTGGAAGTATGAGGAAGACAAGGAGAATAAATGATTTATTCGAATTCATATTTGTTATTTATTATTTATTTATTTTGTCCATTGATAGTCAATTGGATCTACATGTACCAGATAATCTGATAGGAAGTCTCGTACTGCACTAGCTTTCTGAGTATATGCATTTCCCCCCATTCTTCCAGCATCACCTAATGGAAAATTAATTTCATTTCTCCATAACCCAGAGATAATCTCTCCTTCTTCATTTTCTCTATCTACAAAATTATTTGTGCAATATCTTATTTGGTCAACCCTATTAGCATCTGCTTTTATAAGGAAATTATGTAGACACACAAGTGCGCACACCATTTTTTCGATAGTCTCAAGTTTGGCTATGATGGGCCTTTCTAGAATTCGCCATTTTGCAACTAGAATACCAAAGGCATTCTCAATAACTCTACGAGCTCGACTCAATCTTAAAATATCAAAGAAGATAAAATCCTTTTGTTTCACAATAATTCACTTCACTTACCTATAATTAAAAATTCTTTTATTCTGTGGTAAAAAGTTCCCAGGATATGGACGCATTAAATTAATACAGAAAGGGAAGGCTGCATCTGCCACAAAGTAGTAAGGCATTGGTTCAGTATTTTCTACAAGGCGCCTTGGACGAGGTAAGTTGATGGTGTTTGAGAAGAACTTTTTTCCAAAATTACTATTTCTAAATACCCCTCCATCACTTTGTCTGCCTTTTGCACCAATGTCGACTACTGTGAAGCAATAATCAGCATCACATGCTGCTAATAGGATAATACTGAAAAAATCCTTATAGTTGTAAAAATCGGAACCGGTGTTTGGAGGAGCCTGAAACAAAAAGCTCGAAAAACACAAAATACAGATTTTAGATAGATTTTACATCTACCTGTATTCTGATATGTTTGCCATCAATTGCACTGACGCAGTTTGGAAGATTCCATCTATGTTCAAAACCTTCAGCAGCTTTTTTCCAACTTTCCTCAGTAGGGAATGGTAAATACTCCTCGTTTAATGTATCCCAAATAACCGAACATGTTGTTCTTATAATATTAGTGACTGTGCTTCTTCCTAGTCTGTAGCTGTACGATATACTTCTCATGCTAACACCCGCTGCTAAGTACCTTGCGATATGGAAAATATAAATGATTATCCCAAATAATCACTATAAATTAAACAATATTTAGTTCAGTAATAAACACCTTAGCGTAGCTGATAACATTTCCCCAGGTGATATTGGTTCACGAGAATGGTAAATTTTGGAAAGTTTTGGAGCAAGTTTCTCCAATAATAGATCAAAGTCTTCTACAGTCATTCTGTGATAGTTTCTAAATTTACTCTGATCATTATTTCGCATTTCTTGGACCAAATTGTGATATGCACCTTGAGTTTTTCTATTTTTGAATATATCACATGTTCCTATAGATTTTCTTTTTCTTTTTTCTCAATAACAGATAAGCGGCAACTGCTCGTCTTTGACGCAAAGAGAAACTGTATCCTTCTTTCATAATAAAATAATAATAGGAAGTATAGAACTAACCAAAATATATGAATATAGGTATTCTATATCTATCTATCATACTAAATATTCTACCTGTCCACAAATAATTTTATTTATCTAAGTAATTACTCAATTAATTATACGATTATCTCAATTATTTTTTACTTCTATTTCAATAACATTGAGAATATGTATTTACAAAATATTTATTCAATATATGGTATTTACTTTATGTTCAAATTTTTCAAACAATTTATAGTTTCTCATGCTATCTATTTTGTAATACTGGAAACATAAATGTCCCTAAAAAACTAGCGAAATTTCAAAACTGTATGAACTGATGAAATAAAACGCGATTTATTTTCGCGAATTGCGATTTCGCTTTTCGCAAATTCGCGACTATATGAACCTAGCTTTACTCGTCCTCCCTATATTTGTTCATGGCCGAATCCTTAGAATTTCCATTTTATGACTTGGAAATTAGTTTATCCTATTATTCACGTCATCTGCGCTATTTTATGTCCTATGCTATGCTCTCAAAAGTCTCCATAGCATAGCATGGGACGTAAAATTCTAAGGGTTTGGCAATTAAGTTTTTAAAATTTGGCAATTTTAAATTTAGTTTTTGAACATCCAGAGTGGTCAAGTTCAAAGCATAGACAAACAAAGAAAGACCCTCGAATCTTATGGCAATGTTTGGAATCATATTTGTGCGCATACCGGGTGCGCAGGAGGGCGCCCTGGTCGCTATAATCTTCCGATTTTGACAACTCGGCGCTCGAATTGCGAATTCTTTTCAAATTTTAATCATTAACCTAACTGTGCGAAGTTCGATTCAGTGTGTATTGTTTTCCAAAAGTATTAATTTAATAATATTGGAGAGATAACGATCTGGCATTTGATGTAAGTAATAAAATACATTATAGTTTACTTTTAGATATTAATAATTTTCGCAAATATTCCAACATTTTCAGTAGAGAAGAACCTTACTCTTACCGCTCATTTTGGAACTCTTTACTCGACTCCTCTTCCGTGGTTGCTGTAGGTAAGTGAAAAAGTGATTATGCTAGTAAGCTTTTAGATATTCACTAGTTTTATCAATTACAATGTCCTTTAATGATCATGTCCTTGCTCAATAGGAGAAGACCTGACTTATTCTCAGACCCATAACCCATAACAAACATAAAAGGATAGAAGGATTTGGGAATTTTGATTTACAGGTGAGGATATTGTTTAATTTGTTCTTGAAAATAAACAAGGATATTATTTCAGGATATTCAGCATTCAGAAAACAATCTCTTAATCGTTAATTGGATGGTTGAGGATTATTGATCTGAAGTGGTTGTCTCTGTCTGAAGTGATTTATTTTCAAGATTGTATTCATAAGTGAGTAGGTGGTTATTTGCTAGGCTTTGCAATGCCCGTAGGGAAACTTAGTTATTATTGTGTTGCAAAAAATTGCAAGAATGGGTATTACGTCGATATATCTGACGAAAATTATAAAAATAAAAAGTTTTTTTGTTTTCCTGAAAAAGATCAGGACCGAAGGCGTAAATGGTTTGAGATATTAGAGCTAGATTTTGTGACAAAGAAGGTGTATTTGTGTGAAGATCATTTTGAAGAGAAATATTTCTGCAATACTCTTCATTCCAGAATATCAAAGTTTGCTTTACCAAAAAAAAATGTTCCATCTATTAATAATTCAAGTAGCATTCGTTTGTCTCCTACTCAGTCAGAACATCACAGTTCACCATTAATTCTACCTTCCTCAAGTTCTCAATGTGAGACATACAATTTTGAACATATGCCTGTAGATTCTCAGTTATCTTCGCCTATCAAAAGTTATTCAAGAGAACTAATAAATAAAGATGATTTCTCAACCCCTAAAAATAGAAAGCATTCATTATTATCTTGCATCAATGAGACCCGGATCACAAATTTAACACCAAAGAAGAAAAAATTATATGCTATTAGTAAACGTCAGCAACATATAATTTCTAAACTGCAACATCGTTTGAAAAATTCAAAAAATAAAATAAAGTTTGCATATGAATTTTCGAAAACAAATATGTTTGAGAGATTGAAATCAAAATTGGATCCCGTGGGCATAAATTTCATTAAAAGCACGTTCAAAAATTCAACTTCTAAAAGACCAACGTGGACTACATCAGACAAGGTCTTCGCACTAGCCCTGCATAAGAAAGGTGCAAGATCGTACAGGTTCCTTAAAAAATTCATTCCGTTACCAGCTGAAAGCACATTACAGACTATTTTGAAAAATATTCCTTTAGAGCCTGGTTTCAATACGCTATTTTTTGAGAAACTTAAGTCACGGATATCAAAAATGAAGCCTCTAGATAGAACGTGTGCCATTGTTTTTGATGAGATTGCTAAATTAGTAGGATATGTTGACTTGGGAACATTAGGTCGAAAAAATGAAATTGCCAATCATGCGCTAGTGTTCTTAATACATGGATTAAAAAGATCATGGAAGCAACCGGTAGCCTATTTCTTTACCAAAGACTTAATAAGTACAGAATCTTTGAAAGTTTTGTTGATAGAAATTATAAGTCTATTGCAAAGCATAGGTTTAAAGGTGATGGCCACAATTTGTGACCAAGGGGTAACTAATCGCACAGCTATAAAACACTTGGTTAGTGATAAAAGTATTGCGAAGCCGGGTCCTTATTTTTATGTTAATTCCCATAAAGTGTTCACTATTTTCGATCCTCCTCACCTTTTGAAATCCACCAGGAATGCATTTTTTAAATATAATATTCGTTTGGGACCGGGACGTGTAGCAAAAGTAAATTATATAAAGAAATGCTTTGCAATAGATAAAAAAAAACGTTTCCAGGGATTGTCGAAAATTAGATCATCCTATTTCAACATTTCAAAGCAAAGTCAGCTAAAAATGAAAGTCTGTGTAGCTGCAAGAATATTTAGTAATACAATGGCCTCTGCCATTGAAAGTATGATTGGCTCAAATTTGGCTGGTGGACTGCCAAGCCAAGCAATTTACACGGCCGAATTTATACACGATATGGACGTTCTCTTTGACAGCTTCAATGGCAAGTCTATAAAACCAGAGTATGGAAAAGTATACCGTAGTTGTATGTCTGTGAAATCTCGTCATATAGCCTTATGGAGAAAATTGCTACCCAAAATTAAAAACTGGGTTTTTTTGTCGAAAAATGGACTAGAAGAAAAATCCCAAATGCCATTCAAAACTGGATGGATAACAACTATTCAAGCTACGATGGAGCTATTTGATGAGTGCCGTAAACTAGGATTTCTGTTTTTGAGAACAAGATCCTTGAATCAAGACTGTCTCGAAAACCTGTTTGGCTTGATACGGAGTTTTGGTGCCGCTAATAATAATCCTAATTGTTATCAATTTATATCTAGTTTTAAAACGGCTGTGATAAATAATCTAATAGATACACACTCTAAAGGACGAAATTGTGAAAAAGATGATAGTAGTCTCTTAGAGAATCTACAGGCATTCGTAGATAATAATTATGAAGATTTTATCCCTTTGACAGAAATAGAACATTGTGAGTTTGAAAATGTCAGTATTCCTGTCTCAAGGTATGTGGATAGTTATGACCAACAAACAGCCTGTTACGTGGCAGGTTTTCTTGTAAAAAAATTGAAAGACTTGAACTGCAAAGCGTGTGAGTCAAACTTAATAATGAACATGACACAGTCGTATCATATGTTCACCATGTTCAAAGAGAATTGTGATGATAAAAAAAGGTTAACTTATGTAAGCAAAGATATAATTGAAACATTAATACAAATTCATGATGCAGTCATGCATATTTTGCCAAACTACGGACATGTATATAATATTAGGAAAAAACTTGTATTGTTCCTCAAAAGAAATATGAACTTTGGTTGGTTCACGTGCGAAGAGCACTCAAATTTTGTAATCACAAGTTTCTTAGATTTTAGTGTAACGTTAGTGATTAGAAAATATTGTAATAATCTTCATCGCGAACATCGCGAAAAAATTAGCAACAAGTTTCCAACAAGAAAAACTTATCACATTTAATTTTTTTATTTGTTCTGCTGCAATGCATATTTTTATACTGAAATGTTACCTTCATTTATTGTGTGCAATGTATTATTGTATATATGTCGTGATTTATTTAAAAGTTATATTTATATTTGATTATTAAATATTCAAAAAGTTGTGCCATTGAAAGTGTTTGATTTTCATTTACTTTATTTTAGCTGTATAAGATGATCTTTTCTATTTGTAGATTATTTCAGTTGTTATGTCATTGAAAGTGTTCCTTATTCACTTTAGGTTGTTTCATTTGAAATATATTTTGGATGTGTATAATGCTCTTTCTTTTTTTAATCTTAAGTGTTATTCATTTTCATTTAGTGTGTTCGCAACGTGAAAATCATTATCAGCTTGTATTGACATGATTTTTAACATTGTGTTCACACTAAATGAAGGTGGAATATTAACCTTACTTCAGAAATTTCCAATTTGAATGTCCCGGGTATACGAATTTGTTAGACCGGGTGCTAAGGAGGGCGCCACCGTAAATACTATCCTCTTTTTTTAACGTATATCGAGGACTCTCTTTTTTGTTTCTCTATGGTTCAAAGATATCATAACCTGAACTTTCACAACTTTGATGGCGAAACTCGAAAAACGAAATTCTCATTGGAGAAATAAATTAAATATCATCTACTGGCGTTTTACTTTCGCCAATACAGCGCTCTAAAATAAATCATGAATATTTATCTTAGAGTTGGGAAAAGTCCTGCTTATACGACAGGACATGCTGCTCTGTATAGCCGGCGTGAAATGAAAAAGAAGCCAATTTCTCATCGGCCGCCATTAGTTCCGTCCTCACCTTCGTGTTTACAGCTCATTTAGATTTTCATTTATTGCACTATTTTTTATGGAAACGACGCTTTTTTCATCTTATCACAATGGTGAAATGCGACGCTCTTGGATACAAGAGTTAGGCTCATTTGGCTGCACTTACTCTCCAAATGCGATGTCTCCTTGGTTATTCCATGCCAGAGAACAGACGTATCTTGTTCTCTGTCCATGCTCTAAGTTATTTATAGTATGGACATCAAAACAAGAGAACAGAGACGTATATGCTCTGTCAAGTCAGATGTCCATGGTGTTCTCTGATTCTCTATATATCGTTTTCGTTATGATTATGATCGTAATCATATGATATATTGAAATATTTCATATCATACTCATACAGTAAACAAACAAATTGAAATAAATAACATCCATGGAAAAATTAGGAATAATTTCTTAAGCCGAAGAAAATGATGTCCGATGAATCTGAAAACGACGGAGTTTATGTTGATAAACAAGAAAATGATCTGTATTATAAAAAGTACAAGCTTTTATTAGAAGAATGCTCACAGTTACAGAGAGCCAACGAGATTCTAGTCTTCCGGTAATAACTCAATTATTTTCTTATATTGAAGTATTAGTAGATCGTTAGCTAAACATTTAAAAATGGTAATAACCAAACTAAGTATGCCTTTATGGATCCAAACCAACAGAAGGAACTGGAATAGGAGTATATGGGCCTGGACCCAAATATTCCGAAATTCTAGGCAAGTCCCCGAGCATAAGTTCACGCTATAGGAAAATGTGTCCAGTTCAACACAGAAAGAAATTTACGTAAGCAAAAGATATCATCATGTCAGGACAGCCATTAATGCTTTAATGTCCCATGTAATCAACACAGAGTGCCTTGAGAAACTAAATGAACTAGACAAGAATAACACTATTACCCTTCTATGGATTCCGGGATATACTGGACTGGAGGGTAATGAAATACCAGATGTACTCGCAAAAAAGGAGCTGATACATCATTTTTGGGACCTGAACCTTTCAAATAAGAATGTAGGTACTAGTACAATAGTTCATGAACTTGAGAAAAAGTACAAGTAATCAGGCAGGCCAAGATACTATTGGGAAACTCTATCTAGGAGAGATTAAGACTGCACCAGTTATGAAAAAAAAAGCTTAGAATATTAACTGTACTGCCGGGTAAAAGAACACCTTAAGAAAACTTGAATTAGTAGAGAAAGAAGAATGCAGATTTTGCGAGAAAGAGGACGAAATTTCTATCCATATTCTCTCAAAGTGCATTACCCTGCAAAATCCGAGAGTACGACACTTCGGAGAATACTATATAGAAAAAGGAGATTACCCAACCTGTTTCTATAAGCCATAGGACTGGAGGAACTGGTATAGTATATAGTCATCCTAAATGGCTCGGCTTAGATCTTATAGGTCGCAGTGTATTGACAACCCCATTATTGAGTAAAGGTTTTCAGAGAACGGTTGCGATACGGCTTGAAGATAGTAAAACTGGAAAGTGTAAATTAAGGAGTAACCGTAGTCCTTATGTCATGTTTACAAAATCAAATCTCATGATAATGATGCAGTTGCGTTCTGACTGATTTACCAGTAGAGTGCGATAGAATGGCTTAAATTGATCCTTAAAATGAGATAACAAAACGAATTGTCAATAGAATGTATTTTTTAAACCTCCATTATTATGTACATATGCCAATAGTTCTTCACTGGGTGGTTTTACATGGAACTTTATTTAAACGTAGTTCAGGACTTGAAAAAACAATTATTTCACACATATGCGATATTCACTGTATGGAATTTCATTTTATCAACATGACACTGTAGTCTCAATAGCTCAATTTTTTATAAAGAAATTTCTGGTAAACTGAAAATATATTTTTAAGGATTCAAGAGGTGAATAAAATTACAAAACGAAGGATGAAAGATGTGAAATTTTTAAGACAAAGGCTACTAACCAACTTTGAAGAAGATTGGTCTGTTATTCCTAATGTAGAGTTTAAATTTGAGGAAGAGGACGACAAGGGATCTTTGGCACATTTACTGCCAAAAGAAAAAATCAAAGAAGAAAAAATAGATGAAGGTTTGAGGTACTAAGAACTTTGACATATAATATCCATTATTTCACTGAATTATTACAGAAGAAAAATCTGAGAAAAAAACAACCAAGAAAGCTACTAAAAGAAAATCTGTTAAATCTGAAAGAGATCCTAATGCACCAAAAAGACCATCAAATCCATTCTTTCAGTTTTGTCAAGAGCAGAGGCAGATTTTAATGGAACAAATAACAGCTGAACTCAAACCAGGCGAAGTAGAGCCTACTAAGCAGGAGTTGACAAGACAACTGGCAATCAAATGGAAAACTCTGTCTGGACAGGATAAAAAGGTCATTTAAATTATATATGTAAGTAGGTTATATTCAATGAACCCATTTCAATTTCAGGTATATGTAGACAGATATGAGCGATCAAAAGAGAAATATGCCGCTGAAATGGAAGAGTACAACATGAAAAAATAAATTTCTGATGTGTGATAGCTTTATATGTAATTTTTCAGATATAAATATAAATATTTAAGAGCGATATTTTATTCAACTCAATGACATACTCTACAAGTCAAAATGGAATTCAAAAGGATAATTAAATCTCTCAAAAAAGAGCTTTTTATTATGTAAGAAATAATCGACAAGAAATATACATTATCACCGGATAGTTATATTAAAATGAGCACCAGAAATATATGATATCGAGAACATTTACGCCTTAAAGTTATCTTTCTCTCTTCTAATGAACTGCATTGTGGCGATTGGATCGCTACAGCTTGCATGACTTTGTACTGCGCCCATCATCACCCTCATGAAGGGGTTCACTTTCTTCTCATCTCCAATCGTTGACGGCACCTACAAATGTTCATAAAACTAATAATAAAGTAAAAGCCCATTGGATTTTGAACAAAAAAAGCAAACATACAAATGAATTCTATACCTCGTTTCTGGCGAAGTCGGTAAAAAAATATAATTTTTTCAAAAACCGTTACAGAAAATGATAAAGTTTCTTTAGAATATCAACTTTTCAGAGACGTACTTTGATTTTCAACAGTAACGTTATCGGTATATCGAACACCCTAAATATTTTATCATTTTCAGATACTCACTTTCACAACAATTTAAATGATACAGGTATCGTGGGTGTGCCCCTTGTGTTTTTTTATATAATAAATTAAAATATTAGCATTAGAGGAGTACTTACCAACTAAATATTTATTACTTGATGAAACACAAATTCTATCACCGACAAATGACATTGATACATTGATAAAATAGAAAATATCTTATTTAATATTGAAAAAACCACAAGTCGCACACCCATCAAACCTATATCATTTGCATTGTTGTGCAAGTCAGTATCTGAAAATGCAAAAATATATAGGATGTTCCATTAAAAAAAAACACCGTTGACGTCATATCCAGAAAATTAGCGTAGCGTAATATCAAAGTACGCCACTAAATAGAACTGAGTATGTTCTATGAAAACGAAAACTTTTGTTCGGATTTTTTTTACATATAACGTATAGTTTAACCAGAAAACAGGTGTTCCCAAACTTTATAAGCAGTATTTGTAGATAAAACAATACAACTAAACTTGAGTCATATTGACTTTTCTGAATCTCGAATAGTGTATGGAAAAATTCCGAGCTGGACTTGGCTGAAATCAAGTCTATGTTCGTGCTTGAGTTCTGACGCTGGAGACTAACTCTAAACTACACTATAATAGTCATTATGATCAGTGGCCGTAGGCGTATTTGCCTTGGTAATAGTTGTCGTTGTCGGCATTGTCCCATGTAAGAACTAGTTATTTACCAGTAACAGCTTTAGTAACGTTATCATATGATAATGTAATTATAAATTCATATTTGGAAAATCATATGACTGGTTTAAGATAGTTTAGAATAAATCAATTCCACTTTCCGTGACTTTATATGGTATTAGAATTTCAAATATCGGTTGATTATCAGATACGGCTCATCACTCTGCGGCATACTGATAAGAAACCATGATACCTGTCTATGAGATTGGTGCTGTGTTTGGTAATCAATCGGATGAAGTATTATACGCTTTGTGAAGTTACCCTCCAAATGCGAAATTCGCGCTCAAACTTTGGGATATGTTTGACCATATTTGCCCTTAGATTAGTTTTTGCCCACCTCTAGTTATGGAAATAACTTAGGTACTATGAATGTCATGGGTCACAAAATTCGTTTTTTCAGAAAATGCAAATATGCACTCGTTTGCCCATTCCATATAATTTTAAACTTTTTGAAAAAAAAATAATAGACAGTTTGCTGTCCCCAAATGCAAGATTCGCGCTCAACTTTTGGGATGTGATTGCCCAACGTTTGCCCTTAGATTAGTTTTATGTACCACCCATAGTTATGGAGATACCATACCATGAATGTCATGGTGTACAATTTTTTTTTCAGAACATGGCTATATGTCCTCGTTTGCCCATAGATTAGTTTTTATTTACCACCCATAGTTATAGAGATAGCATAGGTACCATGGGTGTTATGGCGAACAAATTGTTTTTTTCAGAAAATTTCATTATGTCCTCGTTTGCCTATAGATTAGTTTTTATTTACCACCCATAGTTATGGAGATACAAACATACTGACCAATACGTTTAAAATTGAATAAAGAAATAATTATTTTGCTTAAATACTTTAATAATAGATAAATAATACTATTCTTTTAACATAAAACTTATCAATCAAAACTAAAAAACAAAATATTTGTCAAATAACTAAACGTTATTATGATTATTTGATAACCGGACCATTTTCGCGATAAAACTAACCGAGAATAACCTTCAAGTTTATTTTAAGGTGGGGGTATAACCGCTATATTACCGACAGCAGATCACCGGTAACTCGCGAAAAAATTCTATTAGTATATACCATAGACATCAGAACACCTAAACTAAGCATTTCATTCATAACATGAATTATAATTCGGAAGCCCCGGATTGTCTTTTTAAAAAGTTTATTAACTACTAACAACTACAAAAGTATAATGTTACAGCATAACGGTTATGTTCAGACTGATGCTACAATACAGTTTAACTCTATTTATATTAATTATAATATGTTTAGTTAGCAAAAGTTATTATTGTATCTTAGGGCTGAAGGGGTAATATAACTCATGTGTCCAAAGGCGATCTGTTATTGTTGGTATTTTCCATGTGTAAGAGAGACAAAATTTTGGCAACAGTGTACATCTGTAGAAGCGTATAAATGCGTAAAACGTAGTAGCGGCACTCAAATTATGAATGGAACAACGAACAACAATATTCCGACTAGCGACGAAAGCTGACGAATTCAATACGGATGCCTAAATTATGTTTTCCTGTGTTGCCGCACTCAATCGATCGATGGTCCTCTTATTTCACAAATGAAATTTTTTATTTATAGTCTTGTCAAATATACATTTGGTACATAATTTAATCTGCAGGTGTTTCTGAATAATTAGTACCTAATAACTGTTTCAACGACCACCTTTTAATAACGTCAGAATGTATTTGATTATTACTCTATAAACCAGAAGTTGCCATGAAACATAAGAAGTTTGGCAAATATGTTAATCGTATCAGTCGGACATCGACATCGGACATAAACTATTCTGTACCAGAAGAATAATGGTCTTGAGATGTTGGATCGCTCTGAAAGAGGCTATGCGTGGTCTAGGTATTCAGATGTCTACGGTATATACCTAGTTAAACTTCCAATTAAATCAAGAATCAAATTCGAATTTCATCATTGAATTTTTCTTCGTATCCTAACCTCACAATAACACGTGCCAAATGCCAAATTCACATCACTACGCCATATTGCCCCTACTTCCCTTAAAATCCTACTCCAAGCACATACATTGGATTGGTGACTCCACTCCACTTCCCATTTCGCGCATGCGTACTAAGTTCGCAATCCCCATAGTGAGCTTCACACAAAAATTCAAGAATCAAATTATAGGTATATAGAGTTATGTGAGGTGTCATTGGGCACAAAAAATTTTTTTCAAAAAATTACGATATGTCCTCGTTTGCCCATAGATTAGTTTTGATTTACAGCCCACAGTTATGGGGATATCATAGGTACCATGAGTGTCAGGAGCCACAATACCATAGGTACCATGGATGTCATGGGGAACAAAATTATTATTAATATTAATTATATTTCCTTATAAATAACCTGATAAAAAACTAGGACTGAGTCTTGTATAGCTAGCTATACATCATCTCACAAAAACTAATCTATGGACAAACATGGTCAAACATATCCCTAAGTTCGAGCGCGAATTTCGCATTTGGGGGGAGGCAGCTTCACAAAGCCAAAGTATTATAGTAATTCAATGGACGTAGAGGTATTTGCCTTGGAAATGGTTATTGGCTCTATCCTACGCCTCGTAGTCGTTATTCACGCGTAACGGTTCAAGTAATCACTTGATTATGTATCTAGAAGTTCATGTTAGGAAAATCATATTGACTACTGTTATAGGATAATTTAGATTAGTCAGTAGATATGAAGAATTTATAAGACAAAAATTATTACAGCTCGTAATTATAGTTAGCAAATAATTTGGATAAATAATAAATGTTACTAATAAAAAGACCATCTGCAACTTACAGTTGGAAGACCTTTGTTCCTTAATTCATCAGCCCAATGTATTTTCTTCATAATGTGGGGATTCTCTTTTTCAACATGCTTTGCAAACTTCAAATTTTGCTGAGTGTATTCATGACCACAGAATACTTGCGTGTTGTCAGGTAAATTTCCCAATTTTTCAACTAGCGCTGAATACATCTGTTCAGCTGTTCCTTCGAAAAAACGTCCACATCCTGCTATAAATAATGTATCACCTACAAAAAGTAAATATTGCATGTAATAATATCATTATGTTCATTCGTGTTGATTAATACCTGTAAAGACCGCTGGAGTTTGTCCGGGAGCGGTGAGATAATAGCAGATATGTCCAGTAGTATGACAGGGGGTGTATAAACATTCCACATTGATTTCACCAATGGAGAATTTATCACCATGCTTGACTTCGTTTGTTAAAGCTCCAATTCGTTTATCACCACCAAACACCTGTAACGCACTCGGAGATTTTTTTACAAGTTCCTCATTACCGCCAGCATGATCCCTGGAATAATATGGGTTTTTTCTTCAGATGTATTTGCCGTGAGCAATGAAATACTGAATATTTCACAGCTTTTGAAAAGATAAATTATTGTTCACAACTATTATTTTGAACAATTATTTACCAATGATGATGAGTGGTAAGAACTTTGGTGAGGTTGACCCCTTCAGATTTAACAGCTTCTAATACCTTATCTGGATCTACAGGATCAACAACAGCAGCCTGTTTTGTAGTTTCATCAGTTATCTAAAATAAGTAAATATGTGATAACGAAAAACAAGTTATAATATATGTATTCTCCAAGCAGAATATTCCTACCAGGTACATGTAATTGTCCGAAAGAGCTGGCAAAATAGTCACTTTCATTTTGTCCAATTTCAAAGTCACTTGGGAACTATGAGTACCTCTATAACCGTTGTTCCTTAGAGCAGAGACTATAACAGAACATTATATTGTTGCTGCACTTTCCATAAGATAATAATAATTGGTTTACCTCTGAAGAAAGCGGCTGTTAGACCTTGAACGACTCTGTTAGGTAAATGAGTGCTCATAAAACTTATCATTTTAAATTATGCGTTAGTTGATGTCAAGTCATGTCAACACTCAAATACATAAACAAAAATGATAACAAATCTGTTCGCTCACCTTGATATAAATCAGATATAGATGTAGTCCGATAACTATTTCATGGGCTAGCTGAATAGTAGTTTCAATGTGATTGTTACGTAAACAACAATATTATATGTACCAATTTCGCGGTTTACGAGTTACAAGAATATAATCACATCATAAATAATTAAAATTAAATATTAATATTTATGACTTCCCTGCATTGGGTATTGCCTATCTCATAAGACTTTGACAGAGAACAGAAACGTATATAGTATACAGAACTGCAAGAACGTGTAATAATTTGTTCCTGACCTTGACTACCCCCGATGCGTAGTTAGTACCCCCGATACAGAGGGCACTAATATATCATGTCAAGAACACGCCCACTCATTCCCCCGTCCCACGAAATTTAAATCACCACTGGCCGACTGGTATATATTGTCTGATTGAGTCTGGCTCCTCCGAAAACGAAAACGTCTGATTCAAGGATGTTATAAGGAGGATAAGCGACTCTGTATATCCCACTGTGTTAGGAAATATGCTTTCTAGAGTCGACGAGGTGGGTGTGGCTTAATTTCCCACTCTCTCGAACGTACCTCAATCTTTCTCTGTCATACTGCACAGCATCCGCTTAGAACTTGTAAATTATTCTGAAAGAAATAACTTTTGCTTCGTTGCATTTAGTGTAAACCTTTCTACACTATCTAGGTATAACTAGTATCTTAAACATAAATAATGTGGAAGATACGATTTACGATTTCGAGTAAATAGGTTTGGTTTTAGGTTCCGTCACAGCGCAAACATACTATGAATATGATATGAATGACATTTCACTTGTCCTAGTCACCGACGCCAAAGAACAGCGATTGGCTCGACTCATTGGTAGACCCACCCACCGACTCCACAATATACGGCATGCTTTCTCAAACAGTAGTTGATTATCCTTCTTATATCATCCTTGGTCTGATTCTTGATCTCTCTGCCACCTCTAAGTAAATTGATGCAATAAATGTGATTTAAGTTTGTCGGAACACGTGCTGCCTGACCGACAAAAAAAAGGAGGAGGTATAGAATTCGGTTGTATGTTTGCTTTTTTATCATTTTTTTATGTATGGCTGTTCGCGCGTTTTGCATAGTAAACGTGCTCCGATTTTGACGATTTTTGTTTCATTTGAAAGAGGGGCACTGAGAAATGGTCCCATTTTCAGAAAAATTCACATACAAAATCTCTTCCCTCCCCAAAACCAGGAGTTTTTTTTGTGAAAATTCAAAATTTGGAAACTCAAAATTAAAGATACGACCATATCCGCAAATGTTTAAACTGAACTTTTTTTCAAAGCAGTTACCGTTTTCGCGTTACAGTAGTGGTTAGTCCAAAATATGTGAATTTCCAATGCGATGTTCTGAGATCTTTGATTAACAACAAGACAAGCTAAGAATAATACATGGGTAATTGAATAAGTACTATCTTCTCATTCTCAGGTATTAGTGAAAGTTCAACGATTTTGATGACTAATGTCACACTCAAAAGAGTAAAAATAATTTTTTTCACAAAACATTGGACCGACTGTATTATTTGGTGCACTGAAAGATACAAAATAATATTATTAATTATATAGGTATACTTTTGGAGTTGGTGTCTACAACAACTAACTACAACTGTACAACTTCGAAATTTTGAAGTTGTGCAATTGTAGTTAGATAAAAGACTTTCGGCACCAACTTCAAAATTTCGAAGTTGAGCAGTTGTAGTTAGTTGTTGTAGGCACCAACTCCAAAAGTATACCTATATAAGTATTATTATTTTGTATTTTTTCTGTGCAGCAACTAATAAAGTCGGTCCATTTTTTTGTAGATTGTTAATTATTTGATACCAGATAGCCAACACGCTTTAAAAATACTAACAAATATGTTATACACTCAAACGATCAGATATCGTTTGTAAGTATCAAATATAATAATGAAATCGTTTGTGACTCTCTACCTTTTCCAAAAAATCAAAATTGATTTCAAAATTTGTAGATTTAGACAACTAACTTTACATTACTGTTAAAGTGTTATTCCTTCACTTCTTCATTTTAACTGTGGTGTAAAGTTAGTTGTCTAAATCTACAAATGTTGAAATCAGTTTAGATTTTTTGGAAAAAGCAGAGTCACAAACGATTTCATTATTATATTTGAGACTTCAAACGATATATGATCGTTTGAGTGTATAATGTATTTATTACGATCTATTTTTAAAACGTGTTGGCTATCTGGTATCAAATAATTAATACAATTCAATTACTCATTAAATATTGACTCACAAACAAAAACAAATATTTGTTCTCCGTGATCATGATCTGCAGTCTCTTTTAAGCGAGAGCCGCTTGTTGCGCACGGCAAGGTGCGCATAGACGCATTTGCAAAAGTTATGCGTATGAAATTTTACACGATTTTTAGGATGAGTTGATACCCCTCTTACCAGTCTTTTTGGTCAATGTACATGTTTCAAGGTTCCGCATATCATTATATCAGAATTTTTATTTGAAGTTCAGTATGGGATTGCGAGTTTAGTACGCATGCGCGAACGGGAAAGTGGCTTGGAGCACGTTCGTAAAATCACAGGTCTGGAATCGAAGGTCGAATTACATAGGTAGCAAGTGGGTCGCTTAGCGTCTTGTTCAAATGTCAAAGTTAACCATAGCTCTGCGAAATTGAGAAAGGGGGATGTTACTTGGAACATAAAGTACCTTAATCTCATTGAAAAGTTATGAGTTTATGAGCGCCGAATACAATATAAAGACCTATCGAGATGGAAATATGTTATCGTATACAGTTTGAATCATCATACAACTTTGCATTATCCTTTGAAATGGTGTTTTTATGTTTTGAGCAACATCCCCCTTCAAATGCAAACCACGCGGCAGAAATTGGAAGCTGAAAAGACTGGACGCTAACCGAACCACTTTTTTCACGCTCGTTTCAAGACGTTTCTGTATGACCGTGGCTTGGAGTCACATCATGTGGTATCCATGGTAACATCACTGATTACCAATGGCCAGAGAAAACATACCTCCAACCAATGGCACAGCTTACCAAATAAGCTGTGCTAATGGTAAGTGTAAGCAAAAAAAGTTCATGTCGCATGTGCATATCGCCAGCAATCGCCAGGTCTTTGGCTTCATTTTTGATAATTTTTTTTCTACAATGCTAGCGGTATAGAAGTTTAAATATATGTATAAAGATTGTGAGGGCAGAGGGCAGAAAACACTGCAAGAGAACAGAAAGTTCTGTTCTCTGACTAGAGCACTGAATAGATCTATTCAGTGAGGTATGTTTTCTCTGATTCAGTGCTCTACTCTGACACTAAGAGTACATAACCTAGTTTAATTCTGTGACATAAGACATAACCTAAAAAAATTAAATTTATTTATTTGTCAGTAGTGAGTAGTGAGTATGTATATAACATAAATATACATACTATCTGGTTATTAGCTTATGCTTTTTCTCAAGAAAAGTTATGGAGAATTGGTTCTGGGTAGCCCCTCGTGATTTCTTCCAAACAATAATAACGTATTTCAATAAGTAGTCTTTTACTTTTCATGTATTGATTAATACATCAGTACTTCTTGACAATGATAAGAAGGCTACTTGCTAATTTGGTTGAGACGCTACAACCAATGGATTCTTCGGGGCATATCAATCCTTTTTCAAAATGTGAAACGTCTGTGTTTGGGTGGTTGACTTCGGTAACACCTTGTTTTCCGGTTAGTTCTAAAAATATTTCTATCATTAGTGAACCTAAAGAATTCTATGATACAATTATGAAGAATTGTCAAGTGTCCAAGAAACGGATTACACTCGTGAGCTTGTATTTGGGTAATGGAGTCCTGGAAAGGAGTATTGTTGACGCATTGAGAGAGAATGAATATTTTAAAACTGGAAATTTGAAAATCAAAGTGCTTCTTGATTTCACTCGTGGTAGTAGATCCGAAAACAACTCAAGATCCATGCTGATGCCTCTATTGCAACAAAATGTCAATAATTGCACAGTTTCGCTTTATCACACTCCTGCCCTAAGAGGTTTTCTTAAAAAATACACACCTGAAAGATGGAATGAATTATTTGGGCTGCAGCATATGAAGCTTTATATCTTTGATGACACTTTACTTATTAGTGGGGCTAACTTATCGAACGATTATTTTACCAATAGACAAGACAGGTAATTATTCTCTCACATATAAACAGCAAATTCATGGAACTGTTGATTATTACCAGATATTTCCTCATAAAGGACAAACGCCTCGCCGACTTTTATTCAGGTTTAATTAAGAGAGTTCAGAGATTTAGCTTAAAATTGGATAGAGAAAACAACATATCTTTGAACGAAAATTGGAATTTGTGGCCTTACAAAGGAAATAAGGAAGACTTTGTAGAAAAAGCAGGTGAATGTATCGAAGAATACATGATAGACAGTATTAAAGACAATTCTCGTAAATACGAAGGATTTGGTAACTATTCTGAAATTTTTAATTAACTAAATTATTTATCATTAACATTATTTAAAGATACTTGGATATTTCCCACCATTCAGATGGGTCAATTGGGAGTTAAACAGGATACGTACATAACAAAAAGAATTTTCGAAGAAGCTCCTGAAGGAAGTCGATTGGAAATCGCTACTGGATATTTTAATCTTACCAATGAGTATATGACCACTTTAATTGAAAAATGTCATGGACAATGTGATATTCTGATGGCACATCCAGAGGTCATTATTTTTTTTTACTTGTGTGATTTAGATTCTATAGGGTGTCATTAAGAGGTTGCAAGCTTACCCTATTACCAAGTGGCTTATTCTTCTTGTCACAATTTGCTAATTGCTTTTTTCTTCTAAATTTGAAACAATATATGGAATTTGACTTTATCGAAAGTGTTCTTGGGTAGTTTATTTTGTCGTTCATTTAATCTAATTTATTATTTTATTCTCAGGAATATGTGATCGCCTTTTGTAAAGACTTTCAAAACCCCATGTAAAATCTAATGCAATGGATGCAAGAATAATAAAATCATTTGTTGCAGGCAAATGGATTTATGGGTGCAAGAGGTCCAGCCGGTGGTATCCCATACGCCTATTCTTTAATTGCTAGAAGATTTAAGGAACGACTGAAAAAACAATCTCAAGAAACTAGAATACGTCTTTTTGAATACCTTCGCGATGGATGGACATATCATGCCAAAGGATTATGGTGAGTTGAATCAAAGCTATTGATAAACATTAAAAATATCTGTTCTGCCCATGCCATTCACATAAATTCCAAATTATTAATTTCCTTCATTGATTTTGTAACACGCTTTTCGACTACTGCTTAGGGCTCACATCAAACGAATATCAAAATCATTGGTGCGATCGACTCCAACGATCTTTTCCTTCCAGTTTGCCGAGGCAAATAACAATGGTCTTATTCACCTGTGTCGCAGTAGGAACCGTTTAGCTAAAGTATGAGTAACTGTTAAATATGAATTTTCATTTCAGCGTAATTGTGCTTCCTGGTTGGCAAAGATATTTAATTGTAAATATATGTTACCTTTTTTATTATTTTGATGAATGTTCATACATACCTGCATATATCCCAAATACAATTTCAAAAAGATGACCCATTTTTCTGGGAGACCCCCGTATGGAAATACTAAATCCTTCGGCATTTTATGTATGGGCCAAAGTTGCGAATACTTTTTGATATACCTAAGCGGTAATGTTACAGAATGATCAGGATAATTAAGGTTATTGAGTCAAAAATGCTCAGAATATCATATGGACCCTTAACATAATAAAAAAATTATAAAGATATGTATTGAATGTGATAGTAAAATTATTTGATACAGCTAACTATAAGTTTCGGTTGATGCCGCAACAATCAACCTAGACATTAATGGTAAAATACCAGTAAGTCCATTGGTTTATGAATTCTAAATAGTCAATCTAATTGTCTCTGGTATTAAGGATATGTGTTTATTTATACAAAAATTCTTTGATTATCAGGTATTATCCACCAAAGAGCAAATATCCCTGCCTGACGCTTATAGGGTCTCCCAACTTTGGTGAGAGGTCAGCCAAACGAGATTTGGAAACACAATTGGCCATTGTGACTGAAAATGAGGACTTGAAAAAGCGATTGCATGAAGAATGCCAAAGTCTTTATAAATTAGGATTACCAGCCAAAACTGAGAGAGAATGCCCAAAATGGGTTAACGGTTTTGTTTTGCTTTTTAGAAGTTATTTTTGAACTTTCCCTTTGTGTATATATGTTTGTTTTTCTGTTCTAATAAAGCTATATTACTTGTTAACATTTTTTAATTTGACCCCAAAATTCACATACACTGTTGGTTGAGTTTTATTTTGTTGTTGAGAGAAAAAAACTGTCTGCAACGTACCAACAATCCCACTCAAAGATGATAGGAGACTACAAATAAACATTTATTGTGAACCTAATTTCCACTCTAGGTACAGTGTGAATACGAACCACTTAAACCAAGCACGTTTGGATCCCATGTTGCTTGCAATGCAACATCTACCTTTCGAATGGAGTAATGAACGTTGTCAGCTTAACGCTTTTTTCAAACAAAGCTACTTCATAAAATCTTTTAATTTAGAGAAAATATTACGGTGTACAAAATGCATTGCTTGCCTGAATGATTTGAGGCAAACAATTTCTCGAAAAACCTTACACAATTATATGAACAGATGAATGAACATTTCTTCTAACAGATATTAGAAAAGATGCGATGTTTTGGTAACAGTCTTCTTCAAACGAAGTAGCTAAATCAGACTAAGGGCTTGTCAATTTCTGGAATCTTCACTTCCACTCTTCTTATCTTTCCCTCACGTCCTTTGAAACGTTTCTCAATTTGCCCGTGGTCCAAAAGGTATACAGATCTGTTGTTATAGGCTCGCAAATGCATACTACAACAATCTGACTTCTCGATGGCTCAGCAGTAACATCAAAACCTACACCCACCTTGAACGGGTCTAGAGGAACAATTTTTTGCTAGTACTACTAAAAAGAATTTAAAAACTGTATTTTTGACTGACTTCGCCGGAATGAAAAAGATAATACAATTCATCTCTATTTTTGCTTGTTTTATGTACCTACGCGCGTTTTACATAGTAAACGTGCACTGATTGTAATTTTTATATTAGTCTATGATTCTATTTTTATTGACTGGAAGTGTAGACGGATGATCCCATCTTTTTTTGTCAAAATCCCATATGCCTTTCACCACTTCAAAATTTTCTCTACCGATAAAATATATGCTGTCTTGTAAGCTTCAGGCATCATCCTATAAAGTCAGTTCTTGTTAATGTAAAAATTATTTACAGCAGAAAACCCGCACGTACATGCTGTAATTTACCATTCATTCTTCGAAGTTCATAGTACACCCATACGATCAAATTTCCCCTTTTTGAGGGCTCTAAAACCGTTTTTAAGAAATGTTCAATCTAAACAAAGAATACCTCGAATTCAGTCATTGTAGAACTGAACAATTTCTGAAAACCTCTTAAATAATATAAGTACTTACATATGAAATTTTAATTTTGGTTTAACTAGAGGTAAACCTATATTAGGATGTTAGAATAAAACGCAAATATATCAATAATCTTATATTTCATAAATTTGACAATAAATTTGCAATCGGCAAAATGACTATTATAAAAAAAAACAGAAATAAGGTAGTTAATACACCTTTCCAGATAGTATAATAAACATCTATCACGCACTAGAGAGACACATCTCTTTGTGGATCTACCTGAGTGTAAAAAAATACAATTTCTGTGTGACAAAATACGTGAAGAATGTTCTACCTATCATAAGGCGTTGTGTTTTTTGTGAATGTTATTGTGTGTAAATATCGCATTCGATAAACTAGCACTCTCTTTGGTAGGCTTTTTCTTTTAAATTTTAAACTATGACTAGTCGTATATCACTCGAAAACAGTTGGGAGGTTTGTCCACATTCAAATATTACAAAACAATAAATAAATGCAACGAAAATAGAAGAAACAAATTGAAAATAGATTTTTCAGTTAATCCTTAGCCACATTTTCACCATGTTACGTCTCTTGACAATAAATCTGCTTTTCTTCCCTCCCCTTCGATAAATAATTTGACAATCTTTGTGTTTGGATGAAAAATGATACTGGGAATAGTAGACGTTTTAATACAAGGCACTTTCTAGGCAGTGTTCAAAATGGAATGCTGTAATAACAAAAATATGGTGAAAGTGCATAAATTGAAGAGCCTGAAAAAACAATTTCAATAATGAATCCCATACACTTGTAATATTTTTGATTTATAATTCTCATTGTTTATATCAGATTGATTTTTACAATTTTTTTTCATCATAAACAATTCGTTTATAGAAGAAATTGAAGACATACAATTGGAAACCATAAAATAGGGAATATGCGTAGAACTTTTACATAAAATGTAAATTCAAAAATTATACAAATTCGCGGTAGGTGACGTCACAATGTATGTTATATATTGAGCAATAGTTTGGGTAGGACAATTATTAACCCAAAACAGAATTTACAAGTTTCAAAATACTCAACAAACTTAACAAGTCCAATAGGTATAAAGTACTAACGTTTTTTTGACGTCACAGAAATAGGCAGAAAATTCAAATGCAGCTTTATACAAACAATCTGCTTCTTATGAATTTGTTTGTACTACTTAGACTGGAAAAATATATATTATGCATATTCCCTGTTCTAGAGGATGTGACACTATTTGAAAATATCCAACGTGTTGTAGGTAATTCTAAGAAACATCCTTGGAAACTGCTAAGACATATTAGCAAAAAAATCAGTTCATCAGTTCTCTTAGAATTACCGGACAAACTGTAGAAATCTTAAATATATCTCATAATAGTATACATATTTAGAAATTATTGTCAATTATTGTATGGAATTCTTATGAATCTGGAGTGTTTAATTTTTTTATAAACTATGTGTGAATAAATACTTCAAACAAACATCCAGCAGGGAAAAATAGGAACTTTAACGACGCTTCGTTGAAAAATTCGTTCACGTCTTTTTCTTACTAATATCAAACTTAAACATTAAAATTGCATTGACAATAATTTCCAGAGGAAAAGATAAATCAAAAACAAACTAACAAATAAATTATTAAAAAAAAACATTTTTCCATCTCAGTCTTTGGTATAAATTATTAATAAGTTATTAAATTATTTATATATACATAAACAATATATTTACAAGATTTTGACCGAAGAAAAGAAGTTATATAAGTGAGAGACATTGGTTTCTATGACTCTTTTCACAGTGAGTTGAGCTTAATCATAGAAAAATCAGTACAATAATTGTATTATATTTACAAATGAAACTATCACATGATGTGAACAAACTATTTTGAAAGTCAGCTAAATTACATTTGAAATGATCCCCAAAATATCTCATTCATTATGTGGTGAAGTGAAAATGAGGTAATCCAGTTATCACTGGAATATATTGCGATATTAGTATATCCAATATTTCTTTGGTATAAATTAATTGACATTCATATATATTCAGTCAGTTCATCCAACAAAACCTTGTAGATAGAATCATACAAATTTTTGAAGCCAACTCTCAAAACAGCTTATAAATTGCTCTACGATATTGACAGCAAGGGCTATACCCCCAACTTATTAAATGTAATGTATCGACTATCAACACCATCTCCAAGATTCTCCTCAACAATATCGACAGTAGGTTTCATTATATTGAACAGAATGGCAAAAATGGTACAGGCAGCATATACCCCTAATGCTACCCACCAAAGAAGTTGTTCGTGCAGTTTTTGTTCGAAATTTTTCAGAACCAGCAGTCCTATCGTAAGGCCTGCCAAAGCTCCCGTCAAATGAGCCACGTAAGACACTGGAAGACCCATTGGTTCGTCGGCGTATCGTGTGTAGATCGCATAACCGACATCGCATGATGCTGCAAAAGATAAAAATACATATCATTAAGATTTTTATGCTTTCTAGCATATGCAACATTCAAAATACAACACCCATTAAACATCAAAATATTTTAATATATTTTTGGTAAATGAAAGGACTTATGCAGTACATGAAATGAGTAAAGTTTCTAAACAATTTCTCTACTCTTTGCCTGAAAATTTTAATAATGGACATTATCATTACATTCCTCAACTCTTCGAAGCATTCTTTGAGTCTTGTTGGGAAATTTAGACCCAAGCAACTTGATCACTTGAACTTTATGTCTCAAACGATGCAAATCTATTATTCATATGTTCCATATTTCAATTGGTGAAAGATCCGGTGATGGCCGGGAAGAAAACTTGAGAGTCACGAAGAAACCCGGGTTTTCTAGTTGCCTAAGATATAATATAGCAACTCGTTTTATAACATAACTCCTCGTGTAAGAGCTGCCTCTTAACACTTCTTCGGTGAACTCTTATTCGTTTATCAAGGACTTATATATATAATCGAAACTTCGATTATATTCGTGATCTCATTTAGCCACGTTCTTGACCCCCACAGCAATCTCACCTTTGGGTTTTGGTTTCTTCCACTTATTACAATATTAGACTTCTTTATTCACTTCACTGTGTATAAATATCATTAAATATAGGTAGAAATGTAACTTTAATGCCAAATCTTCACAAATTGTTAATATTTCTATAGCAGACTGAATAGTTTTTTTATTACTTTAAGACAGAATACTGATATAATTTTGAAGAATAATACATGTCAGGATCGTAGGTAACTAGGTTACGAAAAGTTATTTAATTTTGGAATATATTCACCACCAATTCTCAGATTATCAAATTCAAAGGCCTCGGGTGAGATGCGATGCGTTTCAACGAGAAAAAAATTATAAATAGGTAATGCGGCTGCATAAGTTACAACGAAGGTTGCATTGATAGTTGTCTATCTACGACGAGTGAGGAGGCTTCTTCTAGCTAGAGCTTGATTTTACTACTCTCGTACTCAAATTCTCATATCGGGTGCTTTAAATGAAATCAATTCTTAGTGGAGTGAATTTCAAAAATGGAAAATCTAAACCGAACTTATGGGATCCAAAATTCTATCAGTTATTTACAAAAATATTCCTTATGTTTTACAGGATGTTGCAGTGTTCAATGTCACAAGATAGTAAGATAGGTACCTATATCAAAATAACAAGACTTACCTATCGCAAATATTCCCAGCAACCTGAGTACCCCACATTGCATGTTGTTGTAGTTTAACATCACATTAGCTAGATGAGCTGCAAGAAGGGCATAAACTCCACCCGATGCACCGACCAGGTACACGTCATCATCGAAGACTGATGTACCCAATGAGCCGGCTATGACGCCGGCAAAATAAACTAAGGCTACTCGACCAGAACCATGGACCATCTCCAATGGAAGGCCGACAAGTAGTTGCACCACCAGGTTGAAGCCCAAATGCAGCCAACTGTAAAACAGATGAGATTTGTTATTAGTGTAATCACCTTTGCGTCATGCTTAGTGTCTAGAAAGTATCTACTTGAGGTAAATAGAATTTTGTATCATTATTGTAGAATAAGGTTATTTTCAGTAAGTTTTTAGTTTTTTAGGTTGAAATGGAGGAACAAGTATAAATTATAAGACGGTTTTGAGTTTTATTAATTTTAGGTAGGTTTCATACTTATGGCTATCCTTAACATTTATACCTAAAGGGTGTTCTATGTACTAGGAAGGTTTTTCGTATTTTCATAGATATGAGATATGAGTTTTGTTCAAGAAGTTCAAATAAATTGCATTACCATTAGGTACCTAGCAGGTGCCTACTTTTTAAATAGATTGTTTTTTTATGATACCTGTATTCCTGAACTGTATTATTCTACATTCACCATTTTTTATATCTGAGATAATTAGATAAACTAGTAGGTATGCATTTCAAATGAAAAATAGGTACAACTTTATATTACCTATATTGGCTAAGCTTCTACGAATATGACACTTAACAAGCTTCATTCGGCATCGTGTTGTTTCAAATCTACTGAACAACATAATGACAGTTATTAATTAAGATATTTTACTTCAAGTAAGTACATTATTTTGTGTACTTAGTGTTTTGGTGACGTAATGCGGGACATCATATTTGTTTATGGCATGTACGTAGGCATATTATGTTGGAAAACCCGTTCTTAAGAACAGGATGTCCTTAATAACAGGAAGAATGTACTTTACGTAATTCGACCGATAAAAATTAGAAAATGAGCCGTGAAGCGCGTGCTGCTGATAGAAGAAAAACACCAATTCCCCGTCATGACTAGCGCCAATTTAAATTTTATCAGTTGGATTGCTATGATTACCTATGATATCATGACATCTAAGTATTAGTTAGTAGTGGGATATAATTGATTTATTTCAATGTCTTCATCCGCAATGATTCATCCAGATCATAAGACGCAATAAAAAAGCCACAGGTAGTGTCCACTCACACAACTTTCCTACCGCTCTCAAATAAATTCTATCAAAAATAGAAATAGTCTGAACAAGGCATGTGAGCATCAATTTTTCAGCGTGCCAAGGCAAACAATATGGTCATATTAAATTTTGACGTAGAAAGTAGAAAGGACTATTTAGCCAGAATATAAATTATGCATATGTACAGGTTCTTTGATTATATTTACGTGGCATCTGGAGCCTTTATTTTTGAAGATAAAAAAAATTGTTTTATATAAAAATTGTAGTTTGTTTTTCATTATCTTTTGAAATTATCAGTAAAAAAATATATAAAAAATTGAAAAATATAGACAACTTCATTTTTTTAAATGGAATACCCTGTATATTATGCGCTACAACAAAAGATCTTTTTTCTGTTTTCAAATACCTATATAGGTATATATTGATGATATTTGGGTGAACCATTTTCGATATATTTTATCTAAATTGTAAAATTGAAAATAAATAAATTATAAAAAAATTATATAAAATATGATTTTTTTATAATTTATTTATTTTTAATATTTATTGTTTCCATGGTTTTCTTGGTTCACCCAAAGACAAATCATAAAAAATATATTTCGTTGTAGCGCATAATATACAGGATGTTCCATTAAAAAAATGAAGTTGCATATATTTTTCCATTTATTAAATGCGATATTTTTTACTGATAATTTCAAAAGATAATATGAAAAACCAACTACAATTTTTATATAAAACATTTTTTTCTATCTTCAAAAATAAAGGCTCTAGATGCCACCTAAATATACCTACTTAATCAAAGATCCTTTACCTAATCAGAAAAAAATTAGTATCACTATTGTGATGGTTGCTACTTTGGCAGTAAGCAGTTCATGATCCACTATTAATACACCTGACTGTAACTGTATACATTTGTTCATTAAATACGTCTCACAGACGTGACACTGTCATGGTGACAGTATACTGTGAAGACAGAAAATTGTCACCATGTACCTAATAGAATATTAATATTTTACCTGATTTTTCTCAGAAATGAACCTTGAGATAGTGGTTAATGGCTTTAAGAAGAATGTTGTCGATAAGTTTCATCAAATTCCTAGAGCTGTTTTCGCGCTACAGTCTTGAGCAAAATACGTTTTTTAACTATTGCAAGTATTGCGAGTAGGATGTCGATTCTGTGTTACATAGGTACTAGCTGTATCAATACCCAACACTACAAAAAAGAAAGCAACAAAATCACTCAATTCGTTCCCGAGATATTACAAACACGACAGACTCAGAGGACCCTGAAACATCTACTGAAAACCAAAAACCGACAATCTTACATGATTACAATACTTTAACAGAGAAAAGTAAAAAAATGTTTATTGCTTTAATTTTATATTGTATATTCAAAGGTGTGGGTTTCCTTCACATGCAGTAAAGCACAAAAAATTTAGCCAGAAGTTACTTTAAAATCAGACGGATTTCAATATTTTTTTCATCCCTAAAACAGTATAGGTATCAGTGTCTATTTTGGAAGGCACTATTTATCAACTATTATAATTATTGAAATACTACTAAACTACTGACTAATGTTACATTTATTTTGATATATCTAGATTTCGAAAAACGGCATTACCCTCATTATTATAAATTACATGTACCTATCTACCTAGGTTGGTCCGCACGTTTACCATTGCGGCTTGTTTTTTCGGTAGAAGCAAAGCAGGCCATTGTGGACTGGTAGACGCTTTTTATGGAGCTTATAAATCTGTTGTATTTTTATTACAGTTTTTCTTACGTTGTTTACATTTTAATAGGCACGATTAAAATACATACAATCGGTTAGGGCATTGTTTTGACATTTCCAAAGCAACTCAATCCAAAGTTTCATTTAATATTTTTATTAAAGAATTAATACTCGATATATTTGTGGGATAAAATCGTTGTTTAATAAATCATAAAGCTCCTAGTAAGTAGTTTATTTAAAGAAGCAGATAGGTCCGTCGTAAATGGATTGATATGACGAAAACCCACAAACTTTGATAAGTTCAATGATTGGTATTGATTTGATAAATTACCTTTCATAGTTGATCACATTAATCTTTCTAAATGTTTAACATAAATGTAAACAATATTTCGAACTAGAATTAAGATTATATTGGTAACATCAGCTAATACCTACTAATAACTAATAATCAAATACCAGACATAACCTACAAACATAACAAGAGAAGCAATAGTTTTGTATTTTATTAGGCAACTCTATAATTCATCCTTCTTTAAATATACTATAGGTATGTGGGTAATGGGATAAGAAAATATAATAATTTATAAATTGAACTTACCCCGCGTGCAGCATCATATAGAAGAGAAACCTCCATATTTCCATTCTTCTATCAGGCCTGTAGATAAAAATGGAGTCTATCGGTACTGGTCCCGTTGGATTTAGCTCACCGGTGCTCACTGAGTAGTACGTAAAAAATCCTAACTGTAACCAAGAAAGAACAATGTATGAGTTAGTTTCGTGGGATGACAAGTGTATAAGAAAGTTAAAACGGTGAGAAATTCTCAGTTACATGAACTGATGCCGATATAATAATATGTATATATAATATTAAGACCGTGGAATTACGTTTGTACTTGTATACCTACATGGTGGTACAATGAAATATGCCTTCACCAGTTCAATACAGAATAAAACATAATTCATTTATACCTATTGCAATATCAAACGAAATAGATAGGCACATATAGATATAGAACTACATGCAGAAAGAACAATGAACCGAAATTTAGAGGTTCTGTCTGTGAATCAAATACTAATTGAATGCAAACATTTAAATTAAAAAAATACTAAAAGTCCTGAACACACTGTATTCTCAGTGTGAAACGCTACTTACAGATCGTTGATGACTACAAATTTAACAGATCTTGTAGATATTTCATATTCCCAATTTAAATTCCAATAGAGGTACCTACTAGATTTAATTAAATAGGTATTATACAATATCTAATAGTTTTTTTGTATTCATCTAAATTTTCTTTTATTGTCTTCATTGAATTTGGTACCTCCGACCTCCATAATGTTTCTTGTATTTTGTAATGTCTAATGTATGGCACTCAAACAAGATGTGTGACTCGTATGCTGTTTACAATACAATTATTACTATTACAAATAGTTCTGGCAATTGTCTAGCATCAAAATGTTAGTACCTAATGTCTGTAAAATTTTAAAATTGGACCATCGTATTATATCGTCATCATTACATTGGGTGGTCATTCGTATATCTTCAAGACTGATAAATGCCGAATATGAGTATGAAATATTTTTTTAAAATTGGCTTTATATACAGATTGCAAAAAATGAAAAAATATATTGGGTATTCTATTTAAAAATAAATCGATGACGGCATAAGTCAAAGGGCGTTTACTCAATACGATGATTAAAAAATGAATTTCTTACATTTCGTAATTCCACACAGAATATACAAGGTTATCATAAATTAAGGGATATATTTCAACTTATTATCTATTTTCAGCACAAACTATTAGCTTAAGAAAATTAAATTAAAATTCCTTCTACCATCTATTGTTTATTTTGTTGTTGTTATGTAAGTATTTATGTATTTCTCATTATTTTGATTCTCATTCACAGAGACAGACATTGCAGAAGAAAATAAATAAAACGGAACAATTCTCTCTCATCTATCAAAGACGCGATGGACTGGAACGTTTGATCACTATTCATGGATCTGGTTACGTTCATCGACATGATGAATTCCGGTGGTATAAAAGAGGAATTTTCTTTCCAATAGAAAAAATGTGGGAATCCCCTTTTTGTAGGATTAAACAAATACATAAACGCCATTACCAATCAACCATTGATGCGAGTAGATACCGCGCACCGGTGAGGTTCCATTGTAATTTTCACGTGATGAGAATTAGACGTCAAATGACAATGCAATAAATTCGACCATAAAAACATAGGAAAGCGCTCTATCTCTTTTTGTCCATGTTATTTTATTGTTTTAGGTAAAATAATAAAATAAAACAGGTATTTGGTTCTCACGGTTATAACCAGTTCAAATTTAAAACTAACAACGTTCAATATACCCATTTGAGAATGTACATATGTAAGTGCTCATTCGTACAGGAATTGAAACCATCATCCTTGTTAATGTTATAGATGTATAACAACATGGGAAATGCCGTGTTTTTAATGAATAAAATTGGAAAAAAGACTCAATTACCATTTTATATCGCAATAACCAAGGTAAGCACACATTTATAAATAACATGACGTCAATCTTCTCTCAATGACTTCATTTTAAAAACTTGCAAACATTTTAACGACGATTGGAAAACCATCAAGTAAAAGGAGAAGGCTCAACTTCAAAGTTGTATGCCATTTGTATTTGGCCATTATTTTGGTTATATGAAAACCACAGTTTAGCAATTGAGAGAAGACTTTTGGTATCAACTTCAAAAGTACCAGCACCAATAGAATCAATATTATTGTGTATTTTTTAGAGCAGCAACTAATAAAGTCGGTCCTACTTTTTGTTCCATTCAATATTCCTCTTTCATACGAGAAAAGAATCATGAAAATCGAGCAAGTTTACTATGCAAATGGCGAGAACAGACAAAAAATAAAGCAGACTAACAGTCGAATTGTATATAGATCTTCCGTTTTGGAAGTTGGTCAATAAAAGATAGGATTACTTAAGGAGAATTGCCCGGGAATCTAAAGTAGAACGAAGAATAAATGCAGAAATACGAGAATTAATGAAGGATGGGAGAACAGTAGTAAATAGAATAGTAAAGGAAAGTTTAACATAGTCTGGACACATACTGAGGATGCCGCGAAAACAAAAAAGGAGTAGACAATAATTTGAACAACATGATCTTTTTGCAGAACGTATAGGTACCGTATACCTAATCTAGTTAAAAAAAGGCAACCTTAAAGACCTCATGCGTCCCCTTTTTGAAGAAGCTGCTAGTGCTGTTGAGCTAGCTTTCTTTGTAACAATTGAGATCAATTATTGAGCATTGTAGAAATGAACTAAAGTTTTGTCCATCCATGAATAGAGGTTTCTTCATTTCCCAATTGAATGGTACTGAGATATGTACACTGTGGTTACAGCAAGATGGAGCAAAATTTCACTTTAAGTTGACTATAATAAATTTACCGAAGAAAATATTCAATCTATACATAACTTACTAGGTAAAGGATAATTAATGATTCGAGATAAATATGTTGCCATATGACCAAAATAATATCTATTGAAACACAAATGACATAGAATAAATCTTCCCAAAAAACCAATACCATAAATACAAACACGATTTTTCTTCAATTTGAAGATAACACTTCCAAGAAAACCACATTTACAAAAAATTATGATCAAAACATGGAGAACCGTATTTAGAAATAGCAGCGATATAGGTATGAATAAACAATATAAAGATAGATCATAAGCAAATATCGAGAATAAACAACACAATAGGGGAAATTGCCGTTTCTTTCTTGTTTGTTAGTATCAGAAGAAAGTCGATACACAGGGAAAAAAGATATGAGCACATTATAATATATAACAAAACAACAAGCTCACAAACAACCCGATAAAGATCTTATTACCAAATCGTATATAGCAGGCAGGCGTAAGCTCGTCGCTAGTCAGATGTTTTCTTCCGCCCTGAGAGTCCCGAAAGGCACGTGTTCTATATATCAATGGAGGGGTTGAGGGGAGTGAGGTGTAATGTATGTGTGTGTGTGTGTGTGCTTATTTTTTTGTCGTCTCGCTGCTTTCCGTATTCCAGAAATAAATGGTCGGCATTTTTCGACACATTTATACACTAATTTGATGCGAAACCAGGGGAAATGGGATCGAAAGCGGTGATGATGATGGCCCTCGCTCCATCCCGTTACAAACAACCACCACTACAGACATTTGGGGTGACTTAGATACACAGCTGCCGTGGCCTGTTTAATAACCTGCATCAGGCTATAGGTACCTTTATATTTTTGTAAACATACACCCGAATTGGAAATTGGATTAGGAACAGAAACCGTACAATAATGACGATACGGTAGGTATAAACTCGTATATAAATATGTATATGTGTATCTTGATATTATCGTTTTGAGTGTCAACAATACGGGCCTGTAATATAGACATTTATTGTATAAACTCTTAACACTTGTTTAATTATTAATCTTGAAACTTCAAATGACTTGAGAGTACAAGTCAATTTTCCGAATATAATCAAGATAATAAACGTGAAAACTTTATCGTTTATCGTAATAGTATGTACAGAGTGGGCAGATTACGATGCTTTTATAGGAAATTTAGAAGCAAATTTAAAATTCACTTCAGTCACTGCATTCTACTGAAAAGATAATTTATTTTATATTATAACACGAAAACCAATGAAGATAGCTATTTTCTCTATTTAACATTTCCGTTTATCTAAAACATATTGTCCGGTAGGGAGATCCCCGTCAGACACGAAGTTCCATACACCTTTTCTCCAATTTCGAGTATCATTTGATATAGATATCTATAATTTTCAATCACCGCAAGTGAGTTCATAGACGCCTGATTTACAATTTAGTATGTAAAGTTTTTGATTTATTCTTCTTGATACATCATTTTCCTTATGTAATTACAACGAAAATTTACTATTATTTAAGAAGGCAGGTATCCTCTTAGAATTTGGTTAATACCCAGATTTGATAAAGACACAGTGACCGGATCGATTGTCATGTTTGAACAATATATTAGTGGATATCTATTATTGTTTAATAGAGAGACAGAAAGAGAGAGCTGGCGAGGGAAAGTCGCATGTAGAGAGCGTAACACTTTTTTCTTACGTGACGATTTCTGCTAGTTAACTCATACTGCGAGAAGCGTAAAGGAACTTCTAAAAAAACATTGAAGGTGCGCCATTGAATTATTCTCCTATTCCTTACAATAACCAAATTACTCCATTAAACCATGGACAATAATTGTCCAACCTGTACATCGCTCAAGCAAAAGCAGAAATATTAACATAAAATTGCGTTTTTGATCCTCTTAATTGAATTTTACTTCATATACAACTGGAAGATTACATCAGCCTTGCAGGGTAAGGAATTATGGCAGATTTTTTTAATGCATAACATTGGACTGTGGGAGATATACAGCCTTATTCATAAACGACTTTAAGTTCGACATTATCTTAGTTTATTTTTCTAATTACGATGGTAACGAGAATATCATACATGACAGTATCATACATCATACTAAGCTATAGCCGAACTTGAAATTGTTTATGAATAAGGCTGAATGAAGAACGAAGGATTGTTTCTGGTTTAAGACAAATTTTTGAGGACTGAGCATAACGAAATCTCCAATATAAAATACTAAAACATAACCACAAGAAGCAATACATAAGATAAATCCATTTGTCAACCCTGTAAAACGATCTAGTCTTCAACTTGACACAAAAAGTCTATCAGCCGTATTCATAGTCAAATCTTAGTTCCGTAGACAATGGACCATGCATATTACGTGTTTACCAAGAAATACTTTCTCAAGTTTCTATTTTATTTTTATCACTCGAAAAAAAAAACAGCGCACGCCCATGCCGAGAATCCCGAAAGTGAAAAATCTCTCCAGTCGGTGGCGGCCGGGTGTTTAACGATTAAACGTCACGTGTCTGCCTGCGTATGCGATCGTTCATCAAATTAAATTGCAAATATCGATCTGCATCATCTATAGGTATAACTACTAGTTAAAGTGCATTCGTATGCAGTACACGATGCGTATACAGTACATTCAGGCAGTCAGTCCACTTAGGTATATAGGTAGGTACCTAGTTGATCGACTTTAAGGCGGCCGTCATAATGTCTCGCAAGAGTTTTTCTTTATGCTAGTTTAAATAATACGAGGAAACGTCGTTTCACGAACGATTAAGTCTCTAGTCTCGCGTTGGTTGTTGTTTTTTCCTTCGCTGGAGGCTTTTTACGACGAACGGTTTCTCTTGTTTTTTTTATATATCCAGAGCATTTTGTACCAAGCCAATTCCCCTGAATGTATTATCATACTAAGGGAGATTCCGGGAATAGTGAATGTATATATGTACTCGTATATCTACCTATTTATGGGGTGGAATTAGAGGAAAAATAATAAAAATAAATCAAACGAGAGTTAGTAGGATATTTTGGAATAGGGTAAAATTGGGTACCAAAGTGGAAAAATGTCCTGGATTAAAATGGGGTTTGAAAAATTTCCCGTGGCCCGTACTGCAGTATAGATATTAAATTCATTATTTATGGTGGTAGGATTTAGAAAGGTCTAATTAAAAAAATGGTTTAGATTAAGTTGATGGCATGCATTAAATTCAAATCTTTGTGCAATTTTATTAGAAACTTTACTGTGGAAAGACATATTATTTATTCCGAATAATTTGATAGATTTTAATTTCTTTATCTTTATATTTGTGAAATACGAGAAATATTGTAGGATGGTAATATAGAACAATAGAAAAATGTCCAACCTTAGATAAATATAGGTATGTAGGTAATTACCTATATAATACGTATATAGAAAGATTACCTATATTTGTTCCAAATGTTGCGTGCAAAATTAACATGATTCTTATCATATTTTATTATCCTGGACACTACTCAATTTCATTCCAGCAAAGCTATGGAAATAGCATATTTTCGAGCCCTGCAAATTAACATAAGCCCATAAAAAGCATGCCACATATCCCCACCTGTAACATCCCATGGAAAATACAGTAGAATTTGGCAATGCGAAAATAACAAAAATGACAAAAACTGTTCAATACATACGAGAGTACACAATATATTCTAGAGACACTTTGACATTTGTTCGTTACAGCCGAGCGCTCGTTATAACCGAGTTTTGCTGTATATGCCAGTAAAATTGTTCTACTTCAGTAATTTTTTGTACATTTTCCTAATAATAAATAACCAAGAAAAATTATCCTAAATTGATTGTAATAAGACAGTTTTTCGCTATTTTTCAATGTTACTAGAATAATATTAGACAGTGTGTGTTGTCAGATGATCTGCAGAAACAATTTTTTTTCTCGAAAACAATATAGAATAAATTCGACAGTTTGCCCGAAGTAATAACACCTCACACGACAGGCCGATCGACGCAAATATCGAACGTACATAGGTATACATATATATAAAAACATTATATAAGGCAAAACACAACTTAGCCATTTGGCCTTTGATATTTACGTGCCGCAAAGCATTCCCAAGTTGAAGGTATGCGGTAAGTTGTGTTAATCTCTGTATCGTAATATATCGAGGAAGCGAAAAAAAATATAAACAAGAAGAATAAAATAAAGGAAGACAAGGAAGGTAGTGTAGTAGGTTATATTTCCTATTGGATAAAGACGTCGAATGTTTTTTATTAAATTTGGTTGTCTATGGCTTTGGCAAAGATTGGTGTTTTTAATCTTTGGCTTTAGATATGTACTTACATACTTTTTATCTAAACTCTTGGAATAAACATTCAAATTAGGTTTTGCAAGATCTAGCTCCTACTTATAGTTCATCCGAAAAATACAGAGAGTAATAAATTATGATGATAATGGAATATCTAAAGTCTATTTATTGTATTACGGCGCTTATAGGGGAGAATACAAATGACATCCCTTTATTATCATAAGTAGTTTATTTACTTCCGTATTTTTATATAAAGTATAAGCAAGGGCAAACCTGCGATTCTGCCAATCATAATTTGCAAGAATTATGTCAAATTCCCAAAAGAGTCCTTATAGACCGACCATCTTTGACATAAAACTCATGAACGAACCGCAACAACACCAAATCTAGATTTTCAACAGTTCTGAAACATCGTTGACATACTCTGTAGTAATATAAGTACCTAGATATTTTTGTGATACATTAAACTTTTATACTGAATATATATATATATATATATATATATATATATATATATATATATATATATATATATATATATATATATATATATCCTTGAAACACCAATTCAATGTTTCCGATGTCCTAAGTTTTTCTATAACCACATATTAATCGAATGTGAATAAAATATCATTCCCATTTTACAATAATTCTAGGGCTTGACACTTTCGGTATACACATTCATATTCATATATTTATGTCAGTTTATATATGTACCTACTTATTACTGAAGCTACCTAACTACCTATAGAAAAAGTAATCAAAGCAATCAAACATTTAACTGAACACTTTTCAATCCATTTGTGTTTGTTTATATTTCGGTATAGCAATCAGATGTTTTCTAATTACAACAACATCCCAAATTAAAAATAGTCTGAATACCGTTCTGCGTAAATATGTCAGATGGTTTTCGTCATTAATGTGGAATAAATTTTTCGTGTTTCTGCAGCATCTGCATCGGAAGTTATCAATTTCTTCGAGGGGGTTTGTATTCGGTGGACGTACGCGCTTAATTTACTATAAGGTATATATCTTTACCTTTAGGTAGGCATTTGTTTTCAGGATCTTGGAAACATGTGTGTATGTTTATGTCCCGCTTGGGCACGCGCCCCCTTTTCGAAATCTGATCACCGCCTCCCCCTCTACAACGCTAAGAGTTTCCTATTTCCTCATGTAATATACGACAGACGGGAGACGTATAATAGGAATCGCGCACGAGCATAGTAATTCTCCCATTCCTCGGTATATCATTAAGGGAAAACAGACAAAACAAATTTCATGCTTTAATCAACAAAAACCGAGAAACCCACATGATTTTTGTGAATATAGGAATCTATTTTTATAGCAGTTGACTACATTATCTGCTACTTTGTTCGAATAGCATATAAAGATGGTATGGAATATATGTTTTTTGAATTCAATGTAAAATCGAGGGTAATATATACAGGGTGAGAAGGGCGGAATGCACCAAACTCCATGAGTGTACCTAGAAATGAAAATAATGTCATAAACTTAGGTATATATTACTATCGGATTTTAATTTGTTTTCAAGTTTTCAGCGAAATTATTGTTTTATCTAGTATCCAAATTTTTGTTTGTACTTAGCTATCAGGAGTTGGATTGGTCGCGGTGTTTTGTGTATTTGCAATAAGAAACGATAAAGTCGATATGAACATTTATTCAAAAAATGCTATAGGATTTATGTATAAAATAATATATTTAGAGAATCGGATACTAATATGAGTTTTTTTCAATATTTTGAGGTGTAAAGATCCTACAGTTTGATCTGTTCCTCCTAACTAACTATACGGTTTACGGTAGGTATATATACCAAGCTACTTTGAAGCAATCTTTTAAATATTCGTATGTCTATCTGAATGAGCTGTAAGTTGTATAAAAAAACCTTTATCACACATCCAGTTAGAGCCAAAATATTATCTGCACCATTTAAAACAAATATAATCTTTTAAGCGTTTGATATCCTAGAAAAGAAAATTGATGTTGGTGACTGAGATTTGAACTTTAATGAATGAGTATTTTCCTGTGAAATACATGTCACAACAAAGAGTAAGTGCCAAAAACTTTCTGATAAAAATATCAAATAAGATATTGCTATATGATTATATATTTATACTTTATATCACTTGTTTTCGTATTAAAAGACGGAGATGTAAGTAATCTTTCTCAAATACTCTAGAAATGAATTGAAAATTTCCAACAAGACAAATAGTCATGAATGTTGCTCTCAGCGTAACTACTAGAATATTGGAACTGTGGACTGTTTCAAATTTGAATACTTGATGTTATAAAAGAAGAAACAGTTACAAATAAACAATTTCCTCCAGTTTTAATGAGAAGCTATACATTCAATCAATATTACAATCTTCATATTAAACAAAGAACAGACTCATCTACATATATACAGATTAGATATATTTTTCTCAACTTCTTCTCAAATCTGAAGCTAGACAGATACGTTAACATATGCAACACTATTTTTACCTTATGTTTGTTCTAGCATCTCGGGAAAATCACCTGACACCTCATTTTCCTTTTAGTCGAAACATTCAACTTGTTTAACCGATTTTGTTTGTACAGCCAACATTCGTTTTGTATGTTGGTATATGAGTGTTTGCATTAGTTCTAGCATTGAGAGAAAATTGTGGAAAAACTTATCTCAGTAGGTATTTTATGAATTTTTTTTTAGATTAGAGCAGAAAAAAATTGACCTTCGAATCCTTTTTGGTGTATTTTGTTATATGGAGATTATCATCAAAAACGTTTTTTGATAGCGGACAATTTAGATAAAAATAACCACTCTGTATTCCGTGGGATACTATAGGCTATTCTCATTATTTCCGGGTGATAGAAATAATCTTTTGTTTTGAAAATATATAGAATACTTTTCACCTATATCATGTGTCAGTGATGTTGAAGAGATATATGAGTGTGTTTATATAAATAAGCCAAGTTATTTTTTTTCTTTATTGGTAGATGAGTTTATTTTCGGATAAATTACATGACACTTCTCATCAACTAAATTACGTCATCATTGGTTTTTAAATATTAAAGTAACTAGATATGATATACTTATATATGTATATGTTACTCATATTATGTACGTGCCGCTATTTAGTAGGTATTTTCCGAGGTATTTTCTTTGGAATTTTCCTGTTTTTCAACGGATGTACGGAACACTAGAGAGAATAAGTCACATAACCGTTATAGCATATACTATACATTATGTACCTACATAGGTAGATAAGAGGCAATACATAAATATCGTTGTTATATATTATGAATATTTCAAGAAATAATCAACACAGTTTTTCCACTATCAATAGATAATAATATTTATATAGCACATAGTCAAACCAAATGTCTTATGTAACAAGTTTTTCATAGGTTAGGTATATTAATCTTCTGACACATTCATCCTTCAAAATATTTGACGTAAATAAAAATAACATAACCTACAAAAATGACAAGAGGCATAGACTTAAATGATGAATCTGTAAAAGTGTGCTATTTCAACTGACAAATTCAAAACAAATTTTGTATGCATTATCTATGAATTGTCAATGTCTAAGTCACTAAAATGACCTAATGACGAAATCACATCTGACAGTTCAATAGACTATTTGCGTGTTCCTAAACACAAACCATTAGCCTGAACCTGGCCAGGCCAATGATTTGTATTTAGGTACACGCTGTATATCGATTGAAAATAAAACTCACCTCGATTAATGTGATAATTATGATAAAAAATGGTGGAGGGCAACACGTGTAATGGTCCGCATAATATTTTCTATCCCTGTCATCTGTGAGAAATTCCTCAGCAACTATTGTAACCATCCTGCAAAAGAAAATTAAACATATGAAATATGCACATTACGAAGGTAGGTGAGTACGTAATATTAAAGTAGTATTTGAAAATTATCTGCCTCGAAAAAAAATCAATTTGTCTTAATAGTTAATGATCGTCCACATCATTTTATACATTATTACATTATTAAAGAAGAAAATAACTAGCGAACAAATCACGTTAGAGTTCTGTTCGTTTGCGGATGTTAGCAGGAAATATTCTTCTGCTGCACGTAGAGGTGAATAAAATATTCCTGCTGATTACATAGCAGTGCCTATATCTACTACATATAACCTAGACGAGAGAGCTTTTTGCATTTTAGATTGTCGCGTGTTTGTTTTGCCAGAAACTCGTTGGTGATTTATGGTTGTAGAGAACGCCCGAACCATTTACTAAATTGAGAGCCTCTTTCCCCCACTGTACAGAGGTATATAAGTAGATATTGCTGCCTTGGTATAGGAAGAGAGCCAAATCGAACAGCTTTACGAGAGTGCAGATAAAAAAGGGAGGAAATGAGGAAAAACAGGCGCTTGGGGAATAATTCAGAGTGGCGTTACAGGCAATTTTCTTGTGAGTCACATATTCGAAGACGATTGATGAAATCGTCTTTTTAGACTAGACTGATATCTACGTTCTTCATCACATCTGAAATAACAGAAATATACTTCATTTAAAATGTATGACATCACAGGTGGTTTGGTATGCCGGAAATTTTCAATGTTGAGAAATCGTGAAATTCAACATGATTGAAATCAGCTAATTAAATGTTTAATAGATTATTATTAGCTACTGATATGACATAAATAAGAACAATATTATGAACTTTATTCTTATTGTTATGATATTGATCAGGAACATCAAAATTGAATACGAAACATAACCAACAAACATGAAAAGAACCATATATATACATTTCATTAAACCTGATAGAAAAGTTATATTAACAATTGAATGTATTACTACTGGATTATGATAATGTACCAAGGTATATATATTCTACCTTGGATGCATAGAAGGGAATATCTGTCTAACCCAGAAAGCATCTATGTCAATGCGAGATATGGGTAAATAAAAATACATATAATTATTTGATTTAAACCAAGCTCTCGGGAACGTTTATTGCCTTCGTCAGGGTAAAAGTCTTGAATTATTATAAATTAACCGCAAACATAAAATATTTCCTAACTCAAATGCAAATATGTCAATGACATATTATTCCCAAAAGATTGCTCAAATCAAAGATTTTTGATTGATTAATGTTTGCATAAGTAACTGAATTTTCGAGAAATGATCAACATGTCCTTTGAATTATGGTAGAAAGAGTGGTTATATTAGCAACGATATTTTGTTAACGCCCGTTAGATGTTTTGTATTCTTTTTCTGGAGAAATATTCAAAAAATGCGTTCCAATGACTTTCAGCTTGCTACTCGGAGGCCAATGTATATGTGGATGGATATAATATATATACTCAAGCTGTTCGCAAACGACTTCTGCATTTCTGTTAAATTAAATTTCCAAGAGGTATTTGGCGACACTGACAAATGCACCACACAAATACACACTATCCCTGAGGAATAGCCTCTTCTCTCTTTTTCCACATTTAACTTGCTGATGAATAAAGCCCAGTGAGTGGTTCGTATATACATGTATACCGAAAATACACTGAAATAAACATTCTTGAAACTTTTCGCGTCCAGTCTAGACGGCAGACTATATCTGACATTTCCGCTTGTTTACAAAAGGAAAACCGCGAGAGGGAAAATCGCACACAAGGCCAACACGTCTGCATTTCTTGCAACATCATGAAAAGCGGGATAGACAATTTTCCATGCTCCCATTATCTTGCTGTGGGATTTGGAAATGAGGGGTGGAAATGCAGAGTTATTTATCTAATGTATGGTCCTATTTTTACTAGATCACTTTTATATCTAGAGAACTCAATTGGCCCCGTTAGTTGTGAAACAGCCATAAAGCCGATAAACTTTTTCCATATATACTTACAATGAAAGCATCGGAAAATACTATCGATAAATTGTTGCGAGGGGATATTCTATATATTCTTCTGAAGGAGAAGGCGGAAAATTGTGAGATTTCTTATTATGAGGAAAACGATAAATCATGGAGTGAATTGGACAGAAAAATGTCAAATCCATTGAATTGGTCGTAAATCATCGTTTGATGAATGAATGTAATGTATTATGAAAAGTAGTGTTCACAGGAAATGATTTGAACTCAAATAATATATATATATATATATATATATATATATATATATATATATATATATATATTCGATCGATTCGATAAATAGCACCATAGCTAGCAAGGCAGATTGCGAGCAAGATGTAAGCAATTAGGAGTGAGTCTCTAGTTAATAGATATAGTAACAGAGAACAAGTTAATTAGCGAATATAAATGTAGAATGTACCTATAGGACTTTTGATTATAAACGAATAGCTACAGATGCATAGGGGCAAAAGAAATGATACATTAGATATATTTTTTCTCTAAAAATAAACTATTTTTTTATATTTATTACAGCAAATAATTTCTCGATTGCAATAAATTGTCGTAAAGACAATGTCTTTCCTGACAAATTACACATTTATCTATCGCGTGCGTCTTGTTGTATATCTTACTGCTCAACTGGTAATGTAAAATCTAGTCTCCTAAAATGTTATACCAAAAGCAAGGACCCTTGGATTAGGGAATTCCTTGTCTAAGCATGGACCAGTATAAATAAGGGAAGTTGGTATATATAAAGAACTACTTGGGCAGTATTTTGGCCAAATAACAAAGATGCTTTTTGGTTCTTTTGGTAAAGTTGTAATTATAATAAAATGGAGAATGTGATACCAGTAAACTGGTAAAACAGAACATTTATAAATAAAAGTCATATAGGTAGGTCATATACTTCAACAGTGACAAGATGTCATGTTATGAACTAGAAAAAAATATTTGTCTTTTCTCATAAATAAACGGAAGAGTATATTGAGATACGCACCATCAAAATTCTTCATCGGAATCTCAATAGACTCCGGACGCCGCCGGACGTGTCGCGACGCTATTTTCAGGCGGTGTTTCTTTTTGTTTTTTATTTTGCTCCTTTTTCGATTGTTTCCGTTCTGTAAGTGCTTCGGATTTCTTATGTCGCCCATGTTCGAAATAAGATAGTTATTTTCATAGAAGATTGTCATTATATCTATAGGTAGGTACCTATACGTATAAATAAATATGTGTATTTTTTGGAAAGCCAATAAAACGAAGACTACTTATATCGAGGGCAATTTGTGTAGCGCTGATGGACTTTTCCGTCATTGCACAGGAAGTTAGCTCGAATAAAATTGAGGATACATATTCGAGAATAAATCCATAAAAACTGTGATTTAAATTAATTTCACATCAGAATTTTGATAAATTATTATTGGGCTTACCTGCGAAATAATGGCGGCTCAACCAAAAGAAGATGGAAATCGTTTTCTGAAGAAACCTCTCGGTCTCTGTGATGGACGGCACATTTAAAACTACGAGAGCGCTTTCCGGTCATCTGCAAAATAAAACACAAAAATTTAGCATGGAAAATCACATGGTGCAATAGCACTATTTTAAACAGCAACATTTCGATCTATTTTATTGACAAACTTCCCAAAGTTTGGTTAGCATAGGAAACGTAGTCCAAAAGTGTTTCGCCAGATTTTAAACGGTGCCGTGGCCGGTTGAGATAGTGATCTGGCTGTAAGTCAGCTAGGAAGCGGGATCCGGTGACGGAATCCCCCACAACTTTTTTTTTCTTTTTTTATGTTCTAAAGAGTAACTAGCTAATAACAACAAAACTTATATATTCTTTCTTGTAGAATTATTAAAAACATAATAATTCGGTATTTGAGTTGAGAGCTTACTGTAAAATTAGACACTATAAAGAATAAACTAGGAACGACTTCATTGGATGTTGACGTTGGTACAAAGAGACTCTAGCTGATACATCATCTCTTGGCACCAAATTTTAATTTAAAAAATATATAATTCGATTGTTTTAGTTTTGATAAGCCCTAGGTACTCTTATCCTGAGACTGTTGGCGCTTGGCGCGTCTGCCCAATACATATTTAAGCTGTAATTATTATAATAATTATTGCATTTATGCATTCTTCGGCATTTTGCAAGCCAAATTATCCGCAGACAAAATAAAACTTCGACAGCCCGACGAGGAGATCTCATAAACGGGCGGCTTTTGTTTTTAAGTGAAACTTCACGAAAAGCTCGTGTATGTAATTTCGGGTTAGTGGCCTATAAGCCATGGCGCAGGAAGCGAGCACGCGTTCCGTCTTATTATTATTGACGAGAAGAGAGAGAGAGAGAGAGAGAAAAAAACAAATATGACGATAAAAGAGAGAAGAAGTAGGAGCAGAAAGGATAATGTTGTTGTTGTTGGTTGCTGTTCTGATATACCGTCGGTTGCTGCCTAGATGCAGATGCGCTGTCTCACATGCTATTACTACCACCGATCATCTACCGGCGTTTTACTTAAAAAAAACGGCAGGTGCCTAGAATGCGCCAAGTTTTCTTAAGAGGATTCGGCTTCTCTTTAAATCAACCAATATAAATAATAAGGTGCACTTGAAAGATGATAATAGATAATAATATATAAAGCAGTGATATTTCTTTCTATTATCATACAGGAGCAAGTACCCAAGGGTACATAATTTATTATGGACCAAAAATCATTAGGTTGTATTCACATCTTATGCTTATTAGCAAAAATTCCTTTTCCCTAACGACCATTAAAAACAAATAGGCAAGCGCGAGTTGAGCTCGCATGGAAAAATTTTCGTATATTCATAGGATCACACATATTTGTTTCCTGGAAGTTTTGAGTATTTTTTTAGAATTTGAATGCTCATTATTTTCGAAGATTAGAGATTTTGTCTGTATCCCTATAAAATTTTGATTCAAAAAACACACTGATGACAGAATTTTTAATATTGTTAACCAATAAGATTAGTCTATACAAGAAATCTCAACTTTTTCGTTGCTTGATAATCGGATATTTTCCATCAAGACAGAGTGGTCCTCTTAATGTCCGAAAAATCGATTGCATGACGAATAATTATGATTCTCTTATTAAGCGTGTGCAGCGAAAAATTCCTCAAAAACGAGTTTAGGCACAAAAAATAATTATTCTTGAATGGTTGTTGGTGTGTGGATGTAGAGAGAAATGGAAACGAAAATTCCTTTTGCAAATAACAGGTAGAAGGTATGTACTTACAATTTTGGCACTTAGATGGATTTACAAAAATCGCACATATCAATTAACATTTCGACGCAAGTGATTTAAAAAAGAAAACAGCATATATAAATCTGAGATATATGGGAGATAATGGGAAAAGGATCTAGGTAATGATGGAGAGTTGCTATTGGTGATTGAATAAAACTATATGATAAAAATTTTGAAATAAACCACGGCTGTTACACCGCCCTGTATAGATCTACCATAGTTATATTAAGTAACACGCTGTGAACCGACATTTATCCATTTATCCACCACCAGAATTTTGCAGTTGAACGAAAGAAACAAATAAAAATAACAGATACTAAATACCGATCGTGCCACACACCTCGTATCTCCATTTCACGGTCGGTCGCGTAGGTGTATGACATTCATTATTTGTTATTTCGTCTCTCTCTTTTCAAAATTTTCTTCTTCATCTTCTTTTCCTCGATCCCTTCGGACATTCCTTTTATTGAGTTATTTATAAACAATTATTAGGCGCTGGAAGCTGGAACTAATTCACAGCAATTCAAATATATTTAATGTGTGATAATTTAACATCCATTGCACAAAATATATTTTTGGTAAGTATAAGGGCTTATAGAGTAAGTAAATCAAATGAGCAACGTTTCAAAATAAGTGCCTTACTCTTTGGCTCTCTTGCTGGTTATTACATTCTGCAATTGTCCTAGGTATTTTTCGAATAAGGTAAGCAATGCCTTTTTGAGAGATTGAGTCCCAAAACAACATGTCATAGGCGATGCAAAACCATTAATAAGCCAGAAATTTGATTCAACCTTCTACCTATCTCGCCTTATACAATTGGTGAAAGATCAGGAGACCTAGCTGGCCAGAGATGGAGGTAACTTGTGAGTCACGAAGAATAACAGGTTTCTTAGTGACTCACAACTTACCTAGTGACGACTGCCGTTGCATGAGATCTGCCTTATCCTGATGGAAAACGGGGTTTTGTAGTTGCTGAAGAAATGGCATACCATCTGGTTCTAAAATATTGTGTATGTAGTCCTGAGCATTCATATTTCTTTCAAGGAATATTAATAGAGACCATGGCATCACTCTTCAAGTGATTCTCCACCTTTCACCAAGTCTTCTTATAGATCCCAATAATTTACTTCAAGAAAATATCCACATTTAATGGGATTCGTAAGGTATTAGCATTCAGTCACTCAAAGAAACCCCTAATTAATAGCTTTGAGGACAGCTTTCTTCAATATTACAATGTATTTTGCGTTCTTTTCTACAATAAGATATGATATTTAAAATTACATCTATCATACCTTGTTCTCTTTTCAAAATGAAATAATATCTAATGAATTCTAATGTATTGAAATGATTATTAAAATATTCATCCCCGATGTCAGCGTGAGTATCCATCATGTTGTGTTATTGGCATAGTAGTGTGCGGCGATGTTTCCCGTCTATCTGTCATTTTCCAAAGGACCAAAAACCAATCCACAAATCCTTCCATCCAGTATATTTATCAGAAAAGCCTGAATGGGACCTCATTAGCGCCGTCTCTCGGACGACGACGTCGACGACAAGAAGACCGCACACATAAGAAATAATAATGTTAAACCTCCTTCTTCTTGTTGAAACTCTTTATTTAATGGCTGTCAACGGGACGTTCGAACGAAATCATTAAGAGATCGAATGTCGAAGTAGTAAAGGTAAGGTAGGATTGATGTCGGGTTCCAAAGATTTAGATGGATTAGCTTGTCTAGACGCGGTTTATTATAATAAAATACGGGATTATAATGTTGGTGACATTGAAATATATAATAGCCGAATCTCGCGGTCTAGTTTTTTTTGAAGACGTTATTCGAGATGGTCTCTTAGGAAGGCCTAAAAAAATTCAACAGAGACCTACTTCATGAGATTAAGCACTGAATAATACAGAATAATAAATATTTATTCTGTTGGTGTTACTACAAATAATTACAAACTTGGGGATTGAACAAAATGTTATTATTATTATGGCTGAAGTTATGAAGAACGAAAAATTGGATGCACTGAATACCACCAAATAATATTTATTATATTAGCACGATTCGTTGGAGTTGTAAAAACACAGTGATAAGTGATGTTTTAATATTATGCAATTTCAGATGATTCAAGTAAAGACAAGCAAGTGTTAACTATCAAACCACATCACTCCGTTTGTTCGGTAATCGAATTACAAACTTTGGTATAGGTATCACTTGAGTCAAACAAAATGTATCTTCTTTTATGTGACGACATTTGTATTGACTGTTGCTAAAAATGAATTCTTCGTTAACATGCTTTATGATTTTTGAGAAAATTGCACTCCAGCCCTTTTAATAAGACATTTGGGAAAGAAGAACATTTTTTATATTGAAAAGTTCAATTTGGGTTCAGCAATTGATTCAAAATATAAAGATTTATGGAAATAATTAGAAGTAGAATGAGAAAAAAACTCCTGCCAATAATCGAAATACTCTTTTGATTCGCACTAAGGCGTTATTAAAGCATTTAATCAGTAAATTTTAGGATATCTGTATACCTACAATTTTGTATAACTTTTTTTTATCTTTTTGTGTTTTATATCGAAATTATAAAGTATCGCATGCCGATCGCATTTGCATAGGCATCTACTACATTATATACGATATGCCGTTATTACAGGCAGTAAGACCGATAGAGAGAGATAGAGATAAAATATAGAGAATCATATGTATAGGGCAGATACACACAAGGCGCAGGGTCTCCTCGACGACTTTAATGTGCATGTTTAGGCCGAACGTACACCAGTTAAATGGCCATCATTATCGGGTGCTGAGTTATCGAGTGAAACTTGCGACGCCATAGTATAGAGTAGTAGTAAAGGCCATAGTATGAGTATGTAGGTATAGTATTAGTAGTTGAAAGTAAGAGAGAAAGCGATATAGAATGCCAGCGCGCCATATATTTTTTTTCTTCGCGTTCTTATCGGTCTGCACAAATTACTAAAATTAAAAGCGATCGACTCTTGATCGAACCGCGAAAAAATACTGATTCGGTACACCTGTAATTTTTCTACCAGATTGCGCCGATGATCGCCGATAAGAAGACTTCGATCTAGAGAAGACGGAGATCCAATCTTATAATATGATCCTCATATCATCTATATATATATATATATATATATATATATATATATATATATATATATATATATATATATATATATATATATATATATGTGATCTTAGCTTTCTAACTTTTTTATTTTTAGCTTATACAATCTATATAGTCTATGACTAACTACAGATGAACCGCTTTTGTCAAGTGGTAAAATTAGAATTGTTTAAAAATCAGGTGTCATATTTATTTCTCAAGATTAATATATTAAATCAAGGAATAAAAATAACAATAAGAACTAGTGTCTACAATGTCCACATATAGTAAAATCGTTGACAGATCAGTTCTGTACCTATATGAGATATATATCATAAATTCTTCAAGAAACTAACCTCGAAACTTTGGTATTTCTAATCTTTGCTTTTAGAATTATCTCTTTCTCTACCACTACGCACGCATCATGCAAACACTAGACAAGTGATGTTGACGAAACTTGGCATAAAGATACCTTATACCCTTGGCATCAATCTGGGAATACTTTATCCCAATATTTCAATCAGTGCCCGAGAAAAATATCTAAAATTATGAGTTAATTTAGAGTAACTTAATAAATTGTTATAGAAATAGGTAGGTATTGTCCGGCTCAAAAAATCTTGCCAAGTAAAAGGTACATCTCAAAGACTACTTTATGAAGCACTAAAACTGTATAAATACCACCTATTCAACATATTTTTTGAAATTTTATTGTGTTAATATTGGTACATAATTATATGCATCTTACGTCTAACAATTCAATAAACATATTATGTATTCCAATTTATCTCACTGTTTAAAAAAAATCCTAAAAGGCCTAATGTCTAATGATATTGCATAAGATCATAGAAAATATTCACCTTCCTGCAATATATTTTAGTTAGCCAACCAAATGGAGTTATCGATCTTTTTGTAACTCACTGTTTCTTTCATCGTTAAGGAAACCTGTGAACTAATTGATTTTTTCTTTTAATGTCACGCTATGAATATTGTTTAAAAAACTTAATACGATCCTTGTAGGTAAAGGTATATTGAGTTACGTATACCTATACTTATATCTACAAGAAAAAAAGGTCCTTGAAAGTTATGTCCGCCATATAATATTGTTATTGTTTATTTAGATCACACTCGGTATGGTTTGTAACCTTTTCCCCTATTATGTAAATAGATCTTATTAATTATATTGTGTACCTTTCTCTTTCTCACCGTTTAGATCCTCTTAACGATAGGCAGAACGCTAGAGGGCGGGGCACCATACAGTTTCTTACAACGTTTTATCGACCCATTTAACAATATTATTTATTTGTTTGTTGTCAATACGAAGATTTGTAATGTTTGAATGATGCAAGTTGAGTTTGCAATTCATATTTATTATCAACGCAAATCTTTTAAGGTAGGTATGTCAATCAATTGGCGTTGAGTTGAATATAATCGGGAGTTGAGAGCATTTTAGAACTAAATATATATGATTTTAAATTAATTTATTCCATAATTATTAATTATATTACAAATGATGGTAATTATAAAACAAAAAAATCAGCTATAAATCTAAATAAAAACTGCAACTTCTTCTTAATCAGCAACATGTTCAATGGCGAAGAGATGATTTGTCTGTATAAGTTGAGGAATGCAAAAAGATTTACGCGACCGCGCCCTTCATTAAAAGGGGGCGGCGGTTCCAAGCATGGCCTTTTCCATTTCATTCTTGTCAGCTCTTTCTTTTGCACGTTCTTCCAGATACATATATAAGAGGTATATTTAATTAATCTTCTCTCCAGCTCATTTACATGGTTTTAATTTAGTTAGAGGACGTTCATCTCAATCTGCTCGCATTCCGATCTAATCGCAGAGTGAAATTATGAGCTGGACGGCCCTCATAAGTGGATTCGGACACCCCACAGGACGTTGTGCATATCCATATAATTTGAGGATACGAGTGCCGGCCGGCATCTTTTCCTTCGTGTGCCTGATGAAACCAATATACTTTTACTTGAATCTCTTTTCTTCTTTCAAACTAGCTCAATCTATAACCCGATAATTCGGGTAATATACAAGATATGAGAATATAGTTAGAAACATTTTAAACTAATGTATTAGTTAGAAAATGCTCAACTAATTTATGTTTTCCCATCCTCTAAAAATAGCACCAAGAAATTCGAAATGTAAATAATATGTACCTACCTACTTCTTCCTCGAGAATCTTTCGACTGATGATACAAATCCAAAATAAAAAATCCACGTTGTCAACAAAGCTATTTAAATAAAATAATATTTCACTTCACCGGAAGTCATTCAATTATTGTTCTCATTGAATAAGTGGCATTAATTTTAATGTTTAAAGCATGGCGCCAACATTTTTTATACTGATTTCCGTATGTCTGCCATGCGAGAAGATACGACAAAGATGTGCCGATTTTATTAGTTATTTTTATTAATAAATAACATTTATTTATCGTTTAATATTTGATATTGACAATATCTATGTAGATTAATAAACAAATATATAATATTTGAGATTAAAAACCCCCCGACAAAAAACTAGCTAAGAATAACCTACTTAAGTCATTTTTCGAAGCTAAGTTGCCTCAAAATGACCGACAGATACCTACAAAGTTAAACTCGATCAAAGAAAAACTAGCTTAGAATATTTTCGATCAAGTCACCCTTCAAACAAAAAAACTAGATCAAAATCTATCCATCCGTTTGGGAGCTACGATGTCATAGACATCTTCACAGACACACACCTCAGAACTTATAACACCACTCTGTTTCGTTGGAGGTTAAAAACCATTCATCAGTAGAATATAATTATCAATACAAATGTTAATAAAAATGAAAAAAATCTAAAAATCTTCAACCACTAATTTGTCTAATAATTACTATTAAGTCTAGAAACCTACACCCTTTTAATCAATCAGTTATTTTTCCAGAATACCTATGATAGCTACCGGTTTTTTCAATCAACCACTTGAGTCCTTTAAAAATAGCTCCTTTAGTATTTATTAATTGATAGGTACTGATATTGTTTTTTAAAGAAATAACTCTACTAATAAATTTGGTAGGTACATACATCACTTTTTCATGTAAGTACAACTTATCGTGTCATACAACAGAATCGCTTGCTATTCGGACCATTAAACGTCATTCAATCTAACTCATTAAAAGGATAAGAAGAAACATGAAATGACTTAAATACTTCTCATTCATCCATCAGACCAATGTGCTAATTCATGCGGTTACGCAAGTCACACGGATGAACAACAACAACAATTAAACATTCAAAGTTTCAGCAAGATTATACAATTTAAATAGCTATCCATTGAAGTCCCTCCGAGCATGAGATCGTTTCCCATGGAAAGTTGCAACATTGCAATACCATTGTTGTTATGATGGTCGGTTCATACAAGTACGTCTATACATAATACGTATGTATATATATACCTACCTATATTCTATATACTTGCCGCCGCGTTATAAGTATTCGTCTTGTTATTCTTATAGATATGCCAACCATGGGAAAGTGCTAGCAAAATCGGCATCTCGTGTAATGTTTGTTTTAGTTACGGACGTTACTGTACAGATTGGATATAGGTATACCTACTAATGGAATTTATACAAGTACCAGACAATATTAATGATAATGAAATGCATAGGCACAAATAAGGATGGATCTCATAGGAGACAATATCATGAAGGCCGTCCAGGAAGATAGCAAAAAGTAGTATCACCAAAAATTGAAAGAATTGAAAACACATCATAGGAATTTCAGAAAATATCTAAGAAATCAGATCTTAGATGATCATGATCTAATTGGCTTTTCTGAAAAAAAAGAAACGGGAAAAATATTATTTTTTATTATCAAGTTTTATAATTCTTGAAATATACCTACCTACTTTTATGTTGACTGAACTGTCAAAATTTTTGTCCTATAAACAATATAACCTCCAAAAATAGACACATAAATTCTATCACTCTTATTACCTACATATTATGATTACGAAAGAGAATATGGAATTTTCTAAAAATATTTCTATCCTACGGATTCTCTGTCCAATTATAACATCGTAGATTTGCCTTTCGGCTGGCCTATGATAACGACTTTGGAATCACCTAGGTCACACACAATGGAGCATACCTACGGACGAGAATCAATCAGCCATAGATATTCATAAAAAAATTAGTTCGGTACCAGCTTAGTTTGATACCATCACTGTCACGCAAATTAACCTACTATCGAACTAAGATTTGTTCACAAATGCAGCTGAATCTGTTCATAATGTTTGAAATCTTTTATATATTACTTTTAACCCAAAATTCATATTTTTTTATCTATATAATGTTGATTTCTAGATACAAAACACAACAAGCGTTATGTTTATCGAATCCAATAGAAATTAACCGAACTCCTAAACGCACCAATCATGTATCAGAAATTTGTCATTTGGTTAACACAACGCTATTTCATGGAAGATCAGGAACAGATATAAACCCATATAGAACATAGATAGCGTTGCAGATGCTTTATTCAGAACCTAATGGAGAAAAATGCTACACAACAGCTCCGTGAGATCCGATGAATAAATATTAGTCATTGACGAAGATTGATCCACAGAAATGGACCCCAAAACATCCAGTCTCCAAGTGGTTCAAAATTTAACAATTGGGCATTGAAAGCCTGTGGTGCTATTTTCCGATGAGACCAGGAAATTTGATTATCTGATAAGCAAATACAAATACCGAGGTCGTCAATACAGGAGGCTAAACAGGCGCTTCGTTAGGTAGGTATTTTACATCGACTTTATAATTTTATAGAAAATAATTTTACTCTGCTTTATACTGCAAGAGCGCACACTGATTCCCAAGATTGCATTGAATATGTCGATTTTCGGAGTGGCCAGCATACATTCCCGACCTAATTCTCATAGAGAACATTTGTGAAATGATTTATGACGTAGATAGAATTTATATACCCCAAGGTGATACTAGACCTTAAAATTGTTTTAGAACAAGATTGACCACACATTGCAAGAACAAACTGTCTCAAAATTCATTATGACTATGCCTATTCCTACGCACCTTGCTTTCAGAGCTGGAGGAGGTTCAAATAGATTATTATTATTTTTGTTCTGTTATTATCTATCTTACTATTAATGATTTTTGAAAAAAAAATTTTTGTTGTGATAAAATGTTAAATTTCTTCACTTAATGTATTCCATATTTTTTTTGCTTAGGAATCACAGTAAAAACTGTGCAGTGGGCCATCTTTTTACAGCAAGCGTTTTTTTATATAAAAATAACATTAATATCCACGTAATAATAATATCAGTAGACATCGCGATGCTAGGTTACAGCTTGTTTGCGATCTAAAATCAGCTGATTGCTAGCGCGAGAGAAGAAGGTGTCAGTGCACCGACTGTGAAAATCCTCTTATTCTTCTTCTTATATCTCTCTCTATTTTATCCATTGGGGGTCCACACATTCACATACTCCGCGGCGGCGTCGCCTTTTCTAATAATAAACCGCGACGATTTGACTCACACGAGCCGCAAGATCAGACGACCTTCTATCCTTCTCTGCACTTAGCTATGTGTCTCTGTTTAGGCCACGGCTACTTTTAGGTGGGTACTTTGCATGCTTGGAGAGGCGACAGGACGGATAAAGTTCAGTGTTAATGATCTGCAAGCGCCAGAGTTTGACGCCGAATAATAATGGGATAACTACATATACTTGTATATATATATATATATATATATATATATATATATATATATATATATATATATATATATATCCGCGATGTGCGTTAACTACTGCTGCTGTCAGTTGTCAAACTCCCCACCCGGTCGTTTACTATTATTACTTTACCATTCATAATCATATCACGCCGTCTACTACAAAAATATTGATGATCTGTACAGGTTTGAAATGTTTATAAACAGTTCTATGTTTTGACCTTGAAAATCGGCTTGCCGAAGGACCAATAATTTGCAATGTCTCGTCTCGCTGTAAACATCCATAGACTGGACATGGGAAACAATAGAGTAAAACAGAGGGAGAACAGAAAAGCGACATTTATTATATAGCTTTTTAATTACCCGGTAAGGAACACACACAACTGCGTTCCGGAACGTTGATTTCGAATAATAATTAACAGTACTGCGTGAAAGTGGCGAGAAATAGAAGGATAAAAAAAAGAACTGCGATCTTGAGAAAACACAATAGGAGGCCGTGGATTGTGAACGTGTGTGTGTGTATGTATGTTTATGTATATTTGTTCTTAATTTACGAAAGTCGGGTTCGTTGGATTATGAGGATTATTCTGTTTCTTCCAACTACACATACTAGCATCTACTAGAGAATACTTCGCGCGTGTGAACTCGACAACAATTAAGTCAGGATTTAATTGTGGGAAACCATTTACCGTTTTTTCCATTCATAAAACCATGGTAGATTTTAATCTATACCTACATATAAAAATGAATGTGCAAATTTATGTTTAATTATAAGTGAATGAATTTTGAAGGAACTTATTTCCAACACACAAAGGTTCAGTAACCTCGATAGATGATTTTTTGGAAAAATTATAACTATAGCTTCAAGAGACTCACTCCTTTCTGCCTATTTCATTTATGATGGAATTGATATCTTAGTAGTGGCACATAAATGGGACTCTCTTCAATTTTTGAGTGACCCTTATGATCGAAATATTTATAATTGAGGCAATAAAAGTTTGCCGATACGTCAAAAATGATATGCAACCATGGCAACCAAATTATGTCGATCTTTTCTGCATTTAGTTTGCAACATGTCATCTGAATAACTCTTTATGTAACTTTTCCGATGACTTAATAAATAGTGTCTGAAATAAGCCATGATTATCCTTTTATAGCCAGAACGACATTATTATCAGTCACCTTTTCACGACTTCCTCATCAAAGAAATGTATATTATAATCGTAGGTGACGTGATTTTTAATAGTCGAATTATTTTATTACACAAGATCATCGAGAAATTTATATGCAGTTAGCTTTTCCAATTAACGAACCAATTATCCGTTGCATTTATTTAATTACTAATAGTCGGCCTGGATAGATATAGGCGCCTTTAATAACAACACCATAACTAAAATAATAAATGTGTAGTTAGGATTAAAAGAAACGCGTAACGCCTTCTTGGTTTTTACCATAATATATTATATTCCGAAACTAATTGAAGTTGATTGTACTCATTTACCTTTATACCCAACGATTTGTTGCCGGACTGAAAAGGTCAATGATAATTTCATTTTTTATATATACATAGGTTAACGTTTACATATTGAACGTGATATACTGAAAATGGGGTGGAGTATCTATATAAAGAAAGAAAATATAACAATTAAGAGTTTAATTAACGTGTGAAACTAATGAGTCATGGTCCGCAGAATATCTGCATAATGTATAGATATATATATATATATATATATATAGTCAAGAGAAATGTATCAAGGAGAAGGTTAGCTTAGCTAAGGAATTTGAAATATTTACATATAATCACAGTTGAGAATTCAGATTGACTACTGATTGAAAATCCCGCGAATAGATCGAGTCATAAAATTAGGTAGGACGTGAAATCTTTACGTGTAAATATGTATCATTTCAATTTAGTTTAGACAGAAGGATTCCAATATTCTAACTACTTGTGACACTTCGACTGGCGCTTCGGGTTATCCATAGGGATTGTTCATTGATAAAATGTAGATGTGATCTTAGTAAAAGAAAGTTGTTTTTCCGGATTGGGTATTACCCGGATAGTAGTTGTTGTCAGACTTATAGCACCGCAGATATTAGCAGAAACCGTAATTATTTAATTTTAATTATTATACTAATAATATAAATTATTTTCATTGGTTTCTACAATTTCATGACTTTCAAACTCAATAAAATAATGCACAATTTTCTATTAGATATCTAATAAATTATCATTACCGACTATTATGTAAGATTATTAGAAAAAAATAGATTCTTTCAATCAATTCCCAGCACAACATTTATCTAGGTAAATAAAGAAGATATAATAAAGAGTTTAGACCACACTAAGAAAATTAATCATGGTATTTCTATAATGAATTATCCATCGGGTATTTATAATCGATTGTTCCTTTCGTTCACTCTCTATAGAAAGGTATCACCAATTTAAATGAAAAGACCATTTTAGAATATTTCCAGATCGATTATCTCATCATAGGAATGCAAATAGAAATAGAACAATAAATGAATGAATGATACAACAACGCCGTGTCGGAAACTGGGGCCTGGGAAAATTATTTGCCGATACACTCGAAGACAAGCAGAAAAAAATATATTATATAGGTACACAAAGACCCCGAGAGTGCGCGTAAAAACATTGAGGTTAACAATTACTTTACGGTATATCAAAGTGATACCTATAACAAATCAGCTACCGTTTTGTTTATGCTGATATCTACACAACAAACTTCGGTCGTCGACAATAATATTCTCACGTAACCGATAAGTATGACTGGAGACGTTAATTGGTTATTTGAGATCGCGCCACGTTTTTTTATTATTTCTATTTTATGTGTCTGCGCTGTTACAAAAATGAGGACCGCTATACCTAAATGCAAATTTTGTAATTTTCCATTTCATAGATTATAACTCTAATAAAAATGAGAAGAAAAAAATCACAGGCACCTGATTAGTTTAATTCACCTAAGCAATGAAACAATTTTATCTAGAAAACTTTGTTTCCAAGGAAAATCCCAGAACAAAAAACTAACAAATTTCAAAATGCAGTAATTGTTAGTTATGCAATTTGCTGCACCATCTAAGTTTGCAGTTTCGGAAATAAAAATTCCGAATAATATTTCATTATATTTAGAAATATACAACATACTATGTCAAAAAATAAGAATTTGACAGAGATTATCGTCCTTCATAAACCGTCTATGGAGATATCTCCCACGATTCGGTACTATATTCTTCATCCCAGTCAAAACCTACAAAATATCTAACTATATACTTAATCTTTGTGGTAGAATTATAGATAAAAAGCATTCATGTCAAATATGGTGAGAAGCAAGGTTATATTATCGAGTCATCAAAAAAATCATTCGAAGTGTGCCATGGAATTTAAGAGCACGTCACTACTTGATTCATTTGATATTGCATAATATTCACATACTTCAACAACATTTGCTGGTAATTGAAGAGAGTTATTTTATTTGTTGACTATATTTATTTTTGAATTCGGAATTTGAGTTCGTTTGAATCATCTAGAAATTCTTATTCTAAAAGCTGTTGCAGATGTGAGTAAAGCTAATTATTCTGTAACTAATGATTGAAATAATTGCATCCAAGACATCTTTAATGAAGAATTTATAAGATATTAAACTTTCGTACAACATAGAAGGCATACAGCATCATTTATTATGTGTGATTATTACCGTTATTATAAACTTCTGATAAGTCAAGAATTTTAATCGTTTAATATTATCAATTCTGAAAGCTAAAAATAATGTAAGAGAATCCTGAAAATGTATCAGAATCAATAAAGATTTTTATCAATAAAATATTTTTTCATACGTAGTTATCTATATTTTAATGAAAACAACCCCAATTTTTATAAGCACCTTCGTCTGTCATCGATCTGTATAATTCATTTTGGTATTTCATACAAATTACCTTTCACATGCAAGGACCACTCAAATGTAATAATCCTCTTGATATATTTCTAACTTTCTACATACCTACATACACGAAAGCTGGTGGAAAAGCAATTATTTCACATTACATTGAAATATCGTGTTGAATATATACCTATGCCAGAAGTCAGAAATGGCCCAAAAGCATTAATTATACATGGTCTGGATGAGCCCTTCCTATAGCACCTTGCTAATTATGAGAAACATGCAAAAATCTAATACAATGTCATTCACCTCGAAATTTGCAGTTGGCTGAATTGCAATCCAAGTTTGTCACATCCATGAAAAAGAAATATATTTAAAGTTCAAAAATCGCAATTATACCGCAGCAGATATTCATATAAAATCATACATACTAGATGTATCAAGCAAGAGTGCCTAAAAACGAAAGCGTATATCGAGCGATCCAGTATGCTATGGAATTTGAGATCATGTCTCTAATATAATTAGTTGAAAATGCAGAATATTCTTTCAAATACTTATTATTTGTCATTCTTAAGAGTAGAGATATTTTATTGAGGAACATTGATAGAAATTGACAAACCATGCTAATGGGCAGAGTTGCAAGGTTCTCATCAGAATCTGAGATATCGGTTGTTCATGCACAATGAACTAATTTAAAACAAAGTAAGTATTTATTTACACAGATAACTTTTGAAGGATTCCACAGATTAAGATCAATTTTTACAAAATACATTTGTAGCTAACCAGTATGTGGCATTGCAGTTGAGTTCTTGGCAATAAATTTTATAACTGATCGAACTTTAATCTGATTCACATTCTCAAAATATGATGGTTTAGTGCCATATGAATGGATTTCAAATCTGGATGCGATAGGTGATGCTCTAGTCACGTTATCTACAAATTTCAAATAATATATCTATACCATGGCCAGAAAGGAAGTTTATGGAATCTGGAACCCATAGGTGTTATCACTATTGAAAATCGCCTGTGTATGGAAAATTGATATCTCAGATTAGGATAAGAACGCAGCAACTCTATTACCAAGTTGTCAGTCATAATTATTGTTCTTGAACCAAACTTTTCCCATCTTCAACGGCATTAATGAATATTCATCGACAGTTTTGTACACAATCTTCACAGCCTTCAGCTTCAACGTGTGTCTCCGGTAAAATGACATTCACCTTCACCTCGCAAAGTATCTATACATGTGAGTCTCATCTCTTTTCTTTGTGTACGTATATAGTAGGTAAGATCAGGTAAGTATACAAACAAACACAAAGTGCGCGAGATGCCAAGACCAAAGAGTGGACACAAGCGGGCGCACATTAAAAGAAGGTACAACAAGAGTGGAGTAGTGGAGGACCGTGGGAACCACACGCTAGCGACGCGATGGGTGCGAGCGGTGAGGACGCATATTTGAAGGGTTGAGAGGGGGTGCGAGTGGGTCGCGCCGCCATCGCCCACGGTCGGCTCGCGCCCGCCCACGCTTGTCGCACAGACACCAAGAAGACACAGTCGAGAGGACGAAAAAAAGAAAGAGATTTTGCTTATGTTATGGAATCATTATCTTTATCGGAAGATGAGTAATCTGAAAGGCGCTATAGTATTCTGTACGACGTCTTCCATATTTATTTTGTGATATTTCTTCAATTTAAAACAAAATAACGGGAGACTGTTTCCTGGGAAACGATTGCTAAGTTTAGTTGAATTACATCATCCAAATGTATAGAAAAATTCCTAAATTTGAGTAATTACGAATTTAAAAAATTTCGATTCGAAGTTATAAGCCTTATGCTGGAGTACTGGAGTGAAATTTTGCTCTAAAAATTCTGCTTTAAAGGAGTCTTTATAATATGGTGAAACTAAGTCTAAGAAAATGGAGTTTCACTTGCGTGAAATTTGCACGAGTGCGTTAAGAAAATAACGACCAATAATGCAGAATACATTTTATAGTCCCTTACTGATCGTGGCAATAAAAAACATTTTTTCATAATAATAAAAAAGAAGACAGTAATTAATTGAGACATAATTTATTTTGGTTGCCCTATTTCCGAACAGTTGAAACATAAATACCTATCAGCATTCTATAATATGATTATTATAACCTGCAGAATCCGAAGTATGCGAAAAAAAATTGACTCTCTGACATAAATATGTGTATGTATGTGTAAAGGGGCCCTGTGGTGAGACACGCGTGGGGTGCCTGAGCCCCATATTAGGAACGGAGCGCCAATGCAATGACCTGTTGAGAACACACCTACATCTTGAAGAAGTAGATACGTCTTTTAAAACAAGAACCTGTGATGCTTCAACCGAAACACAAGATGAACAAATCAGGAACAGTTTTTTTCAATCGAAATCCTACTCAATTATCATTAGCATATATAATTATGTCATCCAAGTTTGACTCTATGGCCTTCATGTCAGATATATAATTTTTGAATGAAACATTTCCAATTAAGTACCTAGGTATCTAGCTACTTATATGAACAGAGTTACACACGGGACGTCACATTCTTGACACTGATGATATGCCAAAATCGAAAAACTGAAATAGGTTTGGTTTTTTGTATTTTTAGTGCAGCAACTAATAAAGTATAAAGATTTTTTATAGAATAAATATATCTATCTATATATACATATATATATATATATATTGATTTTGTATTCTTGACTGGTTTTATAATAAATAAAAAGATGTTCTTGGGGATGCAGTCATATAATCAATAAAATTCTTTGATTAAAGCCGAGCTTTCGAGAATGTTTATTCTCTTCTTCAGGGCAAAAATCGTGAATTTAGAATAAATTATATATACATTATATATATATATATATATTATAGGTATCACACCATGATTTTTTAGTGAATTTTGTTGGGTTAAAGATGATGTGACATTTTCCGTCAAATAATTTTTTACTTCCACAATCAGTTGAAAAAAAAAACAAAAAAAAAGATAAATATGATATTCGTAAAAGTCTAAAGAACCAAAAAGATATAGGTAACGTAGACTAGTTAGAAAAAAATGATCTAAGTCACGAATTGTAAAATTGCACCTAGGGCTTATTCTCGAATGCATCGAGTTCTGAATCGAATTAAAATCGATAACAATTGACAATCGGAGCCAAAACGATGTTGGATCGGATATAGAAAATAACTAGAGTCGAGAAATCAAAGACAAAGTGAATTTACTATTTATTCCATATTACATGTACATAATAGTATTATCAACAGTTACATTGATACCCATGAAAGTAGCTCTGAGGCTGCGTCAGTAAATTATTTTTGCACTAACATTGTTTAAAAGTGATACAAATATTGGTAGATGCTTATGTGCGTAGCTGTAAATAGAATTGTTTTTTTGAAATTTGAATATCATCTTTTTTAGTAAATATTAGGTATATCAAAGATCAAGTTGCGGCTAGATTCTCAAGGTTTGTAAACAAGAAGAAAATATCAAATTTAAATATACCTATATTTTTTAAATCGAAACCATAAACCTTACCGTGAAAATAAATACCTGGTTGTCTGGCTCGGCGCGTCGTTAATATAAATAATAATATCTTGGCTATGGATCGTTGATGTAATAGAAATAACAAACGACTATCAAGATTTTAGAAACAATATAATTATAATTGGTCAACCGACTCGGGAAAGCAAAATCGCCAATATATATAATAATCCCGCACTCTCTTACAACTACAATCGCAACACACCGAGCAAACACAAACGTCCGGTGACCTTTCCAAGTATTTCCAATCACATTCATACATACTCAGACTGTTCCGTTTCTTTCCATTTTCTGTCTGTCGCGGACGACTAGATTCTCAATTAAGTGACGCTGACTCACTCTCAGAACACATGGCTATCTATTATCATTGGTTTAGATTCACACATCTGTGTCGATCGTTTGAATTAACTTTACGTCTTTTGTGATTTTCTTGGCGGTATTTAAGTAACGTGATTATCGTACCTACCTAGTTGACAGACATTCAAATTTTCATGTAACCGTTTAGGTAGGTATTCGGAATAATTGTATTCATGAACGTAAAAACAGGTAGTATAAATACCTAAATACACTATGGTAAAAATATAACTAAAATTTGAATTATTCATTCAGTATATTACTACAGAATAAAAAATAGCATTTTCTATTATGTAAATGGACGATTGATAAGGAAAATGCAGGAGATATGTTATTGCAAGCTTTTTTTACTGTGCCACCCCCCGGATAGAGTCCACCCGCTGGAAGGAAACCCTCACCTACATAAACACGAGTCACGTATCGAATCTAGAACGTTTATATTTAAATATGACAGATACTATGGACGGCAAAGAGCCGCAATACATGCACATTGTTGAGGTAGAAGAATATACAGGGTGAGATAAAAAGAAATGAATATTAGGAGTTAGAACTTTAGATTTTAGAATTTTGCAAATGCAAAGTTTCAATTTTTGATTCATTTGAAAGAGGAGACTTGAGAAATGGTCCCGTATTCGTAAAAAATCAAATCCGAAATTTCCATCCTTTCAAAAAACGCCCCCGAACGGGGGGAGTGGGCAATTTTTCTCGAAAATCGAAAATCTGAGACGACGGATTTAAAGATAGGGTGTATTCTCGCTATGTGGAGGGGGCAATTTCTTTCGAAATTTGAAAATCTGAGGCAACCAAATTAAAGACCAGATTATTTGTAGCAACATTTATACTGAACATTTTTTCCATAGAGTTACGGTTTTCGAGTAAATTCTAAAATATGCGTATTTCCGCGAAGTTGTAAAGTTGATGCCAAAAGTTTTCAATCTAACTGCAACTGCAAAAGTACCAGCAACAATAGAATTAATAATATTTTGGGTTAGTACCCCCACTAATAACGTCGGTCCAATTTTTTGTAACAAATATTTATTAACAAGCTCTACAATAAGCTGATAATAACTTTGTATTCTATATACTTACAATATATACCTAATATTTTGTGGAATGTAGGTATTTACCCCAATCCCCCAAATTGGAATTTATGTTACGGCAATGAGTTTTAAAATTATTTTAACGAAATACTCAAGAATGTCAAATCGTCTCATAAAGTTGTAAGTGACAGAACATATGCCATTATGAATTAGTAGGTATTTAGAAGTAGGGATGCGCCGAATCGTTTCTAATTTGGCCGTGATTCGGCCGAACCTTCGGTCGAATCACAAATATTTATAGATATGTTTATAAGCAAATAAAAAAACACCATCATTGCATAGAACAGGAACAAAAATAAAAAACTAAAGTAATAATCTGCAGAATATTGTATCAAAACACATAAAATGATAAGGTAATAAAAACAAAACCAATTTCTACTTCTAAAAAATACCTAATTAATAATATGTAACTATAATCTAAATTTTCCCGTTGGAATTCTTTATATTCTACTACATGCTTTATTTTTAAATGATTGATCATAGATGTTGTGGAGGCATTTTTACCAAGACCACCTCGAGAAATCTCACATTTACATGTATTGCACTTTTCACTTTGCATATTTATTATCCTCACATAATAAATAATATTTCCAAATATCAATTTTTATTCATTTTCACGTTGAAACCGCTTAAAATGCTTCGCGATCACGTTTAAAACGTGAAATAAAAATAATAATATAACCCCAAAAACACTTACGGCGCGATTTAACAAGTCTTGACAAAAATAAATATATTTTTATTATAGCGTCGCTTCGGCCGAATTAAACTTCTGCTTCGGCCAAAACCGAATAGTATAAAAATTGGCCGAAGCGATGCTTCGGCGCATCTCTATTTAGAAGAACAACTTAAAATTCAAAGGCGTTACATAAGTTTTAATTAGGGGTTTGTGGCACTTGAATCATTCCGTAAAAACAACTCAACATATAGGTATATGAAATTTAGCACAAACATTCATATGAACTTTTCGTCACCAAATCTTATAGAAAACCACCCATTTCATTTTCTTATCTCGATTTGGAATCATCCTGTATATATACAATAATATAATAAACAATATAAATGTGTGAGAACATTCTACCGCAAAAATACCACAAGTGCATTTAGTATGCATCGAATGGCGCATACTTGTTTGCATAATCCTGCATAAACTACCAATTATAGGTCAGGAACATAATATAATAATGAAACATACCTACTTACAAAACCAGAGTTACTTACCTACCTATATAGAGGGGGAGTTTTTGGAAGAGGTAGATATATATGAATGACATAATTGAAATACCTTTTCGTACGCGTATTTTCGAAGAAATCCTTCGGCTTATCATATCGTCATATCGTCGTTTTGCATTTGGTTAAATATTATGGAAAGAATGCTCACGCGTTCGATGATGTGTGTGTGGTATGCATTACAGCAGATACATAGATACCAGGAAGTCTACACAAAAGTCCTGAAGGTATGCAGAAGGCATTTCTTCTTAATCTGTAGCTAATTAACATACAAACAGCGATATCAGTGAAATAATTGAATTCTTTTGTATTTACTGTTAGGAAGTTGTCTGCTGTTGGTCTAGAATGAAAATTCCACAAGATCTTTGATTACTTAGGTATATCGAGAATAATAGAAATTGAAATATGTTTTAGTTCGTAAATTGTAGGCATTAAATTCCATGAAATTGGTGTGAAATCTTCAAAAAGTTGATAATGAATATTTTACTATTTCCTACATTAATAATTAATATGCAGACAGATAATCAGAAGGAGAGCCACAAAGAACACTGAAACGTCACCATCATTTCTGTGAACTCAGTGTCTACAAAGTCCGAACTATAGTAGTATTAATATATTTTTTAAACTAGAATATGCTAGATACCTACAACCAGCCTGAACCACCGTAAAGTTGGCACCCCAAAACTTAGCACCCTTACTTTTAACATGTGTTCTGGAAAAATTGAGCATAGTTCTACATTTCTAGAAGGGGTGCGGTAATAGTTCTGGTGTGGAAATATTTTTTTTTGCTAACTTTGAACCGCGCCCCTTTTTGATTGTGCAATAGTTCTCGAGTGTTTTTCAAGTTCTACTAACATAGTTCTGGAGTTCCTGGTGATTATTTAAAATAGTTCCTCCTTTTAGATAGTACAAAAAATATCAAGTGTTTTTCCAGTTCTACTAGGATATTTCTACACTGCCTGATGAAATTTAAAATATACCTATCTAGTGTGCAAATATTAAATGTAAAATATAGTTTGAGACCGGTCCCATGACAAATTATTGTAATTAAATTGACAAGTCTCTGCTTTCTTCCCCCAAATAATTGAGAAATTTTCAGACAATTTAGAAAGAATAGCAAGTTGATTCCGACGAACAGCAATTTTTTTCTTTATTTTAACAACTCTGTGACAGTACAAAAATTAAAAATATTTCCACCCCAGAACTATTGCCGCACCCCTTTTAGATCTGTAGAACTATGCTCAATTATCCCAGAACTCATGTTAAAAGTGAGGGTGCTAAGTTTTGGGGTGCCAACTTGACGGCGGTTTAGCCTGATCATTATCATTGTGCATTTATTATACATTTAAAGTACCTAATCTGTGGTGTTGACCCATAATATGTGTTACAAATAAATTAAATTAAATAAAGTAACTTCTTTACGTTGACCAGCCGTTTATATTTATCGATGTACTTATAGGTTCGTGAGAATAAATTTGCTCTGGTGGTAAAGTACCTACTTGCCTTTCGTTCAGCTGACCCGAGTTCGCTGTTTGGTCAACGTATCTTTTTTTATATAGGTATAAAACATGAAAATGTATGCCTTAAGAGGAAGACTCTTTGACAGAAGAACGTCAATAGTAGTGATCAAACTTGAATGGATTACGGTCTAATTTCGATGTACGAGGACAAGACCAATAGTTGCATATATTTTGGTTGGTTAGTAAGTATTTATGTGGATAGATCTTCGATATATGTGCTGAGCAATTCACACTTTCCGTAAATGACGAAAATGTCAACTGTCAGTGGTGTGCTAGTGCATAATAATATAGGTGTGTCCTCTCGGCACGGTTACTACAGCTAGCGATGAAGTGAAAAAATAAAAATAGGCGTGGGAAAGTGAAAAAGTCAAACAAAGACGTGAAAGATAAATGTAATAATAAAAGGTGAATTAGTGTGAGAAAATGTACGACCGCATTTACGTTATAGTTACTTACATAGATGTATATTACATATAAAGGTATAAGTACATAGTTATATGTGCACCTTGTCTAATGAATATCTACATGTAAATCGACTAATAGCCGTAATAATCTTTCGTGCAATCTTTTATCCTTGTATATGGGCGTGAATTATCTTGATTTTGCAATAATTGAAAAATAGCAGACTTTCGCTTCTTGATGCTCAATAAACATAAACTCACAGTGGTTAGATGTGAGTGTTGAGAAGAAAAAGAAAAATGGATGATAGGCCACCAATATAAGACCAAATATGTACAGGGTGGGCCAATTTAAACGCGTCTATAGGGTAACCTTATGCCATAATATGAAATTCGGAAAACAAATGCTAAATTCATCTATAAACGCCACAAAATTCTACTCAGAAAATTTTCTGAAGAAATCAGAATAAATTTTCTATATACCTAGGTACCTATGTAGGGTAAGTACCAACTTATACAAAAATAGAAAAGATATAGGCATACGTTACTTAATTACACAAAAAAATTGAGTTAACCTAAAAAAATCGAGAGTGCGCCATTGATTTTGTCTAGATATTTACCTACTAATTTATCAGTTACAATAAAATAAAAAAAAAACATATATTGATTATCTATTTAATAAGCTCATCAGATCTGTATTTCTGGTAGGAGCGTAGTATTATGAAAAGAACAAAATAAAGTATAAAAAAAATCAGTAGGTATAGTAGGTAGGTATTTTTTTGTTAAATTTTCTTATCTGCTCCACCAAATTAACCCCTATTAAAAATACATCCGTGTTGCGGTCACCTACCTACTTTGAATCAGAACCAAATTTCAACTTTCTCCTTTGTAGATTCGGAGACAATACGCTATAACAGACGGACAGACAGGCAACAAAATGATTTCATCTGATGTACGGAGCCCTAAAAACTACTACAGATTGCAGAGTTTATGAAATTCCAAATTTCACTATGTTCCTTCTAGGAGACCCTCTTGTAACATTGATTGTACCTATTTATCAAATTTGAATCAGATTAGGCTCGTAATTAGGTATTAGATCTATTGGGAAGTCATACTTAAAGCTTATTTAAATCAACCTACTAATTTCCCAAATAACTCGTATTTTATCGAACAAATTTTCAATTCAACCGCTAATTCGCGGATCATAGGAACATAAATATTGGAGAGAGAAAATAATCCCAGAGCAAATTTCGTTACAGCACAAACTAATCTCGTTACGGTGTTATTTTTTTTACAGTGCCAGAAGCCATAGGCCATACACGATAGATTATTATACTTGGTAGGGAACTAGCAAACTTTTTATGAAAAAATGAAGTTAAATCGATAGGTATCTCTAACCACGACCAAATAATCGTATTCAAATGTAATTGGATTAGACATTGCCAGACTAGGTATTTGGGAAATTCTATTTCATAAATTTCAAGGTGTTACAGCCGATTACACAATGGAAAAACACATGTAAATCGGAAGTCAACGAGCAAGCGGACATGGGATTTTTTTCACAGTAATTGAAATGATTGAAATTCTTATGCATCATGGCAATGTAATGTGTCATGTCAAGTCGCTAGGTATTTCACAGAAAAACCAAATCTGTTGAAATAATCTTCAACCAGTTCAAACCAATAACCTTGTTTGTTGATCGAAAGTTTGTATGTGATTCAATACTTATTGTTGGATGTCTAGACGTTCGAAAAGGACCGGAAATAACTGTAAGTGAAAACGGATCAGCCGGTTAATTTTATTATAATATTATTGACCTGGCGGTGTGTTTTCACAGGTCCCGACTTGTTCACAGTGGAGGACCTTGAATGAAGATGTGTGTATCTAGTGCGTATAGTATAGTAAATTTTACAACGGCCAATAGGTAGGAGGAGAGAGAGTATTGGGATGTAATTTCTTTGACGAACTCGTAAAAGAGGTGAAAATCCCTCAAAGCATGATTGACTGTTTAATAGATAGGACGAAATCAATTTTAATGAAGTTTTTCTTTAATATGAAACATAATGATTTGCATATAGAAAAGAAAAATAAAATCATGGATTCTAACTTAGGTAGGTACTTTGACCTTGAAATTTGAAATTCGAGAGGGGTGATGATATCTTAAGCACAGCAGGAGCTAAATTACCATAATATATTTATTGTAACATGTAACAACCAAGGCACCTGCATAAAACTATAAACCATAAGAAAATTAGGTACCTACGTAAATTCCTATTGAGTTCTAAACAGAACGTGAAAAAAAATACAGAGGGATCAATACATTTAAGATATTTAAAGACCCATTTTTTATGGAAAAAATCAATCGTCTCCATAGGAACGTTAGGAAACTGAATTAGTAAGCAACATTATTGACTAATCAAGAAGAGTCAAGAGTGTTGTCATCGAGATCATATTTCTATGTTGTTTGTATTTGATAGCAAAATAATTGATTACATATCTACAAGTTTGAAAATGACAAATGTTCGAAATATATACGCCATACGGGTTAACCTCAAAATTCCCCAAAACTGTTTTGACGGTTTTATCGTTTGAATATCAAAACATAAACTTCCAGTCAAAAAAGTGTACCTAGGCTGTAGGAATACTGGAATCATTCAACTTTTATCTTTGAAAATCTGACATATATGTGTTTGAAAGAAAGCCGGTAAGAAAATGCTAAATAACATGGAAAACATTAAACTTACCCATCATTTATTGAGGATTTCACGAAACATACACCAATATTATGAGTGTGACAATCGATGTTTGGAACTGAAGAAATTATAACGCAATGTAAATAAATAAATACACCTCACACTTTCAACATCCAAACGTTAAATTCGAGCATTGATCGGAACTAAAATATACACGATATATATTTCTATATCACACGACAGCGGAGTACGTACAACCTTCTCATACAAAGCGTCAGCGACTACTAAACTGGCTGACTTGATCTGCGCGAGTCGGGGGATTCTCTCTCGATCAGGCAGGCATTCGGCGACTTCCCTCACTTCACGCCACGAAGTAGTCCGATTCGTCGCGGATATATCTGTATGGAGCGGCAAATGGCACTAGGTATATGGTGGTCAACTTTATATAGGTAGGTTATCTATGGAATATATCGGATTTATTTCATAGTAGTATTTACTGACACATAATATGTAGATTAGGCTTTTTGAATGGGGAAGCGAAGGTGAAGTGAATCTCCGTTAGAATTTCACAGCCGTATTCACAAACAACTCTAAGTTTGATACAATGTACCTATACAAGTTTAGTTTTCTTATTAATCTGGTACCGACTACTGCGGTTTCCAGACTTCTTGTACTGTACTACGGTAACGTTAATTAAGTATCATACGTGACAGTTTTAGTACTTAGGTATCAGACTCAGCTAGAGCCTAACAAGTTTTCCTTATTAATACGGTAAGAAATTGTTTTCGAGCAGAACCTGCTAGAGCCTGCCAGTATCCATCTATTGGCATAAATTTGCCTAGATATTACTCAAGAGATATATCTAATAGTACCTATAGGTAGTCATTTTACTTTGTGATCTAAGCATAACACAAATTAGGTATCAAAGAGTAGGCACATAGCTAGGTAAATAGCTACCTACTTACCCGCTTACTACCTGACAGTATCTTATTCTATTTCTAATAATCATTGTGTGACATTTATTTTTGTAGGGTGACCTGACCAATAACAATCGATTTAATTTTGACGTCTACTAAATCTTCTAGGCCAGATTACCCAGAATACGAATAAACATTTAGAAAATGTAACAGTTCATTTGAGCATAACTTTTTTCCTGCAAAAAAGAAACCTACCTACCTAGGTTATTCTTGGAACAGACAGACAGACAGACTGGTTGAAAGACCAATGGCTAAGAATATGTAGGTATTTTGGAATCAATCTGTTTAAAATTGTTTCGTTTCTCCTGCCCAATGCAGGATAGACGGACCACCTAGGTCAGGAGAGATTGAGAGATGGGCCTCATTTCTTCCTCCTATTCTTTTTAGTGTCTTGAGTTCTGCAACTCTGGCACGTATCTTTGTAGGTCGTAGGTAAAGTGTCCTTTGTCGTTTCATAATAATTTTCACCACATCCAACGCACTGATATTCGTAATCAAAAATATCTTCGTCACCACTTGAAGAATCATCCAAAATTAGATCAACAGAGTCTCACCTAGGTTTCTTTGGTCGTTTTTTAATCCTCGGTTCAGCTTGGGTCAGTTGTTTAGACCTTGATTCAGCTTTGGTTAGTTTTTTCTTTGACACTTTCTCCCGCCTCATCTCCATAAGTTCCGGAGAAGTTAAAACGCCTGTGAGATTGGCACGAACTTTTCTTGCGGCCTGTTATAACAGGTGAAGGTAAAATGATATAACAAGTGCTGTTCCTATAGTGTTAAAGCATCTTCAGTGCCTTCCCGGTGATATGGAAAATTCTACGACACCATTCCAGATGAATTTTGTCGAGACAAAACTGGCGAACTTATAGAGCTTTCTTGGGTGCGGAGTGCATTTCTATGCGTTTATAGCACTTGTTAAATTATCAGCAGACCAAGATCTCTTTACTAGGGCGTTTGTTTTCCGAGTATACACGTTCGGCATTTTCTGCAACAATAAAAGAATAGGTCCATCTCTCCTCCACTCTGCAGATCAGGGAGGACAGAAAGACTGGGGAATTACTTCGCACCGGAATATTCAAACACATTATTTTGTAGGTTAGGATTACCTACACTACACACGTACACATCGATTAAACATTTAAAATCGTCACTGAAACGTACCTGTACCTACTTCACAAACTCACTATATACCTACGTCACACTCAAATTATTTTTCGCAGTTTGAAAACCGATTTTTGCTTTATACGTCAAAAAAAGCTATAGGTAGATTACCACATTTTAATGTAAATACCCTGTTGAGAACTAATGCTGGTGTTAAATATGGATATCCGGCTTTACACGGAGTTTCCTTGTTCTTCTTCTTCTTCTTCGGCCTTTTCCCATTATGAGTTCGCCGTTTTTGCCCTCCACAGTTCTCTCACCTCCCAATCTCCTACTCTCAGGTCTCTATCTATCATTGCATGCCCAATATATGTTTTCCATCTTAGTGCCGGTCGTCTTCTTCGTCTTCTGCCTGGAGGTTCCCACTCCAGTATTCGTTTTGGCGATCTGTGTTCAGGCATTGTAATGCTCTATTTTCCCATGATCTTGTTATTGAGCATTCTGCTTCCATTCTTCGCCATATTTCTTCCGTTCTTACTTTATCTTCTCTTGTTATTTGTAGGTTGTAGGTACCTTCTCATGAAGTCAAGTTCAACTGTTCTTTTTTTATTTCTTATTGTTGTTGTCACCGGTCATACTTCTGCTATATAATACCTAACGTTATATTTTGAACTATGCTTTGGAATATTCTTTTTTTGTTTTCTTTGGTAAGATTGTTGTTCCATATAAAGCCATGGAGTGCCCTTGTAGCCTGCTTTCCTCTTGATATTTTTATTTCAATGTCTCTTAGACATGTAACATCTTGGTGTATTGTCAAACCCAAATATTCGAAGGTTTAGCAACTATTAATATTTTCGCCTTCTAAATTTAAGTCTGCAACCCGCTGTCCTATAGGTACATAGGTAGGTATTCGGTGTTTTGACAAAATCTCTTTGGGTACAATTGCAACATAGGTAATTTATTTCCCAAAGCGCTAGATCATTTAAAATTAAACTAGAAGGTAGGTTACAGTCAAACATGTCGTAAGTAGAAGTAGCAAACCATATCACGGATCTTCTGTCTCTTGCTCTGTAGGCTACTGGAAATTACTGTGTATATAGGTAGGTACCTACTTATAACATGAGGCATGGCCTTGTCATATTGCATAGGTATAGTTATATTGTTATATTATCATTCTAAATGGATAAATAACGACCGTATAAAAAAAAATCATTGTCCAGAACAAACACGCCTGGTATTGTAATAGTACCACCAAACCATTCTAGAATAAGTAGTTAGGTACTGAGAATAAAACTGGGTGCGCAGAATTAATCTAGAGCAAGGGAGATGAGTAATTAATTAAGAAATTTTATAAATTAGTTATTATTCACCATTCACACATGAGAATCATTTCTATTAGAGCGATGTTGTTTGCTTGTGCTTTCTTGCCATATTTTCATAAGTATAACTAAGTGTACCTACTTAATGGCTTCCCTTGCCCTATTTTATGTTTGCGCATCATACTTCTACATCAAAACTTATTCTACAGTGGTTGTGTAAGTATATACCTAGGTACCATTTTCTTGAAAGAAATAGAAAAAAATATCTGAGTGAAAGCTGTCAAAAGTAGGACTTATTTTCCTAGCTAGTTTGTAACTTCAACTTTTGTAAAATGCTTTTTCCAAAAAATAATAAAAATTAAAAACTGGTAAGAGATTTGTTGGGTAATACCTACGCGTATTTATAAAAGTAGGTAGATATGTAAGTAGGTAGATATACCTATCTATTTCAAAAATCAGTCGTGTGCGAATATCACAGTTGAGTTAGTTAATGACCATGATCGAAAAAATAATTTCAAAATAATGGCAATCTAAACTTTAAAAATTCTCTAATGGATAAAAGTCACCAAAAAATATCAGATTATATATAGATTATTTGTAACGTTTGCTTAAGACATTCTGCGCGTGATAAAAAATAATAAAAATAAAAAACCGTGTAGATTACCCTCCCCTGGCTACGAGCTACGAGCAATCGGTTGATCGGGTTGAAGTTACTATATAGGGTGTTTCAGAAAATTTGGAAATCAAGAAATCCTAGAATCGTAAAATCATCTCGCTTTTCACCGAACAACTTTTAATTCAACATTTTTTGAATCTGTAAAATAAAGATCGATAATAGGTAGGTAGGTTAGGAGTTCAAAGGTTAAATTAATTAGGTAGGTAATGTACCAGCGTTTCTTTTCTAATCATTGAGCTTAGAAGAACATTTTTTCCTACCAATTTGCTGTTGCTGTTTGGTTACGGAACTGCGAAAGTTTTGCAAGTCTCGCAAGTCTTCCAGCAATAGGTAGGTAGGTACCTATAGGTAGGTACTAAGACAAAGACAGGTTAGTCTTGGCATTATTGGTCTTGCATCGTAGTAATGATCTTGGCCATGGGTCTTGGTCTTGCATAGACGGTCTTGCAGCATCACTAATAGCCTCATGAATGTACCAACCACAGGAGTGGTGATAATATTGCAAGGCCAATGACGGCTGCACTGCTATCTAGCTACGGCAGAGTATCTTTTCTTGCAATAACGCTGATTATAGTCAGTTCTCGCAAGAGTGGTACCTACCACGGTAGGTATTAGGTATAGATAGACATCTAGGGGCAGAGATATGTTTGCATGCAGCATAGCTTTCGGTCGATTATGAGACCCAGTTAGCAATATAGAAGTACCTAGGTATTAACCTACCTAAGCGGGCCCAATCCCACGTTCTCTTGAACGGCTTTACCACCGAGGGTAAGTAGGTACCTAGGTAAATGCACGTCTGCTCTTGTTCTTACCGACACTTATTGGGTGCGTTTGCGTTTGGCAAAAAATAGTCATTTTCGGCACTAGAAAAGAATCAGACAACCTTTGGGCGATGCCTCACAAAAAGTTAGCAAGCGCGTTACTATTCCTTAGCGCTAACAAATGTGCGGCGATTGCCATTGATAGCTACCTATACCTACTTAGCTACTTTCCGCGAAACGAATCCATTGTGAACAGGTAGGTACCTAGGTATAGGTATACCAACGACGTCATGCTTGCAAGGATTACTTAACGCTAGACAACTGAAATAATTTATGGAATGAAAATCAAAATTACCCATTCATACCTAGGTACTTCCAGATAGTGGTGAAGAAACATTCATCATTTTTTCGTGTTTTTAATTGCTTCGCTGATTGCAGGTCCTTGATACCTAATAGGACTTAAGCCTACCTCCTTATAAATGCTTTCATTTCGAAATTAACTAGAATATGCACTTAAATTCATACGCTTTCAGCTTTGATTAAATAATATCTACCTACCATAAAAACCGGAATGCATAACAGAAATGGAATGTGCCGCTCGCTTGTTATGCGCCTCCTCATCTTCCAACCAATCACAATGTCTACCTTAGACCGAGTGGGGCTTTTGGAGGCGTGGCCGGGTTTTGATTTGTTCTTGTCCGATTTACAGTGATTATTTCGTTATGTTGGGTACCTACTGTGTACAAGTCTTATTGATGATAATGTCCGTGTGATAAGTGCGGACAGTTTTACTACGTTTATACACACACATACACAGGGGAATTGGGTTAATTTCTATCATTAATAATCGTGTGGTTTCATAGAGGCTATTAAAATGAGAAATGGATAACCTATATTTCTTATTCATTGAACCGAATAAAATGGATTAGGTATATACTTATAGGTAGATCGAAAATCATTGTAATCAATGTTTGGATGATTCAGAGAAATTTAATTAATTGATAGTCATTGGTTTGGTCTGCACCTATACTTAAGTAGGTAATCCTAGACAAGCCAGGAATCTAGGTAAGTTTGAGATTTTCATGTGAGAGAGTTTACTAGGCTAAGTTTCAATGATCGAGAATTCCATAGGTAAAAGTTATCTACTCTAAGCTGAAAATATTCCCTTAGGTACCATAATACCTACCTATTTCGTACATAGGTAGCTAGGTTAAGAGTTTACGAGCTCGAGCTCCAATTTTCATGATTATTTTTTCATTTGAAAGAGAATGGCTAAGATATGATCTTATACCTACCTATTGAAATTTTCAACGAATATTATGTATTAGTTATCCTAGAAACTCACAGAAGAGGTAAAAACGTAATTTCGTTGAAGAAACAAAATGCACTCAACGGGACTTGTACCTAGATAGGTACCTACCTTGAACCTCGCTGCTTATCAAATTTCGAATAGGTGATGATCGTTTTAAAATTTGGTTATTGGTATCTAATACTCGACTTGAATAAAAGAAAGTCACAGGGTCACAGGAGTCATGATTACTATACAAAAGGACCTTGATTCAGAGAACAATTGCGAAGAAAATTACCTACCTAGTTCAGATTCATACCTAGCTTGATGCGCAACTTTATTGTGCAAATATTTCGTATCACCTGTCCTGTAGGTAGGTACCTACCTATAATGCGACCAGAAATCTAAAAAGGTTGTAATTAAAATTATTAAGAAAAATCGCTTGAATATAGGAGGATCGTTTATGTAAGTAGGTATATACCTACAATACCTACATTATGATATAGGTACTTAATAGGTAATAATGAGGATCGTCGGCTAATAGGGATTTACGACCTTCTTAGATATCTAGTTCAACTTAAGTAGTAGATATAAGATCTACCTACTTAGGTACCTAGATCCTACCCATTTTTTCCAACGAGAAACTTCCGACCTTCTCAGAGCTCTAACTCCAAAACCCTAGTATTTACGTATCAGTAACTTTATATACCTACCTAATTAATCTAAAAATGTTTCATGAAATGATGCGTTAAAGATGTGGATATGGGGACGGCGTGGTTGTGCTGTGTGCTAAAGTTGGCTGACTTCGATCACTGAAGTAAAGCAGCATAGAGGGTGACGAAAGGTTGGACGAGTGACTTAGTGAACAGTGTGTGTAAGAGAGCGAACATGAAACCTTTGGCTATCGCTTTTCTACCTACCTCTCACAAGGTGAGAAAAATCTAGACTAGGTAGGTATAATTCCCTAGTACCAACAACGTATGTATCTGGAAGAAGTTCCTATGTGTTATGATTAAACAATCGGTGTAAGTCGCCCCTTCTCTTTGTTAACAGAGAAGTCGTATGTAGACAACTACCTATACCTATACGCTCAAGTACTAGTAGATACGGCACTTAAAGAAAAAGAAGATAGGTATAAGATAATAGATACCTTAGGTCCCTATTTGAATCTCCGAAAATTCGAATATTGGATCATCTATCAGCCGCCTCCATCTTTTAAATTTTCACGCCTCACGACAGGTAGGTACCTACTACCTAAACAAACAACCTACACCTACAACGCTATGCTATGTGTTGAGCTCAATTTGTTAAAGTTCGCGCATTTTAACCATATGACGTCACCACTTGACCGATAAGATGAACATGTTCGAGTGGTGCTCGTGTGTTCGGGCTCTTTCGGATCTGCCACCTGCTTTAGATTTGGTGCAGCCTGCGCAAATATTTTGTGGCATTTAAATCCATAGATTGAATTATCTAAGTACTTACATTAGGTATGATTTGAATATTTATTTTAGTTATTCGAATAATGCATAGGTACTTTGCGACAAATAATCAATTCATATAGGTAGGTAGGTATATCATAATACAATTATTGAACATCAAAATGTCTTGTGCTGACAAATAGTGAAGAACTAAACTCTGGGAAATACTTAGTTTGCCATAGAAATGATAATATCTGAAATCTGAAAAACGGTAGGTAGGTACCTATACATATAATTCTTGCACTAACAGTAGGTACTACTACTAGTATCGGAAGAAGTAGGTATAGTACGATAGTCTTCTTCTTTGAGTGCCCTACTCGTATTCGAGCGTTGGCGGCTTCTCTGCCTTGAGAAGTGTTACCACAGACAAGGGGACCTACAGTTTAACGTGGATTCAATTGTATGTCCCAAGCTTTCAGCCAATGAATCACAAAAATATTTCTTTTGAATCAAATAACTGTGTAAAACTTCGAGTAATTATTTTTTGTGTACTTTTCCTAGTAGTTTATTTTGAAACCAGTCTTCAAATAAATCGGCTGTAGTATCATCAAGTCTACCCAACTTTTGTTTGGAATATCTTGTGTATCGAACCAAGTTTCATCCAAATACACTACTGTTCTACCATATTCTCTAAATCCTCTTAATCTTAATCCGGACTTGGAAATACTTCAAGGGACAAACACTTTAATTGCTTATCTATATTTCGAACAATAGGTGATAATGAGGATCGTCGGCTTATATTGATTTACAACCTTCTTAGATTTCTGGTCGTACTATACCTGAAAAACAGAGCTGAGTTTTATTCTTGATTTGGTAATTCATGACATTTCTTGAGAAGAAGGTAATTATCTACTTATATATTTATATCTTGATTGTAGATCTAGTAAATTGCCTTATCTTGTAAATAGCCTTGTGAGAAGTATAGAATACCTATTCCATTTAGGTAACATGTGTGCTCACAAATCTACTTAGGTACTATGAAGAAGTTTTAGAAGTCCTATAACTGTCCTAGCATGATTGAATGAATGATATTGTTGCGTGAAAAACTTATGCTATCCCTTGCCTTTATTTATATGTTTTGCATCTATTTCATTGATTTGCTACTGTTGTTTGTAGTGTCCTTTTCATTTTTGTTTCTTTTGTAGGTATTACGATTACCTTTATCCCTTATTTGTAATTAACGATAATGTATGAACTCTTATTTGTAAATCGCTTAAGCAGATAGTAGGTAATCCCTAACTAAGCAAATTTTGATAAAATTATAGGTAGGTAGTTAAATTAATTCCTCGACATCATTATAGATAGATAGATACATATTGTAACGTTTAATCCTGTGCTAAACGTTGTGGGGTGAGTTCATTTGCGTAACACTCAAAAGTTCGCAGATTGCTTCCAATGGTTTATTTTTAAACACTCACGGTCTTCTGTTGTAGTACCACTGTCACAACTTGTCACTTTGACTATCGCGTTTCAACTACTTTCGACTTATGTCTCCCATTGACTGCTATAATAAACTCACTGTGACCCGTGATCGACACGGCTTTATATATCTGAATCTTGACATGACGTTCATCGAGAAGGTTCTATGGTTATCTAGACGCACATAATAATGTTTTAGATGCTTGTCAAACTGACAATATTGGGACATAGTGTACCTCACATATAGTTTCTGGAACGATCGATAACAAATCAACTAATTCTGGAACTACTTAATGAAATATATAAGCGATAACTATTGTAAACAAGGAAGCAGAACAAATACAAACTAAATGAAATAATAACAGTAAGTACATAATAAACTACCCACGTAACGATATAATAAACTACTTATAAGAAAATTGCAATAAATTTAGGTATACATAAATGATGTATCTTTTATTTAATTAAATAGATTATTATGGAAATTTCATTTAAAATTGTATAAATTCGTCAATTTTAACTATGACGGATATATTAGAGGTAATCATGGTTTTCTCTGAAAATACTCGTCGAAAGTAAGATGAGATGATCCTCTTATCATCGATAAACCATAGGTATAAACAGAAATAATTCAAATAATACAATTCCATAATAAATTTTAGAAAATTAGATATCGTATTGGACACCTTTCAATATTCATGTTGAAATTTGACATGACGTGACGTCATATGGTAAAAACTCGGGAGGAGCTAGATCAGCCTCGGCATATCTAATATTGTTTTTATATCAGGTCACGTCTAACACTGAAATAATGCTACATAATAAATATCACTCTGTATAACGACTATCACTGCTCAATGAGGGTTTGTGTAGGTAAATAGTTTTTGAATGAGTACTGCATATATATTGTGCTGGTTTGTGGAGTTCTTTTCTTGAGGACGACATTAGAAAGATGGCTACTTGCTTGCGAATACCTATTTTATGTTGAAATGGATTCTTCTAAGAGATTAATTTGGTATAAGTAAAGAATCTAAATGTCTTGGTGGATTTTTAAACTTCTCATATACTACGTATTTAAGTTAAGTATTAAAGATATCTAATAGGTAGGTAGGTACAATAAAACAATTTTGTAATCAACTCTAGCTACCTATATATGAATGAATTCGGATGATCATATTTATAACGGTTTGCTGTATAGGTGCCTACATTTCTTGCATACGAAAATCTTGATATACGTAGGTATAGGGTAAGTCTATTAACAAATATTTTAAATAAGTAGGCAACATCACATGCTCTATTATTTATAAAAATGAAAATATACATATCTGTACGTACCTATCTATAATTTGGCGCAAGAACGCTTCAACCGATTTTGTGATTCAATTACGTCTTCAATTTGGCTCGATAGTAGGTACCTAAACTTGTTCAAGGACACAGCCAAAGTAAAGGATCTATAGGACATGCCTGTCAGAATTGGTCAATCGGTATAGGTCTCAGTATTAGATAATCTATGAAAAATCAGACATTCAGGTATAAAGCAATCACCACATACCTAAGGCCATGTTGGTACAGAGCTGCGAGAAAGACTTGGGACGTCACATTTAGCTAGATGTTATTATAAGGAGATGGGCATGAGATAGATGGAGAACTTGGAGATATTAGATGACTCAAAAGTAATGGCTGTAGCTAGTAACAGTAGACAATCCGATATTAATGTTAGGTATAGCTAGTAGAAGAAGACAAAGAGGCTATAGATGATTCCAAAGTTAAGTTGTCGTTGTTAGTAGAAGTTCCTGAGCCTCAGGAACGTACCAAGGATTTATTCGCTATATAGGTACCTATACGAGCAAACATACAAAATACACTGGAGTTTGAAGTTTTAACATCCTTATATGACTGAATACAGATCCGTTCTTTGATCTTCCTTATAATAACACATTGACCAAGACAATGACCATTCCATCTTAATAATTCACGGTGGTAACGGCAACTTGCACCGCATTTGCACGTTTTAATAGCTTCCTTGTTTATTTATTTCTCTATATGCAATGGAAATTCATTATACCTACGCGTCCTAACGCCTTTTGCCGGCATGCTCGCCATAGAGCAGAACTAAACTTGTGCATTTGTAGTCAAAAGCCGCCATTAAGTCAATTAATTATATATGAAACGTCATTAACATTCTATATAGTTAGAGCGCGTTCTTGTATGTATTTATATACAACATAAGGATCTCATGAATTGGACGTATATTTAGTGGAATAGCTGATGTTATATGAGTGTAATTAATTTTGTATTCGTGCTATTAGGCTTTGATGAGGTTCTTTATGATTGGCGCTATATATTAATAAATAGGTAATGGATGGAAGAAAGGAATAACGACACCAATTTAAAAAAATATTTTTTGATAAAAATTGGACCGTTGTTATCAGTTACACGTACACTGAAAAGAACAAAGTAATATTAATTGTATTTCAATTTATGTATATCGTGGGCTTGGGATTCTTCGTAGAAAATAAAATATAACTCCTAAGAAATTATAAAGGCGTTTCGTCCTCGGCCGAGGACATTTTCAATTTATTCTGTAAATAATAATGAAACAACTAAATTTATTATTTGTTAGTCATGTAATTATGTAACAATAATGAATATAATAATATATATAATGGAACTAACTAGTACACACCTATAGGCAAACATAATGGGGGATACTATTGCTGCGGCACATATCATAAACATTGAGTAGATACAAATTATTTGTTCTTCACGTTAAATTAATAATTTTATCATTTTTATTCTTTCTTATTGACTGACTCTAAGTCAATTTTCATGTGGGATGTCGACATGCGGATAACTGTGCAGGTTAAAAATGTCCAGGAAGTTGTTGTTTTTGATTTGTTGTCGTTAACCAGATTTCAATAAGTTTAAGGAGTGAGACTTTGCAATGTAGGGGTGATCGTAGCAAAAATTGATTTACAGCAGTATGGTAAATTCGACTTAAGTTATTGATGTCGGTTCTACAGTTCATAGCATTTTTGTATTTCTTTTATGTATATCATTTCTTTGATTTTTCTTTTTTCTAGATTTTTTTCGTAGTCTAATATTTTTGTATTTTCAAAATCGGGATTGTGTTTTTCTTGCAATCTATGACTGTTGAGTGCAGTGGAGGATTTTTAGTCTATTTTCTAATAATTGAGAAGTTATTCCTATGTATTCCTTATTACAATCTTTACATGGTATGCTGTATATTACGTTGGACTTTTTTAATTTAGGTGTTACGCTTTTAAGGGGTGTGTAAATTTGTTTTAGAAGATTGTGTGATTTGTAGCCTACTTGAAATTCGTATTTGGTCAGAATATTTTTTATATTTTCTGACAACCCTTGTATGTATGGTATTACTATAGTCTTATTTAAGTCAATGTTGTTTTTTGGGGGTAAGGAAGGACGATCTGTTATAATGTTTATAGGTTCTTTGTTTAATGATTTTATTTATGAAACTAAGGGGGTAGTTATTGTTAATTAATGTGTTTCTTACTTTTTCTAAACATTCTTTTCTTAGTTTAGGAGTTGTTAGTGATATTGCTCTGCCTGTAATGCCAGCTACTACGCTTTTTGACCGACGAACCCCGAACGGAGGAGGTATACAATTCGACTGTCTGCTTTTTTGGTTTGTTTGCGCGTTATATATAGTAAACGTTCTCCGATTTTGATGATTTTTGATTCATTTGAAAGAGGTGACTTCGAAATTGGTCTCATATTCGTAAAAACTCAAACCGAAATCTCCTTCCCTCCGAAATCCCCCCCGAAGGAGGTGGAGGGCAAATTTTCTTGAAAATCGAAAATTCGAGATGCCAGAATTAAAGATAGGACAATATCCGGAAAAGAGTTACGGTTTTCGAGCTACATTCATTTTAAAATCTCACATATGGGTATTTTGGCTATGTGGAAGGGGCAATTTCTTTCGAAAAGTGAAAATCTTTTGATGCCACATGAAAGACAATAATATGTGTATCAACATTTGTGAGGAACATTTTCTCCTTAGACTTACGGTTTTCGAAGTAAGCGGTGATATAATGGTTAAATCTAAAATATTTGAGCGTATTTCCGCAAAGATGTTCTGAGATCTCTACATAATTACAGGGTCAAGCAAAGTATATACGTGGGTAATAAGATATTAGTGGTGAACGTTCAACGATTTTTGTACCCAATGTTACACTCAAAAGTCTGAAATAAATAATTTTTTACAAAAAATTGGACCAACGTTATTAGTTGATGCACTGAAAATTACGAAATAATATTAATTCTATTAGTGCTGGTACTTGTGAAGTTGGTGCCAAAAGTTATCAATCTAACCGCAACTGCACAACTTCAAAAGTAATAGCACCAATAGAATTAATATTATTTCGTAATTTTCAGTGCACCAACTAATAACGTCGGTCCAGTTTTTTGTAAAAAATATTTATTTTGTGTGATAGTGGGTGGTTTGATAAGTAATTAAGGTATCTTCCTGACCATGTGCTTTTGGTGTACCACAGTGTAAGGATTTGGTTATTTTCTCTAATAAGAGTGAGATCTAGAAAATCTATTCTATTATTGGACTCTTTTTCGTGTGTAAATTGTAATTTTTTGTGGAAAGAATTGAATGCATTAGTAATTTCATTTAATTTTGTTTCAGGGATTGCCATAATGCAATCGTCAACATATCTTTTGAAGAAGGGTAATTTAAATTTTAGTCTTAAAATAACACTTTCTTCCAACTCCTCCATCACCAATTGTGCGATCGTACTTGATATTGGGGAGCCCATTGCACAGCCATCAATCTGTTCATAATATTGATTTTGGTATTGGAAGTAGTTGGTTGAAAGTGTTAGTTCGATGCCTTTAAGAAATTCTTTTAATGGAAGAGAAATGTGATTTTTTAGTAGGTTCCATTTTTTTCTGATGATTTTTTTGACGATTTCATTCGGGATGTTGGTATACAGGGAAGCAACATCCAATGAGATGAGTATGTGATTGTCTGGAATTGTGATCTTATTACTGAATTCTTTGAAAGAGAATGAGTCATTGATGTAGTAGGTATTCATTCTTTCCCGTTATGTTAGTAATGGTATTTGATAAATATTTTGACATTTCATAAAAAGGTGATTGTATGCAGGAAATGATTGGTCTCAATGGAATGTCATTTTTGTGTAGTTTGGGTAGTCCATATATTTTTGGTGGGGTGGCATTGTAGATCAGTAAGCTTTTTTCTTGTATCTCTGAAATTAAATCTTTTTCGCTTCAATGTTTTATTAATTCATTGTTTTTATTTTGCTATCTATTTGTGGGGTCAGTGAGGTTAGTTTTTTGTATGTTTTAGTGTCATTTAATAGCAGCAGCATTTTTCTTTCATATCATTAATTTTATTGGTACTGGTACTTGTGAAGTTGTGCAGTGCAGTTAGATTGAAAATTTTTTGCACCAACTTGACAAGTACCTACCAGCACCAATCGAATTGATATTATTTTGTCTTTACACTCTACCAACTGATAACGTCGGAACATTTTTTGTAAAAAATATTTATTTCATAATTTTGAGAGTTACATTTGTCACGAAAATCGTTGAACGTTCATTATTATCCATATACCTATGCTTTGCTTGTATTTGCTATTATTCAGAAATCTAAGAACATCGTCGCGGAAATACGCATATTATAAATTTTACCACTATTTTAACTCGAAAACCGTAACTCTGTGGTTAACACGTTCAATATTAATGTTGCTGGTCATTAATTTTCAATTCTTGAATGAAAGTGCCTATTCCACATAGCGAAAATACCTATTTACCTACACATATTTAAAATTTTAACATCGCAGAAACTGGAAAACCGCAGCTCTTTTGAAAAATTTTTTTCAGATATTCTGGTCTTTAATTCTGTCATCTCGGATTTTCGATTTTCGAGAAAATTCGCACCTCCACCCCCTTCTGGGCGGTTTTCAGAGGGAAAGAGATTTTGGCTTTGCGTTTTTATGAATATGGGACCATTTCTCAAGTCTCCTTTTTCAAATAAATCAAAAATCATGAAAATCGTAGTACGTTTACTATATTAAAAGCGCGCACGAACCAAAACGAAAAAGCAGACAGCCGAATTGTATACCTCCTCCGTTCGGGGTTCGTCGGTCAAAAATGAGTGAAGAACATTGTGTCCATTTTGGTTGCGATTGTCAAGTATCAGCCCCTTATACGGGGCGGGCTAGTTGAAATTACATTGGGGCATGTAGTATCAATATAAACATTAATGTACTTGCTCAAATTATTTATGTTTATTAAACGTTTTTCAAAAATGTTGAAATATAAGAACATGCAGGGAACTACCTAAGTACCCAATAATATATGGCTGTGCTTAAGCTAAATAAAATTTGAGTGTAAATATAGGTACCTACCTACTTACTCACTACAAATCCACATATCAATTTTAATCTATTATTTTATTGTAAATAATCAGGTATGTTAAGGCTAACAGCACTTTGTAGTTTTGATAGTAGGTAATATTTTTCTTTATTAATTTATTTTAATCATCTATATCCGCGAAAGACACTTTTGTTTACACAAATTAAATGAGACATTCAGGAATCACATCAGCACACCTTCCTAATATAAATGATTAGGGCATATAATAGAGATCATACCTTTTGTAGCGCATTTCACGTGAGACCACATTTTACATTTTATGCACTCTACCTATACTTCTTTATTAGTAGGTATCACCCTAAGCTTCACCAAAAGCCAAAAAAGCTTGAACCTGCTGGCTCAGATTCTGAATCAGATGCCAATATCTATTTTTTTAACTTTTTCTTTCTGTGATATTTTTGATTCTTAGTTTTACCGCTCTTCTTTACTTTTCTCTTTACTTTATTTTTTGACTTAGGTACTTTATATTTTTTCTTGCTAATTTTCTATTCTGTTCAAAAAACATCACTTTTTCTTACTTTGGATCTGATTAGTATGTTCACGTGGCGGACTTTTTGGAAGAGGCCTCATTTTTTAAGGTGAGAAAATACCTGAAGAATCTGTTTGTTCAATACAATTTATTGTTTCATTGTCAATAATATCTACTTGCGGAACAAAATGTTAAATGTTACAACCTATCCCCCAAATTTATTACAGCTTAACCCACAGTATATTTCCACACCAAAACATGGATTTATTAAAAATCAACAAAACTGCTTAATTTAAAGGAAATTCAAACCTATCTTTATGAACCTAAATGAATTATCTATCGATTTGAATTGAAAACACTTTTAAAATACTTTGAAAAAGAATCAAAAGAGAAAAAAGTGATATTTTTTCCAATAACTGGTATACCTAAAATTATTCATAGGAAACCGCTCTTTTGAGAAACTGCTATTTCTTCATTATGATGAGAGGGGAAACGTTTTTATTTGCAGAATTTCTTCAGATATAATCTATCCCCTTATCAGGTATCCCCCGAAAAAATTGTCGGACAATGCTATCAAAAAAATACTTTTATTTCCTCAACCAATTCTCAAAAGATGAGCTTGGCTGTACTACATAACTATGCCGTCATAACTTTGCAAGGTTCAAGAGTTCACTCAATAGTTGACAGAAAATAAGGTAGGGTAGGGTAGGTAAGTGCGGAAAACCCTTTCCACGTAAGCCTGACTCGCTTGAAATACCTATGGGTCCCGTGAAGGCAGCACCACTGGCCTATATTGTAAGAAACTATTTTTCCAAAGCTTTAAAGAACAATATGGGTCCAGTTTAATGTGCAGCTAATGGACCCATGAAGAATCTTCTGGTTCTGAATAAGATGCCTGTATATAACCATGTGACTATTGTAGATCTTATGATTGGATATATTTGCATAATTTTGTTTTAAAATTAAAGAATATTTTGGACAGTTTCATATTTTACACCATATCTCCCAATAATTATGAAAAAAACATTGCTAATTTTTTTCTTATTAAACTTTTTTTGTTTGTTTTATATTAAATTATTGCTATGAAAGGAATTTCCTATTTGAACCACTTCCTCATACCTACTACTTATATATTTACCTACTTATATTGAATCCTTCGGCATTCCAAAAATGTTTGGACGTGTCATCTCTACAGCGGCATCTACACTACTGTCACAAAGATATATCTATAGGTAGGTAGGTGGGTACTGTTCTCAATATTATCGTTCAATTTACAAACATTCCACCTTCAAAATTTACAACGCCATTTCACCACCCGCTGACGCATTGTCCTGCCAATAATGGATGGGCGGTGTATATACCTATATATATATGAACTAGTGCCGAAACTAATTTCTCCGGGGGCATTTAGTCAACACACTCACTCTTTTCTATTTCACTATCATCCCTTTTTAGCCTGTCGGTCTGCTGAAGAACAAAATACCTACAACAACTCGATGAACGTGTCATTTGAGAAAGCCAAGTGAGAAACTTTGTCCTCATCGACCACCGAGAAGTTTTGTTATTTTTAAATCCAGGATATCATGACAGATATATTTATTATATATATATATATATATATATATATATATATATATATATACCCACAATTGGGTCTTTGCGGTATCGACAAAAAAAAGGAGTATGGGTAGTCCTTCGCATACTGATATGAGATTATGTTTAAATTTTTAAACATTTGAGATGATTAACTACCTAAATATAAAGGACAAGAAAAATACCGAGAATCATATTATTTGAAGGATTCCTAATAATATTAGGACGAAGTCTTCACATTCATATAACTACTAATGATAATCATAATTATATTAATAATGCATTTATTCTTTACAGGTTTACACCAAATGACAGAGAAAAAAAGAGTTTATGGATTCTATATATTATACAAACTTTTCTAGGGAATAAGAATAAATAGAATAAAAAATATAAAAAAGAAATGTTTACTATTACCTTATAGAAAGTTATAATCAACTTCTCTAAGTTGCAAGATTAATAAATCAACTCTATCTAACGTTGTAAGTTTGTTGGTAAAGTACTCTATCTTATATGAACCGTAATGGGTATAAAGCTGAAATTTTCAGAGAATGATTAGGTATTTCTATTACCGATATAATAACAAATACTAAGTTCAATCATCTGTTCTTCCGTCTGTCAGCCACTTGTATAACCTAAACAGCGATAGGTGGAACTTTTCTTCTACGGAAACCTTCGTGTGCGTGTTCGACTAACACTTGGCCGCATTTCTATATTTGTTTAGCGATAGGAAAGTCGTGAGAGTGGACATACCAGATTATTTTATAAATCCCTGATAATATGAAAACACTTGGATTTCTTTCTTGAAAATCTAGAACCATTTATTTGAATGTAAATATAAATAAATTTGAAGTATGGAAGAATTGCATGAATAAATCTACTTCTCCTTATGAAAAAAGGGCATGTGGATTTTTGTTCGATATGGAATCATATTTAAATAAAATAAATGACAATTTCTTGAGATTTCTTCTTCTCACAACATTTATTATTCTTTAGGTATTAGTAAGTATCTACAAACCGCATGTTATTCGAAAAAATGTCAACTCAATCAATTTTTATTCACACCTTCGCACAGCCGAAGTCATTTCCAAGAAAGAAAATTATAAGCGCTTAAGTAGAATATCTCCCAACCAAGAAGAGAGAAAAAAAGAAGAAAACATCTACGTGATAAACTTCAAATTCCCTTATGTAGTAACACACTTTGTCAAAAAGGCGTCACGATGAAAATCGGTGGTTCCTTTACAAAGCGGCGTACACTTTTTTTTGTGGGATTTATGTCAGGTAGGTATTGGCTTGTCAAATAATAACTACATTCGGCGGCGAGTCGAGCTAATCCTCTGGAACGTAAGGTGAGCACGAGTTTGGTAAAATTACCGTGAGAAAGTCTATATTTTGAGCTCACCTTTTGACAAATTTTGGAAACAACCTTCCCGTAATAGTTCTTCATACATACACGGCCGTATCTAATCATTGTTTACGTAAAAATGTGTAATTACTACCACTAGATGCAGCATTAAATAGGTACCTACTACTAGTATCTTTGACTGATGAAGGTATGTTATTTCTAAAAGGGCGGAAATCAAATAAAATTTCGTAAGTATAATATGCCATTCAAGAACCAAAAAATAACAGAACCATAATTAATAAAAAAAATCTAGGATTGACTTCTTGACTTTTTTCCATATACCTTTTCACCATTTTAATTATGATTATTTTAAACCAGTAACACATATGGTCAGGCTCTACAATAAATGCCAATGAGACCTTGATATATTTCATCAATCATTTATAAGTTTTAAAAGTTCTCTAAGTTGTTTTAGTAGTATATATTTCCTTAGTTTTGTTATTGATATTTTATTTTAAGATTGTGTATTGATATGTCATTGCAACAGTAGTTGTATGATCTGCTTAGATTTAAGATAAATTTGTAAGTGGTACATCCGTTAATAAATAAATACTTAAATAAAATAAATAAATAAATAGGTATATTAGATAATGCACTGCAAAATACAATATTATATTTTTGGACGTATCAAAACTCGTCCCCAGAAATAAAATGAAGTAATTATTTAATCTCTTACCTGAAAGTAAGTATCCCTAAACTTGTCCCCCAGATGAGTAGGTCCTCAAAAATAGATCCATGAATTTGACCCCGAATTAATCGCAGTATGAATCACCCATATAGCTACTTATTAAAGTCTATAGATTAACCCTCTTCGTTAAAAAATGTTGATATATTTATAACAAATGAAAAACTCAGTAAGTACCTACACAAAACACATTTTATTTCAGAATCTAATATATACATTTATCTATTTAAGAACCTGTACCTTAAGTAACAGAAATGCCCGTTTGTGTGTGTACTAATAAATAATATGTTCATTCAACATTTATGAAAAATAAGCTATAGGCACATTTTACAAAATGAAATCTTCAAACAGGTCCATTTTTATAATCCTCTGTTATACTTAGTGATTGTTGCGGATGCAATGAATGTCTTGAACAGTGATGGTACTGAAATGATCGGTATTTTCTTTTTGAGCTGAATGTTCTTAGCCAGGAATAGTATTTCAGAATGAAATAACATTCTCATATGAATGAAAAGAAATTTACGCTTTTGGAAGAAAAATTAATGTTTATATTTCCAAGAAAGTATAAATCTGTTAATCTCCTGTCCGGGGACCAATTCTGGTAGGAGATTAAAGGACCGTAATTAGTATGGGGACGAATTATGCTTGTGGAAATTAGGTACTGCCTGCTCGGGGACGAATTCAGGGCCGCCCATATTTTTGTTCTATTGGTGCTGGTCATTTTGAATCTATGCAAGACTAGATAAGTAGATAACTATACCTAAGTAGTTATAGAAGATGCTTGCCACCTACTTCAAATAACCAATAGGTATCAGTTATTTCGTATTTTTAGAGCATTACAAAATAAATTCAGTCAGTTTTTGTATAAAATGTTCATTATTTTGACACTTTTTAATGGCAGCAAGATCACCTAAAACTTTGAATAAATTTGTCGGTACAATAATGATTCACACATTTTTGGAAAAATTTCTTTCTAAGGGCTCTAATTCTACCACCTTTGAAGTTTTTAGTTACGATGGTGATCTGGCTGAACACACTGTTTGGAGACTGAGCGGAGCGAAGTCTTTAATATTTTTGACCCACGACCCACCCTAGTAAACCTACTCCGATTTTGATGATTTTTTTTCATTTGAAAGGCAGAATTAAAGAAAATTTCATATCCGGAAATGTTTAACTTAGACATTTTTAAAAATAATCATAGGTTTCCGCTTTGTATGAAATATGTGTTTCAGCTTCAGCTATGTTGAAGGGGCAATTTTTTCCGAGATTCGAAATTACAAAATTAGAAAGAGGACAATATCCTGAAACGTTTAAGTTTAAACAGAACATTTTTCCAAAACAGTTACGGTTATGTGATATGTGTATCTACGCTATGTGGAAGGGGCATTTTTTTAGAAAACTGAAAATATGAGACGGCCAAATTCAAGAAGAGATTATATGTAGGTAGCAACATTTAAATTGAAATTTTTTTCAAAACAGTTACGGATTTCGAGTTACAGCAGTAAAGTCTGAAAAACGTATATCTGCGCCGCGCGCCGCTATGTTTTGAGATCTCTGAATAATAACAAGTACCAGCTAAGCTTTATATACCTATGGTAATTGTATAAGATAAGTAGATACTATCATCTTTAGTAGGTAGGTATTAGTGAACGTTCAACAATTTTCATGACTAATGTTACCTATACTCTAAAGTGTAAAATATTTTTTTTAAAGGTTCATTGAATAAAATATAGAACCATCAATGCCATTCTGGTTCTGGCCGCCTCGCTATGGGGCGGGTTTTATAAAGTTAACCGTTTTTTAAATTTTGCTCCTAAATCGCAAATGGAACCTTATGAATATTTTATTAGATTCGGAAAGTAGATCAAATTTACAACAGAATATGTCCAAACAGCATGACCATATCTTCAATCGTTTAAAAGTTATGGCTTAAAGAATATTTTATTTAAGTTTCGTAGTCAAGCATGCCATGGACAAATGAAAAAACAGTTTAAAGTTTAGTTTTCATTTTAATTTAATTACAACAATAATGATATGACATAACAAACAAGCGAACAATAATTTTAACAAATTAACATTATTGAAAAAATTTCGCTATTTAAAAAGTTTAACGTTTCAGTTATTCAAAATGTCCACCGTATAAGTATATATATATATATATATATATATATATATATATATATATATATATATATATATATATATATATATATATATATATATTGTAATGGATGGCTATGAAATATCTTTCCTGTTTTTGGCTAATTTATTTTAAATTCACGATTTTTGCCCTGAACAAGATAAACATTCTCGAAAGCTCGGCTTCAATCAAAGGATTTTATTGAATATATGACTGTATCCCCAAGAACATCTTTTTATTTATTATAAAACCAATCAAGAATACAAAATCAATATATATATATATATATATATATATATATATATATATACATATATATAAATAAAAAGAGCTTTCGAGAATGTTTATTCTCTTCTTCAGGGCAAAACTCGTGAATTTAGAATAAATTAGCCAAAAACAGGAAAGATTTCATAGCCATCAATTAGTTGAAAGCTCGGCTTCAATCAAAGAATTTTATTGAATTTATGACTGCATCCCCAAGAACATCTTTTTATTTATTTATATATAGAAGATATGGTCATGCTGTTTGAACATATTCTGTTGCAAATTTCATCTACTTTCCGAATCTAATAAAATATTCATACGGTTCCATTCGCGATTTCGTAAATAAATTGAAAAAAACGGTTAACATTATCAAACCCGCCCCTAGCGAGGGCGACAACAACCAGAATGGCATGGATGGTTTTATATTATATTCACCAAACCTTCCTTTCTTGAACTAGACCTTGTCAACAAAATTCCGTTAAGTCAAACTTAAGTTATAGACACTCCAAAAAGTTAAGCATCCCCTCCCGCCTTTATTTTACGTCCTACAATAAGAAATCATATATCAAAGAGATGGACCAATTATTTTTTCACCTTAGCATACATAGGATAGAATGGATAGTAACTAGAATTTAAAATAATTGAAGAGTCAAATGATTACGATTCGTGAATTTAATAAAGATTTTCTGAATTTATATTCTATTACCGAGCAAAACCAATCTCCAATGTACCTTATATAATGATTGGAAACAAATTTCCTTGTGATTTTTTTTATAACAAGTAGGGGTACCTTATAGGAAAATCTTGAGAGAGAGAGAAAAAAGCCATATTTTTTCTCTCTCTCAAGATTTTCCAGTTACTATGTTTTCAATTATTAATGAAAATTAAAGGGATGCTAGAGATATATCTATATACAATTTTAATCTGTTTGTTATAAATTTCAAACTTTTATTTTCCTATATCTATATGTTTAATCAAATATTTACTCCAATATGTGTCTTATTTAGTCACATGAAATTCATTGGGTAGATATATGCGTAACATAAAAAAAGTAGGTACTTCCTCATGTAGGTACTAAACCATAACGTTGAACAGTTTCTATTTTTTATAGTTAATAATATGAATCAATTCTAACGTTACAACAATAAAAAATCAAGCTCCTAATGACCCAGCGGGCAGTCAAATGCTTTTGATAGAAAAAAATCCGCAAAAAATTGAAAAAGAGCAACACAACCTGTCATGCTTCGCACACCGATCTCATTCTGTAAATAATTTTCATGCTGTTAAGGATTTTTCCCATTCGAAATTCCCCCTTTTATTTGTGTCACGCTCGTTGAACACCCTACTTTATTAACTTAATCAGTCGTCAGGTGAGTTGGACTTTTTATCCATCTGAGACCATGTTTGTATCCCAGCGATTGCGAAGCCACGATGGGAAATTTTATTCCAACCAGGTGGTCTATCAGTTCGTTTCAATCAGCACTTTGAACAGAAATTGCTGCATTTTTAACCATGTTCAAAGTAGCGTGTATATCTACCTATGTTTAATATGAAGATTGCTGCATGGAGAAACACTAAGTGATCGACAATAAAACTGAAACAATGCGTGAAATTCGAATAGCGATTTGTGAAATTATTATAACATATTAAGTGCAACCTTGAGTAGTTACTAATTTAATTTAATTTCTTTTAAATATAACTATCTTACACATAAATTAAGAAATTATAGGTAATGTCTATTCTGAGAGTCGAAATAAGTCAACTTTTGACCGATACTGCTGGAAATCGTTTCTCGTCCGACTCATTTAATTTGATTGTTGACAACTAAGCTATTCGGAGACATTGCACATAGGTATGTCCCGCAATTTGTCGTTGTCAGGTTGTCTGAAAATGTTCTGCTAATTCCAGATTCCGGACACAGGAATTTTGTGACCTAGAAAAATCAATCCTCCTCAAATATGTCAACATCATTCTCGTAAGAAATTGATTTGTTTCTTCGTGTTTCAAATTTTGTTTCCCATTATTTTTTAATCTGTAAGGTTTCAACTTATAATGAAATATGAAGAGTTTATAAGTATCTATCTATATATCTTGAACTTAAGTTTCTACAGTGAGATTTTTTTTCCACTGACAACATCCAAAGTTGAATCATTGAGCATTGTTTATTTTTGTAACACATGCCTTGAAATTTCTTCTAACTTCTAACTTTATTACACTAGTGCGTAAATCAGTTAGTTTATTATCTACTACTAATAGTTACTCTACAACCTAATGCGAAAAGAAAATGACTTTACGCACGCACTGTCTAAAGTGTCAATCAGCATAGAACCAATATTGTCACTTTACCACAATAATTTTTCTCAAAATATGGTTTCATATCAAAATATTCAAAAACTAACGTGTCATAGGGATGGAATTTAATAATTTTGACGGTCTCCATTCAATATAATTATTGTATTATCCTCATGTTGAAAGACTGCTTAATTTCTTATGAATTTAACATAAAAATTATCTGCTTTTGACCGACGAACCCAAACGGGAGGTGTACTTACCTACAATTCAACTGTCTGCTTTTTTTTGGTTCGTGCGCGCGTTGTAAATAGTAAACGTACTCCGATTTTGATAATTTTTATTCATTTGAAAGAGAAGACTTAAAAAATGGTCCCAAATTTATAAGAAATAAAATCTTAAATCTCCTTCACCTCAAAAAACACCCACGAAGCGGTTGGACGGGGCAATTTTTCTCGAAAATAGAAAATCGGGTGGCAGAATTAAAGATAGGACAATATCAGGAAACGTTTGATTTTCAAACGATGTTTTCGAGTCACAGCGATGTTAAAATCTCAAATATGTGTATTTTCGCTATGTGGAGGGGGCGTATTCTTTCGAAAGTTGAAAATCTGAGGCAACCACATGAAAGACCAGATTATTTTTAGCAACATTTTTATCAAATATTTTTTCCTTAGCGTTACGGTTTTCGAGTTACAGCGGTGGTAAAATGGTAAGATCTAAAATACTTATGCGTATTTCCACCGCGATGTTCTGAAATCTCTAAATAATAACAAGTACAAGCAAATAATAAACGTGAGAATAGGATAAGTAATATTTTCTTCAGTATTATCACGCAGAAGTGAAATAGATATTTTAAAAATTAACCGACGTTTTTAGTTGGTGCTCTGAGAAATACAAAATAATATTAACTCTATTGGTGCTGGTACTTGTGGAGTTGCTGCCAAAAGTTGTCAATCTAACTGCAACTGCATATCATATTCCATAACTTTTCTTCGCGACAGTGACTATGGCTAATCTGTACTTATATCTGAACCCAGATTAGCTCGGGAGCGGATAGGTCGATTTTGCTGCATTCTTTTATTTATTTTAAAAGGGTACCTTACGCTTGCTTGTGCCCCAGACTGGGAATCCGTTTCACACTGGTTGCTGTGCGATAGACGAAATATGTGAAATGTTCAAGAGTGTAGTGTGAAAAACAGCTCTAATGGTTTTGATTACAATTGACTAAAACTTTCGTCTCTTCGTCGCACTCTGAGAAAAAGGAGGAAAACAGTTATCCTCATACTTATTTATTCATATTCTGGCAAAACGGTTCTTCCTACGAAGAAAATATTGAAAAAATGAATGGTCGGATGGTTTTTGATATTTGCAGCAAATCGCTTGTCGGTGGTTGGAAAGACGTGTGAGTGTATAAAGAAGAGAAAAAAAAAAGACAGCTATACTATCTTTTTGGCATGTAGGCATGTATCTATTGAACAATGAACCTGAGGCTTAATTATCTTCAAAAGACAAACATTTTTCGCAAGACATAAATGATGTAAATGGTCGCAGATGGCGTTTACATTGCACTGCACAGATTGCATGCCCCTTTACTTATTATCATCGATAAATATGTAATTACAGAACTTCATTACATAGTTGTTAGTTTCAATACCTATTAGAAGCATTGATGTAAATTTACTCAAGAAAGTTGTACTATGACAATGTTCTGTTCTCTTACGTAGTGGGTATATAATTTTTAGGATTAAATTAGAAATAAATGTGGTAGAACTTCTAATAACCGGCCATTAACGATTTGTGTTGAACTTTCCCTCCAGCGTGCACATTGCGTGTCTAGCGATACACGCTCATTTTCCTATTACAGCTCCAATCATTGCATTATTGCCCTAATCTATCCCCAAGCTAAAATCGTGAAAAATCGAATGGACGGCTTTCATTTGTAGCACGCGTTTGCCCCAAGGCAGAGCCAGATTTAAAACGAAAAAAATCTTGCAGAAAAATCTACGATGGACCTTTGAGTAGACTATATACCTATTAAAATTGTTGTTTCATGGTACCTGCAGTCTTATGTCGAGACGAAGTTAATTTGGAATGTGTAAATAGGAATTTTGGCGCTTGTTATTAGTTGAATTTACATATTTTGCTCAGGAACTGCGAAGAAGCATGCGTGAGTATGTGTTTCAACAGCGGTGGTATAGGTACCTGAAAGAACTTTGAACCTAAAAAAGCTATTGTTGAACTTTTATGCTCAGATTATCTTTTGAAAAAAAAAATAAGGTAAGTTAGAATAATATTTATAATAGATAAAAAAACTAGATACGAGATACCTCTTCTCTTATGAACATCAGTGATAATTTATTTACACCTGGCATGTCTTTTCGATCGACTTTTAAATAAATTTGAAGTATGCTCACTCTGCGTTCCTTCAAGTATTTTACGCCTACCTGATTGTAGGTATGTGTTCAATCAAAACATTTTCCACGATGAATACTGCTTCACTTCGAAAGTCTCGTCTCGTGTGAATAATTTCTAGGATGTTATTTCTTAACCTGCAGCTATCCAAAAATGTAAAGTCTTGATGGGATCTAATCTGAAAGTATCAGATAAAATTTCACGGACGTCAAAAGTTTTCCAAATTTTTGGATTGGTAAGCTGTGTTACACCGACGACGAATTTTCAAAAACGTCATTCATTGTTTTGTGCACCAGTTTGATAAATTATGATTATGATAATAGCAAGAAGGCAAGATTGTTCCTGCTATCGATAATATGAAAAATCAGAACATGCTTGAACGTTCGATGATATCTATTAACATTTTGATGACTACCTACTGAAACACTCAATAAATATTTTTATACAACAAATTGGACCGACTTTATTACATAGTTGGTGCACTGAATAATAAAAAATAATTTTAATTCTATTGGTACTGGTAATTTTGGAGTTGTGCAAATGCAGTTAAATAGAAGACTCTTGGCACCAATTTTTTGTATAAAAATATTTATTTCACAGTTTTGAGTGTATCTAACAATATTCAAGAGAATCGTTGAACCTTCACTAATACCAAAGAAGAACCCATGTATATCATTTGCTTGTGCTTTCCACATAGCAGAAATACAACTATTTCAAATTTTAACATCGAAGAAACTTGAAAACCCTAGCACTTTTGAAAAATGTTCGATTTAAACGTTTCCGGATAGTTTTATTACTTTCGGTTCTTGTATAGGTAGACGGACTCTGCAACGATTTCTCAGGCCCCATACGGTCTAGAGACTTGAAATTTCGAATTCATACTTAGATCGCAGACATCTCGCCGCCTATTAAGCTCCATGTGTGATCCAATATTGATTAGTTATATTATAATATTATCTCATTCAAGCAAGATCAAACTATTTCTTCGACATGGAACGACAATGTCGGACAATGGGATCCATCACTGGAATTACGCACGAGCATGGAGCGTATATATATACGTCTCTATTCTCAGGTATTACTGTCTGGCAGATCGTCGTATATATTACTCTATGGTTATGTCGCGCTGTTCATTTTGAGCTGTCGCAATTGTCAGACGTCAGACGTTGATAATACTAATTTAAAATTTAATTTTGTGTTGTGGTATACAAACAGTAATTTGTTATGGAATTGCTGTTGATGGCAAACTATACATAGTTCAAATCAAGAAAAGGAGAGATAGCAATAGTACGTACTCATCGGTACGGTTCAAATCCTAAATGCCTAATAAAAAATATTTTCTTTTTCCAAAATTCCACTTGTCTTATCTAAATTTCTGCCGTCTCGGATTTTCGATCTTCGAGAAAAATGGACGGCTTTCGAAGGAAAGGAGATTTCGGATTACAGTTTGTATAAATATGGGACAATTTCTCAAGTCTCCTCTTTCAAATGAATCAGAAATCATCAAAATCGGAGCATGTTTACTATATACAGCACACTCACAAACCGAAAAAAAGCACACAGTCGAATTTTTTACCTCTGTTAGTGTTAGGGTCAGTCGGTCAAAAATGTGAAACACAATTACTAGTACCAATAGAATTAATATTTTATATTTCTCAATGCACCAACAAAATCGATCGTATTTTTCATTAAAAAAGAAATCTTTTCACATCGAACTTACTAGCGATCATGTAGTCCACGTCAAGTTAGAATTTAATTTTAATTTTTGGTTTTTAATTTTTAGAATGTAATTTTATTTTATTTTGGGGCACAATGTGAAAGTTAAGTTATCTTCATAATTTTTATTCTATTTTATCGTCTAATTTTTGGTTCGAGATCAAGTTTATTTTCATCCCCACAACCTTTTAAGATTGATAATGAAACTATATAGTTTCGAAACATGTCTCTTATGGTAATTATAATATAAACAATATATTGTGGAGAAGACTTTGAGTTTATTTTTTCTACAGTAAATTTAAGGTTGCTGCTTGTCTCTGAAGAAAACCATCATCTTCAACTGACGACAAAATATTCATTAATCTTGATAAGATGTTTGAATCATGCCTCTGTGAAGATTCTAAAATTAGGATCATGTACATAAAGATAAGTACCAATGTTGCTCCTATAAATGTGTCGTAAATGTGAAATTCTCGAATGAAAATTTAATAAAACGATTGGTATATTGAAGAAATCATATTTTTTCCAATTTCAGTTGTACAATGTTCAACAAATTAACATGACGTTATTATGATATGATTGCATTCTGATATACTGATTACTGATAGTTGGAAAAAAATATTTTTATTATTGCTAACGCATCACATTATTTCGAAAACTTGTAATGTATGAAATGTTAATAGTTCATATTTCTAAAAATGCTGTTGGTGTGGAAAGTTTTCAATATAGGATTTCTTTATTAACATAGCTCATGGCATTATGGCATTCGATAGGTAATGACTTTTGAGAGCATAGCAATTCTAAGGGTTTGTCAATTAAGTTTGTAAAATTTGGCAATTTTAAATTTAGTTTTTGTCATTTGTCCGATTCAAAGATACCTATCATAACCTGGTAGGTATATGCAGTTTTAAATATCTATAATTTTGGAAAATGCAATACCTACATCGATTGGTATCAGTTTTTAAATATACGAGAGTTCATCGGCTGGCGTAGTGCTGGTCCAAGTGCCTGCCAATTTGTTCTCCAGCTTCAGTAGGTATATTACCTTTGTTATTATTGTCGCCGCTTAACAGTTTTAAAGTTCGATGTGCGCCGCTTTTTCAGTGGGTGCGGCAATGGCGGCGGCGAGCCCGGGGAACACACACGCTGCCGCCCACTGACAGCGACGGCCGGCCGAAACGGGTCTGGGAGTCTGGGCCTCCTCGGCACTCACACACACACATTCACGTAGTAAATATAAATTTCATGCCGCCGCGCTTCTTTCGTTCTCCTTCTTTCCTCGTTGCCGACATTTGGTTTCTTTCTTTAATGTATTCATTGTGTATGCGTGAGTGAGTCATGTGGCGCGGCTGTAGCGCCGTGAGAATGTGGCACACACGATCCAACTTTAAGACACACATACTGGTCTAGAGTGTCCCTTCTGGAGAAGATAACATACACTGAAATATAAATAGATATTCTGAATAATTTTTCTCTGAGCTAGAATAAGAAGTATTCCGGCCAGTCGACCAGTCCAGTATAACAGATTCAACTGAAACAATTATTGTAGAATCATTCCCCTTCGTTTTCTTTTGATAGATTCACCAGCCACTATGCACTTTCACACCTTCACGCCAGTCCAATACAAAAATATCAAGGGCTGCATAATATGTAGGTACTTTTAATTTATCAGGAAAGAGTTTCTTTTCAGGTCGTCTTATTACAAGAGGGAAATCACTGTTTGAAAAGAAACGTTGGGATACGTTAGCATCAGGTTCATTATTTATTGTAACCAGCAACTTCCTTTTAGTTTTCTGGACATTTGGTTTCAACCAGAGAAATATGTGGTGCCTGATGACTCTATCGCTTGAGGTCAAATGAAGGAAGGGGAATGATTCTACCTAGCGTTTTTTCAGTTGGGTACTTGACATCCTCCGCGTGATTGTGTTTTATTTGTACTGCTGATCAAGTATTTTATATATTGGTTTCTACGAACGTACCTATATCAATACAAGGAATCAAAACCTACTAGGTAGGTAGGTATATTAATTCTTTCTTAGAATAGATGAAAAGTCAACATCAGAATTTTTGTCAATGTAGTAAATTATTCATATAGAAAATACATAATCTTGACTCGAACTTCATTGTTTCTCATCTTGCTCATTGGTTACGTGTAGGTATCTACCAGTGAGTCTTTTCGAAATATCACTTGCAAGATTCTGGAGAGCATTGTCTGACTCATATCAATCTTAGTACCTACTCAAATGATAACACGTTCTATTATATAATTCGACCATTTAATCATTTTTAGATAATTACACCTGAAATATTGAGTGAAAGCTAAAAATTTCTGGTGAAACTTTGTTCCTTCAGTTAAGCCTGAATATATTATGTACCTATTACTTACTTATTATTTATCTATCCAAGGCCCAATGGCAAAGTCGATTGATTTTTCTTAAACTTGAAGAATATTTTAATAAGAAATTGAATTGATTTTACATAAAAGTAGATTGATGTAGTTGTGGTGACGAGCTCGTTGATTTATAAGAATTCTCTTAATAATTCAAACTGAATCGTTTAACCTATAGCATATTATAATGGCTGTGAAGGTTTCAATACTAAGCGTGAACAATATATAACGAGATTATAGTGATACCTTAAATGAAAACAGATTCCCACACTTCGTAACAGCTGAACGCGTGGAAAATCAGAAAATACACGTAGTATATAAGTCGGGTAGCGTGTTTTTGCTTCCACTTAATTTTTTCTGGATAAAAGGTAAACAGAGTGACAGACAGACGCCGGCCGCTTTCGAACGATTAGCGCGAATTCGAGCGTGAAATTTCTGGTGGGAAACGATCTGCTTTTTAATTGGTTTTCGGTTTTAAACGCCGCCTTACCGTTTGCCAATTTCGATTTTTTGTTTTCTTTTGCTTCTTTATAGTGTATTCAGTATTCCCATACCTACCGATGATCATCACATCGCTGACCGCTCAAATAACCTAAAAGTAGATGATGGGGAGGTGATGACTTCACACTTGTGGTTGTTTCTCTTACAGATATATAGGTATATCCCCAGTTTAGAAACACTCCTAGGCTTGGAAATTCAATTTTGCGGTTTCTCAGATTTTGTGAGAAAAGTATATTCGATTACGAATTTTAAAATAGATAGGTTCGGAATGGTCTTTATGATTATTTGTTAATTCACTATAGAAGAAATTGAAATAGTTCTTCAGTATTTTTCATTTTGTCAAATCGGAATACCTCAACTAGCACCCCTCCTCATAGGTAGGTACTTAGGTACAATATGTAGGTATAGAATTCGATAGTAAGAAAATGATTTAAGTCTAACATTAATTAAACATGTATTTAGGAATAGGCGTAATTTGTAATTTGTTCTAACAAAAAAATTAAATAAACAGGAAGCGCGTGATAATCTTATTGACAGATGATCTGAGTAATCTGAATAGACATCTGAATAGACTGTCAAAATCATATTTATAACTTATTCTGAGTTGGCTGACCACGGAAGTTATAGTAAATAGACGAATTCTGATTTAGGGACTTAATTTTGCGGACATGATTAGAAAATTCCCAGAAATTCAGAATATTGGCCTTGAATTAAAGTTTAAAGGAAAATCTATGTGAAAATCCAAGGTACAGAACACTTTCCACGTGAGGCCAATTCGCACATGACCATTTTTTGAAAATTTGCAACAGGGATTTTTTATTCCTTCTTCTTATTAAAAAAGCGAATTTTGCCTTCTCAACAATGTTATTCTAATTATTACCTAATAAATAAAAAGTATCTTCAGCATTTGAGCAGCAGTCATAGGTGATTGAAAACTCCTCAATACAATTCGACTGTGTTTTTTTTTGGTTTGTGCGCGAGCTGTGTAATTATACTAAACGTACTCCGATTTTGATGATTTTTGATTCATTTGAAAGAGGAGACTTGAGAAATGGTCCCATATTCATAAAAACACAAATCCGTAATATCCTTTACTCCGAAAGGGGGCAAATTTTCTCGAAAATCGAGAATCCGAGAAGGCTGAATAAGAAAATATTTTTTTCAAAAGAGCTACGGTTTTCGAGTTTTAGCGATGTTAAAATTCGAAATATGTGTAGGTATTTTCGCTATATGGAGGCAATTTCTTTCGAAAATTGAAAATTTGAGAATGGCAAATTGAAGACCAGATTATTTGTAGCAACATTCATATTGAACATTTTTTCCATAGAGTTACGGTTTTCGATTTACAGCGGTGGTAATGTCTAAAGTATACGTATTTCCGCGCCGATGTTTTTAAATTTCTGAGTAATAACAAATACAAGTATGCATGGGTAATGGTAAAAGTGAACGATCAGTGATTTTCGTGATCTACGTTTGCATTCAAAAGTATGTGAAATAAATACTTTTTACAAAAAATTGGACCGACGTTATCAGTTGATGCACTGAAAAATAAAAAATAATATTAATTCTATTGGTGCTGGTACTTGTGAAGTTGGTGCCGAAAGTTTTCTATCTAATTGCAAGTGCACAACTTCAAAAGTACGAGCACCAATAGAAATAATATTATTTTGTATTTTTCAGTGCACCAACTGATAACGTCGATCCATTTTTTTGTAAAAAATATTGTTCATGAAAAGAAAGGAAAACATGAACCAATCAAAACATTCGCGCGATGACCGACAGTCGCACCGATATCTGAAATTCTTTTTACATTCCCCATGTCGGGTGTTAGAGCCGTTGAAGTAAGGAAAAAATAAAGGAGAGAAAAAACCTTCCGGCCAATACGGGCCACACCAATAATAATCAATTAAGTTGACACGCCGGGCGCGATAAGGATGACAAACAATGGCCATGGGGACCGGACTCTGCATACCGTGCCCGACTATAATGTCAAACTGTATCTAAACGTCTTAATTTCGTGACACCTATTAAGGAGAAAAGAGAGGTCCGAGCTGTCAGAGGCGCCGCTTCAACTTGTTGAGCCCAGGTATATATATATATATATATATATATATATATATATATATATATATATATATATATATATATATATATATATATATATATATATATATATATATATATATATATATATATACTCGCAGCGGCACGAGGATGGGGGTCCTGAAGAGAAGCGATGGTCTTCAAAGATGGGAAAGAAAAGCTTCAAGTTAATACCTATGGGAATTATAAATACGAACAATTCAGTTTTCAATTTCCTACCGCTATAGGAAATTATTTGAATTGTGTAAAATATGTCTAATTTTTAGCAGATGTTCAAAAATGTATTTTCAGTAATTGCGAAGGGATGGTTTTTGCTTTTTAGGATTCCATATTTCCGATGAAAAACGGGATCCTCTAATGTCTGCCACAACCTATTTTGTAGGAAGTTAATGAAAGAAAAAAGTTGAAATTTGGTATTTATATATATTTAGAGAGTTTTAACCAGTTCGTCCATGAATAAATATTTTTCACAAAAAATTGGACCGACGTTATTAGTTGGTGCACTGAAAAGTATAAAATAATATTAATTCTATTGGTGCTGTTACTTTTGAAGTTGTGCAGTTGCAGGTAGATTGATAACTTTTGGCACCAACTTCACAAGTACCACCACCAATAGAATTAATATTATTTTATACTTTTCAGTGCACCAACTAATAACGTCGGTCCAATTTTTTGTAAAAAAAATTTATTTCACACTTTTGAGTGTAACATTAGTCCCGAAAATCGTTGAACGTTCACTATACCATATCAATGAAGATAGTACTTATCCTATTACCCTACCCACGTATATTCCTTGCTTGTAGTTGTTTTAACACCGATTTAACTCGAAAACCGTAACTCTAAGGAAAAAATGTTCATTATAAATGTTGCTACAAATAATTATATCTTTCATGTAGTATCGAAAAATTTTCAACTTTCGAAAGAAATTGTCCTCTCCACATAGCAAAAATACATATTTAACATGCGTCTATCTCGAAAACCGTAACACTTTTGAAAAAATGTTCAATTTAAACAGTTCCGGATATTGTCCTATCTTTAATTATACCAACTCAGATTTTCGATTTTCGAGAAAATTCGCCCCCACCACCCCTTCGGGGGCGGTTTTCGGATGGAAGGAGATTTCGGATTTGCGTTTTTATGAATATGGGACCATTTCTCAATCCCCTTCTTTCAAATGAATCAAAATCATCAAAATCGGAGCTCGTTTACTATATAAAAGGCGCGCACGAACCAAAAAAAAAATAAATAAAGCAGACAGTCGAATTGTATACCTCCTCCGTTCGGGGTTCGTCGGTAAAAAAACACTGAAACCCCATAGAAAATCATATCAAAATCAATAACCAAATCTCTGTCATTATTTGGAAACCTAGCAATGGACTATTAATAGTGTAGTAAAATCTTTCGAAAAATTGATCGAACATACATTCATAATAGTATATTATATACTAGCTGTTTGCTAAATTTAATCTAATCTTAATATATTCAAGAGATGATAAATTTTTTCTTGGCATGTAATTTTATTAATATTAAGCCTATATTCTGCCCCAAACCAAGCTCTATGTACCCGTGAAAATGCATCTCCCACCTTTCTCTGATCGTCCTCTATCCATTGTTTTTGATACATACCTTCATTCTGAAGACATACCAGGTTCTACTGATTTATTAGTCTAAAAATATTAAACAAAGAAATTGGACTAACTGGAATTAGTTGGTGCACTGAAAAATACAAAATAATATTAATTCTATTGGTGCTTGTACTTTTGAAGTTGTGCTGTTGCAGTTAGATTGAAAACTTTTGGCGCCAACTTCACCAACACTAATAGAATTAATATTGTTTTGTATTTTTAAGTGCACCGACTAATAATGTCGGTACAATTATTTTTTTAAATATTTATTTCACACTTTTGAGTGTAATATAAGTCACGAAAATAGTTGAACGTTCACTAATACACTCATGTTTATTTTTTGCTTGTACTTGTTGTTACTTTCAATTTTCTAAAGAAATTCCCCCTCTACATAGCGAAAATACACATATTTGAGATTTTAACATGGCTGTAAATCGAAAACTGTAACTCTTTTGAAAAAATTCGAAAGTTTCCGGATATTGTCCTATCATTAATTATGTCATCTCAGATTTCGATTTTTGAGAAAAAATGCCCCTTCCACCCCCTTTGGGGGATGTTTCTGAGGGGAAGGGCATGTCATATTGATTTTTTCTCAATTGGACCAATTCTCAATACTCCTCAATCAAATAAAGAAAAATCATCGAAATCGGGGCCCGTGCATATGCATATGCAAATGGCGCGAACATATAAACATGCATAAAAAACATGCAGACATACCTACAGTCGAAACGTATAGTTCCTACGTTTGGGTTCGTCGGTCAAAAAATACTATTTGCTCAAAACTAGCGCGAAAACTTTTAAGGATGATATTAAACTTGCCTGAAGTATTATCCTAGCAGTTTATATTTATGATGAGCAGACATGGCGCATCTCTGGGAAATATAGCATGAAAAAATGTTCTACTCAAATAAAATGTGATGTTTTCTGTGTATCTTTTCATATACTGGTTAGACGTTTCTCTCTCTCTGCAGTCTTGCAGATTCATAATGCTGTAACGAAGAAACCGTTGAATTTTTTGAAAAATATCCAATTTAACTGTTGCCGGAAACGACCTTTCATTAATCCTGCTAGATAAAATTTTCAATTTTCGGAAACTTTTTTTATAATGGAACCATCTCTCAGCGCCCCTCATATGAAAATTACACGGTTTTTAATTTTTGTCTTTTTATATCCTTTTTTATAGTTTTTCTTAAGTATGATCGACCACCAATTTAAAACTGTTTGTCCGATCACGCCCGTTAACGAAAATGACAAAGTCTGAACTTTGAACTTGATCCCTTTGTAAATACTTCTTTATTGGCATATAACACTAAACCGTTGATTTTTTTCGAAATTCCGGAAAAAAAGGAACATTTTATAGCTTGCCGCTATAAGAAAGGTTGTTGTGTCGACATATTGCGTTTAAGCGTCTTTCCACTATGTGTACCGCTCAATCAGTCTTCTACACCTATGAATCCCAATTTGTAACTCGTACTTGTATCAATATTCAGCATATAACTGACGGTGGAGACCAGTATGAGCGATAGAGTAAGTATGTTCCTATAATGGTGGATATGAGCAATCGGAAAATGAGTAGAACTATTTAATTAAATTATTAGTTATCAAGCCTTTCTTCACTAAAGAAGGGAAAATTTAATCTGTCATCTATCGAATTATCACATGCATTCTAAATAATAAACAAGTAGATATATGATCAATTTTCTGATTTAGTAGTTATGCTCTACGAAACCGTTATACAATCATAATAAAAATAGATAAATTTTCATAAATGTTGCGTTAAATAGCCCACCCCACTTCAATTGAAAAACATGTATCATCTACGATAAATAAAACTAACATTCCCGATATTTTTTTCTCAAACCTTCCTCCATATAGGTGTTCTTTTCTCATCAGCCAAACCAGTTCTTCACGCTATCTCGTCAATAAAAACTCAAGTCAATTATTTCTTAAACTGTGACATCTTTAATCTAATTAGGTAAAGGCCTGGCCCACCAACCATTCCAGTATTCCCAGTAGGTAGGTACTACAACATGCATACGTAGGTCTGTTGTTCTATCGAGTTTTTAACATTTAATTTTATTGGTTTTCTAATAAGTACAATAAGAGAATCTCGATTAAAAATAATTTAAACGTGAGTGAAATAATCTCTGCCTTCATCAGATACGCCAGAAACGAATTATATGGGCGCGATTACCTTTTTTCTTCCAGTCCCGTGGGCACCACAGTCAGCTGTGTTTGGCTGGCCAGTGATATAATTAATCAGAGGTGGCCACCTTGTCACTTCTCGGTACCTAATTATACGTGAGTGATGCGGACCATCGCCATCGAATTGGCTCGAGAAAGAGGTGCAGAATAAAGGTAAAAATAAGAAGAAAACTGGTAAATAGATATACCGCAGATAAGGTTGTCACCGATAAGTGATGATATCTGGAACAAAAGTTAGCAAGACATATATATATATATATATATATATATATATATATATATATATATATATATATATATATATATATATATATATACAACTCATATCCAATCATTAAATTTGTTCTTAACATTTCTCATCTTTTTTATCACTAATTCAATTTTCATATTTTTTCTAGTAAAGAGCGGAAAAAATGACTAATCTCATCTGATATATCCATTATTTGATAAAATGCTATCTTTTATTCATTAAAACGGTGTAATTAAAGGTTATTATATTTAGCGAATTTTTAACTAACCTGTGGAATAATTTTGTTTTGTTTTTTACAATTTCTCTTAAAATATCAATTTTTGTCAATCCTCTCCTGTATTTATTTTTTTCTGATTTTTTTCGTGAGGTGCATTGTTTTATTTCTTCTAGCGAAATGAGTTTGTCACTAAATGGAGATGTTATTTCTTGACGAAGTGGGTTTCCGCATTGTTGTCGACGCAGAAGTTGGTATTAACACAATGAACTGTCCAGCATGTTCACCTAATCTCAACCCTATAGTGCATGTGTGGGATATGCTTTGTGGGCGAGTCAGAGATCGGGATGTAGCTCCGACAACGGTAAATGAACTTCGGTTCGGGCTTCAAGAGAAATGGAAAAATATTCCTCGTATCGAAGAGAATAGCATCGCAACCTTACTGGTCAATATGAATATTAACGACAAGAACTACCTAGATAACTAATAAAGGCTGTTTTTAAATTAAGGTTATATTATAACCTTTTAATTACCGTGTATAATGACTAAAACGATAGTGTTATCTTTCGTTGTATAGATATTGAACAAATTTTAAAATGAATATAAGATTTCAAACAATACCAAATATAAACTTGCTGCATTTTTTAAATGTTAAAAATAAAAATTAAATTATAAGTTAGGTGTATTGAACAAAGAATGTCAATTATTCCAACGAAAATGGATGATTCGGAGATTATTTTTGAACTCGTGTTTCCAAAGGTGGCGACAGTGTAGGTGGTCTGTTTGTATATCGAGATTGGTCTCGGTCACCACTCTCTCGGCCGGTGATTTGTGGAATGCGTTTTGTGTGCTGGACACGGTCCGTTAAGGTATGGGAAAACTCCACAAGGATCTAATCGACGTATTAATTAAAGTGATAAGAACGTCGTTTGGATGTTTGGCCTTTTGTCGCCTTGACTGAATTATATACAGATTCCATTCGAGGGTGTCGCCGAAAGAGACACAAACTCAAATCAAGGATATTGCCACCAAATCACTCTACCTTAATTGGATACGATTGATGTTAATTGTTGTGGTGGGTGATTTTTTTCTATCATATTTTCTATCAACCTATATACCCCAGAGTTTGATATCTCTGTTGTATTGAAATATAGTACAAAAGAATATAATAAAAGTTATTGATATAATCAAGTTTCATATTTTGAAATTAATTTGTAATATATAGGGTGCTTTTTAATTTCACAGCATGCCAAAGTTATGTTTGTTTTCAAATGGATTACCATGTATAAGTAAACCTATCATCTTGAAATTCAGTTGCGCTCATTTTCCCTATTCCGGCAATGTACGGTTTTATTAGGTTCAATAGGGATTTTTTGAAGATTTGAACACTTTGCCTGTATATTTTTTTATTCATTATACGGTAGTCCCAATTATAATAGTTTCATACATAAAAACAGAAATATAACCAACAACTACTTAAAGCTTAAATCAAAATAATATAAAAATGCAAGCACTAATATTAATAAATGTAAATGAATAATTTAATTTTATGAGAGCAAACGATTCAATTCATTCTTTATAAATTTTTTGAATTGCAGAACAAGTCTACCTGTTCAAATCTTCTACCAGTTATTTTTTGCAAAATTGTACGCTTAGCACTTGAGAATATAAGAATGATCGGTAAATTTTCTTAATATCTTCTAAGCTCTTTTGAAATTTTGAAAATAAAAATATTTAGTACTTACCTACTTTCATCTGATTCAATTCACGTGTAAAAATATTTCATTTAATTATCTATTTCGTCCCAAAACATTATACTATAAGTTCAAAATTTTCAACTTTTTTGTCAGTAGATTGAGAGAAAACAGATTGTTGTAGGTAATAATGATTTTAAAATATATGAATAATTTTTTTCTAACTAGAACCTACTAGAATCTACTTTAATAATGTAGGAATTATAAACATTTTGATGTTGGTGCCAAGAGATGATATATCATACCTTTTTGTGCAACATCTAATGAAGTCGGTTCGATTTTTTTTAAGGTAGGTATTTATTTAAGATTTTTTAGTGATCGTGGTTAATAACTCAGAAACTAGAAGTCATTTTTAAGCCTTTCATCAATAAACTAACTACTAAAATATCTAATTACCTACTATTCCCTTAATAATTCTGCAAGAGCGAATATCTTATTATTAGGATATAAAAAAGAAATAAAAAAGTTAAATTAGTTGACCCACGGCTATTAGATCCACAGATCCTGCTTCCTAGCCAGATCATTATCCCGACCGGCCAAGACAACGTTAAAATTTCGCGAAACACTTGACTTAAACAGAAGGTTGTAGGTACTAAGGAAGTAGTGATTAAAAAAGGGTCGTTTATTCATAAATTCATTGATAAGAAAGCACAATTATTTGACTGTTGGTCTGCGTGTTTTTTACTTCTTCTCTTTATTTTTTATGTCTGTTCGTGCCTTCGTGCTCCGATTTTCATAATTCTTTATTAATTTGAAAGAGGAATATTGAGAGTTGATCCTATTGAAAAAAATCGACAATCAACATGTCCTTCTCCTGAAAAATTTCTCCCAACGACATTTTTCAAACAAATATTTTTTACAAAAAATTGGAGCGACTTTATCAGCTGTTGCACTGAAAAATACAAAATAATATTAATTCTATTGGTGCTGGTAATTTTGAAGTTGTGCCGTTGTAGTTTGTTGTAGGCACCCACTCCAAAAGAACCAGCACTAATAGAATTAATATTATTTTGTATTTTTCAGTGCAACAACTGATAAAGTCGGTCCAATTTTTTGTAAAAAATATTTATTTCACATTTTTGAGTGTAAAATTAGTCATGAAAATTGTTGAACGTTCACTGATACCCAAAAAGTTATAGGTAGGTTTAGCTTGTACTAGCGAAAATACGCATATCACATATTTCAGACTTTACCATTGCGAAACTCGGAAACCGTAACTCTTTTGAAAAAATGTTCAATTTAAATATTTCCGGATATAGTCCCCTTTCTAATTTTCAAATCTAGAATTTTCGATTTTCAGAAAAATTTGCCCCTTCCACATAGCTGAAACACATATTTCAGACTGTAGCGCGGAAACGTATGATTATTTTCAAAAATGTCAAATTCAAACATTTACGGATATGGAATTTTCGTTAATTCTGTCGTCTCAGATTTTCGATTTTAGAGAAAATTTTCCCCCTTCACCACCTTAGGGGGCGGTTTTTGGAGGGAAGGAGATTTTGGATTTGATTTTCCTCAATATGGGACCATTTCTCAACTCTCCTCTTTCAAATGAAACAAAAATCGTCTATATCGGAGTACGTTTACTATGCGAAACGCGCGAACAGCCATAAAAAAAATAAAAAAAATGCAATCTTACAACCGAATTGTATACCTTCTCCTTTTTTTGAAGTTGGTCAAAAAATACAGTTTCCGAATTACAGCACTGGTAAATTCTGAAATATGTGTATTTCCGCGATGTGTTGAAATCTCTGAATAAGCAAAGTAGTATCTTCTTTGGTGAACGTTGAAAGATTTTGATGACTAATGATACACTCAAAAATGTAAAATAGTTTTTTTAAAAAAAATAGGACCCGCTTTATTAGTTGATGCACGGAAAATTACGAAATAATAGTAATTCTATTGGTGCAGGTATTTTTGAAGTCTTTTTAGAAACTCTACAACTTCAAAATTACCAGTAGGTACTAATAGAATTATTATTATTATTATTTTGTATTTTTCAGAGTTCTAACTGATAAAGTCAGTCCTATTTTTTTTATTTGTATACACCTACACTAGGATTTTTTTTCTATTTAGAATTGCTTAAGTTTAAATAAGTGACAATAATTTTCCTTGTAATATTTAAGGTTTACTCATATAGGTACTCTGATCGAGTGTTGGAAGGAATTATCTGTTTTTATTCAACAGTCTTCCTTATAAAATGATTTAACTTTTCCAATTATGCGTGAATAGCTAGCTGTGCTAGTAGAAAACTGAGTAGGTATTCTGAGTTTTCAATGATAAAAACAAATTCATTATTTCAATTATTTTTGCATGATTCATGCTAAAATAAGACATTATAGCAAACGTTAGATCGCCCATCCGTTAAAGTTTTAATTCTACAACAAATTAGTTAATAAGGAACTCTTCTTGCAATTCTTCCAAATTATTTTTCACTTAGATTCAAATCTAAGAAAATATTTGATACTTAATTCATTTTCAGACGAAACGTAAATTACTGTAATAAATGCGCTTTTTAAGAAGAAGCGGATGTAGATCAATTCCACTCAAACGTTTGTATTTGTTCTTATAATTGTTACCAACTTATCAAATGGCACAACTCTCACGTTGCAGTTATTCATAATGACTAGACGTCGTGTTAAATATTGAAGTTTAAATCATTATCAATTACATAGTCCAATTTAATTTGTCCTTATACATACTGCCCGGGCATTGTAAATAATGCCCTCATCAATCACTCTGCCCATATGTTTCTAAAACTTTGCGCTGGTGTTGAAATCCAAAAGGTAGGTACCTACTTCGCAATGCAATCTTTTAAACTGTCACCAAGATGACCCGTTTACAACTCTATATAGATTTATATCTGAGTATGACATTTTATCGACAGTTTTCGATCAACATACAAATTACAGATTAGCTGATATATCAGTGTCAGTTATCGGGTGGTAGATACCTATATATTCCAAAAGGTGTGCTGAAAAGGTGCACCGGTAGTACTTTACCGAAACACCCAACAACATAAGTATATCGAAAACTATCCCAGTAATTTGATATTTTATTGAGAAAAAAAAAGGAAGTGGATATATATGTACCTACTCATATATAGGCAAATAATTCGGGTGTGTATCAACTGTTAAATGGAGCGCATTGCATTCGTAGCAGATGGTATAGGTACCTACGTGATGGGTGTTTACATTTTATCGATTTTTTATGGATTCTGAGACAAAAATATAAGTAACCATTAAGTATTATACAATAGGTACTTCTTTTTTTATAATGGAGGACATCATTCATATGTATGGACGTGTATTATTGAGAGTGAAGACTTTGAATCTCACCACCTCAATAGGTAGGTATTCATCAAAGATTTTGTTAATAAATGCATGACGGATCATTATTCTTCAAACCTTTTCATCTATTGAATTCAAATTTATTTGAAATGATAGACAGTTTATTACTAAGTGACAACGTCTCTGGAACATAAATTATAGAAGTAACTCCCCCAATATAGTGGGATTGTATACATTATGATGATTTTAGGTTCTGGTTATATAGAAATTTTGTTACTGGAAATTGTCGCAATAATATAATCCGTAGAAAATAAAAAAACCCTTGAAAATTTCACCACTTCCAACGAACATTTTCAAAGAGAAAATTCATAAAAAATACTGCAAATATGATAAAAAAATCGTTTTACCTGCTACGTTTCGAGCATCAGCTTTTCGTAAGAACTATCACGACAATATAGGTACTGCTAGACGGGATTTCGCACTATGGGGATAAAAAAGGGTGTCAATGTTTGTATGAAATTTTTATATTTTTTTAGTAGGATTTTGAAATTACTAGAAAATACTTCTTATTTAAATAAATTAGAATGTAAACATTTTTTTTTCCGGACAACCCTTACAATGGGGTGAAATAAGGGCTCTCCAAACTCTTCGTCTTCTAGTTAGACATAAAAGTAGAACACATTTTTTTTTATCGCACACACTTTCTCACAATGTCATTGTTTTGTGTGACTTTGTTTACGGAAATAAAAAATCTATACTAAAAATTGCTTACCTCCGATTATTGTTAAGTAGTTTTAAAATATTCAAAATGTATTTGAATCTAGCATAATCAGCCGATTGCTCTCTCTGACAGGCATCAACTTTGGTAGAGGACGAAGCAGCAGGGCGAAAAAGAAAATAAACAACTTATTGAGGTATGAATCAGTTGAAATTGGTTGGCTAATTTTAAACACCCCTTACAAATTTCAGGAGTCAACTATTTATATGAAAAACTAAAAGCAAATAAAGCGGGATGAGTGTAGCTGTTTTTTGGTAAATTTTTGTCAAAAATCTCAATAACTCGAAACCTATCAAAAATAATGATGCAGTATACCTATTTAGAACTTACCCTTAATGTCATAGCTGTCATTTCAAAATAGGGAGTTAATGTCGAAGAAATCTATTCCCAAAATTATAATTTGAATGGTATTCTAGAAATGGTTAATTCAAATTCTATACCGATGCCTAACGTTTGAAAGGCAACAGCTATTGAGAAAGGATTGTTGGAGTTGGTATTCTCAAAGGCATTTCCGAGTTTTCTCAATGGACAGTGAACTGAGTATGACGTTTAGGTTGCCACTGTAAGAAATGGGTTTTCTCATTCTCTATAACTTATCTCATTGGTGGACTGATGTGTAATGTCTCTTATTTTTTTTTAATACAGGCAAAAAACTAAAAACAAAACTTTTTTACTAAAAGTTGATTATTTCTCAGATAATATATCTAATATGCTAAATTGTCTTAATTATTATCATCAAATTCAACTTATAATGAAAAGTACATCTTATAAAAGACATTATTATTTAGTTCTGTAGACTGGCCCATTTAAAGTAAATTGCGATTTTGTGTTGTAAGAGGCGATAAACAGCTTCATAGTTTCAGATTACTATTAGCAAGTAATTAGGAAGACTGACTTTGAGACAAGAGACAGTTATATAATATTGACCTAACCTAGGGAAATTTAAAACTGCCCAGAATAATATGACACTCTCGATCGAACCGTAAAAAGATACGCTGGCACACGCTGCAAAAGAAAAAAAAAGAAAGTGAAGAGGGAAAATCCGAGTAGGGCTCGGGGGAGTGCGTATATGGACGTGAGCTGTTAAATAGAGCACGCGTCTCCAATGGGGCAGATGGTGTCTATCTTGCTCTTGTAGCAGCAGCAGCCACCAAATACACCACCGGGCATGATGGGCATGGTATACGCATACACACACCATCAAGAAGCAGTGAAGAGTGTGTATCAAGTAACCCATGATCGCGTAAACACCTGGGAGCCACCACACCGCTGCCTGTCTGCGCCTTCGCCTTTCTCTTCCGTCTCCTTTTGTCTTATCTGCACGCCCTCAGGGTTGGAGAAGGACGGATGTGACCGATGAGGCACTTACACATGTCAGTGTCGGTGCACGGGGGGTGTTACACGAGAAAATAATACGAAATTCGAAATATTTATTGAGAATCTCTACTGATACGTACTAGAAAAACAATTACAGAATTGGATTAGGTTACATATTTAGAGTTTATTGTTAAGTTCAAACAAAAATTAATAGTAACAAATTGAAGACGGTCAAGAATAAATTCGGTTGGCCAATTAGACGGTTTGGCTGAAATAGGGCCGAAAACCTCCATCCAACTTATTGGTACACAAGGCGAGATAATAAGTGAGTCTAAATACACAGTGGCACAGAAATAAGATGGTGACCACCAGCGGTATAACATTTTTAACATACCTAGATTTTATCAAATTAGTAGCGTAGATTGAGCCAGGTGGCCGAGGTGACAGTCACACTGTGATGAACTACCTACGAGCTTTCTTGATAGGTCCAAGGCAAGAGAGTGCAGGTAGTTTGCATCGGTAACTTTTAGATAACAAGTCCACACTAACGTCTTCAGGCATTAGTTTTGGCCTTATAATAATAATAGCATCATAAAGAATAACAGGAAATTCAAAATCATGATCACTGAGCAAGACGTGTCAGTTTGCAAGAAAGAACTTCAAAGATAGTGTCCGAACATTACTCACTGTCGGCAAAACTATCAACATGGACGTTTAAAAAACTCCTTAAAACGTTGTATACATAAAGAGCGACAGGAATACAGTCACATTACCGGGTTTCACTTATTACAAAGAGCTGATGAAAGTTGAGTGTTGAGTAATATCCCGAGCAAAAGAATCATAATGAGAGTGCATTATGTACGAATTGAGAAAGTAATTATGTAAATAGAAAGGTTAAGTTGAAGCTGATATGATTCGAGAGAATAAGAAAAGCTATTCAAAAGTCTTAAATTTTTATAGTCCAAGAACCCGTGGTATGAGAACTCTATGAATAAGACACATGGAGGATTTTTTGTTAGTAAATAGGGAGACACTTCTTAAATTGCCCGCATAAAAAAGTTATACTGCATAAGAGGGACGCTAGTTCCAATGGGTTTCTGATTCCGAACCAACTCCATTTTTTCTTTATAAGTTAATGTACCTACATAGTTTATAGTTTTCTTAATCAACATTTATTTAAATTTTCTTACCCCATAGAGGATTAGGCTAAGAACATTTTATTATCATTAATTTTTTAACTTAGCCAGTACTGATGTCATACACTGTAGGGTCGTCAAAAATTGTCCGTTTTAGAAGACCGTGTTCTGTTGGACTAACTAACGAATAGGTAAATTTGTGCGTGACAGGATAAGCTATGATGCCTGTCGTATAAGCTGACCAAACGCATAATGGGCCCCATACACAGTTCAACATGTTCATGAACTAAGCTCCTCAGTTGATCAACACGTCATCAACACACGTGTTTAAAAGGTAAATTTGGTTGATGAACACTGTTTTTTTCTCTCGAACCTATCCAAAGGCAAAAGGGTGAATTAGTGTATCAAGTATAGCGACATATTCGACTGAGTATTGACACTATTGGCCCCATAAGGATATCAATCTGCTCTCGTGATTCGCATTAGATTTATAAAACCCACTATAACAAATAAAATCGTAGATGACTTTTTCTCTGAAATGAAATATGCCCTTAAGAAGGGACAATGTTTTTACAACGACTCTGTTATTATATAGGGGTATTTAGGAGCAGTGTCCCATAAGAATATTTATGTGGTACACCACTGCCATACGCGTTGGGCACATGTTATCCAGGGCACTTCGATACTATTGACAGGCATTGTATAAGATCGAAATCTATTATTGAACGTCAGCTTGGTGTCGATGTTTAGAAAAATATTATTGGGTTATAATAGGCATGAAGCACCGGTGGTTTGCTATTAATACAGACACAGAGGGCTATAACGTGAAATGCTATACATTTTAGGTATATGCCTACATAAAAAAAAGATAATATATATTTGCGCAGGTAAATCGTGTTTTTTATGCCAATATGGAATGTGTTGAGGAAGCCACGTACCAAAAAGGGTTGTTTAAATGTTGTGAAGCAGCATGTGTTGATCCTTGATATATGAAAAAAAACATACCAGAGCACTGACGTTATAATTTGACATAGGGATGTTGTAATATAAAAAAACTCACAATATAGGCAGGATTTTGGCAAATATTTTTGGGAACTATTTGTCACTTATTTCATATATCATTTTGAGGTGGTAACGTACTCACTTTTGACAACTAATAAGATGTTTTATTATAAAAAATATTGTTATACAAGGTGCACCGTGATCGGTTTAAAAGGACTAATAGACTGATTTAAAAGTTATCATTCCCGATTTTAATCACTATTATAGTCTATAGGCATCTGTCAGGGGGATCAGCTGAGTATTATTCTCTAATTCTTTTGAGTGAAAGTTACTGTACTCCGTTTCAAAAAAAGAGAGTAATAAATTATTATAATGAAGGGATCTCCATTGTATTCTGAGGTATAAGCGACATAATGCAATAAATATATATTCGTTTACCTATAATCCCAACTATCATAATTTATCTTCTCTCTTTTTGAAATGGAGTAACTTGCTGGCTGACCAAAGGGTATAACTTCAAAGTTCTATCTCAGAAGAAATTCATTCTGTAGTTTTACATTACTTATTATTTTCATTTCAAATACCTATCTGTCAAGGATTTGGAACTTGCTGGTTTCTTATCTTCGTTTTAGTGATAACCTACATCATGTTCATACCAGCAAGATTGTGTAATGCAAAAAATCTTATATGTTAAATCGATTGTTCAAAAACGTATGCATATAGCAAAATTGAACATTCATAGGTACTTACATCCCTAAATATGTTGTTGATGAGCAAAAGGAAGATATATTTTGAGTAGTTTCTTTCAAGTTATCTTGAGTGCAAATGAATCATTTGTGATGATGACCAAGAAATTTATTTCTGAAATAATTATACCTATCAATTATAAATTTTTGACAAACTTCACAGAAATGATGGAGTTATACAATTCGACCATGTTTCTTTTTATTATGTTTCTATGAATGCGACTTTTGCGTAGTAAAAGGGGTTTAATTTTGATATTCTTTTTTTAATAAAAAAATGTAATTCAACTTGATCCTCAGATTTAAAATTTGAGATAGCAAAATGGAAAAGAGGCCATTTTAGAAGAAGTATAAGATTTTTGAAAAGCGATTTTTAAAAATTTTGGAAAAATTGGTAAATTATTCTGAATATTTTTATATTTAATTTGTTTTCTATTGATACTCAAAACCGTAAAATAAACAAGTTCTTACAAAAAATGTGGTGAATACCTATGCGTAGAAAACTCATACCTACGCCGAGTGTTCGTACAATTGTATCAAGATAAAATACAGCAAACTCAAGAAATTTATGAGAGAAATTGTGAGTTATAAAGAAATAAACACATTTATTTTCATAAATAAAAAAAAATCTCAGAAATCTGTTTAATTTTTATCATTATACACCTTTATTATATTTATTTTATTCATATTATTATTATAAGAATTATTATTAGAATTATTCATATTATTAGCGGAAGTCGACTTTATTATTAAGCCTCCATGCCTCCATCTCGAAAACTGTAAGTCTTAAAAAAATGTTCAATATAAACGTTTCCGGATATTGTCCTATCTTTAATTATACTACCTCAGATTTTCAATTTTCGAGAAAATTTGCGCCCTCCACCCCATTCGGGGGCAGTTTTCGGAGGGAAGGAGATTTCGGATTTGCGTTTTTATGAACATGAGACCATTTCTCAAGCCTCCTCTTTCAAATGAATCAAAAATCATCAAAATCGGAGCTCGTTTACTATATATCAGACGCGCACGAACCAAAAAAAACAGACAGTCGAATTGTATACCTCCTCCATTCGGGGTTCGTCGGTCAATAAAGGAACACTTTTTAAATTCATTGCTAAGAGAAAATTCTTAGTAATAGTAACTGTATTTGCTATTGTTGTTATTGCTGCAATAAAATCCCAAGACAGAATAGAATTTCCGTTTTCCACAAAATCTTTCTCAATTAACAAACATCCACACCATCATCTATCAATTAGTCATAGGCATCGCTTCAGTACCCCCTATATACAAAATATGATGTCAAAACATAATTTTTGAATGGCGCTGCAAGAAGAGCGAAAGGTGCATCCTGAACTTCCTCATACACAAAACTAACACATACACCTTATGCGCCTTTTCAAGATCACCGTGTGTCGGCCAGACAAGAAAATAAATTAAACATTTGCCTATACATACACCTATACTACACCACCATCAGCACCATTCGCTGAAAGCAAATTTAGAGGACACATGACACGTGCCCCAAATCTAAGCACCCTCTATAATAAGCAGGTGTCCCAAGACAAACACACAGAGACGACTTAACCCCTGTGATACAATTTGCATGGCATACTGCAGCACACCCACCCTCATAAAATAATATTATATGTATATATATATAACACTCTTATTCAGCAAGATGTAGACAAGTTGCAACCTTATGGTAATATGCGAGAAGGTATGATTTACGTCAAGGATTTTGTCGGATAGTGGCCTGTTCGAGGTGGATGAAGAAGATTGTTTGGAATCCTCATAAGGGCAGGAAGTTGGTCCTCTTTGCCCTGTGTTTAGGAACAGGAAAAAGCTTATCGAGTTACTGTATGGAAGCGTACGCCAATTTTAATGCCATAGTATAGGGAGAGGCAGCCTGCCTGTAAATGTGTGCGCGACGATAATATTGTATTGTCCTTTGATTCTTCTTTTTTTATTATTATTGTTATAATGCCGCCGCCACAGCACGCAGGATGCGATCCCCGGGTAAAATGATATCAAAGAGCAAATCCATCAAGGAAATGTGTGTGTGTGTGTGTGTAAGTCTTCATATATTATTATAATTTTTCAGTCTATTGGCCTCTCAAAAGCATGCCAGCAATGGGCTGACTAATCTGCAAATAGGAAACCTACATATTTGATATTTTTAACTTCATAAGAAATTAATCCATCGTTCAGCAAGCGGAAGATACATTGTAAAATTTTTCTGCTGCTACCCTAATTAGTTAAGTCAGGAAAGTATAGGCTAGTAAAGTAAAAGTCCGGTCTGTAATCCGGTAAGGATGTCATTCGTTGAAAACTTGACCTCTCCATTCCATAGAGGAACGAATCATCAACGAAGAGTGACCTCATTCTAAAGAACTTTGAGTTCTATGTCGACGAATGACCATAATGACATCAACATTAGATATCAAGCAAATATCAGAATGACAATGAAACAAATTTAGGGTTATATCATGTGGCGTCACTGATATGAAATATAACTAGATGACCAGTGGCCGTTTCGTCCCATTCTAAAAATACGCCAAATCGAATCTTCTCAAATGGAACATTCTCTTTATTTTAAAACTTTGAAAAGTATAATAAAAAATACAAATCCAATTCTATACATCCTAGAGGTCAAGAGAAAGTACATCTTCCGGACTCAGTCCCCACTGCTCATCTGGTTACCAGCGCACATGGGAATAAAAGGAAATGAGGAAGCAGATAGACTTGTGAAAAAAGACTCCACTGGACAATTTGATAATTCCATTCTCATTCTCTCCATTGATCTACACAAGAACCTAATAAAAACTGCAAGAAATAATATCCAGAAAACTGTAAAAAAACATAGGAAAGGTTAAATGCAAGAATTACATACTTTGAACTTTATTACAGAGATCATCTCAAACGATAATTTTCCTACAAAAGCCTTACAAGAAAACTGATAGTGACCATAAATCGTTGTAAAGCCAACCACTACAACCTAAAGGAATCCTTAGGTTGGCTCAGGAAAATTAAAGATCCCAAATGTAAGTGCCGGAAAAACAATGAGAACCTAAATCAAATTCTGTGGCAATGTGACCTGTACAACAGCCAAAAGGTGCTTTTGAATCAGCTAAAAAGATCAATCTGTTCCTTCTAATGTATATCGAGAGCAAGCTGTCTTCACACACTAGATTAGGTATTATACCTGTCTGCAGGTACATCCTACAATTTTTGGTAATTGTGAAATAAACATTTGAATAGAGTCAATTGCAATTAAAACCTGTGTATTTTAGCCGAAATAAATGTAATTCAGGTGCTCAAATAAATAATAAAAAAATTCATTTTTTATACCAGGGCATGTTGAACACGCAGTATGGTCTGTTGTAATCTTGAAGAGATTGTCTATAGAAAAGTTTGTCAGATTTTGTTGCTTTGCAGCGTGTAGATACCGCTCGACCGTTACATAGAATGTATGGCACTAGGCAATAGCCGAACTTAAGCCGGCGCCACACGATGCGTCAAATGCCTTCCAACCTTGGACAAATGGCGATTTGCCACATCGTGTAGCCTTCTACCACTCGTCCAACGTTGGACGCTCGCTACACTCGGACAAGTTCGGATCGATGTCGGTATTTTTGACCCGAGTGAAAGGATGGAGCGAACGTTCAGCACTTCAGCTAGACTAGGTTTTCGCGTCATATTCCGCGACAATATTTGAATGATGGTAGCAAGAATATATAAAAGGAGGATGACTAACTCTGTATCCTGTTCTATAAGCAGAAGTGGCTGAAATAACGTCCCATGATAAGTTGTTAATTTGGTATGTTGCGGAATATTTCACTGTCTATTGTTGTATATAAGCTTCCTTTTTCCATACTACATAAGGATGCGGAGCGTGATTTTGTGCAACACACCGAAATGACATACGATAACCCATGTTTTTTGTGCTACTCCCACTACTCGTGTTACTCGTCCTCCCTATATTTGTTCATGAATGATAGTTTTGGTTATTGGCTTGTCGTGACAGTGCCGTGTGACTGTGTTTTTTATACGTACCTATTTCTTGTGATGGTTTTTGGATATAAGATAAGTAGTTAGAAAAGAATATTAATAGATGTTGAAGATAAAAACGCTGAGTGCACAATTCTACGCATAAAATTATTCGACGACACTGAGCAACTACAACTTGTTCCAATGTTTTTTCCAATGTTTGGTCCAACGTTTGTACTATTCATGTAGCCGAAACATTTGTGACATGCTAGAGTGCCAAATATTGTATCCAACGTGTGGCGCCAGCTTTACTGTAGCGTGGGCACGACTCTAAATATTTGTTTACCTTTAACACCATTTCAAGGCACATCTCTGAGAAAAAGTGAAAAAATACTAATATGAACTGTCAAATTTTCTTACTTTTTACTCATATTCTGCACAACGATTCTTCTTAGATAAAAATTGAATATGATTATTGTTGTTTGTTTTGGCACGCTGGAAAGAATAAATGGCCAAAGGACTTGATCGGACGATTTTTATATTCGATGGAATTTGGGAGCTGCAGGAAAGTTGTGTGAGTTGAAATACCTACTATATTTCAACAAATACTAAATTTTTGTTATTAAAAAGAATTAAATGGTAGGTATTATTTATAAGTTTATTGTCCGCGTACAAAAAAAGGAGAAGGTATACAATTCGGTTGTATGTTTGCTTTTTTTATTTTTGAAGTTATACTTCTTTGGGCTCGTTGGGATGGGATGTTGGTCACGGTAAAAGTGAGAAAAATCGTTGATTATACGTTTTCGTATACTTTTTTGTACGTTCTGGCTTTTAGAGAAATTTTTAATAATTAAATTAGGTATATATTAAATTTCCTTATTAACTACCGATTTTTTTTGAGGTAGTTATTGTTTTGATCATCCTGTCTGTCTGTCGGTCAACAGTATAACTCGGAAAATATTTAATTAACACCAAACTTGGTACACAAACACGTAAGGGTAATACCTCTTACGGTATTGATTTTTAGCTGTCTGTGTGTCTGTCAACACGATATATCGAAAAATACCGATCGACACCAAACTTGGTACAGAAATACGTACGTACGTACAGATTTTCATCTGCCCGTCTGTCTGTGTGTGATTACAAGATTGTTTTCGGTAGTTTTCCTCTCTATGTTTGCATAACTAGTTTATCATACCTTAGGAGGCGCATTAAAATTTTATTAGAATTGTGTGCGAATAGCCAGAGAAGTATAACTTCCACCGTCTGGTCCGACGCAGATCCAGTTTTTTTATGTATGTCTGTTCGCGAGCTTTATATAGTAGGCGTACACCGATTTTGATGATTTTTGATTCATTAGAATGAGGAGAATTGAGAAAATTGAGATGATATTAAAAAAACCCAAATCCGAAATCTTCTTCCTTACTTCCAAAAACCGCACCCGAAGAGGGTGGGGGCAATTATTCTAGAAAAACAAATAACTGAGGCAGCAAAATTAAGGATGAGATCATTTCCGGAAAAGTTTAAATTCACATTTTAATATATTTTCAAAAGCGTTTTGGTTTTCGTGTTGCAGTAATGGTAAATAATAATAATAATATACATTTCTATAAAGTCTGAAATATGTGTATTTCTGTTAAATGCATTGTATTGTATATTATATTTATTATTTACTATTTGTTGCACTTCCCGGGCAAATACTTTAGTAGAGTGTGGTATGAAAACATACAGTCATAAAAAGGAGGATTTACCTCCTACCACACAGCCCTACTCGCACGTAGAAGCAGTCCTATCGCCAACCCAGATCTAACCGCAGACATGCACCAAGAGAGATCAGCATGAAAATTGTCTTACATATGTCTTGTCTTAGGGATTTTCCAGTATGGAACCCTTCACGTTTAAGTCCCAGTTGCACTGTCAGACTGTCACAAAATAGTCCAGGGACATACTACACACAAATATAGCGAAAAGTCCACCAAGATTCAGCCATAGAGCTCAGATATATTTCTTTGAGTATTTCAGGTATCGAACCCTCCACCTAGGAGGCACAGTCACACTTACAGCCACTTCCAAATCGTTCTAATAATATTAGACATACATACATTTAAAATCCAGCCGTAGAGTTCAGAAATATACAACAGACTTTCATGTACGGAACCCACCACCCACCACATAGAGTCCCACTGGCAATAAAAGGCAGCCTCTGTCCTTTGCCTGGGTTTAGTAAATCTCTGCACCAAATTTCATAAAAATCGATTTAGTAGTTTCTGCGTGAAAGCGTAACAAACAAACTTAGATTCACATTTATAATATAAGTAATTTATTATATACCATTTGTAGCAAATTTCGCAAATCAGATGATTTTTTTGCTTGATTTTGCAATAAGTTTGAAAACAACACAATATTCTATGAGTTTGAATATGTATCACGACCCCCTACTCCACTTTTAAAAATGTATGGGATATAAAAATTGTTACTCGGAAGAGGTTTAATGGAGTTTTTTTCATCACAAGCTGTTTCACAAACCCAAATTGCCGTCTTTCAGGTTTTTTTTTATAAATAGGCACAATAATTCAAATAATGAATGCATTCCCAGTACCTATTCCACAATGTATGGAAGCTTTAGTATTTTTATTAAAAAGAAAGTCGTCTTGAAATAACTTTCTAGTAGAAAGTTGCAAAAAGTCTACAACAATAGTTATTTGTTAAACATCAGACACAAAAACCACTGTGATTCAACCCAACATTTACTCATTAAGAGAACCAGTGCACCGAAACCAAGAACCCTTTCGCTAATAACAATCGTGGTTAGAAACAATAATGAAGGAACCAAGTACCGCGACATACAAACACCTGCCCATATGGAAGTTCATCGTCTTCATTGCCATTCCATTGAAATCATTGAAGTTTCTGTTGCTCTCATAATCCATGTTCAAACTTGGTTACACTTACCCATGGACAGGTGTCAAGAATGATTTTTTCAATTCCAGCTTTATTCTTCGACAATTTGTAGACTCTATAATAATAGTACTGGAGTTCATCGTCTTTTCTCATACAGCTACCCCATGCTTCTCGTCCCTGACAGTGTGGTATCAGAGCATAACCTCGAGGAAGTGTAGCGTGTAGACTCCTGCGGCACGAGCCATCGGTTACGCAATATGAGCGCATAAGCAACGGCGCGAGGAAATCTAGAAGATTATTATTGCAGAGTATTGTCGGCGTCGGCTGTTTAATGTGTAATTGAAGAGTAAGTTGCTGCGATTCATACTGTATGTAGTAGATGCGAGAGTAGATGGGTTAACTATAATAGCATAAAGAAACGTTCATGAAGATGACAAGGAGATATATTTAAGTGAAATGAACAGTTTAATTTGGTTGGAAGCATGTAAGTATATCAAATCAAGGTTGCTCAAATAAAAACTAATAGAAGTAATCGGTGTCCGTTCATAGGATTTTCGCAAAGATTTTCCATCAAATTTTGAATATATTTTCCGTTTTATTTTCATTATAATTTTACGCTCAGAAGTTCGGGATGTAGCAGGAAAGGCAAAATGGACAATTTATGTCTTTTTCTCTCAGTTTCTCCTAAAAATGTTTGTAAATATATAATTCAGAATACTCATAACACTTTCATCGGATATATATCACATTCATTGAATATTATAATATATAAGAATACACAAAATAATCAAGAATCTCAAGAACTAAAAAATAAGTAACTCAAACAATGTGGATATGAAAGTCCATGTATAACCATATTTATTCCAAATAAATCTGGCTTATTACTTACATTTCAATATGTAAGAACATTTTTGATGAACCTCAAAAAACATGTAACTACACAAAAGTTTACCGACAAATAATTCAGGAGCCTATAATTCAATAATAACAATATAATAAAAATATTGGATTTTGTGCGTTTGTAGGATTTTATATCGTATTTTCAGAGTTCCATATATTCGATGGAAATTTTCAGGAAAACTATGCCTAAATATTTTAGTTGCAAAATGAATTAGAAAGGAAAAAAGCAAATAAAGATAATCTGTAATTTGGTTAAAATGATAATTTTAGAATGTTAGGATTATTCATAGAAATATTTTTCTATGGGATTTTCTCAACTCTGGAGAATGCGTCACAGTCCTCAGTACATAAATAGATTACGGTTTATTTAACGGTGCCGGTTTACGGTTTAGGTTAATTGATCCAAAAATTCGCGAAACATACAAAATGTGGTATGTACGAGTAGAACCCATACTTCGAGTGTTTCGCAAATTTCTATTAAGTTAAAGTATAGTAAGCTCAAGGAGTTTATTGGAGAAAGTGTAGGGTATAAAGAAATAAATTCTAGAAATTTTCATGATACACGGTTATTCACGAGTGGCTTATTAGAAGTACTTATTAAAAAACTATTTATATTTTAGTTCTGAAGTTTTGCAGAAGAGACTTTATGAGAAGGGTTTAAAATAATGGCGACTTACAGCCACTTACCAGAAGTACTACTATCTTATTTCAAATGCTAGACAAGAGTTTTATGTAAAATTCTACCACTTTTTCTAAGGCAATTTTTATCGGAATTCCCAATCTCCAAAATCTATACTCTTTGAGATATTTTGATTTTAGTAAAACTTTTTACGAAAAAGGGCTCAGCAAATAAAAATTAATAACTTGCAAATGATAACATTTCTTAAACATTTTAACAAATTATATAAAAGTATATAGGTACCTCATTTTTTTAAAGAATCTACTTCGCTACTATCGGACGTTAAAAAGCGAGTCTATAAGGTTTCCATTTGTCATCTTTAATGAAAACATTTTATCCAACTACAGCTAATTCAAAAAGTGTTTCCACGCATGGTGGGTGTCTAACCAAATTCCAAATATCAAAAGCTGTCTTAATGAACTGATTTTTTTTTGTTTTTATTTTTTACGCGAAAAGGGTGTAACCTACGAAAGTAGGTATGTCTATGGACCAAATTTGCTCCCAAATAAATAAGGATTTAAAAAACAATTTTGCTTTTTCTTCAAAAATATTCAGTTCAAACCTTATACAGACATAAAAAATAAGTTATAAATGCTTCTTAATGATTAAAAGGTGTGTACATAATATCTAAGAATATCTAAGAGTGATAAGAAAATTATGATAAGAGAGTTATTTTTCAAACTTCAACTCACTATAGCTTAAAAATTAAGAGGCTTAGGACATGTCTTGATATTAAGTTTTTTAAAAGATGTTGTTTAGGCCACGTTACGAAAGAAAGGCGAAGAACATTTTTAACCGAAATTTATACTCCCGAACAAGTCGATCGAAAATCGAGACGTTTTCTGTCTCTGATTTCCTCGTTCCTAGTTAGTGCATAAACGATCCACTATCGTGTCAGCACTAAAATTGCGAATTTGTCTTTAATCATGGGACTGATTTACCCAAACTAAAACAGTTACAGGCTCAAGATGGCCAGGATGGGCGACTATGTGAATGAATGAACATAATTTTAACTTCTATTTCGGACAATAACTCAAAGTTCTTGAGACGTTTCCTTAGCCATGATAACATTTTAGCGTACCTTTACTAAAAACAAATAAGAACATGTGAGAAGTATGTATCATATTTATTGAGAAAACCTTTATAAGTAGATATATCTACCGAAATACTAACAAATCCAGAAAAATATTGGAACACACCGTATATATTTATAATTATTATCCTTGTTACGACGGTCTTATTATGATAATGTATACATCTAATCCAATTTCGTGAGAAGAAGAACCAAGAATCATTTCAATAACTATAGTATCTGATCAATCAAAAGAAAAAGTGAAAGATGAAAAAACAGGCCATCGTGACTATGACAACGATCTTTCAAAAGAGCGTACACCAAGACAAGAGATGAAAGAAGAAGGTGGGTCGTGGTCGCTGTCTGTATGTATGTATGTATGTCCGTTCCTTTTCAACGTTATGAGAAACACAACACATATTTGTATTCATAACATGGAAGCTTTGGGTGCAGCTAGTTTGTCACTTGTTATCGCCCAATCGGCGCCCATGCCAGACGAAGAAGGCCCATGCAAGATGGCTCAGATGGGGCCCGGGCCGTGAGGCACCGCGCCCTTAGGCCTCCTTAGGCGGCTCTATGGGGGCAACATCAACTAGAGAATATTGCGATAGCTAAACCTAATAAATACATTGAATAATTCTTAAAAATATATATTTAAATTTAAAATAAAGGTCAATGGTAATAATACCCATTTAAGTGAAGGCTGATTCCCTAGAAACAAACAATACAATACATACACCTAGCATGCCAATATATAGAAACAAACGAGTGTAAGAAAAAAATTAAAATAATTTAGTTCCACATTTTTTTAAGACTTTTCTGGATTTGAACCATACGATGTTCATCTTCGAATACTTACGTTAGATAGAGAACCCAAGATTTATTAAAGACGCGCAAGGATATGCAGACGGCATATTACTGACGTTTGAATTATTAATGTTCTCTCTCTTTCTTTATTATCTGGGGTACTGAGTTTCATTTGGTAAACAATGTGAAAAGACAAAAATTTATTAAGAAAACCTTTTATACCTTACCTTCTTTAAGTCCTTTTGTAAATATGCTAGCTATTAGCAGATATTTGTTATGAATAAATTAAAAAATTAATAAATATTACAAAAAATATTTTCTGGAATATGGAGGCATTACCAACCAATTGTACAGCTCGAAAACCCCCTTAAAGTTATATCTTCGTAATCTTTAGAAATATTCTTGACCACATTGTACAGGTTAATAGATAATTAGATAATAATAAGAATGTAATCATTTATTTTCAAACAAAAGTATATAACTATATTATGTTTAAGAGAGTTTTTGCAGTTGTGTCGCACACAATAAAAAATCCAGAATTATTATATTCTTTCATTCATATTTCGCATTGCCAAATTATGTGTTTCTACCCGACTCCTCCATAATTATGGTTAAAATTTTTCAACTGACTGATAATTGACAGAAATTAACTGGTCATCCTATCAACAAACTCTTTCAACTTAGTGTGTCAAGAAGTTGTCACCCGAGAAGTGGGTGATGCGCTACTGATTTTGTATCAGCTTGTGAACTGGCATAATGTCTTCAAGATCTCCGCGATAGGGAGACAACAAAAGACAGCTTTTGCAATCAAATTTTTCGGATTTGTAGAGAAATTTGTCTTCTTAATGTATTGTTAGTAGTTTTTTATTTATATTTGTAAGATAAATTTAGCGGATAACATTTTTTTACCTATCGGAGATGTTAGAAATATGCAGGGTTAACTCTCGAGTTCTACATTATGAACATATCAAAAAATCTACACTTGAAGACAGTTGATCATAAATAAAATTTTCTGTCAAAAAAACATTAATTTCATTTGAATCAGTTGTAAAGAAAATCTTTATGGTATACCTTTAATAAAATTTTAAACTTCTCAAAATTTTGATGGCATTCTGAAACTAATTGGTCGATAATACTGATTATAGAAATTTATCTTCATATGAATACGACTAACCCATTCCATTAAAGTTTTACTGGTAAGTTGAAAAATTTCAAGTGTAATTTATTTAATTAAGCTCTTTGGCACCCTTATGATGTATCAACATTGACATTCTCCAACACGCATGTCAACGACAGCAACGTGTGCTCGTGCCAAAATTTGCATCATTAACACCAGAAGGTACTAATATTCAGTGTCAGCCCTCTTCAATTGTGTCTCTAATATGAAAATAACGAATTGTTATTAGCTACATGAAATCGAAAAGGAAAAAAACATAAGGCGTCTCATAAGATTGTGGGTAGGTAGTAGGAAAACAGTTTCTCCTTCATTAGTGACAGGTGTTGACGCGTGCTCTGTGACAGGTGGTAGGTAGGTAAAGGTAGATTTGATAGCAGGCAAGTTTATCACATAAGATGGAAAGCAGCAAAGGTAGAAGGTAGTCAGTCGGGGCACACCGTGACGGATACGGAATTATCACGAGTATTGTTCGGTAATGCCAAAGCCGCCTAGATCAATATAGAAGGAAGATATATAGTTAATTGTAACTTTTTTTGTGAAGGAAATATAACTTTTGGACAGGAAATAAACGAAAGACATGTTATAACCTGCATAGATACGTGGATATGGTACCTACTATTTGTCGTACGACGTAATTGTAATTTGACATTGCGAAGCAAATTTTCTTAATATAAAAAAAATATATTTTTTAGAATGGATATTTAGAAAAAAATTGAATATTATATTAAGGTTGCCTATTCTACGGATTTTATTTATTTACCTACACGATAAATAAATTTCCAATGAAACAATTAAAACAATGATTGTTAAAAAGCTAGCAGTAGGTAGGTATAGGTAGACATTGGACATACAGGAGATACCAAACTTGCAAACATAAGCTTTATTCTGCGATTATACTATATACGTACTTATAGTAAAAATAACAGTTTTTAAAACAAGCGTTGAGAATTTTACTAGGACTGCTTAATAGTTATTTTTGTATTAAGTGCGTAAAATGAGTGTTTTTTTAAGGGCACATGTGAGTGTGAATTTTTGACCGAGACCGCAGGTCGAGGCCAAAAATTCTCTCGAATGTGCCATGAAAACACGAATTTTATACACGAAATACAAACAACATTTTTTGAACAACTGTCAAAAAAATGACATTTCTGCATACATCTTCGGAAATTTATGTTGGAAGTAATTGTACAAACTTTACTATCAATTATTATTCCAATAATGAAATTGTTTTATGATGAATAATCAATTAATAATTGACTCTGTTAAAAATAAATCCTTCAAAAAGTAATATTCCATATTTATTTTGTGAATCATTTTGGCAGTAAAAAAAAGTCTTTTTTTAATGGTGAAAAAATACTTTTTTCACTCTGAGATTACTTTTTTCACGGTGAAAAAAAAACATTTACGCATCAATGGAGATGCAGAAGTGTGAAATTTTTTTGACAGTTGTACAAAAATAAATATTTTATATCATGATTGAATAAAAGGAAATTTTTATTTGATTGTCTCTTTGTCGGAAATTGTTCAGATACATTTAAAAACTGTCAAAAAGTATTTTTCCGTGCACCAACTTTTAAAATCGGTTCTAGTTTTTGTAAAATGTTATTTATTTAAGTACTTTTCGATGCATCCTCTTATAAAGGAGGCCCTAGTCTTTTTTAACTACTAAACTACTAATGATTTATTAAATAGGGTTGCTACTATGGAACTTTTGTCGGACTTCATCCTATTATTCATTACAGTTTAAAACAAAACGCTCGAACATCTGTAATGACATTTTCATTTTTACTTTTAACAACAGAGTACTTCCATATAAAATATTCTACAAATACTCCAGCCACAGAGTAGATACGAACTTTTTGTTATTGCGGTCCAATACCGTCCTGCTGATGGTATTCAGCAGCAGCAGCAGCATTCCTGAATTAAAATTCTCCGCTCACCACCTTCGACTTCCGACGGAAGTCCAGGTGATTTTTCGTCCATTGACGAAGCGACGTCGATTCATGTGTGTCTGTGACCGACCGAGCGCGGTTAGTCATCGAAACGCACATTGTACGCGTAATAAAATTACATTGTTCTTCATGACTGTATTGTGGATGTGTGCGAGTACCTACCTACTTATACATGGTACTGTCGTCACTGTCCATCGTGTTACGGCATACCGGAAAGTGAAAGTCCGCCTTCCGGACAAGTTGATATTATATGTTGATGGTGGTTAACTGGAACTGCTGATGGAACACGCGAGCGTGTGCGAGCGCGAAACTTTCGGGATGCTCTTTTTTTATTGGGTCAATGACAATGTCAGCAGGATGTGCCGTGGACGATGATCAGAACCTAATAGTTGTGTGAGCGGCATTCTAATAGTAATATTACTTCTGGGAATCTCAATGGATTTTTTTCTTTTGAATGCAAACAGTATAGGATATAGGAAATAATGATTCATACACTTGAATGTAAATAATTACACCACGATATACCTATGTAGTCACCTACAGTCAACAAGCATTTGCCTCTTAAAAACCCATCAAAGTCATATTTGACTACGACTATATCAAAATCGGCTGAGTTTTTTTGAAGCTAGTACTGCCATAATCGGCTTTATATTTTTCTCTACACCACGATATACCTATGTAGTCAACTACAGTCAACAAGCATTTGCCTCTTAAAAACCCACCATTAAGTCATATCTGACTACGAATATATCAAAATCGGCTGAGTTTTTTTAAGCTAATACTGGCATAATCGAGTGCAGAATTTGTATGCTCTAACTTCTCAGAAATTATGATGTTCTTCTAACTCTACCTCTGAATAGGGCGCTGCTTATTATTTATTATAGTAAGTATTAAGTATAGTAAGTATTAAAAAAGCAAATAGTAAAATATTTAGCATCATCTTCGTCCTCTTAATGCTTTCAGATTTCATGGAATTTAGTGCCTACAATTTCCGAACTCCCGTACCTAGCATTTATTCAATAATAGATAAGAAATGTCTGAGTCTTTGCGCGCCACTGTAACCATAGATGCGGGAGAAACGAAGCGATTTCACATCGTTTTACAAATCATAAACAAATCGTTAATTATTGTAGTATAGATTTTTTCTGCCTTCAGAGCTTTGGTGGTGGTCGAAAGCTTGTTGATATAAACCTGTAATTTAAGCCAGCACAGAAAATTTCAAAAGTGTTAAATTGCAAGACTTGTACAACACCGTCAACGTATAACGGGCGGTATGGCAAGTGGAACCGTCTTGCTGAAACCACATGCCATCGAGAGCATTGTCTTCTAATCGAGGTAATCAAAAAAATTAGCAAGATAAGTATCATCACTGTATTCTTCGTTTTTAACGATATACGGCTGGGGATCTGCGTGGCCGTACGTAAAAAAACCTTTTTCTATCTCTGAAATTAAATATGAAATTCAAAACAAGATTCGATAACGTCACATCTATTTTACGATGTACACTGTATATTTCAGTCTCACGTAAAAAACTATAACGAAAGAACGAAAATCGATAGGTTTGAACGGTTTTCGTTTAACCTTCGATTTGAATTAATCTGCTAGTTTACAAACTCAGTGTATTTATATTCTTGTATCGTGATAAAACCGAGACCTATGAATAACGATAAATATGTATTGGATAAATCACTGGCCGATAAATCGTCTATTTGATAACTTATAATAATTCTGAACTGTATTTACCTTTTTCAATATTTCATTTTTTTGGTCGAGTTTCGGCTGATAGATGCATCTTCTAAAATAAGTGTATACATAAGTACCAGACTAAACAAAGCAACCGGAAATAAGGTTGACTTGATTTGTAATTTTTGTTTATTGTTGATTTATTTACCTAATAACACATTCACAACGTTGAGAAACACAGAGCAGAATATGAAAGTGGAAAAATACATAGTTCCTATCCAATATGTAGAAATAAGTAGGTAAAACTAATTCAGTATTAAGCCACTTTCGATAAAAAAAAATATTTGATCGGACTTAAAAGATGCTTACGGCGTTAATTTATTCCAAACAACTTTAGCTAAAAATCACTGACAAATGGACAATATTTTCACTCGCATTTTTTAATGAATGAAACACTTTGAAGTTATTTTTTAAAGTTTGGATGGTTTTCACTAACTACACACCTACCCATTAACAAACTCGATTAACATACAATCTCTATCTGGATATTATTATTACAGTGTGTAGCCAATCAAGCGATTTTTTCTAAACCTTTTATAATTAAAATTTTTGAATGCCGATTTTTCTTGAAATCTAATAAGTGAATCCATTTTTAACTACTAATAACTACATATCTATAGCTGTAATTTTTGTGGAGTGGTTTGAACTGATCGGTGGATGGTTTTAACTAATGGGAGTTAAATTTATGTAATTTGGAAAATTCTGAAGACAACTTTTTCTCATAAATTTACCTAATAACAAATATGTATAATTATTATGTACTTTCCTTATTTAAATTCATTTTATTACCTTTCATGTAAATAAAAGTATTCATAAGTTTTAGTTCCTTACTAGTCAAGTTTGATATTGAAACCGTCACATTTGATATTATGGTTATCATAGTAACAAACAAACTAGTTTACCGCACTAAGATTTATTTGGATTACGGCTATTTTTTGACCCACAAACCCATGCAAAGGAGATCCTGTCTGCTTTTTTTTTGGTTTGTGCGCGCGCTATGTAGGTATAGTACGTACCTAAGTAAATGTATTTTTGATTCATTTGAAAGAGGAGATTCGAGAAATGTTGTATTCGTAAAATATCAATTCCGAAAACTCCCTCCGTCCAAAAAATACCCCCGAAGGGAATGGGTTGAGTAATTTTTCTCGAAAATCGAAAATCTGAGATGACAGAATTAAAGATAGGACAATATCGGGAAAAGTTTGAATTGAACATTTTTAAAAAGAGTTACGGTTTTCGAGTTACAGCGATGTCAAAATTACAAATATGTGTATTTTCGCTATGTGGAGGGAACAATTTCTTTCAATAATTGAAAAAGAGTTACGGTTTTCGAGTTACAGCGATGTCAAAATCTCAAATATGTGTATTTTCGCTATGTGGAGGGAACAATTTCTTTCAAAAATTGAAAATCTGAAGCAACCAAATTAAAGTCCAGATTATTTGTAGCAAAATTTATGTTGAACATTTTTTCCACTGAGTTACGCTTTTCGAATTCCAGTGGTAATAAAGTCCGTATTTCCGCGGCGATGTTTTTAGATTTCTGAATAATGAAAGAATAAGCAAAGAATGTTATACATGGGTAATGGTATTAGTGAACGTTTAAACGATTTTCGTGACTTCTGTTACACTCAAAAGAGTGAAATAAATATTTTTACAAAAAAATTGGACCGACGTTATTAATTGGTGTACTGAAAAATACAAAATAATATTAATTATATTGGTGCTGCTATACTTATGAAGTTGACACCCAAATTTTTCAATCTAACGGCAACTTCACAACTTCAAATGTACCAACACTAATAGAAGTAATATTATTTTATACTTTTCAGTGCATCAGCTAATAACGTCGGTCTAATTTTTGTGAAAAATATTTTACAAAACCAAAAGAATCAAAAGTATATTCAATATAAGTTTGCCATTTGCGCTGGTGCGCAATCGACTTAATCGTCGCTGTACTTAAGTTATTTCTTAAACTTACAGGTTTATATCTGAAGATACGCCGTTGATAAACATGTGTTTGAAGATTGGTAATAGATATGACAACACCGTACCTACTCCCTACTCACTTAATGGTCGTACAATATAGTTCCTGATATTGAATCAATTCATTAATCGTCACGTTCAGAACAAATTCCAAGTTTACTGTTAATACGGCCAAAAAACTTTTATATCAACGAACATAAAATTGTTATATCATTGATGATTTAGTGTTTAGTGTTATGTTAAGATACTGTAACGAGGAGAACAAACTCAAGGTGTGAGGGTTATATAGAATGGGATTAAAAAGTGTTTGCACTGCAGGAGGTACTTTTCATTTGGACCTCTCCACAGCGTAATAATATCTCACAGAATCTCACTCTTATTTATTTTATCAATATTTTGTAGTCGATACCGCTTCCTCACAATCACAATCGAGGATTTTTTTACGTATTAATTTTTGACTACCACAAGCGAAATAACAAATGAATATGAAAAGTGGACAAAACAACAACGGTTAATCGTAAAACAAAAAAAAACTTTTTAGGTCTAGCATGGTGCCTGAGCCTACGGTGTTATGTTATTGCGTATTGCACAAATTCTATATTACCGCGCAGAGGTCCAAGTACAAGGAAATTTCCTACAGTGGATTCCACATTTAACCACACCCCCTCTTCTCCAAATTTTTCTCCTCCTTATAGTCTTCTTGAGGCACTATAATAAACGAGTATTCCCCACAGCTATTTTCGCCTCCGAAACTATCAAATGACAGCCAATTGATAAATTCTGTATTCAGTCAGCTATCTTCTGACAGCACAAAGTCTACCGAATCTATAGAATGGAGAAATTTAAAATATGGCACTGATACAGAGCTAGGTGACCCCAACATGGACGTAGGTACCTATAATTTAAATAAACGAAGTCTGATACCGGCCTTTAATTTTGTCAAGCAGATTGGAAAATTGGAAAAAAATTCTACAAGCACATCCTGCGACATATCAAATAAAAGGGTTCCTTATGAGTAATTCAGATATATTTTCTTTCATATTTCTTAAATGAAAGGCTTAGAAAATATGTGGGAAAATTTACAAAAATTCACCATTTCCCCTTCATTATCTCAGAATTAACGGCACGTATAATCTCGCAAAAATATATGAAAATGCTAAGTACGGAACCCTTTTCACGCAAGCCCGACTCGCACTTGTCCAATTTTAATTTTTTTTTGTCATCATTAATTATTTTATCACATTCCTTTCATAAAATAAAAATGCATACATTCCAACTATTGAAGTTTAATTTGTTCTCAACATTCCATTAAGATTGATGATCTTCATTGGCACATATATGTACGCATACCTTTAGATATAAGATATAAATAAAATATATTTTATAAACCAAGGATATTTTGTCTCAGTCAAGAGTTCAAGAGACAATATTAAAAAGGAGAGGCCAGACTCTGCCTCACGTAGGTAAGACCCAACAACACGTCACCCCCGCCTTGCCGCACTTTATCTATTAGCGTGTCGCTACAGGGTGTCCCAGCTATAAATTACCTGTCACCTTATCTTCGCCGCCTATTAAAGGTGGGCCACTGCTCGTTACAGATAGTGAAATATATGCCTGCTTCAATTATTATATTTGTAAGCTGCCGAGCTTTTCGACGAGATTTTCAAGATATTCACTGATGACTTATTTAGACCCAAAAAAATGAGAGCTGAGATCAAATAGCAGCCCAAACTCATGAGAAATATTTAAATTTTATAATCATCAGAAAATAACCTTGAACATTAATTATTATTCTTCACTGTAAAGAACAATAAATAATAAATTAAATCAAAGCTGTTCTCCAAATTTAAGATATGATAATCAAATGTATTATGTTCTTATATGTAACGCTATATTTTTTTTTACAAATGAAGTGATTTTGAAAAGTTATATAAACTCAAATTTTTGATGAACTGTAACTTCTCAATTTTAGATATGTAGTAGTTAATTCATTATCACTTTAACGAGCAAATTTTTTCTGACAAACTGAAAATGAAGAAAGATGGCAAAATGATAAAAAAGGTAGCTACCTATATGGGATATGAGTAGAGTAATTATCATACATGTATATTTTTAGATAGCCTTTTTGGTATGTCTGGAAGCATTATCAGCATACAAAATAAGGCACAGAACCACAGCTGTGTTCAATGGAAAAGGTTGCATGAGTTCCTGTTGCAAATTTAAAACAGGTCCATGTCAGTTCCTGCGATAATTACTAACAGTACTAACAGAAAAGTGAATTACATTAATTATATTAAAAGTAGTTTAAACGTCCTCGGCAACCATAAAATTGTTGTAGGTACTTTATCGAGTTTAGTCTTTTTCAATTTTAGTGGGTTACATACATCTGATGACAAAACGGAAACCTTATATATATATATATATATATATATATATATATATATATACGATTTTTGCCCTGAAGAAGAGAATAAACATTCTCGAAAGCTCGGCTTTAATCAAAGAATTTTATTGAATATATGACTGCATCCCCAAGAACATCTTTTTATTTATTATAAAACCAGTCAAGAATACAAAATCAATATATATATATATATATATATATATATATATATATATATATATATATATATATATATATATATATATATTAAATAATAAATTAAATATTTTTTTTTTTTCAATGTAGTTAGTACCTAGTACTCAATTTTTTGTTTTAAAGAAAATCAATATTAGTTATGCTTCCAATGTTATTTAAAATCTGTTAAAAAAATATCTATGCGGCTATATCTACAAAATTAGCCTAGCTGTAGAAAATCAAATTACGTAACTAAATGGAAGTATTATTCTAAATTACAAGCAAGAATTTTTTTTTAATATAACGTATAGTTTCGCCAGAAATCAGAAGGTTTCACAAATTTGCTCATCTCTGTTTAAATAAACGTATGTATGTATATTTCATGGTAAGACTGGATTCTGATGAATACCTGGTGACAATTTCTTGGTTAACAAAGGGGCAAGAAAACTCGTCGTCACCGTACAAGCCCTACGTCTGTCGACTCATACTATGTGTTTGGATGCCGACAAAGAATCAAAGAGAAGTCACAACACAATTCGACGTTACCAACGTAGGGACAATCTATTATTTTTTAACCTGGACTTTTAGGTTGGACATTAGCCAGGTCAAAGTAACAAAATTTCAAATAGGGACCACCAAAATAGATTTTTCTAGAAAATACATAATAATGTAAATAGTATTTACATTGCAATACATTTGAAATGAAAAGTTTTTTCTGAATAATGCTAACAAAGGCACAGATCATATTCTAAACGATCCAAAGCAATAAAATGTTTAGGTCTGATATGAAGCGAAAGTGAAATGCCTAGGCTAAAAAACGAAACCATACTTTTTTTTGGTAATTGAATCTGCCGAATAAAAAGGGTAGAGGTAATCTTATGTAGATTAAAGAGATAAGTTTCAAAGAAATTGAAACTGTGTTTTTCTCTATACTTTTCTAATATGAACATAACAAAGTGATAAGTATTAAGGGAATAACAAACAAAGGGCTATAGCGTAAAATTAAGTTATACAAAAACATAAAGATTTGATAACTTTAAAAACTTCATTAGGTATATGTTGTATGTGTTCAGTGTTATTTCTTGTTCCTAGTTTTTGTCAAACGGTATTCATTATGCATTATGTCACAAATTTTTTGAAACATTTAAATTCAAGTATAACAGAACTGCCAACAAGGAGTTCAAAATAATGGTATAATTTATATTCGCAAACATCGGAAATATGTTGATATCAAGAAAAAATATAGAGTCGAAATGAGGATGATGATCCAAATATGAAAGAAACAGATTTATTGATTTATATCTACCTATCTGTTCAAACTTATGGTAAAAATTGAAACGATTGATTTGCAAAATCAAACAAATGAAAAAAAGCCCACTACGACTTGATGTCTGAAAACTACTATTATCGCATCCAAAAGTAATAGAGAAATGGAGATAATCATAAATATATCGCTATATCAAAATTTTTATAACAGAATCTGAAGATATACCTTTCTTTTTAGAGTTCCAAAAGATAAAAGTCTTTCACCAATACCTTAGGATCTCTCCTCCAAGTTTGCAGGAAAATAAATTGGTATCTCTAATGAATGTACTCAAAAAATAATAATTTAAAAAAATGTTAAAGCACTTGACCTGCATTTTTTACCAACGAACAAGACGGATGAGGTATACAATTATTGGACTGCCTGCTTTTTTGTGCGCGGGCTGTATATAATAAACGTGCTCCGATTTTAATGGTTTTTGATTCATTTGAGAAAAGAGAGTTGAGAAATGGTGTTATATTTGGAAAACTTGAAATCCAAAATCTTGTTGTAATAAAACTTATACCTAGAAATCAAGATGAAAACGTTGACAAAAGCAAATTTGGAATTCCTTAAGCCCGTCGCACCTCGATAAAAATATAAACAGACGTGTGTGCTGAGTTGACTCGCTTGAATTGGAATAAAAGGATTCGCATAAAATCGAGGTCTTATTGATAGATAGAATAGCAATAGCCCACATAAATGGAGGAAAAGGAACGGGTTCTCATATCTAAGTGTGCTTTGTGTAAAAAATAGATAGAAGCTTTCCGGGAAACATATATATTTCAAAGCAATGGCCTACTTTGCCCATGTAAAATGTTTCCAATCATTGAGGTTTTGTAGGATCGACCATCAAATGAAACCTAATTTTGCCATTTTTATGGAAATCCGTTTCCGCTAATCTCCAATGTAAAAATAACAAGGATAATTTCAATTTTTTGAATTTCCACACAAACTACCTCTTTAATCTAGTTTTATACCTTCTCTTAAATCACAAAACTGTAACATTGGCCTGAAAAAATCGAATTATGCGCCCAATACAACCAGACTATAACTGCTTCCAGCATCCACACCGATGATGCCGTAGGTGGCTGTGATTCAGCCAGATGAACTTCCAATTCCATAATATGATATTTATTCCATTCCCGAATGGGAATGCATCGAAATGGGGCGACTTGTGTGGCGCTCATGATGGTCCTACTTTTTTTTGGGTGCGGTCCTTATTATACAAACACACACACACACAGAGAAATTTTTCGTTTATAATAATAAAGACACTACTACATCTTCAGGATTATAATCAGTTAGATGACTAATGGAGCAATTGTGAAAGCTTGATCAGCTCTATAAAGGAATAGGTAATAATAATGTTGTTTTACGAGTGCCCTATCCAAGTTTATCTGTTTACAGTGTGTCCAAGATAAGAATGAAGAGCATGGGGGACTTGTGAACTGTAGAAGATCTGGATTGATATTATTAGGACAATTTAGAATAAATAATATTATTTCAAAATGTTCAGTATTGTTCTTAGTTATCAATTTTTTGGAAGTTTTTTTCTCTTGACTCTTCTCCTTATTTTGAAAATATATTAGGACATAAGTAATTATTCCTTATCGCTATTAAGGTTTAGGAAACAGGGTATTCATATTATATTCGATCCATTTCATCTTAGAAAAATCCTCATCAAGATTAATTTTTTTATAAAGTCGCAAACAAAGAGAGATCCTGTAGATATTAGGTGTCAATTATGTCTTATAAAATTATTTTTTGGAAAAATTATATTAAATTTAATTTTTATTACTTTTAAAATTATGTAGTACCCAAGCCTTGATGGGTCTTAGGTCACTTGTTATTTGAAACATACTTGATTTAACTCTTGTTATAAATATAAACAAGAGTAATTTAACGTAAAACTGGGGTAATAAGATCTGTCTGTCTGTCCAATTGATATTACAAAATCAGAACATTCATCCATATAAATCTAGAATTTCCCAGGGTCTTAAAGCTGGTGATGAAGAAAGGCGAGCCAGTTTTTTGTGTTGAATAAGATTTCTTTTAAAGTGATTATTTAAGAAAGCATCTATAACCAATAAAGACATTTTCAACCAACGTAAAAAAATATTGGGCAATAAGAGAAGAATCAAGACATCATCATAGATTTGGATTTAAAATGTCGATTGCTTGGTGTGTGTCTTGGGCGGAAGGAGCATAGATGGATGATTTTATTTTACAAAAATTCGCGATATCAAACCCCATAGCAAACCAAGTTTGATAATCCCTTGGATAAATACCCTTGAGAATTACTAAGAACTGTTGGTACTCTAGACACGCAGAGGAAGTAACTGGCCCCAAATCTCTAGAGGCAGAAGAACAAAGAGCAAATAAAAATATGAAAAATAAAAAGACCGGGACACGATGTCCGTGCTGAGGTTCTGAAGATACTAGATAAAAAATTTCGAACCTAACTGTGAAATAGAATACATATGCGAAATAGGCAAAATCTCAGCTATTGCTTAAAGTCTACCTTTATACCTAAGAAAAATGGAGACATATTATAGATTTGTACAAACATTTAGAAAAATGTGCAAAAATTTAGATGAAACTATTAACGTTAGAGAAATTATAAAAATGTCGAGATCTTCACCTTCACTTAGTTTTCATTTAATCTTGAAAATAAGTCTTCGCTTGGTGAGCGCTGAGGTTTAAAACTGGCCTTTGAAATGAAAATTATTTTTTATAATCCTAAATATTAATTTAGAAACTTGAATTAGCTAGCTATCTTTAGATATACCGATACCTAAGAAAAGTATCCATAGAAAATGTGGAGACTACATACTCATAAGCCTTATAAGCTATGCACTAAGATCTTTCTCTGAGTCACTCACACACGAGAAAATGAGCAGAGAAACCCAATTCGGTTTTATCAAGGGTTCGGTTACAAGAGAAGTCCTATTTTCTGTGAACATGTTTGTGCCACGACCAACGAGACATTTATATAAGTTTTATAGATTATGAGAAGGCCTTTGAGAGCATTAGGCACGACCTCTCTTGGAAAGGCTATATGAGATTGGCATAGATTTTAAGGACATCAGAATAATTGAACAATTATTCTGGCATCAGATTGCAGAAGGTAGAATTCACAATGAATTAATCACAGAGACATTTAATATATCCAAGGAAGTACTACAGGGATATATCTTATCGCCAATACTTTTCAACATAAATATTCAGAAAATTTTCATTTAGCATTGGACGAGGAAAACAGAGGAATTAATTTATAACATTAGATATGCAGATGATATTTTCAAATTTCCATGAGGACCTTCTGCGGCCTGTAGACAAAATAAACCAAATAGGTAAGCAATTTGGGATACAGATCAACAACACCAAGACAAAAGTCATGATAGTATCTCGTCTGTATATCAGCATCACAATTAGAGTTGACTGCCAAGATCTGCAACAGGTGCCGAGATTTGATTATGTGGGTGCTACCATCAAACAAAAATGGAATTGCGATGAGAAAGTGTAGATCCGAGTTGGACGTGCAAAGGCCACGTTCCCTTAAGAGGTTTTAGAGATGGCCGGTGTGCAAAGAGAACTTCCACACATTGTAAATAAGCAAGAGATATCCTATTTTGGACACATACTTCGAGGCGCCAGGTACTCAAGAACTAAGTTGATTTTACTTACAAAGGAAGAAGAGGGTAGGAGAGCCCGAGATGAAAGCAATATCCCTGGCTAAGGAACATAACACAACTTTTTGACATGCAGAGAATGCCACTCTACATAAGATATGAAAGGAATACAAACGATGACCAACGTACGAGTGTTGAGTATGCACAAGGCACAAGAATAAGAAGAAAGAAACCTGTACATAATTCAAGAAATGTTCATGGTACCTCTTTCAACCGTTTCCTGGATAGTTGAATGACTGTTATAGTTAAATAACCGGCGAGCCCGATCACAAGACAAATCCGTTAATTTTTTTTCTTGTATGAAGGTACAAATTAAGTATATGACGGAAATCTGAAAAATGATGCAGCTACTGCAGCAGTTAATACAATCTCAGTAGAGATTCTAGAACATATTTTAAATTCTACCGAACTTGGTTAATTGAGGTTAGAAAATAATGAAAACCTATTTGAACACTTATAATATATTATTTCACCATTAAGTGTCATTTTATCAAGGATTACTAAATTAAAAAACAATATTTTTTCCGTGAGAATTATTTTATAAGCCACAATATGTGATACATTGTTAAATTTGTCAGAAAAATTGCTACCTAATACAAGGCTATCTTTATTTGCGATTAAATAGAATAATAAAGTGACAGATCATTTATAGGCGATAAAATTAAAAACCATAATGAACTTTATATATTCGTTAATGACGGTGATTTTATGTTTAAAATATGAATTTTACTAGTGGCATTAAAATTATGTATCCAACAGGAATAATAATTTAAAAAATGTAAAAGTAATTATTTCGAATTCTGATTAAGATATTCATTAAATTTGTATATTTGGATAGGATATGGTTTAGTTTTCGGTAAGTTGAAATGAGTTTCTGAATAAAAATAATTCAGCTTTTAATGATTTTAGTTGGCTCTATTAAATAGAAAGAATGGCTGCCTAAAGGAGGAGCCATCCCGTTTCTGAAACTAAGGGAATATAGTGAAGAAAGTAATCTGGTGCACTTACTCTCCATTTGAGTTCATTAATATCACGATGTACCTTCTCTGTTTCCAAGGCCAATTTGGCACACACGAGACATTTATTCTATCTATCCATCTTATATTTAACTCAATAGAATGGTGTAATGAACCACACCTATTGTAACTAATATAGCGTCAGGAATCACTTGAAATGTAAATCTAGTATGATGTTTTAAAGTATTTCGCCCAAGAGATGCAGATATTTGCCGAAAATAATACTCACCACTTTCCGTCAAGTTAAGTCTGGTCGACTCTTATTAAGTTTGTCATTTCTCGTTGGTACTAGGTATTTAAAACAAATACATTGAGCATTGAGTTTCAAGAGTCTTGACTGAGTCCTTTTCAATACCTTGGTGTCTTGGATCTTTTTAAGACTTGAGTCTTTTTCTCATAACCTACCGTGAAAACTGAAACGTGCTTTGAACAAGAAGCATGGGATTTTTTTCTTCTGTATTAACATATAGATTAGTAATCAGAGGACGATAGCACCACGCCCCCACATTCTTAATATATTAAAATGTGATTTAGAGCGGCCGCTATTATATTGATCAAGTCTCCTTTCGACCCTCAGGTCATGTGCCGGCTACCTACATTTTTACCAAGTGGCCCATAAAAAAGTATATCCCAGCACCTACTTTTGTGATCATTCAAATCATATCTTCTGCCGTCTACTCCTAAGTGCCAAGCTCCTGATCATGAAGGAATAAACATCCTTGGAAGTACAACAGACGTAGTATGTACGAGTATCTACCTTTGTAGCTGTCAACCTTTTGAAAAGGCTGGAAATATGTCAAATTAAATACCTAAAAGGTTGCCATCAGAACGATAAAGATTATTTGAATTGAGCTTGCTTGCATCAACAATATTTATTAACATTTTGCATATCCGAGAAATATAAAGTGATCTGAAATGCCAAAACAAGCGCTATATCTGTTGCTAAGTATACCTAAGGGTCAGATAGATAGGCGTTTGGTCTTACAATTTCTTAAATAAAATAAAAAAATCTATATTTTATCATTTACAAACCATCTATGGATCAGTTCTATCCGCAGTGAAAGCTTCGGTGTTATACCCATTAGTATTTGTCAAGTTATAAATTTGGTGACATTGAAGTCGAATTGAAATGTTTTAGTTTTTCCATTTATCCTGAGCAAATGCAGTTCTGAAAAATATTAATGTTATGATGAAGATAACTTGGTTTAGATCAAGTGTTAGATTTGTTGGCTCAAATCTAAGGAATGGCTCAAAATATTCCAAAAACCTTGAATAGTTACAGCTGTGTTAAAAACATAGAGATAATACAATGAATAGGAATATCATAGGCGCAACTGTTGAAATGTAGTAGCTATTTGATATTCCAAGGGGTGTTTTTTTCTTATTATCAATATTAATTGACAACAACCACGAATGTTCTACTTAATAAATATTTTTTACAAAAAATTGGACCGACGTTATAGTTGATGCACTGAAAAGTATAAAATAATATTACTTCTATTGGTGATAGTACTTTTGAAGTTGTGCAGTTGCAGTTAGATTGATAGCTTTTGGCACCAACTTCACAAGTACCATCACCAATAGAAGTAATATTATTTTATACTTTTCAGTGCATCAACTATAACGTCGGTCCAATTTTTTGTAAAAAATATTTATTTCACACTTTTGAGTGTAACATTAGTCCCGAAAATCGTTGAACGTTCACTATACCATATCAATGAAGATAATACTTATCCTATTACCCACGTATATTCCTTGCATGTAGTGGTTATTATTGAGATCTCAGAACATCGCGGCGGAAATACGCTTGAATATTTTAGTTGTAACCATTTAACACCGATTTAACTCGAAAACCGTAATTCTAAGGAAAAAATGTTCATTATAAATGTTGCTACAAATAATTATATCTTTCATGTAGTATCGAAAAATTTTCAATTTTCGAAAGAAATTGTCCTCTCCACATAGCAATAATACATATTTAACATGCGTCTATCTAGAAAACCGTAACACTTTTGAAAAAATGTTCAATTTAAACGATTCCGGATATTGTCCTATCTTTAATTATACCAACTCAGATTTTTGATTTTCGAGAAAATTCGCCCCCACCACCCCTTCGGGGGCGGTTTTCGGAGGGAAGGAGATTTCGGATTTGCGTTTTTATGAATATGGGACCATTTCTCAATCCCCTTCTTTCAAATGAATCCAAAATCATCAAAATCGGAGATCGTCTACTATATAAAAGGCGCGCACGAACCAAAAAAAAAAAAAAAAAAAATAAAGCAGACAGTCGAATTGTATACCTCCTCCGTTCGGGGTTCGTCGGTCAAAAAGGACAAAGTAACCCTCGCACTCCTTTGTTTCAATTTGAAGATACTTTAATTTTTCACATCCCATTCCCTCTCTTCTTGTATTAGCTCTATGGTGAAAAAGAACATTAAATCGTTCAAAAATGAAAACAAATATTTCAAACTGCATGTAAGTGCAATCCTGTAGCTCTGGTCTACACTGTAAATTCGATTTATTTTCACTGAGACACTGGGTAGATGAACGCGTTCCCGAAAATTATTAGACAATTTAATTTGAAATACCAAAACGGCTATCGCTCCATCTGTGGAATTTTAAACGGGCGCTCAACTCATAATGACTACCCACTAAATAATTTCGGACCGCTTTGGCATATCCATATGATGCTATTAAAAAAATTAGGAAGGTAACTCACAGAGATAGAGGCTACACCTTTCGTTAAATTATTTATCGGGTCGAATTTAATTTAGGTTGAAAATATTGACTGACCAAATTCTCAGACTGCATTTTGGTAAGTGAGTTAAGTGTTTGCGATGTATAAGTGTTGCTCAATATATTAAAACAAAATATATTAACAGCCATATTCATAAAGAAATCTTATTCGATACTAGTTTGTTAGGCACTATAGTACGTGAAAGTTGCAGTATGGGGTCCTATGGAGCACATCATTGTCAAACACTAGAGCGTTATTATGCCGGGCACTACCGACCGTCTGGTGCTATTTCAGGCAAACTTCGCAGCTTGAGTTTAATTTTATCTCAACATTTTTATGCTCAATAATTATAAATAATAAATAATGAATTTCAAAATTACAGAAGAAAATATTGCAGAACGGGAACAATGAATGCCGTTTTTCAATTTAAAATACCTATCAGGTATCAAACCAAACTAGTAACGACCTATTTTTTTTCTGAATGTTGCCATAAGTGTCTATAACTGAAAATAATATAAAATAATCAATATTCATAAACATCAAATTTCAGCACTCAATTTTTGACAGCATAAATATGTGCTATTTCCGTAAAATATTTTGGGGCTGGTACATTGTGTTTTCCAAACAGTTTGATGAAATGATTAATTCTAATATTTTTTTATTGCTTTCATCAATTATATGGAAGACTCTCAACAGTGGTTGTTATGTGAAATTGAAAATAGACGCAAGAATTCGGATAATATTTCTATATGCGAAAGAGTATAATGCGCAATCCCAACATAGGAATCTTGAGAGGACTATTAGTATTATTAAGTGAAATATCACAATAAAATATTTGACAAAAAATTGGACCGACGTTATTAGTTGGTGAACTGAAGAATACAAAATAATATTAATTCTATTGGTGCATTCTTTGCTTGTACTAAAATCTAAAAACATCTTCGCGGAAATACGCATATTTTAGACTTTACCAACGTTTTAACTCGAAAACCGTAACTCTATGGAAAAAATGTTTAAAATAAATGTTGCTATAAATAATCTGGTCTTTAAATTGGTTGCACAGATTTTCAATTTTTGAAAGAAATTGCACCCTCCACATAGCAAAAATAGATAAATTTTAGATTTTAACGTTGCTGTAACTCGAATACTGTAATTCTTTTGAAAAATTGTTCAATTTAAACGTTCCGGATATTAGTTCTGCCGTCTCAAGTTTTCTATTTTTGAAAAAAATTGCCCCTTCCACCCCATTCGGGTCATTTTTCGGATTTCAATTTTTACGAATATGGGATCATTTCTCAAGTCTTCTCTTTCAAATTAATAAAAAACCATCAAAATCAGAGTACGTTTACATTATACAGCGCGCGCACAAACAAAAAAAACAAGTTCCGCTGACCTGCTGATTTTTAATTAAAATTTAATGTTTTCATGTTTATTGTAATTACTTTATAGACCTAATTCTCTTCAAAAACACCTAAACTTTTTACTTGCTTAACATCGATTTATTTTTCCGCCCTTAGGTACAAATATAAAGTTCTCAGAATAAATCTTCCAGGCAATAAGATTCGAAATTCAATGAAAAGTAACAATACCTATTAGGTATTTTAATTAACACACCACTAAAAGATATTTTCCATTACTTATATATATATGCATTAAATATTCGCAACTACATAATATGGAAGGAATGACCGAATATTTTGTAACATGTCTCTATTACAAAATAGGCCACGCCTGCAATAATTAATTGAGTAGAGTTTTTTACTATAAGGGATTATAGATAAGATTTAGGTACATATCCATACCCTTCAAACTTTGTCTAAAATATCTTAAATAGCAGTACCTATATGCAGTACCTATGTACATTTAGGTAAATTTGAAATACCTTGGTGCATTTTTAATGCAGCTCGTATACCTACACATTTCTTAGGACTTGAAATTTATTGACATGTTTTAAAAAGCTTAGCTTAGTTAAAAATAAACAATTCCAAGAACAATGAGACTATTTTCCGTGCATGTATTGCGTAAGTTGTAAAAGTGAAACATCATCAGTTCAATATTCGTCTATTGTTTATATCCATGTATATATATATATATGAATTATTATTTTCAAAAGAATTACAGTTACAATTCCTTTTTCCCGATATCTGGTGCATGCAAATCAGCTGAGTGAATCATAATTTTCTCACAATGGCCGGAAACAGTTTGAAAGGCAGCTAACTTCATTATTGTAACTCTCTTCTTCTGCCAACACGTAACCAAGACAACGATGTAACAACAACAATCAGTGAATGAATGCTCGCGTGAACCAAGCATAGTGTGCCAGAGTTATAGACCAGGACGTACCTATATTACTGAGCATTGAATTTTTACAAATAATTCTATTCAATACAATATAAAGCAATATTAATTACTTTCAGAAACAATCTTTATGAATATAATAATGCTAACTTCATCAGTTGAAATGTAAATATTTTTTTTGATTACAAAAAATAGGACCGACTTTATCAGTTGGTGCCCTGGGAAATACAAAATGAATAATAATTCTTTTGGTGCTAGTACTTGTGAAGTTGGTGCCAAAAGTTATCAATCCAACTGCAACTGCACAACTTCAAAAGTACCAGCACCAATAGAATTAATATCATTTTGTATTTTTCAGTGCACCAACTAATAAAGTCGGTCCAATTTTTATTAAACCCACATATATTCTGGACACCAACCGAAACTTTATAAAGTGGGCACTGTACCAAATCTAAATACATAAAACCACTCCACCGAATAAATGATATAAAATTTATTATAAATAATTACATTTTGCCTAGAAGCAAAAGCACAGTTGTATTAAAACTTTTGGTATTGGTGATTTTGAAGTTGAGGGTAGAAAGGATACTTTTGGCACCAACTTCAAAAGTACCAGCACCAACAGAAATAACATTATTTTGTATTTTTCTAAGTGCATCATTAGTCATCAAATTCGTATGACGTTCACTTAGTCGATAGTACTTTGCTTATAATTATTCAGTGATCTTAAAGCATCGCGGAAATACACATAAGTATTTCAGTCTTTATCATTGCTGTAACTCGGAAAGCGTTTTTTTTGTTGGAAAAAGTGGTGTTGATAGCTTTATATTAATACAAGATAGGCATTTATTCGTTCTTGTCGCTTAGTGTGTATGGTTTACCTGTGAACTGTAGCCGTGTACGAATATTTTCTAGTAAATGGCACTTGCCAGGTGACCTGTAATGTACAGCCAGCTTCTCAGTGCCAGGAGCTACCTACTCACACTCATGGCTATGGATTTCTTCAGTCCATACTCATGGCATATACCGGGGTAGCCTGATCGACAAGTGAGCTTTACCAACAAGCCAAAAACAACCTTTACAAAAATATTTTTTCAAAAAATTGGACCGACGTTATTAGTTGGTGCACTGAAAAGTATAGAATAATATTAATTCTATTGGTGCTGTTACTTTTGAAGTTGTGCAGTTGCAGGTAGATTGATAACTTTTGGCACCAACTCCACCAGTACCAGCCCCAATAAAATTAATATTATTTTATACTTTTCAGTGCACCAACTAATAACGTCGGTCCAATTTTTTGTAAGAAATATTTATTTCACACTTTTCAGTGTAACATTAGTCACGAAAATCGTTGAACGTTCACTACTACCAATCAAGATAGTACTAATCCTATTACCCACGTATATTCCTTGCTTGTAGTTATTATTGAGATCACAGAAAATCGCTGCGGAAATACGCTTGAATATTTTAGTTGCTACCATTTTAACACCGATTTTACTCGAAAACTGTAACTCTAAGGGAAAAATGTTCATTATAAATGTTGCTACAAATAATTATGGCTTTCATGTACTGCAAACAGATTCTCAATTTTCGACAGAAATCGCCCTCTCCACATAGCGAAAATAGGTATATTTGAGAATTTAAACTGTCTCTATCAGGAAAACCGTTACTCTTTTGAAAAAATGTTCAATTTAAACGTTTCCGTATATTGTCTGATCTGTAATTATACCAAAGCAGATTTTCAATTTTCGAGAAAATTTGCCCCTCCACCCCCTTTGGGGCGGTTTTCGGAGGGAACGAGATATCGGATTCCCGTTTTTATGAATATGGGACCATTTCTCAAGCCTCCTCTTTCAAACGAATCAAAAATCATGAAAATCGGAGTACGATTACTATATGAAAGGCGCGCACAAACCAAAAAAAAAGCACACAGTCGAATTGTATTCCTCCTCCGTTTGGGGTTCGTCGGTCAAAAAAAACACGTTCACTCGCGTCCAAACCTATAACACAGCTTATTCATTTAAGCTGTGCCTATAAGTAGGAACATATTTACGTTGCTTCTCATATCAAAATAACGATTCATTTTGTTCGTGCAAAATAGTATTCAATAATTGTTTGTTGTTTCAGATAGTTTGGTTGAATATATTAAGTTTCTTGCTGATGTTACAAATTTAGTCCTTTTCAAACCAAGTTTTTTTTCAAAAAAGCAGCATATAGTTTTATTTTATTTTACTGGTAGTACATATTCAATTCTACCTTCACTTTTTGAAAGAAATTTTTTTTTCGATTTGGTGTTGTTAGATTGATATTAAGGTAGCAGTACCTCGTTTTTCTCACAAGGTACAATGTTTTTATTGGCTGTATAAATTAATACAAAATAAGTACTAAATAGTGTAACAGACTCGAATTGACTCTGTTAAAATGGTCCAGCTAGCTTGAGAGATAAAAAATTTCAATGAATTTGCCGCTCTGAATCCTATTCTTTTGTGGCAAAATGGTATCTGAGTATCTACCTATAGGCTGCTAGATTTGAAATTCTGATAGTATTTTTCTCATAGCGGCGATTTGAAATTTTTGAGAGTATTTTTCTCATAGAAACCTTGAACTGAGTTTATAGATGTGCGAACTATTGATTTCTAAATCGAGTAAAATATAGAATTTGCTTTGTAATGTGTATTTTAAAAAAAAGTTCATAAATCAAAAATGTTTAGCAAAAATTCTAACATTTGACGTACTTGTTTTACTTAGATGCCAATAATTGGATTTGTGGAAGGAACTAAAAAAGAATCCTGGCGGATATCCAACAGCTTAGTTGATCTCTTCCGGTAGTTTGGCTATGCGATACATACGAAACACCTCTAATCACCAGACTATCATTATTATTCTTTGTACTTGTTCAATACAATATGCTTACCGATTATGTACTTGTAGGTATATCGTATATCGAGTCAGCGTAGTGAAAACTGTTGTTAATATATTCCACCTACAGAGCATCCATAATAATGAATGAATGTCGATAGCGTAGGTTAGAATTTCTCATTTAATCGTGCCCACTCTATATTATAAACTAATATGTCTGAGCGGAAGATGTAATATTTGCAAGTAGTACATACATATATTATAAAATAAATATCCTAGGCAAAGTGCAACAAGTTGAGGGTTAACGTCGACTTCCTAAAAAGGAGAGATCGATGTTGAAATCGATAAATAACGTGACATACTGAAAATATGTTCTAATTAATCTAGGTATATCTGTGAATATAATGAGGTCGTTGAAATGTCAATTTATTATTCTTTACATTGCAAGTTGTTTGAATTTTGTTATCGTCATTGTCATTTAGTAAGAATAGAAAACTCTAAAAAATCTGTTGTGTCTGCTCACACGACTTACGGCTCTTAGAATTTCAATAAACATAAAAATTGTGGAGCCATTATTTTTTACTTCATTGAGGCAAGACACACAACAATGGTCATATTTATTTTTGCCGCAAGAGAAACCGTTTCTGCAGAATATGGATAAACATTGAGGAAATTTGAAAATTCATTTGAGTAAAAGCTTGTTAACAGCTCTTTCTAATTTATACACTTTACAGTTAGGGAGTTAAGACTGGGATAATACTTTAGATAGTGTGACTGGCAAGCTGTAATGCCATACAAAAAAAATCCTATGGAATAGCTAGGTAAATTTCAGAGTTTTTAATTTTTATTAGTTTTTCTATCACTTAGGGAAATCTGTTTCAAAAAAAGTTGTATTGATAGATTATATCTATAACTACAAAATATTTTTTTAGGCATTTTAATCAACGGCTATTTCTTGAGATTGAGTTTGATCGGCCGCCATTTTAAAACAATTAGTCCGATCATGCCTATTAACGATCTAAGCCGAGATATTTGTACGAATGATTTTTGTGTTAAATTTGAACTTGATATCTTTAAAATGGTACCTCTATCGTGATACCAAATTTCATAATATCTCATATACCGTTCTCTAACAGTTTTCTCATTATTTGAGTTTATTTAACATACAACTAGAATTCCATAATCAAGTATTATGATATTGCCATTTTTTTAAATATATTACCTATTCCAAGAAAGAATAAAATATTGTTCTATTTCATTTCATGTTTCAATATTTCAATATAACAACTTAATAAATATTTTATACAAAAAATTGGACCGACGTTATTAGTTGGTGCACTGAAAAATGTAAAATAATATTAATTCTATTGGTGCTGTTGCTTTTGAAGTTGTGTAGTTGTAGTTAGATTGATAACTTTTGGCACCAATTTCACAAGTACCAGCACCAATAAAATTAAGATTATTTTATATTTTTCAGTGCACCAACTAATAACGTCGGTCCAATTTTTTGTAAAAAATATTTATTTCACACTTTAGAGTGTAAAATTTAGTCGCGAAAATCATTGAACGTTCACTAACACCAATGAAGATAGTACTTATCCTATTACCCACGTATATTCTTTGCTTGTAGTTGTTACTATTGAAATCTCAAAACATCGCTGCGGAAATACGCTTAAGTATTTTAGATGTTACCATTTTAACTCCTATCTAACTCGAAAACAGTAACTCTAAGGAAAAAATGTTCATTATAAATGATGCTACAAATAATTGTCTTTCATGTAGTACTCACAGATTTTCAATTTTCGAAAGAAATCACCCTCTCCACATAGCAAAATACATATATTTGAGAATTTAACATGCCTGTATCTCGAAAACCGTAACTCTTTTGAAAAAATGTTCAATTTAAACGTTTCCGGATATTGTCCTATCTTTAATTATACCACCTCAGATTTTAGATTTTCGAAAAAATTTGCCCCCTCCACCACTTCGGGGGTGGTTTTCGGAGGGAAGGGGATTTTGGATCTGCGTATGGGACCATTCCTCAAGGCTCCTCTTTCAAATGAATCAAAAATAATCAAAATTGGAACTAGTTTACTATATAAAACGCCCGCACAAACCAAAAAAAGCCGACAGTCGAATTGTATACCTCCTCCGTTCGGGGTTCGTCGGTCAAAAAATTAATAAAAGGCTATATAGGCTAAAAAATTCTTATTGTTAAATGAATTGTTCGAATCATTTAGCAAAAAACGGAAGGTTGACATTGAAGTCACAATCCATTAAGGAGGTAATGAAATAATGTTTTCCAAGGAAGTTACAATATGTAGTGGTATACCTGGACCAAAAACTGAACTGGAATAGGCAAATGACACGTATAAAGGAAAAAGCCCTACTGAATCTCAGTGTATGCAGACAGCTACTGGGAAAAACATGGGGACTCAGTCCTAATATGGCCTACATGTCTTATGTTACGATAGTCCGACCGGCTATAACATATTCAGCTTCAGTCTGGTTGCTGAAAACAGAACAACAGAGTTCAATTCAAAATGAACTCAAAAAAATTCATATACTAGCTTTCATAGGAATCTCAGTGACTATGCCTACAACTCCAATAGCAGCATTGGAAGTCATCATGAACTTGACCCACTGCATTTGACAATTCAGAGGTGTGTATTAGACGAAGCCCTAGGAATTCCTAGAACAAGCAAAACATGATATGCAAGGGTGACGGGACACTGGAGTATTCTAAACAAAATCCCATATCTAAAAGACATTTCAGTCGATGATATGGGAACACAACTCTGTTTTTATGGAAACTACGAAATAAAGTACCAAAAGTGGACGAATGGATGAAGATTCTACCTACGGAAAAGTAGTACCCTACCTGGTAAGAGGATGGTTCACTGAAGAATGGCAAAGCCGGTCTAGGGGTCTGGGGACCTTCTTCAGAAATACACATATCCCTAGGTGGGAGCTGCACAATTTTTCAGGCAGAAATAATGGCTATTATAGAATGCACCCATGCGATTCGTGAGAAGAATCACATGGGGGCCAGAATCTATATAGCAAGTGATAACCAGGCCGCCATCAAAGCAGTGGCAACTGTTGCTAAAAGATCTAAACTAGTAAAGGAATGCCATGAAGGTTTTGTGTAATTGGCAAGAGGCATCAAAGTTTGCCTCATATGGATTCCAGGGCACAAGAACATTTATAGCAACGAAAAAGCTAACTCTCTGGCCAGAAAAGACTCAGAAAGGCTTCCAAAAGGCCCTGAGCCATTCTGCGGACATGCAAAAAAACATGTCAAAACAGAAACAAAAAGTGGGAATCAAGGGTGAAAACCAAATATCGGCACGACCCAGAGCAAGCCAGTCAGGCTTCAAAGGGAAATAGCCTACAACTCCTAAAAAGAAATGATCTGGGAAACTTGGTTGAAATCACCACAGGTCATTATCCCATCGAAAACCACTTAAAAAGATGGGTTATGTTGAAGATGATTCCTGAAGCAAAGATTAAATACACTAATTTGTAATCTTTGGTAATTATTTCAAGGAGCTGGATTTAAACACAGAAATAAATGTACAATAGTACAACATTACGGAATCGTACAAAAGACCTTCAGGTCGATATGCCCCATAATGGGAGATGTTCCTGGTGCCCGTCGTTTTCATAATAATAATATTAATAAAATTTTCAAATTGCATTTTAAGAAGGATCGTCTTACAGCTTGCAGCATATAGGGAGAAATACACCGAAAAGATCTTCTAATTGTCACCATCATATCTTCCCTAGTTGTGGGAATAATCCTATATAGATACATTTAACAGATTTAACAGTATCCCAAAGAAAATATCTAAAGGGGTCAAATCTGGGGAACGAAGTGGCCAGGAAACAATCTGAAAAATTGTGGACCGCTGACAACCAGCAACTATGACACTACAAACATTTATTTTTAAAACTATTAATTTTGATAAGATTAGAGTTTTAGTTGTAATTATGCCGATTAACAAAATCCATTGCGATGGAAGGTATATTTATCAGTAATACAATAATACAAATTGGAAAAAATCATCTTCCACAATATGATTTTACGACATGCTCAATTCATTTTCTGTACTATTTTTTTTTCTTGATTTTTTTTTCATATGCAACCGTTCCAGTATCTTGGTTCAAATCGCTCTTTCAATTTTGTAAAGATTTCTCACTTGGATGTCTTCTATATCTATTTTAAAGCATATACCGGCTAGGCCAATAAACAGTTTTCAAAACATTCACCAGTTACATAAATCATACTACTTAACTCTTGTTGTGTATAGTTCATTTTGAAATAAAAATAATTAACCATTGCAAATTTCGATCCAACATAGTAGAAAAGAGTAATAAAGAACAATAAAAACTGAAAGTAACTCATGTAAAACCAACTTCTTTAATCTGAGTTAGAGGCCAAAATAACATCCTATTTTTAATTTAATCCTTTCAAAAAAGGTAAAACTCTCGTTTTTACTGGAAAACCTCAAATAATTAGAAAACTGCTAAAGATACGTATCGGGAACCCTGATATAAATAGATCCAATGTGAAATTATCCATCGAAATAACGAAAAATATACATGGTGTTTCGTTAGAAAAAAACTGAGACATTATTAGCTTAACAAAACCTTATTTTCCTGTATAATAAGAAATACTAGATGATTGTATTACAAAATAGGAGATACAGATGGTAGACTAAATCAATAGATTTTGTTATTTTTACTAACTCTTCTCTGTATTAGTAGTGAGAGTGAGAGTTTTTCATTCTAGATGACTAGACAACTCAAAATTTGCAAGCAAGCAGAACTTTTTGAGAAGAATACATTTTTTTCATAAAACGTGTAATGTGTAAAATTTAATCAAGAAAGTAATTGAAGAATACTTGCTGTCTAAAGGTACATTCACATGCATCCGTCATCCGATGTATCTTGTTGATTGATTTTTTTAATCAATCGGCACCAAATTTGTACGTCAGATGGTTAAATATTTGTCCGAGTATGGGATGAGTTGAAATAATCTCAACTTTTATTCGACGTCAGATAATTTTTTACCCAAAAAAAAGATTCTTATAACAAAAATATCATGAATCACAGTTGTTTTGAAAGGTTGAAGAAATTAATTTAATACAAACTACCTAAATAACAGAATAATCGAAGACCTTGGATTCGCGAAATTTTTAAAACAAGGAAGCAGCCAGGTGCTATAATATTTAGATGCATATAAATCATGAAAAATAAATCTCTATAATATTAAGAAAGTTCAAATGACCTCAAAGAAGTAGGTTATGTACCTACTCAGTCTTGAATCCATACAAACACATTAGACATCAAGAGAGCACTAGCAATAGATTGATCAATATATAGAAATTAAAAAATAATTTAGACTGATTTACCCACATGTTTCGCTTTTGGAGACTCTCGAAGGACTTGCGAATAAGGAATAGAAGATAGAAAATTCAAAATTTTTCAGACTGTGATGCTAGTCGGCTGATTCGTAGGGTATAGATGGCAAAAAGTTGCGTACTGCGCTTTGCAAAATACGCGTCACCATCACATATACCTACATACTTATAGTGTGTATATGCCTACGCGTGGTGGCGTATCCATTAATCGTTTCAACGGAAGCTGTCCATTGAGTCCCGCTGACCGACATCCGGCTGCCCGCGCGACTTCTTTTGTCTTCAACGATATAGTAGGTATTATTGTCATTCATTGCAGGAAAAGAGTGAGAGATAGATAAGAACGACGGAGAAGTGGCGCCTACACCGCCGCCAGCCAGGTCCACGCGGATATCAACGAAGGCGGTAATATGGCACGGGAACAGATACATACCAGTTTTTATGAACAATAAATATTTTTTACAAAAAGACCGAAGAGGCCCAAAAATACAAAATAGTCTCTGGGTAATGGTACCTACTTTTAAAGTTTAAAGTAGTGCTAGAGTAACAGATGAAGTTTCGAGTTATTGGTAGATACAAGATACACAGCGAAAAATCCACGAAAATACAACCATAGAGCTCAGATATATTTCTTTGGGTATTGTAGGTATGGAACACTCCACCTAGAAGGCCTTGTCACACTTACAGCCACTATCAGATCATTCTAATAACATTTCACATATATAACTACATGGTAAGAAGACCATCAAAATCCAGTCATAGATATCAAGAATATAGGTGAAATAGTATTTTAGGTACGGAACCCCCCCTTAGAGTCCCACGGGACTGAAAGTATGACAATCTTTTATTTACAAACACATACAGACGTCAGTTTTTTCTTCTCTTTTTTTTGGGACAACTAGCAACTGGCTGTAGTTGAATAAGCTAAACCCCAACGCATAAATCCATAAAATAATATGCTACAGAACCGAACATGATATAATTTTAATCAATATTTTCTTAGAGAATATATCTCATTCTATAAAATACCATTTCAAATTTCCATCTTATTATACATACATATTTAGCCCATTTAATCTTTTTCTGTAACAAAATATTATTAAAACCCTCTTTATGTATTATCAATTCGCCAGTAACAGATATCTTATCCATTATTTAAACACATTTAAAATATTGGAATTGGACATATTGAGAGGGACCCTGTGATAATTAAAGCATTTGTAATGAAAATTCAGCAGTAGTTGTAACTTTAAATTATCTATAATATATGGATTAAAAATACGGGACCCAAAATTGAACGCTGAGGGACTCCATAAGTGACCAACCTATACCTACTTCTAATAACATTGATAACTATACACTGATAAAGATAATTTTTCATTAAACCACTAACAGTGCCTCTCTCAATATAACGTGTATACGTACTCCGAATCTGATGATTCTTGATTCATTTGAAAGAGGAGACTTGAGAAATGGCCTCACATTCATTAAAACTTAAATCTGAAATCTCCTTCCTTCCGACAACCGCCCCCGAATGGGGTGGAAGGTGTAAAGTCTTTGTACATGCAGCAATTTGCGTGACCAAAGTTCAATCAAAAAATCAAAAGTGTGAAATAAATATCTATTACAAAAAATTGGACCTGATGTTATTAGTTGGTGCACCGAAAAACACAACATAATATTACTTCTATAGTTGCTGGTACTTGTGAAGTTAGTGCCAAAAGTTTTCATTCTAACTGCAACTGCACATCTTCAAAAGTACCACAACCAATATAATTAATATTATTTTGTATTTTCAGTGCACCAACAAATAATGTCTGTCCAATTTTTTGTAAGAAATATTTTTCTCATCATATTGACTGAGAAGCTACAAAATTTGTCAAGTGATATTTCGATCAAGATCTCAAATTATTATTTTGATATCTTATAGTTCACCCAACAATAAGACAATTCTAGGAAAACTTATTCTTCTTAATCATTACCATTAAAAAATACTTCGCCGATAGTATTTCATAGAAAACATACTTCTAGGTGCTACCCGTTAACCGTTCAGAATACAAAATCGTTGTTTTTCATCATACAAAAAGAAACTACCGAAAATTTGGTAGGTATCTAGTGATCCAGCGGTAGTTTCATATAAAATATCTGAACCGGTAAAAGAATAACATAATAAAGGCGTTTGTAATATAATCATGGAACATTGGGGCGCTATTTTCCTTGTACAAGCAGCTCACGGCGGCTATTTTATTACAGGTTGTAGTAATAAATTTGTGGCCATAAAAAAGCAGCATTGAATGCATAAAGGCAGATCCGCTTCTGAATATATATTTTCCAAGAGAAAATATTAAATATTAATCCACAAATTTTAATTAGAAGAGCATTAGTAGTTACAAACAGTTTACCTAAAGAAAACATTAAGGTGACTATAAATATTTTATTTTTATAATGGTGCCTTAAGGTCTTAAGCAACTATAAATTATCATCTGTTTCTGTTATTTTTATTTATAACTAGAAAAGAAGGAAAACAACCAGTAGAAATTATTTCCCGTGTTAATCTTCTTTATAAGTGAATGGTAATAATTTATTCCTTTTCTTTTCTACTTTTTGGATCGATTGTTTTTATATTAAGATTCAGCCACGATTAATATATAAGCATGTCTTAGGGCCGAATTCATAATGAATCTCTAATGGGAGATTAGTTAATTCTTCAATTTGTTTAACTCATATCTTGATGACGGAATAAAAATAGTGCATTTTTCAATAACTTTTACTACGTCAGTCACCTTATCTTTCATTGTTTTAAAGTAACTTTAAATGATATGTCCAATCAAAAAATTTATGAAATGTTTAATCTAGGATTAAAATTAATAGGAGATTAAATTTGATTATGAAATCGGCCCTTAGTAACTTAAATAAGTAGAAAAGTACGCCAGATCGTTATATCCGAATTTAGATAGAAGCGAGTAGGGCTCGTGTACTAGGTGTTATTTACTGTAAAATTATGTACTCTAATGAATAGATTCTTTTCACTTCTATTGAGTATTCATGATAATAAAAAAAACTAGAAAACGCTCATTGAAAAGATATCAGAAGCTTATTATACATTATTAAAACAAAATAGTGTAAAGGAAAATAGAATTTCTCTGTTTTTGCGTGGCTTTTCAAGTTGCTACCATCTAAGTTCATTTATATAACTGCAGGGTCCTTTTTCATGGAGCAATTTGTTAAGGTTTTGACCGAAAAATGTAGGTTAGTAAAAGTAGATGTCTCGATTTTGATAAATCTCTTTTCGTTTGAGAAAGGAATGCTGGGAGATGGTCCTAGAAAATAAAAACTTCCACCAAAAGGAGTGAAGGTGTCGAAATTGAAAAAAAAATATTATGAATATACGGATTGCTACCGCTAAAATTTGAAATGAGTGGATATAAATGAACGTTTAGCAATTTTCATGATTAATGAAACAATATAATAATATTATTTCAATTGGTGAAGGTATCAAGTACCAACAATTGAAGTTGTCAAGAATATTCTATGTATCTCTCATATAAGTAAAGATATATAGGATTGAGTCAAGAAGAGTCGGACCGCCAAAGCTAATAAACTACCTATGAACAAATACTCGAAATAAATTTTATTGTCAACTGTTGCTGTTCTTTCGTAAATTCGGTGAGATACTGAAATAGGCGTAACAGTAGCCATCTTCTTTTCTCTGAATTTATTTCCGTAGCTTTTGAGTTTACTCAAGTTACTGAAAGTTGTGACAGAAAGAAACGAATTGACCTCTCAACGATTTCATTACAAACCTACTGTGTTAGAGACTGTCCCGTGGTAGAAAAAACTCCAGATACTATACAAACAACCATTGTCTTGTACAGAACCAGAAGCCGTGTCATATTCTCAGACAAAAGAATAGCATCAATGTAAACAATAGCGCGAAAATGTATATTGACATATCAAACAGATGACAATAGGAAATATAATGGATGTGACAATCACATCCATTAAAAATGATTAATAACCACATATAAGACTGCCGACGAAAGACAGACAGACCCATTCTCTATATGGATATATAGAAGCAATTTTCGTCCTCCCATTAGATCATATCACAGAAAATAGGTGGAGGCGAAAGGGGAGGAGAAGTATATGTGTGTATGTTCAGTGGCTTAGTGGCTTCTACTACTAGCGGCCCCTAGAAAAGAAAAGAAGCAGGCGTGCTCTCACCAATAACAAACAAAACGAACGAGAGAAGAAGGTGATCAACCAAGGCAACAAACAAACAAGGCAGTTTAGCATTTTGGAAAGATAAATAATTACAAATCGGCGGTCTATGAGGTGATTACAGGGCGGTACAGCAGGTTGAAGCCAGCTAGCCTGCGGCTGCTCCATAGGCGGCGATAAAGGGGGGTCGCGTGATATATGAGCTATCCGAACAGAGCGACAATTTTGGTTACACGTTGCTTTTTTGAGTGATCATTCAATTGTAACTTGGGCCTATTCTCACCTAAGCGGCATCGAGCGAAGCGAAGCGCAGGGAACTATTTCCACCTAATAGCGGCGTTCGGTAACAGCTGAAACGAAACAGTTGAACTTTTTTGTTTTTTTTACAGAAGCAACAATAATAACTTTTATTTATTATATTTCTATGAATAACACGCAAATTATTGTGAGCATCATTTTGAAGCGCCGCTTCGCTCGTTGCCGCTTAGGTGAGAATAGGCCTTAAAAAACTGATTTTGAAAAAGTACAAACTTTTTGCTGGCCAAGAAGGGCTATTTCTCATAGAGCCATGAAAAATACTCATTTGTCAGTGAGGCTTTACATTACATATATTCTGAGAGCCGAATGAAACAATCAACTAAGACTTGTAATCCCCAGACTCTCATCAATTCCAATTTTACAACTCACCAACGTTGAGTGTTTTCAGCATAGAAATACATCATTTGTGTCAGATAAAATCAGGCTCTTTTACATAGAGTTTATAATTAAATAATAGTTTTATATTCTACAAAGAGTTTAGTTTTCCATCATGACTGAAATATGAAAAACTGTATCTCATTTATAGATAGCAGTCTACTTACCTGTACGGTAATAGTAAAGATTAAAAACTAAGTTCCTTTCCTCTCCCATATTCACGATTCAAATATATTCATCTTCAATGTTTGATGAATATTGAGATTCTTTGATATAGAAGACGAAAGCAAAGCTATTCTGTCTCTTTACAATAACGTCCTATTTCAAATTTGGGCATTGGGGCTTATCTTGATTCTCCAGCTTCGTTAAATTTTCTAAGAACTTATAGATATTCTTCACTTTTCTCTGCTGTAATATAGATTTTTATTAAAATAGTAAATACAGCTCGTAGTTGTTTAAGACTATTTACAATCTATTTTCTTATTGTTAAATTACTGTATAATTGTTTGTCTGACCAGTACGATGTACGATAAAAAAATGCTTTTTATATGTTATGTGAAAATGTTTCTTTAACGATGCAGTAATGCTTCTTCTTCTTTTTTTATTGTTTCATAATTATTCTAAGCAGAAGAACCAATTGACTCTGAAATAAGTAAAGCAAGCAAACACATTCATTTCAAGCTACTTCCAGGATGTATATAAACATTTCTCGATTATCGATCTTTTCTCTTATATTGGCTCAACGATCTTAGGAATTGTCATTTAAAGACGAAGAAAAGGTTATTCTGTGAATTATGTATAAGGTGCTTGTAAATAGGCATAACATATTGTTTAATGAAGAATCAATCAAAGCAGATGAACCAGTTGACTCTGAAATACGTGAAAAAAGCAAACACATTCATCATAAGCTAGTTCCAGGATCAATAGGTACAAACATTCTTCGATCGTTCATCCCTCCTTTTGCATTCAAACTTGCAATTCCCAGTAGACCAAATTATATACATGCACGACCTTCACGATATTCAGCCGACTACCAAATTTTATGATTCACCCATATATAAAGTAACTAATGGTGGCACCAAAGTATTGTCATTTAACTGCTGCCGCAGAAGAAGACCACCAGATTACACCTCCTCCTTCATCTCCTCCTACGCTACTCGGGTATTTCCTCGCCGAAATCCCGCTAACGACCTCTCGTCGGGAGGACCACCTAACAAGGTCACCGATAATGACAGGGCACAACGAATAATACACACACACAGTTGTGAGACGGTAGGTACCAATGCGATGATGAAAAAATATGAGTAAAAGGCGCACAGGTCGTTTAGCACTGACAATGTCAATTATTACATTCTGACAGGCCTTAGAAGATGTACCGACGAACGATTGGAGCTGGGTCCTCCTCACTCACTTCTTCATCTCTTTCTCGGCTTAGAAGTTTCTGCTCCACAGGCCGTTGATTACCTTCCTTTTGCTGCCGCAGCGTCCACTTTAATCGAAGATGGCTTCTGATTAGAACGCAGTGGCGTATCATCTTAAATGCTATCTTCGCCAGTTCCAAAATGAGCGAAAACTACATCGAGAATGACGAGAATTCATAAACTTTTATAAAACTTAATGTTGTCATCAAAAAACTAAGTTTAAAAAAAGATAGAAGCCCTATTCCTCATTGAAGAGATTGAAAATGGGATGTTTATTTTCGAGGAGTGATGAAGATAAGCATAATATCTTCGAAAGTAATGCGGAATCTAGAACTTATGCGTAGTTGTTGTGAACCCTCTAAATCACAATAATATTTTTATTCTATTGGTATTGGTTTTATTGAAGTTGTGTAAGTGCAAGAGAAGAAGTATCGGTTACTGGCAGATAGCATATTCTTGGCACCTATTTAGATATTTGACAACTTTCTGTGTCAACAGTTTAATATAAAACATTCAATAAATACAATGATTTACAATTTGTTCAAAAGCTTCCCATTCCGTGGGCTCTCACTCTGGCACCATTGAAGTTTTTAAAAATTCCGAAAATTTCTCCTCTACTCCTTTTGCAGGGGATGTTTGCAGATGAATAATGTTGAGTTATTGTTTTCATTAATGGGATCTTCTCTCAGTACTCCTATTTCAATGAAAAAATCAGAATCAGAGCACGTTAAATACTCATTCGAAACACGTGTTTATCCATACATAATAAAGTAAACATACATACAAACTGTGTATATATATAATATATATATATATATATATATTGATTTTGTATTCTTGACTGGATTTATAATAAATAAAAAGATGTTCTTGGGGATGCAGTCATATATTCAATAAAATTCTTTGACTGAATATATGACTGCATCCCCAAGAACATCTTTTTATTTATATATATATATATATATATATATATATATATATATATATATATATATATATATATATATATATATATATATATATATATATATATATTTGATTCTGAATTCTTGACTGGTTTAATATTTGATAAAATAGATATTTGTCGGGGATGCAGTCATTTAATAAATAAAATTCTTTGGGTTATGCGAAGCTTTCGAGAATGTTTATTCTCTTCGTCAGGGCAAACTAAAAATTGTTACAAATTATCTTAACCACATAATAAATTATTAATTAAAGTACTTACATTCGTGAATTTAGATAAAATTAACCACAAACAGGAAAGATTTCATAGCCATCAATCAGAAATGTCATTAATTATTTATAAATGTTATGGTAACGGCATATCTAGAGTTGAAAGTGTCTAGATTCAAGATCTTATAGGAGTTGTCTTTGTGTTTGTAGCTCTTTTTTAACAAGTTTCAAGTTATGTATGTCGTATTGTGAGAGAATATGATTATATATAATTAACAAATAATCTGAATGCCTAACAAAATAGTAATTAATATTACTGACATAATAAACTTCAATTTATACTGCAATACCTACGAATTCAGATAGTCTAGTCTGTGTACGGGTATATATTTATTTATATTATGTGTTTCTAAATCTGTTATAAATGTTTAACTTTTTCTTTTTACTAAACTTATATCTGCCTCAATATTTTCAAGTCCAAGTCGTGTAGTTATAGATAGAAGACTTTTAGCACCAACTAGCGGTGAATAAGCTCTTCTGGTTTTCAGATTTAAAAGAAAAGCGGATTTTACACTTTTCAATTATACTAGTGGTCGCCAGTAGTCGAAATTTGAACGTAATTGATTATTTTTTAAATTCAAATATTCTTGAGTTTTTTTTTTGTCAAAGATATAATAATTCCTTTTTTTTTGGGAATTGCACGCTCGTACAGAACTACATTAGCGTGTGTTGTTTGCCTAGTTCTTTAAAATACTTATGAAATTTAAAATTTAATGTTAATGTAACAGTTCAAAAAACAAAATGATAGCTAGCTATTTACTTATTTTATAATACAAGGCATTGTAATGTTTCGACTTAACGCAGGTAAAATTACTTTACCCTTACGAAAAAAAGGAGATCATCATCATCAGATTCGAAATGTTTAGCATTGCAAAACCTGCGTCGTAAATGCATTAATCCACTATCAAAAGTATTAAAATTTCTTTAAATGACATTTATTGCGCATTTAAATCTATACCTCAAAATAATTACATCACTTTATATACACTATTCACAATATTCAAATTTGCGTTTGACCAGGAACAATCTGACAGCCCTGATTCGTTGACTTTGCGTTGCAGTTGGGTTCGTTATGCAACGCACAATACACTTCTAAACGTAAACCATATTTTTTTATTTAAATGAATTTAAAATATTAACGCACAATACATCAAAATTTTAACAGTGTGCACTAATTCACCATATAAACTTTCTCTATTCCAAATCTCATTCTCCTCCGTGCACGTTTTATGCCTTAAAATCATTGGTAGAAGAGTTCTCCTTATATTTAATCTCTTGTATGGGTTCAAAAGTATTATTTATGATTCTGATAATATACAAGGTGATTCACGGTCTACGGTACCTTAGACGTTTAAGGAAAACTATTCGTAGGATCGTTATGAAAATTGTATTATGTAGATTATACCTAGAGATCTATCGACTGAAAATATTTTCAGCCTTGCCACGTTGCCACTTATATCAAAAATTATTAACAACTTTGATTTTTCAACTGAGACACCATATATATTATCAATTTATTAGATTCTTCCTTCCAGTGAATTAATTAATTAATTTCCTTTTGTTTTGTTCAAAACAGCGCCCCAATCAATAGCCCATTACTCAGAATTTTAGAAATGTGAAACAATGAAATTCCAGTAGTAGCTTTAGAAAGACTTAGTTATTATTGAAGATTTTCTTTTTATTTTATACAGGGTCGCTCAAAATTCTGGATCTTTCGATCAGATCTATAAAGACGCAAAAATGCGTTTTTTCAAATAGAACACCCTATATTTTATTATTTCTTTAGAAAGAGAATCAAAATACCTTTGAAATTATATATCATGTTTCTATACCTAAATGGTCAGGTTTTCAAAATATAAGCAACTGTCTATTAAGGTGAATTATTTCTAGCATTTTTATAGTAGGTATTTGCTGGTTACCATGGTGATAAAACACAATTATCATTTAACAAACATTATTTGAGGTATTCCTTAAAATAATTTATGTCAATCGCAAAGATTTGAAGAAAAAAGTGTATTCAACACCAGTTCAAAGTAAAGATGAACTGCGTCAAGGCGTAATTAAATGCATTGATGAGATAGATGCACGTGAATAAGAATAACTATTTTATTGGTGGAGAAACGTATTCTTAGATGTTTGGAAAGAAACGGTTGTCATTTTGAGAATGTATTAAAAATGTTTAACTATTTATATTTCTTCACTAATTATTATTATTAAAACCTCTGTCGTTTTCACTTGGTTATTGATTATTCATTAAATATTATACTGTTTTAGTCTTTTGCGTAACTAACCTAACAAAAGATCACAAAATTCATATGTATATCGTTGAACTGGATTCATTTTCTCAATATCAGTCAATGCATAGTTATTGCTAATTTTATGTTGAAATTGAGATAAATCTACTTACTCATTATTGTTTTGCCAAGACTGAGTATGATATCTATGAAAGTTTATTATTATTTTTAAATAAATTTACAGAGGAATCAGAAAACTACATATTTGTTTTGTGAATAGGTTTATTCTTGTTGCCTTTTTTGTAATTTGTTGGTATCTTGCATTAAACTTTCTGGATTGTTGCAATAATTTGATCACATTATCTATAAAGAATGAACAACACAACAATCACTTATTCTTCCTTACGATAATTACTAGTCAAACTTTCCATCGCCATGGTAATCAGCAAATACCTAATATAAAAATGCTAGAATTAATTCACTTTAATAGATAGTTGCTTATATTTTGAGAACCTGACCTTTTTGGTATAGGAACATGATATATCATTTCAAAGGTATTTTGATTCTCTATCTGAAGAAATAATAAAATATAGGGTGTTTTATTTAAAATAACGCATTTTTGAGTCTTCATAGATCTGATGGAAAAATCAAAAATTTTGAGCGACCCTGTATAACATAAAAAGAAAATCTTCAATAATAACTAAGAAAGAAGTATTTCTAAAGCTATTACCGGATTTTCATCGTTTCACAATTCTAAAATTCAGAGTAATAGACTATTGATTGGAGCTCTGTTTTGAACAAAACCAAAGAAAATTAATTAATTCACTGGAAACTTTTTCGGATAGGGTATCTTATGAAAAAATAACCAGAAGGGGATAGAGAATCTAATAAATTGATATATAGGGTGTCTCATTTGAAAAATCAAAGTTGTTAATACTTTTTGATATAAGTGGCAGCGTCGGAAGGCTGAAAATATTTTCAGTCGATAGATGTCTAGGCATAATCTACATAATACAAATTTCATAACGATCCTACAAATAGTTTTCCTTAAACGTCTAAGGTACCATCGACCGTGAATCACCCTGTATATGTTGCCTGTAATCACATTTTGTTTGACTGCTGAGATATTCCACAATTTGTTATTCTCATGACAATAGAGTGAATATTACCTTGAATTTTCAAATAGTTTTCGTATCATTCGATTAAGTGGAAAAGGTGGTTCCGCAACGATTTCTAAGGCCCCACAGGGGCTAGAGAATTGAAATTTCGTAAACGTACCTAAACTGGAGGCATCTAGCTACCTGTCAAGTTTAATCTGATTCAATAAAGGTTAATTCAGATTATCCATAGAATAACTCAAAAATTATTATTGCGACATGGAACCATACAGGCCACATATACATTTATGCAAAGAACTGTTTTATATATTTGTGGATAATGAACGCCCTGACCCTCCAAACTCTCTCTAGACAATAGAGACAGATCTGCTGATTTGGCAGCTTTTTCCCTGAAAACTTTAATGCCTAATAAAAACATTTTCTTAACGTCAAAAACACATTTTCTCAGTACATATGATTCAACTTATTCCCTTTGTGTTTTTATAGAAGTTTAGATTTGGCGAAATTCCTTTAAAAATTATCCACTCCATGTTGTTCTGGATTCTACAGACACAACGACAAATATTTAGCGATATCGATAACAACAAAAGCTATCGAGATTCATCAAGGGTGCGATGTACGATATTGATCAGGCATTTATTTTTTATATTTACTGATAAGAGTCCCTGGAAATATCGCAGCAGTAGGTATCATTTCCACCCATTATCATATTGTAAATTCCCATGCCGCACCATATGGCTGATGTATAATAATGTACAATGTAAATCCACTTTGTCCGCTATGACCATAAACTAAACTGAATACAAAATCCCCCAAAATTCACGTACAAAATAACCTATACACGAAAATTAGGCTTAATGCCATTAGAATTTTCCATGCGACTGAATGCATGATGTACCTATACGTAGTGAAAGAGATAAGAAGAGACCCTACCGCCCGATTTTCTGCATAATCTGCATGAATCCATATTGCCCCATTGTCAACTACCATAAGATGCGTGTAACAATTGGACATTTACCCAAAATTCCATATCATTAGGTCTTGTTGTTGGCTTGACAAGTGTAGCAAAATCGTATAATGGGGATTTGGGTTGTGTTCGGAAACAGTTTGTATACTACTTTATAAATACAACTATTCCGTAGGTACTGGTAATTGGTATATTAGGTTTGCGGTAAGGATAATGTTAGATGAAATCTGTTTAGGTATAATTTGAGTGACATGCTGTTAATGCCAGTATAGCTATGTACCTCTACCTACTAACCAAGGAAAGTTCTCATGATTGATTTGAAAATAAGTACCAAGTGAAGATAAAGTAGAATTTTGATATTGTTGACGGTGTATTATCTTTATTACAGATATAAGATTATATCACCTCTCTGAAGTAGGCACCACCAAATCGGCAAACGCACTCATCATACATTTTAGTGCCACAATAAAAAAATAATAAAAAAGGACATAAAAAGAAAGAGCAAAATTTGTGCTAATTTGTGCTACTAAAAAAAATTACCTCGTGCCGTTTTGAAAAAAATCGTGGCGCTTCTAAGTTCATATGAAGTCAGCACGACCACAAGAAAAAATAATTTAAAATCAAAAATAAGAACATAATTAGAAAGTACATCATTTGTTCTCATTTCTGCTACTAAAAGAAATTTTGTACCTCGTGTCGTTTTGGAAAAAAATTATATTTGTTCGAGATTTTTTTGTAAAACAAGGTTTTTCATCACTTATTTTGAGTGTTTTGTCTCTATATCTGATAATTACTTGATTTGTTTGATGATGAACTTCTGTGATTTTGTTAGAGTGGTTGAGCGGCCATTTTTTCAAAAATCTATAATTTTTGGCAGTAAAATTCGGTCATTGCACATATTTTTTATTGATGATTCTGAAACTTGAGAAAAAAATTACCTGTGTTTTTATTTTTTTCAAAATTTTAATTATAAAAAAGAAAAAAGTTCAAAAACACTAAAAATTAAATTGGTTCAAAACGTGTGCGTTTTAGCGCCCTGTGTTGTCACAGTTCCCGCTCATCTGGCATTGGCTCATCTTATGTATTATGTCGAGGTAATGATTGTGACAGTGACAATTAGTTGTCAACATGTGAGAATAAATTTTTGTTTTATATTTGGTTTCGTGAACGGCAAGCGGGATTTTAAATTTTATATCTGGTTGTTATGGTGCACACATGTCAATCAAATTTGCAAAGCAAGAGACTATTATAAAGTGTTACACATCCAAATAAACTACTTGTTCATGAGTCGGGAAGTATGACGTTTTAAGCGGGAATTTGATTTTTAAATACGTGGACAAACTAAATTACTATTTCGATTATTAAAATATATCTGAATATATTTTTTATGGTGTATTGCTTGTTTGCGGTATAAACTGTATTGTTCAAAAGTAATAAAACATAAAAAATCCAATGCATGCAACTACCCCATTAAAGAAGAGACAATATCTGGCAACAACTAGATTGGAATTCTTTTTTAAAAATTTATGATTTCCGTACCTCTAGTAAAGTAGGAAATATGTTCTGAAATCCTTGAATATAAATAAACTTTCAACGGTTTGAGTATTGCCACACTGAAAAATACGGATGGGATATCGAAGAGAAATAACATCCATAGGTATTTCAGTTCAGTATCGATATCTATATCGGAAGAAGCTATCAATGATGATGAAAAATCGACAATCGATGAACATCGACAGATTGGCAAAATAGTATGAAAATTACAATAAATTATAGAATGAAAAAAGCATTTTTGATTAAATCAAAGAATATTGCTCTATTAATTAATTAATAATTAATTATGTGCATATTTTGTGCCTTGCATTAAGATATCTTCCTAATGAAGTCCAAAAACTGGAAATCCAATGAGTCGCAAGTCGAAACTGAAAATAAAATTGATAATGGATATACTCGCTAAATTAAAACACTCAAAACCCCAAAATATGTATCTAACATAGTCTATAATCATACCTTTGCATACGTCATGAAATAACTGAGTAACTTTTCTAGAGTATCGTAATATTTTAACTACTAATTAACCTATACAAACAATGGTAAGATGAGATATCAGTGTTAAAAAAATCCGACCCATTACAATTACAGTTAATAAAAACACTTTATTAGCTCATGCACTGAAAAATACAAAACAATATTAATGAAAAGTCTTCATTCTACCTTTAACATCACTGCTTCAAAATTACCAACTCTATAATAATTATTCTCTAACTTTTAATATACATACCTACCAAATAATAAAGTCGATCCTAGTTATGGTAAAAAAAATCTTACTCTGAATTTGTTATGGATTATGAGAATATTAAGTGACTTACAATTTTCCAGTTAGTAGACAAAATGAATTCTTAATTTTCATCTATTCAAACGTTAACAGGGATATTTTATGCATGAGTAATCCGAAAAATTCTATTGGTTGTTGGTATTTACGCACATCTCTATAGAGATATATACATACACACAAATAAGCATTCCTTTTATGCGTCCACAAAAGGACCGCTGACAATGATATTCGCGTTCACAGATCATTTCGGTCAAAATGGTCTTTATCTAAGGAATTTTGCCAAATGCAACGTCTTTACAATAGTAGCAGGTAATCCCCCTTATTGATCTGCTTATTTCATTCAGATTCAAAGGGCTGCAAAACATATTTTTCACTAAAGGTATGTGGATTAGTGACAGTGTATTCAGAAATTTGAAATAGAAAATGTAATTAGGATAAATATAACTCTGTCTCGTCTTTCCATGTTCATTAATTCAATTATTATCTAATATTTTTAATAATAAATACGGAGGCCTAATCTCCAGATATCATACATGTGACCTATATGAGTACTTGAAGAAAAAAGCTTATAGAGAATAAGTACCTATGTTTTTACAAAACTAGGACCAACTTTCTTGAATGAAGTACTATAAAATACAAAATAATATTTATTCTATTGGTAGAAACTGGTAATTTTGAAAGTGTACCTACTCCAAAATACAAGTACGAATAAAATAAATATTATTTTGTATTATCAATAGAGTAGGACCTCTATTTGACAAAAGAATTTTTTTCACATTTTTGAGTTCGCTCAAATTCAGTAAACGATGTACCTACACTTCTATGTAGTACCTATCTATATTCTTTGGTATACTATGTAAATAACAAATTCCAACATTCTCCGTTCAACAGATTCGGGAATAAAAGCTGTGGCAGATGGACAGACAGATAGAAGGACGAATGGATAGACATACAGACACCAGAGTGATGTAATAATCAGTTCTTCAATTATATGAGTATTGAAGGTACGCCTTTTTGTCGGTTAAAAAATGTGAATTTTCTCGCCAATCTCAGTATCATATAAAATATAAATAGCAGAAAATATGAGAATATAAATGAAAGCAACTTTGTATTTTCAGTGGAATTTGGCTTTACCTACCTATCTATATTCTGTAAAAAGATTTTGCCAAAAAGTTAGATTATGTAGATACGAATTGTATAAATTTGCTGAAAACTAATATTTGATTGTAATTTCATGATAGGGTGATCGGTGTTTAATATTTGAATACGGTTTTTAAAAAAAAATCGACGGCTCGTAGCCCGCGAACAGGTAAATTTCTCCGTTTTTAATTCTTATTGCTTTTCACTTTTAAGAAAAAATGGTTGAAACAAAAGTTTTAGGTACAGATCATATTTATAGCTCAAATTAATTTTTGATGACATTCAGTTAACGCCTACATACTTTTTGAGATAAGTATTTAAGTTTGGTCAGCCGCCATTTTGAAACTACCAGTCGGATTATATCCATTAACGAACATAGCCGAGATTTTACGATCAATTTTCACAGCAAATTTGAACTTGATATTTATCTTTATAAATGCGACCTATATCATGTTGTACCTGAGTGCTTCCACAAGATATAACGTATGAAGTTGATAATGCCAGTGATATAGGGTCAGAATAAAGATCCACTGAATCAACGAGCTCTGAAACAAACAAAAAATGAAAAACCAACTCCGAATCCGAACAACATCTGTTACGATTCTATCCAGGGGTCGCAAAAAAATAAAATCACATAATTAATGTCCAATTTCACGCGGCCTGTGTTCTCTCTACATCTCTGTCTGCCTCGAAAACGACCAACACAACAGAAAGAGAACATGATAAATGAAGAAAGAGACCTCGACTTACCTGTAGGTGACCACCCAAACACCCAATAAGGGGCGTGTTTCTCTGTTTTTTTTTTCATCTCTCGAACAAAACAAATTATACACAAAGTCAGATGCTAAATGTCCTTTGTGCAAACAAAATGTTCACACGTATTTATAGCTCAAAGGAAATGGATTAGTTTTCTGAGAGGTAGATCATATTTATTATTGGACGCTTTGACAAAGTGTTCCTTGATCTCTCAATTTTTGCGAAGAAATGTGAATGTATCGGAACTAAAACAAATAGATGATTGAATCATTTTAGGAGCTAGGAGTTCACAATGGTTCTGAAAGCATAAATTCCAAAATCTGTATTATACAGTGTGATACAAATTCGAGGCTAAGTATGGGGATCTCGTAAACCGTAATAGATACAAAGTCGTTTAAATGGGGGCAAAGTTGCGTATTTTGATGCTCAAGAAAATGCCGTTTTGAAAGTCAAGAAATTCCAACTACGTCCGAAGTTATCCGAAAAAAAAAACAAAATTTTGCAAAATCGTTTTTATGTTTTTCAGGCATCAATTGAAGAGATATTTTAAAATAAATGGAACTTTTTCATTGTCACTTTTTGCCCTTTACAAGATAGCGTTATTAAATTAAAGAACCGACGTTTCGTCTCTGAGCGGCAATCACCAACTTTGTTTTTAAAAACGGTCCTGGATTTTTTTTTTGGTTTTTGTTATTATTTTGTTATTGTCATTGACACCACAAAAGCAATTTTGTATCACAAGTATGAATAAAATTCAAATATTTTTTTAAAAATAATGCTTTTAAATTCATGCCCAGGTCCATCCATCACTGTCCAATACATAGTTTCCGTCATAAGTTTATCTTCATTTCGTAATCTTCTGCAAATTAATGGGAATAGTGGGTCTGGAGTTACACCACGCTCCGTATGAGAAGAAAAGTATTGATGGTAGTTTATGATAATCTAATTTATTGATAACACAAATTTCATAGAACACTTACTTAAATAACTTATGAATAGCTGTTAACAACTTACTTAAATTTCAAATGTACTTATAACAAAAAAAACATACTTTTCAGGAAACTCTCTGTCCGAAAAATCCCATACTTTTCTTCCATTAAGTGGAGGAGCGCCATCATGCTGAAACTAGAGATGTGGAAGCCTGGCCAGTGGAATCTCCACCAACATATCTTGAAATTGCGTATTTAAAAATTTTTGACATGCCAAATTTTTCAAGGACTACTTAATATTTTCAAGGATCAAATCGGGAAGCAATGAAAGAGATTCGCGACAGAACAGTTGAAATCATTAACGTAAATATAAATCTGTTTGAACATTTATTCCGATAAAAAATATTTTTTTCATTATAACCTTATTTAAACATAAGTTGTAAAGTTACTGATAAATTATTATTTAGGTTGAGGTCTTATGAAATTTATGTTAAATAAATCGAATTATTAAAAACTACCATCATCTCTTTTCATGCAGATCATTTCAGATATTTTTTATCTACTTGAACTAAGGTGTAACTGTAACTGTATACCCAGTATTTTTCTTAATTTTCAGAAGATAATGTGAAATAAAGATAAATTTGTGACGGAAACTATGTATTGGAGAGAGATGGACCTGCGCATGAATTTCTAAGAATTGTTTTCACACTTGTGATATAAAATTGTTTTCGGGGTGTCAAAAACTAACAGAAAGCCAAATAAAAAATCCAGGATCGTATTTAAAAAAAAAACAAAGTTGGTGATTGCTGCTCAGAGACGAAACATCGGTTCTTGAATTCAATAACGCTATCTTGTAAAGGGAAAAAAGTGGCAATGAACAAGTTCCATTTATTTTAAAATATCTTTTCAAATGAGTTCAGAAAAATATAATAACGATTTTGCAAAATTTCGGTTTTTTTCGGATAACTTCGGACGTAGTCGGAATTTCTTGACTTTCAAAACAGCATTTTGTTGAGCGTCAAAATACGCAACTTTGCCTCCATTTAAACAACTATGTATCTATTACAGCTTGCGAGATCTCCATACTTAGCCTCGAATTTGTAGCACACTGTATATACCTTCATCAATCATGAGACTAAGTTCTAAGAGAACAGTGCCTATTTATATAATAAGGAAGATGATACTGATGATTCTTAATAATTATTTATAAGTACTTTTTAAGTATATATTCAGTATCTGGTCATTAAGTAGATTAACTAAATGTTTACGTATATTAATTCATAATGACGCAAATTGATTTAATTCTAATCCTTTCGTTTGGTTATTTAAAATTTTCATATTATGATCATTATTATCATCAAATACGAAATATAAGAATGTGTCAGAACTTTTTGGTCTAGATTTTTGTAGGTCTCTTTTTTCTTCACACATCTAGGTACAAATTGTATTACCCGAAAACATTAGGAAATTAAAAAATATGAGAAAACTAGATGAAAACCCGGCTTCGCTCGGGTGAAATGTGACTCATAATATAGTTTGAACACCCATCGAATGGGGTTTCGTCATACCTTGTCTATCTCTTTTTTTCGTTTGTAAACTAGGTGAAATAAAATTTTAACGTCATAAACAAATGTCTTCGATCAGATCGGCTGATTGTTATTTTGACGTTTGTTTGACATTTCTTTTTGAAAGTGATTTAGCCCCTTTACAAATATGTCGTCAGTGTTTTGGGGTTAGGAATTATAATTTAATTTAAACTATTTACAACATGCGTAAAATGGCAGTTGAAGTCAGAAATCGTGACGAAACCCCACTCGATGGGTATTCAAACTATACGTAATATTTTATATTGTTGTAGTTATCGGTTTTCAAGGAATATTAGGCAAGGCATAGATTCGTATCGCATAATAATTATAATATATTAAAACTGCAAAGTTTTTACATAAATATTTTTTATTTAAAATCATTTTTCAAAACAAACTAACATAAATTAACAAAATAAAGAGCTTTCAAGGTTTATTCTCTGTAAACCTCTCTGTTTTAAGATTAGAAACACCCAGTGTTGTTATATATATATATATATATATATATATATATATATATATATATATATATATATATATATATATATATATCGAAATCATGACTTTTTTATGTTATATTATTCATGTCAGGTTTCAATCGAGTCTACCGTACCACTTGATGGAATTATTAATACAGATATAGTTGGTTCATTTATTTTATAGGTACCTAAAAATTATAATTTTGCCTAAAATTATTCAATTTAATCAACTAGAGTAAATAATTAGAAAAATATTGATGAAAACAATGTTAACACTTGCAATAAATACCTAACGATAAAAACTAGATTTTATCATTTTTTAATAATTTTTAAATTTTATTTTTATTTGGAAAAGAGTTGAATATTTTAATTAATTTTGGCACATTTTATCGTTGAAAATAATTTATTTAATCATATAGGCTTTAATACAGTTTGGTATGCTACAAATAAATGTAAAAGGCTTTTAAAACTATCGCACTATTGCCATATATCATCTTTTTTGACCTACTTCGAGAAACGGAGGAGAAATACAATTCAATTGTATGTATGCTTTTTTGATGTACCTAGGTAAGTGCCTTTTGCCTTGTAAATGTGTACCTACCGATTTTTATAATTATGTTTCCATTGTAAAGAGGAGTGTTGAGAAATGATACCACATTGAAAAAAACTTTAATCAAACATCTCTTTCCCTTTCTAAAGTTTTCAGTTCATCTAAAACTGCTCCACTTATTTTGAATTTTCAATGCACAATCTAATAAAGTCATTCTTATTTATTGTAAGACAATTTTTGTTGGAAACCTTCGGATAACTGTCGATATTTTTCCATGAGGATCTATAGATATATCACTTTGTATGTATGTGCCTGACATTTTGACCTTTCAGGGTGAATTGTAAAGACCACTTCAGTCACTACTTTAACGACAATAAGAAAACAATCACCTTTTGTGCTATAGAAATCCTTCCAACTTGGTTAAAGAAAACACACATACCACAAACTCGAATCAAAAATTCCTCACATTTCCAACCCCACTTTAATCATTTTATTTGAAGCAGCTCTTCAAGAAAGCAGCGTGGTACTGAAAACAAAAATACAAATCAAAGAAAATATAGAAAAGAACCTCTCCCAACAACTTATTGTGGTTTGGATACGCCCTAATAATACTTGACGTTCAATTGTTTTTTGTATACGAATTAAATTTGGGGTTCGTTAGGTTTTGTTGGCTTTTGAATAGATTTGAGAATGGGCAGCCTACATTTTAGACTGTCATTGTGGATATTAAGATGGATAATAATTGACGTAAGCACGCACTCAATAAAGAAGTGGAGTATGAGTACAATGCATTTATATAGGTAGGTACTGATGTTGACTGGATGAATATAATGCGTATCTACAAAAGGGAAGGAGACTCACATATAAATATTTCAAAATGATGCCGCTAATGAAATATGTAAGAAATTTTATTGGGTTATGCACATCGAAATTATGATGATCATCTAGTTTCTACCCGAGTTATATGAAGTGAATAGAATATAATTTATTTAAAAAGAACACTAAAAGTAAAATCATTCAGATTTTGGAGTTATGCAAGAGATGTTGATCTGTTAAATGTAGGTATATATAGATAGAAGATTCCTATCAACAATTTCAATTTTTGTATGATTTGTAGGTACATTTTTAATTTATGTTTTATTTATTATTAAAAAATATCATTTACCCTAGGATAAATCGTACTTGGCACTTATTTCAAAAAGGTCCAACAGTGTCGTTAACTAAATAAGATAGACTGACATTATTAGATATTTACAGGGTGATTATTTTTTTTGTCAAATTTTAAAAATTTCAAGTTACTTTAGTTTTCTTATTTAGAGTTGAAGCCCCTATATGTTTATAGAAAACATTAATATATTTATCGACAGAAAAGTTGTATTTATCATTAATTTGAATCGCCATTTTGAAATACCTATAGAAGCTAGGGTGGTTTCGTACTTAATGACTTTCTTTAATTTAAATGTTGAGCTTCTATTTGCATAATAAAATGTATGAGATGTATCAGAATTTTAGGGACACTATACTGATATAATACGAAATAATTCCGTAGATGGGCCTTACGTTACAGATGAAGATTGCAAGATATCAAACTCATAACTTACAACGTTTCTTTCTTTCTTGTCAAAATTGGTAGGCACGGTAATAGTATTACCTAGTCTTTACTGTTGGCTGAGAATCATTCATATTTTCATTTCTTTCTTGTAAATATTGAATGGAACACTATTTATTATATATCGTTAAGGGAATTGTTGAAAATATCAGTATTATAAGCGCAATGCGACCGACTGTTATCCAGCTCTTCTCAATATTATTAATTTTTAATATTTATACACTTATTATAGGTGTATCTTTTAGTGATTTTGTAGCTTCTGAAGGACTTGAAGGATTGAGGAAATAGTTACATAATATACTTATCAAAACGATGGTTCATAGATATGAAAGGATACCATAATGTGGTCAATTTGAAAAATAAATTTAAAAATTCTCTCTCATATTCAAAATATAAAATATATACAAAAAATCTGAACCCAATAGGTGGTGCTTGGTTTTGTGTTTTTATCTTGAAGTGCCCTGATTTTTATGAACGTTAGCGTTAGCGTCATCTTTTCTGAACAGCTTGGCACAATTGCTCGTGGTAGTTGACAATTTATGTCTACATGATGACCAGCTCATTGCTCCCTGAAAAATTCTCAGCTGGATTGAACTCGAGATCTCATACATAACAGATTGACGCGCGTACCGGAACACTATGATCCTCACAAAATATGGATTAGAACTCATTTTTTTCATTGCATGCCTGCCACGAGTCACAACAGATTTTTTGCTAAATATATTTTCTTCTCCTTTATTTTGAGTGTCATGCTATCATAATCCATAAAACACTTCAATCCAACAGCCGTATCCATAATAATACGGTACCAAATTGAGTATGATTGGCAGTAGGTACTCTAAAACTTTATCAGCATACTTATACTATAGTGCATTTCACACTGAGAATGCAATGTGGCGTCTTAAGGAGCCCATCGTTGTCAGCGCGTTGATATGCCGGGCTCGACATCCATCAGGTAGGTACTGTTTCTATAAACAATTAATTTCAAAATTACAGAAGAAAATATTACAGGTAAATTTGAGAAGCCGCAACATTCTGTGCAGTTTTCCTGTTTCAAATCATACATTGCCTTTACTTTACCAGGCCACACTGCATTCTCAGTGTGAACCGCACGCTGTCACGTATGATGTTATCATTACTAAAGTAACTAAAAAACAAACTATAGAGCATTTCAAACTGAAAATGCAGAATGGCGTCTTATGGAACCCATCGTTACCATTGCGATGTTATGTCAAGCTCAACCAACCATCAGGCCCTGTATCAGGAGTCTCAGGCAAATTTCAGCATTTTCCCCATATAACATAAATTGCCTATACCCGGCCACACTGTATTCTCAATGTGAAACGCAGTAGGTATAGATCGAACTAAGAGTTGTCCCTGAGCTGTATTTGAAAGTTAAGCTGGCACAGCAATAATTGATAGGTACTTATCACATTTTAAGGTTACTTTTACAATCTTAACGGAATGTTTTCGTAGTTTCATATTCTGTAGTTCCGAAAAATTGTTTAGATAACGTTTGAAATTGACGTATCTCAGGTTATCTGTATCATGCTTGATCTTTACGTTACCGTAGTAATCGATACAGTACTACATTCATTATGTCAATTTTTGATTACGAGATTAGCCAGAATCAAATATTCCATGAGTTAGGTCTCTACTTATCTTGAGCAACCCATATCGTGCGAATTTCTGACGACATCAACCTGTACTCTTTGACTCTTCGTGAACGACCGACTTTTACAGACAGATAAGCTGTCAGCTTATAGCCGATGTTGTTGTTTATATGTGATCCCTGATCATCATCGCGTGATCGTCACGAAATCCCCTTGCTTGCACACTCACACACACACAAGACATAGTTACAACGGAGCCAGCCACTTTACGTCTTCTTCGGTCATCTCATCATCAGCAGTTCGATCGACTCCGGTGGACCTCTTCTTGTTCGCTTGTCGTCTGCCGCTCTGCGACTCTGGACCAGAGAATATCTCTCTGCGTTGACCGCTCAATCCGTCCGACAGGCTGGGGGTCAATTTTTGACCATACTTAACGTACTCGCGTATACGTTTCTTAGGCGAAACGTATACGTATCTCAATTCTCTATTTTTGACCATTCGTTTATCTGCGTATACGTATAATTCTATTCGCAAAATTGCGAGCGCAATAACGGCATTCGTATCGAAGATTTTGAGGTTATTGTTGCTAAAAATTATGACAAGGGGTCATCGTTATTTCTGCTGTTAGTGCAATTTTCCATTTTTACGCATTTTGAAATAGAAATGGATGACCTAATGCATGTAATTGGAATTGGTAATTTAGAAGAAGTTGAATTACAGTACCGTCAGCATAGGAAAGAAAGAGTAATTCGAGATCCAATGAATGAATTAAGTGAAACCCAATTCAGAAAAATGTTCAGGCTTTCAAAGGATCTATTTCTTCATTTAGTGGGCCTGTTAGAACCGATTATTCGTCCTCAGCGGCGAAACACAGATTTACCTATTCATACAAAGGTAAAAACATAATAAATTTTCATTTTAACATGTTAATATATATTTTAATTTCAGATTTTAAGCGCATTGCATTTTTTTGCTTCTGGTTCATACCAAGGAAATATTGGGTCTAATGCGTACATGGATATTTCACAACGAAGTATATGTATAAGCATTAGAGAAGTAGTGGATGCTTTAAATCATCCAAACATTTTTGAAGAGTGGGTTCACTTTCCTCGAAATTTACAAGAATTGAACGAAGTTCGTCAAGGGTAGGAAAATATAATTGCATTTAGAATATTTTGCAACAATGTTGAAAATAACACAATTGTAGCAGGAACAGTAGTTGTAATAAGTTATTATGAAAAAAATTGCATGCTCTAATATTTCTATAATTGCTGAAAATAATATTGTTTTATAGTTTTTCTATTCAGAAATAACTATTGCTTTACAGGTTTTTCCATCAACATAGATTTCCTGGCGTGGTTGGCTGTATTGATTGCACTCATGTTGCTATTGTCCCTCCGCCTAACAATGATGAAGAGCATCCTGAGCATATATATGTTAACAGAAAATCTTATCATTCCATAAATGTACAGCTTGTAAGTGTTTGAATATGTAGGTATTTGTACACTGTACATATTTGTATTCCTTTTAGATATGTGATGCAAATTTAAAAATACTAAATGTAAATTCCCGATACCCGGGAAGCACTAACGATTGTTACATTTGGAATCAGTCAAATGTGCAAGATTTAGTAAGGACTATTCATGGAAGACTCGGGGCGGATTATTTTTTGCTAGGTTACTTCAAAATATATAAAAAATGCTTACAGCTCATATCATAATAAATTACTTGACAGGTGATTCTGGATATCCTCTGAGATCATGGCTATTAACACCTTTCGCAGAATTGATTGATGGAACACCAGAGGCATATTACAATTATATGCACAAAAACACTAGGGCAAAAATCGAATGCTGTAATGGGCTACTAAAAGCACGCTTTCGGTGTTTGCGAAAGGACAGGGTTCTCCATTACAAACCCGAAGTTGCGAGCAAAATAATCACAGCATGTGTTGTTTTACACAATATGTGTATTGTTTATAATATTCCTCCTCCAGAGGATCAGACAAGATTGTACCCAGACAGAATTGAAGCAAATGCCGATGAAAATGAAGACGGAGGTCGCCAAAGAAATGCAGAGCTGGCAGAAGGAAGGCAAGCTAGGAATAAGGTTGTCAGAATTTTATATGCAAGACGCCGTGTGTAACTGTTTTAAGCTTATTTGTAAGATAATAAAAAATTACCATATATTTATATGAATTTATTCATTTATCAACAGCAAACTCAATAGCAAACATTAACGAATTTGCTTATAAGTAAACATAACATAACAAAAATTTAAAAAACTCCTGAAACTTAATTGATATTCCTATAATAATATATCAATGTATTTTATTTATTAATTAAAACACAATTCATGTAGGTTCACAAGATTGAGGCATATTTACCGCAACTTTATTTATAGCTTCAACTTGCAGTTTTAAGATGTCATTTTGTTCCCGAAGCAATTTCAGTTTTTCATTGTAATATTTCTCTTTCATATTTAACTTCATCTCTAAACATTTTTGATATGCTTCTGCAGCTCCTGCTGTTGAAATTAAAGCGTCCAGTTTTTTAGGCAGAGTTTTTCTATTTTTAGGAACCTGCGCTTTCTCTTGAATGGGTTTTGTCTCACACATAGGTGTACATGTTAATCTTTTCATCTCATCTGTATCTGGTAAATCAAAAGAATCAGAACATGTGTTAATTACTATAAATTCAGCGTTTGAATCTTTACTATGCACATATTTTCCAGATATTTCTATATTTATATCATTTATAGATTCTTCGGCTCTTTCTCGATGAGTACTACTATTTAAATCTTCATCGAAATTGAATTTCACCTGCGATTCGCTGTTACAGTGTCCTTCAATAGCGGCAGTTTTTATTAGCTGAAGGACAGTTTTTTCTACGGCATTCAAAGGTTCCTCTTTTGGAGGACCACCTCCCGTTCCCTTTCTATACTTTCTATTTCCCGCTTCTTTAGTTTTTGTCCGGGAACGTAAATCATGCCATGTCTAAAACAATACACCCAGATTATAAAAAAATTACAAACAATGATTTTTTTACCTTCCGCCACTGCTTCCAGTTTTTAGAAGCACCAGGCATACTATTTAGAACTAGCGCTGCTTCTTCGCATTTCTTCTGAATATCTTTTAATGTAAAATCTTGCGTTTGTTTGCCTGCAATAACTTGAGGATTCTCGGAAACAAATTCCACAAGCCATCTTCTTTGTGCCATTGAGGCATTACTTCCACGCGCTCGCATATTATCACTTTTTGAAGCAGTCTCGGACATATTTTAGTAAATAAATAATGAATAAGTTGAATAAGTAAATTAACCCAACTTTTCAGAACGTCTAGTAGTTCTAAACACAGAATAGTTCTAAATTTACATGGATGCGGTGTTGTCGAGTGTAATAATTTAAGAGTTGGAGCGTATTCGTTCCCAGTTACGAATAGTTGTAAAACATCGCGTTCTCAAATAAGTATACGTTTTTTACCATTCGTAAACAAACGTATACTATAATTTGCGTATGCTGCCAAAAATTGAGCCCCTGCTGCAATAATTAACGACAACGACGCACACCATACCTACCATACGACGAGATGATGATACCGAGAAATGAGCGCGGTATGTGCCATCCTCCTCGCCACTAACGCCCATCCTCTTTCCCTGCTGCTACCGCCGCCGCGTCACATGCCAACAAGATAAACACGAGCAAAACGACACATACACACACACACAGCCCAAATGATTTAATTAAATGGATTAATCAGTGGTTTTATTTTTAATCTTGCATGGCTGCCTCGTAGCTCGTAGCTGGCTGTATGCCGATGCTCTATAAAGAGTGAGCAGTGACGTAACGCGGATATGGAGGACAGGAGATGCGTCTTTCTTCTCTAACATGCATTTTAACTGAGCAAGTATATAAATTCTAAAAACTAGGACTAATCTTATTGAATGAGCCCCAAAAATAAAAATATATAGTTCTATTGGTAGATATTTACCTAATGGTAATTTTGAAGTTGTGCATTTAACAGTAGATAAAGGTAGATAAAAGACGGCACCAATCCAACGTCGAGTGTAGGGGACTTCTCTGCTATGAATATATTCCCACAAGGGAATTCGGTATCACCGATAAATAAGATAAATCTCAAGACCTAGGTACATTTCCAGAGAAGTGTTGCTTTGTGGAAAGAAGAGTATGCCAAGCCGGAAGCCAGGGATTCGAACGAGTGCTTGGCTTATCACCATGCCTTGCCATACTCTGCGCTACTTATGTTCAATGAAACTGTCAGATCTATGTCAAACGCTCTTTTTCAATAGTGCTAGTACCAATTAAATTATTTGGTATTTTTTCAGTGAATAAATATTTTTTACAAAAAATTGGACCGACGTTATTAGTTGATGCACTGAAAAGTATAAAAAAATATTAATTCTATTGGTGCTGTTACTTTTGAAGTTGTGCAGTTGCAGTTAGATTGATAACTTTTGGCACCAACTTCACAATCCAATTCCACTTCCACTTCCAATTTTTTGTAAAAAATATTTATTTCACACTTTTGAGAGTAATATTAGTCACGGAAATCGTCGAACGTTCATACCTATACTTATCCTATTACCCACGTATATTCTTTGCTTGTAGTTGTTATTATTGAGATCTCAAAGCATCGCTGCGGAAATACGCGTAAATATTTTACATGTTACCATTTTAACACCGATTTAACTCGAAAACCGTAACTCTAAGGAAAAAATGTTCAATATAAAAATTGCTACAAATAATTATGTCGTTCATGTAGCATCGAAAGATTTTCAATTTTTGAAAGAAATCGCCCTCTCCATATAGCAAAAATACATATTTAACATGCGTCTATCTCGAAAACCGTAAATCTTTTAAAAAAATGTTCAATTTAAACGTTTCCGGATATTGTCCTATCTTTAATTATACCAAATCAAATTTTCGATTTTCGAGAAAATTTGCCCCCTACACCCCTTTCGGGGGCGGTTTTCGGAGGGAAAAGGATTTCGGATTTGGGTTTTTATGAATATGGGACCATTTCTCAAGCCTCATCTTTCAAATTAATCAAAAATCATCAAAATCGGAGTACGTTTACTATATACAAGGCCCGAACAAAAAAAAGCAGACAGTCGAATTGTATACCTCCTCTGTTCGGGGTTCGTCGGTCAAAAATTGAATTTGTTGAATAATTTCTGACTTAAGGTGAGTTTATACAGTAAATAAAATAAAATAAGGAACAAATTAAAATTGAAATAAGAATAACCTCAAAAAAGATTGGTTTATACAGATGACGAAAATAAAATAAGAAATAAGAATGAACCAATCAAATCACAGCTTTTTTGACAAAAACTTTTGTGTTATATGCCAGTTAAGTGTTCTCTGGTAGTTGATCATGCTCATTATCAGTTTCCAAACAAAATAAAATAAAATAAGAAATAAAGATGAAAGTTGGCCATCTTTAGTTCTTACTCTTATTTCTTAATTTAGCTTAGTTCGTGATCTTTTCATTAATACTGCAAGAAACAGTTTTCAATTATTGGAAAAAATACGCCTCTTACCTACTCACTCACTTTCGGGGAATTTTTAAATGTGGAAGAACATGGTGCTATTTTGGAGAATCATCTATCGACCTTCCTTCCACCTTCTAATAAAAAAAGTACCATCTTGTGGGTGCACGTTTACTGTTCAAAGCACGAGAACAGATATAGAGATATAGGTAAATCATTATTTTTCACCTAGTTTATTAGTTTGTGCACTGAAAAATACAAAATAATATTAATTCTATTGGAGCTGTTACTTTTGAAGTTGTGCAGTTGTAGTTAGATGGAAAACTTTTGGCACCGACTTCAAAAGTACCTACAAGTACCAACAGAATTAATATTATTTTGTATTTTTCAGTACACTAATAAAGTCGGTTCCATTTTTGGAAAAAAATATTTATTCTACTTTTGAACATTAATGACAATAATTCATTAATTTCATTAAATAGGTACATCAATAAACTATACCATTTTCAAATCTGCACATTTATTTTTTTACAACAATGGATCACTTAGGTTTCCAACCTAAGAGTAATTTAAATTAAATGTTAATGAATATTAATTCAAATATTGTTTTACAATATAGTGTTTTGTTATTAAATTACACTCTGTAACTTTGTTATTTCCTATGGCCACCTGTTTTTGACATATCTTAGCAGGCTTTGAAAATACAGGAAGACATATGTGGAACTCTCTTTATGTGAATCCGTCTTGCGCTTGACCGATTTTATTTTTGACCGACGAACCCCAAACGGAGGAGGTATACAATTCGACTGTGTGCTTTTTTTGTTTGTGCGCGCGTTTCATATAGTAATCGTACTCCGATTTTGATGATTTTTGATTCATATGAAAGAGGAGTCTTGAGAAATGGTCCCATATTTATAAAAACGGGAATCCGACATCTCCTTCCCTCCGAAAATTGAAAATTTGAGGTGGTATAATTAAAGATAGGACAATATCCGGAGACGTTTAAATTGAACATTTTTTCAAAAGAGTTACGGTTTTCGAGATAGACGCATGTTAAATTCTCAAATGTGCAATGTGGAGAGGGCGATTTCTGTCGAAAATTGAAAATCTATGGGCAGTACATGAAGGACATAATTATTTGTAGCAACATTTATGATGAACATTTTTCCCTTAGAGTTACGGTTTTCGAGTAAAATCGATGTTAAAATGGTAACAACTAAAATATTCAAGCGTATTTCCGCAGCGATGTTCTGAGATCTCAATAATAACAACTACAAGCAAGGAATATACGTGGGTAATAGGATAAGTACTACTTCATTGGTATTAGCGAACGTTCAGTTCAACGATTTTTGTGACTAATGTTACACTCAAAAGTGTGAAATAAATATTTTTTACAAAAAATTGGACCGATGTTATTAGTTGGTGCACTGAAAAGTATAAAATAATATTAATGCTATTGGTGCTGCTACTTGTGAAGTTGGTGTCAAAAGTTATCAATCTATCTGCAACTGCACAACTTCAAAAGTAACAGCACCAATAGAATTAATATTATAAAAATTGTTGTTTTGTTAGTAGTGACGCATACACTTCCATATGCAAATAGTTAAGACCTCTTATTTTGATATTACAAACAGACACTTCGATATTATTCATTAGTATAGATTTTTTATAAAATGAAAACAGCCTTAGTTATTCCTTATAACATTAGCTACCTCCAGTGAAAATGCTGTCGGAATCGGTTCAGCCGTTACGGACATGAACGGGAACAAACAGACAGACAGACAGACAAAAATTATAAAAATTGTTGTTCTATTATTAGTGACACATATACTTCCATATGCAATTAGTTAAAACCTGTTATTTTGATATTACATATTGAAAATCTGATACCTTTCTTTGACTAATTCAGAAATATGTTACACATTTTCAAGAAATTTACCATCTACTTTGTCCACCAGCAAACGCAGCAAACAACAATTCACACCACTGAGAGTGCGATAACTACAAATCATTTCGCAAATATGTTTGACCCACCACTGTGTTATGGTATGCCTGGCAATTTTCGCAAGAGTAGAGGCCTTATCTGCAGTCCGCGGTGGTCCAGCGGGCGCAGGTAGCGGTCCGGCCGATAGCAGCGCCACCCGCAAACGACCTTGGACGGCGTGCCGGGAATGCTTCTCGTCGCATTCCTGCTGACGATGCATCCTGGTCCTTGCCACCTTGTTTACGGCCGCCGCGCTGCCTACTGCTGGACTCTAATCATCGCACGATGGACCGCGTAAAAGATAATATTTATACATATATAACAGGGGAGCATTTTTTTTTGGATCAGATCATTAAAATCACATGGTCGTTAATTGACCGACGTCTTTCTATTTACTCATACACCAGCATGACTTCAAATGAAGTAAGAACAAATTGAAAATACTTTGGAGTTTAGGTACTATAAACTACATCCTCTGTTTTTCGAAGCAACAATGATTGGGTCTAGGACACTTCGCCCAATGGATACTTCGCCCAAAATGATATATCACTTCGCCCAAACATTTCGTACTGATAATAGTTTCCAGAGCTACTTTACCCAATGTAATTAAAAGTCCACAAAGCCCACAATGGATACTTCGCTCAAAACTCGTTAATGGACACTTTACCCAAAATATCCACTTCGCCCAAAATGTCCACATCGCCCAAAACTCTTTGGTGGACACTTCGCCCAAAACTCGTTGTTGGATACTTCGCCCAAACTAACTGAAAGTCCACAAAGCCGAAAATGGCCACTTCGCACAAATTATTTATTTATTAGGTAAATTTCTTATAGAAATGTACCTATTGCGATCGTTCACACTTTTGAATTTCGAAAAAAAATCAACGGCATGTTGTTATATGTCTATAAGTCTATAAGTAAGTCCAAAAAAACATTTAGTTCAAAAGTTTATATATATATATATATATATATATATATATATATATATATATATGGGATATTACGAAATTTGTTAACACGATAAAGGTCGCAGTTTTGGAGGTATCAAGTTCAAATTTTCTACAAAAATCAATCTCTTAAATATCTCGGTCGAGTTCGTTATTGGGCAATATCGGGTAAGTAGTTTCAAAATGGCGATTGTTAAAACATTTTAAAAAAATCACAAAAAGAGCCGTAGTGTAAATACCATCAAAAATAAGTTTGGGTTGTAGTTATAATCAGTACCAACAACTTTTGTCCGAAGCAATTTTTCATAAAATGCACAGAAAAAATAAGAATTAATAAATAAAAATTAAGAAATACCGATAAAATATGAACACTCAATATAAATTTGATGTAATATTACATTTTCTGGAGATCTTAATATAAACCCTGATTAAAAAAATATATAGTATATTTATTGATAAGAAATAGGCGAAAAAAAAATTCAGCCTTGAAGTGGAACGCGAACCCTGCTTTATATTCAACAGCCAAAACAAAAACCTCTATCCGCAAGGCTATGATGCATACAGTAATTTATATGTAATGACTTGTAGGTATACCAATGAAAAGTTTGTTCAAATTTCAATTCAATGAATTTTGAGAAATTTACCTTTCCGCTGGCTACAAGGTCGTCGGGATTTTTTTGATTGAACTCTGTTTGGGACCTTAGTAATAAGTTAATTTTCTGTTTAAATATTGAAACTCAAGGCAGTGGAATGTATTTTTTTAAATGTTACAATTCCGTTTAGTAACAGAGATAAGGCCGTTTAAAGTATTTGCTATTTTATTTCATATCTGAGAAACTATATATATAAAAAAAATTGCTTTAAAAGGGTTACACTGATTATTTGCACCTCATACAATACTGAAGATGTTATTAAAAAAAAACAATAATATAATTAACATATCATTCCACCACCTTGATTTTTTTATGTTTAGTTTGTTTTTATATTAGGTATATCTTTTATCGAATTAAGTAATGTTTGGGAACTGTATTACGTAAATTTTGTTTAAAATAAAGTGAACTCTCTGCTTATTTTATATAATAACTAGCTGACCCGACAAACGTTGTCCTGGCTTACCAAAACAAAAACAATATCTTGGTTTTCTAAGTTTTACCTATGACAATGCAGTCTTGAATAATACAACCAATTCGTTGTCTGATGGAAACACATTTGAAGTTGCTCCACACTTGGTCTGTTCACCGATTTATTGTGTGCATAAGGCTGATCGACTTGTTTTACTGAGTCGACCATGAAATAAATTTGCAAAAATTGTACCACCATGTGACTTTCAAGATACTTTGTCAGCACTGCCATTCCCCTATCAACTTTTGACTGGCTGCTTTTGGTTATTCACCTAGCTACAAACCTACTGTACGCTACTTTAATTGTTATATGATTTCAATTGAAAATACCAACGTATTCAGGCACGTGGTGGTAAAAGTTTACTGTTTTACAATATAGTTACCTTGAAAGTTAGCATAAGGTTGTCTTGAATAACCTTTGTTGCGCCAAATGATTTCATTTGAAAACAATTATTGTATTCCTGCATATGAGTTAAAAATGTATAGAATCTTTTCCATTTCCGTGAATCAATGAATGCAGATGCTCTGGTGGCAGCACCAATGGCGTCAATTTGACTTTACTGCTCTCGCAACACAATCCAGGGGCTTCATTCTTTCAACGTACGATGTACGATGTTCATATTCGATAAAATTTGGCTGAAATCGGTAGGTGAGTCATCTTAGGGTGTGTTCAGGGAGTCGCTATCAGCGCTATCAATGCAAACACTACCGATGCTGTTCATGGAGCCAATTGTCTGTAAGTGATACCAAGATCCATGAAAAGCTATTTTGTCTTTGCGTTCTGTCATTCTCAAATTGCTCGGGGGTCATATTGAGGTTAAGGCACAATAAATATTAATGACTTAAGAAAATTAACTTATTTTATGTCCATGAGGAGACTCGTTTAAGAAATATTACTAACTGAAAATGCTTTTCAATATGGAATAAAACCGGTGTCATGGGATCAATTTAGGTTGAAGTAGGTACATAATGGCTCTCATCTATATTTTATTAGCATTCTCACCAAAGCTGGAATAAGTACGAATTGAAACCACTTTGCCGCTGTAATAAGGTAGGGATTCCTAGGCGCAGCCGGCGGCGGTTTGCGACTATCGATAGACGCCGAGTACCAGATGGTGTCCAAGACGCGACACGTCGCATCTGTGGCGTTTGCTCGTCTATATGACGAAGCTAGAAATGGCTTGTCTGTACTTGACGGCTTTGTTTCAGATCATTTCGGGTGGAAACGAATCACCGGCGGCCGAGACTTGACTGCTCTCAGAGCAGTCAATTCGCCAGACGCCGCGGTTTAAATTGAGTCGCTTGCGACTGTCGTCTTTTGGACACCAGTAACATACAAACACCATAATAACATTGACGCGAATGCGGCCGCCGCGAAAGGCCGCGGCCGCCGGTCGCGTCTAGGACTCTTGCAGCAGAATTTGGTGACTACTGCATCTTGCTTTGAACCTGAGTTTCCTCACCGCACAAAAATATTTATTATTTTATTTAACTTATCCCATAGGATAGAGACTTATCCTTCTACGCTATACGAAACTCTGACCGGATCATAAACGATTATCATTTTGTCGGTATGACGTCGATGTCAGTTGTACATTTGTACTCTGTACTGTATTCCTGTTCATGGAGCTTGCAAACGCAAACACCATCCATACACTACCTCGGAAGAAATACCGTTGGTAGCATTCAGTTATGTGAAGACAGTGACTCCCTGAACACAGCCTTCTACACCAGACTTTTATTCTACAAGGTTGAGACATATGAGCTATTTTTGAATTCATGCTTACTTTGTAAGTAGGTACATATATATTTTGTCGTTCAGATAAGTCATCACAGAATTATATCTGAATAACTTCAAAATATAATCAGTTAGAAGCCAATGAACTCAGTTAAATCCTTTCATTTCTCACGCACTATTCCTCCCTCTTAACAAACATTTAGCTACCAAATATTTCGAATTCCATCCACTAAATCCATCAAACTGTGTAATTCAAAAGACAACACCCGTGCGTATAGATATACCCAAAATACCCACAAAATAAACATCAAGTTAATCTAGTTACTAATCGTGTATCCACTTTTCTAGTGTAGCTATAACTAATAGAAGGTAGGGCCAGTCTCTCACATATGTGGTGAAGTGTTATCAATGTTCCACTTAAAAAACTGTTTGTTCAGAACAAACATCAAATATTAGCTTATCGAATGCCTAACACTTGACAAATAATAAACTTACTAGCGATTGTTTTGCTAAATTATTGGGAAAAATACTCCAGAACCTTTCCCGTAGATTAGTCATCCCGAGGTTTATTTATCTATTTTTAAGTTCATCTGATTGAATGATAATTAAAATAATATATATCTAATAATAATAATTAAATAAAGCTACCGTAGAACAATCATAAGACTATAAGACAATCAGATACTTTGCTATATATACTTATATATAAATGAATGTCCTTATGTAAGATCGCTTATTGCTTATCTCCAAACTGCTGCCAAGAATGAGGTGAAAATTTATATAGACTTGGTCCGAATTATCACTTTTCTGTGGATTTTGCAATAAATTACACAATAAGCAACATTTGCTTAATAAGAAATGCAAGGGATAAGCAAGAACCGAATTTATTATGTGACATATAAGTCGGCGCAACAAGCAACTCTTTTTAGACTGTGGGAGCAACACTTTTAGCCAATAATTTTTTTTCAAACAAATACAAAATGGTATTAATTCTATTCATTGGTGCTCGTACTTTTGAAGTTGTACAGTTGCACTTACCCACACAAGTTCACAATTACCTACAACCTGCAACCATAGAATTAATATTATTTTGTATTTCTCAGTGATAACGTAGGTCCAATCTTTTGTAAAAAATATTTATTGCATACTTTCGAGTGTTACATTGGTCACGAAAATCGTTGAACTTTCACGTATACCATTATCACGTATACCATTACCGATGTATACTTTGCTTGTTTGTATTTGTTATTATTCAGAAATCTAAAAACATCGTCGCGGAAATACGCATAGGTACCTTAAACTTTGCCACTGCTGTAACTCGAAAACCGTAACTCTATGGAAAAAATGTTCAATGTAAATGCTGCTACATATAAACTGGTCTTTAATTTGCCATTCTCAGATTTTCAATTTTCCACATAGCGAAAATACACATAGATATTCCAAATTTTAACATCGCTGAAACTCGAAAACTCTTTTGAAAAAATGTTCAATTTAAACGTTTACGGATATTTTCTTATCTTTAATTATGCTGACTCGGATTTTCTATTTTCAAGAAAATCTGCACCATCCCTCCCCTTTTGGGGCGGTTTTCGGAGGGAAGCAGACTTCGGATTTGAGTTTTTACGAATATGTGACCATTTCTCAAGTCTCCTCTTTCAAATAAATCAAAAATCATCAAAATCTGCGAACGTTTACTATATATAGCGGCTACACAAACCAAAAAAAAAACTGTCAGTCGAATTTTATACCTCCGTCATTTGGGTTCGTCGGTCAAAAACTAGGACCGACTTGATTTGTTGGTGCGATGAAAAATTCATAATAAAGTTATTTCTGATAACTTTAAAAGTTGCTGCCAAATACTAAATACCTTCTATTCAGTCGGAACTGCACCAATAGAATTAACTTTATTTTAAATTTTTCAGTGCACCAGTCGATAGGCCAGTTGTGTTATCACATATTTTCGTTTCATTTTTTTAAGGTTTATAATAATGTCCCTGGCGAGTACGTGTTTGTAGGTACGGTATCATCACCTGGGGTAAAGGACCGGCGCCTGTGAAGAGTCAACAGCGGAACAACCGTGTAAAACATCAAAGCAACGCGGACTCTTGCTCATTACGATCCAAAAACATGGGAGTATCAACGTGAAGGAGAATAGGCTCTATAGATACCTACTTGATTTTACTTTTTGCCGTAAAAATTTCGATTTGCAATCAATTCTAATTACTGAAAACTTCTTTTCAATAATAATTAATGTGGTCACGACACGATCTACATACAATCGCTTTGCTACTGCTACCTGTAGCAAGATAGGTAAATTATTTTAATGAAGTGAAATTACAGTGATTTCAAAACTTCTCATTTGGGAACTTGGGTCAAATTTAACTGGAATCGTACCATTTTAGAACACAGAAAGGCAAATGACTTTTCCCGTTTCGGAAACTAAACAAATAATCTTCCTTAATTAGATCATAATAGAAGCTGGATATTTAGGCTATGCAAGGAATTATAAAAAGATTAGTTACAATGGCAACAACTAATCCAGTAATCTAATATGGAAAAACTGAAAGAAATTAAATATTAAGGGAAATGCTGCAAAAGAAGTAAGATCGAGCTGGAAATTTGTATGAACACCAATCTTATAACCGTTATCTGAATGTTCGAACAGGGAAAATATTGACTCGAGTTCCCAACTGAGAAGTTCACAAATGGGAGAGTACCAAAATTACATATCTAGGTATTTTTGCATTTTGTGTCTTTAGGAAAGCAATGTGATATGCTTGTTATGGGTTGAAACCGATAGTTCATCCTGAGCGATATGTCTATGTTTTGTTATAGATTCTTGACGTGTCCTACTCTCGTACGTTGGCGAGTCCTCGTGTATATCCGCGAAACGCGCCGGTTCTCAAATATGTACATGGGACCTACAGTTTATCGCCGGATCCGAACTGTACAATTTTAGAGGCTTTATTACTCGTGGTAACGATACAGACAAGACTTGGCTAAACTTGTTGGTAAAAATTATCTTATTTACGACTAAAAATTATTAAAAGATTACTTATGTAATAAATACCTGAATGAACCAAAATATAAAAAAATGTCTGTAAACAGTTCCGACATTAAACATACAATTTCAACTTCAACATTTTTGCTCAGTAAATACTAAAATTTATTCAAAAGAATAGACAGTTTTAGAAGAATAGTGTTTTTGAAATATTTTATATAGTTTTAAAAAATATGCTACGTCCATGGATAACCAAACGAGATAACGCATGGGTGCGCTCCCACACCATGCCCGGAATGTCAAAATGCTTAGATATTTTTTTTTTATATATGTATATAGAAATTACGGTCAACTAACGAACCGCATATAGAGGTAATTGAATTTTTATGAGAACACGAACTTACGTCATAACAATGGACATACAATTATCATTATACAACGTAAATAACTTTTTTCAGTAATGGAGATCTACTTTCTACCAGGATAGTAGAATCCAAAGAATACCTACATAGTTTACCTACTGAGTCACGATAATATGTTTGTTATATGTTCAAATGGCAGCAAATTTATAATTAGTTAATAATAATATGGTAATTTTGGTGCGACAATATTTTTTTGCAACACGTACCTTGAAAGTTCAATTTTGCTGAGTATCGTGACCAAAGTGCTCAACATCCAGAGATTTTTGATTGACGATAACTTTTCATTTTCATATCTTTTTTTCTAGTTATACCTATGCTTTCGAAGCAGAGTATTCAGAAACAACGTGTACTTTAAGTGGAATTTAAAGATTTTAATTGACAACATTCAATATAATTAAGTATTATAGTACTAGATTTTATAACTCTCCCCTTTCCACACTGACATCATAAATTTCAGTAAAATTATCATTTTTAAAGCATGCTAGCAATTTATAAAATGTAATTTTTTAGCATGTGTTAATAGTTATTTCTGTAACAAGGAATGTAAAGATATGTTAACATTCAAGGCAAGTGAGTACGAGCCGAGGCTGATTGTCACTTGCCGAGGATGTTAACAGTCGATACATTCCGTGTTACTTATTACATTTTTCTTGCTGCCGGTAATGTAAATAATTCATATTAGCTTAGATACAAAATATGAAAACGGCAAATGACCGTTTATTTTCCTAGGAATGTAAATGACTGTATTTGCATTCCGTCGTCTAGAAAAATAATTCACGAATGATATTTGCCATTTTCATGTTTTGTATCTAAGCATATGTATGAATTATTTAGATTACCGGCAGCGGGAAAACGTAATTTACTTTCTGCACTTGCGATAAGAAGTGAAATCAGTGTTAATAAAATGATTCTTTTACAGAATTGGAGATAAAATAATAATTTAATTTCGTTCCATACTTACATAAAAAATAAAAGGTCGCTTTGAGAATACATATCATAAATAACTATTAAAAATAGGTAGGTACCACCAAAATTAATTTTCACATTTACTTGACATCCAATGTCGATGTCATTCAGTTCAAACGTTCTATTCGTTATTAGCACGGTCGTTATTAGTGCAAATTGAATTCATCTATAGTGGTTTTACCTTTTATCAAAAACTATGGTTATTCAGAAATCCAGATGGAAATTCGGTGAAGTCGGTTGCAATATTATTTTGAAGGTAATTGTCTAGTTTAGCGGCATTTGCTAAAGAAGCCTTAAAAATCAAATATTTATTAAAATAGATGTATGTTAACATAACTTTTAATAAAATTGAGGTGGATGAAAATATTAATAAAGATTTGTTATTGAAAAAAGGGAAAAATGGGATTCTTAGTACTTACAAATTTTAGCTGAAATTTTCGATTTGGAAGTTTATTTTCAATTCCAAATAGTATATACCTAATCATCCTTGTATTCTATTAAACCCTAACATCATTCAAAATAAGCAAAAATATGCGTAAAAATGGTAAAAAGAAGTTCCCGAAAAAGTAAGGTAAACCGAATTGATGGTTGATTTATGTAGTATGCCTGATATTTTGACAAACTGTTAATTCCAATGTTGCAAAAACTACCAATATAATGTTTGCGATATTGAACATTCTTTTAAATATTTTATAATGAAAGCATAAATCAAGTAGTGAAATTTTAAATGTCTGAAGGATTAGTTCCATACTTAAAATATACTATAAAACTTATTTTTCATGAATATTTGCCTTAGATCAAAAACACCCAATACTGGCCATTTTAAAAACGTTAAACTGTACAAATTGTAATATGCTAAACTCAGGTGTTATTGTCTTCAATTTTTTTCTGAAGCAAATATCCTTGGAAATGAAATTAATAGAATACAGATCTGCAGAATAATCTTATACTGCGAAATTTGTTATACTGACAGAGTTGGCAACATTGATATTAATAGCACTTTGATAGTTTATTACATAAACAAACAACAATTTGCTTAACCTTACTTTTTTGCGAACTTATATTTACTATTTTTATGCATATTTTTGCTTATTTTGAATTCCAGCTAAAAGTCGTAAGTAGTAAGAACATCATTTTTCCCTTTCTTAATGACAAATCATGAAAAGTAGCGTCTTTTGCCTCAATTTTATTAAAAGTTATGTTAACATACATTTGATTTTTTAGAGCTTTTATAGGAAGAGCCGCTAAACTAGACTATTACCATTTTGATTAAGGACTCATCTATCTTTCGTCTACTTTTTGGTTTATATATCTGCAGAGAATGTACACCTTTTAATAGAAGTCTTAAATCATACTAAAAATTGATCATTTTTAGATGCTGTTTGCTGCGTTAGAGAATATTGTAAAATATATCTAAGCTTTGATTTTATTGCCAACGACAAAGTGAGCCCTAAACACTGGAATTTTGAACTGGATATAGAATATGTAGTAACAAAGCCACAATTTTTGAAATACTGCTTACATCACGACTTCAGTTGAATAAAACCCAAAATCTGGCGACGTAGACCCAGAAAAATGGTAGAAATGTAAGACTGGATTACTGGATTCTTATTCTCAGTAGGTATTGTTGAAATCATTGAAACCCATTGCATTTGATAAGAAGTAAAACTATGATTGTTATATTCACTTTGCACTAATAACGACCGTGTTAATAACGAATAGAACTTTTGAACTCAATTACATCTACATCGGATGTCAAAATAATTTTGGATTAGGCACAGCGGTGGAGCAAATACTGCACATCAGAGAGTTCACTTTACTAGCCTTTACTTTTGTTTTTATAGTGGATGATGTTACACTGGTATCTATGGTGGGATAAAATCCAAGAGTTAAAGTTTGATCATACTAAACTTTTTGCAGTTATATCAACTGATTTTCTCAATTATCATTTCCTTTATCTTTCGCCGTTTTGCACACTTAGGTTCTGAATACTAGTTATCAGAATTCTATTGTTTTCTTCCATCTCTGGAATAATTTAAAAGTACCTTAGACTAAATCGTCAATCATAGGACGAAACTGCTCATAACCACAATAAAATTTAACTTAAGAAAGTCAAATTTTTGTTCATAGCAACTGTTCACTCAAAGCAACATTTGAAACATATCAAGATTCGATGCAGTAATCAGAAACGAATTATATTTTAGATTTTTCCTTTTAAGATTTTGAAATTTTTTGTAAAGCTTGTTTCTTTCCATCAAATAATGGTTTGGGGTCAATTTAAAAGGAAATAGATTTTTTTTGTCCTAATTAAAATATTTCTAGAGTAAGTACTTACCACGTTCACGAAGTCTTGAAAAGTGATTGCATGTGTGTTGGCAGTTCTTGATTTTTCTAGGAGAATTTCTCTTTTACCCGTATTTACCCGCTGTTTAAACTCTGGATCTGTCATAGCGTTGAGAAAGTCTGCCCAAGGGATTTCTCCAAAACCTTCGGGGTCATACTTATCGAAAAACTGACGCCATTGCTATAAACAAAAATGATTATATCCACATGTAACTCTTTTGAAGCTAATATAATTTAAGAGCTCAAATTTTAATCATCAATATTTTATTGACTGGGTACCAGAGAGTAAGCAAGTACATTAGATAAAAATAACTTTCTTTATCTAGTTATATTATATGCAAAAATGTTATTTAGTCCATTTTACATAATATATGCTAATTCCAAACAATGAGTTGAGTTAAAGATGAAATATACATACCCTATATACAATATTTGAGAAAAGGTGGGATATATACCTGAGCATATTTCACATTTTTACAAGAATAAATTGTGACTGTAAATACTTGTATTTACTGCGTAAAATGCTGTTTTGCTATACTTAGGTAGAATACATTTCAATGTATTTTCAAAGATTAGAAACATTAATCTTTAGTATTTTTTATCAAATATCTTTGAATAGAATTTTCGTGTTGACTTTATTTGCACTTCAACAAAACCATTAGGTACAATGTTTGTTTATTTGTTTGTTTGTCTGGACTAATCGCCGAAATGGCCTTACTCATTTTACTGGCCTTGTTTTGCCAACCAAGTTAACACCCTCAAGAGTGTGGTAAAGATCCGTTATTGTCGATGGTAGAAACGAAATTCCGGTGCTCGAATATGGATCAAAATTAGGGGGTTTATCACAACTTAAACGGTGGGATTATATTGCTTTGGTTTTCTGAAAAAACAGTTTTTTTGAATTTGGCCCCCAAAAACCATTTCAATCAAAAAGTGTTGAACATACCCAGTGTTGTGCCTGAAATTATCTACCATTTGTGAAAAACTCATGTCATTCCCGTTCGACATATTCGCAAAAAACATGAGTTTGTAGGCAAGCAAGCCAGAAAGATCTGAACCGAATTTCGACCAAGGGTTTTTTGCTGTTGGTTGGTATCGGACCAAGTAAGAGCCCTATTTTTGGTGAAGCTGGTGCACAGTTACGGTCGAAAAACCCTGTTTTTTAGACCATTTTTTAAGGAAAATCGTCTAAAATCTCAAATTTTTACACTTTTTTGGGCTAAAATAAAGTTAAAACGGTATAATTTACCTAAATGTATGAAAATAAGACTACTGTACTATTGAAATCAGTCCGCCTAGAAATTGTTGGTACAAGGAGTATGCTAATCGTTGTGAATATGCCCATCAAGGCTTACTGCCTTCGTTACTAGTTATTGTTATTATTACAACATGCTGTTTCCAGTATTTTTTCGCAGAAGGAATCACGGGAATCAGCTAGTTCTGGGTGAAACCAAATTGATAATTAAGTATCTAAAATATCCTTATAATTTTATGGTCAAAACTGCCAACAGTCTGTCTCTATAACCTCCATAAATTAATTTCATCTGTATCCTTCTTGTGCACTGAATAACGAAAAAAATAATTTATCTTTTATTGTATATATTTATATGTTTATTTATTTGGCGTTATTATTTTATTTATTATTAGTTACTCTATGGCTGATATATCTGCGAGAAACAGGTAGTGTGAAACGCAGTATAGGAAAAAAATTAATAAAATACGTAAAAGAACGTATCTAACTATTTACTTGCCCTATAATTTTGTAGCCAATGCCAGTTATTATAAACAAAACAAATAATCAAAAGAAAATTGTATGTTTTCTATTATGGGAAGCTGTACAAGTAGATCGGATACTTATCACGCACAACAACCCTCAGCCGTGATAATCAGAGAGCCGCTGATCTCTTTTTTAAAACATGTTTTTATGACTTGAGACAAATCTTAGATTCCTGGTATCGAAAAAAACAAGGGATTAAAAAGTATTTTAAAACTCTCTTTTATTTAGGTACCCTTTTTGATTTGAGGGATTACTGGAGGTAGGTACTATGTTTAAAAAAAGGAATAATAAAATTTGCTTGAGCTAGTTATATTAGTTAATAAGATTCAAAAATAGTCAACTTCTGACATTCTGAATGATATATTTAATTAATTAATAAAATAATCTCATCATCAATTTCTTACATCTCTGAGTAGCTCTCTGCCGCTACGATCCTTGTCATCGTCCTCTTCGCTGCCCAAATCTGTATCGTAGTGGTCTCTGTCGGCAAAGGACGCAAACGAACCAGTGATGGTGGCTACTCGACCTGGTTCGATGCCGCTTTCCTCCGATTGCGCCATTGTTAATGCTGTGGCAGTGGTGGCGCCCACGTTCAAGAAGCGGGCAGTAGATGGCGACAAACGGTGCGGCCATAGAGAATGGGACAGCATATTTCCTGCAAATAATATATATATAGTCAACATGCTCTTCAAAGTTGCAGGATTTGGGAGAATCGATAGATCTTGACGATATAATACTCGAACGTATCTTCAAAGTAACTTATTTTCCGTTTGATTATGCCATTAAAGTTATCGGAGCAAAATGTGCGGATTATAAAAAAATATATTTGTTGCTTATACCTTGCAAAGAAGATAGAATACTACATAGAAGTGTACAATTGTATCTATAGTAAATTTGTGGCGAAAACCGAGTGAGCTTCGTTAACCAAGTGACGAGGGCGCTATTCGAAAATGAGTATTCTGTAGAATAATTCAACATTCGGCTATCAGACGACTTGAAACGGCTATAGGTAGTTATGTGTTCCAGCGGGCAGCGGGCTGGTGATTGCCGTTGGAACACATAAATACCTATAGCCATTTCTGGTTGCCTGATAGCCGAATGTTGAATTATTCTACAAAATACTCATTTTCGACGGTAACGCCCTCCTAACTTGGTTAACGAAGCTCACTCGGTTTTCGCCTCAAATTTACTTACGATGTACTTCTATGTAGTATCTATCTTCTTTGCTTATAGAAAACATTTACCTAGGGCTAATTATATGATATTAAATTTGCTTTGATAATCACTACTCAGCTTCAGAAAAAATTAGGTTAATTGAACTTAGTGTTGATTAAATGAATTAGTCAGAATTATGAAACTGATTACTTATAGAGATAGCAAGAGACAACCTTTGAAAAATAGCTGAATTCAAGCTAAACTAGATATTTCGTGTTAGTAGAGAACATTAATTGCGGTATTCTGAAATTAAGTTTGCAATTAGTTAGCACTTAATGAGCCCTACAGATACGAAATAGTATGATTCTGTTATTAATTTTGGAACAAGGCACTTAATCTGTCTTATGAGCACCAAATATTCTCTTTATTAAGACGCTCACTCTGCTCTGCTGACTAAAACCTCGTTTGATAGAGTAAATACAAGTATGGTCTTCCGACAATTATTATGTTTTAAAACATAAAGTTGTCTAGTGGAATACCGAACTACCTATTTCTATTAGATCGAATCCAGAATAACTGAAACGACATTAATATGATCCTACTACTTGTATTTAAAATAGCTAATGTTTAATAATTATAAAGATCTGTTTATCTTACTTTGTAAAAATGTTTTTGAAATTAAAACGTGGGGTAAGAACTCGACCTCTGAAGTTCCTATAAATCTATATTGAGCTGATTGGAAAATAAATTGCGCAACGTCAGGTTTAGTGACAGATTAAAAATGAAACCACTATCTATAGGTACTTGAAATGTCTGCCATTTTTTTTATGAAGTGAAACGTTCAGCACCTTCCTCATCAAGCAAAATTAAGTGTGTTAAAATAACCATTGTCCTAAATAACAATATTTTGTCTCTATTTTTATCAAAAACTTTTAATTAGAGACATAGAGAAACTATGTCTCTAAAACATACCTACGCTGATACGTAAAAAAAATCGAACGGCCTGTCTATTAAAGAATAGAGAATAATTACATTTGGAATGATTTGTATTCCACTTAAAAATACATCTTTTCAATTTATTCTTATTTGGGTAATTATTCTGAAATTGGCAGACGTTATTTTTTGATTTTAATCTATAACTGTAGCCTAATTGTTTATGAAATTTTTTTTGAGAGTTAGCGATGTCTATGACCATGAAATATTATTCCTGACCTGCAGGCTATCGGATTCTTCTACTTTTGACCTTTGACAATGTAAATACATGATCATTTAATTTTTATTGTTTATAGTTTTGCATATTCTCTACTTTAAAAAGTACAAGAAAATCAGACGACCTGAATTAAAGCTTAAGGGAAATTTTATAAAACGTATTCAGATGAAGAAAAAAAATTTTTCTTTAAATTTTTCCATAGAATGTCAGGCAAACATTGTAAATTCGAAAATGAAAATTATATCAATAAGTTTCAATTATATTTTCTCATTTTTGCTGAAAGGTTATTTCACTTTCTGGAACTTGATGATATATCCATTTGAAGATCTCTTGCAAGAAACAAAACAAATGATAATTTAATTTGTTTTAAACAATGAGATACTGGTTTGGAAAAATACTACTGAGACACCTGGTATAACCAAGAATCATTGGCCTCGATTTTGAAACTACTTTCATAATTAAAAAATATCGGTTGTGTGTCAGCGATGGCAATATGTATATTAAAATCAAATTTTGTGATCGTTACTCAATATTTTGATATCAGAAATTGCAGATATCCAGAAAATTCAAGCTTGCCAACACCGCCATAATTGAATTCAAAAGCAATTTCAGCACCTGTCGTAGCATGTAATGGCATCAACCAACAAATTGGTCATAGGTATCCAAAGACTACCTATCTAGTCATTTGAATCATTTCTGGAATTGAATTATTAATAGGTTATTAAATAGTAGGTAACTAGGTACTACCAATAATTGGCACTATCTGCCGTCATAATTATGTTGCATGTATCGATGACTATTCATCTTAATATTATATTATTTCAGTAATAACAATTCACTAATAGAAAAATATTTGAGACATTTTTTTTTCAATCTCAATTTAATTAGAAAATTAATTTGAAAATTTATTTATTTATTTTGTTCAGCAAAATATAATTGTAAAATTTATACTTTTTGATTCTTGAAATGTTATATCTGTCGATGTTCAAAAGATCATGTTCCTAAAATAGGTATCAATAAGAAATATTTTCTTGCAATCCAATGAAAATGAATCCTTATTGTAACACTTTCACCTACAATGATGTAATTCAATAAAAGTTTGTAATGATTATGAACTAAGCACTTAGATGAAAACAATAATATTCTTTTAAATATGTAGGTAATGAATAGGTATTCAACAGAAATAATGTTAATAATTTTTATTTCTTTACGTTAATTTGGTTTATTGTTTTCAGTCGAAATAATAATAATGCCATCTTATTGCATTTGAATAATAAAATAGAAAGTGTGAACGTAAGGTAAAATTAGCCTAGAATAGAAACAAATCTTGATTCGAAGCTCTCACCTCAACAAAATCGGCGCCTCCTCCAAAAATATTAAAACAAACAAAATAAAACACAACATAAAAATAACCGTTCTCGAACCCGTCAATCGCAACGATTCTCAAGACATTTTCCGCACAAGAAAAACTAAAAAAAAATCATATGGAAACCAAGAACAACAATAACAATAACAAACCCACCGAACCACTTGCTCCCTGCGCGATACGTCAATTTCTGCTACTACCACCTACTGTCGGCATTTCCATTTTCCCCCAAACATTTCAACCCTAAATTCACTATCTAGCAGTAAGGGTGAATTTTCCGCCAAGCGGCGTTGCCATGCATGGTCGCAGCTGCTGCGATATTCCTGCTTTTCAATAAGGTGCAAGCGTAAAATAGCAACTCGCTACGAAGTTTAGTTGAATGTTTCGGTAATGTTTATTACTTTCCTCAAGGCATAAATCGTTGTATATTTATAAATTTTGTAATGAAGGTAAAACGCATACGGAAATCTTGACAGCAATAAAGAATCAAATGAGTTAGCTTCTGGATTGTTGTTGTTTGCAAATTACCAATAACCAAACAAGTGCTTTGGACTGGGCTTTTGAAGTAGAACTTCTTAGTCGTCTGCGTCTGTATGTTTTTGGGGCATAGCATGGAAAAACAGCTAAAATAATTTCCATAGAATTTACACAGAAATCATGCGGATAAGGATCTGATGAATAGCTTCTTTTATTTAGTACCCACTCCAGTGCATTATGCTTTAGCTATCTACAGGGTGTCCCAGTAAGGTCAGCAAGGTAGGATAATAGGGAAAGCTGAACCCTACGACTTCGGACAAAAATCTTAATTAAATCGGCTACAAGTAAATTCAGATAAAATATTTTCAAGTTCCTAAAATGGCCGCTAAGTGGTGTAACTGCCATGGTATAAATTAAAATTCACTTCTTCTCAAAAAATCAATGCATTAACGTATTGTTTAGTACTAGAAATGGAAAGTTCATGAAATTCTGCGTAATTTTGGTCTGTATACTTATTCCGTATTTTTTATTTTAAGGGTGGGAGAGCTGGGTAAACAGTACTTTCTTAAGCCGCTGTAATCTCCTAGACGCGGTATCCAAATTTAACGAGTTGAATCTTGTTTGAAAGATAATTCCACGCTTATTTCAAAAATAATGTCGGATATGTTCGCATGTTTAGACCTTTACTCCTAGAGGGCAATGTATAGCCAATACTTACTTTTTATCTTTTTTTTGTAAAAAATAAACGGCACGATAAATTTTTTTTATTATTAGTCCTAAAGTCTATAAAAATAGCTAAATGTTACCGAAATCTGTTTTTGATTTATTATAAAATTGATATTTTTGTTTTATTGAAAAAGTAATAATCATTATCGCTAGGTACCTCTTTAAAGATATCAGATACTTATTGCTTATTCATTTAGTGTGCACTGAATAAAAAAATAATATAATTATTCCTTTAGGTAATTTAATCATAATATCCTTCAATTTTTTGATAGCTGCGCAATTTTAATTTGACGATAGACCATTGAATTATCATTATTCGTGCTTAAATTAGCGTAAAATTAATTCTTGATAAAAAAATAATTGGGGGCCATAGAAAATTATTTTTTCCCGAAGTCGTAGGGTCACCCGGGGTTGGAGAACTTATTGCACCAATATCTTTGAGACGGTGGTGTGTATAGAACTTAATTTTCTATTAAATGTTCGGTAAATTATTAATATAAAGTTGATATTAAGTCTGTATTCAAATAAATAGTTTATTGTATCTATTAGATATATTATATCTAATATTCATTGAAAATACATAGAGTTGACAACCTTGCAAGAGGATACTCGTATTAGTCAATTTAACACACGTGGGTTTCCGTCACAAATTATTGATTGCATAATTTAAAAAAAACATATCTGCACTTCTCACCTAGATATATGCTAGATGTATCATATCTCTTACGACTACTCAAAACTAATAAGTGTTATCTACTTATCTTACTGATCGATTTTCTGGCAGGATGCCAAGTGTTTGAAAGAGGATCGATGTGTGGTATGACTAGGAGACTATTTGTTGAAAGTCTTAGGGGGAATTGGTATCACTTTAAATGCAATGACTCATGTGAAGTGTCAAAACAGTGGTCATGTTTTACCATTTCGAATCTGCAGTCATATATGAGGGAAGAAAGAAAAGTTGTCTGAATATCATTTCGTCGCTCGATAATTGACGGATAAATTTTAGATGCTGAGTGGTTATTAAAGTATAAAAGACGGGGTTTGGCAAATATGTGGAAACATCAACATCTGACTTCTGCCTTTCTGGTTAAACGACTACGTTACATTAAAACATATCCTACAGAAGCTTTTGTAGACTATAATTCAGGCGATTCTTCACACGACTCTATGGTACGCTGTTTTGCTATTTAATCGCAAGGATTGTATTAAGTAGAAATAAACATAAATTATTTATATAAAATTCAAAAAAGAAACTACTTTTCACTTTTCATAGTCTTATTGTGCGTTAATGTAATAAAAATAATTATTATTATGTCTTATCATAAGTAGTATATAGTAGCAAATTATGGGGAAAACCTCGAATTATCATTATTAATTATATAGACCCGACATTTATCATTTTCTTTATACCTACTAACGGTATGGTTTCATGATATTTTAATATCATGTCAAAATACTAACTCAATCAATAATTTATGTTTCGATAAGTTACAATATAATATTCGAGGATTATAATTATGTTGTAATGGAATAAAAATTATTTGTTTATTGAAATTGTCCTATCAATTTCAAGCCTGTTTAATACTAGAAAAATTGTATGTATTATTATGGTGCTATATTCATATTATTATTATTGTGTATTCAATCAAATCGTTGAATTACCTAAAATTATTATAACATGTTGTGAATTTTATTTACGGAATTGAATTATTATTGTCTAATATAATAATTTCAAATGAGAGTATTTATTATACTTTGGTGCTAAAGTAATATACTATCATGAACTATTTTTAAGTAGTGGGAATGTTTCTTTGTCTAATAAAACCATGGAAGTTCTCAGTGACTAGACAATGTTTAATAACATTTTTTTTATGTAATCATATAGGACGTTTCGGCTCGGATCTGGAGCTTCCTCAACTAAAAATAATAAAAAATAAATATAGGTAAATAAAAAGGTCAGCAATCAGCTTAATCATTCGTTTTTGTGTTAATAGGAAATTGAAGGAATATATTAATAAAAGAATAGTCCTAAAAGTAAGGTTATGTATGTATAGTATGTATAATACAGATTAATGAATTCATCAACAAGATCAGCTTTATTTTCGAATCCTCAGTTTTCTCTTAAAGGGATAAATGAAAATTTCTCGGAAACGGTTCTAACCATTTTGATCAAATTTGGTATATAGATATTTCATACTAAGCCACCCTTTAAGTATTAAAATATTTTTGACAATTTTGACTTCATTTATATGCTCAAGTGTAACCATTTATCATAATATACATCCGCTAAAACATTTTTTTAATTATTTTTGCTATTCTTATATATAGACTCATTTTTGTGCAGTCCTGAGCAACTAGATACTTATATCCAATCTGAGCTAAATATACAACTTTATGGATTTGAGTTAACAAACCTGACTCGTGCGTTGTTGCCAAACTTCGTACTGCTCATAATTGGGCAAAGTTTGCATATATGTATGTATCATTTTATATTTAATTAATATTGGAGTACTAAAAACAGCAAATATATTGAGTTTGCACGTGTGGGTTCGTATGTACCGTTTGGGCTCTTACACTATTCAAGATATCCCAACCCAATTTTGCACACATGTTTATCATACCTCAGTCAAATTACTGTAAAATTTTCAGTGCCAGTGCCAGTTCGGGCTTTTCCGGTTGACAATAAGAGATATATCAATTCTAAAATAAATATCTGTCATCAATAAAATTGTCAGAAACTACGACAGATAACTTATAACAACTGGGGTTTTCATACTTAATTAAATGTGCGGAATTCAAATATCTAGTAAAAACAGGGGTTGCTACTTAGTTAGTAAAATTTCCGGTGTAACCGGAAGTGCCACCACCTTGTAAATATTTCACTAAACTGGCCAACGTTGATTATAGCCAGGTTTAAATTTTCATATTTCTATCTCAATTTATAAGTAAAAAGGGAATTTCAAAACTCAAAAGCAATATTTTCTCAATATCTTTAAATGAAACACATTTTAGTTAAATTTTTCTTAGATAATCTTTACCTTTACCTAAAATAACTAGTTTTGGAGATCTAAAATCTCAGGAATGCCTACCGTTATTTGTAGTTCGTGTGAATGGAAATGAAACACAATTGGAAATTATAATATATATAATAAAAGAACTATTAATAATCAGTAGAAAGTTTTTTTACAACTATCCAATATCAATTTTTATATCTCTAGCAATGCAAGGTAATTTTATGTCAACTGAATAATTAATAAAGTGAAATAATTTTAATGATGGAAATGTTCGAGCAAGAGACTAGAGTATTTGTCCGGCTGTGAAAAGAATACATACAAAGTATAATTTACTGCAGATAATCATTTAATAATGTAGCCATAATATTACTAAATAAATAAATAAAACAATCATAAAACAAATATTTGAAAAGTCACTGCGTCACTGCTAGAAATATTTTTTTAGAAAAAAGGGACCGTCGTTATTAGTTGATGCACTGAAAAATAAAAAATAATATTAATTCTAGTGGTGCTGTACTGTTGAAGTTGTGCAGTTGCAATTAGATTGATAACTTTTGGCGCCAACTTCACAAGTACCGGCACCAATAGAATTAATATTATTTTGTATATTTCAGTGCACCAATTAATAGCGTCGGTCCATTTTTTTGTAAAAAAATATTTATTTCACACTTTTGAGTGTAACATTAGTCACGAAAATCGTTGAACGTTCACTAATACCAATGAAGATGGCTTATCGTATTATCCACGTATATTCTTTGCTTGTAGTTGTTATTATCAAGATCTCAAAACATCGTACTTTAGATGTTACCATTTTACAAGCGCTGTATCTCGAAAACAGTAATTTTAAGGAAAAATGTTATAAAAGTTGCTACAAATAATTAGGTCTTTCATGAAGTACCAACAGATTTTCAATTTTCGAAAGAAATCGCCCTCGCCACATAGCAAAAATACAAATACCTATTTGAGAATTTATCTGCCCCAACCTCGAAAACCGTAAAACTTTAAAAAAAAATGTTCAGTTTAAACGTCCTATCTTTAATTATACCACCTCAGATTTCCGATTTTCGAGAAAATTTGGCCCCTCCATCCCCTTCGCGGGTGGTTTTCGAAGGGAAGGAGATTTAGGATTTGCGCTTTTATGAATATGGGACCATTTCTCAAGTCTCCTCTTTTGAATCAGAAATCATCAAAATCATAGTAGGATTACTATTTAAAACACGCGTTCAAACAAAAAATCCCGATGGCCTGTAGTCAGCGGAAAGGTAAATTTTTCAAAATTCATTGAAGTGAAATTTGAAAAACCTTTTCATTGGTATACATACATGTTATTACACAAAATTGTCGTATGTGTCATAGCCTTGCGGTTAGAGGTTTTTGTTTTGGCTGTTGACTATAAAGCAGACAGGGTTCCACTTCAAGGCAGATTTTTTTTTCCCTATTTCTTTTCAATAAATATACTATATATTTTTTTTTAATCAGGGTCTATATTAAGATCTCCAGAAAATGTACAATTACATCAAATTTATATTGAGTGTTCATGTTTTATCAATATTTGTTATTCGTCTTTATTAATTTTTATTTTCTTACCTGTGTATTTTATGAAAAATTGCTTTGAACAAAAGTTGTAGGTACTGATTATATCTATAACCTAAAATTATTTTTGATGATATGTACACTACGGCTCTTTTTTGATAATTTTTTTAAATGTTTGAACGGTCGCCATTTTGAAACTACTTACCCGATATTGCCCAATAACGAACTCGATCGAGATATTTAAGAGATTGATTTTTGTAGCAAATTTGAACTTGATACCTTCAAAACTGCGACCTCTATCGTGTTAACAAATTTCGTAATATCCCATATATATATATATATATATATAAACTTTTGAACCAAATGTTTTTTTGGACTAACTTATAGACATATAACAACATGCCGTTGAAATTTTTTCGAAATTCAAAAGTGTGAACGATCGCAATAGGTACATTTCTATAAGAAATTTACCTAAAAAGCATACAGTCGAATTGTATACCTACCTCCTCCGTTCGGGGTTCATCGGTCAAAAATGTAGTTAACTGAAAATCTACTCTAAGTTTTAGATATTATTCAAAATGCAATAAAATAATTCCTTTAGTAGAAATTTTAGATCCGAGAGAGACTATTAACAGTCGCGAAAGCGATTAGAACATTATATTTTATGGCATATCTCAAACATACAACTCCAATATTATAGTCACAGTCTATTACTTTAATAGACTTATTACTACTACTTATTACTAATTATTAAAAAGTCAGTAGCCTCGAGACTCTCTCTCTCTCTCTCTCTCTCTCTCTCTCTCTCTCTCTCTCTCTCTCTCTCTCTCTCTCTCTCTCTCTCTCTCTCTCTCTCTCTTCTCTCTCTCTCTCTCTCTCCCAGATAAGATACTGATAGGTTATTCGAACATTTTCAACAATAATATTAAAATTAATTAATATTAAAAAAAAAACATTTCCATCAATGGCCTCTACACAATTGTGCGATTGTTGAATATAGTTTTTATTATTTTTATTTTTTTAATGTTGTAAATTCTGTGTAATTATTTGAATATGTCGTCATTTTGTAATGTTTTATTTAACTTTTTTAACATTTTTTTATGAACAATCTCAGTTAAGTGTGAGTACTACACATTTATAACCATATATAACAAATATGTTCTTGGGGATGCAGTCATATATTCAATAAAATTCTTTGATTGAAGCCGAGCTTTCGAAAATGTTTATTCTCTTCTTCAGGGCAAAAATCGTGAATTTAGAATAAATTAGCCAAAAACAGGAAAGATTTTATTGATAAGTTTGCTACGTAGGGAAGTCTAAGGTAATTTCGTTTTTTCTATTCTTTTTTTTAATTTGGTTTGTTTATTTGGTTGTGTTGTAAATAAGAAATCACTCTATTTTGGTAAATGGTAATTTCAATTATTAATAAAAAGTAGTGTTTTTTGTAGAAAAATGTTTGTCTCTTGATTCCGCATCGATATTAAAATAGAGAGGGGGTACAATTTAAAATAAGAAAAATAATGTGCTTTGGAATTTGTAAAGTTTGGGTGGGGAGAGATTTGATGATGTTTTGGGGTGGTATCATGCACTTTAGTCGGATCGTCATCCTACTGAAGACAAACTGGCAGCTTCCAGAAGAGGTATGATCTTTGTATTTTCATTTTCGAGCTGCTTTTTTAAGAAGTAGCCCAAGAATCCGTATTTTAACATTCGAAATTATCGAGAGTATTTGCTGTCCAAATTAAATAAATCGAGAGGCTGGAATAGTTTACTAGTTCACCCGACATGAATCCAATAGAGTAGGTAGATATGCTTGAAATCAACTAAAAACGGCCATCTTAGAGCTGAAAAAATCCACCAACAACCCTTGAATACTTTCGTGTCGATGGGGTGGAAGGATGAGAAAACTTGTTCCAACGATTATATTCCATGAGCTGACTGCAAAAACCTGGCCCATCGAGTAATAGGATAAAATGCTTTGGATATGTTATTTTTCATAATGACCATAAGAAAAATAATTATGAGGTGGCTGGGCATAATTCGTTTCTATCTCTTGACACACGAGAATTGTCTTACCTTCTTATAACCCATCTCATATAAATGTTGAGAAAAGTCTTATTACAAAACTAATTCAATTCATTTATGATGAAAGGTGGCCAATACAAACTAACATATAATATTCTCAAGTTTCCGTGAACTATTACGAGTACACTGTTAATAAATGAATGAGTAAAAAGAACCCTTCAGATAGAAATTCATCGCAAGCTTTGATAGCCCTTTATTATTATAATATAAGGATGATAGATTAGTTGCTTACTACATGAAATCAAATTCATGGTCCATTACATATGACACTGCAAAATTTATAATAACATCAATTTCCTTAATTTCCTCAACTTTTCTTTTTTTTCTTGAGTATCTTCTTTTCTTTTCCACCATTTCCTTCCGTATCAACGTATCTGGTCCGGCGAAGATGCCTGCTATGTGATGCTGATCTAAAGCAAATGTCCTTTTATTGCCAATTTTGGTATTACCGCAATTCTTTGTTGTTCCGTCACTCAATGTTAAGATGAGACCATTGATTACTTCTTCTCCGAAAGCGTCAATTTTTTTCAGGTACTTTTTTTCAAGATTAATCTCTTCTGTTTTTGGTCCTTCAGTGCCCATGTGGTAAACAGTTTGATTGAAGGATGTTTTGATAGCTTTTATATATTCATCATCAAATTGAATTATTAGATTGTCCATTCTGTTTCGTATTTCCACTATATTCCCATTGATTTGCTTTTCGATTAATACTGGTACTAGCTGTTCCCCTATTTGTCCACCCTTTACTACACCTAGTAGATCTACAGAGGCTCTTCCCATACATGTAGACACTAATACTGCGTCTCTGTACGGTGTGTTGTTAGATAAAGGATCATGGATCCACTGTTCCCAAAGCGGTAAATATTGTAGACCGTTGACAGCCGTGAAAGTTTTGACTGTAACCAAGGCATCGAATAAATTTGTAGGCTCGCTGTTTAGGTATTGGTATTCCATACGTTCTTGGTATACGCGAGAAATATGCTCGAGATGACCATCATCCATCATTTCTTCAGCGTAAGACTTCAGCAGGCTTATATTGGCATCATTCAGACCTAGCTCATCTCTCTGCATAATTCCGATTCTATAAAATAATAGCTTCATAGTGATTATCGTACTAAATAATGGCAAAACAGCATAGTTTAATTTGTTTACATCTACAGTGTTCTTATTTCTGAATCTAAAACACTCTTCTATACCAATAAGATCTTGGGCAATGTTCATATAGTGACTGGTGATATTGCTTCCACGTATACCTTTCTTCAAAGATCTGTTTATTGATCTAACTTTAATTCTTAATTGCCTAAGATTGCCATCTAGTAAATGTTCGATAGTATTTGATAGTTTAGAATCAATTAGATCGCCAACACGATCTTTTATTTTCTCCCAAACATCTTCTCCATCTTCAGGCCAGAAGAATTCGATGCAATGCGACAATGTGGCACCAATAACTGGAATATATTCAGTGACAGTAGAAAAAAAAAACAGAGCGAACCCACTGGCATCAAACTCATTAGAAGTTACTTGGTTTTCCACCACTACTGTCGGATATCCTTTAAGTAACGTAGCAATAACAATAGCTCTTTCGTCACTAGGATTTACTAACGTTAATCCTGTCACATAATACTTGCCATCCAAGTTGGACAGCAGTTTCTTCTCTCCAGGATCAATAAAGTAGCCAACAACTGTGCCATACCAGGCAGCAAATGTGCCGTACTTAAGTTCAGCCCTTATGGGATGTCGCCCGATATTATGAACAATATAATTACTATGAGCTACAGGAAATCCAGTACTTTGTTCAAGCACTTCTCTTGACTCCTGAGGTCCAAGGGCGAGAGCTTCTACTTTGTACCGCACTTCTTCTATTGGTTCCTGAAAACAAAATATGAATCAAAATTGCAAGTTGAGTATGAACACTTTTTCATGCCGAGTGTATTTATATTTCCCATCAACAATGGTGTATTATGTTAATATCTTCTGTTATATATCTAAATAGAAAAGTCCTGCTTCACTCACTAAATCATTAAAGCCCAGTGCCCAGCCCAAACCTACATACCAAGAAAGCTGAAATTTTAAGGAAGTATATTTCGAAATTCAACTCGTAGAGGGTAAAATAGGGGTACAAATTGTGTATGGAAACATGATATTGAATATAAATTTGTCGTGACTCTTCATAGGAGTACTCCTAAAAAAAATAAGCAAGCACGTATTTCGTGATTTCCCAAAAATATTCTTCTTAGGGGATGAAATGGGATTAAATAAATCTAAAAATCGATCTGGGTATCGTTATTGAGATTTTTTGGGATCTTGGTTACGAAACTTGCATTTATTTCCAAGTCCAAGACAGTGGACATGACATAAAATAAAAAGCAATAATGCTTTGAACAGCAACTTTTATTCGATTTCGCTTATTTCCGCGTGCGTAGTCGCAGGCATTTGCTTGTTTCTATATATTTGTGTCAATTTCTCTTCGATATTGAAAAAACTTGCAAATTATTATATTAGTCTGATTTAAACACCAAAAGAAATAAGTGTCTTGGATCAAAATTAAATTCTGTAAATAAAATAGACATATAACTGGAAAACCTAAGACGTAGGTGTTAAAGCTTTAAAATATAAAAAGAAGTTAATTTTGATCTTATTAAATCAGATTTATCTTCTAAGATAGCATCTCGGAATGTATTTTAATTGATATCTTTGGAAAAAACTCCAGTTTTTTATATATCTATTTATGTACCTACCTACGCGAGGGGATAATTACTTGGCTTATTTCATGACGAAAAGTTCGTATAAACATGGGTCCGCACTGCATTTCTGCCTGAAGCAGATGCTGACTGGCCATGGGTGTTATTAGGTGAGCCTTTTTGGACCGACGAACCCCAAACGGAGGAGGTATACAATTCGACTGTCTACTTTTCTATTTGTTTGTTCGCGCCTTTTATAAAGTAAACGTAGGTACTCTGATTCCGATATTTATAAAAACGCGAATCCGAAATCTCCTTCCCTCCGGAAATCGCCCCGAAGGGGTGGAAGGGGCAATTTTTTAGAAAATCGAAAATCCGAGGTGGTATAATTAAATATAGGACAATATCCGGAAACGTTTAAATTGTACATTTTGAAAAAGTTACGGTTTTTGAGTAAGAGGCAAATAAAATCTTCATTGGATTAGCAAAGATGATATCTTTGTCATTAGTGAACGTTCAACGATTTTCGTGACTAATATGTTACACTCAAAAGTGTGAAATAAACATTTTTTGCAAAAAATTGGACCGACGTTATTAGTTAGTGCACTGAAAAATACAAAATAATATTAATTCTATTGGTGCTGGTACTTATGAAATTGGTGCTAAAATTTACCAATCTAACTGAAACTGCACAACTTCAAAAGTAACAGCACCAATAGAATTAATATTATATTGTATTTTTCAGTGCACCAACTAATAACGTCGGTCTAATTTTTTTTAAATATTTATATAACTAAGTATCGATACGACACATACTGTCCATACTGTCCACTGTCCAAGCTATCAGGGTTGTTTAGAAGATGAAAATCAAGTGTTTGTGAATTGTGTAGATTTTACTCGCTTTGACAGGGATCGAAAGGAGGTGCGAGTCTTGATTGGCGTTCTTACCTGAGACAGTCATACAATAATATGCTGCATTCACAAGAAAACTGGAAAGCCTTGTATGTTAAATTTGTTGTACTAAGACAGCAGATTGGAAAGGCCAAGGCGGAAACATAATATAAGAAAGATGAATGTATGCTAACGGACTCCTCACGCGATTTGGCAACTTTGTTTCCAGAGGAGGCCTAAAGACCACAAGACAATAGAGGAAATGGAGTTTAGTCGGTATAGACCGAGTCCAACATTATCCACTTCGAGTGTCCGAAACAAGGGATCACTGAACATCTTAGAAAAAACATACATTATAAGTTAAATAAAAGCTTGTAATAATTCCAAGTCCCGTTTTCCAGACCTTATATCATGCTGTATAAACATGAGAAAATTCCGATGGCTCATAGGCAGCAGAAAAGTGAAATGCACTGTTTATAATATTTAGTATTTTTATCACTTTTCGGGGAAAATGCATCAAACAAATGATATGGGTGCAGGTAATATCTATAATGACCTTTAATCAATGGCAACTTTATGACATGTTCTTATAAAGTTTAACTGATCCGAGATAATTGTAAATATTTTCACGATAGATTTTTACAGCGACCTCTATTGTGTATTCAAATTTCGTAAAAGTCCATAAATAAATTTAAAGAAAATTGTTTTTCTTTAGTATGAACGATTTCAATAGGTAGATACATTTTTGTAAGAAAACAAGCAAATATCTGCAACTTTGCACGCGGACTTTACAGGTTGACGGTAAGAAAAACCGGCCGACAATGTTTTCTCGCCAAAGATGTCTAGGTCAAAACACTCTTTATTCTTTTTACAATTGCCGGTATTTTTCTGTGTCGGACGGTGGTGAAAGCGAATAATAATGGAGTTTCGAAATAGGATATTGAATGTTATATTTGATATTTTTGTTTATGTAATTTTATTGTAAAATAATTTAGACTTAAGTTAAACATATTTGATTTGTTCTCGGGTGTATATTTTTAAATAGTTTTTGTTACTTTCGGTTCTTGTATCAATGGACTCCGCAGCGATTTTTCAGGCCCCATACGGTCTAGAGACTTGAAATTTCGAATTCAAACTTAGATCGCAGACATCTCGCCGCCTGTTAAACTTCAAGTGTGATCCAATATTTATTAATTATAATTATCTCATTCAAGCAAGATCACTTTTTCTTCGACATGGAACAACAATGTCGGACAATGGGATCCGTCACTGGAAATACGCACGAGCATGGATCGTATATATACGTCTCTGTTCTCTGGTATATAGGTACTCTCTGGCAGATCGTGTATATTACTCTATGGTTATGTGTGTTCTGGTAGACAAACAGTAATTTGTAACGTCGAGAGCCTTGGAAGTTCCACCATGAGTTGCTACGTTTGTAAACAATCATAATTAGTATGTTTATTTTATTATTCTATGTCAATGGAGATCTATTTCTCTTAAAGTGGGCTAGTATTAATTTACAAATATTTCCAAATTCTTTTCAAAGTCTTCACGGTTGTGTTTAAGCGTTACTGACATACTTCTTTAAACCAACGAGTTGAAACGCTGAGTGTATGTAACTAATATTATGAACATCTATTACTATTGGGTATTAAACAGTTAATGGTAAAGATCCAAATTCAGTTGAAAAAGTTCACGGTTGTGATTTCTGTGTTTGAACTGCTAGTGTAATGCATTAAATGGTGAGTTATGCTCCAAATACTTGAATTTGAGAATTGTTAGTTAGGTACTTATAACTTGCAACCTCGCATTTATTCTTCAAAGGTCTTTGAATACCATTTTTTATTCATCGCCTCTCGTGTGGAATGGATATCAGGGCTCTAGACCCACTTTTGCAATTCGGAACTCTAGTCTAAGTCAATCAAACACGTTTATTGGAATCATAGGAGAAATACCCAGCCGTACTTACGGCGATGCTCGCTCCTTTCATTTACTTGACGATCCTTGCAGTTTGTTGACGATCGTGAAATTTGCAGTGTTTATAAGTGAAGTAAAGCAGTTTATTACAAACGATTTAGTTTGTTAAATTATTATCAGTGTCTGTATTATTTATATAATTGTTAAAATATTTTTTTTCACGCTACAAACGGTGTCAGATATGGAGTTCATAATTTGGGAGCATGACCAAGAGAAAAAATGGTGAACGAACTAGAAGGGGCTGATCTACGACGTGAGATCGAAGAAAGTGGAAAATAACCTTCTGGGATAAATCTGCACTTCAAAACCATTTGCAAGAATTGATGGAGCAGAATGGTGATAACATCCATTCGCTTGAATCCGAGGTAGCCTTCTATCACCAGCCAGTATAGCATTTGGTCAAGAGTTAAGACTTCCTTGTGACCTGAAGTTTGGCTATAAGCTAGGGCAGGAGACGATTATGTGTCATTCTTATACAAGAAGATGGTTGAGTGCTATGAACGGTAACGGGACAGTATCCAGGCGGCAAGAGACCGGATGAAAGATGCGTACAATGTGATCCAATGTTCATATCAAGACGATACGAACAGGACTGTATGGTTTGGCTTTTCAATCCAAGTAAGCGTCGTAGGCTTAGCGACAATGTCCGTGTAAGACATCTCCAGCCTAGAGACATATTAGGGCCTGGAATATCTATAGGAGAGTCTGACTCTGGAAATTGCTCATTTCGGGGTGAGATGCTTTGAGGAGGACGAAGTGTTGCGAGGCCGGAGAAATACATATACAGTTTGTTACATTGTAATCGGCGTGTGTATTATTTATTTAGTTGTTAAATAAAAGGTTGTCAAATTTACCGATTGCTTGCTTCAATATTATAAATGTGAAAGTTTGTATGTTTGTTACTCTATCACTATCGTGTTAGGTTCCTGCGGGACTATTAAACAATGAACTACAGGACGAATCCACTTGAAATTTGTTACAAGTGTGTCTTATGGAACATTATATTATTAAGGTTTCTACGGATGTAATTTGTTGGGAATTCCACTGACTCCCGCGTGCGAAATCGTTTTGTATCGAGCGATCCAAAAAAATTGATTCGCAGTAGGCTGTTATAAATGAGATAGATTTATCAGCATGTCTATTATAAATTCAAGTGACAATTATATGTCATCAATTGTCATGTAATAATAAGTATTTTCGGGTTAAATCAGTAAATGTTAGACGGCATCATGAAAAAATACAACAAATACAAATGATTGACATGATACTGGCAATAATTATGATAATTTCATTTCATGTTCTGTCCATGTCATATCTCTGTCATTGCTGCATATTGCACTGCAGTGTCGGGCGTTGTTAGATTCAACTCCAATCCGAATCTAAATATTCTTTTTTGAACGACGAGCCAAACGGAAGAGGTAGGTATACAATTCGACTGTTTGTCTCCATGTTTTTTTTTATTCTTTTTATCGCTCTTCGTTCCTTTTCAATACTAAACAGGGCCGGATCTATATAAGGGCTTTCTGGGCTGCAGCCCAGGGCCCCGAAGATATAAGGGCCCCCAGCCCCTATGAAGACAATAACCAATATGGTGATATAAAAAAATATACGACACCAAGCAGATCAGAAACTAACGGAATACAAAGAAAAAGCTAAGTACTAGTGTGGGAACAGAATACATTGACATGTTTATGTCACATTGACGCATTACTTCAAAATTTGGAAATAAATCTACTGATAAAGTACAGCTCACCGGTGAGCTGTGGATAAAGTATCAGTATATGGTGCAGAAAATTTGAAAAGAGACACGCTGAACGTTGTGTTGGATAAACTAATTATGGATTTAAACAGAAGAAGCCAAGTCTATGAGGCATACAGCAAGAAATTCAAAATTTTAATGTATGAAAAACATTGATTTGGAAAATGCACCGAATATTATTTATTATTATTCAGATGATGTAGACGAACATTTATTGAATAAGTGCATTCAGTTAAAATCTTCCTTACTTCATTCTGAGCCAGAGTTTTACACCTCTTGCAGTGAAATTTTTATGCTATTTTATGAAAAGAAACTTGTTGATGTTTTTCTTAATTGCTATACTATTTTTTAAAAAAATAAGGTGGCCAATCGAAAATCGAAAATTGGAGACTACAAAATTAAAGAAGAGACCATATCTAGCAACGTTTGAGCTGGACATTTATTAGAAAAAGTATAGTTTTCCGCAGTTGCAATTGGGGGCAATTTTTTTCAGAAAATTAGAAATATAAGACGGCCAAATTAAAGATGAGATTATATGCAGCTATATTTAAAATTTAATTTAAATTGTACACTAAAAACGGTTTCCGAGTTACAGCAGTGGTAAAGTCTGAAATATGTGTATTTCCGCGATGTTTTGAAATCTCTGAATAAGTATAAGGAACGTATAATCTTCTTTGATGAACTGTGAACGATTTTTATGACTAATGTTACCCTCAAAAGTGTGGCAAAATATTTTTTCCAAAGATTGGACCGACTTTTTTAATTGTTGCACTCAAAAATATAAAATAATATTAAGTATATTGGTGCTGGTACTTTTGAAGATGCAGAAGAACTTTGTTGTTTTATTCAAAACGTTGACCCGTTGTATAAGTAAATTTGCTTACCATCATCGGCATAAATCCCCATGAAAAATGTAAATAAAAAATTATGCATAATAAATACATAACTACTCAAGGGCGACTTCCAGTCGATTCACCTATTATATTAGATAATTGGTTGCTTATATAGATACTCCTTATTTTATCAAGTTATTATATAAATGCTTATAACTAGCAATTAATGGTCAAATTACTGCAATTATTAATGATAATTACCGCGATTATCAATGAAAGAGTGGTTCAAAAACAAAATTAGTGGGACACTTTACTCTTCCTGCCGAAATTTCGATTATTTCAGAACTCAATAGCTCGCTTATTTTAAGTAGAACACCCTATATTTTTTCATGTTATACGGTAAATGTTTAAGCTGAAGCTGTTAAATTTGTAGCATTGTTTGAAGTTATCTTTTCTGCACTCAATTCCATCAAAGTTCTCGTTAATTTTATCCATAAACGTCATATATATCAACTTTTCTGCATCTCTTCAACTACGTAGGTACTCTGATACATAGGTATGTATGCAATATAAGAGTATGCGTGTTAACGTCTAAGAGTACTCACAAAATATTTTCTTTACTCTGTTTATTTTTTTAAATAAACAGAAACAATTATGAAACTCAAATGTTTAATAAAGATATAGATAAAAACTGAAAATATATTTTTAAGCGAAAAAAAATTGCAGTATTCACAAGAATTGACGCAAGTGAATTGCCCCGCTTCATAGCTTGTGAAGATTTCATGCCACCAAATGCTGCATATGTCGCAAATGATCTACAGTCTACACGATCTAGTCATCGCTGGATGGCCCCCACAACCTGGACAACTTACGTCTTCGTCGTCAGTTTTGTTCTTCTTTGGTATCCTTTTTGGCTTTTTGGATTTGGAATACAACGACAACTTTCCCCTAACCGTTTCTATATTATACAGAGAGAGTCTGTAACTTGGAATAAATTCAGTAGTTCAAATACTATTTTTTTTTAAATATGCTCGGACCTCTCGATTCGTCTTTCCAATCGCGCTTGTTTAAATACACTGATAATCGATACAGGGTGTCCCGATTTAGAGCTATGACGTCACACTTGATTTAAATGGCAAGTCATGGCAACACTGTTATTTTAGTGGCTATTTTGAAAGGGTTTGTAGAGTTGTACATAACTGCCAAATATCACTTTTTCATTCCTTACCAATTACGAGACCGAACCGGCAAATGTCGAGGATTTAAAAACACGACTGAGAAATGAGTGTAGATTGATAGTTTAGGATATTGTCAAATAGTCAACGGACAAAATTATGAGCATTTGCTTAATTGAAATAATTAAATTCAAATAATTGCACTACTTGTTTGTTAGTTTGTATCTTGGTAATTGGTAAGGAATAAAAAAGTGATATTTGGCAGTTATGTACAACTTAACAAACCCTTTCAAAACAGCTATCAAAAGAACAGTGTCGCCACTTAAAAAAAAAATAAAGTGTGACGTCATAGCTCTAAATTGGGACAACCTGTATACATTATTTTTGTATTTAAACAAGCGCAATTGGAAATAATAATCGACGGGTCCGAGTATTTTCAAAAAAAAAAATGTATTTGAACTACTGAATTTATTCGAAGAGACAGACTCTATCTGTATATATATATATATATATATATATATATATATTATTGAGAGGAATGTAGTAAATTGCCGATTATTGTTAGATAAATAATATTTTGTTAATTGGGATTTTGGCATAAAGCAAAAAGTAAACTCTTTTGCCTTAGGTCCTAGCTTTCGAAAATATATTTTTTCACCATCAGGGCTTCAATGAATACAAAGCTGTTAATTTATATAACTCTATAATTCACACTAATTCCTAAGTATAAACTACTTACATCAGTCTTTGAGGTTATTTGCTATTATAATTGGTGATATGGGGTGGCATACATAGTTATGTAAGCTTATTAGCATCACAGAAAACAAAACAATCTTTTATGAATACAATAATTATACTAAGAACACATATTTAAAATTAATTAAAATAATATAGATAAAATGTTTGTTTATACAAAAATAGAAGTTTTGGTTGGGGCCATTATACTTGACATAAAACAAAAACCAACTTGACATATGTCTAAGGTAGAAATAACAGAGAAGAAAATTAAAATATAACTCGGTCAACAAAAGTTTAATTCACAATAAATACAACTAATTACACTAGCACCATAGCTAGGGTGTTAAGTTTCAGGAAAACAATTTAATGGAAAGTTTGATCGTTATATATTTGTAAATTAAAATCATAAATTAACAGAGCTATTCGTGGAGGACAAATAATTATGCGGTTTTCGCCACTCGCTTCATAAACTAAGGACCTATCGTTTGATTATCAAAAATATTGAGAAAGCAATGTGAAACGCCACCATAAATTGATTTGAACTTATGCAAAATTTAAAGAGCAATAATTTTATTATTTCAAATGGAACGACCCATTTTTTCTCACACTATAAAATGCAAAATGTTTTACCCTTTAAGAGAATATAAGGTTTCCCATATCTAAGCCTTATAGTTTTTCTGTTAGTCGCATTTTAGGTAAATTTCTTATAGAAATATACCTATTGCGATCGTTCACACATTTGAATTTCGAAAAAATTTCAACGGCATATTGTTATATGTCTATAAGTTAGTCCAAAAAAACATTTGGTTCAAAAGTTTATATATATATATATATATATATATATATGGGATATTACGAAATTTGTTAACACGATAGAGGTCGCAGTTTTGAAGGTATCAAGTTCAAATTTGCTACAAAAATCAATCTCTCAAATATCTCGGTCGAGTTCGTTATTGGGCAATATCGGGTAAGTAGTTTCAAAATGGCGACCATTCAAACATTTAAAAAAATTATCAAAAAAGGGCCGTAGTGAAAATATTATTAAAAATAATTTTAGGTTATAGATATAATCAGTACCTACAACTTTTGTTCAAAGCAATTTTTTATAAAATACACAGGTAAAAAAATAAAAATTAATAATGAAAAATAACAAATATTGATAAAACATGAACACTCAATATAAATTTGATGTAATTGTACATTTTCTGGAGATCTTAGTATAGACCCTGATTAAAAAAATATGTAGTATATTTATTGAAAAGAAATAGGCGAAAAAAAAAATCTGCCTTGAAGTGGATTCGAACCCTGTCTGCTTTATATTCAACAGCCAAAACAAAAACCTCTAACCGCAAGGCTATGACAATTTTATGTAATAACATGTAGGTATACCAATGAAAAGATTGTTAAAATTTCAATTCAATGAATTTTGAAAAATTTACCTTTCCGCTGACTACAGGCCATCGGGATTTTTTTTCATTGAAATTTGGGCTTGTTACCATGGATACGATTTCAAAATGGAGCTGTCAGTTTACCACGTGGGTCGTAAACATATTGTAACGTGAAGACTTACCCGAATAATGAACTACACACACTCACAAATGTCACAAACATTCCACAAAACACGGGAGACATCAGAGGCAACGAGAATAAGTCCTGGTCTATTCTCGAAGCCATATATTGAGAAATAACCTCCAGAAACAACGAAAACAAGACTGGAATCATCTAGAGCTTTTTTGGTTAGATATATAAGGCTGATGGCAATGACAGGACATTTAGTTAGTGATAGGGATATAGCTAATAGATCATAGTATCGTAGAAAGTCGTTATAGTACGAGAAATAAGTGTGAATATAAATGTGATTATAGTCGTGTAGTTATTGGTATAAATAAATAAGTGAAAATAAATCGAACCCAGTTTTAATATAAATTACCGTTACAATACTTTCCTTATACAGCTACAATATAGTAGCGTAGGAAAGTAAAAAATATTTTTACTGCTGTTACTTTTGAAGTTGTGCAGTTGCAGTTAGATTGTTAACTTTTGGCACCAACTTCACAAGTACCATCACCAATAGAATTGATATTATTTTATACTTTAACTAATAACGTCGGCCAATTTTTTGTAAAAAATATTTATTCCACACTTTTGAGTGTTCCTAACATTAGTCACGAAAATCCTATTACCCACGGATATTCTTTGCTTTTAGTTGTTATTATTGAGATCTCAAAGCATCGTTGCGGAATTACGCCTAATTATTTTATATGTTACCATTTTAACACCCATTTAACTCGAAAGGAAAAAATTTTCATTATAAATGTTGCTACAAATAATTATGTCTTTCATGTAGTATCGAAAGATTTTCAATTTTCGAAAGAAATCGCCCTCTCCACATAGCAAAAATAGATACATTTGAGAATTTAATATGCCTCCATGTCAAAAACTGTAAGTCTTTTAAGAAAATGTTCAATTTAAACGTTTCCGGATATTGTCCTATCTTTAATTATACCAACTCAGATTTTCAATTTTCGAGAAAATTCGCCCCTTCCATCCCTTCGGGGGCGGTTTTTGGAGGGAAGGAGATTTCGGATTTGCGTTTTTATGAATATTGGACCATTTCTCAAGCCTCCTCTTTCAAATGAATCAAAAATCAAAATCGGAGCTGGGTTACTATACAAAAGGCGCGCACGAACCAAAAAAAAAATAAAGCAGACAGTCGAATTGTATACCTCCTCCGTTCGGGGTTCGTCGGTCAAAAATCAGGTGTGTCCACTTCCATGACTTTCCTACCGCTCGGAATTTTATTCAAGCATAACTTTTTTTTGTGCTTTTTCTCAGAGATGGCGCTCTATGTGGGTGGTAACGGGCTCTCAGAAGAGTACTTTAGGCAAGTTTAATCAAGATCCTTACAGCCGTTTTCGCACTATAGTCTTGAGCAAATCACGTTTTTTTGGCTACAGCTCAATACCCACTGTATACAGAATTCTCATTCAGTGCCACCGGCGAGTGATTTTAGTAACAAACAAAATAAAAAAGAAAGCAACAAAATACACCGATCTGTTCCCGAGATAATGCTGTCATAGACAGACAGACAGACGGACAGGCAGACATACAGACCAATGGCTGAAAATATGTTTATTAGACTTAGAAAACTCTGAAACGTCAACATTTGTAAAAATCTCGATACCGAAAATTTCACACGATTACAATAATTTCCTTATACAGCTACTACATATAGTAGCGTAGGAAAGTAAAAATGTTAGCATGGTTTGATCAGAGGATTTTTATTTGACTACCGCTATTATTATTCACTGGAATTTGTCTGCGAGGGGTATTAAAGTCGTGTGAGTGGACACACCAGTTTTTTCTGCTTGTCTTTCCAGTCTACCGTTAGCCTCGTTACGTACATTACTTTTTTCTCATTTCGTAAACATCGGTTACATATAAAATTTTCAGTCAAAAATCGATATATATCGCACGCGATATTGGTCGAGTGAACTCGAAAATAGGGCCCCAGTCTGGTTCCACTTATCATGTTTGAACATGTTTAATTTTCGAGTGGCAATCGGGTGGTGTCGAAGTGGATTTTGTATTGGATCTACTTATTATTGTTTAGATAACACAATTCCTGAAGTTTGTATCAATTTTTTGAAACATCGGTCGTAGTTAAGTCAGTTACTTACAAAATGTCACTTTCTTCATTCGATAGATAATTTTAAATTTTTGATCATCCAAATTCAAATCTTTTCTATAAACGTTAAAAATACCAAATATTTTATTTTCGCCAAAATACCATTTTTTTACTTTTGCCAGAGAGGATGAACCCAATAGTGTTTTTTCTTCTTTTGCTGATTTTTAGCATTAACATTAGCAAGTTGTAATTATAATAAATATTTTTTACAAAAAATTGGACCGACTTTATTAGTTGGTGCACTGAAAAGTATAAAATAATATTAATTCTATTGGTGCTGTTACTTTTGAAGTTGTGCAGTTGCAGGTAGATTGGTAACTTTTGGCACCAACTTCACAAGTACCAGCCCCAATAGAATTAATATTATTTTATACTTTTCAGTGCACCAACTAATAAAGTCGGTCCAATTTTTTGTAAAAAATATTTATTTCACACTTTTGAGTGTAACATTAGTCACGAAAATCGTTGAACGTTCACTAATACCAAAGAAGATAGTACTTATTCTATTACCCACGTATATTCCTTGCTTGTAGTTGTTATTATTGAGATCTCAGTACATCGCTGCGGAAATACGCTTGAATATTTTAGTTGTTACCATTTTAACACCGATTTTACTCGAAAACCGTAACTCTAAGGGGAAAATGTTCAGTATAAATGTTGCTACAAATAATTATGTCTTTCATGTACTGCAAACAGATTTTCAATTTTCGACAGAAATCGCCCTCTCCACATAGCGAAAATAGGTATATTTGAGAGTTTAAAATGTCTCTATGTCGAAAACCGTTACTCCTTTGAAAAAATGTTCCATTTAAACGTTTCCGGATATTGTCCTATCTTTAATTATATCAACGCAGATTTTCAATTTTCGACAAAATTTGCCCCCTCCACCCCCTTCGGGGGCGGTTTTCGTAGGGAACGAGATGTCGGATTCCCGTTTTTATGAATATGGGACCATTTCTCAAGCCTCCTCTTTCAAATGAATCAAAAATCATCAAAATCGGAGTACGTTTACTATATGAAACGCGCGCACAAACCAAAAAAAAAAAAAAAAAAAAAAAAAAAAAAAGCACACAATCGAATTGTATACCTCCTCCTTTTGGGAAGTCGGTCAAAAAAGCATCTTCATCCTCGGAGGACGACATTTTAACAACTATTGAAACCACACGTCTGCCACTGCAGTGCCCGTTAAATCACTTACATTCCACTTCCTCGCTATTCCATCGCCTATTAGTTTTAATCCTAGATTAAATATTTCATAATTTTTTATTGGACATAAAATACAAAGTTACTTCAAAAGAACGAAAGATAAGGTGACTGACGTTGTACAAGTTATTGAATAATGTGCTATTTTTGTCTCGTAAACCAGATACAAGTTAAACAAATTGAAGAATTAACTAAGCTCTCATAATGGATTCATTATAAAATCGGCCCTAAAGATAATATTTGATACGACTTAACTGATAAATACATATATCAATTCACATAAATCAGGTATAGTTTAAGGCATTATAAATCTACTAGAGAATATCCCGATTTAATAATCGCAATGACTTGTAATTGACGGTGTAACTTCTTAGAATACTTACTGAAAGCTAACTTTGAAACTTTATCCATATCTTTATAACGGAGGTCTTTTCCATTCAATAAATTATTAATCTTCTCAATATAGTTGTACAACACTATATGGATTGAAATTTTCAAAAAAGAAGAAACACCAACATTATAATCTTCCATACAAAATATACCTGAATAGTCAATTTCATTCAGAACATGAAACAAAATTTTCTTAGCCCCGTACTCTGAAATTATGTGTGGTAAAACCTGATAGATGCGATCCACTAATTGACTGAATAAACTGACAAAAATTCTAGAAGGATTCATCAAAGTCCCTGATTTGATTTCTCTTGAACGAATCAGTATATTCTCTGGTAAATTCATATTAGACTGCAGTCGCTCCTTACAAATAATACACAAATGAACAGCTCTAAATAGTTTTTTCAATACAACCCCAGCTACGTATAGCGTAACAATATCTTGGCCGCCCTATCTCCTTCTATTTCATTGGTTTTTGCTTGAATTGAACTGTTATGATGGATGCTGTGGGGTGTTCATTATCACGACTGGAACTGTTAGAAATAAAATATCCTAAATTATCGAGAACACTTGCATCTTTCTCTTCTCCACAATTGGAACCTATAGAATTTGGTAAAACTAGATTATTTATTAATAAGGCTTTATAAGAAGTAACAAAAAATGAACACAAGGGATTGGTATTTCCTACCCGATAACTCCTTATACCTGAAAAAAAGTTCTCAAGATGATCCTGATTGATAGTTCTCGGTGTAAGAGACTCGAGACCAAGCTCATCTTAAGCTTTCTTCCAAATGTATAGAAAGCCGCTGATTGTAAAATGCCAATTCTTAATAGACGGTGTAATAATACGTTCTCCTGAACCCGGTCTAGAGAAATACATTGAGTGCAAAACTGGTAGTGAGGACAGCCAAAAACTGATATGCTTTGAATCAGGTTTCACCATAATCCGTAGCTCATTCGAAAAAGTCTTACTCCCGTTCACACTATCAAACAAATCATTGAAAAATAAAAGCAGATCACCAGTTTCAAAGCTGAACCCACTCTATTACTGAATACATGCACTCTGCACGCAGTTTTTAACCTTCATCTTCCTAGTCCGGTCTGGTAGTATATGTTCATCTGTCAAATTAGGGAAAGAGGTGAATGTTCCACGACTTTGGTCATACTGGTAGATTTGTAAAATATGTGACCAAGATGCTACTTTTTTTTCCCATCCTGAGTAAAATTTAAATCTTTGGTCAATAACCCATTTCTAATACCTTTAATCAAATGCGGACAATCAAACAAATGAACAATCTCTCTATTATCAATAACATATCCCTGGTACCTATTGTCAATATTATTTCTAATGCAAAATGTCCTTGTTTCTTCTAATAGATATTTTATTGCAGCTATTTTAGTAGTTCCTTGATCACTTACAGACGCTACAATACGAAGACCAGAGTCATGGACTTTTCTTACGATTTCCCTAATTGTACGTACCAAATGCTCACAAAAACAAAAACCAACGGGCTGTTTCCAATATGTATTGATGCCCTTCAACATGAATATTAGAGCATGATACGCGAATAAAGCCCGCCGTTCTTGCCCACCAAAATCAACAAAGCCCTCAATATTATCAAAATTAGGATTATATTGAAGTCCTGTTTCGAGAGACACTTCGTCAGCCAATACTTTATCATCAAATGTAAATCTCCTACCTATAGGTTTTAAAGCCTGATTTCGCATCTGACTAATGAGGAATTTCAAAGATACTTTATTGAGATTTTTCAGAGAATGTAGCAATTTAGAACTATCTCTCAAGAGTTCAATTTGTTCCTCCGACGTAGCTCTCTTTTCTTTCATCACATCCAAATAATAAACAATCTTCCAACATCTGAAGGATTTCTGAAATTTCAAATTGTTAAATTCTTAGTCACCAAAGACTATATCAACTGTAGAGTAAAGTTGTTATTATTCACGTAATTTTGGTATTTTATAAAATAAAAGAGATTCGGTAATCTCTATACATAGGTATAGGTTACCAATACTGATTTCAATATATATTTTAAAATAATACTTTCTTGTTAGATCAGTATTAATCAGATTAACCAATGATATTAGAAGAAAATAAAACTTCAATTTATAATCCTGTGTGACAATAATAATATCATTCACATGGACAAAAAAATGCTATAAAAGACAATTTACTCACTATTAGTATTAAAGGTAGGCAAGGGGTGTGGAAGTTGAAAACTTGTCGATGGTTGTAGCTTGTCGGAAGAAAGTTCTCCTCTTTCTGGGTTACACATCGTTTCAGTTCTTTGAAGTACTTCTTAGATTTATCACAGGTTCTTCCGGGAGGAATAACTTGACCTGGGCAGGATATAAAGATAAATTTGAAATTAATACAAAAAACTTAGAATACCACAAAATCTTATATAAGAAAATAAAAATTCCATTTATAATTGTCCTTGCCAATAAGAATACCGTTGACATCGAAGCTTGAAAATATACTCACTGTTAGTCTCATAATCAATAGGCAAGAGTTGTTGAAGACTTGTCGACGGTTGTGGATCTTCTGTAAAAAGTTCTCTTCTCTCTGGTCCACTCAGCGTGTCAGAACTGAGGAGGGTCTTCTTAGATCTCGCATAGGTTCTGACAGGAGGAATAACTTTCAATGGAGTCTCTCCAAGAAATGCCGTAGAAGGCTGATCATATGGTAGAATTTCTGAAATAGGTAAGGAGAGAATTAGATTTAGAATTAATAATAAAATTTTGAATACCACAAAAAGAGGAAATGTAGACATACCTGTTGGCTTCTTAGGTGTGCAGTTGTCGAAATCAACCTCAGGTGGAGCAAAGTATGACATAGATATTCTCTGTGAGTATAAAAAATATCAGCCATAAAAATTAATCGAATAAGCGACACAAGGGTTTATTTATCATAATCTTACGTGGCAAATTACATGTAGGTAAAGCATATCTTATTAGTTTTCCGGTACTAGCAATGCATTCCGATTGAAAATGTTCGGCACAAATCACTTTCTTAATTCAAATATCATTAATCCCTGAAACAGACAACAATTGTAAATTGTAATCTTTTAATCCATATATCACGTACTCTTTTGTTACTAGGCAACTGAAATCTTTTCGGATTTTTATTTCCACAATCAGAAACACAACACGATCTGACCATATTGTATTTTTTTCAATAAAATTGGTGAGTATCTGAAATTTCTTTTTCGCATATTGTACACACATTTTTACTTTCTTTCTAAGTCTAATAAACATATTTTCAGGCGTTGGTCTGTCTGTCTGTCTGTCCATCTGTCTGTCTGTCTGTGGCAGCATTATCTCGGGAACGGATCGGTGTATTTTACTGCTTTCTTTTTTATTTTGTTTGGTACCAATATCACTCGCCGGTGGCACTGAATGAGAATCCTGTATACACAGGGTGTTGAGCTATAGCCAAAAAACTTGATTTGCTCAAGACTATAGCGCGAAAACGACTATAAGCATTTTGATTGAACTTGCCTAAAGAATTCATCAGAGAGCCCTTTACCACCCACATATAACGCCATCTCTGAGAAAAAGCACAAAAAATAGTTATGCTTGAATAAAATTCCGTATTTTCCACATGTTTCTTCAGATTCTGGCTAAAGGTTTCATCTTGCGAAAAAATGTTACATGACCATTGTTGTTTGTCTTGACATGCTGAAAAAAATGAGTGGCAGCACGATTTGACCAGAGGATTTCTACTTTACTACCGCTATTATCGTCGCTATGTAAGGAAAGTATTGTAGGTAATAGTGTAAAATTTTTCATTCACTGGAATTTACCTGCGAGCGGTAGGAAAGTCGTGTGAGTGGACACACCAGATTTTTACTTTCCTACGCTACTATAGTATCTGTATAAATTATTGTAATTGTGTGAAATTTTCGGTATCGAGATTTTTACAATTGTTGACGTTTCAGAGTTTTCTAAGTCTAATAAACATATTTTCCGCCATTGGTCTGTATGTCTGTCTGTCTGTGACAGCATTATCTCGGGATCTGATCGGTGTATTTTGTTGCTTTCTTTTTTATTTTGTTTGTTACCAAAATCACTCGCCGGTGGACCTGAATGAGAATCCTGTATAGTTGTGTGCTGAGCTATAGCCAAAAAACGTGATTTGCTCAAGACTGTAGCGCGAAAACGGCTTTAAGGATTTTGATTAAACTTGCCTAAAGTATTCTTCTGAGAGCCATCTACCACCCATATACAGCGCCATACAACGCCAGCACAAAAAAGTTATGCTTGAATAAAATTTTATATTTTCCACATTCTGGCTAAGAGATTCATCTTGCAAAAAAATGTAATATAACTATGTTGTTCGTTTTGATCGGACGACTTTTTATTCACTGGAATTTGCCTGCGAGAGGTAGGAAAGTCGTGCGTGAGTGGACACATCAGATTTTTCTCTTGTTCATACACACGTTCGTCTAAATTCTAGAATTCAGACGAACTTGTGTGGATGAACAAGAGAGAAATGTGTGTACAATATGCGAAAAAGAAATTTCAGATACTCATAAATGTTCAGTTTGTTGCTTACCTATTCATATCATCTGCTAGAAAATCTACGAAAGAAATGAAGAGGGGGAGCAGAGCATTACATGTAACCGATGTTTGCGAAATGAGAAAATGATGTACGTGTCGAGGCTAACGGTGGAGAAAAATGATTACTCTTTCGAATTCAAATAAGTCACCATCCACTGATGCAGGAAGAACAATTATTGTACGAATACTTGATGTCGACAGAGGTAGCGACTTGCCCCGAGGAATGTGTTAGCTGTTGAACTCTGTATCAACGACTCTGAACTCTGGACTGGTAGGTAATAAATTTATATCGGCTATTTAACATAATTCTTAAGCCATTTTTAGAAAAGAAAGATGGAACTTTGAAGTCGCCTTATTATCGTAATGAGTTTATATTAATAGTCGACTTCGACTTTATCGATATTTCATCGGTACCGTCAACGCCTGTATCTCTCCGAACTGCTTCCGGGTTAGCATCTGGATCGAAACAGTATAATGGCAAGCGCTATTGGCAATACTATGGAGGGTATAGAGTATGTATACGGTCCATAGGCAATACAAAGAACTCTGTTATTTGATCAAGATGGCCGCGGATTCGTCGGAGAGGTATTTGTATTGCCAATGTGTAGAGCCAAGTAATATGTAATAGCAAATGTCACAAAAGTTTGTGTAAAAATAAGTAGTAGTATGCCCTTAAGGCGGCTCGCTACCCAGTGATATCGTAGTTCCATTATTTCTCCTAAACTAATTATCCTGTCTGGGTAAAATTTTGTATGCTTACTGAGAAAAATATGGAGAATCACGGATCACATAGGAAAATAGGAATTCTAAGATTTAATTTGAAAAGTTTGTTATTATTTTTTTTAAATAGAAAATATGATCCGTGATTCCACAGTGAATTCCAGACATATTTGTTCTTTAAAAAAAGTCTCTCTCTAAATCCAAAAGAGTAATCGTAGAATTAATTAACCCTTAACCGGAAAGGTGGGACTTTTAGTACACTATCGGAAAGGTGGCGTCTGAGAGACTACTATTGTTGAGTGCTAGGAAAATAACTACTTCTTTCTCTACAAACCCTTTCAAAACCGCCAATAAAATAACAGTGTTGCCATTTAAAAAAATCAAGTGTGACGTCATAGCTCTAAATCGGGACACCTTGAATACATTATTATTGTATTTAAACAAGCGCGATTGTAAATACTAATCGACGGGTCCGAGCATTAAAAAAAATAGTATTTGAACTACTGAATTTATTCCAAGTTACAGACTCTCTCTATATATATTTCAGACTTTACTGCTGTAACTCGAAAACCGTAACTCTTCCGAAAAAATGTTCAGATCATAACCAAATTTTCGTTAATTGATTTTATAAACGTCAGAATTTAAAAACCTCAAAATAATCACATAAAAATTCAACATGTAAATCTTTTCTTTATTTATAATTTTAAATAGTTCTCATACAAGACTTTAAATGAGCATATATCTAAATATAACTTGATCAAATTCATATTCTGGCAAAATACTGTTTGAATGAGTAGATCATGAGTAGATTCACTGAATTCTCCTATATCGTGTATTATTACTTCATGTCGTAATCCATGATATACTATGAAGTTCGTAATAGTATCTTGATGGTAATCCATGGTAAACTCTAATCTGCCCCGAGTCCGCAGCCGCCTTGATCAAATAAAAGAGGTATTTGTATTGTTGGATGTAGTGTTCTCTGTTGTATTGCCAGTAGAATCACGAGTATTATTTTAAGACGAAATTTGTCAGTGTCAAACCACAGCATAAGAAAAAAACAGCAGAAACTCTTGTGGCGGGAACGGTTAGCGCCGATCCTCCGCGCATGTCACCATTTCGGCACAGTATTCCAACTCTCATGGAAGGGGTAAAACTGCGCATACCTAAGCGCGCATGTGGCGTCCATGTTTTAATCTTAAAACCTTGAGAATTCAGATGCGTACGAGTAGAATTTCTGCGGCTATCCTACATGCTAATACAGTGACGTCCATGATTTTTTTTTTGTATTCTGATTGACCATATTATCATCTCAATTGTATTTAATAAGTATTATTTGTTTGTAAAAAATGTCGAAAGGAAAATGATTTGCTGAACAGATTGGAACGTGATGGGTCCTTCAAACTGTGTTCGGCACATTTTGAAAATAATGGAATGCTATTAAGATTATTAAACGTAGATTTTCAAGATAACATCAAACACAGTCGAAGAAACTGAACCTTTACAACATTTTGATAATGACTAACAAACATTGGATATTTAAAAAAAAATTTAAACATATATTTCAGGTTACCTGATCAAGAAATGCCTTAGAATTCATGATTGCGAAACATGTCGCAAATATGCAAGGTCAGTTGATCAGCTTAGTGATGACCGAATATTTTGTTATTTCAAAAGTTATCATCAAAATACCAGTGGCTTTGAGGGTTGAATAATACCTGATGTTAACGTTGTAGCACTGTTTAGTAAACATAATTTTTTATAACATCATTTCAAGATGTTGTAATAAAATCTAATATTGTAAAAACTCTTTTAGAATGTACCACATGTGAAGACCCATGTGAATTTTTGCCCTATAACTATTTGTTGAAGTTATTTTTCTGTTTTATTATATTATACATTAAGAACTATAAACGAGGAATTTAAAATAAAATTGAGGTAAAATGATTGTATGGAACAATTTGTGATAGGTAATCATATTTTTTCAATAAATTGTTTTTGCATTAAGGAAGTTTTAATTACAGATCTGTTACTAACCTTTTCACTATGGCTCTGACTACAACCTCCACTAGAATTTATTATTAATTTACTTTACGAACGATAAATAAAGCAATCGAAACAAATACAACTTGAGATTTTATAGATCCTCGTGATTTTTAATTATTTTTTCTGTTACCTGAAATTAATTTTCTGGGTTTCATTGTATTATACCTACTCTGAAAACTATAACCAACAATTTCAAATTTAAAATAAATAGCGAAAACATTATTTTATGCACCAATTTATAATATCCATTATATCAGTTCAGTGAATTAATTTCGTATCAATAAGTTTTAATTACGGTCCTGTCACAGTTCATGTTAATTTCCAGTACAGATCTGACTTTTTAAGATTAAAACATGGCCGCCAGCTCTTGACCTTGAGTCAATAAAATCAAAGGTTCCGCCGAGAGTTGGACTACTATATATTTCTTTATACTGTGATTTCGGTGTAAATCCTTGAAAACCGCACAGTGCAGGAGGTGTAGGCATAATTCTCCCATTAGCGTGCTACCATCCGTTGCTATGTGTTGTATATGGGTTTTGTTTGTGTTACAAAAGGTTGCCCAAACAAAAGTTATAGTTGCAAGAAATATTTTTTTATATTTCCAACTGATCTTAACAGGCATGTAAAATAAAATTTAAATTTTATAAGCTAATATTTATAGGCCAGAGAAATCATTATTCTTTTAAAAGCTTTAATTATCAATTATTGCCCTTGCCGAATAATACAATGAGAATTAATAATAAATAGCTGCTTTCGATATATGTAGGCACAATGTTTGAAGAGTAGTTTTATAAAAAAAAATATTATTATACGAGCACTTGTCAAGTACGAAAGGTTCAAAAAATTATAATAGAGCTTTCAAAAATCTCCTGGATGCACGCCTGAACATTTTTCGTAAAGCTAAAGCTAAAAATAATTTGAATCAGGATGTTACCAATAAAATTAAATGTTTTAAGTCCATACAAATAACAACTAACAATATAAAAATTTTATGGAAGGACCTTGAAAATGAAGAATACAAATATATATTTATAAAAAGATTGAATCATGATTGCCTAGAAAATTTCTTTGGGACCATTAGGCAACAAAATGGAAATTGTAAGAATCCCACCCCAATCAAAGATCATTTAAAAAACTATTATGCCTAAAATTATTTCACTCAGGCACAGAAAATTGTGAAGCAGATACAGAGCCAATGCATAACGTTTGTGTGTATTTGCTGCGAAAAGCCCTCAAAATTCACACCTGTGATGTGTGTACTAAATTCTCGAAAGAAAGGCAAGAGTTAGATGACTCTTCTTTATTTATTTTCTCCCAGGCATACGAGAATAAATAAAGAAGTGTGTTTGGAAATCAAAATAACCCCAATGATACGTTTGTGGATTTATTTACAAAAATTGAATATGCTTTTCAAAATAATTTTGAAAGATTGGCTCCCCAGCCTAAACTTTGAATTTATTTCAAATTGTAAATAAACTTCATTTCAAGCATCCCTGTCCTAGTTTCCCCAAAACTTTGTTCTTAACTTATAAGTTATACATTAGACTGAGAGTTTATTATACATTGAAAGACATAAATAAATTATTCAAAGACCAAAAAAGTCTGGCAAGAAGAGTAATTATATGGCAGCATAATTGAATTGTTTTTATTTTTGTATGAATGAAGGAGTTTAAATTTTATGTCTATTTTTCCCTTAAATTATCATAAATAATATTAACTATTACTTTCATAAATTCTCAGTTATGAATTACACTATAGTTTCTATCATGAAATACAGTTAAGAATTAAAATATTTCATTTTATAATATAAACCTCCATTTGGAATAAGTATACCAAAGACACACGCTTTATCTCTGAATACGCTCCTGTCGTAAATATTTCCAATGACATGAAATTTTATCGAAGCCGACCCTCGGCTTTACTCCGGAATGGCGCAGTCGAGGTCAAATTTTGTGCTTTCGAAAGATCAAAGGTGCCGACGAGAGTTTCCCTGCTGTCTTCTACCCATAGACATCTGAACACCTAGACGAAGCATTTCATTCATAACATTTACGAAAGGCGATCTGTTATGGTTAGAGAATTGTTTTGGTATTTTCCATGTGTAAGAGAGCGAAAAAATTTTCCTTTAGGAAATTTTGATAACAGTGTACCTGAGTAGAAGCGTATAAATTCGTAAGTGTACGGCCACACAAAATACTGGTAGCATAGAGGATAGGAGAGCCAAGAGCGTAGCGCAAAGCGGATAATGGCCGTATACCAAGCGTATATTATCGTGTATTCTAGGTTCTGGAGCGGAGAAGGAGAAATAAATCAGTTTCATTTCGAAAAACTGTGATAAATGTCTACTTCACGTTTGCTCCTGTTTGAAAATTCAGTGCTCAAATTTCGTATGCTACGGAAGAAACGTGAGGTGTAGGTATATGAAGTGAATAGATCAAGGGAAGTTTATGGCGAATTTCACCATTTATGTATACGAGGATCTCAGACGAAATCCGCAAAAATTTTTTGAGTATACAAAAATGTCGATAAGAACTTTTGATTCATTACTATCAAAAGTACGGGGCAAATTTTAAAGAAACATACAACATACTGTCTGTTCTTTTATTTTGACCGTTCACCCACAGATAATATAGGTTAGGTTAGCATTCACCGGTCAAGTACGCTCGAATATTTCAAACTAATTTGATATCTCCGCTACCAGCCGGCTAGTGCGCGGTTGGGGCGCGTTCCTCTCTGCTGGATGTGTGGATAATCTCATATGTAGCTTTAGATTTAATCTCTCCGCTATTAAGGGCGCTCCGCTCTGCGCTACGCTACGCCCGAGATGTGTGGCCGTGACATAAAACGTAGTAGCAAAGTAGCAACTAGCAACACTCAAATTATGAATGGAAAATGGAACAACGAAAACACTATTCCGACTAGCGACGAAAGCTTGCGAATTCATACGGACGCCTGAATTATATTTTCCTGTGTTGCCGCACTTAACTCAATCGATCGATATCGACTGATGATCCCCTTATTTCACAAATGAAAATTTTTATTTTGTGTTGTAAAATATAAATTTGGTACATAATTTAATCTGCAGGTGTTTCTGAATAATCAGTAATAACTATTTCAACGACCACCTTTCAATTACGTGTGAATGTCTTTGATTATTATATACTCTATAAATCAGAAGTTGCCATGAAAAATAAGAACCTTGGCAAATATGTTAGTCGTATCAGTCATACACGAACCATTATGGACCAGAAGAATAATAGTCTTGAGATGTTGGATCGCTCTAAATAAAACAGGCTATGCGTGGTCTAGGAGTCTAGGTGTTCAGATGTCTATGCTTTTACCTATGCTGTGGTCAGACGGTCTTGTGAATTGTGATTGATGCCATAGTCCATAGGAGGAAAATTCAAATGACCAGCTCTAAGAAGAGATCAGTTAGAGGAAGGAGAGTTTTCTGATTCGATGATTAAAGTATAGGAAGAAAGTTGAAAGATGCAGATGGATGTATTGTAATAGCCTCAGTTACTTAACTTTTCAAGCGTTTAGAGGTCATAAACGTTGAGCAAAGATTGAATACACCTGGAGCGTAGAATGCTTCCATTGATTGGGAGTTCATAAATTACAAGGAACTACTCTTGACAGGGCTGTGATAGATCTAGGTAAAAAAGTTTTTGCAAAAGGAGAAGTCTTGTAAAGTCCTTAGATGGCCTTGCTCTTTCTTGGTTAGGCTTCGAGGTTTATTGGCATCTTAATCTTGATTGAGATAACAATAAATGGAATAGAATAGAATATAATGCATCCGTAAATTACAAATTGGACAAGTCATATATGTGCGAAGATGACAGCTAGATATGGGAAATCCATATTGGTATATAAATGATGATTTCTGAGTACCCACTACAAGTATCATACCCGTTGTTATACTTTAGGATTATAAGAATGCAATGATATAAATGAATAAGACCGTGAGATACAATAAAACTCAAATTTGTCAGTTTATTAGTTGTTAGACTTCTGTGATAAAGGCATTATCTATATAAATAAAAATGAATCGCCAAATGCGATGCTAAGCGCAAAACTCGAAGACGGCTTGACCAATTCGGATAATTTTTGTTTTAATATTTTCCTTAAGGCATAAGGAAGGTTCTTATGGAGAGAAAAATCGTAAAAATTGCGAGGAAAATAGTGAAAACAGCACTTTTCACGTACGCTTTCTTAGTGTGGTGTCAAGATATGTCATACACCAAAGAGCACCTATATTATCTGGAACAATTAGCCTTTTTCTTGAGAAGAGTATGGCCTTTCGCTACGAGAGGGCAGCGCTTCTTGTAGAGACAGGGACAAATATTAAACCTTAGACTAGGAAAGAGAGAAACCTACACCAAAGATTACCTAATCTTTGCCTACTTCATCTAACACTGTGTAAATATAGGTGATAAAAATAAATTATTTATGTTTGGGGAAGAGCCTTTTGGATTAAGAAAAGTTTAATTTAAGACAATCGCTCAATACTCGTCTTTTCAGTGAAAAAAAGAATCATCAAAATCGGAGCACGTTTACTAAGCAAAATGCGCGACTTAGATTTTTCAGAGTACAAACTAATATAATTTATAGCCACTGTAGCTCGGAAGCTTATGATTATTTTTTGACCGACGAACACCGAACAGAGGAGATAAACAATTCAACTGTCTGCAATTTTATTGTTAGTGCGCGCGTTTTATATAGTAAACGTACTCCGATCACAACATAAGAAAAAATATCTATGCTGTGCTCCGATCTTGATTTAGTTGAAGGAAGAGACTTGAGAAATGGTCCCATATTCATAAAAACGCAAATCCGAAATCTCCTGCCTTCCGAAAACCAACCCCCTTTGGTCTAAATTTTCTCGAAAATCTGAGATGGCAAAATGAAAGATAAGAAAATATCCGGAAACGTTTAAATTGAACATTTTTTCAAGAGTTACGGTTTTCGAGTTTAAAAATCTCACGTATTTGTATTTTCGCTATGTGGAGCGGGCGATTTCTTTCGAAAACTCAAAATCAGAGGGTACCACATGAAAGACAAGAATATTTGCAGCTGTTTTTATAATGAACATTTTTTCCCGTAGACTTACAGTTTTCAAGTTAATGCGGTGGTAAAATTGTTAAATCTAAAACACTTATGCGTATTTCTGCCGCGATGATCTGTGATCTCTACACAAGTACAAGCAAATAATATTCTTGTGTAATAGGATAGGTACTATATTCTTTGGTATTAGTGAACATTCAACGATTTTCGTGACTAATGTTACACTCAAATGTGTGAAATAAATATTTTTTTACAAAAAATTGGACCGAAGCTTTTAGTTGGTGCTCGCAACTTCAAAAGTAACAGCACCAATAAAATATTATTTTGTATTTTTCAGTGCACCAACTAAAAATATCGGTCCATTTTTTTTGTAATAAATATTTATAAAAATGCCCAATTTTAACGTTTCCGTATAAGATTTTTTTAATTTTCGAAAAGAGCATGCCCACCAAACCCTTTGTGATGACGTCTAATATTTTTTTTCAATGGGAAATATTCTCAATACTCCGCTCTCAAATGCGAAAAATCACCTAAATCTGAGCACGTTTGATCACCAAAAAGCGCTAATAAATTGTCGACAAAAAAAGAGGTGCTTTTACTAAACTAGAATTGACGTATCATTTGGAAGCAATATCAACTAGAGATTATAGCAAGTTCTTTATCTACCCATTTATTGTGCTGCAAAATTATTACAACAATCATTATTTTTTGTGTTGGTTGTAGTTGCCAAAAACAAATCATTTAGCTTTTATTAAAAGTCCGGATAATCAATAACTACTGTAATCTTCTAGTCGGCTTGACAAGAACTTCAGAAATGAGATATGTCTTCTCTCTCAAATGAATAATACACAAATTTAATTATTTTATATTTTATTTTATCAACGACTTAAAAATACACCAATGAGTTAAATTGGTTTATATCTTTAGCTTAATCTTCCTCTTCTTCTGCAGCAGCTCCACTAGTCTTCTTGGTGAGGTTCTTCCTCTTGACACGTCCAGGTCTGCCGCCACCGAATGGCGACTTCAGAGAGAAGTCAATATGTTTTTGAGAATCCAAACGTACAATGAACGATGGGATGTTCACAACTTGTTTGCGTACACTGAAATAAATAATACATTTCAAGAAAACTATTCAGATATCAGTTCTAAGTACTACTGGTGTGTAAAATACATAAATGAGAAATTGTCGCCTCGCAAGGTACCCAACTGAGTTATCAGCTAACCCAATCGGGGCATAAGAGCTGGTGTCATTCCTCTTCGAGTTTCTTTAGCACTAATACAAGCAACGAATTTCTCGATTAGTGACTCTAAGACTCGGGAAGATATTCAGGTATCGTAAGAATAAAATATCGACATAGCAGTTGCAAACAAATTCGAAAGTAATTTTACCTCTATTACACCTGGGAGATAAATGAGTATCATTTCGAGGCGTTGGTAGGCATAGAACCATACCAAGTGGCCTTTAGGAATACATTTCGAGGCATTGGTAAACATTCTAGTTTAACCAAGTGGCCTTTATGAATCAAATCAGCACCAAAATAAACAGCAATAGATTTTACCGGATGTGTCTCTGTCTGATCAGAACTCTAGCATGATGGATGGATTTAGCTAAACCAGATTTGAACACCTGGGTCTGAAGACGCCTTTCCAAGAAATCTTCAATTTTCAAACCCAACACGTAATCGAGCTTCATTCTGTTCTCATCCAAGACACCAATACGGACTAGACGACGAAGGAGTGCGTTACCTGAAAGAAAGGGAGAGATTAGATATATTATCTAAAATTAGAACAAAATGCTATATTACAAAAATTAGAATGTTTCCTCAACTTTCGGCACAGGTAAAATCATAAGTTAGACGTTTACCTGTTTCCTAGCGGGATTTCTAATCTGCCCCTATTTATTTTTTTCTGGCACTCTCAATAGACAACATTATCTAAAGGAGCGTGGCGTCAGGGCATAATTAACAATATGGGTGTTCGTTCAGCAGTTTAAATCAAACTCGAACCGTCAGAAGCATGATAATTTCAATTTATAAATTAAAATGCTCATGCATCACAACCACGGATCACACTTTGAAACTAGTCCAAAATACTGCTCGGTCACCCTAAATAGAAAAGAACAAAAAACCATACCTTCGAATAATCTCTTAGGGTCTTTCTCTTCCAAGGTAAGCAGTTCACGAGCTGCTTTACGGATTTTGGCCAGGGTGTACTTCACCCTCCAGACTTCTCTCTTGTTGCGAAGACCAAATGCACCAATGATTTTCAATTCTTGATCAAGACGAGCCTTTTCATAGGGACGCCTAGGAGTAACGTAGGTCTTTGAATGGACCGAAGGGATCCTTCCGTTCACCATTTTGGCGAGGTTTTACTGAAAATTGAATGATACTATGAAAACCACTCTTTTCAGATATCAGCAAATGAACCTATCATATATAGATACATTAAACATGCTTGAATATTGATCTAAGAGTAGGTGTGGATTCATGCAGCCTAAATTAACGAGTATCAAGTAACAATTACAAATAGCAAGTAAAGTTGAACTTCTTATTTTTCAATGAAAGTGTTCATGCAGCCAAGTAAAAATATCAATTAACGAATAAGAAGTTGGCCAATTTTTAACTTTCTTACTTTAATTGAACGAGGTGAACGCGGATTGGTCAGGCCGATGGTGTAAATAACCTCACTTTTTGAAATAATTGTGAATTTCATCAAGTACCTTGAAAAATGATTCGTTATCGTTGGAATTCTTAACACTAGTTTCCAGTTTTCAAGCGGGGACAGGTTATTTTGAAAAATGAATACCGCGGATGTCAGACTTGTGCGCATGCTTACTTTCCACTTCTTGATTTGAGTGCATGAATGCTACATTTTTTATACTTGATAATTTTGTTATTTGATTCTTTTTATCCGTAATTCTTACTTGATGCTGCATGAATCCACACTTAGTTTATCGTTTTTAGAGGTTGGTTGATCTGAATGTCATGAACTATAACAAGTTTTCATGGATAAGTGTAATGTAACCTCGCCATGAATCGGATAAGTAATAATATGCTTTCCGGGATTAAACGAGGTATTTGTATGGCCTCGTTTGATTAGGAGTCTAGAAATTGTTAACCTAGCTCCTTGCCCAATTAACGAGGCGTAATTTATAACAATATGACAATATCAAGATTTATTCGCGGCATCCTCCATATTACACACATTAGAAAACATAAACTTATATTGTAACGGGAGTTACAATCGAAACACGTTAGTATTTATTAGAATAAATCAATGATGGAAAATATATGAAAGATATAATTAATTACAAGCTACTCACCAAACACCCGCCTCAAACAACTGCTGTTCACAAAAAGAATGACTGATCGAATATATGCAATCGGATCAGCAAGCTCTCCTCCTCTAGCTAGAAATTCAGGGTAGAAGGGGAAATAGGAGCTCAATGTTGCCAATAGCAGAGACCGAGATAAATGAGATAAACTACCAACAGTAAACAGTAGAAAGTTGAAGTGTCATTCACAGAATACTAATAAATATTGTCACAAGCAATGAAAATAGCATCGAATCATTGCAATATATTGAAATTGAATAGACTTAATTAACATGGTGTTAGTAAAATAAAATACTAATAACCAAGAATATTTCAAAAAATATCAGAGATATATAGACCAAATTGAATATCCTTAAAACAAAATGCGCAATGTTAGTTGCCTAAATCCCGCTTAACACTACATGTTACTTGGCAAATACTCAAGAAAAATGAGAAAAAATTTCTATTTTGAATGAACCTAGACCCCAAGTTCGAAATGAAAAATTATATCAATATTTATTAGAAGGAATTTTTCAAAAATTTGTAAATATTTGTCTTTGACCAGATTTCAGATGCTTATTGAAAGTTTTGTGTGATTTTGTTGACATTCAAAAATGTTAAATAATTATCTCAAGCTATACAATAATTAGAACCACTTAGGTCCAACTTCACTAGATTAAGTAGGTACTGATAAATGAAGAATAATATATTTATTCTAATGGTACTGGCAAAGTTTACCGAATAACTGGTAGTGGCTGACAAGAATCTTATAGGTAAACCGACTGCATCTTCTGCCTAGCTTCAAAATTATCAAACCATAATTTAATTTTTTTTCGTCTTATTATACGATAAAGTCGGATTTAGATTTTATAAAAATATATTTATTCATATAAGTTATAGTTTTTTGGGTTTCGTCTAGCATCTTTCTTTTGTAAAGTTCGACATAAGGGGTAGTGACAATGAATCTTTTCTTTGTATATTATGGACTTTATTAGTTGGTGCACTGAAAAATTCAAAATATTATTTCTATTGGTGCTAGTAATAAGTGTTGCGGTTGTCAGTAAATATTAACCGTGATAGGTACGCAATATGTTTTTTTTCTGTTTCTGTTATTACCTAAAATAAACTGCATTCTGGAATATGAGACCATTCACGATGCATTATACACAGAGAGAACATACAATAATTGTAAATTATTGTATGTTCTCTCTGACTATACATCGTGAGACCATTGATACAAAATAATACGTGATCAAAAGCAGGCGAACATTATTGTACTCATACTTCATACATAATATATACCTACCTGCTTAACATATTTTGATTTTTATTAGGCAGATACTTGGAGTGTGGGGGATACTTCAATATCTCTTGTGTTTATAAATTTATTTATCTTAACTTTTAGATTTTAGAGAATCTTCTATTCTCAAAGTGTAGTAGTTATCGTAGGTACGACGACGACGATTTTAATATAGAATAAGTCATTCAAGATTCAAAGATTAAATTTAAATTTTATTGGTGTCAAAGCATCAAAATCGAGGATATTGAGCAATAACTTATTCGAAAGTTATTTTTATATCTTTATTAATCCCATAGCCCAAGGTAATCTTTCAAGTTGAATAACTCACTCCTACGTCAATTCAAATTCAGCAGACGCATAGACGAAATCTCCTCCCCTATGGTTTGTTGACGAGTGTTTGAACTTCGATAAAAGAAAACTAAAATAGTTCGAGTGTTTCATATTGATTTAGCGGTACCTTTGTTGTTTATCACAATAAAAACGAGAATTGTTATTAATTTTTATTAAATTTACTGCCACTACTATGATCAAGGACAAACAATATTTCGGTTACAATTTTATTTTAAACCTGGCTACTGGTACAGCGGATAGTTGTATAGTTCATAGTTTGCTTACACCGCGCACCCAAGTGCAAGTGTCTATTCTGCGGTTGTGTTACCCAACATTCACCGATTATTAAAAAAATAATTATTGGCATGGTTATGTAAAACTTCCATTGAGTATGGTGTGGTGTTCCGGACGATTGTTAGAATGATTTTCACGCGTTCAGTGCAGAATTCTTCTGTAATTCAGTGCATATTACGAAGAATTTCCCTGTCGAATGGCGACCTTCGAATGTCAAATAGCTTCGTTCCTTCTGCTAATTTTTGTTCATCAAATTTAGAATCGCACAAAGCAATCCTATTCACAACTAGGAAAAGGTATGTTTTTCCAAATTTAAGACAACCAAGGCAATGACATCTGTTTTGTTTACATTTACGTTCGTCTAGTCATGTCTACATAACCTTGTTTTGAAGGTTGTTTACCAATTCACCTAATCTAATAAATCATTTTTCTTCCTGATTGTTTGAAGTAAACATAATGATTGGCGTTTTTTTAGGTCGAGGTCTTATGGTTCTGCTGTTGATTTCCATATGGATTGCCTGAAGAGGAGCATGTCTAGCAAAGCTAGCGACTCTCAAAGGACAGGGACAAAAATGAATAGACTTAGCTTAGAGAAGAGTCCTTATTTGTTACAGCATGCAACTAACCCAGTAGACTGGTATCCTTGGGGCCACGAGGCATTCGATAAAGCAAAGAAGGATGATAAAATGATTTTCCTCTCTGTTGGTTACTCTACATGTCACTGGTTAGTGGGTATTGTCTCTTCTACAACGGGCAAATGACTTTACATAGCAAGATTTTTTTGAAGTCAAAGAAAACAAAAGTTAACTTTGAATATTTGTTGTTAATTTGGTGAATAAGTTTGTACTTATTTACTCAATCCGAACTAATCTATCGACGTGATTTAATTTTGAAGGTGCCATGTTATGGAAAAAGAATCCTTTGAGAATCCTTCAGTAGCGGAGATTATGAATAAGTATTTTGTCAATGTGAAAGTAGATAGAGAAGAACGTCCTGATGTCGATAAGCTTTACATGTCTTTCATTCAAGCCACTGTTGGAGGTGGAGGATGGCCAATGTCAGTATTCTTGACACCGGATTTGAAACCTATTGCAGGAGGTATGAACATACGTTCGAAATAATTCATTACTGTAGTATGACAGCAATATGGTATATTCTTGAATACTTGTTTGGATCTTTAACAGATATATATATATATATTTTTTTGCAGGTACATATTTTCCTCCAGAGGATAAATATGGCCGCCCCGGATTTAAAACAGTTCTAAATAATCTTGCCGATCAATGGAAAAACAACAGATCTACCATTATGGGATCCGGTAATTATTCTTTGGAGATTCTCAAGAGAATTTCTGAGGTACAAGAAAAAGATTGCAAAACCCCCAAACTACCCAGCGAAGAAGTTTGGAAGAAATGTATGCTTCAATTATCGAGGAACTATGAGTCCGATTTTGGTGGCTTTACCTCCTCTCCCAAGTTTCCTCAACCGGTTATTTTCGATTTTTTATTTCACATGTACTACAACAACAAGAAATCCGAGCAGGGTTATAAGTGTTTAGAGATGTGTCTACATACACTAAAGAAAATGGCTTATGGAGGCATACATGATCATGTTAATAAAGGATTTGCTAGGTAAATAAATTAAAATGTGTGTGTCTGTTATGATTCAGTTGTAATGAGTCTCCTACTATTGGTTGCAGGTATTCTGTGGACGATAGATGGCATGTGCCACATTTCGAAAAAATGCTCTACGATCAAGCCCAACTTGCTGTCTCTTATTGCGATGCTTATGTGGTAACCAAAGATGAATTCTATGCCGATATAGTTCGTGATATACTTACCTATGTGTCCAGAGATTTGAGTCATCCACTTGGAGGTTTCTATGGAGCAGAAGATGCTGATTCGTATCCGTACGAGGGAGCACCTCATAAACAGGAGGGCGCCTTTTGTGTATGGGAGTACGATGAGATATTCAGTTTACTCGGTGAACAAATTGATGAGGGTATTTCACATGCTGAATTGATAACTTACCACTACAATGTCAAGAAAGAAGGTAAATCCTATTTTTTTTTGGATTATTAAATTTTAAAATGATTTGTTGTCAGGAAATGTGAAACCGTCGCAAGATCCCCATGGAGAACTCACTAAGAAGAATGTCCTTGTTTGCTTTGGTAGCTATGAAAGTACAACGAACAAGTTTGGTATAACTGTTGAGAAATTAAAAGAAATCCTTAAAAAATGTCACAATATACTTTATGATGCAAGAAAAAAGAGGCCAAAGCCACATGTCGACACGAAAATTGTGACTGCATGGAATGGTTTGATGATTTCTGGTTTTGCTAAAGCTGGATTTGTTCTTAAAGATCAGATATATATAAAACGCGCCACACAAGCCGCTGAATTTATCAAGAAATATTTATATGATCCAGAGAGGAAGATATTATTGAGATGTTGCTACAAAGGCGATGGTGAGCAAGTTGTGCAAACGTAAGTGTTGGAGATTGTTTTTTATGAGACAGTATGGTGGAAATGGAATTCTATTTTGTTTTCAGGCCGGTTCCTGTTGAAGGATTTTTGGATGATTATGCTTTTCTCGTAAGGGGTCTTTTGGATTTATATGAAGCTTCTCTAGATGCCGATTGGCTGTCGTGGGCGGAAACATTACAGGAGCAACAGAACAAGCTATTTTGGGATGAAAAAGGCGCAGGTTTCTTTACCAGCTCGGCGGAGGATAAATCTATTCTCATAAGGGGAAAGGAAGGTGAGTGACCTAACATTGTAAAAAAACATTTGCCAAATTCTATTTAAGGCGGTTCGCTACTCAGTGATATCGTAGTTCCATTATTTCTCTTAAACTAATTATACTATCTGGGTAATATTTTATATGCTTACTGAGAAGAGCATGGAGAATCGCGGATCACGTAGGAAAAATAAGAAATCTAAGATTCAAGTTGAAAATTTCGTTAATATTTTTTTATTGAAAATAAAAAAAAAAAATTATCCGCGATGCTACAGTGAGTTCCAGGCATATTTGTTCTTTAAAAAAATCTCTTTCTAAAACCAAAAAAGTTATAGTGGAATTATTTTTTTAGCTAACTATCGTTGTACCTGCTACTGTTCATTAACACTACCTGTAATACACTTCTGAGGGTTGCCGGGTGTTATATCATGAGGATCAACCTTCATTATTCACCTCGAAGACGTTAAACAGAAAAAAATCATAAAATCTACACCTGGGTAGCAAGGCCCCTTTATTATTCTTTAATAGATTCTTGCTCAAAATAGTAGTAGCGAAAAAAAGGGTTTTGTAAATAATGGAAGATAGTAACTCAAAAAATTGCTTATGATAAAGTCATCTTGATCGTAGATATACTCTAAGATGGCTTAGTGCCTAAAATATACATTATGAAGTCTGAATCCGATTGGCTCTTTCATATCAATAAGTTTTACACCTACATATACCGCAAAGGGCGGAACAACGTCTGCTGGGCCATCTAGTTAGTAATAATTGTAGTAAAATATATCGTGTCCGAATTAGCGATAAAAAAATGGTTTTTATCCTTAGCCAAAAGTTTCTATGAAACGATATGCAAAGTAAAATTTTAAAGGGAATCGAGTCGACAAGAAAATATCAATCACTACTTTCATAAGCATTTTATAACTATTGTAACGTTTAACCCTGTGCTAAAAGTTGTGGGGTGAGTTCACTTGCGTAGCACTCAAAATTCGCAGATTGCTTTCAATGATTTATTTTCAAACACACTGTACACGGCTATCTGTTGTAGTACAACTGTCACTACTTGTCACTTTGACTATCGCGTTCCAACTACTTTCGAGTTATGTTTCCAATTGACTGATACCATAAACTGACTCTGTTCCGTGATCGACACGGCTTTATATACCTGAATCATAACATGACATTCATCGAGAATGTTCTATAATTATCTAGACGCACATAATAATGTTCTAGAGCCTTGTCAAACCGACAATAGTATGACAAATTGTACCTCATATATAGTTTCTGGAAGGATCGAGAATAAATCTACTATAATTCCAGAACTACACAATGAAATATACATGCAACAACTATTGTAAGCAAAGAACCAGAACAAATACAAACTAAAAGAAATAATAACAGTAAGTACATGATAAACTACCCACGTAACACTATTTTAGATAGAAAAAATATTTATCTATGATTCATATTTTTTTTGCTAGACATAGCAAACATGCAGATCTTCATCTGCATCTGTCACATTGACAGTATCCCCGTTACCTCTCGGTACTTAACTACGCTATCATCATTATTGTATGAAAAACGTTTCTTACACTGTTAAATTAATAACTAAAGTTGCCCTGGTTGTCTGAGTGGAAATTACGCATAATAATAATGTATACTTGTAGATAAATTTCTTGAATCTTTGGTATATTTGAATTTTCTACGAAGAATCCCAAGCCCACGATACACATAAAGTTGTAGAGAAATGTAGGTATATACCTACATAAGAGGTCATATTTGTTAAGTTTTTTCTAAGCTCTCAGCGGTAAGATTATATTCATTGTTCGCAGAATTATGAATTACTACGTCTTATATATATTTAAATTTTTCACTTATGTTCATTCAGATTTCGTGCAGTACAACATAAACAGATAACCTGTTGGTAGAATAAATATATTCACAGTTAAAGGGAGGAAACCTATCACCTGGGTGGTTACAAAATCAAATTTTTGATTATTTCAAATAGGAAAATCTTTCGTACTATTCAAATATATTTGAACCAATCTCAAAATTCATTCTGTAACCAGCCAGCTGATAGGTTTCTTCTCGGAAACGGTAATTGCGTTTAATGAACAACTTTGTTGAAATCAGAGAAAAATTAGATAGATTTCATTTCATCAATAAAGAGCATGTCGTCACAGAATGCGCAGAAATGAGAATTCGTTAGAACATGTGTAATATGAGAACAACCATAGAATCGAGAATCGAAGTCAGTGCTGTACAAGCCACACTTGTCTAAGGTACCTACCTATCTAATTCCGTAAGCATTTTGGATTGATTGAAATATTTCTGTTTAAGTAAAGATTATTTGAATTCATTTTCCTTGGAAACATCCAAATTTTAGAAAGAAATTTCTCTCTCTTGTTTGCTTTTTATTACGAAGGTTTGCAAATTTGCAACCAGCAATACATTCCCTGTTCATAGTGCTCTTTATATGAGTTTGACGGTGAGATGTCGATAAGTCAACATGTTCCTCTTTTGAGTAATATAGTAAAACCATAGCTAACTTTTATTGGTAAGCTGTGGTATAACTTATCTTTCATTCTTGTAAAGCAGCTTAAACTACTACTCAAAAAATATTTTATTCTAATATATAATTAAAAAAATAATTATGATAATTTTAATGTGGAATGAAATTTGATAATGAAATCGATCCTTATAGAAATGTTATATATTGCGACGTTGTCAAAATGTCTAGTAATTCTTAGGTTTTGCGAGGTAAGTTGAGATCTTCCGTGAGTAAGTAAATAGGAAAATTACTATGGAATAAAACATTTATCTGATGACATACAGTATGCTTCCAAATCAAGATTAAGCATAAAAAAAAAGAATTGAGTCCAAAAATGCTACAGCCTATGCTTAGCAGTCTTGTCTATTAATTCAATCTTTTAATATCAACGATAAGCCATCGGTGGTGACAGATTATTTCTAATTTAAATAAGCATTGAGCGAAAACTTAAATCAACAAATGAGATTTTTTTTTGGCATGCAACCATGCAATATTTTGATGCTGGAATATCAAGATAAATATGATCTTTCATAATGTGCTAACATAATGACAAGTAATCCATTAAAAAAACGATTGATTTCTTTAACCCTATGAGCCTCTGCGTCAAAAAATAATTTGATTTAAAAATCGAACTGTCTTAAGATTTTTGTTGAAGATCCGCAGCACTTTCACTTCAATTTCTTCGCAGTAAGCTTATGGCTATATCCTCATAAGTTTTCCAACAACCTTGACCTGCAATTTTGTTGGATAACTTTCTTTTAGACCTCTGCTTATATTACGTGTTTGTGTTTGAGTGCGTATATGGTTGCTCAAGCCCGTTTAATTAGAGATGTTCGACAAGAAAGTTTGTGTTATCGGGATAGTTTCGAAGACGTGAGAGTCGTCTACAAGTCTACACCAATTCATCATTCTGGATGATTTGAAGTATATAGGCTATCACTGAACGGATCCCTCAGAGTCAGAGTTGTAACCGTCCACAATTGTTATACTTGGCTATTTTAAGTAATATTTTTGTTACTTTCCTACTACTACTCTAAGGAACTAATAAGGAAAGTATTGTAATTTTGTAAAATTTACTGTGACCCGTTGTCAACAGATGAATACGATCCGGAGGTCCTTGAGCCCAACGATTTTAATTCTAACGATTTTTATGAAATTTGTTTTATACATTCTGCTTAAAGCCCTACTATATCGTGTATCGCCGAGAAAAGGCATGAACAAAAGTTCGAAGCTCAAATAAACTGTATATTTTTTAACTTTTTAATTTCTTCTGCCTAAACGAATGTTTGTAGGAAGCAGACGGTCAATTTAAGCAGAATCTTCGCCAACGTCTCCTATCATTCCAGAATCTTTGAATATGCAATGCTTGATTGGTTTCTAACAAAAAAACTACACAATTTTGACAAAACAACTTGGATTTATAATGGGTAGATCTACTTCATCTGCTATTTTGTCTTTTTTATCAGGTGAGCGCCAGGTTGACGTTTTAGTACCCCAAGGCTCAGTGTTGGTCCCTGTGCTATTTCTTCTATTTATCAACTCCCTGCCCTTAGATCTAGCTCACAGTCATGTCACCATGTTTGCACTAGTTCGAAGTCTGAACTTAGAAACTATGGTCAGTACCTACGGCCATAAGGGCCCTACAAAAACTGAACAATTTGTTTTTTTCTCAAACAAACTCTTTCGTAACAACAAGAAAACTAATTACATGGTTTTTCATATTATTATAATTGACGGCTTCCATACAACTGTGTCTATTTTTCGGAAAATAAAGAAATTGAATTGAATTGAACGGTTCCTCATACGTAAATATTTAATATGATCACCATGTTAGTTCGTCTTGACATGCTAAAAAAATGTATTGTCACACAACCAAACAATGTTTATACTCTATGGAATTCGGTTGACAGCTGAACACCACGTTTTCTATTATAGTAATCGTGTAAAAGCCACTGCAAATTGCTAGAAAGCAATAATTGTTGAAAATAGAATACATTTAGCTCAAAAATATACTCAACACTAATAGATGTACTGTTATTGAGGAATGCTGCCAGTAAATAAAGATTTAAAATGTCTTGATGAAAAATGTGTTGTGATTGCATAATACCTCTTGGTAAGAATAAGTAGATTCTCAATTTTATCTGTGCAGTACTTATTTTGCATTGCATTGTTTTATGTTCACATTGGGCTTGTTTAGCGGATACGACGGCAGTATCAATGACATTTGACAATACTACGTATTGACCGTTTTCATAATTTCTTAGGTTTCTCCAACATTTCAAAGTTCTAGGGTCACCGTGGCGAAGTGCTTTGCGCGTCTGACTTCTATGCATTTTATCCTGGTTCGATTGAGGCTAAAGCGTGAAGATTTTTCAGTGGCCATCTTGTAGAAAAGCACGGGCAACCTTACCACGGGTAATAATGCCTAATACAGCCTCTCAATTAATGCCGTTCGGATTCGGCTATAAACTATAGGTCCCGTATACTTTGCGAAATCATGTGTTCCACAAATATACGCTAGGAGTCATCACGCGTCGTACTCAATGTTGGACTATGATTATTTAATGAAAGAGTTCCGAATATTATTATTTTTATCAGGTAGGTACCCAATAAACAAATTGGGGGCGTTTTAGCGACAAATAGCTTTTCCCGGCACTAGATAGTCGCTAAGAAATTAACAATCTAGCGCGTTTAGGCCAAAAAGTGCTAACTGGTCTAGTGGCTAATTTTCGGCTAGTATACGCGTTCGCGTTGTACGTATGTTCAATGTTCACGTTCGCCACTGAGCTAGCGCTAGATTAGATTCGTGTATTAGCAGAAAATATGCTGCTAGGCTGACTTAGTACTTTTTTGGCCAAAACTAGCTAAATTCTTTCTTTTCTAGCGCCAGCAAAAGCTATTTCATTGAAGTTTAGAGGCCACTACACATTAATTCAGATAAGTAGAATGTACCAACATTTACATAATTTCCATAGACCAGTTGTTTCGGAAAACAAAGCTATTTTAAAAGAATAATTTTTAAATCAAGAAATACTTAAACACTGTGGTTCATACGACCAATACCATATTGAACTGAATTGCAGTTCGGGATCCTTTCAGCTTTGTCAAAATAACAAAAAAACACAACTTTCTGGTTTCAGAATTTTATTTTCCCAAAATAAAATTGTTTTTGTACGCCACTGGCAATATAATTTGATAGCTAATTTATTAAATCCACGTGCAGGCTGGTCTGGTTGCAGATGTCGTCTTCTTCTTCTTCGATAATTCAGCTGGGAATAATTTGATTTCGACTCACACTGATTTTTGTTCTACGAGGTCTCTAGGAGAAATGGACTGCCCGTTGTATGACGTGCAGTTTATATAGGAAATTAGATTGATCCATCTTTTTCCACTTACTTGAAGTAAATTTAACTATTCCTCACACTCCGTAACACATGGGTTTCATCTGGACAGATCTTTGGCATTCCATGCTCATTCCAAGTGAAATTCCTTCGCATGCTTTTTGTTGTTTGTTGTAAATAGAGGAATTTTCGTTTTTCCTAATTAACTATTCAATGGTATTGAATAGAACCCTTAATTTTCAGTACAATATATGACCCAGTAGTTCTGACCATATCATTTAATCGTCAGCGTTTTTTCAATTTCTTCATCCACGTTTGGGCTTATTATTAATGTAGAGTATCCATAAAATACGTAATAAGAGGAACAGGAACTTTATATTTCTTATGAATATACAATGAAATAGTATACAACAAAAATTGTACATATATGTATACCGAAGTGACCAAAAAAATCTGAAATGATAAAGTATCACAATCTGAAATCAAGAAAAAATAATTTTTAGAGAAATTTGCGAAAATAATATTCCAAATATTTGATTCCTTTTCGATTATGAGGTTGCTAGACACTACGGAATCTCACAATTTCGGAGTTTATACATGCTTTTTTAGAACAAAATAAGATATCTCATATGGCTGAATGAAAAGATTGAGTTACGTACCCATATAATAATCAATTAGTTATGTATTTTAAATATTTCTTATAAAAAATTGTACCGAATTTTCGAATCTCGAATTTTCAATTCTTGGAAAAATTTGCTCCTTCCACGTATTTGAAACACATATTTCAGACTGTAAAGCGGAAACCTATGATTATTTTTAGAAATGTCCAATTTAATCCGGATATGGAATTGTCTTTGATTCTGCCGTTTTGGATTTTCAATTTTTGGAAAAATTGCCATTGTATGTTATTGTGGGGAAGGGCATGTCTAATATTATTTTTTTTTCAAGGGGACGAATTCTCAATACTTCTCTCAAATAAACGTTTACTATAAAAAAGGCGCGAAAAAATATTAAAAAACACAGTCGAATTGCACAGCTCCACCATTTGGGAAGAAATTGTTCATTTATTTTATAGAAAGGGTAGGTGCAAGTTATCACAAAAATGGTAATCAGAAATGAATTACCTATTGAGTAGTTGAAAACAGTTTCATGTGAATTTTACATGAAATGTGATATAATAAAATAAAGAAAGTATAATTGATGGTGGTACTTTTACAACAAACTACAACGGTATAAGAATTAATATTATTTTGTATTTTTCAGTGCAACAACTGATAAAGTCGATCCAATTCTTTGGGAAAAATATTTATTTCTCATTTTTGAGTGTAACATTAGTCATGAAAATTGTACGTAACGACTTAAACATTCGGAAGTTTATTGAAGAATTGTAAAATCTGTGGTTACATTAATAGCGAAAGGCAAAAGCATCATAACAATGTCGCTATCCACATGTCCTTGTAAATATCTTCTTATATCCGAATCACTTTCTCTCGCAGCGAGAGTCTCGCTGCTGCTTTCTTTTTGTTTCTCTTTCTTAAAACAAAAACAAGTCTTTCCCAAGTATAATCCCCCACTGTGTTTCTAATAATCCTGTTGGTTTCTCTTTGATCGACAAATCGGGCGCGACGAAAACCAAAGCAGGCAAAGCCACGGGAATGATTCTTTCCTCAAAGAATAACGTTATAGTCTAGACAAAATGTCTTTTCAATTTGCTGTAGAGCGAACATTTTAATGTAGCACATGAGATACAACCAGGTACTAGAAAATATTTTTTAATAAAAACTAGGATCGAATTTATTAGTTGATACACTGAAAATACAAAATAATTAGTTCATTCAATTGGAACTGATAATGTTGCAGTTGTGCAGTTATAGGTAGAAAGAAGATATTTGGCACCAACTTCAAAAGTACTCACAGCAATAGAATTAATATTACCGTCGTACATTCAGTTATATTCAGTCATTTCAAAACAACATTGAAAATCTTGTACTTTTCTGGTGCTGTAACTTGAAAACACTTAGATGTTTTTTTCGATGTCCGATTCAAATCTTACTGGAAATGGTATTTTTTTCAATGCTATCAATATTTTTTTTCCATTTGCGAAAATAATACGGGAAGAAAAACATCAATATGGGACCATCTCAGAGCTCTGCTCATTCCAAATAATTGTGTAACCACTTTAAAACTTAATCTTCCTATTTAAAATAATATAATCATATAGTTTTCTAGAAACCTTTCAGCTTAAAAATTAATTATCTGATAATTTGACCGGTATAAGAGACTAATAGAGAAAAACGACAAATCAAATACTTTGTCCGTTTTTCTGTGTGCGGTCACAGCACAGTTTACTCAACGGCATAAGGATCGTGTCCGTTAGCGAGTTTGCGAAATAATGAGCATTTTTTCTGCCGCAGACACGGCAATTAGAAAAACAAAGGGCACGATGGAAACGAGATTTTTCTTGAATGTCGACTAGAGAATTTTGCTTGACATGGTGCTGCTGGACTCTGGTCTTCTTTTTTCTCACTAAGTAGGTTATGAGGTAAGATGAATATCAGAAAATGTTGTAAAAAAGCTACTGCCTTGAACCAACAATAATTCAGGAAAAAGCAATTGGTATATGTGTAGCGTATAATATAAGGGCTCATATTGACCGTAATTTGCATAAATAGTTTTTACAAAAATTGGACCCACTTTATTAGTTGGTGCACTGAGAAATACAAAATAATATTAATTCTATTGGTGCTGATAATTTTGAAGTTGTGCAATTGTAGTTAGACTAGAGCGCTATATAGATGAACCTTATCGCCGCCCGCCATTTTGTGTCCTGACTGTCACATCAGTGGTATAGGTTATACACATAAAAAGATGTAAATAACCTTCACCATTGACATGCCAGTTGACTGTCAGGACACACATTGACGGGCGGCGATAATATTCATCTATGCAGCGCTCTAGTTTGACAGAAGATTTTTGGCACCAAATTCAAAAGTACCAGCACCTATAGAATTAATATTATTTTGTATTTTCAGTGCACCAACTAATATAATCAATCCAATTTTTGGTAAAAAATATTTATTTCACACTTTTTGAGTGCAACATTAGTCATGAAAATCGTTAAACTTCCTCTAATAACAAAAAAGATAGTAGGTACTTATCCTATTTACCCATGTACATTATTTGCTTGTACTTATTATTCCATCTCAAAACATCGCGGAGGAAATACCCACATTTCAGACTATACTAAACTGTTGTAACTCGAAAAACGTAGCTTTTTATGAAAAATGACCAATTCAAATGTTGATACATATAATCTCTTCTTTAATTAGGCCGTCCCATATTTTCAGTTTTTGCAAAAAATTGCCCCTTCCACATATCGGAAGTACCTACATATATTCTCCTCCTCCACCTCCTTAGGGAGCGATTTTTAGAGGGAAGGAGATTTCGGATTTGCATTTTTCTAAATATTGGATCATTTCTCAAATCTCTTGTTTTAAATCAATCAAAAATCATCAAAATTGGAGCAAGTTTACTATGCAAAACGCGCGAATAGCCATACATAAAAAAGCAATTATACAACCGAATTGTATACCTCTTTCTTTTTTGTAAGTCGGTCAATAAAAAAACTCGTCATCCGTACGATGTCCAACAAAAGGAAATTATTTCATAAAGATAAGGCTGAATTTCCCATAAAAAAATGTAAAAATTGGGTTTTGCAACTCTATTCAACGTATGACTAAATTGCTATGAAATTTTGTCCTTAATTGGGGTTTTCTTTTAAGTATAAAGTATTCCTCATTGAAAGGTAATTATCAGCAATATTTATAAACGAAACTATTTCGGCGCTAGATGTCACGTATCACGTATGATACCGTATTGACTAACAAATAAATTAAACTATTATCGAACTTGGAGTTGTTTATGAATACGGATGTATATCTTTCAAATTGACGGCTTTACGTCAAACCATACACCATACAAAAATCATTCAATGTTTAGGTTGAGTTCAAGTCAACTTTTATGAAAATCATTCTACATCTCTCTTGCCTCTTGCGATCCTATTTTGTCCCGTTACTTGGTCTATTACTATGTACATCTTTTTTATATGGGATTGTTTTTATATTGAATACTGATAATAGTATTTTATTTTACAGCATAAATCACAGCAAGTTTAGATAGAATATTTTTTCCAACTTTTTTTTGCAACTAAAAACCACAATTATTTTTTTTATGAGAAACAATACTTTTTCAATGAAAGCCTAACACATAAAATTTTAGTGACGTTAACAATATCGTTCGCTGTTTTGATAGTATCAATGTCTTTTATCTATAAATCGAGCTGCAAGCATTCTTCAAGAATCGACTGATCGTTGATACAAAAGTAGTTTTAAAGACAAAATGAAGCTTAGGTACGATGTATCGGTTAAGGGGGAGGAAACTATACGGAAACACGTAAATTGCTTAATACTGGTACGTAAATTGCTAAAGACTAGCGATTTTGATGACACATGCCTGAAGTATTTACTTTATTTTTATTCATATTCTGGTTAAATATTTCGTCCTGCGAAAAAAAATGGACGATTTCATATTCTCTGGAATTTGAATGATAGCAGTGAGAAAATCGTGTGCGTGGGCGTACCCCATGTGATATTGTTAAAATAAATTTTGAAATTAACTTGAAATTTAAAGCAATTGTACCTTAACTGTGCTTCTGTTATTTGTTATAGACCAAGATGGCGCAGAGCCGTGTGGAAATTCAGTATCAGTACATAATTTGATAAGATTGGCTGTTTATCTCGATAGGAATGACCTGCGCGAGAAAGCCGGTTTGGTTTTGACTGCTTTTGCGGATCGACTCGAAAAAATCCCTATAGCTCTACCCGAAATGGCCTCAGCTCTTTTGTGCTACCACAATTCACCGTATCAGGTGAGTTATATAAATAGACTTTTTTGTCTACATTATATATACTAAATAATTGCAATATTATCAGTAGTTTTTATAACAATTTAATTTTAAATAATATTGATTATCCTGTTTTAAATATTTTGAGTTGAAATAATTTTGGTTTTGGTTTCTAAAAAGGTTTTTATCGCTGGACAAACTGAAGACAACGATACCCAAGCTTTGTTGGATGTGGTTCGTTCCAGATTTCTGCCAGGTCGTTATATTGCGCTAGCAGATGGACCTGGAGGTCGATCAGGTTTTTTATATCAAAGACATCACACATTGCAGCGCATGCGTCCCGTGCATGGTAAATCTGCAGCTTATGTATGCAGAAATTTTGCTTGTTCTCTGCCAGTAACAGAACCCGACGATTTGGCCACATCGCTCGATAATGGTAATGGTATTAAGAAAGATGATGAACTAGGGGAGATTTAAGTTGATTTTTTTTGTGTGATAGATACCCTACTTCGTTGTAAAGTAGAATATAAATTGTAACCCTTTGATATTTGCTGATTTTATCTTGAATTATTGTGTACTAACAGCTTGCCTGTTGTCATTGGAGTTTTTGCGCTTTTATGAATTCAATTGTTCTTGTTTTTGCTGTACATATCTGTTATTCTGTCAATCAAAAGAAACGTGAAGTTTGGTAAATATATATATATATATATATATATATATATATATATATATATATATATATATATATATCTACAGTCTTATGAAAATATTTCATAATTCATATATTTATTTCTCCAATGAAACAAATATATTTTCTTATACATAAATATTTATTCAAATTGATACTCCATAAGGCAGTATTTTAATGATTATGTTATTTCTGTGAAATGTGTTGTTAGTTTTTTGGGTTTTATCTTTAAACATTGGATATGGGTGTAAATTTATCCTAAAATAAGCGAATACTTTTATTATTCTATCTAATTGCCTTTTCATAGATATATTTTTTCCACTAATCTGATTATAATTTCAGATTGCTAAAGAAAATTATATCGTTATTATATTCATTTCTCTTATAAATTTGTAAGCTTATTTTGATTGAGAAAAATGGTGTTACTAATCTATTTTTCGTTTTCAGACCTTTTGTTTAAATAAATTGCTGAAATGATATTCCAATTTAATGGAATTCAAGATACATACTTTTTAGCCATTGTTGTTTTCTCTTATTATTATATAGATGATATTATTTGTTATGTAAATGGCTTCATTCTAGAGGGATCGTTATTAATAACTGACTCAATATGTATTTTTTTCATAACGACATGTTATTATTGGAATTGTGATATTGATTTGGTGATATGAAAGTTATAGCATAGATTGTACAAATAAACAATTATCTCTAAAATATGTTTTTTTCTCTCATCTCTGACTCACTCATTTCAAATGCAACATTTGTAAAAATAAGAATTCGACCAAATGAGAGTCGAACTCTCATACGAAGGGTTATGTACCATTGTAAAAGAAAAATTACATTGTCTCTGTTACTGTTCATGAAATACAGATAGCTGAGAAATGGGCGGACGGATTTAGTATTTGTTGTTACACTGAAAACAGAAATACATATTCACTAAAAATTTCAACTGTCAACTTATTATGGTTCATAAGATACATCCCGCTGACAGACGTACGGATGGACGGAGTTTTTGTTTAAGCGGCTTTTCATTTGGAAGAACATGGCTGAGAGATGCTCCCATATTTAAATTTTCTGTCTGCTCAAGCTTATTCTTTTCTAGCAATCGAAGGGCTTCGATTGATAGAAAATGTTTATTTTTTTAATTTAAATTTTCTTATGTTCAGCTTACCGATGTCATAATTTCTTGTAATATTTGTACTAAGAAAATTCTTGATAAATTTAACGGTTTTGTAATTACAGTTCTAATAAGGTAGAGAAATGTCTTGCTTATATTTAAAACATGTGGCTATAATTCGAAATAAAAGCAAAATTACGTATATCAATGTAAAATTTATTACTATTTTAATGTTCTTTGTTTTTATGTGGATATAAATTCACCTACTTTCTGATCAATAAAGTCTATTTAATACATCGAAAAGTCACAACTCACAAACACGTATTACAATTTATATTCATTATTGTACACTACTAACTAAGTAACTATTCACAATTTAAATCAAAATATTTATTTCACTGGTTGGTACGTTTTAAAACTGAGTGACTCGCCGCGCGCTGTGCTCTCGTTGCCGTATTTAAATCTATCGAATAAGACGTTGAGATGCTTCTCGAAAGCTACCGACGTATATCGAATGCACTCGATATCCGATGTTTGTGAAACTACGAGTAATTTAATTTTATTTTTGCTGGTAGGGGTGAAAGATATTTCGGGTGCCATCTAGGAGTTTCCACAATGAGCTAGTGTTCTCTGTTCCATAAGAATGACTCAGATAACGTCACATCGCTCAGTGGCTTAGGTCTGAACGGTACCTGACTATCGCCCTAACATAGATAACTAACTATGATATGGGCAGTTCTAGTTGACGCTCTTCTAGTCGGATTGTCTGACGCAAATTTTACCTGGGGTACGCGGATGATCTAGCCATAGTCATCAGATGAGGAATTCCAACTACACTCTCAAAACGTACCCAAAAGATATTATATATAGTAAGCGACTGATGTAGGGAGGAAGAACTTTCAGTGATTCTTCAGAAAACCACACTGATTGCGTTTACAGAAAACGGAACCTGCAAGGACTACAACAGCCTCAGATTAACGGGGTCGAGGTTCCATTTGCTGAGGAAGTTGAATACCTAGGGGTTACCCTTGACCAGAAACTAACATGGAACTCCCACATTGGAAAAATCATACACAAGTCAAGAATTGTCTTAGGAAGCTACAGACAGTTGTGTAGTAAGAACTGGGGACTAAACCCCTGGATGACCAAATGGTTATACACACAGGTCGTTAGGCTAATGATAACCTATGGCCTCTGGGTCAATAGTGTAGCCATGAAGGTAATACTAAACCTACCTCCACTACATATTGTAGTCCAAGGGAACGCTAGACCTGTCAGTCACAGATTCCAGCAAGGACCTACACCGAAAAGTCAAAACACGTTAAGGTCTACAAAGAGTTATACAAAGAAAGAAAGGCCGATCCAATATTGGGAATGCCAACGGATAAAAGGGCCCCACAATATAACTTCATAAAAGATTATGCAATAGTACCAGATAAGAAAGACTGGATAGCAGGTTCGCCCTTGAAGGCAAGTCTCAGTTGTTACACTGACGGCTCTAAAACCAACTCAGGAACATGAGCCGGCATATACGGGGTACAAGGGAGGTATATGATCTCCCTGAGCCTAAGGATTTACGCCACGGTCTTTTAGGTAGAGATCACGGCGACACAGTGGTGTGCGGAAGAACTATTAAGAAGGAAGGTGAATAGCCAAAGAATCGTCATTTAATCAGACAGCTAAGCAGCACTAAAGCGCTGAACTCATATTAAACAACATCAAAATTGATATGGGAATGTCGCAAGACCCTGAACAGCCTAGGTAGTCTCAATAGACTGACCCTAGCCTGGGTACCAGGGCGCCATGGAATTGATGGCAACACAAAGGCTGACCAACTAGCCAAGCAGGGCGCGGAACAGGCCATGATCGGACCAGAACCCTCCTGCGGAATCGCTAAATGCCTCATTAATCGACATATCCATCAATGCATCAAGAACCGGGCGTTGCTACTGTGGCAAGAAACCACGGGATAGAGACAAGCCAAAATGTCCCGCGAAATACTAAATCAAAGTTGGAAAACTTCAAGGATATTGGTAAGGATGCTGACAGGACACTGTAGTCTTAGGAAGCACATGAACAATATGGGCCTGAACGAAGACGACCTATGTAGGTTCTGCCAGGAAGGGGGAGGAAACCGCAGTGCACATAATCTCTGAATTTGAAGCCCTGGTAAGAGTGCGGTTTCAATTATTCGGTGAGGAGAAACCGAAGGCTGAGAGCGACGTGAAGGAATCAGTACCCAGACTGCTAAGGCTGCTGAAAATAATAAATCTAGATACTGAACAATAAGGCTATGGAGAACCACAATATAGACCAAACCTGGTCGCAATGGGCTAGGACGCGCTGCCACTCCAACAAATATAATTTAAATCTAATCCAAAACTATGATTCATAAACTTGAGTGAGATATAATGTTTTGTTATGATTACCTGAAGACGAAATGGTGATATTGCGCTCGACCTAGACTTCGCACGGATGTATGTATATATTATAGTCTCACCGAGTATATGCAGATATAGCTGAGGATCCCCGTTAGGTATAAATCTTGGACCGACTTCATTAGATATTGCACCAAAAATTTGAAATAATAACACATAATGTAAGGATCATAAAGATTGTGGAGTTTGTGCGAACGGTCTTCTAGAGCTGCTACATCATCTCTTGGTACCAACTTCAAAGTCTTTATGATCTTATATTCCTTGTTAATTTATATTTTTTGTGCAACATCTAATGAAGTCGATACAACACACTGTGTGTACACTTGTACTGGAGTAACGGAAACGGATTGTGTCTGTCTGTGATACGGTATAGCTGAAGTAATTACATATATTCAAACGAAAGTTTGCACCTAGTAAGAATATTTATATACATTGAACTGGTAATTGACAAAACTGAGCGCGGTGAAAGGACTTAATTCACCAATCTGATATACAGTAAGAACTATTTCTTCGCAATATTCTGCCCCACTCTCTCTCCAACTCCTTGATGTAGTGATATTGGCCAAGCTTCCTCGTTACGATGCCAAACTGACAGACGTCTTAGTTTCCCTGGTGAATTCTTGCCTGAACTAGACCCTTTTGAAAACCATTTTGTGTATTTGCACCTAATAACAGATTAAATTTTCTACCAATCAACCAGATTAGCTCTTTTATCTTGCGATAAATTTTTTCGCTCTTTTTTTTAATATGTGTCCCTTGCAAGTCAAACTGTTATCGAGATGCGTTCCAAGGTATTCAATAGTTCATTTCATACAGTTTTACATCGGGCCCTGTCTTTTCTCAGAGTAAAAGTGGTATGGCAAGATTAGAATCAATTAATTTTGATTTTTTACTCGACTCGTTTTCAAAAATATCTTGGCGGTTTTGTATTTTTTGTGCAACTATTGGTATGCTGCTATTATGGTTGTATCACCTGGGAATGTTCCCGCTGTTATTGATTTGGTTTCTGGTTAGTAGTCTGGTAAGTATAAAATATATGTGGTCTAAAAGTACTTTCTTGTGGAAGTCCAGAATGTATAGAAATTATTCCTCTGGAAAATTCAGCATAACCTTTGGTTTCACACATTCTATTGGATGGATATGACTTGAGTAGTGTAACGTATCTAAATGGTAGCAATGTTTTTATTTTCACTAGTAACCCCAGATGCCCTTCTTTATCAAATGTTTGCTCACATCTAAGAATACAGCTCTGCTAGTTGATTTTATCTGTGAGGCGATCACAGTGAAATAATTTTGCCTAAATCAAAATTGATGATTTAGTTTCTAATCGCTTGAGTTTATATCAGGTTGCAGTCATTTGTGGATTAGTTTTTCTAGCAGTTTTGATATTATTGAAAATAATCTTATCGGGTGGTAAAAAGTAACATTTGCAGGAAATTTACCAAGTTTGCTTACTTACCATAACTTGGGTAATTTTCAAAGACTTGGGACAACATCCTAACCACCTTAATATGGCATTCAAAATATACAAGAGCATCTTTAGCTCTTTATCTGATAATTCCTATATTGTTTTAGTGGTGAGTAGCTCAATTCCTGGAGCCTTTCTGATGTTTAATTTTTTTATTTCCTCTTTTACTTCTTTTAGGGAAAATAGTTTGATGAAGTCACTCACTTGTATGTACATTGCTAACTTATGCTTAATATCTTATTCATGCTCTTCATCGTGTTGCAAGATTTGATAGGCATTCTGCGAAGAGTTCAGTTTTTTCTGTATTTCATTTTGCCCAAAGTCTTGAAGGCGTTGTTTGTTTGCGTATTGGGGGAATTATATTTTTGGTTTCCTTTCGTTTTTTATAAGTTTCTATATTGTAGAAGCCTTGTTTGGACAGATTAGACATATTAGACATATTCTGCCAATTATAAGTTTTGTTTTTAGTATATTACACAATTTCGTATTTATTATTCTGATTTCTGGAGTATGTTTTAACCCTTGTTACCTAGTCTCTTTTCAGCTACTAATTTCAATGACATTATTGGACAGTCTTGTTCAGTAATCTTATTTTTAAAATTTCTTCAACAATTTCGGAGTTCACTTATAAATAATGGGGAAGGCTTTTGTTTGGTGATGATGCCTTTTTTGAGTGAAATTGCCCAGTAATGTGTAATAAATATATTTGTCTGCCTTTAGTCAACAGAAGCCGACAACTTTGGTGGAAGTACTGGGAGGTGATCCAGCTGCAGATATTGGATGTTTTATTGGCTAGACAGCGGACGTGGAAATAAATAAGCGGTTGACATAAATTCTAAATTGTATTGGATAAATTTATATTTTGTACCAGAGACGACTCACCATGACAGAACTCGTGACCAGGATAGGATATTGTATTGATTTATTAGGCCAGTGTCTCCCAAATTTGTGCTGGATATATTGGTTTCTTGGACAGTAGGTATTTGCACTTCAGAAAAGTTGAATGAAAAAAATCTCATTTCATATATTCTTCAGAATAATTCATTCAAGATGACGTGAATAACTTAATGGACTGGTGTCAAAATATTAGCTTTTTTCATTTGATAATTCGAATTTACCAATGCAAATTATGAATTGCTTGCCTAATTTATATTGTCTAGAGTCAATATTGAAAAATCAATACCGGATATCTCTTATACCGCTTTGCTATTATATATCCTTGTCAACTTCGATTTTTCCGTAAAAAATTATTTACGACTAATATAAGAATTAGTCTTGTGGTTTCTTCAGTTTATTACCGTATATTGTTCCTTTAGGGAATAAAGAAGAGGGGTTAATAGTCATTATTCCCTTTTGAACGCCAATCACAATTTCCCAAATTAAATTATACCATGGAAACAATATAAACAAACTCAAAAATGTGTGTTTATGTATTTTTATTGAATGTACATCAACTTAGCGAAACAACTTTGGAAAATGACAATGCCATTTGGTCAGGAATTTGTCTCTTTTTTGCCGTTAATTAGTTGTGAGAAAAATAATTTTTTCGCTCTTTTTTTTCTGGATGTCTTTCTCGCTAACTTGATGTCAAGTTATCGAAGCAACTTTTTTAATTATGAAAATATCAAAAATTAATTAGTGGGGAATTTGCCGATTTTTCTCCCGTTCATCACTATTGGAAGACATAATTTTGCCGCTCTTTTTTTCTACTTAAAAATGGTGCCTCACTAACATGACGTCAAGTTAATGAAGCAACTATATTTATAATGGAATAAAAAAAATATTACATATTATAGGGGTCGACACAGGACAGGAAATCGACATCGAATCCATTCCGAAAATTTTCGAATGTCCCATATCTGGACGAGAATTTAAAATATTTGGGGTCGGTAATTATATAGGCGACAACGCAATGACTAGAAGAGCCAATTCGATTGGTCATTAGTCATTACAATGCTGTTGTAAACAGGAATAATAATTGGGTTTATGACGACTGCAAACTAAAGGCCGTTCTCATAAGAAAAGAAAATGGAAAAGTGCAACCTGAGTTATTAGTATTGTAACGGCATATAAAAGTGACTGGGATTTATTTATTTACAACAGTTTATTAATTTCTACTCTAAGTGGGTATTTATATCACAGACTAAATATACAATTATATACACTATACTATATACAATTTATATTCACTATTTATCTAACTTAACACTATTTATATTTACACTTCACTATTTACAACTATGTACAATTTATAGTCAGTACCCCAGACTTACTCGTCTGCATTGACTAACTCCGCAGTCAGCAGCACTCTCCAATATATAGGCAAGCAGAATGGCTCTCGTATTTTCTACACCCATCTTCCGATGCCAAGCGAGCCCTCCCGAACTTGCGCGAAGTTACTAGAAGCTTCGGGAATATGTCTTGACCCAAGCATGCATGGCTGACCAATACCAATAGCGGTATGCCACCCGGGTCCCACCAACGTCCGCACTCGCTAAGGTGCTCCGCCTTCCGACGAATCGCACACGCCCACCATTATGGCACCGATCACCGAAGCCAAGTTAGTTACATTGCCCCCTCCTTAACTCGGATCGTCCCAATCAGAAACATCCTCAAGGCTCAGCTATCTTGTCCATGCAGGCAGGCAACACGACTTCTTGTCTATAATTGACACCTACCTGGTGCCAATAACAACAGCTGCATTATCGTTGCCAACCATTGGCCCCTACAGCTCCGCCGTGACACTAACGGACACTCACTGGTTTAAACCAAGTTCAACGGCAACTTCCTGTTGAACTTCACCACCAGGCTCCATTTACAGTCCAACATGCCCTCTCATCCCAGATTGAGCCACTGCAAGCTCGAAGCACTGGAATTTCCATGGCCAAGCCGCCATAAGCCCCAGCGAGTTCAGATCGAAGCTGATCTCTTCATGCATCTCTCAGTTACAGAGATAGCAACAGCTGCATATCGTCACCAACCGTTGGCCCAACAGCATCGCCTTGACATTGACGGACACTCGCTGGTTTATAACGAGTTCAACGGCACCTTCCTGTTGAACTTCACCACCAGGCTTCATTAACAGTCCAACATGCACTCTTATCCTAGATTGAGCCACAGCAAACTCGAAGCACTGCAATTTTCATCGCCAAGCCGCCATAACCCCCAGCGAGTTCACATCGAATCGAAGCCAATCTCTTCATGCAGCATGTTCTTTTTGTTGAAACACGTATTGCCACATTGTGTTCTCGAATACACCACCTTGGATCTCAATGACAGAGATGGCTGATTTATACCATGGAATGTTCACGTTGCCATAGACTGGGAGTGGATGCCCACAGCTACCACGGTCTCGTTCTCCATACCTAAGCTCAGCTCGATGACCATACCAGCTTCTATACTGTCTGTATCTTCGGCTTAGTACCCAAAGCCCATCTACATCGTCGGCATCTTCCCTTCGTACCAATCTCAGAGCGATTTCTTGGTTGCACCCTCAGGAATCTTCTCACCAAGTCTAGCAAGCTACCATGCCATCCGGCCATGAATTACAGCTTTCAAACTTAAGTACATCTGTACTATTAGATCCCCTCCAGGACGCACTAGTCTACTCCGTTGGCCTTACACTCACAGCATCTCCACGTCCTCCGCTATTCTACAGGCAATTTTCGGTGACACCCACAGGAAATTAGTCACCAATACCCAACAAGTTGCCACACCACCCGGAAATGTAGCACCACTTGCGGAATTGCATCAACACCACCAGATCCTTACCATGGTTCCATGTCCAGCGTCGAGGACCTTCTTCATAATGCCATCGTAGACTACTATCACTCAACCCACCAGATCCTAGCAGCTCTTGACTGTTCAAAAGATGACGGTAGCCAAACCGTTTAGGACCCTTTGGTTCAATGGTACCTACACCACATGGTATTCGGAAGCTGGATAATGTCATCAAATTTCTGTTCAACCAACTACGAGGAGCATCTTCAGTACCGTACCCTGCTTTCCTCTATTCTTCATATTTGTGATTCGCCAACAGCTCAGGATTGTCGCTGCAGCAGCTATAACAGCATTTATTTTAACATCCAGCAGAGCACCGAGCTGCACCCCGTTATCGCAGCCAACTCTTTCTCGATAATGTTCGAAAGAGAATTCCGGAACGTTCTCAAAGGTCTCTACCGAAAAACCGTGAAGCGCGACACACTTCCTCGCGAAATCTGCAGTCACATAGTTCAGTCCGAGTCATTCTTCCCAGTCACTATCACCTTTATATCCCGTTTGATACACCATACTACCCTACACCTGACGGAGATTTATAAAAGTGACTGGGATTTATTTATTTACAACAGTTTATTTATTTCTACTCTAAGTATTTATATCACAGACTAAATATCCATAACTATATACAATTTATATTCACTATTTATCTAACTTAACACTATTTATATTTACACTTCCCTATTTAAAACTATGTACAATTTATATTCAACTATTTACAATTTATATTCACTGCCCCAGACTTACTCGTCTGCACCGGGCGATTGCCCCTGGCCGACTAACTGACCATAGATAATATTCTTTATTATATTATCTATGCTAACTGACTCCGCAGTCCGCAGCACTCTCCAATATATAGGCAAGCAGAATGGCTCTCGTATTTTCTACACCCATCTTCCGATGCCAAGCGAGCCCTCCCGAACTTGCGCGTAGTTACTAGAAGCTTCGGGAATATGTCTTGACCCAGGTATGCATGGCTGACCAATACCAATACCGGGTCCCACCAACGTCCGCACTCGCTAAGGTGCTCCGCCGTCCGACGAATCGCACCCGCCCACTATTATGGCACCGATCACCGAAGCCAAGTTCGTTACAGTATATTCTCGGAAATACTAAATAAGATTTTCTTTAATCTTTATTTTATAACCATTGTTTGATTCTTACCTTCAGAAAATTATCTAATTTTATTTACAAGTTATCACGTCTATTTTGGATATGTTTATCTAGTACTGTTTTCTTCGCTTGTTATTTCTATAATTTGTATATTGAAAAATATGAACTTATTTTAATAGTTATTGACATGATTTCAATTGCCTGAGAATATACGAAGGTAGTAATAAAATAAAATAGTATACAATCTTACTTCATTATATTAAACAAGCAAATCTTGTATTATCTATATGTTAAGTATCTATTTGTGTATGAATATATCAAAAATGCTCTCAAGATATAAATAATTAAGGTAATTTTTGGATGTAAAATTTATTGGTAGTTCTCCCTTGTTTGAAAAAATAGTTTATCTACATTTACATATATATATATATATATATATATATATATATATATATATATATATATATATATATTACTATATATATTTACTGATATTGCCCCTAATAAGTAAATTCAACCACAAGTAATAAAATATTTTTCACAAAAAATTGGACCGACTTTATTAGTTGACACTGAAAAATACAAAATAATATTAATTCTATAGGTGCTTATACTTTTGGAGTTGGTGCCTACAACAACTAACTACAATCGCACAACTTCGAAATTTTGAAGTTGTGCAATTGTAGTTAGATAAAAGACTTTCTGCACCAACTTGTCTTGTCGTTATTCACAGATCAGAGATCTCATCGCATTGAAAATTCACATATTTCGGACCTTCCACTACTGTAACGCGAAAACCGTAACTCTTTTGAAAAAATGTTCAATTTAAATATTTCCGGATATGGTCGCATCTTTAATTATGGTGGTGTTTATTGGAGGGGGACCATTTCTCAATGCTTCTCTTTCAAATGAAACAAAAATCATCAAAATTGGAGCACGTTTACTATGCAAAACGCGCAAACAGCCATAAATCAAAAAATGATAAAAAAAGCATACATCCGAATAGTATACCTCCTCCTTTTTCCGAAGTCGGTCAAAAAATATATATAGACGGTTTCATTCAAACGGGAAGTTCTTCCCATGATTATCATGATACATCCATTTTATAGGAAAAAAAAATATTTTTTTCACAACTAATTAACGGCAAAAAAGCGGAAAATTCCTGACCGAATGGCATTGTTATTTTCCAAAGTGTTGTTTCGCTAAGTTAATGTACATGTTGATGGGTGGTGTTATTCTCTGTGACTTGTTGAGCTTTTGAGCTTTCTTCAACAGATGTAGTAGCATCTACTGCTCCCATTTCTGTTTCTGGAGCTTGTGACTTTGCATTTGCAGTGCAGTCTGATTCTCGATGTCCTACCACTTTACAATTTGAGCAGTTCAAACCATCTTTATAAAGTTATACACGGTAGGGGGTGTCCTCATGTGAAAAAGTGAATAAGTTAGGGATGCTGGCATTTTTTCAAGGTGTTATACCTATACCTACCTATATATCTGTCTCCGGAGTTAGTACGTGGCTGTATTTAAGAAGGCTATGAAAGCCATGTTTTTTAATTTTTCTTTGACGATCGAGTTTGGTATTGTGGGGCAGATGTTGGATATAACCAATCTCGCGCTGGCGAAATTAATTTTCTAACTTCTGCTTAGAATACATTGATGTTACCGAGTTTTTGATTACCGATGAATGCGTACGATTTTTTTGAGCGACGACCCCAAACGGAGGAGGTATACAATTCGACTGTCTGCTTTTTTGTCCGGGCGTTGTGTATGTAGTAAACGTGACTCTGATTTGGATTATTTTTGAACCGCAAGAGGAGACTTGAGAAATGGTCCCATACTCGAAATCTCCTTCCCTCCAAACCCCCCCCCCCGAAGATTGTGAAGTGGTAAACTCTGAAATATGTTTATTTCCACCGCGATGTCGTGAGATCTCTGAATAATAACATGTACAAGTAAAGAGCATACGTGTGTATCATAGGATAAGTACTATCTTCTTTGGTATTAGTGAACGTTTAACGAATTTCATGACTACCAAATGGCATGGAGGGGCTGAGTAAATAAAAAATAGGATTAATTTATATGATGGAGCAATGAAACATATAAAATAATTTTAACTTTGTTAGTGGCTGGTAGGTCTATTAAAATTGATGCCAAAAGTCTTAAATATACCATCTACCTTCAACTGCACAACAACAAATTTACCAAGAACAATAGAATTAACATAATTTTTTATTTTTAAAACGTACCAACTAATAAAGTCGATTCTATTTTTAGTGAAAAGAAATACAGTTTATAACTGACATACAATCAGAATGAACGTATGTTCTAGATGGAGAGGGCATTCTATCAGTCATTCATAATTATGGCGATATCATACGTATCCTATGCAGCCCTGTAAATGGAAATAATCGATGGTTAAAAGAAATATTGTGTCCGTGTCTATCTTTGTTTCATAAACGTTTACACCAATTTATTTCCACGAAAATACGATCGCTTCTAATTAACAGGTAGATAGATTTATCAATCATCAGTCATGAATGCCTATAACAGATATAGGTATATATTTATAGATACATCAACTCCTTTATATTCTGGAAATACACGTAAATATAGACACATACATAACAAAAAGCAAACATAGGTACAACAAATTATTTTTACCTCCTCCTTTTAATCTCTAACCAGGTATTCGATACAATTTCCAGCTTCTTTGTTCTGCTTCTTTAGCACTTCAGCCTCATTATCCATCTCTTTGAAGGTCATACCTACCTGGTAAATGTGGTGAAGGTAAGGTAGTTCATCACTTGGGGGTCTGTGTGGAGCTCCTCCGGTAACGGTGCCATGGCAAAATCAATCTAGGCTCATGTCGCGCCAGAAAAAATCCCATCCGAGAAGGAGTCTTGCCGAGCAAGCGGGGGAGCATGCTCCGTTTCCCGCGAATTTCGACGGCACGCGCTGTGCTGGACGCTGTTGCATCTCGACGCCAGTAGTTAACGTTCGACAGCCGAATTGCGGCGCGATAGACTCACTCTCCTCTTCTGCTGTGGGAATCCCGCGATATATCGCGCGACCGATCGCTCTACATATACGATCAAGCCATCAATTTTGAAGTGTTGTCGAAGAATTTTTGGTATCGATTGATTTTTCCAGCTAGGACGAGTGTTGGATTTGTCGTTATTTTTCTTCAGTGTTTGAAGTTTTGTGAATGATTATATAGTGCAAGTTTAGTGATTGGTAGTTTCTCAAAAGTGAGTAGGCATTTAAATTATGGAAATAATATAGTTTTTTTATGATTTAACTGAACCTTGGCTTCATATTGACTAATAACAAATGGACAAATGGAAAGTGGGCTTCCTGTTGAAAGGGTTTCTTTCTCTGGATCCTTGCTTAGATTTTCCTTTTAAATTTAAGTGAACCCAGTATTATTTTCTTAAATTTTATTCTGAGTAGTTTCTGGGGTACCTATTGAATGGTTTATTTTAAAATATTGAAAAAGTTATAATTTTAGTTATGTGAAGAATTCCATTTGATTTGTCACATTGTCACTTGAAAGAAAAATATTTTTTCTTTCTAGTTGGTCCCACTAAATTCACCCCAATAAAAAAAACACGCTATATGCCCGTGAAGTGGTCAGAGAAGCTTGCATAAATACAAAACTTGAATTTTTTTCATTCAATAGTTTTGCAGAAAACGGACTTTGACAGATTTCACAAAATCTTGAAAAACTTTCAGACCTTTTCAAATTGATTTAGTTTTCAATTTTATTTTTTCTAATTTTTCTATGCAATTAGATTCCTAGATGGTGCGCGCAACTTAGAGAATTAGTGAGAATCCTATTGACTATTCCGCCCCACAAAAAGAAACTACTTATTTTTTGTTCGTCAATTTTCTTCTTTCTATGTAACAATCATCCATATTCACCTTGTCGTACGCATGAAGATATGCTCCTTGTGATTCTGAAATAAGAAATGGATTTTTAATGGTGACGTCATATTTCTTTTCGGATATACCCTGTATCACTCTCAATTATGAATAAAAATAGACGGGTTCAAGCGTTTTCTGTTTTTTTATCTAAAAGTTTTTGCACAAAATTTCCTTGATTGTCCTCTTTACAGTCTTTGCGACCCCTATCGAAAAATAATCTCTTCTTTGTGAGTCTCTACGCCACAAACAGAAACTTTTTTCCAAATTTCATGTTTCTTGCTTCTGTAGTTTAGGTTGTGCGTTGTTGAGTCATTCAGCTCCTTTATATACCTAGTCCTCCAAATAACTAGAAATCAATAATAGAATAAATAATATTTTATATATTTCATTGCTTCATTTGATAAGGTTGATAGGTAATTATTATTACATTATTTAAAAGTATAAGGGCCGATTTCATAATGAATCCTTAATGGGAGATTAGTTAATTCTTCAATTTGTTTAACTCATATCTTGATGACGGAATAAAAAGAGAGTATTTGGCCATTATTTTTGCAACATTAGTCACCTTATCTTTTGTTCTTTTAAATTAACTTTAAATTATATGAGCAACCAAAAAAAAATTAAATTTTTAATCTAGGATTAAAATTAATAGGAGATTAAATTTGATTATGAAATCGGCCCTAAGACTGTTGTAAATTCCATAATTAAAATTCAGATCGTTTTTTTGATTTTTTCTTTTTCTGCCAATAGAAGAGACTAAAAATAGTATTCACACCCTTTTAACAAAAAAATAATATTTCTTAATGAAAAAAAAATCATAGCAAATCGTTCTTTGTCGTTCTTAACGATGTTATTGAAAGAAATATTCAAAGAATTTCTCAAACCCAAATATTTAGTAGCCTTTGATATTATTTCACCATTGATAAGCTACAGAGATGGAGTATTGAATCTAATTTCCGGAAAATGCTTAAAAGGAAAATTAATCGTCTTATCGATTTATGCAGTCAGAATCAAGTGCTTTACTCGATATGTTAATTACTGAAAATCCTAATTAAGAAACTTTACGGTTTGTTATATCGAATTTTCAGCTGTAATAATGTAGGCCTCATTTCAGTCAATATTTAACATTCTAGTCTTGGAGCATAGTAGGATACAATAAGGGTGGAAATTTGTTAGATTTAAAGTGCTACTGAGATTAAATCTCAAAGCAGTTCTTGTAAGTTTGTAAGTTTGTGATTTGTTAATTATGCGTAATGATAACACCGCTGCGACTTGATAAATTAGTAATTCAAATATTAAAGAGAGGTTGCAGTCTATTTTCGAATAAGAATATTGTTTTATTTATTTAATTTTATACATCTTCAAGCTGAAAAATTTCCAACGTCCAGACTCCACTAATTAAACGTACTGAAATAAGTAGGTTTTGATAACAATTAGGTGCATTCACGTTTCTCATAAATAACTTTAAAAAAGCGGACCAAGCTGTTTGGATGTTTTTTTACTGAAAAAAAGAAAGTATCCATTATTTTTTCTTTTGGGTCTAGAGTTACAAACTTTAGTACATTATTATTTTACCAAAGCTATTAAATAGATCCATATAACGTATAAAAAGGTTTTGTTGGACGTTCAATCAAATTCTTATTTTTTGATACAACGTTCGATCTATAGGTATAAAAAACTTTTCGGACTTAACTAGAAATGTAGACTAAATTATTTTAAAATCTTCCATGAAGTTGCGTTCCCAGACATGATATCAACGGGAGTCAGGTCTGGAGACCTACGTGCCCAAACTATCGGTTCATTTGGGATATCATTCGGGAAATATATTACTTAGTTTATGCTTTTTCTAGGTATAAACATACAAAAAAATTTCATCCAAAATATTAGTTGAATATTTCATGACAGTTTCAGATAATTATCACCATTTAACTAAAGGCAAAACTCTATTTATAGTATCTCTCCAAACATTTACATCGAGCCTTCGTTTTTTTTAAACCTAATAGAATTTATGTTCTGCACAATAATACAGGTTAGTCCTTTCACGACAAAAGTTCATTTGTCTACAAAATTCTACGTAAACATATATTGCATATATTCCAGAATTTAAGATAAATTAACAAAAAGTGATTATTTGAAATGGATCTCCTTCCTCAAGTCCACCAGATGCATGAAGTGGAATGGGTTCATTTTCTCACAGTGTAGATAAGTACCTACTTACAAATTTAACTGTTCCGCTATTTTTCTGGTAGACTCTACTTAAAAATTATCCAACATTTGAAGGTACACACACTTTCGCGCGATATTGTTGATTCTTCGCTCTAGGATCTATCTATCTATCTGTATGATGCATAAATATTTTTTTGCTAATTTTCCAATATGTACGTAGGTATTGGCAAATATGGTGACGTAACCTACTATTTCTTAGGAGATTTTTGACGACAAATGGGTCTATTCTGTAAAACAACTGTTAAAAATTATCGGAGGTTAATATTAAACGATTCTCATAAAATCTAATATTTTAAGGCATCCAATAAATCGTCTCCAAGGTGCCACGGGGCACGCTGTTTTGTATGGAAAATGATCACAGTTGTTGAGTCTCGTGTTGCTTTTAAGGTTGTGTTGAACTTTTTCTATCATATATTTGATAAAAATCATAGTTCATTTGAAAGCTGCTTTGAACAATTCAATAAAAAGAACAAAAATATAGAAAAAAAAATTTGAAATGAAATAAAAAATAAAAGATTTTCCAATTTACAATGTCCATTTTTTTTCTTTTTTATGAATCTAGTTGAAGTAGCTTTCACATAAAGTATCATAATTTGAAATACAGAACAGTTGTTTTTCCCGCAAGAGGGCGCCAAAATAAAGAGTTACGTAGCTAACAGTCACATGGCTGAATTTCAAATCAAATTACCTTTTCAATGATGTGTCACACTGAGTACTTTCCCTATTTAAATTTTATCGGTGATAGTAACACAGTGGGGGGTGGCAGGTATGACGGTTGAGGTTATGATAGTAAGATGTCCCCCTTGGAATAAAAATCGACGTGTTTTTGCATTTCTTTCACAACACAAGTGTCGTGAAGATATACGATCTGCTTTGGTTTCGGTGCCGCACTCTGTAGGTATAGAACATAGAATTACAGAAGTCTAAACTAGTTTCTTTTGATATTTGGTTATGACTGGTTAATAAAATAAATAATCAAAAACGATTATAGAAAAGATGGGTATATTTATTGTGTCTTAATATTATAATAATGAACTTGAGTATGTATAGAAAAAAATCTGTTTACTGATTAATTGTCTACCAACTATATTCTTTATACTTTTAATTTATACTGACTAGGGGACTAAACTACTGATTGAGGTGGCCTCGTGATATTACGAAAAACCATTTGTCAAATTCCTAACAAAAGTATCATATATCAGGATCAATTATAATCATCTAACACCATAATTTGTATTGTAATGCAGATAGAACTATCTCTAAATGTCAGAAAATTTTTAGAAAAAAAAAAAAGTAAGCCTTCAAAATATTTCTCAATATGTTAAATTTAACGAATCACGTTAAATTTAACGCCTTGTTTTGGTTTACAGAATTGCAACTAACGTTATGGATTTTAATCAAGCCTTAACATTATTGAATGCAAGTTACAGAATAGTCCAAAAAATCGCGGAGTAGTACCAAGGTGCTGTACCGTTGGCTCTACCATATAGGATAGCCAAATGCGTGCAAAGTGCTGTAAGAAACTACTTACTATAGAGACTTGTGGTAAAATATTTAATCACTCTAGTAACCATAAGGAAATGTTGAAAGCTATAATGCGAATGCTAGGGGAATTATGTTTCTCGAAATCGAAAATAGAAAATAATATTAATTAACTGGTGCTGGTAATTTTGAAGTAGTGCAGTTAGGTATAGGCAGATAAAATACTTTTGGCAACAACTTCAATATTTTTTGGGGGAAGGTTCGTTTTTTTATATGAGACCATTTTTTAGCCCTATTTTAAATGAACAAAATAATTATCAAAATCGCATCGCGAACGAACATTAAAAAACTCACAGTCGAATTGTATACATACTTCTTCTGATAAATATTCTTTCTTTTTCAAAAACAGCCTGCGATAGCGTTGTAAGTCATTGAATATGCACCTAATGTCTGCTCGAAATGGACAAGAATATGTACATTATTCAACTTCTCCTTGATCCATTGTTGGAAATTTATAATTGGGTAAAAGTTGAGAGGTACAAAGCACGGTGAAGCATTTTCTCTTAACCACAACAATAATTATTGTATACCTCCTGCCTCAGTCCATTCCACATTTAGGTCAGCTTATAAAGGGTTCCGCAACAATGGAGAAAACATTCTCCACGGTAGTCTACCGCAAATGGGAGTGCTCCATGATCCCTCGTATCCCCAGAGTCTTAATAATATAGATTGGAAGAATTAAAAATATCTTCTTGGGTACTCAAGATAATAACTTGAGAAAGAGATTCTATAAATAGAAGATTGCAAGATAGAAAAATTTTTGCCGTGATCCAATCTATCAATCGACTAGTATTAATATTATAGATTGAAATATTAATGCTCAGTTTGTGAATCATTCGACTTGTCTTTGCACTTGAGTTTTAGCAAAGCTAGTTTTTTGATTGTTAATTCATTATCAGCTTGTAAGAGGATATACAGGGTCCCAACGATTTCATAGGGACTGTATTGCTATTTCTCAAATGGAAAGAGTTGGACATGTTCGATTTTTTTCTCATTTAATACGTACTTATTACAGAGGAGAGATACAATTTTGCGTACACGAAGATGATGGAACTATTAGAAATATTTTATCCTTTTCATTTTCATTAAATAAAGCTCAAAATTCCCTTCACTACCATGTACTAAACATATCAACATTTAGGCCCAGAAAGACACAGAAAAAAGTTAAAAAACATTTCCGAATAATGAGAAAAAAATACGTTCATCGACATGGCTAGAGTATATCTTAACATTTATATCTTAATTCATTGTGAGGTTCGGAGTTGCAGAGATTGTTTATATTTTAAAATTTGTTGAAAATGGTGCGTGATAATGATACTGAAAAGTATATCTACCTGACATTTTACATCAGATATAATTTAATCGTTGATGAAGCAAAGCAAGAATGTTAGATCCAGAAAGAAATGCGCTATCAAGGAAAACCTTTCAACTGATCGAGCGAAGATATATCCTTGGATACATACACCCCATGAAATCAAAATCCATTGGTAAGGATTATGGCAAATTAGAAATCTTGGTCTGGTAGCTTTATAAAAAATACAACTACAATTATTACAAAATTAAGGTTATTTACAATTCCTTACTAGAGTTTCGAGCTTTGCTTATATTCTGCAGTTGGTATCAAACCGTGTTTAAGGACGAATAATTATTATTTGAGATGAAATTATGAAAAATGATTTATAAATAATAAAATTTCGAATAGAAAAAAATATATTTCTTGCACTAGGTAGGTAATCCTCATTCAACGCATCAAACTAGATCTTAAGTTCGCTATAATAATAATAAATTGTGTGAAATTATTGAAAATAAGATCATTGGACCTAAACTTATTGAGGGAAATTTGAATAACTACGTCAATTTGCATGATGGTTGTGTATCTCACAAATATTCAACAATAATCCGAGATTTTCCACAATTTTTTTGATTTTATTTATTAACAATCTCTGAAAAATAGGTAAGATATCATTGTCAATGAAGTAGTCATTGATACTGTAGTCCTGACATTGAGATATTTTCTTGTCATTATGGCCTACCACATTCGAATTTTCTTACCGTTTTTCTGGTATTTCTGGATTAATATGTTAATACGTAGTTGTGATGGCATATCTTTGAAAACGAATAAGGTAGAATATTTGAAAAAACCTCATTATATTTGCCTTGGTGCATTATTTGTGCATGCAAAATTATCTGAAATAGAAATAATACATAATTGGGGAGCGTTTGGCGAAAAGCAGTTATCATCGGCGCTAGATAGGTAGATAAAATCAACGTCAGAATCAAAATTAGCGAAAATAGGCGAAAAAAACTATCAAACTTAAGAAAAAAAATTATAAATCCAACAAATATCTAACCAATAATAAAAATCGATAATATATCTTACCAAATCTAAAAAAAATTGTAATTCATCAAATCTTTCTTTCCTTTTCGATTGAAGTCGAAATAAATTTAATTTATATTTTTTTTAACAGTACCGTGACTGACTTTACAGACAATGCACATCCTAAACGACTGGAGATAAAAATATAAAACATGGAAGATATGTTATTTAGTCGGTGTAGTGGTTTCAAAATTCAGCCATATTAACATTATTTTCTTTGCGTTAATCTTAATACTTTTTGTCGTTTCTTCGTAGACATCACGATATAATATGCACATGTGGGAAAATTGAAGTGATACCTATTTGTTTAGTTCTAGGGGACACTTTATTACATCGCGCATCTATGCGATTGTAAGAAGTTGGGGGTATCAGATAGTAGACCCATAAGTGATTCGGCTTGAATGATTTATGCGTATTCATGTTGTCTTAAATTTGTAGCAAAATTTATGTTTTTTTTAATTCTTCCATTTTTGAAATTTTTGTTATTGTTTTGCGTGTCTAAAGTTAAAACAGTTTCAAACATAGCACAACAAGGTAAATCAAACGAATAATTTAGGTGGGATTAGCTCTAGGACAAATAATTATTTAATATTCAGTATGTTTGTTCATACCTAATCACAGATATTTGATAACTTAATTTAGATTAAAATTTTCTAATAAATTATGCTCATTCGAAACCTTTGCAGTTATTATTTGACAATTTTCAAGTGTATTGTATTATTCTTATGGTTTGTTAAGATCATTTATACGTACCCCGCTAACACTTTTGAAGCAACTGAAAGATATAAACGTTTGTTTTAGTAACTTTTATAAAAGCCATACTTACATAAAGAACATTCTGTATTACTAACAGGACTGTTGTTGTTGATAACATTTTTAACGCAAGTCTAAACCTTTCATAGTATATCCCGCAAATATGATTGAAATTACCTCTCAGTTGAAAATGCAATCCTATAAAAGTGATAAACATAAACGTTTCCAGGGCTTTTCAGTTAAAATTGCAAGCCTTATTAGATTAACTTTTTTCTATAAACCATCCAGGAATGCCTGGTACACCTATCTAGTAGTATTATCGATCCATGCATGCAAGAACAAAAATTACCCAAAAGTTCATCAAAAAATTAATTGGGTCCTTTCTCACTGCTCATTGTGGAGGGGTGTTTTAGCATTATCAAGTACTAAAAATTCCCAATATGATCGCCCGTGGTCATTAAGCAGATGTCCTGGCTAGAGAGGGTTATGAAATAGTGGCAGCAAATAAAGGAAATTCCTAATCGGTCATAAAGGGCAGTTCGTGGGATAGATTGCATTACGTTAAAGTTCAAAATATTAATAAAGCCGAACCATCTGCAATAAATAAAAATACGAGACCTTAGTAAGTTACATATATTATGTAAAAAGATAAATCATAGCTTAATAGATATTAAAAAAAAATGGAGTTAAAAAGTAATATTAATTCTATTGTGGGCTTTAATTTTGCATTCTCAGATTTTCAGTTTTCGAAAGAAATTGCCCCTTCCACAGAGCGAAATTACATATATTTCAAATTTTAACATCGCTGAAACTTGAAAACCGTTTTCTTATCTTTAATTCTGCCGTCTCGGATTTTCTATTTTTCGAGAAAAATAACCCCCACCATCACCTTCGGGGGCGATTTCGAAGGGAATAAGATTTCGGATTTGAATGTTTATGAATATGGGACCATTAATTAAGTCTCCTCTTTCAAAAGAACCAAATATCATAAAAATCGGAGTACATTTACTGTATAAAGCGCACGCACAAACCAAAAAAAAGCACACTGTCGAATTGTATACCTCCTTCGTTTAGGTTCGTAAGTCAAAAATAGAAAAATACTGATTTATCGGGGTGTGAAAATTGTACAAAAAGTCGACCAAAGCAACCCGCATCTATCCGGTATCTATTTTTTAAATAGTTTTTATTACTTTCGGTTCTTGTATCGATGGACTCCGCAGCGATTTCTCAGGCCCCATACGGTCTAGAGAAATTTCGAATTCTTACTTAGATCGCAGACATCTCCCGGCCGGTTAAATTCCAAGTGTGATCCAATATTGATTAATTATATTATCTTGCTATTATCCCATTCAAGCAAGATCAAACTATTTCTTCGACATGGAACGACAATGTCGGACAATGGGATCCGTCACTGGAATTACGCACGAGTATGGAGCGTATATATACGTCTCTGCTCTCTGGTATACAGGGTCTCTCTGGCAGAACGTCGTATATATTACTTTATGGTTATGTCGCGCTGTTCACTGTCAGCTGTCGCAATTGTCAGACATCAGACGTTAATAATACTAAATTTAAAATTTAATTTTGTGTTGTGGTAGACAAACAGTAATTTGTTATGGAATTGCTGTTGCTGGCAAACATACATACTTATAGTTCAAATCAAGAAAAGGAGAGATAGCAATAGTACTCATCGGTACGATTCAAATCTTAAATGTCTAATAAAAACTATTATTAATTTTTTTAAATTCCACTTGTTAAAATATTAACTATTCAGAAGTTTGAAAATTGAACATCCTAACTATAATGTGATAAAGACTTTTTAGAAAAAGACTTTTCAATATACATTCACTGATTTCCACATAACTATATTCCCATTCAGTAACCATGTTATTGTGCGAAATATTCACTCGGGTAATCCAGTCTGTATTATATTTCAAATTATTGCCTACAGCATCATAACTTATAATAACTACATGACCCATTATTACTGTTACCTCACATTTTATATTTAATTTGAAACGTGCTTGGAAAGCTAAAAGCCCCAAGTTTCTTCTGAGCCCAAATTTCTTCTGCCTTCTCATCATCAACTTGATACAGTATGCCATTGAGGCCGTAAAAGTTCCATCGACAGAGGATCACAATCGTAATGGAAATAGATGATATACCTACACGCATGTAAGCTGTCATAAACTTTTAGAGGTCAATAAGTAATGAAAGCTGAAGACGAAGTATATAGGCTACCATATTGTATATAATATGTTGTTTCCTAGTTTAAGGCAACCACACGCTCTTAACGCATTATGTGCTGATGATTTTGTTTTGTTGGATAATTAAAGCTGTGATCTTTGTCCATTGAAAGTTTTAGTAGTTTTTGATGGAAAGCAATTTTACAAATCACCAAATCACATATTTGTTGCTGGGAAGTGAGCGAAAAAATGATGTAGGCGCACTTTGAGCCGTAGTGCTGTTGATTTTCCGTAAAAATTTCTTGATGAGTTCATGAATTCACTTAATATAATCTATTTACTGCAATAGCAATGATTCATTATAATTAAAAGTTAATATTTATTAACCAACAATTAAAATTCTGTTGGGTCTATTTTATAGATAAAACGTATTTATTTCTTTTAAGAAAAGTTTATTGAAACTTCCATGTTCCATAATAAAGATAGGTAATGACGTCTAGACGATCGGGCATTCTAGAAGTCAGTAGATACGTAAAAAAATGTGGCCAAGTGCGAGTCGAACTCTCAAACGAAGGATTTCGTACCACTGTAAAAGCCAAATTCCACAGTCTACCTATTACTGTTCATGATATACACATTGCTGAGAGACAGACAGACGAATTGATGGACTTCCTTCTTTCCTTCCTGTTATAGCAGTATTAGAAATTCTCTGAAAATTTAAACCCTCTACCTATTACGATTCATGAAATTGAGCCCTCTGACAGACGGACGGACGGACAGCCGATTCTCAGTAATACTGTCCCGTTTTCACTAATGTGATACGGAACCCTAAGAACAATGATCTTCTCAGTGATATCTTTTCAATACATATTTGCTTTAGTTCTGAGTGAATTCGTCATGCCTATTTTAGTGAAACATACTCGTACTTTTGTATTGTATGTATGCAAAGCCAGTAAAGAAATATAGCGACAGTATGAACAATATAGACACCAAATGTACATCGTGTTTCAAAAACGACCTAGATAAAATACCCCTAGGACATTTCAGTTGTTTGTATATCAAATATTTACCCCTAAATATTTCGCCCTACCAATGAGAAGTTCCAGGGAGCTTGTAAACAAGAGACTATCTAATAATCCCTTTGTTTTGGTGCTAGAGAAACTAATTCTCATACACGGATTCATATAATTTATATTGAAAGGTTATTTCTGGTTTTATAGTGTTACATGCGTGTTTTATTTGTTTATCAAACTATCTGGGAAAATTCTGTCGAAAGTATATTATGATGTTTTATAATAACACAGCGTGAAGTTTGTTAAATGATTTGGCAACTATAGAATACCAAGAATCCTGAGATGATTTTTATAGCATACTAGTTTTTTTTCAATAAATTCATTTTAGATAAGTTAAAAAACATTTTTGGGTCTGAAAACTTTACGATTGCGCTCGGAACGACTCACCAAAGCTCTACCGTAACTGGATGAATCTTGTAGGAACGCAAGGACGAACCTACTAACAGACTGACAACCGTTCATTTAAGACTTAATACATTGGTGCAAAAGCTTATCTGTTGGTTCGTCTGTCACAGCCCATTTTCTGCGAATCTACTGAAGGTAAAATTTGATACTTACATATGGAGGAAAAGCGTAAATAAACGGATCATGAAGGTAAATTTTCAGCGGTGAATCAGAAAATTATGAAAAATTTTCTTCACATGTTCTCAAAACAAGACACGTAATGAATAATGAAGATATAAGATTCAAAAAAGTTTAGAAGATAGGTATTAAGTAAAAAATAGAAAATCTGTCATCGTTACCTTTCAATGAAATGAGCCCGAATTAAAAAATCCCGATGGCCTGTAGTCAGCGGAAAGGTAAATTTTTCAAAATTCATTGAATTGAAATTTTAACAACCTTTTCATTGGTATACCTACATGTTATTAAATAAAATTGTCATAGCCTTGCGGTTAGAGGTTTTTGTTTTGGCTGTTGAATATAAAGCAGACAGGGTTCGAGTCCACATCAAGGCAGATTTTTTTTTCGTCTATTTCTTTTCAATAAATATACTATATATTTTTTTAATCAGGGTCATTATTAAGATTTCCAGAAAATGTATAATTACATCAAATTTATATTGAGTGTTCATGTTTTATCAATATTTGTTATTTTTCTTTATTAATTTTTATTTTTTTACCTGTGTATTTTATGAAAAATTGCTTTGAACAAAAGTTGTAGGTACTGATTATATATATAACCTAAAATTATTTTTAATAATATTTACACTACTGCTCTTTATTGATAGTTTTTTTTAATGTTTGAATGGTCGCCATTTTGAAACTACTTACCCGATATTGCCCAATAACGAACTCGACCGAGATATTTGAGAGATTGATTTTTGTAGCAAATTTGAACTTGATACCTTCAAAACTGCGACCTCTATCGTGTTCACAAATTTCGTAATATCCCATATATATATATATATATATATATATATATATATATATATATATATATATATATATATATATATATATATATATATAAACTTTTGAACCAAATGTTTTTTTGGACTAACTTATAGACATATAACAACATGCCGTTGAAATTTTTTCGAAATTCAAAAGTGTGAACGATCGCAATAGGTATATTCATATTTACAGGAAATTCTATGTGGACATCCTACGAAAGCTTCCCCAGTGAGTTCGATTCACATGTTTTTGACCCCGAGCGGAGGAGGTATACAATTCGACTGTCTGTTTTTTTATTTGTTCGCTTGTTTTATATAATAAACGTGCTCCGATTTGGATTATCTTTGATTTATTTATTTATATTTATAAAAACGTAAATCCGAAATCTTCTTTCTCGCAAATCGAACATTTTAGGTAATATAATTAAAGATAGGACAATATCCGGAAACATTTAAATTGAATATTTTTTCAAAAGAATTACGGTTTTCGAATTAGAGGCATGTTAAATTATCAAGTATTTTTGCGATGTAGAGATGACTATTTCTTTCGAAAATTGAAATTCTGTAGGTATTACGTGAAAAATCAAATTATTTGTAGCAACATTTATGATGAAATTTTTTTCCTTAGAGTTACGGTTTTCGAGTTACAGCGGTGGTAAAATGGTCATCTAAAATACATGCGATGTTTTGAGATCTTATTAATAACTACACGCAGAGAATATACGTGGATTGACGTGCATAATAGGATAAGTATCTACCATCTCCAATGTTACACTCAAAAGTGTAAAATAAATATTTTTTTTACAAAAAATTGGACCGACGTTATTTGTTGGTGCACTGAAAAATACAAAATAATATTAATTCCATTGTTGCTGGTACTTGGGAAGTTGGTGCCAAAAGTTATCAATCTAACTGCAGCTGCAAAACTTCAAAAATATTTATATAGTTCCGTATATGCGATGAAAAAACTGAAACATTGCAAGATCACGCTGTTGTCTGTCTCTTGGTATGCCTGCTCGTCTTTCACAGCTTATTTAATAAATGAATTCTGTGAAATTTCAAATAAAAGGGCTCGCTATGAGCAATTCATATATATGTTATCTCATTATCCTAAACTGATCGGCTCAGAATATATTAAGCAAAATGGAGCATTCTCGATTAACTATATCCGAAACTTCTGATCGTAGAGCTTTAAGAAATATAAAATATAGTTCTTCACTCATAGTTTATACTTTTAGACGAAGCCCTGTATGAAAATGGTAAGTAAGAAAATAATAATAATAATAATAATAATAATAATTATAATAATAATATTTATTTTCAAAAGTACAAAAAAATACATATATAGTATATATGTAGAATTACATAGGTATATTTAATATTATACAATATATTAATATTATTGTGTTTTTGTGTAAAAGTAGAGTATTTTAGTGTTGTTTTAGTTGGTGAGTAGTCTTAGTCAGGTAAATGTCGTATTTGGTTGGTTTGGGGAGTATAATTTTTTATTGTGGAAATTTTAGGATCATCAGGTTATTTAGTATTTTTCTATCTATAGTATTCATCCATTGTTTTACGTGGTATTGGAATGAAGTATGACTTTTGGTTGATTTTAGATTTTCTGGTAGTAAATTATAAATTTTTGATGCTAGAAATTCTGCTGAACGTTGGTCGGCTGTTTTTTCACAGATTAGCTCTCTCATATGTTTCCTCTTTGTTCGGGTTCCATAGCGATGTCCAATGGGTGTTAACTTGGTTTTATTTTTGTGAATTTAGTTATACTGGAATTCGTTGGCAGAATATTTGTCTGGTATCAAGTATATTGCTATCCGATAATAGCTTGTCACTGGGATATCTTATGTTTTTCTTTGAAATTATCCTGAGTATTCACTTTTTGTATGATGTCTACATTGTGTATATTATTTTCTGCCACACCTCCCCAACTTAAGATTCCATAAGGTAGTTGAGATTGTACAAGTGCATAATACATTTTCTTTAGGTTTTTCATATCTAAGAATTCCAGTATGTATCTGAATTTCGATGGTAAACCTCTCAATTTATTTCTCACTTGTTTGATATGAATATCTCATCTCCAGTCTCTATCAGTTGTTATTCCTAGGTATTTCCTCTGTTCTTTTTTTTTATGGAAGTTTCGTTTCTAATGCCTTCAAAAACAAGGTACCCTAATCCTTGGTTTTGAAGGTGATTTAGATAGGATGTAAAAGGTAGATAGTTTATTTTCTGACTGTTGACTATTAATTTGTTATATTTGAACATACATTTTTAAGAACTTATTCTGCGTTGTAGATTAGTTTACCTTCAGATCGAAGTGTCATTAAAGTTTTTATATATATAATGGATAATAAAGGTCCTAGCACCGTGCCTTGTGGGACATAATAAGTGACAGTCCTGGGATAGCTTTTTACTACTTCAGTATCAACTACTTGATTTCGATCTAATAAGTAATCTTTTAGCAACTGGTATGGGACCTACATATATGCTTTCGATAGATCTACAAAAATGCACATAAGAGAGATATTCTTATCTAATGCTTTGTAGATTTCTGAAGTCAGCATTAGAATAGCATCTCTGTACTGCGATTTTCTCTGAAAGCGAATTGGTTATCAGAAAGTATGTTGTATTTCTCCAGAAATGTATATATTTTTTTTTGATTATTTTTTCGAATATTTTAGAAAATACTGACAGTAGTGAGATTGGACGATAGTTTTCAATATTATTTTTATTGCCGTTTTTGTTTAGTGGCTTAATAACTCCTATTTTTAGGAATTCCGAAATTTTCCCTCTTGAAAAGTTTTGTTGATGATATAAATCAGAGGGATGGCTATTTTTCCACTAGTTGTTTTATTGTCTCTGCTCTGATGTTATCCCATCGAGGTGATTTTTTTATTTTCAAGTTATTGATTGTATAAGCAACTTCTGTTTCATTGGTGGCTTTTAAGTAGATACGATCACTAAAGTTAGGTTAGGTTAAGCTAATTTTGTTGGTTTTAACTTTTATGGGTTTTGTATGTTTTTTAATATAATATTTCCATTTGCTTATACATTTTTTCATTTTGTCCACATTTTGTAAGTTATTGATATCTATTCATTTTTTCTTTTCAATAGTTGCTTGCAGAGTGTTGTAATTGATATACTCTTTATATTTATTTTCTTGTAAGTTTGTTATTTTTGTTTTATAATTATTTTATTCTAATGAAATTGGGAAATGATCTGTTGGGTATATTATAGTTAAATACGTATGAATTTAATTTATTCGAATTATTGTGATCTCTTACGAATATATGGTCTAAACAAGTTTCACTGCTTGGTCTTGTTATATTAATTATATATGAGGTGCAATTGAAGGAGTTTGATGTGTTTTTGTAGTCTTCTGTAACATTTTTATAATTTTTCAGTGAGTCCATATTTATATCCCCTCTAATTATATAAAGTTTATTATTTTTTTTGGCTCTAAATAGTTCTATATTTCTGTGTTGAAGATATTTTTGTTAGTACAGGGTGATCTGTAAATTACCGTTAGCAGTAATTTAGAATTATTCATAGTAATGTGTGTTTCAAGTGCAATAATCCGGGAAACTTGAACGACCTTGTATTGCTATTTCATAATAGATTTCATAAGCATTATTACTTCATCATTTCTATTTAATGTTCCTTTATTGTAAACTATGTCATATCCTGGATGAAAATATATACTTTCTACTTTCCTCCAGAATATTAAAAGTTTCTGTAAATATGTATTATTATTTCTAATTGCTTCGAGAACTGTTTCAGAAACATAAGCAATTCATCAATGTTTTTACTAATACTACGAATGTGCAAATGAAGGATCTTAAGTTTACATTCATTATTTTCTAAACTCTTTTCATTTTAATTCTTGATGTTGTCAACCAATTGACCCGATATTAAATTGTTCTTATAATTTTTTATATAGGGATCCACTTTTTATTATTGTTTTTCATTGATAAATACTTATAATTTATTCTGTGATCTTAGGAATGGTTTCTTCTTTCTAGGTCGATGTGAAACTAATGAAACTTTCTTTTTATTTTTATTTTATATTTCTTCTTTTTTCTTTCTCTTCTCATCAATTTTGTGTCTTGTTCTTGTTCTTCTTTTTTATTTTCTTTTATCAATGATTACTTCTATGTCTTCAACAATTCTGGGTTACGTTTGGAATGTGTTTGGGGTTCGCTCGATGCTCTTATGAAATAGCTGTGTTCCTTCCTTCCTTCGATTTCAAGTAGGTCTTCGACTGTGAATAGTTCGTTGTTTCTATACCTACAGTATTTCACCTTTTTTTAACAGTGATTTTTGGTTGATTCCCTAATGACATTCAAATGATTTCTTAATATTGTTTCATTTTGCTGTTGTATTTTTGTTAGATCAGGAACTATACTTATTTTGGTGTCCTTTAGCTTCTTGGAATTTTGTAGGACGGATAGATTGGTTGATTCGAGAAGAATTCTATTTTAATTGGGCTTTCATCAGATTCAAATTCTCAAATTTTCACAGATTCCTTCTATTGAGATTCTATTTTCTACACGTAGTTTACCATAAATCACTGTTATTTTTGACCGACGAACCCCAAACGTAGGAGGTATACAATTCGACTGTGCTTTTTTTTTGGTTTGTGCGCGCCTTCGTACTCCGATTTTATGATTTTTGATTCATTTGAAAGAGGAGGCTTGAGAAATGGTCCTATATTCATAAAAAGGGGGTGGATGGTGCAAATTTTCTCGAAAATTGAAAATCTGCCTTGGTATAATTACAGATAGTACAATATCCGGAAACGTTTAAATTGAACATTTTTTCAAAAGAGTAACGGTTTTCGAGATAGAGACATTTCAAATTTTCAAATATACCTATTTTCGCTATGTGGAGAGGGCGATTTCTGTCGAAAATTGAAAATCTGTTTGCAGTACATGAAAGACATAATTACTTGTAGCAACATTTATAATGAACATTTTTCCCTTAGAGTAAAATCGGTGTTAAAATGGTAACAACTAAAATATTCAAGCGTATTTCCGCAGCGATCTTCTGAGATCTCAATAATAACTACAAGCAAGGAATATACGTGGGTAATAGGATAAGTACTATCTTGATTGGTATTAGTGAACGTTCAACGATTTTCGTGACTAATGTTACACTCAAAAGTGTGAAATAAATATTTTTTACAAAAAATTGGACCGACGTTATTAGTTGGTGCACTGAAAAGTATAAAATAATATTAATTCTATTGGTGCTGGTACTTGTGAAGTTGGTGCCAAAAGTTATCAATCTACCTGCAACTGCACAACTTCAAAAGTAACAGCACCAATAGAATTAATATTATTTTATAATTTTCAGTGCACCAACTAATAAAGTCGGTCCAATTTTTTGTAAAAAATATTTTTATAATCCTTATGCCTTTCCAAGCGTTCTTTGAGTTCCGTATTTTCGTTTTCTAGTTTACGTCTCATTTATTAAGTATTGTTTCAATTTTAAGTTTAATATTTACTTCACTCAATTGTATACAGTTTTGCAGTTCCTTCTTACTGTTCTTCTCTCAGAGCCATTTTTTGACCCAATATGGCAAATATGTTTCTTGGCTTTACACCATGTACATTAGATTGATGGTTGATGGCCAATGTTTGACTTATTCTGGTGGGCTGCTGATTATATTTTTATTTTATCCCTTATCCGCGTTCGGCTTGTAAGGATGTCTTCTTTAAGCATGCTTTAGTGAATGTGGAGTATACCAAATGCGAATGTTGTATATAGCTATTGACTGATAAAAACAATATTTATATATTAATCTCAATACAAGGATAGTACCCTCTCAAATTATCAATTATAGAATATATTTTTTACGAGTTATAGTTATAAAGCTATTGTTATTTCGAATTTTTATTTGGAAAGGCAGTAATTACTTCAATAATATTTGTTATTTACCTACCGGATGCCCGTGATTTGTAATAATATTCGTAATAAAAAACTAAACAAGTTCCCAGTTCTGCTAAGTCATAATGGAATCTAATGGAATCCGTTATTCTTTGACACTATATCTGTAGACTTGAACTGTTTGTTTATAATCATTAGATAATAGATAACATAACATTTCAATACTGGACCCTCACAATCCAAAACTAGTTTAAATATGTATGTAGTTTTTATTACGTTCGGTTAAGTGGACAAGATGAGTCTGCAGTGATTTATTAGGCCCCATACGGGCTAGAGATATGAAATTTCTTAAAAATACCTAGATCGGAGACATCCCGCTACCTATCATGTTTAATATTGATCAATAAAGTTTAATATTATTATTATCTATGAAATAATTTGAGAAATGTTATAAATGTTGTTTCACGATATACCTATTTAATGAACCCTGCTCAGTTAGTTTCTGCATAATTTTAAACAGAGACTGGATACTCGTATTCTCAACAGATGCAGATATTTATACATCCGCTACTTCAAAGAATCTTTTAATGATACACCTATCGGCATAGTTGAGTTAGAAAATTTCCCAAACTGTTTGAACTATATATAATATTAAATATCCTTTTCACAAAGAGCTGTAAGTGATGTAAAGGCACGAGGCTCGCCTACTGAGAAATAATAAAACGTTTTACGATACTCTATTTCGCGGTTGAAGTAAGCTGTAAAATTGTAACTTTTTAATAGCAGCCAACTTTCAGATGAGCTTGTCATAAAGTGGCGCCTCCTGAGCGACATTTGTATCTATCAAAATCTATCTCAAACACCAATAAAAACTGCTTATATAAATTTATTTATTATGATTGTGAAATATTATAATGTATGCTCCAGATAAAAACTAACTACGAAGTTTTAAGTTACTAACTTCTTTGTTGGGTAAATAAATAAGAAGAATGAACAAGATATAAATATATAAAGAACCTTGAGTTTTTGTCGGTTAGGAGATTGTTTAGAATTTTTCCGTTTCTTTCTGTAGATCTGAGAAATGCAAGCAGAGTAATAATAACCTTTCGTATAAAAAGTACCTATCTAGTGATTAATGATCTAACCATTTTGAGAAATCATTGTTGTTCGATTTATAGATATAGTAAGAAGGCTAGGAAATTTTGGAAAAATGGTCAACTACGGCAAGCGCTTGCGTGAAATGTTTTACGTAATTATGTTTTCCTGAAAAGTTTGAGTGAAGGCCTATGTTCTATTTCAAACCATTCATTTCAGATTGATAAACAAATAAAGGTATATATATATATATATATATATATATATATATATATATATATATATATTACTTATAACGACCCCTTGTATTTAATATTTCACCTTAGGTACTTGATAAACGATTTGTATTAATGAGCCTACAATATTAAACCCTTCAATCGGAATTCGTTCAGCAACATTTATATAATTGCCCAATTCCAGTTTTCTCCTTTCAGTTGATTCGGAATTCGGAGAAAATAAGCTATGACAGAGAGATAGACAGACGTACATCAGAGTGATATAATTAATCGTATCTCGTAAGCCATGTTTACCCAATGATATTGCTCCAAAAACAATCGTGCTAATAGCAACTGACCAACTTATACGGCGAAAAATAAGGGCGTTCATCTCACAGCCCGTAAACCTCTACCGACACATTTTTATGAATACATTTTACTGTTTTTATCTTTCAAAATCCCATTTCCGGGACAAGCTATACCTACTTATAACGATCGGTCCGAAATAATACTTTTTACGAATATGAAGGTTCATATCAGCCCATATATTTCATTCTACACATGTGTCATTTGTTTCCTGGGTTTTCAATTATGTTTTACCACATTGAGACCCTCAATGTAAGAGAACATGAAAAATTCTAATTGTTAATGTTATCGATTTTTTTTATACATTTGGGGGATGTGTAAACGTTTAATCTTAGTGAACGTTCAATTATTTTGAGTACTGTTGAAATACTTTTAGAATTGGTGTGAAATCTTTTCTATAATTGCACGAATTCAAAATTACTAAAAAAGCCGGTCGCTTTTTTTTATGTATACGGGAGAATAATATACCTACTCCATAAATCTTATGATCCCATAGAATTGATTTTATTCAATTCAGTTTCAATTCAATTTATTCCCAGATTGTTGGTATACATAGAGTAGAACCCTCCACAGAGGAGTACTTAAGAATCCTATACGCGGCGCGAAAAATATGTGTATAAAACATTGCTAAGAGTATAATCAACCGAATACAGAATAGAAAACTTAAAAACTAACTTACATACTAATAACTATAAACATTTTCTACAAAAAACTGGACCGACTTTATTAGTTGTTGCACTGAAAAATACAAAATAATATTCATTCTATTGGTGCTAGTTCTTTTGGAGTTGGTGCCTACAACAAAAAACTATAACGGCACAACATCAAAATTACCTGCACCAATAGAACTAATACTATTTTGTATTTTTCAGAGCAAAAATTAATAGAATCGTTGAACGTTCACTAATACCAATGAAGATAGTACTTATCCGATTACCCATGTACTTATATTCTTTGCTTGTAGTTGTTATTATTATTGAGAGTATTTTACATGTTACCATTTTAACACCGATTTAACTCGAAAACCGTAACTCTAAGGAAAAAAATGATCATTATAAATGTTGCTACAAATAATTATATCTTTCATGTAGTATCGAAAGATTTTCAATTTTCGAAAGAAATCGCCCTCTCCACATAGCAAAAATACATACATATTTAAAATGCCGCTATCTCGAAAACCGTAACACTTTTGAAAAAATGTTGAAATTAAACGTTTCCGGCTATTGTCCTATCTTTAATTATACCAACACAGATTTTTGATTTTCGAGAAAATTCGCCCACTCCACCCCTTCGGGGCGGTTTTCGGAGATTTCGGATTTGCGTTTATATGAATATGGGACCATTTCTCAAGCCTCCTCTTTCAAATGAATCAAAAATCATCAAAATCGGAGCTCGTTTACTACATAAAAGGCGCGCATGAACAAACAAAAAAAATTAAGCAGACAGTCGACCTCCTCCGTTCGGGCTTCGTCGGTCAAAAATTGTTAAACGTTCACTAATACCCAAAAAGATATAGGCTTAGCTTGTACTTGTTATTTATTATTCAGAGATCTCAAAACATCGCGGCGCAAATATACATATTTCAGACTTTACTGCTGTAACTCGAAAACCGTAACTCAATTTAAATGTATTGCTATACATATCTAATCTTTTCTTTAATTGGGCCGTTTCATATTTTCAACTTTCGAAAAAAAATTGTTCTTCCACATAGCGGAAATACGCATATTTGAGACCTTACCATTACGAAACTAGGAAACCGTAATTTTTTTGAAAAAATGTTCAGCTTAAACTTTTCCGGATATGCTCCCCTTTCTAATTTTCAAATCTCGAACTTTCGATATTCGGAAAAATTTGCCCCTTCCTCATAGCTGAAACATATATTTTAGACTGTAGCGCGGAAACCTATGATTATTTTTAAAAATATCCAATTCAAACATTTCCGGATATAGAATTTTCATTAATTCTGCCGTCTCCGTTTTTCAATTTTCGATAAAAATTGCCACCTCCACCCCCTTTGGGGGCGGTTTTTGGAGAGGAGGATATTTTGGATTTGATTTTTCTCAATATGGGACCATTTCTCAACTCTCCTCTATCAAATGAAACAAAAATCGTCTAAATCGGAATACGTTTACTATGCAAAACGCGCGAACAGTCATAAAAAAGGAAACATACAACCGAATTGTACCTATACCTTCTCCTTTTTTTAAAGTCGGTTAATAAAATGAAAACAAATAACAGGTTACAGGATCCAGTAACTAAATATGTGGCGATAACAATATTTACAGTTGAATACCATCGTAAATATGACTCCAATCCATTTTATTAATAATATTAATATAAAGTATAGGGCGAATGTTAAATATATCAGAAGGCAAGGTTTCTATCGGAAACCCTTTCTTTTTTAAGTAGAAAAAACTAACGTCAAGGGCTTGTTAATATATTTGGCGTATAAAGTGCAGGCTTGTGAAAATACCGCAAGATTACATTTATTTTACCTTATGTTGGCTAAAATCAATAGTAATAAATAAAATCGAAGTGTCTCTAATATCAAAATAACAGGTTTTAACCAATTGCATATGGAAGTATATATGTATAATTTTTGTCTGTCTGCCTGTTTGTTCTGGCTAATCTCCGTAACGGCTGAACCGACTTTGACGGAATTTTCACTGGCAGTTAGCTAATGTTATTAGGAATAACTTAGGCTGTTTGTTGTTTTACAAACAAATAAAATCGAAGTGTATATTTATAATTTCAAAATAACAGGTTTTAAGTGGAATTCAATTCAATTCAAATACATTTATTGTTATCATGTCATGTTTACAACTGTGAGAGTATATTATTTATTTCATGTTCTTCTTGTCTGATAGGGGGCTTTCCCCCTTAAGTGGAAGTATATGTGTCACTAAACACGCTTTTTTTTAATTACCTGACTCTAGCTCCGTTTGGCCCTGTAGTGCTGGGATGCATGTTTTGTTGATTTAAACATTTGTTTTATTCTTATTTTTGTTATTAATAAGTTATAATGTTGCATAAAGAACTTGTAATTGGGGCCAATAAAGAGATTTTCTATTCTAATTAGCAATTTTTATATTTTTTGTCTGTCTGCCTGTTCGTTCCAGAAATTTTCCGTAACGGCTAAGCCGATTCTGAGAGGATTTTCACTGGCAGCTAGCGCGGACGATGTAGCGTGTAACAGCTAGTTAAATTTAAATTTTAAACAGCATTCCGTATAAAAATGTGAAATGGAGTTAAGTTGCCTTTAATGTGGGTACTCTGTGGATGAAAAATTTATCTATTAATGTAATTCCTATTCTTCCCAAGTAATCAAATATAATGTTAACCAAGTTAAACCATACAAACAGAAAATTAAATTAACATCAAAAATCTTTATTGTCCACCAAATTATTATACAATGGAAAACGGGAAGATCGTTATCAAAATGTTGCTTATTGTTTTACTATTTCTAGTACTCTATATGTCTATCAATTTTATTAAACGTTTACCAAATGTAGACCTACTGAAAATAGTAGATATTTTATTACAAATCATATTGAGAGCTTAAAATCGAAAACTGGTTATAAATTTAAAATTGAATATGATATGAACTCACTCTTGTCAGTCGGATCCATAATTAAAACTTAATAGGTAGCTAATAAACTATTACTGTTTAACCAGTAACTAAAACGCAACTTCGTGCGTGTGGAAAACCACATTCAATTCCATACGGTAGTTTTTGCGTGATGCGCGTACAAAGCTACAGACAGACGCGCTAAAAGGGAACCTATATTTTAAGTTAGACCTCTATCAATATATCGGTGATAATTGCATTCAATTCCATGTTGTAGTTTTTGCGTGATGCGTGTACAAACATACCGAAAGACGTGGTAAAATGGAACCTATATTTCTAGTTAGACCTCTAGTCATATATCGGTGAAAACAGTATTCAATTTCATGCAGTAGTTTTTGCGTGATGCTTGTACAAACATACAGACAGACAGACAAAAATTCTAAAAACTTTTGTTTTGGCTTCTGTTGCTCTAATACAGACACCTCATATTAGTTTTTCTTAAATATATATAATGTACAGATATCGGCCAGTTACAATTTTATTATAAAGGTATGTATAGATGTATAGATTTCCATTTTGTATTTATTCTTATTTATTGTGGCAAAAAATCTTATTCTATAGATGTTGTTATACACATAATCATACATTCAGCTCTATATATTTTTTAATTCTCCTTTGAATTGGTAGAAATCCGGCGGGACACCTGACACTTATATGACCTATTTGGCCGCCAAATTCGGTGGTCGTCATCCACACACACACACATACACACATGGTGAACCGATATACGACCAGATGTCGGATTTCTCCGCCATTCTGAATGGGAACATCGGTTTCGAACAAATTTTCCAATTTAAAGTAGCGGTAGCTACTACTATCTTAATTTAACATTCTCCATAAACATCATCCGTGCGTGGATTTAGACTTGTACCTTTGTTAGTTTAGTTAGTCCGTGTTTATTTGCGTTTCGGCTACACATACAGTGCGTCCCAAAAGTTATGTTTAAATTCAGCCATGTAAAAACGCACGGACTCGTCGGTTTTTATAAGTTAATGCGGTTTTTCGTTGCAAATTTATGTTTACACGTTAGCACAAAAATAAGTTACGACTATCAACTTCAAATAGTACCTAACACCTATTTTTATTCCATTTTTGAAACTTGCTTTGAATTCAAAATATGTTTCATGTACCATAACCTATACCTAACCTCAACAGTTATCAAAATAATTCCCAGAAGTAATTTCTAAGTTCATATAAAAGTCAGCGGTGTGCTTTTTTGAAAAACACTTGAACCCGTCGATGAGTATTCTGATGGTTTATTCATGTATACAGCGTAGCCCAAAAATAAGTTATGATTGTCAACTTCATTTTTTTAATGTACCATGTCCTATACCTAAACTCAATAGCTATTGAAAAAAATAGGATTGAACACATCAATAAGTATTTCGGCGGATGGGTTTATTTTTAAATGGAGCAAAACATTCAATTGCGGTTCATCTCCTTTTTTTTTCTTCAATTCTGGTATTTCTGAATGTTGACTTGTCATCATAGAAATGGGATGACAATTTCACTTCTAAAAAGGCAGTTGTAAGGTTTCTGCAATAAACAGGTCATACCTATTGATATCTTCAACAGTATTAGGCTTCTAATAATTTACATGAAAAGTGCTTAGAATTTGGAACAAAACTTAAAAAAATTATAAAGAATCCTTGACATTTTTTTTCAATAGGTCCAAACATTTTTCCAAAAACACACCGCTGAATTTTAAACAAATTTAGATACTACTTTTGGGACGCACTGTATGTGAAGCCGATATTCGACTGCCATTGAGAATAATTTATAGAATGTGGCGTAATTTGTTTCTAAAGTTCGTAAATGCCATGGTGTAGATATTTCATAAAGTAATTGTTTTTTGTTTTTATTTGCCCTGAATTTCTTTTGACATTTTTATTTTTATTCCTTTTTCTGATTTCCATTGTATAATAAGGCATCAAATCTCATAAAAAGAGACAATATGATTTAATACATGTTGGTACCTACTGGTTTTCGCATAGTAACAGAAATTTACTATGCTGAGATTATCTAGTGATAGAGTGACTGTATTGCATTATGGTATAATACCAACTAAATCAAACAGGGTGAAAGATGCACTTGGCACCGGAACATTCTAAGGACTCCTCGGCAATTAACGCCATACGATAAATGAATAGTTAGTTTCAAAAACGTTGTATCCTTAGCATCTTACCGAATGCTAAAAAGGGACCAAGGACAAAAAGCTGTAAATCAAACAGATCTACTTTTGGTTGCATGTTGTTTGACTGTGTATAAAATATGTCACCTATAAATTACCCTTCTCACCTGATCAACAAGGCAACCAAAGATGTATGGGATACACAAGCTTATGAGAAAGTAATCCTTAGATGATGGGAACAGTGTCTTGCAAGATAATTGTCTAATTTCATAAAGAAACACGTTGTAAAAACATGGTAGTGTCTTAAGTGGGCTAACACAAACTGAATTCATACATCAAGATATGGAGTACAAGTTAAGTTACTTCTTTATGTGAATTAAATTGGGAGGTTTAAAGTCTGTGGAATGGTTTTGACATTTCAAGTAATTTTATATTGAATCGTAACTTTTACGCGTTGAAATATTAGCACTTCACGTTTAACCACACAACCATAGAAAGAATATGTCGTTGTGTTTCTAGATACCATAATTTTATGAAAAAGAATGTAGTTGTGAGGTTTCACACATTTTGTATACTGTTCTTATTAAGACAAGATATATTCTTAATAATCAAAAAGATGTTTCAAGAGCTTCTCTTACCTTCTACAATTTGCCAACTAGATAATCAACCATTTTCAAATCTGAATATGTCGCACAAATATAATTTTATAGTGCTCTCTTATTTTTGAAAGGAACTATTTAGAATTATTTAGGAGTCATACGGCTAAGATAATGACATTTTATCAAGACTATTTTACAGACTGTATAAGGGAATAGAAATAATCAATAACTAATTTCTCCATATTTGCTCTGGAAATATAGAAATTAATATCATAATTGAATAATTGACACAAGCTGATCTCCCAACCTGTATAATGTATGATGTGCAGGTATTATAAATAATCACGATAGAAATTATTATGAATAATTATAGACCCTTTATTAATAATAATTATAACATTGAATCAAAAGATTTATTGAATAAGATTTCACATAGTAATGGCCTTCTCGTAGAATAGAAAATCATAAACATATTATATTACTCATAGGGATGTTGACTCTAGTTGTAATTTTAAATAAATTAATGTTTAATCAATGAATATTTGAATATAAAAATTTTTTAATTTATATTTAATCATAAATAATTCAATAAAACTAAATTAAAGTGCAATAAATAATACACTTTATCACGTGACTGCGAGCACCAATCAGAACGCATTACATCATGGACCGCTAAACAAACTACGTCAACAGCCATCATTTATCTTCAAGTAGTTATATGTTCTGTGATTCAATGGAAATATCTCTGACGTTTTTGTTAATAAATAATCAGTGTATTTGCAATAATGGAGACTGGATTTACCAAAGCAAACAGCTCCAATTTGCCAAGAATAGATTATTTGATGGTGGCAAATTTCTTTGCCAGAAACACGGATTATTGTTCTGCGGAACTTAGAACGTGAAGTAGGTATAATTGACCAATACTTTCTAGTAGCAAAATAATATAATTTTTTGCTATAAAAAGATATAAAAAGAAATTCTCGCTGGTCTACACAAATCAGGGGTCTTTTTGATTGACAGAAAAATTTTGTTGGTAACCGAAACTATCTGCATCTGAATTTGATAACAGATTTCAAAATCATGTAATTTTTTGTAAATTATTATCGGAACTTACATCAAAGTAATTTTCACAAAAATAAATTGTAGATGTTGTTGTTAAAGATGCTGGATCTCTTCTAGCTAGACCACTTTCTTCTTATATCTTTCTTTTTCGGAACGTAAATAAATAGTTTATCTGATGTGCTAATCGCTGTGGAGTTACACATGGGAACTGCACAGTATTTATTTTTCATATGATAATCTCAATTCTCAAGCAAACTAAGATTGACCAACTGACAAATACTACTTACACAGAAGCCACAAAGGAAGAGTAAATATTAATCTCATAAAACTGATAACACCTATCCTATATATGACAGATCGTAAGTGTTGCTGTTGTTAGCGTGTGGTGACGTAGTTTGAAGCTCGCGAATAAATTGCGTGTTTCAGCGGGAAAATTCAAAATTACTTTTTTCTTAAAAATGAATTTTTTTGATTAGCAATATATTTTTTTCTATCTATTAAGTTTCGATCTAAAAGATAGGAACAGTTCGAAAAATTTGTCAACATCCCTATTGCACACATGTATTTGAAATGGAAGTCATTCGATCAAAAAATAGCATTAAGCCATTAAATATTACAAATAAGAGCGAGTAATATATGTTTCTATAAGTTATTGTTATTAATACAATATGATTTAGATAACAATGGTCGTATAAATATATTGATATTCACATAAAACAATGTGTGGTAATGTTAAGAATGTTCGTCCAGTTTTTAGATGGTTGGTTCTTTAGTATTGCTTCAATTAATAGACGTCCGAGGAATAATTGAATTGTAAAAAAGAGCATCAATAATTATTGATATAATTGTATTGGATGATACTTGATGGAAATCCATATTAGATTATCAGTCATTATTGTTGAAATTGGACAAAGATTGACTCGGCCTTCGTGATGCGTGTTTCCTCGTAGATGTCCCATAACGGAAGGGGGAGAATTGTTGAGAATAGGTCACCTCGTGGCTTATTGGAAGTACATCTGTTCTGATTTATCTAACTAGTCTAGTTATTTGATTAGATGAGCTAATTAGAATTTGAATTAGACGTGTGGCACCTTACAAATGTATATGTAATGGGCATGGAATATTGGCTACCTACTGCCAATTAGTGCCAATGCCAATAGCTCAAAGAGTAAATGTCTATATATTTTGATGAGAAGTCTTCATTTATGATAGTGAATCAAACAGAACAATCGGAGAGATTTTGTGACTAATTTAGAAATTAATTAACAGAAAATAGATTATTGGCTTTCTACTGATTTCGATACGATTAAACAACAAAATTAACATTTTTCTTTTTATTTGGTAATCAGAAAATAAATTCATGGAGAATGATCAATTTTAGGAGTACTGTCATTGATAACAGTACTGTTGCCAAATATTATATAGTATTGTGGACTCTATTAGGTATTTTGGCGAAGGAGCACGACATAAACAAACAAATAATTCAAAATATTTTTAATCCCAGCAAAAAGGATAAATGTTTGAGAAATCCAAGTTTGTAAAAAAAATTGTAAGATAAGTCTCTAACCATTCCATGTTCTTTCGAAGTTATTTAAATCGTGAAGAAAATTTGTCACGTTCTTTGTTATGCGATTTGACTGTAGATTAAATTGGATGGGTAAAAACTTGCTAAGTCGCACCCTTGAGTAGCAAGCAACATTACAAATTTTCTTTAAGAGCAACTAAAGAATGTTATGCATGCCAGGAGCTATGATGAGAACAATCAAAATAACAATGTACATTCTTATTACTTAGATAGTCACTCCAGATTAAACATGTTCTTTATTGGAGCAGCTTTATAAAATTAGAAACATTGCTTGTGCTATTATGTTGGAATTAATGTAGGTGTAGGTCATAAGAGAAAAGAGACCCTTTTCATAATTTAACTAAAATATAAAGCCTAAGAGATTAATATTATTGTGAGAACATAATCAATTCAAAAGTCTTGGTTCGAGATATATCCAAATTATTTACCTTATCTTTGAACTAATCATATTCAAATATTAATTTGAATCTTTGATATTTGCATATTTGCTCGTTTTATAAGTAAATTATTCCATTAGACGTACAATGTTTTGATATTCATGCATAATTAATATCCTACTTACTAAAGTATTCCTTGAATGTGTTTACTAATCTGTAAGCGGATCATCTCCTAGGCTCTTCAGCCGGGTTTTATTTGTGTATAAATAAATATTTAGATCTACACTCAGTACATATGAATGCAAATAAAGTGTCTGACTGTTTTTGATTTCGAAATATACTTGTTTCTAAATTAAGTTGGTGATTTGAACGTAACCAAAATTCAAACAATTGTTATTAAATTTTTTTCTTTCTGATTATTTTGACACTAATCTCAATTATATAGGTGTCAGACCACTAGGGCCACTTTCAGATATGTTTTTCAGAAACCACGTGTGGCATGGGGAACAAAATATTGAACCATGTGTAATTTGAATGCCCTCGGTAGGCTGCCTTCCGAATGGGGGTCTAAGGCTATCAGCATATAAATAAATCGGTTTCCACCAAACATCCTGATGGCTTTAATTGAATGTATGGGACTGTTGAGTAGTTCTGTGAAACTAGTAACGCTGAGTACAGAATATGAGTTCAAAATATGCCTGAATTAAGGGCTATAGTTATAAGCTGAAAATTATGCTATTAAATGATAAATCTGTAAGGGTGATGGTATGCAAAAGCTTATAAGACATCAATCTGTTTTATTATATAACTGTATATTAATTAGGAGTTTTACGACAGGAATATAAATATTAACTGGGTGAAATGTATAGCCCCGTAACTGCATATTAAAATTGACATTACAGCAGTGTTAGAGTTTGTGAGGTTATAAATAGCATAATACTATTACATAAAAATTCCATTGAGAATTTAGTTGCTAGATTTATATTGTTACGTATGCGGGTTCGCAGATAAGTGAGACTAATTTACAATTGTTAAATAAACTTTATTTATACTCAAAATAATAAAAAATTACAACTTAACTTTACTATATTCTTACTAGCTTACTCGGACTATTCTATTATTGACACTGTCTTCTATATTCTGTCTCCCATGCCGACAATTCTCCCATATATATATATATATATATATATATATATATGTACTAAATGTCTTTACAGTAGATAGATGGCTATAATCACACATAGCCATAAACTACCAAGGATGAAAACAACTACTCGGTGGACAAAAGCCCCATCCCGCATTGAATTATATCATCGCTGGCAGGTGCAAAGGATCGAGATCTATCCCGATACCAATTGCGGTAACTTCTAACACCTTTTTGTTTCATTATCTATGGAACACATCACTTTTTAACCAAGAACAGGATCACTGTGATTTCGACCTTATTAGGATCTCATCAGCTGAACATATGGTTCGGGATGTGTCCAAAGAGTCAGAAAACTGCTGGTTCTACATCGACAAGCGATGCAAACAACCAAACAGCGTGCCGCTTCCAGCTCCACCTTTATGGCTATGTGTGATTATAGCCATCTATCTACTGTAAAGACCGAAGTCATTTAGTACATATCTTTCAGTAGCGAAATCTTTACATCTTTTCATATATATATATATATATATATATATATATATATATATATATATATATATATATCTTTTAGTACAGCATCTTCTAGGATTGTTTTCGCTGAAATTGCTATCGCTTAAAGTTTACTGAAATTTACAAAACCTGCCTTGAACAGCCGATAATTCAAGAAGTTCTTTTAGAAAACCTACTTCCGCCAATTTCCTGTTCCATTTCAAATTTTGATCACTTCTAGTATTCTGCAAAAGCACTGCCTTGAATAACATAATAAATATCATTATTTGCAGGCAAACAAGTGACCATTTCCAAGTGAGCCCAGATGGCCCTCGAGTGGCGCCACCTGCTGTCCGTTCATTGAACGTGCGCGTTCCTCCTGCTTCTCGGTGGTCGCCGACAGTGACCATGAGCAAGACGCGAAACGAGCCCCCACCGGCTTGGCTCCTCACGTGGTGGTGATAATCACCTGCCGACAACATGCACTATTACCCGAGCACCGGTTTTGCCGGTGGAGGAGGAGGGGGCTACACCCACTGCAGGTCGGGCTCCGATAGCAGGTTGCACAGAAGGGGCTCGCACAGGGACATGGTCGATGTTTTTGACAGCGGAGATTCCACACTATCGGACTTGGAAGGTAAGATTTTGGATTTTTGATGTTTTTGATTTTTAGTCCGAAAATTGTGTATCTACCTGATACCGACCAAGGGACACTAACATATCACGAATCATCTTTGCCAGAGCCGTGCAGATTTAGATTCAAAATCTAATATATAGTCAATGGGGTCGTTTGGCGGAAAATAGGTTTTGCCGGCCTTTAGATAGCTGCTAGGAAAGAAACAATTTAGCTTGTTTTGGTCGAAAAAGTGCTAAGTAGTCTAGCAGCTAATTATTCGGTTAGTCCAAGCATTCGCGTTCTTGGAATGTTCAAGGTTCAAGTTTCACGTTCGCCGTTGAGCTAGCGCTAGAATAGATTCCTGTAATAGCCGAAAATTAACCGCTAGACTACTTAGCATTTCTTAAGCAAAAAAGCGTTAGATTATTTCTTTCCTAACAGCTATCTAGCAGCGGCAACAGTGATTTTTCCAGAACCAGTATCATTACGTCACAGGTGGGTTGATATGTGGGGAATTTTTAAAGTTGTCGAATCGTAAAATCTATAGTGATTGGAATCAGCTCTTTACCTGCGATGGTAGTTTATTCATTCTCATTAATACTTCAAAATATTTGATATAAATATCGAGCAATCAAAAAAAATCTCATACGAAGTGCTACTATGTATATGTCATTACTTGAATTTTCTGCAATCGCATTGTGGTATAAAACTATTTTATTGATCAACATTTAAAGAAATGTACAAGCCTGTACAATATAATGACATTCCTGATTTCCTGACTGTTCATCAATTCTAAGATCTAAGATATATATATATATATATATATATATATATATATATATATATATATATATATAAAACTTGTGACCTTTCAAATGAATGTACCTACTTTGACATATTTATAAATTTGTTTTAAATATTAATAGACCAGCTTGAAATTGAATCTAATACGTCTTCACTCTAGATAAATTAGGGCATGCACGACACACAATATACAGCTTCTAACTACATTACATGAACACATAATAACAGGATTATTAAAAAACAAATACAGTTATTATCAATATACGTATTTATATCTCTTTTTATGTTGAATTCATAAGAAATTAAATCATTCAATATATGTATAAGAGTCCTACAGATTAATTTATTATGCTGCCGTCGACATTTGCTCAATCAACTGGTCATGGGAATACACTCATTCTCAATGACATGACAACTAAATGTCACATGACTCTAGCAAAGACATTGCTTCATTTTCAATAGCCTGCTTCGAATGCATTTTTTTTGTTAATGACAGGTAGGTGACACCAAAATTGAATAAGAAACGTAATTTACAAACATCACTCGAGGTATAGATTGCAATGATGAATTAATTAATCAACTTAGTAAAACTATATATACCTAACTGTGTAATCGTGATCTGGGTTAAATCTTCATATTTTGATCACAAGGTTTTAGTATATTTTCAATTATACTCTATACCAACAATAGTTCCAGAACTCAAGTGATTCAAAATCTTATATACCTACTAAAAAATAGAATCTACTTCTGGGAAACAAGAACAAAAATATTTTTCACAAAAAATTGGACCGCCGTTATCAGTTGGTGCACTGAAAAGTATAAAATAATATTAATTCTATTAATACTGTTACTTTTGAAGTTGTGCAGTTGCTGTTAGATTGATAACTTTTGCCACCAACTTCACAAGTACCAGCAGCACTAGAATTAATATTATTTTATACTTTTCAATGCACCAACTGATAACGTCGGTCCAATTTTTAGTAAAAATATTTATTTCACAATTTTGAGTGTAACATTACTCACGAAAATCGTTGAACGTTCACTAATACCAATGAACATAGTACTTATCCTATTACCCACGTATATTCTTTGCTTGTAGTTGTTATTATTGAGATCCCAAAACGCTTACCTAATTATTTTAATTGTTACCATTTTAACACCGATTTAACTCGAAAACCGTAACTCTAAGGATAAAATGTTCATTATAAATGTTGCTACAAATAATTATGTCTTTCATGTACTGCGCACAGATTTTCAATTTTCGACAGAAAGCGCCCTTTCCACATAGCAAAAATACATATATTTGAGAAATTAACATGCCTCTATCTCGAAAACTGTTACACTTTTGAAAAAATGTTCAATTTCAATGTCTCCGGATATTGTCCTATCTTTAATTATAGCACCTCAGATTTTAAATTTTCGAGAAAATTTGACACCTCCACCTCCTTCGGGGGCGGTTTTCGAAGGGAAGGAGATGTGGGGTTCCCGTTTTTATGAATATGAGACCATTTTTTAAGCCTTCTCTTTCAAATGAATTAAAAATTATCAAAATCGGGGTATGATTACTATATAAAAGGCGCGCACAAACCAAAAAAAACGCACACAGTCGAAATGTATACCTCCTCCGTTCGGGGTTCTTCGGTCAAAAAAGCACCATTCGACCAGGCTATAGCACGCTAGAATTACACAGAGGGTGAGAATTGAATTTCAATTTATTCAAAGATAAAGTCGTGTATATCATGACCGGAAATTATTTTCGATATTTTAAATCTATAAAATATTGGTGCCTGAATCTTTTACCTTTCTTAAATGTTGAGAAAGTACATAGGTATATAATTATTAATAAATATATCTTAAAGATTTTGAAGTTGGTGTCAAGATATGATGTATCAGCTAATAGAATTGCATCAACTTCCTGATCAAGTCGGTCCTAGTTTATATTTCTAAAAGTTATTTATTTCACAATTGTTCGTGACCAAGATTTTATACTCAATGCTAAAATACCAACTTGTTATTTTTCTTAATAATTCAATTATATAAAAAAAAGTTTTATTGTTAAGCAGGTAAAAACGTGATTTTGTGCAAATATTTCATATTATAACCAAGTGTCTCCGAGATGAGTACCTATGACATATTTCTTTTTTGTGTCATTTGAGGGGCTTTCTTAAAGAGATAACCATGTTCAAACCTGAAAAATAGAATCATCATAATCAAGTTTACTATGCGAAACGCCTACAGACCAAAAAGATAAACATACAGTCGACATGTATACTGTATTCAGTCAAAAATCATTTATTTATATTTAACTTGAAAAGTCTTGACAATTTGACAGAATCAATAAAAAGATATTCGACACAAGAAAGCCAGCACAATATCCATCTATAAAATAATGTCTACCAAAGCGAAAAACTATCTAACTCACATCGAAATATTTTTCTGTGTAGCAGAAAGTTATGGATAGAATTTGGGTTCTTGAAATAACACATCCTACATATTTATAGATTTTCTTTCTTTTGTACATATTTCACAAATTATGAAAAAAAAAATGTTGTATTCATAAAAATATTTATGGTTGGCTGTTAATATAAAGAAAAAAGTGCTCTGGCAATATTTTGATTGAAAAAAGGAAATGATATCGGAAGCTGTCTGTAAATAGTTTAAATAAATTAAATATTGTTTTCGTCCTCTGTCCAAGTTTATCTTCCTATAACCGCCAGATCTTTTTTTGTATAGTTATAACTATAACTATATAGGTACGATTTGAATCAAAATTTCTACTACTCAAAATACGTATGGGACTACATTTATGCACAATTTGCTAGAGGTTTTTGAAAAAAACGAGGAAACAAGAAAGTTGCAGGAATATTACTTACTTGTTGCTTGATTTCATTAAAATAAACTTCCGAGTTAGTGAGCTCATTAGTTTTAAAGTTATCAGATGCTTATAGTTGTGCTCAATATTTTCACTTTCTACTGACAATATAATGAGATGAAATGTTATAAGAATAAACATTAATTATTTTTGAAATATTCACATATTATCCATGTCATTCTAGCCGGCTGAGCTTTTGCGACTGTATAAGGTGATTTATGTAGGACATTTTGCAACTTTCAGTCCGTTCGTTCTACCCAATTTGTTTTAGAACTACAACTATACAGAGTGTGTTAAAAATTATCGCAACTTCCTTATTTCAAATAGGAGCTTATGTTTTTTCCACTGTCATTTGATTGAACTTCTAATTTGGAGTTGAATCAGTCCCATTTAGGTAGGTATAGGGAATACTTAAGAAAGTTAAAATTCTATTTTCTTTCAAATGGCGCTAAAAAATAGTAGTTGCAACTTGAAAAATATGAGTGACTGACAATTTTTGATTGTAATATTTGAAAGTCGCCTTCGCCCATACTGTTCCAATTGGGACCATCCATAGATAATCAAATGTTAGCTAGGACTCTCATCTAACAGATTCCCAAATTTGGGTTGCCACTTTTGAACAGTTTGCGAAACTTTTTTGAAGACTACTTGAGCAGTAATATTTTTTCAGAAATGGCATACCTATATCAGAAACTGTTATAGATAACTTAGGGGTTGATTCAAATCAGAATTAGAAGACCAATCAAACCATGTGGAAAGAAAATAAGTTTTTATTTGAGATAAAAAGTCGGTACCGACATTTGGTACAACCTGTTTAGATGTAGGACTAAAAATTAGGTAGAACGGACATGAACGTCCTTTATAAATCACCCGTGATTCATATTATTAACCAACAGGGAAGAAGCTCAGTATCGCCGTTGTTAGAAATTGTTTTATATAAAACCAACTTCCAAGATATCTAAAGGTAAACTTTTGAAAATATTCTTAAATTTATGGAATGTGATAAAAAATGTTTTGAACATTAGCAAGAAAAAGTTTTATATTCTTATAAACTTTTGAGAAACGCTAACAATTCTTTTAGAGTACGAAATCAATATCGTATACAGGATGTTCTTTCATATGTAGAATGTATTTTTTTCGATCAGTTCAAATTCAGGAATTATCTTTTGTTGATTGAATAAAAGCCAACAGAATTTTCTGAATGTAATAATGAATTTCTCACAGATAATCTGTTGGTTCAGACCAGAATAATTTAATGACGATTGAAAATTGCATTTCTTGAAAGACCATGAATTTTCCTCTAGGTGAATTCGTATATTAGGGCCGGTTTATTAAAGGTCATTTTAACCGTCGGCTGAAAGCATTGTCGGTTGCAGTAAGTTCAACTTTCGGTTAGGGGCTTACAGTACGGAAAGTCATGGTTGTATTTCAACCTTCGGTCAACTGGCCCTTATGGGTCCACGATAGAAACTGTCTACTAAGGTATTTTGACTATTATAGTATCGTTATTTCAAGTCAACAAATATTTCAACGTCCTTTGAGAAACTATTTGTTCGTGTTGTACTCTTAGCAGCTTTTTCGTTAAAAAAATTAAATAAAAACTATGTTTAATTTGTTCTTAAAAATTCTACTTGTGTGCATGATCGTTGCAATTGCGCAACGATGTATCAGTTACTATGAAAAAAATATTAAGGAGCTTGTAGCTTTTCTAAGATGAGTCTCATCGATATTTTCCCATATTATGAAGTATGAACTTAGTATTAAAGAATAAATATACAGACATATTATATTTCAATATATTTGAAAAGCGTGCACCGTTGATTATCCTGAATGTTAATTGTTTTTCCATATTGCTAACAATAAAGGTGAGTAACTTACTTGCATTAATGCATTAATCGGCTGATATTTCTAAATGTTTTAAATTAGAAACCCCTTCCTACATGTTCAAGGATATTGAATAAAATATATCGATCATAAAAATATCATGTATTTCAGCGTTTAATAACTACTTTGAGTTGAGGATCAGTTTATGATAGCTGAGATATTGCATAAATATTTTTGACTCGTAGTCTATTTTAATATATAGATACATGCGGCTAACGTGTGTATAATTTATTAGATTTTTTGAATATTAACTTATACCAGTATCTATATTTTAAATGAAATAGAGAATATATGCGTGCTATTTAAATTGCTTTCATTTGGAAGCCTGAGAATATGAAATAAGATATATAGATATATTTTTCATGTTATTAACATATACAAATGTTGTACATTAGTCATATGATTTAAAACACATATAAAATCTCAAATATCACTACAAATATGATTAAGTATGGAAAAATAAGAATATACTACAGAATGCCATAGTATAAAAAATATTTCTAGTCATATATATTCGTGTAAACATTTCTGAAATTCAGAATCGAACCTTCTCAAAGGTATTTCCTTGAATCTTTCGGAAAGTTTGTTATAAAATCTGATGCCTAGATAGATTGCACTATGACGATATCAGTCCAATCTGTGCCTTGGAATAACAACTTGCTCTCTTGATAGGGAAAGGTTACGATTCCTAGTTAAATATGTGGTTACAATCATCCCTGTACCCCAAGTCTCCCATAATTCTGATACATGTTGTACTACAACAGAAGGTCGTGTACAGAGTGTTTGGAAATAAACCATTGGAAGCAATCTGCGAACTTTGAGTATTACGCAAGTGATCTCACCACACAACGTTTAGCACAGGGTTAAACGTTACAGCTGCCATCAAACACGCAGAAAATTTTTATTCTTTAAAAATGGAATTAGTTAGTGGAGCATGCCTCGGAGAGTTGAGGAATGTCATAACTTGGGCCTCCCACTCACTACAGTTTCCAGGCATAGAGTAATGAAATTGTCTTGAAAATTTGATTAATTGATGTATCACATAAGCCCTCTTATTCAAATGTAAATATATTTTAACATTTTGATGTTTAATGGGTGTCAACTAGTTTGTAATATAATGCAATATGGACACACGCAGTAAAACATTTATATCCTAATGGTGTTGTTTTATTATTTTCCGCAAAAACGCAGCAATGCAACAGAACTAATGACACGTAAATAGATCAGGCCCATTTCAAAACGACATTCACCAACTTCCAAATCGCATATTTGCATCATATCGCATTCATCTGTTTCCTTTCCGGCTGACAGTTCAACATCGAATCGACATTCGACATCGAACAATGAGGCTCGTCATTCTCGTTTTTCATGGAAGCAGAATGATACCCTTTCAGTCCGTATATAAAGCTCATCGGTTCTGGATTCAATATTGCCACTGACCGAGATTCGAAATATATGTATTCCAACCTATACATCATTCTTCCTTCCATGCCAAAATGAACGTTCAAAGGTCGCATATCGTAGTTACCGATATCGAATAAAAATGTAGGTATCACAATAATGATCATTTATAAATTATTAATTTGCAGTTATACAAAGGAAGATAAATAATGTATAAAAAATTCACGTTATAAAAACAACTTAGCTAAATGATTTTTTTTGTTCCAAATAAAAATCACAACGAATCAGAAGGATTTGATAAAGAAGTACTCATCTTCCGAATCTACCGAAATGGTAACTTTGAGAAATTTATACTTTTCAAGGTACCCTTTCCGTCATATTATGAGTATTGTAGTGCGGGTACCATTAAAGAGGTATGAAAATGGAAAAGAATCAGACAGCTTGTAGCCAGCGGATAGGCAAATTTAACGTTTTCTATTTTTGTTCACTTTTAGGACAAAATACTTCAAAATAAATTTGTAGGTAGAGATCATATCTATAACTCAAAAATATCTTTTGTGATCTTATTATCATCTATTCTGTTATTTTTCTATAATTCCGTATTTTTGAAAAGTTTCCAATCTCGATCAATCAGCTTAGCTGATTTATTTCCATCGATTTTGATGATTTTACTTTCATTTGAAAGAGGAGAGGTAAAATATGCTTTTTTGCCAGAAATCTTCCCCCAAACGTGGTTGATTTTTTTTTCTTCTCGATAATTAAATATTTTATCAAGCAGGATTAAAGAAGAGATTATTTCACCAACATTTAGATCGGAAAATCTGATAAGTAGAATTTTATCTTTTTACAGAATGTCACATTTTGTATTTTCTTCGAAAGAAAAATGATCTTTTGAAATCAGAATGTGTAATTTCAGGAGATAAAAGTAGCTACAACACATTCACTGTATGATTCAGCGGCAATTCGGAGGCACGTGTATTCTAAAAATAAACCTTAATTTATATTGTACTCAAAGTACAATTCTATCAATTAAAGATAAAATAAATAATGTTTCAACAAGCTTTTGATGATGCTCATAACTTTTTTCAGGTTAAATTGGCTCCAAAATTTAACAAGAAATTAACATTAATGTGAGCTGAACTGAAATAAAGTAAAGCTGCATTGTGGATTGCGAGAATGGCATCCATACTATTTTTGACCGACGAACCCCAAACGGAGGAGGTATACAATTCGACTGTGGGCTTTTTTTTTGGTTTGTGCGCGCCTTTCGTATAGTAATCGTACTCCGATTTTGATGATTTTTGATTCACTTGAGAGAGGAGGCTTGAGAAATGGTCCCATATTCATAAAAACGGGAATCCGACATCTCGTTCCCTCCGAAAACAGCCCCCGAAGGGGGTGGAGCGGGCAAATTTTCTCGAAAATTGAAAATCGGCGTTGGTATAATTACACATAGGACAATATCCGGAAACGTTTGAATTGAACATTTTTTCAAAAGAGTAACGGTTTTCGAGATAGAGACATTTTAAATTCTCAAATATACCTATTTTCGCTATGTGGAGAGGGCGATTTCTGTCGAAAATTGAAAATCTGTTTGCAGTATATGAAAGACATAATTATTTGTAGCAACATTTATAATGAACATTTTTCCCTTAGAGTTACGGTTTTCGAGTAAAATCGTTGTTAAAATGGTAACAAATAAAATATTCAAGCGTATTTCCGCAGCGATGTTCTGAGATCTCAATAATAGCTACAAGCAAGGAATATACGTGGGTAATAGGATAAGTACTATCTTGATTGGTATTAGTCAACGTTCAACGATTTTCGTGACTAATGTTACACTCAAAAGTGTGAAATAAATATTTTCTACAAAAAATTGGACCGACGTTATTAGTTGGTGCACTGAAAAGTATAAAATAATATTAATAATTAATCTACCTGCAACTCCACAACTTCAAAAGTACCACCACCAATAGAATTAATATTATTTTATACTTTTCAGTGCACCAACTAATAACGTCGGTCCAATTTTTTGTAAAAAATTTTTTAACTTCTACTGTCGACTGTTTCAAAATAACGTTATATACCCAACATTGTTATTTCCCTATTAAACATAGAAGCCATGTGGGATATCTCTTCCATGAGAAACTGCTTTGAAAAAACATCCTAATGATATATATAAAAAGACGTAATATTTGTTTCCTCACTTTTGGGTCCAATTTAAATAATACTCTTTAGGAAAAAGTATTCTTTGAAAAGCACCAAGAAACACCGTAAAATGTACCTTGTTATATATTTTTGAGTAGCTCTCTCAAAGCATAAGGGATAATAGTGTTACAGGCTTTAATTTAAAAGTATCATTTTGAATGGTCTGTTGAGATCGAACAAACGTGTGTTAGGAATATTCTGAAATCCCCGAAATTGATAGTTAAGGAGCTACAAACAAATCAATTCCTTTTTCTCAAATCAACTTTTGTATATTGGTCCCAGAAACTGAGTACTTAGATTTCATTTGTTAAAAGAGAGAAACTTCTCCCCTTCAGGCTATAACTTTCCTACCACTAACCTAAGTAGCATAGTAAGGAAAGTATTGTAATAGTATTAAATTTTCGATGTCTGGTTTACAACACATCTTTACGCTTCAGAGGTCCTTGATTAAAAAAAACATATTTTTTCCGTGACAGGAAAAAGTTTGACATTTTATCTCTCTTGACAGGTGAAAGAGTGAGTATTTTTTGCCCGGGTAGATATATATGCACATAAATATCAATCAAAACACAGAATTAAACTGACAGATATTGGATTACTTTGAAGGTTTCCATAGAAACGCATGTCTAATTGTAGCCTACTACTTTAAAACTTCAAATTAATATTTTGTAATATATTTTCGCGTCGGTGGACAACACAACCTCGAGATAAAATCTAGTAGGTATTTTTTTCCCTTGTATAATAAATAACTATTTTAACCATTTGCCTGTTTTCCAGTCTGTCTGCTTGTGCCAATATTATGTTGGGAAAGAATGGTCCGATTCTATAGGTTTCGTTTTTTTAGGCTATTGATAAGGCTTGCCAGTGAATCAGATTGGGCATCCAGCTAGCACTGGTTGCTAAGCAATAAGTAAATAAACATTTTTCACAAAAGATAAGAACGACTTTATTAGTAAGTGCACTGAAAAATACAAAATAACATTAATTCTATTGGTACTTGTATTTTTGAAGTTGTGTAGTTGTTGTTAGTTGGTCTTGGCACCAACTCCAAAAGTTCCAGCACCAATAGAATTAATATTATTTGGTATTTTTCTGTGCACTTACTAATAAAGTCGGGCCTATTTTTTGTAAAAAATGTGTTTACTCCACAATTTCAGTGTAACATTAGTCGTCAAAATCGTTCAACGTTCACCAAAGAAGATAATACGTTGCTTATGCTTATTATTAAGAGTTTTCAAAACATCGCGAAAATAGTAGTTGTCCTATTGTCCATTTATATTATTTGCTTGTGACATGTTATTATCCAGAGATCTGAAAACATCGCGTTGAAAATTATTTCCGATTTTACCACTGCTGTAACTCGGAAACCGTACCCGTTTTTGAAAAATGTCCAATTTAAATGTTTCTGGATATGGAATATTTTTTAATTTTGCCGTCTCAGATTTCCAATTTCCGGAAAAATTGCCCCCACCCCCCTTTGGGGAGAGTTTTTGAGGGGAAGAGCATGTCTTTTTTTCAACTCAATAGTCGTCTTTCCAATAAAAACAGAATCATCAAAATCGGAGATTGTTTATTACCTATGCAAAAAGCGCGAACATCCATAAAAAGATGCGGACAAATCTCCTCCGGTTGGGTCGTCGGTTGAGCTTGCCATAAACATTCTACTTGAAACCTTTTACCAACTTCTTAAGCCCTTCTATGAGAAAGAAATAGGAATAAAATTATGCTCAAATGAACTGTAAAATATATATATTAACTGTTAAATTCTGAATAGAAAGTTCATATTACGTCAAAATTGAACATGTTGTTTGGTTTGTCACGCAAAAAATGGTTACACGAGTTGATCATACGATTTTTATTGACCGACGAATCCCGAACGGCGGAGGTCTACAATTAAACTGTCTGCTTTTAGGTAAATTTCTTATAGAAATGTACCTATTGCGATCGTTCACACTTTTGAATTTCAACGGAGATATGTCTATAAATTAGTCCAAAAAACATTGGTTCAAAAGTTTATATATATATATATTGTTTAGTTTTGAAGGTATCAAGTTCAAATTTGCTACAAAAATCAATCTCTCAAATATCTCGGTCAAGTTCGTTCTTGGGCAATATCGGGTAAGTAGTTTCAAAATGGCGACCATTCAAACATTTTAAAAAATTATTAAAAAAGAGCCGTAGTGTAAATATCATCAAAAATAATTTTAAGTTATAGATATTGTTGCGTATGCGGGTTCACAGATAAGTGAGACTAATTTAGAGTTATTAAATTAACTTTATTTACACTCAAAATAATATAAATTACAACTTAACTTTACTATATTCTCTCTAACTTACTCGGACTATTCTATTTATTCACACTGCCTTTTTCATTCTGTCTTCTTGCCGAAAATTCTCCCATATATATACCCGATAAAGGTGCCAGAGCATTCGGTATCAAAGACTAGAAGCCGCCACAATACGCTTCTCGAAATTCGTTTGTCGGCAGCTTAACAGAAGATGCCGACACTGCCGTCGCTCTCTTTGTTGACGCCGCTTTTGGTATGTCCAACCACAGCATATATCGCGCGCATACTTCAAAAGGATGCCGCTACTTTGAAGCCAATACCGGCGGCTGTTCCCCTTTGCACGTTACACTGCTCCCTCCCTTAAAGCTGCTCGCCCCGAACAGCTTCTTCCGTTTGTCTCCAGACCGGTGGATTATCTCCTCGATACGGACTCAGGCTTTCCACGTGCACTACTTTTGGCTTGGCTCTTGGCGAAAGTTGGATCCTGTACACCAAGTCATTAATCTTTTTGACAATGCGATATGGTCCTTCCCAAGGTCTTTGCAATTTCGGACTTAATCCTCTCCTTCGCTGTGGCTGGTACAACCAAACTGCATCGCCTTCGTTGAAAGAGTTTAATGACTGCCTTTTGTCAAGTCTCATCTTCATTTTGTCGCTCTTCAACTGAAGCTTTTGTCTGGACCACTCTAAGTCGCTCCTGTAGGTCAGCTACATAATGTGGAAGAGACACTTCTTCATGATCGTCGGCTGATGGTCTGCCAAACATCAGATCTACGGGGAGCTTCATTTCTCTTTCAGACAAGAGCATCGATGGTGTATAGCCAGTAGATTCATGCTGGGAACTTCGGTAGGCCAGAAAAAAGAGAGGTACCAGTTTATCCCAGTTACGTTGGTGCTCATCCACAAAGAGTGAGAGGTATTGATTGATGGTCCTATTGTGCCTCTCAACCATTCCATCTGACTGTGGATGAAGTGGGGTTGTTCGTGTTTTCCGTATCCCCAGCAACCTCATTAACTGCGTCCATACTTCGGATTCAAAATTTCTACCTTGATCGGTATGTAGCTCCAAGGGTACTCCGTGTCTGGAAATCACGTTTTCCAGAAGGGCTTCGGCCACTGTAACTACTTTCTGATTCGGCATCGGCACTACTTCTGGCCACTTCGAGAAATAGTCCATGGCAACCATGATGTACTTATTTCCAGAATCTGTCGTAGGGAATGGTCCTGCAATGTCCACCGCAATTCTTTCCCAAGGTTCACCTGACAGATACTGCTTCATTTTCCCTCGGGATCGTGTCTTCGGACCCTTCTTAGAAGCACAAAGGTCACATCTTCTGCACCATTCTTCCACATCTCTTCGACAGTTGATCCAATAATACCGCTCTTTCACACGTGCCAATGTTCTATTTACTCCAAAATGGCCTCCACTGCGACTGCCATGCAGTTCACGAAATACTTCAGCTACCATTGTTCGGGGTACAACGGTTTGATACACAATGCTTCTACCATCTGGACTTTCCCATTTACGAGTGATCAAGTCATCTCGTAAGCATAACGAATCCCACAGAGCCCAGTATCCCTTGACTGTCTGATCAAATCTGGATATTTCTTGCCACTCAGGTCGTCGCTTTTGGTCTAGCCAGCCCCGTACTATCGTCAAATCTTTGTCGGCGATTTGTTCTCTTCTAAAGTTGTCTCTGGTGAGTTCGTCGGTATTTTCCGTTTCCTTATTCCTAATCTGCATTTGTTGGAGATGTACAACATCCTTGGCTATTTCTCTTTGTTCCTGCCTCTGACAGAATTTACAAGAACTGCCACAAGGTCTTCGTGACAAACTGTCAGCGTTGGCGTGACTTCTTCCTTTTCGGTGTTTAATTTGAAACTCGTAACTCTGCAGTTTCTCCAGCCAACGCGCTATCTGTCCCTCCGGATTTTTGAAATTCAGCAGCCACTGTAGTGCAGAGTGGTCTGTTCTTACTAAGAATTTCCGTCCATAGAGAAAACTGTGGTAATGCTCTATGGATCGTACAACCGCTAGCAGCTCCTTCCGGGTCACACAGTAGTTTCGCTCTGCCTTTCCCAACGTTTTGCTGAAATATCCAATTACAGCTTCTTCGCCATCCTGTATTTGGGAAAGAACAGCTCCTATTCCACTTTGTGAAGCGTCAGTGTCTAACACGAACAATCCTTCGTCCAAGGAATATGCAAGAACAGGAGCAGTAGTCAACCGGTTTTTCAGCTCAAGAAACGACTGTTGACATTCTGGTGACCAGTCAAAGTGGGAGTTCTTTTCGGTTAATTGATGTAGTGGCTTCGCAATTTTCCCAAAATCTTTAACAAATCGGCGGTAGTAACTGCTGAGTCCCAAAAAGCTTCTGACTTCGTGCTTGTTCTTTGGTCTGGGCCAATCTCGCACTGCTTGAACTTTTTCTGGATAGGTCTCAATTCCTTTCGATGATACGACATGTCCGAGAAAGTTGACTTTTTCCTGGAATAGAACGCATTTCTTTGGATTCAGCTGGAGATTAGCACTTCGGATCCTAGCGAATACTTTCTTCAGATTCGATTGATGTTCGTCGAAATCTTTGCCAATCACCATTACATCATCCAAGTACACCAGGCACGTTTCCCAAGTTAGTCCTCGCAGAACTAATTCCATTAACCTTTCAAAAGTGGCAGGCGCATTACATAATCCAAACGGCATGACATTGAATTGATATAGGCCGTTTCCAGCTGTAAAGGCCGTTTTCTCTTTATCTTCTTTGTTTAGCTCTACCTGCCAATATCCACTTTTCAGGTCAAGAGTTGAGAACCACCTGGATCCGGCTAAGGTATTTAAGGTATCGTCAATTCGGGGTAATGGGTAGCTGTCCTTCTTCGTAACATCATTTAACCTCCTGTAATCCACACAGAACCTCGTCGAACCATCCTTTTTCGTCACCAGCACAACTGGTGATGACCAAGGACTGCTGGATTCTTCTATGACACCATCCTTCAGCATTTCTTGAACCATGGTGTTAACTTGCTGTTGTTTTACGAAAGGAAGTCTTCGTGGAGGTTGGCGAATAGGTACAGCATTTCCCGTGTTGATCCGATGTTCGACTAAATTTGTTCGCCCTGTAATTTTTCCTTGCACGAAAACATCAGCTTCTTGCTTTACAAACTCGATGGCCTTTTTCTTTTCCTGTTCGCTAAGATGTTTCCAGGTCTTCTTGAAACTCTCCATTAGCTCTTGGGACAAATGTACATCTTTTGAGACGGGTTCCTCTTGCTCACATCTTGTTACCCGGGAGACTGGCGAACAGGTACCGATTACTTCCCCTTTCTTAAATGTCATTCTGTTTACTGATAGATTGGCTACCCTCACTGGAATAGTGTCGTTGGAATTAACTAAGCACCTAGCCAAAAGAGCCCCGTTCTCTTTGTTCTCGTTTGGTTCAAAAACCATAGTGTTAACTCCTTCCAGTTGTTTTTCTAGGTGCGCCTTCACGATCTTCTCACTATTTCCAGGTATTCGCGTATCTTCGGTGACGATTATTTTAATAGGACAGTTCTTGTTCGAAGATGCTGAGAAAAATATTTCCTCGTTGCCCACTCTCAACATTCTGTTTTTAAAGTCCACTGTGATAAAATTGAAGGTTTCCAAAACATCTAAGCCTACTATAAATTCATCCACTATGTCAGCCACGATTGCATTAATCTTTAATTGTGCATTGCCAATTTCTAAAGTGGTGGTGGTCTCTCCAAAAACATTTATCAAATCTCCTTTTGCAGTTTCCAGTATTGGCTTGATGTTGTGCTGCACGATAGATTCTTTGGAAACCATGTCGGGGCGTACCACTGACCTTGTTGCCCCCGTGTCGATCGTCAAATAACATTTCTTGCCGTTGATAAAACCTTGGACAACGAGGCTCTCACAGCTCTTCTTGATGGAGCACAAATGTAACTTGGGGGCTTGATAATCAGTGATCGCCAGCGTTCGCCCCCCTACACTGGCTAGGTGGAGTTTTCCTGAAGTCGGGTATTCTCTCTATGAACATTTCGTTCTTCAGATCTGGGTCGTCGCCTGCAGTTTCTACTTATGTCCCTCTCGGTTGCAATTGTAACATTTAATCACTTTTCTATACCCAGACTCCTTGCTTCCTCGAGAGCAAAATTTCTGGAACATCGCCTCCAACTTCTTAAAGAAATCTGCATTGTCTTGTGGTTCGTCTGACACCCTGACTTCTCTTAATTTGCTGCGACGATTCATAGATGCGTTTTTGGCAGCTTCGTATTCCAGTGCCTGGACAACTGTTTCGGCTAAGGTGTTATGCCTACTTAGTCTCAACGCTTGCTGCATATCGATATCTCGAACTCCATCAATGAAGTACTGGACACTAATTTGCTCAATGAATTCATCTGGGGCCTGTGGATAAGCCAGTCGTACCATGCTCTCAATGCTACTGCTGAATTCCTGCAGTGACTCCGTTGAACCTTGAATTCTACTCTTCAACTGGCTCTGATACACTTGGCTAAGATATTTGTTGCCGTATCTTAGTTCCAAGGCGCCCGCAACAGCCAAATAATCAGTTTGTTTGGCTTCAGGAATGTTTTGAAGTATTTCAAGCGCCTTTCCTCGCAAAGCCAATACCAACGCCGTTGCTTTCTGCTGCTGATCCCATCTATTTGCATTAGCTGCAGCCTCAAACTGACGTTTGTACATAGCCCAGGATATTTCGCCGTCAAACGTTGGTGGTTTAAGTTTTTCATTGGCTGTTGTGATCGCCGACGTGTCCAATTTGCTACTTTCTTCTTGGTTGGTATCTCGAATTTTCTTCACTTCTTTCTCTAGTTTTCGGTACTTCTCCTCAAACTCTTCTCGAACTGTCCCAATTTCTTCTCGAACTTCTTGTTTAACGGTATCGATTTCTTGATGGACATTTCGGAACAATCCTGCAATCTGTTCGAAATCTCTCTGTCGCCGTACCTCTTCTTCTTTCTTTTCTTGTTGTCGTAGCTCATCTTGTTTTCTCGAAAAATCGGAGAGTACCTTAATTAGTTGTTCTTCCTTTTTCTGTTCTTCTCGCAGCCTTCGCTCCTCTTCTTCTTTTTTTCTTGTTGTCGTAATTCTTCTTGTCTTCTCGAAAAATCGGAGAATAACTTAGTTAGTTGTTCTTCCATTTTTTCTGTCTGCTTTCGGGTGTTTACCATAGACAAAAGCCTCTTCACTCACTTATCCCTCTTCTAACACCAAATTGTTGCGTATGCGGGTTCGCAGATAAGTGAGACTAATTTAGAGTTATTAAATTAACTTTATTTACACTCAAAATAATATAAATTACAACTTAACTTTACTATATTCTCTCTAACTTACTCGGACTATTCTATTTATTCACACTGCCTTTTTCATTCTGTCTTCTTGCCGAAAATTCTCCCATATATATACCCGATAAAGGATCCAGAGCATTCGGTATCAAAGACCAGAAGCCGCCACTATACGCTTCTCGAAATTCGTTTGTCGGCAGCTTAACAGAAGATGCCGACACTGCCGTCGCTCTCTTTGTTGACGCCGCTTTTGGTATGTCCAACCACAGCATATATCGCGCGCATACTTCAAACGGATGCCGCTACTTTGTAGCCAATACCGGCGGCTGTTCCCCTTTGCACGTTACAATATAATCAGTACCTACAACTTTTGTTCAGAGCAATTTTTCATAAAATACACAGGTAAAAACATCAAAATTAATAAATAAAAATAACAAATATTGATAAAACATGAACACTGAATATAAATTTGATGTAATTGTACATTTTCTGGAGATCTTAATATTGACTCTGATTAGAAAAATAGATAGTATATTTATTGAAAAGAAATAGGCGAAAAAAAAAAATTCTGCCTTGAAATGGAACTCGAACCCGGTCTGCTTTATATTCAACAGCCAACACAAAAACCTCTAACCGCAAGGCTATGAGACATACGACAATTTTATGTAATAACATGTAGGTATACCAATGAAAAGGTTGTTCAAATTTCAATTGAATGAATTTTGAAAAATTTACCTTTCCGCGGACTACAGGCCATCGGGATTTTTTTTGTTTGTGCGCACGTTTTATATAGTAAACGAGCTCAGATTTTGATAATTTTTGATTCATTTGAAAGAGGAGGCTTGAGAAATGGTTTCATATTCTTAAAGACGCAGATCAGAAATCTCCTTTCGTCCGAAAACCGTCCCCGTATTGGTGAAGAGGGTAAATTTTCTCGAATATCGAAAATCTGAGGTGGTATAATTAAAGATAGGACAATATCCGGAAACGTTTAAATCGAAGAAAACAAAAGAATTGCGGTTCTCGAGATAGAGGCATGTTAAATTCTAAAATATATGTATTTTTGCTATGTGGAGAGGGAAATTTCTTTCGAAAATTGAAAATCTGTGGCTACTACAAGAAAGACATGATTATTTGTAGGAAAATTTATAATTAACATTTTTTCGTAAAAGTTTTCGTGACTAATGTTACACTCAAAAATGTAAAAATAATGACTTTTTAAAAAATTGGACCGACATTATTAGTTGGTGCACTGAAAAATATAAAATAATATTAATTCTATTGGTGCTGGTACTTGTGAAGTTGGTGCCAAATGTTGTCAATCTAACACTGCACCAATAGAATTTATATTATTTTATATTTTTCAGTCCACCAACTAATAACGTCGGTCCAATTTTTTGTAAAAAATATTTATACATATATTCTATGGACTTCGTTTGAGAGTTATAGTATTTAAAATTAAATTTACCAAAGTACCCATAATTTTAGCTCATATTTGGGACTATCTATATTTAAAGAGTGTTCCCCGGAACGTGGAATGTCTCTGTTATTAGTGACTTTTTAAAAAATTGGACCGACATTATTAGTTGGTGCACTGAAAAATATAAAATAATATTAATTCTATTGGTGCTGGTACTTGTGAAGTTGGTGCCAAATGTTGTCAATCTAACACTGCACCAATAGAATTTATATTATTTTATATTTTTCAGTCCACCAACTAATAACGTCGGTCCAATTTTTTGTAAAAAATATTTATACATATATTCTATGGACTTCGTTTGAGAGTTATAGTATTTAAAATTAAATTTACCAAAATACCCATAATTTTAGCTCATATTTGGGACTATCTATATTTAAAGAGTGTTCCCCGGAACGTGGAATGTCTCTGTTATTAGTGGAGTATCATGGGTATCTTTGTTATTAGTGGAGTTAGAGAGTCGCTTGAATGAACAAAAAGGTGCAGAATTTTATGCTTATTATCATTTTGTCAAATGAATTCCGTTTGGTTTGGATTTTATTTAGAAAAATATTTTTTACCAAAAATTGGACCGACTTTATGAGCTGGTGCACTGAAAAATACAAAATACCTGATATTAATTATGTTGGTGAGGGTACTTTTGCAGTTGGTGCCAAAAGTCTTCTATCTAACCATAATTGCACGACTTCAAAAATATCAACATCAATAGAATTAATATAATTTTGTATTTTTCAGTGCACCAACTAATGAAATCGGTCCATTTTTTTGTAAGAAATATTTATTTTACCCTTTTGAGTGTAACATTATTCATGAAAATCGTTGAACGTTAACAAATACCAAAGGAGATAGTACTTATCCATCCGATGTACATACAGTCTTAGCTTGTATAGTATTTTCCACAATAAATGGTATTGACTTATTTAGTCCAACAAAACTTCCGGGTGTATTCCCATTATGCACACAATCTACAAGCAAATACACTACAGGATCCGACTTTATATATTTAAGTAGGTATAATATAGGTAGATAATTTAATTAAAATTTAAATTATTGAGGTATTTGGGAAACAAGTAATCCTACACACATTGTTTGTTTATATAATATAATTATTGATATGAATATATGTTAATTATTTCGTAGAAAAAAGATATTTTAATATTATTATGCTGCTATATTTCGATCCGACCCTGACCGACACTTTATTGCATTTTTATGGCCGCCCTCTGCCAAAACATTCCCGATAAAAAAGACGTAGTCAACCATTTATTTTCAAAAAAACTATACTTATTATTATTCAGAGATCTCAAAACATCGCGGCGGAAATACACATTTTAGACTTTACTACTGCTATAACTCCAAAACCATAGCTCTTTTATAAGAATGTTCAATTTAAATGTTTCCGGATATGGTCTCATCTTTGATTCTACTGATTTTCGGTTGCCCCCTCCTCCCCTTCAGGAGTTTTTAGAGGAAAGGAGATTTTAGATTTGAGTTTTTCTAAATATGACAGACAGTTGAATTGTAGACCTCCGCCGTTCGGGGTTCGTCGGTCAATAAAAATCGTATGATCAACCCACGTAACCATTTTTTTGCGTGACAAACCAAACAACACTCAACATGTTCAATTTTGACGTAATATGAATTTTCTATACATAAAAAAACTCCTCCTTTTTGAGGTCGGTAAAAAAGTGAAAATCGTCATTTAAAAAATCCCTTCTTACTTCTAGAACACTCAAGTTAGAAACATATAATATTGAAGGTTCATCTTTTAGTGTTTTTTAATGAATAAGGAATTTTTGGGACTCTGCGAATAATTCTAAATATTCGAACAATGAACATTGAAGCATCTGTATAAGAATAAATAATGGTAATAGGTGTCGAATAAAGACATCTCCTGTGCTCATGTGGTAACTGTTTATAATGCAAAACTCTTAGTTCTTATGCATTGTCATCTTTACAATAGGATCATTTTTTGACGATAAGCTTTCACTATATCTTCAAAACATATTGTTTTGATAAAGTATTTGAAAACATTTGAATATTGTTTTGAAAACAACGTGACAAGTCTTTTTTCATATTTAGCTCTATTTCACTTCGATAATTCGATGGAATCAATAGACTATATTATCAAATAATGGTATGGTCTATGTCAGATTCTACATAAATTATCTCGGATGTATCTATTCGCATTTGAATTTGGGTTTTTCATGTTAAAGTAAATAAAAAAGAAAAATATAACTTTTGTTCTCTCCCATGTATATTCCTAATGGAGGCCGAAAAGTTATATCGTATTTCCGTTAAAAGTGTTTGTTGGAAACTAACGTGAAAATATCAAATATCAAGCGGATTTCAATTTCTGAAATGCCAGAATAATATTGGATACAAACCTGAGGTTATTGTTTACTCTTCTTTCGTAGTGCGAGAAAAGTTTTCGATTTCTTCCTATGTACCTAGGTGAAATGAATTACAATTTCAGTAGCTTTCAAATTATAATTTATATTAATATTTGAGATTTGTTAGGACAAGGACATAGTTAAAAAAATTAAATGTGCCTGGCATTCTTCTCATATGCTATCGTCTTAATCCGTCTTGGAGGTGAGAAAAATGAATCTAACCTTCGAATTCGCCTAGAGAAGGCGGCTGTATTTTAATAGAGCTTTTGAAGAGATCGGATGGTATAAAATATGGTCCACTTAAGTGTTTCATTGAAATAGGAATTTCCATTTGTTGACTTCCAGATGTTTCGTCGGGCCTAGGTCCCATCCATTTCGTTTTGATTAGATCATCGAAAAGTGCCACCTCGGCATCATATATTTCATCAATGAAAACACTTTTCTCTACCTATAAAATGTTTGATTTAGTACTACGTCAACAAAATTTGAAAAAATGTCATAAATAAAATAGTTTTTCAGTTAATAACAATATTTAATCCAACAGTAGATTTTAATTATGGTACAAGTGTGTAAAGAGGTGAATATTTGTTAATTGTGGTATATTTGATTACGAGCGGAAGGCGAGTAATGACTACCACTAGAGTGCGAGAGCGAATTTGACATGTCTTTAGAAAGGAATGATAACGATTGAAAGATTCGCAACTTTGCTAACGTTATACATTATATTTGGCACACCTGCTTTGGATGTTCAAATTGAAACCAGTTGATATGAATTTTTAGAGCAGCACGTACCGACTTCGATAATCGAAGTTAAGCAGCGCAATATGATGGAAACGGCTTGGACGAGTCTCAAGTCTCTGTCGCATTGCATTCTCCTCCTCTCGCAAGGCAACGGGAAACCAGTGAGAGTATATATTCCCTAGTACAGCTCTCTGGAAGGGTGTGCCCTTATCGGTGGTTCGGAATCCACGTTAAACTGTAGGTCCCCTTGCCTGTGGTAACACATTCAAGGCAGAGAAGCCGCCAACGCTCAAATACGAGTACGACACTCAAAGAAGAAGAAGATTGATTTTTTTTATTCTATGTCTTGGCAGTTGTTTTTTTCGATTAATTAGCTAAGAAATAGGCACAGACGGAAGGGATTTTGTTGGAACGATATGGTGGATCAGATGTTCTACACTTGTTTAAACTCCTGACGAAATCCAGACGACATTATTTGTTACATATTTTACAAATAGACGTGCATAAGTAGATGAAAACAGTGGCCCTAATGGATTTATTCATTATATATAATAACAAATAAAAAGAAACTGCGTTGGACAAAGTGGATGAAGAGCTGAGTACAAAAACTGAATAAATATGGACACATGTTATTACTTCAAGAACTTAGACAGCATTAATTGCGAATGAGTAGGTACTTCAAATTTTGATGAATTACGAGGTAGATAAGGGTAAAATAAAATTAATTGAGGATTATAGCTTTTATAAAATATGTGATTTAATCATCTTATTTTTTCTAAGATGGGTCAAGATTATAGGAATGGACAAATAGTAGATAATCAAAAGATCATTGCGCATGCACGAGCGGATCACTTTGAGCGAAGCAGATCAGCCTCTAACAACTACGTGAACTCTTTACTTTATCATCCTTACCGTCACAACAGAAAACATGTGCTCTCACACTAAAAGAAAAATGTTTTGAAAGCAAACAACTGGTCGAGGGGATCTCAACACAGTGCAGATCATTCAGCGACTTGAGCTGGGGGACTGATAGGCGGCAGACTGCCAGATGTTTCAGAATTACCTTTGATTCCATTTCGTATGTGCCTAGCTATTGAAATTTGGCATTGAATTCTTAGGTTTGAGAGCATAATTTAAGAAAAAGTAATGACTGAAAGAGTCTGTATTGGTTCTAAGTATGACTGACACCTGAAATCGTGCGTGCGTTAAGGGCCGTTATTTACTTTCTGCACTAGTGTGACAAACTAACTCACTGGTTGACAAGAGTTAGTTACTTTCCCTACTTATATTAGGTTAGCAAAATTACGAGTTATCGTCAAGGCTGTGGATATTGAGCTATTTCGTCAACACTCTCTGTGCTCGACAATTTAGCATTGAAGTTACGTGCTGTAAGAATATATTCACCAGTCCTTCAGTAGATATAGGAGGAGTCTTCTCATACTCGCATATACCTAAAGTCTTCATTCCTTGTTCATATTGTTTCATATCGACAAATCCCGTTTTCATCCTATCCATCAATTGGAACAATTGTTCAATATGTTTTTTTGTGTACAATAATGGTGGAGTAGCCAATCTCGATCTATACAACAAGCATTTATTGAGAAGCGTAATAATAAATTCTATGGGATTATCAGGCTGAGCTTGCAACAAATGAGCTAAGATAAATTGAAAAAAGTCAAAAATTCTATGAACTCTCAAGTATTTTTGAGCTTTTCTCATGCACGTTGATGTGCTGTATTTGAATTCTTCTTCTTGTTCAAATGATACTTCTTTAGCTGGCTCATATGCCTCCTCATCCATAGTTTCGAGTCCCATCAGGTATTCCAGTTGCTGTTTTTGGCCATAAATTCCTGAATGTCTGGATTGGGATTCCGTTTCAGTTTCCGTTGTAGTTGTTTCTGTTTGTTTAGATATCGATGTTGTCGACTGAGTGGGAATGGATCTAAAATCGCCTTCTTCTTCATCTGCTTCTCTTAGATTCTTATATGCTTCCATAAGTCTAAATAAAAAAATATATAGCTTAGTAATTTTTACCACGAACTTACCTACTTTCTGTGTTTTTTCATATCAAGAGCTCGTTCCAATGATGATAGATTTCTCATTCCAAATCCGCTAACCAATATAGCACTGTCCTTAGAATCCGTCTCCAGCATAGCATTATCCACCATTGTGTAGACTTTTTGAAATAGCTTGGCATTTCGAAACTCTTCAGTTTTAAATCGAGTCAAAGAGGGCTTCTGAGTATTAATGATGAACGATGTTGTATCTTCATCATCAGCTGGGAAATCATTTAGATCGATGGATGACTTTTTGGACAATGATTTACTACTTCTGAGCGATTTATTGCTACTACTACGCGACATGGTGACGTTTTGAAATTCATTAAATGTCACTAAAACATTGGTTAGATTAGATACTTTTGTTGTATTTAGTAAGTAAGTAATTAGACCTGAAACCCCCCGTTACATATGTATTCTCAGTAATATATCGAATCCTTCATTTTGGTTTGAATATTATTGATATATATCATGAATGTTCCGTCAATTTTCATAGGTCCCTGTTCTTGGACTATACAGGGTGTCCCTAAATTAGCCTGCCAAACTTAACCAGCGGATACTAAGTTTAAGAATAATGCAAAAAATTCCAATAAACATAGGTAGAACAATGATTGTTAAGGGATTTGCAGCGCGCCTGAAGATGTTTTTTATTCAATATCTGCAAAACTAATGAAAATGGCAAAATTTTCAAAATCTACAAATTTTTTGACCCCAACATGCTAAACTAACAGCAATTTCAAAATTTTAAATAGGGATGCATAAAACACGGCTGCATTGGGGCAAAAACTGCCCTTGCTTCTTTGTATGCGGCATTTTATTACCAAAGATTAAAATCAAGCATAAACATCACAAAAACACGAATTCGATACTAATGTTGGCAGTCAAAACTTTAGTAGACTCCTAAAATTTCCCTTCATTATCGTCAGTAGATTTGGAGATATTGAATAAAAACCATCTTAAGGTGCCTACTTTAAAAGGGCTGCAACTCCTTAACGAACATTTTTCTACCTCGCGAGCAAAAAATCGACCCACTTGGTATTTTGATGTTCGTAGGAATACATTTCAAATGTAACAAGTCCTTTAACTGAGATTAATATTGATTACCAATATTCGGCATTTCATTAAAGAAATTAATATTAATTAGACATATCTGGCTGTTTAGTGATCATAAATGATCAATACATTCCATTGGTGTCTGTTTATTGTAACAAACATGCTACATGGAATACAACTCCTCGGACGGTCGACATTTGGGTTAACAGGTACTCGGGTTTTAAACTGTCAAACGTCCACGTGTTTTTATTTCAAATTGACAGCAGTAATGTAATTAGTGAAACCTGAGCAAAAACAATGGACACAACACCGGAGGTGGCGGCACAAATTGTCGCTTTGCGGCAACAAAGTTTAAACCAACGTTTTGTGGCCCGCCAATTGAATGTAAATCGATCTTCGGTTCGAAGAGTGTGCGATAGGTTTCAGGCGACTGGTACCTTTCATTGAAGGCGAGGAAGTGGTAGACCTCGAATTACTTCAGCACGTGATGACCGATATCGTATCAAATATGCTTCGGAATCGGAGACTTACTACCGTTCAACTGCAACAGCAGCTGCGCGAAAACCAAGGATTGACTTTAAGTGAATGGACACTGCGGCGAAGACTTCCTCAACAAAATATCAAACCTTATAGGCCTGCAACAGGTTCCAAACTTACCGTAGAGCATCGACAACGACGACTGCGTTTTGCACGAGAACTCCTTGAGTGGAACATAAATCAATGGAGCACCGTTCTTTTTTCTGATGAGACTAAGATATGTCTTCAGGGTATTAATCGAAGAAGACGAACCTACCGAATGTTGCATTGAACAACGGACAAGCTACGGTGGTGGCTCATGCATGCTATGGGGAGGCATACCTTTCGAAGGAAAAACCTACCTTGTTTTCATCGAGTGGACAGCTGGCCACAATCGAAGGGGTCTAACCGATGATAGCTACATTAATGAAATCTTGGTCGACCATGTGGTACCGTATGCAGGCTTCATTGGTGCAGAGTTTCTTTTTATGCAGGATAATGCCACTCCGCCTACAGAAGGTATCGTTAAAAGGTATCTGGAAGACGTAGGCATTCCAGTTATGGAGTGGCCAGCGTGTAGCCCAGACATGAATCCCATTGAAAATTTGTGGGATACGCTTAAGAGGCGAGTTCAAGCCAGGAATCCTGCTCCTATCACATTTCGACAATTGAAGACCGTAACATTCCCCAAGATGTTGTCGGTAATTTGATAAGATTCATGCGTGATCGCCTTAATGCTGTTATAAGGACTCGAGGAGGCAACCCCCAGTATTAAAATTTTTATTTGCATTCAAATTGTTGATTTTTTATTTCTGTTACGTTTAAATAAAATAATAATTTTCTGACATACTTTTGTTTCATCCCCTGTATTTCCTCATTGCTTAATACTTTCCAGTTCAGATTAAACGTAATACACAGGCAAATGAATCCGAATTTCGGACAGGTATATTTAGTTTTTAATTTAGGAAACACTACAACTTATACTGTACTTGAGTTTAACCTTTTAGGGTGGGTCGATTTTTTTGCTCGCTCGGAACTTTTTGCATTATTCTTAAACTTAGAATCCGCCGGTGAAGTTTGGTAGGCTTATTTTGGGACACCCTGTATAGCCCAGAATTTCATCTAGCTACTGCTATTTCTTAAAAAAAATGTTGTTTATAAATAGAAAACAACAATAAGAATTTGTTATACTCGAATGTTTGAGTAGCTTTGATGACTAATTAAGTAGATATAAAATTTTATGACATTGTTATTATTTCCCTGAAATATTGCTCAATTCACCTATCTAAATATACAGGTTTTCTGTCACCGTCCGAAATAAAGGTTTCAGAATTTTAATAAAATGCTGATACCATAGAAATCATAGAAATTTAGCTATTTTTCTCACTACAGTACATTATCTATCGAAGTCGATCTTATTTTCATGACCGAATTTGAAGCGGAGGAGGTACACAATTCCATTGTTTGTCTGCTTTTTAGGGTTTAGTAAATGGAAACATTATAAAATAACATTGGTACCTGTCTGTCACAGCCTATTTTCTCCGAAATCCAATGGGGTGAGGTTATTGCAATACAGACATATTTTAAATAAACGACTATCTGACAATGGGGGTTAATTTTGTGGAGCAAATTAGAAAAAATAGAAAATTCTACAAGTACATCATTTGACATGAAATAAAGGGGCTCACAATGAATAATTATAATGTGTTTTATTTCATTATTTTACTGGATTTCCAATTGCTAATCCATTTAATTACTTCATCCGATTCAAACAAATCACAATACAGAAAAGTGAAACATTTTTCATACATATATCTTAATACAAAATCTTGATAGACATGTGATAGAGTGATTTTATTTTCGACATGGTGAAAAACCTCTTTGCAAAAAGTGATTTCGACATCATCATCATCATCATGTAATCGGCAGTTGAAAGAGAGGTGATCGCGAAGAATGTGTAATATAAACATAACTTCCTCTTCAAACAGTCTAGTTGTAAACAATGTTCGACAACGTTTAATTTTAGTATCGATGCTAAAATAGACACGTATAACTTCAACATGTATATATAATATAAATGGTGGGCGAATATTTGAGGAATCAATATTATTTAGGAACTAAACCAGATCGTACCACCTTTTGAATAATATTCCGATCAGCCGATGCGATCCTCAATATCCAAATGTCCACTCGAACAAATTTCAAATAAAGGTGAACTTTCCAAATTATTTAATGGCAATTAATCATTGTCTTGGAGATTTTCACTTTTGTTATAAAAAAATATCTCTAAAATTAAACAGGAAGTATTGGTGTGACCGTTAAAGTACACAATCAGAACTTTCCAGTACAAAATGCAAATTAGATAAGGACTATCAATCATCATAAGAGAAAATACGTAACATGAGAAAACCAAAGCAAAGATTAAATACACCAGTATTTGACTATAGTATAGGAATATGACCTTGAAACGTTTTGTCAAAATTTTAACTTTGGAATAGCAAACCATAGCCCTATTACTTTTTATTAGAGAATTAAATTATAAGCTAAGATTTGAGATGGTTTGTGAAGCCTCTTTTAATGATCTTCAAACAAAGATGTGCAAAGAAGTGTTTGAATATAAACATATAAAATCAATCATCAATATAAAATTTATAAGATCATCGCGATCTTTAAAAGTGGGGGGCCTAAATTCTTTTACAGTTTTGTATTCTAATGAAAACTCTGTACTAGCTTTTTTCAATACATGTTTTTGAAATCTATAAATATACTTCGTTCTCAGAGCAATCAAAAACCATCAAAGACTGTAGAAACAACATTGAAATGTTAAACTTCAACGATCGTTGAAGGCATCGGTTCACTTTTCAGCTCAAGTATGTGTCTGATCATTCCTATTATATATTATAAAAGTATAATTTAAATCTTGTTTTTGCCCAATCAAATACTTTTTGATATTTTTCTCAAATCCCTTCTCGTCTACAGTTTGAAAATCTCCATATTTATATGTTTGTTCCAAAAAGTTCAGAAGGAAGTTATAAAAGCAGAAACTACAAGGCACTTGTTTGGTTCGCTCTGTCCCATTTGGATTTTATTTCTAGTTAAGTATGCAGATTCTGTCGTAAGTCTTACGTCGCATCACAGTGGGTCCCTAAAGAGAGAAATCTTTACGCAGAATTGCCATTCCAGCATAACGCTTATAACCTTGGATCTAAAACTGATGGAAAGAATATAATTATATCATTTAGAAGATTAAAGTACCTATTACAGAGTGCAAAACAAAAATTTTGAAATTTACAATGGATCCTGTTATCACCACTTTATTGATTTTTTTATACTTCTGGATGATAGATGTCGACAATAAACCTTAACGGCGGTCTGTCGTTAATTTGTTCAATAATCTGCTTTATATTTCAAGAGACGAACTAGAGGAGTTGTTAAACTGTATGTACCTAATTATCCTTTTCTCTTGCCGATTATAATCTGTGTATAAATCCTAACAATTTGTAGATGGATAATTCATAACTTACATGATTATTCAGAAATTCTCCAGACGTCTCAGAGCTTTTGGTAAATGTATCCATTTTATAAATTAATTAGGAAAAAGTTCATATTTACTGGAGCACCATTTTATTAATCCATGCTGATTGAAGGAGACGTTTATAGAAACTTTAATTAAATTCTAATAGAAAGCATTTCATTTCATTATAGAAAATTTCATAATAGATGAAATATTCGACATTTATTAATGTACAGCTTGAAATAGCTTGTTGGGAAATGAAAACTTCATTATTTTCTCTTATTTTCTGTTCGATGAGAAAACGCTTTGAGTTTTCTTATTCTCTTGTATTCTTTTGTTTTTCAGTCAAAGATTAATCAATACAATATTTGAATATTTGGCCAGCTTAGTTTCCATTATCTAAATATACTTACATACAAACAAAGTTGAAAATTGTTTCTAATTCAAGATAAATAATGTTAATTATAAAGTGTAGAGATGAAGTAACTATTAAATGGATATTTAACTTTGTGAAATCTATACTTTCTGGAAATCAGTCTTGAAGGGAAATGATTATTTAGATTAGAAAATTCCATTTAGTTAATGTATAGAACGAAAATTCTTTGTGACAGCTATTAAAAGTCTATTATTAAAAATATTTATTTGCTTTTTTCCAACCAAGGAAATTTTGAATATTTGAATTTGAAACCCCTATTTTTTTCAAATGTAACATATCAAAAGGTTTATACCATTGAAAAGATAATAAAAGATCCATCAAAATAATAATTTAAAAATATAGGTTATCATTTAAAATGAAATTCGATGACGTCATAAATATGAAACAAATTGAAAATGAATGAACTAATCGACATTTTCTGTTTAAATGAAATAGTATCGATTTTTTGAAGAATCTTCTTTTTGCTGACGACTGTATGTTTTAGATATTATTCGATCCGAGCAAGATCATATCATGTTCTAAAATGATCCAGAACTTATTGTTGCCTCTGGTTAATTATTAGAAATTAAGCACAGAAAAGGTTCAAGATAAATTTATGTAATATTTGGAATTTGATTTGAAAAAACCGGATCAACTTATTAACTATTATTCTACACAAATTGCAAAGTTGGCAAGGCTACCTTAGGCAAACCGTCAATCTTCAATACTCGTTGATAACAGTACAAAGAAATCTAAGTCAAATGATTAAGCTATCTATTCACCCTATAAATAAATGGGAAATTGGAATACATCACAGAAACTTCCTCGCCTGTAGTTTCACAAATTATTCAAGCAGCATAACGAAATCTCTGCTGCCATACCTACTACGGGCTACCAGAAAGAATTATAAAGATAATTTACCTAATCATTGGACACAGAAGTTTCATGGAATAAACAGTAGCCTGGGTTGGAAACTTTGTCTTTGTTAAGCTGGAATCAGAACTAAATATGTACGATTCCATTAACTTTGCTTTTTTAATTAAATGTCGAGATTTTTAATTAAATAAATACGACAAGAATACTGTTAATTGTCGAAACTTATTATACAATTTAGTATTTTCTGCAAATTCTGTAGAATACATCATTGGGTATGTTTAAGAAACTGGATGAGGATTTTGAAAAAGAAGGATAAGATAAAAACGTATGCTGTATTTGTATTTTAAATTTGTATTTCCAGTGCTAGACAAGTTACGACCACTTCACAATTTATAGACATGCGAGAAATTCAAATGCCTAAAAAGTATTATATCAATAAATAACTCTTTTACTGGGAATGATTAGATGATTCAATGAAAACTTGCAAAGAGAAAAAATGAAGCTCTAAAGATTTTGGGGTTGTGCAAAAGATGAAGTATATACTTATTAGTTGCAACATCAATAGTATTATAATTTACAATGCTTGTGCTCTAGAATTTAATCCATTGAACTGCTGACATGCTACTTTGGTTTACGCTCGACTCGGTTTTTATTACGTATGTACCAAAAAAGCATGCGAATGATGGCATATTTTACAAGCCAGCTGCTGTCGAAGTGCCCGAATTTCATTCTCACATGACGTCGAGTGGTTCGCATGCGCGAACTTTATCAAATTGAGTTGCTCCTGACCAGTTAACTGGTTTTATTTAGGAACGGATGAGTAGTATCGAATTAAGGAACACAAACTTAATATGCTTGAATTATATATATTTTTTGATTCACGCAATATGTTTAAGTGTACCTACAGTTCTAGTAGCAATAATATTATTATGTATTTTTAAGAATATCCAGAAGTTATTTAATTTATATCTTTTTTTCATTGGCAGTCGGACAAAAATATTTGATATAAAGAAATGAAAAATATAAATAATACAATAAAGCTCTAAAGCAATATATTTTTGTTTTATATTCATTGAGTTTTTGGCAGACAATTCAATATAAGACCAACAGCACTTTTCGAATGAATCAAGATTCATAGAAGTAGCGGGGCACTTTTTGATTAGCAAAGCGCATGGATAAACATAAATAAGCAGACAAACTATCCAATTATGTCTCATTCTTTTTGGAAGTCATCTATTATTATGAGTACTTCTAATAGGGGTTGCAACCTACATTCTCACTTTATTACTCTGGTCAGTGAGATCAACACTAAATTGAGTAGGTTCATTGTTGATGAAGCTTTATGATATAAATTAAACAATGAAATTTCCGTTACCCATAATTTCAAAGAATCCTTTTGTAAAAAGTATTCGCACTTTTGGTAATAATGAATCTCGTATAGGTATAATTGTTTGGCTAATAAAATTAATTATAGATGTTGTTTTCGAATTTAATTTAGCCAATGCATTTTATATAGCTTATTTTATTAATTATTGATTGCAGATATTGATAGGAAGCTATGAGTTAATCCGTTAAACATTAACTTTCTAATTTGTCGAACTGAAAAAAGATGCTAGCTCATAAAATCTCATCCAATTTAGTGATTACTTATCTTTCTTCGTCGGTGAACTTCCTATATTTTATAAAAGCATTATAAGCATGGTATTGAAAATATATTTATATTCGAATCTCTTTTCTTACAGAGTCCGAGTCTGGATCCGGATCTGGTTCTGGAGTGGAGATAGACCCGAATCTTCCTTATCCTGGTATAGCTCCAATCGCCTTGGGATATCTGACGCAAACAACGCGACCCAGAAGCTGGTGTTTAGCACTCATCTCCAGCCCATATCCTTTTTATACTTATTCAGTATTATAATACTTTTCATATAACATAAATATGTTCAAACTTCTCTGTTATATAGAACATCCATAAAAGGTAAGATAAAATATTTCTTGCATGCAAGTAATAATGATGGTTGGATACATTATGTAATATATCTGCTGAATTTATTGTTTTTACCAATGTACACTCAGGTGCAGATAAACGCAATATTTGGTATAATTTGAATTCTCATAACTTTTGTATTTCTAGTCCAATTAATTTTTTTTTGAAATTATAAATAAAATTACCAATTTCATTTTGTAAATATATAGTATTTGGTTAAATACTATTGAATTATTTATTATATAGAGGCTATTGTTCTTCTTTTTTCTGTTACTACTGATACCATTCTGGTATCCTTATAGCTCATCTTTTTTTTTAAATACTTCAGATATTACTGATATTGATTGCTCCTTTTTTTAACGAGCAGTAGGAAGAAGGGTTTGCTCTTTTTTTATTTAGCGAGCTGAGTTATAGTCTTCTTTGTAATAAATGGTATTTTATTTTAATATGTCCGTAGGTCTTCTTATTTTGTGTTTGCCATTTATTTGTAAGTTCATTGTATATTTCAGATCGTCATGTGGGTGTGTATCTACTCGTTTGCGTATGTCTGTCACAAGTTTGGTAATTAATTCATGTATGGTTTGTATTTTCAAGTCTTCGTGTATGTGTTTGTTAGTCATATACAAAGGAGAACCACTAAGTTTCCTCAGTATCTTGTTTTGAAAAACTTGAATTTTTTTAACGTGTGCTGACTGACCCCAGGCACAGCAAGCATACGTTAGACAGGGTCTAATAATGGTGGTGTAAGTTTTTAATTTATTTTACAAATTAAGTCTGCTATTGTAGTTGAGCAGCGGGTTCAACCGATTAACTTTAATTTTGGTTTGAAAAAATGTATTGTTGATGTGGTTACTAAAATTTAGCCTTTGGTCTGAAATTATGCCCAAATATTTGACTTCTTTGCGCCATTCAACTTCAGAATTTTTAATTGTTAATTTTGATTTTGAAGTCTTATATTTGTTAGTGAATTGTATTGTCTGTGTTTTTTCCGGGTTGATTGCAATTTTCCATCTATCAAAATAGTTCGATAGTTGGTCAGCTGCTTTTTGTGCTTCGGCAATGCTATATTTGCTGTTTTTGTTCTTTGTGATTATAGCCGTATCGTCAGCGAAAAGGTACAATTCTGCTTTACGTAATTTTGGTATATCAGCTGTGAATACATTATAAAGATGTGGAGAAAGTACCGCCCCTTGTGGTACTCCAGCTTTTATTGGTCTAGATGTTGATAAAATTTTGTTGTAACTAATTTGGAAGGAACGGTCTGATAGGAAAAATTGAATAATTTTGACTAAATGAGTTGGATAATTAAAGTTTAACATTTTATATACCAATGCATCATGCCAAACTTTGTCAAATGCCGTCTTAATGTCAAGAAATACTGCAGTCACTATTTGTTTGTTTATTATGTCAGTTGATGTTTTTTCAACGAAGCGGAGGAGTTGTAGATCTGTGGAGTGTCTGTCTTTAAAACCATATTGTTCATGTGGTATAACATTCAGAAGTAAGTCTTGTTCTTTAAGTCTAGTGAGTATTGTCCTTTCTAGTATTTTTCCTAAATTTGAAAGAAGGCTAATCGGTCGATAATTTTGTGGGGAAAGAGGATCTTTTCCCGGTTTTTGTAAAACTATTATATGAGCATGCTTCCACCTGATCGGAAAGTATGTCAGCCGGAAGCATGAATTAAATAGCTTTACAAGTCTGTCTACGTATTTATGTGGTAGTTCCTTTAGTAGTTTGTTCTTAATTTTGTCATGGCCGGGTGCCTTGGAAATACTAAGAGCACTAATAATTTGTTCTATTCCGTCATTTGTTGTGGGTCTGTGGGTATTGCCAGGTATTATTATTATATAGAGGGAATTTAGAAGTTATATCTTATTTGAGTGTAAAATTGAGAAAATTTATTATAACGCTTATTAACTATTTACAGATAAATTATTGGCGAGAATTATAGATATTTAACCAATATATAGGTATAGAAACTTTTCTTGTGTCCGTTTATCCATACACTCAAAAATAATTTATTCAGTGTTCGGTAACACAGAAACAAAAAAAGAAGGTTAAAACAAATACAACCAAAAGTAAATAATTCTTCTCTTAAAATACTGGACGTTGACCGATATTGAATAAATTCCTCTATCGAAAACTCTCTTTACACTTGAAATAAAAATTCCATACAGATTGACCTTTTATTTTTCCTAAATATAACATGGATAGATCAAGTATGTTGCATATTAAACGTATAATTATAATCTTTGCTAATGTATTGCGTTTGCGGACTGGATTTACCAATGAGTTTTTAACGATGACATAAAAAAATCTCATGCATGAAACATGATAAAGTAGGTATCGGGCATTTGCTAAATGAAATCCTAAATATTTCATGCATGTTTATGTCGGCATGTTATAAATATTTCCATGTCATTGATTTTATCCATACTACATCACGGAAGTACGCCTGAAATTTATCAAAGATTAGGAATGTATGATTTAAAAATGAATATTTCCAATACTAGTATGGAAATATTAATTAATAAAAAACTAAAATGAATTTTATAGAGTTTATAAAATTGAAGATCAATAGGTTCAACCTGATGATCTCGTCTTATTCTACACGTATAATTTTGAAAAAATAAACAAGAATCTATCTAGAATTTTAATGTATTTTTTACTTATTCCCCTATTTCTTAACTTCTAAAGATATATTGTTCTGCAATAATTTTATATTAAATTTTTCAATAGATGTTCATTCTAAGTTATGGATATTGATAACAGTAAATGGATTTCGTTTCCTTTTCAATAAAAGTAGTTGATAAATAAAAAAGAAAAGTAAAAATAAACTTTGCTCTCTTAACGAAACAAACTTTCCAGCTGCGCAAAGGTTATTCATTAACTAGAAAGAAGCCTTGTTTGAAAATTGAATCTTATTAACTGTTTCTAAATATTTGGAAGCCAATATGATTGACCAAATAAACAAATTGATTTAACAGAGAATTGTTTTGTGAGTGTACTCATTAACGTCAATATTTATATGCGAAGGCGTTGAAAAAAATGACCTGACTGATGATTTGTTGTAGGAAGTGAAAACCTAATGATAGTTTCCTGGAGTTTTTGTTGTAAGGGGGCTAATAATATTGATTGAAGTATTTTTATCTACAATCAAGTTAACAAATAGTTAAAACAAACCTCACCTATTTTCTAGATATTAGAAATTATAAAAAGAAAGCTACACAATATTTATTACCGGAATTCATAATTACAACCATAAATTAGATACCTACAACTTATGCCTTTTGTTAACTTCATAATATAGGTACATTTTGACAAATAATAAAATAATTAGATAAGGGCGTTGGATAGTTTATAATAGCTGTAGAAAGATCCCGAAAGGTGTAGCACGTCAATGGCTACAATATATGAACGACAGCTTTAAAACAATACGAACAAAATTGTATAAATGAAACTCTTAATTCATCCATCATTATGATTCTCTTCTCCCTCCGCTATGGATATAACTTCGCACAAACTCGATGACTTCATTACTAATTTAAACTTCAATCATCCAATTGCGTTGTCCAAATATGTATTGGCATCGTTATAAAACAATTGATGGACAGTTTAAAAATGTGCCCGATGTTCATGTGAAAAAATGCAATGTTTACTCTGCTACGATGGGAGAATAAAGTACTTTATTTTTGACGGTGAAATGCGCACTGGATACCTGTAGATGCCCCAGTGTTTGTATTTAGAGATCTGTTGGAAAAAGGTAATTGAAATTCAAATTATGTTCATACGAATAAACTGCTCTCGTTGATTTGATTGTTTACTTTCAATAACTAGCAAATTGTATAAATAAATTATCTCATAATGTGTCGGTACAAAAATCGACGGGTTGCAAACGAACATTATAGCATGTAATCTTTCGATTGAATAAAACAAATTGAGAAAAAAGTACACTAAAATATACTCTGATATATTACTTGACTTCAAGGGTCTCCAAACGAAGAAATGTGTGATGAAACAATAGTTCAATAAATTGCCGAAATGACGCTAGTAGGTACAGCTAGTGAGTATGATTCAGGTCATTAACGGTTAGAGATGAAGTAGAGCATACCAGGCGAGATACAATAGTGAAACAGTTCAAAATATTCTTGCATGAATAGAGTAGTTAATGAGAGCACCGTGAATAAACGACGTAGACGCATTGCTCATTTACATAGACCATAATTGTTCTATTCAAGTTATATTTCATACAGATTCTCATTCAACAGTAAACCTATTCTTTTCACATGAGCTTTATGGTTGAAATCATAGATCCATGTTTACAGGTGAGGAAATCTGCTTAGTTAGGTATATGAATTATATAGTGAAATTAATTTTCAATTTTATGGAGGAGGTGTTGGGAAATTCCTTATTAATTATTTTATTGAATTATTAATAATAATTATTATTATTAATTATTAATAATAATTTTATCTTAATATTTTGAATAAGTATTATATATCTCAAATAATTATACGTAATAACTACAACGAAGCAGCTCTCTAAAAAAACGTTCTATCTTTTCTGAAGTTATCGTTTTGTGGAATTGAGATTTAAGAATTGCGTACCTACTTGATACCTAATAGAAGACGATACTAGGAAATTCCAAGATATAAAATACGTTTTTCGTTTCTGAAATTTCAACGGGAAATTTGAAAATAATTCTTTCTGACAAAAAATAAACTCATTAGTCGTAAAATCTTTTGTAAAGGTAATGCTTTGAAATTTTGTATTCAAGATCGCATTTTCGTATGCTAGTTCGAAGCTATATTCAAATGTGAGCTGAATAACCCTTTTTAGATTGATTTAAAAAATAGTTAAAAGAGGATTTGATAACTGTTTTTGTTTAATTGGTCTATTTAATCTTTGCCCCTTTGATAAGATGGCATATTTTCAATGAGATAAAGATCGTATCAATATGGCAATGTACCTACATAGTCTCGGAATCAAGTTAATTTAATGCTAAAAGAATATTAATTATATTTATATAAGTTTATAAGTTCCGCCTTTAGTGGTATAGTATTTCTTTGAAATAAATATTATTGAAGCCCAATGCAGTCTATATAAAATTCCAATGGCTCGTAGCCTATGGAAAGGTAATTTTCAAGTTTTTTCTTTACTTTCAGTACGCAACACAGAATTCAAGTCTTTCTTTGCATTTAACGGAAACTGTTTGACAAAATGACAGAAACATCGTCTCCATATGGCGGAACCGATGCCACTTTAATTACGTGACGGCTTTCCCATATCATACGAACTCAATGGTTAAGACGAGATAGAATCTTCTGTACTTAAATATAAAAATGGATGTTAGATATATTTGTGCTCAGTATTCTTCCACACCGTTAGACCTTTTACTATGAAAATCGGCATATAATATAATATGTAATTCTTCAAGGATAAGGTTTCATTGCTATCTACTTCATCATAGCTGACCACGAGATGGGGATGCAGAGCACCAACTTCTACACCATTTAATCGATCGCCATAAAAATTGGTATACTTGGGTGTTGAATATATGAGCAATAGCTATTTTTTGTAACTCTGCGCTAGGTTACAGTGCATCAACTTCTAAACATTTCCAACGATCACCATGAAAATTGATAAACATAGGTGTTTGAGCAATAGAAATGTTGTAGCACTATCCACATTGTTAACTCGCAGCTAGATGTCGCTACAATACTTCATCTTTCCACTGTTTAACCGATTGCCATTAAAATTGGGAAACCTAGATGTTTGCGGCAGGAAAAGATTTGCCACGTTTCACTAGTCTATAGTCTAAAATCTCAAAATGTATTGACATGAAGCAGCTACTACCATTTTGGTTTTTCATGTACTTACGGTTATTATTCGTTTCGAAATCGATTTGTTCTACTGCAGAGTCAAATGTTAATAGTAGTTCAGTCGGTAGAGACGGTGACAGATTATATTGTCAAGGTGACCAGTTGTAACTAGACCTACTACTATTTTGGAGGCAGGCTGCAAACTTTGGAGTGATTTTCGCAGGTGAACCTCCCCACAACGTTTTGCACAAGGTTAAACCAAACAGATTCAAAAAGACATGATTTCTTAAGCGGACTATACAAACTGGTAATCAGTTTTAATTTATTGTTTTTGGCGGTTCCATAACATGTTTATGCTTTCGCATGTTCACATATTTTGATAAGTTATATAATCAGATGAGATCATGAAAACTGCAAAGGAAAGTCATTATTATTAGGTATTGATGAATAAAATACGAGTGCAGGAACAGAGACGCTGGTGTACCAAAACAAGTTATGCTGGTACATAGGACAAAATGTCTGAACCGATAGTGACTTTTGAAAAAGATAATTATATACTAGATGAGTTGAGCGAATATACAACAGATACTCCGGCAACGCGAAATATGGACAAGAAGACATAATTAATTCTGGCCTCTTAATTTTGTTCGGTGCAGCTGTAAAAACTCTTATAAATATACCTACATTTATATGCTTTATTTTTGCTAGCGGGAAGTTATCAGGTATCTGATATATTCATTATAATATCATTAGAAAATATTTTTAATTTACACGTTATTAGTTACCTGAGAAACTAGTTTTTATTGACAAAATGCTACCAACAAATCAGAAATTCTTTTCAAAATTCATCAAATTTATAAACGTAGGCATTGTATTAAAGAATAATTATTTTTGTTATCTGATATTATCCCTTTTTCTACCCACTAGCTCATAATTTAGAACGAAGCACCTTGATTTTTGAATAGGGAATCTTTATCCAAGTCCAATTAGAACATAATAATTCATAAAAGTTTATAAAACAATATAATTCGTGGAGTGACCACCTGTATCGCATGTCAATTTAAAAGTCTCAATAGAATAAACAGCAAGTAATTTGGTCCATAATATTGTCAGGAATTATGTGTCTGAACGTAACATTGATAAAAACAGTAAAAAATAAATAACACAACGATTATCTCGTTTTGAACAGGGTGCACTAATAACGCGCTCGAAGTAAACAAGGCTATTGTTTCGGTTTCAGAATATAAACGATTACCATAAACTATAATCGTTTCTGGCAGCTATAGACCTACCCTCGACCTATATCGCAGGGAAATTGCTGAATTTTTCATGAGCAGGACTTAATCTACTTTCTAACTGGAAAATTTATATTTCATCCCGAGTACGCGGGTAGCTATGCTTGTTAATTTTCCAACGTACAGCTGTGTCTTGCGACGCAATAGGTACCGAGGAAGAAATAACAACTGGACGGCTGCAAATTTTCCTTTGATAAACAGGGTAGTCATAATATCGCAGCCTTTTATTTATTCAAGACCTGTTCATCTTCTTCTTGTTGAAATTCCTGCGAAAAATAATATGTAGTTACATGATGAAAATATATGTTTCACCACAAGAAGTCTATGTATAGAGCCAAATTTTAACAAGGAATTCCTCTCCCTTGGAACGCTTATAACTTTAGATCTAAATGTGATTGAAATAAAACAATTAGAGAGAGACAAAACATTACAAAGTATAAAACATTTAATGTTGAACTGGGGGTGTTTGTACCATAATAATTCCAAGTGAGCGAATCTTCGATACGTTTTGATAAATTAAGTAAATGTTAAACCTTATAGCCCGCTTCAATTGTTTTATTTATTCTGGTAAAAGGACTCACCTCCACATGCGGACATAATAAGTCTTGAAAATGCAATAATAAGTATATAAATTAAGACAAACAAAAATACCTAATATTAAAAAATCTTAATTACTATTGATCTATGAGGAATGAGGATGCTCAAGAGCCTTTTATTGGGAATAGTAAATATTCCAATTCTCATGAGCCATCAGACCTATAGAGCAAATTTACTTATTACTTTCGATTGGATGAGGGCAGCTGTAATTATACAGTTCAAATATATGTTCTTCAAATATAGAAGAGCAAGAGGAACTAAGTATTTGAAATATTAAAAAAACATCTTTCAATAAGTACTCAAACTCAAACTCATCATCGTCAGCCCTTTTCTATTAATTACTGGGCCTCCCTTTCAATGCCTTAATTGTGTTCCTACTGACAAGGGGACATGCAGCTTAAGGTGGATCCTAAGGACATACCATTCTACGGCATATGATAGAGTTTTAAGGCGTAACCTACACCGGTGCCTTAAGACAGGTTGCTAAGGGACAAGTGATATCGATTCCTGATCTGAAAATAACTGGATAAGCACTTCTATATAAGAAAATTAAGTTAACTAGTAAATGACAATTGCGAGAAAAGCAAATGCTCGTTGGTGATATGTCAAGCATAACCGCCTCCTAAAGGTTAAGGGGGATTTTCAAACTCATGTTAGCTTTGCAGTTTTCACAAATATTACGCTACCAAATACTTGGAAGTAGCAAACATTTAACACGAAAAACAAATACACCAGAGAATGCGACTAATAACTCACAAACGAAAACCTTAAAGGGCCCTACACACCTGCGGGCGGCCTTTCCAGCGGCCTGCTCATAGTTATGGATTGACAGGCCATCTGAAAAACATCCATACTAACAGGTGGCATCTCCGGCGGCCTGCTCAAATATGAACTGCACAGGCAATCTGAAAAACATCCACATGATTTTTCTTCAGTTATTTCGGAAAATAACTGCGTACATTTTTTCTTGAGCACAATGTCTTTAATTGCAGAATTATCAATTTACGCAATTTCTTAATAAAAACTTCAAATGCCGCTTGCTTTTAACCTTCCATTTGCATGGGTGTTTTCTTTACAATTAAATAAACTCGGTAAGAAACTCTTAATTTTTATTTTCGTTATTAGTTATAATATTATGTATTTAATATAGAACGCTGTGCGAAGGATCGGCCTGAGTTACCTTCCAAACAACCAGTTTTTGCAAATCTGAGCAGGCTAGTATCAAGCAGAGGCAGGTATCATACGGCCAACTCCACAGGCGGCCTCTTTCGTATACACACTCTCAATTTTGGCATGTGCAGGCCGCCTGCAAGTGTATTCATATGCCACTGATAAAAATGGCTTCTAAGGAGCAATGAAGTTGTGCACTTTCAAGTTGATAAGGTTTGATTCGGCGTATTTTTGCATAGAACAAAACCGCTACTGCTCATCGCAAGCTAGTTTTTGCCATTTACAAGGTGTACTTTTAGTATCCGGAATTTCTAAGAGATTTCTATCTATGGAATGAAGAAGTCCTCAACCTAGTCGGACTCAAACCTATGACTTCACAGTTAGAGCTCGAACGTCTACCCATTGGACCACCGGTGGCTAATGTGAAAAGAATTGTAATGATTTTCTAGAGGCGAAAATCAACAACCAGGAAATTTCCGGGAAAACTAGTGTAGAAAAAGTTCTATATTAGTTATACCTACCCAAGTAGGTACCCACCCTTGAAAATTATATTATAGAGAATGTTTAAATCGATATACATTTATAAGTACGAATATAAACAACTATGTGGATTCATTTACTTCTTAGTGCTAAGTATTATCAATTATTGCTATTTGCTCTTAAATATAATTTTATTCAGGACTGGAAAAGTGAACCTTACCTATGAACAAACTTGATTTTCTTCCTTATATTTTCTGCCCAAGACTTTGCTATAAATTTCGTAACAGAACATTGTTAGCTTCTCTGTAGAAGCACGATACTGTCGTGCATTAGTGGTAGGATTCACCGGAAGTGTTTCTTCCTTTCAGAATTATTCATAACAAAATGTGCTATTTTAGCCATAACCGATAATTCGAATTTACATACAGGGTGTCCCAGTGATGAGAGGAATTAGGATTACTCCTAAACGGAGAAACATATCGACAAGCGGTTTTCGGGGCAGGATAGAACTTATTTGGGTGCATATTTTAAAATTATTTTCATTTATAAAGGGCGCGCATCCAAAGAGTGGCTCATCAAACATACGTTTTTTAAATTAAACACTCCAAATTTGACATAAATTGAAAGCACTTCAAATTCCCATCAAAATGGTATAACATAGTATGGGTCGGTTATGGGTCGTTTAGGAGTTATATACTTATATACAGAAAAAAGGTATGTATTTGGACGATCGTGGTGGTGTTACTGTGTAAGATATTGAAGAAATTTTATCACAAGAATTTTTTCTATGTCCTTTGGTTTAATAATAATGAATGCAACTGTCGAGAGGATTAAGCAAATATACAGGGTGATTGAGTTTGCGAAACCATGAATAATTTTTTTTCAAATGGAACGCCCTGTATATTAATACATCATTGAATGCAATAATGATTAAGCTTTCCGAAAATGTGCAACATGTATAAGGAGAATCCAATGAGTCAAGTTTAAATGAAAATAATTTTAAAATAAGTACCCAAATAAGTTCTATCCTGTCCTGAAAACCTCATGTCGATATGTTTCTCCGTTTAGGAATGATCTTACTTCCTCGCACCGCTGGGACACCCTGTAAATCTCGGCTTAAAATGTGGGCGCCGGATCTACGCAATAGAATGAGCAAAAAGATCTATTACACTCCAATAAGTTTATCGAAGAACTCAACATTTATTGCATTAGATCCTTAAAAACAAACAAATAAGTGTAAGTAATTGAGAAGCTTGAAAAATCCTGTGTATTCACTCACACGACTTCTCTACTACTTTTACGCAAATTTTACTTGAGTTATTTTAAGTTTTACACCACTTTTTAAACTACACAGAGTAGTTGTGTTTTCTTGAGGCCGATTACAAAAATAGCCCAATCAACTCAGTTGACAGGTATTCTTCTTTTTCACCATGCAATTGCAAAGACCAATTTGAGATGTTCATATTATTTCATGTCCTATAACATGTAGCGTAACTTTCAACCTGTGCACTGTTCATGTTGAAAGCGATTACTCATTGTCTACAACACTACATAATATTGCATGGAAAATATGTTGAAGCAAACTTACAGTCTGGAAAGCACCGATCCTTCTTCCATGAATATAAATAAGAACACTCAACTTCTGACATGAGTTTTATAGTACCATGCTGACCGTCGTAGTTATTTCCCTTGTCGCTGAATTTTTTGCATGCCTGACTTTATATTATCATTCGGCTAATTAAAAAATTCATATTTCATTGAATGGCTTGTGCCCTAGGATTCGTGAACCATCATGAAAATCTGAGAGTTCTTGTCACCGGTAATATGCTGAAAATCTGGATGAAGATTTATTATATTTTCTGCCTTTAAAATCATTTATGATGAATTTCTTTGTCGCTGAAACACTTTCTCAACATTCTGAGATTATTCTTTGGGATGAAGAAAGGCTCTGTCTCAATACGTACGATGTATATTAATGAAAAATATAATTTTATTAGTCTATACATTTGTATAATTTGATAGTTTCGGCTTTTACATGATGAAAATCCATATTTAAGTACCTAATATAAAAAAGGATAAATAATTCTAAATATACTTAGCAGCTACAATTATTACGGAACAAACAGTATCACCATAATATAATAAGGAAATGATCATTTTTAAGAACTTAAGGAATGGTCAGAAATCTAGTTTTTACTAGTGCAGACAAAGGCAAAAGCCATATTTGTATTCATAAGAACGAATATTTAGAAAAGACTTTTGATTTCCTTGACTCAGGTGATTATGTTATTTTAAATAAAGATCCTACATTGAAATACAAAATTGAATTAAACAAAGCTATCGAAAGAAGCCTACTGTTTAAAGAAAATGAAAAAATAAAACTATAATTCATGAATCCACAACCACCAAAGCTTTATCCATTGATTGAACTCCATAAGCCAGAAAAATCTATTAGACCCATAGTTTCTTTCACAACACCTCAATCAACCAACATCTCAAATTAATTAATCGATATCATATTAAAACATACCAATTTCAAATCAACATATAGCTTAAAAAACTCCTATAAACTAATCAACAACATTTGGCAATTAAGAATAGAAAATCACTCTAAATTAATTTCATTCTATTTATTCCTCCAAAAACCATTAAACTGGTAGAAAACTTATTATTTACTAGAAATTTGGCAGAAAAAAATTTGTTTACAGTTTGACAACTAAATTTATACCGCTAAAATAGTTTTATTATGGTAAACCATCTGAATCCGCTTTTATCTGAAATATATATGGACAATATAGAGAAAAATCACACCACTTGTTTAAATATTGTTTGTTTTGGTATCGTTATATCGATGATATACTTGTTTCTTTTAATGGAACCAACAGACAACTTCATTCCTTTTTTGATTTTTGACCGACGAACCCCAAACGGAGGAGGTATACAATTCGACTGTGTGCTTTTTTTTTTGGTTTGTGCGCGCCTCTCATATAGTTATCGTAGTCCGATTTTGATGATTTTTGATTCATTTGAAAGAGGAGCCCTGAGAAATGGTCCCATATTCATAAAAACGGGAATCCGACATCTCCGTTCCTCCGAAAACCGCCCCCGAAGGGGTGGAGGTGGCAAATTTTTTCGAAAATTTAAAATCTGAGGTGGTATAATTAAAGATAGGAACATTTTTTCAAAATAGTTACGGTTTTCGAGATAGACGCATGTTAAATTCTCAAATGTGCAATGTGGAGAGGGCGATTTCTGTCGAAAATTGAAAATCTGTGGACAGTTCATGAAGGATATAATTATTTGAAGCAACATTTATAATGAACATTTTTCCCTAAGAGTTACGGTTTTCGAGTAAAATCGATGTTAAAAAGGTAACAACTATATTGTACCGTTTAACCCTGTGCTAAACGTTGTGGGATGAGTTCACTTGCGTAGCACTTAAAATTCGCAGATTGCTTCCAATGGTTTATTTCCAAACACTCAGTACACGACTTTCTATTGTAGTACAACTGTCACTACTTGTCACCTTGACAATCTATACTGTCACTGTCTTCACCGACAGAACTACTATTAACCTCTGATTCCACAGACTGACTGTTATCAACTGACTTTATAAGACTCACTGCCTTCATAAGACTGACTGACTCTGACCGTGATCGACACGGCTTTATATACCTGAAGCATGACATGACATTCATCGAGAATGTTCTATGATTATCTAGACGCACATAATTAATGTTCTAGATCCTTGTCAAACTGACAATAGTATGACAAATTGTACCTCACATATAGTTTCTGGAAGGATCCAGAATAAATCTACTATAATTCTAGAACTACATAATGGAATATACAAGCAACAACTATTGTAATCAAGGTAGTAGAACGAATAGCTAATAAAAGAATAACAACCGTAAGTACATGTCTACCTATCCGCCTTACAATATTCACGCGTATTTCCGCAGCGATGTTCTGAGATCTCAATAATAACAACTACAAGCAAGGAATATACGTGGGTAATAGGATAAGTACTATCTTCATTGGTATTAGTAAACGTTCACTAATTTTCGTGACTAATGTTACACTCAAAAGTATGAAATAAACATTTTTTACAAAATATTGGACCGACGTTATTAGTTGGTGCACTGAAAAGTATAAAATAATATTAATTCTATTGGAGGTGGTACTTGTGAAGTTGGTGCCAACAGTTATCAATCTACCTGCAACTGCACAACTTTAAAAGTAACAGCAGCAATAGAATTAATACTATTTTATACTTTTCAGTGCACCAACTAATAACGTCGGTCCAATTTTTTGTAAAAAATATTTATTATTGATATACCTGTATTGGCTGATACTTGATGTAAATCCATATTACATTGGAATCGAAACAATATATTAAATTTTTACTATTATATATTTTTAAAACACATAACAATTGTTTCGGCACACTGTACTTGGTGCCCATTAATAAAGGACGCCGGCTATATCTCAGGATCCGTTAATCGGACGACCCAGAGAAAAACATTTTTAGAGATAAATTGGTCAAAAGAAAAAACTGGAAAATATGTATAAATTGCTAAGTCTACAGCTAGAGGGCGTAACTAACACCACGAATTAAAAAACACTGTTTTATTCAAAATTATTCCAAGGTAACCTATATTGAAAATATTTTTTTGTAACCTACTGAAAATAAGAATTTTTTTTTGTATTGAAGTTTTTTCTCTATTTCGCCAAATAACAGATGGGGGAAGCGGCACATGTTGGTTTGAAAAAAAATGGATAACTTTTTTTTGGTATGACCTTTTTAAATTACTAATTTTGAACCACTTTCTTGGGCGCTTCTACTGGAATAATAACATTTTGAGTTTGCTTATTTTCCGACTCGGTAGATGGCACTTTATTACAAAGTCGCAGATTTTTATGAATTTCTCTAAAATCTCAAATGCAATGGTATTTTCATTTTTCAATAGGAAGAGAGAGCGTGAAAAATTCCAGTTACTAGTGAAAACCTCAACTCGATACGATTATTTCTTTAGACTTATTTAGAAATATATTTAGACGTTCATTTTACGTCACAAAATTAGAGAACACTGAGTATTCGTAGTTTCTATTAAAGTTGCTTATATTTTGTATAACCTATTTTAAGAATAACAAAAATGTTCCATTACATATGTTGCTCTTGATGGGGTAATTTAAGTGTAATTAAATGAGAATTAAACACAAATAACTGTAACAACAACCTAATACTTTATACAAGAAAATTATGATAAGTAGGATTCTCGGTAGGCCTTGACATGACAGAAACAAAACAAAAGAAGCGAAAAAAGTATATCTTTCTCTACAGTAACAAAAATTTGGCCTTTATTTATATTTAAGAGAACCGAATTTAGGAAAAACCTAGACACCTAGAGCTAGATAACTTAGAACTTGGACCGACGTTATTAGTTGGTGCACTGAAAAGTACGAAATAATAATAATTCTATTGGTGCTGGTACTTTTGAAGTTGTGCAGTTGCATTTAGATCGATAACTTTTGGCACCAACTTCACAAGCACCAGCACCAATAGAATTAATATTATTTCGTACTTTTCAGTGCACCAACTAATAACGTCGGTCCAATTTAACTGAAAAACAAAGACATAAAAGTTGCTAATAAAAGTAATTACTCTTTGGGTAAAACTATTAAAAATAACAAGGATAAAATCGATAAAAGTAATAAAAACGGAGTTTATAAATTAAGTTGGGGTTTTGTCCTCAAACATGTAGGTACCTATTGGGCAAAGGGGTAGATCATTTTTTAATAGATTAAAAGATCAAATGATGCTCTTCTTTATAATAGTCAACATTCATTATATGCAGAATAGCTAAAGACAGAAAAACATATATTTAATCCAGGTTCTGAAATTTTACATATTGAACAAAAAGGATTCAGTTTGAATTTGATAGGATCATTGGTGATCAATAATATTAAAAATTCTCAAAACCTTTTAAATGGTCCATTAGATCTTAACAGCGCTCCATTGTTAAATTTATTTGTAACATAACAATACTTCGAATGTATTTAGCTCCTAATCCATTAATCACTTTTGTGTACTTATATAATAACTAACAGTAATAATATAATATCTCTAGCTGTTTTACCCGGCACTTCCCGGGCAAACAATTTAGTAGATTGTGGTGCGAAAACATAAAGTCATATAAAAGTCTTTTATATATAATTTTGTTTAATTTACTCCACGTTGGTTTAGTATTTTTCAAAAATATAGTCGCATAATTTAAAAAGTTTGAGTCGTCTAGTGACTATTATTGGAACTTGATCATGTACACTTGATCGCAGCGATGTTAAAATAATATAGCTAGCTTTAGTAGTAATATTGTTTAGATATTTATATAATCAATCAACTACATTCTTGATGGAACAAAAGAAATATATGGTGTTCTTCCAAATCAAATTTTAGGCAGGCATGTTTAATTTGCTTTACCTTGAATAGTCGATATTAATTTCGAACATAAGTATAAGTTGCAATGCAGCGCAGTCAAACAACATTTCTGACAATTCCAGGCTGCACCAGCAAATATAGCTACTTAATAACTGCAGAATTGCGATCCGAGTTCTCAAATATACAAACAAACCATGATGAATTACAAAGTATACAGTGCATTGCTTGCGAATAGGTAGGAACATGAATTAATTCAGAGGCGAACTGGTTGATCAACATCGCCCTAAAAAAATGCGCATTGAAAATATGAGGGGTTATAGATTTGAATAGACAGCAATATGAATTATGCGCAGAATTGGAAAATTTCCAATTAATTGGAATAGCACTTGAGTTGGTATTTATGAGGATCACGTCGTCTGGAATACCCATTTCCGATGCTAGTCGCTAGATTATTGGTTTGAGATTATTGAGAATATCAAGTCATTCGATCGTTGTACCTACCTAATTAGGTATATCAGGTGTATAAATATATTGCATAGTAGGAAAGAGGACTCTTTTCAATTTAAAACATTTAATATTTTAAAAAGATTTACGAATAAAAATTATACCTATAATAAATTTGTTATGAAATTTATCAGGTTGAATGACAATTACAATTTTTTGTTTTTCTAGGTTGTCTATTACTAACAATTACATTTGAAGTGTTAATATGATGACATATGACAGGTAATCGTATACTCATTCTAATCAATTTAATTTCTACAACTTGGCATACCTACTAACTTATGTAAGGAAGACGAACTGGTTTTTCTAATTGACTTCATCGAGCAATCATCGATGAAGATCTAATTTTTATAAGGAGGAATTTATGTCTTATAAAAGTGTAACATAAACTCGATTTAATCATGTATCTTTTATATGTGAATGTTTTATTGTTTCACATAGTACTACAAGTGCTCTGATTTGAATGATTCTATTTTTCATTCGAAAAGGTACTGCCGAGATGTACCCCCATTTGATAAATTGACAGTATCCAAAATGAGGAGGTATCTATGTTTATAGGTAAGCTTTTTTACTCAATATTTTTATAGATCAGCTAAGGGTTCCTCAGACCAACAAAACAAAATGTTCTCATTAGGTACCTTTTTTCTACTTAGATTTAATTCATTTAAGGGAATGTTATGATGAAATGGATGTATTCGTGATGTCATAATCGAGAGAATGACGTTAAGAGAATCCTTGTTAAGAAATTGACGTGTTCGAAAGTTTTTTTTTTGGTAAATTACAGAAGGTGTTATTTTATTTACAGGTTCCATTGTAAGCAGTCTGTTATAAATATTAATGAATTTGGCATTGATATGACTTATCAAGTGTCTTCTATCTACCTATAACTGATCTAATCCAAAATACTTATGATTATTGCATTTGGTTTAGTTTCTAAATACATTTTGCTAGTTCATGAAACATTACTTTGGGCATTATCTAATTAATTTTGAGCTATTTTTTTCAAAGTCACTTATTATAAATTTCTCAACATACAGTGCAGAGAGTAGTACCCACTCTAGAAGTATGAAAGTTATTATTCGTACATTGAGCATAATCCCCATTCATATTCCATCAGCAGCCAAATAATCCAGCGCAAGGACCTACCTTTGCTGCAGGAAGATAGGGAGGGCACAACACGCACAAAAGGTCCGCCAGCGATCGAGAATAATATGCTACCCGCTTTGTGTATAATGAGAGGAGCGCACTCAACAAGTAAGGACCCCCAGGGAACGCGACGTGCTTTCACTGTATCTGTCTCTTTCTGGTGCATTTCTCTTGCTCAGTTTGCCTCTCACCATCACCTATCTACCTAATCATCTTCGTCCCGTGCCAGAGGGCTCTTTCAGGTATGTTCGAGAACGATCAATGGACAAGCCAGTACGGTTAGGGTGTCCCCCTTTACCAGCAAGTTGTTGAAGTTTTGGTTCCTTTCAACTAGGATATTGATGTATTATCGGGGAGCTGAATTTATATCGTAATAAATAGTTGAAAAACACCATGTTTACTATTACAAGTGATTCCCAATAATTACCAGTATTGTTTGTCACAATATTTGATTGTATATATTTGCTCTGTTCAGTTTGTCAGTTATACAAACTGAATAGATAATGATCCAAACCATCAATGATATGAACTTAGCCCTCGACTATATGACCAAGTATGTGTGAATGAGGCATCAGTATTTTGCAGGTTTTAGAAAACCTTCGCCACCGATGAGTAGGTGTCACAAAAACGGTCAAATGTTGCCAAGTTGTGAAATTAGGAACAATAGGAAAAAGGTGATTATCTGTCATGATAAAACTAACTCATCACGAGGATGAAGTAAGTCCCTTATTGAAGAAAACAATTGAAGAGTAACCTTGTCACTACTTGTTACTGTGGTTTCTGTAACAAACCTATCCTTGAAATGTAGATACAAGAGATTTCAGGCGTAACTGAAAAATACTCAAACCCACCATTGAAATTTCATTTAGTTTCTAGACTTGTTTACAAGAACGTATTTTTTATCATTTCTATGTATATTCACGGTCATATTCATAATAAAATAAATGAATTATAATCAACATCGTAGTATTGGGTGCCATACTAATTACAAGTAATATGATGAGGTCCTCGCCATATATTAAGCATAAGTTATTTCATTAATATTGAATAATAAAAATAATATTTTTGCTACAACTGCCTTGAAAGTATAGTTGTTGCTTAATTTATTTTTCCAAACCAAGATTCATTCTACCACTCTAGTACGGAAAGTGAATTTACCCAGACTGAGGTGCCAGTCATACATAGAACCAATTCAGATAATTTTTACAATTCCCTAAAGTTATGCATTCAAACCAGATTGTTATGTATATCTACTACAGATGAAATTTAATAAATTTGATTGACAAGATTCACTATTATTATCAATTGAATCTGCTGTATTGCATAGAATAAAGAGATTATATTTTTGACTTGGAACAGGGAATATGAATAGTTATATCTATCTGTCAAAATGCAAAAAAAATAATATTATTTCCAGTCTCTAAGAAATTTTTTGCATTTTTATACCTTAAAAAATATAATGATTGCAGTGAATGAATTTTCTTATGGTTCATCTCAATTCTTAAGGTCAGTTTTTTTAAAATAATTGGAATATGGTCACTGAGTCTTTTTCCTCAATAAAATAAAATGTGCGTGCCTATTGTTTTGTGGGATACACAACGCTTAAAATGCCTTAAGCGAGTAGGTTTCCATACGTATCTATATTCTTTGATACAATGCACCATCTATATCTGATTACTAAAGTAACCTTACGCTTTGGTTTCCTCCAAGTCTCAGACCCTGACGACGACATTTGATGAGCTTCAACACGTAATTGAATCGATGTCTTGCAATTCTGAAGATTTTTTTGAATTTTGTCCATTGTCTTTTGCCCTTTCTCTTCCAGATTCACTGTTAGGTTGTATCTAAATTTTTTTGTATTATCTTTTAGTATAATACCAAATTTAGTACCGTACTTAGCTTTGCTTAGGATTACCTACGTCTATTTGGTATATGAATGAAACTGTATTTTCTTGTTTGTATTTATATAGGAGAATAAACAAACTATAAACATAAAAAAATAAAAAGTCATTTATTAGCAGTGAATGTCACGGAAGTTGTTTTCGTCAACCAAGTAGAGACTACTTGTTTTGGCCTACCTATGTTGTTTTGGCTGATTTTTGTGGATTACTTGATAATTTACCGAATATGATGATTTCTACCAACCTTTTAATATACAATTATATTTGAAAAACTATAACAATGAATTTTTAAATTAAATGTGTTATACAATTTTTTGTTCATTTCCCACTTAACCATTTGAATCTCCATGGAAGCTGTAACAAATGAGTTATTCAAAAATAATTGTTCTCTATTTTAGACATGAAATACGTACCTGGAATAATGCTTTATGTTTTTACATATACAATAACGAATGATTTTTCAAACAAAATAACTTCATCGAGTGGAAGTTCATTATATGAAAGGCAAAAACATTTACATCAGCAGCATTTACTGAAAATGTTGTTGATATTTTCATGAATGTTGAGTAGTTTACATTAATTGCTTTTGGAAAATTACAGTCTATGTTATTGACAGAAAGGAAAATATATGTAAAATTTTATAATATACTACACCTCAGAAAATAGGTACAATAACAATCATAAAATAATTGTGCTATAAATTAATTTTGAAAATCTTCAATGCTATACGAAGAGGCATAAATCATTTTGGTTCAGAAAGTTTTGCAAGCGCACACAAAACTAATCACAAAATTTTCAACATAATCGAATGAATGTTATGCGGTATGCACACGACGCCACTCCGTACAGCGCGAGCAGGTATTCATTTCATTACAAAATTATTCGACCCTCTGTCCTCAAAGCGATTGTAAACAATAACAGATCGAGATAGGGTTTTGCGGGCACGCATCATTCCATACTGAGTCGGTATTATACTGTAACGTGCAAAGGGGAACAGCCGCCGGTATTGGCTACAAAGTAGCGGCATCCGTTTGAAGTAAGCGCGCGATATATGCTGTGGTTGGAAATACCAAAAGCGGCGTTAACAAAGAGAGCGACAGCAGCAGTCGGCGTCTTCTGTTAAAATGCCGACAAAACGAATTTCGAGAAGCGTACAGTGGCGGCTTTCGTGTCAAAGACCAGAAGCCGCCCGAATGCTCTGGATCCTTTATCGGGTATATATATGGGAGAATTTTCGGCAAGAGGACAGAATGAAAAAGGCAGTGTGAATAAATAGAATGGTCCGAGTAAGTTAGAGAGAATATAGTAAAGTTAAGTTGTAATTTATATTATTTTGAGTGTAAATAAAGTTAATTTAATAACTCTAAATAAGTCTCACTTATCTGCGAACCCGCATACGCAACAATACCTTGACCGAAATGGGTAGCATAGATAATCATTTACTAGTGATATGGGTTCACTCTTATGTCGAATAAGAACGATTGAAGAAAGAAATATTTTCTTTCCTTCTTTCTTGTACATTCATTATGAATAATAAATCATAAAATAGGGATTCTACGGATAAATTATCAACAAATAATTATATTCGATTTTTATAATCTCTCAACTATCGTCGCTGAGAATGGATTGGATAATTAATTCTAAGTTACTAATTCCAAACCCATTTTCCAAAGTACCTACATACCGAGTAGAAATAAATATTATATCAACATATTAGATTTATTGGAACAACTACTAAATAAAAACCAGATTCTGATTTAATTACATCGCACAAATACATTGTCTGTAACATTGCAATATTTATCAACTGGAAAATTGCTGGATCAAAACTTAATTTAATAATTTTATTTCTTCTACAATAACACAATACAGTACAAATAACAACAGTTAGGTAAAAGTAAGTATGGCACATATGCATATCCTTACTAAGATTGTGGGCCTGAATAATAAGTTGAAATAAATAATCTTATTAAATCAAATTCATACTTTCAAACTTAGTTCGATAAATACAAATATTGATTATTGATAGATATATTTTTTCGTCTGATCAAAATTCTGTTTTCAGCGATATGAAAATAACTGTTCATACATATTTGTATCAATAGCGGTAATAAAATGCTATTACTAGTTAATTAGCATGCTAAATTGGCCTTTGGGTGAATTTCATTATTGCCAGACTGGACCTGTACCACAAACCATAAAATAAACACTTTGAGCATTACCTTCTACCACCCATTTGGCTCAAGTTACCGACTCAGATTGGAAACATTTATGCCACTTCTCAACACCCAAACTCTCGATCTTTTATTGTTTACAATTATTGCTTTGAAAACGGATGGTTGGATACTTTTATTAAAATTCCCATACAAGCTGGCGCGGTCGCGGGTCGGAGCTGGTCGTAGTGGTTTTTTACAGGAACGCATAGAAGGCGAACAAATAGACAGACAAAAAATCATTAATTTTCTTTGTCACAAACTTTTACGGTCACGCAGATAGTAAATCACCAAAGTTTCATCATAATGAGATAGATCTTGTAGGACCACTTAGAAGACGAACATACAAACATTCATTGTCTTTTGTCAGTCAAGAACAGAAAAACTCACCAAAGTTTTTTTTTGCAATTGTAAATCGTCTACGAAGGGAATACATAGGTACGAACAACGAACAAAAATGCAAATATTCAATGTTAGATGAATAATTCGACAACATTTTTGATAAACGGTTTTCAAAAGATTTTCAGGTTTGAGAACCGCCGTCAGAGTCCAAAATGTATAATTTCTGAAAAGTCCTGTGAGTACAAAAAGACTATTTACTTTCCTACCGCTAACCCAAGTAGCTAATCTAAGGAAAGTATGGCAATCGGATAAAATCTTCGATATTGTGTTTTCAATAGATTTTCACATTTCAGGAGCCGTCTGGGCCCAAAAAATATATTTCCATTCGTGGATCTGTAATTTTGTCTATACCTAAGTGCAAAGATTGTCTCAGAACCGATGGAATAATTTTGTTGTTTTCTTTTTGACCGACTTCAAAAAAAGGAGAATGTATAAAATTCGGTTGTATGTTTGCTTTTTTTTTGTTGCTGTTCGCGGGTTTTGCTTAGTAAACATACTCTGATTTAGACAATTTTGGTTTCATTTTAAAGAGGAGAGGTGAGAAATGCTCCTATATTTGGAAAAACTCAAATCCGATTTTTCTCGAAAATTGAAAATTTGAGACGACAGAATTAAAGAAAATTCCATATCCGGAAATATGTGTTTTTTTCCGAGGATAGAAATTCGAGATTTGAAAATGAGAAAGGGGACCATATCCGAAAACGTTTAAATTGAAGATTTTTTTAAAAGAGTTACGGTTTCCGAGTTTAGCAATGGTTTGTCTGAAATTGAAAATATGAGACGGATAAATGAAAGAAGAGATTATATGTAGCAACATTTAAATTGAGTTACGCGATATTTTCAGATCTCTGAATAATAAATAACAAGTACAAGCTAAGCCTATATCTTTTTGGGTATTAGTTAACGTTCAACAATTTTCTAATGTTACACTCAAAAATGTGAAATGAATATTTTTTACAACAAATTGGACCGACTTTATTAGTTGTTGCACAGAAAAATACAAAATAATATTAATTATATTGGTGCTGGTAATTTTGAATTTGTGCAGTTTTAGTTTGTTGTTGTAACTCCAAAAGAACTAGCACCAATAGAATTAATATTATTTTGTATTGTTCAGAGCAACTACTAATAAAGTTGTTTTTTTTAATTTTCGTTTTGTAAATTACCGAGACTGTACCCCTGTGGCACAAGATGGTCATATTGCTTGCAACTTCTGCTACGCACTGGCCTAAAAAATTGTTTTCCTCAAGATTGTAGCTCGAAAATCGTCACTTTTGATAGAATTTGTAGCTTGAAACCCATAAACACAAATAGTTCATAATTACGACAAAAGTTGAATCTGATCATTGTTATATGTTTTGGATTACCTATTGAATAAAAAATATATTAGTCACGACAGTTGCTTGCACCATTTTCATATTTAGTATTTCCAAGAAATCACAATCTAGAAGAAAATGGACAAACCTACTAACCTTAGAATTTGATGACAGGTAATTTTTATTTTGTTCGCTATAACTCGAAAATGCATGCTGCTGCTCACTTCTCACAGTTCAAAGTTAATTTCTTCCACCAGAATTAGGTACTAATACCATTCACCTGGAAAAATACGTCAAATAAAATTATATCCTCATTTTTGTATGTCATCTGCTATTCTCTTTGTGAGCGTTGCCATTTCCTTGTTATTCTATACTTTGCTAGTCTCTTTGAAATTGAATTTTTATGTGGGTGCCTTTACGATATATTTTTTTCTCTATCCTAGAACATATTATGATTCCCTCTTTGGCTTTTATATATTATGATGCATTTGTTTGTTCTCTGAGTAGGCCTATTATGTATTCTGTCGTGGGATGACCTTCGGCTGAGCTTTGCTATAGATATATATTACATTTTTAATAATACCTATGTTCTTGGCTTTTGAGACTAAAATCACAAAGCTCCATTTCATTGTAGAGTTTAGAAGAGCTTTGGGAACTTACAACACAATTGCAGAAAAGTTGGATATGTAGTTTTTTTCTCAAATCATATTAGCATGTTTTGAAATCCAAAACTGGTGCAGATATAATGTTTCTCAATGTGAAAGCTGAAAAAATATTCAAATTTAATTCACCATGCTCTGAATCTCGTAAATAGCCAGAGTTATTTCTTATAACATAGTAGTCTACGTTAGGTATCTCTAGAGCGAATCTCCCATAAATAATTCCCAAGCCAAATTCACGAGAAAGAATCCATCGAGAATATTGCCAAAGACCGTAAATTCTGTTGAATAGCTTCAGGAGAAATAAGTCAGTTCGATTCCCTATTGATTTCGAAGCGCTTATAAATGTTTGATAGGTATTTTCAGCAGTTAAAGTTTTAATTTGGTTATTTTTCTTTTTGTAAGATTGTGTATTTTTGTTTTCCGACCAGCCGTTTTGTGTTGATTCAACACAGTACTTTTCCTGTACTAGAGAAAGCGATCGAGAATTACATTAAAAATTAACTGTCCAGAAAATTGCAATTTTGTTATTGCTGGTTACGTAATAGCAGAAATAATGGGAGTCTTTCATACATTAGTATTTGATCGAAAATAGGAATGTCTGATAACAACATACCTACGAGTTTTTTCTTATTGAAACTACTTGACAATAACATATATGTATTATGTTGTTTGATAAATATCATGGGGGGTCATTTCTTCATAATACCTTTTTTTTATTGTTATTGCATAAATCTTTCATGTAAATGAGAAAGTAAATGTAGAAACTTGGCATCGATAGATACTGTATTTTTTCATCCATGCAAATCTAGACTGTCTACTTCATAACAATCCACAGTTAGGTATTCTACAAAAACTTCTATACTCATGTAATTGTTTGCTCTTCTGGTATAGCGTCTAGCCTTTACAAATTCAAGCACATGCTTTTTGTGATACTGTCTGGGGCTCTGTTATTACGAACAGTCTGTTTTCCCATCTTAGAGTAAACATAAATAGTATTGTTGGTGCGACGATAAATTTTCGGGTGAATAGAAATGAGGTGTTGAATTTAATTTCAAGCGAATAATAGCACTCGTCATCTCTGCTTAGCGTATACTGAAAATTATTGTTCTTTTTTTCTCTGGATCACATATTCTTTTCAAAATGAAATGTCTGTATTAGATAAGTTAAATTCCAATATATTCGGAAAACACTAACAGTAGCTCTTTATAAATAAGCGAAATTTGAAAATATACATACGTCTTGGTTCTAAATGGGTCGAGAGGTTATTTAGTTTCTTTTGCTTTCAAGATCTTGGGTCTCTTTCGTATTAACGATGATTGTTTCTTGACTCATAGATATGTCAGTTATAACGCAAAATGTTTGAAAAGTAAGATATTGATTTTGGAATTCATTAAAAAACCTGGCAAAGTTTACAAAATAGTTGCCTGACTCATGCAAAACTTTTACATCTCCTACCGCTTGCCCCGTTCTCCACTCAGTTTCTGATCCATGTATTTAATATAAGTACTAGAAGGTGTCCACGACTTTGTCCGTGAAAAAACTCTAGACACTGTGCAAAAGTGCAAAAGGAGAATCAAACATTATTGGTGGATGTGGGACCACAAACAACAACGGAGTTTTGTAAGTCGTTATGTGTTTCGATAATAAACTTGGCAATAAGTCACTGCTTACAAAGGCAACTTGGTTGGCCAAACACATGTCAGATGAAATATAAAGCCTATATTTTTCTCGGGAGTGCCTTTCAGCCTTTCACTTGTTAATGAAAATCCCGCCAAAATCGGGTTAGACGAAAATGGTTGTTTCGGTTTTGTTGACTTGCAAATAACCAGATGAAGTGAAAAAAAATCAAGTTCAAAATTACAGACAGACAATGTTAAATATATGTATAGTGATAGCTACTTTGGGAATTAAATAAAAAGTCATCGACGGTGATAAGTAACAAAGTTTAGAAGAGTTGGTAAAAATAACATTATCTGTTTTTCATGGTGGATGGACAATATTGGAAATCTGACCATAGTTTTCAATTAGCATCTATCTATAATACATATGCATTTGACGCTTTCTAAAATTTAATTGATTATTCTGAATTACATTTGATATCTTCTAAAGTTAAATTGATGCTTTCTGAATTACAGCTGGAAAAGGTGTAGAGAGAGAATATCTAGGAATGTTATAGGCTATAATTCATGAAGATTTTGCGAAAATAAGCTACCTGTATGATGATGATTTAAGTCGGAAAAAACACACCTTCCCAGAGTTTTTATAGCGGACGCTGTGTAAATAGTCAAAGATACACGAAAATGATGATGGTCGATTAATAATAATTAATTAACAAGTTCTAAAAAAAGATAGCTATAGCATAACCAGTTTAGTGCTACGCAGGAGTAGTTGCTTTATAAAAATTGTCGATATATTGAAAAATAAAGGTACCTTACTCTTAAGCAAAGTTTAAATTTTTCGACAAACATTGTATACAAATGCAAAAAATTGAAATCTTACTATCCATTTTGTGTTCGAAGCCATGATGAATTTTTTATCAATAATAACTTCTTTTCGTGAAACGAATAATATAAAAGTCTTCCATATGGTAACAACTTAATTGGGCACACTGTAGGTATATTGAGAATCACTTATCGAGATGAAAACTATCCTATTTCTCAAGCTGGAATACACTTTATAAAATTTCATTAAAATTGTCTGAACGGTTTTGGAGATTAGCGTAAACAAACATCGTAACACGGAGTTTTATAAAGATGGGGAACAATTTCAGAATGCCAACACAATAAGGCCGTTGACCCTTGCCGACTTTCCACGCGGCTTCGCTGTTGACAGCTATTTATCAAAGAAGCCGTGTGAAGCTACTGCATATTTCTTTAAACTGTGAACTTGGCTATGCAGGGAAAACTATGCGGTGGCCACCACGGGAAAAGCAAGTTACCACGAGTAATTTTGTAGAACAACTTCGCAATTAGTGCTGTTTGAAACCGGTTATTTGCTGTAGGTCCGTCTATTTGTGTAATATTTGCGAGAAACATTATACCGAGAAGAGTAGCGCCCTTCAAGAAGAAGGGATATTGTGGATCACTTGAATATATTACAAAATTTTCAATGAAAAATTTATATTTATTTTCAATGTATCAAAATATTCTTATATAAAAGTAAATTCGACATACCCTGTAGATATATTCAACATTTGAAATTTCTCTGAAAGGTCTCATGTTTGCGCGAAAATGCTATTAGAAATCACCAGCAAAAGATTCTTATAAACATGAAACGAAACAAATACTGTAGTGGTTTCTTGTTTTATACAAGAGATTATGTTTTAGTTTTATGGGAGGAAAATACATAACTGTGTAAATTCATAACTAGAAGATGAATATAGTAACTAAATTATTATCAGCGAAAATCGTTCCTGTAAACAGCAATTTGGTTGGATTATCCATAAGAGGTAAAGCAGGTGTTTTCTGGCGAGAACACGTCTGAAGATAAGTTATTATTGTGTTTCTAGAAACGATGTAAAATATAGGTGAACCGTTTCCAAGGTAGAATGTAACAAATATGCAGCTTAAAAGCTTGCACGATATATACTTGTCTGCATAAGAGTAATAGACGTGCTATAAAATGAGGCATGCACCAAAAAGGAAGGACGAATAATATTTGCAAATCAGAAGATTAATTGGATATTATTATCTAAGTAAATCGTTATATATGAACAGCTTTCTTATTTCACTTATTAAAAAAAAATCGCGAGTTGGGCTCTTCTGGAATAATTGATGAGTGCAGTACTATATTCTATTTTTTTTCTTCTTGAGTTTTATCTAAATAATATTGAAAATATGGGAGAGACTCAAAAATAATATATATAAAAATAGTTTTAATAGACATTCAACCACAAGATTTACCAAACGCGCACAATGTCATACTCCAAGCATATTACTGAATTCTGACATATAAGTTGACTTGACATAACGAATCAACAGATTTTCATTGTATAGATTAGAGCTTAAACGTTTAAGGGTTAATGGTTCGCACATGCCTAGATCCAGTGATAGAAGACATAACCGTTCTAATCATAGAATAGTACCGAATTTCAACCATTTTGGCCAACTTTGAAAAAACGGAGCTGTAGGTATACAATTTTACCTTTTGTGTATAGCTTGCTCCAATTTTGATGATTCTTTTATTAGACAGAAGACTGATGTAGTAGTTCATCGAAACTCTTCAGAATTTTTTTCTTGTCACTGATTCATCATCTCTTACGCAACGATAGGTAATTACATTAACCTATGTTATTTAAAGTTCCAGTAATAATTGTAGAGATATATGAAATTTGAAATAAATAGTTATGTTGGTTATTGGCCATGTACAGTCCAATTGTAAAAATTAATAAATAGAACGAATTTCAGAGTAATCACATTAATTATTAATTTATTATCTCAATTTTAACTGACTATTACTTACAAAAATAACTTCCTGCTTTTGTTCAGTTCAGTAATAATATATATATTTTTTTAATGCTTTATGGTACAAGCTTGATTATTTTAATTAATTTACTTTTATCACCTATATTTCCACAGTTTTAGATGGAGTAGATTTAATATTTCTCCCTGTCCCTACCAGAAGTGCTGCCCTCTCGTAGCAAAACGCCACAGTCTTCTCAGGAAAAAGGCTCATTGTTCCAGATAACACAGCTGTTCTTTCGATAATTGTTCTTGACGTTTATGACATATCTGACACCACATTAAGAAAGCGTATGGGAAAAGTGGTGTTTTCACTATTTTCCTCGCAATTTTTACGATTTTTCTCTCCATAAGAATCTTCCTTATGCCTTAACGGAAATAATAAAATAAAAATTATCCAAATTGGTCGAGTCGTTCTCGAGTTTTGCGCTTAGCAACGCATTTGGAGATTCATTTTTATTTATATAGATGAACTTTTACATTTAAGATACAAAAGAGTATGCTAAGATTTACTGCGCTTCGGACATTCATATCCAATGCTGTCATGTGCAAATGAAGCTAAATAGCTATGTAATATGTCTTTAGAATGAGGTTTAAACAAGTGGAAATTCTTATTTGAAGTTTAGATGGGAATGTAAGTAATGTAATTTTGCTTTTGTTCTCTTGAACTTCATTTCCATATATGAACATTTTATATTGGTTTCAATAATTCATAGTTACCGTCGGCTGTGACTACTCTTTCAAATATTATTAACATTTTATATATTTCCATGTTCCTGAAATCGGAAAAATAGAAAATTTCATTAGGTTTATGGAAGCTTTAGTATATACATTTCTTACAGATATTTTTTTCACTTTTAAGAGAACTTCGACGAGATAGAGTAGTTATCTAATCAGAGAATTGGAGTTTCAGTCAATTTTTACACTCAAACCATTCTGAGAGTACCTATGTGAGGGTTATGGACTGAATACTGAAGATCTGTTAAGCTAGAACTGACAAGTTAGCAGAAACAATCGAAACCGGCATGCGAATTTCTTGCTAATTAGTTGCTAAGATGCCAACTTTGTTGCTCGAACCAGTTTGAAAAAATCGAGTTACTGCTATCTTGACGTGTAAGATGGCAGTGAAACCACTGAATTTATTTTTAATATCAGCACCACTTGAACTTTTTGCTAATTTGTTGCAGGAAGTTAGTATAAAAAATATTTAGGGGAAAAACTCACTTAACAGTATTTCATCCTAATTCTACGCTAATCCAAACTCGAAAAATAATAAATAGGATATCCATTGACTAAACCGAAATCAAGTTTTGTTGTTGACGCTATTAAAATTCCTCCATTTTCTCCCTCAGTTTCCATCATAAATTTTGTTGCTCGTTAGATAAGTCTTTATTAGTGCTTGAATAACCAGCAACAAATGATATTAATAATAATAAACTTGTAATTGATTTTGTTGTGTTGCTAGAAATTAAGAGAGAAAATGGAGGTATTCTAATAACGACACAAAAAAAATAATTACAAATTTATTATTGGTACTATTCTTTGTTTGTATTTTGTTCCTGGTTATTTAAGAACTAATAAAGACTTATCTAACGAGCAACAAAATATCTGCTAAAAATTAAGAGAGAAAATGTAGTTATTCTGGTAGCAACAAAAAAAAAATCAATTTCAATTTTATTATCGATAATATCCCGTATTTATATTTTGTTGCTCGTTATTCAAGCACTAATAAAGACTTATCTCATGAGCTACAAAATTTATGCTGGAAATTAAGATAGAAAATGAAGGTGTTCTAATACCGTCAATAACAAACCTTGATTTCGGGTTAATTAGTGGATATCCTAACTATTTATTATTTTTGAATTTTGTATTAGCGTAGCATCAGGATAAAATAATGTAAAGTGCGATTCTCTTTTGTATATATTTTTTTTCTTTTATTTTACTTTATACTATCTTCCAGCAACAAATTAGCAACAAATCAAGGTGGTGTTAATTTAAAAAAAAAACGTTAAGATAGCAGTAACTCGATTTTTTCAAAACAAATTCCCATGCCGGTTTCGATTGTTTCTGCTAACTTATCACTGCTAGTTTAACAGAAATAACATATTTTTGGCGAGGTAAATTTCAAATTACTACTAACTATATTATAACCCTAAATAAAGTTATGAAATGATAAAATACGTAGGTCTATCCATAAATGTAGTTATAGACGTATTATCTGTTGGGCAAGTCCTCAGTGTTATTACAGCCTGGAGAGGTCACTCGACTCAGGTGAGCGTGGCAGGGCCGACCAACATTATAAATCAATATATTCGGAGCTCCTGTTGAGTGTAGAGCAACACAGTTATTAAAAGTGAACTTCTGAGCGCCTCTCCAGTTTATCATATATGCTCAATTGAATGACGTCAATTTATGCCAACCTTTTGGAAATATTCAATTTAAGAGTTGTGGCAAATGTATTTTGCTTCTATCAAGATGGAAATATTGCTTTTGTAATACAGAAGAGATTTGTAAAGATTTCGAACAAGGCTTTAGGCACAAGTTTTAAATACCTCTCTTTCTCTCTCTCTCCATCTGAAAGTTTCTGTTTTCCCGAAAATTGACAAAGTTTAGTTGCGTATCAAACAATGGAAGCTTTGAATTTTCGAATAGGTATTTCAATACTGGGGCAGGTAATTATTGTATGTACCTACCTTTGCATACTTTTGTATATTATCGAGAATACCTACATCAAAGCGTATATTAAGCTTACAAGTTATTAGGATTATTTCTCAAATTGTGTATATTCTAGGCTTGATGGGATTCTTGAGAGATTTAGATCCATTAGCGCAGACTATTAATTAAAGAGGATTTAAAATTTTATACTAAATGATTATCCCAAGCTATTTTAACACATTATTTTGTAACAGTTATGTTCTTTCTAGAAACTGATAAATTATGTGGTTAGGTAAGCATTAAGAAATACTTAAATATACATAATGTCTGCGCACACAATATGAAAATTGTTTGATGGACTCGTGCAACCATTATTCGTTTTATTCGTGACAAGACAAACAAAAATAGTCTCATTCAATTTTTTCATAGGCTGTACTGTTTAGCCAAGATATGAAAAATTAAGTAAAAATACTTTAGGCTTGTCTCATATAATGGTTGGAACTTGGAACCATTTCTGGGCTATAGTCCATAGAAAATATAATATAAATATATAAAATATAATGAATATAAAGGATTTTGAGACGTGAAGATCTGTTGAAAACTGGCTACTGAAAATTTTACCCGATTACATTACTTCCTTATGAAGCTACTTTGTTTAGTGGTAGGAAAATAAAAACTAATCATATATCTATATGTGAAAGACTCAACTCGGCTGTAAGATAGACTTATTGAATATAGAGTAAAACATTCAACATATTAAATAATAAAACAAAAAGATATACGAAGCATAATGCTATGAATAGCTGTGAACCATTGTATGCATCAGAAACATTTTTCGATGAAGGTTGGGGTTACTTTGGTTATTTATTCATCCTGAAATGATAAAAATTTTACAAATATGAAAGAGGTGAAGATTTCTACTGTGAAATATGTTATATATATATGGTGCAATATGATTGAAAGAGTATTCAATAGAAATATTGCAAAATCTACTAACCCTTATCCTTTTATTTCATTCGGAACACATCACAGTTGAATCAGGTATATGATCGCCGATTTCGTTGTCTTTGGAACTTATCAGATACACATATTTTTAAAATATTTTATCAATTTTACATTACTAACTCTAAACTGTTTCCTTGAATGAGTAGGTATATGTTTATTTTTTTATTTTCATATAAACTCCTGGACTAAATTAAAGCATAACAAAAAATATTGGTTTTCAATATTTTCTCTATTTGGAGACCAGTTAAAATATTTTTTTAATTTTGTGAGTCAATTTCTTGGTAATAATTCCAATAAAAAATCTAGTACCAAAAATTGTATGTCTTAAAAAACTTTCTAATGCTATTAGAGTTATACCTACCATTGTCTTCCCAATATTTTTGTTGGCTTTGAAATTCTGATAAAATAGTAAGAATCTAAAAAGGAATGAGATGAACGGTTTCTATGGTAATTAGCTTTTAGAAATAAACGTTCTACCAACTTTGAGCTAAGCGGTACATTAGCGTCAGTTCTGCATTTAATAATCATAATTCGAACAGACAGAAGGCTGAGTTATGCTGGATTAAAAGTTCGAAGTTTTTTCCAGAAACTGGATGTTTCATTTATGGAGTGACCACCTAATAGTCCAGACATAAACACTAACGAACTTTTGGATACTGTTTTATACGCGCAATTAAACATCATACTCTTTCGGCAGCAAATACTATGGAGTTCGAAGAAGTTCTTCTTTATTAGGATAATATTCTTCAAAATTAAGTAGTAGCACGTCCAGAAAAATGAGAGGTATTTAAGTTTCTTAAAGCTATCCTTGGAGGTAGTGTAAAATTTTCCGTATCCGGTCTTATACAGATATTTAAGGCTTAGGGTTCCTCGAATCAAAAAATATATTTTCATGAAATAGTCTGTCTATATGTCGTGTTGTGCTAAGATTATCTCGGGAACAGTTATATGTGAAAAACATGTTTTACATAAGACTGTTGCACGAAAACAAAATTGTCTAAAACATTCTTCGTGAATTCCTCTATCACTATATCAAGTCGCATCCCTGGGAAAAAACAGGTAAAATTGTATTCTCAAATGAACTGCAAAATTTTTTGTTTAATCATATTCATCATAACAGGAAAAGAAGATCTGATGTCACTCAGTAACAGAACATCAAAGACAACTATAAAACGCCTATTTCAGACGATAGTCTCAATACTTTGTGCTTGTTTACAATTTGGGTTTTAATACCTAATACAAAATCAGTTTATATTTGTGATTGCAATAAAATGCCATATATTTTGAGGAATTAATAAACCGAAATTTAGTAAACTATGCTAAATTATGCATGAAAAATAGATTCAATTTGCCCGAATATGTTGATAGTTATGTTCGATTCTCCCGTTTTGTCACGGACTGACGTCATGCGCGCAGCTGTCTAAAACGGGTCCACCAACCAAGCATATCTTGCTTCTTCTAGTATATCATGATTCATATTCTGGCTAAACGGTTCTTCCTACGTATATGACCATTGTAGTTTTTTTGAAAAACACTACGACTCCATAAGATAAATTATATATTCGACAGAATTTGTTTGAGAGCGGTAATATCGTGTTAGTGGACACCAGGTTTTTTTGCGTTATTTTTGCCCAGAACATTAAATGATCAATTACTATAATAGTTTTACAGATGCAAGAAATCTACTTAGATATTGTTACTATACACATTTTGGTTTAAATTATGTCCATCTATAATCCATTATAATTGAACAACAACATCACCTGTCTATATAGACGCAGAATTTTGAATGATAATGTTGATGTATGCGTTCGGGGTTAGTACACATCGTAACAATAATCCTCGAATAGATGAAGTTAGCTAGTGTCCAGGTACACCCAACACGGGTTAATTCAACATGTTGCGCTATTTGTCATTCTGCATAATCCAATGTAAAACCACAAACCACATACTAATCAACAGGAGGAGCATAGACATATATATCACATTTATGACATTAGAAAATGATATACAATAAATAAGTTATACTAAGGAAGATGGATTGGTGCTTGATATGTTTATTCGATATATCATTTCTGTTTGTTATTATGTCGCAATGCTATTATTATCTATATATAGCTGAACACAAATATTGGTTTAGCGTATGATGGTGTAATATGAATTACGTTGAGGATGTTTTTCATCATTTCTCATTATGAAAGCTGTTAAGCTAGTAAGTTAAGTAATCCAACAACTTCTCTTTTACGATGAAATCCTTGAAGTCACTTCATCAACTCGATGTTTTTAATCCTTCTAATAATTAGAGACCGCAAGCTTTGTCAACGTCGAGCAGATAATCTTCATCAAAATCATCTTCGTTTAACAGCTTGACCATAATCTTCCCATTGAAGTTCACGTCGTTGCGACGCCATTTGCAATTTAAATTTGAGATTAGTGGTGCGAAGCAAGACACACACTAAATGGCGTACAGCATCTACTATGAGTGTCGGTTACGAAGAGAGATTACACTTCCAATGCAAATAGAACACTCCTAATCGAAAGATAAGGCGCATCTTGGTGTCTCTCGTTTCGGCTATGTTTCAGACAACGACTGTATTAATTAACGTCGATTATTTACTTAGTCCAGGGTGATGTACTGAATATATATCTTCCTTATGTGTTGACACTGATGTGTTGGAATTGTTGGAAATTATTCACCATGACAGATTGCGTGTTGATTTTAGATCTTTTGAGAAGCAAGTAGTACCTACCTCGTAACTTTTCACGAAATTTCTTCCACAAATATTGCTATTACATGTAAAAATATTTTAAGATGCATAGAAAATTTAATTATCTATTTTTAAATTTATTTACACCCAAAAATATCACAGATTATTTATATACACTGTCCTTACACACTACACTATCAACTACTATGTACAATTTGTATTTATTATTTTACACTATTTACAACCGTATTTGAATCGAGCGTTATTTATTTATATTGTTGAGAGTCCCTTACTAGGGACCCAACTACACTGGACTGACGGTGTGCACCGTACTGCTGGTCTCCACCGTACCGCCGGTCTTCACAGCACTGCCGGCATCCACTGAAAATTTTCTCCAATAAATAGACAAGCCTCCTTCAGTTAGAAGCTTCCACCGGAATCTTCCAATACCTCGAACATTCCAGCAATAGCGCGAACTCACTAGATGTATTGGGATATAATCTTGACCTTGGCATGCATCGGTGACCTTACATTCATACCACCACATTTTGTCCACTATGCCAAATGATAGCTAGCTACATGGTAGGAACTACTTTATACTTTTACATAGTAATAAACTGACTAGTTTTTGGCCAAATATGTATAGCAGTATTTTGTTACTGCAAATAAGTGTAATTTAATAAAAAATAGTTTTATTAGACATTAAAGTTTTAATAGAAAAATGGCCAAAGTGTACAAGTAGTTTCTACTACCTCACTTGATTTCATCGAATAGTTACATCAGACAGAAAATCATGGAACACGCACGAGGCATTTTCAAAGACAATTACTGACGTTTGACATGTTAGTTACTTGACATAACGAATCAACATATCTATCTTTATCGAGTAAAGAAAAAGGGATGATAGGCTTAGGCGTAAGCGTTACATGCCCATGCGGAGGTAGTTCCAGTAACAGAACCTATAACTTTCTATGGATAATCGATCCATGCTACAGTCAATCTATCTAATCTAATCTAATCTTTGCTACAGTAATGATTTTTTCTCTTTTGCAGTGGCTATGTATAATATTAAGTGAACTTTATTGGATTAGCATTGAATTTCACAGTACCTAACTGCAACTGCGAAAAAATCGCAACTGAAAAGAGTGCTGCATTTACTGAACAACCAGTGAGCTGCAATTACATTAAATTCAGTATAGAATGCCAAAATATAGTATGTATTATGTAATTTGCAACTTCAACTGTGAAGCCAAACGATTTGCAACTGTCATTTTTGCTGTTAAATGTCAAATGTCAGTTATCAAGGGGTTGCAGTGGTTGTTTTGTAGTATCTTTAATTCATCAAAAAATCATATATGTCAACTCCGTGACAACAAAACAGATTATGTTACCGATGATTGAATGATGTTGATGATGATGAATGATTTCTACGAGTTGCTAGTTGAATTGGCATATTAGCAACCAGCAAATGCTTAGAAAGTGATTGCTTTATGTAATAAGATTTTTGTTTGAGACTAGCAACTAGTTTACAACTGCAAGGCGACCACAAGGCGATAATAATAATTTATTTATTAGAACCAATGGAATGATTAGTACATTTCTATTTACCCGCAGGTATGGATCCAGTGAAATGTGTAGAAAAACTAGGATAAATAAAATCAAAATATAAAATAAAAACGTGAAATAAGTGCAGCTTCAGATTAACAAGAATAGCAACTGGCTCGCTCAATGGATAATCAGTATGATTAACTTTGTCCTTTCAAAATGGTGGCTTTCAAAACATTTAAGAAATTTCAATAAATTGTCCCAGATTTATATATTGAAAATATGTTTGATTGACTTATTTGATTTGAAGCTATATTTTCGGTTGAAGAGTCCGAGTATTTTGGCAAAAATAATCGTCAGATTATGTTTTTACAATAAAGCATTGTATTACCTACCTAAAATTACAGTACAAATTCCATTTTTATGGATTTACTGCGAAATTCTTAGTATGCACGTTGAAAGACACTCATTCTGCTGATTTTATTATTATTTCCTCAGTAACTTGCAAGAGGTATCTTGTTTGATGTTAGTACGGCAACGACAAGGATCTGTGGAATAATATGTTAGAAGATACTATTCGGTGAGAGATCTGAGACACCACTTAAAAAAACGTGCTTTGAATTCTTAATCATGGATGGTGTGGAAACAAGTTCACCTCGCCATATAATTATCACACATAACAATACAAAGTTTATACACAATGTTGTGAGCACTTATTCAAACGGACTTGATTATCTTCTGAATGATTAGGTATTCAAATGGTAATAATCAGAATAAATAGTTTGCCGTCTATTAGAGAGTCTGAATTAGATTAATTCTTCTATAAAGTAGTTGTTTCTAAGCTTGTTATTATCATATAATTGAATTACTTTCCTAGTTCAAATTTTCATATTCAATTTCTTTGAGATGGAAAGACAACCCTCCCTCACTCAAAGGGCCATCTATTTGATTCGTAGATCCCAAATAATATAAGACCGAAGGCCCAGCGAACTGACAGTCGATACATGTTTAAGTGGAACATCTAGCTATCTGGGTTATGCGGAAAAAGCTCTCCTTTGTAAAATGTGCCACTTGGGCGATTCGTTTTTTGTTTGAATGTTATACGTTTTGGACAATTTGTTTTTTAGTTGAATTCCTATAAGCTGAGCAACGCGTTGAAATGTATTTAGGTTCGATTACATCAAATATTGAAACGATGTTTAGCTATTTATTGGGTATTGGGTATAATTATCTTGTCATACAACGAGACGTGAGACATGTGAAATAAGGGCGCAGTAGAAAATAAATCATTTAATCAGGACACTCACTAGCGAATATGCTCGGGAGCATGCTCGGCAGCATGGCTCACAGCAACAAACTCACTTGTGTGTTGTGTGTGGGCAAGATCGCCAACATGTTCGTAAGTTGCTGGTTGACGGGAAAGACTGAATAATCATAATGCTGTATCTATTTTTTGTTTCATTCATTAAAGCGCTGACTTAATTGTATAAGGTGTTGAGAATATTTTGGATGATAGCACATTCGTTCCAAGCATGCTCCTGAGCATATTCGTTAGTTAGTTAGTGGCCTGCATCCAATTTTTCGTAGTGTACCGTTCTTTACACTGCACAACCGGCAAATTTTTCATGTCTCTAGCTATTCTTGATGAGTTGTAACTGCATTTTAACCTCAGATCAAGTCATACATATCTGATAACCAGCCTGAATTGCAATATATGTTAATCAGTTGAAAATACTACTTTCCCATAAATCATGCTCAAATTGAAATAGTTTACTTGCTGCTCTTTTATAATACTCATGAATATTAAATTCCCTGGACAAAAACAGGTAAAACAAAAGAGCGTTACCACCCAACAACTGCCTTGATAACTTATTTATGAGCTCAAAAGAGAAAAAAAATCGTAAATTTCAACAACATTTTTCTCGGGTCTTCACCATAACAATGGTTTTGTCGCATATAAAGGACGGCAATTCCTGGGGCAAATGAAAAATTTACGTTCGTTTCAACAGGTATATACGCGCACAAGCTGATAACAGCGGCGGCGGTAGTTCCAATTCTTTGTTAGTCTAGTGGGGGTGGGTTAGGAGGCAGCAATATCAATTGTTCATGTACCTACAGTGTGACCAAGATAAAGTTAGGATAGTATGAGGATATCGAAAATGATAACGAATACGGAAAAACATATGGAAAAACAATCATCAAATTGATGTTCTTTTATAATGTGTTCACAAAATTTTAATAACTCATTTGGTTTCCGAGGTTCTAGAGAAAAAAAAACATTTTGCATTTTTAATTCTTATTTGATTTTTACAATATTATCATGAGATGTTTCGTTTTCTGGAAATTATAAATAACTTTGTTTTTTATATTTACCGAAACAGAAGTGTATTACCTAGCACTTTTTATTACCAAATTCATTTTTTACAAAAAATGCTCTTATTATGTTTTTTGCGGTAATCTTATAATTTGATGCCAAATACTAATGTATTGAATATTTGCTATTCTTCAAGTTGTGAGCTTTTAGAAATAGTTGAATATTTTCTTATTATGTAAAAATAGCGACCCAGTTGCATAGTATTGTGAAGCCATGCAGTTGTAAGCTGGCTGCTAATGGCTAAAAAATATATTATTACGTAAAGCAGTTGCTGGTTGATAGTATGCTTGATTAAATGTAATTATAGCCCACTAGTTGTTCGGTGAGGTAGCACTGTTTTCAGTTATTATTTAGTAGTGATACATACCAAAATTGACGTCTGACAGCGACTATTGCACAATTCTCGCAAGTTACATGATAAGCGTGCCGATCACCATATCTCACAAGTCCTGAATTTTGTATTTGGGAGTTTATCAGTACTTATCTATGTATATGCATCAACGTAACTTTCAAATGAAGAAAGTCAACGTTAACGGGTTTTAGAAGGTTTCACCTGATTACACTGTGTACCTACTTACCTAATGGGCCCCATAAACAGTTCAACATGTTCTTGAACCAGGTTACTCAACACAGTTGATAAACAAGATAACAACACAAGTATTTAAATAGGAAATATGGTTGATGAGCTCTGTTTTGTTCTCTCGGACCTATCCCAAAAGCACGAGTTCGTGTAAATTCGTGTATTAAAATGAAGAACGCGTGTATGGGTGGTTCTAGATTTTATAGTTAGACGATGTTACTTATGTGTATACTTAGGAAATAATGCTTAATAAATATTGGGTTCTGCTGAAATACAAAATGGGAGCTATTTTTAAATTAACGTAGAATAGGCACAATTGAATTGTTGATTTGGTAGTGGGGGCTACTTATTATCTCATACAGGGTGTGTTATTGTTTCGGTCTTTAAAAAGCAAAGTTCTAGAAAAAGAAACTTCGGAAGATAATATTTTACAGCTGAAAAAGTTGCTGTGAAGAAATATTTTTTGTTCTTTTTTTAGATTCTCAGCAAAGTTCTGAAAACAAAATCAGTTTTTCATTATAATTCAAGAATCAAATTTATTAGAACTTGTTGAACAAGATATTCCACTGACGAAATGTTAACATAGATTAATGCTGTAGATTTTCGAGGACTTAAATCCATCTCATCCTTATCGTGGACATACTATATATAGCAGCGGTAAAGCTGCATAACGCGTTTAATTATTGAACGAAATTATTGATTCAGATATGACATTGTGTTGATTGGAGAATGCTCAATTAAATTATTTACATGTTTCAAAATGTGACAACTGGATAGAAAGAAGTTCAGTTGATAAATGAGAAGTTTATGATAGAACTGTTAGTTGTCTAGGTCACATTGGTTTTGTAATAACAGGTAGAAAAATGTGCAAGGGTTTGAAATCCGCTCATAAATCATAGTTATAAATAATTATATATATCAAAAAAAAGGTATTATATTTTGGAACTTAATGACTATTGTCTTTAGAAACATGTCTTTTTAACTTATTCTAGTCTATTAAATTGAATTATTCAAACCACCTCATTTTCACATGTTTGAAACGAAGTTTGTTACCACGGCTTGCAGTAGGAGTTGACAGAAATCGTCACGCGTTACACTCTCTTGATACAATAGATAATACCTATGTGTATATATAAGGAGTTCAATGCGACTTCTCTTTCTTTCCCTTTCTCTCTCTTTTTATATTTTATGCGAGTGTGTGCACGTGCGAGTATATAGTTTAGAAAAGACAAGCATCCATACAAGCATCGTGCGCAGCCGGTTTTATACATTTATTACAAGATCTCTGAATTAAAACACTATAATAAATTTACAGTAATATATTGTTTGAACTTGATAATTGTTTTGACATACTGTGCCTTTCTCAAATGTAGATAATAACTAATTTCTAAGAGGATAAGTGCTAGTTAAATAATAAGGATGGTCATAATAAATTGTAATGACTAATGTTATGAGCTAATTAGGTTACAATTATATATCCAGTAAGGGGCTGAATATGCCATCGATCTGGTCATTAAGGAAGTTACCTAAATGTTTATGTACCTATATCAATTTCTTGAGACTCAAGATGTAATATCTATCTTCTTTGACTCAAGCAAATTCTTTTTTTTTGGCATATGAAATTATCATTAAATGTATTATTATCATTGAGGTGTAGCGCATAGTTGTCTTAGTTTTATCTTATATGAATGAGCTCTTGTGCTCAATTACGTCACTTTGACCTACGTAAACTTTCGAGCAATTACTGCAAGTGAGTTCGTAAATACCTGATTTACAATTTTCTGGTCTCTGAAAGCATAACGTCATTAATTATAGATTTATCTTCCAAAAACAATCATCAAAAAATTCCCTTCGTGATTTTTTTTCCAAAAGTTTCTAGATAATACCATAGTTTTTCCAAATTCTTTAACTAATACTTAATTGAGTATTTATAAACAAAGAATTTTGTTGCATCGGCCGTTTTCAAGGCAACGTATCGATAAGGCGCTCATAGTATAGCGAAGTTCTTAAAATTAAATAGAAGTATAAGTAATAATGTAAACAAGGATTATTTTTAGGGTTCCGTCACCAAAGGGTGCCGACAACACCCTTTAACTAAGTTACCGCTTCCCTAATAGATAGAGTGTTAAATTTTCACAGAATCTTTATTTTGCTATTGCCGCTATAACAACAAATAATAAAAAAGAATAAAATTAAAAATAAATGGAGCCCTCATACAAAAACGACTTTTTGCTGTTTTTTAAACATTTCTATCCCACCAAAAATTATGGAGGTTTATTTTTCAAAATTTGAAAATTCGTGAATGCAAAATTAATTAAGAGACCATATCCTGCAACATCTTAATTGAAAATTTAAAAAATACGATTTCCGAGTTACATCAACAGAAAAGTTTTAAATATCCGTGTTGAAATCTCTGAAAATAAGTAAACTTTCAACGATTTTGATGATGACTAATGGTAAACCCAAATTCTTTCTAACTAATACTAGAACCTATTCTATTATTTGGTTCCCTGGAAAATAGAAAATAATAATAACTCTGCTAGTGCTGGTACTTGTGAAGTTGGTGGTATTTTTCTGAGCACCAATTAATAAAGCGGGTCCTAGTTTTTGTGAAATAAATATTCTAGCTTTAATCACGAGTCCAATGAGATTTCGCATGTATTTTAAACGCAGTAGCAAGTAAAAACCTGGCGTTGAACTTGTGAACTTAGACTATGATTGTTTCGTTCAACCATTTCATATTTATTATGAAAAATATTTTCCATCCGGAAAATCGATATCTTTAATATTCAGTTGAAGATAGATTTATTTACTTCATAAAATTGGGTAGAATCTTCATATATACATAAAAGAATTCAATATGTTCCATAAGTTAAAAATGGGTTATCATTCTTATCGAAGAAACGCCAGCAAAAGCGGTAAGGACCTTTTAAATGGCAACTTTCTCTCGTGTTACGCCAAAGTTCATAAGGAAAGAAGAGCCGGAAATGTAATAAAGGTGAAATATATCTGACACGGGTTATTTTCTGCTAATACCTATTCCATTTTCTACATATGATACGATTGCTGCTGAACCATCATACTGCTTGATTGGTTGGGAGAGTAAACTGAGTTTGAATTTCCACTCAGAAATATGGATCGCGGAAAATGTACAATCTTATGTTTGATTGGAAAGTTGCTTCGAGCTAATATATTCAGATATTCAATGAGTTGTGTACCAGCATTATTTGGTTACACATTTTGATTACGTAGCAATATAAAACTTGAAGTGTGTAAGTGAAACTTTGAAGCATTTGTTAAAATCTACCAGGGTGCTCTTCTAGCTCTATTTACTGCGTTATTTGAGATGTTATATTTTGTTCTAAAGGGCAATTCTCATAAAATAAACACCGATTTTCTTTAACATTTTCATCTACATGTTACGCTCAAATGACCGAAAGATACGTGTTTAGTTTTTAAATTGTGTGTGAGTCATTGGAAAATATTTCACAGTTTCGGGGTGATATTTTTAACAGTAAAGTTTTTTTTTTCGATTTCGAATGGGATGGAATTTTCCAATTTCACAACGAAAAGAATCACTCTGGAAATGTTGTTATTTCATACTTTTTAGTGTAACATCGAATCAAGTCATTAAATATGATAGGTACTTACTTTACGGCAATGACAGCCATCTGTTGATTTTTATTATGATCAGTTTTGATCTAATATCAGCATGTTTAGCTGGTAGGGTGAGAGGTAAGGTAGTCAAGTAGTAAGTACCGAGATAACAGTTCGCTCCAAATTGGCGGACAAGAATAGCTACGTTTGTAGTCATTTAGTAATATCAAAAAGTGTCAACAAATAGATCCTCTTGATGAGCCATCAATCAAATTACTAACAAGATTGACAGTACAGGTAGGTATACTTAACCTGTGATAAAGATAAAATTATCTTATTTTATCCTGGTGATTCTGGTCAGGATACTTGGATGTGAAAATTTCGTTGAAAGTTTTCCATAGATAGACAGATACACGTGAAGCTAATAAACGCGTGTTAAAAAACTACTTCATTGAATTTGAAAAAAACTTGCTGTTTCGATATCATTCATATGGCCACCTCAAAAAGGATAGGTATTTATACCTACAGTTCATCTAAATAATTGTTTTCCAGAGTTACTATTTTGTAGATAATGCAGGGACATAAGATTTCTACAATTCTTATATGAGTAACTACCTATCCAAAAGTGACTCAGATTTAAACGGTGTGATTAGTAACATCACAAAACATAATATGCTTTATCGTATAAAAAACCGACTCTGAGAACGAGCAAATGAGAATTCGTTAGATTTTACTATCTCCATATTTATACCGCTAAAAAAACAAATCGAATGAACCGTAATTGTGTTAACCAACTGTCACATTTTTTTTTTTAATAATTCCTAACGAATTTCATATAGTTCAACAAAAATGAGTTAGCTGTATTATAATCTTATATTATCGGTTCCTTCATATTATTCAAAAGAAATGTCGTTTGTTTTAGCGTTACCGGAAAATTGCATTATTTGAAACAAAGGCCTCTGATCGTTGCCGACTAGACAAAGAGCTCACTGAAGTTGGTCAATCTTCGAAACGTCATCGGTAAACGTTGAGTACGCTGCGTTGATTGGTGGAAAGCGCCAAATTAACAGGCAATCGTAAATGATAAAGGTTACTGGGAAATGACTAATGCCAGGCTGGATTATCATTAGAGAATTTTCCTTACTGAATAACTTGGACATTTTGTGATTATCATTGAAGAGTTACAATACCAACATATCGAGGCGTCCTCACATTATTTTTCGCTTCTGTCTGCCAAATACTATATCCCTATTTTTTCTCAGCTTTCCCTCGTCTTATTAAACATGGAACAAATATTCACTGCAGGGATCACATTTTCCATTCAAATATTTGAGGTGGGTTCAGAACTTGTAGGCTCTGCTTTATGAATATTAATCTAGAGCTGGCTCAGCTTGGCATAGAAGTTACATCCCCTAAATAAACATATGTATTTTCCATTTACGAGTTGATTCCCACCCAAACTACTATCTCTGGATCAGTATATTAATTTTCAGCTGGTGTTATGCTTTGAAATACCCAGATCGCTGTTGATAAATATATAATGTATCACAAATTGAGTTTGTATACGCCTAAATTCTATAATTTATATGATGTTTTAAGTTAATCTGATATATTGAGTTTGACCATTGGTACGGTACTTTTTATTTAGACAAAATGTTGATTGTGAAGTGAAGAGTTGATTATGCAAAGTAGATTAGATACTTTTCAATGGCAATGTATAAATATATATATATATATATATATATATATATATATATATATATATATATATATATATAATGACATATGGACATATTTATGGTCTTGATTTTTCAAGAAAGCAGTAATGGCAATAATCTATGCTCAACGGACACCAAATATATCCTATGTCACAGATATTTCGCATCGTTCCAGAGCTAAATTGCCCAATATACCCTAACCAATTAACACAAGATTGGGCTTAACACTAATGGCTTTGTCTGATTGGCTCTCCCCCATTCAATTTTTTAGGACCTTCTGGCAAAACATGTCTGTTTGTCTCCGTATCTCACATTGTTAAGCCACTTGGATGTGCAGACTCACACTCTCAGTGCTCATAAAACTAAAAATAATCAAGTAGGTCTATACGAATGTACGTCAATCTAGTCTTGAAACTCATTATGAAAGTATATCTATATCAATTACTCTCTGCTATTACGGATTTGGAATTTAGAAATGTATCGGTTGTATTCATTAAGAGGAAGCAATGAATATTTCGTACTTACCTATACAAAAAAATTACACCGTTCATAATAGTGAAAATTAAATACATAGTTTAAAGAGACTAAAGGAATTTGAATTGAAAAATTCTGAATATTTGTGGGAACTTGGAATAAAAATATAAAAAAATGATATGTACATGTACATTTATATTATATATGGTAAAACATAAGCATAGAAAAAACAAGAACTAAGTAGGAGAAATCATGGGGTATAAAAAAAATAAATACATTTGCATTAATAAAGAAGTGAGTGTCAGAATTCTATTTTATCTTAATCACTGAATTATTATTTTTATGGAAAAATTATACTCAAATAAGATGAAAGAAAGTTATTTTGTGCGCGATTAGAACTCACAACTTTATAAGGGAGCATCCAAATGCTTTATAATCTGTTTTGTTTGTACTAACGACAATGACATAATGATCTCTTTTGCGCAAGGATGAACTGTTAGTCAAAATGGATTTTATGAATTTAAATTATATGTAACTATACTTTAGCGGAGACACCAAAATAAAGCACCCTTTCTTGTCTTTTTCTGTTTCTTTTTTCATGTTGTAGGTACGGCCCCAAAATGACCAAGTTTATAATGTTTTAAATTTAGAATAGCTGGTTCATAATTTCTATATTTTTATCCTTACTTTTACAATTATATTTATTTATATTTTTAACGATCCGTACCAAACTGTTGAAACCGAGACCTTATTACTGAGACACTGCTGTCCGTCCGTCTGTCTGTCAGCGGACTCTATCTCACCAGCCCTAATATGTAGAGAGCTGAAATGTCCAGAGAATATGTATTTTTGTTGTCGTTTTTCGGTCTGAATCTTATGAACCGTAATAGGTACACAGTTGAAAATTTCCCAACTGTGTATTTCTATTTTTACAATAACAACAAATACCGTCTGCCCGTTTATCCGATTGTCTGTCAACTGTCTGTATCTCATGAACAGTAATAGGTAGATACTGGAATTTTGCTTTTAAAAAGGTACGGAAAACTTTGTGTGAGAGTGCCTCGCACCCGGCGAGTTTGAGAATATATGGTGACAAACTCAACTAAGGAAATCTGGGATTAGTTAAACAGGCTGTCAAATATTGTCGAACCTTAAGGTTGCGTGGAAGAATTGATATATATATATATATATATTTATGTGGTATTTATATTTCTTAAATCGTTCAACTAGTAGTTAACAAAAATATATACCAATATAGAGTAATTCGTTTTGAGGCATAGCATAAAAGTTATGCTATGTATTTCTTAAGAGATTATCTGCTTAAATATAAAAAGTGCTACAAAATGCATCAATGATCTTTGTGTCAACAAAAAGTTTATAATAGCTCAAAAATACCCATGTTTTATAATATCCAGTAATTCTAACTCGAAATATTTCCTGCGCATTCATTATATTGTGTGTTTGATTATGGCATAGAACCACAATTATAACATGGAATCAATTAACTCCAAAACATTTAGCGGGTATACAGTAAAATGGCGAACGCAGCTCGAAACGTCATCCGCATAAACCATTTTTAATTATGAACACTGCCTGAACACACTAACTTTTAATAATCAGCTTTAGTAGATTGTTAATTATTAATTAAGCATTGTTTCGGATGAACGCCAAATATTCTGTCGTATTTCCATGTAATTTTGCTATGGCTGGTCATTAGGTATATTTTTTTCTTTGTTCTGGAAACTGCGTTTCGTTTCGATTTATTATTCTTCCAAGTAATGGGTAAAATTTTTCAAAATTGTAATTTTGACAAATCTCCAATTTAAGGTCCCAAATTCATATACCTAAATAGTTTTTGGGAATACGTCTGGGTGTCTTTTTTGTATGTGTGTATGTAGGTATCTATGTACATAAGTACGTTGTACGTAGTGATTCAAGAACGAAAAACTATACCGACATTGTATTCCTTTTAATCGATGCAAACTTACATATAGATAGCAATAAGCTCATTAGTTTTCGGCCATAGTCTCTAGACTAATCTAAAGCAGTTTTTTGTTAATATAAGGGCCGTATTTAAAAAAATATATTTGGTACTCTCGTAAACAAACTTGGTAAGAAATTAGTCATTGAATAACTGATTTAGTATTTTCAAAATTCGAGCGTTTTAAAAAAAAAGCTTAGAAAGTGTCCAAGATTTAAATGCTATTCAAACATTTTTGCAAGATACTTTTATTGGGGAAGATTTTTTTTGACTAAATTACAAAAAAGCGACAGCTGCTTGCCTGCAAATAGGTAAATTCGGATCGTGTCCTTTAAAGCCATTGAGCTTTTTTTCTAGAAGCTTTTTGTTGGCGCTTGAAAAAGACAGCTTTTTTGGAAACTGAGAAATCTTACATCAATTTGGGCTAACTCCTTAAAGTCTGCCAAACCGCCTGGCACCACCGGTCAGGAGAGTCCCTCATGGATCATGAGGGGACTGTCAGATTCTTACTGAGTAAATTTCTCAAACCCTTTTTACTTACGCGCCTCGCCGGTCTTGGCTTAGAGGCTTTTGTCCTAACCGGTGCTGGAACACCTGGGTAGACCCCAGCACCTCCCGTCCGCTTTGTATTGTTCTTCGAGTGGTTCGCGTCCTTGGTCCTTCGTCTCTGACCGTTCTTTCGTTCTCTATCTGAAAAATTGGGCAATCAGTTCTGATCTCAATTGTTCCGACTTACCAATCCTCATAATATAGTTGGTTCCTCTGTCTCCTTTTATTCTTATCCAATGTCCTACCATCGTAGTCGATCATTCTCCTCAGTTCTTCATTTGGACTTTGCCTTTTCGCACAAAACTGCCCATTCGCTCAGTAGCCATCTAACTATCGAAATTAGTAAGGTTAGGTTAGGTTTAATATCAGGTATATTGTATAAGCCTTAGAGTTTGTCTGAGTTGAATGTTATTAATACAATGGAAATACTGCATATTGTGCCCTGTTTTTGGAAATATAAAAGACAAAAACAGTTATAAGTTATACTACCAGCTAGTTCAGCTAGTTCACTATGAGCTATGATGACAGAGGCGTAGTTTACTAGCCAATAATTCCAGTCTCTAGCTGGTGGTGAGAAAACTAGCACAGCTTTCAACTTTTCTCCTTTATAGTTTGAAGGTTGTTAACTTGTTGGGCGACTTTATAAGAAGCTAGTAAAGCCTACAGGCGATTAGTAAACTAGTTTATCGAGACTGCTCAAAGTAGACTGAGATTATACGACTGATTTTTGTACAAATTTAAGCTTGATACCTCTATAGTGTATTTGTATATACAGGGATATTCTCGGTGAGTGGCCTGTTAGTCTTAGTAAGTGTCTCCTAAGAAAACTTCACATATTTTAGGTATGAAAATTTGCAGCTGGGGCTTTGTGAGAATACTCTATCTAATAAAATGGTCACTTGCAGTCTCTTCCGGTTATATCGGAAGTATTCAGTTATTGTTTCTACTTTTTACCCGATTACGGTGAAGTAAAAAGGATGATTTTTGATTTTGATCGGTATGTATGTGGGTATGAAGAATGTACATATGTTCATCTTCTAAACTCCTTATTATAATTTGACAAATTGGCTCATTTTTATTATATATATACATATATATATATATATATATATATATATATATATATATATATATATATATATATATATATATATATATATCAAAATAAGATGAAGCTCTACACCTTTATGCTTTTGATTAGTCGGACACAACCACCCACTAGAAGCGGATCACGTGATTTCAAGCTTGTTAGCTTTCATCAGCGCCACATAAGTGGAAGCTGTATCCAACTAAACTACTGATGAAAGCTAACAAGCTTGAAATCACGTGATCCGCTTCTAGTGGGTGGTTGTGTCCGACTAAACAAAAGCATAAAGGTGTAGAGCTTCATCTTATTTTTATATTTTATATATCTCATTCATTAATGAACTAATAGATCTCTTTAATTATATGTATATATATATATTGTTAGCTGTAGCTCGCGGCTTTGCTTAGATACATGCACCCAATAATTGGGAATAATCTCTAAAATCATGCCTGAGATGTATCTATATATAAGTGTGGTTTAGGTATTACCTAGGTACATCACTAATTTATATGTATTAAATACCTACATTAACATATAGGTATTAGGTTTAAGTTGTTTATTAAATACACGAATATCAGGGCGACCGAGCTTTGCTCGGATAACACAGGATTTAGAGTGAGTCTATAAGAGTTACTAAGACTGTTTAATCTTAGTTCAAAAATCTGCATATTTCTAGTCAAAATGTATCAAGATCGGTAAATATTGCTTTATCGTTGACATATAGCTCATAATTTACAGATTCCAAAGTAAATATGAATGTGAAACATATCAGAACTCAGCTGCGGAGTCATTCCCGAAATAGCTAGTGTGGACCTCGACGGTCACACCCATAAAAAAATGAAAGTATCGCCAATCGATTTCTCATACGAGAACTCAGAATATCATCAATCGACTTTTCGAAACCCAAATCTCATATTAAAATTTGTATCGCAATCTGCGGAGCCATTCCCGAAGTAGCTATTGTAGACCTCGAGGGTCACACCCATTGAAAATGCAAGTATCGCCAATCGATTTCTCGGATCTTGAAACCCCTTTATGTAAAGGTTTTGTCAGGGAGGCCACTTATATAAATCATCTTAAAAATTAGAACCCTATCTATATACCAAATTTCATCAAAATCGTTAGAGCCGTTTTCGAGTATAATGCAAACATAAAAATAAAACATATTATGTAAAAAAAATCTATTTGTGTCAGTACTTATTTGGAAACCTAATGTAATTCATTCAATTTGCCTATTCCACACTATATACAGAGTCCTGACAAAATTAAATGACGGTAGTACCTAACTACTTATAAACGGCAAAATCTTGATAATTATTATTATGTCTTTTAAATTTAAATTCGTAAAAGTCTGGTTTTGTTTCTCGGTTACTTTATTTAACCAATTATATTTGGATGAATGTGTTCCCTTTGTTTTATTAAATAACTTTAAATTCTATCGTCCTTTCTACTTTAACCCCTAAGTTCTACCCAATAACTTGTTTCAATTCACCTCGACCTCTGTTTCAACTTATCTTTATATGAAGGGAGTTGAAATAAAGTTACTTATTCTCTTCATCTGAAAGGGTAAGAAATTTTCTATCGATTTTCACTAAATCATACGCTTTGTGTTAATAGAATTTTGAGTATGACCCAAATTTCCATATTATTTCAGCTTCCCTCGGTCTCCCTTACCTCTTATGGTTATTTACGTATTTCTGCAATTTTATTGAAATCGTTTGTCATAATCACTAAAAAAAACAGTTTGCACCATTGGCTTGAAATACTAATGTGAATATATACCTTGATGACAGATCATATTTGCAAAAAGATTCAACAATCTTATTGACTAAGTTACATTGACATTATTATTCTCAGTGTGCTAAAAATTTAATGCAAAACTTTAGAAATTTCGAAGCACTTTATTAATCTCATATGAAATTGAACCCCCGCATATTTTGATGTCATTCGATGCGGATTAAAAAGAAATATACCATATCGCAGTTCTGAACGCATTCAATGTTATAAGTGGAAAACTTGGGTATATTTATCAACAGTTCGAGTCACAATTTCAAAAAATGAAAGCGAGTGAGTCTTAGTTCAATGTCGTAAATGTTTATTACACTGTCAATTTGTTGTTAAAACAAGTTTTCTGTATATAGCTTTGAATATGTTCGGAACTGTGATAGGGTCGTAAATATAAAAAAAAATCTTGTTTTCCATTTCCTCAATGAATGACCTAAAAATATATAGGGGGTCCAATTTAAAATAAGACAAATCAAGTGTTTTAAAGTTTCTAAAGTTTGCCATTCCAAAGTTCTTTAATCCAGTGGTGCAAAACTGTTTTGTTCTATTTTTCTAGTGATGATCACTGATCCGATTTCAGTGAAAGAGTTACGAAAATAAGCAACACAATATATGGCACCTAATTTGAAAAATAAATCAATATGCCGTCATACAATTTTTGGGGCACTCTATATAATCAAAAAAAATCTGAGGTAGACTTTACGCTACAGATGACCTTTTCAAAATATCAAACTCATAACTACCAATTCAGCTATTAAAGACAAGAAATGCTTGCCTCTGTGCTTTGAAGGTATGTAACAAAAATGGAGAGGGGCGATGAGATGTTTGTTTGTTCGCGCACATCTCCGAAATTACTGAGCTGAGTATAGGCTTTATTTCATTTAAATCAGTTGTCAGGAAAAAATATTCATTTGATGATATTAAGATGAAAGAAAATTCCACGTGAGCGAAAAAAATCGAACTTAGGTAGTTACTTTGGTGGTTCTCCGGGAAAAACATTTTATGTATAAAGTCCTACACCGTTTTTGATATATTTCAAATTTGATGTCAAAAATTAAGTTTGCAGTCCAAAACATAATTATCAATCTCTCGTATAAGGAAGCCTTTAATATTTAATTTGGGTTAATTTTTTTGTAGAAGAAGTTCTACTTTATGTTATTTTGAAAATAATTTGTACAGAGTAATCAAAGAAGAAGCTTTAAAACCTCCAAAGGTTTTTTTCATTGGAAACCAGAGCTTTTTAATGTTTTGTAATAAGCAGCAAAGATAAGGGGAATACAATGTAAAAATGCTACACATCTTTTAAGTTGTGTTAGAAGTGGGTCATGACTGCATTAGAAAATAATAACAAATGCCAATAAAAGTCAAACAACCGTCAAAAAGTAAATATAATACTTTTCATCTGCAAATTTTGAGTAATTATAATGCCGAGAGGGCTTTATTATACAAATGAGAATTATTCGAACTTATTTATTATTAATGGAGAATTTATTACAAGAACGAATTTTAAAAATTCTACATAGAAAAATGATAATTTAACAATTATTTCAATAACGATTTCAACATTTTCATTGAGAATAATTGGTTTATTGCTATGTAATTTAGCCTTTATAGTTCCAGAATTCTTAAGGTTTGCTTTAATTTTCTCGACAGTTTCTGTTTCTGTGGATATTTTATAGCGATAGTATTACATGCTTTTCAAATACCTTTATCGTATTCTCCATAATAATAAATAAATTCAAATAATCTTCATATATAGGTAGGTAGAATGAAGTCTTCTCGACATAACTACTAAAAATTTGCAAATAAGAAGTATTATAAGGATTTTTTTGACTTTTATTGGATTTTGTTATTATTTTCTAATGCAATCATGGCCCATTTCAAACACAACTTTAAAGATGTGTAGCATTTTTACATAGAAAGAAGCCAATTATTTAAAAAACTAATAATTTTTTGTATAGAGAACCTCCAAAAGAGTTCCTCTAATTTTTTCACATAGTATGTGAACTGCGGTTTCCTCTTATTCCTGACAGAAGATAGATAGGTCGTTCTCGTCCAGGCCTCTATTGTTCATATGCTTCCTATGCCTACAGTGCCATGTCAGCATCCCTACTAATATCTTTTGTATTCAGTATGTAGCGGAACATTTTGGCTGAAAGGCTAGTTGGTCAGCCTTTACAATCAATTTCCTGGGACCCAGGCTAGGGTCGCCAAGTTCTCTGCCTGAGAGACTGCCGTCTGCCTCGTAGATCCCTAGGCTCACAAAGATCATATTCCTCTCTTTTATCCCATATGCCAGCTCCTATTGCTGAGTCAGTTTTAAAGCCGTCAGCCGTCAGCCGTCAGTGTACCATTTGAGTGTTGCCTTTAAGGGCAGTCTTTTCTGTCGTGTACGACTGCGCCACATTGATCTGGCTTTCTGGCGAAAGCAAAGTAGACTGGAGATAGTCGCAAATTCTGCAACAAAATCTGCCAGTGGTGCACAATTCGCGCCACCTAGGTATTGAGAGCTTAATTACGCTATTTAACGTACTGAATAATAAGATTATCACAGATATCTTATTATTCACTCAAGAGTATAAAGAGTATTAATTTCTATAAGAAAATTTACATAATAAAAACAAAGTTTTTTGAATTCAGTATAACAAATAACTAGTTAAAATACATATTTCTGCTGGTTGTTTGATTATGTTTATGCTACAAAGTATTGTAGAGGTTATCCTTAAGTCAGAAATTGTATTCTTATCGATCTACTGGGAAGATTGTAGTGTAGAACTCGAGGGGCACACGCATTCAGCTGGTTTTGATATTTTTTCACCATAACATATATCAGCTATTAATTGAAGTACTAGTATCGCGAATATAATTCACCACTAATTAAACTATCCTGCTGTAGAGTCAAAAGTTTTAGGGAAATTTGTATCTGCTATATCAATTTGTTTCTGAAAATTTTCAAAATGTTTTCTTTGGTATATTCAAATAAGTGACAATATTTGGAGAAATAATAAGTAAATTGACTCAGTAGTAGTTTTTGAGTTTCCTCTTGGAAATGGAATAATATGTTCAATCCGCGGATTGACCTTCAAAATGAATATTTGGCCAAGATAAAAAGCCTAATTCTATGGATTCTCATTCTTAGACTCAAACTATTGTAAAGTTAATATGAAACGTGACAGCTCGAGTATCATACTAAGCTAGTGCTGAATTCAGATTAATTTTAAGTACGCCTAATTATATATTTTTCTTATAATCGGTAATATTAAAATTTTAGTGGAATCTGACAAGTAAATATCTTGCCAATATAAATTCCCTTATTCGTAATAGGATAACATTTTCTTAAAGAGCTACTACAATAAAAAGAAAAGTTGTTTCTATTTCGGGTTATTCCTGTACCTACTTAAAACCTTTGGACTTTATAATATTGTAAGTAGCACTCTATATTCCACTTCATATTTTTAATGCTATTCAGTAATAAGTTTTATCCCGGATAATCTTATTCTTCTACAAAATTTTCAAGGATAATCTTGATTAATTGCAATAGGTGACTGCATAAATTTTGTTCAAAACCTACACACGATCTATCAATATAAACTGTCTTGCCAAGACATTCTGAAGAAGGTTAATTCATCATTCCTCATCTTTGTCATATAGGGTGTTTTTTTTTCTTGTTGTGGTAGGTATTTCAAAGCAGCTTCAAGAAATTCTCAAAACAACAATAATTGTATAATCAATACAATGGAAAAGCGTACTAAAGGTATATAACTTTATTCTGTACTTATCCATAACGTCTAAAATATGGAGTAGAGACACGTGTTATAGCAGTTTATAGAGATTATTTCGACTAGTTTTATCAAAATAGTTAGAGCAGTTTCCGCGCCACAGTCTGGAGGGAAACATGTTTTTCACTTTTTGCGTAGAAACCAATGCGTGCAGAATTTCCAATCTATGTCACAGGTGAGCGGTATTCATACCCAACAAAACAAAAAAAGCCTCGAAATAGGTCTATTCGCTTCTAAAAAACCGTGGCACAGAAAGACCGACCAATGGATAAGGAAATGTTTTATGGACCCAGGGACCTCTAAGACGTAAACATCTGTTGGAAATCGGACATCGAAAATTTTACACATTTTTGGATAAGCAAGCATTTGTCTGTATGATCGGCTAAACTGCGACACCGGAATCCAGTGTCTCCTGGAAAAAGGCCCTCACAGTAGTACTAGGAAAGTAAAAATCTGGTGTTTCAACACACACAGCTTTCCTACCGCTGTTAAACGAATTTCAATATAAAAAGCGGGTCGTGTGACAGTTAATTTTTTCAGCGTGCCAAAACAAACCACAATGCTGATATTCAATTTTAACTTAGGGCTTAGCCAAAATAAGCATAATAAGTTAGAATTTCTAACAGATCATTTGAACATAGATTTTTCCCTGATATTTCTTAGAGATATGTGTTATAGCAGTTGGTAAAGGGCTTTAAGCAGAATATTTAAGACAGATTAAATCAAAATCTTTACAACAAAACCGGGTTATCCGCTCTCGAAATAATCTTCGAACATACAGATAGATCGGCAGATATACCAACATACCAATGGCTGCAAATAACTATTTTTTGTAGTCAGCGACGTTTAAAACGTAACAATCCAAAATTTTACATGATCAAAATAGGAAAATGAAACCGCCTCCGAGAATAAATGCTATAGTTTTAATGCAATAAATACAACCTGGCGGAAAACATATTTTATAACTTTCCAGTTGGTTTTTCCGCAAGCCGCGTGTCATGTGAACAAATTCGGCGCATCCGAATAGTAGGACTCCCTGGAGATTCTAGAAAAAGTCCTTAGCCCGGAAAATGTGTGGTTTCAAAAGAATTTTGCCGCCCAGCTGCTCTTAAGGGATTTGTCTTGGGTAAAATAATGGTTCACCGTTCAAGTCGCTTGGAATGGATCAAACAAATATGATATATTATTATGTTCCGTGTTATAGACGTGTGAAGTTTATATAATGATTAATTAAATTTTCGATGTGTTCCAATAATGAAATGCCATAGGGTATTAAAAAGATGAAAAAAACTTTGAAATTTTAATTATATTATATTATATTAAGCAGCATCCTGAATAGGGGCACAGAAACAATTTCAGTAAAACTCTTATACCATTTATCACTAACGTAAGATTGGAAAAATAATATTTGTGAGATAAAACAAGAGCCCCCTAAAACATACATATAGCTCAGTAACCGAATTATAATTTTGACAACCTACAGCTTCTTTTTTTTTCAACTCGTATCATTAGTTGTGTTCTAAGGACATTTTTGCTCGAGGATTTCTTAGCAGACACGACAACGAGAGCCCCTGACATTTTTGTTAGGCGTAACGAAAAACTTTTTCAATTACCATTCTGTCGACGGCATATGAAACAGTGATTCCCCAGATTTATATGATGTACGCTAACTTTCTGAAATCACAGTGGGCGAAAATTTCGGCAAGTAAGTAGGTTTGAGCACGGAGTGAGAATACGAGGAGATGTAATCCTCCATACAAACCTAGACAGTTTTTCACTGTACACCAAATCGAAATGCATATTTGAGAACGTGAATTTGCCCAACAGTTCTCTGGACGGAAGATCGGATCATTTGCACATGGATATGAATAAAACTGAAGCGTCTTCATGTCAACAAAATCTCTTTATCTGATTATCTCTAATAATAAGGAAAATTTAATTTTTCGCTGCATAACTTAAAATAACGTCAATTCAATTAAGAAAAATGAATGATTCTTATGCTCTCAGAATAAGGTAAACTTTATTTTATGCTGCATTCTTTAACTGCCTTACTGTAGAGAAAGGGGGAAACGTGACAAAATATCTCGATTAAATAGATATAGGTAAGTATATATTCATATGATTCACACATTTATGGACCAAAGCTTTCAAAAACCACAAAAAATTTATAAAACTTTACTGGTCTCCACTTAAGGCTGCCAGAGCTATTCACCACCAAAGTGCAATATTTTAAGCTTTCGCACATCCTTTATAATAAATATTATTCCTGTATATGCCTGTCTGCAAAGTTTAAATATGGATCTTTTGAAGAGTTTGGAAACCCAGCCATCAACGTGTAGCATTATTAATCGAACTCTGGGAAAATTAAAAAAACATAGAGGGTGTTTATCAAACAATCGAAAATCACCTGCACTGTTCCAACACTGTTTCGTCCCTTAACGGTTTTTGAAAAGCTTTCTTAGGAAGATATGAAATGAAGAGTAAAATTTTTTACTCATATTCTTGCTAAACAGATGATTTTTATATCCGATGTAATTCATTCGAGAGTGGTAGGAAATTCATGTAAGTGAGTGAGATTCGTGTTCTGTTTCGAAATTTATTGTTTCAACATTTCAATTGGCCGGAAAGTATCAGATAATCCGTGAGGGTAAATAGGCGATTTTAATTCTTATCAGGTGTTGAATAGATTTACATCATCCGTATCTATTTTTGACTGATTTCATAGAAAGGAGGTATTACACCATTTTACTCTATGCTTATTTATGTAGTTTTTGGGGCTATTTTCTTGTTGCCCTAGTGGAAAGTTGAGTACAAATATTTAATTGGTGTTTCCAAGAATTTAGAACGAATAAAAACTTAAGTGGCTGTAAACAGCAATTATCTCATTTTCTTAAATATCAGCTTATTAATATTTACTTTTATAAAATCCTACACTAAATACTTAGATGTTTTCTAAAACCTTTTCTACAACATAAAAGAAAATCTCAATCATAAATTTAATAGAAAACATGTTTTATAGAACAATGTTATGTTATGTTATGACTATGAAAATTTGAAACAATAATCTTATATCGATTGTAGAATAAATTTAACTCTTCCCGATTAATTCTGTTGATTATCAATACTGAGAAAGCTATTTCAATAAATAATCAATTGAATATCATGAGAAGAAGTTCATGTAGAAAGAGTAAATAGAAACTAAAATTTTAACAATAACGAGTAGAACTCATACTTCGGCTTGGAATGTATTATAATCTACCACATACCAAATCAAAAGCACATTTGAACTGATCAATAGATCTCTGTATATACAAAAATAATCCCGCAAAATGTTTTCAGAATTCAGATGAAGCCTGTAAAATATCAAAATCATAACTATCAACTAAGCTATATAAAACTAGTTGAAATAAAGAACCCTGTACAATAATTTGAAGGATTATTATGAATATTCTTATTTTACCACTATTAGGTTAAGACCGCTTCAAGAAAGCTGTTTATCTATGAAATGCTGTTTTTTTTTTAAATGTAGCAAATCTTCTAGAATGTAGCAAAACATAAAATTGAGAGAGTACTTGGTTGGGTTACTTACCTATTTGTCTGCTTCGAATAAAGTTTTAACGGGTTGTTGATGGGAGATAGTACGAAAAAATCTGATTTCAATTCTAATTTTCTCTCTCTTTCATTATTTCCTTAATTCTTTAATATGCTTTGAGCCATGCAAGAACGGTATGCGACATTTCTCATATCGACTAACGGACTTGCTCTGGAAGTTATTCAAGTTACCTCTCTATGACATACATACATATTAAAATTCTTCCATATCTCCAACTGTAGTCGCTGGGCTGTGTCACGGATTATGAGAAAACCCTGCGATCCATAAAGCTACCTCAACTGCATTTAATAACTCCCCAGAAGTAATTACGTCCATTCTTCATCACAGCCGGGCAGAAGATAATCATGTGGAGAAACACGCCCGTCTATCCGAGTCGCATATCTTGCTTTTTACAATTCTTAGAAGCTTAAACATTATTTTCTGTTTAGTATATTTATATATTTTGATTAAACAATGAAAATCTACGTACACTTTCATTATTTTAAAAAAAGTCCCTATTGTGAATAACATAATACTGCTTTCTGAATCTAAAATCTATTTCAATAAGCATTTTGATAGCATCATCAGCTAAGGGCTTTTCAGTGGCCTTTTTATTGGCATTTGACATTGAGAATTTATAGATAATGTATTCAAAGACATATTTGCCTTATCGACTCATCACTGTATATTATTTTTGTTTTTGTGTAACATTCTGAAGAATGGAGGTGATAAAATACCTACGGATAATCTGCTGATCCCATTCAAATGATCTGACAACGTTGAAAATTTATGGTTTACCTACCAGTCCTTCCCATAACACAGCTGTTTATCTAAATAAATCATATTTTAGATACCTATACATGATGTCAATTTTTATTTGAATTCATACAAGTTCCAATCTTCGCAATATTAGTAAAGGGAAAGGGACAAGGAACGAAATAAGTATATAAATATAGTAACTATTTAAGATTCTGCAAAGGCAAATATCCCTCGTATCTACATGTATTTAGAATACAGATTACATATTATATTATGAAAAGTATTGAAATTGATATTTTTTTACAATAATTTGAAATTTCGATGCATATGCCTAAAGAGAATAACATGTTTGTAAATAATGATAATAACTATTTTTGTTTCAATTATTATGTAAATAATACACTTAACAATAATTTTGTTTTTCACTAAGAATATAATTACGGATATATTAAGTCTGATATTCTCGATGACAATTTTTCTTATAACCTTTAACTTCCATGTACCTATATATAATAGTTTCAGATTATAAAAAATCCCGATGGCCTGTAGTCAGCGGAAAGGTAAATTTCTCAAAATTCATTGAAGTGAAATTTGAACAACCTTTTCATTGTTATACCTACATGTCATTACAAATAAATTGCTGTATGTATCATAGCCTTGCGGTTAGAGATTTTTGTTTTGGCTGTTGATTATAAAGCAGACAGGGTTCGCGTTCCCCTTCAAGGCAGAATTTTTTTTTCCGCCTATTTCTTATCAATAAATATACTATATATTTTTTTAAATCAGGGTCTATATTAAGATCTTCAGAAAATGTACAATTACATCAAATTTATATTGAGTGTTCATATATTATCAATATTTCTTATTTTTTCTTTATTAATTTTTTTTCCGTGCATGAAAAAATTGCTTCGAACAAAAGTTGTAGGTACTGATTATATCTATAACCCAAAATTATTTTTGATGATATTTACTCTACGGCTCTTTTTTGATATTTTTTTTAAACGTTTGAACGGTCGCCATTTTAAAACTACTTGACCGATATTGCTCAATAACGAACTCGTCCGAGATATTTAATATATTGATTTTTGTAGCAAATTTGAACTTGATACCTCCAAAACTGGGTCCTCTATCGTGTTAACAAATTTCGTAATATCCCATATATATATATATATGAACCAAATGTTTTTTTGGACTAACTAAATATATAACAATAAGCCGTTGAAATTTTTTCGAAATTCAAAAGTGTGAACGATTGCAATAGGTACATTTCTATAAGAAATTTACCTAACACAAAAAAGTATTTATTGAAAAACAACTGAAGAATGGGAATCGACTTTAGTCACCTTGAATACGGTTGGATTCCGGTCTCACTGGGATATTTATCGATTCCAGACGTGAAAATAACATGGTAATCTTCTTTAGAAGTCGAAGTTGGAAAGTTGAAATGTGTTTGCCGCATCCGCACCTTAGGCGACACGGAAGCGTTAAAAAACTTCGATAAGACTTCGATGTTGAATTTCATTTTGGCATATCGGCACGTGATGATATCAACGGTAGCTATTCGAGTTTTGTGAGTGAAAAGGCGTTGTGTGGCTGTTAGGGTTAGGGTGCGTAAGATTTGCTGACTCTGAAGATTTGGTGTTTTTGAAACAAATCGAATCAATGATTTGAAATATTGCGTTTTCTTGCTGATAGTACACAATGGCTGTGTAATTTTGTTTCGAAATACAGAGTTCTTGTGCGAAGGCCTCAAAAGAACTTCGAGAGTTGATGAGCAATGTGTTTTTCTGTCAGCCGGGAATATTCGTGTGTATAGTATAACACAAGAACCAAGTCGACTATTAAGAGTATTCAGGTGATCTTAAAAAAATAGATATCGAATGCAATAGTTTGTATTAATGTCAAAATTTAAGTGTGATACAAAAACTAAACAGAAACTTGAAAATTACTTGATTGGTTTTGGAAATGTAAATACAGCACGTATCAGTTTTATGCCTACTTTTCTACTACTACTACTTCTACTCAAATGAAAAGGTAAATATACTGAATAAGAAATGTAAGTAGCTAAATTTAAGCCTAAAAGGACATTTTTAGGTATAGTGGAAAAATTCAAGGCCAACATGATTCTTCTTTATTTTATTTTTGGTACCAAGGAAGATTTATTTGGATCGCTTCTGGCTATACCTATGTCTGTTATTTTTATAATAACTGAATAAAATTCTTAGTGTTTCTAATACCTAATTTAAAATCTCACTCGCAATAAATTTCTCAATGATAAGCTCGCAGGCGTAATGTTTTATCTAATCTTTATTGCAAGAGAATAAAAAATTAACTTTATGTCCTTTCTCATATCATTTTCCGGGCATTATTTTACCACTATCACTATATTGAGATATAAACACTAAATAAAGAGAACTAATCTATTGAGGAAATACCATACCACAACTGACAAAAGCATCTATGATGAACATATATTTTTTTGTATACCTATACAGGGTGGTCCGAATTATAATGGAAAAACTTCAACAGCGTATTAGCAGATAAAAATAATTGAAAAAGTTCATATAAACTTATCTCCAAAAACTCTTCGTTTTGGAGATACGGGGTGTTGAAATATGGCGAAAAAAATCGGTTTCTCTTATGAAAAAAAAACTTGACTAGATTTTGATTTCAAGCTTAGTAGTTATTATTGCCACTCAAAAACAAATTTATAGCATGATAAACACTTTGTTTTACCAGTGGCGCTCGTGAGACCGTTTTAATTAATTTAAATAATAAAAAGAGTTGTACGCCAATGGTTTATAGTAATTTTGTTAAAAAAATTAGATATCCTGATCAATTCTAAACATAAATGGTCTCCTTAGTCTTTTAGCTAAAGGGAACCGTTTTCGAGAAAAAAATAATTTTTGTTTGCATGTGCACCTAATATCTTAGATTTGCAAATGTGATGTAAATAAAAACGAATTGAAATAACGCAAATTATCTTAATTAATTTGCTAACCTCAGGTATTAGGTGCACACGCAAACAAAAACTATTTTTTTCTCGAGAACGGTTCGTTTTAGCGAAAAGACTAAGGAAACCATTTTTATTTAGAATTGATTAATATATCTAAATTTAGTAACAAAATTGCGATAAACCATTAGCGTACATTTTTTTAAAATATTTAAAATAATTAAAACGGTCTCACGAACACCATTTGTAAAACAAAAAAAAGTGTTCATCATGCTATAAATTTGTTTTTAAGTGGCTATAATACCTACTAAGTTTGAAAGCTAACTCTAGAAGACTTTCTTTAAAAATAAGAAAAAACGATTTTTTCCCAATATTTCAACATCCCTTATCTCCAACACGAAGCGTTTTTGGAGATAAGTTTATATGAACTCTTAATTATTTTTATCTGCTGAATACACTATCGAAGTTTCTCCATGATAATTCGGACCACCCTGTATTGTTTTAGAGAGAAAAAACTAATTTCTTAGTTTGAGAATATTTTCTTTTTATAAATATACTACGTACATACCTCCATTAGATTAAAACTGCGAATCTCGGAAAACTAACATCAGCGCTAGGTTCCTCAAAGTTAAACACAACTTCGATAACTGTTGGAACTCAAAGGAAAGGGAAGCTGAACTTTTCAAGAAATATTAATCGAAGTACAATGTTTTGTTTGATCTCTACGTAAATTTCGGTTTTTGCAGGCTGCTGATTTCGTACGTTTCCTTCGGCTATCCTGCTATTGGAATTAAATACTTACACACTGAATATGCAAATGGACAAAAAAACTGCTCCGAAAATATCATCTTTTTACTTTTTCATGTGATTTGAATTTCAGATAGCAGCCTTGAGGTGAATATTTTAGCATATTTTTTTAATCAATGATGTGTTTTACGCTTTATTATATATATATATATATATATATATATATATATATATATATATATCACACGGATAGAGGAAAATGAAGAATCTACTTCAGAGAATGTACTAACAAAAATCTCCATTAGATAAATAACATCTACTACTGCAAAGTCTATTCTTTTTGTTCCGAAAAAAGCAAGGATTTAAACGCGTTTAACTAGGTATATGAGGTATTTCTGGAGCTATTTACATAGTAAATACGAGGCATGGAATAAATTTATGTTAAATGAATTTATGGAGCATCTTTAAGAAAATATGGAGGCCTTTGTGAGCTCGTATCTTTGGAGCATTTCATTAATGACAATAATTAGTCATGCAAAAAGTGGTACATTGAAACTTTGAAGAGAGCATTGAATAGATACGTTCCAATGGATGGTGGTCTATTTAATGTTGCTCTATATTTAAACTGATATATTATGCAAAAATGTTTCTAGCTAGGTTAGTAGTATTTTGTATCTCAAGTTGTTTTTTTTAATTCGCCCAGTCATGGTTTCCACAAAAGCTCTATAATTTAAATTATTACTGTAAAATTTAAATTGTATTTTTTATCATAGGTGTGAAAGTTGACCTCTCCCGGGCAGAAAGAAAGATTGTTCCAAACGAGCCGCAGGCGAGGCAAAACACTACTTAAAAGCCACTTCAATAAATAATAGATTATGAAAGTGTAAATTATCACTATTTTTTGTTGAAGAGAGCCATTTAGTAGAATAAACTGGCATCAATTTTTTTAGCTCAAGTTTTGGCCTTTCAAACATGGTCGAAAATTGTGCTTTCTTATTCTGAAGGATAAAAATATATTTTTTTTTTGTGACGGGATACAAGTTTGACATTTTATCACTATTGACATGTGAGAAAGTAGGTATCACTTTTTTCCCGGGTAGATATATAAACACATAAATATTAATCAAAACACAGAATTAAACGGACAGATATATTATTACTTTAAAGGTTTCCTTAGAAACACATGTCTAATGGTCGCCTACCACTTTAAAACTTCAAATTTTACTTCGATACTCTTCTGACTACTAATATTTTGTAATATTTTTTCAATATTAAATCATCGTTTTTCCCGTCACAGAAAAAATAGTGTATTATACATGGGAAAAATATTAGATTTTAGCTCTCACAACCTTGAGCTAAAATCTAGTACTTTTTTTCCCTTGTATAATAAATAACTATTCTTTGGGGGATTTGTTAGCAACGAGTGGTTTCTATGTGTGAAATATGATTTTTCAATATCCTGAGCACTCAATCAAATTCAATTCTACCTACCATATTTCAAACATATCCTCATTACTGCAAGACATTTTGATAGTTACCATTGCAGGCCTTGTTATATTTGGATGCGAATAACAATTGAAATATGCTGAACCATAAAGTCCAGAGTATTTTCCACATAAAAAGAATGTCTTATACAAACGATTCCGTATATATAAAATCCAATTGTTCTTCGCCATGACATTTTCTTTTTCAATATACAACAGTTGTTGCCGGCAATAAATCGTGACAGCTTTATTAGATTTGTCGGTCTTTTACTCTATGTGGAACTTGGTGGGATTGACGTCTGTATCAAGTTAGGAATATATCCATTTCCATCTGTACCTCTCACCGAGATAATAACAAATTAAGTTGATCATAGTTTTGGGTGAGATGTGATATTTCTGGTATGAATACCGTTCGTCGTTCAGGATCAATCGGCAATATAAAATAAAGGTGAAATTTATTATTGGCTTAATAAGCCTAGCGTTGCCCGAGTATTGAGTCTATTCTGTATGAAAACCGTTAAATATTATCGGACGTTAATATTTTATGCTTTTAACGTAAATTATTATTCTGCAAGATCAACATTCATTGCATCCTGAAAAATCTAATATTTTAAGGCATCCGATAGATCTTCCCGAGGTGGCATGGAACACCTTGAAAGTGATCACAGTTGTCGGGTGTTGTGTTGATTTTAAGGTTATGTTAAAATGATATTTGTTGAGTTAATTCTACATTTTTTCTATCATATATTTGATCAAAATTGGAAAATATAGATACTGAATATTGGGAATAATAATCTGAATTGATTTATTTCAAAAATTGTTTGTTTCATTAGATGAATAATCGGATGTGATGATTGGCAATACAAGTAACCCTGTTATTTGATCAAGGAGGCCACAATTTCGTGTGATATAACCATACACGACATAGGAAAGCAACAAAATCGGTCCATCCGTTCCTGAGATAATCTTGGCACAGTTAGACCGAAAGACAGACCATTATCTGAAAATATGTTTTTTTGGATTTAGGGACCTCCGAAACGTAAACCTCTGTTGAAAACCGGGTGACGAAAACTTTACACGATTACAATACGTCCCTTACATAGCTACTTACAGAAGCGGTAGGAAGGTAGAAAAGTACCATCACAATGATAACGTTATCGAAAGGGATGAACTTTGACCGACATCATAGAAAGGAGAAGGCCAACGTCAACTTTTTTTAAAAGAACGTTGCTAAATTGCTTTTGCTATTTTTTATTATTTTTTTCATTCCATTCCCTGCAATGACGGGGAGAAGATTGTTTATGTTAAATATCCATCTTAATAAAAACAGAGAAATTGTGTACCTAATTGGTTTTTGAAAATGATAGATGGATAAAGTAGGTTTCAGGGTGTTACATTTAAAATATCTGAGAAAATTATAGGCTTTCGTTTTGTATTCAAAATGAAAGATATCAGAAACGTGATTAGAGGAGACAAAAACAAGACTAGGATGATTTTTTTCTTGGGTGATTAACAAGAACCTAGTAAAACTTTATTATTACCGGAAAAGAGAAAATCAGCGCAATTGAAATCTAAGATAATATGCAGGGTGTAACATTTATAGAAAAACATAACTTTGTATGCTGTGGCCCTAAAAGACATCATGTATATAACGAACTAATTCAATAATGTCAAACTTATCTAACTAACAGGTCTATGTATCTCTCAAGACAACCAAGATATCCAACTCTGGAGTATAAGCTGACTACCTTGTCAATACAAATAACCCTGTTATTTGATCAAAGTGGGCGCGATCTCGTGAGAGATTACCATAACGATATAGGAGAATTCAGTGACTCAACTCATTCAAACAGTATTTTACCAAAAAATTAATTTTATTCAAGTGATATTTATATATATATATATATATATATATATATATATATATATATATATATATATATATATATATATGCTCATTTAACAAGAACAGCGTAGTCTTTTATGTGTACATGATAATCTCAAATTAATATAAGTTCTAGAGGTTAAGGGGTACCTAAACGTCAACAATGGATGTTCATGTTCATTCAAATGAACATCAGGGTGACCACATATTTTAGATAGAACATGATATTAACCTTATATATCGATATACAAATGTACTTACGAAATGTTAAGATCATAACGAAATTTTCGTTAATTGACTTCATAAACGTCAGAATTAAAAAATCTCAAAATAATCATAATTGAATTGACATAAATATTCAACATAACCTGTAAAATTTCATTGACCGACGAACCCCGAACGGAGGAGGTATACAATTCTATTGTATTGTCTGCTTTTTTTATTCATTTGTTTGCGCGTTTTATATAGTAAACGTACTCCGATTTGGAGGATTCTTGATTCATTTGAAAGAAGAGGCTTGAGAAATGGTCCCATAATCATAAAAATGCAAATCCGAAATCTCCTTCTCCCCGTTAATCGGAGTAGGGGTAAAATTTTCTGGCAAATCGAAAATCCGAGGTAGTACAATTAAAGAGAGGATAATATCCGGAAACATTTTTTTGAAAGAGTTACGGTTTTCGAGATAAATTATTAAATATGTGTATTTTTACTATAGGCAGAGGGCGATTTTTTTCGAAGATTGAAAATCTGTGGCACTACATGAAAGACCTAATTATTTGTAGCAACATTTACCTATAATGATATTGATCAATTCTATTGTTTGCAGGTGCAGCTAATATCTCAGGTTTGCAAAAAACGAATTGAGATAGCGTAAATTATCTTAATTTGCAAAACTCAGATATTAGGTGCACATGCAAACAAAAATATTTTTTTTCTCGAAAACGATTCATTTTGGCGAAAAGACTAAAGAGACCATTTTTGTTTAGAATTGATCGTTATATCTAAATTTATCAACATAATTACTATAAACCATTGGCGTACATTTTTGTTATTATTTAAAATTATTAATAAAATTATTTTTATAAATGATTTTCCAAATGCAAATATTAATAATATTTGAAATCGTTGGTTCGATAGATATTCCACTTACCTACAATAACGTTTTGTAAATAGAAAAGAAGCAGTGACTGGTGACTGGTGCATTAACAATTTTGAAATAATGTTTTATTGTAAAATATACTGATCACGCTTATTTACTGGGTAATATATAATAAAAAATAAATAAAAAATATTATTCTTGATTTCAAAGAATGAAATCCAACATTAAGATATTTCAACAAGAACAGCATTTCGATAGGAGTTCTAGCTCTCTTAAAAAAAGTATTCATGACAAATTGTCAAATTCTCTTTATTATTGAATCAAAAATAAAGAAATGAGAATACTCAATTTAAACGTCTTCTACAAGACGTACTGGTAGGGTAGTGCATCTTTATTGAAACTTTAATTTTTTTCCATTTCTAGCAGTCAACCAAACAATTACAAACCCTTTTTGTGCTTCTTTCGATTGTCAATAAAGCTATTATGATCAATCAATTAATTGTCAGTCGACTTCCATTGCAAAGTTACCACACTTTCATTATCAAGAATTTCCCAGCCTCGCCTTTTGCATCTAGTTCCCAAAGTTCAAGGTCAACTGTCATTATTACACAAAAGCGAATAACTATATAATCCTGAATTCCATTAGAAGTGTTTGTCCCAAAGTTGTGCGAACGGTTGGTCCTTCCTTCTATTTGAAAGTTACTTTGAATCGGTCGGATGCCACAAACTTCCAACAGAAGTGTATTAGACCAATAAGAAGCCGACGATTCTATCCTGGATTGCTTAATAGATTGATGAGGTGCAGTTATAGGTGTCGCTAACAATGCTTGCAACTCCCAACTTACTATCAAAGAATTGGTTACAAAGACTTTAAGTTAATATACTTACTTCTTAACTTAGTTACAAAGTTTCAGCTTTGTTGTCTATGAGAACAAATAATCGGGACTATTAAATAGATACTATAATTACTGAGCTGTCAATTTAGTTCAATTCACGTATGATCACGATCACAACATTTTTCTGTTGAAAGTTGTATTGCAGTTCATAAAAGTTATGAATAGTGCTTTTCAAGAACAATTATTCAAAAATAACGTTTTCAAAAAGTGTGATCAAAACTCATTTGTAAACTTCTGTTTAATAAATTGGTCGAGTATTTTAAAGAATTCTATTTTTCATATCCAAATAACCATTTTTTGGAATAAACTATATTTTGTTGTGGGACGGAGACTGTATTTAGGTAACACTGAAAGAATTCGTGAAACTTAAGTAAGTCTTCTTCTTCAAAATGTTCTAGATTCAAATTTATTTCAATCTTCCATGATAATCTCATTCTAAAGATTTTAAAATATAGGAGGGTAAACGTTGCTGATACTAATTGAGGATTAAACTATTCGTGGGAATGCACCAAGTATGAAAGCAAAAGCAGTTTAAAGTTTATTTCAAGGTTTCAATAATTTCATAAAAGATTTGAAAATATTTACCTACAAATCAGTAAGAATGCGGATGCAAATCTCATAATTCGGTAGCATGCGCTAACATTTAAATCAAAAAAGTTTTTTTCTTTGAACCATTGTGCAACAGTTTCAGTCAAAGTAGTTACTCTTTTCTTTGGCTTGTCAGACCATTCTTTCATTACGAAACGTTTGGCGTCTCTGTTAATTAGACTATCATAAAACAAAACTAAGAAGAATATCAGGACCGTTGAGAGCTACTTGAAATGTTATAGTGTGAAAATGTATCAAATTATTATATAAAATCTTTTTTCATTCTCAAACTTGTGTCTTTCTGTGGTATGGTTAAATGCACTCAACCAAAACCCAAATAGGCTGGTTTAAATGTTCCTTCTGTCTATTCGTTTTACCAGGCTTATACCCAAATTGGCTAAAATGATTTTTTCAGAACTTTCTTGACAAAAAGAGGCGTAGAATATAGAGTAATCAAAGCTAGAAAATTTGCAATTAGTTTCCTCTATCAAACTGACAGAGTTGTTGGAATTCTTAAGTTTCATATGGTCCTGCCATAATTTTGATGTTTTTAATTCTAGCTAATTGTTTCTTAATTTTTTGAAACCCTTGGATTATTATTCTCTCATGATAAATAGATTTTCCATAGACAACTATTAATAATTCTTATATGGCTCAGGTAAGGGCGTGACTATTACTTTCCTACTTTACTATAGTAGATGTATAAGGAATGTATTGTAATCGTGTGAAATTTTCGGTATCAAGATTTTTAAAAATGTTGACGTTTCAGAATTTTCTAAGTCTAATAAACATATTTTCAGCCATTGGTCTGTCTGTCTGTCTGTCCGTCTGTCGGTCTGTCTGTGACAGCATTATCTCGGGAACGGATCGGTGTATTTTGTTGCTCTCTTTTTTATTTTGTTTGGTACCAATACCCCTCGCCTGTGGCACTGAATGAGAATCTTGTATACTCTGGGTGCTGAGCTACAGCCAAAAACGTGATTTGAAAACTGAAAAAAGGTCATCAAATTTATGTGAAATCAACTTTACTTTCAGATTTTGCATCATGGTTTATTGCCTGTTAGACTGATGACACCAGAAATCTGTCTCCCATTTCCTGGCCAATAGTTACAGATTGTAATGCCACAGAGCGAGTGATTTCGCGCCAATTAACCCATCAGCGTATCAAGCCACCATTAATCGTTGTTGGTCGTGCGGTCGCGATATATCTATCGACAGGAGGCTACAGCAACTAGCAGGAGCTGCTCCTGTACTATGCCTGCCTATAGGTTCACCGACAAAGCCCTCACCTCAATGACATAACACAGAACTGTGGACTGTTTACCAGCATATACCTACCTATAGATATATACATGCTGACAAATAATGTTGCTGTAGGTAAGCCTATTGTCCATGTTGCCGCATATTGGCCACCGTTGAATCGCATCTAAATGCTATGGATGATTAACTGCAACTATTTGTCTTGCGCTGATAGCAATCTGCGTCGCTAGAATTTACTGAATTGACTGCCAGGTGCAAAAGGCCTTTTAGGAAATGAACATGATGAACGGATATTGTTTCCACACACATACAAATGGTAATGGAAATTGTTCATTTACTCTGGTAATTTTGTGATTAGAAATAATATTTAATATCTAGTGTCTTAACCACATGATTTTTATACTGCTCCCAAGCAAATTCCACCGAAGAGCCTCAATTTTTCACAAAGACAAAATCTCTCCTCTCCTGTTATCACATATTCAATTGGAATGTGAGATATTATCGCTAGATAAACTCCTCTCCTAAATCTAAAAACTCTTTATTCCACCTCTTCATTCTGCCATTCACGTTAAAGTCTGTTGCGAATTACAACTTCTCTATTATGTATGAGTACCTACCTACTGAACTAATTTCCTGAAGTAAAGCTTTGAGCCGATTTCTCAGGAAATACTTATTACATTAAAGTGCCGTACCCTAGTAAGTAGCAACCCTAGTGCCAAAACAATTTGTAAACAAGAGCAATATCTTGACGAGATTTGAGAAGAGGATAGGGCCTGAAGAAGCTAGCAAGACATCTGCCTGAAAGTTTGTTAAGAATATTCAAATATTTAGATGAAGCTGTCTGGAAATTTAACATGACATGCTTCTAGAATGGAACTCGTCTGAATAATCGTTGGTTTGTGTTATCACGTACGAGCCTCCTTAACAAATCGTATGTTGCCTTGTAATGTAACTGTGAAAAAATATCAAAACTTTTCAAATCCATTCAATATTTCATTTCTTGGAATATTGAACATTGTTTTACTTCAATCATTTATTATATTTGCTCCGGCACTCAGACTAGCTAAAAAACATTGAGAAGTATTAAGTACCTTGAACATATCTATCATAAAAATAGATATCTATATATATTTGATAAATTTTTGAATAAACAATGCAAACATCAAGTCTGCCACTTTTAATGTTTACAAATTATCCTTCAATGATCCAGATATATTTTTTTGTAAATTCGATTCTTAGAGTCACTTTGATGCTTATATGTCGAGAATAAAACTAGATGAACGAATGTGACCGTTAAGATCCATTGCCCAGTAAATCGTTACTTAAAGTTACGAAACACGGAAAGGGACTTACTTTAGATAGACCCAGTCGATAATAATACTACTTCTCGTGATATTTGATTTCAAAATTATTTACAAACGACTATGTCGGACTCATGGCAATACAATCATTATCTGCATAAAGAATTTCAAATAGACCAGGCTGATTTCCACCGTTCATAGCCATATGAACGGCTACCGGATTGTTCAAGCGGAAATATTTAGAAAATGGCAAGTTTCTTCGACGTCGGTAAAATGAAAATTACTTCTTACTATTATAATCATACTTATTATCGAATTCAACCCAAATTGTAAAGGCGCCACCAATTTTACTTTTAAACTTAGTCAAATATCGATTGCCACAATCGATAGTAAATATGATGTTTTTGAGATTTTCTCCAATTGCTTATGTTTCTCATGATATTCGCCCAGATATTCTTTTTTTTACAAGAATTCGAACCAGAACACAATTGAAAATAATCTGAGAATCGCGAAGACTGAAGCACGAAGTCACCGACAGTGGACGACGCTGTCCCTCGAAATCATTTCTCTGGTTGCCGCTTGTTGTCATCAATTTAGTAATATTTGGATATTTATGAATTTGAGATTTGTGAAATTACCTAGGAATATATTTATGATTATTATTAAAAGCATATAGGTAAACAAGTTTGCTTTAATTAAACTGAATTTTATTGAAAATCTAGTTACGATTCATAGGTATTTACCATATCCAGCGTTTCGTATTTCTCCATTTAGTAATTCACCTCTTCTATACAACGAAGTTAGTTCTTAGGAGTGTAAAGCAAATACAGTCTGTACATACCTATCATATAGTGATTATCAGAAGCTTTAAATATCTAATCTGGATGTTGACTGAAACAGATTCTTTATGTGACCTAACATTTATACACATACAATGAAAATCCTTTTAACAAATGTAAGCAAAATTAGCATATTTCTTTCTCAAAAATCTGAATCAACTTCAAGACATGAATGAGATATATTATCTCATTCAATTCGTCGAAGACTAGGTTAGTGTTCTTAATTTTAACTGACCATATTCCTGTACTTCAAAACGACGTAAATCTATGAACATAAGGATGTTTACCTATGCACGAACCTTCGGAAAGTTTGTAAATACATATTTTCAAACATGCAATCGCTTTTGAAAATATCCATACTTGCAGGCATAAGGCTGAATAACCCCAAAAAAATCAAAAATAGTGAGAATGAATATTCGGTAGCTTTAATATAGTTTAGAACCGAAAATTTTAGTGTTCTGAGTAACATACTAAATATTCGACAATGAATAGACTAGTTAATTGCTGACGTCATAATTCCAAACAAAACAAATTTAGAAGTTTTGATTGGTTCAAATATGACATTCTCATATTTGTACTACTTATGTTCTTGTTTAATTCATGAAAACTTGTTTGGTATGGTGATGTCTGCACTCATGATGTATGTACGTAAGATGGTTCTCCCATCAAAAACTCTATCATTTTAAAGGTGAAAGTGCTACCTTGTGGTCGTAACTGTTGCTTTTTTGAGTCATTATTGTATTTACCATAGTACAAAACCCACATGTGTATATTCTATCTAATTTGGACTGAAGATGTAGAGTAGTGAAATCAATAATAGTTTTCATAGTACTGGTATTTCGCTGAGCAATCAAGTTGAATTTCCTTGTGGACTTTCCTCCGAGTGATCATCCCTCGAATAAAAGGGACAGAACTTAGTAATGATTTCAAAGACTTGATTGTGAATTCAATTGTTCTCGCAACAATTACGTTTCAGATCTTATCACATTTGCAATTTCCAGCTAACGTTTTCATAGAACTTCTCCCTAAAACTCTCTTTTTCTCCGGCAATCTTCAGTTGTTTCTTTTTGTTTTCGTCTTTCTCCCGTTATCAACCAACACGTATTCAATTGAAATAGAATGTATTATCTGTAAATCAACTCAAAGTATCTTCTTAGTCTAAAAAGCTGCCTATTCCACTAGATTCTGAAATTGTATTTGTGAACCACCTACTTAATATGTATAAGTATTAGGGTAATTTCCAAAAGTAACGCTTTCAGCCGATTTCTGAGGAAATACGTATTACCTACATTAAAGTGCGTTACCACTGTAAATAAGAACAATAGATTTTTGAAGAGGTTAAGGCCTGAAGAAGTCAGCAAGACGTCTGCCTAAGACTCTGTTAAGAATATTCGAATATTCAGTTGATGTTATCTGGAAAGAACATGATTTTTAGAAAGATTTAAATTTTCTGAATAGTAGTTCAACAATGACTTTCCTAAACAAATAGTGTAATGTCATCTAAATAATTATAAAGCAGACTTATCGATATAATTCCCATCTAGTTAATGAGTAATTAATTCAAATATTGAACACTTTGTTGAATGTAGTTTTGCTTCATAATGGATTTATTATCTCATCTCCGCCACTCAGACCAAGTATGTAGTCTGTCAATCTTGGTTATATAATTCTTAATTATCCCTGAATTATCTAGACAGACTTTCTATGAAAATGAATAAAGAAAGAAGTGTTACTCATATATCATGAATTCAAATTCAAGATGTCTATAGTCAAATGAACTCTTCTTAATGAAATCCGTGTGATAAATAAGACATACTTATACAATTTTGACAAGAGAAAAAAGGATACACAGGTACATTAGAACATTAAATCCACTGCCATTCTAAAATTTTATAGCAGCTTTGTTTTGAGTAGCGTGTGTCATTTTTCTGAACTTGTTAATTGATGTTGATAATATGAACAACAAACAGAATCTTTCTGGTTTTTTGCATCCCCGAGGAAAAGAAACGAACAAAACCAAGAACTAAGGGTGTGAGCGATAGTATTAAAATGGAAGTTAGAGATGTGATCTATGATCTATATGAAGTTAACTCCCCAAGTTTTTAGAGAAAATTTGATAGAGCAAGCAAGATGTTTTACAAACTCGAAAATCACTATCAAAATTATCAAAATCTGTAATCGAAGATTCGTGAGTGACCGAAATTTTATTATGAAAAGTCAAGCAAGCAGGAATATAGGAATATAGTTCGCATAGAAACTGATCATCATATTACACAGGAGTACTGGAAGAAGTGTGTGTAACATACAGACAAATGAGTAATAAGGGAACAAGTAGGTACCAACTAGATGTTGATATGTAGAACCTATGATTTTCCGTTCAAGGACGAATCTGAAGACGATTAGGTAGGAGTTGTTATGAGTTCAGATAACAATCTTGAAGAAAACCCGGTTCTTATGCTAAAGTTTTCGATTTTTATTACCTTGGGCCTGGATTATTATGAATAAACAACAACGTATTTTTAGGTAGCTAATTAATTGTTAAAATAAAATGCACTGTTTATTTATAATATATTTTAGAATGATATCCACTATCTAATAACTTTTATAGGAATTCTAAACAAATAATAAGTTACCGTTATCATGATTTTAATTATTTTTTATAGCTATTTAACCAACCTGTACATCACATGTCAATATTGTTCCATGTATGTGATTATCTTTATGATTGTACGTATACCTACCTAATATTAAAACATTTTTCTCACAGCATTTTGGTGTGTCCCAACACTCCCACTTTCTGTGACATCTGCACCCACACGACAAGAATTCGTTTGACACATTGCATTAGTAATAGGAGGATACAAACTCAATGCTTTAATGTTTAATGCTTTGACTATATCGCGAGACAGTCGAATACAACATTTTCAGATTTAAGTAATGATTAAGACAATAATTTCCAAAATTTCTACAGAATATTTGTTTTTATACCATATTCTATAGACAATGCAATTATATTTTGAAAATTGTAAATATTGTGATTCCGTGTTGTAAAACTTCTTTCCATTTGTCAAAAAATTTTGCTCATAAACTGTCAATTCTCACATTTTGATTTTCATTTCATTTGAGATAACTTTTGGCTACTTTGGTCTTTTGTCAATACTAATTTTAATTTAGTGTCTAAAATATTTGGATCTACATTTTTAAGAAAATATTTTTAGTTACACATAACGAGCTGTTAAGTGTGATATAGAAATGGCGAAAAAATTTGAGAGGGATAGACTGATTGTACGGACAGTAGTTGTCATTCTGCAGAACTCAGATAGGTTCAAAGTTTCCAAGGATATGTTATGTTTTTATAGACCTGCCGAAAGTAGACCGGAATTGTATGTAGAGTCGCTTTGTCTTTATGAAAGAGCTGTCAAATTTGTGTATAGATTGCGCAGTCCATTCATTCTCTATGTATATGAAAACAGCGTATGAGAAAATTTAATTTTTCATTTGCCTATAAGATTCACTTCTAAATTTTTCGTTCTTCAGATTCTTAAAGAATAGGTTGTAATGAACACCGCAGTGATCTCAAAAGGGGATTTTGGAAGTTACTGCAGTTTAAATAGCAGTATTCTAAGAATAAGACGAGGAATGCTCCCAGTTTTTAAATAGTTTTTATTACTTTCGGTTCTTGTATCAATGGACTCCGCAGCGATTTCTCAGGCCCCATACGGTCTAGAGACTTGAAATTTCGAATTCGTACTTAGATCGTTGACATCTCGCCGCCTGTTAAGCTCCAAGTGTGATCCAATATTGGTAATTATAATTATCTCATTCAATCTCATACAACCAAGATCATTATTTTGTCGACATGGAACGACAATGGGATCCGTTACTGGAATTACGCACGAGCATGGAGCGTATATATACGTCTCGTTCTCTGGTATATAGGTACTTTCTGGAAGATCGTCTATGGTTATGTCGCAATTGTCAGACGTCAAATGTTATTGTTAATTTAAAGTTTAATTTTGAGTTGTGGTAGACAAACAGTAATTTGTTATGGAATTGCTGTTGCTGGCAAACACATATACATAAGTATAGTTAAAATCGAGAAAAGGATAGCAATAGTAGGTACTCATCGGTACGGTTTAAATCTTAAATGCCCAATAAAAACTATTTTTAATTTTTTTTCAAAAATTTCACTTGTTTTACGTTATTTTTTTATCGTAATCGAATTAAAGCGGTAATCACCCCAAAAGTAAAATACTTATGAGAATTAGACATTCTCTAAGGTGCTTCCGTTCCTGTATGTTATCATAAAAACATTCAAAGAAAAGAAAATATATATATATCATGTATTCATGTTCATTATTAATTCACATTTTAAACGTCTAAAAATAGTATAAATAAATAATACTGAACCGTTGCTCTATGTTTTTACATTGACATCTTCTAGTTGTCCATGAACTCTGAATCTAGAAAGTAAATATGAAATATTAGATGGATAACGTTAGCATGTTTTTGAAATTCTGATTATTGTATAGCAATATATCAATTCATTCAACTTTGACAGTTTTAACTAAATATAAGTAATTTAAAGGCGTTACTGTACCGATAAACACACGTAAACTCAGGATTTCCATGATTAGTCATCACTCTAAATTCGACATATTCAAATACATCGGGCTTAGGGACTGAAAATGTTTGAACTAAAGGACCCTTAATATCATAATGGAACGTGCCTAACTGTTGACCTCTATCATTCGGGTTGGATAGTCCCTATAGAATGAATAGATTATTCATTGAACAAAATTCAGCTTCAGTTCATATTATTTGTGGTACAAAGCTGGTTGACTTTCATCAATTCCCTGTACCATCTTAACAATCTACATCATATTGAAATAGATTTTTGGTTGATGTTTATAGTACTTTTCAAGTTATAGAACTTTGAACATACCCAAACGGTAAAATCTTTCGGAGCTGAGGATACCTCCCCAGTTGGGGAAATATTAGCCGATATATGTTCAACGGTAACTCCAGTAACTTTTACTCTGCCCAATAACTTCACAATAGCACCACCTTGCGTCCCTTTAAATGCCCAACAATGCCCAGGTGACATATCAGCCTAAAATAATTTTCATATAAACATCACATGTTTCATAAATAATATCGTTATCATAAATAGATAGGTACCTGTAGCATGGCTCTGGGACCGTGCACTCCTTCACACAAAGTGAGACCGAAGAGTGTCTTAGCACTGTCAAAGTTTTCTGTACCTGGCAATAGACTCACAACTTTTCCACCTTTAAGTGAAAATTTAATGAGATTTATGGAAACTGAGATATCTTTGACGAATATTTACCTGTAAGTTCAAGCGCATAGTCAGTTTTACCAGTTTTATCGGCACTATAAGTATCGAATTCTTGTCTGACAACATGTTGCAAGCTTCTCTGATACAATTCTGCATATATAAAATAATAATAAAAAAATAGTTTCAATCTATCATTTAATCGTTGACGTGAGTTTGTAAAAATTTGATGGCATTTTTTGGATGTTACTCCAAAAACTTGATTTATTAAGCTGGAATTTTGTGTAAGGGTCGTTTATTCATAGTTCTATAATTGAGTTGAGTTTGGTCTGCTAACTTCTACGAACTGCATATTAAATGACAAATTCATTGTATATATTCAGAAACTTTCTATATAACGGTTTGCAACAAGTTGAAGTGGGTACACGAATCTACTTTCACGTTAATTAATAATCAATTATACTCGAGAATACCGAATGTTTCAGGTTTCAGTTCATGTGATACAATAAATTAAAACACCCTCTGGTGGCTTGTGTGAAAATACATTTACCTACGTATGAAATATAATGTGAAGCCAATAACAAAAATTGAGCCTAATATTAAACTTGATGATTATTTTTTTTATTAGTTGAAATAATTGATATCTTTTGTATCTTCCAATTTTATCTATACCTATATTACAAGTCAAATTATCCACTGAACTAATACATCTTTACAAATACAATAAAATACAGAACAATTAAATTTTAGTTTTCATTTTCACCGTATTCTCATCTTTAGTGGTAAACGTGTCACTAGAGTCACTAAACTGATAGGTTCACCCATAAAGTTGTTGAAATCCACATTAAGTATCCACTCCGCTTCTAGGAGATTAGAAGAATTGTGACTTATTTAATGGCAAGCGGAGCGGAGTGCTGCTTGGCGAAAGCTGGTGCAAGATATTCGAAGGAGCTTTTTAACATTTTAAGCCTTTTGTGAAGAAAATTATTCTATACATGGTCATCCCACTTTGTTTATTCCATAAACTAAGATCTCTGACAACTACGTTAGTACGCACGCTGCTTAGGCCAGAACGTAAAGCCGTCGGTCCCCTTGGTTTGTTAAGCATCGTTACTAACAAAATCAAATAGTCCTGGATCATCCTGGGACTTTCTGACAATTAACGCCATTCGCTATTTATTAATTTATTTTATTTCATAAGATGACATTTTTTTCAGAAGACATAAACAATCTGTGGACAGTCAAATGAATAATTTAGCTCAAATATTCAGTGCTACTTTATTCTATTCTATTATCTATTAACTTAATTATTACAAGTTGGCCTCGAGTCTCTCTCTCTCTCTCTCTCTCACGCCCCACCACACTTGCATGCAAATTCTATAGTTTTTATTTGATTTGAGACTCGAACAACCATATTTGCCCTATTAAATAATAGTAATCATATTAATTACAGTAAAAAAAATGGGACCATATTTTTGAATTGGCTAAAATTGTAATCGCATGAAAATATATTGTAAGATCCACCGTATTTTTCACATTGAGTGCCCTCGTATTTTTCACTTTAGCAAAATTAGATTAGCTCTACATCTACAACCTCGAATAAATTCTACAACTAAGTATATTCTTCTTACATTTCTAAAGAAACATAACAAGTCAACTGTACTTACTGTCGTATTCTATTTAATTGGCTCTAAATGCGATTGATTCAACTTATGCCTACCTAATATATAAATATATTATCATGTGTGTCTTGCCGTCAAAACAATTTTATACTTTCTCATAAAAATGACTGATGGAGAAGCATTCTCAGCGAACTCATAATGTATTGATCGTCGTGTACCTTCATTAACAGCGTGGGTGGATATTCAATTAAAATTTCTATATTGTCTTTGGAACAATGTTTACAAAATGATCCAATTTTTACGAGCTCAATCGCCTCAATCTGTGTTTAATAAAACAGTGCCTCGTAATGGAATGCAGGAGTGCTTTTGGATGAAGGAATTTATTTTATAAGACAGTAATAATAGCCTTGAAACATCATAAAATGATTTATGGAAGTTCTGGAACTGTAAATTAGATATTTTTCTCATATGACATTTGTGTAGAAATGATTGATACAGAAAATTATTTTTAAACACTTCAGTGCTTAGACGAAATAGTAAATTTGAATGAAATCATCAAAATCATTTCTGTTTGAAATATATTATGCTACCTAAATCATGTCTTCATAGAAGGCGTCAATGTGAAGGTAAATAAAAGGTACATCTAAGAAAATCTGAAACAAACAATTTAACATGTACATTTCAGAAATTCATCAAAACATCCGTATTTAAAGAAAGTTATCTAATTAATAAATGTATTATGGAACTAAAATTAGAAACTAAACACACTCATCCGTATTCAAAACATTTTCAGTTACTAAATTAACATAGAAAAAAAGGAGTAATCCTAGGTCTTTTTTGTGAGTTTCTTTATTATCCATCTTGCAATTTTAATCAATTGTATGGGATTTTTATAGTACCTACTTAGAGAATACTAGGTATTGTTTCAGAAATATTTCCATCAAATCGTTCAAATTGCTAGCAAAGTTTTCTATAAGCTCCAAACGTATATCCACGTGCTTGGATACTACAATTCCTAGAGCACTTAATAGATAGTAGACAATTCAATCAAACTATGCATAGTCCAAAAACAAATACGAATTAAATCGTACGCCGAGAGCACTTCCATTATCGATATACGGAAATTCCATCTCTATTCTAACATTGTCTCCAGATAAATTCTATATACCGTTGCCGACAGTATCTAAACACTTAAAATTCTCCATTCTGAATCTATTGAACTTTCAAACTGAAAAGCAGAGCACGCTTTTGTGTGTGTGAGATTGTCGATATTTTCCTTTGGAACCTCGATTGATGATTGTTTACAGTATATACCTACCTTGTTGTCGTTTCATGTTGGCGATAGCATTCTGGAGCTTGGAAAGGGCGTCTGACTGAGTGGGGGTTGGATCCTGGCTTTTCTACAAACGATAATGACGATTAAAAAAGTTAGTACATCGGTCCTTATGAAATTCACATTTCATTCGGTATTGCTGTAGATTTTTTATAAAATTTACTGTTACACGGCAAACAATCATAAAAGCTAGTGACACAAATGGTTTCAAGAATATTTTAAATTTTAAAATATTTATAGCCTCAATAATAATCACAGACGGTGAGACATAGTATGTTTTTTTCAAGATGTTGAGGGCTAAAATATTTTGTTAATATAGCTCAGCAGTCAAATACGCATTTGAAACCGTACCTACTTTTGTAACCATGACTTTTTTGATGTTGAAGTTGTAAGCGTAAGCCTTTTATCGATAGCATTGCTACACTGCGTTTCAAACTCCGAATGCAGTGTGGCCTGGTATGGTGTTGGGCTCCATAAGACTGCATTCATGATTTGATACTGAAACGCACTATAGCAACATAATTTCAAATTCGTTTTAATTTTGCGCACTATTGAATGGATCTTTAGCCATAGCTTGTTTAACATTATTCGAAAACTTTTAGGTTCTACTTTCTATATAATGCACCGTAAAGTCAATACATAAACAGATTGCATTGTGGTTATGGTAGAATATTAATAAGGGCCTACATTAGATTAATTATTTTAAGGTGGCTTTTTTGCAGAATGTATCTTCATAAAATGGCCCCAACTTTTCAAGTCCCATTCTATGGAGATGAAAATGATGAATGTGCTATGTTTTCTGTTGTTCTGTGTTGAGCTACCTCGTAAATCAATAACGCAAATTTGAGTCAACACCGATTGTTGCTATTTTACATCCTAGGCATTGAATTGCATAGCATCAAAGCACAGCATGCATAATCGGTTGTATCAAATAAATAACATTCAATGAACTAAATTAACTTATGGCAAAATGTGTCTGTTAGCCTTAGAACTTGAACATAAATTTACTTGGAAAATTCATAATCAGCAAAGATGCGATATAAGTGGATAGGAGAGGAACAATCTTTGTACAGGCACAAAGACCGGCAACACTGTGTGCCTTTTTTTTATTACATTGTTTTTAGTTGATCACATGATAAATATGCAACTATGAAACACAATACAATACAGAACTAAGATTGATCAAGAATACAGCAGTAAATCTTTATATTTTCGTTATGCACTATTGTTCGATACCGCGCATTCGCCATTATTTGAAACAAATAGGTATGTAGTTAGTAGGTATATTAATTATTGTCCTCTTAATTTATCCTCATCGGCTAATGAAACTATATTAGCAAATATTATTTAATCATATATAAGAATTAATAATAAGCCATCAATCTACCTTTAATTTTTCCAGATCATTGAATATCGTCGTTATCTTTTCGTTGTTTTTAATCTCCTGTATAATTACATAAGACAGTCCAAGTATAACTGAAAATGAGATAGACATAATATGTATGGTTCATATCATAACGGTATGTAGTAAATTATAATCTCACAGAATCCACAGAAGTATCTCAACCAGTTGTTATGGTTTTCATTGCAGCATCTGATCTGTCTTTCCATTTTTATAACTCTAGTGGTATTTATAAATCCTCTGGGGGTTTCTGGATATTCCAATCTGTTTGTTTCTTGATCAGTATACTGATTAACGTTCAATTTTTCTTGAATTTTTTCTGTAAGAAATATATCTTTAGAAAATTCTCGTTGAGAATATCTAATATTCACCTTTGAATCTGGTACTATATGGGTGAAGATAGTTTGATCGGCCTGAAAAGTAAAATGTGAATGACGTTGTCAGTCACCTGGTGACGTTTCAGTAAAATTGTTTTGAAACTGACTACTTACCAGGATTATGTTCATTCCAACTTAGAAACCTACCCTCGTCCTCTGTAATTATTTTTCCACATTTATTGCATCAGTTGTTTGAAAGTTATTTATTATATTTACCTATAACTGAGACTGAACTACTTCTTGAAAGGTCATCCATATCTGTGAACTTTTTGTTTCTTGACATTATCTAATAAATAGTGTAACCAGTAAGAGCTTGTCATGGCAAGCATGGAACACTTTTTTGCAATTCTAAAGTTGAGTTACTTGAGTATGGACATTTACAGCGTGAGTTACTAAATTTCATCGCTTACATTTTTAGACGTCATCAACTGACATTATAGTGTGATGCTGTGGTAAGTGTAAATCCAAATACTACAAGTGTGTTTTCAATTGATGAAATCACACTCTCATGGGTCAGTATACTGAATCGATCAAATCTGTAATACTGGAACAATAAAATAAAAACATAAGTAAATTGAATTTATAATCACTGGTTTTAGTTAAGTTTCCTGAATTTTGGCGTCTGCCTTGAAAACACAAAAAATGGATCAATCCAACTGACCGGAGTAAATCAGTGGCGTAATGATTTCGAGATAAGATAGGGTATTTCAGTTTTTTATACGCTTCAAGGAAGTTCATATAATTAGGGAGAAAAAAAATATCGGTTGATTGAATAAGAATAATATGACAGATTTATTATAAACAGTAATGCAGAAACACAAAATACAAATATATTGCTTGAGTTATGAAATATAAATTTATGCACCCAAAATATCTGAAATGTCACATTGACTTGTGACTCTTATGAAATAAAGATTGCGTTGCCTTCGGACATACGTGCAGGGCCCTATACCTAATATTTCAAATATGGTTTATTTAAACAGACAAACCGTCTTTATGACGTTTTATGAATTACTTATAAACTTTAGGTAGGTATACAAGGTTAAAAATTACATCTCATAAAATTTTCATTTTATGTCAGATAGGTAACCTGAGGAATGACTGTAATAATAATTTTTATTGATTGCGTGGGTTCCTAAGTTTGATTCAATATTCTGGCCATTTTTTTTAATATGCTCTTAAGGGGTCATGATGATATCTCCTCTCCTAATATATTTTGTTTTTTATATAAAAATGACTATTTGTTTCTTCTCTTATCTACATTATTCATTCGATTATGACGAAACTTTGGTGAGATTTTATGTGTGTCCTTGAGGTGGTCTCTGACAAAAGCTTTTTTGTTTGTTTATCTTTCATGCGTCTCGAAGCTATTCATCGAATTTCGATGAAACTTTGGTAAGTTGTTGTGTGCGTGCCCTCAAAGGTTTCTGTAATAAAATAAAAATCTTGTTTCACGAAGCAGTTGCAAATGTCACCCCTAAGCAATGTGAATAACTTGAAGAATATGTGCATAAGTTTGAAGAAATGATTCGAACTCAGATTGATAATTACCTAATGCTTATAGCCAACCTGAAATAAGTAAGCCCAATGTCTGATGCGGTTTATTTTATTATCAGGGGACATTCGTTTTAAGTTTTTGCCAATTTCAATAAATATTGCTTTTTCATCCTTACCTACACACTGATTTAGTTTAAACAATCTGTAAAAATGAGAAATAGAATTTTACAATCATTATTAAATTTTCACCTAGATATTACAATAGAATATGGAGATTATAATGCGTATTTATTAAAAAAATGTTTTCTATTAGGTACAGATTATTTACACTAAGCCAGTATAGACGGATTGAAAAAACAAGATCTATCGAAATCTGCAGAAATATACATATATATTCAAATCTATCTGAATATAGAAAGTGAGGTTATTTCTGCTTAAATCGTAAGTACATACCTTAATACAAAACCGCATTATATTCAGAGGGTATCATTACACGCGCCTGCAAAGTTTCTTAGATTTCGTCCGTTACATTTCAGTGATATCTTGTACTTGATTCTATATTTTATCCCAATCCTGTATATAGTTATTAAAATTATTTATATGTGAAACTTGGAACATATTGTCTTGTATATCCATGCTAAGTAGTGTTTTCAAACATGTTCATTTCACAAAAACAGCCTTCCTTATGAGATGAATTAACTACAGCAAACATGCTCATATCGTGGTGTGAATATTTTCCATTTTCTGAAAGACCGAAGTGGATTTTTCATTTCGAACGGTGATCGAAGAGAGATACCCAGAACACGCTGTATTTATTTAATTTGTCGACGTCGCTTTTTGGGTAAAAACTTCAGCCAGTGCCCGATTTCGATCTTTTAGCATTACATACTTACCCTACCAGTAATGTAATACTAACAATCAAAATAAACAGTTTAATAAATTAATCATTAAATAAATCGCTAGGTGCAACAGTCTGATCTGGCCACAGTTTGGTCTTAAAATCTTAGGTTAAGATCACATGTTAACTCCGTCTGTTTGACAATCTTAGTATATACAGTATAGCATAGTTATATAACTAAAATTAATTTCCAAAGCAGCTATGCTTGTGGTCTCATCAATTTGATTTTTTGGTATCTACGTGTGCGTCTCTGGCGTCTTCTTCTGAACAGCGCCTTTGCTGCGCTCGGTGCACATATATGTTCAATACACATAATTTATATCTAAATATAGGCCGTAGCGGGAGGCAGGCTCTTTTGCTGTGTTGGATGGTGGTGGCACAGCGGGAACACAGGTGAGTATGGCAGAGCGGCAGAAGCAGAGAGAAAGATACAGAAAGGGGGATAGAGATAGAGAACAGTTGGGGTGGATCAATAGCGGTATGGCCTGTGTGTAAATGCCGGTTTGTCGACAGTCGAGGCCCGCCACGGCCTACCCTGTTGCGCTCTCACGTTACCACATACACACACACACATACAGCTCTTGGAAATTTGAATTGATTACTCACTCTCTGCAGCTAATTACAATCGCATGCCAAGCTAGAAGAATTGCAAAATAATACTGATATCTGTTTGATTCTGTCTGATTTGAATATTTCAACAATATTGGCATATATCTCCCTACAGTGTGTCCAAGATGAGGATGGGATAACATTACTATTTCGAGAACGGTAACATAGTTGTCTGTAAATTAAGTAATGAGACTGATTTTTTTTCATTCAAATAGAATTACAATGTTATATTGTTACCATCAAAATAACTGGATACTGGAATAGCTTTCAGCTGATTGGTTACTGCCGTTTGAATGTTTTTAATTGTCCCAAAATGAGTTCCCTTGCCATGATTTCTCCATTTCGGGAAAAGAAAAAGTCGTATGGATTCAAGTCAGGCGAAGAAGTAGGCTGAGAAGCCAGATTTTTTTTACTGGCCAATAACTTGTTTATTGAAATTGCTACGTGACAAGGAGTATTATCGTGATGCAACACCCAGTTCATCTTCATGTTTGATCTCACACGAATGAGCCTTTTTCGGAGTTTTTTAAGAACCTCCCCCAGAAAAAACAAATCAGCATGGATTTGATCTTGGATTTGCTCATTCTTGATTTTTTGGCCTTGGAGAGCTTAGAGTGTGCTACTCCATGCTTTCGCGCTTGGTTTCAGGCCAGGACTCGTCACCATTAATGACACGTTACAGAAAATCGGTGTCGTTCCCACTCGAATCTGAAAACTCAAGGCATCTTCCCCTTCCGATGTACTTTTCGTCTTGCGAAAGGTTTCTTGGAAGCATTTCAAAATCTGATGAACGGTAGTGTCAAATTCAACTCTTCACCGATCATTCTGACAGTCAACTGACGATTTGAAAGCACATGATCCCGGATTTTGTCGACATTTTCATCGGTTCTTGAAGATGAAGGCCCTTCGCTACTTGGTTCATCTTCAATCGATTCTCTTTCTTCTGAAAATGTCTTAAACCACCGAATAACATAGGCTCAAGACAAAACACTGTCTCCGTAGACCTGTTGAAGTTTAGCAAAAGTTTCCGTTGCACTGTGCTCTATAGTCTGAAGCAAAATCGTTTTTCGAAGTTGATATAACTCATTTTTAGAACACAATAGAAAAAACTGTTCAACAAAAAAAATCACTACGGACAACCAAATGACTCGAGCGAACTCAAACCCGTATTGAAGACTTATCACATTACCCCCTGCTGCCACTCTAAGCCCAGCACCTCCAGTATTGCAAAATCGAACGCTACGTTGCTAGTCTCATTACTTAATTTAAGAAATGGTAAGAACTTCTCCTAAGCAGCTCCTTTAGTTGTACTGTTGTAAATGGCTTTAACAATATTATCTATCATTTGACAAATCAACGATTTATCATGAGATGCAAATTATAAGATTTTCAGAAAAAAGCGCATTTTCTATGTTTTTCAGGACTTTGTGTACGATTATACTTAGTAGCCGATGCATTGAACGATTTGATGTCAATATATAGTAATGTGTTAAATATTTTGTTCTTGTTTAACTGGGAACTTTACCTGATTTCTCCGGCCGCCAAATCAGACATGTCTTGACTTTTATTTTTGCGAGTAAGTATATCAAAAACTATCTATATTACAAATGTAAATTTCAATCAGAAAAAATACTTCAAAGTATCGGAAGCATTTCAGCGAATTTCGCCAGATGAACTCAACAATTTTCTATGTTTCAGTTAAACGTTGTAATCGATTCTCAGAAAATAATGCTCATTTGTTGGGACAGCATATGTCGGTATTTAAAATTTAAAATATTACTCACTATAAATAGAATTTATAAGCTTTTTATTTTCCGTAAATGTAGAACCCAACATTCACAAGCTCACAATTTAAAATAAAAGCAAATACTATAATTTTTGATCTCAAATTATTCCATTTTTCATTATACATCGCCCATCAACAATTCTTGTGTTCCTACAGCTAAAAACAGAGAAAGGACGTATTGAAAGTGAAAGTCGTGTAAAGGAAACTCACTGGCTGTAACTAATATTTACGCTCCTGTATTTCTATGAACTTCTGCTGGTTTGAAGACTGTTTAGATACTTTTTGCATTTTTCGGGTGCCCTGTTCTTCAGCTCCTTAGTGTAGCTTTATGTATTGTAGGTATACATTCACCTCAAATTCTGAGGAAACTGTCGTAACTTCAAAGAACTGTTGGTTGATACCCAAGTTTGTTAAAAACGTAAGTGAATGTACCTAAGAGTTATGATAAAATCAACTAGGTCGTTATTTTATTATCTTCATTATGAACGAAAAAACTGATGTTAAAGAATGTAATGTTGGTCTCAAAATCTGAATCACTAATATCTTTTAGACATTGATATTAAATATGTCTTTGAACATTTTTTCGAGTTTTGTTCATAAATATTTTTGGGTTCAGTTTTTAAATCTTTTAATCCCTTATTTGTTTACCTATTGACCTTGCTCGTTTAATTCGGTCGTCACTGACTTCTTTATTTGAAATGATTGGGTATGAACTGTAGATAATTCAATTTATGACAACTATATTCTAATAAAAAATGACTTATTTCGGAATAGTTTCAAATGCAGAGATAGATGTTCCAATATTGCCTCAATTTCTTAGTCTATGTACCTAAGTAAATTGAAGAGCACGTCCAAAATTATAGATATAATCTACTTGAAACAGGTGCAAACTTTTAAACGCCATCATTTTGGCATGAACAATATGGCATGATATAGCGTACATTGCCTAAACAGCACGTCCCTATAAAGATATTGAGTGTAAACTCTATATTCAGTTTGTATTACAATAATTTATGGTCGTATTGCTACTATTCCTGCAGAGAAGCGTGCCTTATCATCTCTTAAATTAATGAACTTTCTAGAAATTTTGGTTCACACTAAGTTGACTGTACAGGTTCAGTGAATATCACCCTGAGGTTGGGGTTTAAATCAGAAACTAGTTGGTACTAGAAGATGCCTGTGATCGTCCACGCATTGATAGGTACTGTTTGTAGTGCTTTGTCGCTTGTGTACGAATAGAGCTTGTGGATTAGCTAGTCAGCAACATATGAACCGGTACAATTCTTTCAACTTAATTCAAGCAGTTAGTTTTTTTGTCCTACTGTAGAAACGCTTCCCTTCTAAAGCGTATCATAAAGTGTACTTTAAGATATGAGCTATAAAAATGACTAATTTCAATAGAATGTATTACGAATTATTTTTTACGGAGTAACCAACACCGAAAAAACTGCCAGCAGATTTATTAAATGTATAATAGATAAACTAATATAATTCGATATCATCCATCTGAACAATAAATCATCTGTGTAAAGATAAGCTTACGGATTTTCGGACGATTTTTATGTCAAGTTTCATCTCCTTTTACTTGCTACGTGCCCCTTCACTTGAATCGACTATTCTGTAATATCTAGTCTTCTTGCATCTGTATGAAAGTTTACAAGGACTTTGCTTTAAAACTATTATTAGTGTGACTGGTTGTTATTGATTCATAAATTGACTACTACTACACCTAAAATACTTAAGCGTATTTCCGCAGCGATGTTTTGAGATCTCAGTAATAACAACTACAAGCAAAGAATATACGAATATAAGAATATATTATGTGCATTGGTATTAGTGAAAGTTCAATGATTTGCGTTACTAATGTTACACTCAAAAGTGTGAAATAAATACTTGTAACAACAAATTGGACCGATGCTATTAGTTAGTGGTCTGAAAAATACAAAATGATATTAATTCTATTGGTGCTGCTACATTTGAATTTGGTGCCAAAAGTTATCAATCTAAGTTCATCTGCACAACTTCAAAAGTAACAGGACCAATAGAATTAATATTATTTTATATTTTTCAGTGCACCAACTAATAACGTCGGTCCATTTTTTTGTAAAAACATATTTATTATACTAATCCCATTCACTGATTTGCAATACAATACCCTATATTGCAGAATGTGACGGAATAATGAAGAAATGTTTGTTATACCAATACATTTAGATTCAGCTAAAGCGTTTAACGGACATAAATGTTAATACTGGCACGTTTATATATTTATTTAGCTATTACTGATAGAGGATTAGTTAAAAATTGTATTTAATCAAATACATATGAATGTATAAAACAAATGCTTTACAATTGGGAATTATTATGATATAAAAAGGCAAATGAAATTTATTACAATAAATATTGTAGGTAGTATTGAAATAATTATTAGTTTTGATATGATGGTTTTGTATTTGAATAATTGGCATTTAAATTAGAATAATATTGCAAACAAATATTAATTTGGCAAAAATATGGAAATTGTATTAATGTTTGGCTTTTATAGGAGCAAAAATTATTCATGATCAAAATTCAGTATGGTGCTAAAAATAGTACACATATTCAAAACTATGGTAAAGTCAATATCAATCATAATATTTAAGAAACCTACATGATGTACAATTTGTACAAGATAAATATGGGACAACTTCTTCGCAGCCACTTTTCCAACTCTACAAAATGCCGCTTTTCAATATTATCGAAGTTTCGTTTTCTAGAAACCATCTTCATCTTGTTTTTTTTATATATAGCCTTTCCAGGAAATCAGATGCGTATCATGTGTCAAAATCCAGTATCAAGTGTTGATGGAACGACAAAGTGTTTTTGTGAAAACTTTACATGATGCTAGGACATCATATCAAGTAATCCAAAAAAAAAATATTCGCAGAAGGCATTTGAAATGGGGAGCGAGTCTTTACTAGATTCAAGCAATAAGTATATTTGTCATTTTATTACCTAATGCATGTATTCAGCCAACATTTGGTACGTTCGAGCACTTTGAACGATGACAATGTTATACAGAAATAATTAACGAATAACTATATCTTCTAAAAAGAGAATTATTCTTCGTAAGTAGTGCCGATGATAGTATTTTTATACGTTTCGTTAGCTGTACTGATCAGTTTCGCATCCTACTGTTCTATTCGTCTTGTGAAAAATACGTATTACTTGAATCTAGTAAAGACACGCTCCCCAATTCAAATGCCTACTGCGAATAGATTTTTGTTCGGATCGCTCGATATAATTAGATGCTGATAAAGTTATGTGAGATACTTTAAACGCCATACGAAACGAAATTGACGATATGGTGATGGTCATTGAGAATGGTCGAAGTGTCTCAAAGTTTTTTGTGGACCATTTTATTTAATTAAGTTTCAATAAGTTACTAGTGTGGTACTATTGAGAAAATATTAATTTCCTACTGCCTCACTTCTTAGAGGAATTCTATATATTAATAAAAAAAACAGACAAACTGAACTTTCTCACTCTAATAAGCAACTCTGTTTATATAGATATGACTTCTACTAAATTGAGTCTTCTGCCTCAACAGAAGTGTGTTATGTCATACCCTTAAAAGGGTCCTACTAAGATGATGGTCAGAAATTCGAGCATCTCTTCAGTCCCATAAGTTTATTCTATTGAAACAAACCGGGTATGGTTATCTTGTGTATAAGAACACCCTTTTTTCTGATATAACTGGACTTCATTTCAAGGCACTTAAACCACCTACTCAACAATTTCTCCTCCTTGTCGACATTATTAAGAAAATCTTGACTGTATATTATACTAGCAAACATACCGTTTCTTTTCGACTACTTGGTCTAATATATTACCCTCCCCTGTCAGTCGTAAAAACATGATTTACACAAGTTGAAGAGCATCTGCGATTTTCTGGTGGCTCGGAAACCTTCATTATCGTGATGAATTTCTCAAAATATGGCTATATGCGAAGAGGAATGAGTATAGTGGGGTCAGATATTTTTCTGTTGTTTGCTTTTTTTCGTTTTGAGACTACAGCTCGTTTGTTAAGCGGAATAATAAGGTAGGCATTATAAGATGTATTATTTTGAAGATAAATATGCTTTTTCAAGCCTAAGGCCAATTTTTCTTCTCGGTTTGGTCCATAGAACAAAATGATAAAGTTAAACAATATCAGTCGTATTCGTATTCAACAAATTATTTCGGCACTAGCTTAATCTATAATATAAAAATGAATCGCTGAATGTGTTGCTAAGCGCAAATCTCGAGAGCAGCTGAACCGATTTCGCTAATTCTTTTTTGTTGTGTTCATTATTATCAGAAGAAGGTTCTTATGAATGAAAAAATTAAGAAAGTTGAGCGGAACATTAGAAAATTTAAGAACATTTATGAAAACTTAAAGACAATATTGATTTTACATACAGTACATACAGTTGTTTGATAACTGTCATTTATTTGAAATAACTGTCAGCAATTGACAGCGCGCTGCAAATATCGTTTAACATAGATGGATCGGTTGATAAATAATAGTTTCATTTCAATTTATTATACAGTGAGTTTTTGAGAAGTGTTTATTCATCTCGGTAAATTAAAATCAATCACACCTAATATTGAAAGTTCAATTTAATATAGAGATTTTGATAGGTTTTAATAAACTATTTTGATTGACTTGATTTAGTCAGACATAGGTACAAGAAAGGCTGAATGAAGTTGAACGGAATCGATGGAATCGAAATTAACAACATAGAAGTGTTGCTCTTAACCTTTAACGAGATGCATTTAATTATAACGTCGAAATCGATTACAGTTTACAGCAAATCGTTGTTATTGGATCAATGAACGTTGTCTGTCAATACTGAAAAGCATTTAAGTTTAAAAATGAAGCCCCTGGATTGTGTTGCGGGCGCGGTAAAGTCAAATTGACGCCATTGGTACTGCCACCAGAGCCTCTGCATTTATTGGTTTACGGAAATGGGACAGATTCTATACATTTTTAACTCATATACAGGAATACAATAATTGGTTCCAAATAAAGTCATTTGGCGCAACAAAAGTTATTCAAGACAATTTTATGCTAACTTTCAAGGTAACTATATAACCGCATGCCATCTGATTACCACAAAATTGTCAGCAAAGCCAATAAGACGCCTGCAGGATAACACGCAGGAAAAGACGCTATAACACGGAAACAATTGATGATGTTCCTATTGTTGTCATGGGTGAAAATTTAGAAAACCAAGATATTGTTTTTGCTATTGTTAAGACAGGACAACGTCTGTCGGGTCAGCTAGTATGACAATAAAACTGTCACTTGTGATATTATTGTCACCATATTAACTAAGGAACAAACTAAACTAGTACCGAGCTTAGAATTGTTTATGAATACGGCTGTATGATATCAATAGTTAAATTCAACATGGAAATTTCATAAAAAATATTCATCAGGTTCTAGTCGCTAGATGTTTGGATAGAATTAAATTAATCAAACTCTAACAAATTTCGTCTTTAGCTGTGTAAGTAGAACAAAACCATACATAATAATATATTGTAAAATATCTCACTTGAGTCTAACTTTAATCTGTTTAACAATTTTGACTTAGGAGAATACAGGTAATCTTTGAGGCTTTTAAGCAATTGACGCCGAAGATAAATGGATGTGTCAATTATGTAACTTTGTAGAACTTTAGATATTATTCGAGCTCCTCTCGAGTGGTGTTCATTGATCAAACACGATCTAGTAAACAAGAAACAACTACTCTTTCTCTCCGTATAAGAAGCATTCATTAGAGTATATATAGATCAACTATTGGGGAACCAACGGCCTATATTTTCTTATTCTATAGTGGTCTAATCACTGCCATTCATATGACATCATGAATTTAATATCAAACAAATTAATGATTATTTTTCTACTTGTGCATCATTTATAACATATATAGTGTATTCAAATGAGCAATCTGACTATTTAGTTACTTTTTTATTGATCTTCCGACATCATTTGACATTAATTGATGCATAGATAATGTATACAGAGATTGTTTTAAAATATATCAGCCTGAATAGTACAGTTTTGCAGAGTTGTTAAATTGTTAATTGTTGACTATAAACATGTCAATGGGCATTTTCATATTTGTAGAATGTAATTCAATTCCTATATACTCATAATTATAACGTTACTCGTCAATACCAAGCGAATCGCAATACAAGTTCGTTTATTTTTATCGAATATTTTAAGCGTCAAATGTTAAGAATGAGTACCATAACCTATTAAATAGGTAATCAGGGGACTCTTCTGATCAGTGTCAATTTCATGAATTTACAACGTTGGGAATTTTAGGCGTATCAACAGTAATACAACTGTTTACTTAAATTGACTACCTATATGTTAGCAAATTCAAAATCAAACCTGTTTTTGACCGACGAACTCCGAACGGAGAAGGTATACAATTCGACTGTCTGCTTTTTTTGGTTTGTGCGCGTCTTTTTAGTAATCGTACTCCGATTTTGATGATTTTTGATTCATTTGAAAGAAGAGGCTTGAGAAATGGTCCCATTTTCATAAAAACGGGAATCCCACATCTCCTTCCCTCCGAAAACTGCCCCCGAAGGGGGTGGAGGGGGCAAATTTTCTCGAAAATTGAAAATCTGAGGTGGTATAATTAAAGATAGGACAATATCCGGAAACGTTTAAATTGAACATTTTTTCAAAAGAGTAACGGTTTTCGAGATAGAAGCATGTTAAATTCTCAAATGTGCAATGTGGAGAGGGCGATTTCTGTCGAAAATTGAAAATCTGTGGGCAGTACATGAAGGGCATAATTATTTGTAGCAACATTTATAATGAGCATTTTTCCCTTAGAGTTACGGTTTTCGAGTAAAATCAGTGTTAAAATGGTAACAACTAAAATATTCAAGCGTATTTCCGCAGCGATGTCTGAGATCTCAATAATAACAACTACAAGCAAGGAATATACGTGGGTAATAGGATAAGTACTATCTTCATTGGTATTAGTGAACGTTCAACGATTTTCGTTAATGTTACACACAAAAGTCTGAAATAAATATTTCTTACAAAAAATTGGACCGACGTTATTAGTGGTGCACTGAAAAGTATAAAATAATATTAATTCTATTGGTGTTGGTACTTGTGAAGTTGGTGCCAAAAGTTATCAATCTACCTGCAACTGCACTACTTCAAAAGTAACAGCATCAATAGAATTAATATTATTTTATACTTTTCGGTGCACCAACTAATAACGTCGGTCCAATTTATGTGTAGAAAATATTTATCTTATGCTAAGAACCAAGTTTTCGTCAATGATACTTGTTGATTAAAACCAGTCAGGGATATCAACAATGAGTCTTGATGTAGATATTTGTCCATTCAACGCATATTGAATTCCTTCCTATTATATATTTTTATTATACAGGGTTGCGGTAAAATATGGAGCCAAGAGAAAATTTATCTTCGAGACCAAGCGGACGATATCTAAGAAACTGTAGGCAAGTACAATGACGCCCAATGCATTTAAGGCGGTTTTTCCATAATTTTAAGGTACTTCAGGATTAAGCGAAAATACCCTCAACTTTCATTCTATTTGGATACGATACCCTGTGAATTTCTGAAAATTTCGTTAGATCTTGATCTTTCAAATATTTACATACTAGTATAGTGCAAATAATCTTTGAAAATAACAATTATCAATAATATCTTTTTCAATTAAATGCACAATTTTCATTCAATACAATTAAGTTTCTTGAATAACGCGTTGTTTTTGACAGGCTGCCAACAATTACTTCATAGATAGCACCCGGTTGTAATAAATTAGCATTAAGTTGCTCATCGCCATAGTTACTCGATGTAAAAATTCAATAGTGTTTGTGAAGTCCTATAATTTTTAATTTCCCAAGATTATTTATACTAGATTAGTATGTACGGATTCAAAAGAAAAAGATCTCTCTAAATTTACAGGTGTACTTTTGAAACATAAAAAGTTGAGGGTATTTACACTTAAACCGGAAGTAGATTAATAAGTAAAATACAAGAAACAGCTTCAGATGCATTGGGCATCATGGCACTTGCTTGTAAAGTTTCATAGAACTTTCTTTCCGTTTTACAGATATTTATTTGGTTCCATATTTTATCCCAACCCTGCATATCATATTTAATTGATTGCATCTTTAGACCTTTAGACAATGAAACTATATTGTTATTATTGTTGTGGTAGATTATTTCAATAATATTTGGGGGTTAATAGAGACGGCTCATGTCATGAAATTGTCCTTGTCAAATTAGGATTAGAAAATAGTTTATAATTCAGCGAGTATCAACTAATAACGTTGGTCCAAATTTTTGTAAAAAATATTTATTTCACACTTTTAAGTGTAACATTATTCACAAAAATCGTTGAACTTTTACCATTATCCATGTGTAGCATGTAGTATAATTCAGAAATCTAAAAATATCGTCGCGGAAATACCCATATTTTAGACTTTACCACTGCTGTAACTCAAAAACGGTGTTTTTTGGAAAATATGTTCAATATAAATGTTGCTATAAATAATCTGGTCTTTAAATTGGTTGCCTCAGATTTTCAATTTTCGGAAGAAATTGCCCCCTAACATAGCGAAAATACATACATATACAAATGTTCAATTCAAACGTCTTCGGATATTATCTTTAATTCTCGGATTTTCGATTGTCGAGAAAAATTTACACTTTCACCCCCTTCGGGGCCTTTTTTGGAGAGAAGGAGATTTTGAAATGAGTTTTTAGTAATATGGAACGAGAAATGGTGTCTCTTTCAAACAAATCAAAGGTCATCAAAATCGGAGTACGTTTAATATATAGAAGGCGCACAAACCAAAAAAACCGTTTGGGTTCATCGCTCAAGCTCATTTTCACCCATTGGTCTGTCTGTCGGTCCGTCTATGCCAAGATCGTCTGGGACTGACAGATTTCGTTGTTTTCGTTTTTGTTTTGTAGGGTATCGATATTGATGAAAACATTTTTGCTCAAATGAGCAATCAAATTTTCTAAATGTTTACTAATATTCTGGCTAAGCGATTCCTCCCACGTCAAAATTTGATATGACCATTATTGTTTATCTCGGCACGTTGAAGAAAAATCAATGGACACACGCCGTGATCAGACAATTGTTATTATCGATGGAAGTCGTTTGAGATCGTTAGGAATGTCGTATCAGTCGACATAGCAGAATTTTACTTACTTAAACTCAGTCTAGTAGTAAATTCAACTTAATAATTATAATATTATTCATCTAATAAGGCACCTAAGCACCTATGCATAAGACGGTTGTTAACTAATAGTCATTCACTTTGTCGAAATATAAATAAAAATAAATTCCTACTGTTCTCACCTTCTCTAGAAGTAACCTGCTGATATCTCTAGTACCTACCGGAGTAACCGTTAACAATTTGTTTGTCTATACCACAAGTAGAATTCAGGGCTACCTCAATTATAGTAATCATGTTGTTGATGTAAAATAGTAATTCCCCAACAACAATTTATCTCACTTAGGACCGACCGTACAATGTGAAACGATTAAAAGTTTAATTGTAGGATTTTAACACAAAATTTAGCTCGCTTTAATCTCGATTTACGTTCCGTTGATTAAGCTCAATTTATTATATCGCAAATAGGCTTCACCAATCCAAGAACAGAGTGAAGCTGAATTTAAAAAATGCAATTTGTGGGCAATATACCTACTCATTATGATTTAATGATGATATTGTTGCGTATGCGGGTTCGCAGATAAGTGAGACTAATTTAGAGTTATTAAATTAACTTTATTTACACTCAAAATAATATAAATTACAACTTAACTTTACTATATTCTCTCTAACTTACTCGGACTATTCTATTTATTCACACTGCCTTTTTCCTTCTGTCTTCTTGCCGAAAATTCTCCCATATATATACCCGATAAAGGATCCAGAGCATTCGGTATCAAAGACCAGAAGCCGCCACTATACGCTTATCGAAATTCGTTTGTCGGCAGCTTAACAGAAGATGCCGACACTGCCGTCGCTCTCTTTGTTGACGTCGCTTTTGGTATGTCCAACCACAGCATATATCGCGCGCATACTTCAAACGGATGCCGCTACTTTGTAGCCAATACCGGCGGCTGTTCCCCTTTGCACGTTACAATATTTTATGTTTATGATTAGCACTATAAGAGCATTTATCTGAAGCTTCTTATCAGTAGTAGATAATATTACAAATGCCATAGTAACTCTGTCTGGTATTTGGTATGGACAGCGGATATGGTCAAAGGCTATCTTTAGTGACCAAAATGAAACTTGCAGAGCGTTAAATATAGGATTAAAGTTTATATGGAGAAACCATCCATTCTCAAGTTAGGAATATGAGAAAGAATATTCAAGCTTTTGGGAAGAAATAAGAAGCATTTCAAAGATTTTGAAGTTGCATCCCCAGTTCTTTCGGATTTCCTTAAAACAATTTCATGTTCATTGCTACTCTATGGTGCGGCTTGGCAAGGTTTTACCCACCAAATGTAATCGTCGAGATTGGGAACAACTTAGTTTTATAATTTTTCCTAGGATATCGTTATTTTTTGTCAAGTATTTTTCTATCCTAACTCCGATCCTTATTGTGATCTTTCACTTTCTAAACTAACTTCCTAAGTCTCTCGGAAGTACCTATTACCTAAGTACATATTCAAAACTTTTGATGATGACTGATTCACTAGTCACTGATTTTCGGACTTCAAAATTTCGTGAATAGTAAGCGGTTTTCAAAAAAAAAAGAGAGTAAATGATAAGAAGAGGATTTTACTAGACAAAAAATTGCAAATTTGTGAATCAAATAGATTCAAACTTATGGAGGGGGTCGAAGGTGGCCTGACATCTTTCGTGGAAATAACCCACTCTCGATCTAACACGTAACTGCTATGCGAACTTGCCTGACACAGTGTGTCTAGATCTTTCGTAAAATTATTTAGATTTAACATACAGAATATATTTTCAAGTTATTGAGTTGTTATTTAAAATCGAATTTCAACAGAGTCATAGAACTGTTAGCTTGGAATGGATTCTGGTAAAATACTGTAACGTGGATAGTTTATCAAATATTTACAGTTATAAATCATTTTAGTATCTATTTGTTTTATATTCTTGTTTACTATAGTTGTTGGTTGTGTATTTCAATAATTAGTTTTAGAACTAGTAGATTTATTCCTGAACCTTCCAGAAACTTTAAGTGAGGTACGCATTGTCACAGTATTGACAGCTTGACAAGGTTCTTGAACCTTCACGATGGACGTCATGTCAAAACTGAGCTTTATAAAGCCGCGGCGATCATGGGACTCAGCCAGTCTTATAAAGTCAGTTGTAATAATAGTTCAGTCGGTAGGTCAAGATGACAATTTGTAACGAAATAATACTACTACGGAAGGTAGTGTACAGGGTGTTGAAAAATAAACCTTTGGAAGCAAAATGCGAACTTTGGAGTGATTTACGCAAGTGAACCCCCCTCAACATTTAGCGCAGGGTTAAACGGTACAATATGTTACAATTTTTAATTTTTCCATTACATATTTTATAAAATTGAGGGTTTGTCCAGTGAAACAGGCATAGATATTGTGTTACAATGTTCTGATTTCTAGGTGAACGCGTCCCATATCTTATAAATATGATTGTAAATGTAACAACTGACTATTTTTCGATCCGATGAGAAATAAGCCAAAGACTTACGTCGTTAAATTTGTACCTATATGATATTTAGAATCACAATGTATTGCTTAACTGTAGTTTTCCAACCATTATTCATGGGAATATCAGCAAGCTTACAATGAACCAATGACCTATTAACAGAGATAGACAAAACACGTCATTGATAAAATACGTTTTGTTTGTTGACAACATCTTTGTTGGCCAGGGGGTGTGAGCTGTGGAAGCGGTCAAAAGGGGGGATACAACGGTTTTAACTAAACCCCGCTTCACTGCAATCTTTTTCTTCGCATAGAAAATATGGCACCAGTGGTGTCTCGTTCTTTTAGGTTTCTTTTGCTATACGTCGAAATAATACCACAAAATAAACCTTGAGCTTGGTGGAAAAAAGTTAATGTCCGAAAGTTGCATGTTTCAGCAATATTATTAAATAGGTGAGTATAATTCTTTTTTAAAGTCTAGGATTTGAAAAACGCAAATAATATAAAAATCTCTTCAATGAAATAACAATGATTAGGTAATAATTTCTTTACTACGATTATAACCGACGCTAATATGTCAATAATTTTCTTTAAAAATTCAAATATATAAGATACCAAATTTTAATTTAGACGGGCTACTTACCGATGAAAAATTACTTCTGGGTTCGTAGATTCTATTTTATTGCAAACTTTGCAACGTTTACTAATTTTTTCAAGTTTTGAAACCAAAGAATATAATAGATTATCCAAAAACTACCAAAACACCAAGTATTTAAATAATAGGGGGGAAAGCTGATATGCAATGAGGCGTGGCCGAACAAGGGATGATGTCAACACAATATATTATTTACAGTTCCGTCTATCTCTGTTAATAGGTCATTGCAATGAAAAAACAAAAAATATATAATCATTCTTTCATTATCTGTTAAACTCATTGGTGTCGTTGTCGTCACGCTGTTGAGTTTGCAATATGATTATGGAAATTACATTTTTGTTATCTGACTTGAGTGAAAACATCTTGCTCAAAAAAGAATCTGTGTACCTATCAATGATTGATAGTAAGAGACCCAACGAGTTTCTCTTTTGGTGCTAGAAATAAAAATATATTCTTAAGTAACATGGACTTAAATTCCTACTATTTACTCTCATTTTATTAACTATCATACACCCAACTTGGCTAGGATATATTATATTAAAATATACCTAAGAGCCACAACGTAACAATTACAAGAAGCGTTTCCACTCCCTGAAGACACCTAAACCACCTCACGAATACACTGGTAGAGAATTATTTTCCCACTTTTTTCACTTAATCCAGTTGTAATATAGGAGTACTACCAAGTCGACATTTCGTGTGTCATTCGCTCCGCCAACTTTTGATACGCTCCCGTCCCTCAACGCGCCAATGGGAAATGAAACTTCAACTTTATGATGCAGAGTGAAATCTCCGGAGGTTGCTTGATTAGTGATTATTCTTGTGTTTGAATGTAGCATTTGGATTTATGGGGAGCAATTGCTCGAGCATGAAATGAGATCTTCTCTTTGAGAACATGTGTCTGCTTTTAATATTATTTTCTCATTATACAAAGGTACAAGGAGTGTCAGAAAATGATACACTTATCTACAGATATCTCGATGGTTTCAAACTTTAAGTTAAATTGTATATCCCGTTATCAGTGGCAATACGTCAAGGCAGAGAACAGAAGATGTATGTTCAATATTCTATTCATACATTAAGATGGAAGTATTCATGATTTATTATTTAGATAGATTTTGAATTATCCAATCTTGTTTTTTTCATATTGTACTGGTGTGTCAGATTGATATCACTGAGTCTAGTGACTTACAAATAAAATGGTTTCGGTCAATGACGCCCTTCTTATTGGACTGAATTAAGGAACAAACTTCTCATTACAACAATTCTAACAATAGGACGATATTGGAATTGATGAATTACAGAGAATTATGGAAATTGCATTGACTTTTTACCAAATGTTTTACACATTTTCAAAATTAACAATATAAAAACAGAGAAATACCACAACACATCAACAACTTTATTAATTATTGTCACCCGAAGATTGTTTCGCCAACAAACTTAGCATCTTCAGGGGTAAACCTGTTACTAACTAAACTAACTTTTTTCTGAAATTTTCATGTTAGGTAAATTTCTTATAGAAATGTATAGAAATGTACCTACCTACCTATTGCGATCGTTCACAGTTCTGAGTTTCCGGTCGCAGTTTTGGAGATATCAAGTTCAGTTTTGCTACAAAAATCAATCTCTTAAATATCTTGGACGAGTTCGTTATTGGAGATTATCGGGTAAGTAGTTGCAAAAAGGCGACCTTTCAAACATTTAAAAAAATATCAAAAAAGGGCCGTAGTGTAAATATCATTGAAAATAATTTTGGGTTATAAATATAATGAGTACTCACAACTTTGGTTTGAAGCTATTTTTAATAAAAGGTACAGAGAAAAAAATTAATAAAAAATATAAAGAAAAAATCTATGATTGTTCAAACTTCAATTCAATAAATTTTGAGAAACCTACCTTTTCCGCTGTCTACAGGCCGTCGAGAGTTTTGTTATTGACATTTGACATTTCAATATTATTCGTCTTTCTTTTTGTGTGTCTGCACTTTTTTCTCTTAAAGATTTTACTTCTTCAATAATAGAGACTAAAGAAAGTTAATGAAAAACCAAAATATTGATAAAGCATGGGGTTACAGTTTGAGATCGGTTGACATCCCTTGCTATAGTTGAAAATTTCAGGTAAAAACTTTGCTTCACTTATGTACCCCGTACTGTCTCAAATAAATTTCTAAATCAGAGTTCCTATTAGAATATTGTAAGGTAGGTATAAGAGAACATAGTACCAAAAAGTAGGTATACTTACAAAATTTTTGTCCCGAATCTTGAAGGCTCCACTAAATATTGTATTTTGAAAACTGGCGAATGCGCCTATTTCAGACCTACTTATTTACTTCGCAAGCTCAATAGCTACTTAGATTTATACATTAGAAAAAAACTGTATGAAAGATTTGTACCCACACAATTGCTAAGGTATTAAACAACTAGATATTCCATAAATGTATTTCTGCAATATACAGGGTGTTTTCAAATAAGTACGAAAGTTTTTAAGGTATGAATCCTTGTGAAAAATTAAAGGGGGTCTTTCATGTAAAAATATAGGTACTCTAAGACCTTTCCCTGAGAAGTTACACTCTTCCAAAAATGAGAAAGATTTTTTTTTCATTCTGGTAATTGTTGAAGGGAGAGAAGGAATGGCATTTTGTCGGCATGTTCTTCCAATAAAAAGGATACTTGTGAATATTTTCTCAAGATGTCATGATCTCTTAAAGGGTTGAAATATACAGCCCCTATTCGATTTTTTATCAGAACTTTTTGAAGAAATCAAATTTATCAGCTCAGAAATATGTGTTGAAAAGGACAATTTATTGTAAAACTTTCTTAACTCTTTTGTTGTGTCCGTAAAAGCAACAGTTTTATAATAAAAAATAAAATACTATCTTCTGGAAATGGAATCGAAAAAATCTAGTAGGTGGCTGTCATGTTTTGTTTGTGAAAATCGTGGCATTTCAAAATTTTGCCCACAAAATGCCATTCCTTCATCTCTTCAGCAATTTCCAGAAAGAAACCACAAGATTTTTCGTTATTAATTTGGAATCGTGTAACTTTTCAGGAAAGGTCTAAGAGCTTTTGTTTACATGATAGACCCCCTTTAATTTTCCACAAGGATCCACCCCCTAAAAACTCTCGAACTTATTTGGAAATACCTTATAATCAAAACAATTGACGTTAGAGAAATAAGAACAAAATTTATCAAGGTAGGAAATTTGCAATCAAAAATTTAGATTCCGAGACCTTCATTAATAACAATTTACATTTATTGTTAAAAATTGGGCTACATTTTGATTTAAATTTTAAATTGAGAGGTTTTCGATATAAGATAATGGTAAAAAATATTATTATTATTACAATATGTTGGCTATGGCTTATTTACCTATTTGAAAATTTTTTTGGCTTATATAGCTAAAAATTCGTTCATAATAATGAGTGAAAATTCCTTCATCAAGTAATATTTTCGAGAATTCCTTATGACTATGAATAATTTCTAGAGATTTTGTTTAATAAATATTATCAGACTTGGAATAAGATTGAGAACTATTCAAACAACAATTAATTAATAATAGTTTCAAGGCAGCGTATCGGCAAAGCGATTACCGCGCAGATCCTTATTTCTACTACTTGATGTCATCCTCGTCAGGGATTTTGTATAAAATTTTTCTGAACTTTTGTGACTGATTCGCAAGAAATATGGCTGGTTTAAAGTATTTTCTAACTTTTCCTCTTTTCTGAAGCTGAAATTATGAGTCTAATGAGCTTTATTTTTGCACTAGCAAAAACCTCTTTGTTCCAATCACAATACTTTTCTACCACCCCCAAACGAATTTCATCGAATATAAAATTCTATCCTCCATTTGAACATAACATGTTTTTCTGCTTTTTCTCAGACATATATGCTAAAGCAGGTGGTAAGAGCTTTGAGCAGTTAGAAAGTAAAATTTAAGGAGGTCAAACGCATGAACTAGATAGGTAATAAATGTGTAAATATACTTCAACAGGGCCCAAAAATAAAAAATGCTTTGTTTAAAAGCTGTTTAGTATGTTGCAAGGTACTATTTTGCAACTATTTTCCGACAAAAGCCTCCATTGATTTGAGAAAATTTTCAACTAATTTCCATAAGGATTACCTACGTTTGAATATATTTCACAAAAAATATCCTCACCAGATATACTTTCTTGAACCTTATTTGATCTAAAATTAATGTATCAATTTGTATGCAAGCAAAAGGACCAATGTACGAAAAAGCTGGGTTGACTTTGAGCCTATAAAAAACATCCAGACAAATCCACCACAATAACAAATGAATTGTGATCCAAGATAAACGACTATGCCAAGTGAAAGATCGAATTGTTTTTTCTGGTTAGGGTGAGGGGGGAGGTGAGTTTCTGCTTTGCGGTGGTCATTTTGGCATTGAGCTCTCCGTGACTTTTGTTTCTTGTTCATACGATGGGTCACATCATTTTTTTTACTGATGGTTTATTAAAATTCGAACGACGTAAATAGATGAATGCCGTTAATTGATGACTGAGAATGACTGCTATAGCTTATTCAAGCACTGAATATGATTGATTATTTGGGAAAAATAAGAGCTAGAGCTGGGCTGATGTCAATTTTTGGGTGATATAAACACTGTAATATTATTTGTTCCTATCTTGACAGCTGCCAAGCTTTCTATACAATGAAAATTTGGTTCATTTTGTCATTCAGCAAAACTGAAAATTATTTCCCTCAAACATTAATTCCAAGGCTACAAGAAATCCTTCTTATTGGAAGGCATAGGTTTTGTTTCGAGTTACAATTTTAGTGCAGCACTTACTTTCTTATCGGTATGCCTGCATGAACTCTCTTATTTCCGAACAGTTTTGTGAGTATTTTCATCAAAATTGGAATAGGTATACAATTATAACTGTTTTGTTTTGTGTTTTTGAGAACTCTTTCCAGTTTTTCCATAGCTTACCTGCAACAAAATACTATAATTTCTTGAATAATAATCTGCTTATAAACATATTTTACACCATAATATTCAGAAATATTTGTTTTACATGACTAGCCTTGTTCGCAAATGATGGATTTCCATCCAAGTGATGAAAGTCCATCACCGAAAGTCACATGGGCGTCAGCATGACAGTAACCATGACAACGCTACCAATGACATGACAAATAATAAATGGAAATGGATTACTGTCATGTGAATATACTCTTAAGGGAATGCATCAGTCGCGAACACGGCCATTGCCTCATTGTACGTCACGGGGGGGGCAACGATCATTCATGAACACTGTTGGTATAAGTGCGTCTATTCAAGAGAATCCATGACTAGTTCCATTATAATGAAAACTTGAATTTTATTGTTGTCTATAAATTGAGTAGGAAGACAACAATAGACAATACACTGTGAAGGAATACGCATTTTCATAAGATAAATTTTTTCTCTGATGTTTTCATTGGTATTAAATCTTTGTCGAAATGCCTAGATATGATATTTTGAAAGTTAAAAACTAATTTTGAAGTAACAAAACATCGTTTGGAATATTCTTCGATGGTTCTGTCAAGTTCAACCTTCCATCCATTTCTTTTTTATAGTCATATTTTCGTTAATGTAGTCCTTGTTTACATCTTCATTATAATTAAATTTTCATAAGTATGACATGAAATAGCTTTCCATTTTTTTTATTGCTTCTATATTCATTAGGAAAAACAATTTACATTTAAAGAAAGGAAATGAAGACAATGAGAAAGAATTGAGATATGCTGATCAAAACGTAAATAAAGAACAAAAAAGAATACAATTTTATTCTCTAAATTTTTCAAGCTACCTGATCAAATTATTTGAATAATTTTTTTGTAGTTCCACAAATCTACGGCTTGCGTATCTATAACTTTTTGTTAATACCCATATTAATTTTATTATTATTAAAGAGTGTTACTAATCATCTGTATCTATAGTTGACACAAGAATTAACTCTTTCAAAATACCTATGAGTAGGTAATCCTCTATATTAAGCTTTCATTGTCGACCCTCAATGCAATTTTCTCGTAGCTAATCAATGTAATAGACACTATAAAGCCTCCTCCAATATGGTGCAGATTGAAATTCCATGCTCTGTGATCATATGAATTTAATTTGTATACCTGCCACGAAATGTCCTCATCACATAGATTGCCGGAAGCGATAATATACGTTTTAATGTTACTGGAATCGAATCCTGAAATTGCAGAATGAAATGCATGTTCGGTTCTGGAAACAAGGGAATGAAATGCTGATAATATTTATTTTAATAATTCAATGCTTTTCTATTTTATCATAAATCTGAAACATGACTCTTATTTTTGACCGACTTTCTAGACGAGGGAGGTTTGCAATTTACAATGTCTGCTTTCTTATCTTCGTTCGCACCTTTTGCGTTACGATTTTTTTTATTTGAAAAAGGAGTGATGTACATTTTTAAATCCCACTTCTCTTTCCGTAAATTTGGTGGAGGGGGAATTTTTTTCGAAAATCGCAAATTTGAGACGGCAATATTGAAAGAGGTATCACATCCGGCTACTTTTATATTGGACATATCTCAAAAAAATTAACGATTTCCAAATTTCCAATATGTTGAAATCTTTGAATAAAAGTGAAGGATCAACGGATTCTTATGACATTAGTCATTTTTGATTACAAAAATGCGATAAAATTTTGACGGGGAAAAAGTTGAACATTTTATGTCTGTTGACAGGTAGTTTTCTCCCGGATAAATATATATACCATATATATACACATAAATATAAATCAAATCACAGAATCAAATTGACAGATATTTGATTACTTTAAAGATTTCCTTAGAAACACATGTCTAATTGTCACCTACCACTTTAAAACTTCAAATTTAACTTCAATCATTTTTTAAATTTTTTATATTTTATTATCTTTTCAATTGAAATCATTGTTTTTCCTGTCACAGAAAAAAATACTGTATTATACACGGGAAAATATTAGATTTCAGCTCTCGGTTTTATGTCTCCCTCCGTTCGAGCTAAGATCTAATACTTTTTTCCCTTGTATAATAAATAACTATTTTAATAAAAACTAGGACCGACTATAGTCACTGGTGCTAGTATTTTTGAAGTTACTACCTAAAGTCTTCTATCTAGCTATTAATGCACAACTTCAAAATTTCCATCACCAGTGGAATTAGTACGCGAACTAATAAAGTCGGTCCTAGTTTTTGGAAAAAAGTTTTTTATTAACCCCCGAAGCATACAATGGTGTGTTTTAGGTGTATCTCTGTGAGAATATGTGACACTGTAGCGCCCAAACTGATGGACCGATTTTGATTTAGTATTTTCTGTTTCAAAGATGATTTGATGGATAGTGCTCTTTATCTAGTTGAGTTTGTCTTGGTTATCTGTCTATCTGTCTGTGACATCCTGGCGGGTGAAATAATTTTTATTTATTTTCTCTTCGTTCGAAATGTGACTTGATGGATATTTTTCTTGGCTAATTTGTCTTTGATTGAATTTAACGTGTCTTAACCAATTTTGAGCTTTATATTTGACTGGTGACATGATCGAGAACATATTTTTTAGTTATGGCCAAGGAGTGTATCTGTCTATCTTTCTGAGGCAATCTATCTCTCAAACTTATGTACAGATTTTGACTGCTTTTATTTTGTTTAAAAGCTTAATGGATTGAAAGTTTTCTTAGATATTTTTTCGTCGTAAGTTCTTTAATCTTATGTATTATTGGAAAAAGAAGATGCTATATCAATTCTGATGTAAACACTTCACGGGACTAAAAAATATCATATGTTTTTATTCGTATCATTTTTTACAAAGTTTGGGTTTCCAAAAAGGATTTGGAACCTTAGTTTAGGATGTCTAAAGTTGTTCTCTAGTTAATAAAATATTTTCAATCCTAATGAGGGCTTTCAGTGGCAATGAATTATGGAATTGTTTCACTCGGGCCTTTACAGAAAAAACTTCTTTTCGTTATCCCACCCTTAACATTTATTCCTTTGCCATCCTTTACAGTTCATAAATATTCCTCAGTTAATGCATGCCATTGTCGCTCTTCGATTATGTGTTCGCTCTTTGTATTTCCAATAAATCTCCAAAAAAGTCAAACGGTCCCGAGAAAAAGGGGTTAAGGTATAGAGAGTATCCGGTGAGCCCTAAAAGCACGTCCGCATACAAAACATAAAGAAGGTCTGAAAATAGTCCTTTGAGAGGAGAGAGCTGAAAGTGAAGTGACCTTTTGACTTGCGACTGTGTCCGATACAGCATTTTAATTCTAATTTAATAGCATGGGTCTGTCCACAGGCTTGGATTTTGACAAATGGAGGCAGTTGGAGGACGTCACTGCTGCTGACATGGCTAGGGAGATAAAGCTTTTTCTTACAATTGATGGAGGTTCCGAAAATCGAGGAACATTCTTTATTTGCTATGTTATTTGCTATTTTTCTGAATAAGTTTGTTATGCTCTGTACTAACAACTAAAGCTTTCCCTAAAATACAAATGGAGGAACTTCTCATATCCACAATCTGACATTCATGTCGAAATTTGCTTTCAGTGTTGAAAAGAGTTTTATAAAAACAAGCTTCCAAATCTATTTATATAGAACGATGCGAACATCATATGTTTGGATTTTTTTAGTTTGAACAGAGTATCTTATCCACAACGACTGATCCCCAAAATACTTATGGGTGAGAGGAATACCTAAAATATTAACTATAAACAGTAGATCATATTTTGATGATACTTTGAAGTAGCTCAGTTTTAAATGAATTTCCATGATCTTTGAAATGACTTAATTTAACTTTTTTGTTCGATGTCTTTAACTACAATTTCCTATCAAAACATTTTGATTTAAATATCGTGCAAAGATTGTTCCATCTTCCTGGTTTTGCGAAAATTATACTATATTCCACGTAATATATCCTGAAATTTTCCTCAGATAGCGCTACGGAATTTACCTGAATGCAGAATCGAGAGTCTTGTAAAATATTTTCAACGCTTCTTTTCAAGAGAATTTCCAGAATGCCCGTAATACCTTTATGAATAGGTACATCGTCGAAAATTTACGCCGTCTTCACAAAACACCCTGCTGGTTGTGAAATTAGCTTACTATTGTCGTAGAAAATATGATAACTATCATTGAATTCTAGATGATATAAATGTAATTTTGTAGTGAAAGTACCCATTATATAGTTTCATGCTGGATATTTGGGTGTATCAAATTCTCGCTTGTCTGTACCATAGCAGATCTTAGCTCAACTTGGTTCAATTATAATCGAAATGCAGGAAAGATGTCAATATTATTTTACTATGTTTTGTACCAGGTGTCTGATTAACAGAGGTGGCTGTATCTCCGAAACTATAATATATCCTGCAAGAGGAAAGAAAAAATGTAAGACAAATTCGCATAAGAGAAAGTGCTGAAAATTATTCTCTATTTCCTTCTCTACCGCAAGGGAGCGTAATTTACAAAGTAACACGAAAAACTCTATAAATTGCTCAGTAATAGTAACATAAAATTCAGATATTTTTAATTTTCCTCTATCTTGTAAAATAAAAGGTAGGGGTGAGTGGGAAAGCCAATTCAATTAAACAGTTGTAACTTTTGTACCGCTTTATGGATTTCGGCAAACTTAATATTGTTTGAGCGGGAATCCTTTGCTCAATAATATATTTTATACGCGTTTGATACTAGTTGTTTTGTGTGAACGCTAGATGGCGTTATGTGCACAATTTTCTATTTTCATCTTTCCTTCTGATTTTTCAAATACGTTACTGTATATTTTTTTCTTGTAAAAGAGCATTGAAATTAAAGAAGTAATTTATTTTATTTGATGAATGTTGTTAAGACAAGAGCAAGGAATTTGTCGTCATATCAAAATATGTACCTACCTAGGAGTTTTATAGGTTATCTCACCATTAGACTCTGTTAGGACAAAATAATTTTTCAGTATAGATTATATTTGTCGTATTTGATTATGAGATTAATCGCTGAACACACACCTTCCCACAATAACCCTGAGAAAATACTGTCATCATAACTGATAAATATCTATAATTTTCCTATCCTATTCCACAAGTAACGAGCCCCTTCTTTGGGTTGTCTCTTGGCCCTATTCTTGTTCTGTAACCTTGAAATTCGCTTATCCTTATTATTACTTCATATTTCTCTCTAACGAATTCCATCCCCTACGGTGAAAAGTGCAAACAATTTTCTGCACTTGCTGCCAAATATACTTACTTTGTAATTTACTTGTCGAAACTTCCGATAAACATGGCCCAGATCAGCTTTGGCCGGAAACCGGAAACGGTCCATGTATCCAACGTCGCCTTAATGCTTTTTCTTCCATGTTAGCCATGAGCCGGTTATTGAGTCCAATAGAAATGTGGGGAAATGATGTTTCAGGGAAAATTTTGTGGATGTCCTACCAACATTTGTTTGAGTTTGCTGCTTTCACAAATCATTGCATAAGTATTTCATTCAAGATTATATGGCATGTTGGAAACTGGAAATAGTAACATATAAAAATAATCTAAGGGTTCGTAGCCAGCGGATCACTTTTTTCGACAAGTCGTTTAATAAAAAGCTCTAGTTACAGATGATATGTATGAATTAAATATATTTTTGATGACATATACTCAATGGCTAATTCTTTAAATGCTATTATGATATTTCTGTCAAATGCTCCCCATTTATCGAAAACCTTGAACTTAGCTGAAAATTATATTGCGGCATCTTATAACTCTGTAATTCTATCTGGACCACAGCAATAACTTTATAAAACAAGTTACCTACAAATCCAAATACATTCGCAACTAAAGTTAACTGGAGCAAAGCTCACTAATCTCAGAATAAATACGCCAAGGTATGTGTTAAAGATTTTACTGAAACATAACTAAGTAGTTGGTAAGTTATTGGTGCGGTGGACTTGGAATAGTCTCAAGGAATTATGAGCTTTTCCATGAAATAAAATGGATGCCTTAGAGAATAATACATTTTCTTTGATCTCATTAACTGTGGAATGTATGATCTTGCTTTATTTTCTCAAAGTTAATAACATTTCTTAAAGATTGAGTTATTTCCAGCCTTGATACTAGGGCAAACAAAATATGCTCAGTTGGTGAACGCTTTAAAGACCATTGCGCGCATGTCATCAGTCCTGACAAAACGGGAGAATCGAACATAAATATCGAAATAGCCCGGCAAAATAAAATTATTTACACTAGACCTTGGTTTATTATTCCTTCTTGATGTATGAAATTAGGTTGCAGTAGCCAAAGATATCATAAACTAATTATGGATTAGGTACAAAAAAAACCCAAATTACTGCAATCCAAAGCCAGCACAAAATATTGAGACTATCGTTCATGCATTTTATGGTTGTCCCTAAAATTGTATGGCGGACTGACATTATTGGAGACTCTCGTGGTCATATTTACTTTTGCTAGTACCATGATTTCCAGCTTTTTATTCGTTTGCCTGGACTGGAGTGATTATCTTTAAAAAGAGTGTGTATTCAAACTGTGTTTATTTGAATTTTTTTCATCCTAATTAGTACGAAAACCATAACAGCTTGATTTAGTATTAGGTATTTTATATTTTTCAGTGGACCAAATAATAAAGTAGATCCTAGTTTTTGTAAAAATGTTTTAGTTCATATTTTCTGAGTATATTATTAGTATTCAAAATTGTTGAACGTTCACATATATTCAGAGCTAAACATAGTGGTAGCACACTAATGCAGTGTCTGGGAAATACATTTTTTGAAAAATATCCAATTTCAATGTTGCCGGATATGGCATATATCTTCTTTAACTTTGCAGTCTCAAATTTGTGATTTTCAAAATAACCCCCCTTTAGAGAAAGTTTTTTGAGAGAAGGCAAAGTTTTTTTTTAATATTGGTAGAACATTTCTCAGCATTCCTCGTTTGAATGACAATAAATATTTTTTTTTAGAAATTGGACCGATGTTATTAGTTGGTGCACTGAAAAATACGATAGAATATTAATTGTATTGGTGCTGTTAGTTTTGAAATTGTGCAGTTGCATTTGTATTGATAACTTTTGGCACCAACTTCACAAGTACCAGCACCAAGAGAATTAATATTATTTCGTATTTTTCAACTAACTAATAACGTCGGTCCAATTTTTTGTAGAAATTATTTATTTCACACATTTGACTGTTACATTAGTCACGAAAATCCTATAACCCACGTATATTATTTGCTTGTACTTGTTATTATTTAGAGATCTCAAAACATCGCGGCGGAAATACGCATAAGTATTTTAGATTTTACCATTTTGTCATCGCTGTAACTCGAAAACCGTAACTCTTTTGAACAAATGTTCATATTAAACGTTTTCAGATATTGTCTTATCTTCTGCCACCTCAGATTTTCCACCGCTTGGGTTCATCGGTCAAAAACATCAAAATCGGAGCACGTTCACTATGCGAAGTGGGCGTACGAATAAAAAAGCACACATTCGAATTGTATACCTCCTCTGTTCGATCAAAAAAGGATTTCAATAGATGATTGTTTTTTTTCAACCTAAACCATTTTTTTCTAGCTTTGGATACTTCATACAATTAATTAAAAATCGCGAATATTTCATATAAATAATTAAAAACGAAACTCATACCATAAATCCTGTAGGTTTAAATAAATATGGTTGTCATCATAGCTTTACAAACAAAATAAGAAACAAGATGAAAATTAAAAAATCCCGATGGCCTGTAACCAGCGGAAAGGTAAATTTCTCAAAATTAATTGCATTGAAATTTGAACAACCTTTTCATTGGTATACCTTTATGTCATTATACAAAATTGCTGTATTGCGGTTAGAGGTTTTTATTTTGGCTGTTGAATATAAAGCAGACCGGCTGAATTTTTTTCGCCTTTTTCTTATCAATAAATATACTATATATTTTTTATATTGAGTGTTCATATTTTATCAATATTTTCTATTTTTTCTTTATTAAATTATCTATTATCCAAAATTATTTTTGATGATATTCACCCTACGGCACTTTTTTGATAATTTTTTTTAAATTTTTGAACGGTCGCCATTTTGAAAATACTTACCCGATATTGCCCAATAACGAACTTGGCCGTGATATTTAAGAGATTGATTTTTGTAGCAAATTTGAACTTGATACCTCCAAAACTACCACCTCTGTCGCGTTAACAAATTATAGACATTTAAAAACATGCCGTTGAATTTTTTTCAAAATTAAGTGTGAACGACGCAATACATATCTATACGAAATTTATCTAAAAGTAGATATAACGGTAAACGAGGTTTTTTCCTAGAAAGCTTATTTAACGAAGTTAACGTATGCCATTTTGAAGCCAATAGCAATTTCATAACAAGGTTTAAAACCGCAAACTCCAAATCGCTATATTTAATTTTCACGCCATACTTATATACGAGTATTATTCAATCTAACAACCTAGTATTGAAGTAAATTTAACATTGTTTGCTTCTACGAATCAAGATATTTATGGTTCAAGTTCATAAGCTCTATGAATATTTATAACGTTTTTTATCCGATGAATTCCTATTAACTCCAATTCGACTAGGCTAAGCTAGAATCTAATCATTTGTATTTTCTGAGTTTTTGCTATCTTTTTTATGTTTTGGAAGGCAGCCCTCTGATACCTATAATAACGCTTATTTCTGAGAAAAATCGGGAGAAAAGTTATGCTCAAATAAACTGTCAAATTTTCGATCTTTACTCTTCTTCTTGTTAAACGGTTCCTCCTATATCAAAATTGAATATGATTATTGTTGTTTATCTTAGCATGCTGAAAAAATTGAATGGTCACATGACCTGATCTTACAAGTCATGTATATATAGGTATATTCAATGGAATTCATTTGACAGTAGGAAAGTCGTGTATGTGGATATATATTTATATTTTCTTCTAATTGTTTCACCGGGTAATTATTATTCACCATACTAATCATTCTCCTGTTTCTCACTGAACTTATCAATTTGAAGCTTATGACAGTGTTAATACAATGTAATTTACAAAAAAATCTTTGCAGCATTTTTGATTAATATTTAGCCCTTATAACTCACACAATGTGACAAATTGAATGGAATGCTAGCGAGAGAGAAGTTATGAACAAATTTAATTGGACCATTCTACTGTGTTGACTAATTTTGTAATATAATGAATGAGTTCAAATTATATTGAATTTGATAAATGGCTGAAAAATTGTGTGATAATATTCACCCTGCCATTTGCACAGCCTCTCAGCCTATTATTATAAAGCCCTTAGAAATGGGATTCAAGAGTAATATAGCGAAATGTATATATATAGTATAAACGTAATTAATTACAACGTGATGCTTTTGTTTTACTGGAAACTTATTGTGATCGCGTAACCTTGCAAGTGAATGACTCACGTGAAAATAAATAATAACTTCACTTCATAAAATCTAGCATATCCTATTTATGATAAATACAGGGACATACATAACAGACTATATTATTTCATATAGACTTACTACAAAATTTTCTAATCTTGTCTAACAAGTTTGGATTGAATAAATTTCTATATTTATAATCAATATTATTACTATGGGCTTGTATCTACAATATATAAAAAGAAACCCTAGAAGAAGGCGTGACAAATGTTTTCTGTTTAACCTGCCTATCCAAATCTACAAAATAGCAATGTAAGAAAACTAAAACACGTTGTGTTTTATTGTATATGTAACTCAGTGATTTAATTTTCTGTACAATTGTGACCCGATTTGCTAGAAAAATCAGTTGTGTAGAGACAAGTTCAATAATTAGGAAGGTTGACTAAGTTTTTGCCCTTGGATTAGTAATAACAATTTTCATTATTTAATACAAAATCTGACAATCAGAGTATGACATTCATATTAAATAATAACTTAGATAAGCACAATCATACATGATAAAGAATGAAACAAATATGAGTAGGATTTCTGCCAATGATCCAATGGTCAGAAAATCAATTAACTTTTATCTATATACATAGGTTTTTGGGCTTTTTCGTATACATTAAATAAATTTCATTGAAAAACTCACATGTTATGTTTCTGGATAAAATAATCTGGTGATAATAATATATATTTCGAGCAGTTTCTGTAATCTTTTGAAAACATATTCGAGTTTTCATCTATTTCAAACAAGCGTTATTAATTGTTTTAAGATCTATTTTCTGAAAGTCGTATATTTTATTGACTGAGTCTTTTACCGGACAAATTTTGATTCAGTTGAAATATAAATGAAATATGCAAATACATCAAAATATATATCCCCATAGGGTTATTCACAGAGTGTCCTATTATAAGTATTGAGAGAACTACTTATATTTTAGTTCTGAAATTTTGCAGTAGGGGTCTTATGAGAAGGATCTCTCTAACTAAAACAATGGCTCTTTAATCGCTTACATCTATACCGGAAGTAGTTAGTAAGTTTCTAATTTTAAATAACGGTCGTACAAACATGTCTGGAATCGAAGGTCGAATTGCATAGGTATAAAGTGGGTCGTTAGCGTCTTGTCCAAATGTCAAAGTCAATGATGGCACTGCGAAATTGCGAAAGGGGGATGTTACTTAGAACATAAAATACGTTAATCTTATTAAAAAGATATGAGTTTATGAGCGCAGAATAGCTACTATGATGAATAATATCAAGACTTATCGAGATGGAAATATTATAAAAGCAACATCTGTTATATATATATAGTCTACGCCTACCTGGACGCCTACGCTTCGCCGTATAACATAACACGAATTTTCTCACAACTTTGCAGCATCCTTTGAATTGGTATTTTTACCGAACGAATCACTGTTTTTACGCTCCTTTCAAGATTTTTCTGTATGACCGTGTATTTCAAATGGAGTGTCTACTATATTTTTTATTTTAAATTCTAATTCTACAACTGTACACACTATACTTCATACTGATCTCGCATTCAGTTTTCACTCTGTCTATCCATAATTAACTTTCCTATACCCAAATCGTGAGGTTTTTGAGTTATATGAGAAGCTGAAAAAATTTGACTCAAATTTGATAAGAATTATTCATGATATTCTTGTTTTTTAAAGAGAGAATTTATAGTCAATTTATTTATAGTGTACCTAAGTAATTTTATTCTCATTTGATACAAATGCAATACTTCTTATACCTACTACCCTAAAAACTTGATATCTAATACCTTCAGGTTACAGATCTTGCAGTGCAGTGAACATAAATTATGCATTTGATGCTTTCAAAATGTTAATTCAGCTAATAAATAACAGATATTGCTGTCGAATATTAAAACCACTCTCGACCATTGAAGAATATTCACCTTTGTTTTTTTTTAAAATAATGTATATATTCTCTACTTATAATAAATGTTGTCTATTTTCTCCAAAATTTCTCATATAGCCTAAGATTTAGGTACAGGGAATGCTATTATGGATCGATAGAGTTAAAGAACTGATTGCCATTTGAACAGAAAATTCAGTGAGTTCCAGTTAAATATGCTGGTCTTATACAATTTTATGAGCACCTTGTACATTTGATTGAGTTTCGTTTTACCTTCAACAAGAGATTTTTACTTTGTTACAAGGTATACAAAATTTAATAATCTGAAATATATCTCAGTGCAAGATATTAATTTTATTTGCTAAGCCTTTTTTCGGACAAGTTTTTACTAAAATGAAAATATCTTGAAAACCATTTTTTACATATTTGAGATAGGGGGCTCCGATAAAAGTTACTTAAAAAAAGATGTATAGATTCAAAATTTTACACAAAAAATATAGTATTCCATTTGAAATAAGAAAGTTATTATCTACATCCGCTAGGTATAACTTGAAATAACTCTAAGTTGCCATTATTTTAGTTAGTTGGAGCTTTTTCTCCAATAGGCCACTCACCGTGAATACCCATGTATATATATATATATATATATATATATATATATATATATATATATATATATATATTATTAATTAAACATAACAAAATGGGTGCCTTTATAGGACCTTGCCAAAAGAGAAGAGCTAAAATGTGAATAATTTTTCGAAATGATTAGATACATCTGAGTCCTACTCAGCATGTCGTATACCTATTTCTCATCATTTAATCAATTATATCAAATTAACTATATAAGGACTCATCATTTTCCATTTTCCACCTACAAATGTACTTACTTAATGTTTGTCTAAGATAACCAATCCAACAAATTTGGTTGAATATTTTAATAATCCTGTCCTGAACTTATTACTAGTATTTTTAATTTACAGGCAATTTTATCCTATACTATTTGCCCAAACCAATCGAAATATTAACTATTGGTACGATAAGCAAATTTACCCACCCATAATGATTTAAAAAAATATTGTGATAATATATCGAAAATTGACAATACATAATTGTTTTCACTGTGATTTTTGATAGGCTGGCTCTTACTTCGAGTTGAAAGACTATTTATGGCTGTAAATTTATTGGACAGGAGCTTGCTGTTTCCTCTATTGATTGAAAATTTTCTTGTATGGAAACAGAGTAATTTGATTCCAATAACTGTGATGAGTAATAATAAAACTATTAGATAGTTTGGACGACTGGAACCCTGAGCATAGAATCACCTAACATCAATAATTTTATGTCACCATCAATCAGACTCCAACACTGGACACAACTATAAAACAAACAGCAAACTATAATTTATTTTCACATGATGAATAAGAGAATATCATTAAAGAATATCCTGTAAATATATTGAATTTTCAATGCTTTCAATTTTACATACTTATTTACTCCAAGTTTCTCTCTTAATAACAAACATTTTGATTTACGTGTATGAAAGACAAGCCTGAAGTTTTTATTTTTTTAAAGAAAAGTTTTCCCCTTACAAAGTTTCTCGAGCAAGATAATCGAAATTATTTACGTAGCGGAACATAAACAGTTAGAAAGTTTGACAAACATACGGTGAGAATGGTAGACCATTGAACAATATGAAAATCTAATTAACAGCATTGCTCTATACATTTCTGAAAGGATACATAATTACATAAGATATTCCATAAAAGGTCGCTAAAATACATACTAGAAATGTTTATGTATATACAAAGGAGTTCTTCAAATTTTGTTAATTCATATTTTACTGAGCACGTTTTCATTTTATTTATCGTTTAAATATAGTTATGCTCACGCTAAACCGAAATAAAAAAACAGTTTATTTTTTTGAATTGTGAACCATTCGCATCTTTTAATTTTATTTGTAATGAAATGGATGATGATGAACATTTATTGGTGAACAAGAAAAATACCATAATAAATATTCATAAAGCCTATTAGCTCAGACATCCCAACTGGGCGCAGACAATTTATTTCGACTGATTCAGGTATGGAGAAGGGGTTTCAGACAGGGATTTAGGTTTGGTGTGGAATAAAAATCACAGAAATTAGGAGCTGTACTTAGTAACTCTCTTAGTCTTCCCTATATCAGAATGTAGCATAAAATAACTAATATAAGTAATTGCTTGAGTAAGGAATCAAAAATCTATTTCTAAATAACTTAAAGAAACTAAGTCCGACTTCATTAGATGAAAATAATAAAATACATAACGATACATATTGCAAGAATCATAAAGATTATGAAATTGGTACCATCATCTCTTGGTCACAGCTTTTATTGGTCTTCTTTTCGGTCACCATTTTGTCCTTTTGTTTTATATTACGAAGGTACGTCTTCTATTTTGCCCCCAATGAGATAAATTAATCATTGATGTTATAAATTTGAAAGTCTATAATTTTAGAAATATTAAGCCGAAAGTCCAGTTCAAATTATAGGTATTGCAATAAGACTTTGTTTTCTACATCGAAACCTATTTATTTTTACCAGTCATGCTCCAAATTTCTAAGAACTGTTTTAGTTTTTGAAATATAGTGGCAGTCCCATCTTACCTGACTCCTTTGTTTATTCATGTGGTACTTTAATTTATATAAATAAATAATGTTTAAGCTATGATACAGTTCGGAAATTAATTATATCCTAGCTTATCATACCGTAACTAGTTGCTATTTTATACACTGGGTGTTTGCACTAAGTATGTAAGGGTTAAGTTAAAACTTTCGATTAGTATTTCGATTATTGGTATCTTTCAAATTATAAGAGTGACGAAGATTTGCCTAAACATAGTTCAAAGACACCAAAATCCTGTGTCGTCAACATAACCTCGAGAAGCAATTTATAAATATATTGTGATATTTTATATCATGAATATAATGAAAATAATCTATCACTCATATGAATACCTAATAATTAATAAAATACTCGAATTTCTTACTAATTTAATAAATTGGTCTGTAAGCCACTGTGTAATGTGTACGAATACTCCTATAGCTAGTTTGTTCATGAAACCTGGAGTTAACATCACCTGATAACTTCGTTTGTTCGGAAATCGTAATATAGAACTTGCTATTCTTCCAAAAATGTCCTCAATGCACTAAAACTTTATTCCTTGGAATATCAATTATAATGAAGATCAATTATCTTTTGGCTTAATGCACTATAGAATCCTTTAAACGAGAAATTGACTTATTCGTGGAATTAATTAAAAAAGTTAAATTGAATTCATTACTAATACAGAATGTTCAAAGCGAAACATTATAGCTTGTTTAATTTTTTTCTCATTTTCATAATTAAATATCAATTCAGTTTTTCCACGAAAGTAATTTCACAAGAACATTTAAATTTTTTTTAATACTCACGTCAAGAATTCAATTTTCCCAATAATTGTATAGGTACTTATTATTCTATTTTTTCGTCTTGAAATCACTTGCTTTCAGTTCTATTAATTCTATAAAGAACGTAACTATTTTATTAGTTGAATATTTACAGAGAGAACTGAAATTTTAAATGCTATTGAATAGTTTTTATCACTATTAAAAACGAATGGGTAGTATAATACCAATAATTTTAATGACTAAGCTCATGTTAAACACAGTTTTGATTAATGGGTCTAGGTAAATTCATCCCCAACAATACTTCGCCGACAATTTTTCGCCAACAATTCATACTCAAGTCATTTATTCACAACGACATTTCTTCGTCTAGATTGTTATTCCAGAATAGAAAAAGTTGGTATCATGATTGATTATTGGGAATTACAGCAATAAATATTCTCATTTTACCATTTTACCATGAACCCGATAACATCATAGGGAAAAATAGTCCTATGGTTAAGCTTCCGGGTATTAACCTAGAGTTCCTCGGTTCTAATTCTGATCACCTTAGAGATTTTTTTTAAATAAAATATGTTAATATGAGTTTCTAATAATTTAATCGGAAATTTTCAATAAAAATGTATACATATCTAATATATTGCGACCCTTAAGGTACAAATTAGCTATTTCAAGGAAAGGTTAGCAGATTTTAATAAAAACTAGCAAAAAGAGGTTTTTGGAGTCGAGAAATCGACTGATATTTCATCGCTGTGACCCTCGAGGTCCACACAAACTATTTTAAGAATGGCTCCGCAGATAAGTCGATTAGTGATACAGCTGAGCTTCTGTATATTTATCATTCATATTACACATTCATATTTATTAAGAAATTTATAACTTACGAATATGTGAACAATAAAAGCAGTATTTACTGATCGCAATATATTTTAACCAGAAATATGCACATTTTTTAATAAGTTTAAATATCCTTAGTAACTCTTATAGACCCACCTTGAATCCATTTTAACCCGAGCAAAGCTCGGTCTCCATATATTGTAGAATATGAACGAGATGATATTATACGATAGAACAAAAATTATCTAATCGCAATTTTTTCACTTGTCAGACAAAAATCGTACTAGCTCGGGAATGATTTAGCTATCGGTCAGTAAATAAATTCTTGAATCGGGTCATTAGATCCAGAGAATATCCGTTGGACACAAACTAACTAATATAGATTTTCTTGAATATAAACATGATATTGTGTTCAGCAATCAAGATGCGATATATTTTACCAATATAGCATTCAAAATTAACTGCACGCCAGATGATAAACTTTTCCCAATTTTTCATCTAGTATCTACATATATATTCACCATGCAACTGTGTAAAAGCCAGATATGAGTCGCAATGGTCAAGGCGTAACGAATGTATCCAGATAAAATTCGGGCACAACAATATGTGTCTCATGCCCAGGACTTGGCACAGAGGATGTATCGGAGTTTTTATTAATCTACAAAGTTTAACCCACTTACAACTGTTCGAGCATAGCAGAGGAATTTAATTTTTATACTGAAGTTTTCACAGAATGTTCATGATAAGCTGGAAAGTAGTTGAGGAAAGATATTAACAAAAAATGAAGGCAAGGGCAAGCATAACTTCATAAAAGAAATTATACTTTATAGCAAACATGAATTTTAAATGAATATTATTTCACATATATCAAATTTATCCTCAAAAACTTTGTTAAAATCTTCTCCAGACAGGGGCATTAATAACGTGCGCTATTATCTCTCGATTTATTGTTGTAGTATTGTTTGCAGTAAGATGCAAGCAACCTTTCATACTGCTCCGATAATAACGGCGCGATATAAATAGAATATTTTCCTGACGACGCGGATGCGATAATGTAACGCAACTGTCTGGTAGAGGCTTGGATCCCCCATACAGGTGCGTTATTAAAGTCCGATGTTATTGCACGATGTTTGTTTGCAGAAGGTACATTTTGTATTAGGACGCAAGTGATCGTAATACTGTTACGATATCAACAAACCGATAATTGTTTGTCTTGTAGTTTCTTGGTGACGCGCATGTGATAATACCGACCGATATGAAGCATCTTTCTGGTGGAGGCTTTATTCTGGTTATTATATTTTATTTCAAATAAAGTAAGATATCAATGTGTACAAATAATGTCAATCTATAAATCAAACCCGCGACCACGTGATTATGAGTTCATCATATCAACCTATTCGAATGCTGTGATAGAAGCAATGGTAATCTTCCGTTTCTAATTTTCTCAACTACAGATACATGCCAGGTTACTTAACAGAAGTTTAGATTGGTTCAAATATCATTTTTAATCAATTGATACCTCTATTTGTTAACCTGCCACCGGGGTATGTTTTGATTATAAATAGCCAATATTAAATATAGCGCCGCTATTGAAACCCAAATTACTTGTAAAATGAATATTATTTTGTATATTCTAGTGCACCGTCTAATAAAGTCGATCCCATTTTTTGTAAGAAAGCGTTTATGCCCCCTCACTCTCTCTCTGGGAGCCTTTTGAATTTTAAAGAGTTAAATATGGAACCATTTTAGCACTCTATTCATCAATAAGTATAAATAAAAAAGCAGTTGTATTGCTCCTTCTTTTGGAAATTCAGCTGGTAGAACTGGCTGGGCCCAACTAGTACGAATAAATGAAATTAATTAGGTACCTACTCATAACTAAAACGATAATGTGATCTCTAGTATCAATAACTTTTTGGCTATGATACTTTGCCAATCCACAAGTCACCCAGCTTTAATCTTTATACCTTCTTCGTTTATGCTTTTTGTCACGGAATTGGTTAATTTACATCAGCTTTGATTTGCACAAAAACGCATTTTTCGGAAATATACACGAATTTTGAATGTAGTGTCTGCTCTTCTTTCTTATTTCTTGCTTCATGATAAACAGCAAATAGTATCTGTGAAGGCTAATCTAATTAAAACTTCATAAATCGCCTCAGCTTTTCAGAGAGCACGTAATTTCTATGTTTTTTTCTTCTGTTCATATAGCTACTATCTCTGCCCTGCCAATTCGTATTTGCAGGAAGTTTCCGAGGATTTTAATTTGAGGATTCAAAGAGAAAAGCTTTATCATGTTGCTGAATCCGTAGAAATAGCTGGTGCCTATTAAGCGGCGCTGATAAAGTATTTTCGGTTTACATCCCGAAAGTTTAAGACAAAGAGCTAGTGAGAGAGAGACAGATTCGGTTGAATAGAATGAGAAAAGTGCTGCTTTCTAGAAACTTTCACACAGATCTCGATATTCTTTTATTTTTCAGACAATTAATGAAAAAGTTTGTTTGGTCGATGAGAACCGCTTGATTTAGCACTCTATTAGATGTTATCACTCTGCAAAGGTTATTGAATTATTCTAAGAGAAAACAGAAAAATTACATAGTATAATAAGGAAATTAGCCAGATTAAAATGGTAATATGTGGGACATGTAGCTACAAGTACAGAACAGAGATTTTTACAATGGCGATCGCATATTGAAAAAAGGAGCGTAAAAAACCCCATCAGAGGAAGCTTCGATATAAAAATATTTTTTAGAAAAAATTGGACCGACTTTATTAGTTGTTGCACTGAAAAATACAAAATAATATTAATTCTATTGGTGCTGGTTCTTTTGGAGTTGGTGCTTACAACAACAAAGTAAAACGACACAACTTCAAAATTACCAGCACCAATAGAATTAGTCATGAAAATGGCTGAACGTTAAGTAAGATCAAAAAAGTTAAGGCTTAGCTTGTACTTGTTATTTATTATTCAGAGATCTAAAAAATGGCTTTACTGCTGTAGCTCGAAAGCCGTAACTCAATTTAAATGTTGCTAGGTACATATAATCTTTCCTTTAATTTGGCCGTGTCATATATTCAATTTAAAAAAAAAATACCGGAAATACGCATTTCACATATTTCAGACTTTACCATGGCGAAACTCGGAAACCTTAACTCTTTTGAAAAAATGTTCTATTTAAACTTTTCCAGATATGGTCCCCTTTCTAATTTTCAAATTTCGAATTTTCGATTTTCTGAAAAATTTGTCACATATTTCAGACTGTAGCGCAAAAACGTATGATTATTTTTAAAAATGTCCAATTTAAACATCTCCGGATATGGAATTTTCAATAATTCTGTCGTCTCGGATTTTCAATTTTCCAGAAAAATTGCCCCCACTACCCCCATTGGGGTGAAGGAGATTTTGGATTTGTTTTTTCTCAATATGCGACCATTTCTCAACTCTCCTCTTTCAAATGAAACAAAAATCGTCTAAATTGGAATACGTTTTCTATGCAAAACGCGCGAACAGCCATAAATAAAAATAATAAAGCAAACATACAACCGAATTGTATACCTTCTCCTTTTTTTGAAGTCGGCCAAAAAGAATAGGAAGTGCGAGGATGCCCCAAAATTGTGTTGTAGAAACAAACACGAGAGGTTTATGTCCAGCAGAGAGGAATGAGGTAAAGAAGAATAATGCATCCTGCATATTCTAGAATTATTTTGTAAAAAAATATTTGGAACATTTCTTGTAAATCAACTAGGAATCGAAATATAAACAATTATATACTTTTTGTACACACTGTAAATAATAAATACCGCATATAAGTACCTGATAGAAATAATATTGCTAGATAGAATTAGGTACATGACCATCACACAATCTTCAAATCATTGATCATAAGGGACTCCAACAGTACTAATGTGTCACTTAATAACTGTATAGTTATTCCAATGGGTGTATGCTTTCCATGTTCTATAGAATGGAACTTTTTTTTGTAACAGGAATTTTAACAGGTTCAAAGACCACTAAACTGTTGTATGCAAAAAATAGATCAGTTTCAGATCCTGTTACTTACAGTGATTTTGAATCAATTATTGGCAACAAATAAACAAACAAAACAAAAATAAAAAATCAAGTAGGTAGTCATTAATATTAGTAGTACTAGTAGGTATTATTAGGCAATACTGTTTTCAGTTGCAATTTAGACGCACTCTAACGTGGTACAAAAATTGACGTCTGACAACTAGGATTGTACAATTCTGTATAATATTTTCCTCATATCCTGCTCTGAGAATTGCATTGACGAATTTGTGTTTTTTACAATTCGGATAAATTTTCTATTAACAAAAAACTATTGAAACAGAGGAACAGACGGTGGGTTAGGAAGTTTATACATTTTGATTAAATATTCGAAATTCTGTCGGAAATCATGCTCAGGGAGACTGGTATTTTTCGAAATTCATTGGAACCATTTTAAATAGATAGATTGATTGAATTGATATATTTAGAATGGAAATGTACCGACATAGTATTTTATTCACCATCGCGGCAATGAAGCGAATGCCATTTGCATGAAAACTCCACAGGAATTTGAAAAATTAGCAAATACCCTTCGGCGAGCTTTTGCTAGTGTAGGTAGGCTTTCGAATTAACCTAATTCGACTTATCCGATTATGCTTTTCGTCTCATTCCGAATACACCATAGAACGGTTGCAGAACAGGACATGATTTGATTACCACTTAATCAAGTTTGTGAGTCGACAAAGTTGAAATGAAATTGGTTGTACAAAGATGATTGGTGGTGATTTTGACAAGTACTGGGTTATACACAATAAATTACCCACCCCTAATCATCGTTATTTTTGCGTATCTATATAAATGAAAGTTTTAGATAAAAGTGGTGTTGTTACAACATAATTTTATTAAAATTTGTAGTATCAGAAGTACATTAGCCTGCAGATTAGAGGGAAAGAATAAAAAAAAATTTTTAAAATCAGATATTTTATATTTTTGAAGAGATCTCTATTCCTCCTATATTCAAAAAATATACCAGATTATGTTGCCCCACCTTATACTGGTTTTGAATTCTTAGACGTAAAATGTTTGAAATGGATGACATTCTTGAAGTATGGAAATTAAAGAAATGTCATCAAAATTATTATGTGTCATTTTCATAGGATACTTCAATAATGTTAGTTTTTCTAAATTTAACAGTAATTAGTAATAAAGATATTTGTCGTATAAAGGAGGAATCATTGGTAACATTTTTTTCTCATACATATCAAAAGATTATAAAGCGTGAGTAATTTATTATAAATATCCTTGTACATTTAAAAAAATTAATGTTTACGAAGTAACGATTTAACAAAACGATCCATTCATTTTCCTTATTTAAAAAATATTATTCTATGCTAGATCGAATGAGAATTTTAACTCATACCCATATCAGAGTACCTACCTACTCATATTAGTGGAAACGAAATCTGTCAATGATCGTTTATCGTAATAATAAATATTTCTTACCAAAAATTGGACCGACGTTATTTGTTGGTGCACTGCAATTCTATTGGTTCTGTTACTTTTGAAGTTGTGCAGTTGCAGTTAGATTGATAACTTTTGGCACCAATAGAATTAATATTACTTTATACTTTTCAGTGCACCAATAACGTCGGTCCAATTTTTTGTAAAAAAATATTTATTTCACACTTTTGAGTGTAACATTAGTCGAAAATCGTTAAACGTTCACTAATAGCAATGTACTTATCCTATTACCCACGTATATTTTTTCCATGTAGTTGTTTTTATTGAGATGTGAAAGCATCGCTGCCGAAATACGCTTAAGAATTTTATATGTTACCATTTTAACACCAATTTAACTCGAAAAGTGTAACTCAAAGGAAAAAATGTTCATTATAAATATTGCTACAAATAATTATGCCTTTCATGTAGTATCGAAAGATTTTCAATTTTCAAAAGAAATCGCCCTCTCTACATAGCAAAAATGAGAAACTAACATGCCTCTATCTCGAAAAAATGTTCAATTTAAACGTTTCCGGATATTGTCCCATCATCTGGATGACTCGTGCGATCATTAATTTTATTAGTGTTTCTAAAATAAATAAAAAATATGAAATTTCGTTTGGGCGTAGTTTTTTTAAGAATCTAAGTTTCTTATAGAAATGTACATTTTGCGATCGTTTGCACTTTGCCTTTAAATAATTGTAACGAGTTTCTGGGAGAATAATGTCAAATCCTTTAAGCTATTTTTGTGCTACAGTATCGAAGCATAATATCACGTTTTTTTGGCTATAGCATATTAACTTCCTACATGCATGCTGCTCATCTTGTGCCACAGTCGAGCGATCTCGCTATCTCTCAATCCTACAAAAGAAACAAGACACCAACAAAATTGAGTACATCTATTACGAAAACAATCTTGGCACAGACAGACAGAACGCGTTTGAAAATATATTTTTAGACTCAGGAAACTCCGAAACGTAATTATGTATTGTGTGGTGTAAAGTTAGACAAATCAAAAAAATAGTATTTTCCCAACAGCAGTTGTTATTTTGAGCATGCTAAAGCTATCTATTTACTATTCCTCACAACCACTTTTGAAATATTACGATATTTTATTATCGTCTGTTCCTTCCTTGGAGATATGGCACTAAATATGAATTATGCCTCAATGGTAAAAGCGTCACAGTCATATTTATTTTTTGCTCTAGTATATTAGAATGAGCTACGGTGGTAGGCGAAGAAGGAATATCGTATTTTACTTTTCCTTTTGAGTTATTTTCACTAGACGTTCCGGGGGTTCCCGGAGGACATCCTTTAGCCAGCTCAATCCAATTATTCAAAATCTAGCATTCTCTGGTGAAAATAATGCAATTTTAGCACGCTGTTCAGAATAATTGAAAGATTCAATTACTTTATTTATTTTGTTAAATTGAAATGATGCTGTGGTGTTTAACGATTAATAATTATAAAATACTCATCTATAAAGAAGTAGTATTAGAGCAGCAGTACCAGCAATGTTGAAATAGGTATGTACAAAAACAAGGAATAACATTTTGAGAGACTTTGGCTTTATTACATTGCTCTTGAGAGAAAACTCACACAAGTGATAAGGTAATTCCGGGAGAGTTGCCCCACATAAGAGATAAAAATTAATAGAAAACGAAAAGGTATTTTTATTATAAAAAAATATGAGATCCATAGGTTAAAATCTAAATAAACATAATCTCTGAAAATAAAACTTAATAAAAAATCCTAAATTTGACAAAAAAAATCAAATTCGCAACTCTGCTAACGGCCATCTCTCCCGACCAGTCAGGGTAAGATGCCTCACCAATATGGGAGAGATGCCCCGCCTTTTTATTTGATATTAAGTTTGGTTTTTAAATTCATTTTAATGAGCATGTTTCATGATACCATCCGCCACAACTTATGCACTGCAACCAGTCGACAGTCTCTCTGGTTTGATAATAATTTTCGAAACATTCCACACAACTCTCCTGGAGTTGCTCGTTAGAGATTCCAGTTGCATTTTCTTTTTGTGTTCTTTTGGTTTCCGTTCCTCCTTTTCTTAAATTTTCGGCCACCGTTGCTAAGGAATAGTCGTCTTCTGAAGACAAGTCAGATTCATTTGCTCTGACCTGACTCCGTGTATCCTTTGGTTTGGCTTTCTTCTATTGAGTTTTTCCTGTCGCAATGCCATCATTCTTCACTTTGTTATTTAGTACTTCTGCTGACTGCTTCTTTCTTTTCTTCTGCCTCGATGGTTGAATCACTGGTACAGGTGTTATGTCCATCAGGAACTTTGATGGCGTTTCTTTGCTCTGGATCGATTTTTTGGACTCGTTTTGTTTCTGGCTTGAATTCCAGACGGCCCGGGAATGGGAGATTGAATTTCGTCGGGTGTGTTAATTGTAGAAACATCAAGGCTTAATTCGGATGCACTAATACTTGCATCAGCTGACGACGCATCAGCAATCGCATAGAAGTGGTCGGGTATGATGTCTGGATCGAGTGTAAATATTGTGGTGGCTCTGAATCCACTTACAGCTGTCTCGATTGATGCTGCTTTGCCCCAAGCTTTGCCGATTAGCTCTCCTGCTTGAAGTCTGCTCAGCTTTCGACCAGGATGATGAATCATCCATTGTCTTGCTTCCTTTCTCAGGTTGTGTTTCAGGGACTTGAATAATGCTCTGTCCAATGGTTGAAGTGCTTGGGTGGTATGACTGGGTAAACAAAGTAAGACAACATCGTTTTCCTCCGCATATTCAAACATCTCGAAACAGTTCCTGTGTCATACATGACCATCCAAAATAAGAAGGGTTCTTCCAGGCGGCTTCCTCGGTACAAAGTGTTCTTTAAGCCATTTAAAAAACAACTCGCAGGTAATGAAAGACGATTTGGGATTCATAAAAACTTTGGATCCGGCTGGTAATCCGTCAGCGAATTCATTCTTTTGTCTCATTCCCTTGACAATTATAACTGGTGGTAGAAATCTCCCTTCGGCACTGCAACATGCGATAATGTAGACGTTTTCACCTCTTTTACTGGAGATGAGTGTATGAACATCCTTGGATCCTCTGGTCGCTATTACCGTGCCGGCTTCATTATTCAAATGGAACTCTGTTTCTGGATGATCAAAAAGGTTCAATTCTGTGTACGTTTCAGACAGCAGTTTAAAAAGCCACTGGCTTCCTCTCTATTCATTCCTTCGCTTCTGGCTAGCGATAATCCTTGAGATTGTCTGATGCTCAGCTCCTTGTTCCTTTTTAGGAAAGAAGTTAACCAGTCGTAACCCGCCATGCAGGTTTCGGGATTGAAGCGGTGTGGAATGTTTAATTTTTCGGCAAATTGGTAAGCCAAAGAACGGATTGTTGCTCGGTTTGGAGCAAATCCAGCCTTCTTGAGTGTCTTGATATGTTTCACCAACCTTTTCTCGTTCTCTACTCCCATTACCCCTTGAGGACCCAACGGCAACTAGACAGCGCCTCCCTGCCGCCTTCGGCGACGTAATGTTCTTGATTGGATCCCATAGGCACGTGCTGCCTCATTAACTCCTATTTCATTTATTTACATAACCTCCTTAATACACTATTTGGTTCACCAGACCCAAAATTTGCGTTAGAAAACTGTTCTGATACAAAACTGTGGGTCCGCAACTTATACCTACATTACATTAGCGAATTTAAAAAAATATAACTGACTTTTAAGCCCGCTGAACCTCCAAATATTCACACCGCAACAATTCCCGGTAGTTGACTCGGTCATAATGGTTGCCACAAACACGAGGATAAGCATTACTAGTGATATCTATTGTTACGCATCACAAATACAAGTGGGGCATCTCTACCGCTGGGGCATCTCACCCGGAATTACCTTATATATTCAATTAGCATCCACTATGAATATGATCACAATATCATCACGAAGCTCCAGCTACACACTCAATATAAAATTGTTAATAATGGGGTTTGGATCGGACGGAAAATAAATTTTGTTTACGAACTTTCATTGCATTTGAGTTACTATTTGTTCTCTACATAAGTATTCTCTAGATTCTAGATAATATAAAATAAAGTCGATATCCTTTTTGTCTGTCGTTTCTCCGACTACTTCTTCTCAACTACCTACGTAGTGGATTTTAAACGGTTTTCATTGTCATTTTGATTTTTTGCAGATGGTTTGTATGTACAAAACATTCTAATTAAGTTATGTATGGTCCAGAAACTTTGATCTCTTTTCAATCAAGTCTTCAAAAAATATGTTTTTTGGTGCTTATAAGGCTATAGAATTGTAGTTCTTCAAAGATTGTTCAGAAAAGTCCGCGACAGATATGTCAGTCCTCTTAGGATACCCCACAATAACAATTTTTATTCTTTTCGCTATCCTTTATTGCAATCTATTGTATTTGTATGTGTCTGCTGTGTTTTCTTCCGTATAGATACCTAGATATATTTCAAACTATGAGAAGGAGGAAGATATAGGTACATAGACGAACGTCTGAATTTCGGCGGGCGCAGTAGCCGGAAAAAACTAGCATTATATATAACAAATATTATATCTTTTAAAGATATTTATTTTGGCTTCTTTTCTGGCATTATAATAATTATTATAATCTAAAAATAAAAATAATGCCCTCATTGCTTTTCTAAAACTGAGTCTATGAGCAAAGATGTAATCTTTGCTACGAACATGCATAATACGCTCTGCGGCAAACTGAAGATAGGCAACAATCTTGAAATCATGATATTTGTCTGGGTGGCGGTACTTTGTTTGATAATCAATCTGATTGAACATTTATAGTGGTATTATGCAATATTGTGACAATGTAATAAATTGTAAGCATTGTCCTAACAGTTGTCGATGTCATTCAATGGCGTGTAGGGGTGTTTGCCCTTGCAGTAGTTGGTTGTTGTCGGCACAGTTAGACGTCCTAGCGTAATCTAGTTATTTACCAGTAACGGCTTATGTTATATAATCATCGTGATTATGAATCAATTGAATCCATATTCAGAAATCTCATATATATATATATATATATATATATATATATATATATATAAAAAGATGAGACTGCTATTCACCTTTATGCTTTTATTTCATCGGATAAAGTCATCCACTAGAAGCGGATCACGTGATTTCAAGCTTATTTGCTTTCGTCAGCGCCACATAAGTGGAAACTATATCCGACGAAACAAAAGCAACTGAATTATAGTTCTCTTTATATTTATTATATACTTTACGTTAAACGTAATTAGCTATCAATACCTAGGTGGCGCGAATTGCGTCCCACTGAGAGGTAGTTGTCATGCACCTATGAAATCTCATCATTTTTATATTATATCTATCTCAGTAATACTGAATTCTTTCTCCTTCCTCTTTTTATATATATATATATATATATGCTCATTTAACCAAAGCAATCAATCAATATACCTAAGTCTTAGAGATTACGTTAAGTGGTTCATTCAAATGAGCGTCAGTGTGACCACGTATTTGACATAGAACAGAATATAAACTTTATAGATAAATATACAAACGTACTTACGAAATATCAAGATCATAACCTAATTTTCGTTTATTGATGACTTCTTAAACATCAGAATTAAAGAATCTGAAATTAATCACAATTGAATTGACATAAAAATTCAACATAAACTTTAAAACTTATCTTCGTTTATGATTTCAAATATAAAGTTCACATAGAAGACTACGTTGCTTTTGTTAAATGAGTATATAACCAAATATCACTTGAATAAAATATATTCTGACAAAACACTGTTTGAATGACTAGAATCACTGAATTCTCCTATATAGTGTATGATATTCTCCCACGAGTATACAATTCGACTGTCTGCTTTTTTTTGGTTTGTGCGCGCGTTTCATATAGTAAACGAGCTTTTGATGATTTTTGATTCATTTGAAGGAGGAGGCTTGAGAAATGGTCATATATTCAAAAAAACGCAGATCCGAAATCTTTTTCCCTCCAAAAACCGCCCCCAAAGGGGTTGGAGGGTGCAAATTTTCTCGAAAATCGAAAATCTGTGTTGGTATAATTAAAGATAGAACAATATCCGGAAACGTTTAAATTGAACATCTTCTCAAAAGAGTTAGTTTTCGAGATAGAGGCATGTTAAATCAAATTGTATTTTTGCTAAGTGGAGAGGGTGATTTCTCTCGAAAATTGAAAATCTGCCTAGACATACTTATTTGTAGCAACATTTATAATGAACATTTTTTGCTTAGAGTTACAGTTTTTGAGTTAAATCGGCGTTAAAATGGTAACTTCTAAAATAATTAAGCATATTTCTGCACCGATTTTTTGAGATATTAATAATAACAACACTACAAGCAAAGAATATACGTGGATTATAGGGTAAGTACTATCTTCATTGTTGTTTTTGGATTTTCGTAACTAATTTTACACTCAAAACTGTGAAATATTTTTTTTTAATTGGTCCGACCTTATTAGTTGTTGCACTGAAAAATATAAAATAATATTAGTTCTATTAGTGCTGGTACTTGTGAAGCTGGTGCCAAAAGTTGTCAACTACAACTGCACAACTTTAAAAGAAACAGTACCAATAGAATCAATATTATTTTATATTTTTCAGTGCACCAACTAATAACGTCGGTCCAATTTTGTGTAAAAAATATTTTCTCAAATATTTTCAAATATCAATGAAAACACTACCGACTTCATTGGAAGATACAAATACTATTTGTTGGTGTCAATATTCTTCTTCTTACGTTAACTGATACTCAATGCCTTACATAGATCATAAATTTCCAGATTTTCAAATTTGGTAATAAAATTATACCTATCTGTGCTTCAAGCAGCAAGTGAATAATGATTTGTAGTTTTCATGCAATGAAGTTGGTCCATTTTCAATATTTATCTTACATTTTCAGTGGTATTGGTGAAGAAAGAGAATAAGAATAATTTCAAAAAGGTATTTCCCTCCTATTTATGAACTTTTGCGGTAAATTATATATTCCTTAAAAAAATATAATACGAAACCATCTCTCAGCAGTTCGTTTTCAAATACAGAAAGAAGGCTCGCTAACAAAAAACCAAAAAAAAATGTTCTGAATATAATATATAATAAGTAATACAATTTGAGGCCAGCAGTTCCTTTTTGTGGTAAATTTATTTTAAAATATGGAAGTACCTATTGAATAATTTTGTCAATTTTCAGCCAACTTCATCATTTTTAAAAGTAACGTTAGTCGTGTTATTTAATGCTGAATTTGGAAGCTATTTCGTTCAAGGTCAAAGATGGAGTAACGAGGTTATACCGCTATAAAGCCGTTACCAGTCAAAATTTGGAACATTAAATGCATTCCATAAAATGGCATACGTACGCTCGGTTCAATTAAGCGTCAGGAAATAACAGAATCACATCTCTACGCCCTTCAAAAACGGAACTTACGCTCGTATTAACTAGATAATATCCGCCTATGCAGAACTCTTTAGAGGCAACGAAAATAGTCAATGTCAGACGAATTTGTACCAATCGATGATTGTTCATTTGAACCGACCTAACGATGTTTGCACGTGTACATGAAAAGTCCCGTTCCGCCCAATTAAGTATTATATGTAGGTACATCTACTGGCTATTTTTATTTTCAAAGTAATGGATTGGATAAGTGTTCGTTTTAACAACTGTCACATTGCATTTGAATCTTCTATTAAAATTAAACATTCATAACAAGTACAATTTTATCATGGTTGTATGCTCGAACGTATGAATATTTGATAGAGTAATGGACTATAAATTTATATATATATATCGATAAAGTCATAGCTACATATCAGAGTTGATAATAATTTGGAATACTTTCAAGCATCTACCATAATAACATATAAGTTTTGTTATTTGGGAAAGTTGAATCAGTTAATCTCAGTTTATAGTAATTATATCTATATCTATATTATAATGGGAATACTAATGGTACTGATATATCAACTATAATTTTACAGTTGTACAGTAATAGATAAATATAATAAAGTACCAGCACCATTACAATTAGCAAAATTTTTAATTTTTCAAAAAAAATAGATCACATTTTTGTAAGAAATATTTATTTCATAGTTTTGAGTGTTTCATTTGACATACAACTTATTAAGCAGTTTTTTTCAATGTAAATGGTTCCAAAACTGGTCTTTCCTTAAATTTAGCACCTTAAATATTCAATTCTAGAAAATTATGCCTCCTCCACCTCTTTGGAGAAAAATATAGCAACTAGCATTCTAAAACTGATATTTTATCTTATTTTAGATTCTCGTACACCACGACCACATGTGATTGAATGAATTTCGCCGTTTTTTGCGCTTATAATACGTTACTTACATTAACTAAGTATACGTACAGATAACCAGTAGAAAGTAAGACTAGCTACAGCACACTTTATTAAAAAAATACTTGAAATAATATTTCAATTCTCAATTTAATTTAAGATAACATCTGGTTTTAAAAAAGTATTGAAAATGGAAACCTATGTTGCCAATTGTTAGTTATATGAAAATAAATTTGTGACACATGATAAACCTCCTATTTTGGCATTTAATTGTTAGGCGTAAGTTTCAAATGAACATTTTATTTAACCTGAATTCGCATACCTCCTTATATTAAGAAGCTGCCCTAAGGATTTGTAATTCTCACCAACCAATTTCATAAATTGTTGGTTACGTACATACTTAGTAACATTTGCCATTCTGAGGCGTGCTCTTGGATTTGTGAATTATTAAATTTTGTAGAAAATCTCGATTTGCTATCAACTGAGATTATTACATGATGGTAGTGAACTATATACTAGGTTAGGATTTTAAATTAGCTCCCATATTTAAAACATATATCAATAAATTACTCAGAATGTATTTATCTTTGGCAGTTACGTTTTTGTTTCCGTCACAGATAATGCTGTGTGACAATTTACATTAACTGCGTGACGCCAAAAACGCTGAAACAATTCATACAATTTAATTTTTTATGCTCTCTGTCGAGAAATGATAATAATTTAATGAAGAATAAAATATGATTATTGATAAGAACTATAAACACTATTTTTTTAATATAAAATCGTGTCACAAATTTCTGAGCATCACACTTAAACCGGAAGCTCAACACAAACAAAACAAATCATCAAACCTCTCATTATGAACCGCACAAATACATCTACATGTAGCTAGGAGTTATTTACCACGCTCAAATAATTATTATGTGGCAGGCACCTAATTGAGACTCGGCTAACGAAAGCTCCTTGGGCACGTCTGTGATGAAAACACATTCGAAACATCCGAAATAATTATCTGTTTGGAAACTGTGCGAGTAAGTACAATATACATAGGTAGATGCTTTCAGGAATGAAGTAAACTCTATTGTTTGTTCTTAATTGTGGCAGGAATTCTACTGACGACAGCGAAATGATCTCATAGGTACTAATATCTATATACGGTGTGGGGCAAATATATATAGGAAATTCGATAAGAAGCTATACAATATATTATTAAGCGAGAAATGAGCCATAAAAGTCTGAAATCCCCCGGCTCGTTGTTACCCCCGTTTAGACCATGCCAAGGTATTTTGGGCATGGAGTATAGGTAATAATGTTTTAGAAAGTCGCTCGAAATCGTTGATTTTTGACCGACTTCAAAAAAAGGAGAAGGTATACAATTCGGTTGTAAGATTGCTTTTTTTTATGGATGTTCGCGCGTTTTGCATAGTAAACGTACTCCGATTTAGACGATTTTTGTTTTATTTGAAAGAGGAGAGTTGGGAAATGGTGCCATATTGAGAAAAATCAAATCCAAAATCTCCTTCCCTCCAAAAACCACCCCCAAAGGGGATGGAGGGGGCAATTTTTCTCGAAAATTGAAAATCCGAGACGACAGAATTAATGAAAATACGTTTCCGCGCTACAGTCTTAAATATGTGTTTCAGCTATGTGGAAGGGACAAATTTTTCCGAAAATCGAAAATTCGAGATTTGAAAATTAGAAAGGGGACCATATGCGGAAACGTTTAAATTGAACATTTTTTCAAAAGAGTCAAGGTTTCCGAGTTTCGCAATGGTAAAGTCTGAAATATGTGATATGCGCATTTCCGCTATGTACAAGCTAAACCTACCTATATCTTTTTGGGTATTAGTGAACGTTCAACAATTTCCATGACTAATCTTACACTCAAAAATGTGAAATAAATATATTTTACAAAAAAAATGGACCGACTTTATCAGTTGTTGCACCGAAAAATACAAAATAATATTAATTCTATTGGTGCTGGTTCTTTTGGAGTTGGTGCCTACAACAACAAACTACAACGGCACAACTTCAAAATTACCAGCATCAATAGAATTAATATTATTTTGTATTTTTCGATGCAACAACTGATAAAGTCGGTCCAATTTTTTGTAAAAAAATATTTATTTCAGAAATATTTGGTATCCGTATTGTATAAGATGTGATCCAAAACGAGATACGACGAAAAACCATCATTTTAATTTCAAATTAGAGATTTGCCTCAACTGTCAAATTCTAAGTTTATTTGATATAGAACTAAGGTAACACACCTGTCAGATATTCATGCAGTCTAACCCAAATCAGACAAGAATAAAAATATCTTCGTAAATAGCTGAACTAGAGAGAATATTGAATTGAGAAAGTTATTCAGGAATCAGAGAGAAACACAATATTGTTTTCAAAAATAATCTAGGCAGAGCTTAACTAAATATTCAGAAAAGTTCTATTGTCTTTTGTTTATAAATTATACGTATAACTTTGCTTTCTTATGGCCAACAACAGATTTTTCCTCTAATAGATTATATTTTGACTTTCCCAGCTTATTTGTAGTTGAGATGGTGGCATGGTGTTACATAAAGGTATATCAAAAACCTCATCTGCAATTTTTCAGCAGTTGAGGACCGTATAATAACAGATGAATACTCCACGTTCCACGTTCAATCTCACAAGTGTCTTGTATAACTTTATAATCGTACTTATTTGAAAATATTATTACTATTACTTATAAGAAACCCTAGAGCTCTATAAGCTTTGCTAGGGCATTCCAAAAATAACTTCCAGATCTTTCACTTTACTTTTTCCTTCGAGCCAATATCTAATTATATTAAACGAGAAATGATTGTATATATATATATATATATCTTCTACCGATTTCGATGAAAATTCGTATGTATGGGTTAGAACCCATATATACTCTAGAGAATATATTGAATCGATTGGTTGTAGTCACATTCACAAGAAAAATCGTTTTCAGCAATTAATATTCTCATTTCAAGAGTTCTATAGATTATAATCTCAGATAGCGATATGAACCCATTAATGTCATAGGGAGAAATAGTCCTATGGTAAAGCTTCCGGGTAATAATCTAGAGTGCCTGGGATCGAATCCAGATCACCTCTGAGTTTTCTTTTTAACAAAACCCATATTTTTTAAATAAAAGATGTTAATATGAATTTCTAATAATTTAATTGGAAATTTTCAATGGAAATTTATACATACCTAATATATTGCGACCCTGAAGGTACATATTAGCTAATGCAAGGAAGGGCTAGCAGATTTTTATAAAAATTAGCGAAAAGCTAGCTATTTCAGGAATGGCTCCGCAGATAAAAGTTTCAGTACCTATGTATAGTGTTTGGGGGTTGATACAGCTGAGTTTTGGTATATTTATCATTCATATTACTCATTCATATTTATTTCGAAATCTATAACTTACCAATATGTGAACAATAAAAGAGTATTTACCGATCGCAATACATTTTAACCAGATATGCACATTTTTTAATACGTTTAAATATCCTTAGTAACTCTTATAGCCCTACTCTAAATTCTGTGTTACCCAACAACCGAGCAAAGCTTGGTCGCCCAGATATTATAAATAAAAAGGAAATTCTGCAGTTCATTTAAGTATAACTTTTTTCGAGCTTTTTCTCAGAGAATCGAGTTATTTCTGGTGGTAAAGAGCTTCAAGCAGAATCTTTTGGATAAGTATTTTTAACATCGTTAAAGCCTTTGTCGTGCCACAGTCGAGCGTCACAAATTTTCAGCTATTACCTAGCTAGTCCAAGCAGAATGCCCAATATGTGTCACCGACAAGCCTTATCGATACCCTATAAAATAAAAAAGAATGCATCAAAATCGGTCCAGTCATTCTCGAGATGATATTTGCAGCCACAAAAAGATAGGCAGACAAACGGACAGACAGACATATAAACAAACCATTGGCTGGAAATATGCTTTTTATACTCATACACCTCTGAAACGTAATCATGTAAATTGTATTACAATAATATGCTCCGATTAAAAGATAAAATTCTGCTTTTAATCGTTAGCTGTGTCTTTTTTCTGTTTGCAATCTTCTCGAAATAAAGAAATTCAAATTTCCAATAACTATTTCTGTAAGCAAAACTATTATACCAACAGAATCTCGTCAAAACCTATGATAACTTTATTCTTCAACTATTGTACGAATAAAGATTGTAGATCTTGGCGACTCTGCAAATTAAAATTATTTGCATTTGAATTTAAACTGGAACGAGTTCTATCAAGTAGAGGCAAAATCAGGGATACCAAGGAAAGACAAAAGAGATTAGAACTCAAATGAGGAAGTTAAAAGTTTAGGTAGGATAACTTCATCGCTGAGTGTCGGTAACGATTATAAGCTTTCCAACATCGATAAAACACTTAAGTGACTTTTGAAGAAATTGGCGATTCCATGCGTTTCTAAATTGGTTTACCAACTTTATTACCGAAACGTAACTTTTTAAAAAGTTTCACAAATATTTCAAAAGAACGGAAACTATATTCTGGTTGACATAAACATGCACTGGATCTTTCCTAAAACAAAAAATATTTTACTCCCTACCCCTAGAAGATACCCTCCAAAACGGAGTTATCGACTTATAGCTCATTTGAAAGGTAGATACTTCTTTTTCCTTTTTTTGGCATTCGATTTTCTAAGATCGAGCTATTATATTTTGAAAAAATATTAATTATGTCTTAAATCAAAATTTCTTAATATTTTGTTATTTCTAGAAGTAGGCACAAAACAACTGCCATAAAAATAATTGATAATTGGTGCGTCAATAAATGCTCATTTGAGAAGTCCTTTGCATTGATTTTTTTAGGCTTATTTTTTTTTAAATCGGTCTATCAGTTTTGAAGAAAGTTAGAAAAACGTTTTTGCTCTAATCAGACCAACTATAGGTTAGGTGCGTTTGACGCAAAATAGGTAAATAGTCATCGCCGATGCTAAGAATTTGTTTTCGAACGGAACTAGCTAGGCCTCATCGCTTACCGCCAACCTGCTCAATTTGAAAAATCAAAGGCGAGAGAAAGAATATTGAAAAGAACTTTCACTCCTGGGGGCAGCGTTTAAAAATGGACTAAGCAAATTTTGTATAGAATTTTTATAGATTTTCTAAAAATGTCCAAAAATGTCTATGAATTTTTAACATGAACTCCCTTTATATGCATTCCCATGTGGTCTAATGGAATCCTCATATTTCCAACCAAGGGAATAACAAGCCAAATCTCTTGTATTATAAAAGTGCTGTTATTTTTTTTCAACACCAACTCTTTGTGATTGCACTACGGGGTGCAATCAGCCACCAAACGTTTGAAGCAAATCCAGATTTATCTCTCTCGAGTTCTCTACAGTCCAACCACATACTTATCGTTTTATACATGTCATTTATTTCCATAGAGGCTTATCAATCTTATCAATATAATCGTCCTCGTTTTGAGCGGGTAGGGATGTAAAAATGCTCTTTATTCTCGAAACATGCGGCATGCTCAGGTTGGGAATTATTTTCAGATAATGAAGATCGATTATATTAAGGGGAAAATGAAAGGGTGAATGATTATGGGTATTGAATGGTTTCTATGAACTAGTTTTGTCTAGTTTCTAAATCAACTGTGATCCACTTCTTAGTCATGAAATGCGTAAGGTGAGTTTACAAGATGAATTTTTATAGGGCTTATAAACCTGAAACTAAAACCCATAGGAAACAAACACTATGTTGGTGATAGACTGGCTCATTATCTAATATACTCAAATTCCAAAATTATTATCTATTTCTCTAGCCAAAATAAAAGATATTTTAAGTGTTGGAATTCTCATACTATGAATACAAAATTTTAATTTAGTTATTTATTTGTTTCATTTTTTTGTTGTTTGATAGAATTGAGACAATATGTGAAAGAATTGAGAAAATATATGTCTTTCTAACTAAAAGGTCGTTCAAGTGTAACTGTTGGCAACATAAAACAATTAATAGAAATACTCGGTTATCTAATAGTGAGTTGGTTTTAGAAAAAGGCTCTAGTGGTTCTCCCTAGGTCTATTTACTGAACTACTATTCCTAATCTTTTTGTATGTTATTATTTGATATGTGTAAACAAACTTATTATTATTATTATTATTATTATTATTATTATTATTATTATTATTATTATTATTATTATTATTATGATTATTATTATTATTATTATTATTATTATTATTATTATTATTATTATTATTATTATTATTACTAAATCTCTTATCTAAAATGGAATATCACATTTATTATTACAAATCTATAATTGTAACATTTTGATTCTAGTAAAAATGTGTTATAAAACTGGCTTAGCAAATCACTCGCACTGGGATCTAATGCAACTAGTAACCCCCTCTATCACCAACATAACGTTGTCTCACCACTTACGGAGCACCCTGTATAATATAATTCGATGAATTTCATAACGTGTTTATTAATATCAAATGAGGCAGTTTTTTCAGATATTTATCTGAATATGGTCTAGCTTCCTGTGATAATAATTTCCATGACTTTCCCGTCTACACCATATTAACGTTAAAACATTTTTTGGCCATGAAAATTCACTTCAAAATACAGTTAATTTTCCTTTGTTATACACCATTACTTAACTATCTAGAATTATTGGTTCTTCAAATACCGATACAGGCCATTACAGGATCCATATTATTCTTCATTAAAAGACATAGTTGTCAGACCCGACTCTCCCGCACTATCTCTATTTTCCTAGAGCGATCGAATGGCAGCGGTTGATCTCCAGAATAAACATCATCCCTCTTGTGGACCAGCACCATCGATCGATTACCTTACCCATAAAAGAGAGTGGTAGCCTCAGGTCAGCTTCGCCTTGTCCTAACTTCCAAAACAGTTTTAGGTATATATGTGTTCTCGTCGAATATCCCCCTTCAGGGCGAGTATTATTAACTTGCTTTAGAGAACTGCTCGACACGCTGCACAATAGGCTGAAATGACTGCCATCAGGATATGGCTATATTGTAGATCTCGCTAGAATTGAAAAAGTTTCGAGCTGGTAGTGCGGCAATTTTTATTATTTATGCACTTCGAAGGAAAATACGATGTACATCTCTCACAAGATGATGCTTTCCAATGTAATGGCTTCTATGCAAATAGCTTTTCGGTGAAAGCCGATACTCAACACCTTGATAGACTTTCTTCTTCGGAAGCTTTATGGCATAGACGATTGTTTTGGGTAACTTGTGCATATTTTTGAGTATATCAATAAATTTTATGTCAATAATTCATAGGAGATATTTATTCAGTTGTTCTGAATGTCAAACTTTACTACAAACTTCCAGAAAATCGAACTAATTCATACTCAGTCTTATCTATCAATGAACCTAGAAAACTTTCTTGAAAATAGCTTTAGAGTTTAGAAGATCTGTTAAGATTTTTGAAACATGGAAGAAGAATTATGTTTCTCCCTTCAAAACCTTATAAGACCTTAAAATATGCTACCACATTTTCCTGAGTTAGACAAAATTTCAGTCATGTACTTACGGTTGTTATTCGTCTTAGTAGCTATTTGTTCTACTACCTTTAGATCTAAAATTGGTAGATTTATTTTCGCACCTTCCGGATACTATGTGTGGGGTACAGTATTGTAAGTTTGACATGCGCTTAGAACATTAGAACAATTATTACCTATAAGACTCTAGAATAATCATAGAACATTCTCGATGAATGTCATATCAAGATTCAGATAAGTCACGATCATTTAGTCAAGTCTTGCATCTGGAGCTTTGTACAGGGCTTGTTTCGCCCGGATCGTTGCTATCGAAGGATCAATGCTACAAATGCTGACGAGTTACGAAGATGCTACGAAAGTTACTCGAAAGAATTTACTAAATGACACGAACTATGAACTGTATTTTAAAAATCCTTTATTTTATTCTCTAGGATGCAGAGTATTGATCTGACTGACAAAAAACGCAAATACGAAAATAATATTAGACAATGGTTGATACTCAATCTTTTCCCTATTAATCAAACGGCTTTTTATGAATCTAGGTACGTACAGTGCATTTTAACAGGAATCAAACTTGATAAACATATTTTTTAGATTACGCTCAAAGTGAATTCTCGGGTACAATCTATTCTTCTTAAAAATGTTTTCCATACCTACACATATTTTGAAGAGGTCAAATGCCTGTTGGGAATAGCACTTTGACACTTTTTCAGTCGCGCAATGTTTGATGGTAGGTACTTTTTAAATAACAGAATGTTAGATTTGAAGTACCCTGTAACTTCTGTAACGCTTATTACATTGCGGTACAACGCAATGTTTTGTCATGTTTTAGTAATTTCACAATCACTTCTCCACAATAAAATAGTATTTTGGAAAAGAACTGCAATAATAAATTTATCGATCATTATAAAATAAATAGGTTATGTTTATTCTCGTGTCTAATTTCTCATTATGGTATTTTTTATTTTGATCCGTCTATATCAATGCCACCTGTTTTTGGCTCATTAGCAGACTCACTTTCATAGTATTGAGTAGATAGGAAGATGCAAGACCTGAGTAAATGATCATTAAATAGGTATATAAAACCATGTCGATCACGGTTCACAGTCAGTCTATAAAAGTCAATTTATTGGGTCTGATTGGGTCAGTCGGTTGGAGTCATAAGACGATAGTAGTTCTGAAACGCGATAGTCAAAGTGACAAGTTGTGACAGTCTACTACAGAAGGTTGTGTACAAGGTATTGAAAATAAACGTTTTGAAGGCGAAGTGCGCGCTTTGGAGAATAAGGAAATGAATTCACCTCACAACGTTTAGCACAGGGTTAAACGTTACAATAAAATATTACGTATTCAAACGCATTATGATCATAAATTTGTAGATATTAAATATGTTTTATTTTCTAAAATGAATGTCTAACGTATTATCGGATTTCACCGAAATTTGCTATGGTGACATTGTTAAATAAGGCTTATAATCCTATTTCAAAATTGATGAGAAAAATCTGCCCATGGGCATAGAAATTGTATTTCCTAATAATTTCACATTTGCAATTTGGAAATCAATAGATTGATTTGAGTATATCATTTTTATTAAGCACTATATATTAAAAGCAAATAGAAATTCTAAAAAAAAAACTTGTATACGGTGGTCAGGGATCGAACCCGGGTGAATTGGAAACACAAAATGCGTAAAAAGGGGTTCAAAATATTCTTAATTATTATATTTATCGTCATATCCCTTTAAAATTTAAGAATAAAGAGAACTAACGTTGTATTTTTATATGTGAACGTTTATTCATATTATTATTATGTTTCCTAATATCTATGATTGCTAAGAACTAATATTAGAGAAATTTTGGTATACCTCATCGAAATAGTAAAAAACTGGTGTCTCCATTCACACGACAATCCAACCGCTCCCAAACAAGTGGAATATGAAAATCATCTGATTCTAGAATGAAAAGTCAAATGAACTGAGTACCTATAACTTTTTTACATGGAGATATGCGCTCAAAAAGATGGTAAAGCATATTTTTCATTGAAACTTAAGTAATCATCTAAATGTCCCAATCACTTTCGTCTCAATATTTCATAATCTAATAACCTCGAATACCTTATATGGTACAAGTAAGTTTCAGCAATACGCTCCACGCTCTACTTGTTGGTTGCTTGCAGTTAAATGTGCATGACTAAGCACAAAACCCCAACTACCAGCAGAAGCAACGAAGCACAGACACTATAATAATTGTACGAAAATTCGCCTGGAATACAGATAATGTTTAAAGCTTGTTCATCAACAACAGCGCAGAATGCATCTGATATTAGTTTGAATAGGACTTAGGTACATAAGCCCCATATTATTCATGATGGCTCGAATTCTAATCGCTTACAAAGTTGAAAAGAAAATGGACGATGCATCGTTGTCACATAGGTACACATTGGTTGAACATATTCACAATGCTCGGCTAGCATGAAAGTAAATGTATGTAACTACTACATAGAAACAATATTACAAGTACTAAGTGACAGATGAGAAATACAATTAAAAGCTCGGAGTTAATCTGCTATTAACACGGTTTTCTCTCAAAAACTCCCGACCAACGGGGGTAGAGGAGACAATTATTTTCTTAATTTGAAAATTTCAGACAGCAAAATTGAAGAAGAGACCATTTCCGGAAACGGTAAATTAGAACATATTACAATTCTATCTACATTTATTGAAAACTTTTTATTCAATTTATTTACTCTTGACCCTCGAAAATTTTAAATAAATAACTTTCTGCAAAAACTAGGACCGATTTTATTAATTGGTGCACAGAAAAATAATCAAACGAGCATATAAAAAGAATAACTGGGGATAATTTATTTATTAAGTTCTATGAAATATCATTCTAAATATCACAGACCAATATTTCAGTCTAACATACAAATACTTTTATCCGATCGTTCTTGTCCCAGTCCTGGGACCTGACTGACTCTAAAGAAAACCCTCTCCCATATATAGGCAAGGCGGGGAAATTCCAGAAACATTGAGATATCACGAGATCTTCCACTATCCACCTTAAAAATCTAGTGTGTTTCTCGACATGGTTAGCCTCGTACACGCCTTTTCTGCGATTGCCGTTCTTGTATCTAAAATTCGCTACTATACGAAATAATATTAAGTAATTATATTGGTGCTGGTACTTTCGAAGCTGTTACTAAAAGTATTTTATCTACCTTCACTTCACTGATAAAGTTGGACATAGTTTTTATACAAAGTTTTTTATTTTGACACCGACAACATCAGAATGTTGCATTTCTTTTATTTTAATATAAAGTGTTTTCAAAAGTAATGAAAATAGGAACTGACAGTAGTCAGTTGTCCTCCTGCGACTTTTGAATTGTCAGTTTTGTCCGACTGTGAAATGGGCTGACCAGGGTTCCTTAAAGTATTAATTGGATACTTTAGGTACCAAATTCAAAAACTGACAAAGATATTTGATATTGATTGTTGAATATTGATGGTTGCTGCCTCACGATGGTTCAAGATAGCCACCAGTTTAATATTTAAAGTTGATGAATAGTATCCCCCAATTTTATATATATCTTAACCTTACCCTTGATAGGTAAATAAGTAGGTAGTTTATACTGTTAGGTCAATTTCAAACATACAGGTGTAGTCTTTATAGTCCAGTCAGAACCGTTGTGCTGTTACGTTATGGCATGACATCTTTATCAAGTTCATTAATGGAGGTCGTAAAGATAAAGATGTCATTCTATGACGTAACAGCACAACTGATCTGACTTAACTATACAATACCTCGATTTAAATATGGATTATATTATCGTATTGATACTTATGAGCACCTTATTATATGATGATAATATTAAACAACCGTGACTTCGCCCGCCTTTTCGTAAATCAAAGCACAGATTAATCAATAAAAAAGTAAATACTCTGCATCATATTACCCCATATTCCCTTGAATGGCATTTTTAACATCTGTTTTGTTTTTCTTCTCATGCACCATGCATAGGCAGATATGTGCGTGATATAAAAATATAAATATTTAATATTTGAATTTCTAAAATTCTTTCAAAATGGACCTCCATATCTGCTAAGTAACCTATCTTCCACGTTTCAAATTTTTATCTACAGATACTTAGCCGATACATCGTCCGTCAGTCACTCATCTAGTAGAGTTTTCGATATATAGTTTATTTGATGATTTATCAAATGATAGCATAAAACGGTTCACTTGAATCTAGCTCAAAAATTCCGCTAACCACTTAGCGTAGGTTCACTAGTAGCTAATTTCGGAGTTGAGCACTTAATTCGTGATTAAAGTTCCATAATTTTGATATATTCAACAATACATTTTTTCATTCATGGTATTCTACTGGATATTCATAAAGATTGACTAATTGGTATAAAAGCAACTAGAAATTCAAGTGATATATAATAATCGAATGCAGAAACTGTCTAATAACCCACCGTTCCGTTATAGATATCTCATAAAAAGGAAATTTTCAAACTATTTTCCTTATTTTTTAAACTTTCCTATATTTACTAAACTTCGCATATAATATAATCTTTATGTAAATCAAAACCTCCCCAAAATACAAATCCTTTGCGAATTCAGCACTCAATTAAGGTTGATCACCTATGGTTGTACAATAATAATAGGCTATAAATTTGCATGCGACTGAATATAAACGGGCTCCTTTGATTATTGATTTGCAAGTAATCAACCAGAAATTTATTTCCTCCAGGCCCTAAAATCAACAATATTATATCAAATTTTGTCTTTACGTAAAGCAGAATTCAACAGAATATCTTTTGATTTATAAACGTAGGACTTTAATGTAGGGATTTATTATGAAGATGAATCAATTATAGATAAATTTCCCGTAGAAATACATAAATAAAATTATATTTTATACATTTACATTATAAGTTAGTCCACAACTCTAAAGATAAACAATTAAAAAGTGTAAAATATTTTCCCATACTATAAGATAAGTTTTGTGTCCAAAACGATGCGTTAAAAGTTCACACTCTACGCAAAATAGCTATGTTGAAAATGTATCGATTTGAGGTGCTGACTGCGGAAAAATTTCCACCAGAATTATCAAAGCATCATCGATTTTGTTAAAAATAATATACACAAACAAGATCTCAGGGAAAATATGCGATGAGCTGTGTAATGTTATAGCATCATGCAGTAATAGGTATAGGTACCTAGTTTTCGTCAATGTCAAGATATTCTTATACATGCATCTCAAAGTGATTTAGGAATTGAGAGAAACATGAATATGGCTTTTGATGAGAAATCCTTTATTCTGAATAAAAAAACAGTGATATGCTCTAACAACACGCATAATTGCATGCCACTCCTTGATGTGTACGTATGGCTTTCGAGAGAAGTGATTATATTTTTATACGATTATAAATATTGCTTGTTGATATAAGTATATACTACGTTTCACTATAGTTACTAAGACATAAAATTTTGGATCTAATTTGAAAGAGTGGACATTTTTTGGATTGTTATGCTGGATATGGGATACAATGACTATTTTCGACTTATCGAATTACATGATATTAATTTTTCTCAATACAGTCTCAGTAGTTAATATCTTTAAGCTATTTGTACTTTTTACCCATGTTGCCAGATTATCAATATGAAACAATATATATAATATTGTAGATTCAGGGTGAGTGTGAAATTATTGCAAAATTTTAAATTAGTTTCAGAAAAAAATAATAATATAGGTAAAAAAATTCAACACTTGCAGCTAATTTAAGACAAAGTTAGCTTCCGAATACTTTACTGTGCCAATATAATTCCAGTTATGAGCTAAGTGGTATCCCATTAACTTAAGGTAAATGCAAAGGGAATGCTCTGAAAAAATTACGAATTCTCTAGAAAATTTACAGCGACTAGATACGTGATTATGGCTCTATAGAACCCCAAAACAAGTGAAATCTCCGGATCGGATACATGTGACTTCTTGATATGGTTCGATCTAATACATGAGTTTTCACAGTTTTGGTTTTGCTATCATTGAAGCAATTTTGACAATTTTCATGTATTTATCTTTTATATACCTAAGTGAGCTATGTGGTATTTGGTTAATTTATGTTGAATGCGAAAGGAATATTTCTAGGATAAGACATCAAGTGTTAAGTAACATTCTACATAAATTATAATTGAGAAGTGATTTTTTAGATATGAATAACAATATCACAAGTATACTCCTATGGTTGAATTTAATATATAACTAGCTGTTCGTCGCGGCATCGTCCGCGTAACCTACCAGTGAAAATCCTATCGGAATTGGTTTAGCAGTCTAACAAACAGACAGACAAAACTTAGATAAATAGCTTTTTCGTTATTAGTGACACATATCTTCCACATGCAATTAGTTGAAATCAGTTATTTTCAATATACAAACATACACTACAATTTTATCAATTCGTATAGATTTTTTCAGCACCAGTTATTCCTCATTAGATTAGCTACGTGCCATTGAAAATCCCGTCGAAATCGATTCAGTCGTTACGAAGATTAGCCGTAACAAACAGACAGACAGACAAAAATTATAAAAATTGTTGTTTTGTTATTAGTGACACATATAATTCCGTATGCAATTTAGTTAAAAAATTTCCCCACAACCTATGACCACTATGGTCGTGTGCTTCGGGAGCCCGCTTCAAATATGCAGGATCGTAGGTTAGATTCCAGTACATTGTCTTACACTTATCTTTTTTTAATCTTTTTTAGATATTTTTAACAGCAGTAGGTACATCAAACATATTTTTCTTGTAGCAAATAAAATTATTAAGGGATAAATATTTTTATTTGGATTATTGAGATTATTGCTGGAGGGAGAAGATGACCAACAGGAATATTCACAATGCCTTCTTATAATTGGTCCTAATCTTCATTTGCGTTTTCTTGCGTAATAAAATGATTATCTAGTATAAGCATAGTAGCACCAACTTCATTAGATAACTCACTAAAAAAGTTAAATATAGTTTGTTTTACGAATGTTGGCGTCTGCCTTGAAAAAAAGAAAAATGTATCAATTCAACTGACGGTAGTAAGTCAGTGGCGTAACGATTTCGAGATAAGATATGGTATTTTTTATATAGTTTGAATACCCATCGAGTGGGGTTTCGTCACGATTCCTGACGTCATCTGCCATTTTAAGCATGTCGTAAATAATTTTAATTAAATTTTAATTCCTATCCCCAAAACACTGACAATGACATATTTGTAAAGGGGCTCATGATGATTTCGAGATACAAAACGCAACTAGCATTGTGTAACGAAACCAATCGAAACCTGCCGAACTTTCAAACGCACCAATCAGGTATCAGAACTTTGACATTCAGTCATCAAAACGCGTCGTGTGTTTCCATCTCGAACCACCATAAATCATATTCAAAAAGAAATGTTTGACATTAAACGTCAAAGAGAACAAGAACAAATGTTAAAATAAGACCTATGTTTATGACGTTAAAATTTTATTTCTCCTAGTTTACAAACAAAAAAAAAGAGATAGACAAGGTATGACGAAACCCCATTCGATGGTTATTCAAACTATACGCTTCAAGAAGTTCATATAATGAGGGAGAACAAAATATCGATTAATTAAATAAGCAAATAATATGAAAGATTTATTATCAAAAATAATGCTGAAACACAAAATATCAATTTATTGCTTAACTAATGAAATAAAAATTTATGCATATGAAATATCTAAAATGTCACATTGTCTTTTTGACGCCTAGGAAATAAAGATTGCGTTGCCTTCGAACATCGTGCAGAGCCCTATAGTCCAATCAAAGAATGCATTGTAGAGTGCGTGAAATATGCGAGAATTTTTGACTTGAGGACTCTGTTTGGAATAGTTAGGACGTAAACATATTATAAGTCCCCGCCCCTGGGAGTGGGCGGTGAACTAAGTGGGGGAGGAGGTAGAAAAGGGTTAATTTTTTGTATTTTTGCTTATATCTCAGAAGCGGTGCACTATATAAAAAAATGTCTAACAAGAAGATTTATTTTCTAAATTTCATAATAAGAGTCAGCTGATAAGCCTGCTGATGATGCATCTGCAGACAAATGGGATAAATTCGCACCAAGCTTCAGGTGATACTGACGTTGATATTGCGAAGACAGCTCTCAACCATTCACAAAATTCTTCGGTTGCTGTTATTGGAGAGGACATCGACTTGGCTGTTCTCCTAGTAGCCAAAACCCCAATTGATCGCGACATTCTGCTGCTAAAACCTGAAAGAGGAAAGGTCAAGACCAGTAAATATTCCTCACAACAGTTGTATTAGGAGTTTAAAATGAAGGACAACGCCCATTCGTTATTCTTAAATGCATTTTCTGTGATATAACAACCGCAGCATATCGCAAGATATATATTGGTTTCGTCAAAATGTACCAGAAGTCTACAACCATTAACCATACAACGTGCAGCTGAAGCGAGAGCTGAAGTATTTAACAGCGGTTCTTCTTCTTCTGACTCCATTGAGGCAGCTGGGATCTCTTATGATATGCCGCTCCAGCCACAAAAAATCCCTAAAAGAGTTCCGCTACAAATCATTTAACAAAAAAAGTCTTCTTATCATGATAGCAATCTACAGCAGCTAAAACGCAACAGTCTTTCATCATATTGATTTTCTAGAGAAACATCGAAATCGAGCTTATATGTTAGGTATAAATTTTATAACTTTTGAAGATGGAATAGGTAAACCATACACCTAATTTGAGAAAATTCAATGAACTAAGACTTTGTTTCCAATAATGTTTCCGAAAAACGATTGTGGAAGTCAATATAAAATAATGTTTAACAAAAAGAGTGAGATAAACATTATTTATTGGAATATTGTTGTTTTTCAAGGAAGTATGTATCGAGAACCAATGACAATTTAACTAATATGTTCAGAAACTATTTTATAGGAAATTTAATTTGCTCTCATTTTTATCTGAAACATTTTTTTATAAAGGGCACCGCTTCCGAGATATAAGCGAAAATACAAAAAATGAGCCCTTTCCTCCCCCTCCCCCACTTAGCTCACCTCCCAGGGGCGGGGACTTATAATATGTTAACCTCCTAACTACTCCTAACAAAGTCCTCAAGTCAAAAATTCTCGCATGTTCCATGCACTCTATAACCCTCTATTGAACACTCTTTGACTGGCCTACTATCATTGTATTGAATGAAATAAACTAGAAATACTGATGTCATAGCTTAGATCGACAAACATAGTAGAGAGTTTCATGATAATGAGATACGATGAGAAGTATATCGTGATCTACGTAGCTCGTGAATGTTTAAATGCAATAGGTACCCATCATTCGTAAAACAAACTGTAATACATAATGTACTGTATAAATGTTGAAATTGGTTTCAGGAATCTTCTATAGCTAATAATCATGTCTTAGTATCCGTTCCAAAATCTTTATGACTCTTACATTGTGTACTGTTATTTTATTCGTTTTAGTGCATTATCTAATGCAATCGGTTCTAGTTTTTCATTTCACAATTCTAAGTGAACATGGTAAATAACTCACACACCTCCTGAGCCGTGTAGAAAGTTCCTACTAGTCTTCAACTAGATATAAAGTTAATTTTAGTTTTTTTTTTCAAGTTATTTTTTTAATTTGGAATTAACTACTATGTGTTGATTCATTAATGAGTACTTCAAACTCACCTATAAGAACTAGTTAATGTAACAATTTTATTATATTATATGTGATGCACGAACATTGCCATTACTGACACCGATCATTAGAACACATCAGCTTTCTTATAACGTGTGCACTTCTGTGTTCTAAAGTCACCTACATAATATATAGCTATATCATGATTCAGAGTGAGCTACTAGGATCAATCACATATAAAGAAACAGCAGCCCATTTACAACAAAAGATATTTCAGGTCAAAAAGCTCATTCCATGGAAGTAATTGTCGGTATCACACGTATCAAATATAATGTGAAACCTTTAAAAAGACCATTTTCTCTTTTACGGTTGAGTATCTGTATTTGACAAAACTGCCATTGCCAGAGGTAATCAAATGAGCCTTCAACATCACTGATACCCTCTCGTCATTATATACCTACCTTTATCCATAATATACAGTGTAACTCTTCGATACCGTTATCGATGCCTTTTGGCTTTTCGTCGTTGAAGAGATAAGACCTTGCGCTTCATGTATATTATGCTGCGTATATCAACGCGGATTCTGCTGTCAGGATATCGATACACCGGCATCCGAGAATCAAGGACTCCAGATTATCCCGAATAAATACTTCATTCAACAACGAGGAGCCCTTCTCCTTCAGCTTGTCTTCTGAATATTAAGATACAACCGGATGATACAAATCACATTCTCTGTTGTGCTTATCCTACGTATTTACAATGATGTCTGCATGAAGCTGCGCACTTAACTTTTTATTGATGATATTCAATTTACAGTTTATTTGCTCATGTCTAAGAAGGCGTATAAATAGCATAATTGAGTTTACATATTCTCATCAGTGTTTCTAAATATTTGTGTCTAATATGAGGTATTTTTTGCGAAATTATTTATTTTGGGCGTTATTTTTATTGCTTTGCTATAAGTTTTAAATATCTCTATAATATTCTTCAAAATCATCTATGTGTATGATTCATTTAATCTTTTTTGTAATTACCTGCAACCATAGTATTTACTATTAAGAGGCCAACCTGCAGTTTTAAAATATCCCCATATGGTATTATAAATTTTTCGAGACGTATGCCAAATACTTGCTAACGCTTGTCATTCTTTGGCGTGCGTTTAAATTTGTAAATAGATAGGTCTACTTACTTATCAAAATAAAAATGGTTATTATTAAGGTAACTTTCAGTGAAAATATTTATTTAATGTTATATAACATGTTTTGATGGGAGTGAAACATATAGGTTTAATATTGGAGAGATATTTTTATTTGAGTAAATTTTTGTATTTAAATGACGTAGAATATATTTGTCGTTGGACAAAGGCTCAAAAAATGGTGAAATGCTCCTTAATGTTATGTAAATAATTAAGTGATAACATTTATATGATTAAGCCTGAATATGAGTGACATACTTTGTGGCCAACATATCCTACCATGATGTCCAGATGATCAAAATTAACTTTTCAACAGCAACTTCTCCATATCAACGAATCAAAACAACCATGGCTGTTCTAACAATCAACATGAAATAGGAGCAGTTTTAAATCTATAATGAATTCTTAAGTATTATATGCAATCAGCCACCTGTAAAGTAAATGGCAAACTTCCAGAATTGCTATCATAAAATATGAATAAGCTTTTCGAAATAACCGTAGATGGTAAATTTGGCATGACTAAAGTTGGGCAGGAATAAACTTGCCTTATACCTACCAACGTATCGTATTAAGGATAAGTAACGAAGCGGAAGTGCTGCAGAAAGTGCATTCTGCCATATTATTATATTTTAGTTTACCTTATTTTCAAACATTTGGCATAATAATAAAAAAAACTCATATAAGCTGAATATCTACTATCCTAAGTCATACATTCAGAAAAAAGTAGATAAAGTTAATAAATAATTCAAGTGAATTAGAGTGCCAACGCGTACACTGTACAAGGTTGAGTAAAAGTGCGGAAGAACATTATTTGCGGCTAAGCTATAGCTACGTTATATCAAGAAAATGTCTCGTCCGTACGTTCTCGTTAGTGATATGATGTGACCTCTAGTTTTCTCCAAAATCAATCTGTTTTTCATTTATAGGTATTTAGAAGTTCAATAATTTAGATGATATAAAATACTACCTACATAGATTTTTCTGAAAATGGTCGTTATACGTAAGCTTAGCGTTTCTAAAAAATACAGAAACAACTTCCAGAATTAACTTTGGAATAAAGATAATACACAAGCTTACTTAACAATAAGACGTAAATAAGTGTTCGTTTACTCTACAGATTCTCAGTTCACAACCGAATATTGTTACAAAAGTATCTTCGTTTTGAATGTTTGTAAAAAATAGTTATTTTACAGTTTTGAGTGTTTCATCTGTCATCGAAATCATTAGGTATGTAATTATTTTCAGTGATTTCAAAATGTAGTAAAAACAATCTTGCATTTTCCTAGTGCTCTTACTTGAAAGACTTTGAATATTCTGAGATATGTTCCTGGAAATGTTGCTGGAAACTACTTATAAATAAATTTAACTTGATACAATTTTCATTTCATAAAGGGAAAGTTTCTGAGAAAAAGGAAATATGGAATTTTGAACATACAACAGGGGACCATCGCTGAGCATTCTCTTTTCACTGAATAACGAAAACATACTTTCAACGTAAAGTTTAACCAGATGTCACCACTTCCATACTATTTCTGTGTCTATGTTCTATGGAAGTCAATAAGTCTAAGACGGAAGTTGTACAAGTTACAAACTATCTACGTATCAGTTAAGAACTCTGCAATTATCATAGAGATCCCACACATCCATAGATAAACACGTAGAATGTAGACATTGTAATCAAATTTTCAAAATATTTGCGAGGTTTTCTCGCACAGCTCAATAAATCCATATATATTCAATATTTGAGTAATCTAACAAACGATAAGCAAACTGACTACTCTCTGAAGCAGCCTTTTATTCACAATCCACCAGTTAGATCAGATATGGTACGTTGGGCAAGAGAGGACCAAAAAAAGACATTCAATTCATCAAACCAAATATAAACGATAATAAGCACGAAGAAAAACAAAAAAGAATTTATTTTTAGCCCAATAAAATTAAATAAAGTAATTCATAAAATCGAAAATAACGTCGATCCCAAAAAGCAGCAGGGTGTGACCTTATAACTGGGGAAATATTGAAGGAAATATTCAAAATAATAGAATAGCAAGATATCTTGGTATGAATGAAAAGCTCCAATGGGCGAAACGTATTAAAAAGAAGATAAGATAAATATTTAAAAAAAAACGTCAAAAACATCGTGAATGCTCCCTTGTTCTAACGGAATGAGTTTCTACATGGAGAAATTCCAATAGTTAAGGAAGAAGCTGCGAAATTTGCAGCGAAGTACGAGGAAAGACTCCACGTAAACCTGTTGAGGTACTGCAGCTTTTGGAACAACCGAGAAGACTTTAACGAATTAAACCTCACTACTAATTTAGTGAGTGAATTTATATTTATAAAATTCAGTATATTGGCAGTGCATTTAATATGTTAAAATAAGTGTGTTTTAGAATCTAAGCAGGACCAGCAGATAAGTTCCTAGTTATACGATCTTAAAAACAAAAGCTGACTAGTAACAATAATAATAATAAAATATTAAAAAGTCTCATTAAATCAATGACAGCATTTTTAATTATAAATGTATATTGTATATAAATGTCCAATGTATGTATGAGTCGAGTGATACAGAAAATTATTATTGTTATTCTCTACTGAATCATTTGAATGTAATATAAGGCAAAGTAACAGTCAAGAATAAATACATATTATATGATTTATGATAGATTTTATACAAAGTTTGTCAACAACTTGAAGATATATATTCAACACTGCCATTGAAAACGTAGTTCAAGTGCTTTTCCGGATAGTATTGGAAAATCGTCGAGTGGAAATAATAGACAAAAAGCCCACCTTGAAGATGCATTTTCCAGGAAAACAATGTATGCCTCCACCATCCATACAATGTTGATGATAATAATTGATGAGCTGTAGTGGATGTCTAGAGTCTAGAAGGTGAGAGGCGCGACATCGACCACAAACATTAAGAGTTGATGAGGCAAATAAATTTTCGGTATACCCGAGAAAGTTTGCCGTCGTTGCCGTCTGTCACCTGTTGGAAATAATGTTCAAGAGCAGCACGATTTACTTCTTACTATATACACACTCCTCTTTCACTTCTGGAATAATGTATAAGGCACGGTACCTGGTTGGTGAGGGATCATTAATGTTTTTGTGAGGCCTGGAAAAGCCCAGTAAAATATATGGATAGAAAAATATATATGCTGAGAGGGAGAGAGAGAGAATATATAAGAGAGTGCTTATATGTCTGTTGTTCGAAACAAGAATGATGAATGCTCTTTGCAAACGACTATATGCCATACACTAATTGCCGGATTGCCAGTGCAGGTTATGTGGATAATGGGTCCCATTTTGTTCCGATTAACATTTTCGCTGAATTTCAGAGACTAAAAGTTAAATCCGCGACATAATTATTTTATTATAAATTTCGTCTTCTTGTTTTCATTAGTAGTGGATATTGATAGAAAGAAAATTTACGTAACCTCTATATGGAAATAAAAATAAAGATAAAGATTTTTTGGTTGAATTATTGATAATTTTAAACTAACGCTTGTTCGTTTGTATATATTGAAAGGAAATCATTGTCTAAGTAAATCATTGCACTATTCTATATTTGTATTTACATAGGTATATAATTTTGAATGTATTCGGAATTGCAATTTTAGTCTGTTTTTTCTTAATTCTGCATCGAATGGCATAAAAATATGAGGAGATAATGGTTAAAAATAAGAAAAACAAGATACTTTGAAATTTTAGAAGGTTGCCACTAAATTTTGAACACTGTAGAACCATCTCATTCGAAACTTGGTGAATAACACTGACATTCTTCAACGAATATCATGAATGATTTTATCACCGAGATACTATTTATTATTTTTTAACCAGTGGTGTTAAACAAAATTTTAGTTTTTTTGTGTACTAATTGCAACAAAATCTCACGACAATGTGTAGATACCCAGAACAGGTATCAAATTGCGCATTAAAATGTATTACGTGTAATTTAGAAAAATAAATCAACATGGGAGTTTCTGTCATAAAGTTTCTTTTCGAGGGAACTTCCAAATTACCTACTGAATTGTTTAAGAAATGACAAGATTCTGCTTGGAACAGATTGTGCTGTAATATAATATAATTGTATTTATTAATGTGTTATAGATTTTATAAAGTTGTTGGTTCCATGGGTGAAACGGGTATAGATATCTTGTAACCGTATTTTGCTTCCCTGCAAAGCGGGTGGATACGTCTTGTGAAATTCGAAAGATTGTCTGTTTGGATTTTTAGTATTCAAATAAATTGAATGAATTGAAGTGCTTTTGCATACATGAAGCTTATGTTCCTATTACTAAGACTTTGTGTCAAAGTTTTCTTCATTCAAACATCTAAATTTCTTAACTAAAATAAAAGTTCTGACTATGTAATTATTATTATTTAAAAATCATTAAAGGATCAGTTGCAACGGCTCTTCTAAATTTTGAGTTACGGACATTACTATAGTTCTTAAGTAATAAATGTAATTGGTGACCTTGGATTCCAAATTAACTTTGATATTTCACTTGCGCCTTGGATCGCGTCCATTGGAAAATTTCAGATCTTTACACGACGGATTTTTTCCAATTTTGTTCACAGTTAATTTATAAAATATATATAAATATCAATGATGAAATTGCCCATCATGTCGTTGAATTTTCTTCCAAATTCGGGAGTTTTGTAGTATTTGAGCGACATACCTATGCTAGTTGTTGTTATGGCATTTTGATGTATCCTATATACAATACTATAAATATGAGAGTTTGTTTATTACCCATGCTGGCAAAAACGACTTGGGGTTAAATTTAGCACACATATAATTTATTACCTGTTACGATATTTTTCATCCCGAGAAAATTTTAAGTTCTTCTGGGACTATCAAAAAGCGTACGTACTACATACAGGACGTATGGAACATTTATGTGTTACGCTCAAAAAGCGAATTCAGCCACTGACCCAAATTTTTACCCAGTACGCGATGTGGACAAAACAAAATATCCACGTCTGAAATGAAAAACCCACAAGTTGTACCGATGGGAGTTCAAGCAGTTGAATCTTACCGAAAAAAACTATAATTAAATCTGCACTATCATTTATTTATTGGGATAAAGCAGGTTATAAATTTGACAATATCATTGCTATAATTTAAGTAGTTGATTATAAAGCTTAGTACAATATATATAGATGAGTATCAAATTATTAGTTTGTCATTCATTACTGCTTGCCTGATTTTGCTTTTCTATGCAGTTAAGATTCACATTTAAAATCAATTATTAGTGGAACATTAACATATCTCTTGCAACATCAAAATTTTCAAAATTGAACATATTCTTTTCACAAAATCAGCACTCTATGAACTTTGCCCGTGTTTTTGATATTTCAAGATCAATGACAATTTTTTTTTTCTTACCTCAATTGCATAAGTCTGATAAAATAAGTTCTATTTTAAACATAAAATACAAAATAATAATAATTCATAATAAAGGTGCGCAGTTGTAGTTAAATAGAAGACTTTTGGCACCAACTTCAATAGTATCAGCAGCAGTAGAATTAATATTATTTTGTATTTTTTATTGCCCGAACTAAAAATGTCGGTCCATGATATCAATGAAAACTCAATTTCGATAATTATTTCAAGTTGTTGTTTTCAAATAATATTTGATCTTATTTGCCCTGAAAAAGATAATAAACCTTCTCGAAAGCTTGGCCTTGGTTACAGAATATATCAATATGTAATAGCGAAACCACAAAAATAAGTTTTCTACTAAATTTGTTCCTATTTTCAACTGACTGACTTAGTAACTACGTACTGTTCTTTTGTATAGAGGTACGTAGTTCAGTCGAATTTATGTAAAAGATTTATCTAAACTGAAAAACCGATAATTATAATTCATCATCAAAAGCATTTTCAAACAAAGGATAAGTCTTAGGTCTATAGATAATCAAGGAACATCATGAAACATTCATGATAAATTAAGAATGAGAAAATACTGTAGTGTCTAATCATAGAAGGAATAAAATAAAAACTATAGATAAGAAAAAAATATTAAGGATATTTTTACTAAAGTGTCGAATAATATAGAGTCCAATTAGATAAAAATCTCTCATTGTATTATATACCTAAATGATTTCCTAACGTATGAGTTACAAAGTAGAGTGGATCCCACTTTAATTAAGTCTACACCAGGCTTAGCTGGATTGGTTGGCTCGAATCCCGATCAAAGTAATCTTGATAAATATGTAGAATGATGCGATTCACTTCGTGTTCACTCAATAACATAAACTATTGACATTTATTCTACCAGTCAAGAAAACAGATTTAGGTGATTGCCTACTCCAAAGGCCTGTCGTAACTGATGGATGAAAATTGAGATCGTATTCAATAGCATCTTAAGAAGATAAACTTTTCTGTCAGACTCTATAGATTGTTGCTCTGTTATATTATCAACAAATTGAATAGTAAATTGTAGACTATTGGAAACAATACCTTATATGCTGAAGGTTCCTTAAAAACTTCATTAAAAAATGCTACCACATATACCTGTGATCGAATTAAGTTGATTTAAGAACACTTGTTTCAGCACCAAGCTGGATATTTTATTCACCATATGGTCCTAAAGTTACAATATTCTAAGGGCACATAAGATTTTGCGGAATTTTGTTATAGTGACATTTTCGATTGGGGTAAATACATATCAAGATTGCTGAAAATATTTAGCGGTTTATTTATTATAAAAAGGTAGGTAGCCTACCCTTGTTAGGACTCAATTTCTCTTATGGTATTTCAAAATTTGTATTTCAAAGATCTAAATTCTACCATATATTTTATAAATCAAAATGAAACTTTTTTATGATTTGGTGATTTTTAAATAATACTTTTATAATATTTCTCGGTACGTACGGTCCATTAAACAGAAAATTATTTGCTTTATAGGTAACAGAAAAACTTACGCAAAAGATATTTACTTTATTATACTCACATTTGAGCCACAATGTGCCCAAAGTATTATTAGTAGGTACATTTTTTGTTTATTTTTACTTTCCTATCGCTTCTCTAGATAACTTTAGAGTCCAAAAAATGTATTTTCCGCAACTGGTCTGTCTGTATATCCGTCTGCCTGTCTGCCGGTTGATACCGCCCACAGATAACATAGGTTGAGTGTAATTTTCGCAATGATTACAAGGTAATAGTTGAAAAACGTGTTTCGCCGATGAATCTTGTTTAAAACCCTTTCCCACCTAAGACATGTCCCTGGGAAAAATATAAAGAGAAAAGTTATGCTCAATTAAACACTAAGAACTTTATATTCATATTCTGGTTAAACCTCAGAAATGAATATGACCATGGATGTTTGTATTGGCACGCATAAAAAAACTAATCGTCACACATTCTAATCAGTCGACTTTTATCTTCTATGTAACACATTTGCGGGCGGTAGGAAAGTCGTGTGAGTGGACACTCCAGATTTTTATTAATGACCTTAGCAAATTTCACAAAAACCATAGAAGCTATTGAATATTCTGAGAAGATTTTTTTGTGGTAAATAAAATGTTTAATCAGAATTTTATGTTAAAATTTATGTTCTCCCATTGTCATATAAATTGAATACCTGTACACGAAATAATTAGATTAAATATTTCCGCTCCTTGCAAGGATATCATATTTTTGATATAAATTTTAACAATTTCACTGTACCAAATATCATCGTAGTCTGATGAGCAGTTAAAAATTTACCTGTATATTAATACGTGATTGTACGCGATTCTTAAGGCATAAAACGCGTACGGAGGATAATGAGATTTGGCATAGTGAAAGTTTATATGGTGAAGTAGTGCACGATGTTAAAATGTTAATGAATAAATATGCGTTTATATTTTGAATAGAATTATGAAAAAAATATGGTTTACAAGATAAAGTGTATTGTGTGTTGCATAACAAACCCAATTGCAATGTGAAGTCAACAAGTCAGGGCTGTCAAATTGTTTTACTCGTGAATGATAACCCTGGTCTAACGCAAATTTAAATATTGTGAATAGTGTATACAATGTGATTTTTCTGAAGTTACCTTTGGGAAAGCACTAGCTACATTCCCTTCATTTTGTCATAAGGTTAATGGGTAAAGTAATATAACCGGCGTTTAGTCGAAACATTATAATGCATTGTATTATAAAATAAATAGCTAGCTGTTATTGTGTTTTTTGAGCTGTTATTGACATTAAATTTTGAATTTCATATGTGTTGTAAGGCAAACAAGATACGCTTTGTGCAAGCTTGCAACATGATAGAACAAAAATTCCAAAAATTATATGCAATTATTATATCTTAAAAAAAAGCAATAACGTTTGAATTTAAGAAATAATGAATTATGGTCGATCACTGGGCGACCACTAGCAATAATAAAATATCTCTCTCTGTATCAGGGTAGGTTTATTTAGTTGCAACTGTTTTCGATCTCAGGAATATGTGGTAATATTTCATACAAACTTTTTAGAAGCAGCCTGTATCTTCTTTACGATATAAAAGCTTGTTTTGATTTTCAATTGAACAGACAAAATATTAATAAAATAGACAAAACCGGGTAATGTCGAGAAATATGTGTGAAATTCAAGGTGGTCCGTCTTTGAACTATTCTCCTTCTCTAAATAAACTGCTGTTTGATCTTCCTCAATGGAAACCTCCACAAATTGGCGGTTCACCACTCTTGAAGCGAACACCACCACTTCACACCGTACTCAAGGATCGTTAGACGCCGCACGCTGAGATTTTTTTGCCTTTGTATAACACCCTAACATTGTAGAAGGAGTTGTGGTCAATAATTTAAAGTTACATCAAATGAACGCTCCTAATGGCAGGAAGGATAGTGTATCACGACAGCTAAAACATAAAATGAAATATGTAGGTACCCATCTAAACATGACATCAAGATTTATTGATAAATAAACCAAAATATAAAACTTCTTCTAATATGAACGACGTAGTAGCTTCAGTGTAAAATGGTAACAAATAAATAAATAAAAAAATCTGGTTAAAATCGTCTGATTAACTAGTCTGTTTATTATATGTTTCATCAGCGTGCTACAACAATGATCTTAATTAGTTTTCTCGTGCGATGTACCGTGTAGCTAAATTATGAATAAAAAGGAAATGTAGATTTCAATTGAGCATAGCTTTTTTTGCCAGGGATACACCTTGAACGGATGGTCAAGTACCTTGAGGAGAATAACTACTCTAGGCAAGTTTTATCAAAATCCTTATAGTTTTGCGCTACAGTCTTGAAAAAAACAGATTTATCTTCTATTGCACAACAGATATCACCAGCAGGATATCCATCGTGTGCCAGAGGCAGGCGAAAATTTATCCATCCGTTCCCGATATAATCTTGGCTCAGACAGACCGACCAGCCACTGAAATAAATAACGAATAATAATAAAAATTTAATTTACTAGTCTTAAGCCTATGAGATTAATTTCTTCTCTAGTTTTTTAAGTACCTGTTTTGTATAAAGAAAGTCAATAGAAAATGTGCCTGTTTGTTGTAAATATGTTCATTATTTTTATGTTTGCCTACTTTCCTTCCCTGGTCCTATTAACTGAATTTTACTACAGGGTTAATTTGAGTGGAAGATCAAACATTTCGCAGAAAAATTACTCTTCAAACTTTTGTTGTTGTGGCCTGCAAGTATAAGTCGGGTCTGAGAGACCCACAGTAGGTCAAAGTTCCTGCTTTATCATCCCTTTTTGTGATGGGTCACTGCACGTCCATGTATTCTACTATTAGTTCGTTCTGTACGAGTTGATGGTTAAGGGTATTTTGCTATCTAATATATAGCCCTTTTCGGGTCTCATGGGCACAGTTACAGTTTGAGCAATGAAGTTTTCCATCAAGATAATTTCAGATCAAATCTGAAAATATTATTATTATGTATTGAGCATTAATAATTTTAATTTATTGCTAAACTGGAACTTTAGATATTGTGTTCATATTGAATTCGTAAAGAATGGAATAGAATTCATATAAAATATTCAGGTTTTTTTTGTTACTAAAAACTTCGGACAGAGTGATTTCGAATCTTGAGTGTGCATGTTTTGATATAAAAAGATATTATATATGAAAGAAGTTTTCAAAAGATTACTGACATTTTTTCGAGTAGAAAACCCTGTAATTTTCACAGATTTGGATTCTACTGAAACCACAATTATTTTTATATCACATATTTATTTTTGAGTATTTTTCCGCATAATTATGATAATTGTTACAAGAAAATTTAAAAATCAACATAAAGAATGCTCTATTTACATGTTCAATTTATTCTCAAAATAATCCTATCAAATGTAATCACAATATCGCCTACTATTAAACAATTTGAACACCTAATCAAACACTCCTCTTCTTACCTACTGTGGTTAAAAAATAAGTGCACCTTTATACCTAAAGTATATATGAAATCTTGAGAAAAATAAAAAAAATTTAAAATATAACAATAGATAACAGTAGATTCTATGGAAAAAAATCCATAAGTCAAAACATGTATAAGCAAAAAATCAAATCGACCCATCCGAGGTTTGTAGGAAAAAATCAACGCTATATAATTTTCTTTAATTTTTTTGTTTTATCAAATAGTGGTAAATAGTAGAATACTTTGTCTCTCCTCTCATATTGTAAAGATAATTTAGGTGCCATATTTTTGAAATAACGAACGAGGACTTATATTGGCCAAATAGTTCAAATTTGGTAGATCTCGTTCTAGGGCAGTCCGGGCATCCTCCTAACTCTAGAAAAGTATAGTTATAGTTTTTTTAAAGAGCCAAGAAAAGCAGCTACTTTTTAGGTAAACTTTTAAGTACTTATTGTCGTGAATGTTCCTGTCTTTCATCTTTCCTCTTTATCTCTCTATTTAAGAAGATGCATAAAAAGTTATTTGTGTAAAACAGTAGGTATATATAGAATCGAACCTATGATCCTGCATATATGAAGCGTGCTCCTGTACCACTCGACCATATAAAGAATATACAGAAATATTTGTTCTTAATTGTAAAAAGGGCCGTATGTCAAAAAAGCGATTAATAATGAGAAGGCAATTACTTCAGTATTATATCATACTGATAAACAAGTTTGTTATAAGTATATTTGGAATAATGAGCAGCTGTTTCTAAAATGAGGCAAATAAATGTTCGACCTTCTCAGAGCTTTACATTTTTTCTAGAAATTTCCGAGTACAAATGTTTACATTACTTGAAGTTTCAACTTAGAAAATTATTTTTTCGAAGGAATGATCTTTGAAACTCTGAAAATTTGAATTTGGGACCATCTCTCAAACTTCCTATTTCAAATGAAAAAGAATCATCAAAATCAATGCACTTTTAGGTACTATGCAAAACGAGGTATATACAAAAAAACATACAGTGGTATTGTACACCTCCTTCTATTGGGAAGTCGGTCAAAAATCATTTGAAATGTGACTCCATGCTATTGCACAGAGCAATAATTAGTTAGGTACAAGATATTTGAGATTTGAAATGAATATCGAAACGAGTAAACCTTTTTATATGTATTCGAAATATTCATTTGAAAACCAGTAGTGGTTTACAAAAGTATCAATTCATTTTTCAGCTGGTTGTACTTTTTTTAATAGTAGATCGAACTGAAAGTTTTTACCTGTCGTCCTCTCAGACTATGTATGCAAGGAACACAGAAATTAAAAATGATCTAGTACCTACCTGTTCCTTATCTCTAATTGAGAGGCTTTCTAAGATTCTAACGAATCGGTGTGTTTATGCGACTTTGCTTTCACGTACCCCAGTTTTATTTACGTCACCACCTCGAGGCTAGAGCTCTAATTACACGTCAGAAGTAAGGATGGATTTCTTTTCTTCCCAATTATTTGGAGTCTCTTTTGTTAGTGACATACAGAAAAATGTATTTCCTTTCAAAATCCAGATTTGTTTTGTTGTTGAGAATAATCAATATCAGTTTGAACATTGTTTTCAAGCTAAACATTAAATTGAGAAGAGAAATCAGAACCACTACTACTAGTTTTCAATTCGTATAACATGCAATAAAGAAAAAACTTGTCGATTTATCTTTTATATACAACAAAAATACTGCTAGACAATACTGTTTTAGCATAGTTGGCAAAAACAGCACTTACTAAACGGAGGCAGTTTAAAGATTTATTGAACATTCACAAACAACTCTACGTGAGCAAACAATTCATTTTCTGCGTCGGAAGATTTATATCATCCAGGCGGAATTAGGTTCTTCATTGTCAATTTTTTCCATCCCGTTCACTCCATATTCAATATTGAAATATGAAAATCAGTAATCAGTAATCAGGTAATAGGTAAAGAAATGTACCATACAAAGTTGTATGAATAAATCAAAAATATTTTAGGTATCAATCAAATCTGGATTTTTTTACTTATTTCTTTGGAAAGTCATTTTGAAACTCCAAAGTAAATAATATTGATTATCTGATTTTTTTCAAACCTATAATTTTAAATCAATGACTCATTGCTGTATCAAGTTTGATTTCGATGTTAGATACTTTTCAAAATATATTTTTTACAATTCGGCCTTATTTTATTAACAAGAAACTGCTTTAGAGACTTTAGTCAAAAACTAATCAGCTTAGTGCTTATGTCAATAAGTATGGATTAAAGGTAGTACCATATCACTATCATTTTTCGTTTTCGTGATAGTGCAGTAAAATCAGTAAATATAATATAGATACATACGAAGAGATAAAAACAGACACACAGACATTTTCCTGATTTTTTACGACTGTGGATACCTTGGAAAAAGGAGATTAGTCAAAATAATATTAGATATCTATTAATCGGACCCATTGCAACAACTTGTTACTCGAAATTTGATAAATATTACCAATATGAATGATGGGTACTTGAAACTCAAAATTTTCTGATGATGAACTAAGCTATTTCCGAAAGCTGCTAAGAAATTGAAAGAGTAGGTAGGTAGTCTTTTGTCTTAGAAGCGGGATTTTCCAATTAAACCCTTCAATAAGCTCAAACAAAGCTTTACACGGTTGCCTATTTGGTTTGTCACTGAAATATTTATGGGTTAGTTTTCATTGTTGGATTTTTGTTTAATGTTTACTTCAATATGTTTAGGTCTAGAAAGTTTTGCGCGTCGATGAGCACTGTTAACAACGACTAGAATCGTCAATATTATAAGGCGATTTACGGCTCATACATCAATCACTCACTTCAATAGGGGCTCATTCTAGTCTCCTTTGATGCAGCTATAGTTTGATCTGATACTACAACGTATTCTAATAAGGATTGAATTATTGATTGAAGTTCATATACCGATCCCAGAAGCGCCAAGTGGCTCCAAATTATGATATATGTGTGAGGTAGAAGCTATACAAAGTAATAAGGCTGCTCATTTCAATTGCAACGATAAAAATCATCAGAATCAATTAATTATACTCCTTGAGCTTTCGAAATCTACAAATACGAACGAAAATACGAGTGGATCTTTTAAAACTAAATTGTTTACAAGCTCTGTGAAATTACCTTGAATAACCAGATGGTCTAGATCTATTACAAATCAAACTGTCTAATAGATTGATTTATAATAGCACATTATGTAATTAAGCTGTCTCTACAACTAATGAGTGAAAAGAAAAATGGATTCTAGGTTTAAACAAAAGACTATTACTGAGATTACAAAAAAGAAAACTATTCTATTTACAAATTAAAGCCATGGATTTATCAAACAGACTCTGTGGGTTGATAGGAAGGATCTATTTGAAGTTAATTAAAATTAGATAAAGCAACAGAATACTTAAAAATATTAATGTCTGAGAATAGATCAGAAATATTGATCGTGAAACACATTGTGATCCTATTATTAGATAAGGGCATAGTTGTGATTTTTCAAAGCATATATTGAGGCTTATTACGAATTTTAATACAATCATCAACCATTTTTACAAATTACACACAATATTTCTGGTTGAATTGCAGCAATTTTATTTCTCTTAGTCTTTCAGTCCATTAAGCACAATATTTTCCAAGAAAAACAGTAAAAATCTGGTGGCTCTATATAATGGCGAAGGTGCTACATCCCTCTTAATTTTTTTTATTATTAATTAAAGTACGTATTATTTACTTACCTATAGCAATAACAGATATGGTCTCTTCATTATTTAAATCGGAATTATTATTTTTGAAACTTGTACGAATATAATAAGCAGATGAACTCTTTTTTTCCATAGATATTTCAGAATCCAAATATTGGAGCAAATAAATTCCATTTAATTTTCGTTAGTAGATCTTTAAATTTGTCCCTGACATTATTGTAGTATAAATCAACAATATAGCTACTTATTGAAATCTAGAGATAAATTCTTTCTATAAAATATTGAATATGAAAAAGTCAGTAAGTACCCCAAAACAAATTTCATTTAAGAATCTGTATACATTTGTCTCTATTCAAGAATCTGCAAATATACAGAAATATCTGCTTGTGTTTTATACAAGCACTAATACATATGTATAGCATAGTACCAAAATTGTAGATAGTGACTCATATTTTCAACATAGACCTTTGCGGGTCTGAGGGGAAAGGAAATCCACGATTCATAGGCGTGCGACTATTATTAAAAATAATTTATGCTTTATGAAATCCCTAACCGCACGCCCAGACATGAGTCACTATCTACAATTTTGGTAGTATGCCTATGTACATTTATTAAAACTTGTGGCCGTCCAGTGGTCGAAATTCGACCGTGATTCATTATTTTTTAAATTCAAACGTTATAGAGGTTTTTTCTGTCAAAGATATAATAATTGCTTATAATTTTTGCGAATTTTGTTCTATATAACGGCAGTTGCAGGCTTATCCATTACAATATATATATAGAATGTAAAATTTTGATGTCAGTAACAGTTCAAAAATCACAATGACAGCTAGCTATTTATTTTATAATAAAATGTATTGTAATGTTTCAACTTAACGCCGGTTATATTACTTTACCCTTATGACAAAATGAAGAGAATGTAGTCCTTTCACAAAAGTAACAGCAACGTTCTGGATGCTGTAGGTTCAGTGGTCTTTTTTTCGACCGCTTGTTGAAGCCATACTGCCATTTAAATTGTTTGAGCTAACTGTCGATTTAACGTTAGCCCTTGGCCGGTTTTATAATGCTCGGTTAGCTGAGGTTGAAACTCAACCGAGGTTCAACAGTGCTTTTGTCTAGGTATAATAAAACTGATGGTTTGCACATTTCAACAAACGGTAGGTACCTGTAGCTTCAACCTGCGGCAACATAACAAAAGTTTGAACTAACCTAACCTAACCTTTATAACAAGTTTTCACCGTTATTTAATTGTTGAATGTTTTAGGATCTCGTTTTTATCATAGTTAAAAAAAAGGCATTTAATTTTATCTGTGCCTAAAAAATTCTAGCAAAAATTATTTTATGATATAGGTAAATGAACCAACTGAATTTTATAATTTTTTAAAATTTTTCATGAAGAATACAGGGGCCCATAAAAATCTAGCACGAAATATGTAGTCATCAAACTGAATCATCTGGAATAATGGTTCTTTTAATTCACTTTAAATAACTATCTTTGTTTACATGAGTGAAACTGAGTTCCTACTCCAGATATTTAATACTAAAAAGAAAATAATCCTCCTGTATTAGACTTTTTAACACACTTGACAACCAGAACGTATCCCATTGAAAACAAATCCAAAAATGAATTACTTAGTTGCAACAGGTAGATAATTATTATTGATTTAAAGTGTGGAATTGTTATTAATTGGCCCCACAATGTCCAACGGGTTTCTCCATTCATTTATAATAAACAATCTGGACTTTCCTACTACTCTCAACCGAATTCCATCAAACAAAAAATCATCTTATAAAGTCATGTGACCATACATTTATTCCAGCGTGCCAATTCAAATAATAATGTTCAACAATATTCAATTTTGACGTTCGAGGAACTGTTCATCCAGAATATGAAGGTACAAAGAATTTTACACTTCACTGGAGCATAGCTGATTTTCTACTTTTTCTCAGACATACACGTTATAGCAAGTGGTAAAGGGCTTTAAGCAGAATGTCTCAGATAAGTTTTTACTTAACAACTAGGGTGAGCAGAATGTCACCGGCAAGCCATATCTATACTCTAAAAATCAAAATATAAAGCAGCAAGATCGGTCAATTGGTTCCCGAGATTATCTTAGCACGGACAGACAGAAAGACTAATGACTGAAAACATGTTTTTTGGACTCTGTCCTCTGAAACGTAAACATCTGTTGAAAACTGGACCCAGTTTCTATGAGTTTGATAGAATTTTCTTAGCTTACATAAGAGCTTTAATGTAAGCCCCATGCATGTCCATGAAACTGAGATCTCAACTTAGTTCATCAACAGATCAACACAGATAAATTTGGTTGATGAACAATATTTTATTCTCACGAACCTACCCTAAGGCACGAGTTCGGGTACATTTCTGCCACACGTTGAGGGACATGTTCGACTGTGTATGGGCCCCTTAGATACACCAAAATCAACAACGACAACTTTTATTGACTCTCCCTGCAATGTTGATTAAAATATATCCTTGAAAAACTAGACAAAATCTCCATGTGAGATACAAAAGCGCATCACATACTCCATTATGCTTTTGGGGTTGTAATGGTGGCAATTTCAATGTTGCTTCCATGTAAGTACATAATAATATAGATAAAATGTGTAACATGAATGAGGCACAACGATGATGGTGGATGCAAGGCGACGTCGAAGAGAATCTTTCGACCGTAGCCTTAAATCCCTCTCTTCCTTCCAGATAGTGAGCGGCGGTAAATAATAAGCAATGTTTGTGACCTAGCTTTGCGGAAACGTTTTTGATGCTAAGAGAAGAGATAACTAGAAGAGAAACTAAAGTAGTTCAAGGTGAAGAACGGCAGAGAGAGATTTTTTTGTGAAACTCTCTAATAGTATAGAGAAGGTATTGATAGAACATGTGGAAGTTGTATGAAAGTTTTTCCGTCTTAAGTTATACTGAATTTTTATAGATTAGAAATATGAAAGGCAATCAGAGGGTCTGTCTCTGATGAGAACGAACTGAAATTTATTTAACTTCGAAACAAAATTGACTTGTTTTGACATATTCTGTTCTACTTTATCTAACTTTATTACTAGCATAGACAGATGACAAAATATTTAATCTGAAGTTATTTCTGTATAGGTACCTAAAATAGAGCATTCTGGAAATATTTTGTAATGGGCATAAAGAAATCACTTAGAATTATTTATTTTTCAAGTTTATTTATTTACACACTCAAATATCACAGATTATTAATATACACTATTTATTAATCTTACACTACTCTATTGACTACTATGTACAATTTATATTATTCGAACCGAACGTTATTTATTTATGTAGTTGGTGACCCCCTCCTAGTAACCACACTACAACAGATTGCCGGACTGCACCTTACTCCCGATATCCACCGTTCTCTGGTCTCCACCGTACTGCTGGTCTCCACCGGCCTGACTCCAATCCGCAGCAAATTCTCTCCAATTAATAAAAAATTAAAAATTAATAAACAAAAATTATTTTTAATTTTGTCAAAAACATGCAAGCTCAATATAAAATTGGTATCTAATAATTGTATATTTTCTAGGGTTGGTAATTTAGACCTTGGTTTGAAAATTTTATATAAAAAAGGATATTTATAAGAAATAAGTAAGAAAAGTAAAAAAAATATTTAGACACAAGTATTCGAACCTGGCTCCTGCGCATTACATCCACCTACCTAAGCCGATGAGCCATCCTGACATCTGAAAATTTCTTTATCAATCGCAGATCTTCGATGTAAATTGAACATACCTGCTGTTAGAAATCTATTTGTTAAAGAAAGCGATAGCTGACTCCAGATTCATAGCTAACCTAGTTTGAAAATGAATTAAGAGAAATTTACTTTTGTGCTGGCAACAGGTCATCGGGATTTTTTTTGTACTAGTACCTAATTTGAAATGTGCTCCATATGAAGTATGAGTACCTACTGGTATAGAGCCGACTTTGGATACATCCTAAAAATATACCTGCCCGTACCAATAGAATAAAAATTATTTTGTATTTTTCAGAGACTCATCCGATAAGGTAAACAAAATAAAATTTCAAGGAATATAGCTTTCAACAAATATGTACCGGGTGGACCAATAACGATAGACTGTATCTAAGGAAATATTTATCGTAGAACTTTGGGAAAGCAAACTATCGGCAAAACTGGCATAGAGAAATGGCCGGAAATAACTTCGAGTCTCTATAGCATTGCTGCCTCACGTGTATAAAAATTGAAAAAGTATTTTTCTCTTAAAATGTGTCCTAGTTTTTGAAGGAGTAAACTGGAATGAGGCCTAAATTTTTAACATTTTTTTTAAATAGTTTTCTTCCATTATCTTCAAATAACTAGACAGTGGGGGACAGTGTGAAGTTAAGTATGGGGGAGAGGGGGACGTGTTTATACGGTGATGCCTACAACATTGGTTTAATTAAGCCGATTTTAACAAAATATGCTTCATGCAGAAGAATTATTATGAAAACATTTCAAATTCCAAACAAAATGCATGTCAATATGATTTGTCTTATTCGAAATTTAAGTAAAACTCATACACATGGTCAAAGTACATATTTGCTCATCTTGTATTATAAATTAAAGTTGAATAAATGAAATATTTCAGCTATACCTATGTATATCCTGCACAATTTTCCACGTAAGTTAGATCCCCAAAAAACATTCCCAATGTAAGACTTTTGGAGGTGGGAGCTATATTCTGCAAAACTCGACAAAAAAATCTCAAATCTTTCGCATACGCTCAGTAAGAGCTCCACACCCATACCATTTCTTATGTTTCTTTGTATACGCATTTTGCTTTAATGGTACAGTTTCATCAAGTGATTCTATCGCTTCTCACCGCCCCCAAAATTGCGTCCATGAAATTACTACTTGACGTAATATATTCATAACCCATAGTTCCACTAAATATGGACTAGCATTTCCAGTCACTCACCTGCTCACTTTAAGTGATAAAATTGTCACTACCTTACATACATACTTGAAATGAATGCACTATATTCCGTCTTGGAAAAGAAGATGAAATAAAACAGAAATAATATTTCATTTGAACTTTGATTCGTTTTTACGAACTACATGTGTATATTTAACTATATGGTCAAGTTCTAAGGGTTCTAGATGGGAGAAAAAATCAACTATGTTAGTGATCTACAATATTTTTACACACACCAAACATACAAAAGTGCAATACGATCTATTTCTTATCCTTCCTATACAGGGTGCTTCAAATATATTCGCAGGACTTGAGGATGTGCTAGCTCGTCCAAAAATATGAAAAAAAGTTTACATTAACTTACCCTCTAAAATGCGCCATTTTCGAGATACAGGGCGTTGAAATTTAAAAAAAAACCGTTTATCGTACAAGTTTTGAGTCAGAAAAACATTGTTGTTAAGTCATGATTGGTGAAGATTTTGAAGGAGTAGTGGGGGTTTTTCTCCACAATTTCTACGCTAATGGAAAAAGTACGGTTTTGGAACGCCCATTTGAAGCGCCAATGTTTTCTACACAAAAAAGGTAATGTTGGTCGTAACCTCTAAACATAAAAATGATTTTTCTCGAAAACGGTCGACTTCAACGCTCACGACCAATGGTGTTTTTTTTGTGTAGAAAACATTGGCAGTTCAAATGGGCATATCAAAACTGTAATTTTTCCATTGGCGTAGGAATCGGGTAGAAAAACACGCACTACTCCTACAAAATCTTCACTAATTATGACTTAACACAAAAAAAATCTGACCCAAAACTTAGCCTATTATGAGTGGAAAATGCTTACAAAAGCTGTTTACTGCAAGATAAACGATTCCAAGATATTCACAAAAAACAATTTTTTTCTTTCAATTTCAACACCCTGTATCTCGAAAATGGTGTATTCTGAGGATAAGTTAATATTTTTTTTTCATTTTTTTGGACGAGCTATCACATCCTCAAGTCCTGCGCATATATTATAAAACATCCTGTATATTTAAACCTAATGAAAATAACTGCTAACACCGTATTAAGGAGACTTAGAAAGGCGTGGAGTATCTATAAAACTTATTATGAGTTGAAAAAGAATTTGAACAACTTATGTTTCAACGTCATGGAAGGAATTTTGGGGGCGGTGAGAAGCGATAGAATCACTTGATGAAACTGTACCATTAAAGCAAAATGCGTATACAAAGAAACATAAGAAATGGTATGGGTGTGGAGCTCTTACTGAGCGTATGCGAAAGATTTGAGATTTTTTTGTCGAGTTTTGCAGAATATAGCTCCCACCTCCAAAAGTCTTACATTGGGAATGTTTTTTGGGGATATGGATTTTTTTTGGAAGTCGGTTAGCTGTCACCACAGTGTAGATAAACACAGTAGTCCAACGCAAGCCATTCCTTGATGTGGCCCGCCTTTGCCGCCGTGTCTCCCGTACCCACAGTATAAATATACCCAGTAGTCCAAATCAACGGCGGCCGCCTTAAATGATAGTTTCGGAGCATCATTTTTTGCGGTCATCTGTTTGTCAACGGCCACCGCGATTTCGTCAAAGGACACCGCGATTTCGTGTCTCCCGTTTGTAAGTAAGGGAGACACGGCGGCAAAGGCGGGTCTGTGTTTATCTATACTGTGCCCGTACCTTAAGCTGATGCTCCGAAACTATCATCGAAGGCGGCCGCCGTTGAGTTGGACTACAGCATACTACAGCATATATATACTGTGGCTGTCACGAACTAACTTTAATTTTCAATAATCCTATTAATTTTAAATACAAATATATATATATATATATATATATATATATATATATATATATATATATATATATATATATGGTCGATGGTACCTTAGACGTTTACGGAGAACGGGACATAGGATCGTTCTGAAAGTTTGGTTAAGTAATTGCTATTAATCTATTTTATATAATAATATAATAATAATAATCTTTTTAATATATTTTCAGCGATGCAGCGTTGCCGCTTATATAAGTATTACTGCGTTTTTGCATGTGTCCTCACTTTCTGATATTTCCGCCCCACTTACCTACACCTATCTCTAACGGTTCCCGAGATATTAATTATTTTAATTATTTTCCATATTTTGGATCAAAAACATAGCTCGAATTAAATGTTTATTTCTGCGTTATTGCAATTCCTAGGAAGCTGTAACTTTGTTAGTAGGTCATCGAGATAATGTTTATGGATTCTGAATAGAGAAATTTGTCCTGTGTTATACAGGATCATTCAAAATGTGTTTTTTAGTTGGAACACCCTGTATATTATGAAATATCCTGCAAGATGCCTAAATTTCCTTCGATTTGATGTATTATGTTCCTATACCAAAGTAGCCAGAATTCCGAGATAAGAGCAATTGTCTAAAAAAATCAAATTATATTTCTCATATTCATCTAGGTTGCTATTAAATGTCATTATAGTACATGACATAATGAAAATTTGACAATTAGTGCGTTATTAATAATACCTTTGAGTGTTTTTTAACGTAAGTGACTTGAGGTACTAATGATTGTTTTTTATTCTTCATGGAAAATGAGAGGGAATTATAGCAAGAACGTGCAGAAAATTCAATGAAACGTACCCTGATTTACATCCAATGAACAAGAGGAAGTTTGTACGATTACAAAATAATTTCATTAATAATGGATCAAAATTAAAAGCGGAACGACATCTACCGAAACCTATAACCTCAGATGAAGACAACATAATAAATGTTTTGGCCTATTTCCGTGCTGATCCCCAAGCTTCCACTAGAAGTGCCGAATATGATTTAGGCTTGGATCGTGGGTCTGTTGGAAGGATCAACCATAATCATTACATGCGCCCGTACAAGTTTACTAAAGTTTAAGCTCTTAAACCAGAATATCATCAAAGTAGGGTTCACTTTTGCAAAAGAATCCTATTTCGCATCCAAGAAGATCCTGAATTCAAAAAAAAATATCTAGACAGACGAAATTTTCCAGAAAAGGATTTTTTAATAGAAGGAACGAGCATTTCTGGGCTGATCAAATCCAAATATTGTCAAGGAAATGGGATTTCAGGAGAAGTTTAGTTTCAAGTTTTCTTATTTACGATGAACCGTTGAATTCTGAGAAATATCTGGAAATTCTAAGGTCAGTTGTTCATTGGATGTAAATCAGAGTACGTTTCATTTAATTTTCTGCACGTTGTTGCGATAGTTTCTACACATTTTCCATGAAGAATAAACAATTTTATTAGAACTTCGTTTGTATTGTTATTTCATTCATTTCAACTCACTTACGTTGAGAAATACGCAAAGGTATTATTAATCATGCACTAATTGTCAAATTTTCATTATGTTATGTACTATGATGACATTTAATATCAACCTAGATGAATATGAGAAATATAATTAGATTTTTTGAAAATTGATCTTATCCCGGAATTCTGGCTACTTAGGTATAGGAACATGATAATAAAATCGAAGGAAATTTAGGCATCTTTCAGGATATTTTATAATATAGGTACAGGGTTTTCCATTTAGAAAAACTAATTTTTAAACATTTTTGTTTCTAGCGTAACGATCTTTCTTTTCAGGGCTTGCCAAGAAATGAAATGCAATGTTACAGATTTTGAAGCATATTTGCGGAACATTGATAATGGTACCAACATTACCATTATTGTTGGGGACATGAATATAGATATACTAAAAAAAATGTGAAATCGCGAATAACTACATACTGACTCTCTCATCCTTTGGATTGATAATAATTAATATCTCATAAAATATTAGCTATAAACATAAAGTCATATTAATAAACTGACATTATTTTTCCATTTTGATCTGAGAAATAATTAAAATTATCTATAAACATTCCATAAGAAAAAACAAAGTTGTGTAGAGCTCCAACTATTTAGAAACACCCGGTATAATTGAAAATATTTTTATGTTGTAGAATGTTTAAAATACGATTGGGTTAGTTATAAACATTTTCTCATAATCTTTACAATAACCCCATAATCGTCCGAATACCTACGCACTACTGATCTCCCACCTTGTATTTCAATACCTGAAATGTACCTAGATATTTATCAACAGCGGTCCGCATCTAATTATAAAAAAGCTATATCGTGTGATCTGAACCAAAATTAAAAACCAAAAAAAATTATGCACGAGTAGACAATGTTAGAAGAAATATACCTAGGTATATGAGGAAATATTAATAATAATTATTAAGGCACAGCGTACGATCGCTCTGCCATCTCTTAGTCAATAGATGTATTAAATGCTATAAATGCTACCTCTACCTGATTGTTGCCATTTAGTTGGAGTATACGCTTGACAAATATTATTAATGCGTTAAAAATGTACCACTTTCGAATAAAAGCGAAGTAGTTTGGATGCTTTTCAAATAATAAATGATTTTATGATTTTATGATCATAATTAATTTGTTAGTTTCACTTAGGTATTTATCCGATATCTATATTACTGAGGTATTTAGAAACAGGTAAAATTTTAGCACCGACAACACCGTAGAGTCTTGAAAATAATAAATTGTGAAATCCGTCTACTTGGTTTTACATATATTGATAATATAAATATTACAGCCTTTTACGAGTTGAAAACGGTCTCAAATGATTACTTATCATTCTTAGATTGTATTATATACAATATCTCATCAATTTCAAGCCATATTTTTAAATTAATCGGGAAAAACCATTACGTGACCTTGAGAATCCAACATTTTTCTGTAAATAATGCATCTGTAGCCAGAAGTGAGAGATACCGCTCTCACCTCTGCAAACTACAGTTTGCATTGATATTATTTGAATTTGAGATGTAAGTAGGTAAACTAATAAATGCATCGGAAGGGAAGTCTATTTTCATGGCAAGCTATCTTGATCAAGATTTATCTGTATCTGTCTATTATTATTATTATTTGTCTCTAATATGTAAACTCCTGATAGATATAAATATGTACAAAGAGTTCAAGAGCAGGTGGTAGGTTTCCTAATAATTGTTGAGTTTGAATGAGCGGTCATAAATTGAGCTACTTTCGAAAATTACCAATTTTAATCACATGATAAAGTATGACGTCAATTTCAGTAAATAAATGTAGGTATTACGTAAACTTTAATACTTTGATTATCTATATATATTAATAATTCTGTCACAGAGGAATATGAGATTTGGCATAGTTTAAACTTACATGGCGAAGCAGTACATCAAGCTAAAATTAACAAAATATGATATAAATACATTAAAACAAGTGAAATTTTTGAAAAAAAATAGTTTTTATCAGGCATTTAAGATTTAAACCGTACCGATGAGTACCTACTATTGCTATCCTTTTCTCGATTTTAACTATACTTATGTATATGTGTTTGCCAGCAACAGCAATTCCATATTAAATTACTGTTTGTCTACCACAACACAAAATTAAACTTTAAATTAACAACAACATCTGACGTCTGACAATTGCGACATAACCATAGACGATCTTCCAGAGAGTACCTATATACCAGAGAACAGAGACGTATATATACGCTCCATGCTCGTGCGTAATTCCAGTGACGGATACCATTGTCCGACATTGTCGTTCCATGTCGAAAAAATAATGATCTTGGTTGAATAAGATAATTATAATTACCAAAATTGGATCACACTTGGAGCTTAACAGGCGGCGAGATGTCTGCGATCTAAGTACGAATTCGAAATTTCAAGTCTCTAGACCGTATGGGGCATGAGAAATCGCTGCGGAGTCCATTGATACAAGAACCGAAAGTAATAAAAACTATTTAATAGATACATTGAATTTAGGTTGACAACTCATTTATAATTGCCGATGTATAGGATCATAAAAATGAATCTATAGTAATATACAGGGTTATTCACGATGAGTGGCCTATTAGACGTTTTAGGAGAACTACTGGGAATATGGAGCTGAAAATTTGCAGTGATAGTTTTCGGATATGTTCCATCATCCTAAAATAGACTTACAGTCACTTCCGGTTATACCGGAAGTAGACACTAACTTGCTTATTTCAAACGGAATGTAATATCTTTTTTATCAAATTGTCATTCTACTTCTTATTTTAAGGTAATTTTATCAGGATTACCTATATCAAAAGTTCATATTTTTTGAGATATTTTGATTTTAGTGAAAATTATTGCGAAAACATATCCTAACAACAGAAATGATAACTATGGCTGCTGTGAAATTTCAGATGTTGTTTTTTAAACACTCTATAACGAAGTATATGTCTTTCGTTCAAACCATGTACAATTAATATTTAACATACAGAGGCCTCTAAAAATCGAGCCAAACTTCAAAACATTCAACATGAAAATAGTCGCTTATTTTAAATGGATTCTAATAAATTTTATTCGTTTATCCTAATAAGTGTTTTTTCTCTTTCGATCCATATTAGCATTCCCTATACCTAAATTTTCAGGTTTTATAGTTAATTTGAGTTATTTGTAAATATTGAAAAACCAACACTAATTTTATGTCATTTGAAAGTATTTTATTTTATTAATCAAGTAGCTATGGCCTGTCATGATTGCAAGCAATAATCAAATGCTCGTTTCATAAATTTATTTTACTTACATGGGGAGTGTAACAGAGTTATTAGTAGGACGTGCAACACATTTGTGTTGTTATTTCCATCAAATCTTTCATATTTCATGAACGAAATTGCTTATAGTGATCGAAATCTTATCTGTGATATTTTATTGTCAGCTGACCAAAGCTGTAGTCACCGGGCACGGGCACTCAGACTTCAGACAATGTGACGTGGAATTTCGTTTTTTGTTTTAGAATGTGACTTTATTTTATTTTTATTTTTATAATGGGTTAATTTATTTCTTTTTCAAGTATATATTTTAATTTTTGCATTGGTTTGGGATCGTTTTCATGTTTTTCTAGTTTTTCCTTTGTCTTAAAAATTTTCATATTTTCATCTCCGTAACTTTGAACCTTTTGATTGAAAATGAGATTGTACAATCTCGAAACATGTCTCATCAATAATTAACCTTTAAGAATAAACTGTGGAGAAGACTTTGTGTTTCTTTTTCGTCTCATAAATATTACTGACATCTGACCACGATTTCCGGCGCTGATACTGTTATCGGCCAAAGGAGCGCATGCGTCCCCGCGGTATTCGAATCCTCATTAGAATTTTACTAGCAGGCTTTTATCCAAGTGCGTAATTCAGGAAAACACATGGTGGTATTCTACGGGTTTATTATCACGAAATCAGTCTTTATAGTGCCGAGAAGTGAATAGGGAACTACTGTTTTTATAATGTTGTCGAATAGTTGAAAACTTATGTTGATTTCGCTAATTGCAAACCACATTTTATCGTATCTAAAATCTAATAAACTGACTTATATGGTCAAGAGAACATAAAAGGACATTTATAAATACTTGGCAGCTTAAAAACTATTATAGCAGTTTATAGAGAAAAAAAAAAGAAATACGCGTACACGCATCTTTGGTCGTTAAATGCCTTTAAAGTTGTTGGTACCAACTGGATTGGGCTCCCACTGACAGTACCGGAGAGATAACAAACTTTTTAAATTATATATTTAGCAATAGATGGATTGGAAGGCGCTGTCCTTTTATCTCTGGGATGTCATTTAAAGTAAAGTATACCAAACCCCAGTTTAAGAATAGAGTGCTGATGAAATTCGAGGAGCAACCATCAACAGTGTTCGCGACTGAATACAAAAATATTTGAATACAAACGGGCAACATTTTGAACAATTCAATAATTGAGTTTAGTTACTTTGAGAACATTTTTGCTTTTTTCATTGCTGTAATGAGCGAGTTTTATTTATTTCTGAGCCTTCTCTCCTGTTTATTAGTGTTAATTTCTTACAATGCAATAACTAACAAACATTTTTTTGTTCTCGTGACTATTTAGGCTTTCTTACCATCATGACAGGCCACAGCTACTTAATAAATAAAAGAAAATACTTGCAAATGACATAAAATTAGTGTTTGTTCAATTCAAATTCAACTATAAAACCTGAAAATTTAGGTATAGGGAATGCTGATATTGACCGAAAGAGAAAAAACACTTTATAGGATAAACGAATAAAATGTATTATAATCTATTTAAAATAGGCGACTTTTTTCATATTGAATGTTTTGAAATTTGGCTCGATTTTGAGAGCCCCCTGTATGTTAAATAATCATTTTACCTGGTTTGAACTAAAGACATATACTTCGCTATAAGGTGTTTAAAAATCAGCCTCTGAAATTTTACAACAGCCATAGTTATCATTTCTCTTGTTAGGATATGTTTTCGCAATAATTTTCACTAAAATCAAAATATCTCAAAAAGTATGAATTTTTGATATAGGGAATCCTGATAAAATGACCTTAAAATAAGAAGTAGAATGACAATTCGATAAAAAAATATAGCATTCCGTTTGAAATAAGCAAGTCAGTGTCTACTTCCGGTATAACCAGATATTTTATGTGTCAAGGCCTCCTATAATGAGGGTTCCATATCTGTAACTCCCAAAGCAGTATCTCTGAGCTTTATGGCTGAATTTTCGTCGATTTTTCGGTATATATTTGTGTGTAGTATGTCACTGGATTGTTTTGTGAGAGTCTGTTAGTTCGACTGGAATTTAAAGATGGAAGTTTCCATGCCGGAAAATCCTTAAGACATATGTAGAAAAAAATATCATGCTGTTCTCTCTTGGTGCGTATCTGTGGACTGATCTGGGTTGGTGTTCGGACTGGTTCTACGTGCGAGTAGGTCTCATAGAAGGGTTCCATACTCAAGACTTTTAATGATTTTATGTTTTCCTAGCACAATCTACGAAATTGTTTACCCAGGAAGTGCCGGGTAAAACAGCTAGTTCAATGAATAATTTTCGTATCATTCAAATTTCCAGTGGTACGAATTACTATATTTGATTTTCTATGGAAGGTTCCAGGGAAAATATGGACTAACCAGAAAAACATTGTCTTGGTCCTGAGAACTTGGTTTTAAATTGAAATGGATAAAACTAACAAGAGATTTGTCCTTGTCTTTCCTTTAATAATTGATATTGATAGGTGATACCAGTTACATAAGGATAACGACTAATATCAGAAAATTATCTAATTAGATTTTAACAGACGCGCTCAGAATATTATAGGAGAAAAAATCTTGTATACATTTCTGTATAACTACCACCGCAACATTGTGGAGAGAGATACTTTAAAAGCTAATACATTAGTAATGAAGGTCCGTCACGTCTTACCCGACCACATCATCATCATCATCTCCAAAGACCTCAAGACCTTATCCCGCACGAGCTTCCTTTCCGCTCCACTACGACTCTCTAATGATCTACCGCCGACTTGTAATTAGTGCTAACCGGGAAACTAATTAATATTGACTGTTCCTCAGTTAACGGTTTCGAGTATTGCTGTGGAATTTGTCTTGTAGCGAAATCATTGCATCAGAGATACCTACACGTTATATTGTCACTTTAACTACCAGTTAGAGGGGGCCGATATTAGATATTGCAGCTTAATTTACCTTAGCAACATTCGGAATAGATTTAATTTTGACAACATGACTTTGGCTTTAAATTGCAAAGCTTCTGTGGATCCTACATATACTGAATTGTTATTTACTTTCCTGCAATGGGTCCCCAAATTTTATCTAAGTCGCTTTGAGTTGAAAACTGAGAACCAGAGATGAAGCTGACGTTAGACTGGTTTCATTAGATGTATAATAATTATGTAGCAAAGTCCCGATTAGGTTTCCATAAATTTACTCGAAAAAAGGACCCATTTTGCCAAAGTTGCTAAGAAATATCATACAGAGAATGCAATGTAGTGCCTTAAGGAGACCATCGTTTCCAGCGCGCTGCTATGCCGAGCTCGACCAACCATCTGGTCCTGTCTCACAATTTTCGCCGCTTGGGATTAATATGTGCAAATAATATTAATAACAAACAATGAATCTCAAAATTACAGAAGAAAATATTACAGATAAATTTAAAGTACAGCAACACTTTGTGCCGTTTTTCCATTAAAAATACATTGCCTATGCCGGCCACACTGCATTCTCAGTGTGAAACGCAGTATAGTTTTGTTTGCTTTTTAGTTGTATATAGATAATATAAGTATCACACTAAACTAGTTCCGAACGAAGACGGTTATGAATACGGCTAATAATATCAAGTAAGAAATAAAAATAACTGAAAATAAAATTGTTGCATTTTTGACCAACTTCTGTATAGTTCGTTTCACGAATGATGGCGAATGCCTGTAATCATCACCTACCTAATCACGCTATACTTCTCATCACACATCATTATGAAATTCTCTACTACGTCTGTAGATCTAAGCTACGACATGAGTGTTATAAGCTTATCTCTTTCAATACCATGATGGGCGCTGCTAGATTTTCCGAAGACAACGCAATCTTTATTTTATAGGCGTCACAAAGTCAAAGTGACATCTCAGAGAATTCAGATGAATAAATTTATATTCTATAACTCAAGCAATAAATTTTTATTTTGTGTTTCAGCATTATTGTTAACAATAAATTTTTCATATTATTGCCTTATTAATCAATCGATATTTCTTTCTACCTAATTATATGAATTTCATTAAAGCGTATGAAAAAATGGAAATACTATATTTTATCTCGAAATCGTCACACCACTGATTTACTCCATTCGGTTGAAGTGATCCATTCCTCGTGTTTTCAAGGCAGACGCCATCATTCGTGAAACAAACTGTATATTTTGCTTTTTTGTTTATTCGCGCGATATACGAAGCATATACTAAAGTTTCATCGATTTTGATGATTCTTTTTTATTGCAAAGAGGAGTGTCCCTTATACAACATATCTAATATGTTCTTCCCCGCCATAAATACCTCCAAAAGGAGTGGAGGGGGCAACCTTTCCTTCTTTTGGGCAGTAGGTATTAGAAAAAAACAATTTCCAGTTAATGCAAATGCAATAATGTTACCATCATATTAAATATTTATTTAAGAAAAATTGGACCGACTTTACTAGATGATGCACTGACAAAGGAAAAAAATATGTTAATTCTATTTGTGCTGGTATTTTTGAAGTTGGTGCCAGAAATCTTCTATTTACTTACAACTGCACCACTTCAAAATTATCAGTATTGCAAAGTTATATATCAGTATAAATTGAAAAGACAAGCAAAAATAATTAGAATTGTATAGATCTTGATATGTAATAAGAAATAAGAACTTTAATTAATAACCAAGTTATTTTTAAATAATAATCAAAATCAAAGTTAATATCGTGGGGGTAAAGTTGAATGGTTCAATGAAGTTCATCAGTTCATTTTTTAAATTATTTGCTTATGCTCTAACCCATCAAGAACTGAAATATCTAAGAATATATAAAATAACATTGCCATGAGATCTACTTACATCACGTTCTGCAATATATTAAGGGGAAAATTAAGATTGGAAGTGAAAATTCAGATAAAAAGCGGGGATAATCCCATTGGTAAACAATCAAGCGCCATCTTAGTTACCACAGCAAATAGACTGTGTGTGAACACTCACAATTCACATTCAACCAATAAAGGACCGGAAGATTCAGAGTTTCCCATTAAGTGAACAAATATATGATAGGAGGTTGCTGACACTTGGTCTAGATTAGCAGCAGCGGACCAAGGACTCGAGTCCTTATGAGTATACTATTCTCTTTTAAAATATTCATGATTTTAACCACTGATGTTTCATAGCTGAATTACTCGAAAGATGCGCTAAGACTCATCGCATTTCCAGAGTAAGGCGTGCTCCACTCTTTGCGTTTTTTTCCGCAGGGTTTCACACTGAAATTGCAGTGTGGCCGGGATAAGCAATGTAGGTATTTTAAATGGGAAAGAGGAACATTGGTGTTGCCGCTCTTTAAATTCATCTGTAATATTTTCTTCTGAAATTTTAAGATTCATTGTTTATTATTATTAATAATTGAACATCAGAATGTTGAGACGCAATTTAAACAAGTGGCGACATTTGCCAGAAACAGGACCTGATGGGCTTCATAAGACGCCACACTGCATTCTCAGTTTGAAATTCACAATACATCTCAAAATGTGAACAAAAGTGAACTCGAATTAAGGAACAGAAACAGCTTACGGCTTCTTGCTGGAAATAAATATATTTCCTCATTCATCATTCTGGACATTTAAGGACACACAATATATGTATGTACACTTCACTACACCTAAATAATTATCACCACTAGAGGTCGCAGTATATTAATTAAAAGGATCACAGCGGGCTAGTGGTGTTTCCCACTTTATACGATGAGGGAAGGCCCGCTTATTATTATCAAGCATTCGAGTCTGTCGACTTGCGGAAACGATAAATATTCAAGGTGGCTTCTGCAAACGTCAGACCAGACAAAGGAGAGTTTATCTCAACAAATGCAGTTTGTCAGTTGCTAGGATCAGGTTTTTGTCGGAGGGCTTTTCATTGATACTTTAGAATATCCATTTGATATGGTACATTTTGTACAATGTTTGTGTATGCATCACAAAATAAATGTTGAGGATATCTTTATTGTTAATCCAAGAAGTTACAAAAGAATATTGAACCACACTGAAGCTCGTATAATAAAACATATATTTAGATCTCTAAAGAAATATTCATTTTGTCAGAGTAACAATGTACATGAAATTATTGTTAAACAGAAATTGATAAGTTTGAAATCTATATATCCTTCTCGAAGTTTACAAACCGCTTATCGACTTTTATGAACCTACTAGAGGTTTGCTTAGTTTTATTTTAGAGCATCAAATAAAAAACCGAAACCAACTCAGATGATTTTTTTATATATTTCTTAGTGCACTTTGACTTTCTATGTAGTTCTTATAGAAACATAATTCTAACAGAATATACATTGTTTTGAGGCTTCTAGAAATGTTCCTACTTATTACGAACAAACTGTTTCTCAAACTTATAACAACTAAACCTGTTCATACGTATGAATGGCAGGATAAACTGTGGCTAACTTCAAACGGCAACAATATATTAACGTAACAATAAACCCAGTAAACGCTTCATTCCAATCATGAACTAAAGAGCTAACGGGACCATTCATAAGTTAAGTTATATATACCTTCTACATCAAAATCAGTTAAGGTTACTTTCTCTTTGCAGCTATTGATCAAGTATGGCGATTAAGATTTGTATATATGTATATGTATGTATTTGGAACAATTATACTTGTTTCTATTTATGAAGGTACATGAATATTGTATCATTGTGTTGGTTATGATATATATTATTCTAAAAAATTCCTATTTTTGCAATGTATTTCCTTAACTTATACACACATGGTTCGAGCGTGTCTCTATGATGGTAATACTTCTCAACTGTGTGACCTTGGGAATGTACCAGCCATGCTTGGATAAGGACCCATGTACCACCAATAGATGCAAGATATTACAAGTAAGTGAAACTGTACAATTTCTTTATATGACTTAGTTTTATAAGAATATACACATAGCTATCCAAAAATATAGGATGTTTCATTAATAACTGGAGATTTATTTAACTGGATAATCATGGACTCAAAATATGAATATTCAATCCAAAGCACATAGGGAGAGTATAGCTTGTTCATCATCATCAAATAGCCCTTTCAAGTCCATTGTTGGACGTAGGCTTCCTCCAAACGTCTCCAGTTCTCTCTGTCGTTTGCTGTTGCAATCCAATTTGTTGTTATTCTCTTCAGATCGTCCGTCGATTGGGTGGGAGGACTGCCTCGGCTACGCCTGTCAGCTCTTGGTCTGCATTCTAAAAGCTTCTTGGTGTATTATTCTAGCAATATGACCCGCCCATTTCCACTTTTGTGTTTCAATTCGTTGTATAATGTCAACCACTCCAGTATCCCTTCTTCATTTCTGACTCGGTCTTTCAGGGTCAGGCCTTACATCGACCTCTCCATTCGCCTTTGCGTCACGCTCAGTTTTGTATAAAGAAAATTTCTGACTCACTCACTCGCTCTGCCCAAATCCTTGGATCTAGAAAGCTGAAATTTTGCATAGAGACTACAAATTAGTCTTTTTATGTACCAAACATTCATTCTTTTTGGATATGTTTGATGTTAAAACATAATACGGAACAATAATATTAATTTTAATATTATTGTACTATACTATCGAAAAAATATTTTGATTTTCTCAACCAATTATTTTTTTCGATAGCAGTCTCCCACAACGTTTTGGATGATGTCCGAAGACCTACAGTCAAGCGGCAGATCTTGAAGGAAAACGCTCAGTTTGTTTTGTTTGCAAATTAAATAGTTGTCCTTCGCAACATAATAAATTGATATAAAAAGTTTTAAAACAGCGGTTCTCCATTAATCATTTTAGATCGGGGTCAAGAGATTGTAATATGTACAAGTCATTTCTGATTTTTTAAATAAAAAGCCCTGCAACTCGATATTTGCTTTATGTGATTTGGGTTAAATCTTCGTATTTTGAACTCAGGTATTTCTAGTTATATTTACTTACAGTAATTAATAATGTAGCGCCCTATACAGGGTGGGGCAGCAGGCGGTATTTGGTGGATCGTGGCTGATCTATTAAAGATTGAGTAGAATTGTATGTATAAATGTCCGTGTTTAAATAGACTGCAATTTTAAAATATTTTCAAAGATGGCCGATTTCCGGTTTTACCGAAAACTGACCATCACTTCGTTATTTTAAATGGAGCACGCTGTACTTTTATACAGTTTTTAATTCCTTGTGAAAAATAAATGTCAGTTTGTTAAGCATTTGTTGGGTATAAGTCTGAAGATTTCGAAGATATATTAATTTTTTTTAAATGAAATTTGCAGCATCCTAGAAGAATGATAATAACATGAAAAATACAACCGATTTCAAAGTGCGGTTTTTGCAATTAATTAAGTTGGAATCGCTCCCCTGCTATAGGTGGATTTGAAAGTTCTAGGACTTAGGATTGCTCTAATTTGAATTTTTGGATTTAGAAAATTTTAATCAGAGATAACTCGATTTTTTTAAATAGCAAACTACTAAGCAAATTGCATCAATAGATGCGTATTTTAATTTTGTTTCAATTTTATTAGAACGTATAGGCACCTACTTTTTATTTTTTTGGAGATATTTCATTGTTTTGTGCTTATCCTTTCACGGAATATGGTGCCGTAGTTCGCGTTGAAACAAAGGAACAAATAGATTGATATGTCAAACATAGTCAATGACAATGAAAATGAAGTTATCTACGGAAGAAATGTTAGACATGGTTTTTACTCTCGGTGAATGCCACAGGATTTGTTTATTAGCCTCAAGAGTTTATCAAGAAAGATTCCCGGACAGAAGACATCCGCAGGGAAACAGCTTTGTTACAACTCGAAGTGTGAAATACAGTTGCTAATGAATGCAATGAGTTTCGAGTACCTATTAGCTGCTGTTATCGAAGACCCGAACGTAAGTCGACGAATTTTAAGTTCTAATCTAGAAATCAGTTCTCGATCAACCAGTCGAATACGACGTCAAATATCAAAGAAGAACCAGTTTCTTTACAAACTATTACATCAGCAATTACTTCCTACCGATTATGAGGCAAGAATAAACTTTTGTCAGTTGCTGACAAATAAATTTGTAACGGAACCTGATTTTTATATTTTTTTTTATGGATGGATGAATTGATATTCCATAATACTGGGGTAATAAATAAATAAAACAATTTTTATTACTACTGAAGCTGCACATTCTCTCAGAGACAAACCAACGAGTTAGGTTGTGTTCAAATGTATCACATTTCTTTAATGGACCTTTGATAGGCCAAATATTTCAAAATTTCTTTAACAACAATTTAATTGAATTGTTGGAGGATATCCTTTTAATTATCCGACAAAACCTGTGGCTTTAAGTGGATGAAGCACCTGCCCCTTTTAACATCATTATGCAACAATTTTAAATCAACATTTCAAGCATTGATGGATAGGAATAGGAGTACCGATTCCTTTTTCTTGTGGGATTATATGAAATGAGAGGTTTATAAAATACCGCCTACGACTCGTGAAGACATGCAGCATCGCATAATTCAATTTTTTGGATAAATTACGCGAGTACAACATTCATTTCGTGAATGAATTCCTCTTTGTTTGCAGAACGCAGATGGCCATTTTGAACAGTTGCTGTAAACGATTTACTTGTTATTTTCTTATGTATCTAGAAAGAAATTTTCCTAATACTCTCTAAAACCTGCTTTCTTGTGGATATTTTGTGTATGGAAATTTTTCTTGATTAACTCTTGAAGCCAATAAACAAGCAATAGCATTCACCGAAAATAAAAACCATGTCTACCATTCATTCATTACTTTCAATGCCAAACTACCGCGCCATATTCCGTGACACACAAAAAATTTAAATATCTCTAAAACTATCAAAAATAAGTGCCAATACGTAATAATAAAATTGAAAGAGAATTAAAATCAGTATCCAATGCAAATTGTTTAGTACTTTGGTATTTGAAAATAAATCGAGTTATCTCTGATTTCAGTTTTCTAAAATAAAAAATTCAAATCAAAGCAACCCTATGTCCTAGAACTTTCAAATCCACCTTGAAGAAGCAACGATTCCAACTTAATTAATTGCAAAAAACCGCACTTTAAAATTTTTCAAACTTTTCATGTTATTATCATTTTCCTAGGATGCTACAAATGTATTTCTTTCAGAAAACTGAAAATATCATCAAAACCTTCTGACTTATGTCTAACAAATGCTCAACAAAGTGACCTTTATGTTTCACAATGAATACAAAAATGTAAAAAATACAAGGTTTTCTATTTAAAATAAGAAGTGATGGTCAAATTCCGGTATAACCAGAAGTCGGCTATCTTTGAAAATATTTTTGTGTTATAGTCGATTTAACCACGAACAACTTTTATAGAAACAATTTTGCTCTATCTCTAATAGATCAGCCACGATCCACCAATTACCGCCAGCTGTTCCATCCTGTATATTAGGTACTGTGTTCTTTTGAAAAATCCAGTACCTATTTAAATCTCATCAATTCTTGTCGAAAACTGTTCATTTTGTTGCTTTTAAAAAGTTGCATGGGTAATACCAACAAAACCAGCTTAACAATAAAATGAACAGTTTCTGGCTTACTGTTTATTTTCTCATTACAAGAGACGATTAGTGCCTCACCGGTTTCATAGCCTCTTTAGGACACTTTTATATTTAGAGGTCGTTACGAAGATATTTTTACGAGTTGCAAATATCAACACTCGGAAAAGTTAACGAGCCCTCAAAATATATTACACAATCAACAATAAAATCAGCTATCTAAGAAGGTTATAAATATATCAAAGCCAAATCGTATTTCTGCAAGATTTACAGTCAATGAAAACTTGGAATTAAATGCCGGAATTGATCAACGCAAGTTTGCAGAGGTGAGAATGGTCAATACTATGAGAAAAATTATAGTCTTAAATATTTACTAGTACAATTAAATATAGATACAAACGAAATTTTATTTCATATGTTTTTAAATAATACCTAATTTTGGAGTAGATGGCTCCATTAATTTTGTAGAATATTAATGCTCGAGAGATATATAATGCTGACAAAATAACTAATCGTCTTGCAAGAACAACAAAAATTCTCAAATAATTACTAGGTTGTATGTTATTTGACCTAATGAGCAGAGTTTCAGATTGTCGGTTCTTTAGTTTTTTCAATGTAAAATTATCAAACAAACTGAGTCCATACATTTGTTGGTCCTCGAGATTGAAGATACAATTATATAAAACATAGGAAGAAGTAAAATTGAATGAAACTGGGAGGCTCCATCAAAATCAAGATCATTGGGGGAAGCATTTAAGTTAAAAATATTAGGTAGCAATTTGGGTCTCACATACGAGGAATGACAAAATAAAGGAGGTGAAATAAATTATATTATTTTGTTGGATAGTATTTTTCAAAGTAATCGAGAGATCTGTTACTAACTAATCCAAATCTTTCGAGTCCTATTCCGACTCACACAATTCACTCATCTATTAGGCTACAGATTTATAGAGTTTGCAGAATAGGTAGCAGTTTATTTCAATAAATATTCCCAGTTCTTGTTGATATATATAGACATTGTATTTTCGATAACCTAATGCACCCATATCACTGCTGCTATATGTTACGGAGAATTTATGCTTCCTAATATTATTTACCCCTCGTTACGCGAGCGGGCGAGTTATCTCACATTTGCGATCGAAACGGCTGATGGATATTTCCAAATTTATGGGTCCAACTCGATCATCCATCGGTGGACTTGTTATATGAATCGGTGTCGGTCGTAATTCCATCAGCATGCAGCTCCAGCTAATAAACAGTTCGTATAGCTGACGATTTATCTAAACTTGCCAAATGTTGTAAAGCAATGCTATAGATAAACATGTGCCATGGAAAGTCAATTATCGATACAGCCAAGAATTTATTAATAAGGAACGTATAGGGAGGCTCTACTAGGAAATTAATAAAAATTATGTTTCATCTTTTTCTTAAGATGTCGTCTCTTTTAAGAGGTTCACAAGGATGAAACAGTTTTTGATATATTAGTTCCTCTCAACTGATCTCTTTGATTTTTCAAACAAATTTAGTGTCTCCTTATAAAACATATCTCCTTTCCACAAACTTTCTCTGAATTATAAGCAATAAAAAGTATTTGAGATCTCTCATTTGAATGGTAAAAGCCAATTCCGGTTCGTTTCCAAATCCCCGTAATACTCCTTGAGTAGTCACTCTATCATAACAGCGAACTGAGCATGCTTGGTTATATAGGTACACATTATAAATTATTGTTGCATTATAATTTTAAGCCTATTTAAAAGATATTGTTCCAGTACATTTACTCTTTCTCCCATTCCCTTCTGATTTCCATAGAATAAAAAATGGATACATATAATATGACAGTAACTACCTATTATACAGGTTGTCTCTAAAAGCTCTTTACATAATGCAATACCACATATTCCTGAGATCGAAATATCTTGTTTTATGAAATGTTACCTTTTTAGAAATTTCGGTATTTTGGGCGTTATATGATCCTGTTGGTGATGGTTTAATTTTTTTTTAATTCTCCACTGACTTGGCTGAATGAGTCTGGCTAAAATTATTAAATAACCGAAGAACTTTCATTTTATAATAACCTCATACTTGCTATTTCTACACCAATGCGTGAGGTGGAAGAAATAATCCTTATGGACATCGAGTAGACCCTACCTATTCGATAGTTTGAGGCTCCCCAATCCATAGCCTGGTATAATACTCACTAAAACCTCCACCCCGTCGAGGTTTTTCTGACTACTGCTGGTCTCCAGCGACACTTAGGCCAGTTGGCCCATTGTATCTAACTATCTTCTTAGCATTGCATATCCAGACTGAGCCCAGTACCTCAAACTGCGATATTTATAGTACCCAATCCAGATTCACTGTATCTTGTTCAAGCCTGTCAAGTTATTCAAATGATATTTTTTAGTTTTAAATAGTTTAGATATCTATTCATATAATAAATCTGTAAGGGATTTTTTCGATGTTCAGGTACTACATGAAAAATAATTTATAGGTATATTATGTTGAAACTGATCATTGTGAAAGATTATATACTTAGCTACAGGTTAAGCTAAGTTTTATCCTGAAGGAGAGCTTTGTTGTTACAGTATGACTCGAAAATCTCTCCAAAATACTGCTGAAAGATAAAGTAAAATTAAGTGACCCAGTTGCTATTGCATTGCGGTTGTTTGCTAAGCTGGTTGTTACTATACTGAATTCAGAAATTCTTACACGAAGTCACGGGCATCTTTTAGTTTTTAATCATTTTAATATTTGCCCTATTTAACAAAATCAACGTATTAAATTTCATTAAATTTAGGATCGTATAGCGCCCAAAGTATTCAACGTTTTAGGCAGGCAAATTTGTTCAAATCAACTTATTTTTTTCTTATTAAAGGTCTAAAGACCATTTCCTTCTCAGTGTGGACCTCATATTTATATTATGTGTTAATTCTAAATTCAATCCAATTTTCAGAAATGATATTTCGTTAATTTACTGATACTCTTCTCTCTTCTATTACTCGGATCTTTCTCTAGTTCATAGAACTGATCTAATACCTAAAGTATGTAATTTTATCTTATAGAATTGATATACATCATACATCAACCGAAAGAGTCGAATATGAAAAGTTTATGTTCAATTTAAAACTGTATTCATTTCTATCTTCTGTAGAATGGACAGGTCAATGCCACACAATCGTCTGTTTATGGTCATGGACATCAAACGTGCTACGAATCATTGCTTTCAGGCACTGCTACAAGTGAAATGGTCTGAATAGTTTCCGCTTTCCGGCTAGAACTTTTGTCTACTTGTGTTAGACGTCGTTAACTTTGTGAGTTTTTCCTGTGTGGGGATTGTCGGAGAACCAATTTAGAAAGTCTTTTCAAAATCAACAACAAACAATCGACTAAAGCCGCCGATCCGCTCTAAAAGAGAAAGAGAAGTAAAATCTGTATTGACAATGCTCCAAGTCGTCTATGATGTCAGATGAGAAATTCGATAGCGATATTTCCAGTGACGATGGTAGCTGAACTTGACACATGTACAATTGATTACCTAGTGGTCGAAATTCGTCCGTAATTCATTAAATTTATGTTTGAACATTATTGAGGTTCTTCTGTCAAAGAGCAGACCTTTACAATTATGGGATATATTCTTTATAATTTTGTTTATCAACTTCAAATGACAATTATGAAAAAATGTGATGGCTAAGAATCGAATCCGGGTCAGCTGTAAACTTTTTAAGAATGGCAACTAGGCTTACCTCCACACCACCAGAGCATTTGACTTGATTCTCCGATATATCGTTAGCTATAAACGGCTGGTCGAGTCAAACATACATTATCTACTTCAATGCATTATATCACACAATATTGTAGCATGACTAGGTTCGACTATTGGATGCAAACAATCCATGAAAGTGGGGACAATTTATTGATTCAATTAAATAAATAACACACACACTGATTTACAAAAAATGAACAAACTTATTTCTCTATGATCAATTGCTCTACTTCAACAGTTGACTCTGTTATACCCGACGTTATCTCTCAATCTCGCGCTCACGCCTCAAATATGCAGCAATTTGTTTCTAGGCGGTTCGAGAAGGTATACGCATGTTGAATTCTTCTGGAATTAAAAATATCGAAAATATTTCATGTAGGTGTGCGTATGAGAACACCACAAACTGCAAACAGCGAGAGGTGAGCATTGGCGTGCGAAGGGGTATTTCTTCGGAACAATAGAATCATTTTAGACTTCTGCACTCCTTATCCATATAAAGGGAATCCTACGACGAGCGTGCGTCAGCCGTATATAATAAAAAAAATCGAAATATCTCAAAACCGTAAATTTTATTTTATATTACAGTTTATTAGAAAAAGTGCATTTCAATTTGGTTTAAAATTTTAGACTTCTGCACTCCTTATCCATATAAAGGGAATCCTACGACGAGCGTGCGTCAGCCGTATATAATAAAAAAAATCGAAATATCTCAAAACCGTAAATTTTATTTTATATTACAGTTTATTAGAAAAAGTGCATTTCAATTTGGTTTAAAATTGAATAATGGAATAAAGAATGACGCTTTCCTTTTGAAATAAGAAAGGTGATGATCAATTAACACCCATAACCAGAAACTCCTCGAATGCATAAATATTTTCATTCGATTCGCCCTCATCAAAAACGTTTGTACTCAAATTTTATGTAGTTTCCCATATTCAGCTAACGCACTCTCGTCTTAGGATTTCCTGTATACTTCTACTATTTCATATAACATATTCCTCTGAGGACACGATGAGCTGCAAAAGGCTGCAAAGTATTCTCTTCACGTATTAATTATTATAGATATGTAGGATAGGTGAATTGAACTGACGATGTTGTACTCGATGTTGTATTTACTCACATTGTTCTTTGAACTAAAGATTTCTTCCCAAATTTATCATAACATTTCCTTGCAGCGCTTCGACGAGTTCATATTCGCCTTCTTCTCATTAGAGATGACTGTGAAAATGATTGCGATGGGCATATATGGCAAAGGTTCTTACCTTGCTGACTCCTGGAACCGGCTAGATCTCTTTATCGTATGTGCCGGTGCAGTAGAGTATGGTATGCCAAACTTCAACAACCTCAACCTGTCACCAGTTAGGACGATCAGGGTGCTGAGACCTCTCAGGGCCATCAACAGGATACCAAGTAAGTGATTGGAGTGGTAGATAAGAATCTTTTCAATTTGGAGTTACAGTTTGTGAAGCAATCTTACGTTAGCAACTTATGATGCAGAAAAATCATTTCTATGGGAAACCATCGTGACATTGTAAAATAAATTATAGCCCATATTAATGGGATCATTATAAGTTAACTCTTGCAGACTAACATTTTTACAAAATTGACTAGTTTTGCCAGTATACGATATATGGGACCTACATTTATCGCCGGATCCGAACGGCACAATTTGAGAGGCTTATTACTCGTAATAGGTTGCCAGGGCTTTCAACGAGATGGCCATCGTATAGTTTCGTCAAAAATATCTACGCGACCGGGTATCTAATGCGGACAATGCTGACTATACGATTATGTAGTTATAGATCCATAATCGCTTTTTGTTAACATTATTTAACGTCTCATGGTCTTCTTTCGAAAAAAGATGCGTGGATACCAACTTCAAAAGTAGTAGAACCAATAGAATTAATATTATTCTGTATTTTTCAGAGCACCAAGTAATAAAGTCGGTACATTTTTTTGAAATATCTATTTCACAATTTTGAGTATAACATTAGTCATCAAAATCATTCAACGTTCATCCAAGAAAATGATACTTTGCTTATAGTTACTCAGACTTTACCCCTACAGTAATTCGGAAATCGTAATTTTTTGAAAAAATATCCAAGTTAAATCTCTTCTTTAATTTGGCCGTCACATATTTTCAATTTTCGAAAAAAGTTGCCCCCACCACATAGCGCAGACACAAATATATTAGACTTTTCCATTGCTGTAACTCGGAAAAATGTTTTTTTTAAATGTCCAGTTTGAACGTTGCCGGATACGGTCTCTTCTTTTAAATTTATCGTCTAGAATTTTCGATTTTAGAAAAAAATTGCCCTTTGGGAGAAGTTTTTGAGGAGAAGGACATGTTGAATGCCGATTTTTTCTAGCCAAACTCTCAATAGTCCTCTATCAAATGAAAAAGGGAATCATGAAAATCGGAACACGTTTATTGTTTATAAAAAAAACATACAAACAGTCGAATCTTATACTTCCTCCGTTTGGTTCGTCGGTCAAAAATACACTTAGGTGCAAAGAAAGCTCTACATGCTGATATTTGGTAAAACTATTCTAAATAAAATTTTCATAACTTATCGAACAAATTTAAACAAAATGACGAATATCATCTTGCATAGGTATATACCTACAGATTTTATTAAATGCTATCGTTTCATCTCAAATTCTAAGCTTTTAAGATTCTTAGGAAACTCAGCAATGACTGATTTAGTCGAATGCACATCCGACAAAGGGCTTCAGAAATTATGATCTTTCTAATACGAAATATATATGCAAAATGTAGATTAAAATGAATTCATTAATTATCATTTAATGATAACAATAATAACAAGCTTATATTTCATTTATTGTATAAAGCTAGAGCTTTTGAATAAGTTGGCAATCTCGACCGCCATTTTGGCCCCCAACTCTCCGTATGCTCAACAAGACTTCATGCTGTCAACTGATTGAAAACTATTTTTTGACGGAAAAATGGCTGTCGAGAATATTCTAGAGAAGAGATCCAGTATCTTAACTAAGCGTGGGCCTTTCATAATTTTGATGCGTTTTATCGCTCTTGCGCTGAATTTATCGGATCTTTCATAATCCCCACTTTCACGGTTGAATAATCCTTCTGAATGGTCGTCATGCTATAGTCTTAAACTTGTATCTCCTTCATTTTATTCTATTTAAGGAAATGTAGAATAAAAATTTAGAGAGATATAAAGAGGTAAGTATTTTCAGTATCTACGATTTTTTATGGACTTAATAGAGAGATTCTTCAGATTATTCTCCCGGTATTTGTTATAAATAATCAGGAGTTCTGTCAACTTAAGATAAGATAGTCAATTCTCATTCGAAATTATCATAAAAAAATATCCCTCTTCTTCGTAAAAGCCATGTCGCCCCTTGTTATGACTGAATGACACTCTTTTATGCCTTCAGAAATACTGCCAAAACGTCGAGAAGCTCTAGTGTTCTCTAAAAACTTCTAATGTGTTTGTGCATTTGATGATGAATACCCACATACTCTCAAGACCAACTCACATTACTTTGCTATTCAAATATCTTTTTATCAATTATTTGTATATTTGAATTAAATACGATTATTGATATCAATAACCGTATTCCTCAAAGTCAATGTTATAATAAACCAAAACTACATGTTATAGTTTCAAACTTACAATTGTTCGGTAAACATGCAATTAGCTACCTACAGAACAACATTCATTTCAGTTTCACATTGATTCAGACTACCGCAACTGAATACTAACAGAACCTGTTCTGCGTCCAGACCACAGACTTTCCACATAGCCCAACCACGTGATCTAATAATACGATCAAAAGAGCTCGAAGCTCTGAAACAACCTGGAATGCCAACTCCCCTCACTCTTCATATCTGACACATTAATTGGAAAGCCTTTGTTTTCGCCATATATCGACAACGAAAATTCATATTCCTGTTCTCTCTTTTGCACACGAAATATCTGATAATTGTGAGTCCGCTTCGCTACAGACAGAGAAAAAGGTTTATTATGTGTATATGTATATGTTTCCAATTCGATTCAGTTTGGATAATGTCAATGAGAATGGAACAGCATGATAAGGATCAAAGCATATCTCAACAATAGCTTGGTAGCTTGAATTTGCGGAGGAGAATAATAAAATACCAATGTTTTCCATAAGGTTCCCTCATATTCTTCGTGTAGTGGAATATTGAAATTGATGTCTGCGTTCGCTGAATTTAACATAGATTCAATCAATTGTATCGACTATTTACTGCTGAACATCTGATGATAAATATCTCTAATTAAATTACTAGTATCAAAGAGTTTGATGCATACTTCTTATATTATCTACTCACAAATGTAACTATGTATTACTTTCTAATTCATAACAACATTTATCTAAACCTAAAAAATATCTCTAAATAATACATCCAAAATTATTAGCTATGTCTAGTTATTTTGCAATATAATAATTCCAACAATGTTTCTCTATCAAATAACATGAGCAAGTATCATCCTTGGTCCATAATGTAGCGTTTTTTCACGCGCGTTCTTTTCCGCATGCGGGACTTTCTCGCCAGCCAGTCAGAGCTGAACGTGTGAACAAGTGTTACCCACATATTTAACTAGTCTTAATAATAAATCCCGGTTATAAATCAAAAGAATAGTGAAAATTAAGATCAAGTTAGAGTCTAGGGCAAATTGAATAAGCTGCATCACCTACTCTACCTACCTACTGCTAATATATCGGATTGACATTTGTTTATTGAAAAAATTACCATGTGGTAGAGCATATTGCTACCACTAGTACAAAACGTTACAGTTGCGAAACTTACCATTCAATGGTGCGCATTAGATGCCACAAATAGGTACTATATCATTTTGTTGCATTTTTGGGAATAAAAACAACATCGAAATAAGTGTCATATAAACCTAATTTCTTATAACGACTCTTCTAAAATAGTTGAATTTATAATGAGCTAGCTGACCCGTCAGATGTTGTCCTGTCTTAACAAAAGCAAAAACAATATCTTGGTTCTCTAAATTTTCACCCATGACAACAATAGCAATTTCAATCAATTGTTGCCGTATTAGAGCGTCTTGCGTGTTGTCCTCAGGCGTCTTATCGGCTTTGCTGACAATTTTTGACCGACTTCAAAAAAAGGAGGTGGAAGGTATACAATTCGGTTGTAAGATTGCTTTTTTTATTTTTTTATGGCTCTTCGCGCCTTTTGCTTAGTAAACGTACTCCAATTTAGACGATTTTTGTTTCATTCAAAAGAGGAGAATGGGGAATTGGTCCCAAATTGAGAAAAATCAAATCCAAAATCTCCTTCCCTCCAAAAACCACCCCCAAAGGGGGTGGAGGGGCAATTTTTCTCGAAAATTGAAAATCCGAGACGACAGAACTGATGAAAATTCCATATCCGGAAATGTTTAAATTGGGCATTTAAAAAAAATAATAATACGTTTCCGCGCTACATCCTGAAATATGTGTTTCAGCTATGTGGAAGGGGCAAATTTTTCTGAAAATCGAAAATTCGAGATTTGAAAATTAGAAAGGGGACCATATCCGGAAATTTTTTCCGGTCCAATTTTTTGTAAAAAATATTTATGTGGTAATCAGATGGCATGCGGTTTAATGCAGTCTTGAATAATACAACCAATTCGTTGCCTGATGGAAAAACAAGTTGCTCCACTCTTGGTCTGTTCACCGATTTATTGTGTGTATAACGCTGATCGACTTGTTTTGCTGAATCGCCCATGAAATAAATTTGCAAAAATTGCACCACCATGTGACTTTTAAGACCGACTGCTTTTGGTTATTCACCTACTGTACGCTACTTTAAATGATATATGATTTCAATTGAAAATTACCAACGTATTCAGGCACGTGGTGGTAAAAGTTTATTGTTTTACAATATAGTTACCTTGAAAGTTAGCATAAAATTGTCTTGAATAACTTTTTTTGCGCCAACTGACTTCATTTAAAAACCATTACAGTATTCCCGTATATGAGTTAAGAATGTATAGAATCTGTCCCATTTCCGTAAACAAATGAATGCAGAGGCTCTGGTGGCAGTACCAATGTCGTCAATTTGACTTTACCGCTCCCGCAACACAATCCAGGGGCTTCATTCTTTCAATATTAGGTGTGATTGATTTTAACTTACCGAGATGAAGAAACACTTCTCACAAACTCGCTGTATGATAAATTGAAATGAAACTATTATCAACCGCGTTCTGTCAATTACTGACACTTATTTCAAAAAACTGACAGTTATGTTAAACAACTGTATGTACTGTATGTAAAATTAATATTGTCGTTAAGTTTTCTTAAATGTTCTTACATTTTCTAATGTTCCGCTCAACTTTCTTAATTTTTTCTCTCCGTAAGAACCATCCTCGTACTTCAAGGAATATTATAAAAAAAGAATTAGCAAAATCTATCGAAATCTCTCGAGATTTGTTTTTATATTATAGATAAAGCTGATTTTTAATAATACATTTACGATAGTCAACTAATTTGACATTTCTGAAACATACGGAATTCGATATCATTTATCATTAATTCAAATTTCCATTAAATTTTACTGCATACATAGGTATAAACAATGCATTCATTAAGACTGGAAGCGATTCATTAACATCTTAAATAATAGCAAATGAAGAATAAGTTCAGACAGGTCAAGTTTTTATTTTAATTTTCCACATTTTCAAGCAAATAGCATTATTATTATTATATTACCCTTCCACCGTCGAACTGTGAACGTTCTCGTTATTTTATTTTAATGGAATGGGATAACTATATCAACAATGAAAAGCGGATGATTTTCTGAGTTCAATAAATATTTTTAACAAAAAATTGAACCGACGTTAGTAGTTGCTGTACTGAAAAGTATAAAAAGTTGTACAGATTCATTTAGATTGATAACTTTTGGCACCAACTTACAAGTACCAGCACCAATATAATTAATGTTATTTTATACTTTTCAGGGCATTAACTAATAACGTCGGACCAACTTTTTGTTAAAAATATTTATTTCACACTTTTAAGTGTAATTTTAGTGACGAAAATCGTTGAACGTTCACTTATACCCATACTTATCCTATTACCCACGTATATTCTTTGCTTGTAGTTTCTATTATTGAGATCTCAAAGCATCGCTGCGGAAATACGCTTAAACATTTTACATGTTACCATTTTAACATCGAAATAACTCGAAAACCGCAACTGTGATGAAAAAATTTCCTTTATAAATGTTGCTACAAATAATTATGTCGTTCATATTGTCCTATCTTTCATTATACCAACACAGATTTTCGATTTTCGAGAAAATTTGCCCCATCCACACCCTTCGGGGGCGGTTTTCGAAGGGAAGGTGATTTCGGATTTGCGTCTTTATGAATATGGGACCATTTCTCAAGCCTCATCTTTCAAATTAATCAAAAATCATCAAAATCTTTACTATATACAAGACGCGAACAAACAAAAAAAAGCAGACAGTCGAATTGTATACCTCCTCCGTTCGGGGTTCGTCGGTCAAAAATACCAAAAGCATAGGATTAAGATTCAGGAGTATAAAATTCTTAAATGCTCTTTGTGTTTGAAGTAGGGGGAAGACCCCTAGTGGCCTAGTGACCTAGGGGTTTCAAACAATTCAAAAAAACTCATCATACTGTATCTCTATTTATTTATTATCTAAGTCAAGGCAGGGTATTGATACGGGCCCTCTTTTGCCGAATGCGTTGCGACTAATCGAACGAATATCAAACAAGATCGCCGTTACGAAACTTCCCCATATATCACTTTTAACATATCTAAATGCTGTGTCATAAAGTGGCATTTTAGATACTAACAGCGGCTCTTGAGAATTATACTTTTACTAAAATTTTCGTAAAAATCTTATCTTTTATCTTCCGTCATTTAAGTCAGTCCTATACCTACCTATATTTTTATTTTCAAGATCTGAACATACTTAACCACACATTTACCGAGTTTCATCAACACGTTAATGATGTGAGCGAGACCTTCCATGATCGTAATCATCATTATATATCCTTGTATATGTATCTTCTCATTTAAACCAACTCAATTTAGCTTTTATGACGAGCAACCTCATATTCTCTAAGTATGGTCCAGGATGCGCGAATACATCAAAATTGGATAGGTACTGGACTTTGTTCTCATGTTATTATCATCTTTCGTAGAATAATGATTCTCGTAAAGTTTGGTATGCAGTTTATGAATGTGCTGTTGTATAAAAAAGGTGATGCGAGAAATACGAAACGGTCGAGAGCTTATTTATAAAGAATTAGTTTTTCTTAAAACTAGGACCCGATATAATTAGATTTGACAACAATAGATGGATAAACAAAAATTCTATTAACATCGGCTGGTAATTTTGAGGCCGCCCAATTATAGGTATAAAGAAGACTTTTGACTGTATAAGTACAAATAGCAGAAAAATAAATAATAAATATTTTCCTAACTTACCTTTGTATTTTATTTTTGCTCATTTGTTATCAAAATCGTTGAAATATTTGTCTTAGCTTTGAAGTAAAGTAGCTTTTGCCCGCTAAGAGGAAAAAGATTCATACCCTGCGCATATCTTCCTCCTATGTATAGTTTTATGCATATTCAATATCCAAATTTCTATATAGACGGAATAAATCGCAGCAGACTCAGAATAAAATACAATAGATTTCAGTGTATAGGATAAAGAAAGAATATGAACGGTTACTTTGGGCAAGGATCCATTATCTTTGCTTTGGGCAATCCAAAGGAGGTAGACATATAGCGTCGGAAACTTTTCTCCAGGATTTTTCAAGAACAACAATTATTATTATCTATTACCTACATTATTTAGATATATCTTAAAGGTCTAGTTAACGTAATCCATGTAAACACATGGAAACAGATTTGTCTGACGACTTGTCTCTACCTAACAAAAACACAATTAGATATGAAATAATATCTAGTAAATGATCCTTATGTCCAAAATGATTCCTGTGTTATGGGCAAAATGATCCCGGAGGCTCGATTTAACTATATTCAGATTAATATATAAGAGTAAAACGCATTTTTTATTTTAAATGTAGTCTGTCTAAATAAAAGCAACTAAAAATTAATCTAATCTAATCAACACCAACATGATTCTTAACAACAACTGATTGATAGATTCTATAGAAAACTGGATCATAATACACCTACTTTCCTACATAAAAACAATATATAAAGAAATATCTAAATGACATATGAGACCGCATACCTTATTTTATAATTCTGTCGACAGATGAATTCCTGCTATAAAAATATTTTTTTACAAAAAATTGGACCGTCTTTATCAGTTGTTGCACTGAAAAATACAAAATAATATTAATTCTATTGGTGCTGGTAATTTTAAAGTTGTGCCGTTATAGTTTGTTATTGTAGGCACCAACTCCAGCAACAATAGAATTAATATTATTTTGTATTACAAGCGAAAATACGCATATCACATATGCGAAACTCGGAAAGCGTAACTCTTTTGAAAAAATATTCAATTTAAATGTTTCGGGATATGGTCCCCTGTCTAATTTTCAAATCTCGAATTTTCGATTTTCAGAAAAATTTGCCCCTTCCACATAGCTGTAACACATATTTTAGACTGTAACGCGGAAACGCATGATTATTTTTAAAAATGTCCAATTTAAACATTTCCGGATATAGAATTTTCGTTAATTCTGTCGTCTCAGATTTTCAATTTTCGAGAAAAATTGCCCCCTCAGCCCCTTTTGGGGGCGGCTTTAGGAGGGAAGGAGATATTGGATTTGATTTTTTTCAATATGGGACCATTTCTCAACTCTCCTCTTTCAAATGAAATAAAAATCGTCTAAATCGGAGTACGTTTACTATGCAAAACACACGAACAGCCATAAAAAAAATTAAAAAAGCAATCTTACCACCGAATTGTATACCTTCTCCTTTTTTTGAAGTCGGTCAAAAAAAGGAACACTCTAATTATAGTTATGGAGGTCTAGTATTAATCTTAATGGCAGGTGTATGAGAAAATGTAAATGATTTTAGAGTTATCTATTATTGACCGACTTACCAAACGGAGGAGTTATACAATTCGACTGTATGTCTCCATGTTTTTTTTTTTCAGGTCAAAATTGTAATTTTCACAGTCATATCAAATTTCGAGCTCTACATACCAAATAGAAAGCGAATTACTTCGGAGGAATTTTATCACTTGGAAGATTAAGTAGGTAATATACGCTGCTGATGTGAGTGTCGAAGTTACATCATCAATTCAAAGTAAATAAATAATGACAGCGCGGAAGACCTTACACAATTGAAATTTATCTCAAAGGTGTTGCTGTTAATGGTTTTCCCGCCTGAAATAGGTACAATTTCTTCCTTCCCTTTTATGTTTACTCAGCTCAGAGCTGTTAATGGCTCGTTATATTATGTTCTAGCTAGCAGCAAATAGAACCTCTAATTTACTTTATGCCTCTGGGACCCACTGTTCTGTTAAATTATATTGTCATGTAAATAATATGACTCTATATTGAAGCTATATTATATGACGACCAAATCTGGTTTAGTTTTAAGGGAGAGAGACTTTCGTAATGAAATATCAGATATTCTGTAGAACTGAATATAAACTCATTATTATTACAAAAATCAAAGCTCATAATATTACGTCCTAAGTTTCTCATTTACTATTTTTAAAGAAAGATTTTTATTAGAATGTATCAATAACAGACAGCACGAAGTTCATGTTCACGTCTTTTGACATGTGCTCGTAATCTGGGGGCACGGTAGTGCCCCCGCCTAGTCGAGCACGGCCGTACCATCCTTTTCTCGAAGCAATTCAGGCTACTTTCGACCCCCCTGGTACTTCGTTGTTGAGAAAGCTAGAAGTCTGAATTTACAGAGACTTAGAAGACATAATATATATAGCAATAGTTCCAAATGACATTCAATTCATAACTTTAGTTTACGAGCTATCGCCAGTCGAATTTCTGTAATTTCGTCACTGACACACTCACCGATCATCAAAATTCTAAGGTACTTCTAGGAGACCCAGAAACTTCAAATTTAGAATTTAGTTATATTTTTACGTATAATGAAAGGAAAAACTCAAACATTCCTAAATTTCAGTTTCGTTTTCATAATAATAAAAATGATTATGATTACGTTCAAATATCGCTCAGTAATCATGCGACTCCTCACGCTGGCATTGGAGTACTGACCAGTACTGACCATCCACACCCACCGAATGCACCGAATCACATAACACAGATCTAACACAGAACGTACTAACACTAACACTATCTTATGCGCACGTAGCCAAAGTGCAAGGTTGTCGGTTTCCCAGTTATTACTGGCATTTGCTAGGATTATAGCGCTCTACCAGTAAAACAGTGAATATATAGATTATATTCCCATCAATTGACAGTTAAATTAAAGTAAGCTAAATCATAAATTTAATTACATTCTGGTTGAATTATTGGAAAACGTTTATTAATAGCCATGCACATAGACTATCCATAGCTAACGTACAAGTAATATTACATGAGAAGAAAAAAAGGAGAATTACATAGAAAAAGAGATGAGATCCCATAAAAAACATAAAATGTAAGAAATGCAAGTCTCGCAACGCAGTCCTTCCATCGCAAAAAGTTGTGAGATCACATGTAAAACCGTCAGTTAGCTTAGTTCCTATCAATGGAAGTACCTATTCAACAACATTTTCATAATATGATCTAATTATTTACCCACCATCATTTATAGTCACCGAATAATTTTATTAGACATATTTATTTCTATAATATATGTATAATTGACTTGGCAATCGCACGGTCCCTCACTGACAGAAAAAAATCAAATACCAATGAATTATACAATAACGTTATAAACTTAGGTTTTAAACAGTATACATGTATATATATTAAACTATCACGGCAACATGATCACGTAAGAATAAACTATTTAAAATAATTTAATTTTTAAATATTATTGTCTTTCGATTGCCAAGTCATTATACATGTATTATAGAAAAAAAGATGTCTAATAAAATTATTCGGTGACTATAAATGATGGTGGGTAAATAATTAGATCAAATTTATGAAAATGTTGTTGATTAGGTATTTCCATTGATAGGAACTAAGCTAACTGACTTGGTTTTACATGTGATCTCCCAACTTTTTGCGTTGGAAGGACTGCGTTGCGAGACTTGCATTTTTTACATTTTATGTTTTTTATGGGATAATATATTCCTTACAGTGGAACCTTGCATATTTTTAGTGGTGACGTTACTAGGTACCTACAAGGACTCCTATTTTTTTTTTCTTTGAAGGAAATTGGTATTGGGTAGACCATTCCACAGAAAATTATTGTGGTTTTATTTGGAATGGTTTATATGTCCAATTTAATTTCTCTGAGGAAATTCACAACAGTCATAAATATTTTTATTTTCAGAACTTAGTAAGGAGGTTAGGTGTATGGGTAGTGATATATTATATTTATTTCTATACATTAATCGGTATATACCAGACTGATAATTTTACATAAGACCCAGAGCACATGAAGGGGTAAAGCAAATTGACACGGTGTCGATTCGGTACAGAATTGAGTTTCGGTGGCTTTAAATGATACCTATTTTAAGGAATAAACTCCACACTAAAATAAATAAAATTAAAAAAGTCTTGGAGCTGTTTCCAGAAACTCGATTGGGTTCTCTAGTCGACTTAGAACACGATCCACCAAAATCTCTACTACCGATTAAGTGCGTCGAAAACAAAATAAAGACGCCTTCTGGCAAATTAATAATAGACCAATAGACCGATTGCGCGGCGGGAAGTTTCACCGGCCACTTTCATTTGAAATGTTGTTCTTTTGAACAAATGTACTATGCCTGTGCCCAAATCATTCCATGCTAAGGGCTGTCTGTGACCTTTTCTATCAATATCTTTATGTTCCACGACATGTATGCGCTATTCTATGGCTGATAATTCACGCATGCGGAGAATTGAATTAATTAATGCAACTCGTCTATTGCATTAATGATTTCAATTCTCCGCATGCGCGATCCATCGGATACCTCTATTCATCTATTCAACTTTATGTAGAAGCAGTTTTCTCTGGTACAAGTGTGTATACTTAGATGTCGTAGTACATAAAGAAATTAATATAAACGATCACAGACAGCCATGAGCATGGAATTATTTGGACCCGGGCATAGTACATTCTTTTGAAATGAGTAACATGTCAAATGAAAGTGGCCGTTGCAAACTTCCCACCGCGAATGCGGAGAACAATTTTCGCTTAATGCAATCGGTCTATTGTCTTTCTGCCTTCTCGATCCTAGTTCCTATTACATCCAACATCATGTCGGCACCGATTGTCAATTGTTCATTATCCGAACTTAATCGATTCAGAATTCGATGTAACAAGTCCAAACTGGACTGAGAATGCAGTGTGGTGTCTTATGGAGTTCATCGTTGACAGTACGTTGTTATATCGGGCTCAACCAACCATAAGGTCCTGTCTCAGGCAAATACAGCTTGGTTCATAATTTTATCTCAATGTTTTTATGTTCAATAATTAATAATAATACACAATAACTTTCAATATTGAAGATGCAAATATTGTATTGAATATGCCCACACTGCATACTCGGTGTGAAACGCTGTACAGGGTGTCGTATTTTGGGTGCTTTTGCGGGCTATCTCTGTTATGTTTATAGATAGAAAGTTGCGGTTCTCGCAACAGTGTGCTACTTTTTCATAGAACTAAAGATGCCGTTAACAAAATTCTCATAACCCTTTTAGTAAAATACAGGGCATTTTCGAAAATGATGCATCTTGGGGTCCCCCACGTATATCCGTTATCCTTCAACTTATAGAAAAGGTGAAATAACATACGTATTTTTGTTCTTTTGTATTCTTATTTAATTGGAATCTATCAGTTTGTTCGAATAATGGCAGTGTATGAAAATTTAAAAATATATGATTTGATGGTATGTTTTACACAGAGTAACGAAGAAGCTTCGAAATTATATTTCCAAAGGTAAGTAAGCTATTATGGCTATGAAAATGTTAGATATCCAGAAAGAGGGCAACCGTTTTTTGGAATATTCGCTCGTTTAAAAGCAAATTTAGTTGAGCACGGATCATTTGTTCAACCGCATCTAAAAACATACAACAAACAGAACAGGGAAAGGAAAGAGATACATGTTTTGGGATATATAGAATCAACACCTTTGTCCTCATGCAGAAAAAATGATATGGGAGTTGGTGTGCCAAAAACTGACGCTCAGAGGATCGTGAAGAAGTATAAGTACCATCCATACAAATTTAATATAGTGCAATATTTACAACCTGGCGATGCCGAGCGCCGGACGCTGTTTTGCCAGTGGTATTTGCAGCAAATCGATGCTGACGATTTGGCATACTTATTAACTGGTAAGACGAATGGTTTTTGTGCGGGCATTTTTAATCGTTACAAAACCAGGAACTGTTACACAGAAAATAACCATTTAATGTTTGAAAGGGCACAACAAGGATGCTTTGGAGTTGGGGTGTCATGCTTTATTTTGGGCAGACATATAGTTTATAAGATTTTTGAAGGAGATCTTACAGCACGCAGGTACCTATACCTATAAATCGTTGAGAAAGTTATTCCAGAACTGCTCGAAAATATTTCATTAGCCCAATATAATGCTGTTTACCTACAGCAAGATGGTGCCCTATGTCATAACTCTGAGCTCTTAAGGAGATTTCTTGAAAACTTTCCTCAGAGATGGATAGGTATCAACGGACCTATTAGATGGCTTCCACGCCCTACAGATCTCTCAATTTTAGATTTTTTTGAATGGAGCTATATACAAAATAAAGTAAATTAAACAGGATTTGACAGCACAGAAGAACATCGAGAGGCAATTCATTTAACCTTTCGAAATCTGCGAATGAGACCAATGTTTTTTTAATGCTATATAAAGAATTTCAATTTTGCATTAGAGAAACTGGTCGTCACATTTAAACATTTTTTTATTTTTTATTTTAATGATGTATTTTTTTGTTTGTTGTATTGTTACTTTTTGCTACAAAACTGTTGTTACAATCTTATGTTTTTGCAATAGGTAAAAAGGTACATATATACTTCGTATTCAATTCTTTGTTAGTAAAATATAGATAACTTTCAATTGTTTATTGCTGTTATTCATGGACTACCATTAAATTATGCATTTACTTTTAGAAAATTGTCATTTATCTGAATGTTTCTGAGAAAAAGTGCATACTATTATATATTTTTGAAAAGGTAGAAAAAGACAAATTTTATAGGCTATAAATATACAGGGTCTTCCATTTAAAAATACATATGTTTGGCTTAAAACTCAAAATAGGAAATATGTAGAAAAAATAAATACACCACTGTATTCTGCAAAAAAAATCTATAAGAATTTTATTTTACCATTTCGATAAATTGAAGTTACGAGGGGGGTTCCAAAATGCACAATTTTCAAAACTGACATGTATCTTAAAAACTAAAAGGGCTATAAAAAGTTTGTTAACAGCATCTTTAGTTTTACGAAAAAGTAGCACACTGTCGGGAAAACAGCAATTTTCTCAATAAAAATAACGGAGATTCCCCGCAAAAGTAGGTACCCAAAATGGGACACCCTGTACAATTTACAAACCATTTTATAAAATACAAGAAATAAATAAAAAAATAATCTTTTACAGTACCAATCCAGCAATAAAAGAATTATGCTCTTATATTATTTCATATTTTGTCAATGTTTATTCATATTCTAGATAAACAGTTCTTCATATATCCGAATTGAATAAGACCATTGAAAAAAATGTATAGTGTCGGAATTTGATCGAAAGATATTTATATATCTAATGGAATTCGCTTGAGAGCGGAAGAAAAGTGATGTGAGTTGAGACACCACATTTTTTAGATTCTTTCGATATTCATACTTTTGAGATGAGAAAATTGCACAATTTAAATGACCTTTAGATAAACCGTAGGCAATGAAAACTCTATTCAACATGATCGATAGCTCTATCATGAGAACAAACAAAACCACCTTCGCGCCAATCCCACCGGATTGTTTCATTTATGCAAAAGCCCACGGTATAGGTATAATATATTATATTACCATGAAACTTTGGGATATGAATAATATATATGCGTGTCCTTTTGGGCTTTGCCGTTCAGACACATTTCTCAAAAATCATTGTTTAACAATAGTTTACTTTAGGACGTGTTCGGCGTGTGAAACTAATCAGCCAATTCGGCTTATGTTTTATAGTCAGTAAAAACACAGTAGTAGCAGTGGCATTTGGAAGAGGTCCAAAAAGCGATTGGGAATGATACATTATACATGAATTTCGGAATTTAGTGTGAATGGTTTGAATATTTTTATACCTCCAGAGGGGATATATGGCTCTCAAAATTTGAATTATTATAATCCAAATAACTGCCAGAAAGAAAGTTATGAATAGTCTTCCTGGCACAAAGATAGTAGATATATTAAAGTTTTATCACATGAAATTGAATTTTATGAAATAAACAAATTGGTGTTCCCGAAAAAAAAAATCTAGTGCTGTAGAGCAAATTCCTCTGAATATAAAATTCTCCCGAACATGTTTGGCAACAATTCATTTATTTAGCGTGCCACGACTAACCACAATGGTTCATTTTAATTTTGAAGTAGGAAGAACCTATTAGCCTGATTATGAATACCCCAGGACAATACCAATTTCATTAAAATAGTACAAGCCCTTCTCCCGCTTCAGTCTTGAGCAAAACACGTTTCTTGGCTTGGTCTTTCAGTCAAAGCTTATTGCGATAGAATAGTGTGCAGAAGAGCTAAGAAGGAAGGTGCGTAGCTAAAGAATCTTTATCTTCTCTGATAGCCAAGCAGCACTAAAATTGCTGAATTCTTATCAAACAACATCAAGACTGATATGGGATTGCTGAATGACCCTAGGTCACAATAAACTGGTTCACAGGGCACCAGGAAACTGAAAGCAATAAAAATGCTGACCAACCCCAGCAAGGAGCCGAGCTAGCCTTGATAGGAACAGTGCCTTCCTGAGGGATCGCTAAATGCCCCTTAAGGAGACATATCCAACAATGGATCCAAAATCAGGTGTGGAACCTGTGGTAAGAAGAGCCCATCATCTAAAATGTCACGCGAAAGACTAAAACAAAGTCAGAAAACGACAAGAATTTTTGTGGAGATGCTGACAGGACCCTGTAGCTTAGGAAGCAAATGAACAATATCGAGAAAGAGGAGGAAATCGCAGTTCACATACTCTGTGAGTGTTAATGCATGGTAGCGGTGCGGCATTCGGGAAAGGAAAACTGATGACAGAGAGCTACTCGAATCGAGCTCTTATGCACTGGAAAACCAAAATAGACCTAAGGAGTCTCAGTGCTTAAGACATAGAGACACTCAAATTAATCTAATCTTAGCTAATCTAATTTATAGCTAAGATCAAGGAAACAAATAGTATGAAATAAATAGGCAACATAGCTCAATAACATTCAAACCTCAAAAGCACATGTCTCTAATAAGAAGAACATCTTCTGAAGAAGGGAAGTTTTGCTACATATTTTGTGTAGGTATATATATATATTTTTCTTCTAGTATATATTTTTGGCCTTGTAGGTTTACAATTTGATATAATCTGTAATCAGACTGAAATTGACGCACATGTTGAATACAGATATTTTGTGTCAATATTCTGAATTTTAGGAGTAGTTACAAGTGCGTTAAAAAGCTATTTGCAGCTTTTGTTAACAATATAACTCTATTTGATTGAAACTCTTAATAAAAAAATGGAGCAATATCAAACATATTGTGGATATCAATTTAAGATTATTCCACTTTTGAAGCGTAAGCTTTTCTAGACATAAAAATAGATCCTTCGAGATATTTATTGCATTGAATTACATGTGATAGATTGAATTCCACAGATAAAAGGCGATTGAATCTTATTTTTAAATCTTATATTATATATACTATTGTATTGGCTGCTCAATAAAGTGAGTACTTAGTGCATTGAGATAATCAGTTATATCAGTTTTACTATTACGTATTATATCTACTGAGGTTCAAACTATATTTAATTGCATGTGATACTTTAATCCCTAAAATATTTTCTATTGATGAATACTAAAATTCATAAAATATAAATCCTGTGAAGCAAGATGGTGATCTTTCAGATAAATACATATAATTTTTTTTATCTTGAAAACATTCATGAATCTCCCATTAAGAATTTGTTCGAATTATAATTATTGTAATCATCTCTCTTCGTTCTCAAGCTCTCACAGAAACATATATTTTCTTTCAATTAGAACTAAAGAGAGTCGTAAAACTTGGAACAACAGTAGATTTCGCAATCCCAGTTTTGTTTCAAGTTTGGACTTTGGACTTAATAACCCAGACAGCGGTGTCTTTCAATTAAAATGCTATATTGAGAGCAGAAAGTTTTCACGTCAGATTCACTGAAAATCTCAGAAACGTTAAAGCATTCTCAGCTATCATAAAATCATATCGACAGATTTTCATTGGATTTACCATTACGCATTCGCTTGATTGAAAAGAAATGAACTGTAAATATGGACAAATAAATGATAATTTGTTTATGACATTAGCTATACTTATAGATTTATAGGTACAGGAGGTGAAATTTGTTAGTTTGTATCGAGCGATCCAGAAAAAAATCATTCGAAGTAGGCATTTGAAATGAGGAGTAGTTTCAAGTATTTGTCATTTCAAGGCTGTTCGAGCAGTAGTTTGGTACGGTTTGATAACTGTTTAAAATGCGCATGTGTGGTTTGAAACAGTTTCCATGTGGTTTGGGATTTAAATTTTAATCTGCTCGAACACCAAACTGCAGTTTGCAAACTACCCCTTCCACTTTCTTACAATTCCGTTGTCATCGAACATATGACTATGCCGATAGATATGTTTTATGACCAATGATAAGAGAGAACATCAATGAAAGACTGATGGACAAAACACAAAACCAAGGTTTAGTTTAGGATTTAGTGCTCTTGTTTAGGCATATATATAATATATATGAGTTAAGGACTGTAGTAGTGTTCTCTGAAAGGGATTTCTCCAACAACAGAGAACACTATACTCTAAGAAAAAGAAGACGCTTTAACTGCACCTGTCTCAAACTGAGTCCGGACCACAGACATATAAACAAGGGAGACAGAACTGTTTACATTTTGCTGCGATCACACATCTTTTTCAACAAAAAGCAGTGTTGGCGGACTTACGCTGTCTGCCCTAGATTTGCCGATTGAGTTCGGAACGAAAGCAAAATTATTGTTTTAAAATAAGCGCGTTTAAGTGATACTCAAGTAAAACTATTATATTAAATAAATGTTTACGTTTCTTTATTAAAATACGTTTCTTGTATCCCCAAAATTATGAATATTTTCATAATCAAATTAAATTGTAAGATACTGGGTAAATATTTGTGGCCACGCTGGACGGTTGTATTTACTCATAATTTACTATGACAGACGTCATTGTTTTAAATTCATTCATCGTTAGATTTACAGTGTTGACTTGCGGTCTTTGTGCCATCTTGTGATTCTCTTCGATTTTGAGTATATTTATAGAAATAAAACTTTTATTTATCTATATTTGCTCTACACTATGGTTCTCCAGTGCGGGGTGTGCAAGAAAAATGGATATTCCAACCGCGTAAGTCAGATCATATACATATAAACAGTGGTGTAGTTACAAAGAAGTTAAAGGGCCTCCAAGACGTTTAATAAATTTTGCACAATATTTATATTGTTAGTCAAGCAAGTCATAGTAGCTTTATTATCTTGCTGAATCTGAATATGTACTTAAAAACTTATAAATACCCAGATTCGCAATCATTGCATAAAATAAATTCAAACCTGCAGAAACTTTCTGCAATAATATAATGATTGCGTAATTTCATCAACGTCAGTCCTAAAAGCTCAATATAGTTGTGTAATACTAATATTGTATTACTGCACGTTTAGGGGGCCTTCAAATTATTATTAAACGACCTTGTGTAATTAGGGGTGAGTTAAAATAATATAATACTTTTTGTTAATTATTGTAGCATTCCTGTAAATGCAGAACGCAGAGCAAGGTGGATTTCGATCTTAGAGTTGGGTAACCAGCATGTAATAAAGTCTGCCCAAATTTGCTCAGATCACTTTGATCAAAGTGATATAATTACTACTGAGAGAACCGGGCGAAGACAAATAAGGCCAACTGCTGAGCCCCAATTTAATACCACCGTTTTTACTCAGCCCTTGTCTTTCAGGTAAAAAACACTCCTTACCTGTTGTATATTTTAATGAAAGTATTTATTTTTTTTAGTTCCGACTCAACCGTCAGTGAGTTATCATATATAAAATCTCTTGGGTAAGTTAATTTTACATTGTTGTATATGGTAAACTCAAGAATTTAAAATAAACAATTATTTTTGCAAGATATTGAATACATTTGTAGGAAAACTATATAAAGTATTAACATACTGGTCTAATTTTAGAAACGGCTCATTACTACAACCAGGTGCAATTAAATTTGATTAGATTTTATACTTGTATGTTTTGTTCTTATAGACGTTTTCATATCTGATAGGTCTTTAGATGTCGATCCGAAATTTTCTGATCCGCCTAAAATCCCCGTTGAACAGAATACTGCTGGACCCTCAAATTTACAGTACAGTTGATCAAAACATCTACAGAATTTTGCGTCAAACCGATATTGCCGTGTCCTTAAAATCAGGTATTATCGAATTTTTCCCAAAGGAAGCTTATAGTATCGCTAACATTTTTGGTAAGTATTTAGGTTACTAAACGAACCTTGAATTTTTATAGCTTCTACTGAAATTGCCTATCCGAATTTTATTTGCAGCGTGTAGTACCTACTTCTATATTTTGTTTTCACTTACTTTGTTAAGTTCCACTTGATCAAACGAGTTATATATTATATAGGTATATATGATATATACACCATCGTTCGTGATCGAATACTTAAAATTTGTTCTTAATTCCACTAGATTGGTAAAATCTGCTGCCAATGTCTTTACCAAGTTCAAATCTGTAGGTGGTCCATCAAATGTCAAAGAATTTACAATTATGCCAGCATTGAACTGTAATTTAGCATTTAGCATTTTCTGACTAATGTGACTGTTCACAAAACATAAAGTACCAACAATAATTTATGGTCTCAATATCCTAGAATCTATTAATTTTGTTAAGAAAAACCCCGATTTGTTTGAAAATAGCACAGGTATACATGGTTAAAAACAAGATTTAATATACTATATAATTTAGCTACATAAAAAATGCTGATTTTTCCATAAAGAAAATTTTGAAATAAACTTTCTTGCAATCAAAACTGCCATTGGAACAATTAAAAGCAAAATTAAAGAAATTTCTTCTAAACAAAGCATATTACTGAACGCAAGAGTTCCTAGAGTTAGGCAGTAAAATGTTTTTCTTTCTAGATATTACAATTATCCTAGTTTAATGCAAACAAATGTTGTTGTACGTATATTTTTTTGGCATGTTCTACCTTATTCAGGAGATTATATCTGGAACAATAAAATATTATCTATCTATCTATCCTCAGCAAGTTCTAAGAATGAAGCCTGTATAAAATGTGTTTGGGTACCTAAATCTACTATCATGTATATGTCTAACATCCATACATTTATGTAGATTGTGATTCATTGTTTCAACTAAACTGTTTAATAATATGATAATCTATAGTTTGAAGTTGCTTAAGAACAGGCTAAAGATATGCATATTTATTGATTCCTTGTTTTATAGAAATATACATAACATGTTGAATTAGTTTCTCTACAAATGTACGTAGATTTATGAATAAAATGCTAAATGTTTTTTCTATTTTTTATTAACCCCTAAAAACTGCACGCCATTGGCAAAGATGATTTCAACAGTAGACGCTAGGGTTACAGTGTTGTCGTTTTTTAAAGCGATCTCTTTCTAACTCGTTTAAGTTTGGAAAAGATGTCTGATTGTAAACAATCGAAATTTATGAATGGAAAGTTCAGTCTCCCTTGTTTATATGTCTGTGGTCCGGACTAGTTTGGAAATCGTCAAACTATTGCTCGAACATCTTAGTAGTAGTTGGGAATAAATTATTTCATTGTAAATTGAAGTGCGCAGGCGTCTGACGGTTTGGAACTGGTTTGAATCGCTGCTCGAACACCCTTTTCATTACCGAATGCGTGTATCCAGCCAACATTTGGTACGTTCGAACACTTCGATCGATGACAATGGTATACAGTAATAATAAATTAATAACTATATTTTTATGTTGATACTTTGTCAAGTTTCGTAAATATAGCTTCTATAAAGAGAATTAGGTACACTACGTAAACTGTGCCGATAATAGTAGTTTTTCACGTTTCGTTAGCTGCACTGGTTAGTTTCTTCTATCCATCTTGTCATTTGCCAGTTGCCGGACAGCAGTGACAGCCTGGAATCTTTGGTGGTTAACCGTTAATGCGATTTGCGATTACGATAATGCGAATTCAATCACTTCCAAGATGACTATTCAAAGTTTATTTATTATTGAGAATTACTTTAGTAACGGCGTCAAAGTTGACGGAGAGTGCACCTACTCTGTTCATGCTTGTTTAAAGAATTCGGTAATAAAATGACAAATGCTTAGGTATTACTTGAATCTAGTAAAGATATGCTCCCCATTTCAAATGCCTATTGCGAATGGATTTTTTTTGTACCGCTCGATATACAGGGTGTCCCGAAAGTGCGATCTTGGCTGATATCTTGATAACGGCTACTGATAGAAAAAAAATTCAAGCATAAATGTTGGGCAGCACCATCAGCTGCATAAACTAAAATTATTATCATTTATACAGGGTGTCTCAAAAAATTTAATGAATCAAAGTTATGTTTTTTCTTATAGAACAACCTGTATATTTTTGCATATTTGGATTCTGCTGGTAATTCTAGGCATAGTTTATGTACAATGTCCTATACCTAAATCTGATAGTTTTTCTGTTATCCGCCATTTTGAAGAAAATATATGAATTTTTTCAGATGTCATGTTCCATTTGCTTTTTGATACACTTTTTTCTGTATAATAAAGAGCTTGATAAAAACTTGACAACTTGACACAAAGAGCAATACTTCTAACAGAAAACAAATTAAGGAACCAATGAAATGGTCACCATTTCTTTCAATACATTCTCGCAACCGATTCTCACAGGAACTGTTGACTGTATCGAGCATTGCGGCATTAATACTTGCACAAGCATCTCTTATTCTGACTTTCATGTTCTCTTTAGTAGTAGGTGGCGTCTGGAAACTTGCTCTTTTAAGAAAACCCACTAGAAAAAATTTAATTTTGTGAGGTCTGGAGATCTTGTTGGCCATGATATAGGACCTCCCCTACCGATCCATTTATTTTCATAATTAGCGTCTAAGAATTCCCTCACTTGCCTGCTCTCTCCATTAACTGTTTCTTCAAAAAAGAATGGTCCAATGATGCGGTTCCCGATTATACCAGCCCACACGTTAAGTGACCACCTATGCTGGTGATCTAAGGGATAATAAAAATAACTCTAGATTGTTCAGGGCTATAATAATGGAAGTTATGTCGTTCAACGTAGCCATTTTTGTGGAAAGTTGTTTCATCAGTGAACAAAATATAGTTGAAAAAGTCATCATTTTCTCTATATTCATCTAATGTCCACATACAAAATTCAAGTCTTCGTTCAAAATCATTTTGTTCCAGTTCTTGAACCAATTGAATATGGTACGGATGAAATTTATATTTCTTGCTTATTTTTTCACCTTTCATATATTCAATTACAGTTTGAAGGACAATACATTTTCTTCATTCATGGTCCTTTTTTGCCTTTCCAATTTTTGTTCGTAACATCGCATCCAGTTCTTTTAAATTGTTCTTTTTTTTAGGCGAGTAAACGCTAATTTATCAGGATGACGTTTAGCATTCGGGAAAATTTGCGCATAAATTCGACTTGCTAAGAAACAATTTTGATCACTTGCGCCCAAAACATAAATCATGTTAATCATTTCTTGTCTCGAAAAATTCATTATTCTAATTTTAACACCGTTACGACACATTTATTTTGGCATTTTGTAATGAAAACATTCTTTTTTCATTTGCTTTTACTTTCGGATTGTCTAGGCCAACCAGTACATGTTTTCATCCCTTAGGTCGCGATTCTAATAGTCAATAATAAAACACAATCCAAGGCAAATTCCATTAAAAACCAAATAATAACAACAAAAATGTAAAAATCTCTAAATCTATGACAGATAGGTATAGGACATATTACACCAAATGGAAGCATTTTGAGTCACCAATAGTATAAAATAAAAAAGATAGACGTTCCATTTAAAAAAATTAAGATATTATGTTTTGATTTTTTTATTTCTGGCACTTATCTGGGATACCCTGTTCAGCGCAGACAACTTTTTTTAAGCCATAGTTTCAGTAATAATCCTGCCAAAAATTATAATCCTGTATCTAAAAGCAAATGAGACATAACATTTAAAAAATATCATATATTTTCTTCAAAATGACAGATAACAGAAAAACTATCAGATTTAGGTATAGGACATTGTACATAAACTATACCTAGAATTACCAGCAGAATCCAAATATGCAATAATATATAGTTTGTTCCATAAGAGAAAACATAACTTTGATTCTTAATTTTTTTTGACCCTGTATTAATGAAAATAATTTTAGTTTAATGCAGCTAAATGTCCTGCACAACTTTTTTTGCTGGAATTGTTTTTCTGCCAATAATAGTCGTTATCAAGATATCAACCGAGATCGCACTATCGGGACACCCTGTATATGGATAATGTCCGAAAGCAATGATCTGATTTAGAGTATATTATCTTCGAGTGCTGAGACCAGAACTTTGTTGAATGAGGCACATAATAATATATTCTTATTCCCTTGCGTCTGGTACTTTTCATGTAGGTGCCTGTAACTCTTCAACAGACATCTAAAAATGTCGGTCCTTAATTTATTCATCATTTTTGAGTTTAATGAGTATCTCATTTGTCCAAATCCAAGGGCGATAACTCTGAAATCGTTGTAAACTTTTTGAGAATGGTTCAATTCAAAGGCATCCGGAGATGGTTTCTTGTCATACGAAATTGTCAATTTTCATAAAAATTGCTCCGACTATCTTCTTCAGATGTTATTTTTTGGGGTGAAATAAAAGCTGAATTTCTTATTTTGTTTTTGATGGATTCATATCTAAGCATTTTTTCGAAGAAAAGAAGAATAATTTAAATAGAAGCAATACAAAAAAATTGCAGAAATACATACTTTACACCTCCTCCCTTTTTCGATGTCGGTCAAAATTATCGCCAATACATTTCATTCTGTCTTATTCTAAAACACCAAAATAAAATAATTCAAATAATCTATCAACCGATACCTCTTACTAATGAGGATCCTTAAAATGATGGCTCCTGAGGGCAGGGGGCTGAATGGGGCAAATCAAATATGTTGGTTAAATAATTTTACCCCTAGAAATTAGTTCATAAACATTTCGGTGACTTATTTTTAAATAGTTTTTATTACTTTCGGTTCTTGTATCAAGGGACTCCACAGCCATTTCTTAGTCCCCATACGGTCTAAACACTTGAAATTTCGAATTCGTTCTTAGATCGCAGACATCTTGCCGCCTGTTAAGTTTCAAGTGTGATCCAATATTAATTAATTATATTATCTCATTCAAGCAAGATCAAACTATTTCTTCAACATGGAACGACAATGTCGGACAATGGGATCCATCACTGGAATTACCCACGAGCATGTAGCGTATATATACGTCTCTTTTTTTCTGGTATATAGGTACTCTCTGGCAGATCGTCGTATATATTACTCTATGGTCATTTCGCGCTGTCAGCAGTCGCAATTCTCAGTCGTTGATAACACTAATTTTAAAATTTAATTTTGTGTTGTGGTAGACAAGCAATAATTTGTTATGGAATTGCTGTTGCTGGCAAACAGATATTATTAAGTATCGTTTAAATCAAGAAAAGGAAAGATAGTAATAGTACTCATCGTTATATTCCTTTATGTCCCAAAGAGATTAAAAATAAAATTCATTAGGTAATCTCATCAATCTCCAAACACCTTCTAATTCATCTGCAATATCCCATCTTTGGAAGTAATCTTAGCTATGCTATTGCCAACGTAATTACATTAATAATGCAATCATTCAAAGGAACTGTGTCCTGGCCATAGACCTGGCAGATAATCTCAGTAACTACGGAACTGAATTACTTATTCATGTTCACGTAGGTATAAGATCAATCGGACTTATTGAAGAGGGACAACTCATTTCAATGATAGATATACAATTTTCTAGATAAAACTGAATCATATAGAGCATACCTGATTCATTTATAATATAGTTTCAGCAATCTGGCTGACTGCTGTGATATACTATAATTACGATTTGTGTATTTATCATATTTCGCTCTTGATTTTCATTGAAATTCCATATATCACATTATTCTTATTAAACAGGATATCTCTGAAATGCTAGCAAATATTACTCAGATCAATATAAAAAGATTTGCATTTAAGTATCTACAAATATGGATATTTTGGTCGTTATACAATATACAACCATAAAATGGAATTCTTAAAATTGGTTAATATAAAGTACCAATATTAAATATCTAGAACAATTAAGTATGGTTTACGGGTTGAAAACGCACTCAGTGCTACTGAATCTAGTAAACCCTTATCATTCCCCTCATCCAAATTCAACAAAATTCTATAAGCCTCCAAAAATTTAGGAGAAAGAAACGATTTAAAATCATGAGATGTTACCTTTCAGAGACGTATTGAGAACTTAATTTTCTTATATCAAATAGCCTTAATAAACATATTTAGCACAGAAAGGTTTCAACATTCGTTCAAACTTGTTCTGATAATTGAAGCTATTACCTTGCCATTATTACTAATATACTCCAGGTTATTATTGCAATGCTTATTAAATATTAACATGGACATATCCAGCGATTTTCCTCACACATTTTCCCAGTAACTCCGATATACTATTCACATTATTAAATTTAAAAAAATTGTCATTAAGAAATAATTTATATTCTTATTCCAACAGATAAGAATACTGGAATTCTATTAGAATCCTTCTCTAAGGACGTGCAGTTTAAAAGCGGTATTATATTGCCACAAATTGTCTTAATATGATAAGATGGCAAAATGTTCCATTTTAGTTGAGTAATCTTATTATTATATCAGGTACTTTGAAGCTGGAAGACAAGAGCCACTCAAACAATCCACTTGAAGTTTGTAATGGAAATAGCAATGCTTGAAATTCTTAAACCATGAAATTTCTCCAAATCTTTTATCTAACAGCAGAGGTGAATTATTTTACGTTTGAGCAATCTTGTTTCGTTGATATGAAGCGGAATGCAAGCTAAGAAATATAGTCATCTCTTTTTTGCGGTTTCATATAAGTAGGTATTTATCCAGTAAGTATACAGCGTCCTTGTAGTTATGAACGCTGTAAAACATGAGAAAGTATCAATTGATTGAATAGTTAGGTATTTATCTAAATGAATTGTTGCAGATAATTAACTTTTTTTTAATCCGCCAAGACAAAACGTTCAATATAAACAGATCTAATGTGTCCAATTATACGATTTGCCACCGCTCTTAAAATTTCACCAGATATAAAAATCATGTCAGCGTGGAAATAAAAACAAGAATGGTCATATTCAATGTTGACTAAGAAAGAACTATTTAGCCAGGATATGAATAAAATTTCACACTTTATTTGAGCATACATTTTTTCCTGCCTTTTCTCATACATAGGTACACGTTAAAGCAAGTGGTAAGAGGGCTTTGTTTTAGATAAGTTCCATCAAAATCGTTAGAGCCATTTTCACACCGAAACACGTTTTTCACCTATTGCCTAGCAACCAGTGCGAGCAAAATACCAAATCTGTGTCACCGGCGAGGCATATCAATACCTTACAAATCAAAAAAGGAAAGCCAAAAAATCAGCCCATCCGCTCTCGAAGATAACCTTAGCAGAGACAGACAGACCAATGGCTTAAAATATGTTTTTTGCTCTCGGGTACCTCTGAAACGTGAACATCCGTTGAAAAGTGAACACCAAAGCTTCTACAAGATAACATTAATGTCCTTACTAGGCTCTTCTTTTGGGAAGTCGGTCATAAAGTAAGAATAGATTTTTGAGAAGGGAACTCCTATAACAGTTGCCTTAAAAAAAGGGTAGAATGACAATTATGAATGACAAATATAGTGAGCCATTTGAAATAAAAATGTTCACCTATACCTAGTTCTGGTATAACAAGAACTGACTGTAATTTGCCATTATTTTGTTAGATTGTTTGTTAGAACCTTCTCATAACACAACTACAGAAAATAAAATTTTAAATAGTTTTCTCGAATCATATAATAGGCCACTCATCGTGAAAAACCCGGTATACATAAATGGCCAAAGTTGTTATAAATATAGACTTTTCTAGAATATTCCCGAAAGCATGAATATGCCTGTGTTTTAACATATATTTTGAAGAAGTACAATTTTTGTAAGTTTGTTAACATTTCTAGTATGTTGGCCACGACAACATAATATAATCCATTTACTAATAAATCTATTGAAGGAACTGGAACAGAAATATTATTCAAAAGTTGAAAGTAGATGGTAGTTACAATAACATTTATGAAGAAAATTATCTATCAAGTCTGTATTCTAATATCAAACATATTATTTATTTCAAACCTATCGTATGGTTTGTCTCAAAATGCAAAATAGAATAAACCTACAGTAATAGTGGCAAAATATTATTCGATAGCGTATAATCCATAACAAGATCATTTTTAGGTAAATTTCATACAGAAATATGTCAATAAAGAAGTTCAAAATGATTATTTATATATATATATATATATATATATATATATATATATATATATATATATATAATGAATTTTTAATTATTGGGGTTGCAGTCAAAATACCAATAAAATTAAAACTCTTTAATCAATGTCGAGCTTTCGGTAACGCTTGTTACCTTCTTCGGGACAAACTAAAATAACGAACAAATTAATTATAATTTTAAAATATATAATTTTTTGAATATTCAAAAAGAAACAAACGTTATGAATAAACGTTCGGATATAAATGGACTTAGTTCCATTTACTCATATATTTTAAAATTATATAATGATAATTATCGTAGTGTGCCATCTGATGTTTCTCTAAATTAATATATTGTTTCATATTATACAAGATAATTTTTATATTATATCCATTTTTTAAATGATATTTCCTGTGATTAACTTCTGAAGTGTGTTCCATTTTTATTAGCTACATACATAGATTGATCTTAGTATGCGTAATTCCATAGTAACTTGTAATTATGAAACATAAAAAACTCAATCATAAAGTTAAATGCATAATGACAAATGTTTGTAGCTGGTAAGTTTCATTAATCTCACGATTGTAAGTAGTTCATATTATTAATATTTTTTGTTATAATTAATTTGTTCGTTATTTTAGTTTGTCCCGATGAAGGTAACAAGCGTTACCGAAAGCTCGACATTGATTAAAGAGTTTTAATTTTATTGGTATTTTGACTGCAACCCCAGTCATTAAGAATTCATCATTAATTAGACATTCAAGAATTTACAATTCATTTTATATATATATATATATATATATATTGAATAACATAATTTCTCAATTCTTATGATACATTTACATATCGTACTTTCTGCTGCCTCTATACGAACTTTTCAACTTGACAACCACTAATCCAATAATGAGTTCGTCTCAAGCTGGTAGCTTTCAAAAGCTTAAAAAAATTAATATTATATGTAGCTAAACTTTTCTTCCTTGAGTTCATTAAATTTGTTATTTTCCTAAGAATATAACAAATAACAGTCAAAAGGAGTACTTAAGAAAGTTTCTCATATATACATTTGATGGTATTTCTTTATACAAGAAAAAGACAGTTTGCCAAGCCTTCGGATCAGAATTTCGCGAGGTCGCTGCCAGCGCTTCTGACTCTCGACCACGATGTCAAGTGATACTCCACAACATTGTGTTTAAGTCCTCTCCCCCACTTCTCGACGACTTGTTTCCAGGTATTCATAAGCGCATAAGAACTTCAATGGGATGGTTACGACACTATTGATTTTCTTGTTAGCTCGACTTCTTTAGAAAGCATCATAGCCATAAAGAAATGGGGAATTTCGTTCTTCAAAAATAAGGAATGTAGGTACTTCTCCCCAAAATCATTTGAGAACAAAATCAAATATGAGAGTGCCAAAACCCCATTTTCGATGTTTGGAATTGTTTGGTGTTATAATTCGTTTTTGACCGACTTTGCCAGAGCGAAGAATGTAAACAATTCATCTGATGTTTTTGTATGTATGTATACGTCTTTTGCACAGTTAACTTGCACCGATTTTGATGGTTCGTTTTTCATTGGGAAGATGAGTGTTGAGCATTGAGCCAATAGAAAAAAAAACGGAAATCTAACATTTCTGAAATCAATTTAATTTTTGATGCAACACTCAAAAATTTGAATTACTCATTTACAGAACCGACTTTTATTACTTGATGAAATATATATATATATATATATATATGATATTAGTTGAGAGTAGGTCGTTTTTTTTAATCAAAATCCAATATATTATTCCCATCCAAAACTATCCCCAATTCGACTATATGTCTACATATTTTTTATGGATGATCGCGCCTTTTGCATATTAAACGTGCTCCGATTTTGGTGAAAAAATCAATATTATACATGCCCTTCCCCTCAAAAACTTCCCTCAAAGAGGGTAGAGGGGGCAATTTTTCTTGAAAATCTAAAATCTAAGACGACAGAATTAAAGATAAGGCAACATTTTTTAAGAGTTACGGTTTTCGAGTTACAGCGATGTTAAAATATAAAATAAAAGTCTATATTCGCTAGATATGTGAAGGGGGAAATTTGTTTCGAAAATTGTAAATCTGAGGCAACCAAATTAAAGACCAGATTATTTGTAGTAATATTTATATTGAACATTTTTGCCATAGAGTTACGGTTTTCGACTTACAGCGTCACTAAAGGTGTGTGTGGCCCAATCAAGATACGGTTACATCAGAGCTATACTAGAATCTCGATCCATAATGCCGTTTCGAAAGCATATCATAGAGTTTCTTCTAAACCAAGCATAAATAAAGAGTAAACAGGGCAAAAGAAAATAAATTTAGGCAGAAAGACTAAACCAAAGGAAATACCAAACATGCCATGTAAGTAATATGAGTAATGTAAATAGCAAACACACACCCTTCGTATTGGTTGGATGGTTGGGAAGTGTATGGGTGGAACACGAAGTGCAGCTACGTCCCCGTGGTGAGTTCTGGGTTGATTTTATATTATTATTAATATACAAACAAGCGAAGAGCTGCACAAATGATTTTAACTCAAAATTAACACTTTTTTGCTCTTATATTTTCCAACCAAATTCAATATGACCAAAAATTGCAGATTTAGTTTTATTTTCACAGACTTGCGCGATCGGAATACATAGTTACTCCTAGAGATAATATATTTTGTTTTACTGTTTTTCAATGTTTGAAGACTAAAATTTTTGCAATAGTAACTTAAAATAATAATAAGAAGATTAGACAAAATAATAAGGAAAATTACGCTTCTCACAAATTCTATGAAATTTGCGGCTAACAGCGCGATAGGAATCTATATATATATATATATCTTATATATAGAAAGATATACCTATCGCAACTTTTCCACACCACCCTAAAATACAGCGCACAAACCAAAAAAAAGTAGACAGTCTAATTGTATAACTCCTCCGTTTGGGTGCGCCGGTCTATAATTAGTTGGTGCACTCACTGAAAAATACAAAGTATTTGTATTTTTCGACCGACGAATCCCGAACGGAGGAGGTATACAATTCGATTGTCTGCTTTTTTTTGGTTCGTGCGCTTTTTATATAACTAGTAAACGAGGTCCGATTTTGATGATTTTAAATTCATTTGAAAGAGGAGGTTTGAGAAATGATCCCATATTCATGAAAACGCCAATCAGAAATCTCCTTCCCTCCGAAAACACGAAGGGGTGGAGGGAGCAAATTTTCTCAAAAATCGAAAGTCTGAGGTGGTATAATTAATGATAGAAAAATATCCGGAAACGTTCAAATTGATTTTTTTTCAAAATAGTTGAGGTTTTCGAGATAGAAGCATGTTAAATTCTCAAATATATGTATTTTTGCTATGTGGAAAGGGCGATATCTTTCTAAAATTGAAAATATGTGGGTACTACAGGAAAGACACAATTATTTGTAGCAACATTTATTCAGAACATGTTTTCCTTAGAGTGACGGTTATCGAGTTAAATCAGTGTTAAAATGGAACATCTAAGATACTTAATATTTCCGCAGCGATGTATTGAGATCTGAATAAAAACAACTACAAGCAAAGAATATGAGGGTATCAGTGAACGTTCAACGATTTTCGTGACTAATGTTACACTCAAAAGTGTGAAATAAATATTTTTTACAATAAATTGGACAGACGTTATCAGTAGGTGCACTGAAATGTACAAAATAATATTAATTCTATTAGTGCTGGTACTTGTGAAGTTGGTGCCAAAAGTTTTCAATCTAACTGCAACTGCTCAACTTCAAAAGTACCAGCACCAATAGAATTAATATTATTTTGTACTTTTTCGTGCACCAACTGATAACGTCGGTCCAATTTTTTCGTCAAAAATATTTATTCGTATAATAACTGTCGGTCTTGTTTCTGAAAAAAATATGCATTAATTCAAATCGGTGACATTTGCATACAAAACTCATAGAAAAATTTCGAACTATGACAACAGCATGATTTTACTAATTATCAAGAAGATATCTTTAATACTGTAGATATCCACTCAAAGAAATATCATTTATTTAAAAACAATCATATAATATACTTATTGGAAATGTGAAAACAATTGCCGCAATCTTTAGTTTTTATTTGAAATTAAGAATGTATATGGTATTAATTATTTTCTAAAAAACTGAAAATATGAGATATCTACGTTAGATACAGGGTGATTTGTGTTGGCCGTGCATTTGAAATTTTCCAACTTGCAGTCGGATTAGAAAGTTGAAATTTGATATCATTCTCGGTAATGAATGTTCTATCTAAAATATTAGTAGTCGTACAGCTACAAAGGGTGTGCCGAAAGTCGGTAACATGTTTTTATTTCAAATAGAAATCTAGTTTTTATCCAATATGGTTTCATTGGCTTCTTAATTCTAAACTGAATCGAACCCTATGCTAATGCTATATCTATCACAGTATTTAACATAATATGTAGTAGCTTACTAAAAGTTTCAAATTTCAAAATTGAAATGTCAAATTCAGAAAGCAGTTAGATGAAGGTCAAAGCCAACTTTTGATGTTTCATTGATAGTCCAAATTTCTACCATTTGGGTGCAGGTGACTTTCAAATTTTGTATTCAAGAAATTCCAAGAACCTATTCTTTTAAAATAAGGTATTACCTCTATTCTGGTTGATACCAGTTAGAAGACAACTGAATTTTAAGAGTTTCCTGAGCAAATCGCCCATAAGTATCAAAATGGGACAATCAGTGAAACAACAAAAGTTAGCTTAGATATTCATCTAACAACTTCCCAAATTTTGATTTCCAATGACGTGACGTCATCACCTCAAAACTTTCAAACAGTTTGAATAATATAATTCCACACAGTTAACCATTTCATTATTAAAATTCAATCCGTCTTGTTGGAGGTTAGGTTTTGTATTTTATTTTGATCTTAATTGTTATTAACAAATCAATCACAATACAAATTCGTTATCACTGAATCCATTCAACACCAATTTCAAGATTTTGCAACATTTGAAATTTTCAACTATGACGTAATGCCACTGATTTGTAACATTCCTGCCCTTCCCGTAAATCCCGTAATAAATTGTAATCAATGGGCAAGTACCCTTTTAAAGTACCATATAATACTTACTTTGAAATCAAAAATTTAAATTTAAGTATAAAAGCAGCTTATTTTTTAATTTATGATCGCTTATATTAAGGTTTGTACAATAATCTAAGAAAACTTAAATACTACTGGATAGAGTGCTTGTTTAAATGTAGAAATCGTATCCATATTTCTAACAATTGAAGACAGTGAGTTCCAGTTTCGTCCTAATATATTTACAGTCGAAAAATATACATAGTTCCTCTTTAGGTTGCCTTAATCCATATTGGAGTGTTCGCATTTCAGTTTATTAACTTCAAGACAATTTATAAATCCAAGTAACAACTTTTTGTCAAAGAGGGCATCATTTTTGGTATGTAAAGACAAAATAGAAGGCAGTTTGAAAGTTGTGGCAATCAGAATAATTCATAGGAGTTCTATTTATAAAGGCTAAGTCTGATAAATTTATGTTGAATTGATTCTAATTTATTTGTTTGTATTCCATAATGTGGAGACCATATTATGGACCCATAGAATAAAGTTGGTAGCACTAATGATTTATAAAGACAATAAATGATAGCCAGGGTGTTTTTTGAGTTTTTTGAGCTTTATAGAGAGCAACCGTTCCTTAGATGCTTCTCAAATTGAAACATGTTTAAAAAACATTTAGAACTAGATCTTTTACATGTTCAACTTCTTTAAGTTCAATGTCATTAGTAGTATATTTATATTGGAATACATTCTTATGACTTCTTTTATTTAATATAGACCATTGAGCTGTGGTGTCAAAATCCTTTTGTTTCACTGATGACTCACTGGTAAACTCTTAAATTCTCAGCTACTTATATCTATTAGCTCATGAGAAGAACTTCCATCATATTTCCAGTATCCAACTATATAGGTAATTATCATGACTGCAAAATTCAATGGAATCTATAATCATGGAAAATTCATATCTTATTTCTACCATATCGAATTTTAATGACGCCGTGAATTTGTTTTAAAGAATTTTTTTATAAGATTTACTGTTTTTCTATCTCAGATTTTCTAAACTTGAAGGGATATAGAAAACGAAGTTATGAACTTTTTGTATAGTGAACGTGACCCAATTTTGGTGATTTTTTTACTCTTTTCGAATTAGTACCACACTAAAAAAAAAGAATTCCAACATCCCCTTTCCCCTGAAAACAGCCCTAAATAAGTGAGGAAGGGACCAAACATTGTCGAAAATTGATTTTTTTAAAACACGATTAAAGAAAAAATACTTTCCAACAACGTTAAATGGGACATTTTTAGAAAAAGTAAAGGATTTCCGAGTTACATCACTAGGTATCTGCAAGATTCCTACCACCGTATATTCAAATCACTGAATATAAATGTACCTCCAACCATTTTCATGACCAATAAATCATTCAAATATGTGAAATAAATATTAAAAAATAGGACCAACTTTATTAGTTGTTGCACTTAAAAATGTAAAACAATGTTAATTCTACTGATGCTGGTACTTTTGAAGTTCAATATTACCAGCATCAATAAAATTAACCTTGCCTTGAATTTTTCAGTGCACCATCTAATATTCAGTCATTTTTTTGTAAAAATATTTATTTATTATACAAGGGAAAAAAGTATTAGATCTTAGCACTCGAACACAACCTAAAAACGATGATTTGATAATGAAAAAAATATTACAATATAATGAAGTCAGAAAATGATCTCTTATAATCTCCCTAGAGCTTGAATAATTTCCAAAAATATTTTTGACGTGCTATTTTGTTTTATATTTATTTTTATATATATACCCGGGAAAAAACTGATACTTTGTCACTTATCAACAGAGATGAAATGTCAAAACGTTTTCCCCGTCACAGAAAAAACTAGTTATTTAATCTTCTATAGAACATGTATAACTTTCTATTGTTTTTTGCAGGCATGCGCATTTTGGTCATGCTGCTTCTGGACACATTGCCAATGTTGGGAAATGTTCTGCTGTTGTGCTTCTTCGTGTTCTTCATTTTCGGCATCGTGGGCGTACAGCTTTGGCAAGGTGTTCTAAGGCAACGCTGCGTTTTCAATGCGCAACAATTTCCTCACATTGTACCACCCAAGTAAGTGCTTCGTATCATAAATATTATAACATATAATTTATGTAATAATACTTTTATATTGCCAATGCTTCCTCACTTGAATGGGTTAACGGCCAAGTTCATATTAAATGCTAAAATAAAAGTCGCATTTTATAAATCTCCCTTTTAGAATTAATTTATTAAAGGAACTCAAATGACAAAAGTAGGCCTTAACTTTGAAGGGACTTTAAATTCGATTATGAAATTGGCCGTATATGTGTTCTTTTTTCGATGTAAAACATGTTGTTAGGAATTGTTCGATGCTCTAAATTAACTGGATTCTAAGGCTTTGAATACCTATTCTGATTGAATTGGATGTGCCTAGCATTAATTTAAATTCTTTATAATTATTTCATCAATAATGGTTCTAAATTTATGCTAGAGATTTATTCCTAAAATAATTCAATTTCATTTTCAAACTGTTTCAAAACCTAGACCAAAGATTAATTTCTAATCTTTGCCTAGACCCTGAATTATCTTAGGCTATGAAAGGAAACAAAGAAATTGAGCATTGAACTTTTTCTACTCACTGTATATCAATATTCTTTGTTATCGGATTGTTCACTGTTTTTTTTTTGTTTTCCATCCAGCATTTATAAATAAATATATATACAATACACACTTACAATGTGTGCTCAAATAAACTATTCCCATAATAATTTTTGTTTATTATCAATAATGAAGCATGACAAATCGTTTGCATAATCAATATAGATATCCCAATTTGATATGATTTCTATAAAATTATTTTAAATGGTTACTTTTTCCAATACCTACCTACGTACATAGTTACACTTACAAATCACGCACCATCATCAAAGTAGATATCTACCTTCTAACCATTGTTATTTTGTTTTCCAGAACGTTTGAATTTGGAGGCATTTAATGTTCTTAGTAATGTGAATTTGAAATATATGTGAATACTTTTCACCCAACTGACCATCATCATTTGAGAAAATATGTTCAAAAAATAATAAGCAGTTGAATTTTATTAGTGTGGGAATCAAACAAATATACATACGTGTGTTTGATGTGTTTTTATTGTTTTCAAATTACCTTCACTATGTTTTTATCATTTCATCATGTGATATTGTAAAAACTCTGATAAAGAATATTAAACGGTGAGCTCATCAAAAAATAACATAACCAGCGAATTTCATTTAATTTATGTGTTTGTTAACAATTCAGTCTTTTACTTACGATATGGATATAAGAGTTTCTGACGTTTTTCTGCGAAAACTATCAGAGTAAAACGATGAAAAAAAAACAAATACTATACTGGGTATTTCCAAATATTTCAATATAATCCTGAATGGCAAATATTTTCGTGAATAAATAGATACTTATTAAGAATATATTGGTGATCCTCCATACAACGTTCAAATCACAGATCTAAACTTAAATCATCTAGGTAAGAAATAGTAGGTAATTTTATTCGGTTCTTTCATTACAAATTACAAATCAAAAAATAACAAATCACATACGTCAGCCAGAGAATGACTCTAAATGATGTTGGTAGAAAAGATTAGACATAGAAATTTTGTAGCAAGATACCGCCATGTTTGAATGGAGTGGCTTTGATTTTGTTCCAGGGGTGTACCGGAACAGTACGTTGTGCGCGTACCTTATACGTAAGATCACATTATATCCATTCCATGCCCGTTTGTTTTGTCTGTCTGTCTGTTTATGTGTGTAGGTGTCTTCTCATGTCGCTTACGTGTGTTTTGTAGCTTGGCAAATATTTTTGGCCTTAAAATTTTAGATAAATGCAATGAATTTTTACGGTAAAAGTGAATTTAAGACTGACTTTGAACACATGCAATACTAGTCAAGAATATTTGGCCGAGATCTCTCCTTGAATGTTTAATAGGTGCACCGTTTCTTTATCTTTATTTGAAAATGCGTTTCTTTCATCCTCATCTTTGTCCTAATAAAATTTCATAGAAACACTAATTAGGATAAAAAACTATCAATATGAGTAGTAATTAAGCAGGCCATATAACATTCGGACAAAATCAATTATCATTTATCTGCCATTATTAATTCCAGTTTTAGTTTGAAATATTCTGTCAGAAATATAGAGTCGTAATGCCCTTAGTTTTGGTGGCATTATTATGAAACATGAGGGCCATACAGAGGTTTGGAATACTTGAACGTGGTTGTTAATTATTATCCAATATTTGGAATGCTCTCGCAATAACAGGAGGAATTCATGAAAATTAAATAATCATTCACTACAGGATGATCAATCGATATTGAAGTTGTTATGGTTACTTAGTATTTCTATTCTAAATTTTACAATTAATAATGATATTAAATTATGAGCAGAATAATAAGCTATTCAAAAGTAAAGTGCATCATTTATGGTAAATATTTAGGAAATTAGAGCTATTGTAATTTAGAAAGGGTTTTGTAGTTTCAATATAATAAATAGGTAATTCGTTTTGATACTACAATAATATTGAATCTTATTAAATCTATAATTTTATGCAACCTGTTTACTCATACCTTTTAAGGAATATTGATTGCAATCATAGATATGGAATCGTTTGAATATCTTATATTTATAAGTTATCAACTTTTGAAGAAAAACCTCGGACACGTCGATTTTGTATTTAGAATTTTTATTTTTTGTTCAAACAGTATTATTTTACTTTCAACATATGATATCATCCTTGATTTTTTTCATAACTCAAAAAGTATAATTACAATTAATTATCAGAAATAGAACGAGTTTAAATTTTAATAGTATCAGGATATACCTACCTGGTAAATAGCAAAAGAAGTGAGGAAGAGAAAACCTAAAGCCGACCTAAGAACTTAGAATATATATTATAATAATTTGTAATTGGTATGAGTGACTAATTTTGTCCTCAGAAATGTTGTCCAACGTAAATCATGAACTCGTTGTTCGCCTTAAACAGTTACTGTCGGTTACTTAGAAAGGCCTAATTTGAACATCATGAAATAAGAAATTTATTTTTACTTTATTGCCTATTAATTGTTTTGTATATTTTTGTTGATATATTTGATATTTGAAGACGTTTATTTAGATGAATATATTAGTTCCTAGTCTAAGTTTTTAGTATTTTTGAATTGAAAAAATTATAAGTTTTTTTTAATGACATAAATTATTGCCTTTCCATTTTAAAAAAATTACGATATCGTAATAGGTTGATATGTGAAGGGGGTAAAATAATACTATTCGCATAAAAAGCAGAAAATAGAAATCAGAAAACAACGTTTCTGAACTTTTTTGTTATTTAAAGCAGTGTATATATTACTAATATATTTTCGCCTCCATGTAGTTTAAATTATAATCTAAGTTCAAAACTTACTCGACATTATCAATAAAAAAGTACGAGTATATTTGAACCTTATATCATCAAATAAATGATCAATTTGTTAGCAGTAGTACTCGTGGTTTTTTTCATAACATATCGGACACATGATAGTGACTCAAAAGATATCGAATATCATCTCAATTTCATAGTACTGTCTCACTAACACATGAAGTTATTATAATTAATAACAAGATACAAAGATATTGAAGAAGTTTTTATAAAACCACCTAGAACATAGATTTACATCAACATCACCCTCGTTTGAGCTCAATTTCAACACAATCTTTTTGCTAATACCGCTAGTACCAATTTTCCAGAGGCCTTACGAAAAATAAAGCGGTCCTTTTTTCATTGTCATCAGATATATGTTTCTTCTTTTATGAGCACTATGGCGTTCTACAAATTACAGTCGTTTTTCTCTATAGTCCCGAAAAATGGAACAGCAAAGTACACAAGACCAAAGAGCAACAAGTGAAATGCCCCTCGATTTTCCACAACGAGTTTGGAACGTGAGCTGGATATAATGCACGTAGAAAATCATGGGTATCGAATCGATTTTCCAGGCTGAAAATTTTCAGAGAAACCACGCGATTTATCTTTGTGCATAAAATTTATAGATATTCTCAATAAACAACTGCCATAGTTGTACTAACGTAATTGGTAATACGTAAGTAATTTCATTGGAAATTCCACTGGGATGCAATTTACGAGATACCTACTTCCGTTTGTTTGATCGTTGGAGTGGAAATTTGTGTTTGCAAGAGCGCTCAAAAGGTCTTTTCACGAATTTCTAATAGCAAATAAAATGTATATGTGTATCTGATTCCAGTAGTTTTGGTTCGAAAGTGACTTAATATGCAAAATACGAAATAATATATCTACTAATAATTATTATACAAGCTAAATTTGAAATACATGCAAAAATCTTTTTGAATATAATCCTGAAAAAATTAGTCAAAACTTATGAGGCCTCAAAAAATCCACGACCAATTGTGATTTGGGACATGGTCTGTATCCGCTAGCCTGCCATTATAATTCCAAAATTAGCCAGATTTTTATCGCTTTGTTTACAATTGTAGTTGTTTTTATATCAGTAACTAATTAAATTCATTGGCAATCGAATTAATTTACTATAATTGCAAAGATAATACTAAAAGGGCCACACAACTATAATTTGAAATATTTCAGATCTTTTTAGGAGATTAACTTAACTGCTTAAGAGCTTTAAACCCTAAATCAGATTGATCCCTTTTCCTACGGTTTATGGTGAAATAAAGTTGTAACGGTTTTGTGCTAAATTATCATTGAATCAAGTTCAGTGGCAATGATGGTGTATTTATCTAATAGGCAGCACAGCAATTTGATATTATAATCATTTACGGATAATGCAAAGGGAATAACACAGGGTGAGAAAAATTATTTTTCGTTAGCGATGTCATTATATATATAAAGCTAATTTGTTTCTTTTAATTCTGAAACCTTAAAAGTTTGAATCAGTTAATTACATCGTATTGGCAAGTATTTAAAACTCACCCTGTATATGAATTTAGCACTAGCAATGCTGACTTACTCAAAAGAGCTTAATATTCATAACGATAATTCTAATTTCAGGATTAGTTTATGAAAAATTCAAACTCTTCATTGGTCTATTTCAAAAACTAATTACCAATAAAACAAAACTGAGACAATTATTCGAATTTTGGATGGATAATAAGCTATTATTATATACCATTGTCATGAAATGGATGTAAATTTAATTTGTACCGATAATAACATTTTGCAATATTAACGTTCAATTACATTGTCAATATCATCAATCATTAGCGGACAGGTAATTACACACAATTTGCATCCATGAATATGTTTGAAACTTTTCAGACACTAAAACAAGTTATTCCATGTAATACATTTTCTGTTGGTCTCTATAGTTTATCAGAAAACATTTCACGGGCAATGATAATCATTATAACAAATAGACAAAAGAATCTCTCAAATAATAAATAATAAAAATAAACTTGCAGATTGAACTATAGGACATCAAAGTATAATTTGTAGCTTCTAGAAAAAGCAACTTCTTACTAGAAAATTATTGTTTTTAGTAAATAAAGACTAAAGCCATTAGGTATTATTTTAATCAACGAAATTAGCTCAATAAATATATGATTTTCATAGAAGCACAACTGGAACAAAATACTACAAATACCTTGAATACCTTTTACTAAGCACATTTCCAAACAAAAAATTATAATAAAAATGTAATGTCTTTAGTATTTGGAATAAGTTTCAGTCAATCTTAATTAGGTATACAATAATTTACATTTGATTAACTTTTAGTCTAGTTACTCATTGACACTCTTAGAATACCTCTCAAAGTTTACGTAAAAATACGCATCTTGACAACATAGCATTTGAATATAGACTCTTTCCTACTTTATTTATCTTACCGATTTAGATTTAGATAAGTGGGGGTTGAATTTAAGACATTAGACTGTCTTAGATTCAACCCTTTACTCTTTTTCATTTTTAATTTAACAGAACCCACTTCGAGAAAAATGTACTTTTTTGGCAATCAAAAATTATTCATATTAACTATACTTAACTTTATTTGAGAAGACTTTTTACATGAGATGATGATACGTCAAATTGTGTAAAGTAACCCATTTAATACAGATGCCTTGGGAACGTGCTTTTTAAAATAAGACAATTTTATAAGTAGGTACTTATATACCTAGCTTTCTAAAATAATGTATATATTTACTTTCAAATTAAACAGACTTTTATTTATAAGTATTTCTATTTTTATTTTGCTGAATTTGAATTTGATAGATTTGATCTATTTTATTTATAATGCAGACTCTTATAAAATACCCTTCTGTCATTGGTCTGACACTGCTTTTTGGTAGATATTACATATATGATACATATCATCAATCAAAAATGGCTATGAAATCTTTCCTGTTTGTGGTTAATTTTATCTAAATTCACGAATTTTGTCCCGACGAAGAGAATAAACATTCTCGAAAGCTTGGCATAATCCAAAGAATTGTATTTATTAAATGACTGCATCCCCAACAAAAATATATTTCATCAAATAAAAAACCAGTCAAGAATTCAGAATCAAACTATATATATATATATATATATATATATATGATTGATGATATATATGATTGATGATATATATGATTGATAGACTGCGGAACCCCAAATAATAATATGGGCCATTATTTCTGTAACTAGTGACTGCAACAACACGCACTAGCTAGAAACAAAATAAATGAAAAGTACTCATTAGATAGAGACAAAAAGTTAAATTACCTGACCACTGTCGTAATATATCATGGTCTATAAACCGATATAGACCATGGTAATATCACAGCTTATACCTACACTATAGTGTATAAGCTGTGATAATATCTTACTCTCAGTCTACTTACTCGTTACTATATCAATGTTTAAACCATAACAAAGCCAACCTCAGAATGCCATTTTATCCAAGATCTCAGAGATCTTATCTGCACTAGAGTAAGAATGTTATAGCCACAAATTTAAATGGAAATCTATTAGCCAACATATTATCGCCGGGATGTTCATTTCATGTTGCCAATACGTATCAGCAACCATGCACCTATTTTCCAATGAAAAAGGAAAAAGCACCTCATTCTACCTTTGGTTCTTTTGAAGATATTTAAATTTATCATATAGCATTTTTCTTACTCTATTTTATTATCTAAGACAATCCTAGCTAATTACATTTTTAATGATTGAAACTATCAAATTCAAAGCAGAACTTCCACCTCTGTCATCTACTCTGATAGCACATAGAGCATATACATAAAGATAGATGCATAATATCATTAGCAATAGAGCGTATAGAGCGTATCGATATTAGTGGATATGTGTACACATTACGAAACACCAAACATCACTTTCAGTTCCTTGTGTATATTTTCCTCGACATTTTCCCACACTCTCTATGACATAAAGGGGAAATATGAACGGAAGTTTTCAGATCACATGATTCTCAAATTTCGTATTATAATATTTCAGCTATATTTTGAGGTAAGTTATTGCTGCATTTTAGATCGTAGAAGTCGATATATTATTTAAACAGGGTGTCCGATTGGGAAATGGAAAAAAATAACGATGTATAGACGGCACGAATGTGATTCTTGATATACCATATTTGTTGGGTGTACCTAGATTTATAAGCGAGATGGGTGTTTTGTCAATTTTGGTCATTTCTTTTAGAGGTAATAACTCCTGATCCAAACAGTATATTATCTTGTTATTTGGTACACACATCCTATTCCTATCAAAGCGATTTGCCTACGAGTCAATCGAAAAATCCAGGTCAGGACTAACAAAAATTTAAATAATTTTGGGTTCTCTAAAAACACACTGTACTTCAAAATGTTTAAAATCCACTAATATATTTAAAAGGAGCACTAAAACGTAAAACAAATTGTGAAATTTTATATTCCCACATGGTATCAGTGAATTACGTTTTTAAATTTGAATTTGAAGTTGTGTGCTTTTGGATAGATAAGAATGAAATATTTCAAATTTTCCACATCTAGTAGCAAAACTCTTCTGCAATATCACTTTCCAACGAGTATTCTTTGTCTTCATTAGTAAGCTTTGAATAATACCTATGCCAATGTTTTTTCACACTCTTGACAATTACGATCTAGTTACTAGTATAATTCCATGTAATTATGAAAGAACTGAACAGAATAAGTGAGTTAATACAGATTATTGTTGAAACAATTCTATTTTCCCATTTATCAAAACAACTATACACAAAACTACCATTTAAAATTTTACTATAAATCATAAAAAAATATAAAAATTGCTCAGCGTGCTCTCTACTTTGATCTAAATATTTTCTTGCTTTTTCAAAATATCTGATCAACTGATTTTCGAAACACACACTGATTGTTCTAATTTCTCTGAATTCTTCTTCAATTCTTTGAATAAGCTGCTTTCTCCTATTATTTTCAGAAGAATAGACCTTTGACTTAAACATAAACATTTGTTCATGATAATTTAGATAATACACAGTATCTATTCAAGGTAAGTCAGATTTTTTTCATTATATAAACATTATTTTAGTGGTAATAAATGCACCTATTACAACCTGTTGCAACACTTTCCGCGAATCTTAGTTACTGAAGAAAAATAATATCAAAACAGTAATTATGGAAGAAATTAATACATAATCTCAAATTATGAATTCGAATACTGATAACTAATACCTGAATGGAATTTCAAAAAAAGGTACATCGCATAATCTTTTTAATTCATTCTAAAAAACACTAAAAATAATTCGGTTTCAGTCACCTAAATTTACAACACTTCTAATAAAAATTCAGAAATTTAGTAAAGAAAGAGCTTTAACTATTGCATACAACCTTAAATTGAAATTCACAGATTTAATTCACAGAGACCATGCGGGAAAATCAAAAGTACCTACACAGTTTGTTTCAGTTTATAGTACTTCAAATATGTTATAGGATTTTGAACATTTTAAAAAGTGTGTTTTTTGAGAACCTAAAATTATGTTAATTTTTGCTCGTTCCGGCCTGGACTTTTTAACTGACTCGTTGGTAAATCACTTGGATAGGAATGGGAGAATATATTTACCAAATATCAATATAATATACTGGGTGGATCGTGAGTTATTACCACTTAAATAAATTACCAAATTTGACAAAAAATCCTATATCTCGGTTATAAAACTAGGTAGATTCACTCAACAAATATGGTATATTTAGAATCAATGACCTTCGTGCCGTCTATACACCGTTCATTTTTATGTGTAATCATGTCTACAGTGAACTCAAATTTGGTTCTCTATCGAAAATCAAATTCGGAAAAACTTATTCTGGTGAAAATTTTCAAGTTTCTTTGCTCGGTTAACCAAAATACAAAATAGGTTCTCTTTTGTACTTTAATAACTCAGGAGCTTCTCATTTAACACAATGCTAGAAGCAAGAAGACTATAAAGAAGTAGAATCATCACAACGGGTAGGGAAAATGTGGATCCCTGTGTGGCTGGTTGGACCTCTGCGCGATATTAGATAGAATAAATGTTATTTATTATTCTCAGTGCCCTGATAATCTAGTTGGTAGACGCTGGTCTTCTAACCGTATGGTATGTGATTCGAGCCCAACTAGGTCAAGGATTTTTTCCTTGAATGAAAATTTCCTGAGAAATTCCGGGTGTAGAGGAATCGCTATAAAATGACAAAAACTAGCGGTCGACATCAATTGCCCTTTTACCAATGCGCATTGTGACAGCCTGGTAAGGCTTAGAGTCCACCTCAAACTGTAGGTCGTAAGTCCCTTTATCAGTTGCAAATACAATTGACAAGGCAGTGAAGGGCAGGCCCGTTCAATAGTGGACATACAAAATGGCGGACGACAAAATTCTCAGTGCATCATTGCAGATCGTTATTTTTGTGAAACGTTTATTATTTCTTGGTACTGATTGGTACCCATGTCAACATTTATCCATTCTCATAAGTAAGTTATGTATGTGGTACTTCTTGACATAAAGTTACATAAATTAAGAACATATTGTCTCCTCAGTGAGAATGATAAAAAAGATAAATATTTTTTACAAAAAATTGGACCGACGTTATAGTTGATGCACTGAAAAGTATAAAATAATATTACTTCTATTGGTGATGGTACTTTTGAAGTTGTGCAGTTGCAGTTAGATTGATAGCTTTTGGCACCAACTTCACAAGTACCATCACCAATAGAAGTAATATTATTTTATACTTTTCAGTGCATCAACTATAACGTCGGTCCAATTTTTTGTAAAAAATATTTATTTCACACTTTTGAGTGTAACATTAGTCCCGAAAATCGTTGAACGTTCACTATACCATATCAATGAAGATAATACTTATCCTATTACCCACGTATATTCCTTGCTTGTAGTGGTTATTATTGAGATCTCAGAACATCGCGGCGGAAATACGCTTGAATATTTTAGTTGTTACCATTTAACACCGATTTAACTCGAAAACCGTAATTCTAAGGAAAAAATGTTCATTATAAATGTTGCTACAAATAATTATATCTTTCATGTAGTATCGAAAAATTTTCAATTTTCGAAAGAAATTGTCCTCTCCACATAGCAAAAATACATATTTAACATGCGTCTATCTCGAAAACCGTAACACTTTTGAAAAAATGTTCAATTTAAACGTTTCCGGATATTGTCCTATCTTTAATTATACCAACTCAGATTTTCGATTTTCGAGAAAATTCGCACCCACCACCCCTTCGGGGGCGGTTTTCGGAGGGAAGGAGATTTCGGATTTGCGTTTTTATGAATATGGGACCATTTCTCAATCCCCTTCTTTCAAATGAATCCAAAATCATCAAAATCGGAGATCGTCTACTATATAAAAGGCGCGCACGAACCAAAAAAAAAAAAAAAAATAAAGCAGACAGTCGAATTGTATACCTCCTCCGTTCGGGGTTCGTCGGTCAAAAAGAAACTCACTCTTCTTCATACCGCATTAGTAACCGAAAACTGGCGAACGGCTCTAGCGACTGTACTTCACTAGGTAGAAAAGTCTATCTTCGCCTATAGTCCTGTCCTGTTCTTCACTTTAACATATCAGTATCATTATTACCAGTAAGTATTGTTTCTGTATCTGGTGTTAACCAACACCTGAATGGTAAAAATGCGAAGAACCCCCTACACTAGAATTTATTTTTAATTCCATTTCATATAACCCATACGCTTCGAATATACCTATTCTTCTTTTTAATTTTTTTATTTAAATTAGTCAAATGGATTTCAAGTTCATTACAGGTTTATTAGAATACCTAGTTGTCTCTGAAAAGGTTAGATTAATTTTCATAAAAGTCATTTAGATTGTCCCACATATATACCTAGTTTGTGATATAAAAAGTTTTCTTGGATAAATCTGGGACAGTTAAGGAAATAGACAGCATATTTGCAAATATGATTAGAGATATCAGTGTTTGATATTCTTTCTGAAGGAAATCAAACCATAGAAAATATACTGTGGTATCATTAATTAGATTATTCCTTACAATGTATTGTATAATTGTTAGTTATTGAATTTCCTTATGAAAATAGTAAAAACGACCCATTGTAGTACTGTTAATGTGACAACACTAATGACTATTTCTATCAAGGTCTATACTAAATACCATTCAATCATTCCATTGTGAACTATCAGAACGCTTAACAAGCAAAAACTGGCATGCATTGTTGAAATGTGTCGAGTGACTCGATCTTGTCTAGCTATTAACAGCCAGTGCGTTATGCGGCCACAATTGGCAAAATAAATTATAGTTAGGTGTCATCCAGGCGTTGTAGGGGTGGACAGTTAATTCATTTCGCGATATGTCGCATCCGGATAGGGCGTAAACCTAGGTGAATCCCTGTAAACAAGGATGACTCCAATGATTTATTGGGATGGCTTAGCTCTCTAAGCGTGGACAATAATACTGAATCATTTATAAGAACATTTTTCCATATATATATGAACAAAAAAATTCAAAAGCTAAAATACTTAGAACAAATGTCAGTGAGAATTGAATAATTCCGAACATTCTACCGATATCACTAATCTTGTTAAAAGTTATCCACTCATTATAATAGCAAATTTGGCCAGACTCTACTCATAGCACCTACTAATACAATTCTCAAAGTTATGTAAGTCACTTAGTGGTCCCAGGCGTATCGTTTTCCATTATGAAATTTCCATTACGCTTATTATAAGATCCTCATTATAGCCATTATGGCTGCTGCTAATTAAGAATATCAGTTGGCGCACCGAAGATGCAGAATGGAGCAAAATGGAAGAAAAACGAAACAAAAAGAAAGAAACTTCATGCGAGTTGTTCGCTTGAAATATTTCCCGCTTGCCTGTTCTCGTCCAGATTAAAATTGCAAAAGCTACTTTGCACTCTTGCTGAATAATCTCGAGTTATTTCGACTGATGCCACGATGCAACCCTTCTATTGTTCCTTCGGTCGGGTGCAGTCACCAACATGCATGATGAGAGCTACTAAATGTTTCAGAAATTGTTTTGGTTTGTTCAAATAAAGGTTACGTTCTTAGTTTCAGTTTATGAGAAAAGTTTTCAATTTCAAGAATGAACAAAACGTAATGAATAAATATCAAATCAGAAGAAATCTTCAGCAGTGGTTTCCTTTTTATCATAATCACCAGACAGCAGAACAGAACAGGTTAAGTAGACCAGTACCTAATCGAGAGTTCTCCAAGACATTGAAGAGTTCCTGGCGCCACCACAAAACAAAATCAATTGATACATTTTATATTTAGTCAAAGTCCCAAAAAAGTTATAATTATTATTTTCTTGGTTGAAATACAAAACAAAGTGTTATTATATTTATAAAAATTACAACAACTTTGGACGAAGATATTCGAGAAACATAATAAAAGTACTATCCTTAGAAATAGTTATTATTATTACTTTCAAAGAAAAGTTGGTAAACTTTTTTTCCTGTTTATTTATAACAAGTTGGAGTGCCTGCTCACTAAAACACTCTTTATATGACCAAAGATAGTATCTACCCACATCAAACTACAACACTTCTCTAATGAACTGCACTTCATAGGCTGCTAGATACGATTATCATTTTTACAAAAGTTATTTAATAAATGGATCTCTTCTTGCTGGCGTTTGTCCATTATCAATTAATAATGGAAAACAAATCACCCTTATCTAGTTATCGATGTTCAGATATAAACACTTAGCCTTCATCGAAAGATTATAAAGTTCATCACTTGAAATTTAAATTCAAGCATTAATCAACTAAGCGAAATATAAATCAATTCCACAGGTGGACAAGCTGTTGAAACTAAACTCCGCTTGACCATATGTCGGTCACGTACATTCAGTTGGTAGACTATGTGTCTAAACTCAGAATCACGTACTGCATTGTGTATGCCAACAGCATGGCCGACTTGTTCAGCAGAATATTGGCCACATACCGGTTTACTTTGCAGTCCCTCTCTATTGTAAGATGCATAGTTATATTTATCTTGGTAGAGGAATAAATGAGCTCTTGTTGGTTTGCGGTTTTTGGGCAGTCGGATATAGGAACAAAGGCCTTCATCTCTTGCATTCCATTCTATTGAGTGTAAATATAGAGACGGCAGGCAGTTTTTGCCGAAAAAGGCATCATTTTGTACTTTATTTGCTTAGGAGACTCGTCCAATAGGTGAACCTAGTAAGGTTTACGAAAACACTACTCAAATTAACTTTCTTAAAAAAATATAATGAACAACTAGAAATCTCAGATAATTTTTCATAAGTTGGAATGATCGTATGGGCAGTATTATGGAAACAGGACGTATTCTCACAATCACGTCGCGATTTCAGATAATCCATTCTACTTCTCAATCCTTCAATTTTCTTCATGAATGCAACTCATTGATTGCCTCATTATCTTGGATATTGGAAATGGAAGTGACAGCCCCAATAGTAGATTTCCATTCGATACGAAAGAACACTCCATTTGGAAATTTAACAGGCTTTCATCAACTAAACTCGCATCCCAATCAATTCAACGGAAATGCTTTGAATAATTCCATTTACTTCAAACAAAGCGGATATATTCGGATTGAACAGTCGATCGGAAAGGAGCAACGATAATTTGAAATTCCAACTAATATTAGGACTTTATCAAATTACCGGTATGGTGTAACAGATCGGAGGATGGAAAAGTAACTCACATATTCGTACTTCTTCATTGTCGAGCATTTGAAAACTACTCAATATTCGAAAACAAAAAAATCTTTATTTTGGATTGAGTGGATAATAAAAGTACATTCGAGCCTTGGCGTAAAATTATATAAAGAATGTTCCTAAATACAATTTTATTTCGGAAAAGGTACTTAATTTTTTGCTCACACTGCATGTGACATAAAATATAATTTCCTCCAGCTATTGTAAAATATCTCTGATACTAGTAGGAATATTTATGTCACCTTGTATCATTTATAATAAATGAACTATTATGACGACTTTATTAAATTCTGGACTATCCAGCGTTGAACATATGAAATAATAAAAAATAATGCAATCCCTTAAAGTTATAATTATAACAACAAAGTTACGAATCCAGAATAAGATGAAAATCAATATTCGAATACTTCACCTACATACTCAGAAATGACAGCATATGAAGTATATTATAAATCATTCAGTAAATGACTGCATGGGAAAGGAAACAAAAAAATCAAGAAAACAATGGTATGATGAGGAATGCGAAAGTGCGCTAAAACAATAAAATGTTGAGAAAAAATTGAAAACACCTTGAAAAAATTTAATAAAAAGTGTTGTAATGAGATTAAACTTCAAAAGAATGGAGCACATATACAAACCTCAGGATTTGTGAAAGATGCGACTGGACAATTAATAACAGCAGAAAACGATGTTTTAAAAAGAAGAAAAGGATACTTTAGAGAACTTCTCAACAATAATATAAATGATACTTATATTAGGACAGAATGTTAATCGATGGAACCAGAAATTATGTCACCAACAGTGAAAGAAGTTATAACAGCCATCACGTCACTGAAGAATGGAAGAAGCCCACGCGTGGATGGCACAGGCGCAGAGCTGCTCAAATGTGGGTGTTATGATATAAATATTAAAATACTCATATTGAAAGTCTAGGAAGCAGAAGAATGCCGAGAGAATGGAATGGCAGTACCTACCATCGTACCGATTCCCAAATGGGGACAAAGAGTTATGTAATAATAGTTATAGAGGAATGTCATTTATAAATGTTTCATACGAAATAATGTCTACCGGCGTATTGAGCAGATTGCTTCCATACACAGAAGAGATAATCGGAGTATATCAGTGTTTTTTCATGCCTGGTAGGTCAAATATCCATAATAAGACAATTACTAGAAAAGAAATGGGAATATAATAGAGATGTGCACCAGATATTCGTTGATTTTCGACAGGTCCATGATTCAATAAACCAAAGCGAAGAAATACAAAAATCAAAATATTTAGCACCATATTATAACCTGTTTTTACCTATGGCAGTGAGACTTGGACCTTGAATAAAGGAGAAATAAATAAACTATTAGTATGGGAGAGAATCAACTTGCGCTTTATTTATGGTACTGGTCAAGATTATAATACAAACAAGTGGAAGCTTAGACACAACTAGGAGATAGAAGTACTGTATGGGAAAGAGAACATTATCAGAAATATTGAGGCTAATAGATTGAGATGGGCAAGACACGTTATATAAGGAGTGGAAATCGGTGCCTCTATTATACTGTTTATTGGAATGACGGTTGGTAGGCCGACCATGAAGAAGATGGAAGGAGGAAGGATGCTGTAATTGAAGATCTTAATAGGATGAATATCGAATAATGGCAGGTTGTAGCATATGACCGGTAAGATTGGAAGGCTGTTGGAAATGCGGCTACGACTCATGAGTAGTTGTGAAGCCTGAGAAGAAGAAGAAGAATGTACCTACTCGAGAATGTACTTACTTAAAATTTGTTGACTGTGGCTATAGACAAACAGTGAATTTCTCAGAGCTGAAGTACAAGAGACAATTTCGCAGTTCTCGCTTAGAGACGAAATGGTCCTATGAAAATCAGATAATGAACTAGACCATCAATTAGTGAATGTTCTCTAAATAAAATCTAATAGTTGAAGAAATCATTCGTAAGCATAAGCATGTCTTGCAAAAACATTTTCCCTCTACTCAATTCTTATAGGTTTAGAACTTATACTAGGTCAATTGCAATGAATTGTTGGCACAATCCTAATTATCCTTCTCCAATTTTACCAAGCAAGATTACATTTCTATCCCAATTTCCAACAGACTTTGCGCTTTCAAAAAAGCTTCTCCAAATTAACATGCTACTTTTGAACATTGTATTACTTCCGATTTCATAAAATGTAGAAACTAATTGACTCTCAATATATCTACATATTTATTCGAATGCATTTGGCCTCACTACTACTCCGTCAATTTGATGTTCTCTTTAAAACAGAGGCGGTATACCTACAATTTGACTTTTAAAAGAGGAGTGCTGTGAATTGATCTCAGTGAAAAAAATGAAATCCAATAAGTCCTCCCCCTAAAAACTTTCCCTAAAGCAGATGGTGAGATCATTTTTTAGAAAATGGAAAATTGGAGTTTCCAAGTTACAGCATTATAGATAAATGTACCAACGCGATTACTGCCGCACACAATAGTATTAATTCTATTGATGCAGGTACTTTTGGAGTTGGTGCCTAAACTTTTCCTTCTACCTAACTATAACAGCGCCATTACTATGCAAACGTGCCCCGATTTTGATTGCTGTTGTTTCAATCGAAAAAGGACGATTGCAGATTTATAAAACTCATGCTTTAAAAAAGAACTGTTTAAAAAATTTAAACTTTCTTTGTTAGATCTTACAGAATACCTATATGATTTCTTAAAATATTTGTAGCTACAAATTTCTTACAAATTTCTCGATAACATTTCTGGTTTTGTAGTTGGGGCACCAAGAATGTCAAAACTGTATCTCATTCATTTCATAAGTAGCTGCATTTCAATCAAAATATTTTTATAATAACTAAAGATGCTCATCAATATTAAAGCTATAAATCTGAAGTAATTGCCTCTCCATTAATAATTGCCTTTCTGAGATAAGAGCACGTTTACAAAACAGCTATTAAGTAATTTCTTTATATTCAAGTATACAGAGGGGTGATTCCCACTAATCTATTGTTTTCTCTATCTTAATTAGATATAAATATTATTTAATCTTTCTATTAGTAACTGTAGTTTTGAAGTTGTGCAGAAAATAGAATGTGCATTAAAGATATGTAGGTATATAAATAGAGCTCTTGGCACAATTACCAGAATAACTAAAATATTTTATATTATTATATTATAATATTATTTTGTGTATCTAATTTATTTGGTAAAAAATTACTGTTTCCTATCTTTGAATTAATTAATATGTACGATGATTCACAAATTTTTCCAAGACTTTCCCTTCGAAGAGTTCTTCATTGGAAACTGTTGAAGTATTTAGAAATACATCTGCAGGGTTCCACCTATTTTGATGCTGAAATTTGCTCTTTAATATCATCAGCTTCTATGGCTTTTAGGATTTTGAAGTTATTGACCAACGGAACCCAAACGGAGAAAGTATACAGTATAGTGAACGTACACCGATTTTGATGATTTTTGATTCATTTGAAAGAGGAGACTTGAGAAATCGAATATCTGAGATGGTCCAATTAAAGATAGGACAATATCCGGCATTGGGTAGTAGCAGAAACGAAAAATTTGTTTTTTTTTAATTTTTTTTGAGCCAATTTCATTAACAAACTGTAATTAAAAATTGTTGACAACATATATTTTTCTACTTTCGATGATTTCTATATATGACTGAATTTTTGTGATCTACTGTAATATAATGTATACTTATTTTTCTCTATTTTATATGATAAAACAAGATTTTTCAATTTTAAGTAGATGGACTTTTATAATTTGTAGGATTTAGTATCAATATTTTTGAAATTGTAAAATCCGTAAATGAATAGACAAAAAACCTATACAGAAGAAACAAGTTTTCAATTAAAATAATTTTAATTTACAAATACATATTAACTCTTTTATAATTTAGTTTTTCTAGAGTTGGTTCTCTTGAGATGTAAATGCAAAAGAAACTTAACACTCTCCTTAGTTTTCTTTCCAATTTCAGACCATACATTCTCCCGTGTATTTTGGTTGGTGTAATTCTTGTTCGCCATGTCATATAGTTCTGTCTGTCAATTTTTTCCACATCCATAACTAATTTTGCACTGCAAGATCTTCAGGTCGGCAGGCGTTCACGAGCGTCTAGGCATGAGTTGACGCATGCAAACTATTGTGAGCGTCATATTGACGCGCCACGCCGCCCCGCGCCCCTTCGCTTGTTATCGCTTAGATGAGAATAGTCCTTTAACGTCAGTCCATTTTTTTTTAATATTTTTTTACATAATATATTATCAGGCTTTGACACATAATTTAACGTTCTGTTGTACAATTCAACAATGATTTTTTTACACAAAAACTTGCATAACAAGTAACTCAAAAGAACTAGTAGGCGAGCATTATGTCGTCAATTTAACAACAACAATAGGGGTCATGCTCCATGCCGTAAGACTGTTATGTTCTGGATTCACCACTGGCGTAAAAAGGGTTGCGCGGAAAATTTGAAGAAACCTGGACGTCTAGATAACATCCAAGAGCTCTATGTCAGAATTGCTCAGGAAGTCCGGCGAATAGATCCGGTTTTTACTTCATCGTGTCGTGAATCATTTTTTGTCCAATCTTCAAATGATCATTGTTGATGGCAGTGTAATTTTCAAAAGTTAAGACAAATGTTTCTTTAATTAAAGTGTTTGTTTTATTAAATCTTAATACTTTTATTGAGCCATTAATATGGGTAGTCTATTATGGGGCAGCCTGTACCAAGGAAAATAATCTCTTTTTAAATGTTTCAATTTTGTCCTATCAAATTAAACAAAAACCTTTCCTCGATTGGATGCTAATTTTAGGGAGAAACAGATGTTTGCTTTCGTATAAAACAAGGCTCATCGAAATTGGAGATAATTTCCTATGCAAAGTGCAAATATAATATAATATCTAAAATGTTGTACTCATATTTAGTTTGCAATAGTTATTTGATAATAGTGATATACTTAATTCCGCTTTGTCGGTAGGGTTCTTTACTTATATTTTTTATTTAGATTCCCCTGCAAACTATGGTTGATGCTCGATAACGACTGAGTCTATAACAGTTTCATTTCTTAATTGAATATGCAGAACCTATACAATCAAGCTCTAAAACGAACCCTAATTCTCATCGCAGCAGATACGTTAGCTCGAAAATCACTTCATAAATTACTTTTTAGGAAGACTTTAACACAATTGAACAACGAACAAATTAAGACTCAAAGTACAATCAAATATTTGACGATATCACTGATGCTGTTGATGTTGATATATAGAATTATTTTGTTAACGAAAATCACGGTCAAACATTTACCATCCCTGTAAAATTTTCAAGTATTCATCATTAAGACAAGCACCGCCGTGAACAGTTCATTTAGCGATAAGAATGCTGCCCTAAAGGACGCAAATAATATGTCCTCGAGGTGCTTGAGCAGATTTCAAGCACCCAAGCGATCAGGTGCCGCTTTTATCGGTCCATTCTGCACCTCGAGGCAACAAGAGGTAATTTTCTCTGGTCGACACTCTATCAAATTGTGAGATAGAAAGAAAAACGCGCTAAAGGAAAACATATCAGTTTTAGAGATCTTCACAAAAACTATTAGATACATTTTTGCAAGGTACAGAACCAATTTAAAGAAAAAACTCAAAAAAATATGACTGAAATTATTAGATTTTCCACTAAAAAGTAGTGAATAACAACACTTAATGTATGAATCATAAAGTTGGTGCGTGGCAAAAGATATGTATCAGCTGTATGGGACTCTGCACTTCAAAATCTGTATTATTTCTACATTATGTTTTTGTATTTCATACTTTTTGATGCAATACCTAATGGAGTCGGTAGATACTAGCTTATTTTATAAAAGTTATTTATCTTACACCTAATGGTAGAGAGGGTTTCCGATTATATATATATACCTATTTAAGCACTACCGGATGTTAAAGTCCAGATTCCAAATTCGTTTAGCGGGAGTAAAGTGCCGCTTTACCTTTCTCGGTTTACTTTAGCGACCACGGGCGGTAAAGTAACTTGAAATACGTGAAACTGACTGTATATAAAAAAGCGGCTACCTATTCTTGTCGACTTGTTATGTTACGCGTCGCACGTATAGGTTTGTAGATTATTGTTTTAGTCTTCAGTAGTTTCAATAAAACTTTTTTTTGATTTAACCGTACAAACCATTTCATAGTTTATTTATTATATACAGTGAGTGAGTTATAAAAAGATATATGCACAAAATGGATGCAATTTGAAAAAAACATTTATACTTAATAACCTCTTTAAAAAAGGTCAAAACGAGAAAACTATAAATATTTATTAATAAACCATCATTCAAACGGTAGCAGGTACATAAAATTTTGTATATCTATTATATAGTTATACATTTTCGATCTTCTTAGAGCCGTAACAACGAAACCGTGTGATTTATCAATTCATTTTTAAATCTAAATGTTTCAAGAAATTATAAGTCTGCTTGATAAGATGAAATATTGAATATTCATCTCTATTTCTATAGTGAGAAACGACTCCTCAAAATCGGTACGATGTAAATACCTACCTAAAATTTTATTGATTAAATTTTTTTTGTGATTTTGCAGCCCTTTTTAAAACTTTTTATAAAACGTAGGACAGACTTTTGTCCTTTGGTAGAGACTGGTGATTTTGAAGTACTTGGGTGCCAAGTTTATTATTATTTGACAGCCCAGTTCATTATCTAATAATCTCGATCCTACCTAACTGAATTCTGCATAGTAAAAACTGTCATTTGGTTCTTTGGTACCATACATGGGCGAAAAGAGGACGTGCTTCTCAAATATATGGGGTATGGCACTTCAAGGAGAATAAACATTCTTATATATATACAGGATGTCCCGATAGTGCTATCTCGGTTGAAATATTGATAACTGCTATTGATAGAAATAAAAATTAAATATAAAAGTTGTGCAGGACCATTAGCTGCATAAAATAAAATTATTTGTTTTCATTTATACAGGGTCTCAAAAAGTGTTTAAGAATCAAAGTTATGTTTTTTCTTATGGATATGGTATATTATTGCATATTTGGACTCTGCTGGTAATTCTAGGTATAGTTTATGTACAATGTACTATACCTATATCTGATAGTTTTTCTGTTATCTGCCATTTTTATATTAAATATTTTTATTTCATTATTTGTTGTTGGGATAAAGTTGCTATTCCCACCATTTCTTTGCAGAACATACAAATTCGTTGGAAACCAATATTGCTTATCATCTCATCTGAAAACAAATACAAAAAAATGTCTGTCGGATATTCAAGATCTTCTGGAATATTTGGGCCTGTTTCTTTAACAAACTCGTTCACATTTGTACAATACTGTGTATTATCAGTCCGCATAACTAGAGAAGACTTATAAATTTAAGCTTGAAGAATAGAAAGTGGCAAATCATCTTCACTTTCTCAACATGCGTCTTCATCTCATGAGTTTGTTCAATATTGTTATCGTCAAAATCAAAATTTGTACCTCCATTCCCTGCTATATCTTGATTTTCTTCATTCATAACATTACCAATGTCACTGGCTACTGACTCACAATCGCTTGGTATTTCTTCAAGAAAACATTCAAACTCGTTTGGATTCATAGCTTCAAGTTCAGTAAAATTCCATAATTTTTTATTACCTAAGAATGGAAAATGCTGTAAGTACCTATCTGCATAGTGGTTAGCAGGAGTAACCGGCAAAAAAAGCCTCTGCTACTCCAATTATTAAAACAATGTTTTTTCATTACTATATATTTCTATATAGTTTTTGGAATAAGTTACCTGCCATATTTATTTTATTTTTCAAGTAAAACAAGGTAAACGTACAACTAGCTATGCATTTCTGAAATGATCACACCATACAGGTCTGTTGAGAAGCATATAGGCAACTCATTTCACATTATGGTTTTGTCGGCAAACCAGTGGGAAAATAATAAAATGACATTAGAAAGATTGCTAACCATTTGCCCTAAAAGGGTTAAAAGGCATGAAGATCCATAAAAAAAACATGGAGACAAAAAGTCGAATTGTATATAGTACAGTCAGAACAGTTGTGCTGTTACGTCATAGCATGGCATCTTTATCTATTTCATTAATGGATGTCGTATAGATAAATATGTCATGCTATGAAACAGCACAACTATTCTGAGTGGACTATACCTCTTCCGTTTCGTTCGTCGGTCAAATATGAGAAATTATTAACTACTTCTATAAAAATCGGACAAGCCATGTTAAAAATGAGAACAAATATTGTCAAGTGAGAGTCAGCCTTGTGAGAGGACGGTTCCGTAGTTATTTTTGGTGTAAACTATAACTTATTTGTTAGTTTCGGAAATAAGAGAAAACATGATCAATTTTCATAGATTTCCTTAAGTATTCTCTGAGCTACATACATATTTGGGTGCGCGCGTTCTAAGTGCGCGCGTTGCCTGTAACGAGAAAGTGTGTGATTTAAAGTTGCCATCTTTGTTGATAAAATGAGCAGAATATACCAAAGTAAGTATTTATGAAGTTTGGTTTCGTATAACTATGTGGTACGTGTTTTATGTCGCATTGAAGGATTTGTGCTGTCAAACTATAATTTTCTTCAAATTGGCATCCAAATTTTCTCTTAAATGTGAGGTTATACTGTGCGTTGCCGGTAGTTCTTAGAAGGTAATTTTGATAACTTAACGAATCCATTTCGTCTCTTTGTCCGGCATACAAATGAAACAAGAAATAAACGTATTTCTTCGAACCATCGAATAGTCCAAGATTGTTGCTTTATGCGCAGTCTTGGGATTCGCAAAATTCTACGATACATCCTTTCTTTTCTCTTTAATTACAGGTACAAATGGGTATAAGCGAAAAACTGATAGAAATCTTCGTTTTACACCTGAATCAAGGGAGCAAATTCGAGATAGATTGCGAAATGGGGAGTCCAAGAGATCAATTGCAAAAGACCTGAGTGTAGCTGAATCTACATTAAGCAAACGTTTAAACTCTAACACCATCCCAACGTCTCTTGGGCGATTCAGACCTACTTTTTCTGTGGAAATGCAAGCAGCACTTGCTACACACATAACAAAAATGAATATAATGTTTTACGGAATAAATGAATGCAGCATAGATAATAAAAAAGACTGAAGATCTCTCAGAAATCTAAAATATTGACAAGCTCGCCGTATAAAAATGAGCTGGTTGAAAAAACAAATACTGCGGAAACTAAAAAGGTAAAGAAAACTGTTTTTAGAAGAAGTAAGGAAAAAATCTTCTAAAACTTCCACGACATTTGGAAAGCAGAATGCTCGGGGAAGGAAACCAGTCATTGCATCTACAGGAATTGCAGCATTTTGCGATGCGTGCGGGGAAACATTTTCGGATTCCCCACAAATCGACCTCATTGATTGCCATAAGTGTAAATTATGGTTCCACGAAGTGTGCACCAGTTACACAGGTTTTGGATTGTTTAGATGCGATTCGTGCTTGTAAGAATTGTTGCGCACTTTTGGATCGCAAGCGCACTCTTAGATGCTACTATTGCGTACTCTTGGACACGTTGGTTCCAAGAGTGCGCATTTTAAAAGTTCCCTTTTTGTTGTTTTTTTTTTCAGATATTTTATGTGCAATAACATTATTTGTATAATTTTTTAATACAAAAATGTATAAAGAAACTATATCGAAATTTTGATGTATTTATTTTCAAACATTTCTCTAGTGTGTCCCAAAAACAAAAAACTGCACACTCTTAGGCAACCTTCCCCTACATAAAGGAAAAACATACAACCGAATTGTATACCTTCTTTTTTAAGTTGGTCAAAAATAAGATTTCACTCAGACGATAGACTTAACAGTGATCTGATTCTGATTTCTGTTGGATTCATGTAAACCTAATAATTGCTGTAATTCTTTTAATCTGTTCATTATATGTGACTCGATAAGTCGAATTGTATTTAGAGAGCAAGTTAATAGGCTAATACATGAGTTTCAGTTTCAAGTTAAGTCGGTAAGCAGGAAAAACTATAATACAAAATATAACAAACACAGTCGTTCTCTTTGCCCACCGAATTTCGGCGCGATCAATTTCGTGCACAGATGGATGTCATAATAACGATTAATGGATAGGATAACCGGATGAAATGCCGCGATGAACCAACTTCGTGCTCGAATAGCTACAATTAATGTCAATATTGATAATCCACCTCCACTGACTCGCTATTTAATTAATATCTGAAAGGAATGAGAGATATTTTTTTAATATATTTTGTTACGATACGTCAAAATGACATAGAAAATAGAAGTCAATAATTTTGTGTCAGTGGTTAAGCATTCATCACCGAAAAATAAAAAGGTGTTATTCGGTGAAGTTGTAAATTAGAGGATAAATTGAATGAAAATTAGTATGGGAATATATACAAAAAAATCCTCACGTGTCGTAGTCAACGAATAGGTAAACTCCAAAGTTTTATATTTCTATTATTTTCACATTCACTTAAAACATATAAGATTTATTTACAGACTGTAAATAATTTTGAAGGTATTTCTCCAACGGCAATCTTTTGAGAATTTTCTTAAAAGTTTGCAATGCTACCTCCATCATGTTAACAAATTTCGTTATATCCCATAGATATACAAATAAATTAAAAATTCCTGAATGTCACTTTCCACAGAAAAATATTAAGAAGACGTCCCTCTTAGTTCTCCAAAATAATATTAATTCTCTTGGTGTTGTTACTTTTGAAGTTGTGCAGTTGCAGTTAGATTCATAAGTTTTGGCACCAACTTCACTTGTACCCAAAAGGGTTGAATGGGGCAATTTCTGTGGAAATTCTAAAATCTGAGGTGGAATAATTAAATACCGGACAATATCCGAAAACGTTTAAATTGAACAATTTTTCATTTTACGGTTTTTGAGTTGGTTAAATGGTAAAATGTAAAATACATGCGTATTTCCACTGCCATAATTTGAGATCTTTGAACAATAACAAGTACAAGCAAAGACTATACGTGGGTCATAGGATAAGTAAGTATTATTCTCTTTGTTATTAGTGAATGATCACCGATTTTCGTGACAAATGTTACACTCAAAATTGTGAAATAAATATATTTTACAAAAATTGGACCAACGTTATTAGTCGGTGCACTGAAAAATACAAAATAATATTAATTCTATTGGGGCTGGTATTTGGGAAGCTGGTGTCCACAGCTATCAATATTACTGCAAGGGCACAACTTCAAAAGTAAAAGCACTAATAGAATTAATATTGTTTTTTATTTTTTAGTGCACCAACTAATAACGTCGGTCCAATTTTTGTTATCAAATATTTATAAGCAGTTCAGCATTTCTTATCTGAAAATGATGTACATCCAGAAGTTTTAAAAATAAACGTTAATTTTATAATTATATAATATCTGAAAATCGCAAATTATATTGTAAATGGAACGTCAAATTTCATTGTACCTACTTATTAGACATATGCAAATTAGAAGTCTTAAGGTGACACTCAACGAACTTCAGAGAACACTACCTCCAACGAACGTACACCTAAACATACAACCTAACCGACAAAATAAAAAATCATGCTCAAATTGTATAAATAAATAAAAGTTGCGCTATCACCGTGCGATTTATTCGCACGGGCGCACTAGGCTTCTACATTCAAGAAACGTATGCTATGTAGGAAATTTTACTGGCAAAAATCGCCTTCAAAGCATAATAACTTTGTAGGTACAATAAATCTATGCCTGTTAGCTTAATTAAAGTACGTAGCAAGTATGATGATAGTGAAATATTTGTTTCTCTCACCTGGATACAGATTTAATTATTCATATTTGAAAGCAAATACTGTAATAAATATTAAGAATACAATTATTATATAAAGCTAATTCTTCTCAGCATGAGCTTTAATAGCAGCTCAGCTACCTAATTACCCGTATCCAAAGCAGCTATGATTTTATTAATTACATTTTATTAATTTTGAAAAAACTGTCTTTGACTGATTGTTGTTGGAACAAATAGATAATGAACAAATTTTATTTTTTGTCAAAAAGGTTCGCGCACTCACCAATGATTCATCACATCGGATAAATGGTGATGGGACTTTTACAAGATGAACATAAATTTTTTTGACCGACGAACCCCAAACGGAGGAGGTATACAATTCGACTGTGGGCTTTTTTTTTGGTTTGTTCGCGCCTTTCGTATAGTAATCGTACTCCGATTTTGATAATTTTTGATTCATTTGAGAGAGGAGGCTTGAGAAATGGTCCCATATTCATAAAAACGGGAGTCCGACATCTCGTTCCCTCCGAAAACCGCCCCCGAGCGGGCAAATTTTCTCGAAAATTGAAAATCTGCGTTGGTATAATTACAGATAGGACAATATCCGGAAACGTTTGAATTGAACATTTCTTCAAATGAGTAACGGTTTTCGAGATAGAGACATTTTAAATTATCAAATATACCTACTTTCGCTATGTGGAGAGGGCGATTTCTGTCGAAAATTGAAAATAACGAACATTTTTCCCTTAGAGTTACGGTTTTGGAGTAAAATCGTTGTTAAAATGGTAACAACTAAAATATTCAAGCGTATTTCCGCAGCGATGTTCTGAGATCTCAATAACTACAAGCAAGGAATATACGTGGGTAATAGGATAAGTACTTGATTGGTATTAGTGAACGTTCAACGATTTTCGTGACTAATGTTACACTCAAAAGTGTGAAATAAATATTTTTTACAAAAAATTGGACCGACGTTATTAGTTGGTGCACTCAAAAGTATAAAATAATATTAATTCTATTGGTGGTGGTACTTGTGAAGTTGGTGCCGAAAGTTATCAATCTACCTGCAACTGCACAACTTCAAAAGTACCACCACCAATAGAATTAATATTATTTTATACTTTTCAGTGCACCAACTAATAACGTCGGTCCAATTTTTTAAAAAAAATATAAATCTAAAAAAATACAAATATAGGAGAGAAATTGACGGCTATTTATTTGATTTCTTAAAAAAATATTCCATAGCTAATATCGCACGCAAGAATATTTAAATCTAATTCATGGACATTCAAAGTCAATCAAACCCTCTGTATTTCAAACGTAATTTCCTAAACGTTATGCTTCCTCACAGAGCGAAATAAGGGGCGCATTGAAACTGAATAACCAATAATTGAGAGTATGGGGTCTGTCAATTTTTCAAATAATATTGTGCAAAGGTTAAGGAACGCAGCCTCATCCAAGTGGAAAATACATTTTTTCAGTTCAGTGCTCTCTGCGACAATATTTTCATGCAAAAACCAACATCGAGAAAGTTTCTACGTAGAGTTCGTGAGAACCCCTATAAACTTTGGATATTTTTCTTTTCTGAAAATATATAATATCCTCTTGCTATCTTGCTGTTTTGAGGTTTTTTCATAGGTTAGGGATCTTTTTATATGAGGCTTCAAATTATATAGATGGTTGAAGATATCTAATAGGTATATCGCAAGTTTACCGTACACATAGTTTCATTTGCTTTCTAGTTAGAACTCGCATTTATCTATTAATAACTGATCCGAATGATGTTGTTCTGTCCAAATTTCAATAAATTCGGGATCGTTTTATAAATTTGGGAAAAGAAACTGTAAAATAAACAAAACAACACAAAAGTGTCAATTTGTTATTTGAACTATTACGAACATATTTTTTAATTAAATAAATCGGTAATGCCGTTCTCAACAGATGTGCTCACCAAACAAAAGCATTCAATTATAATTTAGATAGGTCGAATATTTTAAGTAGACATAAGTATTAGAAGAGCTTTTCTAAAAAACCTTAGACACTTTCAACTCTAGATATGCCGTTACCATGACATTCATAAATAACTAATGATATTTCTGATTGTGGGTTATGAAATCTTTGCTGTTTGTAGTTTATTTTTTTAGTTTGCCCTGAGGAAGATAATAAACATTCTCGAAAGCTTTGTATAAGGGCGAGTGTGGTATATTTCACAATGAGTAAAGGCGAGTTGTGACAACCACACGAGTCCGAGAGCGAATGTATATCTATAGCGAACGTTTGTTTCACGATTGTCAGTTTCGCCCCTTTGCTCACGTGTAGGATAGACAATTTTTGCAGCACCTGCCATGGAAGTTAAATTTCAATCGTTATTTCTTTGATCTCTGTTATGAAATTTTTGACAGTAGAAAAATTGAATTCTGCTCATGTGCGAACAGTCATTACTTTCACACTAGTGCGTAAAGTAATTCATGATTATAGAGGAAAAAAACACTTCACGTACTAAAATTGCATGTAATCGCCAAGGTTGCGGATATCGAGTAGTTCTTTCACCAAGATAATCAGTTCTCAAAAGATGAACTTTCCAGGAATGTGTTGCGAAAAACATATTATGCTTCATGGATAAGAGGTTGATTTTGGTATTGATTAATAACTAAATAATAATATCTTATGAAACACGAAGCAAAATTGACGAGCCTTAACCACGGTCGTATAGAAAAGGTCTTGCAACACCACGAAGTTGGCATAGGCCAAAGTGTCCTGCACATTGAAGTTTTTTTTATTCTTGATATATAGACATTTTCGTTTTTGGTGGTAGTGTCGAATGTCTATGTCTGTGGGTTATTGTTTACAGTTAATCTTCTTCTTTATTGGTATATGATCTTGTCTTCTGTGGTGACTTTATATCTTACTAGCTATATCTGAAGTAGAGCCAAGAATCATTATTTCTGCAATCGACAACGACACTCCACTACTGCGCCCTGTGCGGCCAGATCCTGAATTACTAAAATCGCCTTAGAGAAGTTTGGCATTTTAAGAGACAACCTGGCACTTGTACTCAACGCTTGTAGTAGAAGATGCAACACCTTATATTGTGCAATCAAAGAGCACTTAGTTTTTTTTTAATTTTCCTGTGAATATAGAATTAATTTGGTTTATTTATTACGGTTGAAATCCATGGTGCATCTAATTATTTGATTACTGTGTTGTCTAAAATAAAATTACAATCTAATCGAATTTCAGATGATAGCCTCCGAATACGTAATTCATCACTTATCTACCGTCGATTCGCTTAGGTTACAACTCAACTGATCCAAAAAGCATAATAACAAATATGAACTTTTTTTTGTTTCCATATAATTTAGAAGAGAAGTGTCTCTAATCCAGAATAATGTCTTACCGCTCCATATAGCAATTTAATTCTATCCGTATATAGACCCATAGAGGTCGTTGAAAAGTTGCACGACAAATCCCTTCTAAAGCATATCTAATCCGTTATTAAAAAGTGAGCTTATGTCTGGGGAATCTGCCCGTACTTGTGGTTACATACAATGTTCCTATACCCACCTAATGCCCAAATACCTACGGCAACGTATATGTACCCATTGTGGAAATGTAGCAGAAAATAAATGTTTGCAGGCCATTCAATTACACACAATAGATCCAACAATGGCCTTCGTGGAATTTAGTCGACTGGAAAACATGGTTATATTGCTTTCCAGTGGAAATGAGACTGGTATGTTAAAAACTTCAATTTAGTTTTGGATGTGAATGTTGTCGGTAAATATAATGTCCTCGTAAAAATCTAGTGTTACCACAGAAGTGATCGAAAGCGTTTGATGGCTCATATTAAAAGATAAAAATTAACTCGTATGTATTAATTGTGAGAAACGAATGATAACTTTGGAGAATGAGACAATATGTTTTCAATTAATCGTATATGACTATTTGTATTACTGGAATCTTTTAAAACATAGTCAATAATCAAATAAAAGACAAAACCTGAAATGATACTTGAAACGAAGAAATTACTTGAATAATGCATCAAATCTAGTCTTAGACACAAGATGTATATTGTGAGAAACAGAGTAGCTGAATTTTCTGTTTTGAATTACAATTCCACAAATGTGAAGGGAACAGCAACGTATCGGTGAGGTTGAAGCAAATTTACATTATACACATTGCTACAGCGTTCGTGTAGGTACCTATTTTCCGCAGCTAGTACAAGGCAGCGAACGCTCGTGCCGCATTCCTTATACAGCTTACTTTACACTTGTAGAGCTTTACCTAATGTGATCTGAAAACTAACATAAGAATATTTCCATTTATGCCAGTATTATTTTCTTGTACATATCATTCTCTTAAATGTTTTCTCAACATACACCATCTTTACTTCTACTACTAAAATTAGAATTCAAATAGTCGACATAATATTGTCAATAATGTTCAATATTAGATATAACCTGAACATATTCATTCATTGAATTACATAAAATGAAAACTCTTAACAACAGACCATGACACCTACTAGGACAAACAAGATATGCTCAGTTGGTGAACGCATTTAAGACCGCTGCGGGCATGTCGTCAGTTCGTGGCAAAACGGAAGTATCGAAAATAAAATCGAAATATTCAATCAAATTAAATTTATATTTCAGTAGATCTTGGTTCATTATTCCCTCATGATGTATGGGCATTATTGCAGAAACTACAAATGTTATAATAATTATGTATTTGATAGCTAAATAGTCGTAACCCAAATTACATGCCTGCACAAAATACAAGACTATCACTTGAAACATGCGTGTTATGGTTGTCACTGACGTTTTGTCATGTACTGATGTCATTGGAGATGCGCATGGGCATATCTTCTCTTCGTAGTATCATGAAACACACCTATCAAAAAAAAAGACTAAGATTCTAACACATAGGCAAAGCTTAGAAACACCTCTGACATATGTTTGTAAGCATCAGAATTAATCATATGATTGTCGAAAAGAAATGCTATATGTTCAGGTTGAAATAATAGAATTATAAGTATCATTATTAGTAGCTTCTTGTAAATATGCATATTACCAAGTAGGGGGTATGTGACTATCATATTACTCCGACTCCATAAATGCGCATTTGAACTTTCGAAAAATGTTTGATCATTCCAAAAAGGTCTCTCAAAATAAGCATATTTAAGAAATACCTTAGTATAAAGTTGCAGGGTTTGGCGCTATACGTCTATTATATATGTTTTCTTATAGATTTCAAGGTGATATAGTTTAATCCATATGGGAATTATTATAATCTTCCCACTAACGTTTTATATTATCTGCATGTCTAAAATATCTACGCCAATGAATCAAACGGGGCTAAGGTTTATAATGTTTATTAAATATATATTCAATATTATATACAATTCATAGTTCTATGATTTCGTTGCAATTTGGAGAAAAATTATTCACTGGAATAATCTTACATCGATCAGATATTCTTGAAATCAAAGGGCCTTTTTCTCAATCGTAACATACATACTGCCGTTCTTCACCAATTGGCATAGAAATATGGCACGATATTTCTAAAGACTCCGCTATTTATTAAGTTAACGTTCCAAATTTCAACAACATCAAAGATCTAGTAGATTCTTCTCCTATCTGAAGGAACTGGGATGAAAAGGCTTTGATTTCTATGTTTCTGAAAAATCTTCTGGCGTCTTGGCAATTAACTATTGAACGATTGACGACCAGCAAATAACGCAATTGTGGAGACGGAGTTGAACAGTAACATTCAAAATTCATCTCTTCATAAAATTCGAGCTTCACCATGTATAAACTTCGTGTCAACAATGATATTTTAAGAAAGGATGAGATTTAAGTTTCGAAACTACTTATTTATAGCAAAACCCATAAACTGTTAAGAAGAGTAGGTAAATCATTTCTTACATATTTTTATGACAAAATATCTCATACAACCATAAACTATAGTACCAAATAACAAACTTTTCAATCATTTTGCAGGGAGATTGGTTCATTCTTTAAACCCATCGAGACAGACTACATCTGCAGCCGAAGCAACTATTCTGGCATGCATTTTTGTTCAGATTTGCCACCTTTTAAAAATGGAATCATAGAGTGTAATCTAACGGTGGAAGAAAAACTGCTTCCTCAATATAGGTACAATGATTCATACTGCATCAATTGGTATCACTACTTCACCATGTGCTCCGACAAGCATAAAAACCCTTTCCAGGACACAATATCCTTCGACAACATCGGATTGGCTTGGATAGCTATATTTTTGGTAAGACCAATTGTTTTTTTTCAATGAAAGCTTTTTATAGGCGCACAAAATATACAAAATTTGCGTCAACAATATAAAACTCACTTTTAATTAATGCAATATATAATAACATTACTGCTTTTGCTGATGACAAATCTTGTAAAGTTAATCTTAACCAAGAAGCCTCTCTGGAACTTGCAGCTAATAAAGCGCTGCAGGAATTAATTGAATGGTTTAATTTAAATAAAATGTTTTTAAATTTTCAAAAAACTCATTATATGATATTTGAAACAAATAGAGCTAGACAACGCCCACAGTTGCACATACAGTATAAGAACAACAATCTTGAACAAAAACATTCAATTAAGTTTCTGGGCATCGTGTTGGATGGTGTTCTTTCCTGGGAAGAACATTGCTCTTCACTTTGCTTAAAATTGAGTAGTTGCTGTTATGCCATTAAGAGCCTTAGATCAATTTTAACGGAATGTCAGCTCTTAGGAGTATACCACGCTCTTGTCTAATCAAGACTTATGTACGGTGCTCCGTTCTGCGGTGTATCCCCGCATGCGCAAAAAGTATTTCTCTATCAAAAACGGGTAATACACTGTATGGCAGGGGTATCACAAACTACCTCTTGCAGACCCTATTTTCAACATTTTAAGATTTTAACTTTGCCATCTATAGTAATCTATCAGTGTTGTGTCTATGTGTATGAAAACCAAGATTTGTTTCCTAGAAACAACAACTACCACAGTTACTATACAAGAAATGAAAATAACTTCTTGATAGCAAAAACTAGGCTGAATAAAACTAAGGTTTTTGTTACCAATTTGGGACCAAAACTCTTTAATAAGCTTCCTGAAAATATAAGGCAGTATCAAAATATAATTTTATTTAAGAGATATTTAAAGGACTTTTAATCAATAACTGTAGTTGTAGTGCGCGTAGAATAAGTGTGTAGTATTAGTCTTTATATACCTATTTTTTACATCATCTTATTTTATAGTTGTAATTTTTGAAATTGGCGATGTCCATAGTCCATACACTTTAGTGTCATTTGGAAAAATAAAGATATTGATTGATTGATTGATGGAATAATAACAATTTTCATTAATAGTAAAAAGAAATCACAAAATTAAAAAACAGTAAATTACAAAGCATAACAATGAAGTTAGAGAACAGACAAAATTCACATAATATTAAAAATTTGTCATGTCATTTTCAATTCTTTCTTAAAACTATTCAGGTTAACAGTTAATTGACTCATTCGTGATTTACTATGCCATTTCTGTTGAAACAAGCACCATCTGAAAAATATTCACGTATTTGAAAAGAGAGAAAGCATCTCTTTCTTTGTAATATATGCCTTCAGTTAAAAAAAAATCACGGTTTCAATCTATTAGTTCATTTCAGGAAAAGTGTCGATGACAGTTATACCTACTTTCAAAATTGCATTTGTTTCAAATCAATGAACAGTAAATGGTAGTTTTCCAGAATTTATGTGATTGTGATTAAGAACCACCTAGTATTCGCAGAACTATCTAATGAAAATCTGTTGAGGGTAATGATCCTAAAAGCTGGAATAATGCCTTCAATATCTCAAAAAATTGTGAAATTTGTAAATGTCATCCACAATCATGAACATCCCTATTATTATGGAAATGTATATAATTGGAGTTGTTCAAAAAATATTTACCGAAACCTAAACAAAAAAGCTATTTATTACTTCCAAAAGAAAACGACAAATAAACATCAACAGCAACTACCTGCCATTAGAAAATCACTTATACTTATAAGACATAGTAATGCCCAAATAGAAGAACATTCTGTTGCAGTTTGTCTAACTATTCTACAGAAAACAATCTATTCTTAAAATTGCCCAAATAATTTAATATAATGTCCATTAGATTATTTTGTTTAAGCAGTCTTAAGAACTTATTCGATGTATATGAACCCTCAAATGTCATAACTGAATTCCTGCAACAACACCATCCAAATATTTCGAATTAACATTTTGAATCTAAATCTCATTTCATGGCACTAGACATAACTGTTGATAAATTAAGGTATTTATTCATATATTCAGCAATTTCACATAGCATAACACATTTTATGATCAAGTAAAGCTTTTATTGATGCTTTAAAGATTCCAGTATTGGTAATTAGTTTTGTAATTTATGAGCCCAGCAATGGTGAGTGCAAACATTTTACATTCACGAATTGTTTTCAATTTTTATGACGTGATCTGCTGATAATTATAGGCAATAACTTTAGTAGCTCTATTCGATTTTGGATGATCTATACAGTACATAAATCTATACCATTCCAGGAGTAGGTATTCAATAAACAGTGAAAATAGTTCAGTTGAATAATAACTCTAATTTTTTTAATAGTTAACTAACCAGTAGAAAATACTTTGGTAATACCTAATTGCAATTTAAAGAATCTTAATAAAATAAATAGTAAAATCATTATGTCGGATACAATTATTCGTATTCATGTTTTTTATGGTCCTTATGAATTGCTGGGTAAAGATTTCAAAATTATTTATTAGATATGAAACTAATTATGTTTGAAAGCTTTGAAGAGATTCCATATCTATCCAGTACTTCCCAGAGAGTCCTATGGATAACGGAGTCTAATGCCTTCTCAAAATCGTTGAAGTACTCAAGAACTCGTTTGACTGTTTGGAAGTTGTCCTTCCACTGAATCCTTGATTCGACTACGGATGATTCTCGAGAGGAGAGTGCTTGGACCTGATTTATCTCCACTCCACTCACGATCAGTGACTTTACCCTTCTTAGGTATCTTTACAAGCAGCCCCTTCTTCTTTTATTAGTGGAAAGAGTAAATCTATAGTAGTTTCAGGTCTCCTTTAAGCCACTGTGGTGGTAAGTAAGTTATCCACTTCCAGCGCTTTTCCACTCTTTATCGCCCGCAGTGATTCTATTATTTCAGTCTTCTTAGGGCACCCTAGGTTAACTTCTTGGGTTTTCTTTGGTATTTTTACGCTACCCAATCTCTGTTCTTGGTTGCATCCAGGATTTAAAAGATTCCGGCAATGCTTTTCCCATTTTTTCATCTAGTCGTCGAGGTTCGTAAGAATTTCCCGCTCTTGTCCTTCATAGGGCCTTCCCTCGGGAACAGTCAGTTTTCTTGTGATGCTCTAGAGCTCCCTGAAATTTCCAACCTTAGCTGTTTCTTCTGCTTTTTCAGCAAAAGCATCGAATGAAGCTCTCTTGTCTGTCTTGGCGCTACTCTGAATATTGCAATCAACGCCGCTGTCATTCTTTTGCATGCAAGCATTTTGTTCTTTTGTTTTGTTTAGATGACCGACCCGGTAGTTGAAAAATGTCAACATTTAAAATATATATCTCAAATATTGTGTATTCTGTAGATGTCATTGAGGATACTTTTCACTCATACAATTTCTAACCTCATTTTTTATCAACATTATGTTCTCCAAAACTTCGACAAGAAAATTCAAAAGATTTATTTATGATGTATGTAGAAGTCCATTCTTAAAGTGGAGTGAAGTGGTAAGATGAAAAGGAAACACAAAGTCTGAGACATGTTTCGAGATTGTACAATCTCATTTTCAATCGAAAATTGCTTAAAAGTTCTGTAAAAAATTATATAAGATTTTGAAATGCATATTGGACAAATTATGGAGATGATGAAATTAAAAGTAAATTAAAACAAAAAAACTAGAAAAACGGATCCCAAACCAGTGAAATTAAAAATTATACCTAAAAAATAATTATCCCATTATAATAATAATAAAATAAAATGGATTTTAAAACAAAGAACTGAAATAACACGAAATTCTGACGTCACATTGTCTGGGTGCCCGGTGACTACATCGTTGTTGGTCAGCTATTTATAAAGAGATATATTTCTGGTAGGGGATTAGTTAAATAGTTTTCCAAATTTATTTATGTTTATGACATTCAATTTTCAACTATGTTACCATAGTTTGAAACATTTATTGCAGTTGAGTCTTCATCTCATTCAAGATCTACTGGAATGTTCATAGTTTGGACTTCGAAAGTCGCACAAAGAAGACAAATAATTGGTTGGAGGTCTACTATGAGGATTTTAATTTCAATAATATAATCTGAAAGAAGAATTCTTTGATATTTGTCCAGCCTGTTCTTGTCCGAACGCACAGTAAAAAAACCTTTAGAAGTTTTTCTATTCGATATATCCGATCTGACCGCATTGATGATTAAAACAAAATTGGTTTTATTCATTGCACACATTTTATTCATATTTTGATTTAGGTAGATAGGTAACCCATCTCTATTCCTGCATTTGCCTAAGCGCAAGATTTCATCACTCCCACAATTATATTCCTGTTGTTCTAGTTTTTTACATGCTCCAACCTAAAAGTTTCATTCAGCCAATGACCTATTAACAGAGATAGAAAGAACACTTCATTGATAAAATACGTTTTGTTTGTTGACAACATCTTTGTCGGCCAGGGGGGTGAGCTGTGGAAGCGGTCAGAAGGGGGGTAGAACGGTTTTAACTAAACCCCGCCTCACTGTACTTGTCTTTTCGCATAGAAAATATGACACCAGTGGCTTCTCGTTCTTTTAGGTTTCATTTGCTATACGTCGAAATAATTAATACCCCAAAATAAATTTTAAGCTTGGTAAAAAAGTCAATATCCGAAAGTTGTATGTTTCAGCAAATAAACTTGCTAAATTTCTTGTTTTGTAATAATAATCGCAAGGAAGATTTATATCCATGCTCCGCACGTGTTAGAGTTTTTGACATATATACCTATTATATACATACTGGCTTAAGTTTATCTTCTTATCAATTTGAGTTGACCCTTAAATGGACATTGATTTTTGTTCCTATCCCGTACTAAATATTATTAAATAGGTGTGTATGTATAATTCTTTTTTAAAGTCTAGGATTTGAAAAGCGCAAACAATATAAAATCTCTTTAATGAAATAACAATGAATAGGTAATAATTTCTTTACTACGCCCATGACCGACGTTTATACGTCAATAATTTTCTTTCAAAATTCAAATATGTAAGTTACTAAATTTCAATTTAGACGGTCTACATTCGATGAAAAGTTACTTCTGGGTTCGTGGATTCTATTTTATTGCACAGTTGTCAACGTCTACTCATTGTTTCAAGTTTTGAAACCAAATAATATAATAGAATATTTAAAAACAACCAAAACACCAAGTATTTAAATAATGGGGGGGGAAACTGATATGCGATGAGGCGTGGCCGAACAAGGGATGATGTCAACACAATATATTGTTTACAGTTCCGTCTATCTCTGTTAATGGGTCATTGCATTCAGCTCTTGTTCCTAAGCAAAATTTAGATTCAACAAAATTCATTTTGACAAATATGCCATTCTTATGTAAAAACAACCATTATGCCATTAGCACAAATAATAGAGAATCACACAGCATAGAACATAATAATATAGAAATTCATAAGTGTAAACTTGTATATTGATGGTCGATAGTTATCGTCTGGTAATCGTGCCTACTTTAATTTTTTTGTCATGAATAATATGCTCAAAATATTTTTACGTGAAACAGCAACATAATAAATATTTTTATAAAATATATTTTCAGGTTATATCTCTTGAAGGTTGGACAGAGATCATGTATTATGTTCAAGATGGACATAGCTTTTGGGACTGGATATACTTTGTGCTTCTTATTGTGGTAAGTGTAATATTGTGAAATCAAAATTTAATCAGAGGCTTACCGACTTCATCGACATCTGAATCGCACTAGATTCGAAAACAATTGACAATCGTTAATCGGTAATGCCGACATGATGGCGGATCGCTTTAGATCGAACAAGGATCCAAAATTCAGAGACTTGTTTTCGAACTAAGTAATTGTTCAGGATTAAAGATTTTGGTGAATCGAAATCGAATCAAGTTTCAGGAGTTAGTACCTCTTGACAGAGAACAAAAGAATGGAAAATAAAGAGACAAAAAATCAGTTGAAATTCAATTATCATTATTTCTAAAACTTATATGAAAAGCTAATATTTCTAACATACTAAAAAATCATACTATGCCAAAGTCTCCTAATTCAACAAAATTAAGATATAAATGGAATTCTTACACGTTGCTTTAAGGAACAGAAGAAGAAAAATCATATTGTTGATATTTTCGAACTTTAAGAATATGTGATTACACAACAACTTTCAGATTGGTTCCTTCTTCATGATAAACCTCTGCCTGGTCGTAATTGCAACACAATTTTCCGAAACCAAGAAACGCGAAATGGAACGCATGCGATTGGAACGTGCCAGGTTCCAAAGCAGCAGTACCTTAGCCTCCTCTACCAATAATAGTGAGCCAACTAGCTGCTATGCCGAGATAGTGAAGTACATTGCTCATCTGTGGAGAAGGAGCAAGCGAAGAATGCTCAAGAAGATCAGGTTATATAGAGTCAGAAGGGATCAGAGAAGAGAAAAGAAGATGATATCCGGTGATACAATACGACTCAGTTATGCTAGAAGTCATCACCCGAATTGTCCAAGAATTAGACAGAGTGTAAGTTAGAAAGCGAACTAGATTTTTGAAATGTTGCATGAGAGTTTAATTGGTATCGACTTTGAAATTCGCAGCATCAAAGTCAAAGCCTTCCCAGTACAAGAGCTGTATCCAGGGCCAGTTCAATTTGTCTCAGTGAAAATAATCAAAGAAACGAAGATCTTGAGCTCGCCGTGGTGCCAAAGAGGCCAAGTCTGCTAAGAGTTCCTTCAAACTCCAACCAAGAAATACCTTCTTATAACAATGACGTAAGTATCTCAGTATTCACAATTGTGTTTGAGATTTGCACCCATTCTTATTACAGAGCCCAACAAATCTTCTTTCACCTCCCTGTATCTCGAACAATAGAAGAAGATCATCAGTCATGTTCAGTGATGTTATACTTTTACATGGACATGGACAAAACAGCTCACCACCCACATCTTCAACCAATCTGTTATCGGCTAATACCAACATTGACAAGAAAAATGTCTGTTCCAGTGAAAAAACTACTCAAGCAGGTAAGACAGACCTTCTCAATAAGCTAATAGGGAGAGATTAACAAGTATTTTATATAAAAAGGGGATGGAAATATCTGGCAGATAACATCTGGTACCAGTCAATTGCAGCAAACACAGCAAAGGATACAGCAAGACTGCAATGAGCTGATGAATGGTGAAGCATTGACATGTCAAGAGCTTTTGGCTCTAGGCGCAATTAATGCTGCTCTACCAACAGGCCAAATTGTCTTAGATACTTTCTTTAACTCGTTGTCAAAAGGTAAACTCAAATTCTGGGACAATATTGTATTAGTTCATTTGTCCTTCTAGCACAAAATCTAGGAATAAATATATTGAGATCTCAATACTATTTATTACCTTCTAATTTTTATCTCTAGGTATATGCAAAAAGAACGACAAGAATAGCGAAGATCTTTATATCCAACAACTTCCCGAAGATGATTACACATGTTGCCAAGACTTATGGCACTGTGAGTCCGAATACCAGAATGAGAAACGATCAAGATTATACATCGTTTGCTGTCTCATTCTCAAAGCATTCGTGAAAGTACTGAAATTTTTTAGACGATACATAAAATTGTTAGTGGAACACAAGCTCTTCCAGCATGGAATTCTGCTGGCAATTTTAATAAATACTCTATCTATGGGTATTGAACACCACGAGCAGTCTGAAATACTTACACATGTAGTCGAAGTTACCAATATAATTTTCTCGGGGATTTTTGCTGTAGAAATGATACTTAAGGTGATTGCAGAAGGCCCTTTTGGTTATGTTTCGAATGGATTCAACGTTTTCGATGGTATTATAGTGATTCTAAGGTATGAAACAATGACTGGTTGCTTAAATTATATTTACAAAGTTTAAAATCATAGTTTTGATACAAAATAACTTATTCTGAATTTGGCTACACATTATTACAGCTATATTTAGCTTGCTAAGTATATACCTACCAAACGATTGTGACATGTACCTATAAAAGGTGTCCCGGAACTAATGGGAAAAAACGGTATTGGATAGATGTGCAAAAATAATATTAGCAATAAAATTTTATTATACACAGCCTTGTTCCCGAATTATAGGCCTCCAGAGATAGAATTTCAAAATAGTTTTTTGTTTTTAGTTTTTGAACGGTCCAACTGATCTGAATAAAATTTTAAAGAGTTTTACGTATGTGTATGCTAATACTACAATTACAGACCGATCTATATTATTGCTCTGAAGACGTATTTTTGACCGACGACCCCGATCGGAGGAGGTATACAATTCGACTGTGCTTTTTATTTGGTTTGTTCGCGCGTTTTATATAGTAATCGACTTTGATTTTGATAATTTTTGATTCATTTGATTTAGATCTTACAGCCTGTCAACTGCAACAACAAAAATGGTCGAATTTCAAATAACAGTATATCCTAAACAGTTGAAAATCGTTATAGAACATCATACATACATATTGAGTTTTTTCTGTAGAATCCGAAAACGCAATAACATACAGGGTGTTCGAATTTTTTTAAATAAGTTCTTTGCCGTTTTTTCGTGCCATCCTGTGTACTTACATATATGTAATTACTTATTTCTAATGCACAAGCACTTTTTGTATAAATAACTATTCTTCAATCGTGTGAAAGTTAAGATTTTTCACTTCACACTCATTCCAGTGAAAAGTTTCAATTTAACGCACTATTGCGAAAAATTCCATCTTTTCGCACTTTAACTTTTCATATGCCGAACGAAAAATACTTATATTTTATAATTTATTGTTCTGCCAACTATCCTGTTCTCCAAACGTATCATATTTTATCGCTGAATTTCAAGTCGATTAAGCAAAAGAAAAATGATTTTTTACGATATTATGATATGATATGATATTAATGAAACCCTTCGTTTTTTTAGCGCTAAATTGGTTCAGGGTTGAAAGGGGATTAATTTGCAAAAAACATATTTTTCTTATCATATTGAGATTATGCTGTTTTAGGGGTTTTCCGTAATGCATATTTTAGCTTTACAACCCACTGAACTATCCTATAAAAATTAAGGTGGGGGGTATAATTTCAAAATATGTTTTCCGACGTTTCGACCCCGAAAATCCATCTTCAGTGTTTTTTAATTTGAAATAATTTCATCGAATTTAGCAATGCTAGTTTTAATTAAATGTGATGTGGTAGCATTGATACAAATTGCTACTTTTTTTCGATTTTTTCAAAAACGAATATCGAACAGATATGAGCATACGCATGGTACGATGCATTGCTAGGTTATGTCCACGAAATTTGTTTAATTTACTTTTTAAACGATAAATTCTCAATAAAATGCTTATCCAGATCGTAAAAGTATTTTCATATATCAATAAATTGATATACAAGAGCTTCGGGCTTTGGTGTACTCATTGCGCAGGATTTGGGACGAAAAACTATTACCTATTATATCTATATTATATATTTTAATTAATAGTGAAATAATAACTTAGCTCAGCTTCTTCTTTTGTTGAACAATTAACTGTGAATGAACAATCCATGTGATGATAACTATAACTTGAGGGTAACGATAAGTTCATCTTCATATGCAAAATACAATAGCAAAGAAAACACAGAGCTACAAATCTGCAGGTGGCAAACAATGAAGTTATTTTTAATTTCGCGATTGTATGTGGTAATTAGGAATGGGCGTTTGACATAACAATAAGTGATAGATAAGAGCAGCTTTCGGGCATATTCGATTCGCGATTGCATGTGATAGATATGAAAATGCGACCGGGACAGACTAATTCTGTAGGTTAGTGATCCTAAATTGCTACAGGGATGTAACACTCTGTATGTAAATGTCAGAAATGGCTTCTCCAGTATTTTAGCTAAACAAAACGTACACTTATTTGAATTTGATAGAATGCGCCATATGGGAGATTTTTGCCATTTTATTGATGCTCTGCAGGAAGATTTTTCCCATTACCCATTATGTATTATAAGGGGAGTTTTGAGGAGAGAATTGCTAGTAAATGGTACAAAGAAAAAATAATTTCATATTTCAATATGTCATATTTACATAAACATATAAAAATAAACCATGTTATTGAGAATAATATTTTTCCCATGAAACAGCCCTTACAGTAATAGTTCTTGTGAAAATTTGACAGGTAGAGCATTAATGGAAAAGAAAATATCTCCAAAGCAGCTCATTGTGTTGAATTCATACAAGCCTACCTTTTTATCAGCTAAACGTCTGGGGAAGCCTATTTTGATATTTACATACAGGGTCTTTAATCTTCGCAAAAATTTGGGATCATTAACCAACAGGAATAGTCCGTCCCTGTCCTCATTGTGAAAATATAGATCTGTTTATAAATCTAAAATAAACGTACAGGTACGTTCTAGGAATTCATATAATTTTATTCAAGTCTAATGGACCGTTCAGAAATTGAAAACAAAACATGATTTTAAAATTATATCCGTGGAGACTTATAACTCGGATAGAAGGTCCTGTATTACAGCAATTTATATGAATCGGCAATATTATTTTCGCTTACTCTATTGTGTCCCTCTAGTTGTGGGACACCCTGTATATTTCCTTACCAAGTGCCATTTGACAAATCTCCTGTCGCCACATTACATTGCAAAATAAGTAAATCACCTCAAATTTGACCAGTTAATTTGACTTGCGTTTCATTTACCATCTATACCGCGTTTCACACTGACAATGAATTGTGGCCGGGTATAAATAAACAATGTAGTTTCTAATGGTACACAGTGTTGCCTTTCTTTAACATTAGCGGTAAAATAAATTTATAACTTTGAAATTAGTTGTTTATCATCAGAACATAAAAATAAAAAGATACAATTTAAACCCAAGAGGTGAAATTTGTCTAAGGCCGGATTTGATGGTTAGCATAGCAATAGCTTGCAGTAATGCGCTCCATAAGACTCCACAGTGCATTCTCAGTTTGAAACGAACGTAGGCGTTTCATTACAAAAGTTTGCATAGTTGCCTAATGTGTGGCCGGTTTGAGAAAACCTGAATTTATCTATACATAAAAAAATATTTCCCAATATAGAAATTGTGTATAATCTTTCAGCGCTATTGAGCTATTCAAGAATTTCGCGGGTGAAGAACACGCCGATTCTGGCTTGTCAGTCCTGAGAACTTTCAGGCTTTTGAGGATATTAAAGCTAGTAAGGTTCATGCCTAATTTGCGAAGACAATTGTTTGTTATGCTCAGGACGATGGACAATGTCGCTGTGTTTTTTTCATTGTTAATTTTATTTATTTTCATCTTCAGGTAAGTACATTTTACAATATCTATATGTTTGTTTGTTGCTTCTATATGCTTCCATTATTTATACAATATATGAACAGTGTGACATTAAAAAATACGATAAACACATACATATGAGATACGTCGATACCGACAAATTATGATACATCATTGGTACTCGAATGGTGTCAAAATATAATAGATACATAAAACGTCATTTGATCAAAGTAGGTATATGAAATACTTGCTGTCTGCTCAGTTATCTGAATTTCATGCTACCTCGTATTAAGGGAAATTAAAATTTGAATAAATAATAATCAATATGACAATATATTTTCACACCAAAAGAGTGTAAATTATTAATTTTCCAATGGGTGAGAAATTGGTAGGGGTGGCATTTGATTTTTACTGTGTAAATAAATTTTTGTTTAGGAGAAACTACTTTTTTGGTTACCAGTTTCTTTTTAATTTATTTGATGTTAGAAGAATTTATGTAAACACCTTGGAACACACTATTACCATACTCTTTGGACACGTTTCTTTTCTCAATATTTTCTTTCCATTTTTAAACACTTCAGAGCACTTCTTGCATCACTCTACATAATTTAACTAGGACATTGTATATAAAATTTGAAAAATATAATTTTCTATGAGATACACAACAACCAGAAAAACTGAATTGTCGATACAGGGTAATCTCTTAAAATAACAATATTATATTGAATACTTGGATATTAACCACGACTCTAACTTTCTTAAATAACCATAATAGAGGCTATTACTTTGTAACACTTTGCTTATGAAAAAAAGAATTTTGCTCAGTTATTTGAGAATTGAAAATAGTATTCCTCTTCGTAGATTTAAAATGATATTGTGCAACGAGAAAGAATTGACATTTTATTCGAAAAACCGAGAGCTTTGTGAAACTCCAAATATGTTTTCTGGAAAGCCGATCCCTTGTAAAGAGCAATAAGATTACTGTTGTAAATATCCAATCAATTGGAGCTTAATAGCTTAGAATCCCATTTTGGGAGATAGAACTGTCGTTACAAGGACTGTTTTTTCAATAGCGGCTTAGTACAGTGCTGTCTCGTCGAATTTAGAAGAAAAAAAATCGAGGAACAGAAAAAAGGTTGAACCCATATAAATACGGCATTAATATAGCACAACTATCACGTAATCCGGAATTTAATTCCATGTAACAGAACTTTTTTAAAATATAACTTGCCACAAGCAAGTTTTCATTAGATTATTTAGTTTTCGAGAGGTTACCCTGTCTGAGATGGTAAGTGTTATAGATACATCCACCCAAAATAGCACACGTTCAAATGAAGATCAAGACTAAAACAATTGGCAGATCAAAAAAAAGACAGCACAAAATTTTCAAATGCAGCCTTTATCATTCGATCTTGCATCTGGAACACTTTCACTAAACCACAATAGAAATATAACAATTTGATAACGAGGAGAGAATTAGTAAAAGTTTACTAGTTCACTTGTATATTTAAATACATCAAATCTTTTTCAAATGAAATAGGATGTGTTCTTTTACATTGTCATTGATATTGACGCTAATATTTCGGTTTGTGGATTATTTGAAGTGTTCCAATTCAAAATAAAGATCGAGTGATTATTTTGATTATTTAATGATGATCAATCAAATGAATCTTTTTAGTATCCTCGGCATGAATATTTTCGGTTGCAAATTTTGCAACGACGAATCCTATTCAAAAGAAGGAATTTGCCAATCAGACAGAGATGAAGATAAAGATAGAAAAAATTTCGATTCCCTTTTATGGTCACTAGTTACCGTATTTCAGGTACATTTTGATTAATTTTTTACCCCTTTTTTATCCTTCTAATCCATGAGGGATTTAGTAAATAATAAATCAGTAAATAATTCATTTGCAATACAGAAAAGTCGAGTATACTTGCTGAAATTAATATTCAATTTACTAAATCCTTAAAATCCCGTAACTTTTGTCTGTCACTTGAAAAATACGTTTGAACGTAAGAAGGTGGCATTTAATATTCAGTTATCTGTCAATATCTCTCGGTTTCTTCTTAAAGGTAGGTGCTTTCATCTTTTTTAATTTTTTCTCACATCACAGGTATCACAGTAAAAATGCAGGTTAGGTATAACCTGCATTTTTACTTATTTCCACTAAATTGAGCCAAATATGTTAGGTCTATATGTAAAAAATGATTTGATAATATGACCTACATAAAAGGCAACTACGGGTAGAACTCTGACACTGAATGTTTCGATTAGTCGTATTGACATTATGATAATGTTCAGTATATACATACAAGCTAATACTTATAGCTAAGTGTAAGACTAAACAATCTGTGTAATATTTATTATACAGTTTATGAAAATAAATGTAAATGAACATTTTCTTTAAACCTAGATCTTTGGCTCTATCTATGAATAATCTTAATTTCTTTAAAATAATTTGATCACACAATACATGAATATATACAATTTTTCGGCATGTTGTATAATATCTTTGCATGTCCTGGTTCAATGGGACGCGATTCTGGTAAGCTTGTTGAATGTTTTCTAATCTAGAAGCTTAATAATGTTGTACAATATTGCTTTTGTGATCTCCTGCATGTTTAAAATATTTATAAAGCTTTTTTCTAGTCTATTTTGCTTTTTGATAGTGTGTTAAATTCTGATTTATATCAACATGTCACCCCTGCAATGATCAAATGGGGCGTGGATTTTATTGGCCCATATATGGTTGAACATTCTATCAGAAAAACATGCAAATTTTGTTGGAGATGAGAGAGTTACATTTATCTGGGAAAATCATAGATTAGATATATAATTTACTCCATATGTGTCCCAATGAAATTTTGAGGCCCATTATGACGCCAACACTACATAATCAGATAGCTAGTAGAATCCGGATCGGAATTGGATTACCTGAATCTAGGAATTTGGAATTACTCGTAGATGCTAGAAAGATATTAATTAGTTTAAAGTAAACAATCATGTAATATGTAGATAGATTTAAAATGAATAACTGAACAACAATACTAGAAATTATTTTTATAAATGAATAAAACTAAGATATAAGAAACAGTTGATTATCTAATCTAATCTAATATCTATAAGTAGTATCCTCCCTGACAAATTTATTTCCACTAAACAAGCGGTTTAATTCTGTATAAGTTGGAATCGTTTTTTTGTGATCTCTCCGAACCACGGATTAACTAAAAGTCCGAACGCATGCTGCTTGCTATTCTTCGGAGCCGTTATATCATAGAATTTTTCTATGCCTTATATGTTATTCTATGCCTTATGGAGTGCTGTCTCAGGTCAACATTGACAGTATAAAGTTAAAACAAAAAATGGTAAAAGCCTTTACCTATGACTTCCCTCGACAAACCACACCGCTTCGAGATGGAAACAACCTCGTCGCTTCTACCGTTCTTATATTGACACTTAATATTTTGCACACCCAGTATATATGATTAACGAAAACCCTTACATTGCGTCGCCGGTAGTCCTTCAATATGCATACCAAAATTCGTTGTCCTAGGTCAAGCCGTTGAGCTACAACACCAACAGACTACACACAGACTACAGACAGGCAGACCGACGGACTTGAGATACCATGATTTTCGTGATCTAGGAACTCCAAACGTAAATATCAACAAAAATCTCGAGGTCGATTTTTTACGTAAATACAATACTTCCCTTATTGAGGGAAGTAAAAAGGTATTGCAGACATATGGCAGACATTACACTCTACACAAAGGTGCCAATAGTAGCGATACATTGGGAAAGGAGCGATTCACTTTGTGATCCTCCAGAATATATTTTCGTTATTTACTGTTTTGCCTATTTTTTGGTCTATGTTCTCAATATTTGTTTTCTTTTATGTTTCATTTCAAGCTATTACGTCAATGAACTGGGTTATACATTGGTAGTGTCCACAGCAGTGCCTGATTACTAATCGATTAGTAATAAGTAATCAAAAATCGGTATCTTGTGGACACGACTGATTACTGATGCATCATTTGTCAAACTGACACTTGTCAAATGATTTGAAATAATTTAATTCGACAATTACACATATTAGAGGAATTGAAAATGGAAGAAGAAAACGTATTTTCTATTCAATAGATTTATAATGAAAAAGATTATGTGGTAAACGGAACGATAGAGGTCCATAAAAGAATTGAGAAATATCTGAAACAAAATATAGCTTATGTTACTATGGTTTTCTGATAGCTGTCACATTGAAGACGTCAACTTTTTGATTACTGATTACTAATCGATTGGTAATCAGATACTGCTGTGGACACGACCATTATAAATAAGCTTCATGATTCATGTCTGAAGAAAAAAGTTTTATATAAAAGTTGCGTTGTTATGATTGAGCTTTGTTAAAATACTACCAATAATAAAGTAGCATACAGATTTAAGGTGATACAAGAAATTATGTATTTAAAAAAATAAAGAACCCAGTTTATTATTATATTTTTGGAGAGATCATTTTTCTCCTGATTTAAAAGATATACAATATGTTACCCCAGCTTATACCATTTTTGAGTTATTGATCGCCAAATATCTTAGTTAGATTAGTTTCTGTAAATATAGAAAAGTTAACATGCTATGTTTAGTTTAACTAAGATATAAGAAGTTTAATAACTCAAAAAACAGTATATTTTTTAAATTAGTAAAAAGGGACTCTCCAAAAATAACACGGCGCACAGGAATGTGCGCGATTGACAAGCACCCATAGTGTGTCTACAATTCGTCATGTTTGAAGTGTTATTAGGAAAGATCTAGGATAGTAGTTTCGGAAAATATGTTGTATATATCATTACTTATTATTAATAAATATCAGGGCGACCGAGCTTTGCTCGGGTAACACAGGATTTAGAGTGGGTCTATAAGGATGTTCAATCTTATTTAAAAAATGTGCATATTTCTACTTAAAAATAGTTAAAATATATTGCGATCGGTAGATCGGTAAGTATTGTTTTTATCGTTCACATAGGTCATAATTTACAGATTTCAGAATAAATATGAATGTGAAACATAGCAGAACTCACCAATCGCCTTCACGACCCCCAAAACCCCGTACTGAATTTTTTATAGCAATCTGCGGAGCCATTCTCGATATAGCTGCTGTGGACCTCTCCACATACCTCCATACTGATCAGTATACAAACCGAGGAACTCCAGGCTTCTAGCCGGGAGCTTGACCATTGAGCTACTTGTGCCTTATTATCTTATGGGCTCATATCGACATATCAGATGATGATATGCTCTAAAATAAGAATATTAATCGCTGAAAACGATTTTTATGTGAATTTTAATACCACCAATCGATTCAATACACTCTAAAACCCATAAGAAAATAATTTCTCTCTATCTACTATTTTTAGGAATTTCCACAACTTCTAAATATAATTTCCAAATCTACGATAGCCTTAGCTTACGAGAACCATTGAAATTATTTTATGGATAACCTGATTCTAGGACTGAAGATCTTACGTTTTATATATTTAGCATCTGCTATTTTGAATCTCCCAAGTTTTCGGTATAACTTATCGAAATGACATCACAATCAAGTTTCTCTATATATTTTATTCAATATGTTCTCGAAGGTCTCCACAGAACACTATCACGTATTCCTGTGGTCAAAACAAGTTAATTTAAGCAAATTTATCTTAGTACAAAGTTGGATATTTTGTTCGCTATACGGTCCTGAAGTTACAATATTAAAGTTTACTTATGGTAAAAAGATTGCTGTATTTTAATAATGTATAAATCTAATATTTAATAGTAATAATTATCGATAAAATATATAAGATTTTCATTGTGCAAAGAAAAATCCTGACGGCTTGTAATTAGCGGATAGGTAAATTTCACAGTTTTTAATATTTATTATTTTTTCTATGACTTTTTTGAAAAATGTTTTGAACAAAAGTTTTTGTTAAAGCCTATTAGGCGTATTCATAATTCAATCTTAGTTCGATACTAGCTAGTACCATATTAAAATAAAAAACAAAGCACTATCCTACCATAACACTGACATAAGAGTCACAAACCAAATTTAAGGTTAGACCTCCGCACTTAATTTAGTACTAAGTTTCAATTATGAATAAGCCTGTTTATCTTTAGCCATCTTATATACGAAAATATCTTTGAAGACATAATTTCGATGTAATTTTTCGAGAATGTTTCTTTACCATACATCATATTCTTACGTATTATTAGAATCTCTTCATTCTAGCTACAGCAGTATGACTTGACTACCGCGATACTACGACACTTGACACCGTGGAATGCTCCTTCAAGAGTCATTGAAAACAATAAATCGTTCATTTCAGTCAACATCTTTCATCTTAGCAAAATACCGATGTGTCAATTTGAACTAATCGAGAGTAGGTCGGAGAAGTTTAAAGCATTGATAACTTCAAAGGAGGATACAACGGATTTAAATAAAATAGAACCTATAATATTCTGCTCGCCATTGCTAGCCTACGCAAAAAATGCTTTGGACAAGAGACATGCAGAAATAAGGAAGTTAAACTCCTTGAAGCCGTCCCAGATTCTGGATTTCATTAGAACCCTGGAACTGGAGGGCGAGCTGTAGACTACATAATGGCGAGAACAGCTCTGATAGAGGGCACAATAGACCTCAAGGTAGCAGTGCAATGAAAACTTTTTAAATCTACAATACTGCTCCAAAAACGAAGCAATATCTACCCTCTAAAATCGCATTTAAATCCGTTCAATTTCGTCGTAGATTACTGCCAACAAACACACCAGCTCTTGTAGATAGATAAACTTTTGAAGTGGCTTGTTTTGGTTGTGATAGGCATTTTGATACCATAAGAGTCTCTAACATTCTATACGTCCTATTACCTTTGTTTACTCTGAAATGGATTTTTCAGGCGCTTTTTCATTTATTATTCCTCCCAATTATGTGAACTCTTTAGCTCTTTCGAAGGCATATTTTTTTCATTGTTTGTTATCATCTTTAGCTGATCTGCTGGTTTCTGCTTTGTCCCATCACCAAAAACTTTGTTTTGTGTTCGTTATAAACTAGCCCAAAATCATTTGCCTCTTTTTCTTTCTGTTATTTTCTGTAATTCTTTTCTAATTTTAGCTATTAGAGTGAGATTATCTGCAAATGCTAAACACTGGTATTCGTCGTTAGAAATTGTTCCTGTTGTTTAAATTTTGTTATTTCTTATTATTTCTTCTAATACTAAACTGAACAGCACTGTGGATAGAGGGTCCCCCTGCCTAAGAATTCTTTTGATATCAAATTCTTTAGAAATATTATCATTCGATGTCACTTAGTTTTATATTTCTTCGAATGTCATGTCTGCAAGTCTAATAGTTTTTTATTAAATACAATAATAAAAAAGAGAATATAAATAGAAACATGAAGATTTTCTTGATTATGTGATCATATTATGGTATTGTTATTACTTAAGGAGATAATTTGAAATAAAATAATCAAGTAAATAAATTATAGTACTTCAAGTTTCCATATATTTATTGTTAAAATCCTTGTAATATAATGATAAAAAATGAGTATTATATTAGATATGTATAAAATTATCAGTAGAATCCAATATTGTAGAAACATACAAGGCACTCCATCTAAAAAGTATCGGGAATCTCATAAATTTTCAATGAGTGACCCTGTTGAACAACAACCAAAAGTGTTTTTTTAGGTTTTCTGATGAACATGTTTTGTGAATTTTATACCTGACTACAGATTTCTTGTATACAAATAAAAAACACAAAATACTTGTTGATCTTGCTTAAGTGACTGTTGCGCTCTACTGCAACACTTCAACCTGTGCTTAGGCACTATTCAAGAGCCTGGACTTAAATTCGGTACATCACCCTTATTGGTCACATATTGGAAATAAACCAATCAAATTTGCGCAGGTACCGTATCCTGTACCAGAATTTTTAAATGCCTCAAGTACCTCCGGTTTGAACATGTTTTTCTAATGTCCTTCATGAATAGCAAGCGTGCGTCGGAACCTTCTTAAATCGTGGATCGGTTGAAAATTTTAAACTTTCAGAATGCTTAAGTTTGATGTTTAATAACCTTTTTAAATAGTTTTTATTACTTTCGGTTCTTGTATCAATGAACTCCGCAGCGATTTCTCAGGCCCCATACGGTCTAGAGACTTGAAATTTCGAATTCGTACTTAGATCGCTGACATCTCACCTCCAAGTGTGATCCTATATTGGTAATTATAATTATCTCATTCAATCTCATTCAACCAAGATCATTATTTTCTCGACATGGAACGACAATGGGATCCGTCACTGGAATTACGCACGAGCATGGAGCGTATATATACGTCTCGTTCTCTGGTATATAGGTACTTTCTGGAAGATCGTCTATGGTTACGTCGCAATTGTCAGAAGTCAGACGTTATTGTTAATTTAAAGTTTAATTTTGTGTTGTGGTAGACAAACAGTAATTTGTTATGGAATTGCTGTTGCTGGCAAACACATATACATAAGTATAGTTAAAATCGAGAAAAGGATAGCAATAGTAGATACTCATCGGTACGGTTTAAGTTTAAATCTTAAATGCCCAATAAAAACTATTTTTAATTTTTTTCAAAAATTTCACTTGTTATTTTTTGTTATTCTTTGGAATAATCCTAATGAGTAACATCTCTAGTTATATTATATAGGAGTAAAACAAAATGTTTTTTGTTGTATCTTCAAAATACCCTGTGGGAAAATTGAGTCAGATAATTTAGTTTACAATCTTAAATGTATTCCAAACATTTTATTTTTTGATTCATCCCATTATTTCAATTCTTCTGTGAGCTGCATTTTTTTATAGAACACTGTTAATTTTTATTAATTAGTGAAAAATGGATGATAAGCATTAGTTAAAAAATTACCGACGTTGGCTAAGAACGCCGAAAATCGGATAAAAAATTAAAAATTCCGATGGCTTGTAGCCAACACATGGGTATATTGCACAGTTTTTAATTATTATTATTTTTTGTTTCACTTTTAAGGAAAATGCTTCAAAAAAAGTTGTAGATACAGATTGGATCTATAATAAAAAAAATAATCTGGATAACATTTAGCCGCCATTTTGAAACTGCTAATTCGATCGCGCCAGCTAACAAATTCGACCGAGATACCGAGATATTTGTACAATCGATTTTACAGCAAAACTGAACATGATATCTTTATAAATAGGGCCTCTATTTTGTTTACATATAACACCATGCCGTTGAAAGTTTTTCGAAATTAGAAAATGCAAATGATTGCAATTTCTTAAACAGATTACCTAAAAAGTTATTAAACATCGAACTTGGTCAAAATCTTAGGTTGGCGTAATTTTATTGGTTCTGGGGAGTACAGATTCTACAAACAATAATTGTAATTATCATAAATTTTCGATTTCACACTTTTTTAAATACTGTTTAGTGAAACATAATATCTTTTTTCATTAAAATCACATTCTCATCACATTCATATGTTTCAATTTTTCTAAAGCACGGCCTGGCTAGCACGATCGTTTTATAATCTTCAGATTTTATTCATCTAACACGCTTGCTTATTACCTATTACAATTGTGGATATGAATAAGCAAAGAATTAAACATGTTACTGAAAATCTGACTTAGCTGGCTGTTCAGCTCAGCATCCTGAGAACAAACAAAATTATGACACTCTTATGCCACTTAAACATCGTAATTAAAAAAATATATCATTTTATTCATTAGCAATAACATACCATCTGCCTAGTAGGTACTCATCCATCTAACACGAATTTACATACATTTTCTGACAGCATACTCGGCATGTACCTGTTTGGTGGTAAGTTTTGCACCTATACCGATGAGAATGGCATCACCAAAGATTGCAGCTGCGAAATGCTGAATGACAAGAGGTGTCTGTGCGACAGAAAGCATTTCAACAACATCCTTTGGGCCACCGTCACCGTATTTCAAGTGAGGCGAATTTCCAGTATTATCTTTTTAACCCCCTAAACTCTTCCGGCTCTCCTATTCTTCCACGAGAACTTCAGTCACGTCATTTAGTGACTCCAGTTCACGAATTAAGATATATTTAATACATATTTTTCAAATTACTTGTAGTACAGGATATCTTGTCATTCTTTCAAGGAAATACCAAAGATGTTCTCCTTCTCTTTAATGTACCTATATTCAAGATACAGATAATAGTATTTGTAATTCTCAATTGATTCTAAACGAAAGAGAACTCCGTAATAAAATCATTTCTTATGAATATTCATTATTAAAAAAATCATTAAATTCAAATTTAGATTAAAATTATTCGTACCTACCGTTAAAATGTTGGCGGTTAACATATCAGATATTATTTGAATAATTCATTAGATATAAATTATTCATTAACTGTATTATGATATTAAACTGAATTTTGAATAGCAACTCAATTTTATTAATATATTCAAATTGATATTTCATTCTTGCATATATTAATTTAAGATTCTCAGAAAATAGTAGATATAATGAAATTTAATATAATCAAAATAAGGCAGCAATTGAAGAAAAAACACCGAGGCATCCTGTACCTACATCTCATAATTCGATTAGGCCCAACAATTCATTATTCTATCAATTTACAGATACTCACCCAAGAGGACTGGAATATGGTTCTGTCCAATGGTATGGCCAAAACATCGAATTGGGCCGCACTATATTTTGTTGCATTGATGACATTCGGGAATTATGTTCTCTTTAATCTTCTAGTGGCCATCTTGGTTGAGGGTTTTAGTTCCGAACGTAACGAAAGGCGTGAAAGGGAGCAAAGGGAGTTGGCAAGGCGCAAGATGTCTTGCATATTAGAGGCTAGCTTAAGAGATAGCTTGAACAATAGCACACAATCAGTATCAAGCTCATCAGATAGCTACATACAGGTGAGCTCACAAATCTGATAACAGAATATTTGTCCAAGAGTATTCTACAGCTAGATATCAAGCTATTTCAGGCTTCTCCGCTTTTATTTGAAGCTTATAACTAAATTATAGAGGGCATGATCAAACTTGCATGTTTTTATTTCACAGGAAAAGAAGAATTGTTGGAGATCCGCTGAAGAATTAAGAAAAACTAAAGATCTTAATGGGCAGAGATCGATGTTAGCTTTAACTAATTGTAATTTTAAGGATAGAAATACCAGAAAAGACTGTTGTTACAGTGCCAAAGAACCTAAATGCAATATACAGAAAGAATCTATGCTACGTAAACCTTCCAGACAGGTAAAGATCATTTGATATTTAACAAGCTTTTATGCAGGGTGTCAATGAACTAATCGAAAAAAGTTGGGAGCTCAGGTATGGACTGAGCGAAAATAATATTAGCACTTCATATAAATTTTTGTTTTACTCGGCAGACTTTTCCTGTAGGTAAGGTAAATAATCAAAAATTTCTGCAGATCCTGTATTATAAAAATGGCTTTCCCGGACCTTTAGCTAACGAAAAATTTCACTTATTTTAATTTGATAAAATCAGCTGTTTGGGAGATATCTGCCATGTTATTAATGCATATTAATTCAATTTTCAATCTTTCAATATTAACCATTATTAGGTATAAGTGTACTTTCGAGGCGTGAAAAAGTAATTTGAGATTAAAATGTAGGTACCAGATACAAGTATCTAGTGAAAATACGCAATTTGAGCGCAACTAAAAATTATCTTCTCGAAATTTCCATTATAATAATGGTTAATGCCAAAAATCCAGTGAAATAATAAAGTGGAAATATGTCCTAAGCGCCTCATTTTATCGAAAATAATTATCTTATTTCGTTGGCTAAAGTCATTTTTGTTATTAACATACATTGCATCATTAATCATTAATCTACAGAACCATTCCGCCCCTGCCTTCATACTACTGCCTACAATGGAGTTGTTTATAATTTTAAAATCAGCATACACATAAGTATGTGCTATGAATCTTAGAAATTTTATCTGGATCAGATGGACCGTTCGAAAATAAAAATAAAAATATTTTAAAATGCTATCTTTGAATGCCTATAACTCGGAAATGAGGCCCTGTATTTCAGAAATTTATATAAACTGCTAATTTTCACTCACTCTATACGCTTCCGACTTTTCCTATTCGTTTCGAAATACCCAGTATAATCAGTGCTAATCGATATCTCTCACATTAGCCACTAAGAAATCCATAATTCTACTTTTAAATCTAATTTTAAACTGTAGCCGTCTCCGCCTATCATAACGCATACGGCTGCTACTCCCCAGGATTCGCCCTCCACTACCCTTGACGATTTCCCAGAATTTCGGTATAGTGTTACCGTTGCTACTAATGAACACCAATCTGCCAATGGCACAGACAGCCCTGGGTACATGTCAAGCGGAGAATCTACAACGCAAAAGACTTCCACGGTAGGTGGTCCCTTGTCCCGTATTCAAGTGAAAAATAATAATCGAGACGGTTTGTCTGATCCTGTCAGCTTGGATCAATAGTGTAATACAATTTACTTATTTTCCTAGAATCATGATTCTATACGGATACACTTATGTATCAGACAGAAATTGAGGTTGACGAATGAAATTTGTAAATGTCAAGATTCGTCTGATTATTTAATATACAATGTGCCTAAGTAAATAATCTCCAAACTCCAGTCTTATAAATAATATATTAGTCGAAGAGGGAAATGTCAGAACACGACGTTTATTCTCATGTACAGGGTCATTTGTTAGATAGGTATACCGCTACAGGGCTTCAAAATTTGACAAGGGAAAAAATAACTTGAATTAAGAAACAACCTATGCACCTCGTAAATTGAAAAACAAGTATCTTTGTGAGAGCAACAAACTTTAAAGGTGTTCTAGCAGTAGTTCAAATCAAACTCAAACAGTCAGAATAATTCGCATTTCAAAATTGAGTAGACCAAAATAGAAATGATTAGCCTCACAACCATAGAACACAACTGGAAACAGTTGGAAAGTGGCTCAAACCGCTGCTTGCACAGTTGTTTGGGACCTTTTGATAACTCAATTCAATTCAAATTCATTTGTTGTTTTCGTGTAAATTTTATAATTGTGTGTGTATATTTTATTTATTTTATGTTCTTCTTTTCTGATAGGGGGCTTTCTTCCTTGTCAGACTGTTTTGATAACTGCTTTTGATGCGCTTATGGGGTTTGAAACAGTTTCCAAGTTGTTTGGGATTTCGTTCTGCTGGAACGCCAAATTTCAGTATGCAAACTACCACTTTCCTACCCCTATTTTCCACTTTCGTCGTCTTATTCAGGTTCTCGGCGCTCGCCGTAAAAATATTTTTGAGGTTCTGGGTTACTGAACTTGTTTAGGAAATCGTCAAACTGCTGCTGGCTAATCTGACTAATAGTTGGGAGAAAAATATTTCGACGTAAATTAAAGTGCGTAAGCGTCTGACGGTTTTGCATTGGCTTGAACAAATGCTCGAACACCCGGATTGCAAACGTGCACTGATTTTGATGATTCCATAGAGTATTTTCCTAATGGAAAAGCTTCCAAGGGAGGAAAAAAACTTATCTAAAATTGAAAATTTTATATGGCAGGATTAAAGAAAAGTTATTTTCCACCAATGTTTAAATTGGATTTTTTTTTATTTCCACTTACAGCTTTAGGAAAGTGTAAGAAAATTTTGAAACTTTGTACGTCTAACAATTTTTATGAGACATGAAACTCTCAAAAATTTGGAATAGAAACATAATTGTTTGCAGAAAATAGGATCGAATTTATTAGTTGATGTACTGAAAACAAAATAAGTTTAATTCTATTGGTGCTGGTACTTTTGAAGTTGGTGCCAAAAGTCTTGTATTTACTCGAAATTACACTACTTTAAAATAACTAATGCCAACAAAATTAAGCTTATTTTGAACTTTTCAGAGCGCCAGCTAATAATGTCGATCCCATTTTGATTGAAAAATATCTATTACACTAAACGTGGAGAGCCGTAGATAAAAGGCAAAAAAGAAGAAATGTATGGGAATCTAAAAGTACTTGAAAAGCTGAAGTAATTTAGTCATTTACTTCTATTAAGTTGTTTGCTATTCAATACAGCCACTTGACGTTTTGAATTATGTCAGGATGTATTATTATGCATTTCAAGTATTATTAACCAATATGAAGGGTTTCATAGAAAGAAAACACTTTCTATAGGGCTGCTCTAAAGCGCTGATGTACGTTTATTGGCAGGCATACTTGAGCTATCTTGCAAAATTGAGGTTTTATGAGAATTTAAATTTCTTATATATATTTTTTTCTCAGTTGTTAGGAAAAATTATTTCGGAATCTCCGAAAATTTGTCCAGCAATGAACAACATTTCAAAAATAAGGATATTCTTTAAATTTGTCAATGAAATGAGATTATGAATCCCACTTTATGTTCAATAACTTCCTGATATTCCTATCAGCGATGAAGCGAATCGCACTCACATTATTATCAAAATAGCACTTATACAGATTGGTTGCGGTCGGATCATAGGTTCAGTAAATCCACAACCAGACCCTGATATGGTTGGCTCTGCCCTGACCCATCTGCAAAAGGTTCGTCTATGATTAGCTGGATACACACGAAAACTTTTATCGACCGATTTGCTTATGTCATCAAACTAATTTTTTTCCGATAGACTGCTGGCAAATAATTCGGAACGATAATTCGGCCTATTACACTAAGACAACGAGAACTATTGGACGATATTATTTTATAGAGCATCATGCTGGTTAAGACCTGTCCAGAATTTTGTTGTTTGTTTCCGAGGAGGTATACAATTTGACTGTCTGTCTGCAACTTTTTTAATATAGAAGTTCGCGCCTTTCAGATACTACACGTGCTCCGATTTTCATGATCCTTTTTTCATTTGATAGAAAACTCTTGAAAGTTGGTCTCATTAAAAAAATCGACATTTTTCATGTCCTACCTCTCAAAAACTTTTCCCAAAGTGGGTGGAGGGGACATTTTTTTCGAAAATAGAAAAGTTGGGACTACAAAATTAAATAAGAGAGCATATCCGGCAACGTTCATATTGGACATTTAAAAAAATCGTAGGTTTCGGAGTTACAGCAATGGTAAAGTCTAAAAAAATATGTGTGCATCTGCTATGTGGTAGGTGCAATTTTTTCAAAAATAGAAAATATGAGACTACCAAATTATTGAAGAGATTTTATGTAGCAACATTAAATTGGACATTTTTCAAAAAAATACGGTTTTCGAAATATAGCAGTGGTAAATCTCTGAAATAAGTGTATTTCCGCGATGTTTTGAAATCTCTGAATAATTATAAGCAATGTATTCTTTGGTGAACGTTGAAATGAGTTTAAAAAAGTAGAATATGAGCCAATGATATTTATATAGTATACAGTATAGTACTTTTTATCAGTGATGATGTAGTTCCTCGGAAAAGTTTGGTAAGCAGACAAATAGAAAATACTAATGATAGTGACATCGAGAAATAATAGTTGTAGGAAAACGAAAGGTCAGCTCAAGAGAGAACGAATGCAAATACTTGTAGCTTCACAAGGAAGTGGAAAAAGAAGATACAGTTTCTTTGCCAGGAACATCGGCCACATCTTATAATGCCCGAATGGAGTTATATAGTCAAGAGTTTGTTCGACAATTCCTACCAAGAATCGTAAACAGTTGTAATACCGACCACTTGCCAGAAACATCAGTGTTGTAATAAGACGCTCTTCTGCCAAAATTGAATTCAGCATTAGAGGGTCTTTCTTTGTTAACTTATTCTTCACTAACGACAGTAAATGTTTAAAAGTGTCTTCTTCCATGCGTACCTAGATAGTCCTCGATAATCGTCAGGATCATCTTCTTGCAGCTGCTTTACAAGCGGCTTATGATGTAATTATTTTCTTAAAAACCATGTCTTAACGCACTTTGATAGATTTTTATTCCTTCGGTGTCAATTTATAATCACATAACTCATCATTTCAAATAATAAAACTCCCTTAACGTTGTTCTCGTTCATCGTAGAGCATTAATTGATAAACTACACCTACCTCGCTCAGATTTTTTGGATTTCTGAAACAACAACGATCACAGATAAATACTACCAAATTTAGAGATAAATCATTGAGAACGACACAGACGTAACGAATAAAGAATGAAAAAGATAATCTTTTTACGATAATTCGCTTCAATAAAAGTTTGCAATCATGTCATCACTAGCATTTGTCATTTGTCTGATATAATTTGGTAAAATTTATCGCTCCCAATAAGCCTTTACGTGTGTATTCAAATAATTGGCGGATCAATCGACGAAAAAATAAGGGCAGACCAATCAGCTAAATCAATGAGCTACTTCAATATAAAATAAATATTTTTACAAAAATTGGACCCACTTTATTAGTTGTTGCACTGAAAAATACAAAATAATAGATATTAGTTCTATGGGTATTGGTAATTTTGAAGTCGTGCAGTTGTAGTTAGATAGAAAACTTTTGAAACTTAGTGTGCGATTATCATTCCTCTATGGTATTGTGCTGGCGTAAAGTTAAGCTATTTGCACATTTTCAAACCACTTCACTTTTTAGGATTACCTACTAACAGCTAATTTTTTATTTAAGACTTAATTAGCACCTAATAAATAGCCCTTAGACCAATATGATTGGCCATTCCTACATTCCTGTTCGCTCCACATAGCTCCACCTCCATCAAAATGCAGTCTAATGCATTTACCCATAATAACCATAATAAGGTTTCAAATTGTGCTAGTTGTAAACAGGAGTAAAAGCGAATACGAATAAGTTTGTACATATTATGTTACTACGAGTATTTTAAAACAGTAACATGACGAGAAGATCATTGGATCCAATACCCAATAAAGTATAGGGTAATTTAAGCATGTGTAACTATCAGTATAATAAGCTTATCAATTTACAAGTTCTAAAGTTTTGCCATATTTAAAAACTATCTTCCCACAGAGTCTCAGCCTACTAAGACCGCCCACACTATCTCCACCACCACTCACATTCCGTCAATTTGAGAAGCCGCCAGAGTCTTCGGGACACAACCAAACTCATGCCACCACAACAACAACGCCCAGACTTATCACCCACAACGAGAAGATAGGCTCCAAGACTTTGACGTACACGGAGAAAGTAGGACCACGCGTCAACACTCAAGTTGATAGGGAGGAGATGCAGCGTAAGAGGTCTTGGAAATTGGCTTCGAAATCAAGCCTCAAAAGGAAGAAAGGAGGTGGAGGAGGCAGCTCAGACTCCGAGGTGGTGCCTCTCAATAATGGTCGCGATCATTCTCAATGTAATGGGGGCAACATCGCTAGACAGGTATATTTTTAGTTTTACCCATTCCCATCTAATTCATTATACAAGCTGTCATTGAAGTTATACTATGTCATATTAGAAATAATATAATTACCGAACAGACAGAGTGAAAGATAACAATAGCTTACTTAACGATTTATTTAGTAATATAAACCAGGTACCATATATAGGATGGGGTACCGTATACGACACGATGTCTCAATGGGAATCCATAACATATCAAATATTTGTCATCAGCGAAATAGAAGCAGAATCTTTCTGGCCATAATCTAAAAGTATTTTTGTATATACAGGTTGCTCCAAAAAAAGATACATATCAAAGTTATGTTTTATTTTTAATTTATTTATTTATTGCCAGTTACCTTTTACATACAATAAAAGACCGTACATAGGATGGTCCAGAAAAAAAATAATTGAAGAAATAAAATTAAATTAATTATCTTAAGAGTTACTTCATCCTCCATAAATAAATAATACTAATAATTATGTACAATAACAAATTCCCCTTAAAGTAATAATGATTAATAATATATATCATATCATCATATCATATATATCAACTAAATTAATAAAATAGAGAAAAAAAAGAACAAAAAATATTTCTATGATTTTCTAATTTTAACTAATCAATGATAATATCTTTAATTTTCTCTTTTATCTTTCTTCTGGGCACATTTCTATTTACACTAAAAGTTTTCAAGTCTTTTGGTAGATCATTAAAATAGCTTTTAGCATAATATTCGAAACTTATCTGCCCAATGGTTAAAGAATGTAGTGGTAATGCAAGACTTCTACATCTGGTGTTAACTGGTTTATTTATAAATTCACTTTTTAAATCATTATATTGATGAATAATAGCTTTAACAACAAAAACTTGCCTAATATTTAAAGGTTTGTTCGGATCATCTTCAGTTATACCAATAATTTTGAAGGCCTAAGTCTGAAAAATACGTAAACTAAATATTTGCTTTTTTACTATGTTGGCTACATGAATGTCCCATTTCATATACAAACATAAGTTATTCCTAGATATTTAGTGCAAGTAACTATTTTTAATTTTTGACCATTCATATAAATTACAAGGTCTTTAGGGAACGAGTCACTATAATTACCAATTGTAATGAAAGCAGACTTGTTTGTGTTAAGCACCAGATTATTATTATAAAGCCAAGAATAAATGAAATCTAATGTTGTTGTCATTTCTTTAGCAAGTTCAAGCCATGTAAAATTCTTCATTGCAACTGCCGAGTCATCCGCATATGCAACTAATTCGTTTCGTAAGATAGGCAAATCATTGATATAAAGTATAAACAGCAAGGGCCCTAGAATAGAGCCTTGAGGCACACCAGTATTGGTTTTTACAGGCCGACTTTTGATTCCGTTAACCTTAACAACTTGTATTCTGTCATGCAAATAGCTCCTAAATAGGGATAAACATACTCCTCTTACTCCCATTTTTTGTAACTTGTCTAGAAGAATTTCATGATCTATCGTATCAAATGCTTTGGAGTAGTCCAAAAAAGCGACAACCGTTGGTTTACTAAGACTTAAATTTTCATATATAAATTTACTTAATAGAGCAATAGCATCTTCAGTGCCTTTTTTCTTAAGGAAGCCAAACTGTTTGGCATTAATCAAATTATATTTAATTGAAAACTTATATAATCTCGCAAAAATATTTTTTTCAACTTTAGCAAGATATATATTTTTTATTATTCTCGGATATAACAGTCAAAATAAATGTGAGTTACTCCTGTATTCCCTGCACCTATCTCTTTCCATTTTGAAAATATCCAAAGATTCAATGAAATGTAAGGTATGACGTAATTGTCTTTTATTTCCAAAGTAGCTCATTTTTAACTTGAGCTATAGCATTATCATATTGATGAAGCATATCTAGCTTATAAAAATATTGTTGTAAGATTTTAATATAAAAAAATTGTAAAGCTTCGTTATCTTAAATGGAACACCCTGTATATTATTACATATTCTAATGCATAATTGAATCCTGAACTGTATAACGGTTCCCTAAACCTAAACACAACTCATCTCTTCAATTTTGATACTTTATCACAATGGGGACATTAAAGAAACATTTCCCAATTAATCTGGGAAGCTTTGACATTCTTGTCAAGGAAATGTTTCTCAACTGACAGTTTTAATTTAGAAATACAATTTCAGTCAGTGTAATATTCAAATAAAGCAAAACGAAGACTTATCCTGTCGAAGAGACAATAAATATGCTTCTGATGGGTCTAGGAGAATCCGCCCAAAATGATAAATCGACCACTTCGCCCAAAAATTTCGTACTGAAAACAGTTTCCAGAGTCACTTCACCCAATGTAGGTATTTAAAAGTCCTGTTAGTCCAAAATGGACACTTCACCCAAAACTCGTTGGTGGACACTTTGCCCAAAATGTCCACTTCGCCCAAACTAACTGAAAGCCCAAAATAGCCTCTTCACACAAATTATTGATATATTTTTATTTATTTATCTATTCGGAACCTTAGTAATAAGTTGATATTATTACTGTTTAAGTTTTCAAATTCAAGGTAGTGGAATGTTAAGTTCATTCAATTAATAATTATACTAGTATTTATAAGGAGCTTCCGATTCTTTTTTTCGAAAGCTTTTGTATCTGTATTTTTTAAAATGTTAAAATTCTGTTTGGTAACAGAAATAAGGGCGTTTAAAGTATTTGCTATTTTATTTCATATCTGAGATACTATGTATAAAAAAGAAGTTTTTTTAGAGGGTGGCAATCCCCAATTATTTGAATTGGAGAGAGAAATTTATGATTATTTTTTGCATATACTTTACTGAAATTGTTGTTAAAAAAACAGTAATATAATGAACTTAACATTCCACTACCTTGATTTTTTATGTTTAGTATGTTTTAAATTAGGTATATCTTTTATCGAATTAAGTCATGTTTGGCAACTGTATTATTTATTAAGTAATATAATTTTGTTTAAAAATAAAGTGATCTCTGTGCTTATTTTATATAATAATATATTTATTATTTATATTTATTGAATGAATTTCTATATTAATTTCTCGGTGACTTTTTCTTAATTATTGTGTTAAAGTATAAGTTAAATTACAATATTTTTTTTATGCTGGTCTATTTTTCTAATAAAATTTAAACAGTTATAACTTTATATTATTACTCGAGTTCGATCAAAATAAATAAATAAATTGTGCGAAGTGGCCTTTTTGGGCTTTTTGGAATTTCAGTTTGTTTGAACAAGTGGACATTTTGGGCGAAGTGTCCACCAAGGAGTTTTGGGCGAAGTGTCCTCCACCAAGTTTTGGGCGAAGTGGACATTTTGGGCAAAGTGTCCACCAACGAGTTTTGGGCGTGTCCATTTTTGGCTTTGTGGACTTTTCATTACTTTGGGTGAAGTGGCTCTGGAAACTGTTTTCAGTACGAAATTCTTGAGCGAAGTGGTCAATATATCATTTTGAGCGAAGTGTCTATTGGGCGAAGTATCCAGATCCCTTTCTGATAATTGGTGAGCATCAGGAAAATTGCCTATTGGCTTCAAGAGTATATGCTGAAAGATATTCAGCTGTAACTCATCCAAATAGAGCTGTGTTTGAACGGTTAATGAGAGAATTTCGGAATTCTGGAACTGTATCTTATAAAAAAAATTACGCTAAAACCGATTGTAGATCATGAAGAAAATGAGCTTTCGGTCATTGGGTCTGTTTTAGAACATCATCATACCAGTCAACAAAAAATAGAAATAGAAAAAGGTATTTATAGAAGAAGCCTTTCAAGAATACCAAGAGCTTTATAAAATGGATTTTAATCACAGACTTCAATATTGTGTTTGGATTCTAGAGAGATTAGGCGATGATGAACTCTTCTTAGATTCAGTTGGATTTTTTTATTGTGATACATTAAAAATATTGTATATGACACCCAGCCCACAATACCTGAAAATGTAAAAGAGTCAATAAGAGCCGCTTTCCGATCCGTAACACCACAGATTCACAGATATTAAGGAAATTTGAAAGAACTTTTGAAGAAAGAGTTCAATTATGTTTTTAAGAAAATGGATGACATTTTCAACATTTACTTTAGTGTTTCTTATATTATTATATTTTTTATATCATTCAATAAAGGTGTTGTTATTTTTACTCTCTTACCGCTACGCCTAGTAGCTGTGTAAGGGAAGTATTTTAATCGTCTAATATTTTCGCTACCCTGTTTTCAACAGATTTTTACATTTCAGGGCTCTTTGAGTCCAAAAAACATATTTTTAAGGGTATTTGTTTGAGAGAGGTAGCAAAGTAGGGTGAGCGGACACACCAGATTTTTACGTTGTGCTTTCATAAAATAATACGACATCAATAAATATTACAGGTATCTATTTACGTTTCACAGTATATATGTTAATGTAAAACAGTTCCAAACAAAAAAATAATAATAATGGTATAGTTGTCTTTCAATCGTAACACCCACATCAATAGAAATAATGGTATTATTACCCGTCAGTTAATTCAATTAGAGTTTCGGATATGATATGCAAACTTTAACCCTTTCGATACTGAGGGGTCAAATACGTTATGAGAAAAATGCTGCGCCATTACTAAAGGGACATATCTGCCCCGTCAGAAAACTCCCTGTTACTATTGGGATCTGTGTGAACTGTTAAGTGGCTGCGGTCTGCCCCAGCCGTAATGCGAGTGTTTACGCGGGAATTCCATGTTGTGAAGGTACTTTTTCAGGTTACGTGATCAATTTCATACATAAATACAGGTGGATTGTAGTCTCACCGTAGATTTTCTTCTAGTTTCGGTAGTATTGTGGAAAAGCATGGCTGGTAAGTTTATGACTATATTTATGTATATACTTTCGTATATTCCTAAGAAACTGCAGATTTTTTGCTGGTATGTGTTGTGGGACATATATGTCCCAGAAGTAGCGTACAAACATAAGTCATATTGTCTAATAATGTTTTGCGCTGAAACTAGGAGCGGTTCTGTTACTCGTTATGTAAATGTTGTAATCATAATAGGTGCCTGATGTCATCACTTTTGTTCCTTGAAAAATGCTGAATTGCCTCAGAAAAATTCATCCCACAGTATATAGGTATCTCAAACCTGATGCTATACATATATACATATACGATGTTATTTGCAGGAGAAAGGCTCTTTCAGCCAAAGAGCTGCAAAAAATTGCAGACAAAATTGAAAAATACGGTTTGTCAGATCCGACTTTGGATAATTCATCAGACAACGAAGAACCTTTTGAAGACTCCGGCTCAGATTATGTTTCAGATTCATCATCTCACAGTGAATGTGATGTCGATACTTGGCAGAGTAAAAGAAAACAGCCCCCAGTCTGCTCTAAAAGTAAGAAGTGTAAGCTAGAAATACAATCTCCAAATAATGGTGTCAATGGTTCCGACCCAGAAAATGTAGTTCTAGAAAATATAAACAGTCAAGATGAGTTTTTGAAGCTGTTCCCTAGAAGCTTATTTATTTTCATTCACAGTGCACCAACGAGCGGTTGAAAATTTTACAGAACAAAACGAAAAAGATTTATGGCCAAACTGATCAACATCTTGTAATGGCTTATAACATAGTACCCTCCATATCCGACTACTGGTCAACAAACCGCTCATTACAAAACGATGCTGTAAAAACTGCAATTTCATCAAAAACGTATTCTAACAACCCTGCTAAACCAGAAAATCTGGGCAAGTGCTATTACATCCAAGAGTTAATGGCATGTCTCAAACACACATTCCCAAAGGCCAGATCTGAAAGCACATTTCAAAGCATTGATGAATCGATGGTGAAATTTAAAGGCCGTTCTGCGTTAAAGCAGTATTTACCCCTAAAACCTTTCAAAAGAGGTATTAAGATTTGGGAGAAATGTGACTCACAATCTGGTGACGTTTACGATATGGATGTATATAGTGGGAAAGGGGAGTCAATTGAACAAGGGACATCAGAAGAACAGGTTGTGAATTGATTATCTATAACAATAAGAGACCCAGCTGTCATGTTGTCATTTGACAGGTTTTTCACATCAGTGTCTTTGATGGCAAATTTAGAATTTGCAACTGTTGGAACTTGTATGGTAAACCGGAGAGATGTTCCCAAATTGGAAAAGTAAAAGCTGGAAAAGGGAAATTGTATATTATTGTTCAGTAATCAGGGTGTCGCAGCATATCTGGAAGGATTCTAAAGAGGTTATAATTTTCTCAAACTGCCACAAAGATGAAGAAACAGTTGTAAAGCGACGTCAGAAAGATGGTATCAAAATTGATGTGTCATGTCCTGAGGCAGTGAAGTCATACAACAGCTTTATGGGAGGAGTCGATCTCTCTGATCAAATTTCAGGTTTATACGAGATTGACAGAAAATCCCAGAAATGGTGGAGAAAGGTATTCTATAAGCTTTTACTTACAGCAGTAAATGCTTGGATAATTTTCAAGGAAACTCACAGACGTGAAGTTCCTTTCAAGACATTTTTGGTGAACCTTGCAGAGTCGCCAATTAGCAATGGAAGACAGAACGCAGGAATAACAAGGAGGCGTTGCACTGGCAGGCCTTCTAATTCTTCAAAAAACCTCGTAAACGTCGGTGATCATTTACCACTCCAAGGTACGACAAGGCGTTGATGCCACCTTTGCTCAGTGAAAAAAAATCGAAAGCAGAACAAAACCTATATGTACCGGGTGCAATATACCCATATGCAAGGATTGCTTCCAATCTTATCATACATAATATTCAGAATAAAAAAAAATTATATTAATTATTTGTTATCAGAATTTCACTTTTTTGTTAGTTTGTTCCTAATCGGACGTATTTGTCCCACAATAAATTACGATTGGGACATATCCGTCCCGGGTTTGTAAGTTTCTTTCCCAATAAATGAGGATATTTTGTGCTTGCAGTGTGTTTTATTCTGAAGCAGTTGATTGAATTAGTACAGTTATTTCGTAAATATTATTGAAATTTGAAAGTCGTATTTTGAATGCATCTGGGGACTGGGTTGTACACGTCCCACCAGTAACCCAAACTCATTTATTTTAAAGAACAAGTCTTAGCGAAAGGGTTAAGGAATTATTTGATATGAATTTTCTAATTCTAGGAGATTGGATAATAATCGTGAATCATTTAGTACTGAAACAATGATGGAATTTAACTTTAATCATTATTATTTTAAAAGGTGACCCAATCATAATGACATTGGGAATATAAGTATGAATTATTAGAGAAATGCAAAATTCAAGAAATGCCTTAGGCTTAGGTATATAAAACCCTTTTACAGTTTGAAAGAGGATTCAGTTCTGCATTAGAATATATAATAATATACAGGGTGTTCCATTTAAGATAACAAAGTTTTTCAATTTTCAAGTTCAAAATAGCAACTTTGGAAATAAAAGAAAAATACTTCATACCTTACATTTCAACAAATCTTTGGAATCTTTTCAAAATGGAAAGAAATAGGTTTATAGGTATATAAATACTGTAGTAACTCACTTTTATTTTTGCTCGTATATCCAATAATAATAAAAAACAGGGCATTCAATAAAAGAATATAACTACGATATGTAGATATCTTTTTTATTTGGAGCACCATGTTTATACAAAATATTTTGATTTTGGCCAGAAAGATCCTACATCTATTGCGTTGATGACAAATACTTTATATTTTATGGATTCCAATTGAGATACCGTGTTGTATATGGTGCCCCACCCTGTATATTGATGGTATAGAATAACTAAATTATTCTATACCATCAATATAGTTTATTAAGTCTTATTAAACTATATCACTCTTATAGTTTACAAGATACAAATAGTCGACATACAGAAAAACACTTGAAACACAACATTTAACACTCAAACACGTGAAACACTTACTAAATTGAGGTTGTGGATATAAGCAGTATCCGAATCCCAGATGCTGGAAACTGTACCTAGATCTATAACTGAGGGCTCCACAGTTATGTCCAAACATATTATCAATGCTAACTTATGCAGCTTTCCTCTAGTTCTCATAGCTGTGACATTTGCAACTGCTTCTTGAATCATGTTTTTTATGTTGGCCATTTTAAATGTGATGTTATTCCTTGTAACTTCGGTTTTCATTTGGCCCTTATCAATTCTACAGGAATTAAATACAACGATAAGGTGACAAGCGCAAAAGCAATCTATTTAAACTTGATAGGTACTATCTTCGAGTAAATTAAGTGATTGCAATTTAACTAACACACTAAAAGTAAAATTTACATTTTATGATTTTTAGGAGGCTAAGCTAAAATTATTCAATTCTTTTGTTCATCCATAATATCAGATCAGATCAAACTTGACAATCCGAAATTTTCAAAATTAAAAATACTCATATGTGAAGGAAAAAATTATTTGCCATTTTATCGTACGAATAACGATAGGAGCTGGAGAAATGAATCTCTGACAGGCTTATTACGTACGCGTTTCTGTCACATTGTCTGTTCGATAATCATAGTATAGTTATTTTATTGTATTTAATTATTATTATATATTTTTGTTTTTTAGGCAAGTCTAAGAAACGATTCCTTGCTACAATCAACCATTAGAATAAAGAACGATACACAGAAGGATACCCCAAACAACAAAATCATCAAAGGATTAAGTTCACAAAACATCATTAGATGTAGATCTAACACCCACAGTTCTGCATCGGCAAAAGTAATTCACATAACAATGAAAATCATCAAACTCTACAGAGAGGAACTTAAAGCATGAATCATTCTAGAAGCTTTCATCATATCAAAAATTAAACCTAACCAGAGTGCCAAGAGAATTTACCTCTCTTTTAATATGTCGTTTCAGCTTTGACCTACATTGTAAAGTGTAAATTGAATCTTTAAATTGTATATTTGTATTATGATACTGGATATTCTCATTTAATTATTTGACTTTACTAAAGCTTTACCTGAAATCCACAAAATCCACATTAATTTTAGAAAGAAAATTAAAGGTATTTGTAAAGAAAGAGTACCCAACTGTAAAATCTAGAAAATGAATTTGGAACTTTCAAGAATATCCAAAAGACTGATTTCTCACTCTGATAGTTCCCCGCTGTGACTGTTATTATAATTTATATCCAACATATTACCAACAATTGGTGCTTTTTATAGGGATGTGCTCAACCATCTTTAACAAGGAAAAACTCCTTGAACAAGTCGCCTGTGCTGCAACACAAGACGAACAAAACATCGAGTCCCACACCAAGTAGAAAATCCAGTCACATTGAAGTTAAATCAGTGAACAATTTGAATGAGAAAGAGAGAAGTTTACCACAGATAAATATGGAGGAATGTAGACCGAGCAGGTCACCGAGGCTCAGCCTATTGAATAGATTAGAGATGTTGTTGGAGCAAACAGGTTGTCTGAAAGAGAAGGATGAATATTCTCTGTATTTGTTCGCGCCAAATAATAGGTAAGATGTTCAAATAATTTAAGGTAAGCAATAAATGAAACTTGCCGATCTTTTACTATTATTACTGAACGGTATATTATTAAAGTTTGGATCAGATCATCTAATATTCTATTAAATAATCTTTTCTTAACACATTTATAAAATTGATATAAAGGACAATATGTTACCATAAGAAAAATCAGAGTCCATGACAAGGTATATGAATGAGACGAAGAAAATAAAGATTTTGAACAATTGGAGTAGAAAAAAGCGACATGTCTAAGAGAACTATTTCTTTGATATGTAGCTTCAACATTAATTTTTGTCACTGCCCACTCTTCAAAACTTGTCGTTCCGAGTCATGCTATCCCATAGATGTGCAGATTGGTAGGCGAGTAGGAATAGATGCAGTGATCGCAGTCCCTCTGGTGTTCAGATACTACTTTCGCGGTTAATCGATTATTGATCATCTCCAGCCGTTCGATCGCTCCATCAGAGTACATGTGTAAAACAGTCGTTCTAGTCTTCCGAATACCCAGAGCTGCACAAACCATTTGAAAGAGAATGAACTCAAAATTCCTTCCTTGGTCAGAATGGAGAGTTGGGGGACCCCAAATCTACAGATCCAATCTTTAACACTACATGAGTTGGTCTCAGCCTCCTGGTTTGTGAGGCCTCTACCTACTTGCTGAAATATTCAATGACGACAATGATATACTTGGTTCCAGCATTGGATGCAGTAGAAGGCCCTGTTGTATCTCTAGTTATTCGTTGAAATGGACTCGCTACATTATACTGCTTCATGGATGCTTTGGGTCGTCTCTAAGGTATATTGCATGCAGCACCTGTGACACACTTTCTGAACCAATATTCAACATCATCTTTCAAATTGGCACAATAAAAATGTGTTCCCACAGCTTGATCAATATTCTTGTGACTCCGAAATGCCCTCTTGTTATGCCGTTATGGATCTCTCGTTGAATTTTAGGAACCCTAGTTCTTGGTGCAACTATCTGCCTGCGGTTTTCCATTCCATCGGGATTCAGAACACCATCTTCCTGGAGTAGGGAATTTCATTATGCCCAATACATCTTGACACTAGGAGAGTGATGCGCTATCTCTTCTAGGTCTAGTGCCAGAACTATTTTCAGTACTGAATCGGCTTCTTCGGCTACATGAAGAGCGTCAGGACTCCAGTGTCCATCGATTACCGTTATTCTCCTAATGGTATTTTCCTTCTCTTCGGTCTTTTTGCAGTGTATTCATTAAACTGATCACCGTTCTCGGGATAATGCATCTGCATCCATTTGACATTTGCCATCTCGTTTGATAAGACTTGAGCAACCTTCTCTAGAGAATTTTAGAGCATCCAGGATAAGATTCGATAGTCGCCTCTCCTCTTAAGCCCTTGTTTTCTTTTAACCGGATGGTGGTTTCTAATCATCTCTTCTTCTCCGAACGCTACTTGTTTTATGGCCCTTCTGCCCACAGTTCCAGCAGAGAATCTTACTATTCTTAGCCATTGGCTGCATTTTAATATTGCGAACAGTCACCCCGCGTAAATCCCACTGCTCAAATCTTCTATTCTCCGAATTAAATTCTGAAGCTTAGTCTTGTTACTTCCAGTTCCATGACACGAGTTATTGCACCAATTAGTTAACAGGATGTGCCAGTACAAGTGCTTAATCTCAGGTTCTCGAAGTCCATCTAGGAACGCCTTTATAGCTAGTCCTTCTAATACAGCCTCTGGAATTGCTGGATATGCCAGTTATGCTCATTATGCTTCTGACAGCGAATCTTAAATTGACGAAACCTCATCTCCAGATGTTACACAAATAGAGTATGATTGCCATGAGGCATCAAAGCAACAGCCAGACTATTCGGTTTGCAAATATATATATATAGCTACGACGGTCAATTAGAAACGACATTGTACCATTCTAAGTCTTTCATTTTAGGATAACTAAAAAATATGATGGAATTATTCATTACAAGCTCTTTTCTTTTGATAAGTCACATCATGTGCGTTAAGAACATTTTCCTTTTGATTTTCTTATTTGCTCCACAAAATGATTTCACTATCAGAACTTGCTTTTACGTCGATGTCATGGCCAACTAACTCTATATCAGTACCAATTTTCAACATTCAAAAAAAATAGAATATAAAGACAAAGAGACAGACATACAGACATTAGAGTGATCGTATGGTTCCAGAATAAAATCTCTAATCTGTTTCAGATTTCGCAAATATTGTTGCTGGTTGGTGAAGCAAGGCTGGTTTGACAATGTCATTTTATTATTTATAGCCTTGAATTGTATAACTTTGGCAATGGAGAGACCCAACATACCACCAGATAGTACAGAGAAGCTATTCTTGCAGAGTTGTAACTATATATTCTCTGTTGTGTTTGCCACAGAAATGTTTGTTAAGGTGAGTAAATATCAGGACTCTATACCTATCAGTGTTTCTATTGCAAATAGATATGCAATGTTGTATTTTAACTTAAATTCCAGGTTGTAGCAACAGGTATGTGCTATGGCCCAAATGCTTACTTCACATCAGGATGGAATATTATGGACGGATCTTTAGTTATTATTTCTCTTGTTGATATAATTATGTTTTTGATCAATGACACTACCTCAAGAATTTTTGGAATCTTAAGGGTTAGTATATCAACTTGTGTTTGCCCTCATTTATTATTTGATGTGTATTCTTTCCAGGTATTTCGGTTGTTAAGATCTCTTCGTCCACTGAGAGTTATTAACAGAGCTCCTGGTTTAAAGTTAGTGGTTCAAACGTTGTTATCCTCACTAAGACCTATTGGGAATATTGTATTGATATGTTGTACATTCTTTATAATTTTTGGAATTTTAGGTGTTCAAGTATGTTTTACAAACAAAACTATTATATTGTCCTACTAAGTTTAATATTTTCTCTGTAGCTATTCAAGGGAACATTTTACTATTGCACAGGCGAGAATCTCACTGATATCGAGACAAAGCAAGACTGTATAGCAAGATTTGGAGAGAACCACTGGAAAAATCAAAAATATAATTTTGATGACTTAGTGCAGGCTCTAATGTCTCTTTTTGTCTTAAGCTCAAGAGATGGTTGGGTGAACATCATGTACACTGGGCTAGACGCTGTAGGAGTCGATAAACAGGTATCAAATTACAAATATAATTAATTGGATAAATTTTATACTACTCAGCTAATAAAATAGAATATTTTCAAAAATTATTTCCATTTATTCAGCCAAGAGTGAACTATTCAGAGTGGAGGCTGCTTTACTTTATATCATTCATCTTATTGGTGGGTTTCTTCGTTCTCAATATGTTTGTGGGCGTAGTTGTGGAAAATTTTCACCGTTGTCGAGAAGAACAAGAAAAAGAAGAAAGGATACGTAAAGCTGCTAAAAGGGCGCTTCAAATGGAGAAAAGGAGAAGAAGTAAGTATTTAATGTGAATTTTGGAGACCGTTTTACACTGTGTTACTGTTTTTCGATTTTATTCAAATTCATGTATTCACAAGGCACTTGCATGACATTATAACTCTTTCACCCATAACAGCACTTATCTTTCATCATTCAATATATATATATATATATATATATATATATATATATATATATATATATATATATATATATATATATATATATATATATATATATATATGATTAATTTTGATTACTAACTTATAATAAGCTCTCGTTACTGTATTTGAATTCGAGTTCTACTGAGCTCAGATTTGTGCACTGAGTCTATTGTAATTTACTTTCATCTTCGGCATCCAACACTCTAAGTTCTTCAAGGCTTAAGCTCTGTTCTCGGTGGACCATACACAGTTCAACATACCTATCCCTTGACGTGAGACTCTACCCGAAGTCGCGCGTTTAGGTAGGTTCCAGGAAAAGAAACGGTGTTAATCAAACATACTCACAATTTAAATATGGGTTTTGATGTCGTGGTCACCTAGATTGAAAAACCTGGCTTAAGAACTCATTGAGCTGTGTATGGCTAGATGAAGGGCGCTCCCAAACCATCGAACTGTTCAAAAGTGGGTAAACTCTTATTTTTATTTCACTTGAATTGATTTGTAAGAGAGTATTGATAGCTCATTAACCAAAGATCCAAAAATAATGTATTACTAAAATATAGGGTGTTGATGTTTTAGGACGGATATTAATTATTTATTTTTGAGCCACTTGATATATTCTAGCTGTATTTAGTACACGGTGACAGTATGTGAATGTTGTGCATTTTTTCAATACAATTATAATTTCTTGTGTTGACAATGGCATGCGTACGTGATTTTTTACGTCGATATTTTTATTTAAAAATTGGTCAACACCGAGTTGGGCTTTTAGTTTTAGGTAGGACAGAATAACCGAAATACTTGACACCCTAACCGGAAATCTGTTCTGGTTAACTGACTTGAATGCCTCTCTTTCTAATTTAATGTGAAAACCATTGTACGTCCTTAATTGAGATATATGTCTTTACCTGGATCGATGTGTGTTTTCTTATGCCCTCCTGGCCGCTTATTTTTGTGTTACTTATCGTACGTCGCCTTGTGGTATCGCCTTCATCAGAGTTTTTTCTAGTACCCTCATCTGCTCTTATTGATACAAATCTTCAATATGTAGAACTCTCTTTGGAATCCCCAGCGACAGACAAACCACTAGACATTTCATCTGCTGTCGAATAGCTAAAGAAAAATGGCTCATGCCGTGTGCGCATATAAGGCTGAATAATAAGAATATAATGTTTATCATGGTCCCAGTGATTGATCCAGTTATATCGACCAAGTAATTGTTCAGTTTGGTCACCTCGCATTATATACAGTTCCTTGATGAGGCTATCTTCTTATTGCGAGCTACTCAGGCAGCTCCGACAAGCCCTATGTTCTTCTATCTGCTACCTAATGATGCGTCGGATAAATACCACCAACAGGCATAATTAAGAGAGTGGGTAACTTGGTAATATTTAAAAGACACGCTTGTCCTAAAATACTTAACGCATGGTACACTAACACTGCATTTCTACACATAAAAGTATCGGCAATAAGTGCTCGATATTTAAATTGTTTTAGATAAATTTAACATTCCAGAAATGAACGAGCCCCCCTATTACATCGACTACGCACCATGGCGACTAGATATTCACAAAATCGTTACCTCAAAGTACTTTGATTTGGCAATAGCTTTGGTAATAGGATTGAATGTTATTACGATGGCCACTGAACGCTACGACATGCCAGAGTATTGGGAGTACGCATTGAGGATATTCAATTATTTTTTTACTGCAGTGTTCATCTTGGAGAGCACCATGAAGCTAGTCGCTTTGGGTGTCAAGGTGTACGTAAAAGATAAATGGAATCTATTGGATGTAGCAATTGTAATTCTTTCTGTGGTGGGTATTGTGATAGAGGAGATAGTTCAGGATTTGAAGATCATCCCAATAAACCCCACCATCATCAGGGTAAGTTTATTTATGTATAGGATGGCATCACATCGTTTGACACTTTTGATTATTTTCTAATGCTATCATGGGCCACTTCTAACAGTAATAAAAATTTATGTTGCATTTCCCAATATGAGAAAATGATAATTATGTATTGGACTGCAGAGGAATTTTTTCATATAAAATATGAAATATGTCTAAAACGGTTCGACTTAGGTATAGAGCATTATTAACGAAATGTTATTAAAACTGAACAAGATATCTAAAAATGTAATAATGTATATGGCATCCCATTTGAAATAACAAAGTCGGCATCTACTTTCGGTATAAGTGTGGAAGTGGCACATTCTTGAAAATATTTTAGCCGAATATTAACAAAAGTGAAGCTCTCAATTTTCAAAGTCAGTTCATTTATAGTTTTCTATATATCAATCGATGCAATGGGGATGGTATCTTGCCCAATGTATAGAGGGCGTCTGGGCATTTGTTTTCACTACTCTGTATTCTGTTAGTGTCGACTATATTTTAAATCCAGGTTGTCTTTGAGCAATGAACGGTATATTTCGACACTGCTCTGAGGAAGTTTCTTGCCAGTGTCTTTTCTACGCATTGAGCATTGAAAATATTTGAGCTTATCAATTCGTTGGCTCGATTTCAATCTCTCAAGTTCCAAATCTAGTGAATCATTGTGAATAGGTAGCTGTGGGTTATTATTCATCTTCTTATTTTCCTTAAGTAGAGTTTTTGCATCGAATTTCTGGCGGGAGTATGTGACTTAGGAATGGTAACCATACGGTTGGAGTTGGTCTTATCGTCCCGCTAATGGTGCGCATGATGAAGTTCAATACTACGTCGATTTTAATTGTAATGTAAATCCATCCGGGCCGCAATATCTGTAACCGAATAAACAAGATCAATTGCTCTTGTGCGAAGCGGCCTACCTAGGAGCCCCATGATGTAGACAATATCCTTCCAAGTAGACGATGAGCAGGAGAAAGATCCTTGCTTAGCGATTATAAAGGTAGAAGCATGATGCTTCCATTTTAGTTGCGTTTGGCTGTAATGTCCATTTGTAGAAATATTGGCTTAGTAGCTCTAATTCGGAGCTTAAGCCATCTTTGGTGGTCTTGAAGAATTCTTGTTGGGTCGATATTGTCCAATCATCTGCCTAGCCGAACATTCAAGACTGTGGGCGGAGATGTAAAGATTGAACTGGAGTGGAAAAATAAATGAACTTTGTTGCAAATCGTTGTTGAGTACTTTGGTGGTGCTTGTCTTCTTCCAGCAAGCATGTTATCAATCAAACGAATAATAATAAGGAAAGGAATTTCTCGAATTAGTTTATATAATAGCCAATTTCTGCAGGCAGTGACATAAGCAGCACTCAAATCTATAACAACAACCAAATTATTTTGCTGTCGTTGGAATCCCGCCTCTACGTACGTTGTTAATAAGGGTATTTATTCTAGATGATAGAACCCTGCTTGCTCAACTGGAATCGAATTTATTATTTTTGGACTTATTCTATTATTTTCGGTTGGTCACTTGGTTAATCCCAGTTTGAGTAAAGCGACTTTTGAGTCCTTCAGTTTTTTGTTGTATGATCGTTATTACCAATATGAATAACTCTGTCAACTACTTTTAGGCATATTCTCCACAAAGGAGAAGGAATTCTGGGTGTATTCCGTCCGGCCTGGGTGTCTTCCCAACTTTTGCATTCTTGAGCTCCTCTGTCAATCCGACTATGAGACTCGGTGCTCTAGATTCTAGATGTTGACTTTATATGAGCTGGGATATTATTTGCAAAAATATTTATGGTTTCACTCACACTCACCAAGCCTTTCTAATGATAGTTCTGATGTCGAGAGATTTGACAGTTTAGATCATTTTTTTGCGTAGTGTGGCATCTAAATTATGTTGTAGGTCATCTGCAATCTCAGGGTCTCCAATTCTTAGAAACTCATGTTATTGATATTGATTCTCACAGGCTTCATCCCAACTCTGTTTAAACTGCTTACGGTGCCCCCTGGGGATGGCTGCTTTTGCTGCTCATATGATGACGCCAAAGAGTTCACTTTAATTCTTGGCAGTTGATTTAATTCCTAATTTAGCGCCTTTTGCAAGTTTTACAGCAAGGACTTCACCAGCCGATTTCAATTAGGAATGGTCAATTTTGGCTTTGCGGGAGATTTGATAGTACCATTCTTGTGGATCTTATTTGTATTTGCTTCTTGTTAGTTGTTAAAAAGCAAAGATCGGGGTTGTATTTCTGTTTCCAGGCTGCTGATTTAAATATTCGTCTATCCTTGGTGTCGAATTCTAGAAATATCTTGTATTTGTCTGTCCAGTTAGCAAAGATCTCGCCATTCTCTATATTTCCACAGATAGCTGGGTATAACCGAGAGAGTAGGACTTGTGTCGGCTAGGCGAAGGCAGGTGGTTTATAAACGTTGCAAACTGGGAGCTCTCTTATTTTGACGACTACTTCACGTATTTTATGTACGGTTTCAAAGTGTAAATCAACGTTTTCGATTGTTGACCATACATATGTCGGCACCCCAGAGGAACGATGGTAGATTGCGCCGACGAGGTCGCAGCCGAAAATCCTGCCTCTACTATTAATTTGTTCTTCATGCTCCACATGAGTCTTCTGTACAGCAACGAGATCGATATCGTTATCTGATAAGATATATGCATTAGTTGGCATGTCAATATGCAGATCCTTATATGTTAATGTGGCAAATCTTGAGTATTGGGCCCAAAGTTTTTGTCATAGTTATAATATTATAGAAATGAAATGATGTATCAATAGCCAGGAGATTAGTGTGATTGTCTGGCTGCCAGTGTAACTAAATGCATCAGTAAAGGATCAAATCTACCTACAGCTGAATCCGATAACGAGGCGAATTTGATTTATCTTACTCACAAAATAAATTGAAAAGCACTTAGCTTCCAATTTTTTACTTTTAAGGTTTTACGCGTTATGAGAATAGCCAGAGTATTGAAATTACTTAAAATGGCCAAAGGAATACGAGCTCTCCTGGACACTGTTATGCAAGCACTACCCCAGGTGGGTAATCTTGGATTGCTGTTTTTCTTGTTATTTTTCATATTTGCTGCTCTGGGCGTTGAGCTGTTTGGTAGATTGGATTGTAACAAAACACCGTGTCAAGGTATGACCGCATATAAATACATTTAAGTCATAACTCTGCGTCACTTTCATTGAAAAAATATGTTCAGGTTTAGGAGAACATGCACATTTTGAGAACTTTGGCATGGCATTCCTGACTTTATTCAGAGTAGCGACGGGCGACAACTGGAATGGTATCATGAAGGATACACTAGACAATGAGAATTGCGATCCTAAAGATGACTGTATTAGAAATTGTTGCATCTCGCCAATAATTGCTCCCATATTCTTCGTCATTTTTGTGCTAATGGCACAATTTGTGCTCGTCAATGTTGTAGTTGCAGTGAGTACCTACTTAATTATTTTCTTATGAACATTTGTTTTCATGGGCTTTATCATAATAATATTATTTCTAGGTTTTAATGAAACATCTTGAAGAGTCCCACAAACATTTAGAAGACGAGCAGGACATGGACGCTCAGCTCGAAAGAGAATTTGCTGAGAAACAAGAAATAAATGAAAGACGAGAGCTATGTTTAGCGCTTCAATTGGATCAGGAATGTCAAAGAAAACAGAAACCACTTACAAAGGTAAGTAATGGGTAATTTATTTTATTCCAACAAACCTACTTGAACATTTCATTCAACAGGTTCTATCTCTGCCTTCCAATTTTATCTACAACCCTCCAGGAACTAAGATTACGGTGGAAAGACCCCCCTCGACCCATACCAGAAGACAGACCATGCATAGTCATCAGCCAATCATGATGTCCAACTTGGAAGATATAAAGAATATCGATGAATCATTGTCTGACATATACAGGTGATTGATTTTCTGATTCACCTTCATGACTTAGAATTTAAATATCTCAACTGTTATCTCAAGAATTCACCACTCAATAAGATTATTCCCCATATAATTCCAAGTGTTTCTGTATGGAATTGAGCTCTATTAATGTATGTTTGACTGTGTCACAATCTAGTTAGCATATAAGTAGTTTTCTGTGTATATTTTCTTATATAAAACAAATCTATTTCTCACAATAAGTAATAGATTACTAAAATATCCTAAATGCAAGGCAGAAGAGGCTCATTTTCCACGTTTGATAATTAGAGTATAATTGCAATTATTTTCCTTAGGTACATTTAATTATGATTATTTTGAAAATGGCATGGAAAATAGCCTTGATTGTCATTTGAGTGTTGCAAATTTCTCACAATATTTATTTTTCTCCTCTAAGAATAAATTTGACAACTATGCTACCAATGGTGAGTAATATAGAGCATACAAGGATTAACCCAAGTTCAATTTTTGTAGTTTATCTGACATATTATTTACCAATCTATTTCTTTTTATTTTGTACATCAGCAGTTGCCATGTATTTTGATTATTTTGCTTATTTAAACATACACATACGATCAAGATTTGATCCTCAGTCTTGGAGAACATACACATATCTTCATAATTTGATATCTTATGTAGTTTCCTAGTGATACAAGATTAAAAATTCCATATAGATACATACCTATTGCTCATATGAAACGATTACAGCTTGAATTCCTCTTTAAAATATATTGAGTTATTATTCATATTTGTACATTACATTTTCAGCTTGGAATGATTCAATATTTTCTATCATATCTCATGTGAATTTATTTATTAATGTAGAAGAAACTGAGAAACTCTTTTGTCAAAAATACCAAGAATATTGATTCAATTTCAATATTATATAGCATATTTTCAAAAGAAAACAAAAAAGATACTTAGACTTAATAATTTAAATCTCAACATCATCAAACTAATCTGTTACCTAGCATGAATTAGATATTCACAATTAATTATTCCACTTTTAAAATACAGAATTATGGTCACATTTACTTCATAAAACATTTCCCTTCTTTTCTTAAAGCATACAAGAATGCCTTTCCGAAACAGAACCATGCACCTATAGCCAAGCAAAGATGGACGAAATTATTACTGTAGTACCGAAGTTTGATGAGAAATTGAAAAGAGTCAATGAAACCTCCTTTACCGAAAAAAAACAAACCACTAAGCTTCTTGTACCACAGGATCCAAAACCTATGCACAAATTATATGGCAGCACAAAACACCTCTTCCAAAAGCAAGTATCCATGGATTTGGGGGAAGAGTCTCCATTTCTGTTGACAGTTCCTAGTGCACAAAGTGCGAACACCAAAGTTCCTCTGCCGAAACACGATAGCCAAGAGAGTGTCCATCGCATCATCACTGAGAGAAGAAAGTTGGACGAAAACCTCAAGGGGTTCAATCAGTATGACATCTTTGATGTAACCAGATGTGATCAAGATCTCGACAATGGCGAAGAAAAACAACAACCAAGTGGTTGTGATGACAACCATAAAGTTTAGAAATCTTAGTCCTATTTGGAGAAAATTGAAGTAGGTCGTGAATATATCTTGTTTACATTGTCTAGTTAAACTTTTCGATGTTTAGAATGAGAAATCTAGAGAGCAATTGATTGTATATTTGGAACTTATTAAAATTCTAATCTCGTGATAATAGAAAAAATGGCTGCTCTAACATTGGCGCCACCTAATTTTATTATACATTTATTTATATGAAATACCTATACGTCTAACTGTTCGTAGCTGCTGCTAAACCAGTACAAAAATAAAATCATTATATTTTTCTAAACACATAAGATGTATGTAAATCAGAAAGTAAATTTCCCCAAATCTTGAAGCAGATTTTGAGCCGCGTAAGAAGTACATGTTGACATTCAAACGACGAAACCTATGTTGAGGGGCAATGCTCAAATGACATATATAGGTACGTGAAAAATTTTCCCTCTCCTCTTTAGAAAAGATATGATAAAACGTAAGAATGTGCGCTCATCTATTTTATTAAAATACATTATTCGAAATGAGTCATTATGTACTTCTTAAACAAAACGCACTCTATACAATGGGATAATTACATTTTGGTAGTTATAAAAACATTAATTTAGAGGTATTTCTGGTTAACGAGTTAATAACAAAATTGATTCTACAGAGATGGGCAAATGTGTGGAACCGTCCATTTTCTGGCTAAACTATATGTTAGGCATCTTAAAAAAAATGCCCTTAATTTTTTTAGAACAGAAGTTTTTTCAGTGAAGCATATTGGTTTTCAACAGCTATACGCAAATTTTCAAATATATATTCTTCATTTTCTACATTTTGAATGATATAATATAGTTATAGGTGGTTGTTGACTTATGGGTTCTTGAATAATAAATAAAATAATAACATCATCATATCATCATATCGCAAATATTAGCGTAACTAATCAGAAATCAAATTACTTTATTGAAAAGAATTGATGACATTTTTCACTATTTTTTAATATAGCCTATAGCTTTGCCTCAAATCAGATGATCCCGCACACATTTGCTGATCACTGTACGTATAAATATTGAAACTCTAGATAGACCATAACCTACTCTGATTTTATTGAATAGGAGTAAATCTTATTTTATTATTTTTATATATGTAAATAGTTGTAAAAAAATCAAATATCAGTATTTCTCAGTTCTGTGTTTTCCTTAGATATGTTTTGGCATTTTGTACACTGTTAGTTGTTTGTTAACAATTAATTATTGTATATTAAAAGTACAGTGGAATTGTTATTAGTTATAAGATAGTTTATTAAATTTGTGGTATTTTAACTATGCTGTAAGTTGTAAATGAAACTACACAGAGAGTAAGTATTATAAAATATTGAATTTTTGAATTTTCAATAAAAATTACTTCTCAAGATGTCGAGACTTTATGAAAAACTGCATCTCTTAAATATTATACCAAGTTACTACCGAATATAATAGTTGAAGGCACAGCTCCATATATTATTTTTGAATTCAATAAGGAACACTATACCTTTTATTAAGCTATTGTAAATATATATGAGGGATTCAAAACATATGCTTAAACCAACCAAATTCGAAAGAAATAAAACTATACTTTCTCAAACCTCCTGTTTATGATATTATTTTTTGAAGCATCTGTAAATGGTAACTGTGCCTCTTGGAATTGATATTCATTACACTTAAAATCGATGAGAAGGACTATTTTCTGTCACACTGTATAATAGAACATAAATTTTAAAGTATACTATTAGGTAGACTAATGTTTAGTAGAGTAAATTACTCTTCAAATTGGATGTTAGTAGTTACGTTTGATTATATAAAAAATGAATTAATTCTTAATTCTAGGAAATCGAGAACAATGCCTTGTTAGGTGATCTGATCTATTTATTTGTTTTGTCATTGAATAAAGTTTTTCGTTCCTCTTTCGTAAATATGCTCCCATTTTCTTGTCTCTTAAATATTCAATGTTATAATATTATGAATGAAGACGTATTATCCAAATTAATAATTTATCAACTACCTAGCTCTCGAAGCTTTGGTACGAGATTTATTGAGCTCAAATTTTTAACATATATGATCAAATAATATTCTTTATTTAAGATGGCACATTAAATTCAGTTTCATTACCAAAGAACTGGCTTCTATATTGTTTAGCTCAGAGCATAATATGAGTTCAATGATATTTATTCAGTAGTTCATTTCATATTATACTGGAGATTACAGGGTCTTCTCTAATATATCTATATACTATATACATATACCTATAGTAACCATCTTGATTTGTATAATTCTTTTACCGGTGTCAAATTAAATATAATTATTGAGGGAAACAATTTTGAATTGACAATCTGCATTTCGCCTTCCAATATTGCTTTTTCTAATAGTGTAAAGAAAAAGGTAACTACTCGAGTCAAATTATTAGATATTCGTAAGAAAATTATCTCCAGTTTTATACCATCAGAGCCAATTCTGGAGATAAATTTTAATTATTATATTAAACTATGATTTCTATTTCACTGTATATATTTTTCAATAGTTATTATTCTAATAGAAAAATAATCAAAGACTATCTTACACAGAAAACTGATCGATTGTAGTTTTGTTTGGATTGACTCTAACGATTTCTGTATGAGTTAGTCAGAACAAATTGATTTTTTGATAGAAAAGTCAATTTGTTTTAGATAAACTGTGATATTTTAGTCATTTCGTAGACTAGTACTACTGTTTTTCTTCATTTGAATTGTTATATCAGAGGCAAGAAATTCGTTGAAACAAATTCTCAATAACTTATTTGAAAAAAAGAATATTACTAAATAATGAAAAATTTGAAGAAACACTCTTGGAAATTTATGTCTCAAATCCTAAATTTCTTATTGCAAAAACAGATACGTCAAATATATATGATAAAAGGAAAATGCCATCAACATCAACTGTTTTATATATGAATATTAATTACATTAATTCATATGACGTTCACGGGGAAGGAAGGATGTTTTGAGCACTTTCAACGAATTTGAAACAATTTTCGGTGCTTTATATAATAATCATTTTGTTAGTTGTTTCTTCTATCCGTGCCTTTTTCTGTCTTCATAGCGGAACATCTTCATTTCTACAGTTGATAGATTGTAGTTGAAGAAAAAAGATGAAATGTACAACTCATGTTTAGTACTACAATAAAACTATTGAGACAATGTAACAATGATTTTTTTTATTCATTTAATGTATATCTGTCTGGATGGACAAGTCCCACAAAAATGGAGCCCTCATATGAGTAGCTATACCTATTTCTATAGATCTTTAAAAATTTTATCACAGAAGGAAAATTAGGAAGGTTCAAAAATTTCGTAAGATATTCAAAAGAAAGTAACGTTTAGTAGAACAGACCACTATTCTATTGTGACACTTATACGGCAGAATATAATAATAGCAAACCCTTTATTATGATAATTCATTACTCCCTCTCTTTTTGAAATGGAGGATAATAGGACGCATAAACCTTCCTCATTTGTGTATCAGATAATCTAGGTTAAATCTATAACTATAATTAAGCAGGTCTGTGAAATAAGCAACCAGGTTTCCATTACTCACACAACGCCAAATTGAAAATTAATAACGCTAATATTTTATTGGATTTTTGATCATAATTTAACCAGAGATAAAGATTTTGGTATGTAATTGGTACAAACATAAGATAATCCAAATTTTTTATTAGTGGAGGTTATAAAATCAACCATCATCCGTGACTGCACTGCAGCTTGCAGTGTTGACCAACTCACTCAAGTGCCTAAGCGCGCTGAAGAAGCATAGGTTTACAACCATCATTTCTGTCATTATCCGACCACACTCAATACCCTACGCTACCCTATTTCCAATTTTAACTTTTAACTTGAAAAGTAACCGTTGTAGTTTAGACGGGAAATACGAGTCTTTTTGGAGCAATACTTCAGTTGTAATTAGTATCTCAACTATATTTAGTGTTGATATTTCATTTCATGAATGAATGACGTATAATATGAAACCGGATAAGCGTGAGTAGAAGCAAATAATTAGCAGGCTTTAGTGACGAGTTTTCGCTATTTTTTATAAGTTGAAAAATTCCAAATGAAAAGGTTACACTGAGATAGAACATATATAGCAATGTTTTCTCAAAAACATATCACGCTACATTAGAAATAAGACGTGGCTAGAAATATTTAATTTTCTGTGTTATTCACAGACAGGTAATCCATTTCGAGTTTTACGATAAAACGTTATTATGGTTAGCCGTAAGGTTGTTTGATTAATGTTTCCTCTAATCTCTAACTCATTTATTTGTCACTGTAATAATCTTGAACTGTTTGTTTTTTGTTATGCAGCTTTTAGAAAGAGATTATCCAGCCGAATTTAAACTAGCAACAATTTAGAATTTAAATACATTGTTATACTTTATATTACAATAAATACATTAATAACCTATCTGAATTATAAAAAAATGTTTTTCATGGTAAGAAAATACACATTTTTCAACATTTGTTGTAATTATTACATTAAATGACAGTTGTTCGTATTACTTTTATTTTCCAGGTAACTGAACATAAGATAAAATAAAGGAAAATATAAAATCACTCTCGAGTCTGTCTGTCTATCCGTCTGTCTAGAACAGCCTATTATAACATTACTATCGCTACCCTTAGTAAGGAAAGTATTGTAATAGGTACTGTTAAATTTTTGGTGTCAGATTTTCAGAAGTCGTTTGGGTTTCTGAGGTCCCTTGGAATCTGTCACTCTCTAAATATTTTTTATATTTATTACTAACTTTTACTATTATGTACAGGAGAAATTAACTACCTACAAAGAGGAAAGATTTATATTTTTAAATAGTTTTTATTACTTATTTACTTATTTATTGTTAATTTAATGTTTAATTTTGTGTTGTGGTAGACAAACAGTAATTTGTTATGGAATTGCTGTTGCTGGCAAACACATATACATAAGTATAGTTAAAATCGAGAAAAGGATAGCAATAGTAGGTACTCATCGGTACGGTTTAAATCTTAAATGCCCAATAAAGACTATTTTTTATTTTTTTCAAAAATTTCACTTGTTCATAACAACCTTCGGAAGCATTGATTAGATTTAGTTGTGGGAAAACATAACGTTTCTGAATGATGTTTAAGTTTGTAGCTATTTGAATAAGGAACAAGTCACATATTTAAATTTAAAGTATTGAAGCAGATGCAGGTTCAGTGAAAAGATAAAACTTGATATTTATTTATTGTGCCCAGAATTGGTGATGGATGCATGGGTATCTCAGAAAATATATGAAAATGTTTAAATGTGGAAAGTTTGAGATAGTTCTGTTACTCACTTGTACTTGTAGCTCAATGTCCGTTACAGAAAACTTCTTTCTAACTACTTGAGTTTGTTAAATATGTATTTTGAAAAAACTAAAATCATGCACCAGAAGAATTCTAACTCTCATATCTTCAAAAAAATTCAAATGGCTAAGAGCAAATTTTTACGAAGTAAATGTCTATGTATATAACGTTATTTACAATAAGATAATATTAATATGATATAGATTTGAAGACGCGGGCTTGTACATCATAATCATAACGCTAACGATATATGACAATTGATAACAAAATATTTTATAATGGATGTAGGACTCTCATCAAAATAATCATAGAAGTTCGTCCTTTTATTTCTATTCTGCTTCAAGTAATTGTGAGTACAAGACGTTAAGTATTTAAGAAACATCAGTAAACAAATTATTAATGCTTATTATAAAAAAGAAATAGCTTGTCTATTTAACTTGTAACTGGTTACAGGTTAACCCCTGAAGATGCCAACCTTGTTGGCGAAACAATTAACGGGTTTGACAAAATCAAGTGTTGGTGTTTAATGTGGTAATTCTGGGTTTAAATCTTAAATGCCCAATAAAAACTATTTTTAATTTTTTTCAAAAATTTCACTTGTTTGTAATTGTAGTTTTTTATCTCGATAATGTCACTAGGGTAGCTTTGGTATTATACTGGGAGTTAAAATAATGTTATGGAATGATCTGTTTCTGCGATTTTATCACCCCCGCTATAGCTGTGTGATAAACTCCCAACCAATCAGCTATGTGGTTTTAACTACACCCTTCACCATGTAATATAACTGCCTCAACACATTGACGAGTTACATTTCTGTTTTGCCGTTCCATATATCTACTGATTATTGCTTGACTAAACAAAACACCCACACAGTTTATTTTCCATAGCCTCTTAGTTGTTTAAAGTTTGCGATTGCATACATTTCAGGTAAATAAAGTCACGTGGTGTTACAAAAAAGTGTATTTTATGAATTACCAGAGATAAACACAAAAATATTTTAAGAAAACTGGAGGCTCTAATGTAAATATAATTGCAATAACTGATGTACCCCACACATTATTTTAATTACAAAACTATTTTCTACCGAAACAACTACTGTAGTGACATTATGATGAAAAAAAAACTATAATTAAAAAACAATAACATTGAACAAAATAGTCATAAAATATAACATAACATCGAAGTTGAGGCAAATTTTTGGTTGTACGTTTAATAAGTTGCGCAGTGTAAAAGTCGCCAGGAAAACGGCTCAAACGATTTTTTTGAAAGTCGCCAAGAGTACCTATTGTCCTAGAAATTCTTAATAAGGCGAATCTCTAATAATAAAAAAAAAATATTTTTCTGCTTCTTTATTATTCTGGCTAAACGGCCAATATGACCATTTTTACTTGCCTGAGTAATGGTTCTACGAGACAATCTGACGATGTTTTTTATTCGATGGAATTGGCATAAAAACCTCAGAAAAGTCGTGTTACTGGACATAACAAATTGTTTCTTCTCACTAAATTTTTACTATTACATTTTTAATATTATGGATACTCTCCTATACTATAGATATATAATAATAATAATGATTGATTTCCCAAGAAACATAAATGTTTTTAACAGGAAGAGTAAATATAATAATAATAATATAAAAGAAACAAAAGTATTTTAATAAGCATTGAAATCAGAAATGTAATTAAAAAAGATATATAAACATCATTTATTATATTATATTATTAATACATATTTGTTTTAATTATTTTTGAAACTTGTTTTGCCAAATAAAAATAACTGTAAATCATTATATAACTTTATGCCGTTATAAAGAATTGATTGTTTGCCAATTATTGTTTTAAGTTTTATTGATAAAAGATTATTGGAACATCTAGTTAATGATTGTGTTGATCACTATTAAATCGAAAAACTAAATTTGAAAGCATTAAATTATTTACAAGATGAATGAATATACAAATTTTAATTTTAGGTATATAATCAACAAATATGAAATAACGTCCTTGGTTTATATAAATTAACTTTGGGTTCTCTGTAATTCAGTTTGAATAGGAATATAATTTTATTCAGTAGGACAGTTTATATGAAAAAAAGTTGTATGGATATGCTGAGTGATCTGCCACCCAGATTCAGATGTCTATGGTTCTATACCTACATAATTATATATTTCAACACATATTTCATAAAAAACTGGAATATCTATATCAAATCTGTTGTGAAATATTTCCGTATGCCAGCTGCTTGAAACATGCTTGTATAACTGACCGCATATTTCTCATCTCTCATCTATAGGGCTACTTTCAGACGATCAATATTTGATCAACACCATTTGCCGTCAACTGTTTTAATTTGGTTTTCAGACGAAATGTTCATTATCGTCGTTGTTTTCATTTTCTATTCTCACTTGAAGGGGGAACATTATTGCAATCAGTTTCAAATAAATTAACGAAACGAAGGCAAAGCAACAAAGATAATTTTGGATTTATCCACTAGTTTCTTTGAGAATAGAATTAGTGCCTTTCAATACCTATTTGATGAGTTGTTCTATGATCATAGAAACTTGTAATTATTGCGTGGAAAATTCAGCATTCAAATTGCGTATAGGTACTTATATGAAAGTAAAACTTGAGAAACGACATACTTATCAAACTAACAATGTGGGGGAGTATATAATTGTCTGTGAAAAATTTTCAATGAAAACAAGAGACCATTTTTAAAAATGTATTTTTTGATTGATTCGAAAATTTAATATTAAATAACAACTTTTTACAAGAGTGTAGCTTGATAGAAGCTGTTGAAAGTTCGGTCAAACAAAACAGGTACAATCATCCAAAAAAATAGGTAGGTTCTTAACTAAAACAACATAAACATATAAATAATAAGTGATAAAATAATAAACATTGCACATATAGATGAAATATAAAAGTTAACAAAGATCTCTTAATATGTTGACCAAGGTACAACATGCTCATTATTAATTTTATATAGATATATATATTGTTTATATAAAAATATTAACTTAATTTATGTTGGGACATGGAGAAAATAACCCAGTATTTATGAACTTTCAACATTTATAGATTGTCTATGATGTCATTAACAAAGCACAGCTTTGTCAAATGATCTAAGCGAAAATTTTACACTATGTGTATAATTCAATTTAATGCTTAAATTGTTCTTTAGTCACTTTTCACAACCATTTTCTTGATCATTTTTTCTTGTTTATTTTTAAGCTCAAATATAAATTATAATTATTACAATTCGTCTGTGGTGTTTTTTTTTCTCTTAAGAATATCCAATTCATCTTAACAATATTGAGTAATTTTCTGAAACATTAATAATTGACATTCTCCATACTATTCTGAAATTATCAGAGTAACGTATCAGTTAAATATTTGCATTACACAAAAGCGCTCTCATCTATGCAACATATTGCTTTGTTAAAAATTATTTATCGTATAATAAAGGTAATTTTGTATAAATCGTTGAAAAACTATTGACAAGTTAAATATGGCGATGGTCTTTGAAATAATTACTTTTAGCATTTGAAAGTTATTACAAACATATTTCAAGGAGATTGTCCTCAAAATTTAATAATCTCATAATTCTAATTTAGAATGATATTCGATTGTGCATATTTATAATAGTCCAAGCATTGTTGCCTTGGAAGCCCTTGTAAATTATATAAGTAATTTAGAAACATTTTACATGGCAAAAATAAGAATTGCCAAGTTTTACTTTGCTATTTGAATTAACATTGTAAGACTAATAATTAATCTTAATTAATACAGAACTATTTAGTTTTTAACCTTGATATGTAAGAACCTAATATGCAGTAGGTACCATATTAGGCAATTTCTATAATCTTAGGCTTGCTTCAATGCGACCTTTATTCTTTGCACTGCATTAAAAATTTAAAATATTCAGCTCATTTAATGGTTAGTGACAGGAAAAAGTTATTAAATAGAGTCGCTGATGCTATTGAGCTTTTTACGCGTATTTACATCTGATCATTATTTTGCCATTCCTTTTATTTACAATCAACGTATTTACAATATTATAACATTCAAATAACATATTGTTTTATATGATTTATCACAAAAGCTGACCTAGGCATTGTGAGGCATAACAAATAACATTGTCTTCGTATAAGTAGTTATAACATATTTTTACCCTGTTTTTATTATAAGGCTGAACATTCAATTAAAACCAACAGATACTGTATAAGTAGTGGAATCATTACCTTGATAAATAAAAAGACTATAAAGATTTGTTTTGAAATTTAAAGTTAAATTAAATTTACGAACTAAATATCTATGTTTTGGTATCAAATGTGTTCTTTTGTCGAAGAAAATAATACCGATTACCTATATTTGATTACACCAGATATTATGCCAATTAAGGTGGATAGATTCCTCAGGCAATATTATTAATTTATTGGAATACTACAATCACGACTTCTCAGGTATCATTTTCATGACATAAACAAAAACAATCAAAACGCATATCTACAGTTTGCGTTGCTGCTAAGGCCCGTTTAATACATACACGGCGACCAGGTAAACGGTGCTGTTTACATGGTCAAAGGATTCAGGAACAAATCTGGCGTTTCACATGCACCGGTAGGTACCGTGGAGCCGGTAGCGTTCGTCCGTGATGCTGTCGTGGCTTCCCACTGGATGCACGGCCACCAATGACGTTTGAATGGCGCTAACTGGTTCAGTCTCAGTCGCGTACTGAATTACTTGTAAGCTTTCACACTTGCCGTATTCAAGACAGGTTTATATATTTCTTCTTTCTTGTTTAGATGTTATTTTGTGAGCGACTAGATTATGATGCACGGCCACCGTTGACGTTTAAATGGCGCTAACTGGTTCAGTCGCGTACTGAATTACTTGTAAGCTTTCACACTTGCCGTATTCACGACAAGTTTATATATTTCTTCTTTCTTGTTTAGATGTTATTTTGTGAGCTACTAGATTATTAAAATATATGTATGAAACGGGCCTAAGACTGTGCTACCTAAATATAATTTACTTACTGATCATAAGTAATGATCCCATTTTGAAATCAACTTTTGCAGTCATAAGTAATCGGAGAGAAAAATATAATGAATTAATTAATCTCACTTTAAAAATTTCTAATAATTATTGTTTAATATTATTATTATATTAAAAAATCCTGAATTGGCTGCAAATGTAAATAGCATTGCAAATAAGTTTGAAATTAAAAAAGCAATATGTTACATGAACACAAAAATAATCATTTTCGACAGTCTAATAAAATTGTATTGTATCGTACAGACATTATTAGCAATGGATGAAAGACGTAGATTATTTAAACTACATTATAAAATACGATTTCAGTCCAAACTTCAACATTGAAATTAAAAATAAATCTAGTTCATTTTTTATACTAAAACACTGTCAATTCACTATAACGACCTATTTTTTTGATATAAACAATATTATTGATTGTATTGCCGTTCAAGGGCTCATATAGCCCCCTCTATATTTAACAGTTTGAAGATACAGAATGGATTTTTGTATTAACAATACCATAAACCTTCCTATATGTTTTGAAATTAAAAGATTATTTCATTCACTTACTGGTACATAGGTAGCTGTAAATTACTCATAACTTACTGTGGGAAATGAAAGCATATAACCATTACCGAAATAGTTTATCCGATAATATTTTTGATTTAAAGATTACCAGTTTATGTTTATTGGTCAAATCTGAATATCGTTAATATTTAATCGATTTTCTTTATGATTCAACATAAAAGTAATCTAGGAGAAGTTTGTAATATTGTCAATCTTTCACCATTCATAATACCCTAACACCAGATAGGTATACTCTCGATTCACTAAGTATAATGTAAGTCTTCATTTACATGAACGCTGTATACTTTTCTATAATACAGTCAATGAAAGGCCATCACGTGAGATGGTCGCGGATCTTCGTCCACAACGTTGCTAGGTTTCTTTAGGTTTCCTCTTTTTGCTCCTCGCGCTCTTTGGCTTTTTCGTCGGTGTCGAGGTTAAGGCACTCTTCAAAAAAATTTTGCATCGACCGGTACACGTGTTCAATCACGCCCTCCAGCTGATGACCTTCGTCAGCATAACTCTGTAATATTGAAATATAAATGTAGCTATTGCATTGCAATTAATATAAGAAGTTTGCAATACTGCATCATAAGTATTTTTTGATTTTCTATCAAGTTATGTTGATTCTTACGAATCTTATATTAAATTTCATGGGCATAGCATGAGCTTAAGAATTATACATACGTATATTTCAGATTCGCAATAGAATTTTGGGAAAATACGTTTTAGGTACTTTAAGCTGGAAACACAGTTACAGTTTGTTTCACGAATGATCGCGATTGTCTGAAATCATTCACGAGCTACGTACATCACGCCATACTTCTTATCACATCTCATTATCATGAAATTATCTACTACGTTTGTCTATTCAAGCTACATCAGTATTTCAAACTTATCTTCTTCAATGTCATGATAGGGCGCTCCATGTCCAAAGGCAACGCAATCTTATTTCATTGGTGTCACAAAGTCAAAATGACATTTCAGAGAATTCAGATGAATAAATTCATATATGTATTTTCAAGGCAGAAGCTATCTTTCCTGAAACAAACTGTACACGAGCCAGTCGATCAGTACAAAATATCAAGAGACACGGTAGTGTCTCGCGCGATCCCTTTCCCTACATACAACTAGCCACGCACTCGTCTAGTTTCATGCATCCAACATATAGCGCAGACCATAATATAATATAGCGGGCACTACAGTATCTTTACAGGAAATATACTTTCCCCCTTGCGTCCCAATATTAGTATCGATATATCTCAATTAATATAAGACTTTAACCCAAACTGTGTGCTTAGTTACGCCGTATAAATCATCAATGATCTATCGATTGAGACCAAAATTAAAGTTAATAATTATATATTAATATTATTATTATAGATTTGTGTGTGGTACGGACACGTTGAACGAATGGATAACACACGAATCCCCAAACAAATTCTCAAATAGACACCCACAGAGAGAAGAAAAAGAGGAAGACCAAAGGCGACATGGATGAGAGGAATTCAAATGGTCATGTCAGAACGTGAGGTAAGACACGCTCCTATCCCTATATGTGATTTTTTTTTCAAAAAAATGTTTTATAATGTTATTCTATATCTCTTTTGAATGTTTTTATGAATTTTTTCATATTCTTATTTCATAGTTATTTTTACAAACTTTTACTCAATATATATTTTTGTTAATTTATTTTTCACAGATAGCAGGAATGGCGTTTTTCAATGATTTTATGTTTTTTTTAGAAATTTTGAAACATTTATGTAGGGGAAGGGTATGACGCTCTTTTTTTACAGATAATCTGATTTTGTGGGATAACAGACATTACGAGAAAAAAAGTATTAAAACAACTAGACAACTGTAGAATGTTCGACTAGATACTATACGCACGACGAGTGCGAATTTCTATGATTGATGGTTTCCAACTGTTCTTCCAACAATGTTTTCGTATCACACGAAAATGAAAAATAGGAAGATCAGACATTCTACTGTTGTCTTCTTGAATACTGATACTTCATCGCGCGTAATGCTATATTTAAATCGACTTACAAATGCCAATAATCTATAGTAATATTTTTTTTCGACAAACCTGATATCTAAAAAGGATACCAGCATCGGTGATAGCTCTAGCAAGTGCCACCCCATGCTGATAAGGAGCGGTTAGATCGGCTAACCCGTGCATTAGGAAGAACGACTTCTTGGGAATGTTGCGTGCCCGCTGGGTGGCATCAGCTTCCACATAACCCTTATAATTTTCAGTAGGAGGACCTAAAATCTTCTCCGTGAATGCTGAATCTATAACGTATTAATAAGACAAGATTGCTGAGGTTTTAAAAACTTTTACATTTTGATACTACTTACTGTAATATAACCAATCGGCGATCGGACTAACAGCTATTCCACACTTGAACACTTTCTGCTGGTTTCCTAAACCTAAGACCATTGAGACAACATAGCCTCCATAACCCCAACCCCATAGGCCTACGCGAGTCTTGTCCAGGTATTTATATTTATCTAGAAGAGCTTCTAGAACCATTACCTACGAAAAATACGTTAAATGATTCGTTTATGCCTCTGTCATATGTTCAGAAATTTGACTAAATAGCTTACCTGATCTTGAACTTCGACACCTCCAAGCTGACGATAAAGAGATCGATCGCTCTGACCTTGAGCACCACGTACATCGAGCTTGACGTACACGACATCACTATGACTAGACATGTAGGTCCCCCAATCGACCTTGAACTCTTCAGTAACAGATTTGCTACCTGGCCTTCCATTACTGAAACATCCTTAACATTAATACTCTGATCTTAGTAATCCAGCAATTAAACCTACACTTCAACAAGGACAGGATAGGCAGCATCCCTAAGTTCCTCTCTCCAAGAGGGTGGCAGAAGCAATTGAACTTCTGCTCTATTACCTTGGGGCAAAGGCACCTCGAAAGATTTCGTCTTTGGCATAGCGTACTTTTCAACCAGTGGCCATCGGATTGGCCTAGTATCGTACAATACCTTGACGACTTTGTGTGTACTTGCGTTATGCATTGCAGCTAATGGAAGCCCTGGTCCTTCGCAGTGAAGGACATAAAAGGAGGAATTCGAGTCTGAACGGGGGCTCACCTAAAATAACATAATTGAAATATTTTTTTAGCAAATAGTAATATTGTTCAAAAATAATTTTGGCATTTCATATCAGTTGTTATTCGTTGAAAAATGGATGAATACACATACCACAACCCAAATGATATGTATGTGTATATTTCTCGTCTCGCAAAAATACAAACTAAATTTTCCATTGATAATAAATCAGCTTAGAAAAATAGTAGAAATATATTAAATAATAAGAGAATCTACTCAAAAGTGTATATTGGAGTATTCTATTGATGACTACAGATTTTCATACCTGAGCGCTGAAGTGTGTACAATTTCCATAAAGATATCGACTACTCCAGAGCACCTCTCCCAAATCGCACGTGATGCAGTGCGATTCCAGACGTCGAGGATCATCCGTACTAGGATCTCGAACTACATATAAATGTCTTTGGCCAGGTTTGTTCTCCTCTGTGGCTAAGTAATAACTGAAACAAACAGTTTTCTAAAAAATCTTTGAAACATTCATGTTTAATAAAAAATGTCTTCAAAAAGTTGAGTTTTGATAAAAATGTAATGTCCATTTCTTGCTTAACACATGAAATGTCAAGAAAATAAGACTATGGAAGTGTGTGAAGACGATATGCTATGGCTCAAATCGATGCTCAATATACAGAGCGAGGTGGGAATACTTGCGAATACTAGAACCCATGATTCAACATGAAGTATTTAACTGATTCACGAAAGAAGAATACCTAAATTGGGTCAAGAACACTTTTATCCTTGCTACAAGAGAGACAATGATTACGGCAAATATATTGTGAACAAAACATTGAAGAGTGATTGCGAGGTTGCCGGTAATACCTAAAAATTTAGCTTATGATTCGTAATCAAGAACTTGGAAAATTTAAGTACCTTCTTAATCTTAAGCTCTCTGAGGATTGACTCGTTTGTTATTTTCTCCGTCCAGGATATTCGCATCAGACTTCGCCACCAGAACATTTCAAAGAGATAAAAATACTGATATGCATAAATAAAACAGAGAAAACTAGGCTCCTTATCAAACGGATATTTATTTGGAGAGTGACTTTATGGTTTTTTTAGATTTTTGTTAGCTTGGTCACCGCATCCTTGGCTATTCTTGACCGCCATTTAATTTCTTGGGAGCAGCCTGCAGAGTTTTTGTTATGTCAAGTCTACTGCTGTCTATCAACGATCTTTATTTTTTATTCTTACACCGGTTGATGGATATTCTATCATCAAGATGAGCATACTGTACTTGTTGTAGCAGCTCTATTAGTTCGTCAGCGTACCTAAGGTGATTCATCTTTTTACCACTGATAGAAATGCCACCTTACCAATCCATAAGTGCTTTGTAAATCACGGCCTCTTCATAACTGTTGAAAAGAATGGAAATGGAACTCACAACGCAGCCCTGCCTTACACCTTTACCAACTCAGAAGTAGTCAGATAGATCCCCACCCTCGCGTTATTTTCACGATATTTACAATACAGTATTAGATAAGATTTTCATAATGAAGTACAATATTAGTTGCACACATGTTTCAACTCGTTGATTTGAAGAAGTACGCAATCGTATAAATAATAACCAAACAATTATTGTGAAAAATTTGGACAGAATTTGGAAGTAGGTATGTGTGCTCTATTCGTATGAATTCACCGTAAATTGAGACTAAATAACCTAGCTCGATATTAAAGAAATACCGTGAAGAATTTTTTATCAAAATTTGCTTCCTCTGGCGATGGCTATCTACTTCTACAGACTAATATTTTTTTCTATAGAAAAGCCCCATTTTATATAGTATATCGAATTATTTATGTCTAATATCAGTCCATTTTTTAATAAATTTCAAGATATAGTATTTTTATTTGACACCTAAGAGAAAAGACTTGAAAAACGCCATCGAATGTTCTCATAGAATCTTTATTCAGCGGTATCTTTGATAAGGTAGCGAGGCGCAGTCTTCACTAGTTTATTTGGGCATATTTTTTTAAGTTTATTATGGCAACAATTCGTTACTAACTACTTATTTTTTTTTAATTAGTAATTTCTATTCTAATATTCAGAAATGCCCTCTAGTGGCAACATACTAAATTACAATCACAACAGATATGGTAGATTTGATTGTCTAATAAATTATTTTTTAACGCCAGCAAGTTTGTTCAAATCCGTTCAGCCGCTTTGCAGTTACAATTGTTTTGTTACATAACATTCGAATTCCTACTACCACTTAATTTCATAGACTGGGAAAAAGGTGTTTAATAAAGACTAAAATTTATCTCAGCTCACCTATTTCAATGTCATCTAAGCATGGTGAAATTTACCGCATCAAAACTTTTTTTAAATTCAAGATTGTCTTCACAATCACTATATTCCGAGATACAGCACCTTGCATGCTTATTTGATCACCTTGAGCAAATATGAATACTGTTTGTCTTGATATGGCGAAATTTCGGTGTATTTGAGGCAAAATAGTAATATTTTGATGTTTTTTTGTATGCTTCAATAAAGAAGAATATTTTTATATTTATTCTGAAATCCTGAAGATCGACAGGTTAAAATATTCGCAAGTATTTCAAATTTCAAACTGAATATTATTAGTGAGCTAACTAATTTTATGTAAACAATTTCACTGTGATTACTTATTTCAATCATGAATTCTATTTATTTATATATACACTATGTCCAATCGGAACCATATGGAAAACTTTTTTATTATTGGTTTTATGGAAAAAGGCTATTCTTGATAAAAAGTTTTGCATAGTCCAAAACTTAAAATGCCTCCATCAGATATCAATTTTCTTGATCCGTATACGAGGTGAGTCGAAAAATATGAATTTTGCTCAAGAGTAAAGTACCTTTATTTCTGAAAATATCGAAAGTTTTTATCAAAAAAAGTTGGTCATAATTGAGAACTATTGTCAGATATCCAATATTATCTATCCGGATGAAAAATCATATTTCATTATTTTTATTAACTTCTGTGTATTAGCATTGATAATTTACGTCTACCGATAAACATTTAATCTAGGATACACTGACTGCAAACGTCAAATCGCTAGTTCGTTTTATAAAATACAAGAAATGGTGTCTCTTTTAACTAATAAGGGAGAAAACTGAACTAGTTTTTATTGTCGGAGATAATTATAAAAGTCACAGAGAAGCAGCAGATATTAACAACAGACATCCGAATGGAAATATTCAGTTTTGGCAGTTCTAAATAAATTCAAGACGTTTGAAAGTGTTCAAAATAATTTTAATAAATATTTTTTCAATAAAATAGCTGATGTGTAATTTAAAAAATCTGCATGTATTTTATTTATAACAAAAAATATTTCTCATAGCCGATAGATAATATTGGATATCTGACATTTATTTTCAATTATGATCAACTTTTTTCATCAAAGCTTTCGATATTTTCAAAAATAAAGTTACTTTACTCTTGAGCAAAATTCATTATTTTCTACTCACCTGTTATGTGAAATAAAAAAAATTATATCTGATGGTTGTATTTCATGTTTTGGACTAAGCAGAACTTTTTATCAAGAATAACTTTTTTTTATAAAAGCAATAATAAAAAAAAATGTCCATATGGTTCTGACTTAATTGGACACAGTTTATTTATTAAAATAGTAAAGTTTCACATCGCCTGGTACAATATCTTGGTGGTTTTAATTAATTCATTATTACAAACATCTTAAGAAATTGAGTTCTTTCTGAGAAGTTCGTATTAATCATTCCGCTTTATTGACTCGGTCACTAAAATAAAACACACTTCGAACTTACAAAGAAAAATATTTTCTAAATTAAAATGCCGCAAGAGTACAATTTGATAGTATATTCTCAGAGAATAACAAAGTTGATTTTGATAGTCTCTTTTAGATAGCCTTAAATATTATTAAAATTTCTATTCTGAACAATACTTACATGAGATGACTTATGGTGTCCCAGGAGAGGATCTTGGTGACCTCGTGTCTACCGTGTGACAGCACTGCGATGTGCTGTTGCGTGACCGTGACATGTTTGATGTGCGTGTAGGTTTCACGGCTACCCTCCTGCACCATAGCCAACATCAGGAAGCTGTCTCCGTCTGGTGAAAACACTGGGTGCTCCTGTATCTCAAGCCAGGCCTTTTCTAGAGCGCGCTCGGCATGTGTCTAGAATACAACGATAGGGATTATGGAAGGGCTCAAAGACATTAAGTACTCTATGTTGTAGAGATTCAAGTGTTCTATGGATTTTCTTGAAGGGTTCCAGTTTTGTCTTATTTTGCGGCAGACGAATTGTTCTGCCTTTAAGGTAACAAATAATCCTAAAGCTGAGGGAGGAATTACCGACAGAAACAAGGTTCTTATTTTTTGAAGAGGACACCTTAAACATTTCTATCTGTTTTATAGAAAGAGGGTAGTAGTAGAATCAATGAGGTCAATTGGAAGATCATTTTGGAAAGCGATAACAAAAATAATTTTCAGACATTTATATTGAAAATAATCATAATATAATATAATCATTTCAATCTATTTTTATTGAAAATAAATGTTTACCTATCTCTCATCATCATTTTTATGGGTAGTTAATAGGTAAATCTTGTGATATCCATTTTTTTAATCGATGACAAAGGTTCCGCGAAAATTTATTCGTTTATGAGGATCGCGCAATTTTTTCAATATTTGCAATGTTTGTCATGAAAATAGATCTATCTATCTATCTCTTCTTCAATTTGGACATCTAGAATTTTTGATTTTAGAAAAAAAAAAACTACATAGCTGAGAAGCATATTTCAACATGTAACGCGGAAGCGTATGATTATTTTTGAAAAAGTCCAATTTGAACGTTTCCGGATATGGAATTTTCTTTAATTCTGCGGTCTTGAATTTTCAATTTTCAAGAAAAAATGGCCCCTCCCCCTCTTTGGGAAGTTTTGGAGGGAATGGGCATGTCTAATATTGCTTTTTTAATGGGACCAATTCTTAATTCTCCTCTCTCAAATAAAACAGAATATCATAAAAATCGTATCACGTTTACTATGATAAAGGCGCGAACATCCAAAACCTTCTCCGTTTGGTTCGTCGTTCAATAAAAACAAAAAGTGTCTAAAAAGTAAAATAAATATTTGGCTAAAGGCTAATATTAAATCTAATTTTACAAAAAAATTAATGCCTTTACACTATTTAAATATTTGAGTCCATAAAAAATACTACAAGGAAAAAAAATCCCGATAGCCTATAGTCAGCGGAAAGGTAAATTTTTCAAAATTCATTGAATTGAAATTTGAACAAGCTTTTCATTGGTATATCTACATGTTATTACATAAAATTGTCGTATGTGTCATAGCCTTGCGGTAGAGGTATAAATCAGACAGGGTTCGCGTTCCACTTAAAAGGCAGAATTTTTTTTTCGCCTATTTCTTTTCAATAAATATACTATATTTTTTTTTAATCAGGGTCTATATTAAGATCTCCAGAAGAAAATGTACAATTACATCAAATTTATATTGAGTGTTCATGTTTTATCAATATTTCCTATTTTTCTTTATTAATTTTTATTTTTTTATCTGTGCATTTTATGAAAAATTGCTTTGATCAAAAGTTGTAGGTACTGATTATATCTATAACTTAAAATTATTTTTGATGATATTTACACTACGGCTCTTTTTTGATAATTCTTTTAAATGTTTGAACGGTGGCCATTTTGAAACTACTTACCCGATATTGCCCAATAACGATCTCGGCCGAGATATTTGAGAGATTGGTTTTTGTAGCAAATTTGAACTTGATACCTCCAAAACTGCGACCTCTATCGTGTTAACAAATTTCGTAATATCCCATATATATATATATATATATATATATATATATATATATATATATATATATATATATATATAAACTTTTGAACCAAATGTTTTTTTGGACTAACTTATAGACATATAACAACATGCCGTTGAATTTTTTTCGAAATTCAAAAGTGTGAACGATCGCAATAGGTACATTTATTTATTATTATTGTTTATTATATCAAGAATATATTATTTATTATATTGAGAATTATTCTTTATTTTGAAGGAGTTTATTGTTTGTTTCATATTTAGAATTCTTAAAGGTTGATTGTTTAATTTTTATTTTTTAGTTTGTAACTTTATAGTAATATACCAGATCCTGCGCACAGATATTAATAATTATTTATCTCTGCAGGAATTACTGATGTATTGCGATTTCGTCATACAAATGTAATATTCTTGGTACTGGCTTGAATAAATAAAATAAAAAATAAAATACTATATTTAAAGCTTTTGCAAAATAACATAACAAGGTGAATAGGATAATGTTATACGTTCACGAAATTCAAAATTATAAGAAAATATTTAATAAAATACTTGGTGATCATTGGGTTTTGTTAACAATATGCATATTTGAAATGTCTCTACGTCTACAGCACTACAAGCAGTAGTATTATCTATTATATGGTGTTAACAAAAATTGAACTACTATTTTGATTTAGAAATTTTAGAGTACAAATCATTTTTACAATATCTAATTTTATTATAATTATTTAAAAAAGTGGCTTAGACAAAAACATCCACTACCTGCCGTATCGATCAACCGCGTTCTAGAAGAAATCATTAGAAAATCGGGAATCTTGAATAATGGAGATAAGGAAATATAATAGTCCAGTTATAACATTTGGGCTGTTACGTCATAGTATGACATCTTTATCTTGACGACACATCCATTATTGAGTTAAATAAAGATAGTGTTTGGGATTTCGAACCGTTGGCGTAGATACAACAATAAAATAAAGTAAGAAAAATACCACAACACACCAACATATTATTGTCAACAATTGTTTCGCCAACAAAGATGGCATCTTCAGGGGTAAACCTGTTACTATCAACAATAATAAATATGTTGGTGTGTTGTGGTATTTCTCTGTTTTTATTTTATTGTTAGATAAATATGTCTTGCTATGACGTAACAGCAAAACTGTTCTGTCTGGACCATACTTTCAACGAACATCAATGTATGACCAACAACACAACAGAGAACAATCAATTCAGAGTATTTAGAAAGATAGAGGAAATGTCGAAAAAATGGGCTTAATATAAACAATGCGAAAATACTAGATTTACATATTTGCAAATGTTAATATGTTTGTATATCTGTAAGTACTAACCCGTAAAAGTGGTACAGGGGATCAAGGCATAAAAACAATGGACTTAGGTATCTCTTCTAATTAAAATGTGTGTCCCGAAATACTGAAATACGCATATGGGTTTTTGTAAGACCAGTATAGCTCTATGATTCTGAGTCATAGTTCTCTGGAAAATCAGGACGAAACCTATTTAGTAAATGAGAGAGAAATGTAATAAGTTTCCATAGTATAGTTGAAATAAGAGAAAGAACTGACTTTGAATATTTATAATGGTACTTTGTACAATGAACAAATCCCTCTAATTGAAGTTTTGATTCTACGTGGCCTCCTTCTTTAGGGCTTTATTTTTTTTATTCATACTTTATTCTTGTGCTCCTTCGACGTCCTTTTCACGAACAAGCTTTGGTGTTGCCACATTGTCAAGCTCATAGCATATCAACAGTCATTCCCACAAAGGTACAAGGAAAATCATCCCAGTCTCCATATTTTACTATATTAAGACTATATCAAGATATGCATTACCTATTTATTCAAATTTTGAGCAGCAGTAGCAATAGTCCAAAATGAATATCACCATAAAATAATATTTTGTAACAATTTAAAGCAAAATATGACATCATTTTGATTATGACCAAATTGTATTAAATCGTACATAATATATCTTGTATACTAACCTCGACACACGTCCAGTTGGGTGCTAGGCATGAGGAAACGATGCTGAGGTTCTGAGCCCGGTTGATCCACACAACCGACACCTGCGTGTTATTCTGGCCGATCCAGCCGGCAGAGGTCAGATAGTAGTCCCTGGAACATAAGGACATTCCCGTATAGTTGTGCATCACGTAAACAAGCGATCGAAACAACTGTGAAGATCAAATCTTATTAATACTCGATGGTCAACTGGGGAGTTTAGATGACAGTAGGTACACGGAAAAGGTATATTTTACTGGATGATCTTCGTGATTGTGATATATTGTAGGAATGCGTGAATCTTCATTTTAACCTTAATAATCTTTAAACTGAATATATAAGCACTCAGTTGGATTGTATGAGTTTTGAATTATTGAAAATATATGGTGATATAATTTTAGAATTCGTTCAGTTTGAATACTAGATTTACAGTTGTGTATTATCAGATCGATTTTGATAATGTCAATGTTGAACAAACAAAAAGTAAACATGATTTGTGAATGATGGACCAAACTATGTATTCAATATCTACTAGGACTGCTTGTAATATGCATTGTTAAAAATAATACTATTACATTATTTCGCAAATTTGAAACTATCTTGCACTTGCCTATTGCTTTATGCATATAAATTTTATATAATCGAAGTATGATAAAGTATTTTCGAAGGAGTTCGACTATAATTAACGTTTGCATCTTGTGTGCTTAAGAACTTTGTTGATCATAGTACACCTAATCAATAGCACGTAACGTGTGAAAGGATCTTGATGCCTACCTATACAAGATATGAAATTGATAAGATATTGAAAATAACACATTGGGTTTTTCGCGAATCTGCAATGTGCTTATAAGAGATGGATAATGAACAACCATTTATATTGAATTTTTTTCAACAAAACATCACCACACGTATTTAAATGGTAAATTTAGTTGAACCCACCCCAAGGCACGAGTTCTGGTAAATTCGCGTGTCATGTTGAAGGATATGTTTGTCTGTGTATAGGTCCCATAAGTTTCACTAAAATGTAGCTGTAATACGCCTCAAAGCTCTATATCGAGTTACCACGGAGATACTTGGTATTCTTTATCTATGGGAGATACCTGTCAGTCGTAGAGTTTATACAGTAATATAGATATAGTTCAGTCAGAATCTTTGTGCTGTTAAGTCATAGCAAGACATTTTTATTACATCATTAATGGATGTCGTAAAGATAAAGACGTCATGCGTGACGTAACAGCACAACTATTCTGACTAGACTACATTACATTTACCTTTTTTTAAGAACAAAATTCTTTATCGCGCGATGGAACCAACACGGGAAAAAGTATTCGACCCACAATTTTGCATGTAATGTGGTGGGTTTTCCAGACAGCTTAAAAGACAGTCGATGAGTATCTGCGATATTACAACAAAGTTTCTGAAATACGAAGACTCGTACCAATCATGCATCTCTAGTTGACCAATGGTAAAATCCATGATGTGTTTTCTCGTCCTACAATCGTCAGGCCGCAGCCTTCCTTTGATTCTGACATTCACAGCTCACGGCCTGCTCCATTCATTGTAGGAATAGATGATGCACATATCTTTTTTAGAAAGTAGATTATGCTTAGGACGTTTCATTGCTTGCAAGAAATTATTTGTTTGATAAACAAGCTAATTATTTCCCTGATAAAAGCATCTGCTTTAATTTCTTTCATATTAAATAATAAATTGTGAAAATGAAGGTTCTGTTGAATGTTGTTAAGGAGACCAGTTACGAAAAATAGAAAACCTGAAACCCATGCATAAAAATATGAGGAATATCCAAAAAGACTAAAATCTATTAGTAGCACATTGATTAAAACATCTGCTGATTATAAAAAAATATGTAAGTAAAGCAAAATTAAAAAATCAACGTATTCAATTACTGGAAAAATATTAACCAGGTGCATAAGTACTTAGTTAATATTTTGATATTATAGAATTATTTATGAAACAAATGAACTAACTAGCTTTACTGAAATTAGCTAGTTAATTTCAAAGCTCCCTCAGAAATAAATCAAATACTTTGAATAGGAATAATGAGCTCTCAAAATTTAAGGAGACTTTCTGGGACGACAGGTAAAAATATCTTTCAAAATGCATGATTTTGACAACTTAGTAGTTATGTACGACGAATCTATGTTTCACATTTGTTAATATCTTTGTTTCAAATTAAGTTTTTCTAACGGAGGCCATTTTTCAAGAATATTTTTCACACTTTTAACATTTTCTCCATGAGAAGTGCCTTGAGGGATACAATGAAGTAATCGGCTTCTTAAGAAATTGAAAGCGCATAAATCATAGATAAATCTTTCTCAATTGAATTGTCTAAATCCATCTTTCTGAAAAACAATATCACGTTAGTATCTCAGCTCCTCAAATACCTTAAAGAATGGCCAAAGATAATTTTGACTTGCGGTTCAGTTAGCTTTGTATTTTGAAAAGTAGGTAGGTAGGTACATAAAAAGCACGAGCATAAGAAGTTTTTAGTTTAGAGTACCTACTACAATTACCTAAATATGGTGAAAGTTCACCTGTGAGGGTGAGTATATTGTTAAATTATGTATTACGTAATAGCTTACGATAATCATTTGTCATTTGTATTAACATGTAACGTCATAATTAAAAATTAATTATATTCTACAAACATGAAAATGTCCCTTGGCATGTTTCTATGGACGTCAATAGTAAATTGATTTGAAAGCTCTGTTAAACCGTACTATTCAAACTGATAAATCTCAAAACATTCAATGCGTTCTCAATGTCAAATGATTTGAAAGGTCTAAGAAAAAGTCCCTAGCTAATTTCGTAATACCATTGCTTAATTAAATACACTATACTTTATTTTTGCGACATGATTAAATGCATTTTTTTGTATTTTTATTTAGATGGATTAGTTAAGTTGGCCTTGGGTCTGATCTGAATTTTTTTATTGAAACCGCTCTTTTGAGTTTTCGTATTTTGCTTCATTGTATTGAGTAGAATAATTTTTTTATTTGCTAAAATTCTGGGAAATGGGGCGTTTTCTTTCGAAACGTTTCCCTTGACTTTAGGGCTTCGAACAACATCTATGCCCCGAAAAAATTGTCGGACAATGCTATCGCATAAAATATTATTATTTTTCAACCGATTCTCAAAAGATGAACTTGACAGTTGGTACTAGAATATTATGAAGTCATTATTTACTTTGCAATGTTACTGAGTGTCATAACTCATAGTTGTTTAGTATCTACCGCCAAGCTCATCTTTTTAGAATTGGTTGAGAATATGAAAATATTTTTTCAGCAATGTCCCACAAATTTTTCGAGACATAGGTGCTATTTGAAGCCCTTAAGTCAAAGAAAATGTCTTAAAGGAGATCGGCGCATTTCCCAGAACTTTCACAAATAAAAAAGTTGTTCTACTCAACGTAGTGAAGCAGTATACTGTGCAATATACGAAATCTTAAAAGAGCAGTCTTCGATGAATAATTTTAGATCTGGGCCCAAGGACTGTAACTACTTATGAAAACTATTATTATTAGAGTTCTAGTCACATCCACCTAAGAAACGCTCACGAAGATTCAAAGAAAATTTTTTTTCTCTGAAACAATTGAGAGCATTTTCGATCTTGCAACATCCTCAATGTTTTCTGCCGAGAGCCATCATGGAAACTTAATGTGGGTGATTTAGTGAATGGAATTATTGATTCATTCGATTCGATTATTCCAACGGAAAAAGCCTTCGCTGCTCTATCTTGGTGACATTGATTATCACTGACCACACGTTAAACGCGTATTAACGACCACACACGTTAGCGTCACATCCGTGTAATTATACGGCAACGACCATCACCCCTATCTGTTCTTCTGTGGTTAACAAATTAACTATCGATCGCTCTTTATATCAGGATCTAACATGCTGAAAAATATAATTACATGTTGTGCCCCTGGACCATGGCATGAATTTGCGTCGCTGTGTTTTGGTCGCAATGTACAACCAGTATTTTTTTGTGGTCCTGGATTTGAATATGGATGAAAATTGAATACCTACAAAAATATTTTTGCCTGAGCAAATTGAAATACGATTTTTGCATGATATTGTAAAACTTTGCAGGATGTGTAAAATTTGAATAGCCCATGATTTTCAAATGGTATAGAAAGGCATGTGATAGGTGTATCAAGGTACATTTACAGGTGAAAGTTTTATTTTACACATTACTGCATGTACTTTCCTCGCTTTAACAACTATGTTAATCTTCAAAATGCTCGGTAAAATACTGTTTTTTCATATCACTTAAGTTTATAAATTTTTTCTTGATATAACTGGTTTCTGAAAACTACGATATAGCTTTGAAAGTCGACAAATGTTATATTTTCACGGTACATTCATCAAAACGAAAATTTGGTTGCAGCTGACTGAACCCAATAGAGAAAGGAGAGTTTCAGCGAAATGTAGCTATAATCTCCTGAAATTCTGTGTTATATTGGAATTTTGGGTTTACTGTCAAGGTTCATGACCAGCTTAAAGAAGATATTCATAGCACCTAACAAACTGGCAAAGCAGACTCAGTTTTTTGCTGTGTCTGTTTTTCAATAATTATTTATAATAGAAAACATGTTGGTAAATTTACAAATTGTCCTTTATTAGCAGGTTATGAATGGGAAAGTTGAAGGGGATGTTTTAACTTTCCCATTCATACTACAAAAAAAGCAATTGCGAATTCAGCAGAACTTTTTGGTTCTCTTATGCATAAGGTACAAAGGCACTGAGTGGAACTGCACTGCAATGGAACTTTGCAGTGTTGCGAAATATTGTTTAAATACAATCATATTAGACATAATGCATTAAACAGAAGTACAACAGCAGTGCACGAAAAGAAATCATCAAAACCATTACTGAATAAAACGCACCATGCCGTGTCGTTTCGCAGCATTTCAATCCCATTCAGTGTGTTCATTCTTTAAGGTGTCAAAACTAACATAATCTTCAATAAAAGCCCTGAAACGAGATTGTTAATTTTTACTCGTTTTGTCTTGGCTGAAGTTAATCACCTTTGTCAGAAGAGCAACCCAAAAAAGTTTTATGTAATGGCAAAACCATAGTCTCTAACATTATCAAATACTACCATCAGTATCCATAAACAAATCTTAGTTCGATGGGTACTAGTTAATTTTGTTTTTTAGTTACTATGGTAACGATAATATCATACGTGACAGTCTTGGTATCAAACTAAACTAGTACTGAGCCAAGATTTGTTTATGAATACGGATTATCATATCTCTTCACTTTTCCACTGGCTACGGATCTTGAAATCTTATAAACAAGTAATAATAATTATTCGAGTTTATTACTTACTGTCCTATAAGCGCCTTAGGTGGGATAACAAGTTGTGGTTCTATTACACTTAAATTGGAAATATCTACTACCCATAGTTGCACAAGAGGGATAGATGTGCCAGGCTGAAAATTGGAATGGTATTGTTGTTACTTGCATATCAAGAATACTGACAATGTTACGGAAAAAATGTTTATATCTTACCGTTGGGTATCTTACAGTCTTTGATCCAGGAAATGAAGGTGCCCGATGAGCAGTCTTCCCTGATCCCAAAACAGTCCCGGTCTTGAACCATGGAAAGTTCAGGATACCTACTTCACTGTCATTGAAGGTAGCGTAGAGGAGATGTGTCCCATCATAAGAGCTCCATAGCGCTTCTGGGCTCTGTAGGACGTCCTCTGTAAAGTGTGTATCGATTATGTACATTTTAAATCTTAAAATATTGCTATCATGTAGGAATAATTAATTGAAGAAGCTATTCTATTCTATACTTTATGTGGATATTATTTAACTTTAGCTCTTGTTATAAAACACTGTACCTAAATAAATTAAAGCTCATTTTCTCGAGTAATTTGTGTTTCAAGTCTTACATAATGTCAGATATTGCAGTAGATGAGAAGATATGACAAAAATGAGCACAGATTTATCCATCTATTATAGCGAAGAGCTTGAAATAATGACTGGCGCGGCATTGCAAATGCAATTAGAGTTTCCTTCGCCAGAACTACAGTCCATTAAAACTGGTAGCAAATGCCGCTTTTTTGTCACAATTTTATTTTGAGTCTAGTTTCTATCGTGATTTTTTCACGTTGTATGGAAATACCACGTTAATTGAATCAGCCCATCCCATGCAATTAGATCCGACTCGGATTTGATGTTTGAAGCACAATTCATTTATCGAATATAGTTCGCTTTACAAAAATCGATTTGTTTCTCCTTGTTATTTTTTGTGAACTTCAGGACTACTGAAGAACGAAGTGAATAAATTGATATAATTTAGAAGTTCCTCTATAAATTTATTAGAACTATTTTGTTATTTGATACAGTATATTTTCTCAGGTACCCCTCATAAATTATTACATATAATTTTAGCCTGAATTATTGGGAAATAATTTGAATAGTTATTTTGGAATTGAAAACTTTCTTTTCTTTATGTTAGATTTTGAGACTGCTGAATATTTTGATCGTTGGGACTCATTGAGTGCAGATATTTGTGATAAATAGCCAATAATAATACGTAATTACTCAGTATTTGCAATAGAAGACAATCTAGTACAAGAAGTATAAGAATTAAATTAAGTACATTATCTTCAAATTTTTTGTCTAGGAGCCCATAGTAGTTAGGGGCCGATCGTTTTTCACTATCAATATATATCAACTAAGCTGTGACCGCACTGAAAATTGGTGGATCGCTAATTGACTTAAATAGAAGGTTACATGAATCGTCATTATAGATGAGGGCCCTTTACACAATAGATATTTTTTACCAAAAATTGGACCAACTTTATTAGTTGGCACACTGAAAAATACAAAATAATACTAATTCTATTGGTGCTGGCACCTACTTTTGAAGTTGTGCAATTGTAGTTAGATGGAAGACTTTTGGCACCAATATATATAGGTCCTTACATATAAAAAACAAACATACAGTCCTATTGTAGGTAGGTTCTCTTCTGTCAAACATGCATGGTGTCCAACATTCTTTTTATTCTTTTTTTAATATTAGGTTTTTCATAAAATAGATAAGATTTTCGAATGAGAGCAATATTTTTTATTACATTTAAACCTTCATAAAATTCTACGTTTATTTAGTATACATTCCAAACCCATTATTTTCAGTTAATGAACGTACCTGTACATAGTGAACGATCCAATTGAAACTCATTCGAATTGTGCCATATCAATGTGGGAACATATCTTTGAATCTGTTTACATGAATCTTTTGAAATTGCATGATATTGAAACATCACTCGTCATTTTTTGAAGCAGAAATATTTTATTGATCAACAATGAAAGAAAACCCAAACCAGAAATAGTGTAATGATCATAACTAAAATTTAAAATGTCTATATGTCCATCTAAATATATTGGAACTTTACTTTGCATACCTTATATTTTTTTCAAAATGTGAAGATGTGAAGATTTCTACTGTGAAATATATTAAAATATGAATTATCGTGCCATTGGATTACATCACCGTTGATAGGTGCAATTTGATCGAATACAATCTAATACCTATTTTGCAAAATTCTAACCCTTTTGCTTTTATTTCATTCGGAACACATTACAGTTGAGTCAAGTGTAGAGTTTTTGGATATCAATTTAGGATTCATACTATGTTTAAAAAACATATTGGAGTATGTTTTGCGGTCAAAAACGGTTGTCTACATAGTACATACTTGATTTTTTTAAACTGCATCCCCCATATTTTATTGCTTAGTCGTCTTCGGCGTTTCATTTTACATCTTTTATACTCCACATGTCCTATACCTGAGATTGATAGTTTAGGAGATATTTTTTTTTTCAATGCGCACATATCTCGTCGATACTTACCTACCTAGTGCGCCATGGAAAATAAATAAGAATTCTCAATAAAATAATATTCTAAGTTAAACGACAAATTAATTAAGCTATTAAGAGTTAAAATGGATAACGATAATGAAAACAATGTCCATAAAAATCAAGAAATTCTTAATTAATTTTTTGCGACAAAATTCTCAGTAGAACGTGTAGAATGTTTAGAGAGCTATCCACATTCACATCCGCTGGCCATAAGTAAATTTATAACAATTGAAGCGAATTTTGTGTGCTTTGGAAAAATGTATCATGTATTAAATATACAAAAAAGTGTAATTGATCAGAAGAGGGAGAACTGAATACCCCGGCCTATTTCGAGGTGAATCCCTATGCCTCAATTCGAGCTGCCGAAAAACTTCTGGGAATCAGTAGATGTTGAAAATAAAGAATTTGAAGAAGCATCACACGATTACCTTCATCCTCAAGATCCCGACGATATAGTTAACTGTGTAAGATGCTATATCTTAGAAGCCAAGAAGACGAAAATTTTTTGAAAAAAAATATCTGGAAGGACGAATTTAAGTTTTGGCGTGAAGAACTTTTTAACCGACCTAATACCGTATGTCTGGGCCTCAGCCAGTCCGCCTGCGATACGAGAAAGACATTATCAGAAGAGGTTTAGTTTCAATGTTTTTTGGTGTTTCTTCACGCATAACATAATGCTTGAATGCAAAGGGCCACCAATTCGAAAATTTATTTTACCTATATATTTTTCTTATGATGATTAATTATCGCAAAAAAATTGCTCCAATTCTTCTAAATTAACCTTTACCTTATTTATTTTCCATGGCATACTAGGTTAGTATTGACGAGATATATGCGTATTAATAAAAAAAAAATATCTCCAGAACTATCAATCTCAGGTATAGGACATGTGGGGTGCAAAAGATATAAAATTAAACGCCGAAGCAATAAAATATGGGGGTGCAATTAAAAAAAATCAGGTTATTGTTCTTCATAATTTCGAAAAGTTAACATGCCATAGTTAACTAACCCTACTATGTAGACAACCGCAAAACATACTCCAACATGTTGTTTAAACATAGTTCTAATTCTAAATTGATATCTGAAAAATCTGATTAGCTCACCTTGATACAGCCAGTCGGGTATACCATTGTACACGACATCAGTTTGTCCAGTAAAAGTCAGCCTGGTGTCAGTCTCATCGGCGGGGGAACTTCTGTGGTAAATGTCGTTGTTGAAGACAATGAGCAAGGATGTAGTGTCGCCCAACCAGGTGACGTACTGCAAACGTTCTGGTTGGGCTTTAGGTGACGATTCCAATCGTACTGGTATGTGATGGCTGAAACAATGACGATTCAGTTAATAAACAAAATAATTTGATTAATCTAATATATTAGAAATTAACACCAAAATAGTTGCAATATTTAGAATGGGAATAAAACGTTCGGGAGTTGATTTTACATTGAAAGAAAGAAATTCAGAGCAGTCGACCATTACAAAATATAATGGATTGATAATGGCGTATTTAACTATACTTATGTACTTTTTTTACATCTAGGGCGATAACAAAATTTACAATCGCAATCATAATTTAAAATTGCGAAGGTTTACGGTTGAAAGTAAAATAATTTCTACGAGAAAATGTGCGCCAAGGGAGAAAATATACAAACTTTGAAGCTATGTTATAGGGTGGTCTCGTATTAAGGAACAATACATTTTTATCGCATTGCAAAAATGGTAGTACAACGCTTATAGCGATACCGGCACCTGTTATAAGGTGGTATAAGGAGGTGGTATAAGGAGGGTAAAGATTCTACAAATCTCTAAATAAATATATCATTATCTATTGCATAAATATTCTATATTTCGTACTGACCCAAATCTAGCTGAATATAAGAGATATTTTCCGAAAATGTTATCCCAAATTTGTATACAGTGTGAATCAGACAAATGGAATAAACTAATTATGTAAATTAATGTGCATATTTATAGAAATACCAGAAGAAGTCAATTTGGAGTTACATGAATATTTATTACCAAAAATTGTACCGGCTTTATAAGTTGGTACACTGAAAAATACAAAATAATATTAATTCTATTGGTGCTGGTACTTTTGAAGTTGGTGCCAAAAGTCTACTATCTAGTTAAAATTGCAAAATTTCAAAAGTACTAGCACCAATAGAATTAATATTATTTTGTATGCTATATATATGCTTATAAAGTTAGTCCAATTTTTGGTAAAATATATTTATTTCACACTTTTGAGTGCACCATTAGTCATGAAAATCGTTGAACGTTCACTAATAGCAAAGAAGATAGTACCCATATTCTTTGCCTGCACTTGCTATTATTCAGAGATTTCAAAATTTCGCAGTGGAAATACACACATTTCAGAACTTACCACTGCTTTAACTCGATAACCGCAACTTCTTTTGAAAAATGTCCAAATTAAATGTTGCTACATATAACCTCTTCTTCAATTTGTCAGTTTAATATTTTCAATTTACGAAAAAATTGTCCCCTCCACTTAGCAGAAATACTTGAAGACCGTAACTCTTTTTGAAAAAATGTTCGATTTAAAAATTTCCGGATATTATCTCATCTTTAATTCCGCCGTCACAGATTTTCGATTTTCGAAAAAAATTGTCTTCTAGAGGGGAGGAAATTTCGGATTTAAAAGTATTTTCTAAATATGGGACCCTATCTCAACTCTCTCTTTTCAAATGAATCAATAATCATTAAAATCGGAGCACATTTATTATGAAAAACGAGCGAAAAAACATACAACCGAATTGAATACCTCCTCCTTTTCTGGAAGACGGTCATAAATGTACTCGACATGCTAATGTAAAATGTTCTTCATATTTTTATAGGCATCGTCCTAACAGTTGGCAAAGCATTGAGCTATATTTTCTTGTGTATCAGCTATTTCGTATCGCTAATCTTCTTTAATTTATCCCTTTGAGTCACAACAACTGTGAAACGTTAATTCTATTTAATTAATGTTCCCGGAAGATGGCGTGCAATGTGTATCGTGTAGTTCCTAAATGCAACAAGATTCAAGCTATAGCCGATGGATATTAATCAAGTTTCGTTTTGCAAATAGCCTGCCGAGTATAAATCTGTGAATATTTATGAGAACATAAATCAGCCCTTGTATTAACAAATATACCTATTCAGCATGTAAAATCCAGTGCAATCACAAAGTGTTTAATTATTGTTTAGACCAACGAATGCAAGATGTGTATCTTTTTACTTTGGTTCATTTTTGTAATATTACATCAATTCAGGTAGCTCTTTCAGCATTTTTTTGGTTAGGAATTATTATTGTAAGTACACCTAGAATAGAAACCAAAACAATGATATTTGCTTTGAGTTTAATTGTCTTCCCTTGAATTATTTTGATATTTTGAAAAAAATTAAGTTGATCTGTGGAAGGGATGGTACAAGGGTGTTCGATGGTTTGTAGCAGCTGTGGAAAGAATCTGAACTGTGTAGCACGCCTATGATTGTCAATGTATTATATAAATGCTTTCTCCCTTACCCATACCTCTTAACTGAGTGTAAATTTGTCGAGCAATAACTATCCGCACAGCTGTTTGAATTGACAATTCGGCATCTTACGAAACCACTCCATAGATTATTAAGTCCAAAATGAAACATGAAAAATATGGTCTTCAGGGTACTTTGCAATTACGTTTCATACTCTTCCGGCATCCAATCGATAAAAAAGACCTCTAACATCCAACAATAAGTCCAGTACTTTTCCAGTCTATCGAGACATGCAATCATATGAAATATAACTTTTAACAAAAACTAAAACCGAGTTTATTACAAGGTGCACTGAAAAATACAAAATAATAAGTATTTATTCTACTGGTACCGGTATGTTGGAAGTTGCTATAGGTAGATAGAAGACTTCTTGCACGAACTACAAAAGTTCCGGTACCAATGAAAAAAAAATTATTGTATATTTTTCAGGGCCTATACTCGAATTCTTAAATTGTAGGCACTAAATCTGTTTCTCTGACCATTTTTTTGCATACCTGATTATTAAAGCAGCTGACCATCGTCCTTTTAAGGCTTTCATATTTCATGGAATTTGAAGCTTGAAATTTTCGAATTCGAATGGGTACTTATAGTTCTTGTGAAAATGAAATTTAGTTCACATTGATTCATTATGGCCAGTTTACATTATTCCAGTCTAGTATACCAGTAGTACTGGAATGAACAAGACCGGTGATACTGTGTACATGATTTCAGTCATTTGAAAGCTGAAGAATCGTCAAGTCTACAGTGACAATTCGAGAAAGCAATTGAGAGCATTTCTAAATGTTATTCAGAAGTTAATGTTACAGAAGTTATTGATGAGCTTGAGATAGAACTAAAAAATGGAACGGATTGGGGAGAGAGACTGGATCAGCGAAAGAAAACCAGTGCATTTCAGCACCGGCTTACATTATTCCGTTCGCTGGAACGGCGTTTGTCCTTAAAATCATTGATTTCAAAATGTACCTACTTTTTGCGCTCTAGGAAATATTGATTTATTTAGTTATCTTATTTAAAAGTTGCCGGAGATATTTTCTTCTTTAAGCCAGCCAAATAAAATTTCAATTTTCGCTAAAAGATCTTCCTTTCGCTTGTTTTGAGCTAATTTTGGAGAAAGGGAACACTTAGATATATCGATAACATGGATACCTAAGTGTACAAGCAATCTTAATGTATGCCTAACTTCTTTCAAAAATTTATAAAAAAATGCGTTTTATTCATAAGGGCACCGTTAATGTAGGTATTTTTCTTTATATGTAAAACTCATAATTTAATTCCCAATCTAGATATTTCTTCAAGGAAAATGTTTGTTTTTAAAACTGTGTGCGAGTTTCAAATGTTTGATATGTAAATCAAATGCCAAGACATAAATCCGCTGCACGTTTAGAGCTCGTAAAAACTTGCCTTGAGCTTATTTGCATTTCTTCTACGCCCGTATGCAGTTTATTGTAGTTTTATGACACATGTGATCCCTGAATAAAAAGAGTCACCTAAGTAAATTGCTAATGCAATAATCAACTTGCATATGGATACCTATTTTTATGCATGCCATAAAAACTTCAACATTGCTAATTACGAAGGGGCAGATTGTGATTGGGAGAAATTTGCATGAAATCAGCGTGCCAAGAGGTGGAATATGTAAATAGGTTTTTATGTATTAGAAAGGCGGATCTTTGAAAATAAAATGTGAAAATATACATTTTTCCTAATGACAAAGAATGTTACACGATGATGAGTAATTCCATAGCGGTGCTTTTCATATATATAATTCGTTTTTGATGGATTTTGGAATGTGTTCACGAAAGGTATTCTCTTCTAAAAATGATGTTCTCATTATTTCTTCAATCGATAACTTATCGGAAATGACTTTTAACAAAAATAGGAACAAGTTTATTTCATGATACACAATAATATGGATTATTCCAAATTTATGTTGGAAAACTAAAAGGGTGATTTTCCACAAGATTTTTGATGTAAAGTTTAAATTGAAGTTAGGGCTATCTTTGATATCGAAATATAGGGTGAGAAAAATACAAAAAAAAACTTATACTATATCTCAAAGGACGTTGTAACTATTCATCACAAAATTAACATAACTTAAATTTTTAACATGCTCTACAGTAATCTTTCACTAACTTTGGATTTAATGTACCTATAGGCCGTTATTGTATTACAATACTACTTTACGCCAAATCCTTTAATTTGAATTTATGTTTACTTCGATAAAAACAGAATAACTGTTTTTAAGAACAGCACTGCTATTTTCTGCCAACATTTATTTTGGCAGATTTAGCCAATTTGTTTGGTGAGTTGGTAATTCATACCCACACTATATTCAAATCGACATTACCGAAAAATGTTGTGGCATAAGCACATGATGATCCCATCTGGCTCATTTTTCAATAACCGTATGTAGGTAACTATTCAACCGCAACCCCTTCAACAGACCTAAATCCCCTAGACTTTTTAGGAAAAGGAAACGTTAGTTTGTTCGTCTACAGAAAAAAATACTGATTTTATCCAAAACAAAGCAAATATAGTAGAATATATTTGATATAATTCGTAGTTCCAGATTTTTCAAACGTGTACGACAATCCATAGGTTGTCTTCATTCTTTCTAGAAATGGGGCAATTTGAATATATATGTTTTTAATTTCCTTTCATCAAAAATGCGTACACATGAATGTTGCATTAATTGTCTGACTTCCAGATTGACCAACTTCTAGACGAAGGAAGTATACAATTCGTCAATGAGCTTATTTATGTTCATAAGCGCCTTTCGCTTGGTAAACGTGCTCCAATGATGAAATTTGTAATCCAACAATTCATTCCCCCTAAAAGTCTCCCCCAAATGGGGTTAAGGGGGTTATTTTTTCAAGAGCTTATCCAGTAAAGTATGAATTTGATATTTTTCTGGAAATGTTACGCTTACAGTAATAGAAAAGTCTGAAATATGTGTGTTTTCGCTATGTTTTGAAACATTCAATTATGCTCAACAATTTTGATGTATGTACTGTATTAATATAGGATAACCAAAGTTACACTGTTTAGGGATGAGACTTTCTTCAAAACTTTAATTTTCTTTGGCCTTTTTCAAGAATGAAAAGTTTCTACCTTCAAACCTATTTAGATCATATCTGTAAATTATTCAGTTAAATTCAATGCGTATCTATTTTTTGTGGATCAGAAAAATTTGAATCTAGAACTGCAGCCATAGTTATATCAAACAAAAGGCCTTCCTGCGATTGAACCATCAAATACACTTGAAATTGAGGGAAATTATTTTCTAGGACAAACTTAGCTTTCCTTCACCAGTTGAGAATACATTTACCTGTCTGTTATAAATTATTAGAATAATTCTAATCAATTCCCATTTCTTTCTAGAAACTCGCGAAAACACATTTAATGGTGTTAGATAGTATTATTTAGATAGTCTAAGAAAGAAAGATTCTATAAGATGGTAAATAAAAAGCTTCGCAGTTAGTTTTTATGATTAAAATGAATTAGTAGTAGCACCAGATCAAACTCAGCATTAGTTAAAAAGATGATAAATGGAAAAAATGGCGCCAAGGAATAAAAACCCAAAACAAAATCTGAAACCTTTCAATATTCTCGTGCCTACGAAGATAGCTCTCCGAAATTGCAAGCGGTTTGTAATGTCTGAAAATTATGAAATATTGTGTTAGTCATTTTTTTAAATCTGAAATGTGATGCTTGACTTAGCTGCTAGCTTAAAGATAATTCAGCTGGCGAACATTTTATTCAGATACTTAAAGCAAATATTTTCTCTGGGTATTATCAAAGCTTACTTCTTACCAAAAATTATATTAATAGATATGGTTTATTTACGTGAATGTACAAAGTCAAGAAACTATATTTTTTTAAATAAACAAAATATCACAGAAGTAAAATATGCTTCTTTGTGATGTGGTGTGATAAATATAATATATAAGAAATTGAAGTGTTTGAGTAATTTTCGATAAATAAAATAACATTCAAATTTATGGAATAGAATAAAACATTGAAAAAGGGGTAGATAGGGACATAACGTATAAGTATAGACAAAATTTGGACAAATATAGAAAAACTTAGGGGGGTATTTGACAAAATCAGGTATTTATAGGCAAAGTCAGGTGCTCACTGAAAAAAAAACAGCAGTCTTAAGTATGGTCAGTTTGGGTTTTTAAAGATACATTGTTCAATTCAAAACATGAATATTTGTCTTCAATTCGTTTGGCAGTGTATTTCAGACTTGGTAGGGTACATTCACTTAGAAAAAAGGCCACCTACGTCACAAAGATGCGTGAAGTGCTGACGTCAAGTCAGTGTCGCACAATGTACATTACCAACAGGTAAACAAACATTTGGCGTGTGGGACGAAATGTCAGGGAAAGGTAAAAACACACAAAATACAGCGTTTATTTACATCAGAGCACGTTACCAGTTTGTTATACATATTATGTTTCAGCGGTATCTGAAATCTCCGTTCAGCTTCGTCTTGCATAAAAGTGGCAACGTTGTTTATGATTTCACGGACTTGGCTCTGAATTACCAACCCTTTCACACCAACAAGCTTCTTCGGTGGCATCTTCTAAAACAATGTGTGGAACATAAACTAATATAAAGTGTGGAAACTCACCTTCCAGAAAATAGAATAAATCGCCATAAACAAAGATCGCATTCTCAAACCAACACTTTCTACAGAACAGGAATGTGACCATAGATACCATGAACCACTCACCGTTTAAAACTTGTGGCCGTCCAAGCACCTTCGTGTGATAAGTGGCTATATCTTCAGACGCGGGAAATTCATATGCAATCTTTCCTTGTCAGAGAAACTTAAAAACGGACAGATTACGAATAAACTTTTGTTGTTTTCTTGATTTATGTAACCAGTCAAAACTACGCTTCCCGTGCTACGCCACTGAAATGTGTCGGCAGCTGATCGTTGCTAGGCAACGAGACAAAGTGACCAAAACTGGTTTCAGCGCTGATGACGCGGTGGCCTTTTGTCTAAGTGAATGGAGTATTCAACAAAACGCTGTCCAATTGTTTTATTGCACAATGTAGTGTTGTACTGTGTTTTGTTTTTCTTCTTGTTTCATATTTATGTCAGGCAGAGGGTAACATTATTGTATTTTTATGAATATTTATTATTAATTCGTTGGCAAAAAAGATGTCACATGTACAACATACCAGGATACGTAATATTTTTGACCGATGAACCCCAAACGGAGGAGGTATACAATTCGACTGTGTGCTTTTTTTTGGTTTGTGCGCGCCTTTCATATAGTAATCGTAATCCGATTTTGATGATTTTCAATGTATTTGAAAGAGGAGTCTTGAGAAACGGTCCCATATTCATAAAAACGGGAATCCGAAATCTCTTTCCCTCCGAAAACGGCCCCCGAAGGGGGTAGAGTGGGAAAATTTTCTCGAAAATTGAAAATCTGAGATGGTATAATTAAATATAGGACAATATCCGGAAATGTTTAAATTGAACATTTTTTCAAAAGAGTAACGGTTTTCGAGATAGATGCATGTTAAATTCTCAAATGTGCAATGTGGAGAGGGCGATTTCTGTCGAAAATTGAAAATCTGTGAGCAGTACATGCAGGACATTATTATTTGTAGCAACATTTATAATGAACATTTTTCCCTTAGAGTTACGGTTTTCGAGTAAAATCGGTGTTAAAATGGTAACTAAAATATTCAAGCGTATTTCAGCAGCGATGTTCTGAGATCTCAATAAATATTTTTTACAAAAAATTGGACCGTTGTTATTAGTTGGTGCACTGAAAAGTATAAAATAATATTAATTCTATTGGTGCTGTTACTTTTGAAGTTGTGCAGTTGCAGGTGGATTGATAACTTTTGGCACCAACTTCACAAGTACCAGCCCCAATAGAATTAATATTATTTTATACTTTTCAGTGCACCAACTAATAACGTCGGTACAATTTTTTGTAAAAAATATTTATTTCACACTTTTGAGTGTAACATTAGTCACGAAAATCGTTGACCGTTCACTAATACCAATCAAGATAGTACTTATTCTATTACCCATGTATATTCCTTGCTTGTAGTTTGTAGTTGTTATTATTGAGATCTCAGAACATCGCTGCGGAAATACGCTTGAATATTTTAGTTGTTACCATTTTAACACCGATTTTACTCGAAAACCGTAACTCTAAGGGAAAAATGTTCATTATAAATGTTGCTACAATTAATTATGTCTTTCATGTACTGCAAACAGATTTTCAATTTTCGGCAGAAATCGCCCTCTCCACATAGCGAAAATAGGTATATTTGACAATTTAAAATGTCTCTATATCGAAGACCGTTACTCTTTTGAAAAAATGTTCACTTTAAACGTTTCCGGATATTGTCCTATCTTTGATTATACCAACGCAGATTTTCAATTTTCGAGAAAATTTTCCCCCTCCACCCCCTTCGGGGGCGGTTTTCGGAGGGAACGAGATGTCGGATTTGTGTTTTTGTGAATATGGGACCATTTCTCAAGCCTCCTCTTTCAAATGAATTAAAAATCGGAGTACGAATACTATATGAAAGGCGCGCACAAACCAAAAAACAAAAAAAAAACACACAGTCGAATTGTATACCTCCTCCGTTTAGGGTTCGTCGGTCAATAATAACAACTACAAGCAAGGAATATACGTGGGTGATAGTATAAGTACTATCTTCATTGGTATTAGTGAACATTCAACGATTTTCGTGACTTATGCTACACTCAAAAGTGTGAAATAAATATTTTTTACAAAAAATTGGACCGACGTTATTAGTTGGTGCACTGAAAAGTATAAAATAATATTAATTCTATTGGTGCTGGTACTTGTGAAGTTGGTGCCAAAAGTTATCAATCTACCTGCAACTGCACAACTTCAAAAGTAACAGCACCAATAGAATTAATATTATTTTATACTTTTCAGTGCACCAACTAATAACGTCGGTCCAATTTTTTGTCAAAAATATTTTTAAAGTATTAATTTTTGCACAACATCCGACACGGATCCTCAATCTTGTATACCTACCGTAAAAGAGTTGTATCTGGACAAGTGCGAAATAAATAATATTAATCTTAGTAATCTACAAGAGTCCTAAATCTAGTAAACAGACCCCTTAGTTTATTGGTTAAACATTAATTTGTAGGTCCCATCTGAAATCTCTATCTATATTGATTCCTAAATAATTAATTGAGCCTCTCTCCAGAATTTGTGTATTATTGTCAATATCCAGTGGCCCGAAATTCGGCAGGTCGTTTGCCTAGGAGGTGAATGATAAGTATAGCAAGTTTTATGGGTGTTGAGTGTCAGCTTATTGAATCTGAACCATTCGCTAATGTAACGGGAATCGTCTTTTGATTAATTTTTTAATTGTTTCCGAGAAGTAGATTGGTAGAGAATAGCCATATCATTGGTAAAACTAATTATTTTACCCTTTATTGTCATTTTTCATAATGTTGTTCACGTACAGCATGAAGAGTAGAGGTCCAAGCACAGTTCCTAGTGGGATGCCATAAGTTACCTTTTTGGATCAATCAGCATTCCTCGATGTTGACAATTTGCTTTATCGCGTCGGTAGTCTTTGAGTAACTATATTTTCCCTCTTAATCCGTAACAATTTAGTTTTTCTAGTAAACGTTCATGGTAGACTGTGTCGAATGCTTTAGAAAGGTTAACGAAAATGCAGATAGTAGGAATATTTTCATCTTCAGCATTATTTATTTCTGATGTTAAAGCCTAATATGTTGCATCATCTCTGGATTTTCCTTCTCTAAAGGTTTATCGGAAAGTATATTGAATTTATGCCTAAATTTGGTAATTATGCTTTTAAATATTTCTTCCAAAAGTTTTGAATTTATTGGAAGTATTAAAATAGGCCTTTGGTTTTCAATCTAATTTTTGTTTCTAATACTTAATATTTTTATTATGCTAATTTTCCAAGAATTAAGAAAGCGCTCTACTGTGAAATATTTGTCAATTTTGAAGCTTGAGTGGTGCAACTACTTCAGAACTATTTTATTATGTTTCCGCATTGAGATTGTCCCATCAGGTGCCTTCTTTGGTTTCAGATCTGGAAGAACTTCTGTTTTATTTGTAGGGTTCCGTAGCATACTACTTTTTATGTTGTTTATATTCTCTGTATATCCCTCTGGGAAATCTTTTTCATTTGAATAGTCATGACCTAGGTCGGTGTAGTATTTATTGAGATTATTTGTGATGTCAGTTTTATCTTCAAGAATTCTTAGGTAATTTAATTCTATTGAGCCGAGGTTATTTTTGCTTTTTAACAACCTGTCTTGACACTATTTCACATAGCACTGGAATAATTTGAACTGTTTTCTATCAATACATTCAGAAATATATTTTGTTGCTGTTATTTGATATGCATTTCTCTCTAAGTCTTTTATACTTAGGGTATATTTGTAATATTTCATATAACTCATTCTTTTCATTAATAGATTCTTTGAATCCTATTTTTGTATTATTTTATTTTTCTGTATTTTCATTAATATCAGCTTTTACTGATTGCATGAATAAGTCCATCATTTCATTTGTATCGTTTGATTCATAAATTTCTCTTCAATTTTCATTTTTCAAATTCGTTCTATGTTTTTGGTATTCAATATATTTTATATACATACTTGCTTTTTGTACGTTAATAACTTTGTTGCATTCTTACAGTAGATTGCAACTGGAAGATGGTCAGTGATATGGTAGTTAAAGATGAATAATTTGAATTCTCTCTCTGATTCTGACTGATAGTCTTTCAAAAATATATGATCTAAGCATGTCCTACTAGATGGTCGTGTGATTTTGTTTATGTATGGAATGTAATTGAAAGAACTCAATATATTTTGGTATTCCTCAATCTTGTTTGTACCACTTAGCAAGTCTGCATTATATCAGCAACCAAAATATGTGTAGGTACTGATTTTTTCAATTTTGGGTAAATAACTGTACCTAAAAGCTTGTTGTTGAATAAATACAGATAAGTGCTAGGTGACTTATAAACAGCGGAAATCGTCAATTTTTTATTATTTCATTGTATGTCAATTTCAGTGATTGTGCTTTTAGCAATTTTAGTTATGTTATCACGTTTCAAATGTGAATGAATGATAAATATTTTTTACAAAAAATTGGACCGACGTTATTAGTTGATGCACTGAAAAGTATAAAATAATATTACTTCTATTGGTGATAGTACTTTTGAAGTTGTGCAGTTGCAGTTAGATTGATAACTTTTGGCACCAACTTCACAAGTACCATCACCAATAGAAGTAATATTATTTTATACTTTTCAGTGCATCAACTAATAACGTCGGTCCAATTTTTTGTAAAAAATATTTATTTCACACTTTTGAGTGCAACATTAGTCCCGAAAATCGTTGAACGTTCACTATACCATATCAATGAAGATAGAACTTATCCTATTACCCACGTATATTCCTTGCTTGTAGTTGTTATTATTGAGATCTCAGAACATCGCTGCGGAAATACGCTTGAATATTTTAGTTGTTACCATGTTAACACCGATTTAACTCGAAAACCGTAACACTAAGGAAAAAATGTTCATTATAAATGTTGCCACAAATAATTATATCTTTCATGTAGTATCGAAAAAATTTCAATTTTCGAAAGAAATTGTCCTCTCTACATAGCATAAATACATATTTAACATGCGTCTATCTCGAAAACCGTAACACTTTTGAAAAAATGTTCAATTTGAACGTTTCCGGATCTTGTCATATCTTTAATTATATCAACTCAGATTTTCGATTTTCGAGAAAATTCGCCCCCTCCACCCCTTCGGGGGCGGTTTTCGGAGGGAAGGAGATTTCGGATATGCGTTTTTATGAATATGGGACCATTTCTCAATCCCCTTCTTCCAAATGAATCCAAAATCATCAAAATCGGAGCTCGTTTAGTATATAAAAGGCGCGAACGAACCAAAAAAAAAAAAGCAGACAGTCGAATTGTATACCTCCTCCGTTCGGGGTTCGTCGGTCAAAAATGAGTATTCCATCAGTTTTGCTCAGTTTTCAGTCGCTGTATACATTAGAGACCTTGTATAAATAATAGGCAATTCATCATAGTTTTTAACTAAATCTCTTATATTTATATGCAATACTTTTGTATAGGTAATACATTTGAAGTTTTTATCATTAAATCCATTTGTGTTTTCTACAAATTCTTCCAGTATGTGACTATTTTCATACATTTTTATGAACCAATCCACTTCCCCTATTTAAAGAATTAATATTATCACTAATATCTACTAAAACCGGTCCTAGCTAAGTATTTTCTTTCTCTCTGTGATTTTCTATAACTTTACAGCTGGTTTGTTTATTGTGATTTTTTCTTGTCTTTTAGGATTTTTTTCGCGACTTCCCGGTGATCTGCTATCGGTAATAGAGCCGTTATACCCCCACCTTAAAATAAACTTGAAGGTTATTCTCGGTTATGTTTATCGCGAAAATGGTCCGGTTATAAAATTATCATAATAACGTTTAGTTTTTTGACAAATATTTTGTTTTGTAGTTTTGATCGATAAGTTTTATGTTAAAAGAATAGTATTATTTATCTATTATTAAAGTATTTAAGTAAAATAATTATTTCTTTATTCAATTTTAAACGTATTGGTCAGTATGTTTGTTACCGGCCGAACATCCATTTTTGGATGATTTTTTTTAATTCGCCCATAACGGAGATACTAGAGAATCGAATGTAACAAAACCAAAATTGTATGAGCAATATTTTCATCCGAATACCTACCGACCACTCAGACTGAATTACCAGATATAAAAGGAGTATACTATCAACTCTTTAGGATGAATGTTATTTAATTCAATTTTAATTAATTCTTCTTTCATTATGATTAACAAAATGATGTGAAAAATAAATGAAATATGATTAATTTTAATCCAAAACTCAAATCAAATACAAAAAGACATGCAGCCAAATTTGATTTTTTTTACAGTTTGGCACTTTTGACATTTATAACCGCCAGTTACCATGCTCAAGAGGACGGGAACCAAATCAGTTCCCGTTTTATAAGATTAGTGACGTCAGAAAATATTCCCCTATTACCGTTTATGTCGCGAAAACGTACCGGGAAGTACAATTCGGTTCCCGCTAGTTCACCGGGAACTCGCGAAAAAATTCTATTTGTCTTTTTCCTTCTCCTCTTGTTTCTGCAGATTTTTCTCTTCCCACTTTTCATTGTCTTCTCTTCTCTTCTTCATTTTTTCATCCTTCATTCAGGACTACGTCTTTTTCTTCTAAATCGGTTTCCGAAAAAGGACTAGTCTTGAGAGTGTTTGAGGAGCACTCTTTTTTTTAATTGAGAATTTTCAGAATTCTTCGTTCTATTTCCAAATTATCTTCTACTGTGTAATAACTGTTCAGCTTCTCCTTTCTTATATAGCACTAATTTTCTTCTGTTTCGTAATTCTATGAGAAAGTTTCTCAAAATTTTGTTCCTTTTTTACTGAGCTTTGGTGTGATTGGCTACTTTCTCGTAGCAAATTACACCACTATTCTCTAATGGTTAATTGTAAAGTAGCTCAGCTAATCTTCCCCATTGGTTTGCTACTTATTGTAGAGTTTATATTCTAATAAAGACAATGTTATGTTATGTTATATATGGTTGTGTTGGTTCCTTTAAGCTTCTTAAAGAGTCGCAAAATGTAGATTTTGGTGAATGTTGACAAAGATTCAATTTTGATTGGGCTGTATTTTAACCTTCCAAGTGGTTAGGTACCTATAAATGATTCATATCCGATCTAGTTATTTTTACATTCAGTATTTTGTCAACTAGCTGCAAATATTCTCGACGGAGAGACCCTTTATTAGGATCTAGTTTTTTTTTCAACTGAAACTTTCGATTCTCATTAATGATCTAATTTCGCTAGCTTCTATGCCCTTATTTATTTACTTTTACTGTTTAATATCTCGCCAGCGATTATGAAATATACGATAGTGAATTAAATACAAAAAAGTGAATGAGTAATCTATTCCAATAATATTAAATATTATGAACTTTGAGTGACAAATAAACTGATAAATACTATCAAAATGCATTTATGAATAAATAGGTAGGTACTTAAAGTCCAACAATGCCAAAGTATTGTAGGAAATCCACTTTTCCTATGTCGGTTGACTCGGAAATCTTATTCATAAATTCGAAAACTTTTCTAGCATTGCGAAACGCTAAACAGTTTACAGGCCCTCGTTTTTCCTATAAGGCATCCATCCGGGCTCATATAAAATAATAAAAACTCCACTTTTCGTGGCGATATTGTGTGGGAAATGAAATATAATTTTCCTCCGTATAACTTTCATAAAATGAAAATTTATGCATTAACTTACATTTTTTCCATTAAAAGTTTCAACTTGGTAAAATTGCTTTTTATACCTATCGTTATCGGGAGTTTTCATGAAGTCTAAAGATTTTGCTAGTACAATAAGAAACAAAAGTTAACTGACATACTTTGAGTTTATTTTAAGAAATATTTAAAAGCCTTGTTTATATCGTATTAGTATTTACTCTAAATAATGTTGAGTTAATATTTCTGCCAGATTGCAAATTACAACATATTAAATTCAATTATAATATCACGTGAAAATCAAGCCATAAAGAATCCATCAAATACAGAAAGGCATCAAATAATAAATAGTTTAGTGAAGTTGTATGGTGATGAGTAATTTTTTAAGGGCCGACTTTCCATAGAAAATTGCACGTATTATGTACCTACCTTTACGGTATCAAATAAACATCATAATGTACCGGGTGTCCTATTGAAAGAGGTAACTTTCAGTAAATCGGAAACTGCCTATTGTAGAGACTTGAGATGGAAAATAACGTAGCTAAGGGAAAATGCCGGAAATTATTTTCAGGCATTTAAGGTAGCCACTAGCGGCATAGTTACAATTAAATTAAAAAAGAGTGGTGTTTCTCGAAAGTTCAATGAATCAAGATAACAAATAAGTAAATGTTTTCAAAAGCTGAACTGAGTCTGAGTATTTTTGTAAAACAAATTCTCTATCTGAAAATAAATTCAAAGCGGCTGAACAGATTACACAAAAGTTGGTGTTGTTGAAAAGAGAATATTTTTAGATATTTGGACTGAAATTGCGAAATTCCACGCCCTAACCTAAGATTTTGGTGACAGAAGATTTATTCAGAAAATGCGATGATATTATTAACCTTTAATTAATCGACTATAAAATATAAAAAGGACAATGCTTTGTCAAACATAAATTAATATTTCAAAACTAGGAACCATAAAGATTAAGAAGCTTGAATCGAAAATTTACCACCTAAAATTAATGCGTCATCAATTTAAGGTGGTAAATTTTAATAATAAAGGCATAATTTATACTTATACGCTTATCAATTATACATTTTGAACTTCTCATTTCAGATGTCTTCATCAATTATTTTCTTTTGGCATTTGGTATTTTGAAAAAAAGTCAGAGATTTATTCCAATTTTTAATGGGTACGATTGGCACAGAACACCTAGCGTCGTTGCTAGGTAACTACACCGTTGCTAAAAATGAAACTGGCCACATAACACGTTCAGTACAAAAACAATTCGTTAACGGAGACGATGATTATCTAAAGTTATTTCGAACCAAACTCACCCATTTAGAATTTCGAGCAGATAACTAATTCTATTTGTCACAAAAAACGGGAGGCCGCATTTTAATAAATCAAACACCAAAGAAACGCTTGGAGGGTCCTTTTAAATGATCTATCATTCCATACTTCTTACCATTTAAAATTTTTAAGAGAGTAGCACCTAAGCTTGAAAAAATGGCGAACCAAATTTTGGTTTGACAATTATACCCCACGATTTATTTCTGTATTTTAGTGATTTTTTTAAATCTTCACATTCCGAGCAATCTAAAAAAGGAAGTTTTAAGATGAATACCCTGTAGGTTTATATGCACCTAGGCATGAATTATGCCATTTTCATTAAAAGCTCCCACTAAAATTGAAGACAATTCAAAAATTACCTTTAATGTTCCTAGGTTTTAAAAAGAAAATTATACTTCACAAAAAAGCGTTTTCTGAATAAATTTCAAAATTTAGCACTTTTTTGTAAGAAATTTGAGAAAAAATTTAAAACCTATCAAAATTCATTGATTTTATTATTAAATCTTCGTTCTCCGATGTTTTAGGTTTTTATCTTGACAGATACGGGATGAAAATATAAGAAATAAAACTTTTTTCACAAAAACTAAAAGTACAACATATCTAATATCTAAGCAATAAAGGCCTTAATGGCGTGCAGAAATCTGACTGGTAAGACTTGGGGATGTAACCCAAAGATACTGCGATGGATGTACGTCATGATTGTAAGACCAATAATATCATATGGGTCAATAGCCTGGTATGGCAAGGCAAGTCAGAGCAATACGAGGAAAACCCTCGATAGAATACAAAGACTAGCCTGTGTCTGTATCACTGGAGTCATGAGAACTTGTCCGACCAGGGCACTAGAGATCATCACAGATCTCACACCTCTCCATCTAGTGATAGATAGATTGGCCCATGAGGCCATTCTAAGACTATCTAGGGAAGGTTCAGACATTGTGGGAATTCGGAATCAGAGAGCTTGGTCCTCTCTGTCCAAACACATCCCATCAGCAAACCTTCCCAGTGATGTAATGACAAAGAAAATTAGCATCGAGAGAACTTTCACCACGGTGCTAAGTAGCAGAGAAGATTGGGACAGGGGGCTCACAACCCAAGCTCTCAAAAAGAATACCATTAAATGGTACACTGATGGTTCTAAGACCACGACGGGGACAGGCGCTGGAGTGTTTGGGAATCGCACCAAATGCTCACTTGCGCTAGGCCGCTGCCCAAGCGTCTTTCAAGCAGAATTGCTTGCATTTGAGAGATGCGTGGACGTGAACCTTGAAAGAAACTATCAGAAATGTGACATTGCAATACATTCTGATAGTCAAGCTGCAATTAAAGCACTGAACTCTCATACCATTGACTCTAAAATTGTATGGGAGTGCCGAAGGAAGCTCAATGAGCTAGGCAAGAACAACAGGGTCTACTTAGTCTGGGTTCCCGGCCACTCGGGAATCAAAGGCCAACACACTTGCCAGGAAAGGAGCACAAACTCCATTCACTGGCCCAGAACCCTTCTGTGGCACAGATAAAAGCACCTACAAGAAGGAGTTTCTGGAGAAAGAAAAAACCGTAAGAGAAACACTCTTGCGGGATACCCCTGGATTGGATCATTCCAAAAAGTTTCTAAAAAACTTTGATACTGCAAGATCTAAAAGGTATTTGGATCTCAGCAAGAACAAGCTACACCTACTCACTGGATTTCTTACAGGACACTGTCGCCTCAAGAAGCATCTAATGAGATTAGGTCTAGCAGAGGATGACGAGTGCAGATTCTGTGGGGAAGAGGAGGAAACTCCGGATCACCTGGTGACGGAATGCCTCGCCATTGCTAGCCAACGCAAACAGAGCCTTGGACTAGCAACCTGCAGTAGTGAGGAAGTATCCTCCTTGAAGCCAACCCAGATACTGGAGTTCATTAGAACTCTGGAACTGGAAGGCGAGTTGTAGACCGCGTATAGGCGAGTGCAACTCAGGTGGGGGGCACAATAGACCTTATGGTCGCAGTGCAATGTAACCCCCTCTTAAATCTAAATCTAAATCTATCTAATATTAATTTTTCTGGAGAAATTGTGCAGTTTTTAGTAGATAGATATATAGATAGATTTTTATTTGACAACATATATTGTTAGTTGCAAGTCAAGTGGAGAGTACAATATTATTTAATTAAAAGTCAGATTTATTTTTATGTATATCTAAAAGGGTACTATAGATGAACAAAGAAAGCAATGATAAGACGCCGATCTTCCTAAATAATGGCTTACAATGTTCCCTGTAGTTAGCATTCAATATGACTCTTAGGATCTTCTTCTGTAATAAGAATAGAATTAGATGAGTTTCCCCATAAAAGTAGCCCATAATTTATATGAGAGTGGAACAAAGCAAAGTATGCACTCTTCAAAGCTTCAAGATCCAAGAATTTTCTAAGTTGTCTGAAGGCAAACATATTTTTAGATATTTTTTTAACAACTGATCTACATGAGCTGACCAGGATAAATTCCCGTCGATGATCAAACCAAGTAATTTACAATTTCGACTATTGTCAACAGCGTTGTTAATGGAAAAAAATAATTTCTTGTGTTTCGTCTCCATTCAATTTCAATTTATTGGCTGCAAACCACCTAGAAGCATGATCTTATCACTCTTATTTTTTGTTAAATTATTAATTGATGTAAATCGAGAATAGAACCGGCCATAAAACTGATCCCTGGGGTACACCATGTTTGATAATTTTGTTGGAAGAAAACTTAGTATTCAAAAATGCCACTTGTGATCTGTTGGACAAATACGATCTGAATAGTTCATGAGGTAGTCCTCTTACCCCGTAGAGTTCCATGTTTTCAAGAAGTAAAAAGTGAGAGATGCAGTCAAATGCTTTGGAGAGGTCGCAGAGAGTTAAAGCCAAAAACTCGTCACTTTTTTGACAGCTTGTGTTGTTGATCTTTTACTTACTTTACTCAAAAAAATTATTTTGCACGAAATAATGGACTCTATTATTTAAGATGATTTCAAAGAAATTTCCTATGACCAGGATAATAGAAAGAGGGTGGTAATTTTTAACCCAGATATTTATCTCCTTTCTTCAATAGCAGCAAAACGGATTTAAAACAGTCTGGAAAACAAGCTGATGTTAAACAAGAATCTAAGAGTGAAGTTAGTGGATGAATTATAACTTCTATTATACCTTTTATAATATCGCTATTTAGGCTATAGGAATCTAAACATTTAGATTTCTTTAGAGAATTCACAGCTTCAAGTATTTCTGAGAGCAATATTGGTGTCAAAGAAAAGAGTGCCTTGTGGATGAAAGGGGTTACAGTGTTACAGGAGTTTTCTTCAACAAGCGGTTGAAATAAGGTTTTCAGCAATTTCTGCAAAATAATTATCTACTGAAGGTTTCAATGGAAACGTTAGTTGCATGTTGTTGTTTAGGTTTTCGATTGACTTCATGATTTATAAGACGCCAGCTACTCTCCTGCTTGTTTTCAGAGTTTGTAATGTATTTGTTATAGAAAGATTTTTTCGCATTATTCAATGGTTGTCTATAACTCTTGCGGTAGTAATTGTAGATCGAATAATCCTCTAGATTTTTCTTATTGTCACTAATAGTTTTAATACAAGATAGAGTATCTCTCATTTCCCGCAGGGAGTTATTGAACCATAAAACTGGTGGCTCACAATGCTCATAAATTATTTTCAATGGAAAATATTTATCAGCACAATCTGTCAGGATTTTTAGGAATGCACAGCAATAACATTCGTTTGCATAGAAACATAACATGCTGTATTCCAGTTAATTAGTGATAATGAGGATTTCAGTTTTTTTATATTTTTAAGATCAATTTGCTTCCTCCAAACTTCCATAGGAGGAGAAGACTGTGCATAGTCGAAAGTGAAGAATTGGCCGTAGTGATCTGAAAGGCATGCTTCTACCACTCCAGTTTGAACTTAGCCGACTTCCATATTAGACAGAATATTGTCGTAGATAAGTAAGTAGATAGAAGACTTCTGACACCAACTTCAAGAGTACCAGCACAAGTGGAATTAATATTATTTTGTATTTTTCAATGCATAAACTCATAAAGACGGTGCTAGTTTTTATAAAAAAGAGTTTGCAAAACTCGGAAACCAATTAAATGTTAAACTACAGCCGGTTACCGAAATTATACCTAGAATTTTTTTAATAGCGCAAGATCATTTATGGGCGCTTTTTGACCGCTTCTGAAAAAAGGAGGAGGTGTACAATTCAATTATATAATGGCTTTTTCATGCATTTATACGCCTTTCGCCTAGCTAATGTGTACCGATTTCGATAATTTTTTTCTCATTGGACAAAAGAATGTTAAGAAATGGTGCAAATAATAAAAAAAAGTAGACTGCAACATCGCCTTTCCCTTAAAAACTTTCCCCTAATAAGGTAGGCATCCTGTATTATTAGAAAAATGTATACTCATAATTAATCCCTATACGGTTTTTGATCTAAAAGTATTGTTAGTTCATGTCTAGAGCCATCGGTTTTAGAGATATTTCAAGTTAATATCTCTAATCTAAGTGAAAATATAAAAAAATGTATTTAACACTTTCACTTTATCACCCTGTAGAACGTTAACGGGAAGGTTTACCGAAAAATGTTTCTTAGCTTTTCTTAATTTCTCGTCAAGACCTATACAATCCCCAATTTACTATACTTTATTCTGAAACACCCTGTATATGTACTTAATCTTCAACTGACTTTGTATTCCTTTTGACTTGCAAATATTCAAAAGAAGAGATTATTCTTGGCGATGAAGTCATTTATTCAACATAATTCTTTGGACTGAGTCTAGATTTCGAGAACAGACGTGACGAAGAGAATTCACCTGGGAATTCATGCTTTTCGTAACGGCAAACTACAAATCGTTTTTTTTTGTTTTTGTGCGCCTTTTCTATAGTAGACGATGATAGTAGTTGATGATTTTTGATACTTTTGAAAGAAGAGACATTAGAATTGGTCCCATATTCATAAAAACGCAGATCCGAAATCTCCTTCCCTCCGAAAACCACTTCCGCAGGGGGTGGAGGGGGCAAATTTTCTCAAAAATCGAAAATCCGAGATTGCAGAATTGAAGATAACAAAATATCCGGTAACGTTTAAATGGAAAATTTTTCCAGAAAAGTTACGATTTTCGAGTTAAATTGGTACACTGAAAAATACGAAATAATACTAATTCTATTGGTGCTGGTACTTGTGAAGTTGGTGCCAAAAGTTATCAATCTAATCTTTATAGACTTAGTCTCAGCTCCCATAATAATATTAATAATAATAACTGCGTGTCTGGGGTTGGAAATTTAAAGATAGTTGTTAGATATGACCTTTTATTATTATTTCAAATAAGCTTTCCATAAAATTGAATGATGCCCTTAGGTCTTGAATTCCAATTTTAGATTATCTCAAACCGATAGTTCTGGGCCGTAGATGGATTTTCTGAAACTTCCCTTCCCATGTTATCTGCCTACAGTTACCTAATGAACTATACATTCAATTGAAAAATCAATATACTAACGAAAGGATAAGGATAAGGAAATTCATTACTTTAACAATATCAACAAGCACAGTCACAAAGACAAGTAATACTTACTCTTTACTGACGTCATAGATGGTGTAGTGCGCCGTGTAGGATTGTCTGAATACCTGAAAGGCAAATGGAGAGCAAAATTAAAATTTACGGTTATCGATACGAGCTCGCATACAGCAAGAGGAAAGCAATTCCGGAAAACATTCGAAAGTAAATGGAACGACGGAGAAAAGGATAGAGATGGGATGGTGTTTCTGGTTCTACAAGATTAGTCCAAAGAATAGTTTGTGTTCGCTAACGAGCATATTATTTTTAATATCTCTCTTGTATGTATATAACTTTAATCGAGCAATTCTTGTATGCAGAATGCAGGGTGTATAATCATTGATTGGGAATATTTCAACTATAGAATCTTGGGAACAGAATATACATATAACAAATTATGGCTCATTTTTATGGTAAGAATTGGTTTATATTGAAGTTTAAGAAGATTTGTATCCAGTATTTTGAAACAATTTTTGTTAGATATTCCTTCCATACTTGGCAGAATGTTTACATACTGTAAACCAAACCAGTCTAATAATCAACTTAGTAACTTGAATATCTTATTAACCGTAGATAGTTGGACTCATGTTTACACGAACTTTTTTTAAATAACGCTACCGTTTCTACATAATAATAAATTCTTTATTTTAGAGTTAAACATGAGGCTGCATAATTATCTATAAATATTAATTAACTCGTGAGTTCTCTTTTTTTGTACCCATTTTTAAGAATATTGCTTTCACGGAGAAATTTATGATTTGGCATAGGTAGTTAAGTTTATATGAAGAAAGATTGCAGAAAGCTGAAATTAATTATAATTAAAATTAATAAAAAAAAAATTAAATTATATGTTTTACAGATATATCAAAGTAAAAAAGGTAAATTTACGTCGATCAGCTGATTCTAGATATGAATATATCGGATTGTCAAGTCAAATCTTTAATTTAATTATTCAATTGTTTATAGGTTAGAGTCATTGCCCTTTCCCGGAAGTATAAACTTGATCCGGGTTTATTCCGGGCGATTGCATTTTTTCTTAATTATTATTTGAAATTGATAAACAAAATTTAAAAATTATATCCCATAATTATTGAGGATAACTCGTTAATATAAGAACATCAATAATGTTAAAACTTGAATTTGATGAATTTTAGTAAAATCTCGACCACTGGACAACCAGTAGTTGTAATTGTTTTTTACAGGATTGTATTTGTTACGCAAATTGGAATAGTTGAGTTTCTTAGATTTATTATTACGATTAAGTTAGTAGCGGTATAATTTATTTTTCCGTCGAAATCAATTTTTTTACCTTTTTATCTATATAGCTATTTTTTTTCCTGTTGCTAATAAAAGCGACGTTGTTAGTACTTTTTCTTCATATTAATTTGTGTCATAATCATTTTATAATTTTCGGTGCATCATCTAATGAGGTCTTCATGATCCATTCATGGATATATTTCTCAAGCAATGAAAACATACTGTCTCTTGTATCTAGAAATTTATTGTTGCCCTAGCAATTCGGCCATGAGATGTCACTTCCTGTAGATTTACTTGTTTTGGTTCTCTTAACGGGAGGGAGAACTGGGAATTATACATCTGTAGTAAATTCAGCGTCTTATCTAATTTAGAATTATCACCTTAGCTCAGAATGTTTGCTTCGGTGTTGCTTACTTTATGACCGCTTAGAAAAAAGTTCGTCTGGTTTTCGAGTCGTCTGAACCCATACCTAAATGCGAAAAGTTTCCGATAAATTTACATCGATATTGAAATTCAAGAGCCGAGCTGAGCTGATTTATTTATGTCGATCTGGTTTTCTATATCTCCAAGCATCCAAGCAACATTAAAAATAGGCGAAAGATTTTGATACAATGTTCATTTACAAATAGCTTTTTTACTTCTAGAATAGAGATAAATTTAATTAAGATTGTTATTGCATATCAAGGAAATGTGTTAACTGATTCCCAAATAGCTACGCAAAACAACACCTTTGGTCCTTATATGGGAGAGTTTAAAATACTTGCGAATACCGAAAACCAATGATTCAATGCGAAAGTAAAAAATATAACTGCTAGATTGGCAGTCATAGATACTTAAGAATGTGCTTATCAATAGCTCACATAGCTCACTATCAAATAAATACATCACCATAGCCACTAAAGTTCATTCAGTTACAATTAACACAACACTATTCATATTTAACTACAGGAAGAAATCACATGAATCTGATCCTGAGATTTTCCTATTTATGTTTTGAAGTCCTAGAGCACAATGTTCACGTTATTGTTGAATCGTAGGGGTTAACCTCCTAAGAAGTTCTAAAAACTTTTGGATTTTAAAATTAGGATACTGCACTAACTACTGTCATTTTTTCCATTCTTCGCCAGAAAACGGTAATATTCCATTATCATTGTAGAATGACTATTTTCTCTCATATTGCACATAAATAGAATAGATATTTTAGGGAAAGAGTGAAGAGATTCAAATGTTGATGTGCTATATCCAACAAGTACAAGCTGGCAACATCATGCTTTTAATTTAATAATTGGTCAACTCAATAAGTTCTCAACAGAGGGGTGTAGAATACATAAAATATGCGAGTGTTGATGACTTCAGGTCTTTGGTAGGAAACGATAGTAGGTAAATATACTAAAATTCCCAGCACCAGAGACGTGAGCTAAGGTCTAGTATTTTATTTTTCGCTTATATCTCGGGAACATTGTACTGTAGGAAAACATGAAAGCTAATTGATTCTACTATAAAATTAATTGTCGACACCCCAACAATATATGTTATTGAAAGTCGATAAATTTCCAAAATTAATTTTTAACTCACTCCACCCCTTCTAGTGCCTCCCACGATCGTTTTTAATAAAAATTGTAGATTAATTAATTTCCTTCATTTTGATAATCGCTTTGCCACCTTGTGATCACCTTATCAAAAACTGTGGAATTTTTAGGATGTAAATAAGCCAAATGCAACTGAAACGAAAATAGCAGGTTTTCTTTTGTCCAACGTAGTTTATATAGGGGGATTCAATAATTGTCGATTTGTTCAAATCGACAATTAATGAATCTCTCTAATAATAAACATTTTTTATAATTAAAGCTTTTATTATATTATTACGAATTATTTATTGAAAGTGTGGATATGAACTTATAGTGATCCAAAAATGAAAAAAAAATCATTCATTGCAACACCTTGTTTTTTAAGACGGTAAAATCGAGGCTGATTCATCTTAGTCAGCAGTTGAGACGTCGTCCAAACAAATTGTTAAAGTGTACATGTTGTCGTCGTCTCTTTCTCCCTAAATTAATATCGATACTTCGCTGAAAAAATTGACTTCGATATTTGGACATGTGACAGAACAGTTTACCGATCATTTTACAGAACCCTAACTGCCACAGTCACATCCTTTCTTGCATCGGAAGACATTTCTCTACAAGATTTCATCAGGGGAAGCATACATCATACATCTGTGAGAGTTTCGGAATGAATTGGTTATTTCTCCTCTTCCAACTCCAATTAGGCGTCCCATCACCAGATATTTTCTATACCTATATATATATATATATATATATATATATATATATATATATATATATATATATATATATATATATATATATACCGGAAGTGACTATTAATTTATTAAATACAGAATTCCAAGGAAGGGACCGCTGTAAATTTTAAGAACTAAAATATATGTGCATACTTACACCTACTTATCCGATTATCATATATATTATTTCTCAAATATATTTTTTGTCCGTACGCCACGTCTCCGTTAATATTTTATAAAAATTAATGATTGACACATAATTATCCCCTCTAATGACGAAAAATAATGAAAATGGTTAAAAACTTTTGGGAAAACTAAAGAATGTAGATATCGCTATCTGTTGACAATCAGTTTAACTGAAGTGTTCAGCTAATGACATAAAGTAAATAGATAAGTACTTTTAAATTAACCTTTGTCTGAGGTCTGAAAAACTTTTCATAAATACATTTTTTGCAGAAGGAATGTCGAAGGGTCAATGTGCATCAATAACATGACAGCTGTTGGTTGGAGTTAATGACATTTTTAACGCAAGTGTAATCAATCTTTCCATGGTATATCACGCAAATAAACCGAATAGGCTGATACACATAAAGGGAATCTCAGATCACTATCTGCAACTGACCCTGGTAGTCATTCTTAGTAGCTTAACGTGCATTCTCTTCTTTGCCGATAGTGCATTCACGCTAAAGACGCGATGGTCAATGTTGTTTATTTCTCACAGTGACATATTTACAAACCCAAGTTGACTGAAATAACTTCGCAATTGAAAAATTATGAATGGGTTGATCTGTCAAGATATATTTGAAAAAAACACTTACTAGGTGTAGTCATTGGTTATGTTTATTTAGTTGAATTTCAAAAGATAGGTATCCCTCATGCATAAGTTCTATTCATTCTGTCAAATAAAGATAACAACGTTCAATTAGAGTAGACTCTTTAATTTGTACAGAAAAGGAAACAGATCCTCGACCCTTGAAGTAATTCAGGAATGCCTGCTACACGTATTCTGTGGTACTATTGGCAATACAAATACCTCTGTTATTTGATCAAGGCTGCCGCGGTTTCGTAGGAGATTACCATAGACGATATGGGAGAATTCAGTGACTCCACACATTCAAAGACTATTTTGCCAGATTTAGATATACGCACATTTAACAAAAACAGCGTAGGCTACTATTTGAACTTTATATTTAAAATCATAAATAAAGATTTCAGAAGTCAATAAATAAAAATTAGGTTATGATCTGTACATTTCGTGAGTACGTTTATATATCTATATATAAGGTTTATATTCTGTTCTGTGTCAAATACGTGGTCACATTAACGGTCATTTGAATGAACCTTCATTGGTGACGTTTTGCCACTTAACGTAACCTTTAAAACTTATATTGATTTATGATTTTAATTATGATGAAAACATATAAGATTACACTGCTTTTGTTAAAACCGCTTGCGTTACTCATTTATTCAAACTTTTCGATGCAAAAAATACAATTTTTTTATCACTGGAATTTGTTGTTTAACAATACAAATAGGTTTATACCTTTGTCTTGCTGATTGTTTAGTTATTTTATGTATTTTTTGTATCTGGTTCCAAAGTACTAGTGCTAACCCGAGATAACTCGTCATTTTGGAATTTGGCGCATATTCACGAAATATTACTAAGTGAAACTCAAACATCTACCAAGTGAAATAATATATTGATATAAACATACAAAATTGGGTTATAATAAATCAAATTATGCAGTATGATAGTCCTTGAAACACGGTACTACGCATAAGCCCACATCACAAACGCTGCAACAATAGCGACTCTCCCTTCTTATAGGTTTTCCGGAATTATCCCGTTTTCGGGAACACATTACGCATCTTGGAGTTGGACACTGTTTTTTTTTCAGTGGCGGGAACATGATCCGGGTAGTGCCCTTTTGACATTCGAAGAGGATTTGGCGATTTACTTGGACGGCCAGAAGTGGAAGGAAGCAAGTTGGGGTGGTACTTCTCGAACATTGGAAAAGGTGGAAAAATATTTTTTTGTAATATGTTTTTTCACGATTCCGAGTAACTGGATAGTCTGACAAATGCTGATCTACCTTATCTACTCCACCCATTGTATAGTTGTAATCAATTACCAATATTGGCTTAGTTCTGTCAGTTCCTCTTTTTTAATACGTCTTTGTTTCTATGTTATGTATTGTAGACAGAAGAGTAACATCCTTCTTATCCCTCCAGCGCATAATCAAAACTTTTCCCCTCTGGATAGCTAATATTTCTCCGGCTTTCAATTTTTTACTTCTGAAAGCAGGAGGAGTTCCCTTTCGATTAGTTTTCATAGTACCATACGTGTCAGTTTTCTTAGAAAGCAAAATATCTGCCAATTCTGGTGACGTGTAAAAGTTGTCGGTAGTGAGGCAGTATCCTTTGCACAGTAAAGGCTTCAGCATTGACAGGACAACCTGAGAACCCATCGGTAAGTTTTGATAATCCGCATCAAAATTGGTACCTTTACCAGTATATATTATGAAGCCCTAAAAGTATCCACTTTTTCACTCACATAGCATGTAAGACTTTATTCCGAACCAGGCCCGTTTCAAAGGTATGTATTGCACCCAGCCTAACCTGCCCTTATATAAAAGAAGACTCTCGTCGATTGTTACATCCCTCTCTGGAGTATAGAGACTTGAAAATTTTTGAGACAATTTCGTATATACAGGCCATATTTTATTCAACTTTGGGTTCGGATAATTTTCAGAATCATAATCTGCGTTATTTGAAAAATGCAAGTACTGTTTTATTGCTATAAATCTTGCCGAAAAAAGGGCGTAGCAAGTATATGGTTTTTGGTCCAGTAGTCTTGAAGGCATGGTTTCTTCACGACACTTTGTAAAATATTGAGTGCCACTGATTTGTCGGGTTAGTACCTGACCTAACTTTCTCAGCATATGTATTTGTTTGAACGGCAATTTCGTTTACTAATTCATCGTCAAAAAATGCATTGAAAAACATCAACGTATTCTCTAATTCTTGAAAGTCCACATTAGCAGAAATTCCAGGTGTTCCTAAAAAAATAATTTTCTAATCGCTTTGATTGTACACACAAATTATTGAATAATATTACCCATAAAAGGAAACCGAGGAGGAGCAGGCCCAACCGGCAACTTCGCGTCAACCTCCATCCACACCCTGGCTGGTAACAAATCATCAGGATTCTCACCATCAGAATCGTCAGATAACTCGCCCTCCGAAGAACTGCTTCCCCACTTTTCTAACTGATCATCGGGCACAAAATCGTCTCCACTCGATTCTGAATCGGAATCATATTCCATTTCTCAAATATCAATAAAGTACGCCAAAATTCTCTGGCAAACAGAATCTAAACGTAAACAATGCCCAGAAAAACACCACTACCGCAACAGTGCAAAAACAGCGACTAGGCGACTAGCCTGACTGATTCGTTACAGCAGGTACGGGTTCTATCGAATGCCTCCCCTCCCTTTCCGTTTGCTGCCGCTGAAAACACCAGATTTATATGGGTGGCGAGTAATTTCGGCGTAGTACTTGATGTTACAACGGCAAGCAACGAGAAATATCGGTTTAGAATTATTTGAAATGACATGAGACGACTGAGACGAGTTTACTCGTCATTGTACAAACCTGTATAAAAAGTCATGACGACATAACTCGGCATAAAACGACAAGCAGTTAAATTGGCATATACAGGGTGTCCCAATTAAAGCTTCCCAGCCCGACAGGTTTTGTAAAAATCGCCAAGACAGGTAGATTTTGTTATCCAGGGAGACACATATTGTCGTAAGTTTCAGTGTCTTGGAACCCACCCCTTAGGCAGGGGCGTAAAGTACCCTTACATGTTAAATGGCCGCATATGTCGAGTGATGCCTCATTTGAAAGCTGTTATGAATCTGATTACAACACACGATTTTTTGTGGCTAGGCCATAAAATCATCAATTCAAAAATAAGACAGAATATCAATAAATGCCCTCTAATTTTAAACAACTTTGCACTTCTTCTGAACGAACATTTCGAAACATCTGGGTGTTATTTGTAAACTTTTTTAATAAAAAAATATCATTAAGAATTTTTCGTTTCTCTAAATCAGACTTCATACTTTATCATTACAATGTGTTTACCTACTTTTTTGGATTCGAAACCATTAATGATCCCGTAAAATCATCACAACGTTGATTGTTGAATCTCATTTCGTGAATATGGTTTATACAATCGCTGAAAAAGTGAAAATAATAAGTTTATTTTACAAAAGTAATGAATGTGCACGACAGACTTTTCTACGATCGTCATCCTGATAAAAATACTTCGCATCGGTACGTCTTGGATTTATTGCATACATTTTCCGACAATCGATTGGTTGCAAGCAGAAAACATCAATGTGAGAATATCGTACGTACTGAAGAAAATCAGGTAGCTGTACTTGGTCACATAGCAATGGAATCAAATTTGAGCCTCAGGACACTCGCATGTACTTCTGAAATGTCTCTACCTAGTTGCCGCCGATTCTTAAAAATTTATAAGTATCACCCATATAAAGTTTTTTGCTACATCAACATAATAAAGACAATCCTGATCGCCTAGTGGAGTTCTGTGAGGATATAAGTAATCGTGCTCGAAGAAGTCCAGCATTTTTATACTCAATCTGTTTTTCCGATGAATCTACATTTCCGTAACTGCCCCTATTGGAGCAATGAAAATCACAGAATATTTCATGAATCTCATACGTAGCATCCAGGCAAATGGAATCTTTGGGCTGCCATACTGGGAGACCACATCATTGAACCTCTCTTCTTAGAGGGAAATCTGGATGGAGATATGTATAAAAATACGAAATAACATTAATAATTCTATTGGTGCTGTTACTTTTGAAGTTGAGCAATTTCAGTTAGACTGATAACTTTTGGCATCAACTTCACAAGTACCAGCATCAATAGAATTATTATCATTTCGTATTTTTCAGTGCACCAACTAATAACGTCGGTCCAATTTTCTGTAAGAAAATATTTATTTCACACTTTTGAGTGTAACATTGGCTACGAAGCTACGAAAATCGTTGAACGTTCACTTCTACTAGTAATATCCTATTAGGTACCCACGTATATTCTTTGCTTGTCCTTGTTATTATGTAGAGATCTCAGAACATCGCTGCGGAAAAACGATTAAATATTTTAGAATTAACTATTTTACCACCGCTTAACTCGAAAACAGTAAGTCTAAGGAAAAATGTTCATTATAAATGTTGCTAGAAATATTATTGTCTTGTCTATGTGGTACTCTGAGATTATCAGTTTTCGAAAGAAATCGCCCCTTCCACATAGCCTAAATACACATATGTGAGATTTTAACATGAATGTAACTCATGTAACTCGAAAACCGTAACTCTTTTGAAAAAATGTTCAATTCAAACGTTTCCGGATATTGTCCTATCTTTAATTCTGGCAACTCGAATTTTCGATTTTCGAGAAAATTTGCTCCTTCCACTCAGTCCACCCCCTTCGGGAGCAGTTTTCAAAGGGAAGGTGATTTCGGTTAGACTTTACTTTTACGAATATGGACCATTTCTCAAGTCTCCTCTTTCAAATGAATGAAAAATCATCAAAATCGGAGTACGTTTACTATATACAACGCGCGAACAAACCAAAAAAAAAAACTAAAAAATATCGTTTATGATAATCTTCCACGAGTCCGCGACCGCCTTGATCAAATAACACATTTATTTGTATAGCCAATAGATCCAATCATTCCATACCTGCCAAAAATTATCCAAATGCTTCATAATCGTGTCCTAACCTACTGCCTATTTTGGAGAGGGTTTTTAGCTTTATCAAGAACTAAAAGCCTACCAATTAGGAGTGCCCGAGGATATTAAACATATTTCTATGAAATTGTTCATGATCCGTCATTATTGGAAAGTCGTGTCATATAAAGGTGGTCGCTAAAAGAGATTTCAGTGTATTACGTTAAAATTACAAATATTAAGAGAGTCAAACCCAAATGAAGTAACAGCCCCGTAAGTTTTTACAAACTACATTTACTTTTGTATATATTTGTGTAAAATAGCTAAGTCAAATAGTATAAAAATAGGAGAATACAATGATTCTTGGGACGTAATATAAAATTTTACAAAAGTTGGTCAAAGCTACCCACATTTATCCGGTATCCAGTCTTTTAAAACAATTACTTTTTAAATGTTTGTGAACTGAACATGTTTTAATGTAATAAAGACTTTTTACAAAGAGACTTAGGTACTATGTCCTTTCAAAATAAAGTACCTTTCATGGACAAATACCTGCATTCACTTATTTCCACATTAATATATTCCCATTCAATTACCATGTTATTGTGCGAAATATTCACACGGGTTAACTAGTATTATATAGGTATTATAACTCTCTATTTCTATCAAATAACCCTAATAATTAGGTAAGAAACTCTTAAAGTAGGTACATCGAACATTCTAAATAAAAAATAGACTATCAATGACAAACATGTAACACTGCGATTCTACGACTACATTTCATTATATAACCAAAGCCAGTTAACTCCTAACGGAGACATGCAAACATTAGCTTTCCATCGGTTGTGTGCACTCGATTCTCTTGATATGCAAAATAAATACTTGTTAGAGCGGTCAGAACTACTGTATATCGCGCTCACGAATAAAATTCGTTCACATAATTACTTTTTTTAATTTCTATCGTCTCGTAATGTCTGTATGCACAGTAAGTTTGCTCGTTTTGTCGACAAATATCAGCTTAAGAGCTTTACGAGACAAATATCGATGTATCGAATGTCATAATGTAGATTTGTTACGATATTGTAACAGGAATATAAAAGAAATGGCTGGGGTTTGTTTATATTTATTTATTTAATATTAAAGATATCACACTACTACACTACCTTCCACACTTCACTATCGACTACCATGTACAAAAATTACAACATTTTATATTCACACACAGCGAAATGTCATTCCAAACTAAACTCCATTAGAAATCCTCTCCATTATATAAGAAATTCTGCTCCATCTAGAAGCTTCCATTCAGTTACACCAATGGCACGAACTTGCCAAACGTATCTCGATGTGAATATGACCTTGGCGTGTAAAGCGGTAGGTCTCACACTTACGCCACCGAACCCAATTAACGTACATACTCGTGTATATGCTCCACCCTCCAACGAAGCACATGCGCTTCCTTTGCGATGGGCGCGACTCTATATCCCAGACTCGTTATAATGATCTTTGCTTAATTCTCATCGTCTTGATCAGCTGAGCCACCCAAAAGCATCACTTAATATTCGTGCAGGCAACAAGACCTTGCTTGAATCGACACCAGTAAAACCAACATCACTGCATTGGTTGGTTGCTTTCTTTCGCCAGCCACCGACGAAGAGCTACATATCCTCACTTTCGCCAACCATTGGCCCAACAGCACCGCTTTGACATCGACGGACACTCGCTGGTTTACTCCAGTTTAATGACTCTCTCAATCTGTACTTACCTCGTAAACTTCACAACCAGGCTTCAGTCACAGTCCAATCTGCTCTCGCTCTCAACAATAAATATTGTAAAATATGTATCACAGCAATTTTCTCACTCAGTAGCCATAACCACCAGTGAGTTCAATTCGAACACGATCCTTCATTCAGCGCATTCACCTATAATTGAAGCAAGACTCCACGCCACTGAGTGCATTTCTTTGAATCTCAGTGACTGAGATGGATGATATTCGCTGCCTTTCCAAAGTTTGGTCAGTACTGACTTTCCAGCTCTACGGCACTTATTTCGTAGGCGCAAATATGTTTTTCGGTGGGACAGTTATGCTAGTATGCTAGTCCGATACCTGGGACACAACTGAACGGCCACTTACGAGTAGACATGACAATAATTTAATATTGAAAATATTTTGATTCAACATAGCGTAGTAGTCAACTAGGATTGGTTAGAACCAAACTTTTAAATGTCTTGTAGATATACATAAACGTGATATAGTCCTTCGAGTTTGAAACACCCTCTTTAATCCACCCTTCATCCAATCACTCGAGATATGACGATGACCGTCACTCTATATCCCAAACTCTTTAAAATATTATATAACTCAGGGCTGTTTCTTGAATCATTTCAATAAGGATATAAGCCATAATTAGACTGAAATCAAATTTCAGTAAATTGTCATATACAACCCAATATAAATCAAATATAGCAACACAAACAAACAACATGAAGCCAAAATTAAAAGTGATACATAAATCACATAATTAATAGATTCAAAAAGTTAAAGTTGAATATGAGATGTGAAGCAGTGATAACCTTCAAGAAGTGAATCTGTATTGCGATAAAAATAATAACATTTATAAGCAAAGCACTTAAATCATAAAGAATAAAGAACATAAAAAAGGGAAAGAAAACGGACATAACTAATCACTATTGGAATAAGGAGAATTGAATTAATTAATGTTGAATTTGGAGCATAAATTCTCCATAAATTCTGTTAATAACAAAACAGATAAATTCAATATTATGAGAGTTTCCCCAAGTTGCAGAAATGAACGATGTCCTTTTAAAATTTACTAAATTTATCATCGTTTCCGGAGTCTCCTCAATTGATCTAGACTAAAATTCTCAGCCTTTAACATAATTACTCATCCCCGAATATTCTGCAGAAATAATTAATATCGCGCAATTATGTAGCGGCGTTGAACTTTGGTAATTTGTAACTGCCTACCAGTTACTTCGTTAGTTAATTTTTCTACTTCCTCTCCTTCTTTCTTGGGTTTTTCTCTAATGTGATTCTTTGTAGCTAGCAGAGTAAATTTTGTTTATCGCATATACCTACAACATGGTTTCTTATTTTAAGTTTGCTTAGAAGACAAAACCTACGAGACCAGAATAACGTTAGTAATTTGAATCAGGAACTTATTTTTTAACCCCCGACGCAAGCAGAAGGATATTATAAGTTTGAGGTAATTGTCATTGAGAATGTTTGTAGCATCGTAGCACCCAAACGAATGGATGGATTTTTATTTAGCTTTTTTATAGCTGTTCGCGCGTTTTTCGTAAGTAAACGTACTCCGATTTAGACGATTTTTGTTTCATTTAAAAGAGGAGAGTTGAAAAATGGACCCATATTTAGAAAAACTTATATCCGAAATCTCATTTTATTTCATTTTTGACCGACGAACCCAAACGGAAGGGGTATACAATTCAATTGTCTCCTTTTTTTATTTGAGCGCGCTGTAAATAGTAAATGTAGTCCGATTTTAATGTTTTTTAGTTGATTTGGAAGAGGAGACTTGAAAAATGGTCACACATTCGTAAAAACTCAAATCCAAAATCTCCTTCCCTCCGAAAACCGGAGCCTAAAGTTAGTGGAGGGGCAATTTTTCTCGGAAAACGAAAATCTGAGAAAGCAGACTTGACAGACGTGACCATATCCGGAAGCGTTTAAATTGATCATTTTTTCAAAAGAGTTACGGTTGCCAATTTTCGCAATGGTAGAATCTGAAATATATGTGGAGTATTTCTTTCGATAATTGAAAGTATGTGTCGGCCAAATTAAAAGAAAGATTATATGTAGCAACATTTAAATTGAATTACGGTTTTCTAGTTACATCAGGAAAGTCTGAAATATGTATATTGGCGCCGTGATGTTTTGAGTAATATTTGAATAATAAATAACAAGTACAAGCTACGCAAATATCTTTTTGGGTATTAGTGAACGTTCAACAATTTTCATGACTAATGTTACACTAAAAAATGCGAAATAAATATTTCTTACAAAAAATGGACCGACTTTATTAGTTGTTGCAGTGAAAAATACAAAATAATATTAATTCTATTGGTGCTAGTAGTTTTAAAGTTGTGCCGTTGTAATTTGTTGTTATAGGCACCAACTTCAAAATTACCTGCATCAATAGAATTAATATTATTTGTTTAAAAATTGACTCGATCGAGATGTTCTTTGATTCAATAAATGAACCGATTTTGATTATTTTTTATTTGAAATTTTACTTGACTAGGAGTTTTATTAATTAGTTTTTTGTTGGGGCTTTCTAATTTAATAGATTATTGGTCAAGAAATCAATATCTCATTTATTTCCATGAGTTCATAGATTCTACATTATGTTGTTATTTTGATATTGAGATGATTACTGGAAGTGACCGTTTTTTATAATAACTTCATTTAAATGAACTGCAGTGACTTTTACCATAAACTACAAACGACGTAGATGATTGTTGTGAAATTTATTTGTTTGTGATTCCTTCAAATCAATCAAATAAAAAAATAAAATGTAATAATACAGAAGACAATGTTCGTCAATACAAAAAACTGCAGGCAATCGTAGGAAAATAACATAAAAGCATCAAATAATGTCGGAGGAAACATTTTTAACCAACAATGTGACTCTTTAAGTCTACAATTGTTTAATGCAGTCATGGACGAAATAATAAAACAGGTATGACGTGGTAGACTATATCTTAAATTTCAGTATCTAGGTATGAATATAACAGGTAGGTAATGGTGAAGCAGAAGTAGAAGTCCGGCTAGAATAGGAAAAATTATTTATTTTTTTATTATGTAAACTTAACAACCATGAATATTCCAAGAAATACAAGAGTTTTAAATTTTGTTTCACAGCTAATTTACAAAAAATAATAATGAAAAAGAATCGGCCGTATTTTAGAATGATAAGCCGATGGTTGCGCTAACTTCATTTAAATTTAGGACGACCATAAATAAAAATAAAAAATGAAAATTTCCTTTTTTCGTGGCAAATTTACGGCTAATTTACAGCAAATATTGGTGGTTTACTCAAAAGAATCGGTTGGTTTTAAGGAAAATACGGAGATACTTGCGCTAATTTAAGACAATCATGAATTTTCCAAAAAAACAAAAGCTGCAAATTTTCTTTTTTCACGGCTAATTCACGACAAATATTGTTGGTTTTCTTACAAGAATTGGTTGGTTTTTAAGGAAGATACGGTGGTTGGTTGTGCTAATTTAGGACGACCATGAATTTTCCAAAAAAAACAAGACCAGTAAATTTTCTTTTTCCACGGCAAATTTACGGATAATTAAAGGAAATTTTCCAAGAAATACAAGAGCTTCAAATTTTCATTTTTCACAGCTAATTTACGTGAAATTATGGTACTTTTTATGTAATGGTCATGTTAAGCTTACACGCGTTTCTTCCATATAGTGGAAACACACTTATTTCAGACTTCACCATTGCTGTAACATGGAAACCTTTGATTTTTTTGAAAAATACCCAATATTAAAAATTCCAGATATGGCCTCTTCTTTGATTTTGTCGTCTGAAACTTTCAATTTTCGAAAATAAAGATGACACCTTCACCCTATTTGGGAGAAGTTTTTTGGGAAAGACATGTTAAATGTCGAATTTTTTGATTTTTTAAAAGACCAACTCTCAATAGTCCTCAATCAAATTAAAAACAAATTGCGAAAATCGGAGCATGTTTACTAATTAAAAGGCGCGAGCAGATAAAAAAGAAAAACATGCAGACAACTGATTTCGAAAAACAACCATATTGATCGCACCACAAAAACAAGAATATACAAATCAACGATAAAACGCGTTATGACTTATAAAGCGAAAAAGAGACCAGTTACATTAAGAACTAGAAGACTCTTTGAGAATTAGTATAAACCTTATGGAACAAGAACGAAATGCAGAAATGACATCAATGCAAAATAGAAAATATTAACGAACGGGTACTGGATATAAAATAAGAATGTACACAAAACATCAACTAGCAGACTTGTGCGAATAGCAAGAGAAAAATCACCTGAAGTCAGGAGAAGAAAATCTTATAGAGCGTATCGTTTCCAGCGCATTTTATGCTGGGCTCAAACAACAATTACGTTTTAGTGTCTGGCAAATTCCTCCGCTTGTGTGTTGTTACACACAAGGGGATCTACAATTTCACGTTCTTCCAGAGAAGGGCAGTAAACAAAACGACAGCAATTTTAATTGTCAATCGAGCAAAACCTCTCTAAATTTTATCATTAAACTTCCAGTTATAAGAAATAATTTATAAAATAATCCTATATGAGAGAACAGTCCCTCAAATAATGTACGAGATTTGCTCCTGCTACAAGATTAAAATATTTGATGAAGCAATTCCTTGAAGTTCATTGGTGTATGGAAATCTATTTTATTTCATCAATAATGGGCATTTATATTCTACGATCCATTTCTCTAAGATTGGTCCCAAGTAAGTAGAATGACTTGGCAGGCGGACAGAGACTCGATGATCAATCGGCTCCTTTCTTTTTTCCAAAAGACTTCCGTCGACGGGGCGTTTCAGGAGCATAGTGGGGCATTCTGCCAAGTCCTCCTCTAACAGCGCCACACGGCCTCCCGCTTTACGCTATTGGAACCGACATCCAAGTCATAGTCGATAGAGTAATACCCCAGTTATGATAGGTTTTGCTGGTCAGCATATGTTTGAGGTTTTAAACAATTAACCGATATTTAGAGTCAAGCCAATGAACTTCTCACTAGATCTGTACTACATAATATTATATTATGAGAATATAAGAAAAAAAGCAGGTGTGAGTGAAATTTCTAGCATAATGGCTCTGTTTATCAGTAAACAAATCAAAAACCGACAGCCTTTACGCACACAAAATTTTAAATGTCACAGAATACCACAATATTAATTATAAGGTCCAAAATACGACAGCTGGGCTAGGGCTGGTCTTTGGAATTCTGTAGTTCTTAGCCGCTCATACTAAGCAAGCCTAGTCCTAAACTTTATCAAAAAAGCGGAAAATCACATATCTTCTTCGGTTCTCTTTGAAATTATCTTATAGTTCCTAGGACTCACTTATAACAATACCTTGTTGTTATGACATCATTCGATTCTTTGGTTCTTCCCATAAAAATTCAACCAGCTTCTAGTAACATAGTTATAAATCGAATGAAACCAGTGCAACATCGATATCATTATTAATTTTCAATATATTCGAGAAAAAACCTAGCCAAACTCGTCAATGAAATTTGAAATTCCAAGAGATCTATGTTAGAATTATGATTTTGGAAATTCGGATTTATTATAACTTCGCACTAGGAAGTGAATAAAAATAAAATTATTGTTTGTTATTACAATCTAATATTGACTTATAGATGAAGCCTAATGGTGAAGCATTTTTCACATTCCACATTTTAAAAATGGGCTGTTATTTTTCTGCTATTTTCCTCAGTTTCATAGAATATCAATAAACTTGGCCAAGGAGCAAGAAGCTTTGAGGAAGTGAGCAGTATATTTGTCAATTTTCTCCAGTTTGACATATCCAAATATATCCGGTAGGATCGTCCGAAAAACGTCCGCATTAGACTTTACCAAGAGTATTAGGACATAATTTTGTCTAGATAGTGGACTAGACGTTACCGATGTATTGCAGATAATTTATGACAATAATTTTTTTTATGCATGGACTATTATTTTACACTATCCACCAAGGTTATCGTTATTTAAAAAAAAGAATATTATTTTATGACATAAAAGAAAAGTTGATGATATTCTGAACCCATAAAAACAAAAAATAATTATTGTAGGTGCGATGCGATTGTAATATAAATAATTACTGTTAATTGTGGACCGTAATTAATGCAAATATATAGATATTTGTCTGTGGGAAAAGACTGGAAATCAAGGGGCTTAGGAGTTCTAGGAATCTGCGACGTACCTTTGGTGTGGAAGCCATAGACTCTGATGTCTTCGTCTTCCTCCCTTTGGTTGCAACCGCTCGAAGATCACACTCTGAGCAAACAGTACTCACTTTTTACAAATGAGAGCAAACTATCAAAGTTCATAAGCGATGCGACGTAAGGCACGAAATTCTTCAATTCTTCTCAAAATGTATTCAATCACCTGAAGATTCTTTTCCCATGATACGTACACACTCCAGCTGAGGCACTTGCTAGGATACGGAGGGGTTTTGGAAGGTGGGGATAAAGAGGGAGAATAATTTAATTTAATTAAGCAGCGCATCCATTTATTAATATTTATAAACATGAAATACAGGGTGATTAGACATTTAAATATCTTTTTATACAGATTCCAATTTTATAATAATAGAAAATTGACAAATGTATATATGTTACCTGTAATCTATATTGTAACGGAAATTATAATTAAAAATGGGTTCGATTTATTTTTACTTATTTATATACAATAACAATTACAAAACTATATACACATTTATATTCAGAGCGCCACCTAGCGTTTAGCTGGCTATATTTATATTAAGTGTTCTCTGCTTGCTCGCGTTCAACTCACCGATTATGACTATCTAACTGACTGACCGTGTTTGACGCGGGCATTTATATATCTAACCTAAAAAGGTCTCGAAGCTTCGAGTTGATATCATTTTTCGATTTGCTGTGTGCTATTATCTGGGCCCCATATTCTCGGTGCTTCTGGAGTTGTGTTCTTCCCGGGTGCTCTGGAATGTTTGTGTGCGTGTATTTTATTATTCAGGTAAGTCTTCACGTTACAATATAATTCACCTGGGGCGTATAGTCAATGTATGAAATATAATGAATATTATTCTCCATTATATACTTTACCTAGGTAATGTATACAATGTCAAGGGATTATAGAGAATACCTGCTGGTACACCGGCAATGTGTTAAATAAACACATTTTGGCGTGTACTTATCAATGTTATGTAAGTAGGTACCTACCCAGGTGGGAATTAGATGAAGGACAAATACAATATGTTATATTTCTTTAAAATCAACTATATTAAAATTAAAAAAATAACTTTATTACAAATTTAGGTAACAAAGAAAATTCAAAAAAAAAGAAAAGAAAATGTATAATTCAAAAGTAGATCTACTAGCTTCTCAGAATTGAGTAAGGAAAAAAGATATTTATTTATTCTTTCATGAGGAACTATTTGTACTGAACATAAAATTTTACTTTTAAGACATGAACCCTTTTTAGTACCACGGTGTTTTTTAAGGTATATTTTAAAAATCCCTGACCTGTCACCATAGATTGCAGATTCGCAACCGTATGCAGCGTCGTTTCTTGATCAGGGATGTCTTCTTTTTTGAGTAATTCTTGCTGACAAACTGTAAACTGTATTTAGCGAGTATTTAGCATAAGAACTAAAAAAACAAGAGAATGCACGACTCACCTATTGTGTATATTTAGCCTACTTGCTTCTTATAGGAAATGTGTTCACATCTGATTATACCGAAGATTAGCCTCAAACAGGAGTTTTGGACTTTTTGTATTCTATTATCCTCTAAATTATCAAGATAAGAACCGTAGATGGTGTCATAAAAGTTCAATAGCGATAACACTAGTACTTCACAAAGCATTTTCTTATAAACCTATAAAGTGTCTGCCAGAATATTGTTCTTGTGTCAGAGGATCTATTTTTTAGTTTAAATGTAAGGTGTTCCTTAAATTATAATTTATAGCCCATAATGAGTGCCCAATTTTAGACGTCATTTGTATAAAGGTGGAACGAGAAGAATAACATTAGTTTAGTATAAGTATGTATACAATCACGAATAAAAATATAATCCCCAAAAAACATTCCCAATGTAAGACTTTTGGAGGTGACAGCTATATTCTGCAAAACTCGACAAAAAAAATCTCAAATCTTTCGCATACGCTCAGTAAGAGCTCCACACCCATACAACTTTTTATGGTTCTTTGTATACGAATTTTGCTTTAATGGTACATTTTCATCAAGTGATTCTATCGCTTCTCACCGCCCCCAAAATTCCTTGCATGAAATTATAACTTGACGTATTATATTCATAACCCATAGTTCCACTAAATATGGACTAGCATTTCCAGTCACTCACCTGATCACTTTAAATGATAAAATTGTCACTAGGTTGCATACATACTTGAAATTAATGCACTATATTCCGTCTTGGAAAAGAAGATGAAATAAAACAGAATTAATATTGTATTTGAACTTTTATTCGTTTTTACGAATTACATGTGTATATTTAACTATATGGTCAAGTTCTAGGGGAAAAAATCAACTTTGTTAATCTACCAAAAATACAAAAGTGCAATACGATCTATTTCTTAATATACAGGGTGTTTCAAGTATATTCACAGGACTTGAGGATGTGATACCTCGTCCAAAAAAGTTTATATTAACTTACACTTTAAAATGCGTCATTTTCGAGATACAGGGCGTTGAGATTTTAAAAAAATCGTTTTTTGTCACTATCTCCTGATATCGTACAAGTTTTGAGTCCGAAAAACATTTTTGTTAAGTCATTGGTGATGATTTTGAAGGAGTAGTGGGTGTTTTTCTCCACAATTTCTACGCTTATGGAAAAAGTACGGTTTTGAGACGCCCATTTGAACCGCCAATGTTTTCTACAACAAAAAGGTATTGTTCGTCGTGACCTCTAAACATAAAATTGATTTTTCTCGGAAACGGTCGAATTCAGAGCTCACGAACAATTGTGTTTTTTTTTGTAGAAAACATTGGCGGTTCAAATGGGCATCTCAAAACTGTAATATTTTCATTGGCGTAGGAAATCGGGAGAAAAACGCGCACTACTCCTTCAAAATCTTCACCAATTATGACTTAACACAAAAATTTTCTCAAAACTTAGCTTATTATGAGTGGAAAATGCTTACAAATGCTGTTTACTGCAAGATAAACGGTTCCAAAGATATTCACAAAAACATTTTTTTTTTCAATTTCAATACCCTGTATTTCGAAAGTGGTGCATTCTAGAGGATAAGTTAATATTTTTTTCTTTTTTTTCTTGGACGAGCTATCACTTCCTCAAGTCCTCCGCATATATTATGAAACATCCTGTATATTTAAACCTAATGAAAATAATTGCTAACACCGTATTAAGGAGACTTAGAAAGGCGTGGAGTATCTACAATACTTATTATGAGTTGAAAAAAAAATGAACAACCTATGTTTCAACTTATGGAAGGAATTTTGGGGGCGGTGAGAAGCGATAGAAACATTTGATGAAAATGTACCATTAAAGCACAATTCGTATACAAAGAAACATAAAAAGTTGTATGTGGAGCTCTTACTGAGCGTATGCGAAAGATTTTTTTGTCGAGTTTTGCAGAATATAGCTCTCACCTCCAAAAGTCTTACATTGGGAATGTTTTTTGGGGATATGGTTTTTTTTTGGAAGTCGCTTAGCTGTCACGTACTAACTTTAATTTATAATAATCATAATAATTTTAAATACAAATATATATAACGTTTACGGAGGACGGGACATCGTTCTGAAAATTTGTTTGTTTAAGTAATTGCTCTTAATCTATCGATTTAAAATATTTTCATCGATGCAGCGTTGCCGCTTATACCAAAAAGTAGCAGCATCTTTGTTATTTCAAATAGAACACCCTATATATTACTGTCCTGCGTTATACAGGCTCGTTCAAAATGTGTGACTTTACTGCTAGATACAAAAATGTTTAAAAATGCGTTTTTTAAATGGAAAAAAATAAAATAAAAAATATGAAATATCCTGAACGATACCTATATTTCCTTCGATTTGATGTATCATGTTCCTATAGTAGCTAGAATTCCGTGATAAGAGCAATTGTCTAAAAAAATCAAATTATATTTCTCATATTTATCTAGGTTTCTGTTAAATGTCATCATAGTACATGACATAATGAAAATTTGACAATTAGTGCATTATTAATAATACCTTTGAGTGTTTCTTAACGTAAGTGACTTGAAAAAATTGAAATGGAGGGAAATTACTATTCGAACGAAGTACTAATGAAATTGTTTATTCTTCATGGAATATGTGAGGGAATATAGCAGGAATGTGCAGAAAATTCAATGAAACGTATCCTGATTTACATCCAACGAACAAGAGGAAGTTTGTACGATTAAAAAATTATTTCATTAATAATGGAACAAAATTAAAAGCGGAACGACATCTACCGAAACCTATAACTTCAGATGAAGACAACAGAATAAATGTTTTGGCCTATTTCCGTGCTGATCCCCAAGCTTCCACTAGAAGTGCTGAATATGATTTAGGCTTAGATCGTGCGTCTGTTGGAAGGATCATCCATAATCATAACATGCGCCCGTACAAGTTTACTTAAGTTCAAGCTCTTAAACCAGAAGATGATCAAAGTAGGGTTTACTTTTGCAAAACAATCCTAATTCGCATCAAAGAAGAACCTGAATTCTTAAAAAATATTATTTAGACAAACGAATCAAAATTTTCCAGAGAAGGAATTTGTAATAGAAGGAACGAGCATTTCAGGGCTGATCAAAATCCAAATATTGTCAAGGAAATGGGATTTCAGGAGAAATTTAGTTTCAACGTATTTTTCCTTAAAAAGGATCACCGAATAAGTTTTCTTATTTACGATGAACCGTTGAATTCTGAGAAATATCTGGAAATTCTAAGGTCAGTTGTGAACGACTCATTGGGAGAGTATCGTAGCAGTTGGTTTCAGCTGGATGGAGCACCGGTTCATTGCACTGGGGAAGTAACAACGGAGTTATTTGAAATGTTCGACGATCGCTGGTCCCGACGTTTGGGTCCGTGGCATTGGCCTGCGAGATCAACCGATCTCACGCCACTTGATTTTTTCTTTTGGTGTCATTTGAAGACAAAAGTATACATGACACCAGTATACAGTAAACAAGATCTACGCCAACGAGTAATCAACTGCATTGAAGAACTAGACGCCAGTGAAATAAGGAGGGCTACAACTATATCTACAAATAAACGGACATTGAGATGTTTGGAAGCCAATGGTCGGCATTTATTATGAACGTTTTCTAAATTTTAACAGATAATTAATGAAATTATTTTGTGATTGTACAAACTTCCTCTGCTTCATTGGATGTAAATCAGAGTACGTTTCATTTAATTATCTGCACGTTGTTGCGATAGTTTCCACACATTTTCCATGAAGAATAAACAATTTTATTAGAACTTCGTTTAAATTGTTATTTCATTCATTTCAAATCACTTACGTTGAGAAATACTCAAAGGTATTATTAATAATGCACTAATTGTCAAATTTTCATTATGTCCTGTACTATGATGATGAATATGAGAAATATAATTTGTTTTTTTTTGAAAATTGCTCTTATCTAGGAGTTTTGGCTATTTAGGCTTAGGAACATTATATACCAAATAGAAGGAAATTTAGGCATCTTTCAGGTTATATATATATATATTGTTTGATTCTGAATTCTTGACTGGTTTATTATTTAATAAAATAAATTTTTGTTGGGGATGCAGTCATTTAATAAATAAAATTCTTTGGATTATGCCAAGCTTTCGAGAATGTTTATTCTCTTCGTCGGGGCAAAATTCGTGAATTTATATAAAATTAACCACAAACAGGAAAGATTTCATAGTCAGCAATCAGAAATTTATAAATAACTAATGACATTTCTGATTGCTGACTATGAAATCTTTCCTGTTTGTGGTTAATTTTATATAAATTCACGAATTTTGCCCCGACGAAGAGAATAAACATTCTCGAAAGCTTGGCATAATCCAAAGAATTTTATTTATTAAATGACTGCATCCCCAACAAAAATCTATTTTATTATATATATATATATATATATGCCGCATCTTTCTTTTCAGCGCTTGCCAAGAAATGAAATGCAATGTACAGATCTTGACGCATATTTGCACAACATTGATAATGGTACCAACATTACCATTATTGTTGGGGACATGAATATAGATATACTAAAAAAATGTGAAATCGCGAATAACTACATACTGACTCTCTCATCCTTTGGATGAATAATAATTCATATCCCATAAAATATTAGCTATAAACATAAAGTCATATTAATAAACTGACATTGTTTTTCCATTGTGATCTGAAAAATAAATTGAAATTATAAACATTCCATAAGAAAAAACAAAGTTGTGTACAGTTCCAACTATTTAGAAAGACCCGGTATAATTGAAAATATTTTTATATTGTAGAATGTTTAAAATACGATTAGGTTAGTTATAAACATTTTCTCCTAATCTTTACAATAACCCCGTAGTCGTTCAAATACCTACGCACTCCTAATCTCCCACCTTGTATTTCATAACTTGAAATGTACCTAGATATTTATCAACAGCAGGCCGCGTCTAATTATAAAAAAGCTATATCGTGTGATCTGAACCAAAAGCAAAAACCAAAAAAATGTATGCACGACTAGGCAATGTTAGAAGAAATATGCCTAGATATCAAATATTAATAATAATTAATAACCCACTGCGTACGAAAACGTCTAATTCCTGATCGCTCTGCCATCCCTTAGTAAATAGATGTATTAACACGTACTGCCATAAGGATTGTAGTTCTATATACGTCTCTGTTCTCTGCTACTGCTACATCTACCTCATTGTTGCCATTTAGTTGGAGTATCAATGCAAACTGTAGTTTGCAGAGGTGAGAGCGGTATCTCTCACTTCTGGCTACAGATGCATTATTTACAGAAAAATGTTGGATCCTCAAGGTCACGTAATGGTTTTTCCCGATTAATTTAAAAATATGGCTTGAAATTGATGAGATATTGTATATAATACAATCTAAGAATGATAAGTAATCATTTGAGACCGTTTTCAACTCGTAAAAGGCTGTAATAATTATAATATCAATATATGTAAAACCAAATAGACGGATTTCACAATTTATTATTTTCAAGACTCTACGGTGTTGCCGGTGCTAAACATTTTACCTGTTTTTAAATACTTAAGTAATATAGATATCGGATAAATACCTAAGTGAAACTAACGAATTAATTATGATCATACTTGGTAAATCATTTATTATTTAAAAAGCATGCAAACTACTTCGGTCTTATTCGAAAGGGGTACATTTTTAACGCATTAATATTATTTGTCAAACGTATACTTATTCATTGCTCCAACTAAATGGCAACAATTAGGTAGAGGTAGCATAGCAAAGAACAGAGACCTATATGTATCACATTTAATACATCTATTGACTAAGAGATGGCAGAGCGATCGTAAGGTGTGCCTTAATAATTATTATTAATATTTGCCATATACCTAGGTATATTTCTTCTAACATTACCTACTCGTGCATATTTTTTTTTGGTTTTTAATTTTGGTTCAGATCACACGATATAGCTTTTTTATAATTAGACGCGGACCGCTGTTGATAAATATCTAGGTACATTTCAGGTTATGAAGTACAAGGTGGGAGATTAGTAGTGCGTAGGTATTCGGACGATTACGGGGTTATTGTAAAGATTATGAGAGAATGTAACTAACCCAATCGTATTTTAAACATTCTACAACATAAAAATATTTTCAATTATACCGGGTGTTTCTAAATAGTTGGAACTCTACACAACTTTGTTTATTCTTATGGAATGTTTATATGTAATTTTAATTATTTCTCAGATCAAAATGGAAAAATAATGTCACTTTATTAATATGACTTTATGTTTATAGCTAATATTTTATGAGATATTAATTATTATTAATCCAAAGGATGAGAGAGTCAGTATGTAGGTAGTTATTCGCGATTTCACTTTTTTTTTAGTATATCTATATTTATGTCCCCAACAATAATGGTAATGTTGGTACCATTATCAATGTTCCGCAAATATGCTTCAAAATCTGTAACATTGCATTTGATTTCTTGGCAAGCGCTGCAAAGAAAGATCGTTACGCTAGATACAAAAATGTTTAAAAATTAGTTTTTCTAAATGGAAAACCCTGTACCTATATTATAAAATATCCTGAAAGATGCCTAAATTTCCTTCGATTTTATTATCATGTTCCTATACCTAAGTAGCCAGAATTCCGAAATAAGATCAATTTTCAAAAAATATAATTATATTTCTCATATTCATCTAGGTTGATATTAAATGTCATCATAGTACATAACATAATGAAAATTTGACAATTAGTGCATTATTAATAATACCTTTGCGTATTTCTCAACGTAAGTGACTTGAAATGAATGAAATAACAATACAAACGAAGTTCTAATAAAATTGTTTATTCTTCATGGAAAATGTGTAGAAACTATCGCAACAACGTGCAGAAAATTAAATGAAACGTACTCTGATTTACATCCAATGAACAACTGACCTTAGAATTTCCAGATATTTCTCAGAATTCAACGGTTCATCGAAAATAAGAAAACTTGAAACTAAACTTCTCCTGAAATCCCATTTCCTTGACAATATTTGGATTTGATCAGCCCAGAAATGCTCGTTCCTTCTATTAAAAATTCCTTTTCTGGAAAATTTTGATTCGTCTGTCTAGATATTTTTTTTGAATTCAGGATCTTCTTGGATGCGAAATAGGATTCTTTTGCAAAAGTGAACCGTACTTTGATGATATTCTGGTTTAAGAGCTTAAACTTTAGTAAACTTGTACGGGCGCATGTAATGATTATGGTTGATCCTTCCAACAGACCCACGATCCAAGCCTAAATCATATTCGGCACTTCTAGTGGAAGTTCATTGGATGTAAATCAGGGTACGTTACATTGAATTTTCTGCACGTTCTTGCTATAATTCCCTCTCATTTTCCATGAAGAATAAAAAACAATCATTAGTACCTCAAGTCACTTACGTTAAAAAACACTCAAAGGTTTTATTAATAACGCACTAATTGTCAAATTTTCATTATGTCATTTACTATAATGACATTTAATAGCAACCTAGATGAATATGAGAAATATAATTTGATTTTTTTAGACAATTGCTCTTATCTCGGAATTCTGGCTACTTTGGTATAGGAACATAATACATCAAATCGAAGGAAATTTAGGCATCTTTCAGGATATTTCATAATATACAGGGTGTTCCAACTAAAAAACACATTTTGAATGATCCTGTATAACACAGGACAAATTTCTCTATTCAGAATCCATAAACATTATCTCGATGACCTACTAACAAAGTTACAGCTTCCTAGGAATTGCAATAACGCAGAAATAAACATTTAATTCGAGCTATGTTTTTGATCCAAAATATGGAAAATAATTAAAATAATTAATATCTCGGGAACCGTTAGAGATAGGTGTAGGTAAGTGGGGCGGAAATATCAGAAAGTGAGGACACATGCAAAAACGCAGTAATACATATATATATATATATATATATATATTTGTATTTAAAATTAATATGATTATTGAAAATTAAAGTTAGTTCGTGACAGCCACAGTATATATATGCTGTAGTCCAACTCAACGGCGGCCGCCTTCGATGATAGTTTCGGAGCATCAGCTTAAGGTACGGGCACAGTATAGATAAACACAGACCCGCCTTTGCCGCCGTGTCTCCCTTACTTACAAACGGGAGACACGAAATCGCGGTGTCCTTTGACGAAATCGCGGTGGCCTTTGACAAACAGACGACCGCAAAAAATGATGCTCCGAAACTATCATTTAAGGCGGCCGCCGTTGATTTGGACTACTGGGTATATTTATACTGTGGGTACGGGAGACACGGCGGCAAAGGCGGGCCACCTCAAGCAATGGCTTGCGTTGGACTACTGTGTTTATCTACACTGTGGTGACAGCTAACCGACTTCCAAAAAAAATCCATATCCCCAAAAAACATTCCCAATGTAAGACTTTTGGAGGTGAGAGCTATATTCTGCAAAACTCGACAAAAAAATCTCAAATCTTTCGCATACGCTCAGTAAGAGCTCCACACCCATACCATTTCTTATGTTTCTTTGTATACGCATTTTGCTTTAATGGTACAGTTTCATCAAGTGATTCTATCGCTTCTCACCGCCCCCAAAATTCCTTCCATGACGTTGAAACATAAGTTGTTCAAATTCTTTTTCAACTCATAATAGGTTTTATAGATACTCCACGCCTTTCTAAGTCTCCTTAATACGGTGTTAGCAGTTATTTTCATTAGGTTTAAAAATACAGGATGTTTTATAATATATGCGCAGGACTAGAGGATGTGATAGCTCGTCCAAAAAAATGAAAAAAAAATATATTAACTTATCCTCAGAATACACCATTTTCGAGATACAGGGTGTTGAAATTGAAAGAAAAAAAATGTTTTTTGTGAATATCTTGGAATCGTTTATCTTGCAGTAAACAGCTTTTGTAAGCATTTTCCACTCATAATAGGCTAAGTTTTGGGTCAGATTTTTTTTGTGTTAAGTCATAATTAGTGAAGATTTTGTAGGAGTAGTGCGTGTTTTTCTACCCGATTCCTATGCCAATGGAAAAATTACAGTTTTGATATGCCCATTTGAACTGCCAATGTTTTCTACACAAAAAAAACACCATTGGTCGTGAGCGTTGAAGTCGACCGTTTTCGAGAAAAATCATTTTTATGTTTAGAGGTTACGAACAACATTACCTTTTTTGTGTAGAAAACATTGGCGCTTCAAATGGGCGTTCCAAAACCATACTTTTTCCATTAGCGTAGAAATTGTGGAGAAAACCCCCCACTACTCCTTCAAAATCTTCACCAATCATGACTTAACAACAATGTTTTTCTGACTCAAAACTTGTACGATAAACGTTTTTTTTTTAAATTTCAACGCCCTGTATCTCGAAAATGGCGCATTTTAGAGGGTAAGTTAATGTAAACTTTTTTTCATATTTTTGGACGAGCTAGCACATCCTCAAGTCCTGCGAATATATTTGAAACACCCTGTATAGGAAGGATAAGAAATAGATCGTATTGCACTTTTGTATGTTTGGTGTGTGTAAAAATATTGTAGATCACTAACATAGTTGATTTTTTTCCCATATAGAACCCTTAGAACTTGACCATATAGTTAAATATACACATGTAGTTCGTAAAAACGAATCAAAGTTCAAATGAAATATTATTTCTGTTTTATTTCATCTTCTTTTCCAAGACGGAATATAGTGCATTCATTTCAAGTATGTATGTAAGGTAGTGACAATTTTATCACTTAAAGTGAGCAGGTGAGTGACTGGAAATGCTAGTCCATATTTAGTGGAACTATGGGTTATGAATATAATACGTCAAGTAGTAATTTAATGGACGGAATTTTGGGGGCGGTGAGAAGCGATAGAATCACTTGATGAAACTGTACCATTAAAGCAAAATGCGTATACAAAGAAACATAAGAAATGGTATGGGTGTGGAGCTCTTACTGAGCGTATGCGAAAGATTTGAGATTTTTTTGTCGAGTTTTGCAGAATATAGCTCTCACCTCCAAAAGTCTTACATTGGGAATGTTTTTTGGGGATACATTTGACAAATATTATTAATGCGTTAAAAATGTACCACATTTGAATAAGAGCGAAGTAGTTTGTATGCTTTTTAAATAATAAATGATTTTACAATCATGATCATAATTAATTCGTTAGTTTCACTTAGATATTTATCCGATATCTATATCAGTTAGGTATTTAAAAACATGTAAAATTTTAGCACCGGCAACACCGTAGAGTCTTGAATATAATAAATTGTGAAATCTGTCTATTTGGTTCTACATATATTGATAATATAATTATTACAGCCTTTTAAAACTTGAAAACATTTTCAAATGATTACTTGTCATTGTAGGATTGTATTAAATCCAATATCTCGTTAATTTCATGCCATATTTTTAAATTAATCGGGAAAAACCATTACGTGGCCTTGAAAATCATTACCTTTTTTATTTCTTATTTGATTTTCATGATTTTTTATAGGTTTGTAGATCTATTCAATTTCTTTAAATGATTGTAAAAAGTTTTATTTTTCGTTTAGGTAATATTATGTAAGGGTTAATTAAAATGTTGTTTTTTGTCGTAACTTCAAAACACCCGGTGTGAAAATTGAAACGGATAACTTTGTAGGTATACAAACAATTAGCTGTAATCATAAATGTATTCCAAATATTTTGTTTTTCGATTAATACCATTATCTATTTTTTTTTCTACGAGGATCAAAATTTAAAATTAAACAGTTATAAAATATAAAATAAAAATTTGAGGGTGGCGGAATTTTGTACTGGTTGTTCTCAATATATGAAAACTTTTCACATTATCTTGAACATAAAAGCAGGTGCTACACGACTTTGGTGATATCACAATAATATGTAGAGCTCTGCCACAAATTTGTTCGTGTCGTAAATTGTTGATTTTGACACATGATGCGTGAGTAGTTTCGTTAATTCGTTAAATAAAATACCTCATTCGAAATGCGCCAACACAATTGATACAAATCTTGACTATTATCGTTTTCATAGCCTACTAAATGTTTGCGATAATTCACGCACAGGTGTGATTCACCATGGAAAATAGGGAACGCTTAATTCCTGGCGTGACGCCCAGTAGTTAGTTATCCATATAGGTATATCGAATGGAGCCTACATGTATTCGTTTCGTAACTGCGTCGTTATTCTGCAAATAGCGTATATCTCTGCAAAAACTAATACTATTTTATATGTATAATCAACAAAAAAAGGTTAGCTGTAGGCTGTGTCATCCACACGGCCGGGAAGGGGTGATGGAGGTGACAACGCCTACGATGTGTGTGTACTCAAAATACATAGGTAATATTTTTTTCTAAAATGATCAATCTCCTCATAATAATCGTTCTATTTAGGTATTTTCTTATATCAAACAATAAGTACTTTGTAAATACGTAGTGTGGATTTAAACTCTGCTAAATCTTAATCCAAGTACATTCTAGATGACGAATCATTTATGGCGCAGAATCAAAAAATTAAATAGTCTCAAAATGGTATGTTACAAATCAAATAGAATCTAATAAATATGAATATTCAGAATCAGAATAGAGGTTGCTAAATAGTTGATACTACGATAAATATCATGTATTCAACCAACACAATAACGATACCATAATATATAAAGAATTATTCATAAAAATTTTAAAACTACTTGCCGTAACTCTTTCATAATTGTAGTTGCAGTACACAATAATTAATAAAACCAAAGAAAATACTATACTTTTATATATTCTTTCTTACTAAGGCTTACTTAAGAGGCTTAAAAAACTCTACACCTCTGCACAATTATTATCGTTTAATGATGAATTTCCAATTCTGTAATTCTTATACACCTAAATAACCAACCCTTTCTAATTAACAAAATATTTTTATTTTTCGAGATGGCTGAATGGCTAAGTGGAACACCCTGTAACTCTAAGCCATATTATTTTCAGGTGACATACCTGTCAGTGGATTATTAGAGGAACGATTTCAAGTGACTTTCGAACATTCTGCCCCTAAACTTAAAATCTATTCGACCAACTAACTTGATTTTTTTTAGTGGGACCCTCTTCTAATTACTAACTCTCAGTTTTCAATAGAAAACCGCTCACTAATAACGAAATAATGATGTCCGAAAATCACTATTTATACCACAGACTGACGTGCTCATTATAATGGACGTAAGGCGTAAGTGGGATCGTTCACAATAAGCGAACATTACACTTATGTGTTAGGGTAGACCGTAAGATCTTACGGCCGAACGTTAGCCGTACATAAAGTTGGACAATGTTCAACTTTACGTGTGGCTTATGGGAAATTTAGGAACATTTTTAGGGGATTTGGATTTCTTGGGTTGAATTAGTCGTCGGTTGGTAAGTATTGGTTCGCATTCTTGTATATTTAAAGAATCATTCTTAGTTTTAGTTCTAGTATTAAACGGCGGTATTCACCTTTCTTTTCTTGATCCCTTTTTACTGGACGCACACTCCATCGCATAGGCTTTTTTTACACAATATCTTCCTTTTACTCTACGCATTGCTAATAACAAAACCAACAACTGCATTTACAACTCCATGGCGTTAAAGTTAGTATACTTACACCAGAGAAAACCCCCAGATAAACTACAGACGTCAAATTATTTCACGCATGCGTAGCACCTAAGTTTTTACGTTCATTATAAATAGAAATATGTTACGTCTATCTTATGCGTTATGTCGCCCTACGTCTAACGTCCATCCAGGTAACTTAGAAAATTATTCTGGAGTTAGATTTTTAGTTGTATACCTTATAGGATAGTCCCCCGGGAAAGACATCGATGGATTGAGGGCAAACAATAACTAGAAATAATCTAAAAATTCATATGGTTGAATCTTGTAGTTTATTTCTATGGACTTAAGCTTTTATGGTTCCAAAATTTTTGATGTTGGTTTCTGTTTCTGTGGATATCGCGTTGGAAATGTAGGTATTATATATTTTTGATATTACTGCATCACATTCTCCATAAATAATAAATAAATTGAAATAATCTTCATATGTCTAATTGATTATTAATGCGGCTACTTTTCTGTATGAAGCTATTGAATTAGATATGTTTGTATTCTTGTTATGGGCGCTAGCTACCCAGTGATACGGTAGTTCCATTATTTCTCTTAAGCTTATTATCCTATCTGGATAAAGTTGTGTATGCTTATTGAGAAGAGTATAGTGAATCGCGGATCACATAGGATAAATCAAAATTTTAAAATTTAAGCTGAAAACTTTGTTACTATTTTCTTATTGAAGATAAAAAAAGACATTTGTTCTTTGAGAAAAAAATCTCTTTCTACAACCAAAAGAGTTATAGTGGAATTACATTTTTCAGCTAACTATCGCTGTACCCGCTACTGCTCATTAACGCTACCTGTAATACACTTAATAAGGGTTGTCGGGTATTATATCATATGGATCAACCTTCATACTTCACCTCTGGGACGTTAAACAGAGAAGAACAGAGAGATTTTACTGTAAATAAAAAATAATGCATTTTTGCAATGAGAATAAAGAATTAATTAATTTAATAATCTTTTATTTTAATAAAGAGAAGAGAAAAGTGCAAAAAAATAATGATATCCCAGCAAAAACATAAATGTCAAAGAAAGCCAAACTCGTTAGAAAAAAACCTGTAAGATAAGTAGGTACCTACCTGCTTGCAAAGGCAGCTTCTCTGATAAAAAAAACTGAGAGAATTTGACAAGATTGTTGAGTAGCAAATAATATAAAATATTTTATTTTAAATCAACTGAACGACGTTGCATGCATGTCAGAAGCTATAATTTAAGAACTTGGTATCCAGTTAGATTACAGTGCTCTTATTAGCGAAGCTGCCTATGCAAGTACTTACAGGTTTCTTTTGTTACGAACGTTTTCTTTCTCATGTACATACGTTTTTGGTGGGATCTGTAATAATTCTCCACATTTTCAGTCCAATATCTATCAGTCAAAATATTTACAGTTAATAGTTATGTTAAACTTTTTTGACCGTATTTGCTTTTGTATTTGTTTTTATGGCTGTTCGCCCGTTTTGCACAGTAAACGTTCTCCGATTCATATAATTAATAATAACATACAGAACTCATACTCCAAGAATTCCGTACCTTTATATTATAGTCAAGCATACTAAATATTTTTTTTAGTATGAGCTTATAACTATTATATGTATAAATATAATTTCATAAGTAAGATTTTTATCTTGTTTCCTTATATGATCATGATCACTATTCTTATAAAAAAATATATTGGAGATCTTCGGAGACAGAAAAGCGAAACTATACGTGTTTCTCTAGTTACGTGGTACCAAATTCTAAAAGCAAATATGCACATGAATTGTATACCTCCTCCGTTTCCGAGGTTGGTCAAAAATGAAAGAAGAGAGATGCCGGCTACATATAAGAATTAGGTAGGTACTCAAATAAAATTATATCCTAGAATTTCATGACCAAGTTCTTAAACATCGAAAATATAAGCGGAAAAAGGAATGTATTCTTTACGAGACACCGAGATAAGATAACTGAATAATGTAGGTCATAACTCATGCAGTAGATGGGGTTATGACCGTTATTGCAAGTAGAAGACTATATTTTATCTACGACTATATCAATAAATACTAATACGCAAATAAAGGGAAAGAACTTCATTCACAAATTTTAATTAATAGTACCTTTCTATCCATGAACAAACAGCCTTAGTTATAATAGCTCACCATGGAGTTATTATAAACCACGCTCTTTGTTGAATAATGAATATATAATTTAGATTGATACAACTATTATTTAGAGCTAGCAGTAATATGTACAAGCATTGATCTTCATTACGAATATTATCTTGACTTTTTGCATTATATTTTTTCTCATTTGTTTATGTAAAATGATTATAGACGGTAACATTTTGTCGAATTGGACGAAAAATTTTAATTTACATAGAAGAAGAATGAGGATATTAGGTACCTACTCAACAAAGCTATTTAAAGGAAAGAATGTTGAAAGTTTGACATACCTACGACAAATAAGAGAAGATATACCATTAACATGTGAAGAAGTGGAAGAAATCATGAAGGTATTAAGAAATATAAAATCATCAGGACGAAATGGAATACCGAAGAAGAACAAGAACATGAATCAGTCAACTGTTGAGGTATACATTTATTAGTCACAACACTGAAATTAACAGTTCTTTCAATCAAAATTAACAAATACACTTATAATAAACAAAAATGTATATCCGAGACCACAGAATCATGTAAATGTAAAATAGTCACCGATTCTCAAAGTTTATAAGGGTTTCCTGGTTTCAGACAATATTGTGGACATTGTCTTCAACCAGTGGGTAAACTATTATAATACTGACTTATCAATGGCCAAAAACCCTTTGACTTAGAAAGCTGAAATGTTGTGCAGAGGAATAAGGATATTTTAAAATTCAACACTTCGTAGGAGTACTTTTATAAATAAATAATCAAACAAGTTTTTTATGATTTTTCGAAAATCAACACGTTTGGGAATTAAAGGGGGATAAATAAATCCAAAAATCGATATGGGTGGTCTTATTGAATTTTTTTAGGTATTTAATTGCGAAAATTAAAACAATAGGGAAGCGGTGGTATGTTTCATTTAAATGATTTTGAAAAATAAACAGTATTTTTACTTCTAAAACAAGAATATACGAAACAACAATAAGAAGCGTATACTTATGACTGGAATGCTGGAAACATAACCAGACACGTCAAAAACCAAAATATTTCTTTCAACCACCAAAATGAAAATCTTTAGGAGGATATCGAGGAGAACATTATGGAACAAAACGCAAAGTGCAAATATAAAAATGATTGTCAAAAATAATAGAATAGACTTGTGCGAATAGCGAGAGACAAAAAGGACCGTGTTACAACATATAAATGCGAGTGAACCCGATGAAGTAAAATGCTTTAGCATAACATAAAAGATGAAGGAGAAGAAAATAAACTTTAGGTACACATCACTGATTCATTGATTTATCAATGGGAAACTCTCGTTGCTGCAGATCCATTATTCTTGATTATCTTATTATTACAACAATAATTTCGTTAGCCAATTCATAGATCAATCAATATCACCAGCAACTACGGTCCTACTGAAATAAATAATTATAATGATAACATCACTCCGATAAGTGTGTAATTTATCGTCGAAAACAATAAAATGGAACGCTATGAGCTAGCTAGCTAGCGTGATTTTGCTGAGTAAATTATTTCGCAGCATTTGATATGTTGCTTCTGGCCACCATTCTACTACTACAGTCTAAAGGAAGGTGATGGTTTTCGTGTTGTATCTTAATAGCGTATCTATATAGAACTCTATGTATAAGTGTATAATGGACATGCTAGGTTTTCTAATTTAATATTATATCTTGTATGAGATTCTTCAGTCTTTCTGATTTATCTACGGATATAATTTTTCAATTCCAATATACAGGCTGTCTCATCGGACGTGGGCCAACATGGCTATATTTATTAATCGTGGAGATAGAGAGTCGATTAAATGGGGAAAGTAGTGCAGAAAGTTTGAGCTCACTAACATGCCACCGTGTATACGAACGAATTCCGACTAGTTCCGAAGTTATCGAAAAAAAAATCGAAAATATTCCACGATTCATTGCTCTTTTTTATTTTTAGTTTTATCAAAAAACTATCACAACACTTTTTCTTCAACGTTCCATGTTCTTTCGAAATGTGTGCTTTTGACCTTTGTTCATGTAACGATTTCCGAGAAAAATTCACTAGCTTCAGTTCTTTTATGGGCGCCATATTGGATTTTCCCATGTTTGAATTAAGCGATTTTTTCTGATTGCAACACTCGTATAATAGTAACTTACAAGAAAATTATTCCTTAAAATTGATTTAAGATATCAGTTACTTAATTATTCGTGTGGTTTGGAAAAATAAATACATTTCACAGTCAAACTAGTCAGTCATCTGCGTTTTCCGAAGTGACTTATTGTGTTTGCATTGATTCAGAATGGTAGAAGAATTTTGTGCCCGCGAAAAGTATGATTTTTTGTACTTTCATTCGGTGCATCAAAAACGAATGTTGGCCGAAACTGAATATTTTATTGAATTTCCGAAAAGGCGAAAACCAAATTACAAGGCCTTTCGGCGTTTGGATACAATTTTTAAAAAAATGGTGTATTTTCGATGAAAGATGTAAAAGATGGCATTAACCTACTGTGTGGTTAATACTCTGGTACTGAATCTTTAAAACAATTAATTAAGACTCATAATTTTTTTCTAAATTTCGCCATTTCCATTGCAGTTCGAAAGAAGTTGAGGAGAAAGTATTCAACACAGTTTTTTGATAAATCTAAAATTAAAAAAGTTCTGCACTACTTTCCCCATTTAACCGACTCTATATCTCTATGATTAACAAAGATAGCCATGTTGGACCACGTCCGATGGGACAGCTTGTATACCGGGTGGACCAATAAGTCGATGCTCCGGCTGTATCTGTGATCTGGCCCAGAGAAATCGCCCGAAATATCGATCGAATATGCAGCTTTACTGCTAGAGAGTGTAAACTTAAAGAAAAAGTTGACAGACATTTTTCTCTAAAATATGACGTAGGTTTAAAATAAGCAAACTAAAATTTAGTATAAATTCAGATTTTTTTTATATTTTTCTCAATTTTCTTCAAATAAATGGTAGGGGGAGTGATGACATGTGGGGACAGCTTTGGTAAATCGATTTTTTATGAAATTAATTTCTTAGGGAAGAGTTTAGATTAGCCAATCCCAAATCATATATAGCAAGCTGATTTAGTTCCAGTTGTTGTGAGTAGGGGCACATTCTTATACAAAATACTGAATTCCGTTATTGTTGAGAACGTCAAATGGAAACACCCTATTATTGTAAGTTGCTATGAGAATACATTAAATTCTATACAGAAAACCTTGCCCATTCTCTTACACCATTCATTAAGTAATATCAAACGAAATTAATTCAGAATTTGGGCCTCATTTTTGTTTACTTATTCAAGACCTACTATAATTATTGAGCATATTCTAGATAAGTATGACTTTAAGTTTCAAAAATTATGCCCTCTAACGATAATGCTAGGAACTGAAAAATATTTCCAGCGATTTAGTTTCTTTATTTTTGTGAAGGTTTTTTTCCCAAAGTTGTACGATGGATATTTCCTATGAAACAACAGGAGGATTCGTTTATTAGTCCAACTGGTACATACAGACAGCCCTTCAGAAGAAAAAAATCATCATCTTTTAGTTTACTATTTCATAATATTGATATGGTTTATAAAAATAAACTAAATATAGTACTTACCGATTTAATGTTATGTTGAAAAAGTACGTAACTAAGATCTCTCGAGCACTGATATCCTTTGACGTTCAGTTGTCTCTGAAAAGAGAATAAAGAAAGAATATTTTGAGAAATGCAAGGTTTCAACTCATCATTTAGCACTCATAATATACACTGATGCTTTTATGATAAATATAGATGGTTATGAATTGGATCTCTCACATTTTCTCAAACACGCTGAGGAGCTTGAAATTTTTCATTAAAAAAACACCTTGTCTGATTTTAATCTGGAGCTAGCATTAATTTATTCAAAGAATCGCTGTTGGAATAACATTTTCAACCCATAATCATGAAGAACACTTTTTCTTACGCAGAAATAGACATGTTTTTGGATTGAATTATTCTCTTTGTCCTACATGTACCAACATTATAGTTAATACGAAGTCAGCTGGTACAGTAAGACACATCTTATTAGTTTAAACCAATATACTTTGGTGATTTGAAAACTAGTAAATCGATAGAATCCACTCACGAACTGAATTGATACAACATGAAGATTTTTATTTTTACAGGTTGTTTTATAAAAGAAATCAATATTTTATCCAATTTTCTTTTATTCCAAAATTCCAGTTGCACGACGCCTACGTTTTGTTAAAACGATGAGGTGAAAGTTGAGTTTGATGTATATTGTGTTTCTATATTGTGCCTACCTATGAATAAATGAACTTCTATAGACAAATGATTTCTTAAAATCTTACAAATATTCGGATATTATTCTTAAACATTCAATGTAAAGTAGAAATTTGGTGATATAAAAGGTTATCTAGTTCTTCTATTTCTTTGGAATTCATACGTTCTTCAAAACTCTGAATTTACATATTTAAGAAATTTTACGTAAACTACTCTTATTCCGCAAATGCAGTTTACAGAAAGTCTTTCTCCTCTAAATATTTTAACTCATATGTAACAGTGCTGGAGACACTTTGTTCTATATGTGATTGTTTTTAGTTGTGAATATTCGGGATTATTAATTGTTCTTTATGGAAAATAATAAACAAAAAATCTCATTATAGAAATTCATTAAACCTATCAGCTTTAACACTCAGTTTATAGGGGAACAGTAAATGCAAATTTTAGTTCCATTATTTCATATAATTTGCAATACTATAATATATATAATAATATATAAATTATTGGAACGATTTTGAACTTATCGCTGCGTTTTGATCCCAATCTTATTGATATGGGACCAAATTTAAGAAGAGGTATCTCTGGAAATCATCACTTTTAAAATAGCTAATATAAAGATCATCGCTCGTGAGAAAGTTGGTAGAAGAAAGAATGTGTGTGAGACCGATAGGTTGAAGGAGATACTTGCAGAGCCCTTAGTTTTAGGATTCGTGATGACAGTAGATTATTATTACTGCTTATAATCCAAACTGAATTTATAGGTTCACTGTTTATTTTCTTTACATGTTTATATATTTTTCGACTATTAGTAGGTTAGATCAGTTGGAGTGGCTGTACGTCTTAACACACTGCGACCAATTTAAGTCTATTATGGTTCACCATGGTATTAGAGGTCAGTATCTAGATTTATCCTTTTTCGCGTAGCTCTCTGCCTTCGGTACATAGATCGTCATCCTCCAAGCCGATATTGTTCATGTGCTTCCTAAGCCTACAGTGTCCTGTCAGCATCTTTACCCACTTTGGTTTAGTATTTTGCGTGACATTTTAGCTGAGACGATTCTTGGGATTAATTTAACCATTGGTAACTATCTTCGAAAGAACGATGTTTACTTCATCATAATAACAATACCTAAATAATGCGTCTTTTCTATTACTTACTAAGTAAATCGCTAAGTACGTCAATATTACCTAGCCTTAGTTCGCTCATACAACCGTGCGTGAAGATCACGTGATCACTCTCTCTGGTTCGGTTATCATGGTGTAGAACAAATTTAGAAGCTAACTGAAGATAGGAGTCAGATATTTTAAAAGCATTTGCAGATATTTTCTATTTCTAAGATTTTCCTTACCGTCTTAGTTTTTTAAATCTAATACTCAGTTATTATCTTAGTAGATGTCTTGCATCCTGATTTTTATAATTTCATATTTTGAACCATCCCTGAACCATCAGTTTTCAAATATTTACATAAACAACCTTAAATAGTTTATGTCCTTATTTCTTGTTATGAAAGACATTTTCTCAGCTACAACTCAAATGTTTTAGTTTTAATTAAAACGAGATGCTTGTCCCTCGTAAGCGAATGTGCAATATAGCAATATAGAGCCGTGCATGCTGAGGGTATATGTTTGTACACATTCCAATGGTACATTGCCAATTAAATTGAAATCTAAGTCTCCAAATCAGTACAGAGAAATGAAGCGTTTGTAGTCGATAATCTGTTGAAATTGGTATAACTGTATTGGCTGATACTTGATGGAAATCTATATTAGATTGTTGACATTCGTGTATTAGTGATACTAGTTTTACTCAACTATTATTGCTACCCACGTAACGATAAGTCAATCAAACTATAATTAGCTTACAAGTCGTCCTATAAACAAAAATGGGAAGTATAAACAAACATAAATATCATTTAGTAATAGGTAGATATGATTACAAGTTGTATATATAGGTATTTTGTTGTTTGACTATGGTAACTAGATACTTTGCAAATCTAAAATATTGCAATCTGTAAAGTAAATACTGCACTTTGAAGTCGTCACGTCCTAGTATTGGATGGATGTGTGAGATGTCATAGCTAGGTAGGTAATACGTATTAAGAAATATGCTTATTTGAATAGAAAATTTCCTGCCACTTTTCCTGATACAAGTTTCTTCTCACATCGATAGAGAAATTAAATATCAACTCTTATCCATCATAGTGCTAGATAGGCCGCACTTTATCGCTTAACGGAATGAAACAGAAATGTTTATAACCATATAAACTTATTAGAACCCTCACACGACTGCGGATCGGAATAGCGTAGAATGGATCGGGACGGAACCGGTGACTGCCGATAATTGTGCAATATTTGCTGTCAGACGTCAATGTTGGTATCAACTTAATAACGAGCTGCCTCTACCTAACAGCCAGTGAGCTAAAAATACGTTAAATTCAGGTATATTAGCAATCTGCGACTGCTTAGCAAACAACCGCTTTCCTTAATACGGTTTTTTGCGACTAGCGACCCGTCTACATTTGCAACCCGCACGCTTATCATATAACTTGCAACCTAAACGCGATTGCCGATAATTGTGCAATTGTCGCTGTCAGACGTCAATTTCGGTATGAGGTAACTGCGGCTGCGACTAAATTGCAACTGAAAACAGTGCTGCCTCTACCAAACAACCAATGAGCTATAATTATATTGAATTCAGCATATTATCAACCAGCCACTGAATAGTAAGCAACCGCTTTAGGTAATACGATTTTTTTGCGACTAGCAACCGGTTTACAACTGCAACACGACCACAATGCGACTGCAACTGGATCGCTATTTTTGGATAATAAGCATGTCGATCACAATGCCAAGCAACTAGGTCGCTTTATTTTATATAACAAGCGTGCGGATCGTTAGGATTGCTCACTGAGCGAATTTTCTCAAGACTTTTATCATAAATTGAGAAACAATGCTGTTTAATTGTTTCAAGCCAAGCTTTCGACTATCTACAAAGAGAACATTCGACTTACCAAAGTGTGATTGGTCACTAGAACGGTGACCGTGAAGTTTTTGCCAGTGTCCAAAATGGAAAGGCTGCCATCGTCCGCTTGAAAGACGAAGTGGGTGGGGGATATCCAAGAGGAAGGCAATCTCTTGGGTGTTAACTCGCCCTGAAAATTCGATAAAACGTAATTGTGACTGGTCCTCGGACGTGCAGATTTAATTTGGATTGATATGCCCGAATGGTCCCAGCCGTCTGAGACAGCTATACGTAGATAACATTATTTAAGTTTTTACTGTTTGCAAACATGCTGAAACCATTAGTTGTGTGGAGGTTCTAATAAAAAATATATGCTTTGTCCTAAGTAAAGAATACATTGTTTGCTCTCAGCATTTTAGATTTTATAAAACTATAAGCTTTGAATGTAGAATCGCTACTAAAAATGATCTAAGATATTTTTTACAAAAATTAGGACCCACTTTATTAGATGAGACACTGCAAAATACGAAATAATATTATTACTACATCACTTTTAAAGTTAGGCACTTATATATAGATAGAAGTAGAGAAAAATAAAGTTTGGTACTAACTTTAAAAGTATCGGTACCAATGGAAAAAAATATTTTGTATTTTTCAGTTCCTTGTCTAAAAACGTAGGTCCTAGCTTTTCAAAAAAATATGCACCTCACATTTTTAAGTAGTACATCAGAGGCAACAAAATTGCAAAAAAATATCTTTATTCTTGCAGATTCCTAGTGTTGTAAGTCGGAAACTGTTTTATTTATTTTTATTGAATGATCCTGAAAATATTTCTTTATTTACTCATGTTCTCAGTATGCAAAAGGTGTGAACAGATATTTAGAATAGCACTGTGCTAAATTTTGCCCATTAATAAAGAAATTATTATTATTATTATTATATTTATATCAAAAAAACACATATAGTCGAACTATGTAACTCCTCCTTTTTGATAGTCGGTAAAATCAGAATTTGGTTGGAATTGTACAATTATATTTTGTTAAATCGCTGAGCTCGTCTCTCTAATAGAAAATCTTGATTCGAGTTTTAAAATAAATTGAATGGATTAAAGTATCTAAATGTGCAAATCCTAAGGCTAAAGGTTATTTTTTTTGGAGTAGATAGAAAAGTTCTGACTACTGACTTATCAATGGACTCTTGGACCTAGAAAACTGAAATTTTTCAGAGATTTTCTATTTATGATGTCTACAAGAAATAAGTAACTATATTTTTTCCACTTCTGAAGGAATAAAATAGGGGTACAAGCTTTCTATGGAGAATTAATATACTTATATTTCGACTTGAAACTCTGTACTTAACTTAGATACTTAACCATAAATACAGATAAACATACACTCATCTCACGATTTTTCAGAAATCTACCCCTGGACTTAAATAAATCTAAAAATCGACGTGGGAGTTATCTTGAAAACTTTTGGAACGTTGATTCAAGTTGGTGGACATGATATAATATTGATACCCTATAATGGAGATGCCATGTTTCAGTATTTATTTTCATAGGACAGCTTGAAAACCAGTTATTTTTTCGGCATTACACTGATTTCCACGTGCTAAGTTGCGGGCAGTTATCAGTCAAATTATTAATGTAATATAATGAAACTGGAAATAAAGTAAAGAGCGATGTTCAAGAAAATCCTTTGTTTTTCATGAAAACATGAGGAGAGTTGTTGAAGAGAATATTTTTTTAACGTTAATATATTGACAACACCATTCTCAGTACCTATGTTTTTTGAGCATCAATAATTTATTAGCTCTAAGTTTTCTAAAAGATCCTCTTCTCACTAGATAGTATATTAACCCCATATTACCCATACATTCGATAACATTATATTAGCACCGTGCTGAAATTGTTAAACTGCTTTCAAATAAACACGTTCTATTTTGAAAAAGCATATTCACTAGCCTTAATGACTATATAGCAAAAAGTACGCTCGAACACTCGGCCTCTCTCACTTTGTGAAGAGTTTATCGCAAAGCCGCTGTGATCTCCGTGGGGAAGATGGAACGTCGCGTCTTCCGTAAACCATTTTACAATTTCGCTCTGCGGGAGACTTTTTGGAGTTATTAATCAGCAGGCCGGATCCATTCTCAAAGGACGTAATACTATGGGAGGCGATCACTCAAGTTCCGGATGCTCGATGTACTCTCCTCATGCAATGGTTGCTGGTATGCTTGCGCCAGGATTGATGATGTAATAAAGATTGTTCTAATTAATGTGTTTTATTATAGTTTCAAAGATGACAACACTATATCAGGGACTGAAATTGGGGAAAGTTAACCATCATCGTTAATATGAATTGATATTGAAGTAACTCTGTTGTTCTTTGTAATGGATTTTGCATAACGTTATAGATATTTGTATTAAATTTTGCATAACAACCATTTTTTTCTGAATCAGCTACTAACAGAGTGTTATATCCACTTAAAATTGTAAAGGATAATGAAAAAAAGCTACTCCTGATAGACCATCATGAATATGCAAAATAATTCCTGATCGGCTTAATCACTTTTAGTCATCATGAGACTATTCATAATAATTGGTAATAATCATTTTGCATTTTCCGTCCTTCGAGATTACATCTAGTACTGTCCATTTTCATTAGATCAGGGACAGAGTAATGTTTTTAAGCCATTGCCCCAAAATAGCCATCAGCTCTTTATTTTCTTCATAACCTCGTTCCATAAATCGAAATCTACTGAATGGCTGCCGTTGAAATTTCGTACATGTAAGTACAGAATACAGAGGTGACCCTATCAGGGGTGTAAAGCGTAAATAAACGATTTTGATATTGTGGTTAATATTATGTTAGTGTTAAAAATCGCAAATATTTACAAATAGAGAATAGATCGACAGAGAGAAGAAAAATCTGAATGCGATGTTAACATAAAGTGTCTTCTATTTTAAATTCTCGATATTTTTCATGTTGGAACTGATCTAGTTTCGCAAAATTTTTTGAACACTTTGTACATACGACCGAGCTTCGTATCTAGCCTAAACATAAGACAGTGAAATTTATTTATATTATAAAATACCTTATTTTTACAGAAATTTTGACTGAAACCAAAATATCTTGAAAAGTATAGATTTTTGAGATAGGAAATTCCAATAAAAGTTGCCGTGAAAACAAGTGTAGAATTAGAATTAAAAAAAAATAATAATTCCAATTGAAATATTATCTACTTCTGGTATCAGTTGAAGTGACTGAAAGTCGCTATTAAGTTTGAAAGAGCCAACTCCTACTGCAACTTTTCAAAACTAAAATATAAGTAGTTCTCTCAATACTTTTAATAGCCCATTCACCGTGAATAACCCTATGTACTGAAGGTATGCTCAACATATTGATAAAGATTTTTCAACTGATACTTTGAAGTTCTCTGCAACCCAATTTTTTTATCTTATTATTTGAGATTATTCAAGGATTCCCTCGAATGACGGATCATATTACCAACTTATGTGAGATTATGATACATTCCAAGATTAATGATCCCATTCTGTATACGACTCCATTATGCGTTTTAGGTTATTAGAATTCTAACTAATGAAGACATTTGACGACTCTGTTAGGTGTGTATAACATAGGTAACGTTAGTATCAACACATTAACAGAATAGATTCAGACAAAATTGTAATTAATTGGTATTTAATTGTTAATTAATTACTCTTGTCATTTTATTGATCGAGCTTGATGCTACCTAGCAACAATATATGGAACATAAGCAGAATTCGTTTTTTTTTCAAATACAGTAGCACCTCTTTTATCCGAACTAATTGGGACCGGGGAAGTTCGGTTCGTATGGTGCCTTTCATGAAACAAAAGTTGAAAATGTGCCTAAAATGGGTTAAAGAAAAATTAGAAATGCATTGCAGTGTAAAATACTATATTTTTATGTAATCAGAGTGTAGTAGGTTACCATAGAGTAGAGAAAGTATTGCATTAGAATAAAATATACACTACTACTGTACAATGTAAAATTATACGTACAGTATATATTTTGAATAAAATAACATACAATACAATACAGTATTGTGGAATGTGTACGGTACATATGTATCAACGAACATAAAATACATTACTGTACCTACTGTAAGAAAGTCAGTAATTTTTTTTAACAAATGGTGAAGTGCGTTTTCTGGCTAAGTCTTGGACTACTACGAAATATTTCATCCTGTAGCAGGATTACGGGGATTCGGATTAAAGAGGTTCTACTGTATAATCATTTAATTTTTTTCTTATTAACTTATTGTTCCGTTTGTGGTTTAAATATTTCAACATCTTGAGCAAATAAAGTATGTTTGTTCCTTAGTAGAAGGGCATCAAAGACTTTTGTTTCATTGAGAAATACATAATATAGTTACGTTATGATTTTGTGTTATGATGTTATGAAATACGTTTCAAGTCGAATATTTCTATGACAACAGGTTTTTAAATCCCCAATATTTAGTATAATATTTATTTAAGTGGCCAGTTGTATTACGGCACAGGTTTGTTGAAATCTTCAAAAAAAACCAAATCCTACTATTGGAATTGATTGGTCTCAACTTTCATTTTTTTGTTAATATGTAATAAAATATAGTAGAAAGAATAAATTCAGTTTATTATTGTATGTGTTGAAAGGTGGCATCCGCGATTTTAGCAAAATCGCAAGAGCAGTTAAATTGACAATACAGCAAATAAATAATATGTTAATCTATAAATGTTCTGCTAATGTGTCGATGATAGCATACATTTATGTTTACGTCCTGTACTTCATTTGGATTGAAAGTCACATCTACAGAAACTACAGTAACTGAAATCGGAAGCTCGAACAAAATATATTATCGACTGCTAGAGCAATTTTGGTGCACCATAACTCACTCACCACGAATACTTCGAACACTAAATATAAATAACGGCTGAAGTTGGTGGGAATCGGACGATCGTTCCAAGAAGGTGGACTGTAGAATAAATCGTCCGGATACGAGACCGTAAACTTTCGAAACATCTGAGAAATTCGTTAATATGGCGCTGCCATCGGGTATTGTGAACAGCCAAAGTTGGTGGTAAGAATGTCGCAGTTGTCGCGCAATTTGGTGACTGTTAATTTTGTCGGAATTGGTCGACTCTATCTTTTGCGGTCGGACTATTATAAAAAAATGTTTTATTTCTGTTGCCAGACATCTATTTGGTCTGGAATTTAGGTATTAATTTTTGAAGGATTATGTTGTTAATTTGATTGTTCAAAGTCGGTTTTGTTGTGAAAATTTTGTTGATTTACAAGTGTCTTAATATGTTTATAGACTTGTGACTTAAATGTATTCAACAACATAAATCACTAAATAATCTAACGGCTGTTTTGTGAAGCAGACAACTTTAAATTTATGAAAATGAATTTAATTGTTTGTCAAACGTCTCTTTCAGAAAATTAATTATTGTATCGCTGTATGACTTGTGGTACCGTCCTATACAGCAGAGTAAAAGCCTAACACCCAACAGACCCGGGTTTGATTTTAACAACGATAGGAGTTTCTGCTACTCAGACCGCTGCATACTTTGAAAGACACTTTAAGACCTCCGTCATGCTGGATCCCGACTTGAAAACAATAAAAATTAAAAAATATTCTCGTAAAGGTTAGATAAGGTGATTAAAGTGAAATTTATTTGTTTGAAGTTTTTCAAAAAAAACCTAACAATAAAAAAAATTATTCCTACAGTTTTCAATGTTCTTGTGCCATTTTTCTAGGAATGTGTTAACAATCGTTTGTTGTTTTTTGTAGTGACAACATTTTTTTTTTCTAATACCTATTATCAAGCCATTAAACTAACTAACTTCAAACAACTTAGATGATTATAGTGAAATTTATTTGTTTGAAGTTTTTCAAAGAACCCTAAGAATCAAAAAAATATTTACTCATACATTTTCTAAAGTTTGTGTGACATTCTCCCAGGAATGTGAACAATCGTTTGTAGTTTTTGTAGTGACAACAGTTTTTTATAATTATTTTTCAGTATTATCAAGCCGTTAAACTAGTTTACATACAATAAATTTGATAAAATTTGTGTTGTTCGAAAAACTACAAACGACGTAGATGATTGTAATAAAAATTATTTGTTTGTTGTTTTTCGAGAAACCCTGAAAATCATAAGAAAAAAAATTCTTGCCTACATTTTCTATGTTTTTGTGGGATTTTCCCGGAAATAAAATAAATCTAATAAATGTTTTATTGTTCCAGAAAGTACAAATAACTAGGTGATTTTAGTTAGACTTATTTGATTTGTAGTTTTTCAAAAAATTTAAGAATCAAAAAAAAAATTATTCTTACATTTTTCTTTGTTTTTATAGCATTTTCCCGGGAATGTTTTAACAATCGTTTGTATTCTTTTTATTATTATTATTATATAGTGACAAGAAAAATAAATAAATTTGCTTCCAATATAGTAAACACTCTACCGCTTTAGAGAAAAGCATTTTTTGTAGCATCTTTAACTACAAACGATACAGATGATTGTACTTTTTATTTTTTTGTAGTCTCGATAAATATTATGCAAGTTCAACGGCTGCTCATATCCAAAATGGTAATTTTAATACATGTGTAATACATGATTTTGGGATCAGAGGAAATACAAATGAGATAAGGTTATATAATATTATATCAATAACAGTTCATTATAACAGAATATATAGTAAGTCAACAATCCCAAAACAGTGAGAATTGTCAAGAACTGAAATGGAACGCATTTCGAAAAAAAGCTTAATGGAGAATCATAAACTACAAAAGATTCAATAGAATGTAGTACTTGCTAATAAATCAAAATTGCCAGTTAACAAATACTAATAACACCTTATCTCATTCGTATTTCCTCTGATCCCTAAACCATGTATTGCACTTTTCTCAAAAGTACCATTTTGGATAAGACCAGTTGCACTTGCACAATAATGGATACTACAAAATAAAAGTACTACAATCCTCTGTACCATTTGTAGTTATAGATGCGACAAAAAATATATTTTCTATAATGCGGTAGAGTCTATGCAGTGTTTACTATTTGGAAGCAAACTGTTCACAAACAACAACAATGTTTTTTTCGTCACCAAAATAAACTACTATCGAATGTCAACACATTCCCGGAAAATGCCATAAGAACATTAAGAAATGTGTAAATTAGCAATTTTTTTGATTTTCAGGGTTTTTTGAAAAACTAAAAACAAATAAGTTTCACTAAAATCATCTACTCACAACAAAAAACTAGAAACTATTAACACATTTTTAAGGAAAATGCCATAAAAAAATCAGAAACATGTAGGAGTAAATCATTTTTTTTAATAACTGCAAACAAATAAATTTCACTTCAATCATCTACATCGTTTGTAGTGTACGAGAATATTTTTCAATTATTATTATTTTCAAGTTCGAAAGCTGTGAATTCACGTAAAATACCGACGAGAACTGATGCGTCGCCGATTTACGCCTTTAATTTTGAGGTATGTACATAAGTATTTATTTCCAAGTAAATTAATTGATTTAACTAGGTTGTTAATTGAACTTTGATAAACGGTGATTTCACAAATTTTTGGTAGAGTTCCCAAAATAATAAGGTTACATTTGAATATGTGTTTTTTTATTGCTTCTAATCTAAATCTAAGACCGACTTTATTAGATGGCAGCACTTGAATATTCAATTCAAAATAATGCAGATTCCATTAGGACTGGTATCTAAAGTTGTACAGTTAAAAGTAGATAGAAAATTTGGCACTAACTTTAAAAGAACCAGTACAAATAGAACTGATATTATTTCGTATTTTTCAGAGTACCATCTAATAAAATCGCAACTAGTTTTAGTAAAAAAAATATTTATTCAAAATTTTTTAGTTATGTCAATCCGCAGTACCTACTCCATCAGTTCCGAGGGGCAAGTTTAATTTATGGGATTAATGTGTCTGTAAATTACGGATATAGAACGGCTAGAACGTTATAAGAAACTTTACTCTCAGTTTTTATTAATAAGTAATATTAAAAAGATCGATCAAATCACGCCATGTAACATTGTTAACTGTTTTATTCTTAAAGGTAGCTTGAAGTTTATTGAACTAAGTAGAATGGATCACTATTACAAAAATCATTATTTATACCACTTTGCAAATAGAAATGGATATTGGAGATTTTCATCAGTTCAACAGCTCATATCGTATTTTATACCAACTTCATGGAAAGGAGGAGCAAAACAATGCGATTGCATGTTTGCTTTTTATGTTTGTTCGTGTGCTTTGTATAGTAAAAGTACACCCATCTTGATTATTTGAGAGATGATTCCATATAAAACAAGATTCAGTATGTCTTTCTTTCACATCCTATTCAATTAGAATCTTCTATAAGAAATCCGGAATTCATTTAAAGAAAAAACCACAGTGTATGACGCTTGTGGTCCTAAATTATATCTAGTGTACTCACCAGTAAAGAGAGGGGCGTCATCAATAGAGACCAGACTGTGCTGGTAAGACCAAATAATCCAAAGATAACTGTCCGCGTTGATCAAAAATCGTATGTAACTTATGACATTTCCGAATAGGTTTCAGTGGTGAGAATATTCTAACCAGTATACTGGATTTAATTTAGGAACACACAGGTATTTTAGGAAAAAAATGATTTAGGCTAGCTATTGACCCTTACTTGTAGAAATTCGTCCAGCTGCATCCTCTGACCATGCCAGTAGAGTAGCTCGTCGACGTAGCCAACAAGGAAGATGGCTGCTACTATGCCTGATATTACCAGGCCGATAACGAGAAGGGAGAAAATAATGGACCACCAGTTATGACCTTCGTCTTCATGCAGTGCTAGCTCCTAAGAAAAGTATTGCACGATTATTGGTCAATTTGTTGAATTTACTATGTTATTTTGGTTGTGAATTTGTGTCATATGATTGTATCATGATTATACAGAAATGTTTCTTTTGATTATTTTAAATTTTAATTCTTACATTATATTACTGGCGTTAAAGATACGTCGAGATTTAATTATTTGAGATATTGATAATAACTAAGTTATGTGTATCCCACAAAAAAGTATTTAAAGAAGTTAACAACAATGGAAATATACATTTTAATTCCTACACGAAGATAGACACTATATTAAAAATAACAACGTATTGGACCTGACTGTCGAATTTTCTCTTAGTTCTAATTAAAGAGAGATTCGTCACAATCTTGTAACTCGGATAAAATTCACTTGGAGCAATACCTACCTGAAATGCGAACATTTCATGATTCCAGAGATCAATTAATTATAAAGACTATGTCAGATTACAAGTTTAAATATATATATATATATATATATATATATATATATATATATATATATATATATATAATGAATTGTAAATTCTTGACTGTCTAATTAATGATGAATTTTTAATGATTGGGGTTGCAGTCAAAATGCCAATAAAATTAAAACTATTTAATCAATGTCGAGCTTTCGGTAACGCTTGTTACCTTCATCGGGACAAACTAAAATAACGAACAAATTAATTATAACAAAAAATATTAATAATATGAACTACTTACAATCGTGAGATTAATGAAATATACCAGCTACAAACATTTGTTATTATGCATTTAACTTTATGATTGAACTTTTATGTTTCATAATTACAAGTTACTATGGAATTACGCATACTAAGATCAATCTATGTATGTAGCTAATAAAAATGGAACACACTTCAGAAGTTATTCACAGGATATATCATTTAAAAAATGGATATAATATAAAAATATGGCATTATCTTGTATAATATGAAACAATATATTAATTTAGAGAAACATCAGATGGCACACTACGATAATTATCATTATATAATTTTAAAATATATGATTAAAGAGTTTTAATTTTATTGGCATTTTGACTGCAACCCCAATCATTAAAAATTCATTATATATATATATATATATATATATATATATATATATATATATATATATATATATATATATATATATATATATATATATATATATATATATATATATATATGTATAATATGTAATAAGTATCAGTGCACTTTCAGAATAATCATGTTTATATGTTTCGTATTGCGAGAGAATATGATTACACTTATATAGAAATTTTAAATAATATTATGTATCTTTTTCTTTCAGCTGTCGGTTCAAGCCCAGAATAAAAGTAATTTGGTCTATGTATGGGTATATATGTAAGTATTTATGCAATATTCTTAAATTACATTTTTTTTTTAACTGAACCTCTATCTGCCTTAATAATAATTTTAATTTAATTGTGCTCCTTGTTCAAATAGCTACAAACATATAAAGATCATTCAGTAATATTCATTTTTATCAAAAAAATCTAGATACTTTCTTACTTATTGTGTTACCATGACAAATATAAATAATGACATTTGTAATTGATGGCTATGAAATCTTTCCTGTTTTTGGCTAATTTATTCTAAATTCACGATTGTAAGTATTTATATAATACTATTAAGTTGTTGTTGAAATAATTTTGTAACGATTTGTAGTTTGCCCTGAAGAAGAGAATAAACATTCTCGAAAGCTATATATATATATATATATATATATATATATATATATATATATATATATATATATATATATATCAGAAATAATAATGTACAGAATCATAACATAACATACACATCTTACTTGTATCTTGAGATACACAAGATGTATTTCAAGAACCGCCAAACAAGCTGGCGATTGTCTGTTATTTAAACTTTTCATGACAACTTCGGCCATTCACAAGTGAATGTTATCATCCGCCACGTCAACTTAGTTAATTTTCATTATCTTTTCTATGAATAAAATTATCACTAATAATCTCCATAGAGCTTGAATAATTTCCGAAAAATTTATCGAGGTGCAATTCTTTTAAAATTTCCCGAGGCCCCAACCGTATCCAAGGTTTACACATTCAATATTTTTTCTAGATAACTCTTATTGACCTTCATATGTTTTCCAAATAGAAAACATACCCATTTGAACTTCTTCATCTATTTTCTTCTAAATCATAATTAACTTATATATTTTCAGCAATTTGCATGGTTTAACACTTGGTATACCTTCACTGGGGTGTATGGGAGCGCTGCAGGTGTATACTTTTAGCAAAGAGAGGGTCACGCTTCTGCGTTCCGGAGGTGGTCTTAATGCACTCTCACTTGCGGCTCTTCTTTGGTAATGTAATGGACAGTGAACGGCAAGACTGTATCAGATTTGAAGGCTCTCGTATTGCGAAGGAGAAGAGAAACGGAACATTCCCCTTTTTTCCAAATATGTATTGAACATGTACAGAAACAAGAATACAACGGCTCTCAGTCCGGGGTACACCCATTAAGTGGGGAGAAGGTGCGAAGAGTCCCTCGAGGTGCCAAATATATAATAACACATAAATTGCGACCTGGAATGTCCGAAACTTGTACATGGCCAGGAAACTAGCCAATGTTGAGACAGAGATGAAGCGTCTGGGAATCGAAATCTTGGGCATCAGCAAAGTTCGGTGGCCGGGAGCAGGAACCCAAAAAAAAACAGAAATGGTATCTCATACTAGTCATGGGGTAACGAACCCGAACATCAATATGGAGTTGGAATATTAATTTCAGCCGAACTAGAGAAAAGCGTGATTGACTATAATGGCCGAGTAATACTTCCAAAGCTGGCTACCACTCATCGAACTATGAATTTAATATGCGCCAACAAGTGTCAAATCCGATGAAAATGTAGAGGCATTCTACTAAGCACTCGAAGAGGATATGACTCTGACAGGGAAAGGCGAAAAGTGCTTAGCGATTTCAATGCGAAGATCGGAAAATGCACCGATGGAGACGTTTACGGACAGTATGGTAATGTCGGTGAGAGAAACAAGCGGGGCGACTGATTGATTCATTTCAGCGTAGAGCAATAACTATCCATCGTAAAAACGTTTCTGAGGCAACATCCTCGACGCTTATATCCATGGATATCTCCCGTTAATTGCTCGTTGCATAGACTCAGAAACCAAATTGATTTCATTATGGTCAAACTACCTAATGTAATATGTAAAACGGCAAAACATATCCGGGAACCGACATCGCTAGTGACCGAATCTCTATTGTTATGGAGCTGAGACTGCACCGTTCTACTAGGGCTAATAATAGGAAGCACATTGACTTGGAGAAACTAAAAGACCCTGAAGTACAAATTCAGATAACTAAAAAACTAGAAAACGCAAAAAAACCTTGGATGACATATGATATTCTGCAGCTAATAGATGAGAGAAGAACAAAACATACTACCAATTATAAACAGTTAAACAGAGTGGTAAGAAGAGCATGCCAAAGAGCATAAGAACTGTGGCTCGCTGAAAGATGTAGTGAAATAGAAGAACTGCAAAGAAAAAATGATACTTTCAATATGCATATGAGAGTTAAAGACACAGGGACATTAAAAGAAACAGCTCATCATATTGAGGGATGATAGGAAAAATGTACTCGAGGGACTGGTAGAAAAAAAGAGTCCCTCTGCGCGGAAGAAGTGAAACTTCGTAATGTGGAAATGAAATTAGGAAGGGGTAGAAATTGATTTTTAGTGAAATCATATTGTTTCTTTAAGACAAACTTTATTAAAATTGCTTACAATTTGCAATTGATCGCATCTTTTAATTATCATTTTCGAATGGAGAAATATCCAAATCTACAACATTTACAATGGGATTGTGATAACTAAAGTAAGATACGAAATGTTTGAGTTCTATTTTTTCAATATTTCTTGCAAAAACTGCATCAACGGTAGTTCCCTCTTTGGTTGTTGGATCATTGCGACCATTTATCATTTCCAATCCAAATTTGTCTTTAATGAAGGTTAATAATGTTTCAGCTTCAGGTAAAGAGAAATTCACATTAAAATCTCCTACAAGGATCACAGGCTGCTCACAATAATCAATTTGCTCACCAGTAACGTCTGCCAGAGCAGACATTTCGAAAAAATGACTGTGAATGCGTCATAATGTAATTTCAAAAGAGAAAACCCAACAATCATTTGATATTCACAAGAGACGTACCTTGACATAACCTTAAATCCGTCGCATTGTCCCTGGAATTGTTTTCACTCATTTTTTACAATGCTTATCCACTAAATTTTAAAATAAAAAATACTACCCTATTAAATTATATGTGTATCAAATCAAACCAAAAAAACAAGTAAATGAAATAATGAATATTATAAATTTAAATAGAACAACAAGTACATATTTCAGCTAATTTCAAGACGCTCACACTGTTTACTTCGCTGCATAGCAAGAATACCACGCGCATATGCTTGGGATCTACAAACTCACTCTCTTTCTCTCTCCTACTTTCTAGCTTTAAGTATCTTTCTTTCTCTCTCCCTCTTGCATTGGAATATTGAACGCTACTCGTTGCTTACGCTCGCGTTGGCCTGTAACAGGTATACTACGCGCATACCTTCGAGTGCCACGCATTCACTCTCGCTCTGTCTCTTTCTATTCCCTCTCCCCAGGAGCGTTAAACGTTTAACGCAACCTTGTTGGAAGTCGCATAGTTTCACTTCAAAAACTGAAATATTGGAAAAACCTGAAGAAATACCTAATATGCAGCGCCATAAATGAAGAAAGTCTAGTATCACAAAGGACGAAGTACGACGGGCCACAAAACTTCAGAAAAATGGGTGATTGGTCTGGACGGAATCCAGTTGTCATTAAAATTAACAGCTCAAAATGATGGTGATAGCCTAGGCCTTATTACATATTTCTTCAGCAGCATCTACATGTGTGGAAATATACCCAAAGATTGGATAAAGTCAGTCTTTGTCACATTGCCAAAAAAAGTGAACGCCTCCCACTATGATGAATACCAAACAATAAGCTCAGCGACCCATATATTGAAGGTTTTTCTACGAATTATACACACCCGAGTTTACGCAAAATCTGAAAATGACGTTGGAAACACGCTGTTTGGGTTTAAAAATGGCATTGGGCCGCATGAAGCTATCTTCTCCTTGAATGTAATTACTAAAAAATGCAGTGATGTGAGTGTGGATGTGTACGCATGTTTTATCGACTATCAAAAGGCGTTTGCCTGTGTATTCATCATAATCTTATAGTGATACTGAGAAGGATAGGCATAGACAAGGGATACTTACGCATCATAGCGCAGCTGTATTGGAGTAGACGACGTTACATCTGAAGAGGTGACCATTAAGAGGGGTAAGTCAGAGAAGGTTTTGTATTATCACCTCTCTTATTCAACTTATACTCGGAAGCTGTTTTCAATGAGGCACTTGAGAACTCGGAATAAATGGCACATTAATTACGAATATTCGTTGACGATACCGTATCGCTAGCCGATAGCCTATAGTGTATGCAAAGCATGATAAACCCTGTCGTGAGATATAGCTAGAGATATGGTTTATCGTATCGTACTATTTTCTAAAACACCAAAAATTGTCGCATTACTAATTAAAGGCACACCAGTACAAGTGCCGACAATTAAATATCGGAATAATGGATGTGTGCTCCCGAATCGAACAAGCCAGAAGAATTTTTCTACAAAAGAAACCTCTCTTCACCAGCCGAGACATCATCCTGGAGCTCCGTTTGCGGTTAATGCGTTGCTTTATCTTTCATGTGCTCCAGTGCGGTGATGGAGGTTGGACTCTTCGCCCATCACTCGATAAAAGGATTGAAGCTTTCGAAATGTATATTTATCGTCGCATGTTGAAGATATCCTGGGTGCAGAGAGTAACCAACACGGAGGTGTTAAGACAGAAAAAAGAACAGTAACTATTAAAATAATAAGTGGCGGCCGTTACCACGTCATACGTCTTATTATAAAGGGCAGGATTGAAGGCAAAAGATCCATGGGATGAAGACAAAACTCATGGACAAAGGATATCAGGCGATGGTATGGAAAGAATACAGCAGTGGAGTTTTTTAGCGTCGCAGCATCAAAAGTTGTCACGGCATGTTGGATAGCCTAACTCCGACAGGAGAAGGCGCAAAAAGAAGAATGTCGTCCCTGTTTAGGTACCTATATTAGTACATTTTTTTGTTTCCATCAGACATCCCATGAGGCTTTTCAAACAAACACTGGCATGTGTGCGAATTCAAGTAATTTGTATAACACTATACGTATTTAAGGAATTACAGAATCGTCTCAGTGTAATTTCACATATACTAGTGTATGTTCATTCAGATTAACATTTGTAATACCTATTCTATTAGTGTAACTTCAAAATGGCTTGACGGATTGCGGTCATATTCGCAATATTAATAATTTTGGTACAGAATTTGGATCCGATCCGTGTTCGAGTTTTTGATTGGTTCTTAATACTGAAACAGGCAGAAATACGTCTATTGGACGATTTAGTTCTTGTAATTATTTCAGAAGCACTCAACTATTATTAGTGGAGAGCAATAGTTTAACCCATTGGCAATAAATACCCATCCATCACGACGATTATATTGGCTTGTGTGTTTGCCTTTGATCTGGAAAGATATTACGGAACAAAAGACGTTTGTGTCTACCATACGAATGATACCAAAAACAATGGTCGATAGAATAGAAAAACAGAAACGCATCGAATTTCTCAATTTCTGGTAAACAAGCTGGAAAAGAAGATTGATATTCTCAGTTTTATGCGCATTGCCGATTAATTAGAGATTTGCCTCATGATTAGCCCAATACATGGGCACTTTAATCCTTTTTCGGTTTTGAATCGGGTGTTCCTGGTCATTGATGACGAGAATCAAAATTATTCAAATCATCTCTAGGATCAACGAAAAATAAACGGAATAATTCTATGAAATGCATCCATTTTAAAGATAGTAGATCAAAATGCTTGAAAGATAAAACAGAAACGTAGAGCAAGAATGACTATTAAAATATCCTCACTACGTAAAGTTCTTTTATTTTTGACTGACGACCCAACCGGAGGAGGTATGCAATATGCAATACTGAAAATAGGTCCCATTGAAAAAAAATCGAAAAACAACATGTCCTTCCCCAAATACTCCTTCAAATGGAGTGGAGGGGGTAAGTTTTTTCCAAATTCGACAATTTGAAATAAAAAAATTAAAAAAGAGATCATATCCGGCTGCGTTTGAATTGGTCATTTGAAAAAATAATCCGAGTTACAGTACTGGTAGGTAATATCTGAACTTTGAAAACATGAGACGGCCAAATTAAAGAAAATATTACATCTAACAACATTTAAATTGAAAAATGTTTCCATAGAGTTGCGGTTTTCGAGTTACAGCAGTGGTAAAATCTAAAATATGTGTATTTCCGCGATGTCTTGAAATCTCTAAATAAGTAGATCTAAGCAAACGTATTATCTTCTTTGGTGAACGTTGAATGATTTAGACAACTAATGTATCAATCAAAAGTGTGATAAAAACATTTTTTACAGAAACAGGACCGACTTTATTAGTTAGTGCACTGAAAAATACAAAATAATATTATTCCTATTGGTGCTGGAACTTTGGAACTTTTGACGTTTTGCACTGGAAGTTAGATTGAATACCTTTGGCACCAACTTTACAAGAACCAGCTCCATAGAATTAAAAGTATTTTGTATTTTACAGTGCACCAAATAATAACGTCGGTCCATTTTTTGTAAGAAATCTTTATTTCACACTTTTGAGTGTAACATAAATCACGAAATCGTTGAGCGTTCACTTGTAGCATTACCTATTCTTTGCTTGTAGTACTTGTTATAATCTAGAAATCTGAAAACATCTTCGCGAAAATATGCATATTTGAGACTTTAGCACCGCCGTAACTCGAACCCATAAATATATGAAAAAAATGTTCAAAATATGTGTTGCTACAAATAATCTGGTTTTTGATTTGGTTGCCTCAGATTTTCAATTTTCGAAAGAAATGCCCCTTCTACATAGAGAAAATACGCATATTTGAGAAATCGCTGTAACTTGAAAACCGTAACTCTTTTGAATTTACACGTTCCCGGATATTGGCCTATCTTTAATTCTGCCGCTCAGATTTTAGATTTTCGAGAAAAGTTGCCCCTCCAGCCCTTTGGGAAGCGTTTTTTGGAGGGAAGGAGATTTCAGATTAGAGTTTCTATGAATATGAAACCATTTCTCAAGTCTCCTCTTTCAAATGAATCAAAAATCATCATTATCGGAGTACGTTCACTACATGCAGCTCGCGTACTAACCAAAAAACAGACGGTCGATTTGTACATCTCTTCCGTTTGGGTTCATCTGTCAAAAACACAACAAATCCAATCAAGTATGTTTTCAGGGATTATAAATAGAAAGCATTTTGTATGTCATCCGTTTCTGGATGATAATTCAACACAAGTGTTTAATTTAAAAAAATAATACCGCAAGCTAGCTATAACATTAAGACTATGAGAGCTTTTTGAAATGCTACAATGGAAAAGCCAAGCATACCTCACATTTTCCTGCATGTGAAGACAAACAGTGCCTGCAGAAGACTTTTTTGCCCCTAGCAAATCTCAAAATTGACTCATTTGGCACTACAGACTTCTGATCATTGCGGTCATTCCCACCTTGTTGCAACAATTCTATGGACTCACTGTCACTATGTTGCCTGGCATGTGCAACTTCCAGGTGTTTTCCACTTTTCACCGACATTTTCGTACCTACTTACTCTATACGCGTGACCCGGCCACTAAAATACCGAACAAAACGCCGCCAAATATTAGCGGGCCCTGTTTGTTAGTGAGTGAAAAATTGATTTGCATCTGCCAGGTTAATCGTCGATTTTATGGTTATTTTGTTTAGATAGAGTAACTACCAAGTGGAACGAAATTAGGTATGTCTTTATTTACATCAAATATCTATATTTAGACATCAGCGAACTTTGAGGATAATTTCCGAATTATTATTGCAAATAGATCGAGCTATTCTTCATTAAAAAACGAATTAATAGAAAACAATGGACTGATACAATTTAAATGACACTAGTGGTAATAATTCGGTACCTACTAGAAAATATGATAAATTTTTCACTAGATTTAATATTTATATTACTATAACATCTCTTTAGGTGGTACATTTACGCTCGGAAAATTTCAAAGTAGACTTACATTTCATCATATTATAGGTATCATTATATAGCTACTCTAGCAGACCGTTTATTTTCATAAATTTAAAAAAATATAACTACATAAAATGTCATTCTCTATATGAAAGTATATATTATATAGTAACACGAATTAAAATTTTCAATATAAGTCTACGTTACATCCCATTGGTCGTTCCATTTTTGTAGTTAATCTTAAATTATATTTTTCTAGTAATCCTCCGGTATTCACCTTGAAAAATACTGCTCCTCTTTACGTACATATCTATTAATATATGTATAGCCCAAGATCATGATTAAATTCTGTTTAAACTACGATAACTTTAAAATTAATTAGAATAAACAAACCGAAAATGATGTGTGTATTAGAACATGAATTGAACTGTTCTAAATTTATCTACATGTAACAACAAATACTTACATTTTTAAAATACGCTAATTATCCGAATTGATTGCTAATAATCTTGGAATCAAAATAAAACAAATGTTCTCAACAATTCGATAGAAAGATGTTTTGTTCTGCGATTATGATGTAACCATTTTTTACCAACTAGTCTGTGTGAACCCAGTGAATTCCGACCGTTTTACTATAAATATGAAAGTTATAGCATCGTTAACTGAGCCGTAAAAGTAACTCGCTTCATTGGTTTCTTGGTGGTTCTTGATCTTGACATAAAACTGAAGGCAAAGAGCCATTTTATAATTATATACGGCTGCATTTTATGGGAGAACTAACAAAAAATCACATTTTTAATGAACTTATGTGATACTTACTATATGTGAGCTATAATTCTACCTAGTTTATTTGTGTTATTGTATTATTAGGTATTTAAAGATTATATTTTTGTCCGGTAGGAGTTCTATAACGGTGTCAATTGATTCTCTAGACAAGCATTTTTTTAAATCAAGAGGTCCATAAAAAATAAACCCTTGAACCATATTGTTATATGGACTCGGCGAATGTTATCAAACGCTTGAAGTTGAAATAAAAACTTGTTGGTGATTTAAAAGTGGGGAAATTCACAATTGGACGTTCCATAGTCTAAATAATTCTTAACCTATATGGCTTTTATTTGAGAATGTGAAAATATAAAGCCAAAACTCCTAAACTTCAAAATGCAGTTTCTCTTCTATGACATTATTTATGACACTAGACCTACGAAAAAAAGATTTAGTTAAATTTTAAATAAAAACGAGCATTATTGCAACAATGTTAAATGCACCGTCTTAGAACAAAAACAGAGAATATGTCACCCTGCAAGCCCTCTCAAAATTAAGTAAAGTAATAACAAGTAGAAAATCATTAGGGATTAATTTGTGGAACTTTGAAATGGTCCACAATGCTTGTAATATTTATTATCTCTATAATTGGAACCCGGTAAAGTATCATTCACAAAGGTAGAAGACATATTGTTACCTTATTTCTCTAATTGAAAACATTCTGTTTTATATCTGCAGGTAGTAATATGCCTTCCCGCCACATCGCGCGCTAAAATCTGCTAAGCCCCCTAAAAATTACATTCCAAAAATGTTCACAATAAGATCTATATCGATTGTCTTTTCTTTTATTATTTTTATATTTATAGTACAGCTACTCAGGTTCAAATTACAATGTCTGTTTATCACTCTTTCTCAATACAAACTCTAAAACTTCATCTCCCACTATAATGTTTTAATTTTATGTCAAATTCAATGTCTTAAAATAAATGCCATTTTCCCAACGTCCCAAAAACCTCAATAGCGACAATCATGTCAATTTTTAACCAATTTCATCTCCTAAGGATTTTATTTTCAGAAAATCACGAAATATGTGTTTGCTTATTTGTTTTTATGAGTACCTACTCGAACGAGGTTTCAGTCGATGTAACTTTTCAATGGGTATTATTTTCTCATACAAAATTTGTATTCCCATTTTATCCCCTTAGAGATTGAAACTCGAAACAGCCTTCCTTATTCCTTATACAGGTACATCATAAAGAGATCCTGTGTGTAAAATATCAGCTTTCTAGTTCCAAGGTTTTGGGCTGGGCGTTGATGAGTCAGTGAGTGAGTCACTATTCTTTGTATATGTTACAGTTAAAGAATTTCATAGAAAATATGTGTTGATAATCAATGCAAGATAATCTTTCACTAGTAAATTCATAAATTATCGTATCTAACGTAGTGGAAGTGCGCACAAAACGAAACTTAAATGAGATAAAAACTTTGACAAGTGACAGTCGTTTTTATTTATTATGTTATTGAGCGTTTCTTATATTATTATTTGTTTCAAATAATTAGCTTAAAGGAGGGAAGACTTAATATCTGAAATATCCGCACAGTATAATAAAGAATAATATTTATTTTGAAAATTATATGAGTACAAACAGTTATTATTTCAGATTAGGGAGAAAATACTGCAACTTTGCTCAATTTACTGTACGACACTTTTCCTAAATGCTAGTAGTAAATGTACACATATTTCTGTTCTCTTAAAGTTTCAACTAAAATATGCAGTGTTTCCAGTGACTGATTTTCTTGCTTTAATTGACAAATGTAATAGATGATGTAGGACAATGACAAGAAAAAAAATGATTGGTATCTATAAATACCTACTAATCTCCATTTACTCTTATATAATCACGAAAACATAGATAATATAAGTACACCCGTTATCGCAATATAATTTTAGATCCAGGACGTTATACCATGCTGTCCCAGTGGAATGATCAAAATAGGGCATGCATGGAAATTTTACGATCGTCACCGTATTTCTAGGTGTCTTTTTTATATATATATATAGTATATAGCCATTCTCTGATAATAAACACAAATTAGATTTTGTTTTGTGCCGGTAAAACATCATCTAGTTACGGTCAGTGAGTTACGATTTTAATAAAAAAAATAAAAATCGTCTATTATATTAACGATTTGCAGAGTTATGAACAGAATGTTTCTATTGTATGTTTAGAGAGTTTAGAGTGTGGTAGGTATATCCATTGTGGTAGGTTTCAAAAATATATCCGCTTACATGGCTTTATATCATTCTTTATATAAAAAAAGAAAAATCGATAAAAGCCAACAGGTTCAGTAAAATTCAGAAAAACTATTGATATTCCGAACTTTGTAGCGCTTTGTAGTTATCTTTAGTTATATATTCCAAATCATCAAACCTACCACACTTTTCCAGGGTGAACCAAACACCTTGTATATTGTCTAATGAATAAGATATAATGCTAATCATCAAATACTCAAATGACTCAAGAACCAGTTTCATATTGAAAAAGTATAGCGTATTTTTTGTACCTTTGAGTATTCATCTTTAAATAGCAAAATGTACATTTATTACACATTGGAAATATAATCAAGGAAGACTCTCATTTTCTATGATTCTCATGAAAGTTGTAATGTCAATATAACAAAAACTGCTAGAAAATTCAATAATATCGACTGTCACACGCTGAAATTGTGTAATAAATTGAAAATAATTTATTTGAAAATGTGGAAATCCAAGGGATATTCTACATACTAATTTTTGAGATTTGGATTTTCCAATATAAAGAATGTACCAAGCTTTTTTTAGGAATTTTCAGTAATTTCCAGAGAAAACGACTGAAAATATCTGCATATGCATAAATATATCAACATGGAAATAAGAAGTTAGACGTGTGTTGCTAAACTCTATCCAGTATACTGACCAGTATGACGTGTCATATTGCTTTTAATTCATTTTTGACAATGGCCAGTGAATAATGCAGATGGACAGTCCGTCAAACTTTAAAAACATATTGTTATGCATGTTTATTTTGGTAAACTAGAGAGATATTGTCATTTGGTTATATTCCAGTATAACTCCTACTAACAAAATCATAATATAATGGACTAGAAAATGATAATTGGAGCCCCTTATCAAGATGGTGAACTCGTTTTTTTGGGGCTAAGGTCTAGATAACGAGGAAAATGTTTTCAAACTTCTGTTTCGATTGACTTCAGCTGTCAGATTAATTGCTAGAATATTAATGACCTATTTAGCAACACACTAAGATTCCTTGTCAACAAGTCATTTTTCAAACAGATGTTTATATCTGGAAAGTAAATAGTAGAATATACAAGAATATTAACTAGCTTCAAAAGAATATCAAAAAATGTTGCTCATGTTGGAGGCTAGGTTTATGTTTTGGGAAAGTTTTCTTTAATTTTATATGTTCTACACTATATTGACGGTTAGGATTATCTTTTCTGATTTAAAACTTCAACACTATTACTACCTAGGTTTTGGTTTTAGACAATTTTGCTCAAATGTAATACGATCTATATTGTGGGTGGCCAGGTAATATTACTCCAATTTAATATGTTCTACACTGTTGGTGGTTGGATTTATGTTTTGGATAAGTGTTTCTAATTTAATACGTTTTACATTGTTGCTGGCCAGCTTTTTGTTTTGGGAAAGTTTTCTCTAAGACTGTAATATAATATGTTCTCCATGGTTGGTGACTATGTTAATGTATTACAGCGATTTTTTCTGATATATAGGTACAATAAACTATTCTATTTTATAGTATAAAAAATACGTATTTTTAGTCAGAGGATGTTTTAGTTTATATATTCCGCCATCTAGAAGGATTCACTTACTTTGCGATTTTAAACACCCTGTATCCTGTATTCGATGAAAAATTTAATGTTGCCAAGGACGCTTCCTTGGCTTCGATATCAATAATTCTTCGAGTCCGAGGTTTCAACAAGGACTATAAAATTCTTAAACTAACTCAACTGGTGCAGTTTGCTCACTTAATGACATATATGCTAGTAAATTATGAATTTATCAATTTTAAAATTCTTTCTTATATTTCCTAGTAACAATTTGGACCTTATTTATTTTCAAGTGAATATTAATTAGAAGCTGTAAGACAAAAGCAATAATAATATGGTGATTGCCCCCCATACAAACTTCATAGTATCGTCTATGAGTTTCGCTACTGGTGACAAAATTGAAAAAAATAACTAGGAGATTTGACGGCTTCAGAATGACATTCCGTATTTGGTACGTAACCCGTCATGATCGTGAATCTACCACATGGTTAGGTTTTGTCATAAAAGCGGTACCTTTCTCGATCCAAGTTAATGCCTATTCCATCCACCATGGTTTCGATCATGTTTTGAAACCGAAAGTTATTCTTAGGCTTCGCCAATCGACGTGTTTTGTCTCACATGAGGAAAATCGCTTCGCTCTTTTAATTTTCTATTTGCTTCTTTCTGAAGACAAGTTTATACCAGGTGATCCAAGAAGTAGTTTTGATTGAAAAAACTATTATCAATTTTATTCTGGAACATACATTGTGTACCAAATATAAACTTAATGTATTGGTAACTTGGTGAATATTTGATCTATTAAAACAAGGTCCTTTGTTTTTTATTCATCCTCATAGCACATATAGTAGAAGATTTATAGATTAAATTATATATAATTCTTAGAATGTTTGAAAAAGCTGTGTCTATTCTACATTTTGGATTCTCTGTAGGTATACTTACATGTATGAGCGATTGTTTTCATAACTGATATCTGAATTTTTAATCGAATTTATCCCTAACTGTAGGTAAATAGGTATCTATGTATACCTAGTTTTCAAGAAAACTATTCCATACAATATTCACACTAATTATTATGAGCTCAAGCCAGCTTGTCTCATTTAAACACCATGAACATAACACACCCTCCAATTGCATATACATAAAAGATGAGAAATTAACACCTCTCGCACATGAAAATCCATAAAGTCTCCACATTTTCATGCGTTTTATGTATTCACAGAAAAGCTCGTGACTTGTAGGTGTCGATTTTACGTTTATGGGCTGATAAACAACGTACTCTTCTTAATAATGAATTTGCCAACTGGCAGCAAGTAGATTTAAATTTGATTCAAAAACTTTCAAATACGAATTATTATGACACCGAGCATTTTCAATTCGCCTTATAAAATTTATATTGGCTATATACAAAGCATACAAATGATTTCAATCGTTTGCGTTAACGAAAGTACTTAGCTGACAGGTATAGGTAGATAGGTAAATATCATAAAAAAATTATCCTTAGGTACCAGAGAAAATTTTCTCCTATAATTTGATTGACGTAAATTATTGAATCGTAACTCGAAGATTTTTGTTCAAGAACAGCGTTTCAACATTTCGGCTGCCGTCATCTCAATAGCTTGCAATCAGTTGTATGCTGTCAAGATAAATTATTTGAATTTGAGATTGGTGGGTATAGTGAGTAGTTATAGAAGCTCTGATCCAGAAAACATTTTTCAATCATCACAACATTATATTTTATATAACCCTGAAGAGTCAGAAAACAAGTGAGTGATATAATAAATATTTTTTACAAAAAATTGGACCGACGTTATTAGTTGGTGCACTAAAAAGTATAAAATAATATTAATTCTATTGGTGCTGTTACTTTTGAAGTTGTGCAGTTGCAGATAGATTGATAATTTTTGGCACCAACTTCACAAGTACCAGCACCAATAGAATTAATATTATTTTATACTTTTCAGTGCACCAACTAATAACGTCGATCCAATTCTATGTAAAAAATATTTATTTCACACTTTTGAGTGTAACATTAGTCACGAAAATCGTTGAACGTTCACTAATACCAATGAAGATAGTACTTATCCTATTACCCACGTATATTCCTTGCTTGTAGTTGTTATTATTGAGATCTCAGAACATCGCTGCGGAAATACGCTTGAATATTTTAGTTGTTACCATTTTACTCGAAAACCATAACTCTAAGGGAAAAATGTTCATTATAAATGTTGCTACAAATAATTATGTCTCGAAATATTTTCAATTTTCGAAAGAAATCGCCCTCTCTACATAGCAAAAATGAGAAACTAACATGTCTCTATCTCAAAAACCGTAACTCTTTTGAAAAAATGTTCAATTTAAACGTTTCCGGATATTGTCCTATCTTTAATTATACTAACTCACATTTTCGATCTTCGTCAAATTTTGCCCCCTCTACCCCCTTCGGGGGTGGTTTTCGAAAAGAAGGAGATTTCGGATCTACGTTTTTGTGAATATGGGACTATTTCTCAATCCTCCTCTTTCAAATGAATCAAAAATCATCAAAATCGGAGTTCGTTTACTATATAAAACGCGCGGTCAAACGAAAAAAAAGCAGACAGTCGAATTGTATACTTCCTCCGTTCGGGGTTCGTCGGTCAAAAATATTTGAAATACCACATCTTTTCTATGCATTTGGAATATACTTTGAACTACAATGTGTGTGTTGAAATGCAAATACCGTTAACAATAGAATATTTTAAAATGAAAACTGATTCTAGAATACTGTATGTAGATTGGTGTGCTACGAGAATAAAATGGATGTTAAGAAATTATTTCATTCATTTAGAGATCCAAACTTTGAGCAAAACGAACTTTTACATGTACATATATGAAAATCTTATATTTAATGAGGAAGAAAAGTGTTGTACACTTTAACTTTTACTTTCCTACCGCTAACCCAAGTAGCTATATACTTTCTTTATATTGCGAACATTTGAAATTTTCATTGTCTAGTTTTTAGCGGATGTTTATATTTTAGTGTTCCCATTGTCAAAAAAAACATATTCTCATCCATTGGTCTCGAGCTGAGACTATCTGCGGAATGGATATTTTGTTGTTTCCTTTTTCGCTTTAGATATAGTATTTTTGAAACAAAATGGGCATTTTGCTCAAACTACTTACCATACAATAGCCAAAAAAACGTGAAATGCGAAATTCCTCAGAAACAATCTTTAGGTATAAGACTTTTACCACCATATCAAGGCGCATTTTTTTAAAGAGTAGAAAAAATGTTATGCTCAAATGAATTGTTTAACTTTCTTCCTACGTCATAATTGAATATGACCATTGTTATTTGATGGTGGACTCATTTGTGTAATTTTTTATCTTTTATTGCCATTTCAGTAGGTTTTACAGTTGTTTTTAAATTCATTTGAATTTCATTGTAGTTTCCATATTATTTTAATGAACATTTACTGTTGCATATCATAATAATATTTAAATTTTGGAGAATTTTAGTGGATTGATCTGCTCATGGAATGAGCAATAAGAGAGTCAGCACATGCAATCATCAGCCACCTGCATCTGCAAACCTCCAGCTGCCTTAATCCCCGCTGCATTTGCACAATGAAGAAGAAATTAGTGGACATTACGAGTTTTATAATCCCGCAAATGGGGATCCGTCCGGCTTGCATTTGTCCAAATTAAAAATTAAATAGCGTGCTAGAGCATCGTCGAGGCAATTATAGTGTTTAAAATGGCTCAATTCATTTTGCATTCACCATATCAGCATATCCTGAAGTGTTCCAGTTTCCATACGAAATTGCATTGTTGGTTGCAAAGCTAACAAAATGGCTATCTCGATATTGAGAAAGGCAATATAAATAGTAGACCACTTTATTGAATTGCAATTGATTAAATTATAGGGGACATTATGCAAACATAATACTGATACTAATAGAATTATTATGTATATTTCCATTGCAGTAGTTGATAAATGTGAATGACATAGAACTTTGAAACATCTAATGCATTTTTTAGTAGAAAAAGTTGTGATGTTTGTGTGTATTTGACTTAAAAATATTCTATACATATCTACATATCTCATAATTGGTGTAGTTAACTACAAAACTACATTCACTAAAAAATAAATATAACTCAAGCTCTAGCAATTCTTCATTCGACTTTCAATTATTTTGCGAATGAATGTCTTTCATGTATGTTAATGAATAGGTATTTTCAATTGAAAAGTACTACATTCTTTTGTATAAGTCTTTCAAAGTGATAGATATTGCATTCTTATCTAAAGTGCAGAACTACCTATTATCGAAAAAACAAAATGCGTAGGTATTCTGGTGATTATGTCGTCTGCCTAGAATGTAACCGCTATACAGTGTGTCCTAGTTAAGGATGGGATGACATTACTATCTCGAGAACAGTAATAGATTTAAAGTTAGTAAAATGGGGAAAAATTATCAATTTGTTGGTATTTTTTATAGTGTTCACAATAATTTAACTGCTATTTTGATTTAATTTTTTTGCAATTTATTATTTTAATTACAATATTAAACCTAAATAAAAACGTGTGTAAACACCAACTGAACAAAAATAAAAGCAATTGTACTATGATTAGCCGTAAATTTACCGTGAAAAAATCAAATTTGCAGCTTATGTTTTTATGCAAAATTCATGGATGCCTTAATTTAGTGCAACCATCACTGTATCTTTCTCAATAACAATCGATTTAGAGCACTAAAACCATTTCAGAGTACAGTTTGTTGTCGGGGGACGTCACTTAAGAAAGTTGAATTGCAGTCGCCTAAAATTGAGTTTTCTTGAAATGTTCAGTTAATTCTTTATTTAATGGAAATAGAAAAGAATATATTAATCCATCGCGAATTCTATCTGGCTCTTCTAAAACCTAAGAAAAAGTTTGATTCCAGTCTGACACTCTGACAAATTCAGGTAGTCAGGCATCTGATTGGCTTAAAATAATAGGTATAAAATTTTCATCGAAATTATCTCGAAGTTCACGAAGTTTATTTTTCATTATGGTGGTACCCCCAAAAAAACTTTATTTTAGGAAGATATTGTTACGGTTGCGCTAACTTCATGTAAACCTTGGATGACTTTTCGAAGAAATACAAGAGCTGCAAACTTTTTTCACGGCATCTTAAAAAAAAAACTAAAAATAGTAACAAAATCTCAAAACACAAAATAGCAATTAAAATTTTGTAAACACGATATATAAATATTTTTCACAAAAAACTGGACCGACGTTATTAGTTGGTGCACTGAAAAATACAAAATAATATTAATTCTATTGGTGATGGTACTTTTAAAGTTCTGCAGTTGTAGTTAGATTGATAACTTTTGGCACCAACTTTACAAGTACCATCACCAATAGAATTAATATTAGTTTGTATTAAAAAATATATTTATTTCACACTTTTGAATATAATATTAGTCACGAAAATCGTTGAACGTTCACTAATACCAATGAAGATATCCACGTATATTCTTTGCTTGTACTTGTTATTATTGAGATCTCAAAAGATCGCTGCGGGAAAAAGCATAAGTATTTTAGATGTTACCGTTTTACCACCGCTGTTACTCGAAAATCGTAAATCTAAGGAAAAAATGCTCAATACAAATGTTGCTACAAAAAAATAGGCTTTTCATGTAATCCCCAAAAATTTTCATTTTTTGAAAGAAATCTCGCTCGCCACATAGTAATAATACACATATTTGAGAATTTAACATGCCTCTAACTGGAGAACCGTTAACTCTTTTGAAAATCAATTTAAAAGTTTTCTATCTTTAATTATACCGTCTCGGATTTTCAATTGCCCCCTCCACGGGCGGTTTTCGGACGAAAGGAGGTTTCGGATTTGCGTTTTTATGAATATGGGACCATTTCTCAAGCCTCCTCTTTCAAATGAATAAAAAATCATCAAAATCAGAGTACGATTACTATATAAAACAAGCGAACGAACCAAAAAAAGCAGACAGTTGAATTGTATATCTCCTCCGTTTGGGATTCGTCGGTCAAAAATATCATCAATTCGCTCAACTTCTACCGCATTTAACGAACTTTCTATCAATTACCGTTCTCGGGACACTAATGCCATACCACTCTTATCTTGGACACACTGTATATCCTAGATAAAATCAGAATGAAATAATCTATAGATCCATAATTTCATTAGAAATAGATTGTTACAACAATGAAGACTGATCCAGATATTTTTTTATTTAAAAAAAACGATCATTTGCAGATCTCACAGTTTGTCGGAACCATCTTTGTGTCGTTTATAATTATAGATACTAATAAATATACTAAAACTAAGTCAGTACTCATTCTCTATATTAAATTCTATGTACCTACCACTAGAGTTCTCCTACAGATGCACTATCTAGCTATCGGTTTCTGAGGCAGTAGGTAATGGTTTAAGAAATTTTAATATTAAATATGACAACATTTAGATAATAGTGTGAGCTGGTTGGTTTTATCCTTGATTGTCCGAATTCTTTAGAAATATGTTTCTGATAATTAAAGGATTCAAAGAGACGTAACTATCTGAGGTAGGTACCTACAGGTAGATGCATGAGTTCTTAAAAATGTCTGTTTGTTTTCAATTGAATTTTCTAAAATATTTTCAATATTCCTCTTAATTGAATCTCAATGTTTTGACAGTTTACCGAGATCGCGTGTGAATTCATCGGGTGGTTTTAAGTTTTAAGAAAAAGTCGTCGTGACAGTTTTGAAAAGCGTAATTGAAATGCCCCAGAACCGTAGATATGGAACCTAATTAATCTCCTTATCAACACGGGATAAGCAGGAAGAATTTCCAAATGTTATCGTAGTACTAGTGAAATACCTCTTCTCATTTTTTTACTCAGGTACCCTGACTGACCCAAACCATCATTATTCTGATGGGGATGAGATCTCAAAGAAATTTGGAAATCACCGGATACATAATAATACATTGCACAGTTGGGGCTCAACTTCCACATAAAAAGGAAATCATTTAAATCCACATGCCCATCTTCTTTTGAAATTTGCTGGGGAAAATTTCGTGAGGCAAATAAAAAAATGCTTTTTTATTGTATCATGTGTCAGTTAAATGCCCTGAAAATAGTAAATAAAATGACAAAAATTAACGGTTCTGCCTCTTATATCCGAGCGTCATTGATAAGTAGTTTACAGGAAAACCTAAACTAAACCCTGACTCGCAGTTGACCGATTTTCTGTTAAAAACATGACATACTTCTGATTCGAACAATGAAAAAGTTTTTCTTCGTTGAGAATAATAATAAATTTCAAGAAAGTATTTTTTCCTACAACGGATATATTCCTATCTATCGTACAGATTATCGCTTTAGCACTCTGTCGCTATTTTTAGAGAATAGTTTCATATTTTAATTTTTTATTGTAGTATTTTTAATTTAATTTAGGTTTTAATGACATTGAAAATGCAACACCTAGTAGATATGCTAAGTTTGTGAAAATTGGCATTGTGACTAACTGGTACTTCGAGTATAGAGTGAAAGGAATTTGGTTATGTTTAATGGTTATGGTTAATAAAGTATAATGTGTATTTTATATGCCCATTGCCTCCGAAAGCGATCTATGAAGAGTCAAAAGAGAGATAAAGAGATATGAAGAGTCGAATGTCATACAGGTTGCAAGGCTTTGCATCATCATCATGAGCAGCCACTTTATCCCGTACCTCGCGGCTTGAGCTGGGAGTACTGACCTCTTCATCACCTACCTCGGCCTTCTTGGCCTTCGTGTCGCCGACCTGCAGCGTGTCGTCGGGAGGCAGCCGCCACTCATTCCTGTCAGCGTGCACATTGGCGTGCATACCGCCGGCCGCCCCGTCACCGCGCCGACCCTAGTCGCCGCCACTGTCCCGAGCTGGAGCGCCGTCGTCCTCCACGTTCTCCTCCTCCCAACGCCGCCAAACCGCCGGCGCACTTGTCGTCGACGTCTTGGTCGTCGTCGTTTTCGCCGCTTAAGGCGCAGCCAACAATGACTTCGCCTGCTCTGAATATTATGTGTCTACTACACCACTGATCTGCAACAAAAGAACACAGGATAATTAATTTATATATGTATATAAACAACATTGGGATTCATCTTCAATAAAAAAAGTATTGGGAGCCTTTGGCGAGAAATAGGTAATCGCCCAGCTATTTTCTTTCTACCGCCAATAGCTATGCCTATCATAGTAACAAAGTGTATCTGAGTAGACTATGATAGTAATTTAATACGCCAATAATATTCCATTACCTCAGATAGATAAATGGAGCGCATACAGTGATAAATAACGAGATAAATAGAATCCAAGGTATTTTGGTCGTGCTGTATATTAGAACATGACAGAGTGACATTCAAAATATGTTTTTCAAAAAAACATGCAAACAGTCGAATTTATAACTCCTCTGTTTCGGTCGTCGGTCAATGATATAAAAAACTCTAAGCTCGATACTAGTTTAGTTTATTAGTTACTATGGTAACGTTAATAACGTGACAATATATCAAACTTAACTAGTATTAAACTAGTTTTGTTTATGAAGGCTGTTTATATTTCGATACCATTTCAATCAAAGTATTGATAAAAAAATAAAATTTGATTTCACAATAGATTCACAAATACATTTTCAATAAGTTTGTCAATCAAAAAATATTTTTTACAGAAATTGGACAGACGTTATTAGTTGGTGCACTGAAAAATACATATTATTAATTCTGTTGGTGCTGGTACTTGTGAAGTTGCAATCTAACTGCAAGTGCACAGTTTCAAAAGTAACAGCACCACCAACTAATAACGTCGGCCCATTTTTTTGTAAAAAATGTTTATTTCAGAAATGATGCCTGTTTCCTTCATTCAAATCATCTACAAAAATGTGTATAGTTTCCAAATGCTTAAAAGTTCTCTATATTATTGTGAATTAGAGTCTTGAATGTTAATTATTGCTCTTAAATTACAAAACAAGAAAGACCTGTTAGTGCTAAGATCTAGGAGCCAAATTTTAAGAGCATTGTTTCAGAATATAACCACTCGTCTATAATCATATACATATGTATATATATATATATATATATATATATATATATATATATATATATATATATATATATATATAATTTATTATTAGGACTAGTTTGTCAGTCTTTTCCAGTTTTTCTACGAACTTGGGAGACAACCATATAAATTAATGTGATACGTGAATACTGAAAAATATAATTTTATTTTTGTCTATCTAAATCTGCTGAATAATATATCCTTTCAAATCTGATGTATCTTCTCGAACGATTTCTAGTTCTAATGAAGTTTCTGAATGTTATATTTCAAGTTGAAAACAGATCGATACCAGAAATTTCGGACCCTTCTATTTTGCTACTACTAATAGATGTTTTGATCTTATATATATTAGATTAACGCCGTTTTTTATCAATCAAGAGATTATGCTTTGGACACATTTAGAAAATTAGAAAAGTAGTATATGTTGAGAATAGTAAGAATAATCCCGAAAATGAATCACAAAGCCAATGTTTCTAATATTCAATGCAGTACGGACCCATACAGAGGGAGTAATCAACAATTATTATTGTGGTGGTGTTACGCTGGTAGGTACATCAAAATACTCCAAAAACAAATGTTGATGAACAAACTCATGTGCTGTGAACTGGTTTCATTTTCTACGGGAAGGGTATTAAGGTGACTGTTGATGACTTCACCCAATACTATCCGTGTCATAGTGGTCTATTAACCATTATTTTGAGTAAAAAATAATGTCTTCTAGAGGAATTCGATTTTTCACATATGTTTGATGCCTAATTATGTCATTGAAGTTTGTAAGGAAACACACAGTTCAATAGAAACTTTGCATAAAAATTTTAATTCTCATAGCATCTATAGTTTCTCTTAAGTAATCGCGTTGTGCGTGTCAGGTATTAACGCGCGAATGGAGAGTTACTCTTTAACTGCGATACTGCGATTGTCTCTGATTATACAATAGACAAAGAGAGTGAATAAAAGTATATCTAATAATAATGAAAGTATCTATATACTTTTATTCATATTTATCTATATTGCTTTGATAACATCTACATAAATCATGTTTCATAAAAATATATTGCTTAGGTATATTACGTAAATACATTGTTAGAAATATATTGGCTTACTTCACTATTGACAATATTAAATACTGTGGCAAAAGGCTTATGGTAACTAAAATACTATACATGAACGTTGGAAGATACATGATTTACAAATTTTGAAAACAACGTATCAATAGTTGGACCATATTTAGTAGTTCCCAGTGTTCTACCGGAAACGAAATCTAAATTAAGCTCTCCCTCAATTCAGTGGAAGGAAGTCCATGAAATCGTTTTTCTATCAGCTTTGAACCATATATGCTAAAAATGAGACGTGAAGAAAATCTATTATGTGATTAAAGTTCTGATTGACATAAATGTAGACTGTGAGCATATCAGTTTTTTTTATATCACTTGTTTTATCCATGTCTTACAATATTTTATTCCTGTATTCTTCACTTCACTTCACTATAGGTATATAAATATCAGTATCATTACAAATTAAAAAAATATAAGTTTAATTCTTAAGCATAAAAAATTGATTGCTGCTATTTATATAGCAGAATGATGACAGATTTTACTTCTATTATCAGAACATTGTTTCTGAAGAATGATACATGTGGTCCCATCTATTATCAGGTACGTATATTACTATGTTACGAGAAGTTTTTTAAATTTTTAAATATTCTGCTTAGTTTTTTGTCAATGCTCGATTGAACCACCCATAATATTTTTAAAGCGGATTTATGAACGAAATCAATTCTCAAGGAGTAAGCTCCACAAATACCAAATTCAATGTGTTTCCTGATAACTTCAGTAATTTCATAGAAAGTCACTATCCTCGATTAGTGAAAATTTTAATCACCTCCAATTCTAATATTAACAAATTATCAAATTCAGAAGACTGGAATGAGATATGATGCTTTTTCAATAAGAAAACTTTTATAAATAAAACGGGATGCGACTGAATATTTATTCCGAAAACATTGCATTAACATTTTTTTATCTATGAGGTCCCTTCGAATAGAAAACATAATGCTTTTTAACGCTTGATTTTATTACTCACCAAATCATCGTACCGGGGGTTTTAAATTGAATCTATTATTCAGGAGTAAACTCCACAAAATGAATAACTCACATTGTTAGTAAATGAATAACTCACATTGTAAGTAGTACCTACCTTAATAATAGCTTCATAATATTATATCATTCTTTAGAATACTTTCGACTTTCCTTAACATGAAATATATGCAATACCTGCTACCAGATAGATTATTGGACAGAGTTCTGCTGCAATGAAGGTGCCTAGTGAAAATATGACGCACCAAAGCAAACCCACTCTAGCGCACTGCATAGGGTAAGCTCTCCCGCAGATTATTTCCGAATTTATGTTATTTTATTTAGATTTATGTTGCCTTCAAGCCTATGGAGATTTATAGTTGGGTAGATAAATTTGTCGTGAGAATCGATAATTCAAAAGGATACGGAAGAGTTATGTGCAATTTTAGAATGGCTTTTGCAAAATATATTGGTGTGAATGATGAATATTTGGAATTAGATGATTTTTTGGAATTCCATGGTTATTATAAATTTGTGAATCTAGTTGAGGATAATATGAAGATAATATTTCAATGGTGTTTTTAATTAGACTAAGTGAATAGAACATCCCAGGAATTCAAACATTTACTGCCTTATTTATAATTAAAACATAGTATCTACTAAACAGGGATCATTAGGTATAGCCTTTGGAACCGATTCAAATACCTTTTCATAAGATCGGTCAAAATATACCAAAAGCATCGAGGCTGCATTCAATTCGAATGTAAAAAGAAGCTATCTTCACGTAACTACTGATCTATTATACATAGGTATATAGTAAAATAGTAACAGTACATTGAAGATATTTAAGAAAAAAATAATATGGAGGTCTTTATTATAGCAACAGAAGCCAAAACAATATTTTCTAGAATTTATGTCTGTCTGTCTGTCTGTCAAACGGTTCAGCTCTCGGTTCAGCTTGGTGTGAATATAGCTCTGAATGGAAATCCTTTACTAATTTTAATAATTCTTCCCTGTCTGAAACAGTGTCCTTGGGTTTGTCTTTCAGCTTGCAGATGTTTTGAACCTGGAATGAGCTTACGTCGGAGTACTGTCATATTTTTATTATCTTCAACCGTTTTTTCTATCTGAGCTGTGTTATATTTCCTGATATATTTATTTTCTAACAGCTTTATATAGGTATATCTGTCTAAAGTTAATGACGTTTGTCTAGCATTTCTCTATTTGAGTTCATCATATTAGCTGTTTTTATACTTAGTTTTTCTTTTATTCTCTTCTGTTGCCTTTGATACAGCTGTTTTGTCCAGCTTCTTGTATATATTGTATCTGCAAGCTTCTTGTATAGATCGTCAATAGTTATTTGATCTTCATTTATGTTGTCGATGTCCTTTCCTTTGGAATTGATCATTGTTTTATATTATGCATTCACATCTCTAATGTGTCGGGATAGGGTTTTGAGTTTCTTTGATCGTCGTTCTTCTTTACTTTCTTGTTTTGATAACAACTCTTCTTCAAACTATTCAGTATTGTATAATTCTCTCCTTCTACTTCATTTTTTTTTGCCATAGATAGTATTTTTATATTACAGGTGACAATATGCATTGTCGATTCTCTTCGTTCCCATCGCTCCGAGTCTTGTCTGACTACTATCATACTTAGGGACTACCACCTTTGTGTGTTTTGTGCATTGGGTTGATTGACTGATTTCTGGGTTTTAAGCCATACTCTACTTTTTTTAAATTTGTCAGTTTTGTGAGTACCTAGGTGAATAGCGTAGTTCATACTAAAGCACACGATTTTTTGGCATACATTTTTTTTAATGAAACAGAAAAAATATGAGAACCGGCAAGATAGTATACGATAGTATATGAAACATCACCTGCTAACATGACCAGAGTCAATAAATTTGAATGGTTAAACGATTAGTCAACTCTAAAATTCTACAAACTACGAGTAATGAATTTAAAAACAAATTTTGTAAATAATATTTAAACGTTGTTGAAAGTTAAATACGAAATTTACTTAAAATGCCTAGGCATATTGTTTATTCGAATAGACTAAGTATAGTTTATTAATCTTCGTCTTCAGAGTCAATTTTCAATATAAACTAAAATTCTGAATGATGTAGATATTGCATAGTACAAATTTTGATCTTTTGGGTATTTTAGAATAGAGGTTTGAAAGTGACCACATTTTCCTAGCCGCTTGTCGGTTAGTTTAGATGCTGGCTTGACACTAGTAGCTAGTGGTGATGAAACACAAAACTTTTCATTCACTTAGCCTTTTGCAGTCAACAAGCTATCGACATTGGTGATGTTAGGTTAGATTTGATTTGACGAGATGTGAATAAGTTATTATGTTTGTGTAGGTGTAACGTCAAAAAATGGTGCAATTACATCAAATCTATAGGCAGTACCCTTTGTTATAGAATAAAAAAGACTGAAACAGCTACTAGCAGCTAGTTCTCTAGCAACTATGATGACAAAGGGCTAGTTTACAAGTCAGCACTGCCACTCGCTAACTTTCAACTTTTCTCCTAGATAGTTTACAAGCTGCTAGTTCGCTATAGCTCACTTGAAAACACAGGGCAAATTCACTAGCATTTAGGAAAAAGCTAACAAGCGGCTAGTAAACTAGATCGATTTCATCGAGGCTTTAAAGACATGCAGTACTATTAATTCTATCTTCTATCAGTATATGTGTCTTATCTTATTTGCTTTCATAAATTGGGTGCAATCTTATGTACCAACTATACATACAGCTGAAGCTAATAAAAGCCTGTAAAACATAATGAAAATAAATCATTTGAATTATACAATTTACTTATTAACTACACAACAGAAGAGTTGAAATATATTGATGATTATGATTATGATCAACTTGTGAAAATTGTTATCGCATATTCACTATGGACATCCCGGTAGATAAGGTTGGTTGCCCGAGGGTTATGATAATTAGGCTGGTAATGGCTGAGCTGACTAGAGCCCTATGAATATTCAATTTCGATAAGTTAAGCAAAGGCTTATTCAATTGATTGCTAATATACCGCTGGGATCAAACATATCTGACTGAGTTTCAAATTTAATTATCTGGTCTAGCTACAATGGATAAAAATTAGTGGTTCAGATCGAATAACAATGAAATATAACAGGAAGAGTATCGATTCAATATAACAATATATGGATATAGGTATGTAAGAAATACGAAGAAGATTGATATATGTGGTATATGAAAATCTGCTTGATAAACTCAATTATTGAATAGCATGCAAAAGCAAAAGAGTTCTGTCAATTTTGAATTCTCTTAATCTGTCAATTCTGAATTCTGTTAATTGATCTTAATACAATTTCTCCGGGATTTATAAAAGAATCAAAAATATGAAATAAACTTTTGGATGCAATCTGCGAACTTTGGATTGAATTACTCTAGGTAAACTCCACCTCAACGTTTAGCACACGGTTTCAATTTGACCAGAAATTAGAGGAAGATTAAAAAGAAGTTAACCAGAAATTGGAGAAAGTTCAAGAAAGCTTCGATCAAAAAATCTTAATTTAATAGAAGAGAAGATGTCGCAAATTAACTGACTGACCCGTGAACACCGTGGCTTTGTACAGATGATTCTTGACTTGACATCGATCGAGATTGTTCTATGATTATTCTAGACGCTTGTAATAATGCTCTAGACGCTTGTCAAACTGACAATACTGTGACAAAGTGTACCTCACATATAGTTTCTGGAAGGTTCGAAAATTAAACTACTAACTACAGAACAAATTACGAAACACACAAGAAACAAGTATTACTAGTAACGCAGATGTCAAAATCGTAAGTACGTAAAGAGCTCTCCACGTAACTCTAAATTGTAACGTTTAGCCCTGTCTTGAACGGTGTGGGGGAGTTCACTTGAGTAATTCACTGCAAAGTAAGCAGTTTGCTTTTAAACTTTGTGTCTTAGTACGTTTTGTCACATCTTTTCACTTTGACAACCGCGTTTCAGAACTATCGACGTATAACTCTGGATGACTAATTCCATAGAACTTGACATTGTTTCTGCCTTGACCAGTGATCGACACGGCTTTAAATAGCTGAATTTGACATGACATCGTTCGAGATTATTCTATAATTATTCTAGATGTTTGTCAATCTGATGATACTGAGGTTCGAGAATATATCCACTTATTCTAGAATTAATTAACAAAATATACAAGCAACAACTATAGTAAAGAAGACAATAGAGCAAATACGTACTAAAACGAATAATAATCGATAGTAAGTGATAAACTATCCACGTAACAAAATGAGAACTAATAAATTAGGTCGTTCACAGTATTTTACAACCCTAGACTTAGCTAGTGGTTTTCATCAAATAGAAATGGAACCGGAATCAATTCAAAAAATCCCGATGGCCTGTTGTCAGCGGAAAGGTAAATTTCTCAAAATTCATTGAATTGAAATTTTAACAACTTTTTCATTGGTATACCTACATGTTATTACATAAAATTGCCGTATGTGTCATAGCCTTGCGGTTAGAGGTTTTTGTTTTGGCTGTTGAATACAAAGCAACAAGGGTTCGCGTTCCACTTCAAGGCAGACATTTTTTTCGCCTATTTCTTTTCAATAAATATACTATATATTTTTTTAATCAGGATCTATATTAAGATCTCCAGAAATTGTACAATTACATCAAATTTATATTGAGTGTTCATGTTTTATCAATATTTCTTATTTTTTCTTTCTTAATTTTAATTTTTCTATCTGAGCATTTTATGGAAAATTGCTTCGAACAAAAGTTGTAGGTACTGATTATATCTATAACCTAAGACTATTTTTTAAGATATTTACACTACGGCTCTTTTTTAATAATTTTTTAAATGTTTGAACGGTCGCCATATTGAAACAACTTATTGCCCAATAACGAATTTGGCCGAGATATTTGAGACATTGATTTTTGTAGCAAATTTGAACATGATACTTCCAAAACTGTGACCTCTATCGTGTTAACAAATTTCGTAATATCCCATATATATATATACACTACTAACTTATAGACATATAACATCATGCCGTTGAAATTTTTTCGAAATTCAAAAGTGTGAACGATCGCAATAGGTACATTTCTATAAGAAATTTACCTAATTAATGAATGTAGGTTTACAAAGGTCTCCAAAATTTTGCGCAAAACAATTAACATTATTACACGACTGAAGATCAGTGCCCGAAGTTCTTGATAAATTAACCTTGGTTTGTAATACATCCGAACCATTGACAACGGGAACGTAAATCATTAGAATATAGAAACATATTGTATTTTATCCCCACTGTAGCAACTGGCTGCAATAAAATTTTAAACCTCTTTCTCTTAGAAAATTTGGTTGAAACTATATTACAGCTTAAATTAATTCAGTACCTGATGTTGTTCTGAATAGAGAATCAGATTATATGCCATCAATTGTATTATCCAAAAATAGAAGTCCATGATGTTCCGTTACTAGAGCCCATTTATTTTTATTAAAAAAACTTCCAACACTTCACCAAAGGTGGAACTATAAATATTCAAAGTTTCTCCTTTTGATTTTCTGTTTGGTCTCTCGTGAGTTTTAACTTTGTTTTTTTGTTGCTGTAGGGAACTCACGCGTAAACAACAAATTCCGACTGAATACCGACTTGAAATATTGCCAAACGCCATTGTGTTCTCTCTGCTTGTAGAGGTATCTACCCTGTATTTTGTTCATTTATGGATTTGTACGGATATCTGGTGATTCATTCGAGAGATTGATCGATTCATGCTATTTTCTGCGTACCCATATTTCACTTGCTGTGGATGGACTACAATTATTCATCTTTTTGACTGACGAACCCCGAACGCAGGAGGTATACAATTCGACTGTCTGCTTTTTTTGGTTCATTTGCGCGTCGTACTCGGATTTTGATGATTTTCGATTCATTTGGAAGAGGTGGCTTGAGAAATGGTCCCATATTCATAAAAACGCAAATCCGAAATCTCCTTTCCCCCGAAAACCACCCCCGAAGAGGGTGGATGGGAAAATTTTCTCGAAAATCTAAAATCTGAGATGGTATAAGTAAAGATAGGACCATATCCGGAAAGGTTTAATTTGAATTTTTTTTCAAAAGAGTTACGGTTTTCGCCGTAGAGGCATGTTAAATTCTCAAATATGTGTATTATTGCTGTGGAGAGGGCGATTTCCTTCGAAAATTGAAAATCTTTGGGTAGTACATGAAAGACCTGATTATTTGAGGCAGCTTTTATATTGAACATGTTTCCTTTAGAGTTACGGTTTTCGAGTAACAGCGGTGGTAAAATGGTAACATCTAAAATACTTATGCGTATTTCCGCAGCGATGTTTTGAGATCTCAATAATAACAACTACAAGCAAAGAGTATACGTTGGTAATAGGATAAGTATTTACTATCTTCATTGGTATTAGTGAACGTACAAAGATTTTCGTGACTAATACGCTCAAAAGAGTGAAATAAATATTTCTTACAAAAAAATGGACCTACGTTATTAGTTGGTGCAGTGAAAAATATTTATTCTATTGGTGACGGTACTTGTAAAGTTGGTACCAAAAGTTATCAATCTAACTGCAACTGCACAACTTCAAAAGTACCAGCACCAATAGAATTAATAATATTTTGTATTTTTCAGTGCACCAACAAATAACGTCGGTGCAATTTTTTGTAAAAAATATTTATTTTCAAGTTAGGTCAGATATGATTATCATGGAATATTTGAAAACTTTCTATTTTCTCTTCCCATTCGTACAAAGAATCATAGAAGTAGGTGCTATTAGCTTTCATTATTTATAATGAATACCATTTCATTCATTATCAACTATTTTAGCCGTAATCAATTATTAAGTACCATCTCACAATTTTCGCATTTCTGATGTTCAAACATAATTATAACTAAGAATTTTCAGTTTTCTATTGTAGTGGACATTTGAAAACATCAGTGTAGTGTGATATAAAGTTATAGGTTTTGGGAATTTTCAAACATTAGATTAGATACAATTATTGCTTTCAAATATCGAACGACTTAGCAGTGAGCAATATAACTTTAATTACAAGCAAGAAATAATATCTATTATTTTCGAATTTTCAAGAACAAAATTTGCATAGGGTAATCTCAGCTGCTGAAGTCGTAAGTATTTTTTAAGTTCAATTATTGACCTTATCAAATAAATTAAAAAAATAATATTAATAACGAGGCAATAATTGGATCTCTTTTAACAATGTTCAAACTACGTATGTTATATGTTGCAGTATCCTCGAAAACATCATTTAACATTTTGTCATATTTGGTATGTGAAATAACGGGCAATCAATCACCAGTTGCCGATCAACCTGATGATCAACATTTTCTTCAAATCGTCATATATTCGCGATGTTACTGAACTGAAATTATTCCATAAATTCGGTTATTTTCAGTTTTGCGAGACAAGATTATTGAGATTGTAAAAGAGGGCAAAGTACGATGTTGATTGATGAATTTGTTTTTCCTTGATGAGAAGTTGCCGCGACACGTTTTATTCAGTGATCCATCAAATTGAAAAGATTGAACTGCCAAGTCTAAGTTCCATACGTTAAATGCATAATATATTGCATCGACTTTGTTGTTTCCGGTTTTTCGGTAGGGAGATCAGATCCCAATATCGTTTGTACTATGGAAATCCATGAAATATGATTCAGTAGGCAGGTATACGCTTACTTATTCAACCTAAGCGCATACAAATGTTGAAAGAATTTATCTCTCAAGCTTCTCTGCAATTAGTACAGATCGATTACATGATCATTCAAGTTCGATGATAATACATGAAGCTTCAATCAAAACGTGGGTATTGGTGCCATTGGTACTATGAAATAAGACCATTTATGTTATACCGTCCTATTCATAAAAACATATTGGACGTAGATAAGCTTGTTATAGCGATATTAATTAGAATGTTCGACACTGTTATAAATCCATTTTAAGTCTCTAATATAGCCGAATTCAGCTGATTTTTTACCGGCGGACCAATACGGGGGAGGCATACAATTCGACTATCTGCTTTTCTTTGCAAATTTTCTCGAAAATTGAAAATTCAATTTAGCAGAATTAAAGATAAGAAAATATCAGGAAACGTTTAAATTGAACATTTTCCCAAAAGAGCTACGGTTTTCGAGTTTTAGCTATGTAAAAATTTGAAATATGTGTATTTTCGCTTTGTGGAAGAGGCAATTTCTATCGAAAATTGAAAATCTGAGAATGGCTAATTAAAGACGAGATTATTTGTATCAACAAATATATTGATTTTTTCCATTTTCGAGTTACAGCAGTGGTAAATGCGTATTTCCCCGACGATGTTTTAAATCTATGTTTAATAATAACAGATCCATGCAAAGTATACATGGGTTCAACGATTTTCGTGACTAATATAACAATCAAAAGTGGGAAATATATATTTTCTACAATAAATTGGACCGACGTTATCAGTTGGTGCACTGAAAAATACAAAATAATATTAATTCTATTGGTGCTGGTACTTGTGAAGTTGGTGTTAAAATTTTTCAATCTAACTGCAACTGCACAACTTCTAAAGTATGAGAGAGAGAGAGAGAGAGAAAGAGAGAGAGAAGTGTTTTGTTGTCGAAAAAATATAAATTCTGTAGAAAAAGCAAAATAAAAATATCAAAATTAAACAATACACAAACAAAACAAAGTCAAAACTAAAAATTAAATTGAAATTAAATAAATTTAAATAATATAAAACAAAAATATAAAAATATGAAGGTGTAAAAATATAAGATAATAAGAATAAGAATGTAACCTACAGCTGCATATTCGGTTAGAAAGTAAGTTAATATACAGCTGTATATTCAGTCAGAAGGTAAACACTAACTAAATAAAAAAAAACAAAAACAAATTATGTACAAACAATAAACCAGTGCGGGAGCTGAGCAGAAACGTGCCTTAGTGAAAAAGTCATTAACTGCATAAAAGGCATTACCTATCTAGGTAGGTAGGTATTTAATTGAAAGTTTGGCAAAATCTGGGAAAAGCCGTTATAAATTTAAATTCGTGTGACAGATGATTTTACATTACAAAAGACCCTTAGGATATCAATCATCAAGTAATATTCACTAAACCAGTAGGTGTGCACCAATAGATTTGATATTATTTTGTATTTTTCAGTGCACTAACTGATAACGGTTTCTAAATTTTTGTAAAAAATATTTTTGATCAAAATTCTGAAAAATAGAAGTTCGAACGTACTGTGATAACGTTGCTATAGAAATGAAATATAATTTTTGATTATTGCTATTAAATTAATCAAAATCCATGTCAAACATATACCTACACAGAATTTATATGTTTGTCTTAGTATTTACCAAAAATACGGTTATATTATCATTTTAGTTATCACAGCTCTATTGAGCGTTTATGAATAGAGAAAGTAGATTTATGAGCAGGTTAAGTAATGAGTGTTTAGAAGGTATTTTAAAGGATTTTTATGAATGAGATTTTTTATGTTGATTAGTTTTTCGAATGACTCTTGTGCTTGACATTTGATGATATATTCCTAACAACCTAAACTATACATCAAAGGAAGTTGATTTTACTTTGCGAACTTGACAGTTTAGGTAATTGAAAATTGAGATCTTGATTGTTCTCATAGAAAAAATAATAAAACACAGGATTATTTCGAAACGCATTTTAGGTAAGATCAAAAATAGGAGACTTATGACTTCATTCTCAAAATTACCAACATAATTAGTATTAAAAGTATCTAGTAATTATTTTCCAATGCACCAACTCAAAGGTCGTTTCTATTTTTTGTAAGAAATATATTTTTAATATTTCTGATTGTTTACTTAGCGATGAAAACAGTTCAGCGATCATTTATAGTTTTCAGTGATTTCAAAATAAAATCAGATTATCTCTCAACACTGACCTTTACAATGGAAAAAGGATCATCACGGTGCCGTTTACTATGAAAAACGGTTAGGAAATCTTGAAAAGGCATACCTACAAACAAATTGTTTAGGTACCTTTTTCTTTTGGGAAGTTGGTCAAAAATAACTATTTGAAATGAATATGCAATATATAGCCCACATCAACATGTTAAAGAGTGTGGAGAATAACTAATGTTGTTTAACATTCCGGGTGCTGTTCTACAGTTAATGCTTACTACCAAGTCAGGTTTGTAGCAAACTTTGTAAGGACATAAACATCACCCGTCCTATATCCAGGCATCCGAGTACCTACGCTTGGAATAATTATCACAAAGTTGTTCTCGAAGTAAGCCGCAGTTTGTTTCGTGTCAAGATATTAGTGTCGCCTTTTACGAAACAAGGATAATAAAGATTGTTTGGCAGATAATAGGCGTTGGCAATAAAATTTTAGGTAACGTGTCCTGTTTTGTAGCTGAGAGTTGTCAATTTGTATTTCCAGATACAACAACAATGGATAAGATATTTATAAATATCAATTTTTTGAAAGAGGTTACAGACATTATTAACTAAAGGGCTATTCAATTCATAAACTACACCCAAGAAAATTTCATTTGAAGTATGATTATATAAAAAGTTACAAGAGATCAATATACAAATAAAATAAGAGAACCAAATATAGATAACTCATAATTAGAAACCTTTATTTGAAATATGTAGGTAAACTATGTATTTAGTACAATACCAGCACTAAATTCGAGTTGAACTAAAGCTACTGGTTAATTAGCACATATAAAAGCTGCTAATCATTTACCAGTGCTTCCACTCTACTTTTGTCATCAAGTCTTCTATAATATCAACTTTGAGACTGGCTCAACGAATAATGAATATAAAATCTGCTCGTAAATTTGCCTCTATGAAGCTCGATGAAAGACTCGAAAGAGCGTATTAAAGGCGTACTTGGCCGTCGACCAATGTAATCGTGGAGCGACCTAATACGTTGGCAAGATTTTATTCTATCGTATACGGCCGTGATCACATCAATATACAGTGTGGAACTTGTCGATTTTAGATATTGAAATAATGTCTTGCATCCCCACATCGAATATTCTTAGGGTAAAAGCTATAAACCCAAAATTTATAAATAAAATTTACCTAGGTACTAATAATGATCCATAATTTGAAAACTTTCACTTTTCAAAAATTTAAATTGATCGCTGGATATTTAAAAATACATCATAATAAACATTTTTAAAACTATAGGTATATCATCGACGATCTTTTTTATTTATTTTGCCAATAAGGTTTTCCTAGGCGATGCCAATTCTGTGGACGAAACACGTGTGTTTTAAATATTTTCTGGACTCCACGCTAAAGATTCAAATTTGCAAGTATTTTGGGGAACAGACTATTAGATTGAGAGTTATGATTCTAACTCTCCATTAGAATGTGAACTAAATAGATAAGAATAATTTTTACGTAGGTATTCATATTTCCAATCTTCAACCACCGATGAATGTTACTAAAGAAATACTTAAAATACGAATAAACAAATACCTGTAGGAATCTATAGAACACAAAGACAGAAACATTGATTTTTCTACATTAGATCTACTTATATTGCTAATTGGGCCAAGAAAATATAGAGCTACTGATGCTAATTCTTTTAATCTTTAAATGTCTGAATTCAATTGATTTAATTAATCAATCCTAAAAACATACCACACCTTTTACAAGGATCGAATTCAATGCTAAGAATTCTCTATTCTAATAGACAGGTACTGGTCGGCCAAAGATGAGCCTTGAGAAACTAGTTGATAGCCTCTATCAGAATACTTTGAGTTTCGTCAAAATCATAAGAGCCGTTTTCCATCTTGTGCATCAGGGGCAAGATTGCTACCCCACAAAATAGAAAGAGAATGCAACAAAATGTGTTCAGCGGTTCGTGATCTGTGTAATCTTGGCACAGACAAATAGACTGACAGGCAGACCGATAGATAAAAATACATTTTTTGAAATAAGGGTAAGCTAAAATCGGACACCGATGATTTTACACGATTAAATACTTTCCTTAATAAGCTACTTTGAGTAGCGATGGAAAAGTGAGAAGTATCTTTATCAATTTTTTTTTCGTCCAAATAACAGGCAGCTTCGTGTTTATATCTACTCAAATAAATACTTATACCACATATTTTATCAAACACAACAAATAAACTCAAATAGTCATGATCTCTTGTTATTTTTTTCAATGCGAGTTTCCTCTCTAAACGTCAAAGTTTGCAACACCCCCTTTACCCTTTATTTCATCGCAACGTTCACATTGTGCCTCCATTTTCCGGAAACTTTATCTCATTTAATAGCTGAACAGAAATGTAGAACGATTAAGTTATATCCTTGCCCTATGGCAATAATAAAAGGTTCTCCAAGATGAGAACTTGTCTAGAAAATCTGTTTCTAAAAATACACGCTAATTGGACGGGAGGAAATGTCAGATAAAATATCCCGAAAGACTAATGGTGTGTATAACCAAAGTTTGCGGCAGAATATGGACAGTTGTTTTTATGGGTCGACAAATTATATTTCATTATGGGCTAAATTGGTGGAGAAGTTGTTGAGAAAGTATATCACGATATAGTTAGAGCTGATTTGCTGAATTCGTTAAGAAGCAACATTGAATTTGATGAATTAAGTCTATAAATATATTAAAATATTGGAATCAGTGTTGTCTTTACCCAGAAGGTAGGTATGTACCAGTCGAGAATAGGGAGAAGACGATAGAAAGAAAAGTTGAAGGAACCCAAAACAACGATTTAATTCTTTTTGCCTCCCCGATATTACTGAACGGATTTTGATGCGGTTTTCACAATCAGGTGAAAATTGTGAAATTGGCTTGGAGCAGAATTGAGTCTTTATTTCATTTGAACCGAATGTCAGCAAAAAAAGTTTTCCTCATTTAAGAATATTAAGATGAACATAATTTCCACATGGACGAAGTCGCAGGCAGCAGCTAGAGTAAGAATAAAATATCAGTTGGTTTCAAACTGACACCTAAATTAAGGAAAAAGCATATATCGGTTAGGTAAAGGGAATTGTTTCACACAAAAATTTTGTTTATTTCAGAAGCTCCAATTGTTTTTAACCGAAGGAGGAGGTATATAATTTACCACACCAAAAGGGGTTGGAGCGAACGTGTTTTTCGAAAAAGTTCCATCAGGCAGGGTTGAAGACATATATATATATATATATATATATATATATATATATATATATATATATATATATATATATATATATATATACATATATATATATATATATCAGACACTTTTCAGAAAACTCAAGGGTTTCCGAAATCACTGAATATATCTGAGTAAATGTAAAAAATCACTTTACAAAAATAGCACCATTTTATTATCTGGTGCACTGAAAAATACAAAATTATGTCAATTCTATTGTTGCTGGTAACTACCCTAGAAGGAGATGCCAAAAATCTTCTATATACATATAATTGCACCACATCAAAACAAATGCTACCATTATAATTAATATTATGTACTTATTTAGTAAATTTCAGTTCACCAACTGGTTTTTGTAAAATGTTATTTATCAATTACATCTAAGTAATATTAAACATTCAGCACAGGTTAATAAATTCAATTAAATTGTATTACTAAATATCCTTATCCTGAAGAAATAAATACAATATTTATAGACATTTGAGAATCGAATTCCCAATAATACTAAGCGTAATTTTCAACGTAGGTACATATTGCCGAATATACATTCTTTCAATTCTAGGATTGAAGGCCAAGTAATATTTCTTTATAATTACTCCTACATATTCTCAATGTTATATATTACACTCTGAACTCTACTGTACGTAGGGGGTTTGGGTACGAATGAACTGTAAATAGCAATGCATATCTACATACTGTTCTTAGACGTGATTCCCACTAGGAAATTGGCCCAAGATGCATTTTGATAAATTAGCCTTATTTGTTCATATGCATTATTCAATAGAATATATAGATAAAGAATAAATAGAGTTTAAATATATTGTAGGTATATTACGTTTGTATAACAAAAGCGATATAGTCCGGTTGTTGATGGTAAAAATATGTCATCAGTGTTGTTATCACCTACAAATTCTTTCAAATATACACCTGAAATGGTTAGTAAACACTACAGATTTAGGAGTTTTATATGTTGGAATTAGTGATGCGCAAAGCAAGACCAAGACCAAGACCGATATGGTCTTGGTATTGGTGTTGGTCTTGCACCCTTAGTATTGGTCTTGGTCTTGCATCAGATCCTTTTTCGGCAGCTCGAATTGAGGCATAGGGATTCGCCTCGAAATAGGCCAGGGTATCCAGTTCAACCTTTTCACATCAATTAGAGTTTTTGTATATTTAATACATGATTAATTTTTCCAAAACACACAAATTGGCTTCAATTCTTATAAATTTACCTCTGGTCATAGGAGGTGAATGTGGTTAGCTCTCATACATTTTACACGTTCCACTGAGAATTTTGTCGCAGAAAAATAAATTAAGAATTTCTTGATTTATATAGACATTGTTTTCATTATTGTTATCCATTTTAACTCTTTATAGCTTAATTAATTTGTTGTTTGACTTGGAAAATTATATACTGAGAATGCTTATTTATTTTCAATGGCACACTAGGTAATTATCTATCTAAACTATCAATCTCAGGTATAGGACATATCGGTTATAAAAAATGTAAAATTAAACGCCGAAGATGACTAAGCAATAAAATATGGGGGTGCTATTTAAAAAAATCAAGTTATGGTTCTTCAAAATGTCGAAAAGTTAAGGTGCCATTGTAAAGTAACCCTACAATGTAGACAACCGTTTTTGACCGCAAAACATAGTGCAACATGATATTTAGACATAACTTGAATCCTAAATTGATATCCGAAAAATCTAGTGTTCTATATTTGTTTGAATAAATGTCTGCTAGCGCAATTTTTTTTAATTTATAACTCCAAAACGTCTGGACAAATTAAAAAATAAAGATATTTATGAAGTTTGAGAACAAGTGAATGCAAATACATAAAAATATGCAGGGTGTTCTATTTAAAATAACAGAGTAGATGCCTACTTCCGGTATAACCGGAAGCACCAGAAATTTAAAAATATTTTAGTTAAAGAGAACATAATCGATTATGTATAAATCTCAATTTCCAAATTATTATTTTGACCAGAACCCAATAAACTTCTAATGAACGGTCTCGCTGAGACACCGTGTATTTGGGTATCTTAATAATATAATTCATATAATAATAATAATCTCGATTAAAAATCAAAATTGGCTGATCCGTTTGGGAGCGACGATGCAATAGACAGGTAAATACTTTAAATTCAATTAGCTAATAACATTTTCGATAAAATCACCTTTCAAACAAAAAACACTAAATCAGTATTAGTTCGTCTGTTTGGGAGCTATGATGCAACAGACAGATACACATCTCAAACTTAAAAACTTTATGTTTGCGTCAGGGTTGAAAAAGATGACTTTCTCACACAATCCAAGCTTTTGAGCTAAGTTTTGCGCAAGCTTGTTGGTTCAAGTATGCTTTCCAGTAAAACGGAGTGTGTGGACAAGACATAAGAATTATTTAATTTTTTTAAATTTTAAACTGAATATTCTATCTGAGAGAATCAACAACATTTGAAACATACTCAAAAATTCAAGGGTTACCGAATTAGAACACTTGGAACGACAAAACAGGAAAAAAGTTTGAAAATATGATGCAAACAACCTGTTTTGTAAGAAATAAAATAATTTTGAAATTGGTGTCGAACTACCTATTCAATTCTCCATCTATTTATAACTCATACACTTAAAACTCATAAATATCCTTTCAATACATGTTATATGCAATTACTTTTTGTTTGATTCACGGTGTATGAGTTGTAATTCTAGTACAAATAGAGTAAATATTATATTGTATGCCTGATTCTATCATCTTATGAAGTCTATCCAATTTTTTATAGAAGGATATTTATGTTTCCGATGAGCTGCATTCAACATGCAATATCAGCATTGAGTAAAAATTAACCTAATAGCCTCTCCTGTAATTTATCTTCATGCTAGAACCCACATTTATCATTTTTATCTCAACCCTTTCATTTCTTGAGATTCAGGTAGCTCTATACATAGAAACATCAGATTAATTCGACAAATCTAGGCTAAACTTTGCGTGTTTAACCATACTAGATGGCTATCTTGATTACCTCCGTAAATGAGAACATGGAAGGTTATGTTTTAGAGGCGCAGAAAAGTGTTTATTTGACATTTGGCCGATGAAATGTAGACATCATTGAGTAAATGTGAAATGAACGACATTTTCTACTCAATTCTGAGAAGCTGATTGACCTTTGTTTTGATAAGGTGAGTGGATTTATCACGTTAAAACATTGAATTGCATATTAAGATGATAACTAAAAGGTCGGTTGTTACAAAGCCTATGAATTTTGTGGTGGACAAATATATGTTCTGCAACACCTGCAGAAAGGTTTGATTTGCGAGAAATAGTGAACTGCTCATGTTATTTACTCCAAGCCGATATAAAAATCTTTCTGAAACTTCCCAACCCAAATCAATAAATCTGATCTAGAGGATTAATGTATTTTTATTGTGGTTTGAAAGCTTAATTTGAAACAACAGTCTTGACGTAAGCTGCCTGAATTGGATCCATTTCTCACTAATACCTGACCTAGACCGGGTTACGGTGAATTCTTCGTATACCATTCTTAGTATGCAATTGTTCGTAGACAGCTCTTCGTATGGAAAATTCAATTTCTTTTGTACTTGGAAGACATTTTTTCCAGCCACCATTTGTTCCCTTTTAGCTGCACTAATTTCTTCATCTCGCTGAATTGCAGCTAGCAACTTCCATAGGCTAAGATAGTTTACTTCAATATCTTCTTCAGTTAAAAGCTCGTAGGTTTCTGTTACATATCTAACAGTTACGAAGACCAAGGCAGATAAGTGTTTGATTTTTAAGGCGAAATCGGGATCGGTGTCGTTCTATCGTTTCAGACCATTTTCTTGAACACATCGGTAAATGCATTGGTTAAAATGGAAATAACATCCACGAGCCCTATATCCGAAAATTTTTGTCGAAACGCCTTTATCGCCACTAATTCAAAATCGACTAGAACGCTGGATGGCTTCATCTAGGGTTTCAATTTCTCAAGATCTCAAATCTATCTTATACCACTGATTTTTTACTTGGTAGTAGGACATAAATCAAAGGCATTGGCGCTCTGTCTAATGCATATTTCTAAGAATTAAGAGAATGATAAAATGTGAGTACGAATAAAAGATTTACGATGAATCGTATTAACGAAAAATAACTTTTACGAAAAATGATGTTGAAAAAGAATTGCAAATACGAAGAATTGTATACGACGAATTAAATACGAAGAATTGGATACGAAGAATTTTCCGGAAACGAGCTAGAACTATTGTCGCAGAATAAAAATGGTATGGAAGAAATAACTTATTTACGCACTGGAACTGAAAACTATGCAAAATGAAGAGTTGTTCTCAAAACTGTAGATACCTAGCTAGCATTCATTAGATTTAATTTTTAAAAAACAAACCTCCAACATACTAAAAAAAAATTAGTTCACTAGAGATTACCACATGTATCCTTAATCTAATCGATAAATATTTGCCGTAAAAATAAGGCATAATTATCTTTATTACTATTATTTATTTTGTTGATGAGTTCATTCTTTCAAGCATAAAAGTGCGAACAGCTTAGGGCATAACGTCACCACCTCATATAAGACAGCTTGTTGGTGGCAGAAAAAGCTAAACAGGATATTCCCAAATATAGGGTATTTGTGAAGGAGTGGCGATTATCCTAATATATTTAGCAGTAATTGATACGATACTGTTTATAAGGCGTATACAAGCGGTTCTTTAGGGTTCATCCATCCGCTAAAATACCGAAATCTGTTATTTATTATTGTATGTTTGTCCGTCTGTTAATTCTACTTGGACATGCTATTTCTCTGGATCTACTGAAAAAAAGTCAAAATTTAGGTACCTATACATAAGACGAAAAAGAAACACAAAGTCTTCTCCACAGTTTATTTTTAAAGGTTAATTATTGATGAAACATGTTTCGAGATTGTACAATCTCATTTTCAATCAAAAGGTTCAAAGATCTGTAACAAATCATATTATAAGATATTGAAATGTAAAGTGAAAAAATTATGTAGTTAAGATACAAAATGGTGGATAGTATACTCACATGGAGATGAAAACTAGAAAAACGATCCCAAACCACTGCAAAAATTTGAATTTATACTTGAAAAAGAAATAAATTATCCCATTATAAAAATAAAAATAAAATAAAGTCACATTCTAAAACAGAAAAAACAAAAAACGAAATTCCACGTCTTATTTTTTGAAGTCTGAGTGCCCGTGCTCGTTGACTACATCTTTGGTCAGCTGATGGTAAAAGAGATATATTTCTGGTCGGTGATCGTTTAAATAGTTTTTCAATTACATGTAACTAGAGCCATCTAATATTGGTTAGTGAAAATTTTGAAGTTTAATAAAGAGAAAAATAATGTTAATGGTAGAATACTGTATATTATAGAATTATAGACAAAATGTTAGGAGAAGCACAACAACAAAATGAAATGTTTATAAACAAGTTCAAAAGTTTAAGGAGTTGAAGAACTGTATGCAGTCAAAGTTGCTTTGTTCATTGAGTGATATGGTTCGTGGATTATCATTGTTGATATTGAAGGTGTGTTTATTATTAATTACATGATTTGCGAAAGAACTTTTCGAATTGATATGGTAATAAGGTGTAGTAAGAAACAAAAATTTATCTATTATTTTAGCGTGTTCATCTATTCTAATACTTATTTTCCTGCTAGTTTGACCTAAGAATTTGGCTGAGCAATCGGAACAAGAGATCTCGTAAACTCCGGATCTATCTAGAGGGTTGACCTGGTCTTTAACATGGACCAACATCCTATAAATTGGGTTATGGGTGGAGAAGCATACTTTCAGTTCCTGGTTTTGGCATTGGAAAATGTTTCGGATTTCTTGTGAAGCTTTGCCTATGTAAGGTAATGAGCAGAACTTAGCTGGTATAATAGGTACAATTATGTTCCTGTTTATGTGTTCTGTCAAGTGTCTGGGATATATTTTATCTATGAATTGAATAGAGTAATCATTGTTGGTGCCAATTTGTTTAATGATGTTAAGTTCCTTGTTAAAATTTCCTACACTCATCGGGATGGAGAAAAGTCTATGAGAAAGTGCGTTAAAGAGCTCAGTTTATGTGATATTGGGTGACAAGAATAATAATGTTGTCTGTATGTGTCGGTTTTCTATAAATCGAGAAACTCAAATTATTATCTGTTTTAGTTATCAGAATATCCAAGAAAGGTAGGCGATTATTATCTTTTATTTCCATTGTGAAGGAGATAGCGGGGTGTAGCGAGTTCAAGAATGTTAAAAGTAAGTTTAGTTGGGTTAAGCTACCATCGAAAAGTACTAAACAATCGTCTACATATCTGTAGTAGAATATTATCTTATCATAGTGAATGAAATCCTGGAACTTTGTTTCCAAATTGTTCATAAAAATTTCAGCTAACAACGGAGATAGGTTACTGCCCATAGCTAGACCTGTTGATTGAGCGGAAATTTCATTGTTGAATTTAAGGTAATTTTGTTTCAGGACCGTGTCCAAAAGATGGCAAATATTGAGGCAATGGTGAAAGTTAATGCCTTATTCAAAGAGGAGGTTCCTAACTAGCTGAATACAATCATCAGGTGCGATACTCAGACTTCAGACAATGTGACGTGGATTTTCGTTTTTTACTTTTTGTTTTAGAATAGACTTTATTTTATTTTTATTATGGGATAATTTATATCTTTTTCAAATATGAATTTTAATTTTTTCATTGGTTTGGGATCGTTTTTCTAGTTCTTCTAGTTTTTCCTTTTTCTTAAAAAATTTCATATTTTCATCTCCATGTGAGTATACTATCCACCATTTTGTATCTTAACTACATAATTTTTTCACTTTACATTTTTCACTTTACACTTCAATATCTTATAATATAATTTGTTACAGAACTTTGAACCTTTTGATTGAAAATGAGATTGTACAATCTCGAAACATGTCTCATCAATAATTAACCTTTAAGAATAAACTATGGAGAAAACTTTGTGTTTCTTTTTCGTCTTAACTTTTCACTCCACTTCGAGAATGGACTTCTACAACCATTATACCTATACATAGTTATATGATGATATGATGATTATGAAATTAGCGTAGAAACTTCAAAAATAAATGTATTTAAAGCAGATGGTAAAAAAGTATAATACGTTCAACATATCAGTGTCTCTATTAAAATATTTGCTTCATAACATAAAATGATTACTGAATCAAGAGATGCTTAAGTTTATATTTAAAGTAACTTTTACATTTTGTAATAGGGGAAATATACAAGATGGAAGTATACAATCCTCTTCACACGAGCTGGACTCAATTATTCTTAAAAAAACATATTTACAGAAAGACAAAGGGTTTCCAATTATAAATACATGAAATAGATATTATTCTGCCTCTGAATAGAACTAGAATGGAACAGACTAAGGGCCGATTTCATAATGAATCCTTAATGGGAGATTAGTTAATTCTCCAATTTGTTTAAGTCATATCTCGATAACGGAATAAAAAATTTGCATTTTTCAATAACTTCTACAACGTTCTACATCTCTTTTGTTTTTCTAAAGTAACTTTGAATTACATGTTCAACCAAAAAAAAATGAAATTTTTAATCTAGGATTAAAATTAATAAGAGATTAAAGTTGATTATGAAATCGGCTCTTAGCGATCAAATTTCATTTAGGTAAAATCAACAATAATAAAAATTGTAACTCTCGCGTATTACAAAACGGAACTTTTTATTTCTGAATTAGGATATAATTATTTGGAATTCATTTGTAGGACATCCCTTGGCTTTTTACCAACGATTCTTTCAACCAGTTCAACCAGTCCAGTGTAAATTCAGTGTATGTTAACGTTCTAGAGAGTGCTGGCTAGCCCAATTTTGATTAAGGTACTGTACTATTTACGGTACACTGGTAGATTATCTCATGAAATTGAAAGAACATACATCAGCAGCAGCAAGTCTACTTCTACTGTACTCGTAGATATAAGTCTGAATAAATTATACTTGCAATAAAAATGAGACCATATCATTAACTTTCAATCTATAATTTCCAAAATCTCTCATACTTTCAAAAAAAAACCTTCTGTTTCTCTTTGTCGATAGCTCAGATGAACTTTAGGACATCCCTTGTATGAGATCGTTGGAAGGTTATGTTTTTACCATGCTGCTCAGACCTCCTTTGCTTGTTCAAAAAAGTGTTTTTAATATGTTTGTCTCACCGTCATATTTCTGAATCAATCTTTAAATGTACCATTTTTGCGCGAATTGTATTAATATGTAAAAGAATTATGCCTAAATTTTCTAATCCGACAAATCTTTCCCAAACCAATTGTTTGGTAATGGCGAGATCTGTGATACTCATCAAATACTTTTCAAATGATCCAGGGATGCTTGCCAAGCAGATAGACTTTTGGATCGCCCAGCTCCAGTCACAGACAATAAATCCACTGTCCCGTTGATGCCATGATTTTCATAACGTCTGAAATGGTTTCGAATAAAAGAGGATAATTGTCAACGCCAGTTATGTACGCAACTAAATCACATATGGAAACACTATAGAAGAAATATCATTATTCCATCATTGAACTAAAAAAAATGGTTGTCCAGAAAAGCTTTATAGCCTGCCTTCATTATTGTGAAGGATAACGCAACCTACGATACATTTTTTTAAACACAGACCAATAATTAATCAATAAGTATGCTTAAAAACTCACGCCAGGAGTATCTTTCAGATTAGATATTCAATCACATAACTTGAATATTTTGAGAATGGAAAAATTGAATATCTTGTCTTGACTTTTTTTCATTGAATTAGTATCAAAGTGGAGAAACTGTCACGTTATAAAAGTGGCGTCGGTTCCACCATATATTGATATAATTTTTCTGTTATTTTGACAAGCATTTTTTTAGTTCTTTTACATTATTGATAATTATAGAGGTTGGACTGTGTCTGAATATCCATTATTTCTTATTTTTGACCAACTTCTCAAACGGAGCACTTATGTTCAACTTTTTGTCTGCTTTTTTATTTCTGTTCGGACCTTTTGCATAGTAAACGAGCTCCGATTGAAGGTTTTTCTAGTTGAAAGAAGATCATTGAAAGAAAAATCGACATTCAACATGTCCTTCCCCTCTAACATTTCTCACAAAGGGGAAAGGGGGCATTTTTTTCGAAAATCGTAAAGATGAAAAAATTTAAGAAAAATACTATATTCGGCAACGTTTGAATTGGATATTTTTCACTAAAATCATAGGTTTCCCGAGTTACAGAAGTACCTAGTAAAGTCTGAAATATGTATGTTTTCGACATGTGGAGGGGAAAATTTTTATTTAATACAAATATAATATTTTATTGAAGAAGAGACTAAGTATATGTAGCAACATTTAAATTGGACATATTATGAAAAATACTGTTTCCCAGTTACAGCAGTGGTAACGTCTGAAATTTATGTATTTCCGCGATGTTTTGAAATCTCTATATAAGTATAAGGAAGTCCTATCTCATTTGTTATAAGTGAACATTGAACGATTTTGATGACTAATGATACACACAAAAGTGTGAAATAAAAATTGTTTACAAAAACTAGTACCAACTTTATCAGTTAGTGCACTGAATAATACAAAATAATATTGATTCTATTGGTGCGGATATTTTTAAAGTTGGTGGTAAAAGTCATCTCTTTACCTATAACAGCACAATTTCAAAATTACCAGTAGAATTATTATTATTTTGTTTTGCTCAGTGCATCACTAATAAAGTCTGTCTTAGTTTTTGTACCAAAAATGTTTCTTATTTCTTTGAAATATACCTAGAGTCTTTTAACTTACGCCGCTGTCGCATTAGAGGCACTGCAGAAAAAATAAATCATCCGGAATTACATACCATAAGTAAGTATAAACAACTGACAAAGTATTATTTACAAATTTTATATGCTTCTTATGGTAGAAAAAAATTATATTAAAAAAATATTTTATGAATTATTTACCTAAATGATTTTGATTCAACTTTATTTTCAAAATAAAATGCTCACCAATCATTGGAACCTATTTAAATAAGTAGATATGCAAGGCGGGTTCTGGGACGGAAGTGACCTGTCAACCACAGAACACAAACTGAGAACAGCGTAGTGACAGTGACACGGAACACAGTGACAGATGTGACACGGAACACAGAGACAGTCAGCATGCGGACATGAATGGCGGCATCACAGAGTGACAGATGACAGATCGCAGAGTGACGTACGACGCCATGTCAGCATGGGGCAGTGATGACAGTGACACGGAACACAGAGACAGTCAGCATGGGGGCAGGAGGCATGTCACTGTCATCACTGCCCCATGCTCACATGGCGTCGTACGTCACTCTGCGATCTGTCACTCTGCGATGCCGCCATGTCTCATGTCCTCATGCCTCCTGCCCCCATGCTGACTGTCTCTGTGTTTCGTGTCACTGTCATCACTGCCCCATGCTGACATGGCGTAGTACGTCACTCTGCGATCTGTCATCTGTCACTCTGCGATGCCGCCATTCATGTCCTCATGCTGACTGTCTCTGTGTTCCGTGTCACATCTGTCACTGTCACTACGCTGTTCTCAGTTCGTGTTCTGTGGTTGACAGGTCACTTCCGTCCCAGAACCCGCCTTGCATATCTACTTAAATACAATAGGTACAATGTTTTTTAAGTATTGAATGAACTTGAATCCGACAATGAAGTGATGCCATTTTTGCAAAGGAGTTTCAATGCACATGCCATCTTCCTTTCTATTATTTAATCAATGCTATTTTGTAAATTAGTTAGTCCGAAAATAATTATCAAGATTAGATAATATCTTCAAGTTGTCCAAAATTCTGTCAAGTCAATTTGTATTATGCTATATTTATCTAGCTTCGACATTATACGACGCCGTGAATCCTGCAATTAGTAACTGTCGATAGTGGCCCACAAACCTATGACAAATTATACATCTACGCGCCGAATAGATCCAACCGATGACATTTCCAAGACGACCTTAATTCATTGGTAAGAAAAAAAAATATGCATAAAAAAATCCAGAATGAGGTTGACGGGATCTGCTTGACATCAAAGTTTGAAAATTAGGCGAGGCGAGCAAGGGGCTTGTAGTAACCATATTTGATGAAATTAATATATCTCTAGCAACCAGTTGAACGTTGATTGCTACTCAATCTCTTTCTAAATTATATGTATATATATAAAATAAAAATAAAAAAAAACTTAAAATACTGATATTCATTTCACTTTTTATGTATTTGAGCTTCTATTATTTACTTTTAGGATAAAATTAAATTATTTACCAAATATGTAGCTACCTACTCTTCATCAAGTAATAAAATATATTTTTTTATTTTAAACTATTTGTCATATGAAATGTCAGATAAAATCACAGTAAATTAAATTAGGTGGGTACATCTTAAGAAATTAATACCCTATAATCTTATTTTTACGAAATATGTTTTAATTAGATGACCACAAAAGAGGAACAATACGTTCCTACACTACCATACTACCACAGTATAAAGTATAGTTCTTCATACTGTGCTACTCGACTAGTGGTGGCAGTTAATGTGGTGCTGCCTTCACCCTTAACCGGGTGCGCCCCTCCCCCGAATGGCGGTAGTTCCATCCCCGTAACTCACAGCCTCGTCGAAAAAACCGACTTGGCTCTCTCTCACTTTATCCCTTAGAGGAAACAGTCCGTGCACCGGAGTAATGATTTATTGTTTAGGGCCCGTGAGGTACCTACGCCTGAATGGGAAAGGTAATCTCTACATTGAGAGAGTTAGGAACGATTCCATCTGGGAGAAATTCTGCCAAATGTTAGTTGCCTGCCAGCAAACGTTTCTAACTTTGAGTTTTTGAAAACAACTAAGTAAGTATTATGATTCGTCAAGCATCAACTTCACGTAGTTGCTCTTGCTCTAGATTGTAGATCTTTTATGATTTGGAAACGATAAATCAACTCCATTTCTATTAGAATCTTTCAAATGGGCATACGCTACCTAGCCTACCAACATGCTACTATGATACGGGCGAAATTAATCTCTTGTCATATTTATAGATTATAATTCGTATTTGTGTTCTATTCAAACGACTATCACAATTCAATTTCTTGATATTATTTTCATGTCAATATGTTGAAGGGAGAACAATCAGCTGATTTCGATCATAAGCCAGTTCCCAAACGATCACCTTACTTTGAAAATTACCCTTAAGTTGACCGTGTTTTTTAAAGCTCCTCCCATTTTACAGATCTTAATTATCAATATCAATTAACTGAGTAGTTTCAAAATGACATTATAAAATGAATGCAACAATAATTTCTCGACAAAAAGAAATTTAGCATCATTTTAATAATTAGGTACCCAGTATTTTAGAAATCCAACAGGCTCTTATTCAAACTTCATACTTTTTACCATAGTTAAAGATTTCTGGGTATGAGTCCATCTTGTACTTGCCGTACCTTCATCTGAAGTGTAGGTAGTTTTGCAAATTTTACAGTGGGGGCTACGAGAGTCGCACCTATTCTGCTGGTACTATTTATGCTTGATTGAATTCTGAGCTGAAAATAATTCATTAATAAGATTCATCTAACGACGTAACACCACCATACCATTGCTGAACATCTCCGATAAATATAAATCAGCCTTAGCTCGCTGTCTTTGTATTTCTTTGAAACATAATCATAGCAGTTAGATCCGATTTGTCTAAACCTGTTCAACCGTTTCTGGATTATTGAGAAATATTGATAGCGATCGTGAAGTGACAGCCTAATCCAGAAACTGCTCTTTTAACCGAAGATTTCTTGTCGACGCTGAGATAATTTCCCGAGTAACATATATTTTTCCTTAGTGGAAAATAGAAACCCATAACAGGACAGGCTGTCAGTTATCGATTCACTATTTGCGTTGTGAAGAACCCTTCTGGTAAGGCACGTCAAAAATAGATTTTAATTCGATAAAAGCACATCAATTATTGTTCGCTATTATCTTTCATCAATGTCATGGAGATATGAAGGATCTTTGTTAAATGAGGATCGTTGTTGCAAATAAATTAAATAGCACTGTAGCTCTATAATGAGCATCGTAAAGTACATATATGTGAGTACATCAGTTAATTGCTTTAAAATTTTAATTCTGTTAGTGCCCCAAAGATTTAAAGCAGTAATAATATGGATTCTGTCTTTAAATAACTTATTTGGGACACAGGCAACTCATTTTGATGTTTTTTTTATAAGATACATCATTACCTATCTACCATCTATATTTTAGCCCATATCCAAAAAGATACTCACAACCAAACCAAGATGACCAAGTATTACTGACAAGACTTCTATTTCAGATCGGTTAAGTTCAAGAATCAAAGTACTATAAAAAACACGTTTAGTGGCGGTTATTGATTTGATTTTTATTCTGAGATTTGTAAAATATTCAATAATTATGTTCCAATAATAAATAACTCACAGATTTTCTGAAAGCAACCTCTTAGAAGGACCTTAAATCGTAAGCTGTTGTATTTTTTGTCTAGTTCAACGGTTTCCGGAAATGGCATATTTTGCCATAAGAATTCACGATTTGCAACAAGAAATTATGCCGTTACCCTCCTTGAAGGTATTTATCGGAAGAGATACATGGTAGACTTCTCATTTTTGGATAGAACCATTTCACAGCAATTATTTTTCCAATAAAAGAACCATTAATATCGTAGCACATTTTCTATGCCGCGCGTCAATCATTACATAAAAAAGCAAACGACATATAGTAATATATGTTTTTATAAATCCGTCATAATATATTTAATTTGAACATAATGTTTCCTATAAAAGTTTACATCCACCTTCGCAATCAGTGACAGAAACAAAGAAAATGGAAGGGAAGATTAGAATTGACCTAACCACATTCTATCCAACAGGTGGATACGTATATATCTATAATAGCAATTGTTGTCTTTTTGTTTGCATTCTCATGCCGCTATTTATTGCTCCTTTTACAATCGTTATCAATGGATAATTTTAAAATATATTTTTCTTATATAAAAGAAAAACTATTTGAATCCTGCTGTACACTTTTAAATATGTCATGTCAATTCGAATCAAACCAGGTTGTCTTTTACTTAAAATATATCTTGTTGCTTTGAAATCAAATAAATTCTTCCTTATTCCCAATTTAGTAAAAGTATTAGCTCACATCTCCAGAAACATCCCGCCTGTAAAAATAATCATCTAAAAATATTTTTACGAACGAAATTTGTTAGGCAAACTGCCTGAATAAAACTTTTGCGCCTTGATAGGAAACTCCAACAATACTACCAATTAATTTGACTCGGCCTTTTCTATTCCAAGTATTGAAATCCAATGACAGTTAGTTATGATTCTCAGGGTTCTAGGCATACCTACGATAAAAAAAGTTCGCAATTATAATGTCTACCTTTGTTATTTCTGTATTTTTCCGGAGGTCTATTTGTCACTTTTCTCCGAATCTACTAAAAGGAAAAGTGATATTTGATAATTATAAAGAACATCAATCATGAAAGCAAAGCGTATATTAACGAACTTTGATAATGGATTTTATTTGGGGGTGTACAACAATAATTGAATTGAAGCGCTCGTTATATAAGAAACAGAAACCTATAGATATTATTTAAAATATCTAGAATACCATACAATTTAAAATATAATAATGAAAATGAACAAAATCTGATAATTCCCTGTCCAAGCTCTGAAATTGCTAAGCCTGGTTTTAGAATAAAATACACAAGGGCTTTATTTATAGCTTACATAAAAACCATGGAAAAATACTAAGCATGGAACTAAGACCACGTGGGCCCGAACAGCACTGTGCCCTTTCCACTTTCCTACCGATACTTTCTTTAAGTATCCTAGTAAGGATTTTGTAATCGTGTACAATTTTCAGTGTCTGGTTTTCAATAGACGTTTACGTTTCAGAAATCCCCAAAAAATATTTCATCAATAATTGGTCCTTTTGTCTGTCCTAATTATCTCGGGAACCGATTTTGTTGCTTTGTTTTGTTTTTAGGGTACCAAAGACTCTCACGTGAGTCAGATTGGGCATTCTGTTCGCAGTGGTTGCTAGGCAATAGTTGAAAAAGGTGTTTCGGTCAAGATTGTAACGCGAAAACGGCTGCAACGATTTTGATTAAAATTGTCTGAAACATTTTCCTTTATCAGCTACTATAATTCAAATCTCTAAGAAACGGCAGGAAAAAAGTTACTTATAAATGAAGGATCATTATACTTTTTAGTCTTATTCTTTCTAATCGTTTTCTCTTAGGTCCATTATTGTTTTTATTGACAAAATGAATGGTTACACGATTCCACTAGATGATTCTTATATTTGATAAAATTTGTTTGTTTGGGAGCGGTAGGAAAGTCATGACTGGAAGCACCAGATTTTTTTTCATCATTATTCTAAGCTAATTTTCCGAAATTGTAAACGACGATTTGGTGTACTTAACTTTATAAGAAGTTAACCAAATATTTGATTTGATCTAATTTCACAATTCACATTGTAAATATACCTACCTATCCCAAAGGAAAATCCTTATATTCATATTTCATGCATGTATATTCTGGGCATAGCTTCAGTATTCATTTCTCACCATAAATCTCATCGGAAGATGATACTTTGAATACATTTAATCACAAAACAGCAATGTCTCTCTCCACCTTACTGCATCTCTGGAGTCAAAGCTATTGGTACATATTATGCTACGATGAACCATTATACACGAGGCTGATGCTACCTGTCGCGGCATATGTGACAAATTGATAGAAAATATGATATACATCAGTGAAATTTGCATAATTCATTGAAATATTTCATGCAACTGCTTGAACTCACATATTACATCTTAATAATAATACTAATAAAATAACTTCTTTATTTCAACAAGATTGTTTCTTTTCATACAGGTATGGCGAAATCTGTCTCAAGGCTATTCCAATACATTTCAAATCTTTACCAAGAAAGCCAAAAATACTTACAGATTTCTATTTTAATGACAAAGCCTGTTACCAGATAAGTACTTTTCCACAAATACATAAAACACTTTTGCCACCAACTTCAAAGTTAGCAGCATCAGTAGAATTAAATTATTTTGTATTTTTCAGTGTACCTACTAATAAAATATTGAAATATTTATTTCACATTTTTGACTGTTTAATCATGGAAATTGTTGAGCGTACAATTATATTCCAATAATCATTGCTTTTTTGAAAAAGGTTTCATAAAAAACTCAAACATTCAGATGAACTATATACCTCTTTCGTTCTGGCAAATTCAAACAAAAATTACATTTTCTCCATTCCCTTTTAAAATGTTCTATATGCAAAGGCTTAAAATAAGTAATGCTATCGATACGAGCACTTTGTTGAACACTTTTGTAAACTTTTAAATTCGATTTTTAGTATGCTGGTAGTGTATGAGTATATAGGGCACTTGAAACTGAAAATAATTATCCGTTCATGGAATTTTTCCATTTCAAATAGATCATAAGCTGAGAGTTTCTAGATACGTTCTTTGTGTTGATGGTAATGAAACTAGAAGCTTTATTCTTCTTCCAACAATATTACCAGAAAAATACAAACTGAAACATTGCAAGTAGAAATTCACAATATGTTTTCCAGAGCAATGCAGAATTTTGACAAATTCCAGGAATTGAAGTACGTACTTCGATGGAGAAAAGTGATACTATTCAGATAGAAAATATCTTATCTAGCCACAAAAGCCGCGGTATTGTGAAATTGCTATTTTTTGACCGACGAACCCCGAACGGAGGAGGTATACAATTCGAGTGTCTGCTTTTTTTTTGTTTGTTTGCGCGTTGTATATAGTAAACGTACACCGATTTTGATGATTTTGATTCATCTGAAAGAGGAGATTTGAGAAAAACTCAAATCTGATATATCCTTTCTCCGAAAACCGCCCCCGATGGGGGGTGGAGGGGGCAAATTTTCTCCAAAATGGAATGCCAGATTTAAAGATAGGACAATATCCGGAAACTTTTAAATTTAATTTTTTTTCTAAAGAGTTACGGTTTTCGAGCTACATTCATTTAAAAATCTCACGTATGGGTATTTTTGTTATGTAGAAGGGGCAACATTTACCTACAATGAAAAATTTTTCCGTTACGATTTTCGAGTCAATCGGTGGTAAAATGGTTAAATCTATAATACTTCTGCGTATTTCCGTAGCGATGTGGTGATCTTTACATAATAACAAACAAGCAGAGAATATACGTGGGTAATAGGATAAGTACTATCTTCTTTGGTGTTAGTGAACGATTTTCGTGAGTAATAAGTGTGAAATAAATATTTCTTACAAAAAATATTTAGTTGGTGCAGTGAAAAGTACAAAGTAATATTGATTATATTCGTGTTGGTACTTGTGAAGTTGGTGCCAAAAGTTTTCAATCTAACTGCACCTGCAAAACTTCAAAAGTACCAGCACCCACAGATTTAATATTATTTTGTTCTTTTGAGTGCACCAACTGATAACGTCGGTCCAATTTTTTGTATGAAATATTTATATAAAAATGATGTAAGCTCGTTCATGCTATGCTATTCATTAAAATATAGTCGAAGCAAAACCATAGGTTGGTTATCCATCGGTTAGTTAAACGTCGGTAATGTTATAATTGGTCAATGTTCGAGCATTGGGCGAACTGTAGTAAATATAAAAGGAAGTTTAATGCTTGTCTATTGTCAATTATTAGCGGTAGAAGGCTTTAAGAATCAGCCTTCTCTGCGACCAATAAATTTATCACCTAAGCAAGTTATGAACTTTTAATTCAATCAGGATACTTTGGGGATGTCTCATTCTATCTCGGTCTTAATTCTTCATCTTGGATGGATAATTAGCACGCTAAAATGAAACATACAATGATAAACATCTGCATTTTTCACCAACTTCAAAGCTCAACTGAGTGGTCCATTACGAGGCTTCTTAAACAATCTCTCATGATGGTCCACAAAGCGGTAGTGCCTTGTTAGTGTAGCATGCTCTACCTCATTTCACAGCATCACTAAATGTAGGTGCATTGCAAATTCACCAGGACAGAAAAAATGCAACGAGTAAATGTTAACACGAAGCTGTGGAAAAGGAGACTGTTCTCGAGTATATAAAGAAATAATATCTATATTTCCTTGTAGATATTATAACTTTTATTCCGTAACCTGTACAACTCTTCCAGAGCATCTTGTGAACAACAATGTTTTTATACAGGCACAAATCCTCAATTGGGCCACTGACGACGTGGACAAATCAACATACCGACGTCGCGTTATTGGTTAATTCGAGCACTGCTTCAAATTAAATACACCAAAAATGCGATCTGTTCAAATCAGCTTGCCCACAACGCGTTGTAAGTATTGCGTATTTGCGCAAACAAACAATAATAAAAAGAATTAATTTACAAAACTCATATATACATATCATCAAACAGTAAAACCAGATGTGTCTGTACATTTGAGGTATAGTAGAACCAGAAATGTAAGAAGGTCGTGAATCCATATTAGCCGCCGATCCTCAGTATTAGTCCTAAATATGGACAAGCAATAAAAGTGTGTGTCCCTTGAAATATTCCCAGATCCGGAATAAGATAACTCATGAAATAGTTTGGTATTTGGCATAATCGCTTTCATTATCGTGATGTTTCTAAACATTTTTATGCACTCCTTGAAAAAGGTAATAAATTTTACCGAAAGCTTGGGTAGCAAAAAGAGTCTACTTATTTAAGCCCCAAATCAACTCAAATTCTCTTTGAATTACTGTAGTCCTGCAACTCCTGCAATCTTAAAAAAAGATCTGAAACAAAAATCAAATTTCCTTTTTTAAAAATGTTTCAAATACATATTATGTTAGAAAAAAATTATATATATATATATATATATATATATACCCACTCATGATCAATAAATAATATCGGCAGTGTATTTGCGTAATGTAAAACTGATGAAGCTTTGGCGCCCCAATGGCGAAACGTCTTTTTAATTATGTTTTTTTAATTTAATTATATGTGACTGGTTTTATAACAAATAAAAATATGTTCTTGGGGATACAGTCATATATTCAATAAAATTCTTTGATTGAAGTCGAGCTTTCGAGAATGTTTATTCTCTTCTTCAGGGCAAACTACAAATTGTTACAAAATTATTTCAACAACAACTTAATAGTATTATAAAAATACTTACAATCGTGAATTTAGAGTAAATTAGCCAAAAACAGGAAATATTTCATAGCCATCATTTACAAATTTCATTATTTATATTTGTCATGGTAACACAATAAGTAAGAAAGTATCTAGACTTAGTTGATAAAAATGAATATTACTGAATGATCTTTATATGTTTGTAGCTATTTGAACAAGGAGCACAATTAAATTAAAATTATTATTATGGCAGATACAGGTTCAGTTTTTTTTTAATGTAATGTAAGACTATTGCATAAATACTTACATATATACCCATACATAGACTAAATTACTTTTATTCTGGGCTTGAACTGACAGTTAAAAGAAAAATATATATAATATTATTTTCTATATAAGTGTAATCATATTATCTCACAATACAAAACATATAAACATGATTATTCGAAATTTTTGGGTGAAATAAATGTTTTGAAATCCTAAAATAATCTTTAATGTTCTTTCAAATATTCAAAATATTCAAAATAATATATAAAATCATGTTCTCTCACAATACGACATGAAAATGGAACATATTGAAAATCATTCACTTTTCCAGAAACAAGCTGATATCTCTCACTAATCGAAAATAGTAAATGTTATGAAAATCTCTCATAAATAGATTATACATTTAATCTCAAATAAACATATAATGAATTTTAAGAGAATAATTCTCTTTGATCAACTAAATTTCTCTCACTAATAAGTTGATCTAAATATTTCTATTGTTTATGGAAACCTAAGATTCTAAAGTTAATTACTATAAAATCAGTTAAGACCAGTCCTTCATCTATATATAGGTACATATATCTCATACACATTAATCCATTTATAACCAATATACATATATATATATATATACATATATACATAAATACATATATAAACATAAAATAAATATTAGATTATTAGGTACCTATCTCTTTTCAAAATAATAAATGGAACTAAGTCCTTAGCGTTTCTTAATTATTATTATTTATTTATGAATAAACGCTCAGATATAAAAGGACTTTTTTGAGTGAATAAGTATCAGTGCACTTTCAGAATAATCATGTTTATATGTTTCGTACTGTGAGAGAATATGATTACACTTATATAGAAATTTTAAATAATATTATATATCTTTTTCTTTTAACTGTCAGTTCAAGCCCAGAATAAAAGTAAGTTAGTCTATGTAGGGGTATATGTGTATTTATGCAATATTCTTAAATTACATTAAAAAAAACTGAACCTGTATTTGCCTTAATAATAATTTTAATTTAATTGTGCTCATTGTTCAAATAGCTACAAACATATAAAGATCATTCAGTAATATTAATTTTTATCAACTAAATCTAGATACTTTCTTACTTATTGTGTTACCATGACAAATATAAGTAATGACATTTGTAATTGATGGCTATGAAATCTTTCCTGTTTTTGGATAATTTATTCTACATTCACGATTGTAAGTATTTTTATAATACTATTATGTTGTTGTTGATGTATAATATATATATATATAACGGGAAAAAACAGCAAAAATTGGCCAAAGGACTAATTATTTATTTATCTTTGACAGAATATTTCAAAATTATTTGGTAGCTGCTATTGAAATGAAGATCTTTAACATATAATTTATAAACAAGCAGTCCAAATATTGTTATTGATATGTGTGTCCTGATGTTTTTCTAAATTTGTCAATTTTTAATACACTCACAGTTTTGCTTCCTGGTGAAGACATGTATTATGTTATGAAACGTTGATGTAAAATATAGAGTTTACAAAATTGGCCAATTTTTGCTGTTTTTCCCGTTATATCTACTAAACTGTTAATCACGTAGTGCAGCGTTACTTCTTATCTGATATATACGTTCATTCATACCAAAGAAGATAGTACTTATCCTATTACCCATGTATAGGCTTAGCTTGTACTTGTTATTATTCAGAGATCTCAAAAGATCGCGGCGCAGATTCACATATTTCAGACTTTACTGCTGTAATTCGAAAACCAACTCGTTTGAAAGAAGCTTCAATTTAAATGTTGCGACCTACATATAATCTTCAATTTTGGTCGTCTTATATTTAAAATTTTAGAAAAATGCTCCTACCACATATCGAAAATACACATCTATAACATATTTCATACTTTACAATTGCTGTAACTCGAAAACCGTAACTGTTTTTAAAAAATGTTCAATTTAAATGTTTCCAAATATGGTACTCTTTCTAATTTTCCAATCTGGAATTTTCGATTCTTGAAAAAAAATGTCTCTTCCACATAGCTGACGATACCTGATATGGAATTTTGTTTAATTCAATGTTCGGGAAAAATTGCCCCCACCACCCCATGGGTGGGAGTTTTTGAAGGGAAGGGCATGTCTAATATTGATTTCATTTCAATGGGACCAATTCTCAATACTCCTCTCTCAAATGAAAAGACAATATCAAAAACACATTTACTACGCCAAAGGGGCGAACATCCATATAAAAAAAACGCACACATACAATCAAATTGTATATCTCCTCCGTTTTGGTTCGCCAGTCAAAAATAAAATTAGTTGAATTAGAACTAAGCAAAGGAACCCATCTAGATTCTCTTCTCTTGTCCGATCATTCTTCAGTCTCCGAAGCTATCAAAGTAAACGATTTTACATTATGTAAGTACTAGTTAAATTTATTAAGAACGATAAATCGAGAACAACAGATAATAGGGTCGTTGCATGCATTGGATTTTTTATGTTTTATTAGTTTTAAACAATACAATTTATACCACAAACAAGCAATTCACCATTAAAATTATATTCAGACATATTTAAATTATCCATATGTTAATTTCAGTTTGTCCACGTGGGCTCCAATCATGAACAATTAGTTTGTTCGGATGCGCAACACTTTATAATAGTCACTTGCTTTGCAAATTTCATTGTCTGATATGTGTCCACCATAACCACCAGATAGACATAATTACATAAGATCAACCAATGCCAGATGTGCGGGAATTGTGACGTCAAATGGCGCTAAAACGCACATGTTTTGAACCAAATTAAATTTTAGTGCTTTTGAACTTTTTTCTATTAATTAAAATTTTCAAGAAAATAAAAAAACGGGTTAATTTTTTTTATAAAGTCTCAGAATCATCATTAAAAAAATATTTGCATTGTTGGTCAAACTGCCAGAAATTTTCAAACCCTTATTAATAAAGACAAGACTTCATTCGCACACTCCCACTCGTATATAATAGACAGAGAGGGAGAAATATATATTATTTATTTCAATCCAGGTTTCGTCAAATGTTGGACTTGGTTACAACGAGAAAGATCTGATCAAATTGCTAAAGATTATCTATCGATGGCCCAAAGCCAAAATGGCCAGAACACTGAAGGAATTTCTTGGTCATTCAAGTGAAATTAGAGATTTACGGAAGTTTTCAAAAGACTCGATTGCAATTTGATTTAGATTTGAAATATTACTGTACCTACCTACTCGCGTCCATGGAGAGAGAATAATAAAGCTTAAAATTAAAAAACATCATAAGTAATTGTCCCAACATATCCCAACTTTTGATTTGGAAATAGTTACAGATATTCAAATGTGAAAGTTTTTTGAAGTGAAACTTCGTTGCTGGCGTTCTGATATTTGACCAGAATGGAGAGTGAATTGGACAAAATGTAACGTTTCGAGATTTTGTTACACGAAGGAGAAAAAAGATATAACATAGAGAGATGGACTAAGACAGCTATACATTTGGTATACCTGAAATACAGGCATCGTTACAAGAGAGAGAGACAGATACATAACAGAGAAAAAAGGCTATACGTCTTATATAAACTGCATGTAACCAGGCTTCATCCACAGACTAGTACCGATGGTTTACTAAACATTCTGAAAGTTAAGTGGAAGAAAGAAACATGGCCATTAGGCGCATTGGTTTCGAGGGTTTTTGCCAAAAAGGGGGTACTATCGGAACAGATAGACTCTCAAGGATAGAAGCACCTCGTAATCAAAAGTTTCAAGTAACAAGCAATAAAAATCAGAGTGTACAGTCGCTGGGAAATAGTGTAAAAAAGTTGGAAAAACTTCTAAGTGACAATCCAGAATGTGTGATATTATGCATAACGGAAATCACATCAACTGAGCGTAAAAAATTCAAATTGGCTGCAAGTGTATGTTGAGAAGCAGGACAACATGGGGGCTCTGCCATTTATGTTTGAAATCCTGTCATAACAAGAAAAGGTAAAGACGTTAGGGACCTTTCAGTTGTAGGTGAGTTTGAATGCAGTGCTGTAGAATGTGTTTATAATTCAGTTGAGTTTAATGGTTCTCTCAGTGTATAGACCACCTTGTGGTAATATAGATTTGTTTTATGAACTGATAGAGCATATTCTCTTTGAGAAAATTATGCCTAATAGTATCATCTTCATTGCGGGTGATTTTTTCTAATATCGAAATGAAAGATGAAAATAGAATTAAAAATAGGTTATTCACACTTTTTTACTATTTTTCCATAAAGCTTCAGTATACTGATACTATAATAACTGAACAATCTTAGAGTTGTTTAGATAACATCTTCACTAATTTTTCTAGTAGGTATAATATCAGCAAAAGTTTTGGAATATCATATTTCTGACCACAGGCCTCAAAAACTTAGCTTACTTATAGGTAATAGTGTAAAAACTGAGCTTGTTCGGAAACGGTTCATTAATGAGGGTAATAGGACAGTTTTCTTGTACAAACTTGAAGAACAAACTTGAGACAATGTTTATCTTGTGGACGAGTCTAAGTATGTTTTTATTAATCAGTTTTTAATTTTATTTAATGAATTACCAGTGTATAAAAAACATAATATTATCAATAATAAGAAAAATATAAATATCGAATGTATGAAACAACAGTTAGATACTCTTATGTTATTATTTAAATTTCATATAAAAAGCAAAACAACCAATGTAAAAAAGGACAAATGACAATTTGTTAACATTGGAAATAATTAAATCATATGAAGAAAGGATCAGAGGACTGCAAAATAAAATCCATGTGGGATATATGTAAGGAAATAACTGGAAAGAACTTTAATAATGATCAGACTGTTTGTGAAGATCCATTAAAGTTAGCAAATCATTTCAACCAAAATTTGGTCAACTGATACTGCTGTTTTTCAGTTCATTAATGCAATTTTAAATAAAAATTTAGCTTTAGGGCTTTTCACAAATCCTAGAAAGATTTATGATTGTCTCGATCATGATCTCTTACTGCTGAAACTTGATAAATATGGTGTTAGGGGAAAGGCTCTCAAATAGACAGCAACAAGTCACTGTTGGAAATAACATAAAATCTGAAATCTCTTCAATTGATGTAGGTATAGCACAGGGAAGTATTGCTGGACCGATTCTGTTTATAATTTACATAAATGTTCTACCACTGTCACTGCATAAATACTTCATCACTAATTACGTTGATGACACTAATATCTTAATTCATAGAAATAGTTCAACTGATATAATTGAGCTAACTAAGAATTGCTTTTATGAAGCTCATAATTGGTTTTCTTTGAACAAGTGAAATATAAATTCATCAAAAACAAGTTTGGTATTTTTATTTCATACAAAACAATCACAAACATCTAAACTAAGCGGTATTACTCTTGAAAATAACATTGTAGAACCGATATCAAGCACTAAATTCCTGAGCATACAAATAGATGAGTTCCTGAACTGGGAGATACAAACAAAGAAAGTACTTTTAAGATTAGCCAGTATTGGTTATGGAATCAAGGTTGTTGCACAGTATATGAATGATGATTGAATATTGTATCATGCAAATTGTACATCTGTTATTAGATTTGGAATCATTTTCTGGAGTGGCAACGCTAGTGGCCGATCAGTCTGTATTAGAACTATATGCAAAATGAAGTACAGAGACTCATGTAGAGGTAAATTCAAAATATTTTGTATATTTATGAATGTTTTTTGTTTGTTTTCAAAAATGGAGATAAATTTGATATAGGAGTTAAACATAAGTATAATACTAGAACACAAGTTTTTTTATCCGTACCATAAGTTAGCTTTGAGTGAAAAAGGTCCTTATTATAAGTGTGTTAAGTTATTTAATAAACTTCCTAATTATATTAAATGTTATGATAGTTTATATCGATTTAAGAGTGTTCTTAAGGAAATGTTAATTAATTTAGAGCCTTACAACTTTGGGGATTACTTTGGTTCAAGTAATTTGTTTTTAGTTTAAGTTGTTTTCTATTGTGACATCATTTCATCTTTTGTACATTGTTGTATAGAACTTGAAATAAAGAAATCTATCTATCTATCTATATATCAGTTTTGGCTATCCGTGTCTCACTTTTGTGCGGTTCTTGTTCTTGAACCCCACTCATAAACTAAGTCCAAGGTTCAAGTTGCTTGAAGGGGGAATAACTTTTCCGTCGTACGTGCAAAAGAGAGAGAGCCACGTATTTCGATGGTTATGGAGTTGGCAGTTGGTAGGGAGTTAAGGGAAGGGAAGGTCCGCGTGGGACTGATCAGGTCTGGATTCCATACTTCTGACATGTTGTATAAGTATCTCCTGAGTGTATGGTACTGATGGTATTTTCGATGGGTATGGGTGTTCTGTGGTGGTGTAGTAAAGTTTTGAGTGCGACTGGAACTCATGATATGAGGGTTCCGTATATATATATATATATATATATATATATATATATATATATATATATATATATATTGATTTTGTATTCTTGACTGGTTTTATAATAAATAAAAAGATGTTCTTGGGGATGCAGTCATTTATTCAATAAAATTCTTTGATTGAAGCCGAGCTTTCGAGAATTTTTATTCTCTTCTTCAGGGCAAAGTACAAATCGTTACAAAATTATTTCAACAACAACTTAATAGTATTATAAACATACTTACAATCGTGAATTTGAAATAAATTAGCCAAAAACAGGAAAGATTTCATAGCCATCAATTACAAATGTCATTAATTATATTTGTCATGGTAACACAATAAGTAAGAAAGTATCTAGATTTTGTTAATAAAAATGAATATTACTGAATGATCTTTATATGTTTGTGGCTATTTGAACAAGGAGCACAATTAAATTAAAATTATTATTAAGGCAGATACAGGTTCAGTTTTTTTAATGTAATTTAAGAATATTGCATAAATACTTACATATATACCCATACATAGACTAAATTACTTTTATTCTGGGCTTGAACTGACAGTTAAAAGAAAAATATACATAATATTATTTAAAATTTCTATATAAGTGTAATCATATTTTCTCACAATACGAAACATATAAACATGATTATTCTGAAAGTGCACTGATAATTATTCACTCAAAAAAGGCCGATTTCTCTCACTAACCAACCTCTAAATTCTTAGGTGAATTAGATGTTTTGAAATCCTAAAATACTCTTTAATGTTTCAAATATTCATAAATATTCAAAATAATATATAAAATCATATTCTCTCACAATACGACATGAGAATGAAACATTTTGAAAATAATTCACTTTCCCAGAAACAAGCTGATAACTCTCACTAATCAGCATGCATATTTTCGAAAACAGTAAATGTTATGAAAATCTTTTATAAATAGATTATACATTTAATCTCAAATAAACATGTAATGAATTTTAAGAGAAAAATTCTCTTTGATCAACTAAATTTCTCTCACTAATAAGTTGATCTAAATATTTCTATTGTTTATGGAAACCTAAGATTCTAAAGTTAATTACTATAAAATCAGTTGAGACCAGTCCTTCATCTATATATAGGTACATATATCCCACACACATTAATCCATTTATAACCAATATACATATATACACATATATATACACACACCTATACATATATAAACATAAAATAAATATTACATGTCAAGTATAGGTACATATTACATACCCAACTATACATATTAATTTTGAGATACATCTGGAGAAAAATTATTATAATTATCATTATATAATTTTAGAATATAAGAATAAATAGAACTAAGTCCTTTTATATCTGAGCGTTGTTTTATACGCCGTAAAATATTATATCGTGAATTGGCTTCCTTTTTTTATATTCATATAGACGATGAAAAATGTATACAAATTGAACTAAGTACTTCCATCATAGTATATTCTAAAACACGCTGTATTCTTCTTGTCTGATGTAAAATATGTTCTCAGGATCTGGTATTAGAAGAAATCAAAATAAATCAGATTTTGTTTCGGGATTATATAAGTAATATATAAATAGCATAATCTAATAGAAAATGTTTAATCTCAACCAGTGTTAAAAATGTATTTTCAACAATGAGCTAGGTACTTTATACTGAAATAGCTTGTAACTTACTCCTCTCTAAATTTTAAAGCTTCTACTTTACTCTCAACATCTCTTGTAACAGATGACCTGTTGAATAAAAAATAAAAGGGTTCTCAACTATAAATTTTCCGTTGAATAAAACAGCTTCCACGACGGCTATCGGACACAAATATTAGCTCTGGGACTCTGGAATTCGTTAATTTCCTTCCCTACATTTCATTTCGACTTCCAGATCTCTATTGGCGTCTCTTTCTCAGAAGTTGATCGTAAGAAAGCAAACACAGGGCGCTGCTCTTACTGATTTGATTTTTTTATTGAATTTTCAATTGGTTCTACTTCTTGGCAATCGAGACGTTAGTACGTGTGGAATTTTAGTTCGCTTAGATAACAAAATCTATCAATTGAAAAATAATACTGTGAAAATTGAAAAGACGCTTGTGTGAAACCTCAAAAGAAGATTAATGAAATGTAAATTGCAGCAAAATAAAACATTTCCTAGTTTTCAAGTTCCCGCATTGCTTTAATATTTCCTTTACTGTAGCAGTTAAATCTAAAAATCAATATTAACGACGGGAGTTCTTATTAAGCGGACGTCTTGGAATTTTACTCACAAACATGAGAACTGACTTTATTAGATGATGCACTAAAAAGAATAAGATAACAATGCATGATGTAAGAATCATTAAGATTTTGAAATTAGTACAAGGAGATAACGGTCAGCTATAGAAGGAAGACTCTTGTCACCAACTTCAATTTTTTCATCATTCATCATTTCATCTAAGGAAGTCTTTTAAGTTACTTAATTTAGAAATTTTAATGATTTTGGTTAAAATTATCACTAATCAAATATAAAATTATTATTTATAATTACTAAATTACCTACAAAAAAATCTCTATATAGATTATCTTGTTATTGTATATACTAGAACATAGGTTAGATTAGGTTACTAGGGCGACTCCATCTCTTTCAGATGTAGTCCACTCGGTGGCCCATTGTGTTACCCTTTTTTAAAATAACCTACCCATCCCTCTGTGTTCCGCCATCTTTTTTCTCTCTTCCTCTCAGGCATTTCCACCAAGAGATGAAATTTTGGAGATTTCTGATGTCGCTCTCAGCTGCTTCCTCTAGACACTCTAGTGTTTCTTGTCCAAAGAATCGCTGGCGTCTGCAAGCCAGCGCGAGGCAGAAACACATTAGTCTATGGTTTCTTCTTCCTCGTCGCATTCTCTACAATAGTCCTCGGTTACGACTCCTATTTTTAGGAGCCTTGTCCCAACCGTGCAGTGCCCTGTGATCGCTCCCGTGATCCTTCGGATCGAAGGTTTCATGGAATCGAGCATTTCTGATGTCTTCACTTTATCTAATTTAGGCCACATGAATCGTGAGATGATGCAGTCGCTTCTGCTGCACCACCTGTTATCATGTTCCATCTATTTAATCTCTTAGTGATTTGATTTTGGCCAGTTTGTCTGCTCTTTTCCCTTCTACATTGCTGTGTCCAGGTACCCAGCATAGCCTAACCTTGTTTGCGCGCATCTATGATAGGGATTCACGACAGCTCATCACAACTTTCGATCTAAGCTTCCTTGCTGTTGTTAGCCGCTTGACTGTCTGTGTATATGGTGATATCCCTTGTCGTTCCATCCCTCAGCTGAGGTAGTCTCGCAGCTCTTTCTATAGCCAAAATTTCGACCTGTAGTACACTGCAGCCGTTTTTGAGTCTTATAGACTCATTTACCTTTAGAGACTCTGAGTATATTCCAGCTCCTGTTCCTCTTTCTGTCACTGACCCGTCTGTCAAAATGGAGGTTCCTGAATCCCACTTTCCTGGGTTTTCTTCCCACTCCTCTCTTGACGGTATGACTATCTCTATGTCCTCCTCGAAGGTCAATTTGGCAGTTATGTAATCAGTCTTCTGTTTGAGACGACCTCTACTATTTTCGCCAGCAATATTTTCAATTTCTTGAAGTATTCTAGTGTGTCCTAAATTAGTCTGCGTCCAAAGTTCGGATTCCCTCAGTCTTAGGGCTCATTTGGCTGCTAGGCCTTTTATGAACAAATCTAATGGTTGTAGGTCCAATATCACCTCAAGAGCTGCTTGTGGTGTACTCCTTTGAGCTGCCGTTGTACCTATGGCTGCTAACCTTTGTACTTTTGTGAGTTTGTTCTGGTTGATCTTTTTGTCCATGGCTTTCTACCAAACCACGGCTCCATATGTTATTATAGGTCTTACAATAGCCGAATACATCCAGTGTATAGTTTTCGGTTGTAAGCCCCATGTTTTTCCGAAAATCTTCCTACATGTGTAGAAGGCGTTAATTCCTTTCCACTTAGCCTCTTTCGAAATAACCAGAGTTTGTCCCCTTAGTTTAGGGGGTCTATACCTTGGTATCTTATATTTACTTGTGACTGTTCACTAGGCTGGTCTTTTTAGGATTTACTCCTAGCCCTTTTCCCTCTGCCCAGTTCGTAATCTCCTCAAGGTGTAATCTCATAATATCGCTTACTGTCTGTGGATCTTTTCCTGTGACTCTTATTGCAATGTCAGCATAAGCTACGATATTTATTCTTTTTCGTCTGAAAATTTTCATAATTCCGTTTATCCCCACTAGAGCATAAAAAAGAATAAAAAAGAGATTTCGGTTAAAAAAACAGGTAAGGTACAGGTATGGGGAGTCGAACTATGGCTCCTTATGGCGCCTCATCACCCAGTAATATCGTGCTTCCATTATTTCTCGTAAACGAATTATCCTATCTGAACTATCAAAATCGGTGCTCGTTTACTAAACCAACTATAAAAAACTCCCATGGCTCTTATCCTGTGATCAGGTAAATTTCATGTTCTTTAATTTTACTAACTTTCAGGAAAAAAAAATAACAAAAGTTGAGGGAACATATAATATATATCTTCTTCTGTGAGTGCTGAACTCGTATTCGAGCGTTGGCGGCTTCTCTGCGTTGATAGTGTTACCACAGACAAGGGGACCTATAGTTAAACGTGGATTCCGAACCACCAATATGTCCCAAGATGAATCTCAAGGCAAACCCTTAATCTGAACATAGGAAATGAAAAAAAGTTTTTGTTGTTCAAAATAATAAATAGGTACCTACTAAATTTAATATAATATTTTATTATGTATTAATATTTAATGTTCGAAGCAACACAAATTTATACTTAATACAAACATTTCATAAAAAAACTAGTTATAACTATGAATAAACAGTTTTTTCCATTAAACCCGATTTCCTCCTTTTGTGATGTTTACAGGTAAGGTTGGGCTCCCAGGTATGAAAACTTTTTTAACTAATACCTAATAATTTTAAGATAATATTATTATATTTACACGAATGATTGTCAGTCAGCTGATCTAATCAATTCCAGTTCTACAATTAAGCATCATTTGGCAGTTTCAAACATACATATCCTACTTATGATGGTTGATTGTACTACATATGGGAAACTAATAATTATCTAAACATATTCTGTAAAAAATGTAAGGTGATCAGGATACGAGCCGAGGATCTTCAGATGATCAGGCGTGAGCTTGACCAATGAGCTACACATGTAATATCTGAAGTATTTAAAATCTAAACATATTAAATGTTTATTTATCAGTCAGAAATTGAATTCTTTTATTAAAATTTTCAAAAGCTTTGATTAAATTTTCATTTATCTATGTAGAGCAACCAGTTCTTGTAAGTTCCTGTCAACGACTTCCCACTTTCAAGTTCTGCGTTACAAGGTTATTCATTATTAATATACTGTGTTTGAAATTTTGATAATTTTCTCTTACTTATAAGTAATATTTAATCAATAATGTGCATTACAACTACTAAAATATTGTGTATGTTTTTCGTTAAATTTCCTGGACTTTACTGTTATTCCATATTTTTTATCATATGCTAGAGCATTCTCCAGGATCCAAGTTATCCTACAAAAGAAAATTATTCACTAAACTAGAGAGGATACTTTTAATGAAGAAAACTTCGAGGTCGGGAAAGCCTAATGAATGAAACACAAAGACGAATCTTTTGATGAATCGCTGGAGCTTAATATCTGCGAAAATGCGGAGTGCTCTATTCATAAAGTATCAAGAAAATGATACTCATGCACTGAGAAAAAGGATGGAAGCGAAAAGTGGTAGCTACAATCTGATATATGCACCTACCTAGGAGGTTCCCTATTATTTTCGTCATGTAAATGGTAGGAGCCATATAGAAAATTGTAAGTATATCAATCAGATAAAACAGATTTCTTAATAGGCAACTTCTGAAACTCAATGGGTTATTGGACGCTAAGCATGGTTAAGATCTTATCTAATGGAAAAGAACAAGTTACTGAAAGGGAATATCAAATTAATTGGTATAGTTTGAATAAACTTCAGATAGTCACGGTTCATAGAGATTTACCTCGCTAAAGACAAAAAAGAAATGTCTGTCTCGCGGCTAATTTATTTTTAAGTTCCATTTAATAATCTCATACCATAAGGATATTTCCACAATAAGACATTTCACAAGCCAAAATGTTAAAATAGCGCTAGGTGCAAATAATTGAAGAGAATATCTAAATGAAAAAAGGTACAAGGTAATATTTGCTAGAATTTTAAGTCTCTTTCTTATCTTTTTCATTTTTGATCCAAATGTGTTCTAGCAAATTGTGGATAAAATATCTAATTTTATCTAATTAGAAATTTCTGGAGAATGACGAAAGCTATCGATCTGAACATTCTATGGCGTCTATTAGATAATCTAAACTATCTTTGGAAAATATTTTCATAAAAAAATTACTTCCGGTTTTGCCGGAAGTAATAACAACTTTGTTATTTCAAATACGGTACCCCATATGTCGATACATTTTTGAAATCTACACAAAATTATGAGAAAAATGGATATACCTTTCTCTATACTTAAAGTTAATAGTTTTAGAGTTACTTAATTTTTTTCATTAAAAATCGACAAATGCGAATTGATCGAAAATAGATTATAACTTTTTTGTTATTTGCTTGACAAACTTGGAGTTGTAATTTTTGGAATCTTTGAAATTATATTGAAGATTTCGTTATGATTTTTTTTAATTTCCTGAGAGATTATTAGAGAAAAATCGAGGTGAAAATGACTTAATTTCAAACGTTATTAACTTACTTATTTCAAATGGAACACCCAGTATTTTTTTGGACTAGCATATGCAAAATTAAAATACCTTTCTATTCATGTGACCACTTTCATATCTAAAGCTGATAGATTAAAAGTTATTGAACAATTTCCGATTTTTCCAACTATTATTTTGTATTACCTTAACATTGGAGCGCATCAAAACGGTATCCATAGTTACCACTCATTTATGTCTGTGTCAAAGTGCAACATTAGGAATTATCTCTATGACTGTTTTTTTTTTATTGCAATTTATCACAATAATGAATACACAAATCTGCTCAACCTTTTTGGAATTTATGGAGAGTGCAATAGGATTATCGCGAGAACATGCAGGACGTTTAAGGTCCGAAATGCGAATTTGCCGCCAATGACTGCAAAAAAATTTTGCCGGATTCAAGATAATTTTGTTCAACATGGCCAACAAAATGCTTCAAGAAATCGAATCCTCCGATTACCGCTGATGAAACAATGCAATTAAAGCAGATATTTTCAAAAATTATTTTATATTAACTTAACTTTGGAACGCATCATAACAAATTCAATAATCTTCATAAAAAATGTTAAACAATAACCTATTCATAAGAAACAAAACAATACTTCAAATGTAATTTAACAAGGGTTCAAAGTGCCCCAATTTACTTCTAAACATTCAATAATTCTGGATTCCAAACTAGATGTTGCTTTTCTTATTTCTGCTGGGTTTAGATCTTCTGAAGCATTTTGTATATGATTTCTATATTTTCTCTTCTATCAATCGCACTAGAGGACGGTTAATGTAATTTTTTTCCTTTACGATCCCCGACTAATAAAAATCAAAGGGCGTTAGATCTGAATACTTTGGTGCCCCATTCCAGGGACCCAAGCGTCGAAACCACCTGTCGTCAAACATTTCATAAAGTTCTTCGATAACTTCATGGCTGCGATGAACTGGTGCTCCGTCAAGCTGATACCAGCACTTTATGACTTCGTTAATTGGCAAGTCATCTACAAAGTCTGTAACGATGGTACGCAATATTACAAGATATGAAAGAGACAATTTCTAATTTTGCACTTTGACACTGACATAAATGAGTGGTAACTATGGATACCGTTTTGATGCGTTCCAAAGTTAAGATAATAAAAAATAATTGTTGGGAAAATCGGAAATTGTTCAATAACTTTTAATCTATCAGCTTTAGATATGAAAGTGGTTACATCAATAGAAAGGTATTTTAATTTTGCATATGCTAGCGCAAAAAAATATAGGGTGTTCTATCTGAAATAAGAAAGTTTGAAATTAAGTCATCTTCACCTCACTTTTTCTCTAATAATTTCTTAGGAAATTTATAAATATAACTCGCAATTGACTATATTTTTTAAAATACATACAATATAAATAGATATTAGAGTGTCCTATTATACTAGAAATATTAGTCATGAAATTATATGAAACTTCTTCTAATATCATAATGATCTAAGATACTTTATAAAATTATTATTATTTAGTTTGAATAATTCTTCTAGTAAAATAAGCGAATGTGGAAGTTTCGCCTTGTTTCCTATCCGGCATGCGAGATTAATAGATATTCATTGTATTTCTAAACTCATATAATTCAGAGATGAGAGGTTCTTATCGAAATCAAGTCATATTTTCTTCCTTTGCATCAACTCGCTATGTTTGAGCCAGCCTATTCAACATTGCATATCAGTATTCTGCCCGAGGCAAGGAAATAGCAACTGGAAACTTCAACGGAACTGACGAGTTGCCTCTAAAAGACCGACGTCGAGGATTCCTAATGGGTGCCTTTTATCCACCCTTTCATCTGGTCTAATTATCCGAAATAATGGCCTGAGCAGGATGGAGCTGACGAGTGCGAGGATATTGTCGTCCAGGCCGAATCCAATGTCCAATCGGTTTGGTAGAGTCCACGATGCCGCACAATTTTGCAGCATTGTCAATATCAATAATGGACTGCTAATATATATCTCATATTTAATTGAAATTCATTTGCAAAAGTTTTTGAAAATACTCCCAAAACTATATAAGGATATATATTGTATTGACATACCGGTAATATAGTAGGTACATTTAAATTAGCAATGTGATTACGTTATCAGCCAGGGACTTTTAGTGACTTTTCTATTGATCTTCCAACATTGAGAAACCTAACCTAACCTAGTTATTACTCTATGATTGAGAATGCATATAGGAATAATGTATGCAGAGCTTGTTTTGAAATTTATCAATTTGTATTATAGACATAGAGGATGGACTGCGCAATCTACTATCAAAATTGACTGTTCTATGAAAAAGGCAAAATAAGTTCGCAGCCAGAATATGTCTCTTTCCGGTGGTCTATGAAACAAGTTGACAAGATTAATGTGTGATTTAATACTAGGTACAGTTTAACAATTGTCAAATCAATTCGGCATGATTTACGTTACTTGTCATTACCAAAACAATCACAATAAAGTTCGTTTATTTAATGTTGATATCTTTCTTCAGTTTTGAAAAAAAATTATCTAATAAAATAAAAACGCATGCCAATGATCATTATTTCTCGAAAGTTACTTGGAAATATGAATAAAAATTGATTAAGATTTTTAGAATCTAAATAGTAGTAGGTACTCTATATGTCAAATCATTTTCGATATTGTTTATATGAACATTTTGAAAATATTAGCGACTGTGAGCAGCGTTACTGAGCATTCTAATTGTTCCTAGTTTTGTTAAGCAAGAGTTGCTGAGTGGATTGGTGATATTCGTTTTCCATTAATGTTTGCAACTTAATTTATAATTATAAATAACAAAAGGATCCTCTAGAAATGTGATAAAATGATCTTGCTTTGAGTTGGGGATCATTTTATTTTAAACAATATCTCAAATCTACTTTTAATTTTGAAATCCACTCTTACACTTCTAGAATGCCATGAACATATAAGCGAACAACGAACCGACAAAATTGGGATACTGAGCATATGGAAAATGCCATAGATGAAATAAATCGAGGAATGCCTGTTAAGATTATCGGGAATTTTCAATGTCCCAAGGATGTCACTCAAGCGGCGTATAATAAATAAAAATAAGAATTTGAAGCTAGACAAAAAGTTGCTTGGAAGCTGCCACCCTGTATTTTTGCTAGAACAAGAGCAAGCGGAAGTTTTTCAATATGTTGAGAAAGATTTACACAAAAAATTAAACAATTTCAGCAGAGCGCGGAATTTCATCAACAGCGGTAGTTTGTGTATCAGTTGCTGGGAGTTTTGTACCTCCGATGCTTATTATCGGTGGAAAACGAATGAAGGTTGAGATGACAGATGAAGCTTCTCGAGGCACCATTTTTGCCTGTAATGAGGTCGGCTGGAAGCGTACAGAAGTTTTTAAACAGTAGTTTGCTCAATATTTATCTTTTGTTCAACCTACTATCGATGAGCCTGGGTTACTCATTACAGATATATGTCGCATACAATAAATCTGGATATAATCTTAAATTCTATAAATAAATTGTAACCATCTTGTGTCTACCTCCTCATTGCACTCATAAAAATTGTAAAATCATTATCCTGATCAAACTTTAATAGTATTTCAAAGAAGCAAAATATTTTGCGAGGGCTAATTGAAGGCTTTTTATATACCAACAAATTTATTTCGGTCACACCACAAAAATGTGATCGTCTTCCTAAGATTCATGGCAAGATAAATACAACAAAAAGAAAAACTTGTGGGAGTTCGATTTTAACCACCATCTCGATCTCTGACTCAATTAAATCATATGTTGATAATTTGGAAGAGTCCAGAGTCCAAAAATTTAATGAAATAACAAGGAATAAGACCTCTATTTTAATCAAATAGGTAAATTACATAGCTATGGCAATAATTGCAATGTTGCTATAGTTGAAATGGTGGAATTCCAGTCGGCTCAGATTGATATTCTGCATACATGCACAATAGGTACTCCTCTTACCTACCACCCACTAGGGGGCTTAAAAGCTTTTCTCGGTTAACCGAAAATGCAAATTTGCACTTCATTATCTTGTTTTATGTGGCCTCAATTACGCAACAGCAGTACACAATAGTGTCTGTGGAAAAATACCAGCTGGTCAAGTGAATTAACGGTCCTCGTGTTCAAGATAATGTTTTAATTTATGGCGTTGACTTTATTTTCCATAGCAGCGAAACAATGATGCTTAAAATATTGCCACATATTTTTGATCTAATACTTGGATGTAAGGTTCATCATACAATTGTTTGGAAATGAAGGAGACAAGGTTAGTCTGTAATTTATCATAGGTGTATGTAATGTATGGATAAGATAGGATTGGATAGCTTAACGATAATGGAAACGGTAATAGTTGATTGGGAAAAAGATGAGTAGCTTGATGATTTTCCAATCTGATGGGAAAGGTCAGGAAAATTTTCAACATTTCTCCGAAACTCGATACTTAAGGTACCTAATAAGAAATATTTCACACCTTAGTTTTTGACATGTCATTTCTCATTTAGCATTTAGCATAAGAAAATTCTTTTTCTTACTTTTATAAAATAGACACAAATTATTTTTAGTATAAGGAATGAGTATAGATATCATGTGATTCAAGTTAGATTTGGTTATGAAATGTTATTTAATATAAAATGTGCTTTCGTTTCGGTCCATATAAAAAAGGGTGTGTGATGAAGACCGCCCACCGGAAGTTAAACGATAAGAAATCTATTGATAGTAAATTAGATTGATTATAGGATATTCATAATGCCATTCTCAGAGTGATCCAACATCTGTAGTAAAGTACATTCATTATTCTTGTGGTCCATAATGGTTGGTGTCCAATTGCCCCGTTCACGGGATTTGCCAAACTTCCAGATTTTTATGGTGACTTGAGATTAATTTCAAAGATATCCAAACATAATTAATGTCAGTTTAGAAAGACCAAAGGTAGGTATATTAACGACCTTGTACTAAATTCTAAATTTACGATTATTATTGTAAAATATTTTTTGTTCTGTATTGAATTCCATTCGATTCGAATTCGTTAATTTTGTTATATCATTCTTCAATTTGACCAACGTACTTGGAATATTTTTTTAGTGAAACTGCAATTTCAGTAAAGATCTATAAACATTATAAAATTATTTGAGGGTTTTTAGGCTATTTTGGTGAAGAAAACGTAATAAAGGTTCGACTGTAGAAGGTTTGCAACTTGATGTCGGTAGCTAAATCCTCACAGATCTCACAGATTTTACATTTTTAGGTAAATTTCTTATAGAAATATACCTATTGCGATCGTTCACACTTTTGAATTTCGAAAAAAATTCAACGGCATGTTGTTATATGTCTATAAGTTAGTCCAAAAAAACATTTGGTTCAATAGTTTATATATATATATATATATATATATATATATATGGGATATTACGTACGAAATTTGTTAACACGATAGAGGTCGCATTTTTGAAGGTATCAAGTTCAAATTTGCTACAAAAATCAATCTCTCAAATATCTCGGTCGAGTTCGTTATTGGGCAATATCGGGTAAGTAGTTTGAAATTGGCGACCATTCAAACATTTAAAAAAAATATCAAAAAAGAGCAGTAGTGTAAATATAATTAAAAATAATTTTAGGTTATAGATATAATCAGTACCTACAACTTTTGTTCAAAGCAATTTTTCATAAAATACACAGGTAAAAAAATAAAAATTAATAAAGAAAAATAACAAATATTGATCAAACATGAACACTCAATATAAATTTGATGTAATTGTACATTTTCTGGAGATCTTAATATAGACCCTGATTAAAAAAATATATAGTATATTTATTGAAAAGAAATAGACTAAAAAAAAATCTGCCTTGAAGTGGACTCGAACCCTGTCTGCCTTATATTCAACAGCCAAAACAAAAACCTCTAACCGCAAGGCTATGAAAATTTTATTTAATATCATGTAGGTATACCAATGAAAAGGTTGTTAAAATTTCAATTCAATGAATTTTGAAAAATTTACCTTTCCGCTGACTACAGGCCATCGGGATTTTTATTGTTTATATTTACTATAACCGTATTTTAAAGGATCCTCATTGTAGTGAAATAAAAAATTTCTTTTGTACTTAGTATGGCATGATAGAGACATTGTAGTTTTTTCCTTAACTATGTAGGTACATTAATTATCAATGAAACATTATTATTTGTATTAGTGTTGATTGAATACATATTTACAAATGTTCTTTTAAAGTGTAAGTCCACGAAATTTTCTCCTGAAAATAAGGTAATTATTAGATAGCTATTCCTATCGGAAAGATATGTGACTGTCTTGCAGATAGAAAATACCAAAACAAATCGCCGACAAAAACCAATGCAGACAGCCATTTTGGGAATAGGTACATTTATTATATTTTCAACTCAGGCAAACTGCAATAGAATGATCCTCGATATTTGCAAGAAATAACTGCATTAATTTATATCTGGGTATTAGGTAGGTACTGCTTCATCAATAAAAAATAAATAAAATAATAAAATTTTTAGAATTGAGGAGTGGAAGCGAACGTGATAGATGCTTGATTTTCTAATGGCTGTTAATTGCTGTCAATGTTTGTTTGTGATTTTTTCAGTTTTCTTTTTCTGGCATCTACTAATAAGAGCTATTTATTATACAAGAGAAAAAATATTGCATTTTAGGTCGATTGTGTTGACCGACACGAAGCGGAGTGTATAATACACTTTTTTATGTGATGGGAAAACGATGATTTAATAAAGAAAAAAATTAGTGAAATTTTAAGTTTAAAACTGGTACTCTGTTGTACTTATAGCGACAATTAGACCCAATTAGACCTGCATTGCTAAGGAAACCTTTAAAGTAATCAAATATCTGTCAGTTTATTTACGTGATTTGATTTACATTTATGTGCATGTATATCTACCCTAGAAAAAAGTACTGAGAATTGTTTACTTTTGAATAATTTCAATTATGAATCAGGATTCACAATCTTAGCTAATTACTAATTATTATTCTATTATTTAGAACAATTTAATGATATTGTAAGAAAGACTTATATGTATGTTTGAGATAATAACCGTTAGAAATTATGTTATGCGAGGTGGCGTAGAAAGGTTGGTCGATCGGCGATATTCAATCCGTTCCGCCAGTGTTTTAAAACTGACATTTAGTTGCACCAATTTCGATATGTGCTTAAAGTTGCTATTCTAATGATATATTTATATTTCAACCTTAACTAAATTAGGAAATAATTATGATGTGTTATAACTTTTAAATTATCCGGAACCCATTTATAACTTAGCCATCAATTCACCAAAATGATAGTGATATTCTAAGCCACGACTGAACCTGAAATTAAGACACCATTTTTTTAATAATTTAAAACGTTTTGCCAGCCCTAAGGATTTTCAAAAGGGATACTTCGTCAACAGATTCTCAAAAGATATGCGTAAAATAAATAAGCCCCTCTTAGTTTATTGGATTTAGACCTCTTTTTTCCATATTCATATATCTAAATGCTCCTATTCGAAATTATATAGCATAAAGTCGAGAATTATGGACAACTACCATCCACTGTTCATAGATCTAAAGTAAATACAGTTTTCAAATAAGATCACTAAACTGTCATCTTGGATTTACCTAATGGATACTACTTGTTTCAAAACGTTATGATAAAACATATTTCAAAAATGATACGCACTTGTCCATCTTTCGGAAACTTGTGCATTGTTATATCTTCTGCACTTACTGTCTTGCAAACAGGAATAAAACTACTGAAAAAAATAAATAGCATCAGTATTCATTTTACTGGACCCAAGCACAGGTACCTATACCTCCTAAGGGACTTTATGTTTTTCCAGGTAAATAAATAAATAAATAGATAAATAAATTGAAATATATATTTTTAATGATATGATGTTGATTATTGAGAATTTAAATATTTTCATAAATTAATTTCTATTTTCGATGTCTTCCAAATACACCCGAAAAGCATTTCACTGCCAATTTCTAGAAATGCCCGGATTCATAACGTGACAACGTGACGGATTATTTTTATTTACTAAATATAAAGTGCACAGATGGTGCGTCTCAATAACTTCTAACTTAAAAACAAAATTGGTTGAAACTAAGAAAATTGTCTTGCTGACTGCTTTCAAAATAACTTTAACTATGAAAATAAGATGTTCTCAAAAATCAAAAAAGTCTGAAGTGACTCATCCATATATCTTTGAGGAGTTATTTAATCACTGACTGACAGCGGTCGTCGTGGATTCAGTACATTGGCGGAGGACTATGTTGCAAATATGGCGGATGCGCCAGACAGCACTTTTTCCCGTGTCAAATCTGCGACAAAGCAATGGAAAATGTTAGAAATGATGTAGGTTTTTTATGGTGAATATATCAATTTTAATGGTAGACTTTCAATTTAAGATTGCAGCTATCTTCAGTGATCTAAAAGATAATAGCTTCAAGATCATAACTTTGCTTTTGTAGGTAAGCTATAACCAATGGAATAGGTGAGAGAACTATTTAGAATATTTAGAGATAAATAAATGTCAATGAGTAGCTGATTTATTAATATTTATTCTAGAGATTTTCTAGAATTTCATTAACACTACCGGATGGTGATGATTACCAAAAAATCAATTCCCCAAAGGCGGCTTATCTTGAAAAATGGTAAGAAAATCACATATATCTATCCATTTTTGATTTTGCTCAGGTAGTCATTTCAGAATAGGGTGCGATTGTGTCATGATTGACAAAAGAAGAATATTTTCATAGGAAGCTCAAATATCTACTATCCTCCACAGGCGAATTCTGCTGTCCAATTCTCCTGTTGCATCAAGAAATAACATCTAATCAGGCAGCTGTGTGTCTGTAAGAGATTAGCAGGAGACTGTGCGTCCAAAGTTGCCGGGAAACAGGTCCTCTACCGATCGATATGGAGAAAGGGCTTTTGCAGGATGGCCTTTGCACGAAGAATATTCTTCCTCTTCTCACGCATCACATCGAGATCGTCGTCATTACGTACGCTCGACGTGACGCCGTCATTTGACGCCGGGCCAAATATAGTCCAAGAGCTATACTAATGATTTTGAACTCTCGAATAAAATTATCTAAATGTACCTATGCGGTTATCAGCAACTATGACGCTGTGAGCTGGTATTGATATTTCTATATCACCTTTTCACGAAGTATGATTACTTCGAACAAAGAATTTGTGTAAGGAACGCTTTCCAGCATATTCACAGTTTAGAGAAATAGAATACTACTATCATAGACTACCACTTGTTTAAAAGGAAAACATGAATACTCATGAGGTGGGTAGAAGAGTTATAAAATACTGAAATTGAATGATGCACTATGAATTGAGAATAATTTTTCAATAATTTGCTCAACCGGACATGGAGGTCTAGAGCAGTAGATAATGGAATGCAGAATTACATATTGCAATAACACATAACATTTATAAATACTTATCAAAAAACTATATGAATATTATATATTATATACATAAGCTTGAATAGTTACAAATAAAAGCAGTAATAGTAAATAAACAAATGCATGAATTTTTATCAAGTTTATTACAAGAAAAAAATATATTTAGTAATTTATTTGATACTTCGGAAACAGAGTAATAGTGTAAATTGCATTCATTTGAGTTATATTTATTTCACAACCCAACACAATAGAATTAACGTACCATTTTGGCTGTTCTTTCCTACTACCATAATGATTTCATTTGAGCTGTTCCTCCATACCATGTCTCTTGATACGCATGTTTTGCTTGCCACCTTTCTTATTTGGTTAGTTGTGTCCTGGAGAATATTTCGATGACTTGTTAGGTATATTTACTCACAAATAGTTGAAGGATATTACTTGGCTTATGACTTTTCCTTCTTGTATCTTCTGGCTCCTTCATTAAAGGTAGGCATTCCGCTTTTTCTATTGTTATAACCATGTTCTTTGCATTGGAATTCTTGTTAAATGTATATGTACCATTCTCTGTAGGTTGTCTTTGCAGTTGGATACTAATTCATGTTTTCCATTTTTAGCCTATTAGTGTTTTTACTTTCTTCATGATTTGTCCATGGCCAGGTTGAACAGCAAAGTTCTTAAGCTGTATCCTTGCCTGATTCCTGTATTTACCTTTAACTCTTTAGCAAGCTTCCTTTTGGATCTTATTTTAGTTAAGCAATCAAAATTAGATACTTCAATAATTGTTATTAGTCGACAGGTAAATTTTTTTTTTCTCGAAATTTATTTACTACGTCGCTTGATCTTATTTTATCGGGAGCCTTTTTTATGTTGACGATGCCCATATACACAAATTGTTGTATTCTATTGATTTTTCAAATAGGTATCTGGCGAATTATCAAGATAGCGCCTGTTGTCGATCTAGTCTTCCTGAAACTCTCTGGTTCATCATTGTTAGTTTCCACACTATTTTCTGGCTACCATAAACATTATATTTAAACTCTTCAGCCTTTGGCCTAATAATCCTCGATCGACCTGAGTGACAAATTTTGGCGACGTGAACTCTGACGCTTTCGCCTGTTGTCTGGATACGTTACACTGCGGAAGGCGCATCATTCTGAATACAATCGACAGGATTTCTCTCTACATTGCGGATCTCTTGTTCAACTCACTTGACCCTCTCACTTCTGACATTTTTATTCCATCACTATTAAAATTATGTAGTATCTCTCACGCTCCAAGCTTACTTTATTATATTTTTGACCGAATCCCCAAAAGAATTAAACAATTCATGTAAGTAACTTCTTTTCTCATAGTAAACGTGCACCGATTGATGACTCTTTTTTATTTGAAATATGATGGATGAGAGATGATTCCATAAGCAAACTCAAAGGATGTGATCGAGCTTATCCCTTTGAAAAAAAATCTCCAAAGGTAGAAAGAAAATTCTTTAAGATATTTGAGTTTCCTTATTTTCATTTTATAGATCTCATAATTTCATGAAATATTAGAGCTATCAGAGGGTTAAAATTTTCATTATACCTATTTTGGAAATACGTGGCTATTATTTTAAATATTTGTAAAATAATGTTGTGAATCAATATAAAAGTTATGAATCTGAAGTAATTGCTCTCGCAATAATGCATTAATTTATGAATTAACTACCCTATTATACAATCAGCACAACTTTGTAACCATCTATGTAAGTCCAAAAGTGTTTCACGAAATTCTAACGGCTCCACCGTGGCCGGTTGGGATAATAATCTAGTTACTAGTTAGCTAGTAAGCAGGATCCGTGGATCGAAACCCTGTTGAGAGCGTAGTTTTTACACCCCGACGCAAACAGACGGATGTTATAACTTTGATTTGTGTATCCGTGAGGATGTTCGTGGCATAGAGCACTTAAGCGCAATAACTAATCAGTTTAGTTTTTTTGTTGGAAAGGTGACCTGATCGAGAGTATTTCCCAGCTAGTTGACTTTATCATGGGCATCTGTCTTTATGTATGTGGCATCGTAGCTCCTAAACGAATGAACCGATTTTGATTCATTTTCTTTTGTTTGAATGGAGACTCGACTAACTAGCTATTATTTGAATCAGCTTAACTTTCGTATATGTCTGTGGCACCGCAGCTTATTAACAGATACACCAATTCTGATTTAGGTTTTTTGTAAGAAAAGTGACGTAATCAAGAGTATTTTCTAACTACATGATACTATCATGGATATCTACCTGTCTGTCTGTGTCATAGTAGCTCCCCATCGGAAAAACCGATTTTGATCCAGGTTTTATTTTCTTATATTGGTGACCTGATTGAGAGTGATTCTAGGTAGCTGTGTTTATCATGGACAGCTGTCTGCGACTTTGTAGCTCCCAGAAGGATGAAGCGATTTTTATTTAGTCTTTCTTCATTCAAAACTGACTTGATCCAGACCCAGAATGTTCTGAACAGCTCTTCTTCGATTAAGTTTAACTTAACTAATTTTGATTCTGTTTTTATGTATATTTTTTTGGTCGGGAGCTTTTCAAATTTTTATTAAAATTTTATTATATTTGATCGAAATCAGTTTAATTTCTTAGTTTTTTATGTTCTAAAATCTAGTGTATGTGAAAACAAGAACAACTTTTTTTTTGTAAAATTATTAAGAAAATGATAATTAGTTTATTTGAGGGGAGGGTTTAGTGATGAATGACTTAAAAATGACTTATTTATGAGTTAATTACCTCGATCACTAAAAATGGTGTAATAGACAACACATAAAATAATTAGAACCGACTTAGATTAGATTTACCACTAATAAGGACGAAATATCAACACATAAGGCACCTACGTAGGAAACATAAAAAAATCAATTTCGGTGCCAAGAGTTTTCTATAGCTGATACATCATCTCTAGGGACCACCAACAATCAAAATGTTTAAGATTCCTATAACTCAACCAGAATAACTTGGCATGGTTTCTCTCGTTGTTTCTGTTTCGCACTTGATAATTTGAGCTCCTATTTATCTATGTATTTGCGATTCTTGAAAACCAAGTAACATTAGTCGAATTGTACATTATTTATTGATATTTCATAATTTTTAGTGCAACATCTAATTAAGTAGTTTTTAAGTTAGTTATGATTTCCAAAGCATATAGTAAATATTCATTCAGGTGCATCTGCAGTCTCACTGTCTCATGACTTAATTTAATAAGCTATAGTTTCATAAGGATACTCATACCCTGGAGCATGATGAGTCGCAGAATCAAGACTCAGCAATTCATCATTCATATCTATATACATACATACATTTATCTTCTATCTTATCTAAAAGATAGTATGATGAAAAGGCATGAACTATTGATTGAGTCGTTCTTTACATATTTTCACCTAATAATGAGATATAACATTTTTCTAGATCAACGTAATATTAGACGTTTACGATCATCCATATACACATTTTACAGAATCTTCGCGAAGGGCATTGTAACAATAAATGTACCTACATTTAACAAGATTGCTCCCACCTGGATGTGCAATCCAATGTTCCATGTATCCGGAAAAGCGGTGCACCTGAGTGCTATTTACGGAGGTAGCCTATTGGATATTGTATATAAAATGCCCGTAATGTTGGGAAACTATACTTTTATTTGAATGTGGTCAAGCATTTGCTGAATAGAAATAGCTTATTATTTATTATTTAAATTTTTTTACCTAGCAATATATCTCTTAGAAAGTTTGATTATACCAAGTAGTTGCGGAGATATTCGAAAAAAAGAAACGAAAACTTATTATTTTTGACCGACCAACCCAAACAGAGGAGGTATACTATTCGACTTTATGTATGCATGTTTTTTTTTATTTGTTCGCGTCTTTTGCATAGTAAACGTGCTCTGATTTTGATGATGTTTTTTCATTTGAGGGAGGAGTATTGAGAATTGGTCCAATTGGAAAAAATCATTACTAGACATGTCCTTCCCCTCCAAAATTTTCCCAAAATGGGATGGCGGGAGCAGATTTTCCTGAAAATAGAAAATTCTAGACGGCAGAATTAAAGACAATTCCATATCCGGAAACGTTTAAATTGGACACTTTTAAAAATAATAACAGGTTTCTGCGTTACAGTCTGAAATATGTGTTTCAGCTATGTGGAAAGTGCAAATTGAACATTTGTTTGAAAACAGTTACGGTTTTCTAGTTCTCTAGTTCAGTAATAGTAACATTTGGAATAAATATGCATATTTCTTCGACGATGTTTTTAGATTTCTGAATAATAACAACTTCAAGCAAAGAATCTTCTTCTTTGAGTGCCGTACTCGTATTCGACCGTTGGCGGCATCTCTGCCTTGAAAGTGTTACCACAGGCATGGGGACCTACAGTTTAACGTGGATTCCGAACCACCGATGTATCTCAAGATAAATCTTAAGGGCACATCCTTCCAGAGAGCTGTACTAGGGAATATATACTCTCACTGGTTTCCCGTTGCCTTGCAAGAGGAGGAGAATGAAATGCGACAGAGACAGACAGAAATTAATACTTTTTACAAAAAATTGGACCGAATTTCACTGAAAAATAAAAAAATTATGTATATTACTTCTATTAGTGCTGGTACTTGTAAAGTTAGTGCCAAAAAAATTCAATCCAGCACCAATAGAATTAATATTATTTTGTGTTTTTCAGTACACCAACTAATAACGTCGGTCCAATATTTTCTTAAATATTTATGTTTTAACTTTTTTGTAAAAGTACCTCCCTTCATTATAAAACGAAATAGTATTAAAAATAATAACAACAATAATACAAACACTTAGTAGAGAAGTAATTTTATGATGAAATAAAAAAAATGTGATTCAAATATCACCAAAATTAGTTTAACATTATCGCCTAGGTACTAAAAGGTTTGAAATTTAATACTAAAACATTTCTTTGAATAAAAACGTAAGAAACCATATTTTGACGTACATCATTGTTTTCGTTATCGAAAATATTATTTGGTTACATTCCTTAATAAACAAAGATTCATCTTGTAAGAAATTTGTAATGAGAAAGTATTATGAGTTTTCTTCTGATAAGTTTCCAAATAACTTTAAAAAACGAATTTACCTTTTTTCTGTTTTTTTTTATGAATAGCACCATAACTACTTGAAATATTACAACTCTATAAATGTATTGTTAGGCAGATAAATGTGCAAAATGCCAGGCAAAATATGTCTATTTTAACCAACTCGTTATCCTTACTACTTCTTATATTCCTGTGCTGTGCATTCTAATACTGGGCGTAAAACATGGAATAAGTGGGTATAAGCCTTTTTCAATGTTTACAGGTAAACCATTACGAAGTCCATTATGGGCGGAACCGTTTCAAGAAAACGCGAGTCATCATTGACCCAACAGATTTCTAAAATTGACTTTTCGATTTTTTCAATGGAAAAATTCCAAACTGCAAATGAACGTTCTTCCCGATAAATTCGATTTGGCAAATGATGCATCAAAAATAACAAATCATTAAAAATTAAGTGAAGGTATCTGAAATATTTTCCATTATGATTAGACCAGAAACATTTGTTGATAGATTTCGAAGTTTGACTAAAAATTTGTTTTCTGTTCTTTGCTAATAGAAACTTGAGGGATATCGCGGGATGTATTTTATAAAAGAGTTTACACACAGTGAATTAATTACCTATCGTTGGCACCGACAATTGTCAATCCTGGTCTATGTTACTTCTTCATTATAGCCAAAATAAAAATGTACTATTCTCTTATGTGACTTTGTTCTTTGCAAAGTCATTAAGAAATTACATTCATATTTCAATGTTTGCAAACAATACAATATATTAGCGAAATATAATGCCAAACTACAAACGCAAGTGCTTTCATAATGGACACTCCTATGTCTGCTCCTACCTATTGCTTACGTAACAACATCCGATGGGTGTGGAATTTGAACTTAACATTCTTCCTGCCAACCCAATTTTAAAATCGAATCATCCCACTAAGTGGATGGGTAATCAGCTTGTTCGGCTCTGCCCTCTAAAAGTCGCTTCTTAATTTATGTTAGAGAATCGAGCGACCGTAGAACAATGTATCGCCCTCCAAGGATACGCCTCGCAGGTTAATCTAAACTTTGAGCAATATCTAGATGCTGCCCGTTTGTTGTTTTTTATAACAAAAAAAGAAGATTGAATTTTTAATAGTTAGGTTATATCTCATCCATTAGCCTAATCTCTCAACGTATCCCATTTTGAAAGAGTAGTTTCAAGGAATTTTTATCATAAACAAACATTAAGTCAAATCACAATAATTATTCCAGATGAACGGAACTCAAATATTCCGTTATTGAATGATATTTTTTTGCTACATGTTCGGGCATTTGAAATTAATTTCTTAGTGGAAGAAAGAAACAATAAGAAACTGCTGTTATCACAATAATATTCTATTTGACATTTAACTAATTGGGAATATAACTTAGCAGTGTTAAAAAATGCGTGTTATTTAGCAGTGGAGCGCATAATTGTTTTTTGTTCATAAGTAAGTAAGCATCTAAATAGATTGATTTCCATTGGCATATAGTAATAATTCATTGGATAATGTCTAGTAAAGGTACAGACAATAAAATGCACAACAAATACGTTGTTACAGATCAAAACATGAACAACTGGTTCAGCTAGTGCAAATAATCCGCTTCAAGTATTCATCAAGGGAGTAGTGGAACCTGTCGATAAGGTGCTGCTGCTTCAGACTCTTCTTAAAAGTCGCTGGTGAGTAAAGTTGTTTGATATTCTGTGGGGAATGTAGTTTGGAATCTTTTGGTTCCTTAAATGAAATCTCACCAAGTTAGTTTTAACTCCATTAATTAGCTTATTTGCTTAAAAAAAATGAGCTGGGTTTATGATATTTTGGCAATTGTTCAAGTTGTTCCTCCTTTGACTACTGCTGCCTTGTCACTGACAAACAGACTTATGTACACTCCTTTTAAATCCAGGATGAACTCCGGAAGGGCATTTACCAGTAATGGTAATTTTGAAGTTGTGCAGTTTTAGCTAGAAGACTTTTGGCACTAACTTCAAAAGTACTAATAGAATGAGTATTATACACAAGAAAAGACTTTAACAAATCCAAGAGCGTTCCACAAATACCAGATATGTTCTATGTATTTAGCTTCGTATTTTGAACTCTAAAGAAAGAAATTGATTATTTATTATTTAAAGAACGGTCATGATTCTCCGCAAACAAAGTTGCGAGGACCAGCTTGTTAATAATATTTTTTATTTCAGAGAACAATTATAGTCTCAAACATTTTTGAAATAATAGAGAGAAAATCTATGAATTTAATGTATTTTAAAAAACTCAGCTCAAATACTTCCCATATTTTTCTCATATAGGATTATACTCATCGAATGTTAAGTGTAGACCTACTGCGAAGTTGAGAGTGTGGACCGCACTCATATTGCTGCCTCAAAGCAATTGGAATAAATACTAGAATATGATTGATTTGTACATATAAGTATAAAACAGGGATTACGCTTTGTCATTTCTCAATATTATGTTTTTGAATCCGATCATAAGTAATATTGTATTTAAAATATTGTATAAGCAGATGGTTCATTTCAATATATTCAGGCCTGTAATAAAATAGAAGAGTCTGGTGTGTTTATTCGCGTTAATCTCCGACATTACTGAACGGATTTTTGATACGGTTTTCTCGGGTAGATACAGCTTGGCTTGGAACAGATTATAGGGTCTATTTTATTTAATGATTGATAAGAGGAGAAAAGCTACCCTGATTTAAAGATATTAAGCTTTCAAATTCCAATCTAATCAAAAAAGTTACGATATTTTGAAAATTGGTGAAACTGAAAAGGTAATAGAGAGCAGGACGGAGGAAACTGCTAAGTTGTTAATTTTGCCCGACTAACGAGTTATTTGACATCATTCATTCGGCGCATATAGGGACAGGATACAAGAGATTACGAGGTGTGTAATTTTTTTGTACAGTTTTTCACTGGGATATAAATCTATTTATTTTTTTATTTTCAGTAATGCGGCAAATAATTGAGGTTTATTTATCACTTTGCGAACAATGCCAATTAAAAAGAAAATTGAAAGAAAAGGTTTAGTTGTAAAGCCAATAATTGTAAGAGATGAAAAGAACTCTCGCTATCATGTAGATTTAATTGACATGCAAAGTGAACCAGATGATGATTTTCGTTTTATCCTCAATTACCAGTACCACTTAACAAAATTCACTGTGCTAAGAGCATTAAAAACAAAATCAGCTGAAGAAATTGCTTATCATTTAGTAGACATTTTCTGCTTGTTTGCGGCCCCCATGATTCTACAAAGTGACAAAATCTTTCTGAAATGTGGCCCGGTTTGAAGCTGGTGCATGGAAAACCTCGCCATTCTCAAAGTCAAGGGTCCGAGGAGAGATCGAATCAGGATGTAAGAGACATGCTAGTTACATGGATGGCTGATGAAAACACAAAGAAATGGTCTGAAGGGCTGCTATTTGTGCAAAGTAATAAAAATCGTTCCCTGCATACAGGAATAACTAAAAGTCGTTATGAAGCTATGTTTGGCACGCCTCTGAAGGTTGGGCTCAAAGGTTCATCACTTTCAAAGGAACTCTTGGCGAACATTCAAACAGAAGAAGAGCTGCAAATGTTGTTCGATCAAATAAATCCACGCATACGTGATGTGGAAGATAATTTGACAAACAGAAGGAACACTGAAAATGAAGAACAAGGAAAAAATGTTTCTTCAGTTTGGCACAAATGAAGTTTTAGACAGTCATAAATGTTCAGTGTGTTTCTTGCCCGTTCATATTTTTTGTGGGACAACTAACGAAGGAAATGGAGGAGGTGAACAGAACGTTACATGTAAGCGATGTTTGAGAAGTGAAAAAATAAATGATGTATGGGACCAGGCCAAAAGTGGACTTGAAAAGCAAGCCGAGAAAATGATTTCTATTTCCAACTCGAACTTGCCACCCACTGATGTAGGAAGAACTGTTATTGTTCGAGTACCTGATGTTGACAGAGGTAGGCTTGCCCCAAGAAATGTGTTAACTGTTGTACTTGGTGTTAACGATAGTGGACTTTATCAGCTTGGTAGGTAAATGAATTCGGATTGAATGTTCAACCCAATTTTAAATCAATTTTGAGGTACGAAAGATGGAACTTTGCAGTCGCTGTATGGTCGCAATGAGTTTACCTTATCCGACTCCGACTTCATTGATATTTCATCAGTTCTGTCAACGTCTGTATCTCTTCGTACTGTTTCGGGCCTAGCATCCGGATCGACATAGAGCTTTACACAGTCTAACTGCAAACGTTATTGCATCAACAGAAAATGTGCGTGTAGGGCAAAGAAAGTAATTTGTAACAGCAAATGTCATAACAACAGTAAAAATAAACAATTATATATATGCGAAAAATGTATTTTCCGTTGAAATCGTTCTTTTTTTGTGTTATTCATAAAGAATTAAAAATATTTTGGTTTTTGAACTTCTTGTTCTGTATTCTCGACGCGTTCTGTTATTGCTGCGAATTTCGGACATTGGCAATTTGCTTTTGGGCCAGAACACGTTTTGGCCGTTTCGTTCGGCCATTGGCCGAAATCGGAGTTTGATCCTAACGTATGCATATAATAAATATGTTTTTACGTCAAGGGTTACAAATTTCGTAGTACTTAAAAACATCTGACTACTTACTAGGTTTACTTACTCGTAGAATTTAGTACCGCTCATCGGAATATTATTGGTTTCATTTAATAACATTCAATTATTTATAGCATAACACATGACATAAAAAAAAACACTTGATATTATATGCGGCTTCTATATCTTGGTAGGTGTTATTTCATATGAAGGCTACATTTGGCTGCATAACTTGCGAGGAATTACTCAAGATCATTACCAAATCTTCTATTCTTAGTTCTTTCAGATCTTGGTAGTTGTAAGTGCTTATTATTACTATTACTAATGATACCTTAGTGAAAACAACTTACGAAATAGAATTAATATGGTGATCCGAGTACCTATAGAGCCTAGCCTAGCCCAGCACAAAAAGTACCAACTCAAACTGACTGCTGAAATTCTAAATGACAACTGTTTCAGTTTAACAATTATGTAAAATCAGCAACTACGTTATGGGGTCTATTGATTTCTAGTTGCCTATTTTTTATTCCACTGCTTTTTTATACACTGAGATTATTTTGCCAATATTTTCAGTCGTACGCATAACCTAGGGTAATTCTTGTAGCCCTATCATTTCTCTAATTCCGCAGCATGATACTGACTTCTGTAACTAACAATGAGCAACAGTAATCATAATATCTTAGACACCGCAATTAATCTGAATGAAATTCAGTCGCCATGTTTGTTCTGTTTACCCATTTCTTCCTATTACCGTAGAAAGATCCTCGAGAAAATATTGCTATATACAAAGGCCATCTCTACCAAGATTATTATGCACCAGATACGACAATAGTATAAATTGCGAGAAAAGTCCACAGGGAAATCCTACAGCACCAAATATTCGGAAAAATAGAAACCATTAACCCTATATCAACGGCATCCTTTTCATTTTTAGAGATAAACATACGGCAAAGGAAGAGGATATCGCCTTTGAGCCGATTATTGGTTTTTCTTTGTATGACGCTGGGACAGTTTTATGTGCTTCATAAGTTTCCAACGTATTAAGAGATATGTGGAAATACCAGATGACGACGAGTCTGTGTTTGTTGGTGATACTACTTCACCAGTGGGATCAAAATACGAATTATTAGGATTGGAGTCCCGAAAAGTCTGTAAGGTTCACGAGACTCAATTCTCAAGAAGATACTGGAAGTTTGTGATTGTATAGATTTTTTGAAGTTATTCAAAAAGCTTCCGTTTAAATTTGGCTTCTTAGTTCAACTTCGTATAGATATTAATTAGGTATGTATTCTTCAAAAATTACCTAAACGTTCGATTTCCGAACACTGTCGGCTCAATATCCGTAGCATAGATTATAATTGTTCATATCGTATCATATACCATATGTTAATCCCATTTTCCATTTAACCTCCATCGTCCATCTGAAGTGTGAACTTATTTAAAATCTGCAGTGTAAGCCCATACTCTGTGTACGCTATTGTTTTATGCTTGTGGTTTCAATAACAGATATCATTAGCAGTAGCATTTTAACACTTTTAACACAATAAATCTGTCACTTTTGTATACGGCATGTTTCTAAATAACATCAATTTAAACATTTAATGGTTTTTAATCCTCATTATTGTTAGAAAGTTATTATTTTTAGTAAGTAAATTTTATTTTGTATAATTGGTTGGTAATATGGGCTAGTTGAAGCTCCTCCTAAAAATACGGTCGGTAGCTACAACTATTTTGGAATGAAAGCCTAATGAATTAAAGAACATTTTTAAATACAGAGATTTCACGTTTTTAAATAAGTATTTTGTTTTAAATAGGACCGATTTTCGCTGAAAAGAATAAAGGTTGATACAAACAAAATTTATGTACAGACCACACGTTATTGCAAAAATCATAAAGAAGTATTTGAGTCAAGAGAGTACATCTAAATTATAGGATAATTGAATAATTAAATTAGAAACAACTTGAAAATACTCATGATATTTTTCTTTTCTGATATTCAGATGGAAATTGCAATAAATGATCAGTTTTTACACAATTCCAGCTATATACATTTTTTAAATTACGACAAAATTATCTTACAAAGAGTACTGTTTTTGTGAAAAAATACATGTTAAATTCTTATAACTTTAATGTTGGTACACATAGCATGAATAGACAAGATAAATGTCGATGTTCCTCTTATAATTAATTTTAACTGAACTAAATAATATTAATATATAATGGTTTTGAAATTTACTTTAATTAAAGCAATTATAATATCAAATTTATAATCTGCTTCATTTTTAAAGAAATCATACAACAGATTTATTTATAGATTTTTTTGTATGATTGCATTGCTTCAACTACGAACTCCCTACATCGCCCGCACAGTACTATTAAATCGCTGATTGAGAAAAGATGTGTGCCCACGACGCGTTGTGCGTTGTATTCATTTCGAACTGTGACTGAATAAAGATACTCAGAATGCGACCTGGGTATTTTCATTGATTACCGTCTAAGTGACGGTTTAGTAAAAAACCGTCCAAGTGTGAGTCGGATTTACACACAAAGAATTCCTTGCCATCGTACAAGAACAGCCTACCTATTACGGTTCAAAAAATACAGCCATTATTAATATAGATAAAAAAATGTCTTAATGTACTTCCAAATCTATTTTATTTTCATTCTTGGTTATTATATCACCTATAGTATTGCTCACTTTTTGAAAAATTCATGTGTTTGCCTATTGCGGTTCAAGAGTCAAGAGATACCTATAGCCATTTTTAAAATATTGTTTGTTGCATTTATTTCTAAATATATTCTATTTTTATTATTGATTGATTGATAAAATAGTAACGTAGTTATCTTTAAGCAACGAACTATGTTGTTGAGTTGTTCATCGACTTCCTTCAGGTGAATATCTCTAATGACGCATTGTTCATCTTTCGTTGGACCGTGATTCTGTTAAAATCTCAAATATCTTCCTATTACAGTTCATGATATAAGCGCCGCACACATACGGAGGGATTCACAGCGAGGGCTTATTATTAGGTCCCTTGTCACCCTTTGGGTACAGAACCCTAAAAACAAATAAAAACATAAATCCTTATATAGGAGAAAGATAGAGAGATTCATTGACATGGGTCGCAGATATCCAGAAAAATTGTATAACAAGACACCTTTCTGATATTTTCTATTCATAAGTTATATCCAGTCAATCAAAGTTTCCCTAATCAAACTGGCCTCACCATATCATACCTGCCTAAAGTAGAGCATTGTGGACGAGTTATTGTTTATTATTGCCAACAGCGTGGTGCATTCTCTCGGCAGCTTTTGGAGCATCACGACCGCGAAATAATAATGTAATGACATTCATGGGATACCATTTCCGTAGCCGGAATATCATGGTCATTATTGTAATTGACTTTAGATTACGTACTTCATCTCAACACGTTGACATGCTAGAATGAACTGAAAATCTGTTAAGTAATTAATATCTTCTCACAAGACAAACAGAAAAAGGTATGAAATATATTTTTTGAACATAAATTTCTGTTGGATACCGGACACTGTTAATACTTTCCTTCGTACCTACTTGGGGTAGCGGCATAAAGAAAATTACAACATAGTGCATAAAGTAAAAAGAATCTAACAATTTAACTGGTATAATATTATAGTATATTAACAACCGTTTTTTTAATGATGTAAATTGAAAAATATTGTGTGTCCACTCAAACGACTTTCCCAAATCTATCTAAGTATAAAATCGTGTATTTAAATCATGCGAGCATAACTTTTTTCAGCGTGCCAGCGTCGGAAGAAACAGTTAGCCAGAATATGATTAAATGTAGATAGGTATTTCTTGTAAAATTTTGGATTTACGGTTTTCAACAGATGTTTACGTTCTAGAGTCCAAATAAGTAGCAATAGCGCAAAAACTGCTGTAGGCATTTTGATAAAACTTCGTTGATGTTTGGGACATGCCCCGTGAAAGCTCATGTTTTTTTTTTCTTGAAAAATTGTAAGATGGTTATTTTTATTTGTCATGGTACGCTGAAATGAAATAAATGATCGCAGAAGCTATTCAAACGATTTTCATCATTGACATCGAACCACAAATTAACGTAATTATGTTAAGTGCGAGATCTTTTATAATTTGCGAAAATTCTGGGAAATGGGGTGTTCTCCTTCAAGACTTTCATCTTGAATTTAGGGACAGCATGTATGCTCCGAAAAGTTTGTCGGACAAAGCTTTCCGAAGCCCTAAAGTCATGGGGAAGGTCTTAAAGGAAAACTCCATATCCCAGAATTTTCTTAAATGAAAAAGTTGTCTTACTCAACACAATGAAGCAATATACAAAGTCTCGAAAGACCACTTCTCGATGAATATTTTAAGGTTTTTTCAAACAATACTTCACAGACAAGTACTTCTTACTTGTCATAGCTGTTGTTATTCAGAAATATGGATTTTATGTAAACCATTATTCCAATTGCTCACTCTCATCATGTCGTTTACATGACATTGATAACCCTTAGAAGTTTCATTTTATTCATATTCTATTTAAGTCACATCAAATTTATTTATGAGCTGAACCGTGATACACACAACATTAACGATAGCAATAAGAGTTACAAAAATAAATCCATCCAAAGATCTTGTGCCAAGCAATGGCAGTGCATGCGAACGGCATAATAGTTTGTTGACTGTCCCCACACATAAATTTGTGTGACAAAAATGACCGAAAAAAATTCGACTCGCAGATCTGTTGGCACAACATTCGGACTTTTGGCACTATAAATACCAACCTTGACACAATGATACATAAACCACGATATAGTTGCTGAATTTATTTGAAATGTTTAGAATAATAGTTAGAAGATATGTTTTGGTAGATTTTATGTTGTATTTTGGTTTTAAAGTAAAGTTTTGGATGATGTTTTAACTAATCACCATGCCGCATAGCCAGCAAAATATCTGAATAATTATGATTTTATTCTACAAATGAGGCGGAATTTTCGAGGATTTTTTTCACTTCCGCTTTTTTAACACACACAAAAACGGAATAAATTCCACAAGGCGCATATAAAATTAAACTTTCTGTGTGTTCGTACCTTCAATGACGCTCAGTCATGTACATACTTGTCTGTGAACCGTTTATTCCGTTAACGGACTCTATAGGATTCCACCTACTATTCTTTGGATATTTCGACGAGCTAATTCCGCGAGAATTTTTCCCGCCGGCGGGCCAAATCCGTCCTCCGCAATTTGAGGGATTTTCCATTTAATTTACTGTGCTGAGGTGCACCGAGAGATTCTGGGGCGGATTCCGCCGACGGAAATTCCGTCTTTATTCCGCCATGTGTGGGATGGCACTTAGTTCGCATCAAATTTAGCATGAATCAAATAAGACATCTCGAGCAGCTCAAGTACGGATGATCGTCATCAGTTTGACACATGCTAAACAGGTGCATGTCACACTCAACTGAAATATCTTGATCGAATCCAGAATACGATGGATTGAAATAATAAATGAAAAAAAAAACAGAGAGAATCCAAAATATATCCTACCTTAATGATTTAGGAAAAAATAACAAGCTATAGAATTTATTTAGTATCTAGAGAGAAGGGAAAATACGTCAAAATATTCTAACAAGTTCTACAATTCTGAGATCAGCTAATTTGGAATAAGGTCAGCTTCCCAATAGCTCATTATATCATAATATGTATCCAACATTTCTCAGATTTATGTCGGGCTAAATGCAGTTATTTTCTGTTTATTATTGTTGATTTGATTGCCCACCAAGCGATCAAGTCTATGATTGTGACTGTACCGTGAATGTAAGGTACATTCAAATCTGAACCTTAAATGAATGATTAACTATTCAAGATATCAAAACAAAAGCGTAAAAAAATAATTGATTTTCAATAAGAAAATAACCGTGCCGACGTTTACTAGCTTGCGAACTTTTTCAGATTTGAAAAGACCACCACTAATCCAGGTCCCAGTTAAATAAACAATAAAACGCATATAATGGCAAATAAATGGATGTTTGCTAACCAAACGTTTGTTTCACTAGTTCATAAAAACGGTTGGATTATTGAGCTTATACAAACAAAATTGACTCGCTCTTATTTTAAAAATCGAACTGAGAAGACTATTCTGTTACATATAATTTTGCTCTTTATACTTTTTTAGGTACAAATGAATGTTGAAATTGTGAATGTAAATGTATAGGCCTTTGCCTTGATAAACTGATAAAAAAACGAGTCTAATGAATATTTTAGTTGTTCAGAAATGATTATATTTATTATTGTATAACTGTAGAAAAATCAGATAGTTATTATATAAGTAAGCCAGTTATGTAATTTCAAAAGTATAAGTACCTACCGCAGATTATCTAAGATTTTGGTAGGATGCTCATTTTCTTATAAGCTTATTGAAATCTAGTATAATCTAAAATAAATGTATATTAATTTGTTGTCTACACTACCACTGAACATTTTACATGTTACCTCACATCGAGAATTTGAGATCTTCAATTATTTTTAGAAAGCCATGTAGTGATAAGAGCTCTCATTAGAATTTCTTGGGCAACATTGCGGCCTAGATACATCAACAACAAAAAAAGAAATCAAAAAACTAAGACCTCTTTTCTAACTGAGACCCGGAAAGCTCCAGAGATGAAAGCATATTATACTCACGTAAATTAACCATCGGTCCAACATAGCATAAACATACTTAACTCCTTATAATCTGCACCAGTAATGAGGTGCTCGCATCGTTGTATGATTACCGGAGGAATTGTATACGGCAAGGAAATGCATTGTTCTAACCCGTCACCATGAAATAATCCCTAATTAGTAAGTGGCGGTGAAACATTAGTCCATTATTCCATATCGAATAGTTGTAGACTATGTGAGAGTCATTGTCGCTTCGATATTATGAATCTTCCAAAACGGCTAGTAAATATGAGATTTTATTATCACGTTCTTATTATTACGTTTTTATCAACAATGGCTTCAGTAATAAGCACTCAAGTGAATCATCATAACTTGTAATATACCACTGAAACAATTGTAATTTTTGAAAAAAAAATTAAAAATAGTTTTTATTATGCATTTAAGATTTGAACCGTACCGATGAGTACTATTGCTATCTCTCCTTTTCTTAATTTGAACTAAACCTATGTATATCTGTTTGCCAGCAACAGTAATTCCATAACAAATTACTGTTTGTCTACCACAACACAAAATTAAATTTTAAATTAGTAGATATTACTAGAGCGCTGTATAGATGAGTATTATCGGTATGGTAGACCACTTGTTTACCCATCTTTACGTGTATAACCTATAAACATATACTACTGACGTGACAGCCAGGGCACACAATGGCGGGCGGCGATAATACTCATCTATACAGCGCTCTAGTATTACCAACGTCTGACGTCTGACAATTGCGACAACTGACAGTAAACAGCGCGATATAATCAGAGTGTACCTAATATATACGACGATCTGACAGAGAGTACCTATATACCAGAGAACAGAGACGTATATAAACGCTCCATGCTCGTGCGTAATTCCAATGAGGGATTCCACAGTCCGACATTGTCGTTCTATGTTGAAGAAATAGTTTGATCTTGCTTGAATGAGATAATATAATTAATTAATATTGGATCACAGTTGGAGCTTACCAGGCGACGAGATGCCTGCGATCTAAGTACGAATTCGAAATTTCAATTCTCTAGACCGTAAGGGGGCCTGAGAAATCGCTCCATCGATACAAGAACCGAAAGTAATTAAATATAATGGGAATAAAAATGCATTCCAATACAGGAGGTTCTTTTCATTTAGACCTCGCACGATATTTTACTGCGCACTTATGCGATTATGTATGTGTGTGTGTGTGTGTGTGTATGTTCGTCTCACCTCTACGCGTTCTAAGTATAGTATTGCGCAGAAGTCCAAAAGAACTTCTTACAGTAGATTCCGCATTTTACCCCATCTCCGCTCCTCGAGTTTGTTATCCTACTTAATAGCGTAGTCGTTGCTGATTGCACCGAATATTTCCAATTTCCCTGTAGAATGTCATTTGTATGCTATCAATCATGTGCTGCCATCCATTGGGAACTAGACCAAATAAAAATAATTATTACGGTTTTTAACAAGATTAACTAGGATTAAGGTAATTTGATAACCATGGCGGTTCCCAAGACAGGATATTGGGACATCTGTCCATTGATCCAAATGTGTTTTTAAACTTGTTCACGAATGTTCACGATCTTTTTGTATCAAACTGATCCACTCGCGCATGCGCTCTGAAAATGAAATTAGAATGAAGTGATTCAAATTATTTTTCTTAAGATTATGGAAATGGTCGGAATAGTAGATAATTAATAAGCACTCGATCAAAAGTTTAATGCGTATGTGCGTACGGATCAGAAACGAACACAGCCAATAATGTCGTTCAGAGATAGTTTGATAAAAATAATATTTAGGCATTACAATAATAGATCCAAGACTGAATTTTAAAACTAGCGAATATAAATTAAAATAATAATAAAAAGTTACTGCTTGAGTAAATTACATATCATCCAGAATTATCATATATTAATATATACATATCCAACCCAAACCCTTGGAACGAGGAAGCTAACATTTTGTACAGAGGTTCCATTTATGCCTTGTAGAAGGGATATGGAAGGATATATATAAAGTCAACCCCTAGAGATATTAAATAGGGGTATATGATTTGTAGGTACAAATAATATCAAATAGACATTTCCCAAATTACTGAACAATTTTCAATGCTGTTTTCACGGGTACATAGAGCTTGGTTTGGAGCAGAATATAGGGTCTATTTCATTTAAATAGGATCGCAATAAAATAAATTATCCCCCTAAAAAAAGTATTTTGGATATGCCAAAAAATAGACAATATATCGAGGGATTTTTTTAAGTTAATGAATTGTTGTTTCAAATATAAGATTCCCAACTCTGTGTACTTGGAACGGATTGTTATAAAATATAATATATTTTTTTTAGGACAAGTGTCTCGATTGCCCTGTTCATTAACATGAACATATACAATACATTCACATTTTACAGTAGGATTTGAATGACTGAGGTCAGCTTCATTTATAATATGTCCTAGTTGTCTATGTCATCATCTGTGGTGAAAAAACTTGGTGAATTTTCTTGATTATTTGGAGATTCGGTTTCACTTTGAATAACATACAAATTGTCTTTTAATTGTCGTTGTAAAATTCGAATGCTTTTTCTGTCTTTTATGATTGTATCATATTTTCAAATTGTACCCAAGTACCCCTTGTTTGTGATCTTGACAGACATACAGAATATTTGGTAATTTTCCTTTGAGATTTTCCTCATTTGGCAATGTTTGTGTGACTTCGCCTTTTCCTTGAATTGGTGTTTTAGATCTACAGCTTCGGTTTTATGGGTAAAAAGCCACATCTTATGCATCTTCTTCATAACAGGTACTTAGATTAATATTATTTCTGGCTTTGCTTTCTTCTCTGATATTTATTCTAAGATTTTTCTGTTGGGGGTCTTTCATCTCTGGATTCTATAGCTATTCTAAATTTTTCAATTGATGGAGGAAAAGAGTGGAACAGCGTGATGCTGATTAGATGGTCGCTAATTTTTATTTACATTTTGGCTAACTCTACTTTATCAGCAAGTTTATTTAGATGTTCTCTCATTCTGTCACATTCACTATTTTTTTGTAAAATCAGGTTCTTTGGTAAAGCTGTGCCCGCTGGTCCTTTACTTTGATAAATTTTAAATGTAGATTCTTTGAAATCTTTGGGTTGATTGTCGAGTTTTACTTTCTTTAGCTTCAAAAGCTGCGAGAACTTGGGTTCTTTCAGGTAAACAGAATGCCGGGCCCTTAACCTATAGTCTATGTATAGGCAAAGTAACGTAGCTTTCTATAAGAATATAATGATATAAATTGTACTTATATATAAAAATAATAATCAATTTATTTCAATAACAGGAGAGCATCGGCATATTAATTCCAACAAAATTGCATTTTTTTTAGTACCTACAAGTATAGGTATGTTTTGAAAGCTAAATAAGAGGATTCATTAAGAATAGGAAACAACCAATATTGAAGCCCGTATAGGATACCAAATCCCTTCATCTATCCCTTACAACAGTTTTTACTTATTCCAGTAGCTATCTGAGAATTGTCTATCCCAGGATATCATGTTTGCTTCTTCTCACCCAACTAATCTCTCCCGAGGAGCCCTTTCATGGCGATTACCACGTACCTATAACACGCACAGATAACGGGCTCACCCTTCTCGAGCGATACGAGTAATGTCAACTGGATAAATAAAGGAAACGTTGCCAATTAGCGGTCAACTCAATAAAACCATTGAGGCCTGCTCCAGGGATTTACTAGTCTATCTTTCCTGGCCTCCGCCATCCTGTTCTGTAACGGTAGCAGCGGGGATCGATTTTCACAAAAATAATTTTCTTATGATTTTGAAGCTGTAACAAACATTTTACGTTCATCTGATAATCCAAAAGAAACCAAGGCCGGAAAATAATATGTTAATGATAAGTTTGATATAAAAAAATAGCGGTACAGGTAAAACCCTAGATCAGAGTACGGGCCAGCAGATGCATACTTCAAATTGGATAAAAACATATTTTGTAATCTAATTTTCAATTATCTCAATGTATACTACTAAACTAAAAAAAAATATAATGAATCTTAAGGAATTATAAGTATTCACAGATTCTTGTACCAATTTGGTACCTAATGATGGCATGGAATAGCAATTTGAGATTCTGCATTTTGCTTAAATTGTTCTACAGAGTTTTATAGACCTAAGCAGCTAAATGCTACCCTGCATACGTACGGATAAAATATTTGATGAATATGAAATCATAAAAATAATAATGTGAAAAACAAGATTTTTAAGAATCTGTCTCATTACAATAATTTCTTACTGTGAATTTAATTAGAAGAGAACGTCTGAGCTCTCTCACCATTGACCTTTTGAAATAAAACATATATGTAGATTTCATTCTGCTTTTTATCAAGTTATGCTGTGTGATGAATTCTGATATTATATCTTTTTATAAATGTTATAACATGCTTGAAAAATTAAGCAAATGGTAAATAAATAGATTCAGATTAATTTCCTAACTCTACTTGAATATTTTGTTAAAGTTATTTATTCACTCCTCTAGTTAATCAAATAAAAGAAATGTGTTTTATTTACGAAATCCGCTCTTTCTATTATTATTCTGTAGATTTGGTAATATTAGTTATTTCACAGTTGAATAGCCATATAATTGAAGCGATCATTCAGGAACCGACTTTTTCTCTCAACACACTAATTACCACAGCTGTTTTTCTTAAAAAAACATTAATATTTTTGAACAACATAATAATAAGATCTACAATTCGACTATATCTTTGCTTTTTGGTTTACACATTTCACGTTATAAATGTGCAACGATTTTGTTAATTTTTAGTTTTCATTATAAAGAGAACTTTGGGGAACTGTTCCAAAATTGAATCATCCATTGAGCATTTTTATAAAATAGACTATCACAGCTAGCACATAGAAATCTCTTTCTCAAAAATCTGTACTTTTCAAGATAGGTAATTTGATTTTAAAAAATAGATAAATTTCACCGATCACACCATGAAAATGGTGTTTGAGCATTGAGAATGTTTCATCACTATCCACTTTGTTGTAACTTGCAGCTAGCTGACGCTACATTGTTTCATATTCTATACAGCTTTCCAATCGCCATTAAAATGTATATACGTAGGTGTTCGAGGCAGAATAACGGTTGCCGGGTTCGACTAGTATCTATATAAATAAATTGAAATTTTTTCATTAACTTGCTTTGACATTTTTCCATTGTAAACTTTCACCTTAATTGCCTTTAAATCAACCCTGTTGATTTCTGAGCTCGTTTTATCATTTTTCACTCTAGTACATATGAACTTACACAGACACAAACGACATTGTCAAAGCCATTTTATTTAACTCGGGGAAACTGAGAATGTTTAGATTTCTTCTTCTGAAAAGTTAAAAATATATAGTGAAGTAAAACAGAATTTACTAATTGCAAGACATTGGACGATTTACTCAATTGTATAAGATAATAATTTGATAGTATATACCTACTTGTTTATCCGATACAGAAAACACAAACGATTGGATTAAGGTAAGTATTATTTTACTTAAATATTATTTTTTAATTAGATAATGATGCAGGAAAGCATTGCTTATGCAACGCATAATTGTCCCAGTAAGCCATTTGTTAACATAAGTATAGACTTGTCACCGCAAATAAACCACTCTGCTATTGAAAGACTGAATTTGTCACTTCGCAAGCAGCTAAAATTTTCTACTGATGGCATCGGTACAGGCAATCTATCATCACTTAATCAAATCTATTTTCACAAGAAAATACTTGCTTCAACACACATATGTGAGTATAAGTTATGTACGTGTTTAGTTATTCATTCAGGTGCCCATCTATAAACAACAGTTTAACACAGCATTGTCTCTCCTCTGCGTTATTCAAACAAACGGAAGTTTCTCTAATTCCGATTCACTGGCTGGCACAATCCGGATATGCCTAAGACGATGAAAAGCAAACTAATTCGAACTGTTCATCCAAAGTTTAGTCCTTCCGACAACTACCTATAGTGCCACCACAAGCCTAATCAGTCCAAGACGCAAAAAATGTTCAGCTGCAAATACTGTAAGATATTTTGTCTAATTTCTTATAAACTAAGTTATTTGTAACAAAGGTGAAAATAGCAAGGACTTTCAACGTTCAAGAGTATGACACTATACCTAATTATTTGATATAATTTTGACAATAAAAAAATCTCAATATAAAAAATGGAAGGGCCAAAAATCGAACCGGTATGTCACCACTACACCAAGAGAGCATTAATTTTATGATCCTTTAATTCTCAGCCGAAATTATTAGATTCATTGAACCATTTCTCACCCAAAAAGAAATCTTCTAGAAGTTTGTATCATAAATTATGGATTCATGTGACAACCTACACCGAAGTCAAAGTATTGAAATTCTAAATAATAAAGAAAAAAATATATTTTATTATGTCCATTCATTCATTCATCAAGCTTTTCGCGAGAAATACGTGTTAAGCCTCTTCGAAACGATTAAATCTTTTTTCTTTACCTTAGTTTTTAGGATTCCGTATACATCCATTGAAAAAGAGAAAACCTCACAAGATCACTCTGGCATCTGTCTATCACTATGTCTGTCTGTCACATCTTATTTTACCGAAGCTATATTTATAGAGAGGTGAGATCTGATACTAGGTTTTGATTTTGAGGGGTAAATTAGAAACACTTTTTATCTGACATTTTGTTTTGAACTCACTGCTGGACTATAGCCTATGCCGTCGAAATGATGAAAATAAAATCTGAGCTTGGCTTCTTTATTTATGAAAAGGTATTTAATTCTTTGTTTATATCTCATGATTCCTCTTACAAATTCCTTGTATTTGCTATCCTCAATCATATCAAAATGTACAGAACCCTCGGGATATGTGTTCTACTCATACTCTTCACATTTCTACATTATAAATTACTATTGTCAAATATATGACTTCCATTATATTTGCTATTGCAGACAAACATCAAAACAACCACAATAAAACTGCCCAACTTCTTAGAAAAAACTAGTTATAGTCGCGTGTTAAGTAGTCAATAAAACCATACGACATCCTAGTAGATAACTAAGTACGATGTAACATTCTACGTTCATCTAAAACATTAACGAAGTAATAAAAATTTGCCCCTTTGCACTTTTTCTTGTTATATCTCGAACCATAAAATTTGAAAGATCGTAGGTACAATTATAATTTTATCGCTTCCTCATTTGATGCGCTCGTTTGCCTGTTTTTTTATTCCTACCCCTCCCATCACTTTGTGGCGCCCTTAATGATCCCTGAAAAGAATCAAAAGGTTGTTTATAAGTAGCATGAAAAGTTCTCAAATCGTATGTAGGTTATGCATCTTCAAATTCAAATCTCATTTAAAGTTTTCCTTTGTTTGACAGAGAAGGATGCAGCGATATGGCTGAAGGTATATTTTCATCTTCCGGAGTTGTTTGAAGTTTATTCCTGATTTCACAAGGTCTGGAAAATGAAGTAAACAATGTGAATGTATGAAAACTATTTTTTTGTTTTTACTTCGTCATGTAAACCTCAAATTGAGAGGAATGGTAAGAAGTTTTTGCAACTGTGTATAACGTAAGGCAATTTTAAAACTTTGTAGTACCTATCTTCAAATAGTGAATCTTCATAGTTGTGTTATGGAAATATGAGGCATGATATTATATATGAAGCTTTATATCAAGGATGTTCTAAATACATGCTTAATGAGAAAGATCACAACTCTAGATATAATTTTCCTGTTATCTGTAGATATATATGTTATTAATCTATCAATGAACTCTTGAGGTTTTCAAGTCTTCTAGGTATATTTTCATGGCATATACTAAGATTTTTTGTACTATTATCAATTTCATCCTTATTCGGATATTCCACCACGATCAAGTTCCTTTGTGTTATTTCATAACCTTGGAAAATCTATAATTAATATGATCTCATATGTGCGATGTTTAAAAATAAGGCAATTGTACGTATTTTTTCTATAGACACATTTGAAGCTATTTTTTGATTTATAAATACCCCTACAGCAATTATTCCCTGGAGGAATAAAATGACAGAAATGAAAGAAATTATTTGTAGCAATGGATTTTACTCGATTTTGAAGCAATGCGAATATTATTTTAATCAATTTTCGATTACCCCCTTCTCTTAAATTCAGCATTTATGTAACCCTTTCGGCTACATCAAATACGTCGAACACACCAAAACATCTGCCAAAATAGAATGTAATGACTTCTCATTCCAAAAATTTGCATACTATAGTTTCTAGTAGCACTCCTGAAATAGACATCTGCAGGCGGCTTTCCATCTCCGCACTGATAAATTCAATTTTATTAAAATGCCCACATCTGCTGAGACATGCAGTTTTATTCTCTGTACGAAAGGGGTGTACGTGGAAATTTTCCAGCAAAGATGAAAGTTCGGGAACGTTTGTGCTGGGGCCACTCAACCTCAAAATTAGATCATTTCTTCTCCGCTAGACGTCGATAGAGCTGACGAGCCGAATGTGCGACGTACGTTGCTATCGAATAGTTCTACTTTACGCTACAAATCAACCAGAAATGATGCTACATATGGGTTTTCAATGTTGATATTACAAAGTTCCTACACTTTCATATTATCGTCATTATTAGTAAACCCTCCTAATGATGTCAGTTGTTTTTCAAACTCCAGAGGAACTCAATAATACAAATAATTATTCCGCACTGTAGTAAGCCCCATCTACAATTATCAGACACGACAACTTTTGTATGATCTTCAAGTCCGGGAGATATTCTCCACGCAGGAATACCGCACTTACTTAAATGTTCACCTAGGTACTGCTGCAAAACTATATAAATAATAGTTGGCCCGACAATCTCTGTCCTGTCCAAATTTGAATAGTTATATTTATTTGTGGTCATCTTGTGAATTTGTGAAAAGCTTTTAGAAGTGAGTAAACAAAATAAAATTGTGAAAAAACAGTATTGGTTGAATGGATCGCAATACAACACAAATGTCTAAATGAGTATAATTTTATTTTTGAATTTATCTGTTTTTTTCTAGAATGTTCTCGCACTCTTCTCCCAATTAAGTTATTTCTATCTCAGAAGTATTAAGATCAAAACAAAAGAAAATGTGTATAATTCTTACATTTAGTGTCGTTTCTAGTTTTTCTTAAGTTACTTATTTATCGTAGTTAATATCAATAAAATCACTTCTCAAATACCTAAATATTTTATTCCTATTGTATATCCTAAAACATAAAAATAAAATAAAGTTATTTCGATGAAAAAAAGATAAGTAACCCCAACGGAGATGCAATTGACGAATCCTCCTTAATAGCTAAGATACAGCCAGATCACTATTTCGACCGGCGACGGCAATTTCCCTTGATTCTTTTTGAATTAAGATAATAAAGGTTACACAGGAATAGTGAAAGGTCGTTAATTCATAAGTCAGTGCATTAATGAGAAAGCAAATACTTCAGATTCATAACTTTCATATTGATAAACAAAAGTATTGTTTCGAAATAAGTATGAAATTTTTTTCTATTCTCGATCCCCTAACGACAAAACCGAGAAATTTCTAGAAAAAAAATTAAAATCAAATATTACAAGAAGTTATCTTAAAGTAAAATCAACATAAGAAATCATTTTGTGAGAAAGTAAAAATTCTTGCATTCGAAGGTTTTTTTAGATAGGACAAACTTGATCCAACCCTGAAAATTTTAATATTCTCCCATTTTCAAATAGAAGACGAATCATGAGAAATAGGTTATGTACATAAAAAACATACACTCGAATTGTAGGTATACCTTCTTCTTTTGCGAAGTCAGTCAAAAAATAGTCAAATCAGTCCAGCCGTTCTCAATTTATGCGTTTACCAAAGAACATAATTTCATTTTTACATAGATAGATTGAGCAACTCTTGGTTTATTATATTTTATGATTAAATCGTCCCTATACTTATTTTCTGTGTTAAAATTACATGTGGATTTCAGTAAGTATTTGGATAATTACTGATACCATTGTTCAAATAGATAAGATGATGGTCCGATCATAAAATTTTAGAATGCCTTATACTATTATCTATCTGAAAATAAGCTGCAGCTCCGGTCCCGGCTTGTATTGCTTATCTGTTGAAGTCGATTTACTGATGATGAAAAATAAAATAAAGGAGAAACAGTTTTGCTCCACTGGTTTACAAAATTAGTGAAAATATATATAGTACCTCGTTGATAAAATCATACTCATTGCAAAAAGGTCTACCAGAGTTGCTAATTGAGTATGATTGACATTATAATTCACATAGTGATCAAAATTTTGTGGCAAACTTATAAAATTTTAAAGCAATTTATTTTTCTTATTTTTAAATTGGACCCTCTATATATTTTGATGTCATTCCATGAGGAATTACGAAATATTTTTTTCTAGTTACAACTTAATCGCAATTTCCAAAGCATTCGAAATTGTAGGCACAACACTTGTTTTATCTTCTATTTTGAAATTTGACGATGCTAAAACTGTAACTGTTCTAGAAGCAAATAAAGAATTGAATTGAATTGTTTTCATCAATAATTAGAATCGTCATCGTAAAGGTTTTGAAAATTGTAAGTTGATAACTATTATCTACTGATTTAAAATTTTATTTTTCATATGCCATGTTTTATTTATATTTTTCTTGTTTTTTTAAATCAGTGGTGCAAAACCGATTTTTGTACTATATTGTGTGATTACCACTGAAAATTTTAGACCATAGGTATAGATAATCCTTAGCGAAAAAAATTGTGGCATGGTATTTAAAAAATATATGAAAAATAATTGGACCGACGTTATTAATTGGAGCACTGAAAATTATAAAATAATATTAATTTTATTGGTGCTGCTACTTTTGATGTTGAGCAGTTGCAAATATATTGATAATTTTTGGCACCAACTTCACAAGTACCAGCTCCAATAGAATTAATATTATTTTGTATTTTCAGTGCACCAACTAATTAACGTCGGTCCAATTTTTTGTGAAGAATATTCATTGCACACTTTTGACTACCAAAGAAGGTAGTACTTGTCCTATTATCCACGGATATTCTTTGCTTGTACTTGTTAGGTATTATTTGCAAATCTCTAAACATCGCGGCGGAAATACCCATAAGTATTTTAGATTTTATCATTTTACCACCGCTATAACTCAAAAACCGTAACACTAAAAAAAATTTCATTACAAATATTGCTACAAATAATCTGGTCTTTCATATGGTTTCCTCAGATTTTCAATTTTTGAAAGAAATTGCCCCCTCCACATAGCGAAAATATACATATTTGAGATTTTAACATCGCTGTAACTCGGAAACTTTGGAATAAATGTTCAATCTAAACATGATATTTTTTATGGGGAGGATATGAGTTTATACGAACATGGAACAATTTCTCAAGTCTCCTCTTCCAAATGAATTAAAAATCATCAAAATCGGAGTACGTTCACTATTGACAACGCACGCACGAACCAAATACATCAACATGCACTCTGTATAATTTAAAATAATTTACATTATAGATAAAGATTGTAAAATAGCAAACTCATATTTTCACCAAACACTGAGCAATAGAAGGAGCCAGCTGAGTTGCAGGACCCTGAATAATCCTCTGTAGTCAAGAATATAGGTAAAAATCATTGTTGTGCCTGGTCTGTCCTGGAATACATCCAACTAGGTGTCATAGATAGATAGCATTTATTTGTACGTAAGATACATGGAGGTACACGTCAGATTAGAAGAAGTAAAAAATACAGATATAATATGTAAATAAATATTAAAAAACATGAATAAAATAACTGCATATCATTTAGAGATTTAAAACTAGAAAAAAATCACTCAAATACTCTTCTTTATATCTTACCAAGAGATTCATTATGTATAGTTTATTTTTTTAAGATCCTAGAAACCTTATCTGTGATGGTATTTTATTATACAATTTTATACCCATGTAGGAAGGAGATTTTTCAGATTATTTCTTCAACTGTTTGTTTAAAATCAATGCAATTGCATTTCTAGAATTGTAGGAATGAAAGTTGGCGTTGGTTCTAAAATTATTTAGATTTTGTCTAACAAATGAAAGAGTTTTGAGAATAATAAGGAAGGCATGGATAAAATTTTATTTAGTCTAATAACTGATCTACAGCTGTCTCAACTATTTATTTTGAATATAAGTCTTAAAACCCTTTTTTGTATAATACAAATCCTTTGACTATTTCAACTATTTCCCCATAGAATTATATTATAACTTATATGAGAATAAACCAAAAAATAATAATAAGGTAGATTCATCCACTATGTCCTCAACTGTTAAATCGCGTAAAATACAGCGTTCGCTCTCCAATAATAAACATAATCTATGTGACAGACAGACAAGATAAGTATTCATCCAGATAAAGTTCTAGGAACTTTGTATTGGTTGCGCTTTCCAGGTCATTATTAAGAACAACTTTAGGTCTCTGTATCGACCTCCTAAAATGTACATAAACTGTGTTTTTTAAATAACATTCGTTGCACATCATCTACTGAATTCATCAATAGTTTGATGCATTTTTTTGGAGCAACTCTTCAAAGCTTCCTGTTGAAACCGATACCGAAGTATCATCGGCAAACATGATTGTATGCCCTCTCGTTATATAATTAGGAACTTCGATTACAAAGATTATAAATAAAAGGGGCCCCAGCACTGAGCCCTGAGGAACCCCTATATCTACGTCCTTACTAAATGATAATTTATTTTCCACCTTGACGACAAATTTTCGATACTCTAAAAAGGCCTTTATCAATTTTAATATATCGTGCGATCCAAAAAAAATAGATTCGCAGTAGGCCTTTGAAAATGAGAGCATGTCCTTGCTAAACACAGATAGGAAGCTAAAAGTGACAAGTGATGTTTCAATCCATATAAATGCAATTGCAGATGACTCAAGTAAAGACATGTTCTCATTTTTAAAGGCCTACTGGGAATGAGTTTTTTTGGATCGAACGATATTACTTCTAAGAGCATAAGTAAGAAACCATGATTTAAGATATCAAAAGTTCTAGAAAGATTAAAAAGAGACACGCAACATGATCCCCATTATCCAATTTCTAATAAATAAAATCCAAAAGGTCAGCCGCTGGCACTTTGTTAAAACATTGTTGACATTAAGAAAATCAATTAATCTGTCATATAAAAGTTTATCCAGTATTTTAGACAAAACATTTAAAATTATGATTGGTCTGTAAATGCCAATAAGTCTTTATTTTTATTGGACCATGGGAGCTGATCTAAAACGAAGAGTAATGGCAGTGGAAATGGATTATCTTAGAAGAAATGCAAGAATATGCCGATTAGAGAGAAGAACGAATGAAGAGGTAAGACGACTTATGAGAGCAAATGAAACTGTAATTACAAGAGTAGGAAAAAGAAGCCTGAAATAGTTTGAAAACCTTCTCCGGATGCAAGATGACCGATGGCCAAAAAGAGTTTTAGTGGGCACCACGTAGAAGAAGTAAAATGGGAAGACCGAGAAGGTCATCGAATGGGACAAAAAAAGAAACAATTGCTGAATTTACAGGAAGAAGATGTATTGAATAGAGGCTTATGGCGGGTAACAGGGAGGCAGCAATAAACTGTATTTTGTTGACCGACTTAAAAAAAAAGGAGAAGGTATACAATTCGGTTGTAAGATTGCTTTTTTTATTTTTTTTATGGCTGTTCGCGCGTTTTGCATAGTAAACATACTCCGATTTAGACGATTTTTGTTTCATTTGAAAGAGGAGGGTTCGGAAATGGTCCCATATTGAGAAAAATTAAATCTAAAATCTCCTTCCCTCCAAAAACCGCCCCCAATGGGGGTGGAGGGACCAATTTTTCTCGAAAATTGAAAATCCGAGACGACAGAATTAATGAAAACTCCATATCCGGAAATGTTTAAATTGGACATTAAAAAAAATAATCATACGTTTCCGCGCTACAGTTTGAAATATGTGTTTCAGCCATGTGGAAGGGGCAAATTTTGAAACGGAAACGTTTGAATTAAACATTTTTTCAAAAGAGTCATGGTTTCCCAGTTTCGCAATGGTAAAGTCTGAAATATGTGATATGCGCATTTCCGCTATGTACAGGCTAAACCTACCTATATCTTTTTGGGTATTAGTGAACGTTCAACAATTTCTAATGTTACACTCAAAAATGTGAAATAAATATTTTTTACAAAAAATTGGACCGACTTTTTCAGTTGTTGCACTGAAAAATACAAAATAATATAAATTCTATTGGTGTTGGTAATTTTGAAGTTGTGCCGTTGTAGTTTGTTGTTGTAGTAGGCACCAACTCCAAAAGAACCATCACCAATAGAATTAATATTATTTTGTATTTTTCAGTGCAACAACTGATAAAGTTGATCCAATTGTTTGTAAAAAATATTTTTCTACAATACTACAGAAATGTAAATAAAACCCTGTAAAAATAGAATAACATTATAATTTATTTTTATTTTTAATTGGGCAGTTAACTTCAGTAAACCACTGGACTGAAGATACTATTTCACTATAATCACTATCTACATTGTTGCCTTGATACAGTTCATTAAACTGAATGTTGCTTAAGCTTAAGCATTTTGAAATATGTTTCTGAGAAACTTCTATTTGCAACAGATTAATTTCAGGTATAGATCTTTCAAATCATGTCTCAAATATTTTACATAGCAGACTTGAAATAGGTTTATTATTATATTTCACTTTACCACAAACATTCGATTAATTGGCTATTGTTTCTTTCTGTATTGCGGCGACTTGTGTGACTAATCGAAAGGTAATAATGGAGTAGGTTTCCGTTCACGATTAGCACCTTTATTATACCCTTTTGGTATTGTGCTAAGGGAAGTGTTTTCATATAATTCCATTATTATACCATCAAGGGACATGACGAGAAATAGGAAACATTCTACTTTGAATCAATGGTTGAACTGTTAATGGACATTGGTTTTCACATTAGGTACTCTTAAAAAACCAAAGTGTTGACCAAAGTAAACCCTTCTCCAGCTCCAGTTCAATCAGCTAATTGTCAAAGAATTCATGGTTATTCAGACTGACTTCATATGTGAAGGAGTTATATAATTATATATATATATATATATATATATATATATATATATATATATATATATATATATATATATAAAATTAATTATTGTTTGCTTCTCTTAAGTTTGCTCGCACTTTTTGCATAGAAAACATAAGAACACTATTATTATTATTTTATTTAAAGACAGTGGAGATAACAAGAAATTATGCCATAATGAATTTTATTCATGGCCTTCCTCCATTAAACTTTTCCCAAGGAAATACATGATATTATTTCTTCGAAAATTGGCAATATCAGACAGGATTGGTAAAGAGATTAAAAAAGCATATCCTAAATACCTGAGCAATTGCCATAGTTTATAAGTTCTTGAATACAAGCCAAAAACTGTATTATTATAATATAAGAAATCGTACCCTGTTTGCAGTGAGCTAGATCACTTCTCTCCATAATCCAGACTCTCATCTATTCAACATGTCCAATATGTTTTTGGATTATTTTCTAACCAAAGTCTGCTCTAACTGCATTCGACATATAGAATAAATTCCTGTCAGCTCTATAGGTACTATGATGGCCTTATGAATCCGAAGCTTTTTGCCATTTTGAAAGCCATCACCATTAGCGCTCAAAGTATATAACATGAATTATACATTTAAAGTATTTAAATGGAGTTGGATGACTACTAGCTGCCTGCCAGCTTTTCCAGCAAGGTATTGTATGAGCATTCAAGGACGGAGGGAAAAAGACCGAAGGTACTTATAGATGACGAACGGTTCAGAATAGAAGAGGCATTTGAATAAAACTCATAATCAATTCTGTGGGCTGTCTAAAAATAGAAAGATGCTAGGGAAAAGAACAGATTCACTAAAGGCATAGATTGGAGTGGTGGGAGGTGCGCGTGTTGGGGTTATTATGAGAGAGACATGAATAATTTATTTTTAAAAATGACATTGTTGACGCTCCTTGCAGTTTTTGCAGATTGAATTTGAGAAGTGTAAACAGCTCCGTTTGAAGTTGGAGTAGGATCGATTCGCAAATATTTGATGAGTAAATAGCTAGAAAGAGTCTACTGGACATTGTTGGTATATCGGTCAATGTCGCACTAGTTCAAATAGATATTATAGAAGATCTATTTGAAACATGACGCATAATATTGTATGAAGTTGAAAGCTGATCTCCGGTCTTTCCTGTAAATAATAATTATATATGTTGGTACATTGTGCTTCCTTAAATCTCTCGATGATCGAAAGTTCAAAATCTATAAATATTTTTTCTTGGTAGTATAGATCAGTCAAAACCAAATCCTATTAAATTGCTCAAAATGTCTTGCATGTTTATAAATATATTAAGTGTGAAGGTTTTCTACATCTATATCCATAAAGGCTAGTAAAGTATCTCCAAACGTGCAGTGATTGCGCCACTTGATACTCAAAAGTTTATTCAGTTTCAATTTAAGATTTGGCTGATATCTAATATCGATGTCATTTGTTGTTCTATGGAATGTATAGATTAAGTTTTCTTAACATTCACACTCCACAGAACAACGGCATAAGTTTTGTTAAACTTTATGCTCCCTAGAAAAACAAATCATGAACAAATGACTTTTGTTGTCAAAGAGGTTTCAAAATGACAATAAAGGAAGCAAATTAATCGATGTCACAGTTCTGAAGCATATTACTAGGAGGAACAAGATATATTCGGTTGGTGGACGCGTTTTTGACCGATGCGTGCATTTCTTCATTCCTCCGTGGCAAAGCAGGAGTATCGACATATTCTGGAAAATTAAATTTATATTTTGCTAGAGCTTAGTTCATTATTCCGCCATAATGTATATCATTACATAGCAGAAGTCACAAATATCATAAACTAATTATGTATTAGGTACAGAAAAGCCTAAATTGTAAGCGAGTACATTGAAAGTATGCATAACATGCATAAGACGGTTGTTCCTGACGTTTTGTCATGGACTGACGTCATCGGAGAAGCACGTGGATATATCTTCCTATCCTAGTATCATGTTTCCAAGGGGAACCTACCCGTCCACTATATGGAGTTAGGGTAATATTTTTATTGGAGACCAAAAATAGACTGGAAACGATGTACCTAGAATAGTTTGTAAAGGCATTATTGAGTCAGCCTCTTTAAAAAATTCTAAGAAGTTGAAACAACGTCTAAATGTGACCCAAATAATGAGAACTAGTTAGAAAACAGTTTTAGATAAAGACTAAAGTTAAGAAAGTTGAACCCTAAAACGAGCAAGTGGTCCAAAACGTATCCCAGCTCAAAGTCAGAGCAGCATTTCGCAGAGGATAATTTGAATTGGAGTAATTGGACATGGAGGAGTGAATGTTGTGTTCTACGTTCTACGGAGCGACTTACCTTCATTGTCGTCAATGCAACAATGAAAGTGAAATGGTTAGCCTCTTAGGAGGAGGAGTTGAACTGGCTCCGTTAAATAGAAGAGATTCTAGCTGATTTATTGGTTCTATACTTCATTTCTAAAGAAGTGAGTTTTATTATTATTGAATATATATAAAAGAAACTAAAACAGGAGAATTCAAAGTAAATTCATGCAACTAATTCGATACCAGACTTTTATTATTGTCAGAAAACAAGAATGCTTGAATATTCCGCAAGAAATAACCTTGAACTCAATTAGTTCTATGCCTATGCAAATGCGCCTTATTATGAAACCAATAGTCTATTATTATTAGGATAAAAAGATCATCATTTTCATTTATTTGTAGACTGATTGAATTGAATAAATCCCGACTTTTATTGGGTAAATGCTCTTCCAAATCACAAAAATATTTTTCATCAAATAAATACAGAAAATATTCAAAATTAAATCAACTGTTGGTTCTAAATTCATATACATATATATTCTGATTAAATTAATGATCAAGCCAATGTTTTCCGCCTAAAGATTTATTACAGAAATCTCAACCGCATTGCTTTATATCTGTGTAAATATTTCTTGTTTAATAATAGTTAACTCGCCTGGAAAATTTTATTGAGGGCATTATAACTATTTTATTTGTGACCAGAACCATTAACCTTTATTCAGTCCCTAAATATAATAGCTGGGAACTGTTTATTTTTCTGTTTTGAAGATTCACAATATTAGATTGTTGCAAACAGCAAAGAAAATTAAAATTAAGAAAAAAATATGGATGAAAAGAAACCACATAAAAGTATTCAAAATTTTTATTTGAAATTTAATAAGTAGTATTTCGTTTTTGACCATAATTGCAAATGCCTAACATATATTTGAATTTTATACTCATATCATTCTTTTATGTATGTCGAACAAAAATGATTCCATGTCATGTAGAATATAAATATTCGAATATTATTCTTATATTTCACAATTTTATAATTTTCGAAATTAATTTGCAATGATATCAAGATAAAGCAGGAATAATCTGAATTTTTCAAAGGTTTAATAGTCAATATTCATTGAATTATTGAGGAAAGTAAAAGTAGGTACACTGAATTCAATACTGATACAAGTACACAAGGAAGACTTAAGCAATTACCACAACTATACTGAAATATATACCGACGTACCAAAAACTGGTAATAATGAAAGCGCGCCATAGTATCACATAACTGAGCCCTACAATAACATTACCAGAAGCAACAACAATGACATCAGAGACTAGAGTGTCCCTTCATACGTGGGTATTCCTGGAAATGAACTAGCGGATTAGAACGCAGAAATGGCTGCAGAATCAAATCCTCAAAATCATTGGAAGTAAAGGCCAACTTTGGACCGTGAAACACTGTTTCCTGCAAAAGAGGAACCGTCTTCGTTTTGGCCATACGAAGGCAATCCACTTATTCCTCATTACACGAAAGCCCAGACATACCTGCGTCGCGTATGATGTGAAACTAACATTCAAACATAGTCGGATGGAGTGTGCTTTTTTAAAAACTAGAGAAAAGGTATGTCTGCTAGCTGCACATATACTCACTATGACATATGCAATAGCCTCATAAGTATTTTAGGAAAGCATTGTAATACCAATAGTCTAGTGATGTACTTCCAACAAAGCAATTATCAATTATTATAATCAACTATTTCGATAATAATGGCCGTAAGATCGAAGAAAAAAAAAGTGAAAATGATCTATTTTGTTCTAACAGATAGGATCCTATTTTTTTAAATAAGTACATGTTTACTACAGAAAACACGTGAAAAAATATTGAAAATGCACACATTCAATCAAATTGTACCCCTCCTATTTTTATGAAGTAAGTAGGTCAATATTATTGATATCCCAGCCGTTTTTACATTATTTAAGATGAAGCAATTATTCAATATCAGATACAGTGCAGAAGCTGGATAAGTTGTAACAGATTTATTATCTCATATTTACAGACGTTTAAATGTAATTGATTTAAGTGAATTTCAATGCGAATTTACCTTGTATTAGTAACGATTGATAAACTGCTTCTGGATGGCGACAGCATAGATTTTCGTAGTTTTTCAAGTGCACTCCGAAAAATACCAAATTTATACCATAAGCTCCATTACATATAGGTTCCAAGTTTAATCAAAATTTTTTATTTTATGAATGAAAAAAAAATGGTATTTCTGTTGGGACAAAGAAAGAAAACAGTTTTCAAGTTTTCAAGTAGCACGGTATACATTCCGACAGTTTGCATGTTTTTTTTATTTACAGGGTGGCCAATCGAAAACGTAACAGAGCCATTTTCAGGAAGTGTGTAATTATTTTAAGAAAACGCAGGAACCTGTCACTTTTTAATTCAAGGGAGATACTTTTTTCAGTATTTTTGACTCCACCCTTTTACCCCCGAGTGAGGGAAGTATCACCCCAAAATATTTAAAGAGTAGGTATTGGGAGTACAGTAAGATGTCTTTTAACAGCTCTCGCTTTCGATTGGCCACTCTGTATGTTCGCGCCGTTTGCAGTAAACTTGCTCCGATTTTTATGATTCTTTTTTCATTTCAAAGAGGACTACTGAGAATAGGTCCCCTTTAAAATCAACATTTAACATGTCCTTCCACTCAAAAACTTTTTCCAGAGGGTGTGGAAATGGCATTTGTTTCGAAAATCGAAAATTTCAGACGACAAAATCAGAAAAGGGGTCATATTCATCAAAGTTTAAATTGAACATTTAAAAAAAAATCATAGGTTTCCGAGTTAAAGCAATCGTAAAGTCTGAAATATGTGTGTTTCCGCAGTGAAGGGGTCTTTTTTTTCTAAAATTGGGAATATTAGACGGCCAAATTAGAGAAGCATCCCCGGTGGTCTAGTTGGTAAGACGTTGGATTTCTAACCGAGAGGTTGTAGGTTCGAGCCCATCTAGGTCAAGGACTTTTTCCATACATGAAAATTTCCTACAAATTCCGGGGGTAAAAGGATCGCTATAAAATGGCAAAAACTAGCGGTCGACATCATTTGCCCCTTACCAACCCGCGTTGAGGTGGTAAGGTACGCCTCAAAAACCCTCTGATCTGGTTGAATGGTATGTATCTTAGAGACATATCGGTTGTTCGGAGTCCACCCTAAGCTGTAGGTCCCCTTATCAGTTGCAATACTGATAAGGTAGTGAAGAGGAGGCCTGTTCAGGAGTGAACGCAAAAAGGGCTGACGACGAAATTAGAGAAGTGACCATATATAGCAAAACTTAAATTGGACATTTAAAAAAAAACGGTTTCCGAGGTACAGCAGTGGTAATGTCAGAAATATATCACTTACGCGAAGTTTTGAAATTTCTTAATAAGTATAGGCTAAGTACTATCTATCTTCTTTGGTACAAGTGAATGTTCAACGATTTCGATGACTGATGATATGACTAATGAATTAATATTATTTTCTATTTTTCAGTGCACCAACTAATAACACAGGTACTATTTCTTAGGTATTTTTTTAGATCTTATTTCAATATAAATATTTTTTATACAGAATAAGACTTTATTAGTTGGTGCTGTGTCAAATTCAAAATAAGGTGAATTTTATTGACACTGGTAATATTGAATTGGTGCAGTTGAAGTAAATAGAGGGCTTCTGGCACCAAATTGAATAGATAGATAGATATATTTATTTGACTACATTTTGTAACATACAATCGTAGCAAGTCAGTAAGCATTCAAGAATATAATACTATCACAATAGCATATGTATGAAAACAACAAAATAAACATTTTGTAGTAACATAAGGTCACAGCAGGTCAATAGACATATAAGAATATTACAACTATATGTATAAAAAACAAAATATATAAAAAAACAAAGTTACAGCAATAGGAAGTCAAGTTTTTAGGTTGTCTACATTCATAGATACCTACTCCAATATACGTAGAAATGATAATCTGTATGAATATGTTTACCTAATACATACCTATAGATATTATACCCTCGTATTGTTTAGATTAAAGAACGAACAACCCTTATGACTCTGGTGATTATCTGCCCGTCTACCTGGTTCTCAGAGTTAGACGATCGCAGCTAAAACCAAAATAAACATTCCTCTACTTTTCCCCAAAACCAATATGCATACAATTTTGAAAAAATACAGAATAAATGGCTTTGCAGTTTACAGGAAAAACTTATGAGTAACTTAACCTAAGCGCGAAACCTTCTCCAAAGGGGCTCAACTCGTCCTTGATCGATTTTTTTGTTAAATATCATAGCTATTGAATTTTCGTTATGGATAATACCGAGTCCACTACTATTCAAGGAAAAATTTAGAGGTAAATTATCTCTTTTTAATAATTTTGAAATCAAACTCATATAGAATTCCAGAGAATACCAATGGCAAACAATATTTTTAAAAGAATCTCATTTTGATTGATAAGTAAAGATATATATAATATTTATTATCTTTTAAACTGTATAAAAGAGAATCTCGCTATCATTGCTTTTTTCTTTTTAATCATTCTAAAACACTAAGGACATTTATAAATATACTTAGATCTGCTCAAATCTATTTGTAACACTTTATTTACAATATAAATTTTGGCACGTGAGCTGAGATATTGAAATATTTTACGGATGAGTTCTGAAAGATAAATCGATGTCATTTATATTTTAATGTAGATTTGGTCTATAATTGCCAATTCCTAATTGTCCAAAATAGACTATATTTATTGACAGATCAACGTGAGCAAAATTAAGTTACTCCTCTCGATAGTGGAATCAGCTCATCAGGTCGTTAAAGCTTCAAACACCAGAAAAGGTTTTTAGCCTTTTGATTTGCCCGATATGTCATTTCTGATAAAATTGTAGTACAAATTAAACTTCTTCAACTTGAAAACATAAACATGTTAAAAATATTAAATTTATTTATTGGGGTATCAATTCTGTGAATAATTCATTATATGAATTATCTACATACCTGCATATTTTCTAAATAATTTTTAAGCATGCTGAGAAAAAAATGTTTGTGTTAGGTAGTTCGTGATTCTTTAATCACTATTTTATATATTTCATTGTTTAATTATACAATCAGTCAATATAAAAATTCATCGTTACATAACATTTGAATGCTCTGCGATTAACATTACCAAATATCTGAGCTTGTACCATACATGAAACCATAAATATATTACATTAAATTTTTCAATATCAAAGAATTAAGCATTTAATAGTGTGAAATTGGAAAAAAAAACATTTCTTGCTGATCGTATAAATTCTGGACAAAAATTGGAATGCGGTCAACAAACAACGAAATCAATACTTTCTGTATTGGTGTTTCAAAAAGAGAATAATTCTGAATGAAAAGATATATAAAATCATATCCAGTGACTGAAATTCCGTATTGTAACTACTAAACATCATACTATTCCATTTTGCGCAGTTTGTGTTCACCGTATTTCATGGCTCTGTCGCGGAGTGTCCTTGAACATCCTATGCCGAATCTGAGCAGCAGCTCTCACAATTCTTTCAAGTCATGAATGAAAAACACCAAAAATGTTGACAACATCCATAGATATTCAATCTAAGACTATTATAGCATTGATATCTAGGCAAAACATGACAAAAAATTTGCTATTATCTACCTGTCTTCTTCTATTTATCTCGTGTCTTGGACAGCTCCACACGCCTGTTTGGATGGCGTGGTAACTCGAACTCAAGAACAAGAACAAAACAAGGAAAAGATGATCAGAAACTGCCACGGACACGTACACAACTAGGCATAACTGGTATTAAATTTGAACAGCACTGTCACTACTAGAGGAATCTAGGATGAACGATGCTGAGCGTCTCGGCGCCGACGTGCGTCATGTCCGGCCGCCCGTCGAATACTGCATCAGGGCCTGCTGGGGACAGCACGCACTCGAAGCGCCCTCTGCAGAAGTATCTCGGAGGCTGCCGGCTCCCTCAGGATACACAGCCGCCAAGGGTGGAACACGTCGTACCGGCTATGTAATTTTCGCCACTTGCCAAAACTAAGGATTTTGGGCAAGAAGATGCTAAAATGTAAAAACGGCTTTTATTTTTGCTGAACACTCCGACAACACTAAGAGAGTATCTGCAATTCGAAACATTAGCAGGAATAGAAAAATTTACGTCAAATCTAACAATATTTGTCAGAGTTTGTGACTTTTTGCAGTGATAATGAGTTTATCGTTTCAACTTTTGGATTTGGATTAGTGATCTTCACGTATTTGATTTTTTTAGCATAACTGCAGTCTATTCAAATGAGCTATGTGACTGCGCCATCAGCTACTGACTGATTTATTGACCTTTCAACATCATTTGACATTTGTTTCAAAATTTATCAGTTTAAATAGTACCTACAGTTTTACAGACTGGTCTAATATTTTCGTCATTGACGTCTATTTAATTTGGATGTTATCAGCTGATTCCAACACAATTCTATTCTATGATTTGGCTACTTTGGAAATTTCCAGAAATTTTGCTTAATACTTAATATATTACAAACACTCAAAGACATACCTAGCTCCAATCTTAAATAATGACATTAAAAAAAATGTAATACATTATTAAAAATTAAACGCTGTTGGTCGATATGGAAGGACATCATTTCAGAACGGCTATTCAGATAAGGAAAGTTTCTTAGGAGAAAAGTGAAAGAGAAACCCGCAAAATTAGAAAGTATGATAAAAATTATCCTTCTTTCTTTTTGTATGAACTCAAGAGCATAACTCACAACTCGATTAACGGAAACCTATACGTAAATCTTTCTTGTTCTGTCCGTAGACAGGAATGACATATTTTTGACCGACATCAAAAAAAGGAGGAGGCATACAATTCGGTTGTATGTTTGCTCTTTTTTCATTTGAAAGAGGAGAGTTGATAAATGGTCCCATATTTAGAAAAACTCAAATCCGAAAAATTCCTTCCCTCCTAAGACCGTCCCCAAAGGGGGTGAAGGGGAGACAAAAATAAATAACTGTTTCTCCTGACAGGTCGTACCTACCTTGTTTTTGCCAAGATGTGTCTTCATCAAAAAAGTATTCAATTCAATCGTATGTTTGCATCTTCTTATATTTTATTTTTGGGCATTTTGCATAGTTCCATAGTTTTGATGCTTCTATTTTTATTCCAAAGAAAATAATCACATGAAATATTTATGTAATGGCGTTTGACAAATGAATTTACATTTTTAATTTTCACCTAAGTAATTTTGAAAGTCTACTACTATAACATGTCTGAAAACTTTTCTTTGACAAGTTCCATTCTCACACTACTCCACTTAACGCGGTTTTATGATCTGACGTTTACTTTAGTATTTACTTATGAGTAGGTATCTGAGAAGTTAAATGGATAAATGTACATTTTGATTTGTTCATCTAAAAATTTTTGAGGGGGTATATACTATAACTTCTTCAGAAAGTTCTGCAGTCTACCACAACTCAACCAATCGCAATTGCGAAATTTTACGCTTTCTTTAACATTTACTGATTTTGAACCTTTAATGATTAAAACAAATTGACAAGTCAAAATTGGACGCTGCGTCTCGCATTAGAAATGCAATATTTGAAAATTAAACAAATACAATAGTATTGAATTCGAAATATTCGAATTTCTCTCTGTGAGATTATACAAAATTTGTTTGATAAAAAAGAATAGCAAAGAATCCTCGATACATATGGTACATATTTTATGGAATCTTTATAAACATCCTTTCTATAACTTCCCGACTGCCAGGGTTCTCCTAATACCTACAACACATATATCTGTATGAAGCTGGATCAAAGTAAAACTATTTCTTAAGCAAATAAATAAGTATTTAAATAAATAAGTACTTTTATCAAACATCAAGGTGCCATAGCAAAATTCATATCACCAATACATAAAGGACGGGCTGCATTTGGAAAGGAATACGCTTATTTTATGTCAAAATGAAAAGCCAGTCATTCCATTAACCATGTAGAAATATTACTATCGCTATTCGCCCACCATGAAAATTGTAATACCCGACTTTGTACCGCCAACGCCGACCTGATAAACGTTTAAAGGGCCCCATAACGTCGTCCTACCCAGCCAGCAGATCCTTTGATGTCCAACAACGGTGCTATAAAGTATGCGATAAGAAGTCATATGAAGAATTTAGAGCTGATATCGCTGACGTTTTCAGCTGGTACAACAGCTTCTTCATGGCCAAAGCCAGATGGAGCTACGTTCAGCAGTAACTCTCATCACAATCTGCCGATAAATTTGAGTGATATTAAATTTACTGTTGTAAACAGGCATCAATAAGCCTTTGTTACATAGAGTTGAAATTCGACTCGATTTCATAATATTAAAAAAAAACTATTTTCCTTGTGTGAATAATTTACATTATGGATATCCCCAAAAAACATTCCCAATGTAAGACTTTTGGAGGTGAGAGCTATATTCTGCAAAACTCGACAAAAAAATCTCAAATCTTTCGCATACGCTCAGTAAGAGCTCCACACCCATACCATTTCTTATGTTTCTTTGTATACGCATTTTGCTTTAATGGTACATTTTCATCAAGTGATTCTATCGCTTCTCACCGCCCCCAAAATTCCGTCCATGAAATTACTACTTGACGTATTATATTCATAACCCATAGTTCCACTAAATATGGACTAGCATTTCCAGTCACTCACCTGCTCACTTTAAGTGATAAAATTGTCACTACCTTACATACATACTTGAAACGAATGCACTATATTCCGTCTTGGAAAAGAAGATGAAATAAAACAGAAATAATATTTCATTTGAACTTTGATTCGTTTTTACGAACTACACGTGTATATTTAACTATATGGTCAAGTTCTAAGGGTTCTATATGGGAGAAAAAATCAACTATGTTAGTGATCTACAATATTTTTACACACACCAAACATACAAAAGTGCAATACGATCTATTTCATAATATACAGGGTGTTTCAAATATATTCGCAGGACTTGAGGATGTGCTAGCTCGTCCAAAAATATGAAAAAAAGTTTACATTAACTTACCCTCTAAAATGCGCCATTTTCGAGATACAGGGCGTTGAAATTAAAAAAAACGTTTTTGCGACGATCTCCTGAACTGTTTATCGTACAAGTTTTGAGTCAGAAAAACATTGTTGTTTAGTCATGATTGGTGAAGATTTTGAAAGAGTAGTGGGGGTTTTTCTCCACAATTTCTACGCTAATGGAAAAAGTACGGTTTTGGAACGCCCATTTGAAGCGCCAATGTTTTCTACACAAAAAAGGTAATGTTGGTCGTAACCTCTAAACATAAAAATGATTTTTCTCGAAAACGGTCGACTTCAACGCTCACGACCAATGGTGTTTTTTTTGTGTAGAAAACATTGGCAGTTCAAATGGGCATTTCAAAACTGTAATTTTTCCATTGGCGTAGGAATTGGGTAGAAAAACACGCACTACTCCTACAAAATCTTCACTAATTATGACTTAACACAAAAAAAAATCTGACCCAAAACATAGCCTATTATGAGTGGAAAATGCTTACAAAAGCTGTTTACTGCAAAATAAACGATTCCAAGATATTCACAAAAAACATTTTTTTTCTTTCAATTTCAACACCCTGTATCTCGAAAATGGTGTATTCTGAGGATAAGTTAATATATTTTTTTTTTCATTTTTTTGGACGAGCTATCACATCCTCAAGTCCTGCGCATATATTATAAAACATCCTGTATATTTAAACCTAATGAAAATAACTGCTAACACCGTATTAAGGAGACTTAGAAAGGCGTGGAGTATCTATAAAACCTATTATGAGTTGAAAAAGAAATTGAACAACTTATGTTTCAACGTCATGGAAGGAATTTTGGGGGCGGTGAGACGCGATAGAATCACTTGATGAAAATGTACCATTAGAGCAAAATGCGTATACAAAGAAACATAAGAAATGGTATGGGTGTGGAGCTCTTACTGAGCGTATGCGAAAGATTTGAGATTTTTTTGTCGAGTTTTGCAGAATATAGCTCTCACCTCCAAAAGTCTTACATTGGGAATGTTTTTTGGGGATATGGATTTTTTTGGAAGTCGGTTAGCTGTCACCACAGTGTAGATAAACACAGTAGTCCAACGCAAGCCATTCCTTGATGTGGCCCGCCTTTGCCGCCGTGTCTCCCGTACCCACAGTATAAATATACCCAGTAGTCCAAATCAACGGCGGCCGCCTTAAATGATAGTTTCGGAGCACCATTTTTTGCGGTCGTCTGTTTGTCAAAGGCCACCGCGATTTCGTCAAAAGACACCGCGATTTCGTGTCTCCCGTTTGTAAGTAAGGGAGACACGGCGGCAAAGGCGGGTCTGTGTTTATCTATACTGTGCCCGTACCTTAAGCTGATGCTCCGAAACTATCATCGAAGGCGGCCGCCGTTGAGTTGGACTACAGCATATATATACTGTGGCTGTCACGAACTAACTTTAATTTTCAATAATCATATTAATTTTAAATACAAATATATATATATATATATATATATATATATATATATATATATATATATATATATATATATATATATATATGGTCGATGGTACCTTAGACGTTTACGGAGAACGGGACATAGGATCGTTCTGAAAGTTTGGTTAAGTAATTGCTCTTAATCTATTTTATATAATAATATAATAATAATAATCTATTTAATATATTTTCAGCGATGCAGCGTTGCCGCTTATATAAGTATTACTGCGTTTTTGCATCTGTCCTCACTTTCTGATATTTCCGCCCCACTTACCTACACCTATCTCTAACGGTTCCCGAGATATTAATTATTTTCCATATTTAGGATGAAAAACATAGCTCGAATTAAATGTTTATTTCTGCATTATTGCAATTCCTAGGAAGCTGTAACTTTGTTAGTAGGTCATCGTGATAATGTTTATGGATTCTGAATAGAGAAATTTGTCCTGTGTTATACAGGATCATTCAAAATGTGTTTTTTAGTTGGAACACCCTGTATATTATGAAATATCCTGAAAGATGCCTAAATTTCCTTCGATTTGATGTATTATGTTCCTATACCAAAGTAGCCAGAATTCCGAGATAAGAGCAATTGTCTAAAAAAATCAAATTATATTTCTCATATTCATCTAGGTTGCTATTAAATGTCATTATAGTACATGACATAATGAAAATTTGACAATTAGTGCGTTATTAATAATACCTTTGAGTGTTTTTTAACGTAAGTGACTTGAGGTACTAATGTTTTAATTCTTCATGGAAAATGAGAGGGAATTATAGCAAGAACGTGCAGAAAATTCAATGAAACGTACCCTGATTTACATCCAATGAACAAGAGGAAGTTTGTACGATTAGAAAATAATTTCATTAATAATGGATCAAAATTAAAAGCGGAACGACATCTACCGAAACCTATAACCTCAGATGAAGACAACATAATAAATGTTTTGGCCTATTTCCGTGCTGATCCCCAAGCTTCCACTAGAAGTGCCGAATATGATTTAGGCTTGGATCGTGGGTCTGTTGGAAGGATCAACCATAATCATTACATGCGCCCGTACAAGTTTACTAAAGTTTAAGCTCTTTAACCAGAATATCATCAAAGTAGGGTTCACTTTTGCAAAAGAATCCTATTTCGCATCCAAGAAGATCCTGAATTCAAAAAAAAATATCTAGACAGACGAATCAAAATTTTCCAGAGAAGGAATTTTTAATAGAAGGAACGAGCATTTCTGGGCTGATCAAATCCAAATATTGTCAAGGAAATGGGATTTCAGGAGAAGTTTAGTTTCAAGTTTTCTTATTTACGATGAACCGTTGAATTCTGAGAAATATCTGGAAATTCTAAGGTCAGTTGTTCATTGGATGTAAATCAGAGTACGTTTCATTTAATTTTCTGCACGTTGTTGCGATAGTTTCTACACATTTTCCATGAAGAATAAACAATTTTATTAGAACTTCGTTTGTATTGTTATTTCATTCATTTCAAGTCACTTACGTTGTGAAATACGCAAAGGTATATTTAATAATGCACTAATTGTCAAATTTTCATTATGTTATGTACTATGATGACATTTATTATCCACCTAGATGAATATGAGAAATATAATTAGATTTTTTGAAAATTGATCTTATCTCGGAATTCTGGCTACTTAGGTATAGGAACATGATAATAAAATCGAAGGAAATTTAGGCATCTTTCAGGATATTTTATAATATAGGTACAGGGTTTTCCATTTAGAAAAACTCATTTTTAAACATTTTTGTATCTAGCGTAACGATCTTTCTTTTCAGGGCTTGCCAAGAAATGAAATGCAATGTTACAGATTCTGAAGCATATTTGCGGAACATTGATAATGTTCAACCAACATTACCATTATTGTTGGGGACATGAATATAGATATACTAAAAAAAAATGTGAAATCGCGAATAACTACATACTGACTCTCTCATCCTTTGGATTGATAATAATTAATATCTCATAAAATATTAGCTATAAACATAAAGTCATATTAATAAACTGACATTATTTTTCCATTTTGATCTGAGAAATAATTAAAATTATCTATAAACATTCCATAAGAAAAAACAAATTTGTGTAGAGTTCCAACTATTTAGAAACACCCGACATAATTGAAAATATTTTTATGTTGTAGAATGTTTAAAATACGATTGGGTTAGTTATAAACATTTTCTCATAATCTTTACAATAACCCCATAATCGTCCGAATACCTACGCACTACTGATCTCCCACCTTGTATTTCAATACCTGAAATGTACCTAGATATTTATCAACATCGGTCCGCGTCTAATTATAAAAAAGCTATATCGTGTGATTTGAACCAAAATTAAAAACCAAAAAAAAATATGCACGAGTAGACAATGTTAGAAGAAATATACCTAGGTATATGGGAAATATTAATAATAATTATTAAGGCACAGCGTACGATCGCTCTGCCATCTCTTAGCCAATAGATGCATTAAATGTGATATATGTATACGTCTCTGTTCTCTGCTACTGCTACCTCTACCTGATTGTTGCCATTTAGTTGGAGTATACGCTTGACAAATATTATTAATGCGTTAAAAATGTACCACTTTCGAATAAGAGCGAAGTAGTTTGCATGCTTTTCAAATAATAAATGATTTTATGATTTTATGATCATAATTAATTTGTTAATTTCACTTAGGTATTTATCCGATATCTATATTACTGAGGTATTTAAAAACAGGTAAAATTTTAGCACCGGCAACACCGTAGAGTCTTGAAAATAATAAATTGTGAAATCCGTCTACTTGGTTTTACATATATTGATAATATAAATATTACAGCCTTTTACGAGTTGAAAACGGTCTCAAATGATTACTTATCATTCTTAGATTGTATTATATACAATATCTCATCAATTTCAAGCCATATTTTTAAATTAATCGGGAAAAACCCATTACGTGACCTTGAGAATCCAACATTTTTCTGTAAATAATGCATCTGTAGCCAGAAGTGAGAGATACCGCTCTCACCTCTGCAAACTACAGTTTGCATTGATAATAAAATCTTCCGATTCAATTTTCAACCAATTTAACTAGATCTCTATATAAGCTTATACATTTTTAACATGTAGGTACTGAAAACCAGTGAGAATATGCACAATAATTTAATAGCTACAGATTTATTGAAGCCAAGAAAAAAATACCAGAAAGCGACATCGGTAGTATGAAGATAAAACAACATTTATTTTGTGGCTGTAAGAGTAGAACACATTTATTCAGAGGAGTCCGGTTCTGTTATTAAATAAAATATGATTTTATGGTAGAAAACAAACAAAAAAAATTCCCGATGGCCTGTAGTCAGCGGAAAGGTAAATTTTTCAAAATTCATTGAAGTGAAATTTTAACAACCTGTTCATTGGTATACCTACATGTTATTACATAAATTTGTCCTATGTGTAATAGCCTTGCGGTTAGAGGTTTTTGTTTTGGCTGTTGAATATAAAGCAGACAGGGTTCGAGTCCACTTCGAGGCAGATTTTTTTTTTCGCCTATTTCTTTTCAATAAATATACTATATATTTTTTTAATAAGGGTCTATATTAAGATCTCCAGAAAATGTACAATTACATCAAATTTATATTGAGTGTTCATGTTTTATCAATATTTGTTATTTTTCTTTATTAATTTTTATTTTTTTACCTGTGTATTTTATGAAAAATTGCTTTGAACAAAAGTTGTAGGTACTGATTATATCTATAACCTAAAATTATTTTTAATAATATTTACAGTACGGCTCTTTTTTGATAATTTTTTTAAATGTTTGAATGGTCGCCATTTTGAAACTACTTACCCGATATTGCCCAATAACGAACTCGACCGAGATATTTGAGAGATTGATTTTTGTAGCTAAGTTGAACTTGATACCTTCAAAACTGCGGCCTCTATCGTGTTAACAAATTTCGAAATATCACATATATATATATTTTGAACCAAATGTTTTTTTGGACTAACTCATAGACATATAACAACATGCCGTTGAAATTTTTTCGAAATTCAAAAGTGTGAACGATCGCAATAGGTACATTTCTATAAGAAATTTACCTAATAAGTTTATTTCTTCGGTATTTATGAAAAGCAATTTAGTTGAATTTGATATTTAAATAAATTAACAGTTAATAAATTCTTCTATGATGTCCTTGCATTTATATGCTTTTGTTAAATATAAATTCACGGAGCTCTGGGAATATTAATTTTACTCAAACACAATTTTTATTTTATGGTGTAGATACAAGTAAAAGATCCATAAAATAGTCGCCAATGATATTTGACATCAAACCTTGATAATAATAATGGCATCATTCAATTTAGCTAACTCATCTTTATGAATCTAATTATACAGGGTGGGGCACCTCATACGCGTCGGTCTATACATGGAAAACGGTAAGTCATTTTAGAAATCTGTTTACTGGAGATTATCCAGGTCCTCTAGGAGCACTTTCTAAATATTTTTTAATATTAAGGACGGCTCAAAAATAAACTACATATCAAAGTTATGAAATTTCAAATGGGATATCTTGTATATTATTGCTTATTTCGATAGCACCTAATAAACAAAGACAAGTTATTGTTCGGTTCCCTATATTTAACTCTAAAGATTTTTGAGTTATCTGCATATTTTTAAAATGTTGAACAAAAATTGAGCTGCGCTCATATTTCACACGATTGCTTTGGGCTTTCTAAATCATTATCGTTTTGTATCAAAAGCATGAGACTTATTGCCTAAGCAAGGATTTCTCATAAATATTATACAGGGTGAATGATATTTAAATTTTTATCATGACTAACTTTGAGGCCAAATGTCTTCCTTATTTCAAATTGAACACCCTGTATATTTCATCATCTCTCGATTATAATTTCAATTATCTGTCAAGTGATATTATGGTTCTCTATCCCTATCTCTTATAGTTTTTCGATAATTTACCATTATTTGATTCTAGCAGTATTATCTTCAAGTTTATGCTAGAATCAGATATAAATAAATGTCTAAATCTAGCCAACCTCTATAAATTTTATAAAATATAACAGTAAATAAATGAAGAACATATCTAAAAATGTATATGTAACATATGTAACAAACAAATAAGTAATTTAGAAAACGTGAATAACTATTAAATGACCTATAAATGTTGAAAATGATTTCCATCATTTTCAATACACAATCGCACTTTGTTCTGGAATGCTTGTTGCACTTTTACCAGCATAACAGGTGTTATGGAAAGAAACGCTTCCCGAATACGTTCTTTCATATTTTATGGGGTGGTTGGTGTTATATCATAAACTTGATTTCTTATATGTCCCCACAGAAAAAAATCGAGACATGTTGAATCAGGGGATCTTGCGGGCTAAATATGGGGACCACCTATCCATCTGTCGCGATATAGGGTACTTATTTCATTCCATACATTTGCTTTAAAATGAGCTGGAGCACCATCTAACTGTAGCCACATTCTTTGGCAAATATGTAGGGACACATAGCGACCGCTCCTACTGTCCATGCGGGTCTGGTACCGAGGGCTATATCTCTCGGGTAGCCCTGGCACTGATATAGCGTCCCCAGTGCGGGCTCCGTGGCGGATGGGGAGCCCGAGGGATGACTACTAACAACGATCTATGGACACTAACAAAACTTTGGAGCAGCAAGGAGGGGCTGCGGGCGATCTGGCCAGACCACTGGTCCCGAATGACCCTCCGAAGAAGAAGAAGCTGACGGGGGCAGCAAGGAGGCAGCTGCAGAAGCGCAAGGCGCTGCAGCAGAAGGAGGAGGGACGGAGCAGCTCTACCATCAAAACTGAGCCTAAGTCGGGCGGGGCCACTGAGGGCACGATTGGGCTTAAAACCCGGCTCAAAGCGGTGCGACGACTGGCAAGCGCCAACGCACACCAGGGCAATCTACGGAATCCACTCTCCACATTCTGGTGAGCAGGATAGAGAGAGCCCTGGACAATGGCGAAAACTCCCTAGGAGTGTTCATAGACATCGAAGGTGCGTTCGATCGAACTACCTTCGAAGCAGTCAATAAAGCTCTTCGGGACAGAACCGTACCGCCAGGTTTGCGCAGGTGGATAGGAAATGTACTCGAGAGCAGAATAGTTGAAATTAGTGTCGCAGGCGCAACAGTCTCAGTTACGAAAAGCTGTCCTCAAGGAGGGATACTCTCCCCTTTGCTATGGAACTTAGCAGTAGACGACCTTCTAACGACCCTGAACAACGGGGGCCTGTACACCATAGGATATGTGGATCATATAGTCATACTGCTGATAGGAAAGCACATTGGAGTGCTTTGCGTATTGATGCAAAGGGCACAACGCATCCTAGAAAAGTGGTGCAGGACAACGTCTCTATCTGTGAATCCCCACAAAGTAGAGGCTATGCTCTTTACCAGAAAATGAAAGGTGGGAGACATAAAAATGCCTACACTAAATGGAACCCAGCTTAAGCTATCCAACGAGGTGAAATACCTAGGGGTGGTAATCGACAGAAAACTGACCTGGGGAAAACATCTGGACAGCAATCTGGACAAAGGTAGTGCAGCTCTAAGGCAATTTCGAAGAGTTGCAGGTAAAAGCTGAGGCCTATCGCCAAAGGTCACCCTATGGTTGTACACAGCGGTGATAAGGCCCATGATATGCTACGGTTCAATAGTTTGGTGGCGACGCACCAAATTGAATATTGAGAAGGACAGACTTGCGAGACTTCAGAGATCTGTCTGCATCGCAGTCACTGGTGCCATGAGGACCACACCATCTGCTGCGCTAGAGGCGTTGTTGTGCTTGCTACCCCTAGATCTATATCTGGAGTGGGCAGCACTAAAAAAATTCTTAACAATTTTATAATATACCTAATAATCTTTTTAATATTCTTTTTATTTCCTAAATTAAATATATTTTGAAAAAACCCTCCACAGGCACTTCGATTTTTATGCTCAACTACGCACCGTACTAAGAATCAAGACCGTTTGTGACGTAATCACCCGTTGAGATATTCCCTCATTCATTTTTTTGACCAAGGCGATGTAACAAACGCGCTCCGATTTTGATGACTTTTTTTTCATTTGAAAGAGAAGTTCCGATGTATGGTCCCATATTAACCAAATTCAAAATTAGACACTTCTTTGCCCTCCAAACGTGGGTAGAGGCAAAAAAAAATCCAAATCCAAAAATTTAATACGGCAAAATCAAACAGAATTGGAGATTTTCCGAATTTCAGCAACAGAAATTTGCTGAAAGTGTGTAAAAGATTATTAGGCCAGTAAAGATTTCCTAAAACAATGTTTTGTTTGTTGTTTTTAAGTTATTATTACATGGATAAATTATTACATATTCACGGTTATTATTCGTTTTGTTTGCTGTAGTTATTGCTTGATTATTTCATTAAATAATTCTAGAATCAGGGGAATTGTTCTCGAACCTTCCAGAAACTAATGAACGATGCCATTTCAAATTCAGCTAGGTATATAAAACAACGTCAATCACGGGTCAGAGTATCTGTCAAAACGTGATTGTCAAAGTGACAAGTTGAGACAAAAAGTAGTAAGACGCAAAGTCTTGCAAATAACCTTTGGAGTAAATTACTAAAGAAAACTTCCCACACGGCTTAGCTCCGGTTTAAACGTTACAGTATTTATACTTGTCAAGTTCTTATAATATTATTGTAACGTGGATAGGTAGTCATGTACTTACGGTTGTTATTCGTTTATTAGCAATTTATTCTACTACCTTGTTTACAATAGTTGTTGCTTGTATATTCCATTATGTAGTTCTAGAAATATAGTAGATTTATTCTCGATCCTTCCATAAACTATATGTGAGGTACAATTTGTCTAGATGCATCTAGATAATCATAGAACATTCTCGATGAATGTCATGTCATGGTTCAGGTATATAAAGCCGTGTCGATCACGGGACAGAGTCAGTCTTATGAAGTCAGTAAGTCTTATAAAGTCAGTTGATAACAGTCAGTCTGTGAAATCAGAGGTTAATAGTAGTTCTGTCGGTGAAGACAGTGACAGTATAGTTTGTCAAGGTGACAAGTGGTGACAGTTGTACTGCAACAGAAGCTCTGCGAATTTTGAGTATTACGCAAGTGAACTCACCCCACAACGTTTAGCACAGGGTTAAACGTTATAATATGTTGAAAAGTTCAGATACTGCACGGTGTTCCTCAAGAGTATGTTGTTTGAGAAAACCGATTAAGATTGTTTGTGATATTAAAAGTTTTATGTCAGGCAGATACGTGGCAACTATGTTCTTTATAAATACGCATAAACCAAAGTCTTCTTAGACAGACTTTGTGTAAACTTTAATTTAGTCATAGTTTGATACTGCTACTCGAAAGGTACAGTAGTGAACTAATGAATCATTAAAAAGGTAAGGCGCCAAGGTTTTTACCTAAGTTTTAAGAGTAACTTCAGTGTGTTACTTTATTGGTATGGTTGAGAAGTCAGATATTTTTTTTTTTAATTATGCCTAGGCACCTCATCATTCTGCTTATGGTCACTGTAGGAACTAAAATTTCCAAAGCATTTTATCCTATTACTCCATCGGTCAGGTTTTTATCAGACTACTCTTCCTGTATAAGATGAAAATTGTATACAATGATTTTCTTTTAGTTACAAGAGTATTTTCCTAAGCACCCGTAAACGAAGTCGCGGGTATGAGCTAGTAATGAAGTATTCTGAGAAAAATACAACTAATTATTATATTCTCCATCCAATCTACAAACATTCAACTAATTATAATATCTAAGTTCAACCTGACAGTTTCCACATTGCTCAAGTTTCAAGTTTGATATTTTCATTATTCAAATTTTATAAAATATAAACTAGCGGTGTGGCGTGAATGCGACAATAAATCGAAAAACTCGACCCAAATAACTGTTTCAGTTATGCCGCAATAAATTAGAACGATATGCATCAGATAACTGTAGCCATCAGCGATTCAACTACTTTTATTATGCTGCAACTCAGTATTATTACAACTAGTGTGATTTTGTGATTCGTTGCACCTATGACATTCTCGACCTAAAATTATAACTTTGGTAAATTTTAATCCAGATATATATATATATATATCCCTAATGAACTTCATCAATTGCCAAATTCATTTGCATACGACTGTAAATCATCGATGAACAATTGTATCCGTTTATTAGTAACATAATGTTTTCGACACATTACAAAAACTAGAGCGACACTGATGTATGAGATTTTAACGATTTCTGGATGCCGATATGTCTGCGTTGGTGTTTTTTTTTTTGTCGTCTGCCAAACACGAATATTTAGTACGGGAATCTTATTATGAAATATCGATACGAGTTTTTGAATACAGCGAAAAATAAAATATATTTTTCTTATGGTTTCCGGTTATTACAGATCATATGTAGTTATTAATGAACTAAAAATGGTGATTTATTGAATACAAAACTAATAGAATTCGGATCATACATTATTTGCAATACATACTTATGTGCCATAAAAATTAGAATATAATTGACTTTTGCATGGTGCCTATCCGATAGGTACCCATCTTGTAATTCGTTATATCGGATCGTGAAGCAGTTGAATCTTCTTTGACAGACAAATGAAAATTAAATAAAGATAGTTATTGATTTATTTTAAAATGGCGGAAAATGAAGAGCCGACAGACAAGACATCTGACGTTTTCTTTAGATACCATCGTAAACTAAAAGTTACAACAGTTATTTGTCTCTTTTGTGAACAGGTCTTTCACACTAGTGATTTTGAGAAATTAAGTAATAAAATTCGCTTATCACCAGTGCACGTAATCTGTCGCGATCATGATCATTCGAAACTAAATACAAAAGTTGATGAAAGCACGCTAAGTGACTCTGCAAAACAAGTAATAGCACAAGTGAGATTGAATTAAAACAATAAATTTAAGGAAGAAAATATGCAACTACAGAAAGAAATAGTAACACTTCAATTAGAAAATGTTAAGCTTCTGAAGAAAAGTGAGAAAAAACAAGCTGAAAATGAAATGGTAAAAGATCTAATAATACCAGACGAAGATGATGAAGAGCGTATGATGCATGTATATAAAGCTGAAAATAAACTACTCAAAAGATTGAATGAAATCCTTGAAAACAACAATCAATTACTTATTGAAACAAACGCTACAAGGAAAAGGACAATTTAAAAGCACCTAAGCAACCGTACTTAGCAGTAAAAATGAAATAATAAAAAGAGCTCATATACCAAATGTTTTAATTAAATTAGGTGATAATGAAAGAGCTGAAAACATTATGGATAATGTCACTAAAAACTTTCAAAATAACATAATTATTCCAATAAAAAATGTGTACAAAACAAAGAAGGACGTTATAGTTAAATGTACAAATGAAGATGTCTTGAAAATTATGGATAAATTAAAACAAGAAAATCCCAACCATAATATAAGTATGCAAAAGTTACAAAAACCCTAGAATCAGAGTTCTTGGTGGCCCACTCTTATACAACTTTGAATAACACAACCTCTGCCATTATCGAAGTACCAAAAAAATATATAAGCAAATAATTTTTTTTATTGGTCATCAGTGCCGTCATGTCTTTGATGATGTTAATCTTAAACCTTGTGTAAAGTATAATAGATACGGACATAGTGAAAAAAACTGTAAAGGACAAACTACATGTGCTATTTGTACGGATAGTCATAAAGCAAGTGAGTGTAACAAGAGGGATCAACTGAAATGTGTGAATTGTGAAGACAGTAATAATCGTTGGGGTCAGAAAAACAAAACAAATCATATGGTTACGGACACACAAAAATGTGACTTCTTTAAGCTTAGAGTAAGAAAGTTATTGGATGAGCTACCCTTATTACCAAGATATATCAGTAAAGTAGGAATTAAGGTGGATAATGGACATCATCAAAACGTAATAAATATACAAAATCGTTCGGTATCAACAAACAAAAATAACAATAATTCATAACATGGACGATTACATACAAAATTTCAATCCTACGCAAGTTGAAACAAGGGTGGTTGAATCTATACAAGAATTTAATAATCACATCAGTAAACGTCAAAATTTTAGTCTGAATATTTTTCACAATAATATTAGGAATTTGCAAAAACAACTTTGACGAAATGCAAGTTATGTTAGAATCATTCGAAATAAAGTTCGATATCATTTTGCTGACAGAGTCTTGGAAAATACATAACCCGGAGATGTTCAATATACCAAGCTTTGAAATGATTTATTTGGAGGGAGACTTGAACAGGGCCGATGGGGTAGTTGTTTATGCAAGAAAAGATCTCATAGTCAACAACAGTATAATAGAATTTGGTAATATCAAATCAATCGAATTGTATTTAATGATACACGGAATATCTTTCAAAATAAGCGCAATATATAGGTCGCCTGCTACATGTCCTGTCGCTTTCAACAGAGAACTTCAATCATATCTTGAAAGGGACAAGTATCAAACAAATGCATAACTGATAATTGGGGACATAAATATCAACATTCTTGAAGTAAATGAAATTAGTAATGAGTACCTCAATATTATGCACAAACGTGGTTATGTCTCATTCATCAACAAACAAACACGTGTTCAAGGTGATAGCAAATCATGTATTGATCACATATTTATTAATACCAATGATAACTATGATAGCATAGGCCCAACTATTTTAAAAACTTGTCTTTCTGATCACTTCTCTCAAATTCTCCAATATGATCTACTATCTCCAATTAGAACAGTAGATAAAATGAAAATGAACATTCCAAATGTTACATAAATTATGATATTTTGAAAAATAAATTGAGTACGGAAAACTGTGCAGAAATATATACCGATAAAGATGTCGACAGAATGGTAATTTTTTTGCAGAAAAACTACAAAGCCATATAAAAACTAGTAGTTCTATTATTACAACTAGAAGAAACCTGATGAAAAGAAACCCCTGGATTACAAATGGTCTAGTCAAATCAGTCATTAAAAAAAATATCTTTACAAAAGAGTACAAAAAAACGAACAAAACATCATTCTTCTCAACGAATTTAAAGAATATAGAAACACACTGAAAGTTCTACTTGAAAAAACAAAAATAGATTACTGTAAAAAAGAAATTTCTAGAAATCAGGATAGCCCGAAATATATGTGGTATTGCGTTAACAAAATACAAAGCTACAGCTCTTCTGAAAATATCAAGGAAATCAAAATAGATGATCTTAAAACCCAAAAAGATACTTTAATTACCGAAGAATGTAACAAATACTTCTCAGAAATTGGTGCTGAGCTGGCCAGTCAAATAAATAAACCAATCAGGATATTCAAAACAGTCAGGGTTGAGATCTCTATCTATCTCTATGGGATAGATGAACTTGATGTCAAGAAAATAATAATGGAATTAAAATCGAAAGAGTCTCCAGGTATAGATGACATAAATGTTCAAACAATAAAAGAATGCTGCGAATATTTAACAAAACTGATAACATTTATCGCAAAAAAAGTTTTACAAACTGGTATTTTTCCGACTACTTTCAAACCCTTGTTCAAATCAGGGGACAGGACAATTGTGTCAAATTATAGGCCCATATCAATACTCCCAGTACCAGCACAGTAGAATTATAGAAAAATTGATCAAATAAAGAATATTAGATTATCTTAAAAAATATCAAATCATCTCAAACCCACAATATGGATTTATGGAGGGGAGATCGACACATGATGCAATTGCAGAGTTAACAGCGAAATTATACGCTGCCATGGATTCGAATGAACTAGCAATTTGTATCTTTGTCGACCTCGCGAAAGCCTTCTACACGGTGAGCCATCCTGACCTACTACAGACTTTGGAAAACTACGGTTTCAGGGGCACCGCTTATACACTATTGGAAGGTTATCTGAAAGATAGAGAACAATGTGTTAAAATCAATAACACTCTAAATAAAACGAGAAAAGTCCTTTTTGGAGTCCCGCAAGAAACAGTACTGGGTCCTATACTATTTTTGATATACCTGAACGCTATATTTGACTTACCTGTCGAAGGGGAAATAAGTAGTTTTGCTGACGGTATGTTCATCTTTTTCAAAGACGTTACTTGGGCCAACCTCAAAGAAAAAATTACAAGATCTTTTCCCGTGATAATAGAGTTATTTAACAGTAAACTACTTACAAGTAATCTCAAAAAACACTTATCTTCCCTTTACGAGTTACAACGCCAACCTACCCGAACACACATCAATTGACATCCAATACAATGGGGACACATTGAGAATCGCATCAAGTTCATCGGTCAGATTTTTAGGAATCTATCTAGATTCAAATCTTAAATGGACTGTACTAGAAAACCTAATAAGAAATGGATCTTAAAAATAATATTAGGTAAGAAATATAGGTACCCTAGCGATGACTTATACAGGGAAGGAAAAGTTCTTCATATAAGACAGATGTTTGTCCTGTCTCTCGCCTTGCATCAGCGTAAAAATATTGACAAGTCGATAATGACAAATCATAGATATCAAACCAGACACCAGAGTGATCTTGTAATAGTTTCGTTTTTTCATCGGATGTACGGAGCCTTAATTATGTGCTGAGCTTCTTGGACAAAGTGAATCAGATCAGATCATGAATTGGACTAGCTAGTGCAATTTTCAAGATAATAAAGAGACAGAGACCTCAAATGACCAGTGCGAATTTTAATATTTCGATGCAATTCTCTATATAGAGAAATCTTGAAGTCTTCATGGACAGAAGGGATTCGAAACACCTTAATCCTATAGAGGGATTAAACAAAAACAACATTGAAGAAAGAAAGCTAGATAATGAAAGGGCAATGCTGCAAAATATCATACTCGGAAAAATAGCTGACAAAGAATATCTAGATCAAGGAAGAAATTTGATAAAAATGTACGTGAATGAAAATTATCACAATAATCACCAATGTTACGAAAGGAATTACTTCATGAACAAAAGATAGAAGAAGTGTTGGAATATCTGTCATTTCAACGCCACGAAAGCGTTAGCTTCATAACTACAGAAGTTTTATCAGCTTACATATAGTCAAGCACAGAGTATTTTTCCTGGCTCATACCTATAATACCTACTGCAACAGCTACAAAGCGCATTGTCCCAGAGTTCTTCGCATATGGCGATAACACCATGCTCTATTTTGGTAGGCAGAACGTAGAGAGAACTTTGCCCATTCAATTAAAATCTAAATTACATGTACACCGAGTCCATGGCAGGATGTGTTCCTGTTAGGCCACAGCTCTGTTTCGTCTCCTGTTGTTGTCGTTGTTGTTTGGGCAAATAGCAGATAAACGTTATTCGTCCTTGTGCTTTGGGTTTTATCTGAAATTCGGGAACGCTAATCATCGCATCTATCTAGGTACGCAAGTTAATGGATTAATTAGGATGGGTGTTGTTATTCTTATTATGCAAGCACATACACAATTCATTTACAAAATTATGGAATATTAGCGCCCTCGGTATGAAAATCACATGAAAAATACATGCCTAAGTTTATATGAATGAATAGTTGATTATCATAGACCAAGACCATAGACCGTTACATACGTAAACTGTCAAATCTGCCTTAGGTAATAGTACCTAATGTAATTCAAAAAACATGTATTCAATTATCTTTAATCAAAGCAAAGCACTGCTCGCGATACAATATATTTACAAATAACAATTTATTCAAGAAATAAAAGACAAAATTATAAATAAATTAGATTCATTACTATAATTGAAATCATATTGCACCTATCAACGATGATGTAATGCAATGCGGAATGGAGTATTAGCTCACCGAGTAGTTGTCATCGTTGGTAGGCACGGTAAATGTATTACCTATTCACTACTGTTGACTTACAAAATTAAATGGACAATAGAAGTAAAAAGCTCTAAGAATTAGTAATCCACATAGTCGAGTTGCACATTTTCGTTTTAACAGTATCAAACCACTTTTCCGTATTCACTTTCATTTGAACTTCATGAAAGCTAAGTCATTTACCTTTTTTATCTCCTGACTAACGGAAGAACGCGATATTTGTTTTACAGGCTCATTTATTGCAGTTTTAGGGTATATTAAAAAAGTTTTGAAATAAAACGTTAATAAAGTTAATCTGTCCGATAAGTTAAGAAGGTGCTTAATAGGTAGTGCTACCCGAAACTGTAGTGGCGAATAAAACGCTAGTCTGATTCTCAAACATTAACTTTAAAAAACAATGAATTAGGTATATAATAAGAGCAAAAATAATTGCGGAGTTACGGATGAATTAGACCTATACTCTTTATAATACTTATCAGTACATGAAATCATTATTTTTATGTAGGTGGCTTTACTATATTGTAATGTGGAAAAAATGGACATTTTAAAAGTGGCTCCCACTAAATCATTTACTGTCAAATAACACAGAATAAATAATACAAGGATGCGTCACTATATGCGGCTTCTCTCTGATGGAAGGAAGCCACTACAAAAGTCGGATTCTTTATCGTTGTTTGTCTTGAGCTGCTAGTGGTTTCACATTATTCATAGGTAAAGGTAGTGTCAATGGATTCGTGTTTCTGGCACCAATAGAACAAATACTATTTGAAATGTTCATTTCACGAACAATGAAGCCGTAACTTATTTCTCATTTTTAATTCATCTTGGAATGTTAATCATCATACATGCAACTTACAGAAATTCTATATTTTCTGGGCCATGCCTCGGAAACTTTCATTGTTTCTTAGAAAAAGTCAAGTGGTTACAAAAATTGCTGGATCCCATTGAGGGTTCTTCTTCCGAACGAAAAAATGTTCAATTTAATTAGTCGACCTTTACAATTATAATTATTGTATACAAAAAATTGCACCGACGTTATTAGTTGGTGAACTGAAAAATACAAAATAATATTAATTCTTTTGGTGCTGGTCCTTTTGAAGTTGTTAGTTAGATTGAAAACTTTTGGCACCAACAGCACAAGTATCTGCACTAATAGAATTGATATTATTTTCTATTTTTCAGTGCTCCAATTAATAACGTCGGACAATTTTTTTGAAGAAAATATTTATTTCAGAATTTTGAGTGTAACATTAACCACGAGAATCTTTGAAAGTTCACTTATACCATTATCCATGTATATTATTTGCTTGTACTTATTATTATTCAGAAATCTAAGAACATCGTCGGGGGACTACCCATATTTTAGACGTTATCACTGCTGTAACTCGAACACCGTTACTCCATGGATAAAATGTTTAAAATAAATATTGCTACAAATATTCTGCTCTTTAATTTGGTTGCCATAGATTTTTAATTTTCGAAATAAATTTCCCCCTCGACATAGCGAAAATACACATATTTGAGATTTTAACATCGCTGTAACTCAAAAACCGTAACTCTTTTGAAAAAATGTTCAATTTAAACGTCCAGATATTGTCCGATCTTTAATTTTGCTGTCTTTCGAGAAAAATTACCCCATCCAAGCCCTTTGGGGGCGCTTTTTGTAAGGAAGGAGATTTCGGATGTGAGTTTTTACGAGTATGGGGCCAAGTCTTCTCTTTCAAATAAATAAAAAAACAGACAGTCGAAATGTATACCTCCTCCGTTTGAATTCATCGGTCAAAAACCGGACAAATACGAGTTGAACTCGCGTAAAAAGGGTTCCGTACAATGTTATCTATCATGTTTTTTGGTACGCACTATATTGAGTGTAGGTAACTAATTTCTATATTTAAAAAAAATCAGGTTCCGTAGTTTCGGAGATAAGGGAATGGTCAATCTTCGTCTATTTTCTTGAATAACATTTATTTTAAAATTACAAAAACATATATTTGATATCCTCACAACAAGCCCTTTCATTTGATATGTCACACCATGCAATTTTTTTAATTTTGCATCTTGCCCCTCAAAAGTGACCCCTATATTCAGATTTCGTCTATTCACTTCCCACCTTGCATTTGAGTCGCAGGAATTGATATTTGAAACTTAATCGGTCTAGTAGATTCGGATAAAATTGACTGTGACGGACGGTCAGATGGATAGAGAAATGATCCTATTAGGGTTCCGTTTTTTTATTCGGACGTACGAAACCCTAAAAACCAAGTGACGACAATAAAGAATCGGTTGTGTCCACTCTCACGACATTTTAACGCTCTCAAACGAATTCTATCGAATATAAGAAAAATCTGATCAGTTCGTACGACCATTCATTTCGTTCAGCGTGCGAAGACAAACAACAATAGTCGCATTCAGTTTTGACGTAAAAGAAATGATTTAGCTGAAATATAAACAAACAGCTTGAAATGTTTACAATTCATTTGAGCATAACTTTTTTCCTGCTTTTTCTCATAGATAAACGTTATAACTGGTCTTTAAGCAGAATGTTTTAGACAAGTTTCATCGAAGTAAGAGTTATTTTAGTTTTGCATCTATTGCTTAGCAACCAGTGCGAGTAGGGTGTCTAATCTGTGTCGGCGAGTGGCGAGAGGTGGATACCATACGAAACAAAAAAGAAAGCAACAAAATCGGTTCATCCGTTTCCGAAATAATCTTGGCACAGACAGATCAACAGTTAGACTGACAGCCCAATGACTGGAAATATGTTTTTTGGAGTCTAGGAACATCTGTTGAAATCCGGGGGTTATAATGTGACTACCAATGCTAACGCGACTATTGTACAATCGTCGCTGTCAAAACGTCAATTATGTGTGTTGCCGCTCATTCAATGTAGAGCCTAAATTGCTGCTCGAATAAAATTATCGAAGCGAAGTTGATTGCATGTATTTGTGAATAACTAAGGATTTTTTATAAAATAGCAATTTTCACTTATTTTTTCCAATATTTAAAGAGAAGGTCTAATGGACTGCATGTAGACAGTGGCAACATTGAGACAACAACGCGATTGCAACTGGTTGCTAAATTTTACATGATACGGGGGCCGGATAGCGAAAATTTTACCCAAATGCAATACTGTTCCTCAATAAGCTACTTAGGGTAGCGGTAGAAAAGTCTACTCCAACTACAAACTTCCCATCTGATGCCCTTCGAAAAAACGCCAAGTCGAGCACGGCCGTACTATCCTTTTCTCGAAGCAATACAGGCCAGTTTCGATCCCCCTGTAACTTCGTTGTTGAGAAAGGTAGAAATCTGAATTTACAGAAACTTAGAGGATATAATATATCTAACTATAGTTCTAAATGACAACCAATTCATAACTTTAGTTTACGAGCTAAAAGCTAAATCATAGATTCAATAATATTCTGGTTGAATTATTGGAAAATGTTTATTAATAGCCATGCACATACACTATCCATAGCTAACGTACAAAAAATACTACATGAGAAGAAATAAAGAGAATTACATACAAAAAGAGATGAGATCCCATAAAAAAATAAAATGTAAAAAATGCAAGTCTCGCAACGCAGTCCTTCCATTGCAAAAAGTTGTGAGATCACATGTAAAACCAAGTCAGTTAGCTTAGTTCCTATCAATGGAAGTACCTATTCAACAACATTTTAATAAATTTGGTCTAATTATTTACCTACCATCATTTATAGTTACCGAATAATTTTATTAGACATCTTTATTTCTATAATACATGTATGTACCAATGAAATATAGACTAATGTTATAAACTTAGGTTTTAAAACAGTATACATAGAGTATACATGTAGGTATATTAAAATATCACGGCAACATGATCACGTTAGAATAAACTAGGTACTATTTAAAATACTTTGATTTTAAATGATTATTGTCTTTCGATTGCCAAGTCATTATACATGTATTATAGAAAAAAGATGTCTAAGAAAATTATTCGGTGACTATAAATGATGGTGGGTAAATAATTAGATCAAATTTATGAAAATGTTGTTGAATAGGTACTTCCATATGGAACTAGGAACTAAGCTAACTGACTTGGTTTTACATGTAATCTCAGAATTTTTATTTATGGGATTCAAATTTTTCCTGACTTTATCAGTTTCTCATCATGCCAATTTCCCATTTTTTAAGTGTTATTAAACAAAAACACCAACTTTACAATACAGTCAATTTTTGACTAAGTTAAGTTAAATTGCTCCAGATTTGTTAGTTCAATCAATATACTTTTCGATCGTTTAAAAGTGAATCTCACTTAAAGTTGACGATCGGAACAAAAGCATAAAAATTGTATAAACATGACATTTAGAACAAACTAAAATAATTTAAGCGATGATTACCTGAAACTAATTTATTGAAAATGAAAGTTATACTTATTTAAGTTTAATGTAAGTTTTCATAATCAAAATCAAATATTGTATGACATACACATCTCTAGACATGCCCTCCAAAACATTTTACAGCTAAAATAAAACAATTACCCACAAACATAAAGTGTTTTGATGAATGATCATTGTTTCTTTCTCATCGCATCGAACCACATCACCTCATCAATCAACAAGAGAACTACTTGCCGATTTTTTGTTTCTTATCTTCTGATCCATTCCGTTGTTGTTGTATTCTCTGCATTATAATCGAAAATCCTATGTAGGTAGGACTGTCGATAGATAATAATAAATGACTCAACATCCAAAGGCCTAATAAATCATACAATATAGCATTTTGACAAAAACATCCTTGCATATACCAGAGAAATTTTAATGTATATGAGAAAATATTAATTTATAACATGAAGAAAAATCCATACAAGGTCTCTGACAGTGGTGTTATTCTCACCATTTTCTTACAAAGTAATATTGATATGGATTCTCGTTGTTCAACACAGTAAAGTTGATGTGTTGCATTCACTGGACTTTTAGTTTTTGAAAAGTTTTATTTTTCCACTACATTTCAACATGACACGCTAAGAAGTTTTAGAGTAAGTCTCATAGCTAGCGTACATACAACAACGAACACGCCACTTTACATCACAACTACTGGATTGCTTTATCTAATCAAGAAAATTCTATTCTATAAAGTGGAGTTGATATAGAATGAATTTATACTTTTAGTTTTATATTTTGTTGATGGAAATGTTATTATGAATTGATTCATAACTAATAATATAACATTAATTATTTAACTTATTTCTGAGTCATAACCCACGATAAAATAACACTATACGCAATCTCAGAAAGTTATAGAGTAATAAATTATGATAATATTAATAATAAAATGGATATTTCCTAATTATCATAATTTATTGCTCTACACCTTTCTGACATGTAGTATATATATAACAAAATTATAGATCATATTCCGAAAATTACGTATACCTATTTATATTACAGAAAAGCAAAGCATATATATGAACTGAATTTTGAAAGAATGTTATTGACATAATATACCTTTGACATATAAACGTGGGTCATAGGCATAGTAAAATAAAACCTAATTATAGTTATTTAATTAAGGCGATATTTATATTGTTTGCGTTTTTAAATCCTAGACTTTAAAGAATTAATTATTAATTATATAAAGTATGCAAAATGTCGAATCTTTCAAATTTCTGGGCCTTTATATAGATCCCAAACCACACATAAACAATATCTGCTCCAAACTAAGCTCAGCATGCTACCAGTTCCGAATGATTAGAGGCACTGTTCTTAAAATCATGTATATACTTTTGAATAGTACATCGGTTCTTCAGTACGGGTTGTTGTTTTGGGGCTCAGCCCACTTTGAAAAGGCATTTAAGAAACAAAAGAGTATAAATTGGAGTATGACTGGAGTAAGTCCAACGAAAAACGGCTCAACAATATTTAAACAACTCAAAATACTTAGCCAGCCCTGCCTATACGTTTCACAACTTTTTTTACATTTTCAAAACAAAGAAAATTCAAGATTCACAAATATGAGGCAAGAAATAGGAAAAATGTACGCCAGCTATACTCCAGGCTTAGTACTTGTCAAAACTCGCCCATATTCGTTGGCACAAAATCTATATATACAGGTTGTTTCATAAATAATGGTCATACTCTTAATGGCATATTCTATTGTTAATTTTAGGTTGATTTGACAATATTTATCTATATACAAAAATGCACCCTTAAAAAGTTACAGCCCTTCAAAGTTGCATTACATCAATATGTTTTTGGCTGTAAAATCTACCAATTGTTATCTACCAATTCTTAGGTTCAAAATGGGAAAAAGGCAAAAAAGTTTCTTAAGGAATTATTATTTTCAAAGTTTCTAAAAAAGTTTGCTAGATGTAAAGGAAACTAAAAATTTGGGGGTTGACAAGGGTGCAATGCCATTTTCACTCCCTTGCCTTCACTGGAACGTTTCAACTCTATCCACAAATTATTTTTGAGCCTACGAAATGTTAGATACCAAAATTTGAAGCTATTATTATGTAGTGTTTGGATTTTACAACCAAAATACTTATCAATGTACCTAATGCAAATTTGAAGGGGCGTAACTTTTTAAGGGTGCGTTTTTGTATACGGCTAAATGTAGCTGAACCGACTTAAAATTGACCATTGAATATGCCATTAACAGTATAACCAATGTTTATGAAACACCCTGTATAAAACAAAGGGGTGCTAGTTACTCCATTTATAACTGAAGATTGACTGGACCGATTTTAAACATCTCTTATTTTTTGGATTCCTCTTCGCATATAATAACAGAACAACTATTAAAATATCAGATAGTTAACTAAAAAAATTTAGAGGTAATTAATTTTTATATAAATTAAGATTGGACAACCACTTATTTCTTGCCGATATGTCAAACAGTATTCTACCGGATCGTGATTTTCATCTAATCCTCAAAAGGTGGCGCTACCAAGAACAATATATACGTTAATAAATTTCGTTTAGCTGAAACTTAATACAGCTCTCATTGATTCTTATTCTTGGGCGGTACAAAGTTCGCCAGGTCAACTTGTATTATTGTAATAAAACTACAAAACTTTCTCAAAATGAGAGTGCTGAAAAATGTTTCTACAATCTTGAAGACTTTTTATACAACTGTTAATTTTGTACTTATTTCTAGAACTTCATGTAGGTATGTACTTGTGATAGGCCAATACAAATTTCATGTATATTGTCTAATGTGTCTCAAACCTTTATATACGCATCACTGTAAATTATTATAGAATTATGGAATTTTTATCACTAGTCTGATAAGTTAGTTTTTCTGTATTGTTATCTACACTTCAAATGTATGAATGCTTTTTGACTTAGATTTTGACACGTGCTTTTGAAACAATATTTGTCATTCAACACCTAATATATGCATTTTATATTGAATATATCTCTTAGCTAGAGCGTTATTCAACATAATTATATATTATTATTAAATAATAATAAAAAGATATAGCATTCATTAGTTAAGTATAGTTTCCAAGAAAAAGGCAATGATAGACGGGTAAGGTTATAAATTTGAAGATGGAGAAATTGAGCTCGTGATCTCGAGCTCATAAGCCCAGAACTTAAGCGCCCTTAAGTGATTGAAGTGATTAAGCCACCTGAACTACGAATTATCATTACGGAAGAATCAACTATATGGAAACAAAATAGGGGCGTTCCGAGCTGGATTGCTTTTGTCGGGTCAAAAATTTTTTTATCGGCTAAAACGCGCTAGCTAGCTTATCTTCAGTTTTTTTCTAGCGCTTTCGAAAGCGACGTCACAGCTTCTACAAATCATCAGGCAGGGCCATTCCTTCTATAGGTCAATTTTAATTTGTTGATGAACACCGGCACTCAGTGGATGAGGAAATGTTTGAATAAAAACAGAGGATTCTTTTCAACTTCATTCATTAGAGACACTTTTTGCTATTTCAGAGGACTAGGGGGAAAAATTAGAAGGAACATTATTACACCATATGGATTCTTTTCACCACTTTTCAAGTACAAATCTCTTATTCTTATATTTTTTTAAATCTTTCCACAAACTATATTTTTAGTGTAGAAATAATTTAAAACGTGTATATCCACGGGATATATTGAATAGGAGAAATCAAAATCTTGTACATGTTAATGAAGTTATTGACAAAATATGATCTAGTAGTTATGATGTTTTATTGTTGAAGGACGTAATTGAAGGACCATCGACGCCAAAACATCGAGTCCAATATTTATCAATTGTATGATAAAGATGCCTTGAAACATGAGTCAATCCATGCTGCTCATCAGGATAATTCTGGAAATAAAGTAAAATAAGATGATGCCAGTTTTCGGAATAATGTATCTAAGTATTAGGTACAAGTACAAAACTAATTTAGGCAACTTGGGTAAATTATAGATGAAACTATAGTCTATTTGAGTAACAGAGTTGCATTACAAGTTGGTAGGCCGGGAATCAACAAAGTTATAAAGATGCGAAAGTGGGATTGATTGATGTATTAATCTTTTGAAAGGTTTGACATAAGTAAATGAAAAACATTTTTTCAATTATCTATTATGATCTTGAACAGCGATTGATTTATTGACAACAGGTAACCCAGTAATCAAATGACCAACCTTGCAATCAAACATGACAGGAGGCGATAAGTTTTAATGATATATTGAGACAGCCGCATTCCAAACTATGTATTAATAATAATTTAATACAATTTCTCAATAATGTTATATACATTATTTATAGTTTGTCAAATTCAATACTCTTGAAATGTCTACAAGAAGTTCAATAAAAAAACAAATGATTTTGTAGGGCAGTGCTTATTTGGATAGACCATATTATTCTTTTATTGACAAACAGATCCTATCTTTCCTCATAAAGAAAAATATGTTGCATGTGCGATACCATAAATTGTGTAACTAATTGATTTCCTAATGAAATAATGTAATTAATTTAACACAAAGCCTCATAAATGTTCAATTCCTCAACAAATCAACTATACCACAATCAAGTACCTGTTGTCGAAAATCGATGTCGGCATATTCGAGGGCCTTGACGAGCAGCTGAGAATTCTGGTAATGCACATTGTCATCGGCGTTGCCGTGAATTATGAAATACCTCCTTCCTCTGAATGCCTCCACGACTCGTGTCAAATCTGTTGCATTGTACCCGGCCTCGTTGTCCTCCACCGTCGGCAGACCCATGTATCTCTCCGTATAAATAGAATCTGGAAGAGTCATATTTATTTTGACTATTTTTTTCTTCAATTTAACTTAGCACTGACCATAATAAATAAAGCTTGTAACAGGTGCTACAGCTAAGGCAAAGTTGAATATATGATCGGTATCTTTAGCCAGTGCCCAACTGGCAGCAAATCCTCCATAGCTCCAGCCCCAAATTCCGACCCTATTTTCGTCTATATACGGCAATGTTTTAAGTAAGTACCTGAAAGCAAGTTAAAACTTGTAAAATCTTTTTTTTATTGGACAAGATAACACAAAATGAATAAACTAAACGTAATATATAGGATGATTCTTTTTCATTAATCTGCCTCACTTCATAGTGTTTATCTGGTCTTCAATTTCGACAGTGCCAAATCTCTTGTACACTTGGAATAATTTGTTCAAACCATCCCTTCCAGTCCCTCGTCCATCAATGAATACATAAATATACTCCTTTTTTGTAGTTAAGTAATTCTCAAATTTTACACCAAAAGCATCATTGATTTGATTTTGATTAGGACCACCATACCTGTAATATTATAACATATATTTAATATCCATCTACATTGAAACTCAATCTAAAACCTACACGTTTATGATTGCAGGGTATTTCTTGGAGGATTGTTCATCCAAATTTGGAGGCAACAAAAGTCTAACTCTAGCATTGAAGGCATCATTTATTGGTACGATAAGGTTTTTTATCGTTGGGAATAATTTGGACGCTAGTGCAACCTTCAGTTCACTGTTATCTTGCCAAAGTACCAAGTCGCTCGCCTACAATTATCAGAGTATTTATTTTAAGCAGAACTAACAAATAAGTAAGCCAAAATAGATATTTCAACAATCTCAATCAAAGAACATTTTAAATTTATCATTTCTTGAAAGATTTTTGAAAAATAAATATTATGACGTTTTATCCGAAAATAAACTGCCAAGCTTCTGAGAATATTTATTCTCTTTCTCAGGGCAAAATGCGTGAATTTAGAAGAAAATAACTACAAACAATGATGGTTATGAAATCTTTCCTGTTTGTAGTTATTTTCATCTAAATTCAGGAATTTTGCCCTGAAGAAGAGAATAAGCATTCTCGAAAGGTTGGCATAATAAAAAGAATTTTATTTAATAAATGACTGCATCCCCAACAAAAAACTATTTTATTAATTATTTAATATGTATTTTTAAATAAAAATGAAAGAAACTTGTATTGCGGTAATACTTCTAAAAACACACGACAGATAGATTAACAAACTGGAGATCAATAAATTAAAAGGACCCGTTAAATTTATTACCCAATATTTTTAATAATTAGAATATATCTCCATACCGAGAACCTTAAAATTAATTTAGATTTGATCTTTGTTAATTATAGTACGAGAACCAGCGGTATGAATAAGATTCATGGGTGAATTGGTATAGGTAGGTACTTCTCCTGACGAAGCCATCTTCTAAAAAATCCTATATTGCCCTTAAGTCGTCCTTTTGTCAATATGGTTTTTATACTTATGACTGTAAATATATATTTATAAGGCTCGAAAGAAAATTTATTCGAAGAAAATTAATAAACTTAGTAAAATTTACATGAAAGTGGTAAGAAGGTCTTCTGAGTGGACATGCCATATACTTAGGTATATTTAAATAATTGTCATCTGACATACTGTTCTATTTAAGATCACTATGAAAGAATTATTAGCAACTCTCTATGCTGATTGATAATACCAAAAAAAGTACCACCGCTAAATAATGATTTTGAATGTACTAAAATTTGGTAGTATGTAGGTAAATAAAATTGAGCATTTAATTTACTTATGGAGTAACAGCACTTTATATCATCATATATTTAAAAGGTAATAAAGTGTTTTGCGATGATATAAATTACATACCAGTTGGGTGTACCTAATCAATGCGGGCTGACAACAGCTATTATTTTAAAATTGATGAATGAGTAGGTTCCAATGATAAATCATTAATGAATGAATTAGCATCAAGTCTTACCAAAGTGCTAATTAACCGTTTAACTACGATATAAATTACATAATAATAGAGTGGTGATTCTGTTCGAGTTATACGGATTAACGGTGATGAAATACTTCACGCAGCTAATGTTATGAAAAAGCACTAACGACTAGTTTGATTGTGAAATAGAAAATTATATTAATTTCATTGGAATTAGTAATTTTGAAGTTATAGATAGACAGTATCAAACTAATTAATATATTTTTCTATTTTGCAGTGTATCAAAAACCATATTCTTTAACTTTTTATGAAAAATTATTTCAAGTTTTTGTATGGCTAATTACACAAAAAAGAACAAGTGATAATTTTTGAAAACATTGCATTCTAAGATAAAGAGTGATCCAAAAAACGTATTTGCAATAATAATTCTTCAAATCTGCCTCAATTATCTTTTCATGTTAAGTATTCCGCCAGCAACATATGCAGGTTGACGCCGCGCATGGTCTTTAGGCCGCGGACGTTTATGGCTAAAGTATACTTATCATTTTAAAGTTAATTATAGAGGTATTGGCCGTAGGATATGATAATATTGTAACGTGGATAGGTAGTCATGTAGTTACTGTTATTATTCGTTTAGTCTCGATTTATTTCTACTAGCTTATTTACAATAGTTGTTGGTTGTATTGTTCATTAATTACTTCTAGAATTAGTAGATCTATTCTCGATCCTTCCAGAAACTATACGTGAGGTACAGTTTATCACACTATTGTGAGTTTGACAAGCCTCTAGAACATTATTATGTGCGTCTAGATAATCATAGAACATTCTCGATGAATGTCATATCTAATATCTAATTATATTAAACGAGCAATGCTTATATATATATATATATATATATATATATATATATATATATGTTTTGAAGATTTCTATTTCATAAATGAAAGGATAAATAATAATAATAATGGAGATGCTCCACACCTTTGTGCTTTTATTTAGTTGGACACAACCACCACTAGAAGCGGATCACGTGATTTCAAGCTTGTTAGCTTTCATCAGCGCCACATAAGTGGAAGCTGTATCCAACTAAACAAAAGCAACTGGAAGATAGTCGGAATTTACCAGACCAGATCTACCGTCCCGCTGGTTCTTTATGTAGATAGTTTCTAGAATTACCCGTTTATATGTATTTTGTTCGGTAGTTAGAATTTTGGTTTCCTCATAATTGAAAGTATGTTTCTTTTCTTCTTCGTGATTCGTTAATGCGGTTTTATTTTTTTTTTGTCATATTTATGACCCTTAATGCGATTTATAAGGTGTTGGCTTGTTTGTCCAATATATGTGTTATTGCAGTTATTGCATGGGATTTCATAAACGCTGTGGGTAATTTTATTTTTTTCCTCTTTGGATTTTAATTTGCTATGTGTTTTTTTTAGAAGATTGTGAGTTTTATGACTAACCGGAATGTTATGTTTTTCGAAAACTTTTTGTATGCTCTTAGATAAGTTCTTTATATATGGGATTGTGAGGTATTTTTGGTTGTTATTTTTATTTCTTCTTGAGAGTTTGTGTGTATTGTATGTTGCATGTATTTTGGTATTAAATATTGAATTAATAAGTTTAATAGGGTAGTTGTTCTGTGTTAGAATTGATTTTGCTTTAATAATAGATTCTTCGCGAAATTCTGGATCTGAGAGTTTAATTGATCTGTCTGCAAGACTACTGATTACAGATTTTTTTTGGGATAGTGGGTGTTCTGAATTGAAATGTAGATATCTACCTGACCACGTTTCTTTAGTGTACCATTTTGTGTGTATATTGTTTTTGTTATGTATTAGTGTTAAATCTAGAAAATTAATTGTATTGTTTTTTTCAGTTTCTATTGTAAACTTTATTTTATTGTGATATGAGTGGAAAAGATCTAGTATATAGTTTTCTTTGTCTTTAGGAATGGTAGTCAGACAATCATCAACATATCTAAAGAAAAATGGTGTTGGAAAATCTAATTTAGGTAAGATTTCATTCTTAAGGTCTTCAAGGACTAGTTGTGCGATGCAACTTGAAATGGATGAACCCATGGCGCAACCATAGATCTGTTGATAGAATTCTTCATTGTATTTAAAGTATGTTTTACTGAGTGTTAGTTTGACTGCTTCTTTAAATTCTGTTTTAGAGATATCTGTGTATTGTTTTATGTCGTTCCATTTTTTGTCGATAATTTTTAGAGCTAAGTCTGTTGGAATATTTGTGTAAAGGGATACAACATCAAGTGATATTATGATGTGGTTTTGGGGAATGACGATGTTATTAATTTTCTTTTTGAAATGCCAGGAATCTTTAATGTATGATTCTTATTTATTTATTATATTATTTAAAATTTCTTTCAAGTATTTAGAAAGTTTACTAAAGGGTGATTGTATAGATGAGACTATTGGTCTTAGTGGGGTTCCTGCTTTGTGGAGTTTTGGTTGGCCGTATATTTTTGGTGGTAATGAGTTGTGTATTATTAGTTTATTAGCTGTTAAATGTGAGATTAGTTGTAGTTCTTTCCATTTTTTAATTAGATCGTTATTGATTGTTTGATATCTGTTTGTAGGGTCGGATTTTATTTTTTTATATGTTGATGTGTCGGATAATAATTCATTCATTTTGTTATTGTATGTATCAGTCAGTGTTCATTATTACGGTTTTATTTGTTTTATCTGGTTTTAGTATTAAGAGGTTTGGGTTATTTTTTAAGAAGATTTTGGTTTGTTTATATTCATTTATGAGTTTTCTTTGGATGTATTCTTGTTTTTGGTTAGAGTTTCTGTCATTTGTTTTTTGGTGGTTAGTCAAAATATTGCAACAGGTAGCTCTAATTTCATCTTGATTAGGAATTGGTAGATCTTTTATCGAAAATTCTATATTTGCTATTATTTCTGGTATGGGTATTTCTTTTTTATTTTCTATAGGCATAGCAAAATTAGGACCGAGACTAAGTATATTTTTTGCGTATTCTGGTATATTGGTATCAGAGATGTTTTCAATCCATGTATCCGGTATGTTTATTGTTGTGTTATTTTGTAGATGTTTTTTGAGTTTGTCAAATTTTCTTATGTTTCTTGTTTTTGTTTTGTTGAAAAAGACATCGAGTTTTTTATTTTGATATTGAAGGAAGGAGTTGAGGGTGTTAGTAGGGATTAGTTTTTTAAGTTTCTCTATTAAAAAAGCTATTTCTTTCGAAAGTATGCTTATGTGTGCAATCGTATCGGTGATGAGTATATTTAATAAGCTTGTCTTGAAAATGTGTAAGATTTGGTTTTCGAACTTATGTTTTAGGTTTACAGAAAAGAAATTTATATGGTTTAAATTCAAATTGAGAAATTTAGGAAAAATTTTTTCAGCTCTACATCTGATGAGAAAAATTCGCCTGTTCTTAAAATTGGATATTTTTTTATGTAATTTGATAGAGTTTCTCATGTAATAGATTGGTTGATTTCCATAGATTCTTGATATGTGGTTAAAATTGAAATGCATATTCTCACCCACGCTTGTCTATATGTGTTTTGTGGAGGTTCTTGAGCTTGTGGATTATATTTCTTTGGAAGTTTCTTGGGTTTTAGGCTCTTCTGATAAAAATACTGTATATGTTGATTTGTTTCTTTATTCCATTATAAAAAATAAAAATAAAAAACCATTTCAGTGGTACATCAAAACGTTTCGACTTTACATAACCTAAGTCTTCTTCAGTTGATTGAAAACTATGGATATGAGAAAGGTAATTAGTATACTATTTTACAAGTGTTTGAGAAGAAGAATTAATACAACTTACCTAAAACATTGCAATTCGAAAAACGTGAAATAAAAATTGATTTCTTGATAAAAATTATGGAATTTATTGATGCATAGTTTTGGTTATTATATTTTCCGTTTTTTAACGGTTTTCATTTTGTTCTTTGTTTTTTTTGAAACACTAATAGTTGTAGACTTTTTTGATGTCTTTGTAACTTTTGCGATTGGAAAAATGTGACCGGATTTTGGTTACCGGAAAACTGTTGGGTTAGTTAGGAGAATTTTTCTTTTTTTCCGAGAAATGATTTTTGACATTTTGTTTATATTGTTTTGTGTCTGACTTGGAACGGGTATTTTGGTTATAACTTATTTTTGAAAATATATTTTATAGTATATTGTTGTAAATAATATTTAGTCTATTTTTATCCGTTTTATAGTTTATTGTGTTTTGTTTTTTCTTTATGTAGATAGTTTCTAGAATTACCCGTTTATATGTATTTTGTTCGGTAGTTAGAATTTTGGTTTCCTCATAATTGAAAGTATGTTTCTTTTCTTCTTCGTGATTCTTTAATGCGGTTTTATTTTTTTTGTCATATTTATGACCCTTAATGTGATTTATAAGGTGTTGGCTTGTTTGTCCAATATATGTGTTATTGCAGTTATTGCATGGGATTTCATAAACGCTGTGGGTAATTTTATTTTTTTTCCTCTTTGTAAAATAAAGTTTAGAATAGAAACTGAAAAAAACAATACAATTAATTTTCTAGATTTAACACTAATACATAACAAAAACAATATACCCACAAAATGGTACACTAAAGAAACGTGGTCAGGTAGATATCTACATTTCAATTCAGAACACCCACTATCCCAAAAAATCTGTAATCAGTAGTCTTGCAGACAGATCAATTAAACTCTCAGATCCAGAATTTCGCGAAGAATCTATTATTAAAGCAAAATCAATTCTAACACAGAACAACTACCCTATTAAACTTATTAATTCAATATTTAATATCAAAATACATGCAACATACAATACACACAAACTCTCAAGAAGAAATAAAAATAACAACCAAAAATACCTCACAATCCCACATATAAAGAACTTATCTAAGAGCATACAAAAAGTTTTCGAAAAACATAACATTCCGGTTAGTCATAAAGCTCACAATCTTCTAAAAAAACACATAGCAAATTAAAATCCAAAGAGGAAAAAAATAAAATTACCCACAGCGTTTATGAAATCCCATGCAATAACTGCAATAACACATATATTGGACAAACAAGCCAACACCTTATAAATCGCATTAAGGGTCATAAATATGACAAAAAAATAATAAAACCGCATTAACGAATCACGAAGAAGAAAAGAAACATACTTTCAATTATGAGGAAACCAAAATTCTAACTACCGAACAAAATACATATAAACGGGTAATTCTAGAAACTATCTACATAAAGAAAAAACAAAACACAATAAACTATAAAACTGATAAAAATAGACTAAATATTATTTACAACAATATATTATAAAATATATTTTCAAAAATAAGTTATAACCAAAATACCCGTTCCAAGTCAGACACAAAACAATATAAACAAAATGTCAAAAATCATTTCTCGGAAAAAAAGAAAAATTCTCCTAACTAACCCAACAGTTTTCCGGTAACCAAAATCCGGTCACATTTTTCCAATCGCAAAAGTTACAAAGACATCAAAAAAGTCTACATCTATTAGTGTTTCAAAAAAAGCAAAGAACAAAATGAAAACCGTTAAAAAACGGAAAATATAATAACCAAAACTATGCATCAATAAATTTCATAATTTTTATCAAGAAATCAATTTTTATTTCACGTTTTTCGAATTGCAATGTTTTAGGTAAGTTGTATTAATTCTCCTTCTCAAACACTTGTAAAATAGTATACTAATTACCTTTCTCATATCCAAAGTTTTTAATCAACTGAAGAAGACTTAGGTTATGTAAAGTCGAAACGTTTTGATGTACCACTGAAATGGTTTTTTATTTTTATTTTTTATAATGGAATAAAGAAACAAATCAACATAAACAGTATTTTTAACAGAAGAGCCTAAAACCCAAGAAACTTCCAAAGATATATATATATATATATATATATATATATATATATATATATATATATATATATATATATATGCAAATTTTATCTCAGAATCTGGTCTACCGATTTCGATGAAAATTCATATGTATGGGTTTTACAGTGTATTAAATCGATTGGTTGTATACACATTCACAAGAAAAATCGTTTTCAGCAATTAATATTCCTATTTTAAGAGTTTTAGAGACTATATCTCAAGATAGCAATATGAACCCGATTACATCATAGGGAAAAATAGTCCTATGGTTAAGCTTCGGGGTAATAATCTAGAGTTCCTCGGTTCGAATTATGATCACCTTAACGTTTTTTTTTTTAACAAAACCCATTTTTTAAATTTAAATATGTTAATATGAGTTTCTAATAATTTAATCGGAAATTTTCAATGAAAAATTGTAGATATCTAATATATTGCGAACCTTAAGGTACACATTAGTTATTTCAAGGAAGGGTTAGCAGATTTTGATAAAAATTATCAGAAAGGGGTTTTCGTAGTAGAGAAATCGATTGACGATATTTTCATATTCAATCGGTTTGACCCTCGAGGTCCACACTAGCTATTTCAAGAATGGCTCCGCAGATAAAAGTTTTAGTATGTATAGTGGTTGGGGGTTGAGAAGTCGATTGGTGATACAGCTGAGTTCTGGTATGATTCACATTCAAATTTATTTTGAAATATTAAAATTCTGAGCCATGTGAATGATAAAAGCAATATTTACCGATCGCAATACATTTTATCCATAAATATGCAAATTTTTGAAGATTTTGAACTCTTATAGACCCACTGTAAATTCTGTGCTACCCGAGCAAAGCTCGGTCGCCCAGATATTATATATAAAGCCGTGTCGATCACGGGTTAGAGTCAGTCTTATAAAGGCAGTTGATAAGAGTCAGTCGTTCAGTCGGTAAAGACAGTGACAGTTTAGATGGTCAAGGTGACAAGTGGTGACAGTTGTACTACAACAGAAGGTCGTGTACAGAGTGTTGAAAATAAACCATTGGAAGCAATCTGCGAACTTTTTTGAGTATTACGCAAGTGAACTCACCCCACCACGTTTAGCATAGGGTTAAACGTTACAAAATATTAGTGTTTTTCAAATAAGAATGTGATAATACTTTTAATGTGACAATAATTCAGCATGTTAATTGAAACATCCTATTTTGAGGTTAATGAAAGTAAATTTTATAATAGTACCTAATATGTAATAATCCAATTTAGAAGGTATTTGCACAATATTACATATTTCCCAAGCTGCCATATTTTGTATTTAACATTTTGAAAAAAAACTTAAATATCTCAGAAATGGATAAAGTTATGGTATAGGAAATTTTTACAATATTCCGAATTATTTTTTTCAATGTAATCATTCTTGAGTCACACAATTTCACAACCGCAAAAATTTTATACCGTTTAGCCATAATTGACCACCCTATATAAACGTTGTCACAAATATAAGTAAAGTGTATTAGTATCTTGGTAAATATTTAAGCAACAGATTAAATGGATTAAGTATGTACCTAATTAAATAAAGCTATCTTACATTTCTAGTATTTTCTATGATTGTCAAAGCTGGTCCAGGTCCTCTGCATAATTTTACATAATAAGAGTTATCTTTGCTCAATTGTCCAATACCATAGGTACATTTTTTACCATCAATCTCCATATCACAAGTGAGACATTGTTGTTGAGCCTCCATTTTGACGGCGTAGACATGTTGTTGTGATGGAGTATCTTCAACAGTGGCTATGTAATAGCTATGGTTGAAAAATATTTCTACAATTATTTTCATATCCCGTTAAAATACTGAATACCTACAGATATTTTCTACTGTGTGACATTGCAAAGAGAACATCCAGAAAAACAAAGTACCATCGAAATTTTGGGAAATACAACGGAAAGTAAATAATAAATAAAAAGTTTGGTTCCAGGATAGTATAAATTCCATTTTTTTTACTAACAGCGGAGGCTGTTAGTGCTAATAGGAATTTTTAGAAAGGTTTTGTTGTTTGCTTTACCTTAAGTACATTGGTAAAAAAGGCTCCAGTGAGAAGACGTACTAATTTACAATAATTTGAACAGGATACGCTAGAGGAAGACGGAAGTTCGTTTAGGGAAATTGGCAATACACGACATATATAAATGCATCCAAAGTACTTCAAGTTTGGAATGACTGGACCACAAAGCAAATGAAGGGTCTTGTGCAAGAAGTCCCTAAGTGACATTTTTCAAAATTTGAACTAAATGCGCCATCTACTAGATACAAGACTAAAGTTTGGTTTGGCCTATACAGCTTCCCTAGATTCAATCCCTATGTTTATGATTTCGATTACAGGTGTCTGTTTAGAAACCTTGATTTAAGTGTAAGTCCCTATATTACGAAAACTAACTCTTAGTGTACTAAACGCTGATGCTATCCAGGTTGAGTGTCAGTATAAACGCAACACTTTTTGTCGGCTTTGCAATGATACCAGAGAAAAGGCTGAAACGTGAAAAAGTGGATAATCCTGATTATTAAATCCAGGTTATTCAATAAGATAGAACCAAGAAACACTTTGAAACAGTGTTCTTGGAATATTCATTGTTAACCAAAAATAGTAATATATCTGACGATTTCAAAGTGCTGAGAGTAAGCGATTACAAAAAATTTTATAGCGAAAAAATTAAACCGTCGATTCCTGGTATTTCAAAATGCCGGTCGGCGATGTTTTCCCTCCATGATAAACCCAAGATGAGAGAAACTATGACAGGAGAATATCATCGGTCATTTTCATTATACAAAGTTGGATATCAGAGACTGTTGCAGTCTTGCTCCCCCAAATAGAGCCTATGAAATTCTTTTGAGAATAAAACCAGAGAAACTTGAAAGTGTAATGTTTTCGATTTGTTTTATAAGATACTAGATGAAGTGTCAGGAATATTGTTGTCAAGATTCAAAAATAGATGATTATGAGTAGATAAATTGATGATTATTCATTTTTTTGTTGGAATGCACTTTATGATTTTATTGTTATACATAAGAAGAAATATTTCTTTTAAATAACTATTATTATTTTGTACCACTGTTTATTTTGATAAAGGTTTGAAACTAATGTTTTTTTTAAAAAGTCGCCATGTTCAAACAATTTATTGTTATTTTTAAGAAAAAATTGCGACAATTTCCATGTTAAAACATATGATTGCCTAAAGAACAATAACTGCAATCCATATGTGAAAGGTTCCAGGTCAAATCAAAATGTTTAACTGCCAATATCTCAAAACATTAAAATGTAATTTAGGGACTTTTTTTACAGGGCCCTCCTTCAAATTAAATACCCTTCAAGACAGATTTGCTTCTTCTAGGTCTCCGACACAGGAATGGCTCGGTCATATAAGATCACGACTCTCCCGATACTTAGTTTATTGTATTAGGTCTTGTCAACCGCGTCTCATCCAGCCTTGGATTCAAAGACATAGGGAGCAATATTGCAGTGGTGTCAAGTAATGGAATCTTTATGCTAAGTGGTGCATTTTCATTAGTATTCTTTGAAAGAAATATGAATGCTCAGAGCTACATCGTCTATATTTCAAATCCAGTTGCTATATCATATCTTCAGCAACAAGAAAAACAAATTTTACAACAGGATAATGCCTCGTACACCAGCAATCACTTACAGGTTTCTCCGTGACTCTCAAGCTACTGTTTTTCTCTGACCAGCTAGGTGTCTTGATCTTTCATCTTATTAGGTAGAAGACTGGATCAGGTTCCTGGCTTAATAATGGATTTGCTTCGACTTACAGATAAAATTCAAGTTGCATGGGATTCAATTCCTCAATTGCTTTAAAATTTCGATCATTAACATAGGTAATAAATAAGCCGTTTTATAAATCTTCATAAAATAAAGTTCTCATTGCAATCACTCCGGCTATTTTTTTTCAAACCCGCAACGGATAGGTATTGGTACGGTTTTTCACTATCATATACATTTTCTTTAAGTAGGCAAATATTTTGTATGGTAGACAAAATTCGATGGTTTTCAATCAATTGCGTACTCGGGCCCTAACATGGCTTATGCTGGCAAAACCTTGAAGAGACATCATCATAATCTGTTAAAGACTGTTAAAGAATTGTAGTTCTTCATACATCATACAAAAATCAGCGACGGTATATGTCTACTTCCTTAAATACCAAGATATACCAAAATATATAAGGAAGATATACACAGAGAATCCGTATGGTTTTCCGCGGGTGAAATGGCGGGCAGAAGCTAGTATCTAAATATTTTGTTATTGGATATTGAGTTTTCAATGTCACACAGTACAGTTTATTTTGGATTAACATAATTCTTTATTCTCACATTACTCCAGCATCCTCATCCCAGCCGAGAATAGAAGTAACTACACTCTTTCCAAAAGTCCATCTTGTTACAGAATTAGTTCTCAAATCTGTCATTACCAAGTGATTATATCTATCATTGTCTACAGGCTGTGGTAATATATCTAATCGTTTCTTGCCATCTTTACTATATGTTGGAATAATTGGTTCCAACCAACCGTACTTTTCTACATAATAGGATTCCTACAACAATACATTATTAAAAATTCAATCAATAACTTTTTACGAAAACAAGGACAGGCTCGACTATATGAAGCACTGAAAAATACAAAATAATATTAATTTGATGAAACAGTTATGGATAGATAACAGTGTATTGCCACTTCAAAAATATCAAAAGCAATATAATAAATATCATTTTGTTTTTTTTTCAGATCTCTACTCAATTATAGTTAGTCCTAGTTGTTCTTATAAATTTATTTATTCAAAAATTTTGAATGGTTCACACTATGTAAAAGGCACGAAGAAACATAAAAAGCATTCAATCGAATTGCACCATCTCCGTTTTAGAAGTATTTTCTATGTTCAAGGATTAATAAATTGCTACAAATATTCACAAAAGAAAGTGAAAATTGACGGTCATAATAGTGATGCGGCCAGCACATACTACGTCAAACTATAATAAAAAAAATAGATGAGCTCTTATCAGAAGAAAGTTGAATTTCCAAAGTAATCTATAATTTTATTTATCCATAATATAAATATTTCTACTGACATTTTTTTTAGTTCAATTACATCTTTACACGAAAATTTTTAGCAAGGATAATCCATTCTGAAATAGGACCTTCAACATCGATATCATTATTGGCTCTAGAGATTTTTGAAAATATAATCATTCACAAAAACCCTTACGCAAGGTATATATACACGTTTACTAGGTTGGAAAAATGTGTAGAACACCGGGTTTCTGACTTAGCTATATGTTTAGTAAAATTTGTGCGGTAGGTACTTGAATGCTCTCTAGTTATGGTCTTTATTTTCAAGCAACTGCTTTAATTTTCGAGATATGACGTTATTGATAACTACAACTTTGGTTTGAGTCGGAAAAGTGTTTTTTATATATTATACAGTGCGGTCCATAGGTATGAAATGAATTCATTTTTAGAGTTATTATGTATTTGGTTGAAAATACCTGAAACAGGTCGATTTTTTTCTAAATTTGACAATTTATAGTCTGAAAATATATTCCTTTCAGGCACCCCTCGGAGTGGTAAGCACCCACTCAAAAATTTTAAATCCGTCTTGTTGGTACCAAATCCAAGTATCTATTGCAATTGGATCCTTAACATCAGGAAAAACTATTTTAATGTAGGCAGTAAAAAGTTCATCAAAAAAACCTAAATAAACCTCACCATCAATTGTGCCTTCAAAAAAATATGGTCCAATAATTTTGTTGTTGCCCAAACATTCACTTTTTTGGGATATTGTGTGTGAGCCTCACATACCCACTGAGGAATTTATCTGCTCCAATATCTACAGTTTTGTCTATTAACCGTTCCATTTAAATGAAAATTAGCTTCATCAGAAAACACATTTTTTTTATGAACTACAAATCTAGGTACTCCCATTCTATCCATCATCAGTTCACAGAATTGTTGCCTTCTATCAGGATCATCCTCATTTAACTACTGAACCAACTGAACTTTATAAGGATGGTAGTTTTCTGTCGGCAGCAAGTTGTCTACTTGTCATATGCGGATTTTCCACAATCGAACAGTACATCTTACTTTTTTCCTCACCAATTTAACATTTCGACCTAGTTTTTGAGTAGTTTTTACATGCCCAGTTTCACGAAATATTGTTTCTATTTTGCTGACTGTAGATTGTGAGACGTGTTGACCTGGGTATTTATTAGTGCATATTTAACAAACTTCCTTTTGAGTTCTTGATTTATTGCCACATTCAATCATAATTAAAATTTAAGTATAATCTTTATTTCGAATAAATTAGCCATAGCAAAATCAAGTACACACACAAATACTTTTCAATACACCATTTAGTTGTAAAATAAATAAAACAAGGTGCCACACGACCCCCTTCTTATTTAACATTTTTGAGGGGGTGGTCATAATTCAGAGGGGTGCAAGAAAGAGGTAATATTTTTATACATTCAATTCAATTGAGAATAGAAATCGACCTCTCTGGTTTTTTCTAACAAACACATAATAACGCTAAAATTTATTCTATACCTATTGACCGCACTGTAACGAATATTTCCTAAGTCGGACACCTACCAAAAACAATATTAATTAAATTGTAGAGAATGAGACTGAATAAGCAAAAGTATACGGGATGATTTTATTTAAATTAACCATCGGTGATGTCATATCTCAAAAATTAACGTAGCTATTGGAACTGAAAACAGTGAAGAGAATTAAAGTATCACAAAAACATCTATTGGGATATATTTTTTAATTTAATGTATAGTTTAGAAATCTTTGGAGTGTTTTAAATCGTCAATATGTACCTATGTTCAAAACAGTTCATACGTTTCGCCACATACCTAAATCTTAGTTGTAAACGTGTAAAAATACAATATTGGGCTTACCTCATGACATTCTCCGCTGATTTGACACCTCAGTACCAATGATTCATTTTGAATTCGGTTCGTGGAGAGCATGGCCACCTCAGAATCAGAAATCCATTTGAGATCGAAAAAAATATAGTCATTTCTTTTCTTATTATCTATTGTTAGAGGTAATTGGAATTCCAAAGTTTGTTTGGTGGTTACATCGTACAAGTAAATTATCACTTTTGGATTCTTCGTCCCTACCTATAACAGAAGTAAGATTAGAGATCTACGTAAATTTTCAATATTCATATAATATTCAAAAAAATTACTGCAAACTGAAAACTTTGAATATCAGTGATACATAGATAATTTCAATGAAATGATTATGGTATTTGAATAAAAAATTAACACACTGCTTACTTTAGGATATTTTATTCTGGGATTTTTCGGATACTGCGATGTCAGTGCTCCCGGTTCTCCATAGATAACATAGAAATAAGATTCAACATCTCTATCGTCAAAAACAGCATAGGCAAGAAATCTTCCACTGGGAGAAAACCATAGGGCTGACCCAGATGCAAGAACTTCCTCTGTAATGATGATGATTTACAGTTTTGAGGTGAATCTTGACTTTTGAAGAAAATGATCCCAAATCACAATATAGTGAAGAATATATTATAATAAATTAATTATTTACCTTCATAGACCCAATCTGGAACACCACAGTACAATATTCCAGGTACGCCAATATTCGTAACAGTTGTCGGATTGTTAACGTCAACCGAAAAATCATCCAAGTAATAAATATTGTTCTCGAAGACGTACACTAAACCATGTCCTTGTGGAGCAAAGGTGGCCAGTTGAAGAGGTTTCTTTTGCGCAATATCATAATATGCTCTGGAAAAGCATTAAAATATTTTGCAATTAGAACTTATATTATTATTTTAGTTACTTTTCATCATGGAAAGTTTTTTTCAAATAATAACTTTGAAATTATCAAAATTATTATTGGAACGTCTGACATTTTATTTAAAATGTCCTTGACAAAAATCTTATTATTCTTATTCAAATCATCAGATTTGGCTTATGCAAAGTCGTTTTCTTGAAATATTTCCTGGAATTCTAATCAGCTCCGAAATAGACTTTTTAGCAATTAATATAAAATTGTTATTTTTATCAAAATTATGACTTTGTATATGTTTGTTACTTTTACGGTTTATCAGGAACAAACTATGTTACAATTGAAGTTGTGTTCAAGAAGTTCAAATAAAATATATTGTTAAGAAACGTAAATGGTAGGTGTCTTCATATAAACAAACTATTGTTCATTTAAATATGGGCCACTGTTTCTACTTTCCTACCGCTACTCTTAGTAGCTATCGAAGGAAAATACCTATCATTGGTCTGTCTGTCTGTCTATCCTAAAATTATCTCTAAGAGAGATTTATTATACACCAGTCAGCATGATAAATTCATTTGTTTGAGTACGAACCACAGACATATGTCTGTGTTACGCCACCCAAATGTATTTTATACGAGTAGAGAATTCGAATTTATGGAAGCAAATTCAGCATTCACAACTTTTATAAAATTCTAGTTTTTTTTAAATTTCAAATCGTCATCATTCCGTCCATGCACGTGTAGTAATTTATTCCTTTATTATTTAATATGAAATTAGTGGTACATCCGATAAACACAGTCAATATAACCTGTAGTTATTACAAACCGGTTTCGAGATAATGAAATGTAAAATTACCTTTATATCTAATAATCTAAAAGATAACATTATCAAAAGATATCGTCACATTCGTGCAATAACATTTAACAAAGTTTATTACATTTGCATTCGACATTTTTATTCATCGTAATTAATACACTTAGAAATTATGAGTAATATATTATAACGTATATCTATGAGAGTTTTTGAATTAATATGTGTGTCAATTGAATCTTACAAAATCAAGTACAAAAATATACTCATTATCAATCATCATATTGAAAAACAAATTTCGCATAAGAAAATGTATTATTCGACATAAGAAACTATTTATAATGGCTCCTCTCGCAATTTAGATTTCACTTTTAAATAATAAACGTCTTTCACTGAGAAAGGAAAACCTGGAATTTTTGTATCACTGGTCTTAAAGAGACTTCAAGAAAGCTTTTCTAGCTAAAAGAGAAAATTACACACTCTCGTACTTTTTAATTCAACCGAAATCTGATAATTAGTTTACAGAAATAATATCAATTTTAATGACAAAGCTCTTGGAAACAAATTATATCCTAATAATATGTTAAAATATGTTCTCTATAACCTCTATTGGGCATCAATAATTAAGCATCAAACTCTCTTTTAACTTAGCATTTAATGAGTAAATAAATATTTATTACCAAAAATTGTACCTACTTTATGACCTGATGCACTGAAAAATACAAAATAATATTAATCTATTGGTGCTGGTATTTTTGAGGTTGTGCAATAATTTTAGTTAGATTACTTTTGGTACCAACTTCAAAAACGCCAGCGCCAATAAAAACAATATCATTTTGTATTTTCCAGTGCACCAACTAATAAATTCGGTACAAGCTTAGGTAAAAAATATTTATTTCGCACTTTTGAGTGTCACATTAGTCATGAAAATCGTTAAACGTTCACTAATACCAAAGAAGATAGTACTTATCCTATTACCCGTGTATATACTTTGCTTGTACTTGTTAGGTTAGGTTAGGTTACATATAATCTCTTCTTTAATTTTGCCGTCTCATGATTTAAATTTTCGCAAAAAACGTCCCCCTCCACATAGCGTAAATACACAGATTCAGCCTTTACCATTGCTGTAACTCTAAAACTGTTATTCTTTTTAAAAAAATCAATTCAAATGTTTCCGAATATGGTTTTAGGAGACTTCGGATTTGAGTTTTTCTAAATATGTGACCATTTCCTAACTCTCTTCTTTCAAATGAAGCAAAAATCATCAAAATCGGAGCATATTTACTATGCAAAACGCACAAACAGCCATACATAAAAACAAGCAAACATACAACCGAATTGTATAACTCCTCCTTTTTGGGAAGTCGGTGAAATAGAAATATGTTTAGTTGCTCCGTTAAATCTTGTTCCAAGACCTTGACAACCAACTTTAATGGTTTTTTGGTAATAATATAACTATCGAGTAAGCACTATCAAACTATGACAAAATTAAATATTAATCATTTTTATATTAAACAAAAATAGGTGTCAGGCAGATACTTGGCAACCGGGTTTTATAATATAAAAATGTTTAAACTTTAATTTAGTATTAATTTGATACTTTTACTTAGTCAGTAGTGGAAAAAACATAAAAGGTAGGCTGCCAAGGTATTGGGGTACTCAAATATATTTCAGAAAATACAAAGTTTTAAGAATATTTTCATGCTCTGAGTTTGTTGTTATAGTTGTTGAACAAAAAATGTTGGTTAGAAAAGTCGCAGAAAAAAAAAATTTCCAAAACATTTCATCTTGTTAGTAGATCGATATTTTGCCTTGAATAAATGCTCTGAAAATTCTCACATACATTCCAGAAAAAAAGAAAAACCTTAGAATTATTTCGCTTTGGACAACGATACTTTATGATATGATACTTTATACCTTGCAGTATTTCACATTCTTCTAATCTTTAAATTATGAAAAAATTACGAGAGTAAAAAGGTAATTGCTTAAATAAACCATAATTAATAATAATAATAATAATAATAATAACCTTTATTCAGGTTAACATACAAATCTTGATTAAAAAAATAGTATGCTAATAGATTGTCTGACTTAAGATAGGTACCACAAGATGATAATCTTATCAAGTAGGTATCGTTTTCAAAATGTACCCATGAAGCAAAATTCTTTAAGGATTTTTTGTCTGTTTACTATCTGACTTTGAATATAAACAAAAACTATTAAAACATAAGTTATTCAACAATGAGCTCATCAACGAAAGACATTTTTTCTTGAGTATTTTTCATTCAAGTGTCGTCCCGATACCACCTTTTTTTAAAGTATCTGAAACAATATTAAGAAGGATAGAGAAATAATTATTTTGGCAACGGCTATGATTTAAGGCAGGATATCGGCATAGCACTACCTATATTTAACGTTGATAAAGATGCATATCCGGGAGTCGAATTTCTCTAATGTCAATAGTTTTTGAGTAATTTGCAGTTTTATTACAATTATTCATATTCAGTCACATATTTGCTAGCGGTTGTGAACTACAGTTATAAGAATTCAAATATAAAAAAAATCTAAAATTAGATCCTACAGATGAATATCAATGCCGATGATAGAACTTACCCAGTATTCATGTCATATATCGTAAACACAGCAGTAGTAGAATGTCTAAATACCTGTTTTGTGAATAAAAAAAATATATAAGAAATGCGATTTGGATTTATGAATAATAACTTACAGCTGATTCGTTGTAGCGAATTAAAATATATGACAAATCGTGAGATACAGTAATTGTAGCTGGTTGATAAACCTCCTGCAAAAAAAAATAATAATCTTTATTTCAAAACGTAATTCAAATTTCAAAAAACTAAAAATGAAAACACAAATGAAATTGTGTCATAGAAAGGTTTCTCTAGTATTTTCAATTGGACACCATTGATTTGTTTGTCTCCAAAAAAATCTTGTACTTAGTATGGTTCCAGATTAATTAGAAGTCTCTTCATTTTGTGTTTAAAGAAGCAGTCATATAATCATTAAAATTCTTTGATTAAAGCCGAGCTTTCGAGAATGTTTATTCTCTTCTTCAGGGCAAACTACAAATCGTTTCAAAATTATTTCAACAACAACTTAAAGTATTATAAAAATACTTACAATCGTGAATTTAGAATAAATTAGCCAAAAACTGGAAAGATTTCATAGCCATCAATTACAAATGTCATTATTTATATTTGTCATGGTAACACAATAAGTAAGAAAGTATCTAGATTTTGTTGATAAAAATGAATATTACTGTAGATGATAAAGATAGTGTGCGAGCCAGATATACTAATATCTTAACAAATTTTGCTCATAAGAATTATCAAAACTCTCATATAATGTCAAATAAATTCAATAAATGTCATTCTTTTCTAAGAGAACATCCTGAAATTGTCGTTGTACGAAGTGATAAAGGCAATGTAACAGTTGTAATGTTTAAGGAAGATTATATTAATAAATGCCAAGAATTATTGAATGACAATAAATATTATATGAAATTGAGAAATAATCCAACTTACACAATACAACTTAGAGCTAATGAAATTGTTTCTAAACTAAAAGATGATGGCATTATTGATCAAGTCACAAGAAAAAAGTTAAATTCCTATCACACAAAAGCCCCACGATTTTACACATTACCAAAAATACATAAACCAACACTTTCAATGAGACCTATTGTATCTTCAATCGAAGCTCCTAATAATAAGTTGGCATCTTTTATCACTGATATTTTAACAAAAGTCTATGATACCAATAATGATTTCTACATAAAAGATTCTTTTCAATTTAGTAATTTCATAAATGAATATCAAATTCCAGTGGATTATATAATTGTCAGTTTTGATGTTGTGTACCTCTTTATAAATTTACCTTTCTCTGTTATTTTGGATTGTCTGACTCGTAAATGGAACCAAATTAAACATTTTTTCTCATTGAATTTTGAAACCTTTGAATTGATCCTTAAATTCATTTTTGATTCATTTTTTTTTATTTTCAATGACGAATATTATAAACAAATATTTGGCACTCCAATGGGTTCAACCATATCACCTATTTTAGTAAATTATGTCCTAGATGAATTGATACAAGTTTCAAAAACAAAAATTTCTTTCCCAATTCCATTTATCAAACGATATGTTGATGATCTAATATTAGCTTTACCCTCAAATAAAGTAGATGAAACATTAATTATTTTTAATACTTATAATGAACATCTTCAATTTACAGTTGAACTAGAAAGTGAACAATGTCTTCCTTTTTAGATATGATGGTATGTAGAGATAATGCAGGTATATTACGTACAAAATGGTACAGAAAGCATATATGCAGTAATAGATACATAAATTTTTTCTCCTATCATCCACAAAAAATGAATATTAATTTAATTATGGCATTAAAAAGTAGAGCTATTAAACTTTCACATAATTTATATAGAAATGAAAATTTAACTAAATTAAAACAAATGCTACTAGAAAATTCTTTTCCTCTAAAATTGATAAACAAATGTTTGATGCATCCTCAACTTAATCTTGAAATAAATGAAATAGTTCCCAATAACGCACCAAATCCTAATAATATTTCTAATGCAAATAATATTTTACCTCTCTATAGATCTTTACATTACATCAATGAACTCACTAGTAAGCTTGTTAATATTTTAAGGGGTATAATGTTAAAATATCGAGAAAGAATGTAAAAACAGTATCTAGTTTATTTTCTAAATTAAAGACTCCTTTAAAAATAACAGAAAAATCTGGAGTAGTATATAAAGTAAATTGCCTAGACTGTGAATTATCATATATTGGTCAAACTTCCAGAAATATTTCTGGAAGGATTACATCTCATAAAAGTGATATTAGACGAAATAAAAAATCTTGTGCCTTGACAGAACATGCTATCAGTAAGAAACATAGTATTGATTTTGATAATACTATTGCACTATGTTCTGAAATTATTCTAAACGTGGTTTCTTAGAAATGGTGAATATTAAGAAACATAATAACACTATGAATAAACGCTCAGATATAAAAGGACTTAGTTCCATCTATTCTTATATTCTAAAATTATATAATGATAATTATAATAATTTTTCTCCAGATGTATCTCAAAATTAATATGTATAGATATTTATGTATAGTTAGGTATGTAATATGTACCTATACCTGACATGTAATATTTATTTTATGTTTATATATGTATTTATGTATGTATGTATGTGTGTGTATGTATATATGTGTATGTATGTATATGTGTGTATATATATATATGTGTATATATGTATATGTATGTGTATATATGTATATTAGTTATAAATGGATTAATCTGTATGGATATATGTACCTATATATGGATGAAGGACTGGTCTTAACTGATTTTATAATAATTAACTTAAAATTTTAGTTTTCCATAAACAATAGAAAAATTTATATCAACTTATTAGTGAGAGAAATTTAGTTGATCAAAGGGAATTATTCTCTTTAAATTCATTAGATGTTTATTTGAGAATAAATAATCTATTTATGAAAGTTTTCATAACATTTACTGTTTTCGAAAATATGCATGCTGATTAGTGAGAAATATCAGCTTGTTTCTGGAAAATTAAATGATTTTCAAAATGTTTCATTCTCATGTCGTATTGTGAGAGAATATGATTTTATATATTATTTTGAATATTTATGAATATTTGAAAGAACGTTAAAGAGTATTTTAGGATTTCAAAACATCTATTTCACCCAAAAATTTAGAGGTTGATTAGTGAGAGAAATCGGCCTTTTTGATGGAATAAGTATCAGTGCAATTTGAGAATAATCATGTTTATATGTTTCGTATTGTGAGAGAATATGATTACACTTATATAGAAATTTTACATAATATTATGTACCTTTTTCATTTAACTGTCAGTTCAAGCCCAGAATAAAAGTAATTTAGTCTATGTATAGGTATATATGTAAGTATTTATGCAATATTCTTAAATTACATTATTTATTTTTTTTTTTTAACTGAACCTGAATATGCCTTGATAATAATTTAATAATTTAATTGTGCTCCTTGTTCAAATAGCCACAAACATATAAAGATCATTCAGTAATATTCATTTTTATCAACAAAATCTAGATACTTTCTTACTTATTGTGTTACCATGACAAATATAAATAATGACATTTGTAATTGATAGCTATGAAATCTTTCCAGTTTTTGGCTAATTTATTCTAAATTCACGATTGTAAGTATTTTTATAATACTTTAAGTTGTTGTTGAAATAATTTTGTAACGATTTGTAGTTTGCCCTGAAGAAGAGAATAAACATTCTCGAAAGCTCGGCTTTAATCAAAGAATTTTATTGATTATATGACTGCATCCCCAAGAACATCTTTTTATTTATATATATATATATATATATATATATATATATATATATATATATATATATATATATATATATATATATATATATATATATATTGATGGGGATGCAGTCATATATTCAATAAAATTCTTTGACTGAAGCCGAGCTTTCGAGAATGTTTATTCTCTTCTTCAGGGCAAAAATCGTGAATTTAGAATAAATTAACCAAAAACAGGAAAGATTTCATATCCATCAATTACAAATGTCATTATTTATATATATATATATATATATATATATATATATATATATATATATATATATATATATATATAAATAAAAAGATGTTCTTGGGGATGCAGTCATATAATCAATAAAATTCTTTGATTAAAGCCGAGCTTTCGAGAATGTTTATTCTCTTCTTCAGGGCAAACTACAAATCGTTACAAAATTATTTCAACAACAACTTATTATAAAAATACTTACAATCGTGAATTTAGAATAAATTAGGCAAAAACTGGAAAGATTTCATAGCTATCAATTACAAATGTCATTATTTATATTTGTCATGGTAACACAATAAGTAAGAAAGTATCTAGATTTTGTTGATAAAAATGAATATTACTGAATGATCTTTATATGTTTGTGGCTATTTGAACAAGGAGCACAATTAAATTAAAATTATTATCAAGGCATATTCAGGTTCAGTTGACACTCCAATGGGTTCAACCATATCACCTATTTTAGTAAATTATGTCCTAGATGAATTGATACAAGTTTCAAAAACAAAAATTTCCTTCCCAATTCCATTTATCAAACGATATGTTGATGATCTAATATTAGCTTTACCCTCAAATAAAGTAGATGAAACATTAAATATTTTTAATACTTATAATGAACATCTTCAATTTACAGTTGTACTAGAAGGTGAACAATGTCTTCCTTTTTAGATATGATGGTATGTAGAGATAATGCAGGTATATTACGTACAAAATGGTACAGAAAGCCTATATGCAGTAATAGATACATAAATTTTTTCTCCTATCATCCACAAAAAATGAATATTAATTTAATTATGGCATTAAAAAGTAGAGCTATATATATATATATATATATATATATATATATATATATATATATATATATATATATATATATTTTAAAATTTATGTATCTATTACTGCATATAGGCTTTCTGTACCATTTTGTACGTAATATACCTGCATTATCTCTACATACCATCATATCTAAAAAGGAAGACATTGTTCACCTTCTAGTTCAACTGTAAATTGAAGATGTTCATTATAAGTATTAAAAATATTTAATGTTTCATCTACTTTATTTGATGGTAAAGCTAATATTAGATCATCAACATATCGTTTGATAAATGGAATTGGGAAAGAAATTTTTGTTTTTGAAACTTGTATCAATTCATCTAGGACATAATTTACTAAAATAGGTGATATGGTTGAACCCATTGGAGTGTCAACTGAACCTGAATATGCCTTGATAATAATTTTAATTTAATTGTGCTCCTTGTTCAAATAGCCACAAACATATAAAGATCATTCAGTAATATTCATTTTTATCAACAAAATCTAGATACTTTCTTACTTATTGTGTTACCATGACAAATATAAATAATGACATTTGTAATTGATAGCTATGAAATCTTTCCAGTTTTTGCCTAATTTATTCTAAATTCACGATTGTAAGTATTTTTATAATAAGTTGTTGTTGAAATAATTTTGTAACGATTTGTAGTTTGCCCTGAAGAAGAGAATAAACATTCTCGAAAGCTCGGCTTTAATCAAAGAATTTTATTGATTATATGACTGCATCCCCAAGAACATCTTTTTATTTATATATATATATATATATATATATATATATATATATATATATATATATATATAGGCAAATTTTATCTCGGAATCTGGTCTACCGATTTCGATGAAAATTCATATGTATGGGTTTTAGAGTGTATTGAATCGACTGGTTGTATTCACATTCACAAGAAAAATCGTTTTCAGTAACTAATATTCCCATTTTAGGAGTTTTACAGATTATATTTCAGATATCATTATGAACCCGATAATGTCATAGGAAAAAATAGTCCCATGGTTAAGCTTTGGGGTATTAATCTAGAGTTCCTCGGTTCGAATTCTGATCACCTTTAAGTATTTTTTTAACAAAACCCACTTTTTTAATTAAAGATGTTAATATGAGATTCTGAAAATATAATCGGAAATTTTCAATGAAAATTTGTACATATCTAATATGTTGCGACCCTTAAGGTATACATTAGCTATTTCAAGGAAGGGTTAGCAGATTTTGGTAAAAAATAGCAAAAAGGTGTTTTCGGAGTCGAGAAATCGATTGACGATACTTTCATATTCAATCGGTGCGATCCTCGAGGCTCACACTAGCTATTTCAAGAATGGCTCCGCAGATAAAAGTTTCAGTATGTATAGTGTTTGGGGGTTGAGAAGTCGATTGGTGATACAGCTGAGTTCTGGCATGTTTCCCATTCATATTTATTTTGAAATCTTTAAATTCTGATCCATGTGAATGATAAAAGCAATATTTACCGACCGCAATACACTTTAACTATAAATATGCACATTTTTGAACTTTAGGGTAACTATTATAGACCCACTCTAAATTCTGTCTTACCCGAGCAAAGCTCGGTCGCTTAGATATTAAACATTATATACAGTCAGCTTTCCCTATACAAGGTGAGACATTAGTGCGCATTCAGACGATTACGGGGTTATTGTAAATATTAGGAGAAAATGTTTATATCCAACCCTATCTTATTTTAAACATTCTACACTATGAAAATATTTTCAATTATACCGGGTATTTCTAAATAGTTGGAACTGTACACTACTTTGTTTTTTCTTATGGAATGTGTATATAATTTTAAATTATTTTTCAGATCGAAATGGAAAAATAATGTCAGTTTATTAACATGACTTTATGTTTATAGCTAATATTTTATGAATATAAATTATTTTCTGAATATTTTGATAGATAAATATCAAAATTTAATAATTCCTATCTCTGAGACTAATTAAGATTAAGAGTTGAAATTCTTATGGACACTACTCACTATCGAGTAGGTAATATGTTACGGTTAATTTATATAATATACTGGGTGTGCTCAAAACATATTTGTATAAAGTTTTGATGAAATCAGCTATAACTCGTTTTTTTAAATAGGCTGGTATAATTTTGACACTGCCGATGGAAAGATCGGGTAATTTTCCATGGGAATATTTAACAAGACGTCATAATGATTTTCCAAAAATATTTATGATTTTGTAATTATTTAATAGAATTTCATAAATTAATCAGATAAGCTCTGGATTCATGACTAAAATTAGGTTGTCAGTTTGATAATTAAATAATCAATCGTATACATAAAACTCGAGCAATGGTAAATTAATTAAATAAAAACAGAAACTAATTGCATAAATTTAACAATCTTAAACGAGCCTTATAAATGTTCAAAGTGGTTACCATTGGTTACCAATAAATGATGTTTTTGTATTTTGCAGCATCTCAGGTATAATTGACCTGAATGCATCGGTTTTCATATTGTCTCGGTCAGTGGGAGGCTGCTGGTATAGAATATATTTGACATAGCCCCACAAGAAAAAACACAAGATCAGGTGATCTAGGAATAAATGGAACTGGTTCTGCTAAACCAATCCACCGGGCTCTATAGACTCTTGTCGGTAGAAGAGCGTTCTGTCTTAACAATATTGAATGCTGTTGTAGTATTTGCCGATAAGAAATAAAAACATTGTTGTTGACAATCAATCTGACAAATTAATTTCTATTGTCATTCACTCCAAGATATATGTGATTTATAAAATTCTATTAAGTTATCACAAAATCTTAAATATTTCAGAAAAATCGTTATGAGACCTAGTTATTCAGTTATTGCCATATTAACTTACCCGATCTTCCCATCGGCAGTATCAAAATTATACCATCCTATTTGAAAAAAATTAGCTATAGCTGATTTTATCAAAACTTTATAAAAATATGTTTTGAGCACACCTGGTATAATATCAAGGACATATAAATTACCCGTAACAATATTACTTGATACCTAGTGAGTAGTTTCCATATAAATTTCAACTCTTAATTTTAAGTAGGTGCAGAGATATGAATTATTAAATTATGCTATTTATCTGTCAAAATTTTCAGAAAATAATTTATATCTCATAAAATATTAGCTATAAACATAAAGTCATATTATACACATTCCATAAGAAAAAAGTTGTTTACAGTTCCAGCTATTTAGAAACACCCGGTATAATTGAAAATATTTGTATATTGTAGAATGTTTATAATAAGATAGGGTTAGTTAAAAACATTTTTTCCTAATCTTTAAAATAACACCGTAATCTTCCGAATCTCCCACCCAAAATATTTCATATTTTTCATTGTCCTTAGAAGACGCTTTTGAATTACAAAAACTCATTGTATATCACAGTTCCCTCCCTAGGAAAATACCATACTTCATTACTGATTGAAAATTGGTGTAGTACATACATTATCTTGATAATTTTGCTGTCTATGTATCGACTCACACCCCTTATTCCATAACAAATACAATTTAATATTTTTACCAAAATATTGATATTTACGGACCAATCAACTTAACTCAGTTACAATATTTAAACTGTTTTCATTACATCGTAATCCATTCATGGATGTTTGACTGCATCGTCCTTAACATTATAGTATTATATTTTTTGTTTTAAAATTAACATGTTGGGTGGAAATCAACTATTTACTTTTTTAATACCATTTCAGCCTTCTGTAGACTATCTTCATCTTTTAATTTTGTTTGTTTGTTTCCTATTTCAAAAATTTCACTGGTCTTAAGAATATTGACGAATTATTTGGCGTTATGGCAACTGTTGATGGTTTCACCATTTCACTAGGATCACCATTTTCTCAAAACTCTAATCAGTGTCATTTTTGGCTAAAATTTTGTTAGATATGAACCCCATAGATTTTGTTTTATTGTCAAACTTCTCAATTCTTTGGCTATATCATTCAGACCTTACTGTTCGGACAAGACAGCATTTTTTGATTGATATTTTGATGTTTTTTTTTTCGTTTAAAAGAGGAGTATTGAGAATTAGTTCCATTGCAAAAAATCTGGTGTGTCCACTCACACGACTTTCCTACCGCTCGCAGGCAAATTCCAGTGAATTAAAAATTTTACACTATTACAATATTTTGCTTACATAGCGACGATAATAGCGGTAGTAAAGTAAAAATCCTCTGGTCAAATCGTGCTACCACTCATTTTTTTCAGCCTGTCAAGACAAAAAACAATGGTCATGTAAAATTTTTTCGCAAGATGAAACGTTTAACCAGAATCTGAAGAAACATGTGGAAAATACGGAATTTTCTTCAAGCATAACTTTTTTTGTGCTTTTTCTCAGAGATGGCGCTATGTGTGGGTGGTAAAGGGCTCCCAGAAGAATACTTTAGGCAAGTTGAATCAAAATCCTTAGAGCCGTTTTCGCGCTATAGTCTTGAGCAAATCACGTTTTTTGGCTATAGCTCAACACCCAGTGTATACAAGATTTTCATTCAGTGCCACCGGTGAGTGATATTGGTACCAAACCATAATAAAAAAGAAAGCAACGAAATACACCAATTCGTTCCCGACATAATGCTGTCACAGACAGACAGACATACATACAGACAGACAGACAGACAGACCAATGGCTGAAAATATGTTTATTAGACTTAGAAAACTCTGAAACATCAACATTTGTAAAAATCTCGATACCGAAAATTTCACACGATTACAATACTTTCCTTATACAGCTACTATAGTAGCGTAGGAAAGTAAAAAATCAATATTAGCCATGTCATTCCCCTCGAAAACTTCCCCCAATGGGGGTGGTGGAGGCAATTTTTACCGAAAATTTAAAATACGAGACGGCAGAATTAAAGAAAATTCTATACCGGAAACGTTTAAATTGTATATTTAAAAAAACGCAGATTTTCGAGTTACAGCAATATTAATAATGTTTGAAATTAAAAAAAATACGTAACAACACTTAAATTGGACATCTTTCAAAAACAGTTATGGTTTCCGAGTACACGATGTTTTCAGATCTCTGGATAAAAACATGTCACAAGCAAAGAATACACATGGGTAATAAGGTAAGTACCTACTATTTCCGTGATGTTTTTAATTTTTAAAATTTCTTCATAATAAGTATTGATAAGCAACGTATTATCTTCTTTGGTCAACGTTGAATGATTGTGACGACAAATATTACACCGAAAAGCGTGAAATAAACATTTTTTACAAAAAATAGGACCGACTTTATTATTAAGTGCACTGAAAAACACAAAATAATATTAATTCCATTGGTCGTGATAGTTTTGGAGTCAAGGGTTTTCGAGTTACAGTAGTAGTACAGTACAGTAGGAATGTGCATGATTCTTACTGCCGTTTTTAATTTCCTACGCTACGAGGTATATAGTAGCTGTATAAGGAAAGTATTGTAATCGTGTGAAATTTTCGGTATCGAGATTTTTACAAATGTTGACGTTTAAGAGTTTTCCAAGTCTAATAAACATATTTTCAACCATTGGTCTGTCTGTCTGTCTGTCCGTATATCTGTCTGTCTGTGACAGTATTAACTCGGGAACGAATCGGTGTATTTCGTTGCTTTCTTTTTTATTTTGTTTGGCACCAATATCACTCCCCGGTGGCACTGAATGAGAATCCTGCATATGCTGGGTGTTGAGCTACAGCCAAAAAACTTGATTTGCTCAAGACTGTAGCGCAAAAACGGCTCTAAGGAGTTTGATTAAACTTGCCTAAAGTATTCTTCTGAGAGCCTTTTACCACACATATAAAAAAGTTATGCTTGAATAAAATTCCATATTTTCCACATGTTTCTTCAGGCTAAACGTTTCATCTTGCGAAAAAATGGTTCATGACCATTGTTGTTTGTCTTGACATGCTGAAAAAAATGAGTGGTAGCAGGGCTTGACCAGAGGATTTTTACTTTACTACTACTAAGTATTGTAATACCTAGTGTAAAATTTTTCATTCACTGGAATTTGCCTGCGAGCGGTAGGAAACTCGTGTGAGTGGAAACACACCAGATTTTTTAAATAACTAAATATGAATGTACGTTCAACCATTTTTATGACTAATAAATCACTGACAAATATGAAATAACATTTTTTTACAAAAAAATATACCGACTTAGTTGTTGAACTGAATAATTCAAAACAAGTTTGAATCTAATGCTGATGATATTTTTGAAGTTGGTGCTGAAAGTCTTCTATTTACTCACATCTGCACCACTTTAAATTTACCCAGCACTAATAGAATTAACCTTGTTTTGAAAGTTTAAGTGTGGCACCAAATGAAATCGGTCCTATTTCTTACAAATAATATCTTATGCAGTATCATCTTACTGCATATTAACATACTTTGGCTAAACATAGTAAAAAATATACAATAACTCTTGGGGCAAATATTTCGGAATCGTGCTGTATTAGAAAAATAATGCCATCATTGTTCAAATCAACTGACTTATTAGTACCAGGAGTGTTCGAAATTACGCTCTAATCCTATTAAATTTGAACTGTATTCCGAAAATGAAAGATCACAATATCGCACAAATGCTGATAATTTAGTTAAACTGCAATTACCTACTATATTTCTCGGAATATGCATGTGATGATAGAATACAGATCTCCTCTGAAACTAATATAATTAGATTACATGAACTTAAGTCTCTAACCTCAAGTTAATAAATTATAAGACAGTTAATTCTTCTGGTTAGGTTAGGTTAGGTTAGGTTAATTCTTCGGGTTAGTCCATAACCATTGCGAAACTAACATTTATTGGCTTTTTATTGAATTGAATTCTGCCAATATTTTGGGAATACTCATGCATTTCTTGGGAGCAAAATATATTAATTTAAATAAAATAAACGGCTTCAGACACCTTCAACTCAGTCATTTGCATCCTTAAAAGAAATAGGTAACACACGACATCGATGATGACAAAAAGTTTTATATCATTATTAATAGTATAAAAAACTAATCAAAAGCTATGATTATAAAAAAATTGTATTTTTGTAGATAAGAAACCAGTTTTGGTAAATATATATTTATTAATTAATGCCTTGGTCTTTGGAATGCTGATAGATATTGAACGGAATGTTACAGACCGTCTTATCTTGTTGTTCGATGATGGCACTCCTTGTATGTATTACTGTATAATGAATGAAACAATGAAAACAAATAAGTTTGCCTTGTCTACCTTTCTTAACATAGAACCCATGGATTAGATCCTAATGAGTCTGCTATCGCTAGAACTGACGACAACATTTTCAATCAATTAAATATATTTAAATAGGAATACAAAATTTAGAGATGAGCAATTTGAAAAGTTCAAGGCATAACATTATCCAGGCAAGGCTGAAGTCTATTGTTGATATTCTTCAATCATATCAGAAGAACTATTATCGTACAAATAACAGATTATTCTCCCTGATCTCTATCTTTCTATGCAGAAGATCAGTTCTATTGAGTTGGCACAATACACAATTTAACTTTTTGATTTACGATCAAGTAGGCCTAGTTTAATAATTTGACAATCGCTAAGCCAATTACATTTGAATAACGCTGAATAGTGATAATCCCTTATTTGATTTAAGCCACAAAGTTCATTTGGTTTAGGATTATCTAAAGTAAAATATAAATGTATTGACAATACGCCATACTTTTTTCTCTTGTTATGTCGGATTTCAAAATTATTGACAATTTCGAAACTCACCAAAACTTCCCCTTTGAGAAACAAAGTTGTAGCTTTGGTAACCAAATCGAACTTCATCACGTCGCCATCAGTATTGCCATAGATGAATTCAGAACCTAGAAACAAACATAAAATGAATAATTAATAAGATCTGCAACAATTTAAATTTATATATAAGCCCTATACCTATAGCGCCTATATACCTAAAATAACTATTTTAATTTCCTATAATTCTTCTATCTTTGCAAGTTTATTTACTAATATTAGGATTAAATATATAGCTACGACGCTAAGAAGCTTTTGTAATTCAAAAACATACCTACAGAAACGTGATTTGGAATTAGTTTTTAAGTTTTTGGTGTAACAAATAAACATAATAAATACTTCTTACAAAGAATTGGACCGACCTAATTAGTTGTTGCACTGAAAAATACAAAATAATATTAATTCTATCGGTGCTGTTACTTTCGAAGTTGGGCTGTTGCAGTTAGATTGATAGCTTTTGACACCAACTTCACAAGTACCAGCATCAATAGAATTAATATTATTTTGTATTTTTCAGTGCACCAACTAATATCGTCGGTCCAATTTTTTGTAAAAAATATTTATTTCACACTTTTGAGTGTAACATTAGTCACGAAAATGGTTGAACGTTAACGTATACCATTATTACCCATGTATACTTTGCTTGTATTTGTTATTATTCAGAAATCTACAAACATCGTCTCAGAAATACGCATATTTAAGGTGGGTACAGATATATAAAAAAACTTCAACGCCGTCGCGTAACAATTTTTCGTTACGCATCAAAGATACAGCGTGTCAACAAATATTGTGTATCAATACATCGTCACGTATCTTATAAACGGAACATGCTGCCGTTCCGTGTTTACTAAAACAGAACAATTGTATTTTTCTTGTGTGCAATGGAGGTTGCTGCAGCTGCTTATATACATGCATTACTTCGTTAAGAAACATAAAAAAGACGTGCAGAAAGACGCTGAAATCATTTACTGTGGGATTTAAAATTTTATTCAAATAGTGGCCTTTACAAAAATTTTACCAGAATGTCCCCAACACACATCAAGTACTTGATTAATTTAATTGTAATATTTGGGATGTTTTGTATTGCATATAATTTCTTTACTACGGTAACTGTTTATAAAATCAATGGTAAATTCTTCCGTCCACTCTATAACAGCAATGTCTTCAACTGAATAAATAAAAAGAAAAATGAATCGCTGAACTGTGTAACGCAGACCTGTCCAAATATGCTAATAAGTGGTGCAACATCAGTGCGTCTCATTTCTTTGATGCGGCGTAAAAAAACCGACAACCGATGGGACGTCTCGATATTACTATGTAATGGTGTTACTATGTTACGCAGTGCCGTCCAGACTTGTTACGTGACGGCGTTATGATACGAAGTATTTTTATATGTATGTACCCATCTTTAGAGTTTTCCACTGCTGTAACTTGAAAACCGTAACTCAATGGAAAAAATGTTCAATATAAATGTTGCTACAAATAATCTGGTTTTTAATTATCCATTCTCAGATTTTCAATTTTCGAAGGTAATTGCCTCCTCCACATATCGAAAATAGCATATTTCAAATTTTAACATAGATGAAACTCGAAAACCGTAACTCTTTTGAAAAAATGTTCAATTTAAACATTTCAGGATATTTTCTTATCTCTTAGTTTTCGGGGGCGGTTTTCAGAAGGAAGGAGATTTCTGATTTGAGTTTTTATGCATATGGGAGCATTTCTCTAGTCTCCTCTTTCATATGAATTAAAAATAATCAAAATTGGAATACGTTCAAAAAAACAAACAATCGAATTGTATACCTCCTTCGTTTGGGTTCGTCGGTAAAAATTGAAATTCAGATGTTTAAAACAAGTTCATTCACAAATTGCAAACCATATAGATAATTATTGTAGTTTAGTTTATTCTTTTGTAGTTGATAAAGCCTTGAGAGTATTTGAAATTGTTTAGAAAATGTATATCGTTAATTGAAAAAAATACAAACGATTGGTTAGACTTTTCTGTAAAATCAAATAAAAAGACATATTGATATGAACTAGATACATTTGTATTCATTTTTTCTAACAACGAAACAGCAAAATTTACTACTGTCATCTGAGTCATTAGTGATTCACGAGCAATTTTTTAAAAGTTGGCTATAAAGTTCATAATGCTAGATTTTCTTCGTTTAATATTTGTATTTAACAACAATGCTCTCATTATTAAAAATGTATTCTAAAAACAAATGAACTCTTATTAGAATAGTAAGTATGAGTTTATAAGAAAAAAAATTCTTTCTAATTTAGATATAAGTTTCAGATATTTTAGGGGATCTAAAACTCAGCGCTTTGCGTTTATATATCCTATGAAAATGTTATTCCAATTTCCATTTCCACAATTCTAATAATTTTAATCCAATGACTTCCTACCTCCAATCCAGGTACCATTGAAACCGTACATCGGATATGTCACATTGAGTATCTCGTCCAATTCGAAAGGGCTCTTGCCTATAATTTCCTTGTCTATCCAGCTGCATTTCACTGTTGCGGTTGCTACTAAACACCAGCACACCAAAATCTGCGACACAAATATATATTTTTCAACAACATCATAAGTTGAAAACTCACACTCTCACCTTTATGATCCATGAGACCAGTCTATCGTCAAAATACATTTTATTCCAATAGTCTCACTCCTTTAGCTCACGTAAAATCGAGGTAAATCACAAATATCTCATGTTCCGTACATATAAATAATACAATAACAATTCCGATGCTGTTCTTATCTCATACAAATTATCGCAATATCCTCGTCCAATGAACGGGAGAATGCGACTGATTACTGATTGTGAATAAGAAATGAAAGACAGAATGATGCTACCCAGGTATATCTATTTAGTGACGTGAGTAATAACTCTATTAAGGCTGATAAGTTTATCCAAAAATCCAGCTTTAAGACAAAATGAGTGATAATATGAAATGTTGTTTAAAGTAGAACTTAAGAGGATTGGTACTTGGATTCTCGCGATAACGGCATCAAAATGATTCTTGTCAGAGATTAATCGTTAAAATCTGCTCCACCGACTAAATTGACAAATACATATTTCATTCAACTTCATTTATTTTTAATACGTTGTTTTATCTACTAAATCACGTACAAAGCCATTTTTAGCTATATCGTCTTAAGAATGAATATTACTATTAAATAATACAGACACATATATAAAATTTCATGGTCGTCTCATTGTATTTATCTCGTCTTGATCGTGATCGATTCTTAAATTATTTTTTTGCCTTGCCTGAAGGATCGTCGTTCACCTTAAACTTAAAAATCAGCACGAATAATTTTCAATAAATTTTAATAATACATAAATATTTTAATCACAACCAATATATTCATTTAGATAAAGATTCAACTATTACCTATTAATTAATAATATTATTGGGAGATTTATTACACTGAATAACTTTTTTAAATTTTGTCAATTTATGTTTCTGTGTAATACTGAAAAATATATATCGATCTACTTGAAACCATTATTTATTATTTATCATATAATAAAAATTTATTTATAAGATAGGAATCCTTGATATTAATAGTGAAATGACTTATTGCCTCGATGTATAATTATTAATTAATAGTGAGATCGCACGAGAACGCTGAAAGTGAAAGACATTATTGTCCCACCATATAAGGTCGCATCAAACATATCTTGAGATTGTTCAAAAGACAAAGCATCTTAACAACTACTTAGGTATAGAATTATATGAAATGATTGTTACGGTGCTCTCCGGTTATTAAGTAAGAATTTTTGATAGTTTCTTGCTTAAGTTCATTTTTCTATAAATATAATACCTAATAAAGTTATTTTCACAATAAATGGTTGACCACGTTTTTTTTACCTGGGAGGTTTTGCCAGAGGTCGGCCGTAAACATGCAAAAAACTGTCGGTCAGGGTCGGATCATAATATAGCGAAATAAGAATATTTAAATATATCTTTTTTCTACGAAATAATTAACATGTATTCGTGACCTATATTATATACTGAATATAAATATATAAAGTCCGATCCTGTAGTGTATTTGCTTGTATTGCTGTCATAAAGACAATACCATTTATTGTGAAAAGAACTATACCTATGTCTGGTGGTTATATATATATACATATGTGACCAATTCTCACCTGCTACCGGTTTCGATATATATATATATGATAAAATAGATTTTTATCAAAGTTGCAGTCATTTATTAAATAAAATTATTTGGATCATGTCAATCTTTCGAGAATCTTTATTCACACTTTAGACCCATGAGGTGAATGACCCCAGTTCAAAAGGCAGTAGTGAACTTTTGAATGAAAATATGCGTGAAATGCTGTCAATACTAAGTATGTCAGTGAAGATGGAGTTTTTCAGGTTTTAATCATGAAAGTAATTTTTGAAAGCATCTTTTTTATGTTGATGTGGGTCTTCCAAATTATGTCTGGGTTAATGTATACATTAAGAAATTTTACTGGTACGATAAAATTAATATCATGACCCCTATTACACAGTAACTTTGATGAATGGGGTGTAGGGTTAATTCGCCTCCACGTGGTGCACCCTGGGTAACACTAAATGAACTAACACATATTGGCGGTCAGAGAAAACAAGTTCTCCTGGCCATATAAGAGACACAACCTTTGTCAACTTTTCAGCAACAAAATTTGCCTCCTGCTAAACCCAACAGTTATCCTCAGAACTCGTTGACTAGAGTCCGAATTTGTCATATAAACATAGAGAACATTAAATTATTTAAGAATGACAACATTGACTTGGTCGCCATTCAGGAAACACATTGTAACACGGAAGAACAGCTACAAAAAGAGGCATGAACTACTAGGTGCTACGTACCACCATGTATACGGCACTGCGACATACATTAGACACAAAATAGAAAATGCGACTCTCATTTCTACGTCGTTAGAAAATGAAATACTTAATGTTGTAGTCAAAATTGGAAGTATCACAGTGTCCAATATCTATAAGCCCCCAGCCGCTTCATGGCCACCCTCAGTGATCCAAACACAACCACATCCAGCAATCTACGTGGGAGATTTTATCAGCCATCACGAACAATGGAATTACAAAGACTTTGATAAAAATGGTATCGCACTAGTAAAATGGGCCGAAGATGAAAACACCTTGCTTATGATGCTAAAGATCTGAATACATTTGAATCAGCAGCATGGAGGAGAGAATACAACCCAGATTTCTGCTTCACCTCAATTGGTAACAGAAGCCTCCCGCTGCCAGTAACACGAAAAGTTATGTGCGACTTTTACACTCGTAACCACTATACCACGCCCTAGATGGAATTTCAAAAAGGCTAAGTGGGAAATATTCTCTAAAGAACTGGATAAATGCTTAAGTTGGGTGGATACCACTAACTAGTAACAACTATAACAGATTTGTAGGCGCGGTAACAAGCACTGCCAAGAAGTGCATACCTAGAGATTATCGTAAAGAATACATTTCTGGCTGGTCACAGGATAGCGAGGAGCTCTACCAAATATTCCTTGAGTTTGGAGATCAAAAGATCGCAGACGAACTTCTACATAGCCTTGATGCTGCAAGACAACAAAAGTGGTTAGAAACAGTGGAAAGCATGAACTTCCAGACCTCAAGCCGGCAAGCATCGTCTTTGCTAAGAAAACTAGGAAGTGGTGCGCCTGCTCAAAAACAAAACCCAGGTATCTCTCCAAACGCAATTGCATTTTACATACCGGCAACATTCAGAGCTCCGAAAGTCAAAGCTCATACTATTGAGATAAAACGAGAACTCAGAAACCTACAGCACTATGCAAGAGAAAGTATACACGCTCGCCCAGTTACACTTGCAGAAATAGACACAGCACTCAAGGATGTCACTCCAGGGAAAGCACCGGGATTCGATAACATTAGCCCTGAATTCCTAATACACTGCGGCAAATATGCAAAGCGAAGGTTGGCCAAATTCTTTACTGATATAATACAGACTGGAAACGTGCCCAAAGAATTTAAGCAATCTAAAGTAATAGCCATCTTAAAACAAGGAAAGGAGCGGGTTATCTACAACAAAATCAGTCCAACGATTTTTTTAATAATCCCAGTTGAACAGGCGGGCTTTAGACCAAAACGAAGCTGCATGGAACAGGTTCTCTCACTTACTACTCGTATAGAAGCGGGGTTCCAAAGAAACCTTAAAACATCTGCGGCATTTATTGACCTATCAGCGGCTTATGACACCGTCTAGAGAGAGGGCTTGGTATACAAACTCCTTCGTGCAATCCCATGTAAGCTAACAGCCCGTCTACTAAACAATATGCTGAGCAATAGGACAATCCAAGTTATTACAGGATTCGATATAAGCTCACCAATGAAACTCAAGAATGGCCTACCGTAAGGATCAGTACTTGCACTCCTCCTATTCAGTCTTCATATGGCAGACATGCCAGACACGAAGTCTAAGAAGTACGGCTACGCCGATGACTGGGCTCTAACGACATCATGTAAAAATTTGAAAGGACGGAGGTGTGTCAGCAGATCTGAAAAAATTGGGAGAATACTTTCGAAAATGGAGACTTCTGCCAAACGCCAGCAAGACTTAAATAACAAATCGGCTAATAGGGAACTTAGAATCCAGATGGAAAACGAATGGCTTACTCATAATAAAACCCAAAATATTACGGCGTTATACTCGACAGAACACTCTCGTTTAAGGAGCACTTATCCAAAACAGCAGAAAAACTAAAAACGAGAAATAACATTATACAAAAGCTAACGGGAACAACATGAGGATCGTCGGCATCCACTTTGCGCTCATCGGCTTTGGAGCTCGTTTTCTCAGCTGCAGAATACTGTGCGCCTGCATGGCTTAACAGCCCTCATGTCCATAAAATTGATATGCGGTTTAAAAACGCAGAGATTGCTGGTGTTATCAAATCCACTCCCACAGAATGGCTGCCAGTCTTGAGCCACATTCATCCTCCAAATCTGTGGTGACTGCTCTAACAAGAGAGTATAAAAAGATTTTGCCTAACTCAAATCTCCCAATCGACGAAGATATTGAACACGCCAATCACAACCGCCTCCGTTCCAGAAGGCCACCCACCAAAACAGCATTATCTGCCATAGAGGAGGGTTTTGATCTAACCATCGCTTGGCACCAAGAATGAACCACCAAGCATCAGAACAACCGAATGCCATGTATTACCCAAAAACCCCCAGGGTACGACCTACCTCGAAAGACTTGGTCCACCTTAAACGGAATCCGAACTCAGCATGGTAAATGCGCCTACTTCTTACATAAATGGGGCAAGATACCATCCCCTCTCTGCGAATGTGGCGAAAACCTAACAGTGAAGCACATTACAGAGGAATGTAATAAAACAGCCTACGAGGGGACACCTGAAGACTTCCAGATGGCAACCCCGTAATCAGTAGCCTACATAAACTCATTAGAAGTCTGCTTGTGATAAAATTGTATAATTTCCTTTTAATGTGTACATATTTTCTTATTATGAGTAACTTTTTATAAATTTTTATTGTGTATTGTGCCATACGCTAAATAAATAAATAAATTTGATGAATTTATATGCAGCTTATTTGTGATCAACAAATTTTGATTTGACTGAGTTGGTAAATCTTTCAAGTTTTTATGTGTATTTATTAAGGTGGTACATCTGTGAAAATATGTAAAGTAACGAGTTTACAAGCGCTTTAACGGGTTAAATCAGATAAATCTGTTCTGGATTCCACAGCTAGATGATGTTGTCTATGCTACAAAAATATTGAAAATCTTTTGTAAACTAAATTGAAAATACTACTAAAAATGAAATTAATTAGTTGGATAGTCTTCATAAATGTCAAGTTACAAATCAAGTTTATTTGCATTCGAATAAAAAGAATCAACAATGCACAATAACTCGCTACTTGAAATAATAATTAATATTATAATTTTTGACATCCAATCTTATCATTTTTCATAAAGCATCTTCTACTAAGAAATCTCGTACTGTGAAAAAATATATAAAGGCATTTTTGTGGAAAACTATAAAATGGTCATATGTGTGTGATAGCTCCTTAATTTCGAACTGTAAAGTTTTAACTACTAGATATAGGGTGCGTTTTTTTGTAGAATATTAAAAATGTGGAGAAGTGCTTTCCCTTTTCGCTTGTTTTTCAGAGAAAAATACAACCATTTTTCAATTAAAATCTCGAAAGCCAAAAGAGCTATTAAAACTGTATAACACCATACTCATAAAAGATCATCAAATTGTTATTTTCTCCCCATTGAACCGGATTCGTATCTATCACCTTTTTCGCGATCCTAATGCTATACAATCAAAAGTTTAAAAAATATATTCTAAGTAATACGTGAACACTGATCACTCAAAAATTAAATAGGTATAAAGTTATGCCTACTGGGAAGAAAAAAAACATCTATTCAGGACATTTTTGTAGTAAACAAATATGCAAATTCTTTGTCATTTAGTAATTAGCGAGAAATTTGGCTTTAGAATATTTTTTAATAAACTATATATTCGGCTTCTGAAGAGGTTCTTGATAAAATCACCAGACATATCTTATCTGAGTATTATATCTTATATCTATAAAAATATGTAATTAAATCACATCGAATAAAATTAAAAAAAATACCTGTTTCACAACCGGAAATCATCTTAAAAATCATTTAAAATTATGATATACTTTGTAAAGATGCTTTGCCTTTTTAAGCAATGTCGTCAAGATTTTAATGCGACCTTTGCACAATGACACAATAATGTATTTCTTTCAATATCCTTATCCTTATCTTGGATACACTGACCTAAATAAAACAATTAATCGTACAATATTTATTATTCGAGATTCACATTCGATATTTATGTTTAAACTGATACTATTCTTGCCATCTATCGATGAAAGACGGAACTATATTTCACTCCTGATACACAATGGATTAGCTTATAGATAAATTCCCTACGAGGATTAACTGTTAGAACTGGGCCACATGAAGTGTATTATTTGTGAATGAAATTGTCGACTCTTCATTTTGGCTTAATTATAGTATTGTTGAATTAGTCGTATGGAATAGATCGTCAGGATTACCGTAAAATTGTATAATAACTAACTCGTACGTTACAATAGCACCAGCAATCTGAAAATGAATTAATTTTTAGTATTGCCCATCCGCTTCAACTCATACTTTTTCTATTTATTAATTTTCAAACTAGCATATGATTTATCTATTAATAACATCAACTTACCTTCAAAATAAGCCCTCTAGTTATAATGAAGAAGTTTTTGCCTGATAATGCCAGTTCCCATGAAGATACTTGAAACATGAGTCTTTCAACCTGAAAACGCATGTATCACACATTTTTTTGATATAACATGTTGAATAAAGAATAATAAAAGTTAAAAAAACACAAAATTCATTTATCTGGATTTAAGCGATGTCATTATATTAGAAAAACATTTAAACGCACACCGGAATTTTATATACAGGGTGGTCAATAAGAGCGGCAAAATAGAATAACTTCTCTATTTTCTATAATTTAAAAATAATTGAAATATAAAAGTTGTCGGGTAACACAAGCGCCACATTTTGAAATTTGTTGGGACTATAAAGGGTGTGAGGTTGATAATAGTAAAATAAAAAAAAACACATGGACGAGCATAGAATTCATCACAGATTAGTTATTCCTCACATTCCCTAGCACAACGGTTATGCTGAAAGATAAACAGAACTATAGTTGACAGTTTTGAATCAGCATCGAAACGGACTGGACGTGTCCCCAAGCGATCTGCTTTGCGCCTATTGTGTACAGTTCTCTGCGTGATTGAATTCCATATGTGCTAGTGCCAAAATAACAATAATATAAATTGGATATTTTGGCTATCTGCTCCAGTGGGGGCGTGCTCCCGATATTTTTATTAGTGAAGGAAGCTTACAGGGGCGGCTCTAATATTTGTCAGAGTCTTCTCACAACCAAACCACATCATGGGACCTAATGACTACAGTAGTTCTTATGATACGAACCAAAACAATGAAAAAACAACCTCTACCAAAAGTTATTCATCAGCTGTTACACAACAAGCATTTCCATCAAAAGAACAAGCAATTGTTTTCAGTGCAATTGAAAACACCCGACTTCAAGATTATTTGATCCCAGTAGGTACTATTATTCATCCAAAGAATATATTTTTTTCATCTAGACTTGCGAATCAAAGAATATGTATGTACCTCGCAAGTATGACTGTCGTGGATGATTTCATCAAGAACCATGGAACGATTGAAGTCAGTGGCCAAACAGTTAAAGCTAGACGCCTTATAACACCAATAGAAATTAGGCGTAAAATTGGTATTTCCCATAACTTTCCTAAGAATAAACTCCTCGGAATCAGAGTATAGCCACATACTTAGCTTCAGGCGACAGGTGTATATCAATTCCCAGTCTGATAATATACCTGATTCAATTGTAATCAACTTTGATGATACTTCATACAGAATATTTATATCCTAAGAGAATTTCTCATGTTTCACATTTTAAAAACCAGGACACAAGGCCTCTCAATGTAAAGGTCTTGTAGAAGAATCAACCCAAGTAAATAACCAAACATCTGAAACTGAATCAATCAGCAAACTGAACGAAACATCTGCAGAACGTAATGACAAATCCTCCACACCAACCATTAGCAACTCTGTCAAAAGAATAGTAAACGAAATTCTCACACCTATAGACGAAAATCCTTCGGATAACCCGTTGTTCACACCACAACCGGTAGGAAAGAAAAAGATTAGATTAAACAAGTCCAACCAAGTTCTACTTCAACCAGCAGAAAAATTCTTAGAAGATCTCAGCCCAGCACCAGTATTAAACTTTCCTCAACTATACAGCCTATTTGATAATATCAAAGATTCTAAGGATCCTATTAGTATTGTGAAGGATTATACCAATGATCTGCTAGCTTTAGCACAACTTCTCACATCTATCCATCCTTACCTCACCGAAAAAACAATGAAATTAAGAATTAATAAATTAAGAACAAAACTACTCACCGAAATCAGTACTGTGACAACCGAAAGTGAGAGCGATTCATCACAAGACTGTTAACAGACCTAAATTAGTACTCAATTTCAACATTCCTGCATTCAATAATTCCAACAAAATTATTCAGTGGAACCTCAACGGATACTTTCGACGCCTGACTATGTTACAAACTTTAATATCAGAAACCAGACCAGATATAATATGCTTACAAGAAACCCATCTCACCTTACAACACAATAGCAATTTATCAGGCTTCAATTTCTTTCGTAAAGATAGACACCGAAATACAAAAGCAAGCGGAGGTGTAAAGATACTGGTGAAGAATACAGTTATGTCCGAACCTATACAAATTACCACGAATTTGCAACATATACCTACCACCAAATGAACATATAAGTGAGAATGCGTTAAAGGATCTTATCGACCAAATTCCAACCCCAAGACTCCTTCTGGGCGACTTCAATTGCCACAATCCCATCTCGGGCTCCAAAGTTATTAGTCCCAGAGGCAGAATGATCGAAAATTTCATCCAAAACTCCCAATTTTGTATCCTGAATAACGGAACTAATACTAGATTCCATGCAGCTATAGGAGAATCGTCAGCGATCGATATATCACTATCTGACCCAGGACTAATACCAGCTTTGACATGGGAAGTACTACCCTACACATATGGAAGCGATCACCACCCTATAAAAATATCTAACTTGGCTCAACAAAATCACAAGCATGAGCTAATTGCAAAATGGAATCTGAAAGCAGCAAAGTGGGATCTCTTTAAACAAGCGATTCATAAAAGAATGGAAACGTTTGAACACCTCAACAACATTGACAATACACTCGGAAATTTTTCTAAAATTATAATTGAAAGCGCGGAATTATCCATGGGCAGAACCAAACAAATTAAGGGACATAACCCGGTACCATGGTGGAATCACGAATGCGAGACATCCATTTGAGCAAGTAAAACAGCTTTCAACCGATACAAACGACTCAAAATAGCTGAATCTCGAATCGAATTCAAAAAACTGAAGTTAAAGACTACCTTAACAATTAATACGTCCAAAAAAGAGTCGTGGAGAAACTACGTATCAAATATTAACAGTTAAGAAAATATCTGGAATAAATCCATATCAGGACATCTCAGCTCTGAAAAAAGAAGGGCGGACAATCACTTCTAAGGTAGATATAGCAGAACTATTCGCAGAAACATAGGAATCTCATTCGAGTGATTCCCAATATGAAAAAACATTTCGAGTAACCAAAAAAGCGAAAGAGCAAGACGTGATGAATATATCAAAGAATTGCACAGATTCTTTAAACTTACCAATCACTAGGCAAGAACTCAACGACTCAACCTCGACCTGAAAAGCAACTCACCAGGACCTGATGACATTATATTTCTATATATCTATATTTCTAAAAAACCTCCCCGAATCCACCAAACATCAACTTTTAGGAATATACAACACTATCTGGTCGAAACATATGTTTCCTGCAATCTGAACAGAAGCTACGATCATTCCAATACTTAAACCTAATAAAGATCGACAGAACCCAGAATCATACAGATCTATCTCGTTAACACGCTCATTGAGTAAATTACTAGAAAAAATAATTAACAAACGCCTACTGTGGACATTATAAAACAGAAAGTTACTACTCCCCGAGCAAAATGGTTTCCGTCCTCATCGTTCGCCATCGACAATATTTTAGATTTAGAAAGTGATGTACACGAAGCACTTGCCTCCAAACAAAAATGTCTAGCTGTATTCTTTGATATAAAAAGACCCTTCAACACTGCCTGGAAATATAATATACTAAAAAACTTACAGTTGCTGGGCATAAACGGAAACTGCTTGGCATTTATACGAAATTTGTTGAGCAATAGATCCATTCAAGTTAGAGTAAACGACACCCTTTCAAAAAAACATACTCGGAACACCACAGGGATCAATAATTAGTCCAACATTATTTCTTGTAGCAATAAATGATATCCTTAGAAGGCTAAAAACTTTGAAAGCAAGACTCTACGCGGATGACCTAGTTGTTTACATAAAAGGAAAAAATATGAGTACAATGGAACAACTTACACAGGAATTTCTGGTAACTCTCAAAAATTGGAGTCATGATACTGGATTTCAGTAGTGATTTCAGCAAAAACACATGCACTTATATTCAGTTCAACAAATTGTAATCACATTCCACGACTCCGACTACATCATCGAAACTTAGAATTCAAAACTGCAATGAAATTCCTAGGTATGATATTCGATCAGAAACTAACATGGAAAGAGCATATATCCAACCTGGTATTTACGGCCAACAAAAGACTAAACCTTGTGAGAACACTAACCACCAAAAATTGGGGATCAGACCAGCAAACATTGCTGTACCTGTACAAAACCCACCTCAAGGTGCAAAATTGACTACGGCTCTGTTGCATATGTGTCAGCGAGTAACACAATCTTAGAACATCTTGATACTATCCACAATAATGCAATAAGAATAGCCCTAGGCGAACAACACCAGTCCAAAGTCTTTACAGCGAAGCAGGGGAACCATCACTTCAAATAAGAAGACAGTTTTTAAGTCTATCATATGCTTCGACAATAGCAGCAAACAAAGATAAACCTTCCTATGGAAACACGTTCACAGATAGATACCGAACACTTTTTACAGCCAAACCTTCCTGCAAAAAACCTTTCTATGAAAGAATCCGCAAGAGCCTAGAAGACCTCAACATAACACTCCCAGATATTTTCCCAGACAACATCGATCACCCACCTCCCTGGACAGTAAACTCTCCGATCATCAACAAAACCCTCACATGTTATGATAAAGGCAATATCGACTCTCACATCATCAGAAATTCCCTCTAAGGAAATTCTAACGGTCACGCATAGCGATGCACAAATGATATTTACAGATGCTTCTAAAACAATAGAAGGAGTGGGAGCAGCAATAGTAACAACAAATATCACCAAAGAATTCAGACTATCCCCTATTAGCTGCATACATAATACATCAGAATTATATGCAATACTACAAGCGCTTATATACATAAATGAAAATCTCTCGGATTAGCGAAAATTCGTCATTCTAACAGACTCAGTAAGTTCCATACAAACCATACAAAAATTATATACTCAGCATCCCATTGGTCAAATGATAAAGGAAAATCCATGGAAAATCCATGTACTTTATATGGATACCTTCTCACGTTGGGATCGAAGAAAATGAAGAAGCAGATAAAAGTGCGCGCGAAGCAGTAACGTGTGATAACCTGGAAACTACCAATAAGTGTATATCGTATGATATAAAAACCTTCGTTAAGCAAACATTAATGAATAAGTGGCAAAGTGAATGGCAATCCAGTCAATCCAAACTACGGGTAATCAAGCCGGACATCAAACCTATGGTACACACTTCAATCAAAAGGTCAATACAAGTAATCATAACCAGACTTCCGTTAGGTCACACAAGATTAACACATGAAAACTTGATCAATCGTAGTGATATCCCAATATGTGAAGTATGCAATGTCCAAATAACTTTGGCACATATGTTAACAAATTGCCCAAAATACCAAAACCATAGAATTATACATAAAATCCCACAGAGCTTATAAGTTCTACTAGGTCACTCAATCCATTTGATTAATTATTTGAAAGACTTTGATCTAGTTCGTAAGATATAAATTATATATATATATATATATATATATATATATATACCTAAACATAGTTGAAATTATATAATCTCGATACAAAATGTACTCTTCTGTTGCTAAACACCGTAATGGTGGATGCACCTTTTTCTCTAAATAAAAAAAAACGAATCAAAAATCATCAAAATCGGATCTCGTTTACAATATAAAAGGCGCGCACGAATCAAAAAGCAGATAGTCGAATTGTATACCTCCTCCGCTCGGGGTTCGTCGGTCAAAAACTATAGTTGAAACAGCCAGAGCCCTGATGCAGGTATGCCACAGTCATTATGTGGTGAAATGATCAATCCAGCCGTTTGCGTACTGATCAGATTAGATTATGTTAAGTAATACTAAAATGTAAAATATGGACAGAAAAGCTGTCAAAAATCAGTTGGATATGATGATAATGATATTACGGAGTTTGGTGTCCAGAAACAGGATAAAATGTGTATTTGAACTATCAAGACGAAGATAGATAAGGTACATACTTACAGAGATAAACATATAGAGATAAAAAACATAAAAGTTAAGGAGGTAATAGAGAATTTGAGAGTGTGACAGAGTTTCAGGGTTTTCACAAAGAAATACCTACTGGAAGACACTTAAGAAACAGAATAAGCCTAAGAAAACCAGTTAGGTATGTTTGAAGATTATGTAATGACAGTCGCAGCTAACACACAAGAGCAAGGTACTTAGAAAGAAGTTCTTCGAAGTGATGATAAAGATTAATGTCTACTTGATGTGGAGACAGATATGGAACCTCATGGATGAATGTTACATGGATCTTAGAAATGTTACTACAAGAAAGAAAAGCTTATTTGCACTTACAGTAATATGTCCAATATTTTCAATCTATACAACTACACTTGTCTACATTTAAAGCGAGCAGAATCTATTTTTGCTGCTGCTGGCCCCCATACTTGGGAACTGACTTGACGGAAAGCACTGTACTGAGCTCCGCAGAAAATCCTCACCCGTATACAGGCAAGCTCTCTCCGTCTAGAAGCTTTGACCTACATATCCACATCGACCATTATCAGAATTCCTTACACTCACGTCACCCGGACAGACTTGCCAAACTGCATTGTACCTACTGATCTCTGTAATACTGTTCACAATGTTTATTGGAATTAACATATGTTTATAATATTAAATAAATGGATTACATTTTACTATTATTTTATTTTCTCCCGAAATCCTCTCCATCTAGAAGCTTCGACCAACATCTTCCAACGCCGAGAACATTCCACCAATAGTACGAACTCACTAGACGTTTTGGGATATAACCATGGCCATTAGCAAAATACGTCGAATCCCACACGCCCTCTCGCTATTACCACGACTGTATATCCCAAGCTCGTTACTACACAAACTCAAATGGTACTGTAGACAAGACTAAAGCTAGATTGGCTATTATAAAAGTATTTTGACAACAACCAGGTGACCAAACTTTTAGCCCTGTTGCTAAACTTACTTCAATAAGAGCTGTGATAAGCATAATGAATAAAAACATGATATTGACTCAGTTTGATATGTCAACAGCATTTTTGTATGGTACTTTATCATTTTTATTCCCCCTATACAATGTATCCAAATAATTACGAAAATGAATACAACTGATTATTGATTAACAAGGATACAATTCACAAATGTTTTTTTGTCCTTGATAAATTTTCATGATCTTGTCAAACAGTGTTCATGCTCGATACGGAATTGTTTATTTTATATATAAGCGATGGTGAATAATTCATAAACCTTAGTAAAATCTCTGTCGGTTCATCTATCAAAAACTCAGATTCATTTTACCTTGTCCTCCCTATTCTATTGTGGTACTTTGAAACGCAAGAGATTTTAGAGATGCCAACATTCTCGTGTTATACATACAGGAAGAATCAGTCGAGCAGCTTGTAAAGATATTTCTATACTTTCGACGTTTTCGGAAGGCAAAATGACCAATGAAACGTTGGTGAGATGAAATGTACCTATATTTATTTCACTTTAACTATACCTGCGTATGGGTATAGGAAAAAGTGACAACTGTCGGGCCAGCCCACCAAGCCATTAAGGCTTAGACGTACCTATATGTGGCCACTGATGATTTTTTTAGGATTCTAATTTTTGGAAACGTCTCACATATAAATAGCCAAAGAAAATAGACATTGTCTTTGCTAAAACTAACGAATTGAACAACATGTTACAAGATATCCTTTAGTTTGGGAGATAGTAAGCTCGACCTTTTGATATTACGATACCAGGCGGCTGATTTTATCTGTATACAATGAATAGAAAAATATTTTCATCCTCATTTCTTATATATTCTAGACACCACCTCACCTCTATGTTGTAACCACTGGATGATACTGAATACAATGCTAATACTACGTTCTTCCATTCGTCATAAACAGCTCCACCAAAAATACAGACAAAAGTCAAACGAAGCAACAGCAAACCAAATGATAAGAAGAAATAAGCCTTTTCAACGGCATTATCCATCACACGCATACTGCTGTATAATTGTAGGAGTACAAAGTATAGATTTTGGAAGAAACTTGCCAAGATGATGCTTGATATCCTGGAATTGGTAGTTTGACAAAGTTTCGACAAATTAACGTAGTCTTTCCTTATGGTTTTCCAGGCGCTGACGCTATGTATCTAGAATAAAATTATTCATGTAACAAAACCAAAATAAATGTGGGCTACATTGGCGTTTTCAACATGTATCTCGCCAACATCTACAATATCCTTGATATTGGGCACAGTACAAATATACTGTGAAATTGGGCAACATAAATGTGTAAAACATACGCGCCGCTTCACACTGAGCCACCAGTCGCTGCCACTCTTAGATAAAGAAAGAGAGAGGATACCGTGCTCTCCATTTCCGCCTTTGTTCGAAAGTGTGATCATTTTAAAGATGGAAGCCATTTTATTTGTGTCAAGGCATCAGTTGTGATTGTGTGTTATGGTTTTGTCTTGTCTTTTGAACGAATATTGATAACAAATTACAGTAGAAGACAAGGTTAATCCTAATGTTATATACTTCTAAACCTTCGATTCCTGTCTAGGAATGTAAAAACCATTTTATTTGGAGAAAGTGGTAACACTGTCATTCCTAATGATATGTGTCCTCTTTCTTTCCTAGTCTAGGCTGCCACTAGTGGCTGGATGCAGCTACCAGTCGCAGTCTCTAGTTACTGGACGTGATCAGTGAAACTGAATAGCCGGATTACCAAAACTGATGTCCAACATAGGAGGACTCAATAGCGCAAATGAACGCTGTTGAATCAGGTAGAACCAATTCTGTAAGTCATCGCAAATGCGGTTGATACCTACCTACTGTCATATTTTTGCAGACAACAGCTGGAGGGATAGTGAAGAGACACTTCAGAAAGGGTCTAAAACCGGTTAGAAAGAGCTCGACTTTCTGTACCTAAATTTTAATAAAATTGAAATAAATAATTTCTATATAGAAGTATCAAATATCTCTGTTTAATAATCGATAAACACTTCAATAAAAATACTCTTAAACCCTGTTGATTTTAATCTACAAATCATTAGTTGAAACAATAGTCAGATTCGGCATAACAGCTTGGGGTGGACTTTATAACAATTTTTTTCACAATCTGTATGTTATACTTACAAAACATTATTTTAGAATTACAAATAATATATGATAAAGATAAACTCTTCCCAACACATGATACCTATTCCAAGAAAATAATGGTCGTGTCCACAGAAGTGACTGAATACCCATTAGTAAACAAAGAGTTAGCAGATAATCAGTCAACAATAGTGTAACATAACCTATCTTTCTTTTTTCCGTATCAACCTCAAGAATGAAAGTTAGATTTCATCGACTCTGGGTCAATGAACAATATTGCCCAGCACATTAATCAAATGAATAGAATATCTACACATTGTTTCTCTATTTCCTAATTCTGTTATGTACATCTATCGTTTCGGTTACTACCCGAGAAGTGCTTGTATATATATATATATATATATATATATATATATATATATATATATATATATATATATATATATATATATATATATATATATATATATATATATATATATGCAAATTTTAACTCGGAATCTGGTCTACCGATTTCGATGAAATATGTATGGGTTTTAGAGTATATTGAATCGATTGGTTGTAGTAACATTCACAAGAAAAATCGTTCTCAGCCATTAATATTCTCATTTCAAGAGTTCTATAAATTATATCTCAGATAGCGACATGAACCCATTAATGTTATAGAGAGAAATAGTCCTATGGTAAAGCTTCCGGGTAATAATCTAAAGCTCCTGGGATCGAATCCCGATCACCTCTGAGTTTTTTTTTAACAAAACCCATTTTTTTAAATAAAAGATATTAATGTGAGTTTCTAATAATTTAATTGGAAATTTTCAATGAAAATGTGTACATACCTAATATATTGCGACCCTTAAGGTACATATTAGCTAATGCAAGGAAGGGTTAGCAGATTTTGGTAAAAATTAGCGAAATGGGGTTTTCGGAGTCGAGAAATCGATTGACGATTCTTTTATGTTTAATCGGTGTGACCCTCGAGGTCCACACTAGCTATTTCAAGAATGGCTCCGCAGATAAAAGTTTCAGTACCTATGTATAGTGTTTGGGGGTTGATACAGCTGAGTTTTGGTATATTTATCATTCATATTACACATTCATATTTATTTCGAAATCTATAACTTACCAATATGTGAACAATAAAAGCACATATGCACATTTTTTAATAAGTTTAAATATCCTTAGTAACTCTTATAGCCCTACTCTAAATTCTGTGTTACCCAACAGCCGAGCAAAGCTCGGTCACCCAGATATTAAATATATTAAAAAGGAAATAATGTTTCCTATTCCATTTTCTTTTTTTCAAATATATGTAATTGACGTATTCAATTATTTCGATTCTTTTGGTATAAACATCAGACAAATGAGCTAAGCTATGTATCAGTCGTGCTATTTGCTTGCTTAGGAAAACAAAACAGCGTATTCCGCATATCATCGACGCACAATTCAAAACTAATCTATATCTTGAATTCCACTTAGCAATAAAACTGTCAGGCTAAGATAACTTCAATATCTGCTCCCCAAATTACTACCAGCATACTACCAGCAGATGTAAGAGAGATAAAAAAAAAACAGAAAAATGTTGCCAATGCCACAACAAAAGTTGCAGGTTACATGGAATGTACGCTTCACTGGATGAAAAGGCTAATCCAAGGCTAAAGGTGTGGGTGGACTGTAGACATCTCATAACGGAGCATACTTGACACAAGCTTTAACCGGATATGGTCCTTACAAGGTATTGAGACAGAGGATAGTCCATATAGGTACTGCGAACAATAGGATGCAATCGAGCACGTAATCTTTAGATAGTATAAATGGGAGCTGTAAAGGATTGGAGCATGAGGGAAATTTGGAGATAGATTTGGGAACTGCAGCATAGTTGAGGAAAATAAGAACAAGTAGAGAACAATCCACGGCATTGTAAAAAAAGTTTCTTGTAGCAAAGACAGAGAGATATCAGAAGAAATCCATTGAGACAAACAAAAAAACAAATATTTGTCCGGTATATCCACCGTTCAACTAGCGCGACAGAATTTTAATATTGTGGTCAAAATCAATGTTGAATGAAACCTCATTCCTCCATATCAATCACTTTGAAGAATAATATTTCTCTTCGATGATTTGCATTTTATGTATACCCATACATATTTTTTGATGCACATTAATGAGATATATCACTAAAATTTCTTGAGGTTGTTTTAAAAAGATTAATATTTATTATACGTGGACACATGGCAACACTGAATTTGCTCTTGAAAATATATTACTAATTTATCTATGGTATATTTATCGTCAGCTAAGAACTTTGTAGTGACTTTTTCAATGATCTTGAAACATTATTTGATATTGAGATTTGACTGATAATATATACAGAGATTGTTTTGAAATTTATCAGTTTGAATAGTTTTATAAAGTTGTTAAATCAATTTATTATTGAAGTCTACCAACATATCCTGTCTCATGTTTGCAGGTTATAAATCGTATTTAATTATGACGTTACTCGTCAACACCAAACCAAACAGAATACAAGTTCGTTTATGTATATCTAGATATGTCAAATATTTTGAGTCTCAATTTTAAGATTTTACAATGTTGAAAATTTACCAACTTACCTGTGACGTAATTCAACTAGTTATTTGAATTATCCCTTTTTGCACACGACCGGCAAATCTGCCGATCAAATAAATCCCCGGTCGGGAGATCAGCCGGAAGAAACTAATTCAGGGTGGAGCTTAAGAAACTTGATACACGTACCAACACCGATCTTTTCGTCAGCCGTTTCCGTCGAAATTAAAATTTGTCCGGTAAACACATGGCTGCCGGTCGGTAAACTGATCGAGGCATTTGTTTCATTACATGCAAGTCTATACGTGTTGACACACGAACGGAGATTCTTCCACTACCATGGTACAAAGTCGCAGTTTGCATTGTGAATAATGTGTGTCACTTTGAAAATTAGAAAACTTTGATACTGAGTCATTCATTTGTAAAGTAGAATAAAGGCCCGTGATATGGAAGCCAAGTGACGAATTTAAGGATCGAAATAAAACTAAAGCGGCCTGGCAAGACATTTATATTTATTCAAAACTATGAACACACGACAGAAGAGGAGAAAGCCGAGATGCTTTGTTATATAAAACAATATTAATTATATTTTACTCATTTGCCAAGGTACCGATCCTTCATTACTATTCACATATTTTGTGAAATCCCTAATTTCCTTCCCAATCCTTGATCCTCGCAAATTTCGCACTCTTGGTAGGTATGTCTTCGAAATATCAAATTTCTAAGGCATCGTCGCTAAGCTCCATCTACGTCGGATGGCAGTACGGAACTGACTATTATATAGAAAACATGGTACAATCAAAACAAGTGACCGATCGATTGCTGTGGGTGTTTGACCAGTCGAGCAGTAGTTTGGACCAGTTTCAAACTGTTTCCAACTGTATTTTGTGGTTGTAAGACATGCGCATTTCAATTTCGGTGTTCTCAAAATTGAACTGCGCACGCTTCTGACGGTAGGTACCTATATATACTTATATATCTGTTGTTATTTTAATGGATGTTCGGGTACTACGTGAAAAATATTTCATTTACACTTTTGCTTAAACTGGTGAGCATATATATTTAGCCACTATTTAGGATAGGTCTCATCCTGTAAAAGATATTTGTTTTTACCTTAGAGTAGCAACTAAGTTTGGGTTCACACCATGAATTATTAAGTTGACACTTTACATTGATAATTGAGACAATGAAATTGACAGAATAAACTCTTAAATAATCGACAAGCGCTAAAAACAGTATGAGTTTATTATGTCACGGAATTCTTCTAGTAATTCAATATTCATATAGGTAAATGATCGGAATATTCAGTATAAAAGATAATATGAGTAGGTACTAAAATTTATACATGAATACGAACAGAACAATTTATTCACCATTCGAATAAATTTAAATTAAATTGAAATTCAACTCACTGTTCTTGATGCATATTGTATTTTCTTCGACATCTGTTCCAACCTGTAAGTTATTGCTGAGCCCAACAGCATTATGAATACATCTACAAAACTCCAATTGAAGGTCCTTTGCAAATTCATGAACTGAAATTATAATGTGATGAATAATTCTAACAGAAAATAATAAGAACTATTAGCATGCATAAAATGACATACATACATATAGAATTACAAATATTTTGAAGATTGTTTCACAATATGAGGGTATGAAGTCATCTATTTAATATATTTAATATCAAAAAAAAAATTAATGTTATTACACCATGGAGTATCGAATTCAAAAATAGTAGCAGATGAGTCCAACCTCTATGTGTTAACTATTATACAAAATATTGACCCATAACAAAAAGATTGTGAAGCTCAAAGAAAGAAACAGAGAATTCTATTCGAGAGAAAGTGTTTTTGAATATAGTACCGAATTTGAATCATCAGTAGGTAACAATTCTTATGAAAATCAGATGCAAAAATAACTCCAGGATAGAATCGTCAGTCAATGATCTTGATGGAGTAAACCAAGCGGAACAAATCAAAGAACTGGTGCAAAAATCACATTACCTACTGGCAGTAGACATATCAATAACCCTACAATATTACCTACTACAGATAGAATTCTAGAAGGTTGAAGCAGAAGCAGATTTGGGAAGACATTCAAACCTACTCTGTTTTTAAGGCTGAGCCTTTCAAACGATGTTTACGAAGGGTTATAGGGTAACGATGACATGCCCAAAACATAGTGTCTGGTAGTTGAGAGAAGAAATAGTGCAAGTAAAATGGTAATAGTTGTAATTATGTCCGAGTCTTAGTTACAACTTTGGGGTAACAGAGAAGGTTTGTATCTCCAGTAGTATTACATTATGTTATTGCCCACAATCGACCATTAGAACATTCTAAAATCTTTCACTTGTGACTAGTGGCTTTCCTTATGCCCTAGTCTAATTTTTAATAAATATTTAATTCGATCCAGTATTATGTTTGCATTTACCAAAAGGTGTCGAGTGGAGTGTATCAATTGTCAAATAATAGTTGAATATACTCAAGTTAATGGAGTATCAGTCCTACACAGAAGGTCTCGACAATAATTTCGCGTATTCACTAAGAAGAAGTCCTCCTGGTACAGAGGTTAAAAGCTAGTTAGGTAAAAGATGTGCATGAGTAAGGGAACCAGCCATATTCACTAGTGTCGACTACTTGGGGAACAAGCCCAAGTAAGTCCTGAAAGAAGTAGGAGAGTAAGAGAGGCGACAAGCCTTTCTCACTAGAGCCAACTACCTGGGGAACCAGCCCAAGTAAGTCCTGAAATATTAGAGTCGACTACATGGGGAACCAGCCCAAGTAAGCCCTGAAGGAAGTGAGAGTGTAGAAGAGTGAGAAGTCTCTCCTACTAGAATCGACTACTTGGGGAACAAGCCCAAATAAGTCCTGAAAGTTAAAATTAGCGTGAATTTAGACAAGATAGCAAGACTAGTAGTGAAATAAAACTCTCGGTATATATGGAAAACCTGCAGAAGCTTACATGAGATGTTTTCGGAATGAGTCGAAGAAATTGACTGAATTTTAATGCGAAGCAGCACGCCTTTTATACTGCTGATCTGCTTAGCTATTGGTGGAAATTTATTTATCAAAGTTACCCTTTTTGGTTGTTACGCGATTTTCACTTCATGTCAGCTGGATACAGAACGACATTTATTTTTGATATTTACAGGGTGATTTTTACAACATAAATTATGTTGAATAAAAACTAAGTGTCACAGGGTGATTTCTACAATTTTGAATTAATAATAAACTGAATAAAAACTGTGTCACAACAGTATCTATCTCTTTGGAAATATGGATAATGTATGGGTAGACTTCAGATCAACAGAAGGATTGAAGTAAACCCATTTGAAATGATTGGAAAATCGGTGGCAGAGAAAAGCCTTCAGCTAGAGCTCCATGTAATACTGAAACGAAAACCAAAAATGTGATAATTAACTGACTTTTATTGTCCTCGATTCTGTATTCGTAGATACTTTACGGTGTTACCACAGAGGAGCAAACAAGAAAGTATCGAAATTATGCTTTTGGGTATTCAAAGAAATCTTCGAATAGGCATAGTGGTCTTAGCGGACACACCCACATATATGTAATAGTGAGAGAACGTAGGTTTTGAGTTAACCTTAATCCATCTAGATAACTCCTTTTCAGAGAAAAGTTACATGAATGAAAAGGCACAGTTGACCAAACGAATGATCACAGACATAATAGCTTGTGTATGAATAACTTTGCGTCTCTTTCAATTATTTACTGGCCATTTTAAGGTTTCAAGCACATCAGAAATCCTAAGGACAATCCATATAGACCAATCACGATGGATGTTCCATCGTAAAAGTCAAAGAAATAGATTGGGAGAATGAAGCTTGAAGAAGGCAGGTCAGATTACCGTTAGTCTCATTAAAGTGATGAGAAATAAATGAGAAGAGGGACCGCAGTTTCGCTTTGTAGCGGTGCTCAAGGTGTCTATGGGTTGAAACTTAGATTTATAAAGATGTTTCATTCGATAGAAGTCTAACAATCCATGAGAAACAAATATGAATATGGTTCATTTTAATCGAGCTCGGAATAAAAATATGTCTTCCTCTTACTTTCATTGATTTGTCTACAAAAATCCGATATTATCCATAATTATTGTGTTGAAAACAGTTATAAGGTGGCGTTGAACTCATTCAAAGTTATTTTATTCTTTTGGAATAAGTCCATCATATTAAAAATCGATGAATCTATATTTTATTTTATCTGTTATGTACTAACGGTTCGAAAATAATCCTCAATATGCTCATTAAAATATAGTTTATATAGACATGGGTGTCTGTTTTTGATATTCTCGAATATTGGCTCAAAGAACAATATTTCCTGAAATCGTTGGCTTACAAAAACAAGCTATTTTAACATCATATGACCTATATTGCGTCACCCAGATAAAACTTTGAACTGCGATAACTCGATCTGACTTACAAGATTTCAATGGTTATTACGCATTTTCTTCGACACCAATCATTTGGCCAAACAACTCATTAAGTTTCTGATACTAATTACTTATTTCTTTATTCTCAAATAAGTCAGGCAAAATAATAGTAGCTTTCAAAATAAGCTAGCCGCAGAGATTCGGAGATTTTACCTGTATAAGTAAACCAAACCAAATTGAATAGCCCATTACATCAAATATATGAGGGTAAGACTGGACAAAATATACTTCCAAGCCATTAACAAAACTTGATTCATTTCTTAAAGCTATAATTAGTTTATATGCATTCACAAGTCCATGTTCCACTGAAATTCGACAAAAATATTACCATTTATATATATTTACTTATAAAACAATTATATAATACATACCACCAGCAATAAACATTATGAAAAATGTTATAATATTCAGTCTCTTGGTTAGATTGACTTGAGTTTCATAAGTTCTCATTTTAACTTCAACATAATGCCATTCTCTAACATAAGAATGCCAATGCATACTCAATCGCAAGAAAAGTCCAAAATGCAGTAATCCTCCCAATTGGAAAATGAATGTAGCTACGACAATTACTTTCGTTATAACAATTTTTTACAAAAAAATGGTTTGGCATATTGAATTTGTGCGAAAACACACTTATAACTTCTAAATAAACTCAATCAAACTGGGCAACACCAAGAACAGAGTATGGAGCTGACTTGAGAATTCCTTGAAATGAATGTTAAACTATTTTTACCGTCTTCCCAAACGAAAGAGGTAGGTACAAAATTCGGTTGTTAGTTTTTTTATGTTCGTTTCTGCGTTTTGCATAGTAAACGTGATCCGATTTTGATGACTTTTCCTTCATTTGAAAGAAGACTATCGCGAAATGGTCCCATATAAATTAAAATACAGCATTTTCTCCCCCTAAAAAAGGCCTCCAAAAGGGGTAGAAGAGGCATTTTTTAAAAATCGAAAATTTGATACCGTAAAATTAAAGAAGATACCGTATAAGATAAAATTTTACAAAAACTCTAACGGCTTACGAGTTACAGCAATAGAAATTCGGAAATATTTTTATTACCCCTGTTTTTAAATACCTGAATACATGTGAACGTTTAATGATTTGAATGACTAATGATACATTCAAAATAGTGAAATATTGTTTTATACATAATCTAGAATCGCCTTTATTAGATGCTGCACTTATAAGTCAGTATAAAATAATATTAATTGTACTGGTGCTGATAATTTTGAAGTTGGTGCCAAAAGTCTTCTATCTACAATAACTACACTAATTTAAAATTACCAACACAAAATTAATATTAGTTTATACTTTCCAGTGCAAGAGCTAATAAAGTCGGTCCTAGTTTCTATAAAACAAATATTGAATGGATAATCTTTTATTTGCATTACTACCCATCGTGACTTGGATGACGTTTTTTTTGTTGTTTCAAACACATTGATTTCAAATCATCATAATTATGGGAATATTTACTGCAAAACTGCCGAAACATGCCGATAAACATTGATTTAAGTCTAGCAAATGTGAGGATTCATAATTTTGCTGCGGAAATTAGATAAGCCGATTGAACTACAAGAAGAACTATCTATCCAATAAATATAACCATGATGTTTCAGATAAAATTTGAAAGGTCTATATTTAAACATATTACAAACAATGGATTATACCTACAATATTTGCAGGTCTATAGACCGTTCAAGTTCAAATATCTTGCATGGCACTGTCCTTCTATATTATTCATTATTTCTTTACCTATAGTAATCAAATTAAAATGCATTGAAAAAGTTTTATAAATCACAAATAGAAACTCCATCAAGAACATTATAAAAGTCACATTATTATAGACAACGCGCCAGTACTTCCAACGAAACTTCAAAGACTCGTATGTGTCTCCCCCAACATATATAGGGAAGAAACTGAAAATTTGAGCCAACTTTAAAGAAGCTCTTATAGCAACTTGAAATGTTCTTTCTGCCATCTTTCTTTCTAGTATGATTTTCGACGCATCGCCTCGTCCACGGAGCTCCTTTGTTAATTCATCCATATCTAAAATTAAGATGTGAAATTATAGAAACAAAATCAAAATGCATTGTACATTTCCAACAAATATCACATACCTATACTTAATAATTTAAAAAAATATCAGTATTCCTTAATTATTTGTGGATTTCTAAATTTTTATTGAATACCGAATAAGGTTTACACATACACTTTCACCAAACGCACAATGCATGGTGAATAAAATTCAAGCTTAAGTAATAATCCCTCATACCATATGGGGACAGATAACAAAGTTGTCAAAATTCAGAAGCTTATGTAAATAAGCAAGTATATGATTTATAGTACTTTTATTTATTCAAGCTAGATTTAGTGATGGATTGACAGTTGTAAACACAAATAATTTCATTTGTATTTTAAGTATGTAAGTAGGTATATTTATATGTCTGTTATGGTCTGAAATCATACAATTCATTTAATGTAGAAAAGCAGAGAACTAACCTTAATCAAATCGTAAATATAAAATGCGGCCACAGCAGCCGTAGGATGTTATTGTAATAGGTCCGATTTTCTGAAATTGTGAGTTTGCTAAATCTCTACGTTTCAATATACCTCGAGTCATACAAGAGGATTTTTAGAAAAAAACGATGCGTATATCAACTCAAGAACGAAAAATGATCCTATTTTTAATCATTACATACTTAAATAGTCATCTACTGATTATTTTTTGACCAAAATCTCTACACCTGTTTCTTTTATAAAAGAAAAAACCGAATTTCAAAAATTATGAGTATTAGTTTCAATATGGCGGCCTTCGAAAAGTAAAAAAAATGTCCAAGGTTAAAATATTTTTGATTGGTTCATATAATTTCGAGCTACTGTTTTTGTGTAATATTAAAAAAAAAAATTAACAAAAGTTCGCGGTGTGTACCTCGAGGAACACACTCATGCTGCTGGATACAAATTAAACTTGTTCCAATTTTGATGATTTTTATTTCATTCGGAAGATGTTGAAAATGGGATATTTTTCTTTGAATTGAAGTTTTAAGAAAAAGTCCAAGAACAGTTCAATTGAAATATAATATCAATAGAACATTTTTTCAAAAACTTCAAATGCTTTTGTACTCAATATTTACAGAAAAAGTCTGGTGAATGTGTTTGTTAGTCGAAGCTGGAAAGATGAGAAAAAATCTTCAGTTGCCTCATTTAATACTTGATTATATATCAGGTGAATCTGATATATTTTGTACTGATTCACTGAATCTGTATAAGCACAAAACTATAGTAAGTAATTGAAAGTCGAACGATAATTATCAAAGGAAATCAACAAATTACGCCGACAATAAGGTGACAAGAATTATTTTTTTAATTGAAGGTACAGAGTCCTAATCATTAAACACTGACTTCTAAGCACTTACCAGTCATAATATAATTATACTCTATTTGATGAAGCTCTATCTTCAATCAATTTAGTACAAATACATTTTTTAGTAAATTTCATTTCCCAGAGATTTCACAATTCAAACAACTGGGATTTATTGGCTGTATATATTTTATTGTCACATTTCGATTAGCCGTGAGAACTATCACCAAAATCAATGTGTTATTGATCCTAACAAATGACATATCAATAGCATGCTGTTGATTTGTTTAGTTTTTATTTTCAATTACACTGTATGATTATAGATATAGATCAGACATGCAAGAGCTGAAAATTTCAAATTATAGAGGCGGAAGAATACAAACTATGAAAAGTTATATATAAAAGTTTTCTACCTTAATAATAGGGAAGATACTGATTCCAAAATATTAAAAATGGAAATAGCCGTATTCATAATCAATCTTAGCTCGGTACTAGTTCATTCGTTTGCTAGTTATTATGGTAATGATAAACGATAATATCAAAAGTGACAGTTTTAGTATCAAACTTAACAAGTAGTACCGAACTTAGAACTAAAAGTATTTTACTGAGAATAAAGAAAGTAGAACACTGTTAGTTGTGATACAATATTATAAGAGTTTTTAATGGAAAACTAGCCTCTTACACTAGAACTAGTTTTGCTTGTCAGATAATCAAAGTTTATGAAATAAACAATTCCATGCTCCTATGTTAAATTTATAATGTTATAGGATTAATATATTTGCATAATCACCAAGCAATGATCCCTGGTTATTACATAAACCAAACTTTGTAAAATTGATTCCAAGGGAAAAAACTATCTTATAGCATACTGCTCTAGGTATTTAAAGGAAAATAAATATTCCAGATGTGGAAAATACATATTATATTTATTCTCCAGTGTAATTTGGTTTATACGGCCTACCTAATTACATACTGCCGATGCAAAAGTACCAAGACCACATCATCACAAATCCAAACCATAATAAATCAGCTACATCTCTGGTCAAACAGAATCGGTCTAAATGTCTACATCAAAATCAAAAATTCTTAAATTGAGCAAGAGGACATCCAGTACACAGACTCCACATATACTTCTCAGTGATACCCCATATCCAGTTACCAAAACTCACCAAATACTTGGAGTGATATTCGACAACAAACTTATACGGAGGAAACATATCGCAGTTATTAAGGCTAACTACATGAGGAGACTCAGCATTATCAAAATGCTCTCTCATACACCCAAGGGGCTCATAAGATGAAGTTTTATTGAGATTATACAAAACCCTCATGGTATTAAAACTCGATTACGGCAATATAATCTACCTTTCTGCATCCAACTCCAATCTCAACACACTTGACGCAGTCCACAATATCGACCTTCGACTGTGTTTAGGAGCTTTCAGGTCAACCCCGGCCGAAAGTCTCTATATTGAAGCAAACCAATTGCCTCTTCGACTAAGATAACAACTTCAACGCGATTGCCTGCTGCTTCCCACAAGCCACAATCATCTCTATCCCCAACTGCTTTCTCCTATATCTACAGCTCTAACTCCTGAATATAATCCCCCCTATCATATATCCTTAAAAGTCTGGTACCTACCCCACTTTGACTTCTCAGATACTCTACTTAACCCAATTTCTCTAATGCCGCTATGAAACAAAACACTGCCTGTACTCGAATGCACTTTATCTGAACTTCCTAAACAAAAAATCTCATGTCTCCTTATCCAACAAAATTTCTATTAAAAAAATTAATGGAGGCTCTTTAATACTGTTCCTTTCACCGACGCCTTAGAAAATGAGGCAGGTCTCTTCTGCTATGTGACAACTTTGAATGACATTCTATAACAATTCAAACTTCCCAACTTTGCAAACGTCCTTAGGAACTGGTGAACTGAATGCAATCCTTAAAGCCATAGAAAACATAGATATCGGTCAACACAAAGTTGCTGTATGTACCGACTCAGCTTCATCTGTGATCTCATCTCTCATCAAAGACCGATATAATCAGCACCCTATCGAAAAAAATATATATGTGTGTGTTATTTATTCTGTGACCCTATTGTCCAAGACATTTACAGTCGCTACCAACAGCTGATCAGTACAAATAATTCAACAATAGTTTGGATTCCTTCACATGTGGGAATAACGGGAAATAAACTTGCAGACGAAGTCCCTAAAAATGCACCTTTGAACCACACCACTATAGTCAACATCGTCACACTAAAAGACCTCCAACTGCACCTCAAAGACAAAATCAGAGACAAATGGTAGCAAAATTTGATTGCAATTGATTTAAATTGCATGAAATCGACCCAACAGTAAAACTTATCAAGTTAATCAAATTAAACAGACGAACCACAGGCAAATGAGGTTCGTCTGACTCAGAATCGGGCATACCTCATGACGTCATCCACTCCTCCACAATGTGAGAACTCCAATACGCCTCTCACTGTCAAGCATATCCTGATTGACTGTCCTCGCTTCACAGAAAACCGGATATTAAATGGCCAATAAGGAAAAATACCGACAGATCTGCCAAAATCAGATAACAGTGCGAACATTATAAGCTTCCTGAAGAGTCTGTCCATCGCAAACATCTAAATCTTACTGTAAAATGTACATGAATTATATATGTTTATGTCATTAACCATGGCCCGTGAGCATGGCAGGCGAGACACTGGGCCTCAAATAAATAAATAAATAAATAAATATATATATATATATATAATATAGTAAATGGAAGTACGGCAGTAATTGTTGTATAACAAAGTGATTCTTAAAGAAATTGGAAATTCTGCCGAGTTAATTAGGGGCTTAAAGTATACTCTTTCTGCTACCCAAGCTTTCGGTAAAATTTATTACCATTATCAAGCCTGAACATTTTTTTTTATACAAATTATTATTTCAGAGTGTTAATTAAAAACTAAAATAGAAGAAACTTACAATGCAAGTGAGGATCATAATTTAATTTAATTTAAGAATCATATATATATATATATATATATATATATATATATATATATATATAATATCATGTTATTGGTAAATTATGATCCGCATTTCTGAAGCAGTAAAGTAAATTTAAGTTTTTCTACGCAATTTTCTTAGGAGACAAAATAGATGCAACAGAGATAATAAAGAACAACCTACTTCTTTGGTAGCATTTATGTGTAGCCACCCCAAATTCGCTACTGGGCGTGCCTTGGCTATGATGGTGTAGCCACAAATAAAGCAATGTGGCAAGAGCTGACCAATACTCTAAATCAGTTGGGACACCCCAATACTGCAGAGAGGTGGCAAACTGTGAGTATCAAATATACACATATGAACTAATCGAAATGAGTTGTGAATAGTGACAAAAGTTCTTATCAGAAACAATTATCCTAACATCTTTATATATATACAGGGATGGAAAATTATTTCTGAATCTGACGTCATAAGTTTTACCAAATAGATTTTGTATTTTCAGATTTTCACATTTTAGATGATATAATAAGGAGGATGTCCAACTTTTGGTTTTTTAATAGATCAGTCAATAAATTCTCATTAAAACAAAATGAGCACTCATTGCAGAAAATGGAAAAATATATAGAGTGATCTCATTTTAGCAAACGACCAATGACGTCATAGCTTTAAAATTATCTTAGCTGTTGCAAATTAAAATAAACACTATTTTTGTAAGAGAAGATTTTAATATAACGTAAAACGATAAAGATGGTTCCACAAATTTGTTCAACTCTGTACATAGCCATTTTATATAATAATTTCATATAATAACATTCTTCTAATTTATAGACTTATATTCTTAATAATTCCAATCTTTATCCAAGGCATACTAGAAATTTTGAATATATATTTTGCTAACCAAGCTTATCTCATGAGTACTATATGTCTAAAAGACATCAAAAATAAATGTATTAAATTCATTGTAAAGGAAATATTTTAAGAGTTAATACAAGAGAAATATCCTAAGCTTAATTTCATCATAAATTCCCAGTCATTATTGGAGCTGAATTTCTTGTAGACATGGAGATACATGAAATTCAAAGCTCTTGGTAAGGCTGCTAAGATCCGTGGTGCAAGAGCTAGAACGGGAGGCCTTCCGAATAATGAGCCTGCACTTGACGAGCAGGATAAACAAATTTGTAGCCTTTTTGGGTCAAATTATTGGGAGGGTTCCTCATGTGCTGGATAAAGAAATGGTGAGTTATTTCAGAGTTATATACATACGTACTTTAGTTTAAATTTTATATCGCTTCACCTCTGTGACATTGCATTTCTCCGTACAAATTAAATTTCATTTATTTTCTCTCTTTTCTAGATAAATAATAACAATTTAAACTTACATTATAATTTATAACTCTAGACATTTTCTCACTTTTGTGGATCAATAATTACATTTTTCAAATCTTTTTTGGTACACTAGTTGATATTTACCTTATTTCGTAGGAACTCATAGAAAGGCTGGAACAGGGGGATGAGGGAGTCTTTAGAGAATAGCCAGTCTGTACTCGGGTGGCTGAAGCTCTGAATATTCCCAAATTCCCAAAGATCCATGAATTGGTAGTCAAGCATTTCAAAAGGATCATGACTCGTTCTCCACGCACTCCGTTACGTTCTTCTCTCCAAACACCGTGTACGATGTTCCAAATTCATCACATCCAGTGCCAAGTAGCCCAAACCAGCATTTAAAATTATGAATTGATCCTAAAGTAATAGACAATTTATTAAAAACAAGTACGATGTGTGCTGAACTTATGTTAAGCTCTTCAAAAAAATTTAAATATAATAGAATTAAAAATCTCACCAACCTTGCTTTCTTTAGCAAAGTATTTAGAAAAGTTATATTATTATGAGACCTGATGATTTTATATTCTTTGCTGTATTTCTATTTAGATATTCTCAAAAATACTATACCAACAATGAATAAAACTGAACTTACTTAAAGCCTAAATCTAACAAAAAAGTAATCAACACACTGAACTGAAATTTACTTACTTATTCGAACAACAGTAGGAACCCACTAGTTATGAACCTAGAATATAATATAATCAATGTTTTACAAGTAAATATATATATATATATATATATATATATATATATATATATATATTGTATGTATATATAAAAGATACTTACTCAGTGGTAGAAACAAATTGTTGTAGATACTTGAAAATTCACTCCTCACCTACTTATGTTTTAAAAACCTAGAACATAATAATTTCCAAAACTGTAAAATGTACCAAAATGAAAATAACTTGCAATTTTCAGTACTTACGGACCTATTCTACAATAATTAATAATCATTACATTAATGGTTTCTTCTACACCAATTCCACTTTTATTTAAGAAAGAATAGTGTTTATTTAAAAAAAATATCAATTGTATTTGAGATAAGTCTAATTTATTTAAGAGAACACCAAATAGTTGAAGAAAGTCAGTTTTATTTGATTAGTCAAAATATTAATTTAAGAGTTCAATTGTATTTAAGAAATGGTAAAATGTAATTGAGAAGATATAACAAGATAATGAGAAACACAAAAGCACATGCATAACACAATCTTAACATTAGGAATGATGATTACACTGAACCTTCCGACCTTTTTACCCACTTGCTAATTCAATTAGGATACTTTTCTCAAATGCAATTAGCAACTTCTTAAATTCAAATCATACATTCTGAAATAGAATTACATACATATTGATATGATAAAATAATTACTCAAATACAACTGACTATTCTCCACTAAGTTTGTTGTATTCTCAAATGCAATTAAAACCTTATTGAATTAAAGTGGAAATGGTGTAGATTATGAAATTATTATTCTGTAACTTACCTATTGGATAGTATCCATTATGTTACTTTCTGAGAATATGCAGAAAGATTAATACAAAAGTATATAATTGATGAAAGTAACACAAGGATCCGATCCGCTTACTACTACTTACCCATGACAAAACAATCGGAATTCAGATTCCAATTTAACTAATACTATATGCGAAAGCTATAGGCAGTAGAATATTGGGTATAGGATCAATTCTCAAATAGGTGAGACATAAAATACGAGTACCATTATATTTTTACTTACTTTTGCCGATTGAAGTAACCTAAAAATAGAATAGTTTCTCTTAAGACGTAAAATTCAAAAAAGGATATGATACTTACCTATAAAATTCTCACTTGAGAAAACTCACAACCATAGAGTCTTTCTTATATTTCTGTGCTCACAACTCACAACAATTTATAACAAAGCACAAGAGGTTATGGGTTATAGTTGAACATAAACAAACACATAAGAAGAATATATAAAGGGAGGATAACTAACTCTGTATCCTGTTCTACCTATAAGCAGAAGTGAAGAATATCTATATTTTCTTCAGTAATATTAACAGATGAGTCAAATTAAGTATTAACTAATACGTTTCAAATATTGTTGTGGTTGATTTATAGTTGTAACAAATTATCGAAGCTCTTCTTCCAAAGGTTTACTAAATTCCGTATCACTTCGTTTTGACAGTCGCAGTCGATTAATAAAGCGCGCTACGTACGTTATAGAGAAACTCGTAGATGGGTCAGCGCAAAACAGTCGCGCAAACGCAACGTTCGCGAAGCAATCTGCGTGCGCCAGCCTCTAACGCGCGCCGAGAAACTCGTAAACCCGCACTAAACGCTCATCGCTGTCGGATGTCAATTTTAAAATGCTAATTTTTATGAAGGGGAACATGCACCTAAATTACCTAATGCAAAATTACTGCCCAAAAGCAGTATAAGTTTTAAATTATCAACTTTTATTGGTTATCTTTAACTTGAGTCAAATTTTCTAGATTTTAAGGCACTACCGATTATCGAAGTTAACTTTTAAAAAAACGAATTAATGATTAACCAAGTGAACTTTTGGATTAACTGGGCCCACATATGTCCCGGACACACTGGATTATAGTTATATAGAATAGAATTTTACACAATTTACATTTAGAGAATTGTCACTATTAATATATATATTCTATGCAACTACTGACACCAATATGCAAAATAAATTTTATATCATCTCGCATAAGTATAAATATGAAACACATTCATGCAAATATCTTTATTAAACATTTTTCTTCAACAGATCTATATTGAATTGTATCAAAACCAGTTCATAAGTCACTATGGTAGCAGCAATCTGAAATATATAAAAAACACGTAAGTTCTTATAACAATATTCCAACATTGTATCAATGCAGACCTTCAAAATTAAACTTCTTCTAAGACAAAAAAAATGTTTGCCAGAGAGAGCCAACTCGTGAGATATGACCGTTTGGATAAGCCTGTCGACCTGAAGATTGATATCTGTTAATTCTCCGCCTCAAAAGTAGAAAGTGTATAAATACTTAATATCTGGGCGACCGAGCTTTGCTCGGGTGTTGGGTAACACAGAATTTAGAGTAGAGCTATAACAGTCACTAAGGATATTTAAACTTATTAAAAAATGTGCATATCTCTGGTTAAAATGTTTTGTGATCGGTAAATACTACTTTTATTGTTCACATATTGGTAAGTTATAGATTTCGAAATAGACATGAATGTGTAATATGAATGATGAATATACCAAAACTCAGCTGTATCAACCCCCAAACACTATAGATAGGTACTGAAACTTTTATATGCGGAGCCATTCTTGAAATAGCTAGTGTGGACCTCGAGGGTCACACCGATTAAATATAAATGAATCGTCAATCGATTTCTCGAATCCGAAAACCCCTTTTCGCTCATTTTTACCAAAATCTGCTAACCCTTCCTTGCATTAGCTAATATGTACCTTAAGGGTCGCAATATATTAGGTATGTACAAATTTTCATTGAAAATTTCCAATTAAATTATTAGAAACTCACATTAATATCTTTTATTTAAAAAAATGGGTTTTGTTGACAAAATTTCAGAAGTGAACGGGATTCGATCCCAGGAACTCTAGATTATTACCCGGAAGCTTTACCATAGCATAATTCTCTGTATGACATTATTGGGTTCATATCGCTATCTGAGATATAATCTATAGAACTCTTGACAAGAGAATAATAATTGCTGAAAACGATTTTTCTTGTGAATGTGACTACAACCAATCGATTCAATCAAATCGGTAGACCAGATTCCGAGATAAAATTTGCATATATATATATATATATATATATATATATATATATATATATATATAAAAGCATTGCTCATTTGATATAATTAGATTCGTACTATTTATAAGATAGACACATTATGTTGAAATGATACTATTTTAATAATATACTTCTTCTATAGGTGCACGAATTGTTGAACATGCACTTTTAAACCAAAAAATGATGACGGTGAGTGTCCACAAAAGGAACATATAATAGTAGTAAGTGCCTGTGCGAGACTTGTACCTTAAATTATTATTTAAAAAGTGGAATTTTAAAGAAAAACAATAAAAACAGTTTTTATTAGGCATTTTAATTTTCAAAGAAAGCTGCTAAAGAATAGGTACACCTCATTTTTAGTACTTCACTTGACATGAACCAAACCATACTTATCTTCGAATACTTATACGTTAGACAGAGAACCATTGACAAGTACAATGACATACTCAAAGAATATTACAGACATTTGAAATATCAAATGACCTGACATAACGATTCAACATATCTGTCTTTATCGTGTAGAAAGAGCTTAGAGATTTAGGGGATAACTCTTTCACGCCCATGCGTAGTTCCAGTGGAACAAGTCTGCATAGCTGTATATGAGTATCTATTGTTCCTTGTCCCAAAAAAAATCTTATATTACTCTATGGATAATACAAATGAATTTTTATTGGATCAGTATCAAACATGACCGGCAGCGATATACCTCCGATCTTGGTATCAAAACGAAATTTCTCGTCTAGACCATATGTGGCCTGATAAATACTTCTGCGAATTGTAGAATAGAATGTTTGCTCTAATAAATGCTTAATGTTTAAAATATTGTAGAATCATGGGAAACTCACACTATGGACATTAACTATAATTATTTGGGATTAGTTTATTTGCTAATTCTAGGAAAAATATGTATTTTTTTAATTCCAAGATTGAATTCGGATGAAAAAGTATGCAAAATACCTCTGGGAGATCAAGGAAGCAATAATAAATTAATGAAATAATTTAGTTTTTCAATATAACAAAAAAGCTGAAAAATATAAGAAATTATTAAGTTATCAGATAAATTTTAATTTTTAAATCAAAAACAAATTATAGGTCGTCTAATACAGAATACAGAATACAGAATACAGAATACAGAACGTTTATTCACTACTTTTTACATGGGTAATTGTAGCATGTCAGGAATAAAAATTAAATGAACAGTAAGGCACTAAATGTATGAAACTTGAATCAGTAATACATAAAGACAAACAAAGAGAAATTGTATAAACATAAATAGAGAAATAGAGAAATATATATACATATATACACACATACATATATACATATATATACATATACATACACATATATACAGACCTCTCACAGGGACGCAGCCAATCAACAAATAAAATTCCTTGAATTAAACAAATTTCACTCATTAATGGACCCATTCCCCAATAAAAATCTTTTGTAGAATAAACACGACTGCAGTTGTATACATTAGTTTATTTTGAGTTCTGTGTTAGTCCTAACATTTTTTAGAAATTCAGTCAAAGTATAGAAGGCATGATAATGTAAGAAACTTTTAATTTTACGTCTGAAAGAAAATAAGCTAAGTCTTCTTATATCAGGATTAATCGAATTATAGATGTCAAAATTAAGAGAGTTTTCTTCAGATACTTTCAATTTAATCTTTGGCTTTAAAATATTCTGTCCATGTCTACTAGGGTAGTTATGGTTATCGGAGTTAGTATGAAATATCGATCTATTTTTATGGATTTCGATGAGCTGTTGATACATCCAAACACACGGCAAGGGCATTATTTGAAATTTCCTGAACAGTGGTTTACAGTGGTCGCGAAATCCAGCCCTTGCGATAATTCGAACGGCCTGCTTTTGCATTTTGAATATTTTGAATGATGATGAAGAGTTACCCCATATTACTGCACCATAACTAATATGTGAGTGGAGAAGTGCGTGATAAGCAATAAGTAAAGATTTCTGATCAATACAATCCCTTAGGCGACGTAAAACAAATAGACCGGAGCTAAGCTTCCCTTTGACTTTTTTGACATGATCCACCCAATTTAGTCGGTCATCAATTACAATACCTAGTAAGTTAGCAGAACTACCGTTAGTGATTCTTCTGTTGCTAGATATAGTGAGTCTTTGTGTTTTCTCAAGATTTAGTTTTAAGGTATTATTAGTAAACCATTTGTTAGCCAGTGATTCCACGTTATTCATATGAGATTCCAAATTTCCGAGTGACTTTCCAGTAGTAATTAAGGTAGTATCATCTGCAAACAAAACGCACTTGAACGGCATAATAGCCCGTTAAAGATCATTTATATAAATTAAAAACAAAAGGGGGCCCAGAACGGACCCTTGCGGTACGCCACACCCCATATTTTTAATTGAAGATATGTCTTGAAGGTATGTAACACATTGTTTTCTATTAGTTAAATACGAAGAAAATAGTTTCAGCGGAGTTCCTACTATACCAAATCTTGACAATTTGGAAACTAACATATCATGGGCGACACAATCAAATGCCTTACTTAGATCACACATAGTAAGTCCTACTATATGACTTGTCTCAAGGCCCTCAACTATGTGACCCACTACCTTACATACAGCTTGTATTGCCGATCTGCCACTTTGGAATCCATATTGGTTACAGTTTATTAAACTATTACGTTCGAGATGGTCAATCAATCTCTTCTTTAATAAAGTTTCAAAGAGCTTTCCAAATAAGGGTACTATGGATATTGGTCTATAGTTGTTAGTATCATTGATATCGCCTTTCTTATGAACTGGTACCACACGAGACAATTTAAAGCATTCCGGAAACACCCCAGTTTGCAATGACATATTAAATAAATGAGTCAAGGGTGTGACTAAGTACATACCTATATCCTTCAAAATGTTACTATTAAGATTGTAGATGTCATTACATGATGATCTTTTCAAGGCAAAAATCGTGAGTAGAACTTCATCTTCTGTTACTGGACTTAAATAAAACATTTCATTGCAAACAGGGATGTCATTCATAATGCTCTGCTGGTCCTGGAGATCAAGTTCCAAGGAAGCATTAATATCACGAGCAACAGAGGCAAAAAAGACATTAAACTGTTTTGCTGACAAGTCGGCTTTTATATCACTATTAAAACCAGCGTTTCTCTCATAGTTAACCAGTCTCCAAATATCTTTACTCTTATTCTTTGAATTAATTATAAAATTATTGTAAGATGTTTTTTTCGAAGCCTTTATAGCGGCTTTGTAATGTTTGCACATAATACTGTATATACTGTTAGAAACTGCGTCACGTCTAACGTCGCGAATAATTTTCATTGCGGAAAGCTGATTACGCATTACTTTTAGATCATCGGTAAACCACTTAATAGGTGATTTCTTAGATGTAACTTTTTTAAGGGGAAGATGAGTTTCGATAAGTCTAGAGCAATTGGTAGTTAACATACTAGATAAGTCATTTGCATCGAGACAGTATTTCTTCCAATCCAAGTGATTTAATTCTTGATTTATCTTTTGAATTCTATAAGCAGATATTGACCTTCTCAACGATGTTTTTGTTTTCAAAGGAACATTGTAATTAACTGTACATATTTGGCCATAATGGTCTGAGATGAATGGTTCAATTACAGCCGTCGACAAACTCTCACTATTTATATTAGTAAGGATGTTGTCAATGCAACTCGCGGTAGTTAAAGTTACCCTTGTTTTTTCATTTATTGTCACTCTTAAGCCAAAACTATCCAGAATGCAAGTAAAATTTTTTAAATCATCATACTCGACATCAAAATGAATGTTAAAGTCTCCCAAAATGCATATATTGGAGTATTGATCATGAAAATCATGCAGCATATTTTCAAATTGTTCAAAAAATATTTCTATATTGGGGCCTGAACGATATACACAAATTATTAGTAATTTTAATGAGGAAACCTCAACAGCTGCAAATTCAGCGTGTCATTCTACCGTGTATTTGGACGCATCAACAGATCTACATTCAAGGTTAGGTCGCGTATAAATACAAACACCACCATGCATCATTGTGGGTCTACAATAATAACTTAAAATATTGAATGGACAGAGATTGATAGACAGCAGATTGTCTTTCTTTGTAATAAAATGTTCACTGACACAGAACACATCACAATTAAAAGAATTAAAAAAATGTTGCAGATTGGCGATTTTGTTAGATATTCCTTGAACATTCAAGTGAAATATTGTCAAACAATTGCTCATCTCAAATAGAGGATAGTCATTAATGTTTTTTGTTTTTATGGATTTTGTTGTTGTTGTCTTCGAGGGTAAAAAAATTTATTAATTTTTGTACCTACAGACCAACATTTTGGATCAACAAATTTATCGACGTTATGTTGGAGAATGCCAACTTTGAAGGAGGAATATTCAGCTGGTCGTCTCGATTGGAGTCTGTTACACGTAACTTCGGAAAATCTGGGTTTTAAGAATTTAAGCATAGCTTGTTCGTCTACCGAAGCATGAATATTAAAAACGTGATAATATACTAAATTGGCATTAGCTGCTGCAGCAGGGATATTAGGTATAGTTGTTTCACCAGTACCCACTATGGTTTTGTTCACTTTTGCAATCTGATTTTGGTTTCTTCGATGATAACGCGGGGTCTCCCAGTTCTCACTCGATTTGGTATGGCTAGTGCTGGCATTGGACGAAGCAGCCAGAGAATTAATATCATTACATTTTTGAATCGTAGATATCTCTTGCAGAGCGTCAGAGATCTGTTCACTGGAAATCCTATTAGCCGTTCCATTCGGTTGTGAAGAATTCTTTAAATTAGAGGCCATATGTATTTTAACTGATTTGTTAGAGTCAGATACAGATGGAGACACATTTTGCAGTTCATTAGCGATGTTGACATTATTGTTTATTTTATTTAATCATTGGTTATAATTTTGGAGTGCCTCAATAGCAATTTTCTGATTCGAAATAACACAATCTTTTTGAATAATAATTTCATTCAGGTACTTCACCTTCTTTATCCGGGAATTATAGATGACTGTATCGGCACTATCACCAGATCCGCAAGATAACCTTGATTCGTTGAGTTCATCTTGATCAGAACAAATAGTACACTTATTTAATTTCCCGTCTTTGAAATCCTTCACATAATTTCGCAGGCTGACACTATTAACAGTTACCGGTATTTCAAACTTCAGGAAAACATCAATTATTTCAGATTTTTTTAGTTTGAGGAGCTCGGTTATTAGCACATCAATATCGTACGGCGCCATTTTCCATTAAATAATTAAATAATTTCTGGAAAATTAATATGAGAACGTTTATTGAATTTGAAAGAATAATTAATAAAAATCAAATGAGGAGTAATATCGATCGTTGATTACGAATATATGAATGCATACCTTCCATTCTAAGAAGCATACCGGTGGCAAGTTGCTTTGACTTTAAACATACCTCTATATTATATGCCGATGATTTCACAGAATTCAGAGCAATCCCCAAATTTCTCCATTCATCATTAACCCCACTACCTAACAAAATGACGCTGGCAATCCTAATAACAAGAAGTCCAAAGGATACGAGTGTATATACTTTCTGTATCGTATGCTCTATAGGTCTTAAGCTGTTGAACATTTGGTGAAGAACGAAGTATAGGTTCACGGAGAAACTAAAAATCATCATAATGGATATTTCTTTGTTGACAGTGTCAATGAGTCCAGTGAAGAGAACATAGTCTTTTCGAATATTATGCCAAGCTATAGTATCCATAACCTAGGAAACCATTTTGAAGTCATGATTAAAGAAAATATCCTTAATTAAAAGCAATGATTGACCAAGACAAAAAAAAATAGAAAAAAAAAATCCCAACGGCTCGTAGCCAGCGCATAGGTAAATTTCAAGGCTTTTAATTTTTTTAATCTTTTTTATAACTTTTGAAGAAAAAGTTGTAGAGACAGATCATGTCTATAATTTCAATTTTGATTGCATCTAATCAAAGGTTATTTTTGAGATCTTTTTTTTTAGTTTGGTCAGCTCCAGTTTTGAAACTAGGTACTATATTGTCCGATCATGCCAATTTACATGACTGATATTTAAACAATTGATTTTGTAGCAAAACAAATATTAGCTTTAGATTTTTGGATATGGTATTAATCTAAATCTAGATAATTACCTTCACATTGGACAACTGTTTAATTTTCTCAGATAATTGTTTCAATTTGAACCTTAACGATTCTCCTATAAGCATTAAAAATATGTCGGCAAAGGTCCACATGAAGGCCATTTGTAGACCCATAAACTAAAAGAGAAGATAAGATCAAATGAAGGTAATATTTGTTTGATTAAGCCTTTTAGTTAGACAGAGAGTAGGTTCCTATGCCACAGAGAATTACAAACATTTCAATAGAATATTCAATTGTTGTGATCTGAATTAGCTCCTTTGTAAACTCAAGAATAATAGATTCCTTTCATTAGCAATAGAATAATAAATACTAACGAACTCTGCGGTTATTATGTTTTGCATTGAGATGAGTTTTCCTGCAAATTTTGAACAACCCTCGACCCAAAAATTATTTAGCATCCAGGAAACTAATAGCAATGGAACAAAGAATTCACAATAATCGTTTAGATAAAATCATACAGCTATGTATTCATAATCAAAATACAACGAGTCAAGGAGTTCTTGAAATTTAAAATATTTTACTAAAATAAAGAAACCAAGCTGATATTAATAAAAACCAACAGCCGTATTCATATTAAAAAATCAATTTCGGTACTATATAATTATAAGCGATTGCTTCCACTACCTCTAGGATCAATCCTTTCCATGGAGTATACTCTACAAATATAAACACTGACTGGTAGCTTCTTTCGACAAAATATATTCTCAGTCCCTCCCAAATGTTTATTTGTTGCTCGTAACAAGTGAGGAGCTGATGAATATTTATCAGTGCATGTTCAACTGGAAAAAATAATATTTTTCATCGAGACACCGATCCGAAGAAGTGATCAATAGATTATGATTAGGTCTTACCCATTGCGACTGTTGTCACAATACTTGTTATAATGTTTAAATTCTTCTTCAAATTACCTACAAACTTATATTTGGTCATTCTCAGCTCTATAATGTACCATTCTCTAACAAATTTTGGCCAATGTAGGGCTAGTCTTAGAAAGAAGATGTTTTGTAAGATAGCATACATATTAAAACATACTCCATCTAAAAGAAATAATTGTTAAGTAAATTTCAAGCTGAAATCAATATTCAATTCAAAGTACGTAATCAAAATACTAAAACAAGTTCAAAAGTTAAAATTGAATGTCGAATTAAGACTTATACTTACTGAGTTGCATTATATGTAAAGGGTGACTAAATTCATAATAAAAATCCGAGATGGCCTGCAGAGTAATCAAAATCATTGTGAATGCTGAAAACAATGTCCTCCAATCCAACCATTTCAGTTTTATTGACTTATAAGTTGGTCCACCGATTTGTACAGGGAAGAAGCCAAAACACTGAACCAATTTCAATGATGACTTGATGGCCTCATGAAATGTGTTTGAGTGCAATTGTGAATTGAGGAGGACATCGTAGTTGTATTTTTCTTCAACCATTATTTGAGCCAACTTTGATAATGACAAAGATGTGAAAATGTTATATATCGGCATCTAATATAGAATTCGATATCGATATCATAACGGATGTTATTTAAAGTTTCAAGGACATGGATTTATTATTTCTATAAAAATATTACATTCTTCATGAATTGCCTCTTTCGACCAATGTTCATAATATTTACAATTTCACGTGCTACTTCAAAAAGCTGTTTACCTTTACGTTTGAAATAATTGTAGTTTCACAAATAAAATTAATTTGTTTTGACGGTATGACCTATTTAATAGAAAAATATTTGTTACTTGAAAGCTAATAAACGTTTATTTACATCAACCATGCAAGATACTGCCTGGATCGCACGTGAATGACGCTATTCTTGTAAAATTTGACATATTTATTCTTGATTAGTGACTTATAATCATTGTTTAGAATTGATTGCATAATTATTTACTTGACTATTCTAGAAGTACAGAAATAAAACGCGAATATACCCAAGTAGGTATGGTAAAGGTGGTTTTAAAATCACGCAATGAACACCACTTAAGCTGATCTTAAAGTTCAAATGTAAAAACTGAATAAGGAAATAAAATGTTACTAAATAAATTATAGCAATTAAAATTCCTATTTATTAATTGTTTTTTTCTCGGTTGTTTTTGAAGTAGAGCCGAGAGCCTTAATTAAAGATAGGAGTATACCGTTCTCAAGTTAGTACGCTTTATGAAAATAAAGATGATATTAACAGATCTAATATTGCTTCCATTTTCGAAGATAGGGTAAAACTCAAATATTTTGAATTTCAAAGGGTACGTATCTTCCTAGTATTTTAGTTTCAGATAAATAAAAGTGAAAACGATACAAGATATATATTTAATTGCCGTGTTCATAATCAATTGCATTTATTTTTAGCTTTTAAAATAAAATTGATTTCGTATGCTCATTTATCCAAATGTATAAGAAAGATGATTGTCTAAATATGGTCAAAAATTTGTGTATCATGTGCCATAGAGCCCATCTTATCGGGATTGTTTTTTTTAGCTAAAGTCACATTATCAAGTATCATCTTTGTTAATACGTTTAAGGGTGTTCCAAAAAATTCTGTTTAGAGATTAAAACACAATGGTTTTCAGTCACTAAGATTATGCCTATTGAAGGTCCTATCTACTTCATCTGACTTTTCTGGATGAAAGAGCAATTAGAAGTTTGATTAAGAAAATCGATATGTTAAGGTGAACGCAATTAGCTGCTGCTGTGGTTTTTGAGTTACTTGAATATTGTGCTCTCAAGATATGGATTATCGAATGTTGTGCTCTATATTTGATAGAGAAAACCTTTCTTTTTCCTAACAATCAATGTTAAATGAAAATTAGACCTGCTTACTCCCCTGTCATAATTGCGTTCAATTACACTACTCTTTTACACAGCCCGCAATCCCACCGTAAAAGCTCGATTTTCTCAATAAAACGTGGAGCACTAATTTCGACTTTATATCTTGAGAGTTCAATATTCATGTAATATTTTAACCCAAAAAGCACAGCAACAACTAATTCAAGTACGTTACTGTTGTGGTTAAGCATGAAAACCCATATTTAAAATCGTTTTTTTTCTTCGAGCACATAATTACCTTATAGGTAGCTCTAGACTTTCTGTTTTCTTAAATTTGCACCTTATTCTTATGGAGTCGTGCAAGAGAAACGTTAGGTTTGCATTCCCATTTAAGTTTTCACCTCCATTTCTATTGTCGTCTTCTCATCAAAGTTTCGGAGCACAAAATTCTCTAAAAAATTTACACATAATTAGCACATAATTCTCCAACATAACCCAACTTGATTTTCTATGATGAGGGTAATAGTATAACAGATGTCAATTACGTGGATGGTTTTTTCTATGTTGGCATACTATGTGAAAAATATTCAATCAATTTTAATGAATTTTAGAAAAATATTGAGCCCTTGCCATCTAAAAATTCTGTACCACGCACACGTAGAGAGTCACATACGTCCATCCACTAGAGGTGTAACAAAATAGATTTTTGAAACTTATTTTATCAAAACCAAAACGGTTTTAAACAGAAAAACTTTTTTATGAACGTCAACTCTTTTACTATAACATCATCGTCACATACTATAATATAAAAAGAATAAATTTATAAATTGTAAAATAATTCTTGGACGACTTACATTTTGAAAGAGTAGATATTATATTTTCTCCACATTCGATTTTCAACTAAGTGCCATTCCTTATTCCAAGTAATAAAACGAGATATTTCTATTGAAAATATCTTGTAAACTAAGAAAGGAAGGTTTGTGTTCAGTTGTCTTTCACAAAACATTGATCTGTTTAGAATGGGAGCTTTTACTGATGAAATGTCTGATAGAACTCCAGCTCAAGATTTTATCTGAACATTTAGCGTGTATGTCTGTCGTATATCCTTATCCCTATATCTTAATTACTTGACGATATTTTCTCAATAATGACTTTAAGCTGCAGTGACATTCAACATCTACATAAATAGACAATCGAAATATAAAATATAATGTGATCTTCATTTTCTTCTCCAACGGTCTGATATATTTGTTAAGGTGAGTTTTATAAATTATAAACATAGGTTATCTAGATTGACTGCACTGCCATTTTGAAGGAGACAATCAGAACCTAAAAAAACTATTATTTGTTATGTAATATTTTGGTTTGATTTAGGCATATAAATAAATTTTGCAACTAATAGTAAATATAAAGAGATTCAAAATATATAAAGTCTTCTTTAAGTTTCCAACATATATCAAAAACACATAATTACACGGGGAGGAGTATTCGCTTAGAAAATTGTACAGTCAGTCGGAATAACAGACATGACCTTTCCAGTCAAGTAGAGTTCTTTAACGAATTGCACTAAGCCTTTCTACTACCGTGCATCGGGACACGTGGCGATTTCACATCATAAATAGATTGGCAAACTGTATAGGTATGCTCACAGTTGTATGAGGTGCAGTGTCTTTCTAAAGTCTAAACAATTTGTTTCATGTGCATTCCTAGATTCGATTTGGTATACTGACCAGCACAGTTCAACGATATCAACTGACACCATACTGCTCGGTAATTCCCAAATAAAATCACTGCATGGGACAGCAGATTGTCGATCTAATGCTGACACATGTTTTCGGATTATTTGGATTTACCAGTGCAATGCCAGTTAAATGTGGCGTCTCTCTGTGCTGGTCAGTACCTACTCTGAATTCATTTCAGGGGCAGAAGCAATATATAGTGAAGAGTGGAGATTGTTATTTTGTGATATAGTTTTAATATTACTTTAGAAACTTTCAAATTTTCGCATGCTAGAAAAATCTTCTGCAAACAAGCACGATAATTCTACTAGGTACTAGCTTTGTTTTTAAAGCGCTTAAAGTACTGTAACGATTATTTCTCCTGCAGCATTTTTTATATGTTTTTCTAACAAATGAGTGTTTGCGCCTCAAAACATTGAACTGAAAAAAACTTACTTGCAATGTTTAAGGATATTTCTCAACTTTTTGCAATATTTATGTGTGTTATTAAATTAAATATTAATGTTCCGAGTTGCTCATTTGCAATTTAAAAATGTATGCGGCGCATTCACCTTTTTCGAAACTTCAGAATATCAAAGTTATAAGAACGAGCTTTTACATTTAGGTATACTACGGAAAATCAAACCTAGTTAGAAAGTTATAAAATCTTGGGTCACAAAGAAGAAATCATATTTAATCAATAAACTGAATAAAATAATTGCGTTATCTCACATAAAACTTCTCGGCTCCGTACATCCTATGAAAAAAAGTAACTTTTATAAGATTACCCTGGTCTCTTTGTGGCTGTCACAGCTTATTTTTCCTAAAATTTCTGGACGAAATATAAATAATATAAATAAATAAAATAAAGTTGAGTAACCACATCACAGACTAAATAAAATAAATTCTGACACTGGTGGTATAGATTTTGTGGGGCAAATTAGAGAAATGGAAGATTATTTTTTCAGATCGTGTCATGAAAATGCTTTCCATAAGTATGAGTAATACATAAATTTAAATCTTAAACTAAAGAGCTGAGGAGATATTAAGAAAAAAAGTTGATCCCTTGTCTCAAAAACAAAATGTTGCAACAATAATATTTTTTACAAAAAATTGGACCGAAGATATTAGTTGATGCACTGAAAAGTATAAAATAATATTACTTCTATTGGTGATGGTACTTTTGAAGTTGTGCAGTTGCAGTTAGATTGATAACTTTTGGAACCAACTTCACGAGTACCATCACCAATAGAAGTAATATTATTTTATACTTTTCAGTGCATCAACTAATAACGTCGGTCCAATTTTTTGTAAAAAATATTTATTTCACACTTTTGAGTGTAACATTAGTCCCGAAAATCGTTGAACGTTCACTATACCATATCAATTAAGATATTACTTATCCTATTACCCACGTATACTCCTTGCTTGTAGTTGTTATTATTGAAATCTCAGAACATCGCTGCGGAAATACGCTTGAATATTTCAGTTGTTACCATTTTAACACCGATTTAACTCGAAAACCGTAACTCTAAGGAAAAATTGTTCAGCATATATGTTGCTACAAATAAATATATCTTTCATGTTGTATCGAAAAATTTTCAATTTTCGAAAGAAATTGTCCTCTCCACATAGCAAAAATACATATTTAACATGCGTCTATCTCGAAAATCGTAACACTTTTGAAAAAATGTTCAATTTAAACGTTTCCGGATATTGTCCTATCTTTAATTATACTAACTCAGATTTTCGATTTTCGAGAAAATTCGCCCGCACCACCCCTTCGGGGGCGGTTTTCGGAGGGAAAGAGATTTCGGATTTGCGTTTTTATGAATATGGGACCATCAAAATCGGAGCTCGTTTACTATATAAAAGGCGCGCACGAATCAAAAAAAAATAATAATAAAGCAGACAGTCGAATTGTATACCTCCTCCGTTCGGGGTTCGTCGGTCAAAAATAGAGAATTTAACGCTTTAACCAAATTTTACCGAAAATCTATGAGAAAATCCGAACCAACTTCATGCGAGCTAGACTCTCACTTGATCAATTATTTTTGCCATATTCTATGTTTCATTCTATACCTAATTGTGGTATAAATTAAAAACTAGATAGAAACTACCTGCATATGTTCTCTTCAATTCAATATGTGTATATTTATTAATATAAACTATCCTGACATTTCATTCATAAAATCCTGATGCTCATAACTAAGGAACATAAATATAATCATATACAATTTTTAAATAAAACTATTAGTCATTGACATTTTTCAGGAGATCCAAATTGAACTGAATTAATACTAGCTCATACGTTACGATAGCCCCGGCAATCTGTAAATGAAATCTAGAGCAAATAAAATAAATAATTCTAGTTTCTGGATATGTTTTTCACCTTCAATATAAGACTTCTCCTTATATGGAAAAGTTTCCAAACCGATAATACTAATTCATAGCTAATAACATTCTCTACAAATCTTTCAACCTGAAATTATTTTCACGGCTTAGAAAATCACATCAACAATATCATGAAAGCCCACCTCATTATTGTACATTGATGATGACACACAATTCAATTCAAATACAATGTTTGTCCATTCTTCATTTATTCCACTGCATATAATAATTAAGCAGGATACTCTTAGAACCAGTAGCATTAAGGATATTTTGAAGTATGCTTGAAAAATGCTATCATCCGTTGTGCGGAGATTTTTGAAGAGTGATTCCAAAATGAAATAGAGATTCATAGAAAAACTAGCCATCATTGAAGGCGACAAGTAATCATTTGATAATTTGAAAATCGAAACCAGTTGTAGATAATGTCTGCGACGTAAACCCCAGACGTGTTTGCTAGAAACCTAATAGGTAAGCATTAGTTTCAAATAAAAATCAAAATTTGTTCAACCTAACCAACCAATTGTTTTATTTAAACAACATTACAAAACATACTCTCACCAAAAGTGAGGACGAGTAAAATGTAACATATCTACCTTAGATCTGTTCATTTCTTGTAACATTTTTCTGAATCTTATAAGAATATGTGTTAAACCTATTCCAAAAACCATAACGAATACATCTGCATAGTTCCAAATAAAGGCTGTTTGTAAATTAATAAACTGAAATATTGTTCTTCATAAAACATATTTTATTTAAAGAAAATTATTCCTTACCTCAAGGCAAAGTCCTTTCCATAATGCATAAGACGTTATTATAAAGGTTGTTTGATAATACCTTGTAAAGTATTCTCTAAAGGCATCTTGCAATGTTTCAGTAGAATCCAAAACTTTTTTGAAATTGTGAGCATTAATCAGACTATGTTCAACTGAAATTATAAGAAATGTCAATTCTTATATCTAGCTTAACTAAGCAAATTCAAATCATAAATAGTGTTTTAATAAAAAATGCATGGTACTTTTATTTATTAATGACTAAGTCTTATACATGTGAATGATGATTTTAAAAAGACAATAAATAGATAGGAACATGGTTAATGTTCCCTTTATATAATAATTATCGAAATTCAGGGCTAAGATATGAGTGTACTGTATCATTGTTATTTCATTAAATATTTAGTCCCAAGTGGTAAAAATCAAAGCTTGCCGGAAGTACCTAGAACTTTGCTGGGGGAGAATCCTAGAATATACATAAGTATATATTGATTTTGTATTCTTAACTGGTTTTTATATTAAATAAAAACATGTTCTTGAAGATACAGTCATGTAATTAATAAAACTCTATGATTAAAGCCGAGCTTTCGAGAATGTTTATTCTCTTCTTCAGGGCAAACTACAAATCGTTACAAAATTATTTCAACAACAACTTAATAGTATTATAAAAATACTCACAGTCGTGAAATTAGCTAAAAACAGGAAAGATTTCATAGCCATCAATTACAAATGTCATTATTTATATTTATCATGGTAACATAATGTTGCGTATGCGGGTTCGCAGATAAGTGAGACTAATTTAGAGTTATCAAATCAACTTTATTTACACTCAAAATAATATAAATTACAAATTAACTTTACTATATTCTCTCTAACTTACTCGGACTATTCTGTTTATTCACACTGCCTTTTACATTCTGTCTTCTTGCCGAAAATTCTCCCATATATATACCCGATAAAGGATCCAGAGCATTCGGTATCAAAGACCAGAAGCCGCCACTATACGCTTCTCGAAATTCGTTTGTCGGCAGCTTAACAGAAGATGCCGACACTGCCGTCGCTCTCTTTGTTGACGCCGCTTTTGGTATGTCCAACCACAGCATATATCGCGCGCATACTTCAAACGGATGCCGCTACTTTGTAGCCAATACCGGAGGCTGTTCCCCTTTGCACGTTACACTGCTCCCTCCCTTAAAGCTGCTCGCCCCGAACAGCTTCTTCCGTTTGTCTCCAGACCGGTGGATTATCTCCTCGATACGGACTCAGTCTTTCCACGTGCACTACTTTTGGCTTGGCTCTTGGCGAAAGTTGGATCCTGTACACCAAGTCATTAATCTTTTTGACAATGCGATATGGTCCTTCCCAAGGTCTTTGCAATTTCGGACTTAATCCTCTCCTTCGCTGTGGCTGGTACAACCAAACTGCATCGCCTTCGTTGAAAGAGTTTAATGACTGCCTTTTGTCAAGTCTCATCTTCATTTTTTCGCTCTTCAACTGAAGCTTTTGTCTGGCAAAATCATGGACCACTCTAAGTCGCTCCTGTAGGTCAGCTACATAATGTGGAAGAGACACTTCTTCATGATCGTCGGCTGATGGTCTGCCAAACATCAGATCTACGGGGAGCTTCATTTCTCTTCCAGTCAAGAGCATCGATGGTGTATAGCCAGTAGATTCATGCTGGGAACTTCGGTAGGCCAGAAGAAAGAGAGGTACCAGTTTATCCCAGTTACGTTGGTGCTCATCCACAAAGAGTGAGAGGTATTGATTGATGGTCCTATTGTGCCTCTCAACCATTCCATCTGACTGTGGATGAAGTGGGGTTGTTCGTGTTTTCCGTATCCCCAGCAACCTCATTAACTGCGTCCATACTTCGGATTCAAAGTTTCTACCTTGATCGGTATGTAGCTCCAAGGGTACTCCGTGTCTGGAAATCACGTTTTCCAGAAGGGCTTCGGCCACTGTAACTGCTTCCTGATTCGGCATCGGCACTACTTCTGGCCACTTCGAGAAATAGTCCATGGCAACCATGATGTACTTATTTCCAGAATCTGTCGTAGGGAATGGTCGTGCAATGTCCACCGCAATTCTTTCCCAAGGTTCACATACTGCTTCATTTTCCCTCGGGATCGTGTCTTCGGACCCTTCTTAGAAGCACAGAGGTCACATCTTCTGCACCATTCTTCCACATCTCTTCGACAGTTGATCCAATAATACCGCTCTTTCACACGTGCCAATGTTCTATTTACTCCAAAATGGCCTCCACTGCGACTGCCATGCAGTTCACGAAGTACTTCAGCTACCATTGTTCGGCGTACAACGGTTTGATACACAATGCTTCTACCATCTGGACTTTCCCATTTACGAGTGATCAAGTCATCTCGTAAGCATAACGAATCCCACAGAGCCCAGTATCCCTTGACTGTCTGATCAAATCTGGATATTTCTTGCCACTCAGGTCGTCGCTTTTGGTCTAGCCAGCCCCGTACTATCGTCAAATCTTTGTCGGCGATTTGTTCTCTTCTAAAGTTGTCTCTGGTGATTTCGTCGGTATTTTCCGTTTCCTTATTCCTAATCTGCATTTGTTGGAGATGTACAACATCCTTGGCTATTTCTCTTTGTTCCTGCCTCTGACAGAATTTACAAGAACTGCCACAAGGTCTTCGTGACTTCTTCCTTTTCGGTGTTTAATTTGAAAGTCGTAACTCTGCAGTTTCTCCAGCCAACGCGCTATCTGTCCCTCCGGATTTTTGAAATTCAGCAGCCACTGTAGTGCAGAGTGGTCTGTTCTTACTAAGAATTTCCGTCCATAGAGAAAACTGTGGTAATGCTCTATGGATCGTACAACCGCTAGCAGCTCCTTCCGGGTCACACAGTAGTTTCGCTCTGCCTTTCCCAACGTTTTGCTGAAATATCCAATTACAGCTTCTTCGCCATCCTGTATTTGGGAAAGAACAGCTCCTATTCCACTTTGTGAAGCGTCAGTGTCTAACACGAACAATCCTTCGTCCAAGGGATATGCAAGAACGGGAGCAGTAGTCAACCGGTTTTTCAGCTCAAGAAACGACTGTTGACATTCTGGTGACCAGTCAAAGTGGGAGTTCTTTTCGGTTAATTGATGTAGTGGCTTCGCAATTTTCCCAAAATCTTTAACAAATCGGCGGTAGTAACTGCTGAGTCCCAAAAAGCTTCTGACTTCGTGCTTGTTCTTTGGTCTGGGCCAATCTCGCACTGCTTGAACTTTTTCTGGATCGGTCTCAATTCCTTTCGATGATACGACATGTCCGAGAAAGTTGACTTTTTCCTGGAATAGAACGCATTTCTTTGGATTCAGCTGGAGATTAGCACTTCGGATCCTAGCGAATAGTTTTTTCAGATTCGATTGATGTTCGTCGAAATCTTTGCCAATCACCATTACATCATCCAAGTACACCAGGCACGTTTCCCAAGTTAGTCCTCGCAGAACTAACTCCATTAACCTTTCAAAAGTGGCAGGCGCATTACATAATCCAAACGGCATGACATTGAATTGATATAGGCCGTTTCCAGCTGTAAAGGCCGTTTTCTCTTTATCTTCTTTGTTTAGCTCTACCTGCCAATATCCACTTTTCAGGTCAAGAGTTGAGAACCACCTGGATCCGGCTAAGGTATTTAAGGTATCGTCAATTCGGGGTAATGGGTAGCTGTCCTTCTTCGTAACATCATTTAACCTCCTGTAATCCACACAGAACCTCGTTGAACCATCCTTCTTCGTCACCAGCACAACCGGTGATGACCAAGGACTGCTGGATTCTTCTATGACACCATCCTTCAGCATTTCTTGAACCATGGTGTTAACTTGCTGTTGTTTTACGAAAGGAAGTCTTCGTGGAGGTTGGCGAATAGGTACAGCATTTCCCGTGTTGATCCGATGTTCGACTAAATTCGTTCGCCCTGTAATTTTTCCTTGCACGAAAACATCAGCTTCTTGCTTTACAAACTCGATGGCCTTTTTCTTTTCCTGTTCGCTAAGATGTTTCCAGGTCTTCTTAAAACTCTCCATTAGCTCTTGGGACAAATGTACATCTTTTGAGACGGGTTCCTCTTGCTCACATCTTGTTACCCGGGAGACTGGCGAACAGGTACCGATTACTTCCCCTTTCTTAAATGTCATTCTGTTTACTGATAGATTGGCTACCCTCACTGGAATAGTGTCGTTGGAATTAACTAAGCACCTAGCCAAAAGAGCCCCGTTCTCTTTGTTCTCGTTTGGTTCAAAAACCATAGTGTTAACTCCTTCCAGTTGTTTTTCAAGGTGCGCCTTCACGATCTTCTCACTATTTCCAGGTATTCGCGTATCTTCGGTGACGATTATTTTAATAGGACAGTTCTTGTTCGAAGATGCTGAGAAAAATATTTCCTCGTTGCCCACTCTCAACATTCTGTTTTTAAAGTCCACTGTGATAAAATTGAAGGTTTCCAAAACATCTAAGCCTACTATAAATTCATCCACTATGTCAGCCACGATTGCATTAATCTTTAATTGTGCATTGCCAATTTCTAAAGTGGTGGTGGTCTCTCCAAAAACATTTATCAAATCTCCTTTTGCAGTTTCCAGTATTGGCTTGAGGTTGTGCTGCACGATAGATTCTTTGGAAACCATGTCGGGGCGTACCACTGACCTTGTTGCCCCCGTGTCGATGGTCAAATCACATTTCTTGCCGTTGATAAAACCTTGGACAACGAGGCTCTCACAGCTCTTCTTGATGGAGCACAAATGTAACTTGGGGGCTTGATAATCAGTGGTCGCCAGCGTTCGCCCCCCTACACTGGCGAGGTGGAGTTTTCCTGAAGTCGGGTATTCTCTCTCTGAACATTTCGTTCTTCAGATCTGGGTCGTCGCCTGCAGTTTCTACTTATATGTCCCTCTCGGTTGCAATTGTAACATTTAATCACTTTTCTATATCCAGACTCCTTGCTTCCTCGAGAGCAAAATTTCTGGAACATCGCCTCCAACTTCTTAAAGAAATCTGCATTGTCTTGTGGTTCGTCTGACACCCTGACTTCTCTTAATTTGCTGCGACGATTCATAGATGCGTTTTTGGCAGCTTCGTATTCCAGTGCCTGGACAACTGTTTCGGCTAAGGTGTTATGCCTACTTAGTCTCAACGCTTGCTGCATATCGATATCTCGAACTCCATCAATGAAGTACTGGACACTAATTTGCTCAATGAATTCATCTGGGGCCTGTGGATAAGCCAGTCGTACCATGCTCTCAATGCTACTGCTGAATTCCTGCAGTGACTCCGTTGAACCTTGAATTCTACTCTTCAACTGGCTCTGATACACTTGGCTAAGATATTTGTTGCCGTATCTTAGTTCCAAGGCGCCCGCAACAGCCAAATAATCAGTTTGTTTGGCTTCAGGAATGTTTTGAAGTATTTTAAGCGCCTTTCCTCGCAAAGCCAATACCAACGCCGTTGCTTTCTGCTGCTGATCCCATCTATTTGCATTAGCTGCAGCCTCAAACTGACGTTTGTACATAGCCCAGGATATTTCGCCGTCAAACGTTGGTGGTTTAAGTTTTTCATTGGCTGTTGTGATCGCCGACGTGTCCAATTTGCTACTTTCTTCTTGGTTGGTATCTCGAATTTTCTTCACTTCTTTCTCTAGTTTTCGGTACTTCTCCTCAAACTCTTCTCGAACTGTCCCAATTTCTTCTCGAACTTCTTGTTTAACGGTATCGATTTCTTGATGGACATTTCGGAACAATCCTGCAATCTGTTCGAAATCTCTCTGTCGCCGTACCTCTTCTTCTTTCTTTTCTTGTTGTCGTCGTACCTCTTGTTCTTTCTTTTCTTGTTGTCGTAGCTCATCTTGTTTTCTCGAAAAATCGGAGAGTACCTTAATTAGTTGTTCTTCCTTTTTCTGTTCTTCTCGCAGCCTTCGCTCCTCTTCTTCTTTCTTTTCTTGTTGTCGTAATTCTTCTTGTCTTCTCGAAAAATCGGAGAATAACTTAGTTAGTTGTTCTTCCATTTTTTCTGTCTGCTTTCGGGTGTTTACCATAGACAAAAGCCTCTTCACTCACTTATCCCTCTTCTAACACCAAATTGTTGCGTATGCGGGTTCGCAGATAAGTGAGACTAATTTAGAGTTATCAAATCAACTTTATTTACACTCAAAATAATATAAATTACAAATTAACTTTACTATATTCTCTCTAACTTACTCGGACTATTCTGTTTATTCACACTGCCTTTTACATTCTGTCTTCTTGCCGAAAATTCTCCCATATATATACCCGATAAAGGATCCAGAGCATTCGGTATCAAAGACCAGAAGCCGCCACTATACGCTTCTCGAAATTCGTTTGTCGGCAGCTTAACAGAAGATGCCGACACTGCCGTCGCTCTCTTTGTTGACGCCGCTTTTGGTATGTCCAACCACAGCATATATCGCGCGCATACTTCAAACGGATGCCGCTACTTTGTAGCCAATACCGGCGGCTGTTCCCCTTTGCACGTTACAATAATATGTTAGAATGTATCTAGATTTAGTTGATAAAAATGAGTATTTATGAATTATCTTCATATATTTAACTCATGTGTGTCGTATTGTGAGAGAATATGATTACACTTATATAGAAATTTTAAATTATATTATTTTTTTTCCTTTAAACTATGGGTGTATATATGTATTGAATGCAATATTCTTAAATTAGATATTTTTCACACTGAACCTGTATCTGCCTTAATAATAATTTTAATTTAATTGTATAAGTATTTTTATAATACTATTAGAATGGTTGTTGAAATAATTTTGTAATGGTTTATAGTTTTCCCTGATGAAGAGAATAAACATTGTCGAAAACTCAGCTTAACTCAAATAATTTTATTCACTACATGACTGCATCTCCAGGAACATCTTTTAATTTATTATACATATATTGCATTATCAGAATGGCAGTCCCAAGACCGCATTGCGGATCGTCTGGCACAGCTATCGTATTGTGGTTAAAAGTTGAGTCAGGATGGCATGTTTACAAGATCTATTGGACCAACCGCAGAGCTGAGGCTTTCGAACTTCTAGAAACAAAGAATAGAACTTAGGTACCTACACTGAGAGAAAAAAACCTTAACAGATACCTGAATAGTGGGGAACCAGACCAACAGTCAAACAAAACTTTGACAATAACTGGGTCCATCATGAAGAATTAGGAGAAACCTTAAGGAATTTAACTTTATATCCATATGTGGGGCACTTTGGAGGTAGATTCTACTCCCTTAACTACCAGACAACAGCTCAAGAGATGTGAATAGGTACAATGAATAAGGACCCCTATGAGAGCTTTAGATATCGGAGAGCCTTATCGACAAGAGATAATGATAGTGACATAGGTATGTGACTTAGGTGGATTGAGTACCCTTTGGAACTTAATCTGAGTGTAATAATATTAGGTGTAGTAATAACAGTAGCACAGAAAAAAAGCAATGACAACAGAGATTGTGGTAAGGGAAACGTAACGTCGCCTTATGTGTTATTCGGAATGACTTTGAGATCTCAGGTACTAAGAAGGTGCAGGCTACACATGTATTTACAAGTCAACAATTATCACTTCAAAGAATTTTCGAATTTTATGTGAACATGGACCCAATATATCCTTCGATCGCAATGTTTGTTTTTGCACTAATTTATTAAGATATGTATACAAAATTAAGATACAATGAAGGGGTTTTAAGGCAACTTTTTTTCTATCGGATGTTGTGTCGAAGAATATTGAATGTTCATACGGCTATTTCATCGACAATCAGCAAATAATAGTAATAGTCAAAATATAACCATCAAATGAAAGATATCATAAGCATGCTACTTATTTTCAATGTTCAAACCTGCACTCAATGTTATAAATGAAGAACTAATCAGGGTCATTTTTTTCTTTAGACTTCCACACAGAGGATAATTCCATAAACTCCTCTCGACGTAACTCCATTCACGCATGAGATGTGGCCATTTCAAAGCTAGTCTGAATATGAGAATAGTCTGAGTAATTGCATTCATGAGATATAGAATGCTATCTAAAACAAAAATTACCACTCTATTATACACAATGCTTTACTTAAGAAAATAGCTTAAAAAGGTACCTATAGTGATAAAGTTATTCTTCTTAGGTAGGGTGTAGTTGAGTTCTTTAATCAATTCTTGAATTAATATCGCCACAGTCAAAAAACCATAGGCCATCCTCCATTGTAACCATTCGACTCTTAGAGATGTTACACTTCCGCCTCGCACATCTATTGGGAACAAACCAAAGCATTGTCCCATATGAATTGTTGGTGCCATAGCAGCATGAAAACTATTGCATTCGAGTTGTCCACGCAAAATTTGCTCACTTTGCATTTTTTTTACATTTGCTACAGGTAGAATGTGTACTGTTTCCATCGTATAGTGATGTAACAGAAATGTAACACAAGAATGTCTTAAGGTTTTACTGATAAACAATATTGATTCAACAGACCCACAATACCGGCACATCACTGTTCATCAGTCAAGTTTCAAACAACCCCATATTAAAATAGTTCTTATAAAAGGTTTTTTATTATATTAGGGCCATATTTTGTTTACGAACTCAAGCTTTCGAGTAAAGCGTTTCTTTTTCAATGCTTTTGAGCAATATTGAATCGCTTAGGAATATTAATGTCGAAAACATTTCAAAGCACATTTGTTTGCCCGGAATAGCTCATACCTATTCATTGGATCTTAAATATTAACGGTAACTTAGTAAAGACAAAAATGCCAAAATATAGCCAGAATTGATGTAAATTCAAAAATAGAAATCTTAGAGTTAGATTCAAAATAGCAATTTTATTTAAAAATATGAAAGGCAAAATACAATAGGATATGATATTGTTAATTATTATAATAAGTAGGAATTATTGACTATTGCTCGATCCTTCAAGATTACATGCGAAAATTCAATCAAAACCAGTTCATATGTCACTATTGATCCTGCAATCTGTAAGGCACAAAAATAATTTTTGTAGCTATGAATAATTTAAATGACTTACAGCCAAAACTAGGGACCGCTTGATACTAAAGAGCCCCAATCCGGAGAGAACTACTGCTTCTCTAGAAAGTTGTCGTATCAATCTATCTATCTAAGAGAGCAAAGCAAATACATTTAAAATTAAATAGATTACAAGGCAATTTTGGTACCTCAACATAGTAAATAAAATCCGCTGCATTGTTCAAATATCTTAAAGGTTTTTTTCCTTCTTCATTAACAGATGAACCAAAAAAACAAACAGCTATCGTCTTGGACAATAAGAATAGAAATGAATAGTATAGGTAAAGCTTTCCTATAATATCCTTCTTCACCTTCAGGCTATTGAACAGCTGAATTAAAAGCACTCCCAAATTCCCAACAAAAGACAGGAGTATCCCAATGCCTAATTCGGAGTTAAGGAACTTGCAAAAACATTCCAAGCGATTATAGTCTTCTCTTAATTCCATCCATTTGCTTTGAAGAGAAACCTGTTGAGAATATATAACCAGTATATTATTATTTCAAGGATTATTGGAAACTTACTCTAGAATAAGCTGTTGTTTTAATCCTTGCTGTTACTTGAGCCAATCTAATAGCAAATGCTACACTTATGATCACAATCAAAATATCCAAAAAGGTGTTCACCAAAATAACTTGAATTTGAAGAATCTGGCAGTACAGGAAAAAAAAATTAAAAAATATGAGTTACCTATACAATATCTCACCACAAGAATGAATCCACTGAATAAATCATAACTTAGCAATTCATAAACATAGGAGTATTTCAATTCCCTTTGATAGCGATTCCAGTTTTTTAATGTGAAAGAAAATTTTCCTTCTGCAATTACTGGTTGAAGTCTTTGCATCTGTACCATAAAATAATCAACTAGAATTGCACAACAAAAAAAACAAGATTTCAGCTATTTACTACATTTATTAATATTTAAAATGTATGCATCCAGCATGAAATTTTCTTATTTCTTTCTTTATATACATACCCAAAAATAGAACCATGAATATTACTGTAATAATTCTAGCTTTTTTCGTCATATTCATGGGTTCACCATATGAAAACATGTGCCTCTGCAGCTTGTCCCACTTTCTCAAAACTTTTGGCCATCTTCTGGCAAGATTAAGGAAGAATATAGAAATCATTACGGATTTTACAAAATACCATTGCCTATGAATATCGATCATATGTGGTTGGAATATGAAGAATCTAGCTGTTTGGATGCAAGTTAAAAAAATAAGTCCAATCAGAGTCAGAAGCGAATATAATGTCCTGAAAGATAACCATCTGAATGTGACAGCTGATGCCTTTGGCTGCAAAACTCCACACACTGGCATAAAACCGAAGATCTGAAATAAAAAAAAAGTCCATCCCAAAGCTTTCTGAATAGATTCCCCCTGTACTTGGTTGGACATTTTTATTTTCGAACACATTCTATTCTGATGTATTCTACTCAGTTTATGTTATTTTCCATGCTATATTTCAAACTAGTTTTCAACATCACGTGTTTAGCGATTTAACATTAAAAATACATCCGGAAGTGATTGTAAATAATACTACATATTAGGATTTACCAATCACTTTGTAGGACGTTTTAATACCGTCAGCATTGGTTGAAAGAAGCTAATTATTTGTGAATTTGGAGTCATGTTCTTCCTAGCTACAGATATCAAATCAATGAGAAATGGTAGGTACGTATAACATACATTTCTCAGATACTGGCATTTTGCAACCAGACAAAAACATTTGGAACCGTTTATATTTTAAATGGAAATCGGGACAACCCCACATTCCTAATGCGGTAGATATAGAACTTGATAATATTGTGGACATGAACATCCTCAAAAACTAAATAAGTTTGTGACCCTCATCTTATTAATCTTTCGTTTCCATCTTGGAAAATGATTTACAAAACGCGGTCTGTCAAACATAAGTTAAGATTATGTAGATTTTCCAATAATCGGACTCAAACTTTGACAGTCTATAACGGCTATATTTTTGTTTGAAACTAGTTTATCTAGGTATACTAATCATTACATACTATTATCAAAATGGGTGCTCAGTTCGTGATAAGTTCCATACGATTTATACAGTCAACTAATCACTGAAAAGAGTCTAGGGATAATTTGTTGAATTTAAATCAGAAATATCCTTTTGAATCTTTCCCATTTTTTGCAATATAATTATCGAATAATATTTTACCATCAAAAAAATAGTTAATATATATTTTTCCTTACCAAAATAGAATTAACATCTTTATGCAAAATCATTATGATCAAGAAGAAATATTTATATCATCAATAACGGATGCGACCTCCTCTAATGTTAGTAACTGCTCGACACCCACGAGGCATGTAAAGGATTAAATTATCCAGTTCATCTTGGGGTCATGTGCTCCAAATCAAGACACTCAAAGAGTTGTGCATGACTCGCGGAATGGCCGTTAACTCTTAGCATGCCTCTTTGTCCCTGGCAGGCTCTAAGGATAAGTTCTGGAGACTGAGCATACCATACTAAAACAGAAATTTCGTTAGGACTTTAGGACATTTCTAACAACATTGGCTATAGGTATGAAATTATGGGAATAATTCTGCCAATGGTACTACTACAGGATGGAGACCTCGACATCATGAAGATCATCTTTTGAGGAAGACGACGTTTCGCCTCTTACTAGGGGGAATCGCGCAGCTCGAGTTATCTGGACTAGAGAAAACTTTGCTTGGTCAAATGAACATATCGTGCTCATAGATGAGTCAAAACTTTGAATTCATTCAGATTCTAGAGGAATAAGAGACTGCAAAGAGACAGAAACACAAAACAGTTCCTCAATGTTCAGGAGTTGTTCACTTTTCAAGGTGGGACAATTAAGGATTCGACAGGAATAGCACTAAGCGAAAAAAAAACTGTCCTTGTTTTCATAGAATGAACATTGGCATCAATGGCTTATATTGATTTGATTTTCCGTCCTCCTAGTACCATTCTCAGAAAATACTGGCCTCAGTTTCAGTTTATAGCATAATATTGGCCGCTTACATATCGCCAACGTTGTTAGAAATGTCCTAAAGAGCATGGCATGCTCATTCTCCTGAACTTATCCCGATAGAACCTGCCTGGAATATGCTACAAAGAGGAATGCTAAGAGTTAACGGTCATTTCGAAACCCGTGCACAGCTCTTTGTGTGTCTTCACACATTACCCGAAAAGTTGGCCTTGGCAGCGCTAATTGAGCTTTGGAAGTTGAATGTGGACTCTAGACAACTTCTCGTATTGTCGGTTATATGAACAAAAAATTTGGAGATACAAATTATTTTTGACCCGTCCGTTGTTAATGCATTGAAAAACAGTCACGTCTAGATGTAGATTTTGTTCTGGAAGTCTGGATAGATTTTATATATTGTCTTCTATAATTATTGTCTTCCTTTAAATTGTATTTTAAAATTTTTTTAAACATAAAAGACTATAGCATTTCCAGATATTTATTAACAAAACATATTGTTTCGGCACTATCTATTTATAATTATTTATATGTCTAAGCCCTAAATCAAAATTATGTAATAATTTATACTATTCATCTTAAGAAACTGCTGGCACAGCTTACTAATTGTTTGGTAAGCTGTGCTACAGGGATCTTCTTCCATTAACTATTAAGATTTGAAATAATTCAAACGTGCTTATAATCCATCATTTCAATTCATGAAATACCTTTATATTTATTTCAGATCTTTGTCAAAACATTATCACATTAACCTTGAACTGAATTCATGATTAAGTTAATTATTGTTAGGATATATGAGCTTGAACATTACTCCATCCATCTACTTTTCATTTGTTATGCTTGAAAATAAACATGTCCAGCCTGTTTTCATTCAATCCAAAATCAATCATTATTCCTTGCCCCACCCACAAGTTCATAGTGTGTTTCTATCCATATCTAGGCTATCCAAATAATTTATTTTCTATGAAACGTTATGTACAATAGTTCTTCAATTTTCATATATTTTGCAGCCATAATTTTCTCCAGGTAGTTTATGTCGAATTTAATACTTCGTATATGTGTATGCTACTCAAATTATTCCTTAATAGTACCTAATCGTAATATTGGAATCTGGCGGCAAGTATATATTTATGTAGATGTGGATTGTTCATAAAATATATAGATTTATCGGTAGTTGCCATGAAGTCTTGATGTGATTCAAACATCCTACACAAGAACTCAAGAATGGTTCTCACAATGTTACTATGACTTAATTGATATAAAAAATTACTACTTATTGTTCTTTTGTTGAAGGGATTGCAACCATGGTATACGTGATACCCAATGAAAAACTATCCGTTCAAAAGATGAAGCAAAAAGAGGAAGACAGAAATATATATCATTCTCTGAAATTTTTCGTTATAATCTCACAGATACTCGCCGTTCTGCCACAGGAAAATATTACAACAAATTTAAAGGACATGCATTTCAGATGGAAAAGTTGGAAAGTTTTGTACACATTAATCATGTTTTTAGTGGCACTTTTTGCCCTAATTTGCTGTTTGATATCATGGTTTTATATTGGATATGAGTTTGCAGCTTTAGGTTAGTTTTGCATTGAAGAAATAGGTCTTCTTTTGACAATTTATAATTCATTATGTTTTCTAATTAACTGATTTTCAGCAAATTTGGTTTTCTATGCCTCCACACTTGTAACTATTATACTGTATCTGCGATTAGCTCAATCATGGTGCGAGCTCATAAATGCATGGTGTAAAATGGATAAAATAATGAATCCAACCTATGGATATCCAATAAATTTGGATAAGAAACTGAAGAAACTTAGCATTATATTTTTTACATTGGGAATAGGTATTTAAAACTTTCAAACTTATTTTGTTAAGCTATGGAAACATAAAACCTAATCTGATCTTCCTTCAAATAACAATGGATTAATTTTTAAATTAATTGTCTTGGAATCAAATGTTCAATATTTTTAGCTGACTTTTTCTTAAGTGTGTGGAACAGATATGAGATTGTAAGAATGAAATGGGGTAATCATTACGACTACACAAGATATTATATTGAGTCATTTCCACAGCTATTTTCTATTGTATCAGTGAACCGTGCTTCAATACTTTATTGCTCTGTAAGTCATTAAATCCGACAAATGTCACTGATATCTTTTTGAGGACTTTTGTTATAGATTTTGAATGTCCATTGTACTCTGATATGGGTATTCAATGACGTATTTATAATATTAATGAGTACAATACTTGCCATGAGATTCCAACAAATCACAGAAAGACTTTCTGCAAACTTTAGAAGGGTACACAACTTTTTTCGTTATAACCTATTAATAATTATACTAATAACGTAATTTCAGGACAAAAGGGATAACTTCTGGGTCGAGATTAGAGAAGATTATGAAAGACTGAGCATTATCTGCAAAGAACTAGATGATCAAATTTCTTATATAGTTCTTTTGTCGTTTTCTTTGAATATCTTTTTTCTTCTAGTACAACTGTATCATAGTTTAGAGTGAGTTGTATTTACGTTTCACACTGCAAGCATTTACAATTAACTCATCATTTTCATTTAGAGCTGTAAATGGTGTTGTGGAGAAGATATATTTCGCTTATTCGTTTCTCTATCTAATTAATAAGGTAGTATCAGTATCTTTGTATGCTGCTTGGATAAATGATGAGAGTCTTGAGCCTGCAAGTATCCTCAACTCTGTAAATTCATCGTCATACAACATAGAGGTAAGCACATTTTTCACAAGAGGGAAAATGAGAAAACTGCATTTTTATCAGTTTTTAGAATAAGGTCGGAACATCCTTAACGTTTTTAGATAAAAATTATTGAAATTCTCGGAGCGATATTTTCACCTTTGTGATTACATCTTCTAATTTTGTAGAGAGACCTTGGATATTCCAAGAACCAAAATTCTTAATCTTTTCCCTTTGCTTGCGCCTTCTTCGTTTGATCCGGTAGTTCTAGAAAATTTAACCTTGGTATCGTTTGACGAGTATCGAGGGTTTGGCCCGATGCCTCAACCCCCCAATTTGGAAGACCAGGGATTTGTTTTTGGAGTGTCCCTTTACGACTATACAGATCTGTCATCCCTGCTGTTTTATTTTCCGATACAGCTATGATTGCCACCTCCACCGCTAGCTTCTCTTTCCCGTTGCGGTCTTCCTCCGTATACCTGGACATGGAGGGTGCTTCAGCCGAAGCCAGCTAAGTCCAGGTTTTTTGCCAGGTGTTACTCTTCTTTCCTCACCATTTGCAAGATAAGGCCTCCGGCTTGTGACCCGAAAATTAACTAACTTTTTGATTGTAAACATATTTTTTTAATGTGGTTACATTAACGGAAAGAAGATTTTTTTTTATTATTTTAACTAATAATGTTCTATTTTATTAAATTTAAAATCGTTTAGTAAAGAGGCTCATGACCACAGAAAAATGTCACTTTACTGTATAGTACTTAATGTCATTTTTCATAAAACAAAGTTTGACAGAAAATGGTTTATATAAATAATAGTACGAGAGTAACGATTTCCAAAGTCAAAACTTTTTTGATTTAAAGTATTAAGTTCATCTGTGTCAATTTGACGTATTAAAAAGATATTCTGAAATATCCACATTTTCGTTTATTTGTCCAGTACTTTTTATCAAGGAATATGTAGACCATATTGGATGCCTCGAGAACTTTCGCCCAAAATTATGAAATTCATTGTATGAAAAATAATAAAATTTGTATATACTTTCCAAAATGTATGTTCTAACACTTCATTTTCATCAGTGAGCTTGAGCAAGCTTCTCGAGCAACATTTAAAATGTCTTCAGGCTCATTTTTTAAAAGTCTAATGTATGGGGGACCCGTTTAATTTTTACCTTTGTTCTATTTTGTATTACTTTTAGTTATAGCAGCAGTAGTATTCGTTACTTTTTGAAAATTTCATGAGTTATTTCGGTTCAAGCGGTACAGAGATTGTCGAGCTCGAACAAAAAACTCCGAAAAAAAATACGTTTTTGTATGGGGGGCTTTATTTTCAATTTTACCCTATATATTTGTTGTTAGGGCGGCAATGGAAATACACATTCTGTTAAAATTTCAATTGTACGTATAATCCACAAGTATACCTTTCCTTCTTCCTTTAGCTTGATTGAAAAATTCACAGTGAAGTCGCTTAAACCTACGAAAACAATATGGCTTATTTCTAGAATATATTCATGGCGTTATGGTAATTTCATATAAAGAATCATTTGGCAGTCGCTTATTTGAATGCTATAGTTTGTTTCACGAATGATGGCTATTGCGTGTAATCATTCACGAGCTACGAACATCACACTATACCTACCGTCTCATCGCATCTCATTACCACGGAATTCTCTACTAAGTTTATCGATGTTAGCTACGACATCGGTATTTCAAGCTTATCTCCTTCAATGCAATGATATGGCTGTGCACGTATGTCCGAAGGCGTCACAAAGTCAATGTGACATTTCAGATAATTCTGATGCATTTATTATGATTTTATAACTCAAGCAATAAATTTGTGTTTGTGTTTTTGCATTATTGTTGAAATGAATTTTTCATATTGTTTGATTATTTAATCAATCGATATTTTTTTTCCCCCAATTATATGAACTTCCTTGAAGCGTATAAAAAAATTGAAATACATTATCGTGATTTCAAGGCAGACGCCATCTTTCGTGAAACAAACTATATTTGATATGGTATATGGTAAATTAAATATTACATTTTCTTATGTTAATTAAATAGTTAAATTTAAACTTAATTTCAGGTAATGTTCTCTAGCTAGGAGCAACACCAATGAGATAACAAACTGTAGAAATATTGATGTGTCTATAGAACCAAAAGCCACCTACCTCCGTATTCATAATCCAATCTTAGTTCGGTATTAGCTAGTACCGTATTAAAATAAAAAAACAAAACACTATCCTACCATAATACTGACGGAAGATTCATAAACCTAATTTAAGGTTATGTTAGTTAGATTGCAGCACATTTACGACCGTGGATTGAAGGTTCTGTCAGTTGTGTGTTCTGGTAGCCATAAACCTCCGCACTTAATTAAGTAGCGTACTAAGTTTCAATTATGAATACTGTTGGTAATTCTTTAAATACCGGAATCGTAAATGATTCCGTAGAAATCTCGTCACTTAACCTTTTTTTAAGATGTCAAGATGGGAAAAAGATATCAATATGCGGTTTTCACTATTTTATTTTTAATTTAGCCTCGCTCTCAAAATTATGTGTTTGATTTTGATATTTTTGGGAAAAACCACAATTTCCAAAAAATAAAACAGCGCCTAGTAATTAATTCATTTGCTGAATCGGATGTAAGGCATTATTTTATTGGCGGAGAACAGCTATTTTTGACCGACGAACCCCAAACGGAGGAGGTATACAATTCGACTGTGTGCTTTTTTTTTCAAGAGTGATGTTTTCAAAATTATGTATCGCAGAACTGAACTTATAATCGTTTTATGAAAACAAGGTTCCCACTCTCCCCTACCTTTTATTAAAAAAGATAGAGCAAAACCTATTAAAATTAAATTTTATAGAACATGACTTAGATGATTTTCATATTTCTAGTGGACCTTAATCAGGTACATTTTGTAAGATATGCATTTTTAAATGTTTAATGTTTACGAATACACAGACAGATAAACGATAAACGCAGCTAGATACAGAACATTCATAATAGTTACATTTATTGAATTTAAAATATAAAACTTCAATGGCAAAAAAATGGAGGGGTTTAAAAAAAGAATATTTCTTTTACCGTATATATGTACATATATATATAGTTTAGTAGATATAACGGGAAAACAGCAAAAATTGGCCAATTTCGTAAACTCTATATTTCACATCAACGTTTCGACATAATACATGTCTTCATCAGGATGCTATAATATTAATTTTATAAGTATAAATACATAGAAATATAATAATTCTTACCAAAACTGTGAGGGTATTAAAAATTGACAAATTTAGAAAAACATCAGGATATACATATCAATAGTAATACTTGGACCGCTTTTTTATAAATTATATGTTAAAAATCTTTTGTCCATCTGATTCATATTAGATAGGAGATAAACTGTATTTAAAAAATATTTTGTATAACATAACAGAGAATATCCATAACACTTAAATATACACCTGCAAACATATTATATTTATACAATCTCCCAGTATTGGTATAATTTAAACAAATGAATCTTTAAATTGAAAATAACTGACGTAAATAAATAATTAGTCCTTTGACAGAATATTTCAAAATTATTTCGTAGCTGCCATTGAAATGAAGATTTTTAACATATAATTTATAAAAAAGTGGTCCAAGTATTACTATTGATATGTATATCATGATGTTTTTCTAAATTTGTCAATTTTTAATACCCTCACAGTTTTGGTAAGAATTATTATATTTCTATGTATTTATACTTATAGAATTAATATTAAAGCATAGGTACTGATGAAGACATGTATTATGTCAAAACGTTGATGTGAAATATAGAGTTTACGAAATTGGCCAATTTTTGCTGTTTTCCCGTTATATCTACTAAACTGTTAATCACGTAGTGCAGCGGTACTTCTTATCTGATATATATATATATATATATATATATATATATATATATATATATATATATATATATATATATATATTTTGATTTTATATTCTTGACTGGTTTTATAATAAATAAAAAGATGTTCTTGGGGATGCAGTCATATATTAAATAAAATTATTTGATTAAAGCCGACCTTTCGAGAATGTTTATTCTCTTCTTCAGGGCAAACTACAAATCGTTACAAAATTATTTCAACAACAACTTAAAGTATTATAAAAATACTTACAATCGTGAATTTAGAATAAATTAGCCAGAAACTGGAAAGATTTCATAGCCATCAATTACAAATGTCATTATTTATATTTGTCATGGTAATTGATGGCTATGAAATCTTTCCAGTTTTTTGCTAATTTATTCTAAATTCACGATTGTAAGTATTTTTATAATACTTTAAGTTGTTGTTGAAATAATTTTGTAACGATTTGTAGTTTGCCCTGAAGAAGAGAATAAACATTCTCGAAAGCTCGGCTTTAATCAAAGAATTTTATTTAATATATGACTGCATCCCCAAGAACATCTTTTTATTTATATATATATATATATATATATATATATATATATATATATATATATATATATATATATAAAAATTCATCATCTTTATTTTCAGGTGAGACGATTTCTAATTCAAATTGGCTTTGACAACATAGCTCTCACAGGTTGCCGAATGTTCAAAATCACCAGAGGTATTATACTAAGTGTAAGTATTGGTATAATAAAAACAAAAAAGCATTTTAATATACAAAAGAATAATCTTTTCAGATTGCAGGAGCAGTTGTAACATATGAGTTGGTTTTGATACAGTTCAATAATGCAACGGATTCTAAATAAAGTCACCATAATAAGGATACTAAATAATATGTACATTGGGATCAATTAAAATGTTTAGTTAGAAAAAAAGCTGCAATAATGCTAGTATTTTAGTATTACGACTCGTGAACTTGGAGAAACAACCCAATTTAAATTAAGAAAAACACTATTTCTTATTGAGAGATGGGCATTAAACATTAGATAACTCGCTAACTCAGTGGACTCACTTTCTAGCATATTGCGCAAATAGCGAATATGTGATTTTAAATTTGAAAATTATTAGATATTATAATATGTGTTACAAATACATTAAATTAAATAAAGTCAATTTACGTCAACCAGCCGTTTATAGTTATCGATATATCACATTGTCAATTCAAATGCTCCGATAGTATAGCAGTTAGATTAGTTGCCAATGTTAGAAGCTTAGTGCTGACTCGGGTTCAATTGGCGATTACATTTTTTTCTTTTCATAACTGTTATTTGAAATTGACAAAAGAAATGAAAAATTATATCCAATAATTCGATCATTGCACATATTTTTTTATTGATAATTCTAAAACTTAAAAAAAATATTAACCCGTCCAAACTTTAATAAAAAAAGAAAAATAAGTTCAAAAACACTAAACATTAAATTGGTTCAAAACATGTACGTTTTAGCGCCCTGTGACGTCACAGTTGCCGCTCATCCGGCATTGGCTGATCTTACGTATTATATCGGTAATCTTTGTGACAGTGACAATTAGTTGTCAACACAATGTGAGATTAAGTTTTCGTTTTATATTTGGTTTCCTCACCACCAAGCGGGATTGTAAATTTTATATCTGGTGGATATAGTGGAGGCATATTAGACAATGAAATTTGCAGGTGACTATATATAAATTGTTGTGCACCCGAACAAACTACTTGCTCATTATTGGAGCTGGGAAGTGTGATGTTTTGAGCGGGAATTAACATTTAGATAATTAAAATATGTCTGAATATAATTTGAATGGTGAATTGCTTGTTTGTGGTATAAACTGTATTGTTTAAAACTAATAAAACATAAGATGTATACTCATTGACGAATGTCGACCTCTGTGCAATAAATAATTTAAATAAAATACTATAATTGAATTATGGGTGCGAAGAAATAATATAGAGGGGGACAACATTTTAACCAACATTTGCCTCACCCCATTTTTATCCCTTACCCCCAGCAGCTACTCTCTTAAAAATCTTAAAAGTTAAGAGTTATCGAGAGAGGTACTTCTGGTTCTATCGTTCGATTATTATAAATTACACTTTCCATTTAAAAAATATATATTTTTCTTTTTCCAAGAGATTTAGGTATTTCTAGAGTTCCAAATCATCCATGGTTGCGAACGGCGGAAAAAATTAGTAAGTATTTCCCTCTCTTCTATGACTAAGGCTCCATAACGTATAAAGACGATAGAACAGAACTAAACAAAATGACACAAAAATAACATTTTAATGAACGTTGCTGAGTTGTGATGATTTTGATCTTAAATATTCACCAATACAAAGAAATAATAAAATGATGTACGGCTTTTTTAGACGGTGATATCAGTCCTCAGTTTATTTCCAGACTCATTCAAAATGTCACTTTTTCCTATTTTTCAAAACTAAACATTGACAGAAGAACTAACACGGAGAATGAGAACTAACGGAGTGAATAGACATATTATCATTTGTTTAATTTCAGTTCATATAATTCCTAAGTGTAGATATATATAAACAAATTCCTCATGTATCAATCGCTTCTTCCATCATCAGTTCTCTCTTGAAAATCTGACCTATGCCCATATGCAACTGTCCGCGGATAACGATTTTATGGTCGAGTTCATTGAAGAGAAAACATATAAGAAAATATATAGGAAATATAAATGATATTTTCAAATTAAATGAGTTTTACATATTTTTTCTATCAACGTAATAAATGTTCTATTGAAGAATAAAAATAAGAACATTATAGATGTCAGAAGTTATGATTTAAAGAACTGCTGAAGAATTTGATAGATCTCACTTCTATTAGCGAAGCTGCTATGCAAATACTTATTTGGCTATGAACTTGGCTTTGATTGACATTTAGTTTTTTGCTAGGACTTTCTCTAATTATAAAGTACAAATGAAAAATAATCAAATATTTCAATCTGCCTGATCTCAAGCCATGACATTTATTTTTCTGTCAGTACAGGTCTCTCATTCTAAAAGAATCTTAGTGAGTAACTCTGAACCATAAGAAATAATGCAAAAATCAAAAAAAATATAGCTATATTTCTTCTGGCTAAACAATTTGCTTTTGTATATAACCGTATTCGTACAAAACGTACCTATACGTTTGTCCAACCGAACAGAAAAAATATATTTTCCGCAACATTATCACAATGTACAGCAAACAATCTATCAAAATATATTTAATTTATTGTTTTCATTTCCACGTTTCCATTACCTGCCATTGCTACATATATAGAGGCCTATCAGCGAAACTGTTTGAACATTATTTATTTAAACCTTTTCAGGCCTTCTTCGAGTTTTACTGAACAATATTTACATGACTACGTAAACGCAAGAATAAACGTTTGCTCATATAAATTTATTTTTCATGTTTCTTAGGAAACATGTAATTATTACCTACTCACCTAGGTATATGTTTTGATAAAATGAAATGACACATAATCAATGTTTTTATTCACCAAGACTACTATCAGTAAAATCCAAAGCGGATTTGCTCATAGAGCTTTTTTCTTTTGTGACGTGTATTCATTTTGCATATGTACATAAACATTTGGATGATCTACTGCATGTAGTTGAGTGGGTAGAATTGTTGTTAAAATAATGGTCAAGATGGTCAAGAATATATATGTTCATAATTCCCATGATCTACTTAAGAATATATTAACTGTAGGACAAATATTTTCTCTCTTTCCCATAATGAATGTCACAAGTCAAGATTTTAAAGAAGTCAAGTTTGTTTGGACGTCTTACAAGATCCTATATACTATGTTTATTGGTATATGTATGTTATTTTTCGGAATGGTATCGCTCTACAAAGCTTCGTTTTCTGAGACACTACTAAATCAGTTAAGTAAGTAAAGAAGATATTCGCCATTTTAAATGTTCATTAAGTCTATGTTGTAGGAAAACGAGCATGGTTATTAAAAAAAGCATTTTCTAAATAGTAAATTTATATTCTAATAAGGCGAAATATTTCTTGCCATAACATTTTTTACTTCACTTTTATTATCTCTCAATTATTCAATCTATTCATGAACAGCTATGGCATTTCTTAAAAACGGAACTCTTAAATATCACTGTGGCGTCTGTTAGGTGACCGCAATGCCGATGTATTTCGTGAATAAACGAATACTATTTATCAAAAATTATATGAGTATAATATGCTACAATAACAATGTATTTCAAGAGCACCTTATATTTCTCTACAAAAAAGATTGTAATAATTTTAAAATATATATTTACAAATTATATCATTCCAAAAATAAATTATAATCTGAAAGATGCCTGAAATCAATAAATTATCATATTTCATATTTTTCAGAAAAGGAAATATAAGGTGGACCTAATAAATGAAAATTTTCAATATGTATGAGAATTAATTTGCGTGTAGTAAAGTTCTTGAAAACCTCGAGGGCGAAAAACGACCAAGCATATACTAGGCAGTCACAACCCAATAATAGCCCAAAGCTTGGTAGCCTGCTTTGCTAATGAACTTAGTAACTTTCATATTATTTGGGTATGGCAGTAGTGTTATGTTGAGAATAAGGGATCTAAAATTTTTCTTCATAATCATCCTCAGCTAAAAAGAACAAATGCAGTCGGGATTTTAGCTAATTTATAAAATATCGAAATACTTTGATTTTATTTCTCTTTTCTCTAGTTTCACCATTGTTCCATATGGAAGGCTTTACTATGTCTATCATATCAATACAAATATCCAGGGCGTGGCCAATATTCATAAGACAGTTATCTGAAATTGAAGAGAACATTAATAAAAAGTACCCTTGTAAAATAAATATCAAGAGAAAATTAACCTTTTCACTAACATTTTTGCTAACATTTGGCTTATGTAAGTTGCTTGAAGATTTTGTATCTGTTTAAGCTTAAATCAATACCATTATTTTAGGTGAACATGTCTTGGCGACTGCAAACTTTGTCTACTTAAATAAATGTTCTAGTGGTTTCCCTGGATTCGAAGGCTATATACGAAAACACTTCAATGCTTTCTTCAAATTCTTCCCGTACCACATAACAATAGGTGTTTTCTTGATGGTAAGATTTTCAGCACGTGATTCATTATTTGTGCAGACATTCCTTATAGATTCTGGGATGGATCAATTGTGTGATTTGGAATTTTGCGGATATTTTCATCATAGAAACAAGCATAATATTATCAACGAGATTCAAGCAGATATCCAGTACTCTTAAGAAATACATGGAGGAAGTTAACATTACCAAAGTTGTGAAAATTAATTCAGAAAATTTCAAAAGCGCAATATCTCCGGTAAGTGGTTGAAGACCTTCAATCAACAAATAAATGTATTAAAATATTTTTGCCAGACATAGGTACTTTGAAAGTTCGACTTTCGAGCACTGAGTGTTTTGGCGAAAGTGCTTAATATTCACACTTCATGCCATTGAAAGATAACTTTTCATTTTACCACACTACCATGAGTTACTTTAGGTAAATGACTTTACGCACGCACTGCTTTAGATGTCAGGCATAGAACCAATAAGTACAGAGCCTTTCCGTCTTCTTTTATAATTTTGGCTTACAACATTCAATATAATTACTGTATTAGTAGATTTTATTATTATCGCCTATTAAGTTCCATGACTTTTATACGAGAGAGTTACTGGCAATTTTAAAAGTTAATCAATAATCAAATAATAAGAAAGCAACTGGATATGACCTGATAAGTGGTAAAAAATTATCCAAGCTACCTGACAAAGTGCTTAAGTGTCTTCAAATAATTTTAAATAGGGTACTTCAAATAAAACATTGAAGCTCTACAAATACCCGAAGTTGGCAAACCTCTTAGCGATATAAATTCATACCATCTGATCAGTTTACTTTCCCAATAATTCAAAATTGATAAAAAAATAGTCGTTGAGTGACTTTGATCTAATGACAATACCTATAAACAGAATACTACCCAATCACCAATTTGGATTCCGAACACACCATGCTACCTTAGAACAAGACATCGTTTAACCTCCTTACCCACTGAAGGTCTCAACATAAAATAATTTTATCCTGCAGTATTCCTAGATGTCCAACAAACTTTTGAGAAAATCTGGTACCAGAGTTAATACTATCTGCTTCTCAAATCATATCTATCAGATAGCTATTTTCGTATGTTATAAAGATCTGAGTTTTTAGCATTCTATGCTATCAACTCTGGGGTACCACAGGGAAGTTTCGTTGGTCCGCTACTATATAATTTGTTTACAATTGATATTCCAGCAAACCCTGAAACAGAATTTCAGGTAACACTATGATTCTGTGACGACACAAGAGTGCACGGATAGCCACTATAAAACTACAACTATAATTAAATACACTATCTCGTTGGTTGAGAAAGTAAAAATTTAAAATTAAAAAAGTTTGTTCTGTGTTCTGCATTATTTTCAAACAATATTGGAATTCTCAGAGCCTCTGAAAATAAGTACCATCTTAGGACTATACGTTATAAATTGACAGTTAACTAATATGACAAAAACATGTAATTAAAAAAAGACAAATGGATCTGAAAATGAAAAACATATTTTGGTTATTTGGCACAAGATCATATTTATCTTTGAAGAATAAAATTTTACTATTTAACGTTATGATCATATCCATACGGAATAGAAATATAGGAATGTTCCCGGAAATCGAAAATAAATATTATCCAATTATTATTATATCATTAAGAATAATTACGATCGTCCCGTAGTATGTGTTTATCTGCACTCGGATCTTTAGATTCCCAATGTTGAAGACATATGCATAAAGAGAGCCCAAAAACATTCCCACAGACTTGAACATCATCAATGAGCTGGTATCAAATCCTGTCAATATCCAAAACCGATGAAAAAGGCCAATTGACCTGCCATTTTCAAATAATAGGACTGCGTTAATGGATACGGTACCTTTCCCGATGTGAATATATTACTTTTGGTTTTTGAAAAATCAGTATTTTGAATGCACCTAATGTTGTGCCTGTAATTATCTATAGTTTGTAAAAAACCTTAAAAAAATCACATCACTCCCGTTCGTGACATTCGCAAAAAAAAAGAGTCTGTAGGCTAGCAAGCAAGCAAGAAAGTTAATACGCACGATAACTCAAGAACGGAACCGAATTTCCATCGAGAGTTTCTTGCTGTTGGTTGGTATCGGCCCAAGGAAGAGCCCTATTGTTTTTGGAGAAGTTCAGATACTCTGGATTTCGAATTACGGCCGAAAAACCTTTTTTTTAGACCATTTCTAAAGAAAATCTTCGAAAATCTCAAATTTCTTCACTTTTTTGGGCTAAACTAACATCAGAATGGTATAATTTAGCTAAATATATCAAAATAACACTAAATATAACATTTTCGTTAGATAAAATTTAAAGTTGTTGGTACAAGGAGTATGCTAATCGGTGTGAATATGTCCATGAAGGCTTTCTGCCTTCGTTATTAGTTTGTTTTTATTATTGGAATCATTTTATAAACCAAAATTTGAAATTCGTATGTCTTGTCAATGTCCATTTTCTAATAGTCATCAAGTTTATATGTTATTCTAATTATTAATTAACAAAATGACAAAAAAAATAACTCAATCACTGTAATATTTAAGTATAGGAAGTACTTAATAGAAGTAATAGTATTTTATAATTGGTTTTTGAACCTGGTGTAGAGTACAAGGAGTTAAACTTAAAATAGCCGAGATAATTATTCTTGTGAATTATGACTTTATGTTATGGAAATGTTTTGGAAATGAAAGTAGATATCGAAAACTTGATGAGATGCAACCAAAATTAATTATTACGAAATTCTGTTGACCTTAGAAGAGAACCCTCATAATTTGTTGATTGTACATATCTTGAAAAGTTTCCAATAGAACCTAGTGAAAGCCTATATTACCGGAATAGGAAATATTGGAGCAATTAAAATTCAATATAATATACAGGGTGATCATGTACATAAACAAGGGGGTATTTTTTTCGCTTATTGCTTGACTAAAAGATTATATAAACATAGGTCCGCAAACGCTTCTTCACTTATCTACTGGGGAGTAGAAACTTGAAAACTCGTTTGAAGATATATTTTTTCTTTGTAGTTCTTGCAGTTTTTTGAATATTTAGCTCAAATATTTGGAATGTAGGTATCTCTGCAGGGCTTACATCAGTAGGTATGTAGGTGTGCCAAATGGTTGTAATAATCTATAGGAAGAGCTTTTTCCAGGGATCCATGCTCTTTTCCCCCCCCTGAACTTTTTTGGGATTCTCCGCTGTTTTATTCAGAAACTTTTTGATTTCTTGTAAAGAATTTCCTCCCCGCCAATGTATAGGATATTCAGGAACACCCTTTATAGGATATTTGATTTTAAAAAAATAATTTTCGTATATTGTAACCTCATAAAATACTTTATAAGTATATTACTAATCCAATTCTTCTCATTTGCAACTCTACCAATTCTCATGCCCAATTATTAACGGCTTCTCATCCTTATATCAATAACTGGTCAAAAACAGTTTAAAGTTTGCATTAACATGACAAGGCAAATTGCTAAACAATTTAGTGGTCACAAACCCATTTAAACCCGAAACTTTTTTTCTGAATAATCATTTGAAATTGCTTATAAATATGTTATTTGCATCAAGAATCGTAGAAAAAATGAAAATTAAATTAATTCACGGTTTTTTATTGAAAACTATATTATCTTGAGAATTTAAGTGAATCCTTAGAATGATGAAATACAGAGTGGAAATAGTAAATAAGTAGTAATTTAAAGAAAAAAAACATGTTAAATAGTATGAAAATTTAGAAACCAATCTTTTGGATGTGAGTAATCCAACATCATATTTGTGCATCGAAAGATGCACTTTTCGTGACACAAATCGAACCTGGTCTGCTTCTCCTGGTAAATAAGGATATGGTCGATTCCATCGGAATGATGTTCTTTGAAAGAATGCGATTTCTTCGATGGACAACATTTCTTCCATGTTTTATGAGTTTAGAGTAACTCGGAAGCGATTGAGCGTCTGAAGGCTAATTAATCCAGTTTTCTAATATTAATTTTATGTAGATGCCAAGCATTTTGGACTGCCATATCGACGCAATGGTTTACTAATGGTAAATAGCATGTCTTCCCATAGTGTTCTATATTTTTCTGGTCACTACGGTCTACATCACCTATTTTTTTTTATTAAAGGACTTTATAAGTCAGGAATGGTCCACATACATATGCTTCTTGTGACATTGTGAAAAACGTTTAGCTTTGATGAGATTCACTGAAATAACATTTGAAGCAATAGTAGCCACGCTGTTATCGTTCCAGCGACAAATAACGATTTTATCATCGATCATGGCATATTCAAAGGATCCAAGGGGCTTCTTGAAAACTTTCGTATTCGTTTTCTGAAATTTGATTTTCCCCTATCGTACCAGTGGCCTTTATTTGTTGCAAGGTTAATTCCTTCATTAGAGACATCGATGTGAAGAAATTATCGGAGAATAGAAGATAATTACTGAATCCATGCGAAGATAGAGCATCAGGGTACTTCAATATCACTACAGCGCCAAGACCCAGTTCTTTATATTTAGTCGGTATTGTCTTTCTAGAACCATGATACGTGTCAAAGTAAACTAATATACACCCAAGTCAAGCTGCACAAACCCATAGCTTATATCCCCATCTTATATGTTTCCCACATATAAACTGTTCACAATTATACCTTCCAAAATATGGCACCGTGCACCATTGCCTCATCGACAGAATGGCACTCCTCTGTAGGTGCGAATTCCAAATAAATGTTGTTCAGATATTGGAACAAAATTTGATTTTCGAATAGTGATCATCTTTTTGTAATTGATTATTGTCGCAACTAACTAATCTAACCTAACCTAACCTAACCTGCCTATTGATATTGAAGATGAAATAAGTACCTAGATTATCAGCATAATCGAAGTTTTTTAAATATAGTTTTTCCTTTATACTGTACTGTACGCACTAACTAGAAGAAAGCCTAGGAAACAATATATTTCATCAATAATTATATCTCCAGGGCTATTTTTATGTTGCAGAGAGGTTACTAAAAATTACTAGCTCAGTTGCACGCGATTTGTCGAAAAATATTTTGAAATACTCGTAAGGTGAAAGATTTCTACAAGTTAGATGTTCTGGTGTCCAATCAGGGAAGTCAGGGACCAAACCTTCACAATATTTGAAATTGAATACGGTTTTTAGAGGTTGTAATATTGAAACAGGCAAATCATCATCAGTATCCCAGTCTTCATCATCATATTCTGAATATTTTTTTTTCGATATGTCAACTTCTGCGCCTAACTCAGAACCGGGCAAGTTGTCCATTTCATCAGCATCTTCTTCGCCGAAACCCTCATCAGTATAATAGTTTGCTTTTACTTGGAGTTACAATTATGATGTCATGAATAGCATGTATATCTCCAAATTTTATTTTTCTTCTAAGATTTCGTGAGCAGTAAGAAGTATGTTCCAATAGCTAGAAATTGAATATGAATTATACCTTGAAAAAAAGTTACAGCATGTTATAAGCTATAGACCTACTGTCCTTCTAAAAGATCACTGACATTCATAAAACTCTAAATAGTGCAAGTATTTTGATATAAATAGAATGAATGATTATAATAGGTTACAAAGGCCTTAGTCACCCCGGCCATTTATAAAAAAAATCTTAGCTTCACTTTCAAGTGTTACCCACTTTTTATGTTGCTTCTGGTGATGCACATTCGAAACACTTTTCAAGAGCAGAAAATAAACACAGAGGGGACATTTTGCCGTCGTATGCGAGGAAATAGGTTATATTTACAATTGGGAAGAGCGCTATCTAGAACTTAATAGCTCAAGAAAAATAAAAGGGATTGAACAAAGTTATGAAAACCGTTTTTTCAATAGAACAGTAGGTTCAAATGGGTTCTGCTAGCTGCTCCTTGCATGTTTTAGCCGGTCAAGATACTGAGCGTAGCTCAAATTTATTAACAGTCTATTTTTAGATGTTGGAAAAGAACTTTTTTGAGCAAGTGAGACAAGACTACAATCACATTGCCATAATGTGTAGAAAACTCAATAAACTAATATCAAACTTGATAGTTGCTTCTTATACTTTCAATTTGTCTTTCATATTGATTCAACTCTTTAACAGTTTGAGGTAAGTCGTAAGTAATGTGGAAATTTTTCACAATTTACATTTTTTATTTATATTTTTCAGGCAAATGGACTCCAAATTAGAAGTTGTTTATTTTCTATATTCTTTTGGATTCGTTATTTCCAGAACAGTACTTGTATCTATATCCGCGGCTTCCATTTATGAAGAGAGTAATCGTTTTATATTCATCCTCAATACAATACCATCGGATTTTTACTGTTTGGAGGTAGGTTATAGACGTTCATTTTTAGTCCCTAGAAAGGACAAATTATATATTAATGTATTTTGCCATTTCGTTATCTGTTTTTTTTTCGAGTACAGTTTGTAAAAGTAAAAAAGTCGCTGTCTCAGAAAAATACTACCGTGTTTTTTGTTAAGTTCAGCAATTCATCTAATTCTTCCATTGTTAGGTTATCTCCTTGATAAATTTCACCATCATCTTAATCGTACTCTGTGTTTAGAATGTGTTTGAACCACAAACGTTTATAATATTCTTCCCGTGTCCTTTCTCTATTACAAGAAGGTTGGCTATGTCTTTCATGTTTTATTTAGATGTTTCATTACGTATTCCTTGATTTTTCTTCCATGGACATCATTTCAATTTCACTGAGAATTTTTTTCACACTTCATCGTTTGCCTTTTTTGGTTGTATAATTATGTTGGTCTGCTTTTTTATGTTACAACCGTTTTTCTTTAATCGTGTTTTCGATATCGTCATTCCAAACTCGCCCTTGTCTATTATTAATTCTCTTCTTTTTACCAATTATCTGGATGATTTTACCATTGAGGTCTCCAGAAACTATTAGATCATTAGTTTTGTTGCAGTTGCATATTTGCTATTGTAGATTTTCATAAGTTTGTTTGGTGGCTACTAGAAATTGATCTTTTATTCCACATAGTTTATCCTTAACGAGTTTTTTGTTCGATTGGTCCATCCGATTTTAACTTTGAATATTTTAAGTACATATATATATATATCTATACCTTAAAGATTTTATGGGAATATTAATTCCTTTTTAATGACTCAATGTCTAGCCGAGTAAGACATTTGATGGGGTTGCCATCGTCCTGCCTGTATTCTGTTGGGGTTTATCTCCCTTAACTGATTTTTTCCAGTTATTTAAGAGTGCCGAAAACTCGCTCGCTGTACACTATGCAATACTTTGCATTGCCCAGAGATCGCAAACGAGGACATGTGAGTAGGATTTGCTGGCAGAGCGTGATTTGGTTTCTTAAATTCCTGATTTATTTCAGCTAGGTACCAGTGTTATTGCTGTCTAGACAACCGCAGAGACTCATTACCAAATTTTCATCCTCGGAAATAATCATTTGTAGATACATAATATATTAAAACATCTCGCAAGATATATTCCAAAGTAGGCCACGCCCGACAATGATTCATTATTCAAAATTACTTTGTTTCAGAAATAGACCCTTATCTTGAATTGCAATCTGAATTTCGAAAAAAACAACCTTCAGCAATGAGAGTAATATATGATATTTTTTTTCCATTATTGATCGAGTTTTGAAATTTAAGTTCCCAGGAGGTTTATATCGAGAGAGATATTCAGTTTCTCGATCTACTTATTCGGAAAGTTGCTAAAAAGTGCAATAAAATATTCAATCAGCACATTTCCTGAAATTTCTAAGAAAAGTAGGTAACCTACATTAAAATCTAAGAAAAATTACCCGAGATAAAAATAATGAAGCAAACAAATTTCGAATAAATCGATCAGTCAATAGCTAGATTGATCTCAGAGATAACATAATTGATTTGATTAACTTTCAGGTCCAATCATCTGATATAAATCATCATAATATACATTATTTTTCTCGTATTCTAGATTAAACGATTAGTCACACAGATACATATAGATGCAGCAGCTTTGACAGGACACAACTTTTTCAAAATAACTAGAGGAATGGTTCTGAATGTGAGTAGATTTAAATGACAAACGGGTGTTATTACAAAATATTTGCTCAGTCTTATAACACATATTTGCAGCGTCAGTTTGAAGGCTGGAGCAGACATAATGGGAGATATGCATAAAATGAAAAGGAAGCACTTAAGATCCATGCTGGTTAATGAGGGCGTAATCCTTTTTGTTATGCAAAAGAATTACGTAAATCCTAATCAGAATCTAAGTAATTACTTGAGTGGTTGATTTGTTTTTCAGATTTTAACTTTTCGTTTGCTGCAGAGTCGGCTATATTCTCGTTAGTCATTCGTTTTGTATCCATTTGTATCAGTTGCAAATAAAACGTTGGTTTCTTTGTCCAAAGCATCGCTCTATTATAACACGTTATGATGTAAACAGTTCTTTGCTCTGGGGTATCTGTACACATGTACCTACCTCCTTGTTTGAATTGTACGTTATCAAATTTGTTTTTGTCAACATATTCGTCACCTAGTTTTAATATCGGTACATTGAGCCAGTCAAAAGCACTAACAGATGGAGGAAAATTGAAATTTTGGTGCCACTTATCTTTATCAATCCTTAGATATTCATAAGGGGATGGAAGTTTAATCCAAATATTTGAATTCTGAACAATAAGCATCATGACACTAATAACGGTTCGAGATAGAGGAGACAGATAGACTGGGAACCAATGTCTTTTGCAACGGCTATTCTGGGACGCCGACATCACGTTAAAAACACTCATTGTTTCTTCATTAGGTAAAGCCCTACCCATGCTTTCTTCGATTTCGCCATGAAAATGATCCACTCAACATGAATTTTTTAAATCGATAATCCTCTTCTCGAGATTCCCTACGAACCTTACACCCTAGCTGACTACTTGTGATAGTTGTGATATTCGGCTCTCAGTGATTAGAGTATGCATGCATACGTAAGTATAAGTCGATACGGAGCGAGTAAGTCCTCCCGAATAGAGGAGGCACTCATAAGTTTGACCTTACATTTTTATGCATATCAAATGGAGAGGCTACTTTGAAAACTTGGGTAAGAAGTAGATAATCATCTTTAAAAATATCACCCATTATTCCTGCTCCGTTCACACTGAAGCTGGACAGCCGACAATTGAAACTGACATTCAGATATAGCGGAAAGCTGAATTCAAAATATCATTCATATTTTCAGATTGCAGCAGCTATCATAACGTATGAGCTAGTATTGGTACAATTTAATCAAGCTACTTTGGAAAAATGGAACATATCATTAAATGAAACAATTTGCATATAGTTTGTAGTCTTATAAACGACAATTAATAAAATTTGGTCTTTATATTTTCATTCCAATTTAAAGTTGCATAAGCAGTCTTGATTTTTTTCACGAACCAACTAAACAATGTGGTCAAATTAGGTGTATTTTTCCATCAAATTAAAAATATGTAGTTATTAAATGCACTCCTCTTCGCTTAAATCGAGAGCCAATCCAAAATTAACACTAGCCATGTCGCATTGTCAGCTCTACCCGATATACATTATTTCCTACAATTTAAAACACTCCTTATAAGGAAACTATTTGTCTTTCTTGGTTAAAACTTAGATACATATTTATTAGAATTTATTATCGGTTTAAATTTGGTATGAAAATATCCATAACATGAACGAAACTTGAGTACGTAGCTGCGGGTCGAATTCTGAGGAAGTCGAAATCCTTGCACAACCAATTCCGAGGACACCGAATTCCGAGCTGTCCGAAACTTATCCTCGCTCCAACAGGGCCACTTGACATATGCATACCCTCTTAGAGGCTAGAGAGGAAACCACACCCACCAACATGAAGTTATTTCCAATCAGAAAAGGCTGTGGATGGGGCATCACAACGCAAACTGCCAAGTGACAATTGTAGAAAAATTTGGCTTGGCAATAGAAATATGTATTTTGTAAGAGCTTGTAGTTACTATACTTAACCACTTCATTTTACAATCAGCATTTTCAGTAATTTTGTAGAATAAATTAATATGCGCACAGTGTAATAAAATGATAAAAAATTTCATGTGAAACTAGCAGGTATAAATTCCGTTGAAATTATTAAACGCCTATGTATGTCCAAGAGGATTTTTTTAGATAAAAGTAGTTCTTGGAAATAAGAATAAGGTAAAGCCCGAATCCTAAAAAACATCTGTCTAAAAATGCTCTGTATTAAATATACAAACTTGGTATGGTCATAGACATATTGAAATATATTGTCTGATAAGGTAGGTCTATCTGCCAGATAACCTTTTTGTCATATCTAGAAATCCCAGACCTATAAATATTTTGAAATATAATAACTTGATAGAACTACTGCAGTGGATACCAGACTTTTTTGTCAATTTGCCCCATTGCAATCAAATTCAACATAATGAAAATGATGAAGATTTTAATTAAAGCTTATATGAGTGTGATAATCTGCTAAAATTTTATAAATTCTGGCTAATTTTTATTTTCGTTGCTTGTTTATGTAGAATTTTTATTGTTCATTATATTACTTGAATTTATGCATTTTTTTATTAAATTGAGTATAAGTATTTCCACTCAATCACGCATTAAGCCCAATATTTCTCAAACTTTATTTTTTTCTCTTAAAATAAACAAAATATTGTATTGGTTACCAGCACTATTAAATCTAATTATATTAAAGGAGCAATGCTTGTATATATATAAATTTTATCTCGGAATCTGGTCGGGTCCGAAGTAGGTATACTCTTCACGTATTAATATATAGATTAGTCCGGATAAACAAATGAAAGGTATTAAAAAAGATTATGTGGTATTTCTATACAAAACTCAACAATCGAAATCCAGGGACACCGAATTTCGAGGTGACCGAAACTTATCACCACTCAATGCGCTGACATTCGAGTACCTTGCGTAGAGAGTAGAAATATACAGACGAAGCTGCTGTTATGTCTGTGGTTCAGTGGCGGCTCGTGACATTTATTGCAGAGGAGGCCAACTCTACAAAATTACTAGAAGAATACAACTTGCATTTTCCACACAACCCCTGGAGGTATTGCTATGGCGCCTTACATTTTTTGTGGTGGTCTGGAGGTATTCAAACTACTACTATTCTACTAAAGATCATCAATAGAAGCCAATAATGTATGAAATTCTCATCTAGAATACTCATTTTCGATCGCCTGTTAAATATTCTAATAAAATAATCAAATGATATACATATTCAATTAACAAACATACATACATATTTTTTTCTAAAATAAAAACATTTATTACAAAGTTACTCCTTATAATATTAGCTACCTGCCAGTGAAAATCCCGTCGGAATTGATTCAACCGTTACGGAGATTAGCCGAAAAGATAGACAAAAATTATAAAAATTTGGTTTTGTTATTAGTGACATTTATAGGTACCTAAAACCTGTTATTTTGATATTACAGACACTACGATTTTATTTATAGTATAGTATAGTATAGATATAGATAGATACTATCTAGCGAAAATAAAATCAGTTAGTTCTCACACTTACCATTCAAGCAAGGCCGAAATCCTAAATAAAACACGCGGTACCAGAAATTTGAAATACTATGACTAGTTTACTGTTAACCGTGTGATATGCGAATAATTCCGACAATGATCGACGGACGATGCAAAGTGGGCGTGTCGAGTGGAAGCCAGACTCCCCAGAGTCCGTAAAAATTCATATGCTAAAATCGACAACCACCAAATCCAAGGTCACGCTGCAATAAGATCTGTACATTTTGAACGGAGGCTAATAATTTTCAGCCTCCTCTGCTCGAAATGTTGTCGGTTGGACGCACGTAGGACGTCTAGGTATAATTTTTACGCTGCGTATACTGAAATGCGGTGGCGCTCATTTAGTGGTGTCCATGATAAGGTTTCAGTTGATATGCAAACATGCTATTTTCGTTTGAAATATAACGAACTTGAATTTTTTGTTTTATATATCGTATAAAATATAACTTATATAAAACGTTTTAGATTTGATTTGATACTACATCAAAAATATGAATTTGCCTTATATTGTAGAGGAGGCCCGGCCTCCCCTGCCTCCTCTGAGTAGCCGCCACTGCTGTGGTTTACTAAGGGCCGATGTCACAAAACTACTATTTTAAGGAGAGGACCAAAGAGATTTTTTTATGCATTCTCGTCAATAAGCATGGAGATTCTCCTTTTTTTCCTCAAATTTATTAACTTCCTAAGGGAAGTTAAAGTAATGGGGCCGATTTTGTGAACCCTCGGATTTTGCATAAATCACCATATATATATATATATATATATATATATATATATATATATATATATATATATATATATATATATATATATATATATATATATATATATATATATATATATATATATATATATATATATATATATATATATATATATAAATTTGAATCTGGTCTACCGATTTCGATGAAAATTGATATGTGTGGGTTTTGGAGTGTATTGAATCGATTGGTTGTATTCATATTCACAGGAAAAATCGTTTTCAGCAATTATTATTCCCACTTTAGGAGTTCACATTATCAATATGAACCCGGTAATATCATAGAAAAAGTAGTCCTATGGTTAAGCTTCGCGGTATTAATCTAGAGTTCCTCGGTTCGAATTCTGATCACATTTAAGTTTTTTTAACAAAACCCATTTTTTAAATAAAATATGTTAATATGAGTTTCTAATAATAATAATTTGTACATATCTAACATATTGCAACCCTTAAGGTACACATTAGCTATTTCAAGGAAGGGTTTGCAGATTTTGGTAAAAAATAGCAAAAACGGGTTTTCGGAGTCGAGAAATCGATTGACGATACTTTCATATCTAATCGGTGTGACCCCCGAGGTCCACACTAGCTATTTCAAGAGTTTTGGTATATTTTTCATTCATTTTACACATTCGTATTTATTTCTAAATCTATAACTTACGAATATGTGAACAATTAAAGCAGTATTTACCGATCGCAATACATTTTAACCAGAAATATGCGCATTTCTTAATAAGTTTAAATATCCTTAATAACTCTTATGGACCCATCTTAAATCCTGTTAAATCCATGTTAAATCCAGATATTGACTTATTAAACCAGCAGAATGAGTGTGGTCATCGTGGTCCACACGACAAACTTCCCAGTAGATTTGAAAATATTCGGGAGAACATAAAAACTCAAGACGAATTTTTAGTACTTGTTAGTTGTTATTATGGATCTTGATTTCCAACATTTTATATAAGACTATTATACTGATTAGAAGGAAATAAGCGAGAGAAAAACCTGCCGTCTCGCCAAAAACGCTTGCCTATTAGTACGATGCTCTACCCACTAGGCTATCGCCGCACTCTTATATATTTGACAGTAAGGATCTATATATAGCCTTCCTCTAGCTACTGGCTGTCAGAATTTTCTTAGCTTTTGAATTGTTGTTAAAAATCAATTAACGTGACGAGGCTGGAAACTTTTTCACTTCTTAAGTAGGGGAGACCCATGTCAATTGTAACATTTCTTCGTTTTTATTTAATACGCGGTAACGTGGAGGCATCAGAATGCTCGTTTATTTATTTTTAATTCTTTCCGACTGTGGTAAATGACAGTTTAATTTTTATATTGGAAAAATTGCGTTCAGTCGGCGTAGAAAAAAAGAAATATTCAAGAATGACATATGTGACAATTGAAACCGGGTAGGTTTCATTTGTTACAGTAGACGGTGTCAATTGTAACAACAATCAAATACAAAAAAAGAAAAGTTTTATTTCTGATAAATATAACAACATAAGTAAATATTCATTTGAGTGTACAAAAATAAATAAATATACCTTAAAAACAAAACATTAAAGTATTCTGGTCTTAGAATAATAAGAAATAACAAAACATTATATTATTCTGCCTAATCTGATTTACAATTGTTGCAAACGAACAAAGGGTCATTATTCGCACAAGAGGAATGCGCCCATTTCTTGCATAGGCGGCACTGTAGCCAGTCCTCCTTGCTGTTCCTGTAGGATCCGCAACATTTGAGACAAATTGTTTCCTCTTCATCCGATGAAGAATCGTTTGCAGTTTCGTGTGTCTTCCTCCGGTTCTTAGTTTGCTTGATCCTTTGAACCCTTTCCTTAGTAGCTGTTTGTTTCTTTGCCAGTAAGATCTGCTTTTTGTTATATTTTTCAACGATCTCGTCTTTCTCAGGGGTGTCGGCAAGGATGGCAGTTCTTCCTTTATTCCGATTCGTCTTTGGCTTAGAAAAATCTGCTCGAGGGAAGGGCCTGATGTCTGCCGGAGATGAAGTTGCACTCCTCTGCGGTAAAGGTGGAAAATGGTTAATTTGAACGGAAACTGGTGGTGTCGTTGAAAGCGATTTTAATCTGACTTCTGCAGGATCATTTTCCGACGCATTTTCTTCTTCTGTGACATTTGGATCTGTATTAGCTAACGTTTCAGTGGTCAGAGGCCGGTCTGTGACCTGAGCAGGTAAGAATTCGTCGTCCGAAAATATATTCTTGTTAAATGGCCACACTCCAGTGCATGAGAATCCTGCCATAATATTTTTCGGAGTTATTGCTGAAGGAAGTGCCTGTCTAACAATTTGCGGTATATTATAAACAACCATGCGCTTTTCTGGGTTGTTTTTTATCCATTGTTCACAAGCGGCATTATAATATCGTTTAAATGGTCAACAACGTTATGTGGTTATCTTTGCAATATTGAATCGTTGGTAAGTATAAATGAGAGCTATGATTATCCAGGATAAGTAGCACCTTGTTCTCTTCGCTTGGTTTAGCATACTTCACGAAATGCTTCATGAACAAATAAAAGTCCTCCTCATGCATCCAGCCGCTTTTATTCCCACTGCCAATACAGCTTTCGGGACCATCTTGTACCTTTTCAGGGGAAATATAAACATTGGAGGAATGGCATTCCCTGTAGCATTCACAGCTACGCAGAGGGTCACCAATGTTCCTGTTTCCTGGGAAGTAATAGCCCTGATTTGCTTTAAACCTTGAGGAATTAGCCCTCTTGCTGTTTTCCTTGGTTTGACCATTTCTGTAAAGATTTGAACTATATTGCCACAAAAATTTTGAATTAAATGCTTAAAATAATTTAAAGACGTGGTGGGTATCAATTGTAACATGTTACAATTGAGACCCACATTGAGTGTTACAAACGTGACCACCCGCCGAAATTAGCCGTTCACCGCGAATGAAATAACATAACCCCACATTTTGAGATCGATTTATATCACGGTTGGAAGCTTAAAAGATGCTCTTTCACATAATACCAACAAAGCAGAAAAAAGTGCAGCATCAATTGAGTTATTACATATTTAATATAATAGTTGAAACTTACCTGAGACAGTAGAATCTACAATTTAGATGATAACTTTGTAAATAGCCAACCGATCGCGCTGAACTTCTGTCGTATTTTAGAATGGAACCAATGGAACCTACTCTGAAAGTCACTTCGAATTTGGCCCATAGATGGTGCGGAAAAGAGTTATGTTACATTTAATACCCTGTTACAATTAACATGGGTCTCCCCTACTCAATTACACGTCGAATGAGCCCACCCCCATATTAATGTCGTCATTGCTTCGTGAGATAATGGAGACGAAAAATTACGAACGTACTTACATACACACACAGACATCTCGATAAAAACGTTGAATTTAGATTTTGGTGATTTTGAAACGTGGAAATATGCAAAACTCGAGGGTTCACAAAATCAGCCCCATTACTTCAACTTCCCTTAGGAAGTTAATAAATTTGAGGCAAAAAAGGAGAATCTCCATGCTCTTTGGTCCTCTCCTTAAAATAGTAGTTTTGTGACATCGGCCCTTAGTGCACTAAACCACAGACATAACAGCAGCTTCGTCTGTATATTTCTAATCTCTACGCAAGGTACTCGTATGTCAGCGCATTGAGTGGGGATAAGTTTCACCTCGGAATTCGGTGTGTGAATTTCGATGCCCAAGCATTTCGACCTTCTCGGAATTCGATGCGCAGCTACATTTCCCGAAACTTGTTGAGTTTTGTATAGAAATACCACATAATCTTTTCTAATACCTTTCATTTGTTTATCCGGACTAATCTATATATTAATACGTGAAGAGTATACCTACTTCGTACCCCTTTCAAGCATTTTGATCTCACGACGAATATGTGATTTTGTATAGTTAAAGTTTATATGGAAAACGAGTGCAGAAAGCCAAAATTAGTATATAATATGCGTTAAAAATACTTTAAGTTAAATAAATTAAATTTACACCAACCAGCCATTTATAGCTATCGGTGTATTGGATTGTCAAATCAAATGCTCTGGTGTTGTAGTGGTTATGTTACCCTTCTTAGAAAGCTAACAGCTGACCCGGGTTCGATACTTGGCCGTCGCATTTTTTATAGTTCTTATTTGAAATTGATTAATAAGAAAAATACATTTTCAATAATTTTTAGATTGATATTGTAACGTGGATAGATTGGTCATGTACTTACGGTTATTATTCGTTTATTAGTTATTTATTCTACTACCTTGTTTATAATAGTTGTTGCTTGCATATTTCATTATGTAGTTCTAGAATTATAGTAGATTTATTCTCGATCCTTCCAGAAACTTTATGTGAGGTACAATTTGTCATAATATTGTCAGTTTGACAAGCGTCTAGAACAGTATTATGTGCGTCTAGATAATCATAGAACCTCTCGAGGAATGTCATATCATGATTCAGGTATATAAAGCCGTGTCGATCATGGGACAGAGTCAGTCAGTCAGTCTTATAAAGTCAGTTGATAACAGTCAGTCTGTGGAATCAGATGTTAATAGTAGTTCTGTCGGTGAAGACAGTGACAGTATAGTTTGTCAAGGTGACAAGTGGTGACAGTTGTAATACAACAGAAGGTCGTGTACAGAGTGTTTGGAAATAAACCATTGGAAGCAATCTGCGAACTTTTAAGCATTACGCAAGTGAACTCACCCCACAACGTTTAGCACTGGGTTAAACGTTACAATATATTATATATAATGAATTATGGTCGAACTTGGAACACTCGGCTATCCCTAGTATTTATTAATAACATAAAACCAACTATTGGTTTAGCAAGAATGTCATACCTATAGCCAAGAAATTAATGAAAAAAAATATACTCGATTTAAGAAAAGCGTGAGGTTCTTGATATCTCTTGAAATTTTATGGAAATTTTGATATAACTAAAAATATGAAGTTTTGTAAGAGTACTACCAATAGAATTATTGCAAAAAAAATTAATGCAAGAAATTAAATAAGGTTATCAAGATAGCAAAAGTTATGCATGAGGAAAAAAATTAATAATGCCAGTCTCAGCAATAAGGAAATATGGAACTACATAAACAATAGAATGGTGCTGATTGATAATTTTGAATTTATGCAGTTGTTTTTGTAGGCATCAACTCCAATAGTACCAGCACCAATAGAAGTAATATTATTTTTTATTTTTCAGTGCACCAAATCATAAAGTCGGTCCAATTTTTTGTGAGAAATATTTATCAATAAAGGTACAGAGAAATTATTCTGGCTTACAATATTGAATACAGCAGAAGTAGTACCAATTCACAAAGCAGGTGACTAACTATCGACTCAATTCATTGATTTCTAGCATCGCTTAAGTTCTTTAAAAAATCATTCACAAAAGAGTATTCAATTTTATGAACAAACATAAATTAATATCAAAAATTCAGTTTTTTACGGAAAAATCCGGAACAAACAATGGAAAACTAGTGTGATTTGATTTGATTAAAGCATGCGTAACAGTTTTATTAGATTTTACCAAGGCATTTGACACGGTTAACCATAACTTACTGCTTGGAAAATTGAGATATTGGAGAATAAGGGGAGTCGCTTTGAAATTAATTGAGAGGTAGGTACTTATTTGGTAGGGCTCAGACTGTAAAGTTGGGTGAAACAAATAGCAAACCTAAGAACCTTAATATAACTGTGCCCCAGGGAACCATACTTGGACCCCTACTTTTTATTATTTAGATAAATAGTTTCGTATGCGGATGATAATGGTATCATGGTATGTGAAGAGGATACATGGGAAGAAACAGAATCATTATTGAATGAATATCTAAAAATTCTAAGTAATTGGCTAAATGATAATCATCTTTCTTTAAATACAGAGAAAACGGTTTACATGGCTTTTGGAGTTTATAAGGGTAGTAAGCCCACAGAGTTGAATATTTCAGTAAACAGCTTAAAAAGAGTAGACAATTGTACATGACTATCTTCCAGTTGCTTTTGTTTCGTCGGATACAGCTTCCACTTATGTGGCGCTGATGAAAGCTAACAAGCTTGAAATCACGTGATCTGCTTCTAGTGGGTGGCTGTGGCCGACTAAATAAAAGCACAAAGGTGTAGAGCATCTCCATTATTATATAAAATATATACTCTTTCATTTTTGAAATATAGTTGTCTCTAACTCACAGATAACATATTTCAACGACACGTGTTTTATCATTTTTCTTTGTTCATATTTTCGTTCTCAGAGATAATGCTGACTTTTGCACTCTGGAACATTCTCAGAATTCAATACATTTTACATTCTCACAGAATATGCAACTTTGCAATTCCCATACTCTAGAATATTCCATATTCTAAGAATATTTTAGTTTTATCAGAATATGCAAACTTGCAGATCCCATGCTCTAGAACTTTTAACGGACGAACCAAACGCAAGACACATGATGCTTAATCAACATAAAATCACTATAAATACAATTGCACCTGGTTCACCGAGGTTCTTGGTTCAAATAAGCAGTAGCTCTCAGTTCACGTTGTTTTTCTTCATTTTTATTATTGTATTTTTGTAACTTGTGAATTATAATAATTATTATTATTTTTAAAAAGTGAGGTTTTAAAATACAAATATAAAATTGGCGCAGTCAGTAGGATTCCTCAACGTTGTTATAAGTGTCAACGGTAGTTTCCAAACCTTAAAAGAAGAAAGAATCGAAACTGCGGAGAACCAAGTTCCAATCACATCACCAGAAACGAAGACGGTCTCTCCGGCGACAACGGAACACGCGAACGCTCACCCTGTCGTAGCAACGCTCACGGAGAATAAAGGATTTCATCTTCTGCCAGGAATGAGGATTTTAGTCAAGTAAGTGCAAAGAATCATCTCGTTTAAAATTTTTACCAATTATCGAAACATTTTTTTTAAACAATTTACCTACAATTATTATCGTAGTTTATTAGTTCGGTTCAACAACATTTCTGTTATCGTATTATTATAACAATTATCCAAAATTTATCCCCTGTATTTACGTTTCCGCCCTGAAAACACAATGCCTACTACAAGAGGTCAAGCTAGTTCCGACGCGAACGCTGACGTCAACCCCGAATCACAAATTATTTCTGTGGAGCAATACAAACTCTCAGAGATATTTTCTATTATCCCTGATTATGATGGTAATCAGATATTTTTAACAACATTCACAAATGCATGGTCCATGGCATTCAACATGGCAACGGGAGATCAAAAGCTTCTCCTTACATTACATATTAAGAATAAACTTAAAGGCCGAGCAGCCGAACATGTTAACTCTCGAAACACAAATTCATGGGAAGAAATTTTACATCTTTTAGATTCACACTTTGGAGATTCACGAGATTTAACCTCATCAACGTATGAAACAGTTGCAAAATGAATCACCATTAACTTTCATAGCTCGTTTGCAGACGCATGAATCGAAAATTCACTCTGCTATCAACAAACAAAACATGACTTTGCCAGAAAAAAATGCTCAAACTAAATTAACAGACGCAATGGTATTGACAACGGCATTAACTGGACTTGAACAGAAATTAGGTCAAATAGTTAGAGATAGTAATCCAAGCGACATGCTTTCAGCTTTGAATATAATTAAAAAGGAACTTCAAATATCTCATTTTGAGAATCAAAAATTTCAGAATAGACCTCAGAATAATATGAAAAAACCTATCCAACCTCCACAATGTTCCTATTGTAAAAGACCAGGCCACATGATCCAAGATTGTCTTACAAGAGAGTGATCACTACAGCCTTCATTTCAAAATTGTCAACAAAAATTTCGACTATCTTTCAGTAACTTTAATTCCCAAAATCAATCATCTTCTCAAACTCCAAATAGACAACCTATTCCATATAACAATCAATTTTCAAGACCCAATCCCAATGTTCAAAGACCATCTGTCATTCAATCAAATCCAAATATAAGAAAGCAACCACATCGTACACATCATTTTAATAATCCAGTATAAGATCAATATTATCACAACAATTTTACAACTCATGAACAGTCTAATTATAACACCGATTTTTATGAAGATGAAAACTATAACAATTTTCTGCAAGATTATTATCAGATGGAATCTTTCCCCAACAATTGCGAAAATTCTACATCACAATTCGAAGATTTTTATGATCAAAATGTTCCGCTTTGCCCAACTTCAAAAGCCCCAGATCCCAACAAACCAGTTCTGGAAGAACAGACAACCCCAATTCAAACTATGACTATCAACAACCTCCACCCGTATGCCAACTGCCCAGAACAAATGTTCATGTAAGCTCAACACTTACAGTAAATTCTAAAAATCTCTACTATTTTGAAGACTCCTCAAAAAGATTTAGAATTCTCGTAGATAGTGGAGCAGGCATATCAATTTTCAAACCAAAAACATATGAAGCATTTTTAAATAGAAGCCCCGAAAATGTTGTTATCCAAGGAATAACAGACCAAAAGATTCTAATTTCCGAATCTGTTATGATACCTTTTGCCAAAAATGATCCTTATAAAATTTACATTTGCGATCTTGATCCAATTCGATGGACTCGAGCAGATTGGCTGCACCATTACAAGGCAGTAATCAACTTCAAAGATCAAAAGTTAGAAACAAATTTCAAAATTGTCCCACTATTTAAGGTTATCGACAACATTCTCGAAAGCAATCCAAAATTACCCCATCCTGAAAGAAAGCATCACAACATTAAAACACCAATAAAGAAGCGTGTATTGTTAGAACGCAGATCTGAAAAAGTCTTCAAATTAAGAACCGCACTAACAAATACTGACGCTATTGTTACCGGTCTTGAAATTGAAAAGGTTTTTATCCCTCACTCCCTTGTAGATATTAATGATAAAGTTGAATTTCTTATAACTATTTTAAATGCAAACGCTATCCCAAAAGATATCGAAATTGCCGAATTACATATTGAACCGTTTGACAATTTTAATATTAATAATTTTAATAATGAAATTATTGTCGAATAGACGGACAAAAAATCTGAAATATTAAAACAATTACGCTTAGAACATCTAATGAAGAATGAAGAAAAAGAGGAAGTCATCAATCTCTGTTTAAATTTTGAAAATATAGTTTATCTAGAAAACAACCATTTAACTTTTACAAACGAAATTAAGCATTCTATAGACACTAACGACGCGAAACCTGTTTTTACGAAATCATATAGATACCCACATATACACAAGCATTAAGTTAAGAGTCAGATCAACAATATGTTAGCACAAGGTATTATTCGACCATCAAATTATCCATGGTCTTCTCCTGTATGGGTAGTACCCAAAAAATCAGACGCATCAGGAAAAGAAAAATGGCGAGTTGTGATAGACTATAGGAAACTTAACGAACTGACGGTAGGAGACAAATACCTTCTTCCAAATATTTCCGACCTCCTTGACCAGTTAGGTAAATGTGAGTATTTTACGACCCTCGATCTTGCATACGGCTTTCATCAAATAGAATTTTGCAAAACTTTCTAAACCCTAAACAAATTACTTGAAAAAAATTCAACTTTCAATTTCGATATACAATGCCAAGAATCTTTCAAAAATTTAAAACAATCCCTGGTCACATCTCCAATTCTTATTTATCCCAATTTTGACAATCTTTTTATTCTCACAACTGATGCAAGTAACTTTGCAATTGGCAGCGTACTATCTCAAGGACCAGTAGGAAAAGATCTCCCTATAGCTTAGGCTTCACGAACACTCTGCAAATCTGAGACTAATTATTCTACTATAGAAAGGGAACTATTAGCTATTAAAGACCCAGGTAGTCGTTTAGCAAGATGGCGTATTAAGCTTGAAGAGTATGACTATCAAATTGAATATAAACCTGGAAGGATTAACCGCAATGCTGATGCACTTTCCAGAATTAAAATAAACCATATTTCCGATTATATTAAATTACAGTCAAAAGCACAATCCACTCATTTTCCAATCCTCCCCATACACAATGACGATGACGAAGACACCGAAAATGAATCCGAAAAATCTAATAACATCAGCAACGAACAAGTATACGAAGAATTCAAAATCTTTGTCAATGCTTATAAGTTAAGTTTACTTATTGATTATTCAAAAATAGAATTTACAAACCAGCAACTTTTAACAAGAGAACATAAAAACATTTTAACTTTCTTTCAACAAAACAATCTAAAAGACTATCATCACAAGATTATAGAAGACATTTTCGAAGAGAATGCTGACCTCTCAGCATTTCAAACAGAATCAGAAATCGTTTTTGTTTTAAAAATTCCATTAGTTGAACCTCAAACATTCACAATGTTCCATCTCTATCCTATCCCAATATACGATAGCAGAAGTGGTATTCATCACATTCTATCTTTTACTCAAAAATTCATTGCGCGAGATGATTCTTTGACATATGCACTAATAAAAGATCCTAGCCAGTGCAAACAACTTGCACCCTACAAGAAATTGTGTTCCAATGTCTACCCATATCCGATAGACGCAAATGCTATCTGCGAGGCACAGCTCTTTAGAAACTTCAGAGACTTTCCCGAAAACTGTGAAATATCTCTAATACATTGCCAAGGTTACAACGTCCAAAAACTGGAAGAAAATATCTAGCTTATTCTAGTAACAGAGCCACTCCACATAACAGTTCACTGCAAAGAAGCCAACACCAAAACCGTTTTTGTAGACAAGAATTCAATCTTCAAGTTAACCACAATTATTAATTATTATAAATCATTTCAACATAAGTTTCTAGATTCAAATAGTAAAAAAAAATTAAAGTATTCTCCTACCTTAAGTGAATAGAAATGCTGATAGGTACCAAGAATTCATGTTTTATTGCAATGAAAATATTTGTGCTACTTCCCTATGAATTAAAAGTACTGGATGGAAAAAACTTAAAATTAAAGAAAAGTAAAAAATTTGGATACTTGAAAATAATTGTAATTTAAAATAAATATAGAAATAGTACATATTAAATATGTGTTAATCACGTTAGGCAAACAAAGATTAAATTAGAATTATAGTTATATATTGTTTGATAACTAGATTTAGGTTATTAGTTATAAGTTTTTTTTGTAATTAGCTTGTAATTTATCATGCCAAGCTGCACACAGATGAAATATTGTCTCTGCAGAATATTGTTTAAACACTTCTTTAATTTGCAATGTATTTCTTGGTTAATATTAAATAAATAAATCAATAAATAAATACCTTTAACAGGAGAGGAAACACTTTAATTCAAAACTTCTAATGTTTTCCCGATATTGCATAAGGTGTTTTTCTTGAGGATGTCAAAATTAAAATATTAAAAGTACAATCACAGAGGTTAGCTTCGGATACGTAGGCGTGTTATTTTCACACAATTGTTGATTTAGGGGCTGAGGTTTCTGTTATTCTGAAAACTCATAAATAGCTTTCAAATTTGACTGGGCTATGTCATGAAGATAATTTATGTTATTTTTAAGACCAGCTTGGATCTCCGGAGAGTTATGGATTTAGCTCTTCGACATCTAAAAAACTCATAAATATTATCTAGGTTAATTCAAATACGAGTAGGTATTTTTGATTGTAGATTGTAGCACAGAAATATATATCACGGTTACTGGCAAGTAAGAATGGAGTCTCGCAATCGAGAATCTTAGGTGTTATGTGTATTTAAGAAGCTAATGAATGTGGTTTTAAGGGGACTGATTTGCCAAACCTGTGTAGTAGGTCTATTCGGACGATGTGATTTTTCAAAAACTTGGTTATGATCGCCTCCTTGAATTGAGTGCCAAAGATGTTACCTGCTGGGTCGATAAATTAGGTTAGGTTCAGTTAAATTCTTTCTGGTGATAATGTTAAAGCAGGACCAGAGAAAATAACAGCAATCAAAAAATGCCTATTCGAGCTTGAAATCAGATGTTCTCTGGGTTGGCGTACATCCGATCGACGGTTCGCGAAGGGATTTGCGAATATAAAAAAAAATCCTGAAATAAAAATGTCAAGCTCTATGGAATTTTTTTTGTTGGATACTGAAGCTAGTTCTTCAGCTCTTGAAGCTATTTTCTGCCAGATTCAAGATGAAAAAGAAATTATTAAAATATCACTATCATGATGATATATGCCTACTGCAATTATTCAACGTTTTAAATCTTGAGTAAGAAACACCAAAAAAATATATAGGTATTTTTTATGTCCTTTGACAAAAATGTTCTTACAATAGATTTTGAAAAAACATAAACACGACAGCTGGTCAAAGCTATCTGACACGCATCATACCGAACGATAATGTTTACACAGTGGAAAAATTCATAACACTAGAGATCACCCGCAATGAGGGGTTTATCGGAATATTAAATTTGTAAAAATGTTTACCACTCAATATATTGCTAGAAGGAGATAAGCGATAACGACAAACAAAAATATCCATGAAAGTTCAACAAAAACACAGCTAATTGCTGCTGTAATAATGACTAGAACATGTTGATAAATACCTTCAAACGATAAACATGGACATAAGTTCGGACATAACATTAAACATGAAAAGCGAGAAAGGTATCTTTCTTACCACATCTTTTCACGATGACATCAAGAATTTGCTTGCCTTCATGCAATTCTTCGGAGTTATGCCATTGCACAATATAACAGGAAATATTCGCGATGTGCACTTCAAGACAAGAAGTTTTAGATTTCTTTATGCTCTATTTAATGTTTTTGGGTCATTTGTGAGCTCCATATTTTGGTTCATCAAGTTTGGAAGAGATGGGTTGATTATTGATAGCACTGGTGAGTTATTTCACTTTCATCTACTAGTTATTCAGCTTGTTTGAAAACCTATCTACTCTTTCATTCGAAGTGTGGATAAAGAAAAATATTTATTTTCAGAAGAATAAAAGAAAATAAGAAATACAAATATGATACAAGACTTAAATATTATATATCTGGAACATAAACCGTACTTACAACAAGAGTTTTAGATTTATATGTTCTTAGTATTATTATTAATATTTTCAATTATACTAATTTTTCGTGATTTACGTCAGGTTTTTTTTGAAAAGTTTGTGAAATATTTTTATGATACCCTAAAAAGCGAATTCTTTACTTTTTTATGTTTGCGTGATTTCTAATAAATGTGCCCCGACTGTTGATCATTTTTTGTCTAAAAGTCTTGGTCTTTCTAGCACTTCATTACCTTATTCATGATCCAAACCTGCTACAAAATTAGTAATAATTATCCCTAATAACCCTACTAATTCATTGGCATTGGTCTCTGCAACTCTGATTATTCTCTTTTTTCTTCCTCGAAAAGTTCTTCCTTCGATATTTGTCTTCTTCCTTGACGAAAATTGTAGTGTACCCTAATGTCCTTTTTCACTATTATCTCAAACGAATTTCATTAAATTTTCAATATTCATCTTTTTGAAAGGAGCTTTCTTCTCAAAAAAAAAATATACCTACACTTCGACTATCACCATCGTATCTGTAGGCTCCATAGTTGGTACACGATCTGTTTCATTGGATATAATTTTACCCGCCCATATTCGTATACATAAACTTTAGGAATAACATATTTTGGTCTTCTTTATTGACATATATGTAACACCACGCCGTTGATTTTTTCTTGAAATTCTAAGGTGCAAACGATTGTATTAATAGGTAATGCCCAACTACTTTCTTAACTTAGTATCCAATGCTTCAGAACCCAGGCTGACTGTATCAATAAACAGCTAATAACTACATACAAAATTAATAAAATAAAACTCTTACCATATCTCTATGATTATAATTCCCACCTAATATAATGAACATTATTTTGTGATTTTTAATAAATCTAATGAAATGGCTCTACTGCTATTATGAATTAACAAAAGATTTAATGTAAAAATAGATTTGAGAAATGATAATTTTACCCATTTAGTAATATACAGTTTTTGACACACTCAAGGTTTAAAGTGTAAAGTGTCTAAGGTAAAGATCATAGATATCTCAATACCGAATAATCTATTCAAGAATAATAATTTGCTAAAGTATTTAATCAAAATGGAAGTCTGCATCAGTATCAAACATCTTCAAGAATCATCTTTAGAAACTCTTTCTTTGCGAATGAATAAACTCCAAGTCCAATCTCTGCAATGCAAATAGATTATTTTCTAAATTTTCTCATTATTTATACAGCACAAATGGTTTTCTATGTATGTTATTGTATTGGCGGAATTTATCTGATTGATTTCGCAAAGCATTGGTCAAGACTCATTCGGGAATGGTCTTTGGTTGAGATGAATATGAGGGGATATAGACAAATAAACAGTAGGAAACATTTTCAATGGTTGATCGGGCTATTTCTACTTATTGGTACAGGTATGTATTGGATCAATGAATCATTTAATTGCATTTGAAGCTATGAACATCCTTTATATTTTTACCTTGAAATTAAATCTTAAAAAACAATCTATTTTATCTATTACTTTTTCGAAGACTCTGATACTCTATTATAATTATTTTTTTTGGAAATTGTAAATAAATCAATCCAATGTCCGTAATTTATTCCGCAGCTTAAACTTTGTAAGTTAAGGGATAATATAAAAGATTGAAAAACTTCAGCAAAAAAACTAACTAATCAAGTTTTCTTTCAATCAAAAAAACAAAATCAAAAAATAATTACCAACACTTTATTTATCAAACCCAACAACTGTTTCGCCAAAAAAGTTGGAATCTCCAGGTGTAAACCAGTAACTGACTTGTGGTTATTTTTGTCTTTATTTTGATTCTATCTATGCCACCGGTTCCAGATCCCAAACAGTAAATCAAGATCAGTTCAACTGTTTGATAGCTAAGATGCCTCAGACAGATACACATTAAACTTTATAAAAAAACTAGCTGAGAACACTCTCACCTCTCAAACATAAAAATCAAAATCGGTTAATGCGTTGGGAATAGCCTCAAACAAACAAAAATATACACAAGTTAAACTTGAAGAAAAACTAGATAAGAATACTTTCGATTAAAATACCTTTCTAGAAAAAACATTCAAAATCAGTTCATCCATTAGGGAGCTACTTTGCCACAGACAGATAGAAGAATACTATCGTAGAAATTCGTAGTAAAAAATCATATTTGTCTGTCTAGAGACAGAGTTAGAGATTTTCTTTTAATGTTGATATGTGTTTTTTTTCTTTTTACCAATATTATCGTACAAAATTTCAGCAAAATCCCACATAAAAATTATAAGTTCAGAAAAGTTTAGCGCCTACAGTTTTTAACATTGTCTAGGGCAACTTTGTCTAAATCAACTTATTTTGACACTTTTCATATACAAACTATATTCACTTCTAATTATGATATATTAATAATTTTGTTGAACATTTTATACCTGTTATTTCAAGCCTTGATTTTGACAGGTTGCTATGACGAAAACCTGAATTTTTTGGAAAATATGTTCGGTCAAGTGACTTAGCTCCATAATTAATAAGTGATAATTTCCCTGGCTTGACACCTGTCACCTACAAATGCCAGAATAACCAGCGTAGATTATTTTTTTCAAATATTTATTTCTAAACTATCAAAAAATCGTAATTACTTTTAAATATAATTTTTGGTACACAATTTTCCTACCGAATCTCCTGCGAGCTTGAGTTATTCTCCGTAATTTTTTTCTCAGTTGCGAATTTTCTTAAGAAAATTGCACCTCAACAAAATTTTCTGAAATTATTCAAGCTCTAAGGTGATTATATGTGAATATTTCTTATTTGTTACATTTTATAATCCTGTTGCATTTTAGAATAATTATCTACCAGAATAAAGTAAGCATAGAGATATCAAAAGACAAATTTAATGTATAATTTTATTTTAGTCGAACATTTATGTTTTATTTTGAATGCCATTTTCAAATCTAAAGAATGTAGTTCCTACAAAGATGATCCCGTCAAAGCCTACTTCGAAGTATCGTTCCAGAATTATTTTGCAATTGTTCCATACAACATATGGTTGGCAATTATTGTAAAGGTAGGTTTTCAAAATTATATTGCGAAAAATGTGAGAAATGTTTTTTTCCAGATATTCAATACATTGTGTACATTTACATGGATGTTTATAGATTTATTAATCATACTCATTAGTATTGCGCTGACAACCAAATTTCAACAAATTGTTCACAGATTGAAGAACAACAAGGTTAGTTGAATGTGCAAACTATAATTTACTGTAGCGTGACTAGGTTCGATTATTGGAAGCAAACAATCGGAGGACTAAAATTCATTTAATCAATCAATTAAATAACAGACGCACCCATTAAGAATTAACAAACTAAATTGTCTGTAAAAAATCGCTTTACTTCAACAGTTGAGGAATTTCACCCGACGTTAGCTCTCGAGTTCTTGCTATCTGGTTACGAATGATGATATTACCTCACGGCCAATCTTCTTTTATATATCTACCAAATTCCAAAACAATCGTTTCTCAACGGTTCGGGAAGGCACGCGCATTTAGCATTCTTCCCGAAGGCGGTAAGACATAAAAGTAGTATCGAGACTATAACATTTGCAGGTGAGCGTATGAGATCACCACTTACAGCGACAGCAAGAGGTGAACGTCGACCTGCAGCTGGGTATATAACACTGTCCCCTCCTTAAAACATTTCGTCCCCAGATATGCTTGTTTCCGAATCAGGATGTCCCATAGATGTTCCGGGCCCTAGATTGTCTCTAGTATGGAGTTGTCTTAAGTGGTTATTTTCACTATTTCTTACAAACGAGACCAGTTTGTTAAAATAGATGATTCTTGGTTTGCTTTCAGGTACTGTATCCGATAAGTGACCACGTTCACTTGTTCCAGCACTCGCTATGGTCCCTTCCGCGAAGTCTGCAACTTAGAGATGTCTACGATGCTTACGTGAATTGGAAAGCCAAACCATATCGTTCTGTTCATATTGCATTGATTGGGCATATAGTTCGCATTTTTTATGAGGTCGTTCACCGCCTGGATATTATGCCAAACCTGTTCATGGCACTCTTCCATTATCTCGCGTAGGCATAACACATAATCGTCACCTGCAAAGCTTCTCTTGGTTTACAGCCAAACTTCAGCTCACAAGGAAGAATTAATTCCGCATCAAATCCTATGTCAGATGAATGCCCGGTAGTCTCATGGTTAGGAAACAGTAGACAAGTATGAACAGATGCAGCCAGTGTTCCCAGTCCCTCTGTTGTTCAGAAACCACTTTCTCCAGGTATTGGTCCTGTTCATACATTCGACCATTCCATTTTTTGGTCAAATCTGCAGATACAATATTTGACTAGTGTATCAGAAAGAGTCTCAGCGACATGGTTTGGCTAAGGCCTCTACCAATTGCTTAAATAGTCAATAACGACAACCATATACTTGTTTCCACCGTAGGATTCAGGAAAAGGACCTGCCACATCTATGGATATTCGTTTAAATGGATTATATATGCCTCATCTCCTAAAGAGCTTAACTTTCATGTTCCACTGGAGGAATTGCTTGAAAATCAGTTACCTCACCACGTTTTTTCGTTGTTCGACCAGTCATTTATTCTTGCCATAGCTTCAAACTATAGTTGGTAATTGGCCCATGGAGAATAAACCTCATTCACCAACTTCCGTCATGAGCCCTGAAATGATGGCATCTGATTTTGTGGAGTGTGTGGCATACTTTTTAGCTGATCTCCTCGGATTGCTGCTGTTGGAGGCATTCTTCAAGCTCATGCATCTCACCTTAAAATTGGTCCACCAGGAATTTGAATTTTCCGAGATTTTATTCTCCAACTCCTTTCGGCCATTTTTACTTCCAAAACTCGAGAATTCTTTGTCATCTCTGTTTTCATTTCTGATATCTCCACCTTCATTATTACCGATTTTTTTGCACATTTGTCTTCATTCCTGATATATTTGCTTTCATTATTCAAGAATTTTCTATCCTCTTTTATATTATAAATAGGTACAATTCTATAAATTCAAGTTGTGAATAAAAAAACTCAAAGAAAATGTCTTAGTATGAAAATGTAGGCGGAATGTCCAATAAACTGAAGCTACTTTGATTATGTCAATCGAAATGTAGCTGGATATTTAGATTCACTTGCCACAGCAGATCAAATTACCTACCTTGACTACGTTTAACTCAACACGGATGTAATATTTTTATGATACTACTACTGGCTCTAAACATTACAAGCATCTCAGTAACGTGCAAGATCACCAAGAGTACTGTACCTGGATCCTGTCAATCCATTATTAGAATGCGGTATGGAAAGTTGACACAGTTCAATTGTTCATTATTCTGAAATTGACCATGTGAAAATGGGTACTGATGGGATAGGCCCACTATTTGCATTTCACTAGTGGGATATGTTGGATTCATTTGGAGGCCGTTTATGTCAACTTCGATGTAATCTCACCATCATAGTACATTGGGATGAACAAGCCGTTGATACGGTCAAAGTAGCTTCCAAATAGTGTTCAAGCTGACTTGAAACCTGACTACCTGACAACCGACTGTAACCGTCTCAAATCTCAACTTCCAAAATCAGTTAACCGCAAACGGGAACCGTTTAAAGTTTAAAGCGATATTATGGCTCCCCAAACAGGTGCAAGTGCGTTTATTATCGGTCGATATTACCACACATTATTGCGATATTTGTTTACATTTTCTAATAAAACGCATGCAATCTTACCCGTTGCGATAATAAGTTAATAAATGTAGGACTGAAGGACGCTTACGACCTGCGTTGTGGCGATATATTTTTAAGTTCATCTTACAAGTAGCAGCTAATATAAAAATATGACGCAATTTGAGTTCTACAGACAGTTACTCAGAGACAGAGTTATAGGGGGGTTGGAGGTCCCCCCAGTCTCACGATTATTCGAGAAAAGTTGGGAAAATTTAAACTTTATGGGGAACTCCTAAATTTTATACAAAACACAAAAATATTCCTACGAAACGTTTATTTAGCCAAGACTGCTGCGCTGTACAACAGTGAGTAGCAGAACAAATTGGCAAATCAATGAACATATATAATCGGTAGAAGTAGTAGATAAAATAGAGTTGACACGGTACTTTTCATGTGATTTTCGAAATTTTAGAGAAAAATACCCTTAACGTGATAGATGCTATCCAAATAGTATCAAGTACAACAGAATCTATAAAAATAATCAAAAATGACGAAAAGGAAATACATGATTTGATAGAAAGTGCTGTGATATGCGCCGAAAAGGTTTTACTCCACAGGAAGATTTTATAGAACATCATAGGAGATAATTATTAGTTCCCGGAAAACTATAAATAAATCGAAATAATGCAGTGTCACTCAATATGAGAACATTTTACCGAAAGGAGTTTTTGTGCTTGTTGTATACACAAACTGACTGACATATTTTTCAATTTTCATTGACTAATGAAAATCTAGCAGAATCAAATCTACAGAAAATATGCGCACTATTTGTATTGCCGTAGAATACAAAACGCCTCTGAAGCTTGCTTTTCAATAATTGTTACAATTGATATTTACTGCAGGCTATTTCACTGCAAGTAATGAAAGGAAGTTTAGTTTTAGGCTAATGAAGTTTATAAAAAATGTAATAAAAAGTGAACATCATTTGGCCAACTCAAACATTTCAGAACTAGTAACTTAGCGGGAAGGGTAAAAATCGACGAATTATTACAAACATTTAAAAAAATCATTATGTTCTCCATATCCAAGAATTTCATTATTTTTTCTCATTGTTCCTACTGGCTAATCAAGATACATATTTACGTTTTTTAGTTTTCATTTTCGTAAAACCAACGAAACATCATTAAAACAAAATATCCAGAATCCTGGCTTTCCTAAAATGTTTATTTTACTTTTTGGGATTTATACAATTATAACAACCCTCCCCCTCAATAAAGTTGTTCTGGCTACGGCCCTAAGTACTTATATCACATTGATATTGATTATATCAGACAGCTTTTATTATTTTTTATAATAAAATACAAACAGTTTATGACATAATGCATTTTTCTTATAATCTAGAATTCCTTGAAACTTTTATAGCTTATGCATGAGAAATTTTGGCGGGAGATCCGGCATGACTATCAAAAGATAAGTAATCTTTCACGCACTGTGGATAAGAACTTATCAAGTCTTGTTTTCATCTCTTACATTCACAATATATTCTTTCTCTGTATCCAGCTTTACAACAGCTTGAGGTAAGATATACAAAAATATTTTTTTTTCAAATATTTGGAAAAAATTATCGCATCCTAAACATTGCATATTTTTGGTGGTATTTGTTTCTGAACCTTACAGTTGTCGTTGTTTCTTTTTGGTGTGTACCTGCTTTAATACAGGAAGCACTGCTTTAGTAGTATCTCTCTCTTCAGTATGCAGACATATGTATATACGTAATGTGCCTGTCAAAGTAACAAGGAACCGTTTATTATTAAGAAGCGCTTCTGTAGGAATTTATAAATATCACCAGTTAATACAATATATTATTGGTTACGTGTTACGTATGTCACATACTAATTGAGTCTTGCGAATTTCCCTGATGCCCTTCACTCAACACGTAATACGTTCAAGCTAATCAAGAGCATTAGTACTATCTTGTTATAAACACTTCTAGAAATGTTATTTTAGAAGGAATTGAGGTAAAGGCCCTGATATTTTTAGCATTTTTTTTCCTAGAAAAAAGTGTCTTGACAAAAAAAATATAGCGCAAAACTACTATTCTGAAGCAACTGGGGGGAATGAATAAGGATGCTGTATGGGTAAAGGCTGAGGAGGTGTTTGGCACTAGTATCTGATCAGAATCGAAAGCATGTCAGGGCAATGGAAACCATGACATGGATATATGAAAATAAATAATGTTTCCTTTGCAATAAAACTATAGATTCTGAAAAGCAGCATCATCGTGCTGATCACCTACTCTGTGTTTACTCCTCATTACCCACTTAGCATTCCTTTCTATGCTCATTCTACAATTGTTTTGTACCATTTTCTGGGAAAAATACTAAAATAACAGAAGCGTTCTGAATCTTTACCGGAGTTGATCAAATGGTTCACCCGACAGCAAAAAAGTAGGGTAAATTGGTATAGGTATTTCGAAAGAAGCGAGAAAATAATGAAGACAGTAGTGCTGCCTGAATCGATGTTTAATCAAACCGTTAAAATATAATGGGGATTTTTGTTGAGAACATGAGCTATAGTCATTGAACATGTTTAAAAGTGGCCAGAAATACATTGGAGCTATCATGAAAACAAAGCTTTTAGCTTGACAAACCGATCTATTTTCCGAAGAGATCCCGAATCAAACATAAAAATTTAAAATTAAAGACGTTCTGGCGATAGAAAAGATGAATTGACACTGTTAGTGGGTACCTACTAACTCCCGAAGGACAGAAAATTAAATTTTAGTGCTAAAGTTCACGCCTTCACGCTTACTTAAAAATATCCTGTTATACATAGGGTGTCTCAGCGAGACCGTTCATTAGAAGTTTATTGGGTTCTGGTCCAAATAAAAATTTGAAAATCGTGAGTTATATATAATCAATTATTTTCTCTCCAACTAAAATATTTTTAAATTTCTGGTGCTTCCGGTTATACCGGAAATCGGCATCTACTTTGTTATTTTAAATAGAACATCCTGTATATTTTTATGTTTTTGGATTCACCTTCTCTCAGTCTTCATAAATACTTTTATTTTTTCAATTTGATCCAGCAGTTTTGGAGTAATTCAATTTTCCTCAGAAAAATTGCGGTAACAAAACATTTATTCAAACAATATTAAAAACAATGTCGATACAAATCAAGAATTTCTTAATTTATTCTTTTACATAGAAAGTGCGACAAAATTTTCAGTAGAACGTGTAGAATGTTTAACGAGATCAGTTATCCACATTTACCTCCGATGACCAAAGGTAAATTTAGAAGAATTGAAGCAAATTTCGTACGTTTTGGAATAATCAATCATGTATTAAATAGAAAATAGTGTATTTAAAAACTATAAATAGGTTATCTATCCGAAATAGTGGCCCTTTGCTTTCAAGCATAACGTTAAGCGTAAAGAAACATCCTCGTGCTGCTCTTCGTATTTCTTGAGTAGTAGTAGTAGTATTCACTTGTATCTGGTAGACCAGATCCTTAATGCGCCCCAAAGGTGGAAGTCCAAAGGTGTCAAATCTGGAGACCTTGCAGGCCACTTTCATGGTCTTAAGCGCCTTATCCACCGAACATTAAAGTGAGTTCTTGAGATACTTCTTGGGTGCAATGGGCCGGAGCTCTATCCAGTTGATAGCAACAGCTTCTTCTTAAATTCAAAGGCAGATTATTTAGAAAATCTTCAACCAAAGTACTTAATAAATGCAGACATCGCAGTGCCGTTAACTCGCTGTCATAAATGAAGTAAGTGAAACATTGAAACTAAACCTCTTCTGATAATTTATTTCTCGGATCGTATGGGGATTAACTGAAGCCCAAATATAATTGGGTTAACTCTGTCGTAGGGATTTTGAGGATGAAGGTCTTCACTAACAAGAACTTTTAATAGAGTGAAGTGTGATACTTCTTCAAATTCTTTATACTCAAGATCTACTGATTCCCAGATCTTTTTCGCCTCGAAATTGACCAGGGTATTCAGTTCTCCCTCTTCTTATCAATTAAACTTTTTTGTATATTTATTAGATGATTAATTTTTCCAAAACACACAAATTTGCTTAAATTCTTATAAATTTACCTCTGGTCATTGGGTGTAAATGTGGATAGCTCTCGTTAAACATTCTACAAGTTCTACTGAGAATTTCGTCGCACAAAAATAAATTAATAATTTCTTGATTTATATAGACATTGTTTTCATTATTGGTATACGTTTTAACTCGTGATAGCATAATAAATTTGTCCTTTGACTTGTAAAATTATTTATTGAGAATGCTTATTTATTTTCCATAGCACACTAGGTATAACCGGAAGCACCAGAAATCTAGAAATATTTTAGTTGAAGGGAACATAGTTGCTTATATATAAATCTCAATTTTCAATTAGTATTTTGACCAGAACCCAATAAACTTCTAATGAACGGTCTCGCTGAGTATACACTGCAAAAAAATCGAGCATCGAGGAATTCTTCTATTTTAGTGAATACTAGAGGGATCCAGCAAACGTTGTCCTACCTCAAACATGTAGGTGTATCAATTTTCATGGCAATTGGAACCCTTAGAAGCTTGATGGTACGCGTATTGTACCACTAATTTAGCAACGTATGCTGCATAGCGGTACAAATTTTGCACCACTTTTTAAAGTTGATCCCGTCTGCTGCGCGATTTTTTAGAATATGCGCAGTTTTTTCCTTGTTATTGTTCCATATCATGATTTTGTCGTATTTTAATTAAATGTAATTGTTAAATATTTACAAATATTCAGCATTAGTGAAGCTGCGGTTTGCACTATATATTGTTCATTCTTCTTATAGTGCCGTGCATAACCAGGTATGTGAATATGTTTCAGTGTTTTTAACATTTTACTACAAACTGAGTGGTACGTTATCTGTACCACCATGCTAATGTCGTCATTTTTATTTCTCATGTTAGTTGGAATTATGCAGAATTCACGGAAGAAGTCGAGTGTATAGGTGTCGAAGTTGAAGGTTCATGTAAATCATCTTGGTACTCGTCATCTACGTCAGTAGAGTCAGGATCAAATAGAATACTAGATTCGAGGTTGTTTACTTCAAATCATCCATTCCAATTAACATGAGAAATAACAATGACGGCATTAGCATGGTGGTACAGATAACGTACCACTCAGTTTGTAGTAAAATGCTAAAAACACTAAAACATATTCACATACCTGGTTATGCACGGCACTATAAGAAGAATGAACAATATATAGAATATAGTGCAAACCACAGCTTCACTAATGCCGAATATTTGTAAATATTTTACAATTACACGCAATGTTAACAAACTTGACACACCTACTGATAAAACACGACAAAATCATGATATGGAACAATAACAAGGAAAAAACTGCGCATATTCTAAAAGATCGTGCAGCAGACGGGATCGACTTTGAAAAGTGGTACATCGCCAGAAGTTCTTTAATTTTAAATTTTGATATTTAATTCGGGTTCAGATCGGAAAATAAATCGGTTTGTCAAGCTAAAAGCTTTGTTTTCATGATAGCTCCAATGTATTTCTGGCCACTTTTAAACATGTTCAATGACTATAGCTCATGTTCTCAACAAAAATCCCTATTATATTTTAACATTTTGATTAAACATCGATTCAGGCAGCACTACTGTCTTCATTATTTTCCCGCTTCTTTCGATATACCTCTTCCAATTTACCCTATTTTTTCAATGTCGGGTGAACCATTTGATCAACTCCGGTAAAGATTCAGAACGCTTCTGTTATTTTAGTATTTTTCCCAGAAAATGGTACAAAACAATTTACATACATACATGCCAAGCTAATAAAAGCTTGTTAATGAGAAATATTCATAGCACCAATACTCTATATTGAAGGTAAAAAGAATACTTATAAAATGTAATGTCGGAAATGCGAACTTATTCAATTTAACTGGATGAAAATAGCATTGACAAACATAATAGTTTCTAAGGTCCATATTTTTAAATTCTGAAGAAATCTTTCGCACATGAGTGCGAGGGAATGATCCCTTGGACGATCAATGTCAATGAATGTTAATCGATATCTAGAAAAAAATAGGTTCCAATAATTTCTACAAGATATCATAAAAATACGTATTAAATAGATAATTTCTTTGATATAACTAGTAAGAGAGTATGAGATGAAATCATTAGATAAGTATATTTTTATACAGATCTTTTACTTTCAATTTTACCTTTGAAAGATTGAGTTAGCAATAAATGTTGCTTAACAACTATAATAAGATATAATTTCTTCTTATTTAGTAAACCTTTTACTAACCCTTTTAGGATGATCCCTTCCACATGAAGGCACCATTGATAAAATACGAGGAAAGGCACACAGCACTTATTTCAATGAATTTTAATGTCACCGATGTAAAACCATAAAAACTAATAATAGAATAAAAAATATTTTTTAAAAAAATTGGACCGACGTTATTAGTTGGTGCAGTTGCAGTTATTTTTGGCGCCAACTTCACAAGTACCAGCACCAATAGAATTAATATTATTTTGTATTTTTCAGTGCACCAACTAATAACTTCAGTCCAATTGTTTGTAAAAAATATTGATTTTACACTTTTGAGTGTAACATTCGTCACGAAAATCGTTGAACGTTCATTAATACCAAAGAAGATAGTATTTATCCTATTACCCACGTATATTCTTTGCTTGTACCTGTTATTATGTAGAGACCTCAGAAAGTCGCGGCGGAAATACGCATAAGAATTTTGGATTTAACCATTTTACCACCGCTTAACTCGAAAACCGTAACTGTAAGGAAAAAAGTTCAGTATAAAGTATAAATGGTGCTACAAATATTATTGTTTTTCATGTGGAACCCAGAAATTTTCAGTTTTCGAAAGAAATCGCTCCCTCCTAATAGCCAAAATATACATATGTGAGATTTTAACATAAACGTAACTCGACAACCATAACTCTTTTGAAAAAATGTTCAATTTAAACATTTCCGGATATTGTCCTATCTTTAATTCTGGCATCTCGAATTTTTCATTTTCGAGAAAATTAGCACCTCCAACCCCTTCGGGAGCGGTTTTCGGCGGGAAGGAGATTTCGGATTTGATTGAGTTTTTACGTATATGGGACCATTTCTCAAGTCACCTCTTTCAAATGAATCAAAAATCATCCAAATCGGAGTACTAGGTATACAACGCGCGCACAAACCAAAAAAAAAACAAAAAAGCACAGTCGAATTGCACATCGGATGTCAAGCAAATGTCAAAATGACTGAAAGAATTTTGGGTTACAGCGGTGGCGCAAATACTGCAAGAAGTAGATTCTAGTTTACTAGACATGCTTTATAATCATTGTGAAATTTACTTCGTTTCAAACAGCAATATTATCAAATTCAATAAGTACAGAAAATTTTCTTTTTTTGTAGGTACGATTGAACTGCTTCAGCTTATTCAGCTACCACCTCCCTACTCCCTACATCGCCCACACTGTTCTGTATTAATCGGTGATTGAGAAAATATATTTGCCCAGAGCGCGTTCTGGGTATTTCATTTCGGACAGTGGCCAAATAGAAATACCCAATCGCGATGTTGGTACCTTGACTTGTGCAGGTCGCGCTCTAGGTCAAAATTCACTAGTAATCACTAACCGAATTCCGTCATTGGCGTTCTCTCGTATCTCAATCATCGGATATGCATACCACGAGCTTTGGAATCAACTTATTTAAAAATCATTCTAATGTGGTCAAACTAAATATCAAATTTGTAGTATATGCGTTAAATTTGTTCAGAAGTTAATGTTATTGTCAAACGTTTACCTAACTCAGTTAATTTTTCAATCGTCTGAGAAAATTTGATTCTTTTAGGGAAAGAAGTGGCTTTATTGAAGTTTTTTATTTTTTCTACTCATTTGCTGTACTGGTAATGAGAGTGTTAACGATATCACTTTATGCGGCATGGTTAAATGCCGAAGCAAGAAAGCCTTTGGATATATTGCACCTCATACCAACGGAATATTACTGTAATGATGTGAGAAAGCAACTTGTCCAAATATATAAACTTCACTAAAAAAATCTATTTGCAGATCAAACGACTCACGGAGCAAATATTCACGAGCCCTGTTTGTATTTCAGGCAGTGGATTCTTCATGATCACTAAAACCTTTCTACTCAAGGTATGAGAAGAATGCTTGGTTTGTTTCATCTTATTTTGTAATAACAAAAAGAATGATAAGTATGGAATTTTTCGATATAGCAGTTATCTATCATTTGTAATCCAGCAATATGGTACCTTTATTAATTAGACCTCTATCGGATTCACAAAAATATTACTCCTGCATATTGTAAAAACATCACTTTCTCAAGATATTGAAAACTTTAGAGAGCGGCATACAAACATCTTAGTTCGATACTAGTTTAGTTTCTCTGTTAGTTACTATTATAAATATTAGATATGTGACAGTTTTAGTACCAAATTATTTTTTTATAAATAAGGCTGATAGCATCCCACTGTAGGGACCTTGAATCGTCGAGATGTGTCAAAGTTAGAAAATAGACAATCAGACTTATTACAATAAATTCCTGCTTTAAGTTGTCAAGAAAACAATAATTTGCTTTTATTTATTTCAGATGGCTGGAACAATAGTAACTTTTGAACTTATGCTGTTCCAATTCGCACCAATTAATGTAACAAACAAATCAGTGTCATATTCATGTTTATAATCAATTCTTTTATGTATTTCAGAGGTGATTGGCTCAAATAAAACATAGCTACCAATGCCAAGTATTATTATATTATATATTTAAGACGAAAAGAACACAGTTAATAGATTACCAACAAAACAAAATTTTCCATACGTCCATCTGGAATATGTTTTGTAATATATGTATGTACAGTAAATAATCTATCACATAAAAGAATACTGTGATAAGCATAGTTCCCATAATTCAGGAATGATATTAACGATTCGAGTTTACGTGGAAGCCTATGAATAAATACTATTTCAATAATGAATTTTGTTCTGATATGGGAACTAAGCAAAATCATACGATGATTCTATAACTTTTGATTTGCAACATTAAGAACCACTCACATATGTGTGTTCTATACTATTTAGTTTGGAAAACTTCCGGATGTTTCAAATTCTAACCTTAACAGAAGAATAATAGACCCCACAAGTGGCTAACATAGCCCCAAGTAAAATGCAGTATATAGATAAATATTTTTACAAAAGAATGGACCGACAATAATATTAATTCTATTTGTGTTCATACATTTGCGGTTGTGCAGTTGAAGTTAGATTGGAAACTTTTGGCACCAACTTCACAACTAGGTACCAGCACCAGACGCTCAGAAATAGATAAGATGATAATGATTAATAAATGTGGCAAATATATAAGCTGGTATAATGTTGCCACTTCTTGGACGCTCAGAGATAGGTATGTCTAATATTCTCACAGATATACGGACGCTTGGTAATCTTCAAAATTAAACCTTATATACATTTTCATATACGTCGGGAGACCCAGATGCCCCCATCCGATCAAGTGCTAGAACTACTCATATACACTCGTGAATGTAAAAATAAAGTTCCCAGATTTCGGAGCGTCTACACCTTTTTCAATTGTATTTCAGAAGTCTTCAACTGTAATTCAGAATAGTTAATTATATTTTAGAAAGCATCACATGTATTTCGGATTAGTCAATTGAAATCCAGAAATAGACAGATGAATTTCAGATGGGTCAATTGAAATTCAGAATTCGTCAAATATATTTCATATTGGTGATTTGTAATTCAGAACTCGTCAAATGTACTTCAGAACATATCAAATGTAAAACAGAAAGCATCAGATGTATTTATTTATTATCATTGTAGGTCCGAATTGGCGAATTGGTAAGTGTATAGCTGCTTTTTACAATCAAAAACAATGCACAAATATGATTGACAAAAATAATCAACACGATTACCTGTGATTTGATAGGTACATATGTTACAAATTACCCGTCTAATGCTTTCCGATTTATATTTGATACTCGTATGTTCTGAACTACATTTGATACGTTCTAATTTACATTTGATAAGTTCTGAATTAAATTTGACGAGTTCTGAATTACAATGCACTAACATGAAAAACATTTGACGAATTCTGAATTACAATTGACTAAAATGAAATGAATTTGATGCTTTCTAAAATTTAATTGATTATTCTGAATTACATTTGATATCTTCTGAAGTTAAATTGATGCTTTCTGAATTACAGTTGGAAAAGGTGTAGACTTATTTTCGTAGAATAACGCCATGTGATGATCTAGACATGGTGACAAAATTTCTATTGGGATACATCTGGGCGTCCTTATATACGTGCGCTCGGTTGAATTTGGACGCCCAGAAGATAGGAAATGGTCAATGTATGGATGGACTCCAGGAGGATAGTAAGATATATATTCGGAGAAAATATACTATGACCCCTGAAATAATAAAATGATTAATATTTTTTACCAAAAACTGGACCGACTCTATTAGTTGGTGCACTGATAAAAAAACAAAATAATATAAACTCTAGTGGTGCTGGTACTTTTGAAGTTGGTATCAAAAGTAAAATTGCACGGCGGTTATACAACTAAATTGTATACCTCCTCCTTTTTGAAGTCGGTCAAAAAGGTTTCTATCTCCGTAACTAGACATGCACATACCGATTTTATCATTTGCTAGTTGAAATACATGGCAAATATTTATTTCGTGGGGTATTAAAAAATTATTGTTTGAAGAGTAAATTGAGAATGCATGCCCTGGCAAAATTTCAAATAATGTTGAGATGATACTAAACCTTTTTCAATTGTATTTCAGAATTCGTCAACTGTAATTCAGAATAGTTAATTGTATTTTAGAAAGCATCACATGTATTTCGGATTAGTCATTTGAAATCCAGAACTAGACAGATGAATTTCAGATGGGTCAATTGAAATTCAGAATTCGTCAAATGTATTTCATATTGGTGAATTGTAATTAAGAACACGTCAAATTTACTTCAGAACATATCAAATGTAAAACAGAAAGCATCAGATGTATTTCTTATCATTGTAGGTCCGCAAACTCCACAATTGTCTTTGAAGTTCATTTTGGCGAATTGGTAAGTGTATAGCTGCTTCTTACAATCAAAAACAATGCACAAATATGATTGACAAAAATAATCAACACGATTACCTGTGATTTGATACATATGTTCCAAATTACCCGTCTAATGCTTTCTGATTTATATTTGATACTCGTATGTTCTGAAATACATTTGATACGTTCTAATTTACATTTGATAAGCTCTGAATTAAATTTGACGAGTTCTGAATTACAATGCACTAATATGAAAAACATTTGACGAATTCTGAATTACAATTGACTAATATGAAATGCATTTGACGCTTTCTAAAATTTAATTGATTATTCTGAATTACATTTGATATCTTCTGAAGTTAAATTGATGCTTTCTGAATTACAGTTGGAAAAGATGTAGATTTTGTTGTCATTGTACAATTGTAAGTTATTCAGAGTGTAAAGAAATTCATTTATGTACTAAAGAAATATAGGGAAGGTGTCTCCAAATGACAAATTAGATTCTTAATTGCAAATTATGTAACTACTTGAACATATATAGAAACATTGTTTATGTCTTGCTATTAGCAATACCAATAATTAAGTATAAGAATTTATAATTTTAATGGGTACTCACAATTATTTCCGTCAATTTCAAACATATTTCTCCATAATTGTTTATAATAAATTTGTTCCATAATCTGAAATATACATAAATAATCTAGTTTTATTACCACTTTTCTTGCTCTACCTTGCTTTTCATATTTTAGAAAATAAAGTTGGGCAATAATTTTAAGATGATAATTTTCCCTCAATCTGTATCACACAGTCTTAATTTCTGATTTGTCTCTCTGGGACATGGAGACCTTGGGACTAGCAGCTTCAGAAAAAAAAATCATAACCTATATCTATACTAATAAATAGAATCCAAGTGTCTGTTTGTAATATCGAAATAAAATAATCGGGTCTTTAATTATCCAGTCTCAGATTTCCAATTTTATAAGGAAATTGCCTCTTCCACATAGAGAAAATACGTATATTTCAAATTTTAACATTGGAGAAACTCGAAAACCGTAGCTCTTTTCAGAAAATGTTCAATTTAAACGTTTCCGGATATTTTCTTATCTTTGATTCTGCCATCTCAGATTTTCGTTTTCCGAGGAAATTTGGAGTCCACCCCCTCGGGGCGGTTTTCAGAGGGAAGTAATTTCGGATTTGAGTTTTTATGAATATGGAACCATTTTTCAAGTCTCCTCTTTCAGATAAATCAATACATCAAACGTTTGGGTTTGTCGGTCAAAAAAATAATTTAATAGAAATTTTGATAATATACATAAACGTAAAGTAGAAACTTTTACACTAAACTTAAATTATAGTATATACAATTTGTTGGTCAACTGATGTTGCCGTAAAAACTAAATGAATTTGAAACATGAAAAAATCAGTTTAACACTATGAACAATCGAAAATTCAACACAATAGTTTCTGAAGTGCATTTCGGTTCTCGAAACGATTAAATTGCTTAAAGATACGGTAATTTTGCATACATGTACCTTACAACTTTAAAAAAATAAGTGCAAAAACCATATAGCATGAATTTCAAAGTAAAATAATTATTCTACCACATTCAGAAATTACTTTGCCATCCCTAAAATTATAAGATTGGCGAGAGAAAATATATTTGCACATTACCAATCCATGAGGGCAATATGTTTGATGTGTATGATTTAGAATAAAATATCTGAAAAAATACATGATTTCTAGATACACAACATACATTGTGATAATCAAAAATTGTTCAGATCAATCGATACTAGCCAATACGCGCCAATCATGTATCAGAAATGACATTTGGTCAGCACAACGCGTGTTGGGTTTCCATCTCGAAATCATCATTATATTAAGTACGGAAAACTATGGATATTTATTATCGCTCACTCGACAATCTTTCGGGATCAGTTGACCGTGTCGAAACTTGTTTCAATTTCGTGTCAATGCTATCACACAGGTACATCATGTTTCTCACAGAAAATTATATAAAACATTTCGATCAAGTTGAAATAAGAAACCGAGACATGATGGAATTGCATAAAATATTATACAGTATGCATTTTTTAAACTCTAATCTCACTTGAAGAATTGAACGGATTTCGGAGTGGCTAGATAATTTTCTTATGTGTCGTCCATTGCGGGCAGCCAAAACGCCATATTAGTGCAAGCTGACGCCAACATCATGTACTTTGGATTGAACTGGACACACTGAACGGGGCCCGGGTGGTCCGCATTTAAGACGCACACTTTATATCCGGTATCAGCATTCCAAACGTGGACCCTACCATCTGTCGATCCGCTAAATATAAATTGTGAATCTGGACTAAAGGAGGCTTCAATTGGTATTCCCTTGTTATTGAGGTGACCTGTAAAGGTCTGTAATGGTGTGCCATGGAAAGCATCTATCAGTCGTATTATTGAACCATTTGTGCTAATCAGGATCGTTTTTCCATCTCTCGAGAACTTCAAACCTGTCCAATCACATTCTTTTTCTTGTGTAAGTTTGAATGTAACGAATGGTCCCTAAAAATATTTCAAGTGTTATTGGACGATGCCAAGAAAACATAGGCATATTAAGTGAAGTTATAAAATACTTATGCAAAATAAACTTTTTATTAAAACAGAGTTAGTGACAAGTGATACTGTAATCCTACCTTATCGAATGAACGCAGGTCATACAACTTGATACTTTCAGAGTTCACACCTGCGGCAAAAATCAAGCCTTCGGGATCATATGCCGCCACAGGTCTGCCGGATAAGTGCATCAGCCCCTGACAATTCGGAGACCTAAGATCCCATAGACGGAGAGTTTTATCCAATGATCCTGATAAAAATGTATCCTCTACAGGAGAAAGATTGAGAGATACAACTTTTTTAGTATGTCCTGGGAAATACCTAATATATTTATTGTCATGCAAGGAAAGGTATCTGATGGTATCGTCTATCTTGGTTGAACTGTGGATGGCAGTATTTTTGGCATGCGTAAAGTGTATCAGGTCAACCCCGTATTTCTTACTATTGACTGTTCGCACTTGAGTACCCTTCTCACAATCATAAATAACAATTTGATCATCTTCACTGCATGAAATTAACGTCTCACCGCTAGGTGAGAAGTCAATACTATTAATTTTGTCGGTATTCTCCCTGAAGACCTTAGCGACGCGAAAACTTCGCACCACCTGGTCCACCAATTTCATCTTCATATGTACGGCCGTTTTTGCTGTATTTTTTCACAGAATAATATCTAAAATAACTATTCAAAGTTTTACAAGGCGGTCTCAGTATCAACCCAAACAGAAGATATGGAAGCTAACGTAACCTCATCATGTCGTCAGTTACAACATCCGGTGTAAATAATAATAAACCTTGCACAATACACTCTATGTTAGATCTAATTGCAATAAGAGTATTTAAAATGGATTTAAGAAAATATATTCTAGTTACATAGGGTGATTTACACACATATTTATTTACGAAAAATAGTTGATAGTCGCTAATTTGATTCTTGTGGTAGGTACTAGGATATGACATATGACATCCTGTAGTCTTCTTCTTCTTCTTCTTAATTTTATGGCCCTTGCTCCCTCTTGGTGCATTCAGCCAGGTCAAGTCCTGAGGTTACCTTTGTCTGACTTTTCATCATATGGTAACCCTTGTGATTTTTCTCTTCTTTTCCAATTTCTTCGTTTATACTTGTTTAAAAGTGCTGAAAGGTTAGTTTTAACAGAATTACAACAAAGGATAAACTCTTCTCGCATCCTGTAGTCCTGATCTTTATTATTCCTATGACATCTTATGTGTTATGTTTTATGGAGTATGAATAAATCTATTTTCTATGGATCTGTCGATTCTTCGTGCAGGAGTTCAGATTCGAATTTGGTAATGATCAATCCTAAACTACAGCTTAAAGAATATTTCTCAAAACTATAAGAAGCATGAGTCTAAATGTGTTTATTCTCAGCATAGACTAGTCTACAAATTAACTCAAATCTTAACTATTCTCAAATGTGTTCCGTGATAATGAACGATGCGCATTTTAATTTCCGTCTTCTTAAAACTAAAATGCGTATACTTCCGATGGTTTGAGCTATGGAGGGTATTGGAGGCAGAGAAAACATACCTCCAAGAGAATGGTAACTCCCATGTTAATCTTTTTGACCTTGAGTACACTAGCGCTCAATCGGTACACTCATGAAGTTACGTGTGGCGGCAGATTTAAATCGGACATTCAAATTAACGGTGGAATATAAAAGTAGCGCAAAGTAGAGAAAGGAATAAAATACTCACAAATTGTTGAAGAAAGTTGAAAAAACATTATATGAATGCAACATAGATTTTTTATTAAGTGTTCTCCAACAATTTCTGAAAGTTTCACTCCTTTCACTATGTCTAAGGGGAATTAATAAAGTCATAATAAATACACGAAAAGTTAGAAGTATTTTTTTAATAACTTGAAGGTTGCCAATGTGAACATCAACATACATTACTATAACAATTTACTTATATAATATACTTATTATTATAATAAATTATTACCCAGAGCACTGTCCAAATAACTGATTTTATAAAACACTTATTACACCATCAGGACCCGGACGCTGGATACTTCATATGCCCTTGCATTGCACCATTTCTTCTTCAGTCCTCTTCCGCTGCTCCTCAATTAGACAAATAAATAAAAATAAAAAATTAAACATCTGCGCCGTATATTACAAGTAAACTGAAATAATTATAAGCAAAATTCAGCCATACTCACATTTATGCACTCATTATGCTCTCTCTATACAACCAGGACTCGGAAACTAGACTCTTCAAATGCCTTTGAGGTGTTTTACTTTTGCCACAGTCTTCTTCTTCCGTTGTTCATCTGCAAATATTCGATTTTGCCTTGTGCACCACCATTTCACTGCAATAAAAAATACATCATTACAAATCTGGGCTGATATGAGAGAAGCATGCTCGGTAAAGAGTTCACAAGACAAACAATCTATTGAATATTCTCTGATCTCTTTGTATAATGAGCTAGACGACAATCTTAAACAGCAATACATTATAAACTATCAATCATGCCTTACAGCATGTATTTTGGGGCATTTTCTTGCCACTGAGCCATACCAACACCGAAATAAATGAGATACGAATGATAAGAATAAGATACTAAAATAGTAATAGAGAATAAAATTCACATTCAACAACTTTTCTATATTTTTAGCTTCACCGGAGTACAAGTTGGTTCTTTCACCTACAACATGGTACCCTAATTTACCTGGTAGAAGTAAATTAACAGTTGTTTCTTATATGTTATTTGCGATCTCTTTTGTTTACTCTGATCTCTATTTAATGAGCTTGACGGAAAGCTTAAGCAACAATACGTCCGAAAATGTCAATCAAAAAGCTATTCATGATACACATACCTTTGCTTAATATTCCAGTTTTAGGATGAACTTGCTTGAATACTTGGTATGTATAAATTGGGTTGCTCTCCATTTTCCTTCGTATTTTCTTCATTCCATACCTAATTACAAATGGTTTCCTGGTTTTTATCAGCTTTCTCGGCAGCCTTACAGCATGTCTTTAGTGGCATTTTCTTGCCACTGAGCCATACCAACACTGAAATAAATGAGATACGAATGATAAGAATAAAATACTAAAATAGAAATAGAGAATAAAATTCTCATTCAACAACTTTTCTATATTTTTAGCTTCACCGGAGTACTAGTTGGTTCTTTCAGCTACAACATGGTAAGCATTTACTTGGTAAAAGTAGATTAACAGTTATTTCCTACATGTTATTTGCGATCTCTTTTGTTTACTCTGATCTCTATATAATGAGCTTGATGGAAAGCTTAAGCAACAATACGTTCGAAAATGTCAATCAAAAAGCTATTCATGATACACATACCTTTGCTTAATATTCCAGTTTTAGGATGAACTTCCTTGAAAATTTTGTATATATAAATTACGTTGCTCTCCATTTTCCTTCGTATTTTCATCATGCCATACCTAATTACAAATGTTTTCCTGGGTTCAACCAGCATTCTTGGCAGCCTTACAGCATGTCTTTAGTGGCATTTTCTTACCACTAAGCCTTACGAACACTGAAATAAATGAGATACGAATGATAAGAATAAGATACTAAAATAGTAATAGAGAATAAAATTCACATTCAACAACAGAGAATTGCAGAGAAAACCTGCATATTCTCTCATTTCTCAGATACGTACCTTCAAAACATCAGCTTCAGAAAAATGAGGTTAGAGGTGTTAGACAGATAACATATTTATAATAGAACATTTACGTATTTGAATGTTACCGCCACTAATTGTCGGAAGCGATACTAGCGAACAATCGGTACACTTTGGCAACTTACGGTCAGAATTTTCCCATATGAGTTGCCACTGGCTGATAGGAGGTAGGTGTTCTCCTCCGTATATAAATATTTTATCTATGGTGTTCTCTGGGAGGGTATAGGAGGAGTGCAATCTAGTGTTGATATATGGGACCAATTTTGCCTGTCCCTTCTACAGTCCATAGTTTAAATTTGGTCAAGTTTGGTTTGACAGTGCTCTAGTTTGACAGTTTGACCACAGTCGTACAAACATGTCTGGAATCGAAGGTCGAATTAACATAGGTAGCAAGTGGGTACTGTGCTGATTGCTGATTAATTATACTCGAGTTCGTAAATTGTAGGCAGTGACGTCAACCGCACGAAAAACGAAAACATTGTTGCCGGGTTGTGATGCTGGTTATTTGATTATTTACTATTTTAATAAAAAAATATATATAACACAACATATAGTTAAGAGTTTACAGGTTATATTTGCTTGAGTATACTTCTGCTAATAAAATGTATTCGGAGACATCAATATTTATTTAAAAAATAATAACAGGATTATGATTGTAAGATTTATTATGTCAATGGATTTACTGGAGCGCTGTATAGATTTATAGTGATAGATATATATATTTGATGTATTAGATTTATATAACAACGTTGCGTTTCATTGCATTGACACTTTACACACACACACAGAATAATAATAGATAAAAGTTGTCGTAAGGTAGAAAGAGATATAGCACCAACTGTCAGCTCATACGAAAATTCAGTAGCGTAACATTCACGTTATAGTAAGCGGGCTACTTTTAAATGAAATAATATTTATATATTATAAGGAATGTTCACATATTTACTATTTCAGGGAATTCTGAATATTATTTTTGATAATTACTTTGACTACTCTTATCATCCATATTTCTCACAAACTCACAACTGAAAACTACAAGAATTGATCGCTTCCATACCCAAAAGAAATAAATAAATTGCTAGATAAATACTTGTGAATTATAAATATATAAAAGATGACGAATTTATTTACATATACATATATATGGAAATAACGATGGCTGAGTGGGCTAAGGCGCTGGAAGAGCGTTCGTAGCTTGCCACAGCTCATCGTGAGCACGGGTCCGAATCCCGCCAGAGCCATGGTTGTTTGTAAACTGGACCCGTGCACAGGTATCCTGTATACCTATTCGGGATTCTATTCCAGATATTAAAAAAAAGAAATAGTATATATGCACTTATATATGTATATGATTTGTTAGTATATGGTATGCATTTTGTTCGGATATAGATAGGTGAATTAATTAATTGACAACTTTTTTCTTTTCACTGACCCTGTATCTGCCTTAATATTTTTAATTTTAATGTAGGTATGAATAGTTCAAATTAATAAACACAAAGATCATTCATATTCATATAAGACCTTTTCTAACAACTTGAATCTAAACACTTTCAAGTCTAGATACCTATGCCGTTACCATAACATTTATAAATAACTAATGACATTTCTCATTGATCATTGATAGTTATGAAATATTTCCTGTTTGTGGTTAATTTAAGTTCACAAATGTAAAAAGATTAATTATTTAAGAGGAATCGTATACGAAATTACGATGGTCAAATTTTTGAAATGATATCGTGAGAGTGAATATGGGTAAAATTTCTTGCTAGCTGTCAGATATACCGCTAATTTGCTCCGGTAACTAGTGTCTGTAGTAGACACGGTCAATGCCATTTCAGATAATTTGAGTACACGAGATGCCATCTCAGTTTCAAAGGCCTACTCAGGAAGAATATTGTTTTTGATCCCTCGATATATATTTCTTCAATAAACAAGTCTTGCTTCATCCTCATATAACATTTTCCGTACGCCACTGGAAGTCCCAGATGATCACTGAAACGTCATCACCATTTCCAAGAATTTGTGCCCACAATTTACGAATTCGAGTACTCCGTATATAAATATTTTATCTATGTTCGTCCTAGCACAATACATGACACTATAACAAGTATAGTATTATGAGCACAATAGCAGAGAAAAACGAAAAAAACAAACGAAGTATGTAACTTGTATTGAACAGAAGCAGAGTTTGTAGTATAGAGCTGATAAAGTGATATTTCGCTGGACATTCCCTGTTGCTCTGTTGTAAATTTGTAAAGAAATTCAGGTGATAATGTTTAATATCAGGCTTTTCCCGACGGTTCTTCATGGTATCCGGCGATATTCTCACAAAGTAGCACAACCTCTTAGAAGCCGAAAACCCAAGTCGAACAAAAATACAGTGAGTTTATCATTATAGATATATTAATTCTCCAAATTTAGGTACAAAATTTTGTAGATCTTAAACAATTGCGTGCCATTGGTGGTAGCGGAGGTAATGGTTGCATCTCCTTCTTATCGCTATGGAGCAATGAGTTTGCTGGCCCCGACGGAGGAGATGGAGGTAACGGCGGGCATGTAATATTTGAAGCATCTTATGATGTTAAGGATCTGAACCACGTTTCATCATTAATTAAAGCAGAAGATGGTATAAACGGAGCAAATAAAGATTGCCACGGTAAAAATGCAAACCACTTTGTTATTAAAGTACCTGTGGGCACTGTGATTAAAAATTCCGATGGTAAGGTCGTGGGAGACCTAGTTAAAGAAGGACTGAAATTTGTTGGAGCAAGAGGTGGGGCAGGAGGCAAGGGAAACCATTTCTTCATTACAGATACTGAACAAGCTCCACAGATTTGCGAGTATGGTGCTCAGGGGGAAGATTTAGAGTACACTATTGAAATGAAAAGCATGGCACATGTAGGACTAGTAAGTTATTTTTGGTATTATGTAAATAACGTAACTTCTAATAATATGCTTGACGTAATTCTTTATATTGAAAACCGAAATGTTTGGTAGATTGGATTCCCGAATGCCGGGAAAAGCACTTTATTACGAGCAATTTCTAGAGCTCGTCCAAAAGTAGCCCCATATCCGTTTACGACACTGAAACCGCATTTGGGTATGGTCCAGTATGATGATTACCAACAAATTGCTGGTAAGTTTTGTAAATAATAAGAGATACTTTCCAAATAACAATAATTATTAGTTGCAGATTTACCTGGGCTGATACCAGATTCACATAAAAACAAAGGGTTGGGAATTCAATTTTTAAAGCATGCTGAACGCTGTATGGCTCTTCTATTTATAATTGATGTATCTCAACCAGATCCTTGGGAACATCTGAATATTTTACATTATGAACTTGAACAATTTAGTCATCGACTAAAAGATAGACCACAGATAGTTATAGCTAATAAGATAGACATACCTGAAGCCGAGGAAAATGTTCAAAAGTTAAAGAAGCATACCAAATTACCAGTACTTGCGGTTAGTGCAAAATTAGGTACAAATGTATTAGAATTGTTAAGGGAAATAAGAGTTTTATATGATAAGCAAAATCAAGATGGAAATAAAGAAATTTAAGGAAATTTTGTTTGACCTCATTTCTTTTGATTATTTTAACTTTATTTAGATTCGAGTTTAAATCCTCTGCGCAGCCACTTTTGACGAATAAATAAGAAAATAAGGGAAATTAATAATTTTATTGCATAGCTATATATAGAAAATAATTCTAAAAAGATCTAATAAATTAAACACTCTATAGGTGTATGTAAATGCTCGCAAACTTTATAGAAGCTATAATTTAGCTTCTGCGAATTTCTTAGCTAAATCCAAGAGTTCTTCTACGGCAACGCTGTTGCTACCAGAAGCTTGAGCGGAATCGGGCTTTCCTCCACCTTTACCACCCAATTTCTTAGCTACCTCTAGGACCCATTCATTTGCCTTCAAACCTTTTTCTATTGCATCTTTTGGAACAGACGATAAGCAAAATATTTTATTTGAGTCAGCATCTACTGTCACAAACAATGCTGAAGTATTGGGACTTAAAGTTCTTACTTGCTTTAAAGCTGTATCCAATGCTTTAGTGTTGTTGAAGGCCTTCAGTTCCTTCACTAAAATCGGCAAGTTCGGATGCTCTTTAACGAATTCTTTTATTTCATCAACAACTTTAGTTGCAACAACAACTTTTGCAGCTCGATCTTTATCATCTAGCGCTTTTTTAAGATTTTTCAATATGTTTCTAATCTCATCTTTCTTCCAGTAGGGTATTACGGCTTGTGAAACTTCATCAGTCAATTCTACAATACGTTTGACATGTTCCTTCGATTTAGCACCGTCTTTATCACTATCGATAGTTGATTTCAGCTCGTTCAATCGATTTTCCAACAATTCGGTTCTTTTCAAGGCTTTCGTCGCTTCTGGCCCAGTCAAACCTACAATTCGTCTTATTCCTTTAGCTATAGCTTCTTCGCTGGATATAACAAAGTCTCCAATATGACCGGCATATTGTACATGGGTTCCACCACAAAATTCAATAGATGTAGTGTCGCCAGCTGGACTCATCGGATCCTGCTCTAATTTTTCAACTGGAATTCCTACTGAAATAATTCTTACAGGATCGGGATATGTTTCATCGAAAACTGCACGAAGACCTCTAATTGTTTTTGCTACAGCTAAGTTTGCCTCCTTGGCATATACTTTATCGTTCTTGGATATAAGTTCCCTCGAATAGAGCTCGGTTTTTTTAACTTGTTCTGTTGTTAAGGCACCTTTGTTGGTGAAATCGAAACGAAGCCTATCTGGGGCAACTAAGGAACCTCTCTGATCGGCTTCTGTTCCTAACACCTTCCTTAAGGCATAATTCAAAATGTGTGTACCGGTATGGTTGCTCATGATAACTCGCCTTCTGGCGGTATCTACATACAATGTTACTTTATCACCTTTTCTTAGGGTACCTTCTATGGTTCCGATGTGTATGACATAACCGCCTCGAACTTGAACATTTTTCACGGAGAATTCCACACTTTCATCATCAACTTTGACTAGGAATCCTGTATCGTATATCTGTCCACCTTGCTCAGAGTAAAAATTTGTCTTGTCTAGAAGAATGCCACATTCTTGACCCGTTACTACCTCGTCAACAAATTTTTTATCAAAGCGCAATGCGATAATTGTAGCTTCACAGGTTTTGAAAACATAATCGGAATCAACATTCTGGTTTGACTCATAATCATACTTGAACGAGTCATCAGTTGAAGGGACACCTTCGTTTTGTAGCGCCGTTATAGCGTGAACGTCAAGATTTATTGTATCAGCTATACCAGCACCTTTACCCTGAAAGAAGAATTCCATTGATTGAAATTCAATAGTTTTTATTCATATATTTGTACCTGAGATGCAATTTGTGCCTGTTTTTTGGACTCTTCATACGTATCCATATCCACAGAAAGCCCATTTTCTTCGGCCATGAGCGATGTTAAATCCACAGGAAACCCATAAGTGTCATATAATCTCCAAGCAACATCACCTGGCAATATTTTACCCCCACCCAACTTTGATATTGTACGGTTGAGTAAATTTCTTCCTCGGGATAGGGTTTTCAAAAATTGCTCCTCTTCTTCATTGATAGTATCAATAATACCTATCAAAAATTGGTATTTAGAAATATTTTTTGTTTACCAGGAGATAATTTACCTTGAGGATCTTTTCGTACTTCTGGAAATGCATCACCCAAGATATCTACTACAGTAGGCACAAGACTGGAGAAAAAGCCCGGTTTAGCATTCAACTTTTCGGTTGCATATCGCACAGCTCTTCTTAGGATACGTCTCAAGACATATCTAAAATATCGAATAATAATGTAGAGTTATTAATTTTTGGTACAGTTTAATTAATATCTTAAATTCAAATGTAATTTCTAATTCAAAAGAAGTTTATCTCACCCTCTACCAGTGTTGTCTGGATTACCACCATCAGACAAGGCAATCGTTAGAGTCCTTACGTGATCTGCCAATACTCTATATGCCATATCGATACCATCCTTATCTGCTTCACCTACTCTACCTTGATAGGGTGGAGCACCACTTCCTTTCTGGATAGCTTCTAAGATCGGTACAAACAAGTCCGTATCATAATTGGATCTCTTGTTCTGAATGACAGATACGAGCCGTTCAAGACCCAACCCACAATCAATGTGTTTTCTAGGTAGGGGCTTCAGACTAGCATCAGACTCTCGATTAAATTGGATGAATACCAGGTTCCAGATCTCCAAAACATCAGGGTCGTCCATATTTACCAGATGTGGTACATCTCTACTTCCAATACGATCAAAGTGCAACTCGGAACAAGGTCCACATGGACCGGTTTCTCCCATTTCCCAAAAGTTATCTTTCATAGATCCAGGAATAACGTGAGATGCCGGAACTCCCAAATCCAACCAAATCTGTAAATGATAGTAAAATAAATAGAAACTGCATTATGTAGACAATAAATAGATTGATAACTCAAATATCAATTTTAAAATTACCTTTTTACATTCATTATCCGGCTCAAGACCAGCTGAAGAATCGCCACCAAAATAAGTAACATACAAACGATCAGCTGGTAACTTCAAACGTTCTGTTAAGAATTCCCAAGCCCACGTGCAAATCTCTTTTTTAAAATAGTCTCCGAAAGACCAATTGCCCATCATTTCAAAGAAGGTGTGATGGTAAACATCTTTGCCAACATCGTCCAGATCGTTGTGTTTACCTCCTGCTCTGATACATTTTTGTGTATTAACGGCACGTACCAATTTACCAAGATCGCTGTTGGGATCAGCTGCTCCAAGGAATATGGGTTTGAACTGATTCATCCCAGCATTCGCGAAGAGCAGAGTCGGATCATCCAGGGGAATTGTGGATGATGAGTGATAATACACATGATTCTTTTCTTTGAAGAAATTTATGTAGGCTTGCCTAATTTCTTTAGCAGTCATAGAAGTCACCATTTTGATTAATGGATATTAATACTGAAAAAAACTTAAATCATGGACCATATGGACGAGAAGAAATAAGTAACCATATAGAGATCCAAATTACATCAGCAAATATTTTGAAAGTTGTATTTACCTTAATTATTAGATATAATAAAATATAAATCTTGAATAAAACACAATTAATTAATTATATGAACTTTCACACCACATTTAAAACTAAAAAATCTACAAAAAGTAGTGGTAGGGTAGTGGGCTTAGTGGGCTAGTGGGGGATAATAAAGCATAGAGTATGTAACAAGATAGAGTGGCAACTCTGTGTTATAAAACTGATGCCAATATAATTGACATATGCTGCCATCTAGCCAAGCCAAGAGCCCCATAGCACCATAGATAAGTAAATATCGCAAAGAACACTCGGCCAGAGAAAACATACAACACTCGGCACAGAGAACACTTCCACTAAATCTTATGACTACCACACACCACACTACCACTGTTGACTAATTGACTTTGACATTTCAACAAGACCAATCGATGTATTTTCAATTGGATATATCAAAATAAATATTTAAAACTGCATATACCATCATTTTTGAAATAATCGTGATCAAGGTTGTGAAATTTGAGGTTATAATATCTTCGAACCTGAACCAGCCAGGGAAATCTAACATAGCATAGGACGTAGAATAGCGCAGATGACGTGAAGAATAACATAATTTAATTTCTAAGTTATTAAACGGAAATTCTAAGGGCTTGATAATAGTTTGTAAAATTTGACAATTTTGAATTTAATTTTTGATCATCCGGAGTGGTTAGGTTCAAAGATATCATCACCTCAACTTTCACAACTTTGATCGCGATTATTTCAAAAACGGTGGTATATGCAGTTTTGAATATTTATATTTTTGGTCAATGCAATTAAAAATACATCAATTGGTATGAAAAGCGAGAGCTCCATATATAGTTTGTTTCACGAATCATGGCTATTGTGTGTAATCATTCATGAGCTACGTACATATCGCTATACGTCTCATCGCATCTCATTATCATGAAATTATCTACTACGTTTGTCGATCTAAGCTACGACATCAGTATGTCAAGCTTATCTCCTTTCATACAATGATATAGGTCCGAAGGCAACGCAATCTTTATTCTATAGGCGTCACAAAGTCATTGTGACATTTCAGATAATTCAGGTGCATAACTTTATATATCATACTCAAGCAATAAATTTGTATTTTGTGGTTCTGCATTATTGTTGATAATAAATATTCCATATTATGTTTGCTTATTTAATCAATCGGTATTTTTTTCTTCTAATTATATGAACTTCCTTAAATGCCATATCTTATCTCGAAATCCATACTCCCGTCAGTTGGATTGATCCATTTTTCGTGTTTTCAAGACAGACGCCAACATTCATGAAACAAAGTATATGTTCTTGATGAGAGCATGAAGGGTCTTTGTCCATAGACATTATGAAGGAAAATCAAAGGAGCCTGTTTCAAATAAGCTTACGTGGTCGCAAAATTGAGCGATAATTGACCGACGAACCCCAAACGGAGGAGGTATACAATTCGACTGTGTGCTTTTTTTTGGTTTGTGCGCCCCTTTCATATAGCAATCGTACTCCAATTCTAATGATTTTTGATTCATTTGAAAGAGGAGGCTTGAGAAATGGTCCCATATTCATAAAAACGGGAACCATTTTCTCAAAAATTTAAAATCTGCGGTGGTATAATAAACGATAGCACAATATCCGGAAACGTTTAAATTGAACATTTTTTCAAAAGAGTAACGGTTTTCGAGACGCATTTGAAATTTTCAAATATACCTATTTTCGCTTTGTGGAGATGGCGATTTCTGTCGAAAATTGAAAATCTTTTTGCAGTACATGAAAGACATAATTATTTGTAGCAACATTTATAATGAACATTTTATCCTTAGAGTTACGGTTTTCGAGTTAAATCGATGTTAAAATGGCAACAACTAAAATGCTTAAACGTATTTCCGCAAGCAAAGAATATACGTGCGTAATAGGATAAGTACTATCTTCATTAGTATTAGTGAATGTTAAACGATTTTCGTGACTAATGTTACATTCAAAAGTGTCAAATAAATATTTTTTTACAAAAAATTGAACCGACGTTATCAGTTGGTGCAGCTGCACAACTTCAAAAGTACCATATATATATATATATATATATATATATATATATATATAAAGTGATAAGAAATGTTCAATCAAATAATAACTTTTATCCTGGTGAGGATAATAACTCTATAAAATAAAACATTACAAAATCCCGACGACCTGTAGCCAGCAAAAAGGTAAATTTCTCAAAATCTGAACCTCCATAGATTATTTCCTTATTAATGTTAGGTAAATTTCTTTTAAAAATGTATTGCGATCGTTCACACATTTGAATTTCGAAAAAAAAACAACAGCATGTTGTTATATGTCTTTAAGCAGGTCCAAAAAAACTTTTGGTTCGAAAGTTTATATATAATTATAAATATAATCCAAAATATATTTTTTATAAATGTTTTAACGGTCGCCATTTTACTTACTCGATAATGCCCAATAACGAACTCGGCCGAGATATTTAAGAGATTGATCTTTGTACCAAATTTGAACTTGATACTTCCAAAACTGCGACCTCAATCGTGTTAACAAATTTTGTAATATATATATATATATATATATATATATATATATATATATATATATATATATATAACAAAGTGTTAAAAGAAAATGGGAATTCTGCCGATGTTATATAGGGCTTAAATAAGTAAACTCTTTCTGCTATCCAAGCTTTCGGAACTATTTATTTCCATTCTCAAGGCTATACAAATATACATGAACAAATATTAGTTTGGAGTGATTTCGTAAACTGAATTTGAACTTACTCTGCAAGTGAGGATTATAATTTAAAACGGTACAGACTGTACATGGTTGATACTTCCAAAACTGCGACCTCAATCGTTAACAAATTTTGTAATATCTATATATATATATACATATATATATATACATATATATATATATATATATATATATATATATATATATATATATATATAACAAACTGTACAGCCTGTACATGGTTGGAACATTTCTCATAATGGTATTAAAAACTAATACACAATTAAAATTACACATTAAAAACAGTAGTTAAGACAATATTCAAAAGGTGGAAATACAATTACATGGTTCTTGATACTGTCACATTTCTAGAACAACTAATTCTCTGAAAGGGGTTGAAGGAAAATATTCAAACAGTTTTTTTTTTTAATTTTTCGAAAACTGGGTGGAAGATCAAGATTCCACAGAACATAGAAGTGGTACACTGGGCATATAACGATTGATGCCATAGAAGACACAGAACTCAAAACATAAAAGTGTATTCATATCAAAATGTATGCAAGCTTCAAAACAATCCTAACCAATGTACGATTATTTACGTTATTGGCGCAAATTTGAAATCAAGTAGGAGTAAACAGAGCTGAGTCCACGTAAATCGTACATGTATTCATAGCCCTCGGATCTTTCTTAATTTCTATCGTTTCGTGTATTTTTCTTTTGATTTTGAAGTCGTTTCTCATGGGCATGTCTCGCTAACGTACATTCACTGGTTTGACCACTTTTGAGAGAAGTTATTCTGCTTTTTAGTAGCCTCTGTGTTTCACCTATATACACTAGATCACAATCATGACAAGGAATAACATATACAACATTTCGTCTTTTACTTATTTAAGCCCCATTTAACTTCGGTAGAATTCCCATTTTCTTTTAACACTTTGTTGTTTAAAACGTACTGCCGTACTTCCACCTACTATATATATATATATATTGGAATATAAATAGACAATTTCATCTCAATCGGTCCAGCCGTTTAACATACCGACAACGGCGCCATCTATCAGGTCAAATTGTGAATCTAAACCATTTTCGAATCCCCTTGAATACACACAAAAATTCCCAATTCCCAATCGATTCAGCCGTTTGACATACCGACAACGGCGCCATCTATAAGATCCAATTGTGAATCTAAACCATTTTTCAATCCCCATGAATATTAACAAAAAATTCATTAAAATTGGTTCAGCCGTTTAGGAGTTTAGTCACATACACACGAACAGAAGATTTATATATATAAAGATATAAACAAAAATATTTTTTAGACCTACTTATAAGACATACAACAACATGCTGTTCAATTTTTTCGAAATTTAAAAGTGTGAACGATCACAATAAGTACATTTCTATTGGAAATTTACCTAAAAATAACATTAAGACTGTGATAAGTTGTCAATTTGGGATGTTGCGCAGTATTTCAGTGAGTGTCTACTGTTGTATCTAAGCATAGAATTAGTACTCCTTTTTAAGCTTCCTTCGCCCATACTACATAAGGATGCGCTGCGTGATTTTGCGCAACACACCGAAATGACATACGATAATCCTATGTTTTTTGTGCTACTCCCACTTCTCGTGTTACTCGTCCTCCCTATATTTGTTCATGAATACACCTAAACTTGTTGAGTTTTGATGTATTCTTACTTTCAACTTTTTGTTCTAAGACTTACGCAAATGTACAGAATACGCCTAATGGTGTTATCACTGTTGGTAGTTGGAGGTAGTTCTCTGGTTGGTAGTCTCTGTCTTCCATGCTTTTGTGCAAGTGTAGCTTGTAAATGTCAACTTTGCTTCTTCCTGACATACGGCAAGAAGACTGGAAACAAGGAGATTAAAATTGCCCTAAAAATCGGGTGGAATCGAATGGAATTTCATTTCCAAGGATACTTGCTTTAGAAAAAATAAGAACAATAACAACAGAATTTAATATATTATACGAATTTGTCTTCTATAGTTTAACGTTTTCTAATAAGGACAAGTACTGACCTCTTCTTTCTCTATTAATTTTCTCAATATCTTCTCGTAAAGAAATCAATGAATGTATATTTTCAAAAGCCTGAAGACAAAACTCGTCACTTTCAGCATCAAAAGTTGCCATGATATGTATCGTATTTTTACTCTAAAGCAAGTTTTTATGAAAAAAAATATAGTACTAAACCTTTAGACATTTAAAATCTTACTACTTAGTTTATACTTTCGTTATCGAATATTTTTAAAGATGTTCAATAGTTCAATATCATAAACATTAGTTTTGGCAATGTTAGAATTGTCGTATGTCAATGCTGTCAACGTCAAATCGTGTCGTCAAACATACTACATAAATCAACCGTCAATCCGTTTTTTTTGTGGACTTATATTTACAATTTTCACGCATATTTTTGCTTACTTTGAAAAATTTTAGTATTCAATAGAATGTAAGGATATATACTATTTGGGATTGGAAAGAAATTTCCAAATCGAAAATTTCTGTTAAAAGTCGTTAGTACCACAAACACCATTTTTTGCTTTTTTTAGTAATCATTAAAAATAGCGTCTTCCGCCACAATTTTATTAAAAGTTATGTTACAATATATGTATTTTTACTAACATTTGATTATTTAGGGCTTTTATAGCAAAAGCCGCTAAACTACACTATTACCGAATTAATTTATTTCAAATCTTTTGACAAGTGCCAGTTTGACAAATGTCAACAAGTAATCAGTCGTGTCCACAAGAAACTGATTTTTGATTACTGATTGGTAATCGCACTGCTGTGGACAGTGGACACGACCATATGGTCAGAGAATATATACCTACAACATATGTTGATTTTGAGATACAAAACGCAACTGACGTTGGGTTGTTACGTCACATGTTTAGCGAAACCAGAGACAAAGAACGAAACCTGCCGAACTTTCAAACGCACCAATCAGGTATCAGAACTTTGACATTCGGTCATCAAAACGCGTCCTGTGTTCCATCTCGAAAACATCAAAAGACATACGTCTATGTCCTTGTCCCTTGTCATTTAGTTGACATTTAACTAAACACACAACAATACTAAGTCGTCAATTGTCAATTTGTTTTAATTTTAATATTTTAATTGTTGTCGGGAAGATAAAGGAATATTTTGACTCTATGATTGTATGATTAGTGAATAGTTACGAGATTTGCAAGAAGTCCTGAAGTCCAGTGATTGTGTAGATAGTAGAAATGGTTGTCGATAAGAGTCCTCTGTCAGGAAATGCTCTGGAGCAATTCGTTATATTAGCTAAAAGTGCTAAAGGTGCGGCATGTACAGAGTTGATCAAACAAGCCCTAGAAGCACCTGGCGTTTATGTTTTTGGTGAACTTCTAGATATGCCAAATATCGTAGAGCTAGAGAATACCGCTGATAAAAAGTACTTGTCTACTTTGGAATTGTTTGCTTTTGGAACTTACAAGGATTATTTGGCAAACCAAAGTTCCTTGTTGGAATTGTCATCTGCACAGAAGAAAAAATTGCAACATCTTACAATAGTTACATTAGCAACTAAATCAAAGTGTATTCCTTACAACACACTTCTAGTGGAACTAGATATCAAAAATGTAAGAGATTTAGAAGATTTAATAATTGAAGCCATATATGCTGATATTATTCATGGAAAGCTCGATCAAAAGAATAGCCAACTTGAAGTTGATTACGCTATTGGTAGAGACATACGTGCTGAGGATATAAATGTAATTGTAAATTGTTTGCAAGATTGGTGTGCATCATGTGAAGGAGTATTAAATTGTGTTGAAACACAAATATTCCGCGCCAATACTGAGAAAACTCGGTCGATGCAAAGAAAGGCAGACATCGAAAATGAAATCGTCAATATTCGAAAGACTTTAAAAACTCAGCTGCAGGAGAGATCTGAAGGAACAGATGAAGTAATGGCAACAGATAACCGAGAGGCTGCTTCAACGGCTGATAAGGGAAAGAAAAGTCAGAAAATCAAAGGCCTCAAAATTCTTCGTTAACATGAAGTTATCTCAAAGGGTGGTATAAGAAAACTTGTCAGGACGAAGTGAGATTACGTCTCGTTTGTAAATTATTTCTAGCTACCCATATGTAAAATAATAAAAGTTAAATAAAAATTATCGCATGTTAGATCTTATATACCTATTTTCTTATCAGAATGAATTCAACAAATGTATAAAAGTATGTGCGCTATAGTTTTCCAATGGGTGAATATAACTCATTCCGACGTTTAAATATTTTTAAATATTACTTTTTCTAATTAACGAAAAACAGCATCAGCTTAATTAAATTTTAATTTTTCCATTATGACCATTCGGAAAAATTGGTCTCAAGTTATAACTAAATGCAAAATGATGATATTAGTAATCGGCCATTACGTTCATGCCTTAAGGTTCTGATGGACAAGCGAGTAGAACTATGATGTAAAAACAATATCGTGAGTAGAACCGGTCAGCTGTCAAACCGTAGTTTAACTCGCTCGTCGATCAGGTTCAAAACTGCGCTACTTGCATTTACTGGAGTAGCTCGTAGCCATTCAAGTTTGTAGATACTTTTTGGGTGAACCAGACAACGATCGCAGAAAACGCCCCTCATTGAGATTTATATCCAGCTCAGCAAGTTTAAATTGAGACATAAAGATCAGGATTAAACTTATTGTCTTAACTTGCCAAATAACTAACCGCGAACCAGTTGAGGGCTGCAGCTATACCCTATTCCATTACTCATGAGGAGTGACCTCGGTAAGGCTTGAAGGACCTTATCATGCTATATTATAGCACCATAGTAAAAATAAACGAGTAGGTTGACACCGCAGCAAATCCTTTTATCTATTTTTGTCACATTTGTTTGGGACCGCGAGATCGCCATTGCGAAAGGATATGAAATGATTGTATCTGATATGGCCCAATGCCCGATTATGCGGCCGGTCCAGAGGTTTTGGACAATGGATAGTCGGGCACTCGCCAGAGATTTATTTAGGAAAATTTGGGTACACAGTATATAGTGAAAATTTCGAGATACAACAAGCGTTATGATTATTGAAACTAGCTGACTTTTCAAACACACCAATCATGTATCAAATTTTTGACATTTGCATTTGGTTAATACAACGCTATCTGTGTTTGTATCTCGAAATCGTTATATTTCTCGCCAATCCGACGCTGTTCTGGTCAGATACGTAATGCTCGAAAATCACAAGGCGAATGACGGATCTTGATATCTTAGCTCAACAGAAAGATGGTTGGCGGTGCAAGAAAAGCTCTACCAGAGAACAGAGACTCTCTGTTCTCTGGTTCTACATTCTGCCTTCAGTACGACCAACTACCAGTCAGAGACAGATTTTGGTTTGGTATTTTCTGTATCTGTGGATATCGCATAGCGATCGTATTACATGTTCTTGAAATAACTCTATTACATCAGAATGGGTTGTCTCTGATTACATTCTCCATAATAACAAATAAACTCAAATAATCTTCATTTGTATAATTAAGTCTTCTCGGCATGATAATTACTCAAAATTTGTAAATGAAAAGTATTAATATTGACTTTTTTTTATTGACATTTGCTATTACTTTTTAATGCAATCATGGCCCACTTCTAACACATCTTTACAGATGTGTAGCATTTTTCCATAGAAAAAATAAAAATGGCCATTTACCTACATATTTTAAAAAACTACTAATTTTGGGTATAGACAACCTTATACAAAGTTATCCTTATTTATACTGCTTAGGGCCGATTTCATATTGAATCCTTAATGGGAGATTTGTTAATTCTCCAATTTGTTTAAGTCATATCTCGATAACGGAATAAAAATTTTGCATTTTTCAATAACTTCTACAACGTTAGTTACCATCTCTTTCGTTTTTCTAAAGTAACTTTGAATTATATGCCCAACCAAAAAAATTATGAAATTTTTAATCTAGGATTAAAATTAATAAGAGACTAAATTTGATTATGAAATCGGCCCTTAATATAATAAAATAATAAAAACGGGGGTTTCCATTTGAAAAAAATACTTTTGACGTATTTTGGATTTTGTTTTCAAGCTTCTTTTTTGATCACTGTCCAAATTTCTATCAAAATATCATAAAAATACTGATAAAGTACATCTCCTTCTACAAGAAATTCGACATAAATTGAATATTGAAGGCTTCCTCATAGAAAAAATTGATAATCATGTTTTGGGCTGCAAACTAAATTTTTGATATAAAATTTACAAGACATCTAACGATGTGGAAAAATATATGGGGTATTCCATTAAAAATAACAAAGTTGGCATCTACTTTCGGTATAAACGGAAATGCGACTAACATGAAAATATTTTAGACGTGTGTCCCCCAGTGACTTTAGTATGTCACCTAATTTTCAAACTGTTTGTACTTATCGTTTGCCCACAATCCATCCATGTCTTTCCCGGAGAACCACCCCGTATAGATATATAGAGATAAGTAAGAAAATAATGGTGTTAAATTTTTTATTTACACAACCTTTTTGACAATGATATAAAGTATAAATTGTGCTCGTAATCAAAGATCATAGTATTAATATTTAAGAGTTAGAGAATCCGGACGGAGAATTTAGTTACTTTCATCGAAGAGGTGAAGATCGATTTGAAAGAACACCAAAAAAAATATTCCGTTATATAAATTTAGATCTGTCAGCATGTTAAAACACTTTCAATTCGTTTTTATCACAGAATGTGTTATTAGTTGAACAAAATCTTCTCAAATGTAACAAAGACATTCTTAAACAAAATTAATAACAGTCTCGAAGGCCACTTTCCATATATAAAAATCTCAATAGAAATTACACAAAAAATCTAAACCTAGACATTGTTCTTACATTTTGATTCTAATACGATTTTGTATACAGAATAAACTGAAGGCAACCAGAAAAACGTCTCATATAATAAGCGTACTTTAAAAACTAATTAACCTAAACTAAAATAAACTAGTTATATTTATATATATTTAGACGAAAGCATTTTTGGCATATCTTTGATAAAAATTCCTGTACAGTGACAGGAGGTGCAAACCAAACAAATAAATAAATACACCATAACAAATAATAAATTACGTACAAAGCTACTTTTACCAGACGAGTAGAATAAAATTGTCCGATATACATATATATTGATCTTTCGTCTGAGTTAGAGAGAAGTGGATAGAGAGATATATTTATGCATTTGTTATAAAAATGAGTTAACAGAGGCTAGTAGGTGGTTAGATACACTAAATATTTCTTTTCTGTAGGGCACACTGGCGAAGGCAACATCTATCCTGAATATTTCATAAGAATGGATTATTCGAATTCATGTTAGTACTGGCTCCCATCTGTAAAAAATAAAATATTACAATCATTTTAAAGTAGTCATCAGTTAATAAATTTAAATAATTCTAGAGGATGACTTTGGCGATATGACATTTTATAGTAAGCAATCGTTGTTACTATAGATAAAAGAAAATATGCAACTTATAATTCTCCTTTCATTTTTTTAAAGAAACAGTAACCTATTCTCTTTCTAAAACCAGAGTATAGAGATAGAAATATGAAAATTTGAAACTGGCTATAATCAACGTTGCCCAATTTAGTGAAAATATTTATAAAATGGTGACACTTCCGGTTACACCAGAAATTGTACTAACTTTGTTTTTTCAAATGGAAACCCCTGTTTTCTATTAGAGAGTTGTATTCCTTACATTTAAGCAAGCATGAAAAGCCCTACTCGTTATAACTTATCTGTCATAATTTTTGACGAATGTCATTTCAACTGCAAAAAGTTCTCATGACAGATATCTATTTAAAAGTTCATATCCCTCTTATTGTCAGCCGGAAAAGCAAAAAGTTGTTTTTGATCCGTAGCCTGAAGTTGGAATTTCGTTGAGTATGCCCATCATTCTGAAAATTGTCTTGTTTAACAATCAAAAAAAATTGAAGACGTCAATGACAAAAGTTAAAAAACTCATATTTTCTTAATAGCACAACCTTTTTTTCTATTATCATTAGGTAGAAAATTGAATTTTAGGGGAATGTTTATTACAACTCTCTTATGTTTTTTCAAATAATAAAAAAGATATTCGAGATTTAAAAAAAATTCTATCGCGAATGTCATTATTACGAATGTAAAGTAACCTTGGACGTAAAACAATCGTTGTTACTGATACCACGTTTTAGCTGCTAAATTGATAGTTTTGGAAGTTGAAGTACAAAACGTCTGTTACAAAAATCCAAATGAATCAGTATCCACGGTGTCATTTTGGATCTGTTCACTATCTAAGGAAGGTGTGATAGAATAGTAAAAATAATTTGTCGTGAATATCCTGAGTTACCTTCAATGAATATGCCAGAAATTTATTCTTAATGGAACAATAAATCCACCATGAAACAGGATTAAAGTGGTAACCGGAGCTGAAGAAAAAAAAATATTTTTGGATATTTTGAGTTATGTCTCAATTCAGAAGATCCTGTCTTTTCATAAACTTCACCTCAGCCATAATCCTTCATAAAATTACAAAAACTCCGGCCTACGGATAATCCACGACGGATTGCGTTTTGCGATATTTTGAAACGTAAATAGTAAACAGATCAAGTTCTTTTCACAATTCTATCACAACTTCCGTAAATAGTAAACAGATCAATAATTACACCGTTTGGATACTGATTCATTTGGATTTTGTAACAGACCTTCAACTTTCAAAACTATCAATTTGACAGCTAAAACGTGTTGTCAGTAACAGCGTTGTTTTACGTCAATTGTCAACTACCTAGTCATTCGTAAAAAAGATATTCAATATAGAAAATTAAAAAAAAAATCAATATCTTTTATATTACTTGAAGAAAACAAAAGAGTGTAATAAACATTCCCCTAAAATTCAATTTTCTACTTAATGGCTATAAAAAATAGGTATGTGATATTAAGAAAAGTTGAGTTTTTTAACTTTTGTCATTCACGTCTTCTGTTAAACTAGAGCGCAAAAGCGCTATATAGATAAGTATTATCGGCGCCCGCCATTGTGTGTCCTGACGGTCATGTCAGTGGTAGTGGTATAGGTTATACACGTAAAGAACGTAAACAAGCGTTCTAACTATACCACAGACGTGACAGTCAGGACACATAATGGCAGGCGGCGATAATACTCACCTATACAGCGCTCTAGTTAAACAAGACAATTTTCAGAATGATGGGCATACTGAAGAAAATTCCAACTTCGGGCTACCGATCAAAAACAACTTTTTGCTTTAGCTCTGTTAAGCTAGCAGTGACAAGTTAGCAGAAACAATCGAAACCGGCATGGGAATTTGTTGCTAATTAGTTGCTAAAATCCCGATTTTGTTGCTCGAACCAGTTCTGAAAAAATTGAGTTACTTCTATCTTAACGTGTAAGATAGCAGTGAAACCACTAAAAAATATTTTTTTCAATTCTAACAACACCTGAATTTGTTGCTGGAAGATAGTATAAAGAAAATTGAAAAAATATTGAAAATAAAAAAAAATATGAAAAAATATAAAAAAAATACAAAAATATATTGAAAAAACGTACTTTACAGTACTTCTTCCTAATGCTAGGCTAATCCAAAACTCAAAAAAATAGTAAGTAGTTAGGATATCCACTGATTAACTTGAAATCAAGTATTGTTGTTGAAGCTATTAGAATTCCTATATTTTCTCTCTTAATTTGTAGCAGAAATTTTGTTGCTCATTGGATAAGTCTTTATTAGTGCTTGAATTACCAGCAACAAAATCCAAACAAAGAATATTACCAATAATAAACTTGTGACTGATTTTTCTTGGTGTCGCTATCAGAATACCTCCATTTTCGGTTTTAATTTCTAGCAGAAATTTTGTTGCTCATTGGATAAGCATTTATTAGTACTTGAATTACCAGCAACAAAATACAAAAAAGAATAATACCAATAATAAACTTGTGACTGATTTTTTTTATGTCGCTATCAGAATACTTCCATTATCTCTCTTAATTTCTAGCAGAATATTTGTTGCTCATTGGATAAGTCTTTATTAGTGCTTGAATTACCAGCAACGAAATACAAAAAAGAATAGTACCAATAATAAACTTGTGACTGATTTTTTTTGGTGTCGCTATCAGAATACCTCCATTATCTCTCTTAATTTCTAGCAGAAATTTTGTTGCTCATTGGATAAGTCTTTATCAATGCTTGAATAACCAGCAACAAAATACAAACAAAGAAAATTACCAATAATAAACTTGTGACTGATTTTTGTTGGTGTCGCTATCAGAATACCTCCATTTTCGGTTTTAATTTCTGGCAGAAATTTTGTTGCTCATTAGATAAGTCTTTATTAGTGCTTGAATTACCAGGAACAAAATCCAAACAAAGAATATTACCAAAAATAAACTTGTGACTGATTTTTGTTGGTGTCGTTATCAGAATACCTCCATTCTCGGTTTTAATTTCTAGCAGAAATTTTGTTGCTCATTGGATAAGTCTTTATTAGTTCTTGAATTACCAGCAACAAAATACAAAAAAGAATAGTACCAATAATAAACTTGTGACTGATTTTTTTATGTCGCTATCAGAATACCTCCATTATCTCTCTTAATTTCTAGCAGAATATTTGTTACTCATTGGATAAGTCTTTATTAGTACTTGAATTACCAGCAACGAAATACAAACAAAGAATATTACCAATAATAAACTTGTGACTGATTTTTGTTGGTGTCGCTATGAGAATACCTCCATTTTCGGTTTTAATTTCTGGCAGAAATTTTGTTGCTCATTGGATTAGTCTTTATCAATGCTTGAATAACTAGCAACAAAATACAAACAAAGAATATTACCAATAATAAACTTGTGACTGATTTTTGTTGGTGTCCCTATCAGAATACCTCCATTTTCGGTTTTAATTTCTGGCAGAAATTTTGTTGCTCATTGGATTAGTCTTTATCAATGCTTGAATAACTAGCAACGAAATACAAACAAAGAATATTACCAATAATAAACTTGTGACTGATTTTTTTGCTGTCGCTATCAGAATACCTCCATTATCTCTCTTAATTTCCAGCAGAAATTTTGTTGCTCATTGGATAAGTCTTTATCAATACTTGAATAACCAGCAACAAAATACAAACAAAGAATATTACCAATAATAAACTTGTAATTGATGTTTTTTGTTGTTACTTTCAGAATACCTCCATTTTTTCTCTCAATTTCCAGCATGATTTTATTTCTCCTTAGACATCTGACATCTAGATATTTTTTCGGAAACAAATGTGATTAAACATACCTCTAATGTTATGTACAGTTTTATTATAGTTACCTCACGCCAGCCCCAATAGGCACCCAGGTATTACGCTAGAGATAGCCCAACGTCAGAGGCGACAATATCGGCGGGGTTATCACGTAAATAGCAACTGCAACGCGATCGCGACTTTCGCACGATCGTCGCTGTCAAAGCGTCAATTTTGAACAGTGTTGCCGCTCATTCAATGTAGAACCTAAGCTGATGCTCAAATAAAAGTATTAAAGCGAAGTTGATTGCATGCCTTATAGACCATCGATTGCATGTATTTGTGAATAATGAATTATTTGTTATAATGTTCTTTATAAAACAGCTATTTTCACTTATTTATCTAATATTTTATAGAGAGGGTCTGATATGCTATATGTAGACAGTGGCAACATTGAGACAACAACACGATTGCAACTGGTTGCTAAATTTTACGTGATACGGGGGCCGATCTATTCTTCTGGTTGTTAGTTGTTCTGTGACAAAATACTTATTTTGGAAAGGTCACCGCTCCCCTCATTCGATGAACGACCAATTACATTACAATTTGATTTGGCGAACCACACAAATACGGTTTCTTACGAATGTCGCAACCATCTTATCATATTATAATAGAGAAATAGAGATATAATACGTATGCGTATCAAGTGCTAGAAATTAAAACTTAAAATGGAGGTATTCTGATAGCGACACAAACAAAAATCAGTCACAAGTTTATTATTGCTATTATTCTTTGTTTGGATTTTGTTGCTGGTAATTCAAGCACTAATAAAGACTTATCCAATGAGTAACAAAATTTCTGCCAGAAATTAAAACCGAAAATGGAGGTATTCTCATAGCGACACCAACAAAAATCAGTCACAAGTTTATTATTGGTATTATTGTTTGTTTGTATTTTGTTGCTGGTAATTCAAGCACTAATAAAGACTTATCTAATGAGCAACAAAATTTCTGCTAGAAATTAAAACCGAAAATGGAGGTATTCTGATAGCGACACCAACAAAAATCAGTCATAAGTTTATTATTGGTACTATTCTTTTTTGTATTTCGTTGCTGGTAATTCAAGCACTAATAAAGACTTATCCAATGAGCAACAAATACTCTGCTAGAAATTAAGAGAGATAATGGAGGTATTCTGATAGCGACATAAAAAAAATCGGTCACAAGTTTATTATTGGTAATATTCTTTGTTTGTATTTTGTTGCTGATAATTCAAGCACTAATAAAGACTTATCCAATGAGCAACAAAATTTCTGCTAGAAATTAAGAGAGATAATGGAGGTATTCAGATAGCGACACCAAAAAAAAAAAATTACAAGTTTAATATTGGTAATATTCTTTGTTTGTATTTTGTTGCTGGTTATTCAAGCATTGATAAAGACTTATCCAATGAGCAACAAAATTTCTGCTTGAAATTAAGAAAGATAATGGAGATATTCTGATAGCGACACCAAAAACAAATCAGTCACAAGTTTATTATTGGTATTATTCTTTGTTTGTATTTTGTTGCTGGTTATTCAAGCATTGATAAAGACTTATCCAATGAGCAACAAAATTTCTGCTAGAAATTAAGAGAGAAAATATAGGAATTCTAATAGCTTCAACAATACTTGATTTCAAGTTAATCAGTGGATATACTAACTACTTACTATTTTTCTGAGTTTTGGATAAGCGTAGCATTAGGAAGAAGTACTGTAAAGTACGTTTTTTCAATATATTTTTATATTTTTTTATATTTTTTATATTTTTTTTTTATTTTCAATATTTTTTCAATTTTCTTTATACTATCTTCCAGCAACAAATTAGCAACAAATTCAGGTGGTGTTAGAATTGAAAAAAAATATTTTTTAGTGGTTTCACGGCTATCTTACACGTTAAGATAGCAGTAACTCAATTTTTTCAAAACTGGTTCGAACAACAAAATCGGGATTTTAGCAACTAATTAGCAACAAATTCCCATGCCGGTTTCGATTGTTTCTGCTAACTTGTCACTACTAGCTTAACAGAGCTTTTTGCTTTTCCGGTTGACAATAAGAGAAATATTATTTCTTAATAGAACTCTGTCATGAGAACTTTTTGTACTAAAAATGACATACGTCAAAAACTATAACAGATAAGTTAAAACAAGTAGGGCTTTCCACACTTAATTAAATGTGCGGAATTAAAATATCTAAACAAACAGGGGTTTCTATTTGAAAAATAAATATTTTCACTAAATTTGGCAACGTTGATTATAGCCAGGTTCAAATTTTCATATTTCTATCTCGGTTTTTAAGTGAAGATCTTCTAATGGGCACGTTAAAAAAATCAACTGGTATATTATTACCTTGAAGGGATTTTGCACCCATCCATTTGAACCATTCACTGCAACTGGCATGGCATTCACAGGAAATGTTGAAATGGGTTGGAAGACCTGCGCAAATCCATTCATCTTATTCGAATCGCGGAACGGATTAGCGAATGCTGTCTGTTGAGAATTATGTTGCATTCCATTTGTGTTGGCCCAATTGATGCCACCATTGTTGAATGGGTTCGATACTGGTGCTGCTGAGCCATTCTCTTGAGTCAATGGAAACGCGTTCAAAAACTGGCCTGTGAAATTAAACCAGATTAGATCTGCCTGGAAAGTTCAACTTTCGAGAACCAATTACTCGTTGCGAAAGTACCATTGACCATAACATGCAATTTTATGACACTAGTGCGTGAAATATTTTTTTTCTGCCAACATCATGAATTACTTGACGCACTAGTGCGAAAAGTAGTTACTTTTGTATGTGAGCAGCATTTTTCTAATGTCAAAAATTTCAACGCAGTGATCAGAAAAATAACGATTCTATGAAATTTAACTTCCAAGGAAAATGAAAACAAAAATCGGCCTTCAGCGAATATGACATATACCTAGGAGCTAGTGTTGTTTCACGATTATCAGAGTCGCCCCTTTACGCACTTGTAGCATAAACTACTATTCCCTTGGTTCACAATGCAGGGTTTCGTTATTTTTCCGCAGGTGGGTATGGACTTATTGCACCAGCTTTCGCTACAAGATTAAACAGTCGGAAAGGAAATATCGTGTGTTTGGTTCAAGCTATAGTATTTATTGTGTCTCACGGAGAACGTGCTTAAGAAACCAAGGGTTTTTAATTGTTTAAGCCGAGAGCAGTATATCCAATTGGCATTTACCTTGACTAGGTGAGCCGAATATCGAGCTCTGTGGAGATGGTGAGCTGTACACCGAACCTGTCGGCGTCGGCGAACTGTACAAGGATCCTTCAGAGCCTCCCCATTCGACATTGTTAGAACCCTTCTGCGACTTAAACTCGTTATCCAGGTCCTTGAGGGCGGCATACTTGTCTTCCGTTGGTGCAGGAGGCAAGTTATTTGTTATAAGAGTGGGAACCGAATTAATGGTACCATTTTGTGAGCCATTTATTGTGCCGTTGAGGGTGGCACCGTTCGTATGATGAGAGCTGTTCCAACCATTCATGTTGTTCAAAACTGTCGACGAAGGCATACCTAGACCAACAGGAAAAGTCATAAGAATTTAAATTTGGACGAATTCATGGGGTATAGGAATTTGATGTAGTAGGTACTGTTACGTATGCGGGTTCGCAGATAAGTGAGACTAATTTACAATTGTTAAATAAACTTTATTTATACTTGAAATAATAAAAATTACAACTTAACTTTACTATATTCTCACTAGCTTGCTCGGAATATTCTTTTATTCACACTGTCTTCTATATTCTGTCTCTCATGCCGACAATTCTCCCATATATATATCCGACAAAGGCTCCAGATCATTCGAGCGGTTTCTGGTCTTTGATTCGAAAGTCACCACTGGACGTTTCTCGAAATCCCTTTGTCGGCATTCTAGGAGTCGATGCCGACATGCTGCCGTCGCTCTCTTTGTCAACGCCGCTTTCGATATGTCCAACCGGCGAAAGTTGGATCCTGTACACCAAGTCATTAATCTTTTTGACAATGCGATATGGTCCTTCCCAAGGTCTTTGCAATTTCGGACTTAATCCTCTCCTTCGCTGTGGCTGGTACAACCAAACTGCATCGCCTTCATTGAAAGAGTTTAATGGCTGCTTTTTGTCAAGTCTCATCTTCATTTTGTCGCTCTTCAACTGAAGCTTTTGTCTGGCAAAATCGTGGAACACTCTAAGTCGCTCCTGTAGATCAGCTACATAATGTGGAAGAGACACTTCTTCATGATCGTTGGCTGATGGTCTGCCAAACATCAGATCTACGGGGAGCTTCATTTCTCTTCCAGACAATAACATTGATGGTGTATAGCCAGTAGATTCATGCTGGGAACTTCGGTAGGCCAGGAGAAAGAGAGGTACCAGTTTGTCCCAGTTACGTTGGTGCTCATCCACAAATATTGAGAGGTATTGATTGATGGTCCTATTGTGCCTCTCAACCATTCCATCTGACTGTGGATGAAGTGGGGTTGTTCGTGTTTTTCGTATCCCCAGCAACCTCATTAACTGCGTCCATAACTCGGATTCTAAATTTCTACCTTGATCGGTATGCAGCTCCAAGGGTACTCCGTGTCTTGAAATCACGTTTTCCAGTAGGCCTTCAGCCACTGTAACTGCTTCCTGATTCGGCATCGGCACTACTTCTGGCCACTTCGACAAATAGTCCATGGCGACCATGATGTACTTATTTCCAGAATCTGTCGTAGGGAATGGTCCTGCAATGTCCACCGCAATTCTTTCCCAAGGTTCACCTGACAGATACTGCTTCATTTTCCCTCGGGATCGTGTCTTCGGACCCTTCATAGAAGCACAGAGGTCACATCTTCTGCACCATTCTTCCACATCTCTTCGACAGTTGATCCAATAATACCGCTCTTTCACATGTGCCAGTGTTCTAATTACTCCAAAATGGCCTCCACTGCGACGCCATGCAGTTCACGAAGTACTTCAGCTACCATCGTTCGGGGTACAACCGTTTGATACACTTGATGCTCCTACCATCTGGATTTCCCATTTACGAGTGATCAAGTCATCCCGTAAGCACAACGAATCCCACAGAGCCCAGTACCCCTTAACCGTCTGATCAAATCTGGAGATTTCTTGCCACTCATGTCGTCGCTTTTGGTCTAGCCAGCCCCGAACTATCGTCAAATCTTTGTCAACGGTTTGTTCTCTTCTAAAGTTGTCTCTGGTGATTTCGTCGGTAATTTCTGTTTCCTTATACCTAATCTGCATTTGTTGGATATGCACAAAATCCTTGGCTGTTTCACTTTGTTCCTGTCTTTGACAGAATTTACAGGAACTGCCACAAGGTCTTCGTGACAAGCTGTCAGCGTTGGCGTGACTTCTTCCTTTTCGTGTTTAATTTGAATGTCGTAACTCTGCAGTTTCTCCAACCAACGCGCTATCTGTCCCTCCGGATTTTTGAAATTCAGCAGCCACTGTAATGCAGAATGGTCTGTTCTTACTAGGAATTTCCGTCCATAGAGAAAACTGGTAATGTTCTATGGATCGTACAACCGCTAGCAGCTCCTTCCGGGTCACACAGTAGTTTCGCTCTGCTTTGACCAACGTTTTGCTGAAATATCCAACAGAAACGACTGTTGACATTCTGGTGACCAGTCAAAGTGGGAGTTCTTTTCGGTTAATTGATGTAGTGGCTTCGCAATTTTCCCAAAATCCTTAACAAATCGGCGGTAGTAACTGCTGAGTCCCAAAAAGCTTCCAACTTCGTGCTTGTTCTTTGGTCTGGGCCAATCTCGCACTGCCTGGACTTTTTCTGGATTGGTCTCAATTCCTTTCGATGATACGACGTGTCCGAGAAAGTTGCCTTTTTCCTGGAATAGAACGCATTTCTTTGGATTCAGCTGGAGATTAGCACTTCGGATCCTGGCGAAAACTTTCTTCAAATTCGATTGATGTTCGTCGAAATCTTTGCCTATCACCATTACATCATCCAAATATAGTTAGTCCTCGCAGAACTAATTCCATTAACCTTTCAAAAGTGGCAGGGGCATTACATAATCCAAACGGCATGACATTGAATTGATACAGGCCGTTTCCAGCTGTAAAGGCCGTTTTTTCTTTATCTTCTTTGTTTATCTCTACATGCCAATATCCACTTTTCAGGTCAAGAGTTGAGAACCACCTGGATCCGGCTAAGGTGTTTAAAGTATCGTCAATTCGGGGTAATGGGTAGCTGTCCTTCTTCGTAACATCATTTAACCTCCTGTAATCCACACAGAACCTCGTCGAAGCATCCTTCTTCGTCACCAGCTTTTTAAAGAAATCTGCATTGTCTTGCGGTTCCTCCGACACCCTGACTTCTCTTAATTTGCTGCGACGATTCATCGAAGCATTTTTGGCAGCTTCGTATTCCAGTGCCTGGACAACAGTTTCGGCTAAGGTGTTATGCCTACTCAGTCTCAACGCTTGCTGCATGTTTATATCTCGAACTCCGTCGATGAAGTATTGGACACTAATTTGCTCGATGAATTCGTCCGGAGCCTGTGGATAAGCCAGTCGTACCATGCTCTCAATGCTACTGCTGAATTCCTGCGTTGAACCTTGAATTTTGCTCTTCAGCTGGCTCTGATTCGCTTGGCTAAGATATTTGTTGCCGTATCTTAGTTCCAAGGCGCCAGCCGAATAATCTGTATGTTTGGCTTCAGGAATGTTTTGAAGTATTTCAAGCGCCTTTCCTCGCAAAGCCAATACCAACGCCGTTGCTTTCTGGTGCTGATCCCATCCATTTGCATTGGCTGCAGCCTCAAATTGACGATTGTACATGACCCAAGATGTTTCGCCGTCAAACGTTGTTGGCTTAAGTTTTTCGTTGGCTGTAGTGATCCTCGACATATCCATTTTACTGCTTTCGTCTTTGTTGGTATCCCGTATTTTCTTCATCTCTTTCTCTAATATTCGGTACTTTTCCTCAAACTCTTCTCGAACTGTCCCAATTTCTTCTCGAACTTCTTGTTTAACGGTATCGAGTTCTTGATGGACATTTCGGAACAATCCTGCAATCTGCTCGAAATCTCTCTGTCGTCGTACCTCTTGTTCTTTCTTTTCTTGTTGTCGTAGCTCATCTTGTTTTCTCGAAAAATCGGAGAGTACCTTAATTAGTTGTTCCTCCTTTTTCTGTTCTTCTTGCAGCCTTCGCTCCTCTTCTTCTTTCTTTTCTTGTTGTCGTAATTCTTCTTGTTTTCTCGAAAAATCGGAGAAAAACTTAGTAAGTTGTTCTTCAATTTTTTCTGTCTGCTTTCGGGTGTTTACCATAGACAAAAGCCTCTTCACTCACTTATCCCTCTTATAACACAAAATTGTTACGTATGCGGGTTCGCAGATAAGTGAGACTAATATACAACTGTTAAATAAACTTTATTTATACTTGAAATAATAAAAATTACAACTTAACTTTACTATATTCTCACTAGCTTGCTCGGACTATTCTATTATTCACACTATCTTCTATATTCTGTCTCTCATGCCGACAATTCTCCCATATATATATATATATATATATATATATATATATATATATATATATATATATATATATATATATATATATATATATCCGACAAAGGCTCCAGATCATTCGAGCGGCTTCTGGTCTTTGATTCGAAAGCCGCCACTGGACGTTTCTCGAAATCCCTTTGTCGGCATTCTAGGAGTAGATGCCGACATGCTGCCGTCGCTCTCTTTGTCAACGCCGCTTTCGATATGTCCAACCAAAGTAGAGATCTCGCGCTTGCTTTAAACGGATGCCGCCACTTAGTAGCCAATACCGGCGGCTGTTCCCCTTGCACGTTACAGTACCTTAGTTTTACCTGAATGAACTTTTTTAGAGAACACGACGTAATACAGTAACAAGCTAAAATATTGCAATAAAATTTAGAATAGAAATCAACTTGATATATTTTTAGAAACGTACTACAATGGACTTTGTCTAAATGTACTTTCAAGATGGTGAAACATTAAAAAAAGATTATTTTGCTTTTCAATCGATTTAAAAAAATAAATAACCTTTTTCACTCTATTTCATGGAAATATGTATTTCACTGGAATTAAATTATTCAAAATTACGTAGGTACCTACATAAAATGATACGAGAATTCGTGGGAACAACAATCCGTAGCAAAATAGTGCGGCAGCACTGATTCCAGTTTAAAGTACCAAAACGCAAATTTGTGAAGATAGATCAAAATTTCTGAGGTAGATTCGAAAGTTAGTTAGTAAAAAAAATGTCGGCATCGTCTGTTTACAGTAGGTACTTTGTAATTTTATCAAATAAGCCTCTGGGATATCTATCGTATCTCGAATACTCTAAAATTTAAGTATATTTTCTATATTTTAGTTATCCACCTACGTAAATAAAGTAATAATAATAATAAATATAAATTTTCTACTTTGCCAAAAAATGCAAATATTTCTTTATATAATATATCCTATATAGGCACTGTGGGTTCAATTTTTAAAAAATCTGACAGATTTATTTTTTTGAAGAGAAAAACACACCCATACTTTTTAAATGGGAACACCATGTTTCCTTATCATTATTCAACCATCTTAAAAGTTCTAAAAAATTTTAGTTGATTAACGATTTTTGAGCAATATTTATTGAAAATGAAATATATTTCGATCCATTGTTATAAATAGTAAAATAAAGATATCTTGAATTTTTTATGTTGAATTTTGAGATCTGTTCAATAATAATGTTTAAAAAATATTCCCTTAGTCTCTTTAGAAGTCTGGCAACACTGGTTTAACATATCCCCGACAACTTTGTCTTTGTAAGTATCATGGTACAATAAGAAGTAAGTACCAGCACAGACAATCTAGGATGAAATTGTTGAAATAGATCGTCTGTGGCACACACGTCTGTGGTACCAGCTACCCGAGCAGCTACCTCTTCAAATAAAAGAAAGTCTTATGTCAGTTTTAAAAAAATAGCAACTTATGTATACACTTCATTCATGCGTTGGTCATCAAATGGCTGGCTTAATAAATAGAGAGCAATTAATTAATATTATACAACTTACCGAGAGTACCAATTAAAAAACGTGGATTGCAAAGAACCAAGTTCAAGGTCGATGTTGGCAAAGTAAATTGGCCAGATTGATCCCCCCCATCACGGTAGATTACGTAATTTACGTACGTGACGAATATATGATAGATGGGCAGATACTATATAATGGAAAATTGATACTCTACCTACCCGCTAAGGATGATTATGGGCCGTGGCGGCAGTTATTTTTAGAAATTTTAGCATACAATCTCAAGGAGTGTGCGGCTTGTACACATATCTTGAAGTACACCTTGAGGAATGTAGTAGGTACAAAATAAGATTGTGGCTGGTTGTACAATAGGTGTTTTAACTATTTAAAAAGCATGTTGGCTGTACTACATAGACACGAATAGGACTGGGCAGAATGTACACCTTCTTACTCTTCACCAGTTTCCGGTACTCGGTAAGAACACGAACAGTTAATTGGTTCTCACCAACCAATCTACTTCTCTACTTGTCATTTGGATTCCAAAATAATGTTTGACTACAACTTGTATCGGCTTTATTAACTAATTCACTGAAAAATGTCAATTAATATTTATTTTTTTGATACAGGTAATTTTGAAGTTGTGTAAATGACGAAGTATAGAGACGACTTTTGGCACCTACTTACTTTAAAAGAAACAATAGAATATTATTTTGTATTTTTCTTGAGTATTGGGTAATAAGGCCTGAACTAGTTTTTTTTTATTTTTGAGTGTCAACAAATTCACAAAATTCCTTCATATACCTACAATGATTTCTCTAATTCGGAAATCTTCGAAGTTTTTGAAAACCAATCAATTCAGTGGTTTCCGGAAATTGTCTCTACTTTACAATTTTGCCATATTAAATTTTTAGGTTTTTGAGAAAAAAACTGCTTCCTACTTCCTACTCTTCCCATCATGTGCATTTTTTGGCGAAGAAATACATTTCTCAGCAGTCCTCTTTCGAATAAAAGAATCAATCAAAATCGGACCACGGAGCACAAAGCAAACCACTGACAAATTGTATACCTTCTCCGTTTTTAGAAGTCGATCAAAAATCGGTGACATCAAAAAATTGCATGAGAAAGTTTTTACAAAAATTAAGAACGACATTATCAGATAGTGTGGTTCGTTAGTCATCGAAATCTTTTAATGTTCGATTAAATTTAGTGATATTCAACTATAGCCGCAAAAATTTTGCACTTTCTTAGTGCTTCAACGATTCTTTTCCAAAAATATCCGATATAAATCCTGCCGAAAATATTATTTAACCCTGACAGATATTATACTCAATTTTCGAAACAAACAATTGCCCTTCAACCTTCTTTAGGGGTAATTTTGGAGGGAGGAATATATTTAATTCTGAAAAGAATAAAATGGGAGTACTTCGCAGCCTTCTTCTTTCCAATGAAAAAAGAATCTTCAAAAAGCAAACAAACTACATACCTATCTACAATCAAAATGTATAACTCCTCCTTTTGGGAATTCGATCAAAAAGCGATTTAAACGAGCTTTTCTACAGTGTCTGCATTATGCGATAATAAAATGGGCGATAGATAATAATTTATGAACCAATGCCGTTTGTCATCGAGGTCGTCGAAAATGGAGTAACTTTTCTACAGAGCAGATAAAAAGAGGAAACCAAAAGAGAATGATTATCTGAGGCCTGAGGGTAAACACAACGGAACGGAGCATTGTCACTGTGAGATAAGAGGTTAGGAGGATGGCATTGTGGAAAAATAACAGAACATAAAGAAAGATACAGTTACGTGATCTGATTCTTGTAAGAAAATCTCAATTGATAGCTTGACTATTATTCATTGTTGGAAATACGAGTGAAACTGATACTCATACCAGATTAATTTAAATTAATTAAATAAAAGAATAAATTTGAAAATTTTAAAGATATTAAGAACTTACCCAATTCAAATTTAATATATGAGATAAATAATAAATGGATAATTGAAATAACTGTTTTTCATGCACTAAATTCACAACTATTTTGTTCGAGATTCGAGAGTATAATAATCATCTAAATTATAAATATAGCTTTTTATACGTTTTGAAAACATGAATCACATAACAACATTCTTTCGTTTTCAATTCACGTAAATGACAAATGATAATCTGCCAAACATCCCACTATATTAAAATAGTATTGATATGCCTACTACGTCGATTGTTTTGGGTTTCCTAGTACTAACATCATTATCGAGTATCAAATTGCATGTTTTCACGATCGCACTTTCACTATAATCGGTTCCCATTTATGGAAAACAAACGTACATATCAGGACCCACAGTAATGAGCTACTCTGCTAACTCTTTATCGAAATTGGATTTAATGTAATTTTATGTCAAGTTAGGCGCCAGCAGTCGGATAACATAATCCAATAAATTTAATCATACATTTCATTGTTAGCTTACATTTATGTCATATATAGGGAGGGAAAAAGGATTCTTCGGGGGTGGGCTGCGAGCTGAGTAACGCATCCGAACCTTCTGTAACAAGTATGTCGAATGCAACTACTCTTTCCTTAATACGTTTTGACGGACAAAACAAATATTTTTGTCTACAATGTCATGTAATTTGTGGCTTTGGTGTTATTTCTTTGAAATTGTGCTTGCGCATGAGGCTTATTTCTTTCATTTAGCAATAGGCAATAACTCAAATTGTTTGGCACTTGTAATCAATAAATGAATAATTATATAAGAGTTGGCAGTTATTTTGTACTATGAAATCTCAATTAATTCAAACAGTGGTGGTACATCGTGTTTTTCTAACACGTGTCGTCTGTCGACATCATTCGTTACTAAATCATAATTAACGTTAAATAACCATGCCACGAGATTATCCATCTGTTGTAGTAACCTTCGTACCTACAAGCTATATAGTAACTAGCATCGATGTGTTTGTTGTTTACTAATTTTTAAATGAAATATTTTTTGCCTTGTTTATAACTTATTGCTGGCGGGTCATACACGATCTCAGAAAAAAGAGATAACCTTTAGAATTTCCGCATTGATTAGAATTCATAATGCATTATTTTTGTTTTGTATTGCAACATACAGTGTGTCTAATAAAGTCGACACCATGTGGAAAACTTTTTTATTATTTGTTTTATAAAACAATTCTTTTTCTTGATAAAAAGTTATGCATAGCCTAAAACGCAACATGAAATTTTTTTTTTCATTCTTATACGAAGTTTTTAAATTTTGCTCAAGAGTACATTTTTATTTTTCATAATATCGAAAATCGTTTGACTCTCTTCCAAGCTCAGCACCGTCGATGGCTATTTAACGCCGACAGTACCTACTTAGGTAGTTTCCGCCATATAAGCCCTTTTATATATCAATTCTTGTTGATTTTAAATTCTCGATTGGTTCAATATTTTATAAAAGAGCTTTTGTTGGGGATGGAGTAATTTTATAAATGAGATATTTTTTTTTGTATTAAGCCGAGCTTTCGAGAATATTCTCTTCGTCATGGCAAACTAAAAATCGTTACAAATTGTCTCAACAACAACAAATTAATATTTAAACTACTACAAATATCAATTTGTTCTTTTTTTATATAAAATACGAAATAGGCACTAAACTTACATAGATTGTATACATTCTCACTTTCTATATTACTTCCTTGATGCCATAATGAGATTGGGCCAAAGGAAAGTGCTGATCATTATAAATAAGGTAAGGTATACTGTTAAAGCATACGGAAATTTTATTAAGTTCAAATTCACTTTTATCACGGAAGAAAAAATCTTTGCTAATATTCACTTTTTACTGGTTGATTTTCTGTTATGAAATTTGGATAAATTATTCAGATCACAACCCAACTTATTAACGTATACCGTCAATTCAGTAAGTGAATAGTTATTTCATTTACGTATTAGGAAAAAATGTTTTATTTTATTGAAATTTAATAATCAATTTGAAAGAATATATACATATTAGCTGTATCTATGTATGTATGTCTTATGTAACTGTGATAAACTGAAGACAATTTGTCATTTCGGTGCGGTAAATCTCAATAAATTTGGTCACCAGACAAAGGGGTGTTTCTATCTCTTAGTTCAAAAGTTTTGGCAGTACCAACGCCTTTAGCAAAAATTCTTGAGACATAAATAAAAAGTAAAGTATTTTTTTTCTAAAACTTTAGTGGACGAAGGTCACGGTTAAAAGCTAAGAATAACTTTATCGACTTGGAAAATCATAATTCCAATTGCTCCTTTCATAAATACTGATTATCTACTTATTTCCTGGCACGAACAACATGAATAAAATCAATAACAATAAATCAATAAATGAAGTAGGTATATAAATACTATATAATATACTCACCTACTTGATGGATTTTTATCGCAATTTTTCACTCAAACTGAAGAAAATTTGAAAGCTTGTACCCAGCGGAAGTCGGTAAAAAGTATAAAAAATCTAATAACCTCAAGTGAAAAAAAATAAGTTGACATTGGGTAAAATGCTCATAACTTTTTTATTTTTAGTCAAATTTTTCTATTTTTGTAGCAAATGGTAGGTGAAATTACTGTTGTCATCTTTATGTACTGCCTTTAGCCAAATGCTATCGATTTAGTTATTATACAGGGGAAGTAAAAGTTTATAAAATAACTCTATTTTTATTTTAAAACAGTAAGTTTTTTCGACACTAAATTATTTGAGAATACCAATTTCTGTTAAGAGCATTCCTTTGCTATATTTTGTTTTGTATTTAGGTGCATTGGTTCGCTTTTTAGAGTAAATTGAACATGTCACAAAAATGTTACTTTGAGAATGTTATTTGTTTGCAGGAAAAATAAATGGAGTTGATGTGTTAATATTGAATGTTGAAAAAATGAAAAATTACCACTATTTGTAGAGAATCACTTCGGCAGATATTGATATCTCTAAGTAATTTTGCGTTGCAATTATGAACACGAGAATCCGAAGGCAAATCTCAAATGAGCTGAAGTTTTCACCTTCCTACCGCAAGGCGGTACCAAAAGTAACTATGTAACCAAAAAAAATTTTTGGTATTCACTTTTAAACAGCTTTTCACATTTCAGAATCCCAAAAAATGTTTTCTCATCCCCTAGTCTGTGTGTCTGTCTGTGCTATGATTATCTGTCGAACGGACATGCCGATTTTGTGGCTTCTATTTTAGTTTTTAGGATTCCGATACCCCTTCCATGTAATATGTAATATCTGCTGCGCAATGGTCAAATCGGTTCTAACGATTTTGATGAAACATGTCTAATGCATTCATCTAGAGGCCCTAGAATATCTCAGGGCTCATCTCTGGGAAAAAGCAGGAAAAAAGAGAGAGAGAGAGAGAGAGTCTAAAACCATAATTTTATTGTTTATCAATGTATCTGTGGATCTACCCTATTATCAGTAGCGAAGGATTTCTATGGTATCGATAAGCTTCCCGATTTCTGAAGCAAAAACAACAGTTATCATTTATTTTCTGAAACATTCTATTAATAAAATAAGGAACATAATTGAACATGAAAAAAGGTTCAAGTTCTACAGACAATTAATTGCCAATGCATTCATATGTGATAATTTCATAGGTACCAAGACTTACTTGAAGTATTGTATCAACAAAAATAGAAGCGATCAAATAAAACACTATCTATTCACTGCCACTGCAAACAAAGACACAATGTAAACTTTAATCAAATATACTCATGAACTTTCTCTCTTAGTCGTCGAGATGAATACAATATCAGTGTAATTTAACTAGTTATAGCTATGATATCAACCAAGCCAAGATCTTCACTAGCTGGCAATCTCTGTTACTATTACTTCCGCTTTTTGTCGTCTAATCATGAGTGTGGGCTAGTAGAGAGCAAGATAGCTAGGCTCTTTCTTTGGTGGTACGATGGTAGGTAGTAGGTACCTATTTGCACATAGTGACAAGATAAGTAGAACGAATGTACGGCTGTTTAGTTGTTGCTTTTGAAGGTCAAGTTTCACTTGAACTTTCATTGCTAGTTGAACAAGGAATAGAACATAATAAAGGGACATAAATATTGAACAGTCATAGAATCCCCGTTAAAGAAAGTAGCGAAACGATAAACGTCACGCAGCTTTGAATAAGAATTTTGCCGATGAAGCGAAACGCATCTTTTATTACCCAGACTTTTTTTCTTGCAAATAGTTTGCCGTAAAGGTATTAGCACAGGGATTTTCCGAATATATAATTATAATTTCAAAGGAAGATTCAACAACGAGGTTCAGATCATGCGTTTTTACTTATATCTCGAGTTAGACAAACGATATCGACATGCGGTTTGTACCATTTTGTTTAGAATTCAATCAGTTTTCATCATAATTCACAATAATTGGGTGTTCACATTTGAAATTCTCAAGAAAAACAAGTTTAAGTATTTTTCATCCGAAAATTCCCTTACCAACGACAAAAGGAACAAAATCGAATTGTTTGGTTCACGCGCTGCCGCATGAAGCTAATCTCATTGAAATCGGTTAATACAAAGTTGTATCTATTCCCCAATGAGAAAAAGTATTGATCAAAATTTGTTCAGAATTTAGGCCATACTCTAGTTTACTTATCTAAGATCAACTAAAATAGGAGATATTTTAGAGAGAGAAAGAAAAATGGTTTTTCAATTTTTGCTAAAGGATTACACCGTCTAGCGGTAAATCTGCAAACGATTTTTCCCAAAATTGTACGATGTTTAATCTTCCCACGAAAATCACTGCAAGTTTACTATGCAAGGGGAGCATAGAAAGAGAAAAGCTTACAGATGAAATGAACACCCCCTTCTTTTCCTGATCTCCTTCAAAAATGACAGAGCTGTACACTGAGCAAACATGAAACGTGAAAAATATGTTATAAAAGAGAAAATTTGCCAGGAATATTTTGAAAGAGTAGGTGCAAACATCGACAAAAATAACAACAATTAATTATTTTAACTGCAGATATAATATACAGAGCAATTCAATGAACTTTAAATTTCAAGCTTGAAGACACTGCATATAAAATGAATAATTCTCCAATAATTAGTTATATATATATATATATATATATATATATATACATATATATATATATATATATATATATATATATATATATATATATATATATTGAAATGTGAAATTTCACTTCAACTACACTACGATGCTATCAATAACTACCAAATCATGAATAAATATAAGAAGCGAATGGGATGGAACTTTCAGCCCGAATATATTTAGTCGTTTATTTCCTTGTATTTCCCATTGGTTCTTTTTTTAGATGACTTAGTCATTAAGTAGTACATTTTAATCAACTCATACTCTCATCTCCAGCGGTAGAAAATTTCTGGACGGATGCTTCACTTTATATACTTAACATGCTGAAAGGTCCATTCCAAAAACGGCATATGGATCTGACTTTCTATTTAGTGTTAACTATGCATAAATATTAGTGCTAGTGCCTTGAGTGAACGAAATGAACAAGTGGCGTGAAATCGTTATGATCGTGTGATTTCCAACACAAATTGGTTTGCCAAAACTACAAAGAACAAATTTATTATCACATTCATTTAGTTAAATCTTCTACAGTATACAAAAAAAGATGTTGATAATCGAAACGAACAACGAATGAATTATCTTAGTTGTCAACGCAATTCTAATTTTGCAAGTCTTTTGTTCTGTTGGTTATATTTAAAAATAACTTCAATGGCATTCTACTATCATAAAATCTGTTGAGAAACTGCACCATTGTATTGTATTGAGATGATGGTAGTAAATTTATTATTTCACTATTAAAATCTACGTTTGTAATGTTTTATAATAAATCTTTCAGAACAACTTTCTTAATATAAAAAAAGCTATTGAAATAACTATTGAAAAGTGAAGGAATTACATTTTCATTACCACATAAATATTGACCATAGTCATTTATTACTTTTAAACCAATACTGCTACAGAACATGTAATTTGCGATGAAAATGAATAGGTACCATCATACCTATTAGCTTTTCTCAATTGATATGTCGATATTCATTGAGTTTATTTCTATATCGATATAATATTAGGAAAGAACATTGATAAATGAGAGAAGAAACTTTTACTATCTCTTTCAATTTAAAATTCTGCCTTGCATGTCAGCAAACCAATTTTTAGACGATGAAGGTAAAAAATCAACATAACATATTTATAATGACTACCACCTATTCAAATAAAGTACGTGACATAAAAATATATGTGATGGTTGATGAAAGCTTGTCATTACGTTGGAACGAAATGAAAAAGAATGGAATGGAGACCTCAATTTTACTTTCTCTTTTTTCTATATAGCGGGCACTTACTCCAACGGTTCGTGTTGCACTTGGGGAATAGAGGCACTTCGTTGAGTATTGGACCGTGAGTTTCAGTAAAACGAACGTCGAATATGCTGAAGTCTTTGTCTGCAAATAACAGTTACACAAGTATTTTTAGAATGTGTTGAAAGAAAACTACGAATGATTTTTTTACTAAAACAGGAGAAATGGGGAAACAAAACTGTAACTTAAAAATTATATAATAGTTTGAAAAACTTGATAAAATAAAAATTAAAATGTAAATGAATAATATTTTACAAACCAGGAGTTAAATGACGACACAGAATAAATCAAATATAAGATAAAAATTTTTTACAAAAAATTGGACCGACTTTATCAGTTGTTGCACTGAAAAATACAAAATAATATTCTATTGGTGCTGGTAATTTTGAAGTTGTGCCGTTGTAGTTTGTTGTTGTAGGCACCAACCCCAAAAGAACCAGCATTAATAGAATTAAAATTATTTTGATAAAGTCGGTCCAATTTTTTGGAAAAAATATTTATTTCACATTTTTGAGTGTAACATTAGTCATGAAAATTGTTGAACTTTCACTAATAATTATAGGTAGGTTTAGCTTGTACTAGCGGAAATACGCATATCACATATTTCATACTTTACCATTGCGAAACTCGGAAACCGTAACTCTTTTGAAAAAATGTTCAATTTAAATGTTACCGGATATGGTCCCCTTTCTAATTTTCAATTTTCGGAAAAATTTGCCCCTTCCACATAGCTGAAACACATATTTCAGATTGTAGCGCGGAAACGTATGATTATTTTTAAAAATGTCCAATTTAAACATTTCTGTCGTCTCGGATTTTCAATTTTCGAGAAAAATTGCCTCCTCCACCCCCTTTGGGGCGGTTTTTGGAGGGAGGGAGATTTTGGATTTGATTTTTCTCAATATGGGACCATTTCTCAACTCTCCTCTTTCAAATGAAACAAAAATCGTCTAAATCGGAGTACGTACGTACGTTTACTATGCACAACGCGCGAACAGCCATAAAAATAGAATAAAAAAAGGAATCTTACAACCGAATCGTATACCTTCTCCTTTTTGAAGTCGGTCAAAAAGCCTGGAGCTTACTCTCCTTACGTTTTCATAATTACTTTACCTTTATTTAGTTTTTAGGTAAATTTCATATAGAAATGTACCTATTGCGATCGTTCACACTTTTGAATTTCGAAAAAAATTCAACAACATGTTGTTAAATGTCAGTAAGTTAGTCCAAAAAAACATTTGGTTCAAAAGTTTGTATATAATATATATATATATATATATATATATGGGATATTACGAATTTTTTTAACACGATAGAGGTCGCAGTTTTGGAGGTATAGAAAGTTCAAATTTGCTACAAAAATCAATCTCTTAAATATCTCGGCCGAGTTCGTTATTGTGCAATATCGGTTAAGTAGTTTCAAAATGGCGACCGTTCAAACATTTAAAAAAATTATCAAAAAGTAGCCGTAGTGTAAATATCACCAAAAATAATTTGGGGTTATAGATATAATCAGTACCTACAACTTTTGTTCGAAGCAATTTTCCATAAAATGCACAGAAAAAAAAATAATGAAGAAAAAATAAGAAATATTGATAAAATATGAACACTCAATATAAATTCGATGTAATTGTACATTTTCTGGAGATGTTGATATAGACCCTGATTAAAAAAATGTACAGTATATTTTTTGATAATAAATAGGCGAAAAAAAATTCAGCCTTGAAGTGGTACGCAAACCCTGTCTGCTTTATATTCGACAGCCAAAACAAAAACCTCTAACCGCAAGGCTATGATACATACGGCAACACATATGTAATGACATGTAGGTATACCAATGAAAAGGTTGTTCAAATTTCAATTCAATGAATTTTGAGAAATTTATCTTTCCGCTGGCTACAGGCCATCGGGATTTTTTTATTACTTTTCAAATAATGAGCGTTTCAATTATTTGATCTAATGCTTCATTACCATTATTACATAGAACTCCGGAAAGATTAACAGCAGACCCTCTCTCTATTAAGCCAAGCATTTACTACTACTCTACACTCTACAAAATATGTGTATTTTTCTTTTCTAGCCACAACAAAAAAAGTGATTCAATCGTCATATCACAGATGTCTTTAGGTCGATAAGTGATGCAAACTTATAAAAGCATGTAGAGAAATAATGTCAGCAAAACAATGAAAATAAGACAATTGGTTATTTTCCATATATTCCGACTGCCAAACGCAAAAAACTACAAATTGGACTGTACATCTGCTTTATCAAATTCGATAACTAATGAAACAATCAAAAATGTGAAATAAATATAAGTCTAAAGTCTACCTATACCTACAATAGCACAACTTCAAACTTACTAGTACCAATAGAATTAATATTATTTTGTTTTCAGTGCACTACCTCATAAAAGTTGGTCCTATTCTTGGTAAAAATATTTTTTAAAGTATTTCCTACGTTCAATGGCCGCCCTAATTAAATGGCAACGTCGCATCTATGAAAAAGCATAGGAAGTGTTACAAACTACTAAACATTTCACAATAATAATTATAAAAACTATATTTGATGGGTATATCACATGATGCATTTGAATCGACGATTTATTTTTCTAATTTACCCCTCAAAATCTACCCCCAGAATGGGTTCGTTTATTTACGCTATACAATTAAAATGCGACCAATAAACTTTGAATCGTTTTTAAATTGAAATGGAAATGGAGTGCTGCTCAATTACATTACATCCCGCGAAGAGACCACTTCCAATTTTTGAATGAAATAATTATCTTTTCTCCAAAATAATCATTTGTTAACAAACTTTTAGTATGTTAGACCCATATTAAGTAATTCTTCGAACTGTCAGGGGTCAAAATTTATTTTTTTAAGACAAAAAAACGGATATAGATGAAAGGAATAGAAGAAAAATAATATAGTTATTCAATTGTTACGATAATTAAAACAAGATGCATCGTATAATTCAAACAAAATGTACTTAAAAAAATACATAATATAGATTTCTCAAGATAAAAAACAATATGAAACGATCATTGTTGGATTTGCTTTTTTAGTTCGTGACATTCCTCAAAATCGATTCATGTTTACTACGCAAAATCTGGGAAGATTCATAAAAAGAAGAGAAAATAGAATTGCATACTTCCTCATTTTTATGAAAAAAATTAGCATACCAACCACATCTAGAATCAATTTAGACTCAACATTGGAACATCGTTCAATCCACAACCGAAATTTACAGAATACTATTCTGGAAACTTTGCCACTACTAAAAAATCAAATAGTGTAACATTGTAATTCGACATTTTCAACTCCCTTGAAACGAACGGTTCCAATTAGGAGCTATTTGTCCATAAGCGAAATTGCTTTTAAGACCTCATAAATTTTTAAATACACACAGATTCAATATACATAACTTTGGAAGTGGCACTTCTAAACCGTAAACGGACAAGAAGAAAAAGCAACTCGTTCACTTGCTTTGATGCCAATGGCAATAAAAGCCATCTTCCTAGAAATATAAATAAATCACTCTTTACCAAAACTGGGACTGACTTTATTAGTTGCAGCACTAAAATTTTGAATCGATGCAGATAGAAGACTTTTGGCAAGAATTTTAAAAGTACCCGCACCTACAGAATTAATATTATTTCAGAATTTTTCAATGCACCAATAATATTCCGGGAGCCACCAATCCTGAAAGCTCTGTGATTTTATACTATTAAATGGTCCTAATGTTTTACCATCATCACGGATTTTGATCAATCTTAAGTTAATTTGTGCGAAATTATACAGATTTAGAAAAAAATCGGCCGACCAATGTTCTTTAGCCGGAAATGTCCGGCATACCTATTTGAATGGTGTGATGAGGAGTAAAATTTTTCTGTTATCACGGAAACCTTTTTTTATTTTACGCATTTTGATGTCAGATTCGAAAATATCCTTGGTATGCGGGCTTAGAAACTGCCGAAATTGTCGCGCATTCCAGTTCTTAGGAGGTGTATAAAATTCCTACTATTACAATTGTACTTTGTTTAGGACATTTTCTTTGAAGTGAATATATTCTATTCCCCTTTGGAGGGGATTTGTGGGAAAAAAAATCAATAAAAAATAAAAAAAAATATACGTTATATACCTAGTTGAACTCCGTCGTTTCTTCGAACCCATATCCCAAATCGAATAACTTCCTGCTGGTACTGGAAGTTAATTTAGGCCACAGCTTATTGAATAAGCTGTGATTTAGGCACCATTCCCGATTTAACATAAGTCGACAAAGGCACAGCTTATTCAGTTGAATAAGCTGTGACAAAGGTTAACAGAAAATGAGAAAGTATTCTAAAAGAACCACAACTAAAAATCTTCGAAATAATTAGCGAAATCATTTGATATAATATATAGTTGAGAATAATTTTCCAAGGTATTGTGAACACGACTTTGAGCATATTCTTTGCTTTACGAGATATCGAGAAAATCTTCACCAATTTTTCTAGATAATTTTTTCAATCTGTTATTATTTTTCATTTATCCATTAAACAGGTATATATACAAAATTATACTCTAACCGAGACCATAGAGCGTAATAGCAATAAAGAACTTATCACACTGCATCTCTTAAATTATATTCATATCAAAAATAGGACGGTACAAGACCAGACATAATGGCAGGCTATCTTTTTATAGAACTGAACGTTGAGACCAACAAAATAATTTTATTTGAGAAGTGCATACCACCGCTTGAGTAACAACTCATTTTCTTTTGTGTAGCACTTGGCGTTTGCCTGACGCTCACGAGTGGCCAATTTAGATTGTCACTAGAAGAGGTTCTTCTTTGCACATATAAAAATATAATATGTAACTTTCAAGGAGACGAGGATCCTGTAGCACAGCAGGAATGCATGATTTAATCAAGCCACTCTTTTAAAATATTCAGTATTTACACAAATTGAAACTGCCTATCTCGCCTAGATACGCACTTTCAATTTGTGGAAATCCTGAATATTTTGAATATTATAGGAGTTATTTCTTATGAATTTCAACTTTTAGTTAAGTATGTATAAAATGGAATCGTGGGTCAAATCAAGACAAAAAGCACTTGTTCATATTGAATTTAAACGTTCTTCAAAAAATTGAAACCCAAAATTCAAAATAAAATGTATTCTATTGGTACTGGCATTTTCGAAGTAGGTGCCAAGATCTACTTTTGGTACTTCATCTCTTGCATAATTTTAAAATTACGAGTACCTATCTACCAATAGAATAAACAATATTTTGGATTTTTCAGTAAATTATCTCAATGCTGTTGTACAGAACTCAACAAACGTGTTTTCCTTAAGAACGAAGCGCAAACATTGATTTTGATGAGAATTGCCTTAGTCTTCTCCTTGAAACCCTTGAAATTTCATAGTTTTGCCTGTTAATATACCCACTAAACGGTTTTTGTTTAACTAAGCACGCCAAAACAGTTGAATGCTTGTACGAATAGAATGTACATTTTTTACAAAATGAAGGAAATAAATAACTCTATTAAAATTTGCTTCAAAGCGGTAGGAACCTCGTACAAGAGGATTCACCAGAAATTTTCCATGAAAGTATTCCATAATTTTTCATATGCTTAACGACAGGCAAATTCAGTAAAATTTTCAGTAAACATCTCGAGAAGAAAATATTAGAGAGTCCATTCGATTTATTCTTAAATGAAAATTATGTAGCATCCATCATTATAGCTATGGGCCCACTTTACTGAAGAAGGATCAGTTGAATACCGCGAGAAATGACAACCCACAACTGGTGAAAAAATTATACAAGAAACTTATATTTATAAAACATTAAGATCGTTGTTACATTTAGAGCAAAGTATCGTCTTACTGATAATGCTGTTATTGTTAAATAGCTTCTTATTCTTGAAATTAATTTTGTTTTCAATCCTATGATCAATGAAGGTGTTATTTTATTGTTCCAATGTTTGTATTCATTATCAACATAGGGACAGAATCACTTACCAGCCTCTCTACTATTTTCAAGTGATCACTTTCATAATCTGTTTTAACTATATGTTACATTAATTTGTAGAAAATCCCTCGACCACTCAATTCAGACTATACTGTGCAGTAATTAAATAATGTGGAGGTTTAATTCTATTAATAGACATTATGCTTTGATATAAAAAATACGCTTTCTAATTTAAATCATTGAACGTGCGTGCATGATGGTTATAAAATAAAGTTCATCGTTGTATTACTTCCGAAGCCTTTCATGTTAAGGCTCTAATCGAGATAAGATTATATCTAAATAGAGCAATTTTTAGTTTCATCGAAAATTAGACATTTCATTAAATGATCAGTTTGATTTTCCATTGGAGTGTAAATGACAATTTTATCTTTATAATTTTCTCATTGCTCTCTTTCGAATTCATACAATAAAAAAGCGTAAGTATACTCTTATATTTTGGAAGCTTGAATTGTTCTCACTGAACATGAAATTTCTACATTTTTGGACAAGATATTCAAATAAAAGACGTACACGTAATAATTGTTTTTAGGTCTTTGGTAAAATCGACGAAAAAATGGTCCCCTTATAAGATTACTCTTGTGGCTGTCTATCCGTATGTCACAGCCTATTCTCTCTAAATGTACTGAACGAAAAAGTTGATATTTAGTGCTAATAAAGAGTTTTTTCTGTGACGGGAAAAAAGTTTGACATTTTATCTCTATTGATAGGTGACAAAGTACCTATCACTTGTTATAAAATTACTTTTTTGTCACGGGGGCAATAATTTTTGTGTCGCTACTTTCACTGCTTCTACTAACTCCGGTGAAGGTCAGAGAAAACTCGAAATCATACATTTTTTAACAACAAACAACCAAACCAAGATACCTACCTCATGACAATTCTTGCGGCTTCGAAGATGTATCAAAATGCAATTATGCCAGAGTCAACAACAACTTCTCGCCTTTCACCAAATTATTAAATGGAAATACAATAATTTGCACCAAACACCCTGAAGATATCAATGATATTTCAAAAACTTCAAGGCTACACAATGTAATGTAATTATTGGAAATAATGATCGCATTTATTCATTCCAAAAACATACCTGGATTGGTTCCAATAACACACGAAGTTAATATGAAGCCATTTCATTTAAAAGACCCAACAAAAAAGAATCCAACATAAGGACCAGAATTGTTTCAATTTGAATTCCATCTCCCTGTTTCCATTATATAATCAATTCGGCAAAGGATTCAAAACTTTATCAAAAAGAAGCACAGGACCACAATGTCTATCGAAGTCCCATTGGAAGACATCAATCTCCTTTCATCATTCCTGCAACCCAAGCCACGAGGTCGTGCCACTGATTAAGAGAGGAGGAGTTATATCCCAAAAACTTGGTACCATCGCTGCCCAGCAACAAGAATCCCTTATTCAGCAATAATATAGTTTAGAAGTTTGTTAGACTGTTCAATTAAAGTTATTATTCTATTCCTCTTGTACGACAAACATAGTGAAATAAAATACTTTAAAAAAAGTTATTCCAAGATTTAATAAATTTACTCTCGTTACTCGAGTGAAGCTGGTGCTCCAGGTACTATATTATACGCCAACGACTATAGTCCTCAAATATTGAACATGGAAAAATAATTGGGTATTTCTATTAAAAATTATTATCATCATATTATGTATCAGTAAACTGGGGAATTTGCATGTGATTTCAAATATTTTGTCGCAGATGTAGTCGATTAGGGTCACCTAGTAAAATTAAGATGTGAAAAAATCATTAATGATACTGAATATGTAGTTTATCGCTCCACAATATACGATAAATTCATGCTTATTGTATAGATTATAGATAATGCGACAATTCAAACGGATGTAATCCGCGTTCGCTTTGAAAAAACTCCGGGACGCACTTGATATACTTTTTCCATAAGACTCTACACGACAGCTGTTATCAATAATTCTTATGTTTATATTTCAGGTTATTACATGCCTGGCAAGGCCATCATTCATATCGATCGCACTTGAACATTGTCTTGGTGAATGGGTAAGTTGTTTTGGTATATGTAGGTACATTTTGAAGCATTAAGGGAGACACCGGTTTATAATACCTTGAATAAAACAAAATGTATTTAAGGGTAACACATAATGTAGGAATCATAAAGATTTTTGAAATTCGTGCCAATCTTATCAACCTTTAGGTAATACAAACATAATATCTACAAAATAAACCAGCAAAATGAGTGTACACCTCGAGGTACAAACTACGAACTTCCAAGTAGATCGATATGAGTGAAATTTCTATTCCCCCGAGGGTAGGTACTCGTACAATACTTTATAGTAAGTAAAAATATTTTTTACAAAAAATTGGACCGACGTTATTAGTTGGTGCACTGAAAAGTATAAAATAATATTAATTCTATTGGTGCTGTTACTTTTGAAGTTGTGCATTTGCAGGTAGATTGATAACTTTTGGCACCAACTTCACAAGTACCAGCACCAATAGAATTAATATTATTTTATACTTTTCAGTGCACCAACTAATAACGTCGGTCCAATTTTTTGTAAAAAATATTTATTTCACACTTTTGAGTGTAACATTACTCACGAAAATCGTTGAACGTTCACTAATACCAATAGTACTTATCCTATTACCCACGTATATTCCTTGCTTGTAGTTATTATTGAGATCTCAGAACATCGCTGCGGAATACGCTTGAATATTTTAGTTGTTACCATTTTAACACCGATTTTACTTGAAAACCGTAACTCTAAGGGAAAAATGTTCATTATAAATGTTGCTACAAATAATTATGTCTTTCATGTGCTGCAAACAGATTTTCAATTTTCGACAGAAATCGCCCTCTCCACATAGCGAAAATAGGTATATTTGAGAATTTAAAATGTCTCTATCTCGAAAACCGTTAGTCTTTTGAAAAAATGTTCAATTTAAACGTTTCCGGATATTGTCCAATCTGTTATTATACCAACGCAGATTTTCAATTTTCGATAAAATTTGCCCCTTCCACCCCCTTCGGGGGCGGTTTTCGGAGGGAAAGAGATGTCGGATTCCCGTTTTTATGAATATGGGACCATTTCTCAAGTCGCTTCTTTCAAATGAATCAAAAATCATCAAAATCGGAGTACGATTACTATATGAAAGGCGCGCACAAACAAAAAAAAAATGTATACCTCCTCCTTTTGGGGTTCGTCGGTCAAATATAAATTATATAAATTTAAGATTTTAATTTTTTCCTTGTAATTAAAAAAAAGATTCTACACAAAATCTAGCTATAAATTTGACATGTTACCTAAAAGCGACAGTTGTAACATGATTGTAAGTTTCGTGCGTTTGCGTTTGGTAAAATTATTTTTATGCAAGTCAATAGTGGACCACTGGATCTCTCTGGTATGACCAATTATTATTATATGAAGCAGATGTAATTTTTATGAGGCTGACGTTTGGTATCGCCATGACGAAGAATGACAAAGGAGATGAATCTCGCCATAGAAATCATATCAAATTTCGTACGCATGTTATTTAAAAAATGCGTCTTTGCGCAGATAGACGTTCGCTAAAAGCCACTTTTTGACCGACGAACCCCGAACGGAGGAGGTATACAATTCGATTGTCTGCTTTTTTTTTTTTTTTTTGGTTCGTGCGCGCCTTTTATATAGTAGACGATCTCCGATTTTGATGATTTTGGATTCATTTGAAAGAAGGGGATTGAGAAATGGTCCCATATTCATAAAAACGCAAATCCGAAATCTCCTTCCCTCCGAAAACCGCCCCCGAAGGGGTGGTGGTGGCGAATTTTCTCGAAAATCGAAAATCTGAGTTGGTATAATTAAAGATAGGACAATATCCGGAAACGTTTAAATTGAACATTTTTTCAAAAGTGTTACGGTTTTCGAGATAGATGCATGTTAAATATGTATTTTTGCTATGTGGAGAGGGCAATTTCTTTCGAAAATTGAAAATTTTTGATACTACATGAAAGATATAATTATTTGTAGCAACATTTATAATGAACATTTTTTCCTTAGAATTACGGTTTTCGAGTTAAATCGGTGTTAAATGGTAACAACTAAAATATTCAAGCGTATTTCCGCCGCGATGTTCTGAGATCTCAATAATAACCACTGCAAGCAAGGAATATACGTGGGTAATAGGATAAGTATTATCTTCATTGATATGGTATAGTGAACGTTCAACGATTTTCGGGACTAATGTTACACTCAAAAGTGTGAAATAAATATTTTTTACAAAAAATTGGACCGACGTTATAGTTGATGTACTGAAAAGTATAAAATAATATTACTTCTATTGGTGATGGTACTTGTGAAGTTGGTGCCAAAAGCTATCAATCTAACTGCAACTGCACAACTTCAAAAGTACCATCACCAATAGAAGTAATATTATTTTATACTTTTCAGTGCATCAACTATAACGTTGGTCCAATTTTTTGTAAAAAATATTTTAGTTAATATATAGCCTCGGATATGCAACTTCTATGATCTCAAATGATTGCGTTTAAAAGCATAGGCCGTGAACGTTCCTGTCATACCTATCTATTCACAGTCGCGTATAAGTCATGGAATGTGACATATGTGATAATTATAATTTCAATATTTTGAGAAAAAAACAATGGCGCAAACATTCTTCATTGGTTCTGTGGCTGACTTCAACCTGAATCAGAGTGTGCGTAAAGTTATTTACTTTCCGCTCCAGTGAGGTAAGGTAACATGTAATTCAAAATAAATTGCTACTTTACATCCAACTAGTCGGGACTGTAGATATATAGGAGTAAAGACACTTGTTGCGTAAAAATTGAACTTTCAAAGTAGGGGTTGCATAAATATTATTTACTGTTGAGTGTATCAACTAATGAAGTCGGACCTATCGTGTTGTATGTACATATTATAGACGATTACAACAAAACATACGCTCAAGTTACGAGGAAATTAAACTGAAAGATTAATAATATTTGTTGAAAATGAGAAAAATAATCAGTTGTTTAAAATGTTATATATTTCTAAAAACAGGTACTGATGGAATTGTATGGCTTCTTCATTAATAAATGTATTTGCAGAATAATTATTACCCGAGGGGTTTAGGTCAATTCTCTTGCTGATTTATTCAAGCACTTTCGAAATCCAAATACGGAACTAATTTATTCAAGCAAATTACTCAGATATCGATCTTAAAGCAAACATATAGCCAGTAGCATTAGAATTTTTTCTACTTACAGCCAATTTTTTTACTTTCATAAAAATATGAAGAATTATTCTCAATGCACAAGAAACTTTTACGATAAAAATAAATTATAGCGATTTAAATCTAACTGTATTCCTATATGTAGCATATTTATAGTAAGCAAGTACTGGAATATATATTATATATAGGTTTGCAGCTACATTAGAGTTATGCAAATTTTTCAATAATGCAATGAGGTAAACATGAAGGGCAAGTGTTTTCAAAGTTTCAAGAGATTTTTAAAAAATGTCAATTTGTTAACAGAAATAGTGAGAAGAGATTTTCCCCCTTTTTTTGATGATATAAATAATAAATATTTTATTCTCTTATCATTACAGCCGAAGCTTTTGAGGTACAGGGTTTTTAGAAAAAAATCTTTTTTTTTAACTTTGGTATGACCCTAAAAATTTTTGTGACACGTAGGACGCACCTTCTATGCATCAAAATAAATTTTCTGATTTATAACATAGTTTTTGAAAACCTCATTCCTTTATGAGCAAATACATTCGTTCGTATCTCACCAGACCAGTTACGAGCAAAAAATAATTTTAAACAAAAATTCATGTAAGAGAATAATTTTGAAACTGCAAAATTATAAAATTAAAAATCTAAATAGAATATGGAACGCCATAACAAAGTTATCAGAAAAAGAATGGACCCAAGAATAACCTTAAATATTAGCACGTTATTAAGAAACACCCTGTAATATGGACTAGAGACTAAATACTTGTTTTTTTTAGGATCCAATCTTTGAAACGGCTTAAGAAGGACATAACGACCCTTTTCATAAAAAATGAAGTTGTATAAGGAATGAAGTAAGTTGTTAACTGAACATGCTTTTCTTTTGAATTAAACCTAATGAATAAATATAGAAAACATGAAATTTTACTTGCTGTTTTTTTCTTATTCAATTGCAATTTAATAATAATATCAAGAAAATTTTACAATGATATTCAGAAAACTCCGAGAACTTACCCGTTATCGTCGTCGACGTATTGTTTGTCGTACTTGTGCCATTTTTACCAAACAATGGATTATCATCGAAATTTGCAAACCCATTCACAATATTACCATTACTCGTTGCATTGTCGAAAATGTATGCCGAATCAAAATCGGCCACAAACCCGTTGGTTCCATTCTTGCTTATACTATTTTTAGCATTATTGTTACTTCTATTCACTTCAGGCCTCGTCCTGTGCGTACTCTGCACTTGACCCCCATTGACGGCACGTGATAACCCTTTCGGTTCACTACTTAACACCACCGCTTGCGGGTGCGGTCGTTGTACGGCTGCTATCACGTCTGCCTTGCTGGGCTCAAGGTAGTACCGCCGCCTTTCGTACTTCTCCAGCATAAAGTCTTTGACGGCCAACTCATCGTTAGAAGGACTAGGTGGCAGACCTTCGTACAGACCAAGCCACACCTTGCGGCAGTATTCGTTACCTCGGTTCTTGAGCAGATCTACCTCTTCGGTGGTGAATGTGGCCATCGATATGGATTTAACGCGATGTGGAGGCGTGAGGCCGCGTCTGAAACAAATTGAAAAATCATCAAGAATAGAAGGAGATTTGCGTTAAGTGAAACTAAGAGATAGTTATAACTAGAGGTTCCAGAATTAGAATGCAATTGTTCAGAATATATGGAGCATTTGTGTGCATATCTATAGCTGTGCACAACTACATTTGCCATAGGGGAGTTATATGTTTTAAATTATTATGATTTTTCAAATGTTTTCATTATAGTTTGCAGTTTTATCATGGAAATATACGAGTTATCCTTTCCAAAAAGATGGATCAATTTTGATTAAGTTATTCTAATTGAAAGATGACTTGATCGAGCGTGTCCTCTAGCCATAGACAAGTCTATGCCTCTAGCTAGTTGAGTTTATCGTTGGTATATGTCTATCTGTCTGCGGCATCGTATATCCCAAACTGATGAACCGATTTTGATTTACCTAGTTTTTTTTTGCTTGAAAGGTGAGCTCCTCCGATTTTGATAATTTTTTATTCATTTGAAAGAGGAGACTTGAGAAATGGTCCCTTATATTCATCAAAACTCAAATCTGAAATCTCCTTCCCTACGAAAATTCAATTATAAAGTCGGTCCAATTTTTTCAATAAAAAAATTTATTTTTTAATAAGTGTGTATCTGACTGTCTTGTTTGAGACAATCATCCAAACGGATAAACCAATTTTGATTTAGATTTTTATGATTGAACGGTGACATGGCCGAGAGTGTTCTTCATTAATTTTGGCACAACAGCCCTTTTATGGATCTTGACCTGCTCCAAGAATTTTCTTCATTTTTGCCACTCTTTCCCAGTCTTGAATCTTTAGCATTTCTAAATCTTCTTCGATTTAACCCATGTATTGAATATTTACACTACCAGCTGCTCTTCTGCCCACCGGTATCTGCTTCGTTATTAGCTTTGTCATTTCCGTATCCCTTATCGTCTCTATGTTCCCTACCCATCGCAGCCTTGATATTTTAAGGTTTTTATATCTGGATGTTCATATGGTTTATACGTCTATAAAGCTCGCAGTTATAAAGTCGACGCCATGCCCCGTTTTCCTGAATACCTTTTCATAAGTGTATAACGATTTTCTTTTCAAATATTGCTAGTAATCGTTCATCGTTTCGTGTTAATGTAAAAAACTAGTTCTTATTTGGTTTTTTTCTTTCCTACGCTAGCCCAAGTAGTTACGTAAGAAAAGTATTGAAATCGAATAAAAATTTTGGTCTGTCTATCTGTATGTGACAAGCTTATTTTCTTTTTTGCTTTGTAGGGCATCAATAAGATTCACCGGTGACTCAGATTGGGCAGATTGCTCGCACTGGTTGCTAGGCGACAACTGAAAAACGTATTTTGCTCAAGAAAGTAGAGCGAAAACCACTTCAACGATTTTAATTAAACTTGCCTAAATTATTCTCCTAGAAGTTCTTTATCACTTGTCATAATGTGTATTATTTTGAAAAATACGAAACAAAGTTATGCTGAAATATTTTTTTTTATATTTTGTCTAAACGCTTCCTCCTACATCTAAATAAAACAATAAATGGTCACACGACCTGATCAGACGAATTTTATATTCTATGATTTTTTTTGAAATATTTATTTCACTTTTTTGAGTGTTTCATTAGTCATGAAATTTGCTGAATGTTCAATTATATTCCGTGATTTAAAAATATGGCGGTAACAATATTGCACTTTTATTAGTGCTGTAACTCGAATGTGATAACAAATTTTGAAAACAACACTTTCCAATGAAAAAAAAAATCATCAAAATCAGTGTACATTTTCTAGGCAAAAGGCGCCTACATACATAAAAAAGCAAACATACAATTAAATTGGTATTCTGTATATCTCTTCCATTTTTCGAAGTCGGTCAAAATTTTAAAATCAGGATTTCGACTAGAGTAATTTTCAAATTTCTAAATTGACACTTCTTTAAAATAATGTGATTAGATATTATGTAAATTTTAAAAAGAATAGCTGTCCGCTTCCATGGATTTGAATAGAATGGTTTTATAACATCACTCGAATTTTCATATTACATCAACCACAACAACTGTAAAATTCAGGCTTTTTACTAAGTGTTAATTGTTTGACAATTACTACATCCTAAATTAAAAATCAGCATCGAAAAATCATTGTTTGGGTATAAAATTTCTGGATATTTTTTTAAATGTACCCATTGCGGATCCATCACGTTTTTTAATACAATAAAAAAATGTAGTTATAGGTACAAGAATTTTAGCACCAATTTCAAGAGTACCAGCACCAGCAGAATTATTACATTATTAAATTCATTCATCATTATCTATTAAAACCACTGACAAAATTTTCATTTCCAGCGGTTCTTAAAAAACTATAACTCTGCCTATCTACAAACAAGGAGATAAGGAATTAACCACCAATTATCGAGCAATTTCCCACCACAATTAGCAAATGAATAAAGGAGAGTAGGTATTAAATATAAAATTAACTTATTTCTAGAGAAAGTTTAATTACTATAAAAAAACAGTTTGTTTTAACCTTAATATAGAAGATGCATTATGCCGGGTCACAGTAGAAATATTTGATGGGAAGAAAGGCAGTAGGGGTATTTTTGACCGACTTCAAAAAAAGGAGAAGATTGTTTTTTTTATGGCTGTTCGCGCGTTTTGCATAGAAAACGTACTACGATTTAGACGATTTTTGTTTCATTTGAAAGAGGAGAGTTGAGAAATGGTCCCATATTTAGGAAAATCAAATCCAAAATCTCCTTCCCTCCAAAAACCGCCCCCAAAGGGGTGGAGGGGGCAATTTTTCTCAAATGAATTAATGAAAATTCCAGATCCGGAAATGTCTAAATTGGACATTTTTAAAATTAATCACGTTTCCGCGCTACAGTCTGAAATATGTGTTTCAGCTATGTGGAAGGGGCAAATTTTTCTGAAAATCGAAGATTTGAGATTTGAAAATTAGAAAGGGGACCATATCCGGAAACATTTAAATTGAATATTTTTTCAAAAGAGTTACGGTTTCCGAGTTTCGCAATGGTAAAGTCTGAAATTGTGATATGCGTATTTTCGCTAGTACAAGCTAAACCTACCTCTAACTTTTTGGGTACTAGTGAACGTTCAACAATTTTCATGACTAATTTTACACTCAAAAATATGAAATAAATATTATTTACAAAAAATTGGACCGACTTTATCAGTATCAGTTGTTGCACTGAAAAATACAAAATAATATTAATTCTATTGGTGCTGGTTCTTTTAGAGTTGGTGCCTACAACAACAAACTACAACGGCACAATTTCAAAATTACCAGTACCAATTGAATTAATATTATTTTGTATTTTTCAGTGCAACAACTAATAAAGTCGGTCCAATTTTTTGTAAGAAATATTTATTATTATTATTAACCAAAGCATCTAACATGATTTCACACCGAATTCTCCAAGAAAAACTGAATAAAATTGGTATAAGAGGAATAGCCAATGACTTATTCAAATCGTAATTTAGAGATCGAATACAGTGCCTAAAATATCTGAAATTTTCAATAATGAACAGATGTTGTATTGTGGAGTACACAGTGCATTGTCTTACGTCCACTATTATTCAACATTTAGACGAATGACATCACTATTCAATGGAAACACCAGCAATAATTCATTAAAAAATCTAAAATTGCAATAATCTGAGTGAAAAATTGGTTAGAAATTAGATACCAATCAGTTATCATTAACTGTATATAAAATAAATTAGTAATATTCGGAATAATTCAGAAAAACCTCCCTAACATTCTAGGCCTAAAAATTTATGATCTGAATAACTTTAACCTAAATGCTGTTTATATTGATGAGGAAATTAATTGGAAAGAAAACCTAAGAATTTGTTCCTAATAAAGTAAGGAAACTGATTTTCAAGTTCTGAGCTGCGTCAAATATCAAAAAAAAACTTTCTGAATTATGGAACAGTTTTATTGAAAAATCCTTCCAAATCTATCATTTCGGCATTATAGGTATATTGTTTTTGTGTTCAAGAACATGTTATTAAAATTATGCTGTTGAAAAACAAAATATATCCAACTGAACCGTTATTTCAGAACGCAAAGTTTCTCACTTTAGACCAATTATATATTAGTCCTTTGTTTGATTTATGCCGAAGAATCATTATTAGAGAATTAGCCGAAAAGTAATGTCTCAAAAACTTCAGCTAAACGATCAGCTATGCAGAAGCATAATGTATTGGTAGAAGGATCTACAATATTTTGCCATAATGCTTTTGAATGAAACCAAACAGAAAAATGGAAATGCTTCGATTACCTATTGATAATAATAGGTATACCGTTTTACGATAAAATCCAATTTTATTATACTAGTGCGTACATTGATTTATTATCTAGTACCATGAGTTAGTTTACGCACTAGTGTGAAAAGAAAATGACTTTACGTAAGCACTTATTAAAGTGTCACTCAGACATAGAACCAATTTACCTATATAAACACCTAACGTCATTACTTTTTCTCAAAATATGCTTTCATTTCAAAATTTCCAAAAACTAACGTGATCCGGACGGAAATTAACAATTTTGATTCAACATGTAATAAAATTATTGTATTGTTATATTTTATAATTAATATATGGAGACCGAGCTTTATATTTAAACTTATTAAAAAATGTGCATATTTCTGGTTAAAATTTATTGCGATCGGTAAATACTGTTTTTATTGTACACATATTCGTAAGTCGTAGATTTCGCAATAAATACGAATGTGTAATATGAATGATAAATATACCAAAACTCAGCTGTATTCCCAATCGACTTCTCAACCCCCAAACACTATAGATACTGAAACTTTTACCTGCGAAGTTATTCTTGAAATAGCTAGTGTGGACCTCGAGAGTCACATCGATTAAATATGAAAGTATCGTCAATCGATTTCTCGACTTCGAAAACCCCTTTTTGATAATTTTTACCAAAATCTGCAAACCCTTCCTTGAAATAGCTAATGTGTTCCTTAAGGGTCGCAATATATTAGATACTAGCTGATACTAGCTGTCCCAGCAGACGTCGTCGTGCCCGGAAAAGCTTTAAGCGACAGCAGTGCCACCTACCGGGTTCAATTGTGTTTTTAAATCATCCAAACAGCATCATTTTATCCCCTCCACCTTCCAAATTATGACGTCATCATTATTTTTTTTAAATGGGAAGGCCATTATTTTATATTATAAACGGCAAACAGGCAATTTTCTGAGCTCAAATATACCAAATACAAGGGTATTATCATAAAAATATATGAAATACAGGGTGCTAAAAAATTAATATATTCCCATTTGCTGCTTTAAATTTTCAATAATAACAATAATATTAATATGCAGTGGTAACTAAGAACTTATTGTTTCTAAGGACTCCAATTCAAAAGCTTACTTGTTTTTATGCATAATTTGTATAACATTGAAAGCAGCAAATAAAAATATATTAATTTTTAGCACCCTGTATTTAATATTTTTTTTATTTTAATACCCATGTATTTGGTATTTTTGAACACAGAAAATTGCCAGTTTGCCGTTTATAATATAAAATTATGGCATTCCCATTTAAAAAAATTAACGGTTACGTCATAACTTGGAAAGTGGAGGGGGTGAAATGATGCTGTTTGCATATAATATTAGAAAATCAAAATCAAAAATCGACCTGTCAAAGCTTTTCTCTATATATATATATATATATTTTAGTAGTTATTGAAGCGTTACCATACTTTATGAACGCACTGTATAAAGATGTATAAATGTTCACTGAAAATTTCCGATTAAATGATTAGAAACTCATATTAACATCTTTTATTTAAAAAATGGGTTTTGTTAAAAAAAACTCACACTTGATCAGAATTCGAACCGAGGAACTCTCAATTAATACCCGGAAGCTTATTCATTGGACTACATTTCCCTATGCTTTTATCGGGTTCATATTGGTATCTGACATATAATCTGTAAATCGTAAAATGAGAATATTAATTGCTGAAAACGATTTTTCTTGTGAATGTGAATACAACCAGTCGATTCAATACACTCTAGAACCCATACATTTTCATCGAAATCGGTAGACCAGATTCCGAGATAAAATTTGCATATATATGTATATACAGGCTGTATCGTAAAAAACGCCCCACGCTGTAACTTCGTTATTTATTGGCAAATTTTAGAAATTCAAAAAAATAAATGAATGGTTTGATATACTCTACAAGATGACATTAACTTAAATTTATTTGATCTTTGCCCTTAGTGACAGCGATAGTCAACTTTTTTTTAATGGAAGCATGTGTTTATTTTTACGTCATATTGTAGACAATTTTTTTCTAAATTCAACAGCATAATATAACCTAATATTTATTCAACAATTTCTGGAAAAAAGATAATGCTTAGACCATTATCCTTAACTTGGAGCATGTCGGTCAATGTGCTGTTATCCATCATAGAAATTGAAGTGATCTTTTCACAGTGTTATAAAAATAATCAAAAAATTGACAATTCAGTGACACGATCTGACATTTTTTTAAAGGCAAGTTTTCATATGCGGAAATGAATGCGAAACAAAAAGCGACTTATAAAATTATGTTAAATAATATGCAAATGTTGAATAAATATTTAGTTATGTTATACTGCTGAATTCAAAATAAAATTGTCTAGAATATGAGTAAAATTGCTTCCATTTAAAAAAAAGTTGACTATCGCTGTCACTAAGGGCAGATATAAAAAAAAATGAAAATTACTGACATCTTGTAGAATATATCAAACCATTCATTTATTTTTTTTTAATTTTTAAAATCCGCCAATAAATAACGAAGTTGCAGATTGGGGCGTTTTCTACGTACGATACAGCCTGTATACAAGCATTGCTCGTTTAATATAATTAGATTATCTTTTAACAATACCCAAGTCTGTTAATTGAAAACAACTGATTTTCATTGAATAGCAAATTTCATATTATTTTCTTTGAATATATAATTAACAGTTTTATCCTTCTATCAAATTAAACTTCCAAAGTCCCACACGTGTGTAAAGGAGCGAAAATCGTGTAACAACATTGGATCGTCGTGACAACCGCATTGCCAAACAAGTAATAAAATATGGAAAAAATATAACGTAAATCAAAACTCGTGCTATAATTATTGCACAAATATTAAAATTATCACGATAATTTATTTTAGGAAACAGATCGCGAGTTTTTGATAAAAAATAGAAACATAAAGGACACAAACAACAAACTTTCCTCATAAAATTCGAGTGATCGAAAAGAAACTAACTTGGTTCAAATACACTCGTACCATGGTACCAACTTGCTCATCTCAATGATAAGAAAAATCTATACGCATTTACTATAAATCAACTGACAAACTCGTGAATATAATCATCGTAATTCGATGAAACCCAAACAAGTTTTGTAATATTTTGGGAAAAAATGAACTTATCTATAAATAGGTTTTACGGAAATAAATAAACAAACGTAAAATCATCGTTCTGGTGAATATAAGGTCATAACAGCAGTGAAGTTTATCAGAATACGTACATTGAAATGGATTTACTTTCGCCACAACAAATGCATGCGTATTATTATGAATGATTGAAATCCAGTAGATAAAACCATTTCATGAATATAATATACAGGGTGATTCACGGTGACCATCCATTAGAAGTTTATGGAAAACCGAGTAACATAAAAATCTGAAATTTTGTGCATAAGCATAACAGGTTGGGATCTATCCACCTATAATATTTTCAGTTATCTGTCACTTCGTTTTATACAGGGAGTTGGTATCTACTTTGTTATTTTAAATGGAACACCATGTATATTTTAGCATTTTTGGATTGTCTCTTATACTTTTTGAGATGAAAAGTATTTATTGACATTTTGACAGCTAAAATGCATTTAGCGCAATGTCTATAAATTCTATTTTAAAACAGTAAGATGTTTAAATTTTGATTCAAATTGAAGCTAGAGGATGCCTCTACCGGCTGATTCATTTAAATCTATAAATTTTGTTCGGCAAGTACTTCCAAATTTATTAAATGTCCGCATGTATTGGAAAGTGCAAAAACTTTTTTATTTTAAATAGCACTACCCTTTTTGATTAGTTTCATTCGATGGACAACAAACTTTCTTACAAATTTATAATACATGTCCCTATACTTTATCTAATAGTTTTTTAGTTATTCCAAAAATACCGGAAATTCTATTTATTGAAGTAATGGCCAACTTGAGAAAAATCAAGACGGCCATGATTCAAACTAAGCACATTATGATGGTTGTGTTGCCTTGGATATGTGTCAAAAAATATTTAAGAACTTCGATCTGACATTTATAACTTAGGCAGGAAATGAATAACAAAAATGCACTAAATGTGTACAACAATCATGTTGTTTTTATATATATCTTACACATAGAAAATGCGACAAAATTATCAGTAGAACATGTAAAATGTTTAACGAAACCTATCCACAGTTACAACAGCTCACAAAACTTAAGTTTAGAGGACTATTTACAATTTTTCAAAAATGTTCGAAATGATGACCATCCACGCGCAAGCACCGTCCAATTCTTGTACTTCAATAAATTGAATTTCTGGTATTTTTGGAATAACTAGGTCCAATTAATTTAGAATAACAAATACGTGCTGAACATAATTTATAGATTTAAAAGAATCAGCAGGTAGAGGCATCCTTTAGCTTCAATTTGAATCAAAATTTAAACATCTTACTGTTTTATAATAAAATGTATAGTCATTTCGCTAAATGCATTTTAGCTATCAAAATTTCAATAAATATGTTTTATCGCAATAAGTATAAAAGATAAGTATGGTGGTATTTTAATAAAAAAGTATTAATATTTATTGGGACAATTCAAAAATGCTAAAATATACATGGTGTTCCATTTTTAAATAACAAAGTAGATGCCAACTCCCTGTATAACACGAAGTGACAGATAACTGAAAATTTTAGGTGGATAGATCCTAACCTGTTATGCATATGTACAAAATTTCAGATTTCTATCTTACTCAGTTCTTCATAAACTTCTAATGGATGGTCACCGTGAATCACCATGTATATAGGGTGACCCAGAGGTGTGTAACTTTTGTTCTATTTAAGCTATCGACTTGATTTTTATTTAAAGAGTAGGTCGACAAATGAAGCACATTTTAAAAATATTTTGATTAGTATACAGGATGTTCCAAAGAAAGATACACAATTATGTTGTCTGTTTTTAAATGACAGCCCCATATTTTTGGTACATTTTAAAATTTGCCTAAACATTGTCAATATAATTCAATACATATCACAGACTTATCTGCAATAGTTTTTGACGTATGTCAATTTATGTGTCTGAAATAGATTTACAAAAAATCATATCTTTATTACCATTCAAGATAGCATACTTTTTGACCGACGAACCCCGAACGGAGGAGGTATACAATTCGACTGTCTATTTTTTTTAGTTTGTTCGCGCGGTATATATAGTAAACTTGCTCCGATTTTGATGATTTTTTCATTTGAAAGAGGAGACTTGGAAATTGGTCCCATATTCGTAAAAACTCAAACCGAAATCTCCTTCCCTCCGAAAACCGGGTGCAAATTTTCACGAAAATCGAAAATTCGGGATGCCAGAATTAAAGGTAGGAAAATATCCAGATACGTTTAAATTGAACATTTTTTCAAAACAGTTACGGTTTTCGAGCTACATTCATTTTAAAATCTCACATATGTGTATTTTTGCTATGTGAAAGGGCCAATTTCTTTGGAAAACTGAAAATCTTTTGATGCCACATGAAAGACAATAATATTTGTATCAACATTTATTGAACATTTTCTCCTTAGAGTTACGAGGTAAGCGCTGGTAGAATGGTTAAATCTAAAATATTTGTGCGTATTTCCGCAGCGATGTTCTTAGATCTCTACAGAATAACAAGGACAAGCAAAGTATATACGTGGGTAATAAGATATTAGTAGTGAACGTTCAACGATTTTTGTGACCAATGTTACACTCAAAAGTCTGAAATAAATATTAAAAAAAAACTGTACCGACGTTATTAGTTGGTGCACTAAAAAAATACGAAATAATATCAATTCTATTGGTGCTGGTACTTGTGAAGTTGGTGCAAAAAGTTATCAATCTAACTTCAACTGCACAACTTCAAAAGTAACAGCACCAATAGAATTAATATTATTTCGTATTTTTTAGTGCACCAAATAATAACGTCGGTCCAGTTTTTTGTGAAAAAATATTTATTTTTATTAGATTCCTAACGCCATTGCGCAAAGTTGAACTCGGCACCGATGTTGCGTTCCCCAATACCATTTTATAAATAGCAAATAACTAATTGCATAACTCGAATTTCCCAAATGCACCAACCTGTATATTATTAAGCTATTACATGGCATTTTAAGGTCTTTCTGTCCATATATAGTTTGTTGTTGATGGTTTGTTCTAAAAAAAGAAATCGAGTAAGCCACTTTTGTAAAATTTGACAGATACATGTACTAAATAATTATAGACGTCAGATTGTTAAAAATGAATTTCTCTCAACTGGAATTAGTGAATTTGATATAGGTACTGTATTGGCGAAGCTGACAGAAATGTTTTGTTAGCAAGCAGAATCTACCGACAAAAATTTCCAGAAGCAGAAACACTGGCGTCTTCTTTCAAAAGGGTTAGAGATTGTACTCATTCTCAGCGTTTTATACTAAAAAGGAAATTATAGGTGGTCGGATCACGGACCAAGATGAGCTGCAAATTTTAATAATGCTGCAAGAAAATCCTCACTACTAGGGAAATAACAGCGGAAACAGATATTTCACAAAGTAGTGTGAACAGAATAATATTAAGCAGAAGTAAGAACTCCACGCGCGTCTTCATTCAAAAAGCTTAGAAATTGATCTCACTGGTAGAGTGTTTTATACTAAAAAAGAAATTATAGGTGGTCGGATCATAGAGTAAGATGAGCTGCAAATTTTATTAATGCTGGAAGAAAATCCTCACTCAAGTACCTACTAGAGAAATAGTAGCGGAAACAGATATTTCACAAAGTAATGTGAAAAGAATAATATTAAAACATAAGTTCCACCCATACCATCTGAATTTACATAAGGAATTGTATAAACGATTTTGCATTTTGTATCCAAATGAATGGTATTATTCTCGAGGATGATAATAGTTTGAAGAATATTATGTTTTCTGATGAAGCAAAATTTAAAAATAATGGGTTAGTCAACAAACTTAATATGTATTAAAATGCAGTTGAAAATCCTCATTGGTTGCGGCCTGTTGATCACGCTGAATGTTTGGGGAGGAATTATTGGTGATTATATTATAGGATCCTACTTTTTCGATAATGTACTAAATGCTGAAAGATATTTACAATTTCTTCGCGAACATCTTCCCAGAATGTTAGAAGTGGATCTGAATACCAGAAGGACCACGTGGTTCCAACACGATGGTGCTCCAGTGCATTACAATAGAATAGTCCGAGAGTTTTTAGATGAGTCTTATTCGAATCGTTGGATAGGCAGGAGGGACTATCCCTTGGCGCGCACGATCTCCTGACCTTACTCCTTTAGACTTCTTCCTTTGGGGGTACATGGAGAACAGAGTTTTCCAAGATCGTCCAACAACTAGTGAAGACATGAAAAACAGGATCTTGGAAGCCTTCCGTTCAACTGACGGAGCAATGACTGCAAGAGTTCGGGAGTCGTTTTTTTCAAATTTTTACACTGTTTCTTGTTACTTACCCTTTCTTAATATTTTGTAGATTTGTATTCCGTGCAATTTACTCATAAAACATAATTTTGTTACATTATTATTTTTAAAATATATGGATAGTGACAAATTTTATGACAACGGCCTACTCGATTCCTCTTTTTTTACGAACAAACCATCAACATTTTTTATTTTGCAACACATCTCGCAAACTTTACAGATTAGAACCCACAAACCTTATTTTGGTAGAAAGCCCTTAAAAAATGCCATACAATGGCTTAATAATACTATTAAGGTTAAGGTTTCAAACCCTGTATACACAGGGTTTGAAAAAATCGAGTTATAGCAATAAGTTAAGTATCAATGCAAACTGTAGTTTGCAGAGGTGAGAGCGGTATCTCTCACTTCTGCGTACAGAAGCATTATTTACAGAAAAATGTTGGATTATCAAGGTCACGTAATGGTTTTTCCCGATTAATTTAAATATATGGCTTGAAATTAACGAGATATTGTATTTAATACAATCCTTCAATGATAAGTAATCATTTGAAAATGTTTTCAACTCGTAAAAGGCTGTAATAATTATATTATCAATATATGTAAAACCAAATAGACGGATTTCACAATTTATTATTTTCAAGACTCTACGGTGTTGCCGGTGTACCTGTTTTTAAATACCTAACTGATATAGATATCGGATAAATACCTAAGTGAAACTGACAAATTAATTATGATCATGATTGAAAAATCATTTATTATTTAAAAAGCATGCATACTACTTCGCTCTTATTCGAAAGTGGTACATTTTTAAAGCACTAATAATATTTGTCAAACGTATACTACTACTATACTATACTAAATGGCAACAATGAGGTAGATGTAGCAGTAGCAGAGAACAGAGACGTATATAGAACTGCAATCCTTAATGTTAATACATCTATTTACTAAGAGATGGCAGAGCGATCAGGAATTAGACGTTTTCGTTATTCTATTTATTAGTCTATGGTTTTCGTACGCTGTGGGTTATTAATTAATTAATATTTGATACCTAGTTATATTTCTTCTAACATTGCCTACTCGTGCATACATTTTTTTGGTTTAAGCTTTTGGTTCAGATCACCAGATATAGCTTTTTTTATAATTAGGCGCGGCCCGCTGTTGATAAATATCTAGGTACATTTCAAGTTATGAAATACAAGGTGGGAGATTAGGAGTGCGTAGGTATTCGGACGATTACGGGGTTATTGTAAAGATTAGGAGAAAATGTCTATAACTCACCCAATCGTATTTTAAAGATTCTACAACATAAAAATATTTTCAATTATACCGGGTGTTTCTAAATAGTTGGAACTCTACACAACTTTGTTTTTTCTTATGGAATGTTTATAATTTTAATTTATTTTTCAGATCAAAATGGAAAAACAATGTCAGTTTATTAATATGACTTTATGTTTATAGCTAATATTTTATGAGATATTAATCAAAGGATGAGAGAGTCAGTATGTAGTTATTCGCGATTACACATTTTTTTAGTATATCTATATTCATGTTCGCAACAATAATGGTAATGTTACTACCATTATCAATGTTGTGCAAATATGCTTCAAGATCTGTAACATTACATTTAATTTCTTGGCAAGCGCTGAAAAGAAAGATGCAGCATACATATATATACCGGGTGTCCCACTAAGGTCAGCGAGGTAGGATAATAGGGAAACCGTAAACCCTACGACTTCGGGAAAAAAATTCATAAGTAAATCGGCTAAAAGGAATTCAGCTAAAATATTTTCAAGTTTCTAAAAGTGCCGCTAGGTGGCGTAATTACCGTGGTATAAATTAAAATTAAATTTTTCTCAGAAAATCGAAATATCAACGTATTGTGTTGGTACCGGAAATGAAAAGTTCATTACATTCTGCGTAATTTTGGTTCTCACAATTTTTTCTTATTTTTGATTATATGGGTGGGGAGAGTACTTTATTAAACCGCTGTAATGTCCTAGAAGCGTTATCAAAATTTAATAAGTTTAGTCATGTTTGAAAGATAACTCGACGCTTATTTTAAAAATAATGTCGGATGTGTTCGCAAGTTCACAACTTTACTCCTAAAAAATTAAATGACACGATACATTTATTAATCATTGGTATTAAGAGCCACATAATTAGCTACATTTTGGCAAAAACCGCGACTCGATATCTTTACTCGTTTTTGAGTTAATGTAAAATTGATATTTTTGTTTTATTAAGAAAGTAATAATCATTATCACTACCTATTTAAAGATATAAGTTACTTATTGCTTATTCAGTTAGGTTAGGTTAGGTTACCACTGAGTAAAAAACCTATTTCTTTAGGTACTTTAATCATAATATCCCTAAAAATGTTGATAGCTGCGCAATTTTACTTTGCCGATAGACCATTGGATTATTTTTATTCGTTCTCAACTTAGCGTAAAATTAATTTTTAATGAAAAAATAATTGGGGCCATAGAACCAAATGGTTTTTTGATCGACGAAAAAACGAAAAAAAAAACATTATTATCTATTTAAGCAATATTAGTGGATTATTAACAACGTAAAGTAAAACATAAAAATAATTATTTGGGTGAATTAATAATTTTAATAATACGGACATGGACACAAAACTACCGTCAGCTTCGGCTGTTGGGGATAACATTGAAAACGTTGGACAATTAAGTAAAAAGAGTGTTTGTAAATGTGTACTGTATGTGCTTCTCTTACTTAAGATTCCACCGCACGCCACTGCTCATAACAACAAGTAATGATAACAACTATGTGCTGGTTTCGGATTTGCTATTTTCTAACGCAGAAAAACATTTTTATTTATTTTCTTTCTAATCAGTCTATCAGTATTTTTGTTTCGTTTGAGATTACATTTTACAATAATTCAAAAACGAGTGAAGATATCGCGTCGCTAAACTGTGGCTATTTATATGGCTTTTAATACCAGTAAGAGAAAAATGTATCGTGCTATTTAATTTTTTACAAAAAACGATGAAAAGTGAATATTGGTTATTCAGTGCCCTCTAGGAGTAAAACAGTAAAATCCGACATTATTTTGAAATAAGCGTTGAATTATCTTTCAGACAAGACTAAAGTCGTTAAATTTGGATAACGCGTCTAGAAGATTACAGCGGTTTAAGAAAGTGCTGTCTCCCAGCTCCCCCCACCCTTATAATCAAAAATACGGAAAAGTATGCAGACCAAAATTACGCAAAATTTCATGAACTTTCCATTTCCGGTATTAGATCAATACGTTAATGCATCGATTTTTTGAGAAAAAGTTAAATTTAATTTATACCATGGTAATTACGCAACCTATAGGCCATTTTAGAAATGTGAAAATATCTTAGCTGAATTTCTTTTAGCCGATTTACTAAAGAATTTTTTTTCCCGAAGTCGTAGGGTTCACGGTTTCCCTATTATCCTACCTCGCTGACCTTAGTGGGACACCCGGTATATATATATATGGTGGCTCATGGTCGATGGTTAGTAGGTCATCGAGATAATGTTTATGGATTCTGAATAGAGAAATTTGTCCTGCGTTATACAGGGTCGTTCAAAATGTGTGATTTTACTGCTAGATACGAAAATGTTTAAAAATGCGTTTTTTTAAATGTAACACCCTGTATATTATAAAATATCCTGAAAGATACCTAAATTTCCTTTGATTTGATGTATAATGTTCCTATACCTAAGTAGATTTCAAAAAAAAATTAAATTATATTTCTCATATTCATCTAGGTTGCTAGTACATGACATAATGAAAATTTGACAATTAGTGCATTATTAATTATATCTTTAAGTATTTCTCAACTTAAGTGATTTGAAATGAATGAAATAACAATTTAAACGAAGTTCTATTAAAATTGTTTATTTTTCATGGAAAATGTGTGGAAACTATCGCAACGATACTCTTCCAATGACAGAATGTCCACGAAGTCGTTCACAACTGACCTTAGAATTTCCAAATATTTTTCAGAATTCAACGTAAATAAGAAAACTTATTCGGTGATCCTTTTTAAGGCAAAATACGTTGAAACTAAACTTCTCCTGAAATCCCATTTCCTTGACAATATTTGGATTTTGATCAGCCCAGAAATGCCCGTTCCTTCTATAAAAATTCCTTCTCTGGAAAATTTTGATTCGTCTGTCTAAATAATTTTTTTCAAGAGTTCAGGATCTTCTTGGATGCGAAATAGGATTGGTTTGCAAAAGTGAACCCTACTTTGATGATCTTCTGGTTTTAGAGCTAGAACTTTAGTAAACTTGTACGGGCGCATTATGGATGGATAATCAACTGCATTGAAGAACTAGATGCCAGTGAAATAAGGAGGGCTACAACTATTTCTACAAATAAACGGACAACGAAATGTTTTGAAGCCAATGGTCGGCATTTTGAAAACTAATTACGAACCTTTTCTAAATTTTAACAGATAATTAATGAAATTATTTCATTTAATTATCTGCACGTTGTTGCGATAGTTTCCACACATTTTCCATGAAGAATAAACAGTTTTATTAGAACTTCGTTTGAATTGTTATTTCATTCATTTCAAATCACTTACGTTGAGAAATACACAGAGGTATAATTGATAATGCATTAATTGTCAAATTTTCATTATGTCATCTACTATGATGACATTTAATTGCAACCTAGATAAATATGAGAAATATAATTTGATTGTTTTAGACAATTGCTCTTATCTCGGAATTCTGGCTACTATAGGAACATGATAAATCAAATCGAAGGAAATTTAGGTATCTTTCAGGATATTGCATAATATACATAATGTTCCATTTAAAAAAAAGCATTTTAAACATTTTTGTATCTAGCAGTAAAATCACACATTTTGAACGACCCTGTATAACGGACAAATTCCTAGGAATTGAAATAACGCAGAAATAAACATTTAATTCGAGCTATGTTTTGGATAAAAAATATGGAAAATAATATCCCGAGAACCGTTAGAGATAGGTGTAAGTGTGACAAAAATATAAAGAAAGTGAGGACAAATGCAAAACGCAGTAATATATAGGGTGTTCTATTTGAAAAAACAAAGATGCTGCTACTTTTTGGTATAAGCGACAGCGCTGCATCGATGAAAATATTTTAGATCGATAGATTAGGAGCAATTACTTGAACAACCAACTTTTCAGAACGATCCTATGTCACGTTCTCCGTAAACATCTAAGGTACCATCGACCGTGAGCCACCTTGTATATACATATATATTTGTATTTACAATCAATATGATTATTGAAAATTAAAGTTAGTCCGTGACAGTTAAGCGACTTCCAAAAAAAATCCGTATCCCCAAAAAACATTCCCAATGTAAGACTTTTGGAGGTGAGAGCTATATTCTGCAAAACTCGACAAAAAAAATCTCAAATCTTTCGCATACGCTCAGTAAGATCTCCACACCCATATAACTTTTTATGTTTCTTTGTATACGAATTTTGCTTTAATAAAAATGAAGAAAAAATATTATCCTCTAGAATATCGTTGCGTGTTTTTCTCCCAATTTCCTATGCCAATGTAAAAATTACAGTTTTGGATGCCCATTTGAACCGGCAATGTTTTCTACAAAAAAAACCTATTGGTCGTGAGCTCTGAATTCGACTGTTTTCGTGAAAAATCAATTTTATAATTAGAGGCCACGACCAACAGTACCTTTTTGGTGTAGAAAAGATTGGCGGTTCAAATGTGCATCTCAAAACCGTACTTTTTCCATTAGAGTAGAAATTGTGAAGAAAAACACCCACTACTCCTTCAAAATGACAAAAATGTTGTTCTGACTCAAAACTTATATGATAAACTGTTCAGGAGATAGTCACAAAAAACGATTTTTTTTAATTTCAACGCCCTGTAGGTATCTCGAAAATGACGCATTTTAAACTGTAAATTAATATAAACTTTTTTTTCATATTTTTGGACGAACTATCACATCCTCAAGTCCTGTGAATATATTTGAAACACCCTGTATATTAAGAAATAGATCGTATTGCATTTTTGTATTTTTGATGTGTGTAAAAATATTGTAGATCACTAACAAAGTTGATTTTTTCTCCCAATAAAACTCTTTAGAACTTGACCATATAGTTAAATATACACATGAAGTTCGTAAAAACGAATATAAGTTCAAATGCGATATTAATTCTGTTTTATTTCATCTTCTTTTACAAGACAGAATATATAGTGCATTAATTTCAAGTATGTATGCAAGGTAGTGACAATTTTATCATTTAAAGTGAGCAGGTGACTGGAAATGCTAGTCCATATTTAGTGGAACAATGGGTTATGAATATAATACGTCAAGTTGTAATTTCATGGAAGGAATTTTGGGGGCGGTGAAAAGCGATAGAATCACTTGATGAAAATGTACCTTTAAAGCAAAATTCGTATACAAAGAAACATAAAAAGTTGTATGGGTGTGGAGCTCTTACTGAGCGTAAGATTTGGATTTTCAAAAAAACGTTGTGGGCACCGCAACATCGATGCTGAGTTCAACTTTGAGACCTAATGTTTAAACAAAAATCAAGTGGATAGCTTAAATAGAACAAAAGTTATAGATCTTGCACGCTCCCCTGGGCCACCCTGTATCGGCCGTATTCTTAAATATAATATAACAAATATTAATTCGGTACTATAGTTTAGTTTGACTCTAAAACTGCCCAGTTTGATATTATCATTATTATAGTACCTACTTGAGAAACAAATTATAGTAGTACTAAACTAAGATTTGAATTTGAATAGATCTGAATTTGTTTTTTGGTGTTTATCTACGAATATTTAATATTTAATAATAATAAAAATAAACATAGAAAATAGATTGTTTGACTTTCTCTGAGATGTACAGCCCCCACCAAGACGCAAATATCTATGCTTAGACCACCTGAACTACATAATATATAAATACTTTCAAGTAGGTATTATAATAAATAATAAGGGGCTTCAGTATTACTAAAGTGAAAGAGATTTTGAAAGATTTTATGTCAGGAATCGCAGTAATAATTTTGATATCAGTGAACCGATTGTTAATAATATTTTACTCTTTCTATAGGACTGTTATAAATAGACTGTGAACTTCACGATGAATACGAAATATGTTGAGAACCTAAATGACTAATCAGATGATCTTTTCAAGGTTTTTTAATTCTAATATTTACAAACACTGTCAGAAAACTTGGGCGAAAATACGACATGAAACGTGCCAAAAATGTGTTAGATGATTGTTATATCTTAACATTTGTAAGTATATCAGCTGGAAATTTCTTATGAATTCAAGAGCCCTAGATAATAGATATCATAGTTTTACGAGCGGTAAAAAAGATGTCTGAATAGCAGGATACGTTCGGAGTACGTTTCCCTGACTTATCAAGCAATCAAGCAACTTGAACTTAATGTTTTGCGATGTAAATCTATTATAATGCCAGGAAATTCTATATCTATCAAGTCGTATACAAGTTGAATGAATGAAGGATCAGAAGACACAGCTAGTCAGGTAAGAACTGTAACTTGAGAGTCATGAAGGAAACCAGTAATGAATGGTGCCGTATGACGACTGGCATTATCCTGAAAATTGCGTTTGCTAGTTGCGCAATATAAAGTTCTAAGACTTTGAGGATCAAGTTTTGAGCATTCATGTTCAAGTAATAACAAAAGTGTACAGAATTCTATGTAATACTAATGGATATCTGATTCCATAAGACTGAAAGCCAAAAAACCTGATCCTACGATAAACTGATTGAAGAGAAAGTCTTTGTACTATATAGTAACTTGCCAACCTGTGCCACAGATCTATAGGTAGAAAATCGGTGTCTAAGGGCATTTACTTTTAAGAAGCGTTTTTCACTGCCTGCAGTTTTTTGGACAGCACCAGGTACTGGTGACGTTGTTTCCTTTGCTCTGTGGTCCAGTCATTCTAAACTCGAAGTATCGTGGATACATTTATATTTAATTATTGTAAACCAATCACAGTACAAGTTCGCTTATTTGGGTTAAATATTATGAACGTCGAATGTGACAAATGGTTATCATAACCTATTAAATAGGCAATCAGCTGTTTCAAATCAGTGTCTATTCTACGATTTTACAACGTTGGAATTTAACTGTGACGTAATAGATTCGGTTACTTAGATTGACTATATTTATAAATTTTATGAAATATCTGAGAATATCTCATATCTTTTCCGGAAGCTTTAGGTAGACTTTCAACGTCTAGGAGACAATATCTGCAACTCTCGTCGCCTCAACTATGCTTACGTATATTCACATAGACAGATACATCCAACTTAATCATGACATTCGAAATAAGAGACCTTGGAACTTATACTTGGAAGTTTGGAAAATTGGACCAATTAAAGTAATTACCTAGTAGGAATTTATTGAATAATATATTTCTGAGTACAAAGTTAAATTCAGTATATTGCGAATGGACCATTACACCTACTTGTACGACTAGAATCTTTGAAAAAATAATAAAAAAATAAACATAATTTGAGCTCGTATCATTTAAAACTCCAAAATTCATCGTTTCGTTTCGTGATAAATTCAGACGATTTTTCAATAACACAATAAATAATACTACACTCGATTATTGTGAATTTTTTTGATACCAATTATCAGATTATCAAACAAAAAAAGCTTGAGCAAGATGTGATTAGAATGAGAAAACGTTTAAGCGGCTGCATAATATTTCCGAGAATCTGCGAATGAGGGTGGCTAAGTTGCATTGGCATTTGTCAATATACGAATAGAAAACATAACACTCTACTCGATTTTACTACACAACAAAAAAATCTCGTACTAGAGGCTTTAAATGAAATCGATTTTTAAGAATTAAAAAAAGCTAATTATATAACTCCTCCGTTTGAGAAGTCGGTCAAAAATATAATATTTTTCATGCAATAAATATTATTATCAGCGTTGTCGTCGTTCCCGGCTGTTGCTGCTGCCCGCAAGTGGATCACGGTACCGACGCGGCCTGGCACCAAGCCTCGAGTGTGTCGACCTTCACCAGGTCCGGGAAGCGCGATCGGCGGGCCATGCCCCATCGCTACGACAACGTCAACAACGACGTATGGTGATGGTGTAGAAGATAGAGTTGCGTTGACCGTTGATCATTCATCGTGAAACGTGATCCCTGGAAGATATTAAATAGATATTTTCAAGCGATTCGGACAATATTTTCGCCACGTATGTTGAATCTGTGTAGATTTCTCAAAAATATTTCTCTTCAGTCCCAATGACACACAGGCATACAAAAAATCATCATTTTCTTCAAAAAAAAGGTATATATTTGGATCGCCAGATTTAAAGCCTGACGATTTCTTCTTCTGGTATTACTTAGATAGTTAAGGAAATTTAAAAACTCGAATACAGCAATAAATTTGAAACATTACCGCAGATATTATCAAGAAAGCATAATAAGCATTTATTAACCCCCTCATTGTGAGATTGTTAAATACACTCAATTCTAACATTAATTTAATTTACAGGATCAGTAGGGAGTAGGGAGGAACCAGCCAAACTCAAAAGTGTACACATTGTGTGATTTTGTTCTGTAATCAGAAGATTACGGCTTTATGGATAAAATTATGAAAAATAGTTTTTTTAGTCGATTGGTATATGTATTTTTTATTGTCTCACTGAAATGAGGAGAAAATTCTACATGTGGTGATCTACCAAAAATATTAGGTAGTTTCATAAGAAAAAAATTATAATATTTTTGGGTTTCTAGTCGAAAATTGAAATTATTAATGTTTTTAAAATAACATTAGAATTGGCTGTCATGAGTGACAGCTTGATGAATAAATTTTTCATTTTGTGTCCCGTTTTTATTTTTTAATTCGACTTGTGTCTTGCGTTTTACAATGAATTTCTCAAAAGATGAATTAAGAGATATGATTTTTGTGCTCGGAACCCATTGTTGGCAGCTCGAGCATATGGAGTAGGTAGACTTCTGAACAGATTTAAAGTATCTTTATCAACGAAATACTTAGGTAAAGAAAAACCAACCAAGAACAGAAAAAGTTCAATTAAATTTTCTTTTTTCACTTCAGGAAAATCCTCAGTGGGGACTAACAAAAATTGTAGACAATTTTAATATGAGAGTTTTTACAGTCCGAAAATTTTTTAAAGAAAACAATACAGTAGATTAAGTTTAATTATTAAGATTTTTGCATATTTATCTTTTTTACAGATATCATGCATAACATGCAATTAAACAGTAGGAAATATTATAAAGAGATACTGTTGGCAGATAAGATTTCTGCAAACTGGATTCATAGACAAACTAAAGAGGATCCTTATTTTCTGACCGACTTCAAAAAAGGAGAAGGTATACAATTCGGTTGTAAGATTGCTTTTTTTATGGCTGTTCGCGCGTTTCGCATAGTAAACGTACTCCGATTTAGACGATTTTTGTTTCATTTGAGAGAGGAGAGTTGAGAAATGGTCCCATATTGATGAAAATCAAATCCAAAATCTCCTTCCCTCCAAAAACCGCCCCCAAAAGGGGTGGAGTGGGCAAATTTTTCTGAAAATTGAAAATTCGAGATTTGAAAATTAGAAAGGGGACCATATACGGAAACATTTAAATTGAACACTTTTTCAAAAGACTTACGGTTTCCGAGTTTCGCAATGTTAAAGTCTGAGATATGTGATATGCATGCGTATTTTCGCTAGTACAAGCTAAACCTACCTATAACTTTTTGGGTATTAGTGAACGTTCAACAATTTTCATGACTAATTTCACACTCAAAAGTGTGAAATAAATATTTTTTACAAAAAATTGGACCGACTTTATCAGTTGTTGCACTGAAAAAATACAAAATAATATTAATTCTATTGGTGCTGGTCCTTTTGGAGTGGGTGCCTACAACAACAAACTACAATGGCACAACTTCAAAATTACCAGCACCAATAGAATTAATATTATTTTGTATTTTTCAGTGCAACAACTGATAAAAGTCGGCCCAATTTTTTGTAAAAAATATTTATAATAGAAAGAGACGAATTGTATAAATTAAAGTTGTATGATTTAGAATTAATTATTAAACTTAATTTTATTCACAGATGACTCTTGCTTTGCCAACACTAGAATGCAAAATCTTCGAAATTTACACTATTATTCCGATAATAATCCAAGATTTGTACGTAGGAGTGATAACCAACATCGTTGGCCAATAAATGTTTGGGGAGATGTATTAGGGTAAAGAGTAATTATGCCCTACTTTTTTAATAAAAATTTAAATTGAGATATTTATTTAAACTTTTTGCACCATGAATTACCACACTTGTTGGAAGAAGCCCCGTTGAACATTATTCAAAGGATGTGGTGTCAACAGGATGGGGCTCCAGCTCATAGGATTCGGGCTGTACGATTTTTTTAATGTACAATTTGGTCAAACGTATATTGGTCTAGATGGACCTGTTACATATTCTCCTATATAACCAGATATAACACCTTGTGATTTTTTTCCGGTGGGGGGTTTATCCCAAACATTATTTTTCAAGAATCCCCCACTACCCGTGATGACATGAAAGATGGCATTAGAAATGCATTTAGGTTAATTGTAACCTAACATGCTAGCTAATGTGAAGATTTTTTTTTAAACAGAGTATATTTTTGTATACAACAAAATGGACAAAATATTGAACATTTGTTATAAGAATTCTCAATTTAATTGTTTATTGTTCGCATATTAATTTTGTTTTATTTAAAACTCTTAAAAGTCTTAAGAATATTAAGTTTTGTTCCAATTACATAGTTATTGAATAGACAGTCTCGATAACTTTTGTTTTGTTTATTGTAATTTTGTGTTTGCTGTTTATTATTATACTAACTATGAGGTTATTTCATTCTATTATTTTCATTCCCATTACCAATGATACCATGGAGGTAATTATTCAAAGTCTGTCACTCATAACAGCCAAGGCTAATGTTATTTTAAAAATATTAGAAATATTAGAAATCCAAAAATATTATAAAAATTTTCTTATGAAACTACAATATATTTTTGGTAGACCACTTGTAGAATTTTCTCCTCTTTTCAGTGAGTCAATAAAAAAATTAGCAATTTAAAAAAATGACTTTTTCAACTTTTTTAACTTTTCAGAAAATTATTTTTTGTTCACGCCCCGTATAATATAAAGGGAATTTAACCAATTCATAATAATCACCAGTATTATGGTGACGCTGATACAGAATTCAATCTCGGCTCTTTCACATGTTCTGAGATATTAATTTTAATGTGTCTTTGATCTGTCAAAATTTTTTGAAAATCATTTGTTTCTCGATATCTATTAACATTAGACATAAAGTTTTCTTCTTATACAACTGGCATTAAAAATTTATGGAGAATTTAATTAATTAATAAAAATATACATGTTCCTTAAGAAAAAAATAAGTTGAGTGCAATTCCGACTATTTGGGCGCCCCTGGTACAATTGAAAATATTTTTGGATTATAGAACTTTGAAAATCAAATATAGTTAATCAAAACATATTTTTACTAATTTTATCCATAAAGCCGTGATCTTCCGAAAGCACACCCTATAGGCTTTCTTAAAATTATGTAAAAAAAAATATGTTATTATGCGACTTTAATTTGTTTTCAAGTTATAGCGTAATCAAAAATTTTGTACTTTGCAATCAGGCGTTGGATTGGTCGCGTTGGTCCTGTTAGTCGCCACACCTCACAGAATTGGATTATAATTTATAAGTACAACGTATTAAAAACGCTGCAGCCGATATTAAAGATAGATAAGAAACAATCACTAGAGCAACTGATTCACTTCGTAGATTAAGTTGAAAATGTTTAGAGATGAAATCCGGTATTTTTGAACATTTATTGAAAGAATGTTATGATAAGTAAAATGTAAATGTAGAAAAAAAAAATTATTCGTTATTACGAGTTTGGCGCCTTTCCTTCCTTGAGTGCAGTTAACAATTTGACAATGAAGGGATCAATAAATGCTTTTTGTGTGTTATCGATAAAATCTCCAGTAATGTTTTCAATTTTATAAATTTCCTAAACAATAGTTTTTTACATTATTTTCATGTGTATGATACACTCCTGGAGTTTGGTAATTTCCTCCTTAATCACCCTGTAGGTCTATTTATTCTGTCTCACCTCAAAAAACTATAAAGTAGGAATAAAAATCGACGGGTTCGAGAGTTTTTTCATTATACTCCTCCCATCATAATTTTTATTTAATTTATTCACTACTTTACAAACTCACTCTATAATGTTGTAGTAATGTCAGTATCGAAATAACAGGTTCATCACTAAAACAGATTATATACCTTTATAAATAATTTATAACATTCCGAAGAATAAAATACAATATAACAATCATATTATTAAGTATTGCACGAGTTTGTAAAATAGACATTGCATCCTGTACACGCGATATCGAGTAGATATTATTTCTTCCGGTCTGGCACCTACAACTTCCACTAGCAAAATGATGACCATTTGCAAAAGCAACAAAGTTTGGGAAATTTTCTATAACGCTGCTACAACATTTTATAGAACCAGCTATACTGGTGCGACCCTCGAACTTCACACTATGAACTCCTATTAAATCTAGACTTAGATGAAGAACAACAGTTCCGTAAAGGGGTACCAATTTTTGCATGACATTTCTATAATTTTAATAGTAGGGTTTTGACTGTACATTAATGATATTTAAGGAAAAATAATATGAAGGGCCTTTATTAGAGCAATAGAAGCCAAAACATGAGTTTTTTTAGAATTTTTGTCTATCTGTCTATATGTCTGTACGCGCATCAAGCAAAAACTACTGCATGAAATTGAATACAGTTTTCACCGATGTATTACTACAGGTCTAACTTAAAGTATAGGCTACATTTTATCGCGTCTGTCTGTCTTTCTGTATGTTTGTACAGGCATCATGCAAACTACTAAAAGAAATTGAATTTAATGCAATTTTCCACGCGCACGAAGTTGAGCCGACACTTGACAAAAATAAACTTATGGCCTATTCTGACATAAGCGGCAACGAGCGAAGCGGCGCGGCGCTTCAAAATGATGCTCACAATAATTTGCATGTTATTCATAGAAATATAATAAAGAAAAGTTATTATTGTTGCTTCTGCAAAAAAAAAAAAATTCAACTGTTTCGTTTCAGCTGCTATCAAATGTCGCTATTAGGTGGAAATAGTTCACTGCGCTTCGCTTCGCGCCGCTTCGCTCGATGCCGCTTAGGTGAGAATAGGCCCTTACTCATAGACAGGCAACTTCCTAAAAACCATTGCGTCAAATTGATAGGTCATCCAAACGTTGAGATATATCAAAATTAGAGTAATCTATAATTGACTCGTAAAGTAGACTACTACGAGCAATATTTGTGCCACAACTGTAACCCAAAATTCTTTCAAAGACATTTTAACATTTGCTTGACATCCGATGTCTATGTCATTCACTGCAAACGTCCTATTTGTTATTAGTGCAAAGTGAATTTATCTATCGTGGTTTTATCTCTTATAAAAAATATGTTAGATAATTCAGAAATAGAGAAAGAAATGCTGTGCAATGGGTTGCAAGAATAGTGAGAATAATACAGTTTTACATTTATATAGTTTTCCTGGGTCTCCAGAAAACGTGGATTGGGCAAATATTGAGTTTTATTTATCTACGTATTTTTTTTCAAAACATTTCCTGGCAGAGCACGGGTTTAAGTTGAAAGTTGTAAGTAATTTAAGATAAATAATCGCAATGTGACCAAATTTATATCATTATTGAAAGTAATCCACTCATTTGTGTTTCCAGGTTTCCTAGAAATCGGGTACTAATGAATTTTGATACAAGCGAACTTATTGTATTATATTGTAACGTGAAGACTTACCCGAATAATCAACTACACACACAATGAACATTCCGGAAAACACGGGAGACATCAGAGGCAGAGGCAACGAGAATAAGTACTGGGTAGTAGATTCTTATTTACTAGCCTATCTCCGACAAAACTTGTCAAACATAAAGAACTAAATTAAAATTGGTTCATCCATTTGGAACCTGCTTTGCCTCAAACGAAAGACAGATTCACATGTCTAATATAAGCAAAGAAAAACTAGGAACACTCACGACCAACAATAAAAAAAACTAAATCAAAATTGGTATAACCGTTTGGGAGTTTCAATGCAGACGTAAGTATAGATATGATAAACTCAGCCAGTTTGACAGCACTGTCGATCAAGTAACCTTTCAGAAAAAAACTAAACCATAATCGATCCAACCGTTTTGGAGCTAGGTTGACGTTACCACAGACATCCTCGCAGATACAACATTCCTCAGGTTGCGTCGGGAGTCAAAATGGAACCAATTAAGTACAATAAGTTCCTACAGTAAAGTGTTTCAAGAATATTTTTGAATATATATATTATTATTATTATATATATATATATATATATATATATATATATATATATATATATATATATATATATATATATATATGTATTTTAAGCTAGATATTCACTCTCTGAAAATAAACAATTTTAAATTAGGTACATAAGAGAACAATAATTTAGAATACTACATTTAAAAGATTATTATATTATTTGTATAACAACCCAGAAACTAATTTATTGCGATAACACATAAAAAAATAAATCAAGTTCTACTGATAATTTTCTGGCCCAGAAACAAACATCCACGAGTTCCATGAATTTGTCATCATATAAATTCACATGTGAACGATTTCATCGAATATATTTATATCATAATAGAAGAGCAATAATTATACTGAAAAACATCCGCATAGCCTGCCAGCACGATATCATTCTATACGGCATTCAATAATGATTTACATTCTACACCCGTACACATATACATACCTATTTATTAAATTCGTAAGCAAGTCAAATTTGCGGAAATGTTTCCAAATGATACGCATAGTCTACTACCAATTTTTGAACCAATTCCCAAACGGAGGTAATATTTACAATTCGACTGCCTACTTTTTTAGGTAAATTTCTTATAGAAATGTTCCACCCATTGCGATCATTCGCTCTTTATTATGAATATTTTTTTTATCAAAAATTTTACCGCCTTTTAGTTGGGGCACTGAAAATTACAAAATAATATTAAGTCCACTGTTGCTGATAATTTCGAAGTTGTCCAGTTTTAGTAAGAAAACTTTTGGTACCAACTTCAAAAATACCAGTTCAAATTTTCGCCTTCGTAAAAATTGCCCCCTCTGAAGGAAGGAAATGTTGAAAAAAAGAGTCATGAAAATTATCGGAAAGAATTTGGCGCGGATATTTTGTTTTTCTCAATATTACTAAAATACATAAATTGCTCACTAAATGCTCATTCTGAAACTGAAATTGCTCTAGCTGGAAAGTTAATAACTAATAAGATATTCTGCGTCAAAAAATTGCTCAGCAATTGCTCAATCAGAACATATGAATATTTATATGTTTTTCGATTGATAATTGAATAAAATTATTGATGAATACTTTTTCAATGTGTAAAGCTATGACGTTATCAACCAGTAGTGGAAATAACACCTAGGATTGGCAGCCATGCCGTCTTGTCAATGTCTTTTTTCACTCCATTCGAATTTTCATATTTTCCCGCTCTCTCTTAGACAATCAAGAAACATGCTTTTACCTATGCTGTGAAGAAACAATTGTATTCAAAATTAAGTGTAATCTGTTAGTTCTAACCACGGTCGCTCCAACTATTGCTAAAAACATACCTCCTGGGCTGCTGTTTCTCATTTGGCAATCCTTGGATTGATCCAAAATTATGACCTTTGTCAAGAAAAAGGTAGATTAAAACCTCGAGCACATCCCATTTGGAAAGATATTTGTGCAAATTGGAGATATTATTATAAACCATTATTATAAACCAGACTGTTTCTAGGTCGAAACTTTGTCTCAGGGCGGGCATTATTTCGTTCGTTAATAAATCTAAATATCTATCACCATTTAACTTGTTGTCGAGGATGAGAGGACGTATTAAGTGATTATCTGAAATGAAAAGACCCAAAAATAAGAAAATAATAATGATAATAATCAATAAATGGCCGTGTTTCGATAACGATAACTTGGGACACCCCGTATATACGATAAAATTCAAATTATCACATTCATTAAACAATATTGATTTAAAGTTCAATGTTTTTGTTATTTTCGAAAGTCATTGTATTTTTCGCACAAGATGATTGTGAAACATCTGTATATATACGCTGGTAATAAAGATATTGATTCAAGCGAATTGTTGACTAGAAAATGAATATTTATGGAAAAAATTAAATACTAAGAATATCTCATGAATGTTTTGTTCAATAAGATAATGTGACTTATTTCTTAACGATGATTTTCTTGGACAAAACAAGATATTTCAATAAAAAGGTTATTGAATTAGCAAAGATATTAACTAAAATGGAAATAATTTTGAACTACGGTTAAAATATACAATGTTATCGATCAGACAGCCTTATAAATAACTGAGACTTGAGACAGACCTTGTATACATAAAGCGTTGGGAGTGGGGCAGAGCCTGAATATATTTTACAAATTTACATAAAAATTCTATGAATGTTCTTTTCATCCATTTTTCAAATATACTTGATATAAAAAGTTCCATCATTCATCACTCTTTTGAAATAGAGCATCAATATACAGTGTGGCTAATTATTAGTGCAAGATAGTATAATACTGTTTTTAGCATTTCTAGTTTTTATTTTCTACCGCTACCCTAAGCAGTAAGGAAAGTTACCTATTATTGTAATCGGTAATCGTGTAAAATTGTCGGTTTTCGGTTTTCAGCAGTTGTTTCAGAGGTTAGTGAGTCCAAAAATATATTTTTAGCCATTGGTCTGTCTGCCGATCAGGGCTAAGATTATCTTGGGAACTGATGGAGCGATATAGTTGTTTTACTTTTTTGTTTTGCAGGATATCGATACCGCTAGCCGGTGACACAGACTGGGCATCCTGCTCGCACTAGTTGATAGGCAATAGCTAAAAAAATGTGTTGCTCCAGACTGTGGGTTCGTTTGAGAGCGGTAAGGAAGTCCTGTGAGAGGACACACTACATTTATTTAGAAATAAATATTTTTTACAAGAAAATGGACAAGCTTTATAAGTTGGTACACTGAAAAATACAAAATAATTTTAATTCTATTCGTACTGGTAATTTTTAAGTTGTGCAGTTGTAGTTAGATTGAAAACTTTTGATACCATCTTCAAAAGTACCAGAACCAATAGAATTAATATTATTTTGTATTTTTCAGTGCACCCATTAATAAAGTCGGTCCAATATTTTGTAAAAAACTATTTGTTTCACACATTTGAGTGTAATATTAGCCATCAAAATCATTCACCGTTCACCAAAGAAGATAATATAAATTGCCCCCACCACATAGCGGAGACAATCATATTTCAGACTTTACCATTGCTGTAACTCGGAAACCTATGATTTTTTTTGAAAGTCCCATTTAAACATTACCGTATATCTTATTTAATTTTGTATTCTCAAATTTTCTTTAAAAAAAAATGCGCCCTCAACCCCCTTTTTTTCAATGGGACCAACTCTCAAAAGTCATCTATCAAATGAAAAAAGAATCATGAGAATCGGAGTAGTTTACGATTGAAAAGGTGGAACATTTAAAAAATGCTGACAAACATTCGAATTGCATACCTCCTCCATTTGGTTCGTCGGTCAAACAAATACTAACACTTCAATATTTGGCCATGAATTGAACAAAAGTCAACAATTATAGTGATGTCATAATGGATTGCTAGCATAGATTTGACACATTATCTGTAAGTTGCATGAATATTTCAGGTTTCTTGTTTTCTTCAGTTTAATATAAAATCAAAATATAATACTTCCTCGCACTATTCATAGACCCTGCATATTATAACAAATACAAATACATACATACATAATAATCATATTGATAATACCTAATAAAGAATGCATACACAAATATAAGAAATAATTTCATATTTACATTCAAGATAAAAGATATCAAAACTTAGAGGTGAATCACATACCTACTCAAATATCATATTAGATAAGATTGTAACATGATTAATATAACCGAATGCTTTTATATATTTCCAGGAATACACATAATTTAAATATATATTTCAAACACATAGAAGGTAACATTTGTCAAAAATATTTCCTGACATGCTAAAATCAAAGTGAGATTTGCGTCCGATTTCGTTTTTCGTAACGAACAGAACAATCAGTACCTAACACTTAAATGGAGCAATTATAACCAACTTAGACGTTCAGGAAAGTTTCCTTTGACTTTATGAATCCGACAGGTCATAAAGCTTTCTAATGAAAAATGCACTCGCAAAGCAAAACACGCTCTGTTTGCACGAAATGAAAATGAGAATTCATGGGAAAACGCAATCCGACTCTTACCCTCATAGGTGGTCGCAAAATCTGTGAATAGTCAGGGAGGGTTGTTGTATACGTTGGCGTCACTGATAAATAACTCAGTGAAAACGAAATATCTTAACCCGAAGCAGAATATTAAAGCAGTTTTTGTATGTGCTTTTGATTTTCGTCGTTTCTCAACTACGATTTTGTGAGATTTATGTTACCTCTCGCATTCTTATTCTATGCAATGCCCCTTTTCAACAAAAAGCCCTCATTTCATTGTGGCTAGAATAGCTTATACTGATGGCTGGAAAAATTTCAGTGTTACAGGTAATTCTGAGTACTTTCACCAGAATAATTTATGTTTGCCGCCGATAGAAATACCTAATTATTGTTTATCAAGTACCTATAGTTTTTCAGGCATTTCAATAATAAAAAACAATAACTCCTTGTGCCTTGAGCATTAAGTGCAACCAAAAATTGAGAATTCTTGATCGATACTAAAACGTTAATCCATGTAGAATCCATGTGAACTCTCATATGCTGCAAATCTCTTGGATGAATCAATTACGAGCCCGGCTAGGCATTCGACTACTCGCAGATTCTTTTATAGGATTTTGTCATGAAAATAGCAAAACAAAAGAGATACATATTTTTTTTCTAATCTTCACATAGAACATCAATATTTGAACCAAAATGGCATCTTGGAATTAGCTACGAGGTAACTTAAGCCGTAGACAACTGTCAATAGTGGAGTAATGACTTCGTTCCCTTTTTTTTTAATTCTCTTAATAGACTTGTTCCAACGAATTCCCGTATCTGCGCATCATATATTCTTAATATCAAGTCCATGCCAATTTCATTCGAATTCAAATTGCCTAGTTTAGAAAGAAAATATTTGATGATTTTTTTAATTACACAAAAACTAACGAATTTATATCTCTTTTCGTTGAATCTTCCTAGAACAAATCATAGAGATAAAATATAACGTATAGTAAGCAAGTCGATCGAAAATGCCCACCCTCAACAGAAAAAATATAAAATGAGGGTAGAGTAAATTCCTCTTTTCATTTTCTGCCCTCGTGTTAGATGGTTACATTCGGAATTTATCAAAATAAAACTGATATAGAAAGGTTCATGAAACAAAGCAGCCACGGACATGATACTTTCCATCTCTTTTTAAGCTCTGTTAAGCTAGCAGTGACAAGTTAGCAGAAACAATCGAAACCGGCATGGGAATTTGTTTCTAATTAGTTGCTAAAATCCCGATTTTGTTGCTCGAACCAGTATTGAAAAAATTGAGTTACTGCTATCCTAACGTGTAAGATAGCAAGCAGTGAGAGCACTAAAACATATTTTTTTTCAATTCTAACACCAACTGAATTTGTTGCTAATTTGTTGCTGGAAGATAGTGTAAAGAAAATTGAAAAAATATTAAAAATAAAAAAAATATGAAAAAATATAAAAAAAATTAAAAAAATATATTGAAAAAACGTACTTTACAGTACTTCTTCCTAATGCTACGCTAATCCAAAACTCAAAAAAATAGTAAATAGTTAGGATATTCGCTGATTAACCTGAAATCAAGCATTGTTGTTGAAGCTATTAGAATTCCTATATTTTCTCTCTTAATTTCTAGCAGAAATTTTGTTGCTCATTGGATAAGGCGTTATTAGTGCTAGAATAACCAGCAACAAAATCCAAACAAAGAATATTACCAGTAATAAACTTGTGACTGATTTTTGTTGGTGTCGCTATCAGAATACCTCCATTTTCGGTTTTAATTTCTAGCAGAAATTTTGTTGCTCATTGGATAAGTATTTATTAGTGCTTGAATTACCAGCAACAAAATACAAAAAAAGAATATTACCAATAATAAACTTGTGACTGATTTTTTTTGGTGTAGCTATGAGAATACCTCCATTTTCGGTTTTAATTTGTGGCGAAAATTTTGGTTGCTCATTAGATAAGTCTTTATTAGTGCTTGAATTACCAGCAACATAAATATCTTTTACAAAAAATTGGACCGACTTTATCAGTTGTTGCACTGAAAAATACAAAATAATATTAATTCTATTGGTGGTGGTAATTTTGAAGTTGTGCCGTTGTAGTTTGTTGTTGTAGGCACCAACTCCAAAAGAACCAGCAGGTAGCAGAAATTTTGTTGCTCATTGGATAAGTCTTTATCAATGCTTGAATAACCAGCAACAAAATACAAACAAAGAATATTACCAATAATAAACTTGTAATTATTTTTTTTTGGTGTCGCTATTAGAATACATCCATTTTCGCTTTTAATTTTTAACAGAAATTTTGTTGCTCATTGGATAAGTCTTTATTAGTGCTTGAATTATCAGCAACAAAATACAAACAATAATAATAATTCAAGCACTAATACAGACTTATCCAATGAGCAACAAATATTCTGCTAGAAATTAAGAGAGATAATGGAGGTATTCTGATAGCGACATAAAAAAAATCAGTCACAAGTTTATTATTGGTAATATTCTTTGTTTGTATTTTGTTGCTGCTAACTCAAGCACTAATAAAGACTTATCCAATGAGCAACACAATTTCTGCTGGAAATTAAGAGAGATAATGGGAGGTATTCTGATAGAGACAGCAACAAAAATCAGTCACAAATTTATTATTGATAATATTCTTTGTTTGTACTTTGTTGCTGGTTATTCAAGCTCTAGTAAAGACTTATTCAATGAGCAACAAAATTTCTGCTAGAAATTAAGAGAGATAATGGAGGTATTCTGATAGCGACACCAACAAAAATCAGTCACAAGTTTATTATTGATAATATACTTTGTTTGTATTTTGTTGCTGGTAACTCGAGCACTAATAAAGACTTATCCAATGAGCAACAAAATTTCTGCTAGAAATTAAGAGAGATAATGAAGGTATTCTGATAGCGACACCAAAAAAAAATAATTACAAGTTTATTATTGGTATTATTCTTTGTTTGTATTTTGTTGCTGGTTATTCAAGCATTGATAAAGACTTATCCAATGAGCAACAAAATTTCTGCTAGAAATTAAGAGAGATAATGGAGGTATTCTGATAGAGACACCAAAAAAAAATTACAAGTTTATTATTGGTAATATTCTTTGTTTGTATTTTGTTGCTGGTTATTCAAGCATTGATAAAGACTTATCCAATGAGCAACAAAATTTCTGCAAGAAATTAAGAGGGATAATGGAGGTATTCCTATAGCGACATCAAAAAAAAATAAGTCACAAGTTTATTATTGGTATTATTCTTTGTTTGTATTTTGTTGCTGGTAATTCAAGCTCTAATAAAGACTTATCTAATGAGCAACCAAAATTTCTGCTAGAAATTAAAACCGAAAATGGATGTATTCTCATAGCTACACCAAAAAAAATCAGTCACAAGTTTATTATTGGTAATATTCTTTTTTTGTATTTTGTTGCTGGTAATTCAAGCACTAATAAATACTTATCCAATGAGCAACAAAATTTCTGCTAGAAATTAAAACCGAAAATGGAGGTATTCTGATAGCGACACCAACAAAAATCAGTCACAAGTTTATTATTGGTAATATTCTTTGTTTGGATTTTGTTGCTGGTTATTCAAGCACTAATAACGACTTATCCAATGAGCAACAAAATTTCTGTTAGAAATTAAGAGAGAAAATATAGGAATTCTAATAGCTTCAACAACAATACTTGATTTCAGGTTAATCAGTGGATATTCTAACTATCTACTATTTTTTTGAGATTTGGATTAGCGTAGCATTAGGAAGAAGTACTGTAAAGTACGTTTTTTCAATATATTTTTTTTATACTTTTTCATATATTTTTTTTATTTTTAGTTTTTTTTCCATTTTCTTTGTACTATCTTCCAGCAACAAATTAGCAACAAATTCCCATGCCGGTTTGGATTGTTTCTGCTAACTGCTCACTGCTAGCTTAACAGAGCTCTCTTTTTACCCATGGATCAAATCCACTTATAGTGCAGCTTAGAACTAAATACTGAACAATGATCACTTGCAAAAAATTAGATTTGATGTAAAATGATGGATCAATTTCATTCGATACAAAAAGGTGTAAATGGTCGCACTATTTCATCATTTTTAAAAATAGAACGAAACGAGATGGAAAATTGTTTCACAAGTTAAGTACATTAAGTACTTACCGAGGTACCTACTCAACTCAATGGAAAGCCGATTCTAAACATATGATGTAGATCTGACCTTTCATGAAAAAATATATATCGTTCTTATTGCGGAAAAAGTTATATGATAGATCAAAAAATTGTCAGAAAGTAACTTGAATGTAATAAATCTTTAATAAATCTTCTTTCAACATCGATACAATATTTTGGTTCATGTTCTTATGTTCTTATATTGAAATAGTCATGTTTCCATTATAAAAATAAAACAGAAATTGTAGTCGTACTCTATAATGTAATTATATATTTAATTTTCTTTTATCCTTTATCCTAAATTACATCATTTCTCCATTTTGCATCACAAAGTTTCATATTTCCAAGGAGTCTGCATAAACATCAGAAAAGTTAATAGAACAAAATAAGGAAACGGGCGCGGTCAGTCTTTACAGGAAGCTCGGCTTTTGTACAACAACTACAATGTTTACATTGCCATTACGTAAGAGCTGTAATGGAATGCACAGCAGTACCTTTATATTATATATTGCAAAACTGGTTCTCCCGCACCTTTTCACGACCACTTGCGACTGGTCGTATATAAATTACAAGAAATGCGCTTTCTGCGATGGATGGGATTTCAGCAGAATCAGAATTGTATACTCGATTGTATATGAGAGAGAAAGTATTCCTACGCCTACAATTAAGTCTATAGAAGGTCAATTCATAAAAAAATTTAACAGATATATATATATATATATATATATATATATATATATATATATATATATATATATATGTACCTATATATACAGACGCACATTATAGTTTAACAATGTTATCAAAATATAAAGTAGTTTGATCATATAATAAGGTTTTAGCATTTTAAAATCGTTGCATGGTAATTCATTCGTTACGTTACGTTAGAATACATTCTACTCGGCGATTTTATAAATATTAATTCTATTGGTGCTGTTACTTTTGAAGTAGTGCAGTTGCAGGTAGATTAATAACTTTTGGCACCAACTTCACAAGTACCAAAACCAATAGAATTAATATTATTTTATACTTTTCAGTGCACTAACTAATAACGTCCAATTTTTTGTAAAAAATATTTATTTCACACTTTTGAGTATAACATTATTCACAAAAATTGTTGAACGATCACTCATACGAATGAAGATAGTTCTTATCTTATTACCCACGTATATTATTTGCTTGTAGTTGTTATTATTGAGATCTCAAAACATCGTTGCGGAAATACGCTCAAGTATTTCAGTTGTTACCATTTTACACCGATTTAACTTGAAAACCGTAACTCTAAGGAAAAAATGTTCAGTATAAATGTTGCTACAAATAATTATGTCTTTCATGTACTGCCCACAGATTTTCCATTTTCGAAAGAAATCGACCTCTCCACATACCAAAAATATATATATTTGAGAATTTAACATGCCTCTATCTCGAAAACCGTGACTCTTTTGAAAAATGTTCAATTTAAACGTTTCCGGATATTGTCCTACCTTTAATTATACCACCTCAGATTTTCGGTTTTCGAGAAAATTTCCCCCCTCCACCCCCTTTGGGGTCGGTTTTCGGAGGGAAGGAGATGTCGGATTCCCGTTTTTATGAATATGGGACCATTTCTCAAGCCCCCTCTTTCAAATGAATCAAAATCGGAGTACGATTACTATATAAAAGGCACGCACAAACAAAAAAAACAACAAAAACAAACACACAGTCGAATTGTATACCTCCTCCATTCGGGGTTCGTCGGTCAAAAATAGTTAATTCTATTGGTGCTGGTACTTCATAATTACTTACTAGCACCAATAGAATTAACCTTATTTTGAATTATTCAGTGCACCAAGGCACCAACTAATAATAATGGTTCTCTTTTTTTTGAATGACTTTTCAAAAGAAGAAGGTATACCAGTATACCATTCGACTGTGTATTTTTTAATGTTTGTCCCATAGGTTTGCATAGTAAACGTGTACCGATTTTTATGATTATTTTTTTCATTTGATAGAGGCGATTGAGAAATGAACCCATATTCAAATTTTCAGGGTTTCTTAAAGCTCATACCTTTGAATGCTAAAAAAAATTATTTCTCAAAAAATTCATCTTCCATTGTAAGAACATTTGTCCTTGCGAATTTACCGATAAATGTGACGGTTTTGTAATTAGGTCTGGTCTAGGTATAATTTAAAATATTTTTACAATAAAGTTGTACATTAATATAAAAGCTACAAATCTGAAGTGATTGCCTTCACATTAATATTCGCTTTTTTATACAATTGAGAAAAATGTTTTTCTTTCAATTTAAGTAAAGAATTCATTATTCATATAACCTCTATGGCTCTATGGTCTAGTGGTGAACGTGCCCGCTTCACATACGCAGGACCGTAGGTTCGATTCCAGCTACAATGTTTTAAACCCCCTACAGACGACATGGCAAGTCTTGGCCACTGTATGCTCGTTTCAACGTTGGCACATCGTGTGTATTCAAAATAGATGGCAAAGCAAGACCAACGTTGGCGCTGGCCAACGTTCGTCTCGGAGGCGGTATTTCTAGCACACATCAAAGGGATCAGACCTCGACTGGCTTATATTCGCAATTGCCATATTTTCCTAAACATACGAGCGGGACGAGCATGCATATTTGTTTATTGTTTGCCCAGTAGCTAGTGAGTTTTTATTTATGAAACTTTTCTGTTTTTTTTAAGGAAATTGTGGCAAATAAATATTATTTTATTATAATCGTATTAATATGTTTATAAGTATATTTTCTCCAGAAAATACGTGTCTCATTAGTGTCAAATTGTAGAGAATTAACTCACCATCTGCGCTTTTTTTTCTTCTTCTATATTTTCTTAATAACTAGCAGTACAATTGTTGATAATAACACCATTGCTGCAGCCGAAACCACAACTTCCAGTTCATCGGAATCCACCTTATGATTTCAATGCTGGTACAAGTTCGCTATTTTTCAAAATGGCCAACATTCGCCAACGCTGGCACGTCTTGAGAATGCTTGCAATTTGCGAATGCTGACAAATGCCGAGTGTTGGCTACAACGTTGGCCCAAACGTTGGCACACCGTCTGTAGGCGCCTTTACACAAATCTCTTCTCTTTTCATTTTCTTTGGTAAACAATAAACAAAAAATATTTTTCTGGTAGGGAATAAAATGAAGAACCAGAATATTCACGACAATGTGTACTTAATTTTTTTCTTAATATTCATTTGCGTTTTCTTGCGCGATGGAATTAATATCTAGTAGAAGTTTCTACGCGGCCCGGAAGCCTGTGAGTTATCTACCATGATCGCTTAAAATTGTGAAATAAGTAGTATCATCGGATGATGCACTAAAAAGAATAAATTGACAGTACGTAATGTATGGATCATAAAGATTTTGAAGTTGGTCAAGAGTCTCTATTGCTGATAGTCATTTTTAATTCAATTATTTCTACGATGATATATTTCAAAAGAAAAAAAATTACCCCCTCCACATAGCGAAAATGCATATAAATATTTGAGATTTTAACAATCCTTGTAACTCGAGAACCGTAACTTCTCTGAAAAAATGTTGAATTTAAACGTTTTCGTATCTTATCCTATCTTTAATTCTGCCGTCTCAGATTTCTGATTTGAGTACTTACGAATATGGGATCATTTCTCATGTCTCCTTTTTCAAATGAATCAAAAGTCATCAAAAACAGAAAGTCGAATTGTATACCTCCTCCGTTAGGGTTCGTCGGTCAAAAATATGTTATTTTTAGAAAATGTAGGTCTCGCTTTCGGTTGAAAATTATCGACGTTGGCCAAGGACGCGAAAACTCCAACAGAATGTCTGACAGTGACAATTTTATAATTTGTTGTGTGCATTGAGGAAATCATCCAAGAAGTTGTGGTTTCAATTGCTCCTTTCATTGGGAACCAATTTACATTAATGCATGATACTGCTAGACCTCGCGTTGCACAAGTAGTGAGCGAATATCTGGGTGAAGTTGGACTTCCAAGATTGTAATAGCTACATGTAGCCCGGATCTCAACCCAATCGAACATCTTTGGGATCAACTAAATTAAAAGGGTCGCTTGTCGTCGTCCTGTACAAACCTACAAACCTTGCAAGACTTACGACTGGCGCTAACCGAAGGTTATCAGGCTATTCCTCAAGAAAGAATAACCTTTTTCATTCAATGCCATGAAGACAGCAAGCTGTCATTGCTGCAAGAAGACGAAATACACGTTATTAAAATTATTTTTGTTAATTTAGTTTATCATATACTTAGTGTTTGTTTTTCTTAATAAAAGTAGGCTTCAAATAAGCGTTTCATTTCCAATTTTGCAGCTCGCTGCAGAAATGACTTACTGGATGAATCAAAAAACGAAATGGTAAGAATAAATTAAAGATTACATGAAACAATATTTAGACAAAATTGTCCACCTCAATTTTCTTACAAGGGTGTTTCGAAATTAAGACAAAAAACATCAGTTCTACTGTATAATATAGCCTAATCGAAAAATATAATATAAAATAATTAAAGAGAAACACAAAAAATGTATCTACAAACTGATAACAAAATCATGAGAATCGGATAAAACATAAAAAATTAAAAAAACATCACACTTGGTCAACATTTCAGGGCGGAATTTTGTACCGGCGAGTGCAGCTTGTCTTAGAATCTTAAAGCTCACTTTTCTACATTTAGCAACAGAGACACATTATCGAGAAAAAAAAGAGGTAATTAATAAAACATGATATTATCTAGTTCTCATCGTTAACTATTGTAGTTATTAATATAAGGTTATCATTTTTTTCTAACTATATAGTTCAATAAATTACTTAATTGTAAGTACATCTACTGCATACAAAACTTCTGATCAAAATGCATTTTTATAATATAAATAAACCAACTAGATTTTATATCATTATTTTAACCTTCTATTTTTTTTTCAGATAAACTGTATTAGGCATACTATTTTTACTTTAATAAATAGAAAAATCTAGAACAAAATATGAATATAGCATGTCATTAAAAAAACAAGTTGACGATCGCAGTTTGGTAATGTCTTGGCTGCTTTAAGTAAAGTTTGGCGAAAAAGTAAAACTATTTATAAGGTTTGCTACAAGGGTGCGAATAATAGACTGAATCACATGGTATAGTATTTATCGACAAAGCTTATTCGAATCCATCTAAAATGATGTATTTTATAAAGCTTATTAGTTGTGTATGCAGTTGAAGAAATTGCAGATCACAATTAGAATTAAACGACACTATTTTTTTTTTGTTTTCTTATTCACATCATATATGACCTTGATGACACACAATTTCAAAGCAAAGTCTCAAATTATTCCCAAGAAATTTTAAAGACACTTCTTAATTAGGGTTCCTGTTTTTATGATAACATTTGTTAGAGGTACTAGGTAGTCTTAACCTTCATCAAGAAGGACACTAATCACCACAGAGGTCTAACATCAATGGTGCCGGTTTTTTTGGCAAATTTGACCAAAAACCTTATTCAGGATACTAAAAACCTCCCATAATTGGGGTTTAGGTAATAAACGAAATGAAAAAGATTTCACATTGGAGAAGGAACATCGTTCAAAAGATTCAGTCCTGATTGAAAACAAAAATATATATACAGGGTTAAGCAAATGTTCCGGCCAGCTTAATTAATTACCTACAGAACAAGCAAAAGTGATAGAGATTCAAATTTTCGTCAGCCGTCACAGCTACAGTTATTGTTTTATTTTACTGTTTCTTCTCTACGTCCCTAGCGTCATAATAATCCAAGAGCTAGTGAACCCTCCGAGTACCGGTCTTCCTGTAAGGTTAGAAATTAGTACACTTATGATTTATAGTACGCTAAGGGCAATAGCCATGACCTGGCAGGCGTCAGCCCGTTATTTTTTAAATTGTAAAATAAATAGAGTATAAAAACTTGTTTCTGTAAGCTTAAAAATTTAATAGAATGTAGATTATATAATGTAAATCTTGAAAAAAAATATTGACAGACGATTACAATGAGCAAAAGCATTTGACAGGTGAATTATTGAAAGGAGCACAGTTGATGAGATAAAATAAACTTTCTCCTGCATAGTTGAAATTTGGATATGTTTTTGAGTAAACGTTTTAGAATAAATATGTACAATGACAGGCGGTTTTGAATAGCATAAGACCTTGACAGGCGAGGGCAAAGCTGCTAAGGGCGTGCGAGTAAGAGGTGTTACGTGAACGCATATAGTGCGAGTGACATGAAATAAAAATAAAAGTGATAAAGGAATACAATATAAGTTAATATATTTTTTTACGTGGCACAAATGTGATCATTACTAAATATATATTAAATGAAAATTATTAAAAGTAATAAATAATATAATAATAACTATAATAATGTGCAAATCAAGATTTAATTAATGAATATTGATGGAAATAAAAAAAATAATGTAAAGATAAAGATTAATATTAGTTATTAAATATGAATATTTCAATATTTTTTTGTTTTATAGAAATGTCGTCGACAAAGTTGAAACATTGGCAATCGCCCCTCCAATAGCTACTGAAGAAGTGTCCGTTAGTAAAACTAGCGATGCTGATAGGCTATGTGTCTTTTGTAAGTATAAATATAGACAAGTGAAAGGGCGATACCAACCTCTTCACTCGTCAGAAAGAACAAGTTCTGTGAGAATTCGGCGAATGAATTTTATGAAAAAGTTGGCGCAGATTCGATCCCATTTATTTTTTATCATAATAGTTGCCGAAATAATAAATAAAAAGGACATTTTCATTCACATACCTATGTAAATATTACTTTGAATTATGACAAGGAATACTTGAAGAAAATGATGAAGATGTTGATGTCAATTTTAGTCTCCAGCGGTTTGAAGCTAAATTGTTACAGAGTTTCGATGAAATTAAAATTATTAAAAGGGACAGAAAAAAATCTGTAGCAATGAAGGATTCTGTTGTTGATGCAAAAATATGTGAACTGTTAGAAGATGCGGAGATATTGTAAAAAGCAGCATCAATTTTACGGAAAACTAGTATAAAAATGACGAAAAAGGAATTACCAGAAAACAACATTATCAAATGGCGAATGTGAAATACCTAAGCATTTATTCGATTTTTATTGTTTTCTCTTGGGTGGTCATAAACGTCGTCGTAGAATTACTGAACGTTGTATAAAGAAACCAAATTCATTGGTAGAAGATTTGATTTATAATATCACTACTGGGTTTATCAACACCAAAAAGCACATCACTCTGGGCATGACATAGAAAAGTTTAACAAGCAGCAGAAAAATCGTAAGAATTATAAATAAATATGGTCATTGTTGCAGTCATCATGTTATTAAGAATAGGAAACTGGAGCAACAACTACGTTATTGAATCGCTCCAAAATTTGTCCAAATGAAATTTATAAAAGACAAGATTTATTCACAGGAGTAGCCTTCGACAACTTCGATAGATATGTTGATCCCTCTACTGGTAAAGACACCTTACACGATACAGTAGGAATCATCGATCAAACAGTTCCAAAAAATGAGGGAACTTTTGAGCAACTCCAAAATCGTTCTGAAGATGGTGAATGCACAGGCGCGCCATCTGTTCCATGTGTTCATTCAGGATATAAAAGAAGGAGGACTTTTGATGCTATCGTCCCAGAGTTAATACCATATTAAAAAAAACAAGATGAATGATGATGATTATTGTCTTTATCCGACAATTTGAGGAACGAAACAACACCAGTTTCACTCAAAGTAATTTATCAGCAAAAGTTTCTGTGGGTGTTTTGCCATGCTCTAAAAATTCAAAAAACATCGATGTGGGTTAACAAAGATTCAGATGATGATGAAAACAGTAGTAGTGAAGTGTCGGATAATGATGAAAATTAATGTAAAAAACTAATGTAGATTACATTAGAACTAATAAAATATATTGTATTTATCATTTCTACTTTTATTTCATATCACTCGCACTATATGCGTTCACGTAACACCTCTTACTCGCACGCCCTTAGCAGCTTTGCCCTCGCCTGTCAAGGTCTTATGCTATTCAAAACCACCTGTCATTGTACATATTTATTCTAAAACGTTTACTCAAAAACATATCCAAATTTCAACTATGCAGGAGAAAGTTTATTTTATCTCATCAACTGTGCTCCTTTCAATAATTCACCTGTCAAATGCTTTTGCTCATTGTAATCGCCTGTCAATTTTTTTTTCAAGATTTACAATAAATAAACTACATCCTTTTAAATTTTTAAGCTTACAGAAACAAGTTTATATACTTTATTTATTTTACAATTTAAAAAATAAAGGGGCTAATGACTTGTAGGGCTGAGGCCTGCCAGGTCAAGCCTATTGCCCTTAAAATATAAAAATATAAATGATATGTGTACAAATTTCTAACCTTACAGGAAGACCGTTACTCGGAGGGTTCACTAGCTCTGCAGCTATAAGATGTGCTATCGTCAGATGACATTCTCGTATGACATTTTTTTAAATGTTTATTATAGTTTTTTATATCTTTCAGAACAGGTTATTTTTCCAAAACATTACCAGAATTTGCACTGAGATTTCTCAGATAGATATTTTCTATTGACAAAAGAAAAACATTTTAATTTTAATTAAATAGATTTTTATTCTGAAATTTTTTTAAATATGATTATTGATTGTTCATTTCTTACATCTTAATAAAAAAATATTTATTTCTAACCTTTGATAGTCAATATTTCCAGATCAATTGAATTTCGACATAAAACTAATTATACATCTGTTTTCGAAATTACCTAAATGCGGATAAAGAAAAGCTGATAATCCAGGGTATTCAATTTAATAGAATGACACAGGAATCAGCCATATGACAGTTTATGATCGTAGTGACACAAAAGAAAAGAGTAAAATCTCGAGTAAAATAGACTATAATTGTGGTGTAAATTTGAATCTGCAATCACATTTATTTCTCCACTAATTAGGTTGGTCCAAAACATTTGCCCAACCCTGAATGTAGGTATCTATATAAATCTCCTATTTCAATATTTATATATTTTTATATACACAGTTGATCTTACTAACTTTTATCTCTATCGTATTCCATTACAAGAAAAGATCGTTAATAGATATTACAACTGAGCACTGAATAATTCGTTTTACAACGAATGAATCATTGGAAAACCTGAGTTGATACTTTGATTCCATCATCATTAAATCAAATTTAAATGGCGTATTCAAGTGATCAAAGTAAAATGTCTAATAGTTTTGGAAATGCCACTGACTATAAAATAGCAAACGTTCAACAACAGCTGTCAAGCACAATTCAGGCCATCACGATGATATTACTGTTGATTTGATTGAATTGAAAGTTTTCTTATTTCATAATTTTTTACGCTCCTATTTTAGACAATAATTATTTTTTTAAAGGTTGTATCTTTGAATAATGGCCATAACGAAATTGATATAAAATTTATTTTTGCAAGAAAAACTGGAACACATTTCACTGCAATAAATTTCAGTATTGTTTGAAAACACACGAATGAATAATATTGGAATCAATATACAGTCACTCAATAAACTGCTTATAGTTAGTTCTACGATAATAAAGAGGACAATATAACATGATGGTTTCCAGAAATCGAAATATTTCGGTCGGTTCGTTGAACCTACATACGGTTACGAATGGCAACAGACAAACAAATCATTTAGTGAGTCATTGTTTTAGGTGACCCTCTCACTAGCTCCCGTACATATAAAATTTATAATATATACCACCAACTTGTATCTTGTATCTACTGCGTTCTATATTATTCATGGTTCTAATTACAGGGGGAGAACAACAATCCTATTCATAAAATCAACAGAAACACAACAAATCTCTACTAAAGAAATAACCATAACCAATACTAATGAAGCTAGAAATTCAACACCTAAAGGGTGAGCAGGAGTGCCAAAAATTGTATGGGAGCAATCTATGAAATTGAGCACTAAAACTTTAAAAAAAAAACGCTCGATTTGAGTTCACAATTTAGTGTTTTTGTCAACCCCCAATGTTTATTGTAGAATAGCAAAAAGCATATCTTTTTACGTACGACAAGGTAATTAGGGATGATTGTTATGTAATGTAATGTAAAAAAATATATACATAATTAGAAAATTATATTCAAATTCAATATATTACGGATTTATAATACAAAAAATATCTTTCCGACGTCAAATATATCAAAACATTGTAAGCAAACAATGACATTAAAATATAAAAAATATTGACGCACAGCCAAAACTACTGAAACTTGAAATTTGGACAGTAGTTTCATTTTTTGATGTAGACTGGTCATCTGCGGGAATCTCACTAATTATCTGTGTATTAAGGTGCGGGCTCCAGCTAATATAATTATTAATTTAAATCGGATCAAAAACATTGCTTACTTATACCATGAAATAGATTATTAACTTGATGAGCAATGAAGTGTGGTTTATCTTTTCTAGAATTATTTAATAAAAATTGCCTGCCTGATCATACATTGTATTAGTATAATCTATCTCTATCCGGAATTCCATTTAAATCCGTTCACCCATTTTGACTTGATTGAGTAACAAAAATCCATACTTCCATCCATTCATACATCTAAACGTCTGCCTTTCTGTGTAGCCTTTAGTTTGAAACTACCCATTTGTAAGGGTTGTTCAGAAAAATAATTAACTACATTTCAATTTATTTAAATGAGATGTATTTTCTAGTAATTTCAAAACCCTACTATTAAAACTATAGAAATTTCATACAAACATTGACACCCCTTTTTATCCCCTTAGGGGTTGAATTTTGAAAAATCCCATCTTAGTGAGCACCTATGTTCTAAAAGGAACCCCCATACAAAATTTGACACTTCTAGCACTTCTGGTTTCTGAGATTTTGTGATGAGTGAGTGAGTGACCCTTCACTTTTATATAAATATATAGATATATCTATTTATATTTTTTATGAACAAGCAATTTATCTGCATTGGGGATCGGTTCATTAATGAATCATCGAAGCACTCCCAGATGGGCGTTCCTTCAAAAAATATTCAGTTTATGAACAGGGAAAATATGAAAAGTTTACACAATAGTCGAATATCTGGAATCGGTGTTTTTCTTTGGTTCAAGAGAGCCTCATACTTTATCAGATAGTTAAATATCAGTTAGAGAATAATAATTTCGAAAACAGTATTCCAGATTAAACTTCATTTAAAAATCATAATATCTACATAATATAAAGTATGTGATGATACAGAAAAAAACAAATCTATTTTTAATTAGATTAAATAACTATAATAAAACTTATTGCGTCACCTAGGTAAGAAGGATATAACAGTCTGCACCTGGCCTCGACTTTATGAATAACCAAGACACTGATGACGAATTCCCGCATGTAACAGAAATGAAATACCTGCTATACCAGGTAGGCAGCTAGCAAAAGCCGAAAGGTAACACAAAAGGGAATAACAAAGCGCAACCAGTAATAGCTTTTATTTAGTTGCCCAAACCTGCCACTCACTCATGGATATTCTATGACTCATGCTTCCAGGTTACTCAGACTCAGATGAGAATAATAAAAAAAATATGCAAGCCAATAAAAAGTCAGATTTTAGAAATCTTTGATATAATTATACAGGTATTTTTTTGGAAAGAGTTACTTTACACGACTTGTGGTATTAGTTAACCAGCAGAAATTTTCAGAATTATGCCCTCTCTTTAAAGGTTATTTATTGAAAAAGCCGCGAGAAGTGAACCTATTGGTAGTTCTTCACTAAACTGAATACTGTAGTACACTACCACCGACTGCAGCAAGTCTGTTTATTTTAATATTATAAGTTATTTTGCTTTTATTATATGTATTGAAAAAGCTAATATAAAGCCACTCCCCATCAAAAGCATTTTTATTGGAAACTGAAGAAAATTGTTCAACAAAAAAGTGATACGGTAAATTTACGAACTCATCGTGAATACAAAGTAAACATTAACAATCACCGGTAATGGTAAATGACCAAAGTATGTCAAAAAGGGCTGTGTTTGTGCGTGTTGAGACGAAGTAAGATCCAAATTAAAGGTTATGGGGTATCGATTGCTTGGAAATTGGTCTTGGATTGTCATGACCGCACGTGAAGTCAGTTTTACAAGATAATTTATTCCACTTCCAAGCAAAAATCAACAAATGTATGAGACTTTGTACAATCTTTGGAGGTATTTGTGGACTCACAGGACAATGACGCGTTACTTTTTGTGTATGAATAAGTATCTAGAAAAAACTCGGACCGACTTCGAATCTTTATGATTATACAAAAATAACACAGCCTGGGATGTAACTTGGAAGCTCTTGAAGGAAAATTTTTCTTCTTGAATTTTGCCGTAAGGGCCATCTCCAAGAATTTCTCTTTGAAATAAAACAAAATGATCATCAAAATATGTATGTACTTTACTATGTTAAATGGGATAACCTCTATAACAGAAACAAACAGTGATTTGATAATTCCTTCTTTTATATGAAGTTAGTTTTGTAATAGTAATGACATTCTAATGTGCAAATTTGAGAAGTTTATATACTAAAATATTTGTTGAAATAAAAGAACTACAAGGATACTAATATGAAACTGAATCATCGGGCATAGTTATAATAACAAAAAAATTACAGAAGATTTAATGTATATTTTGAAGATACCGCAGAAAATGCAAAGTCACTACAATAGGGGAATATTATAATGAAATGTCTACCGTTAAAAGTATCAGCAAGATAGATTTAATGTTTGAATACGTAGAAAATTAGTAGGTGGTGTCCATTTTACCAGAGAATTAAAGTGGTCTGTTCAGATTATACTTCTTGCTTTTTATTTACGTAGAATCGATTGTAATACAGCCACAAAGTTAATTTAGATATCCGTTAAAGATTACTATAAAGAATATAAAAAAGAATATTTCATTAATTGTATTTAGCTTACCCATATACAACTAATAAATCTTGGATGAAAACTTACCTGAAAAAAGAAAAGAACTATTAAGTATATAGTATATAATATATTTAGTCATTCTATAGAAATACAGTAGACACGTGATAGTGCCACCCGAAAAAACATAGGTGTTCACATTTTCGATTTATTCAAGTTAATAAGTTATGTTTGTTTGTTTATTTATTTCGGCGGTCCCCTGGTACAAATTAAAGGACTGACAAAATGATAGCGAAAGCCGAATACAGAGTAAGTCGGATGTCGAATAATCGTGCGAGTAGGGCAATGTGAAGTAACATTATTAGAAAAATATTATATTATACACTTCTAAGAGAGAATCGCGGTATTCGCAGCAGCACGATGAGCAGAGGGATGAAAGAAAATGCTGTGGCAGTAGCATAATAGAAAATATCAGTGTGAATAAAAAAATCTTAATGTAAGGGGAACAGTTAGTTGAAATATATAATGATGGAAACGATTTTAGTTATTATTTTTAATTAGAAGATGCCCGTAACTTCTTCAACGCATACTGTTTGTGTCAATTTCATCGCTTTAATTATCAATATGAAGTGTGAACTAACTTAATAATTATTGTGTGAAACCAAACTATGCTGCTTATTGTTTTGTGAGCTCATTATGACCAGTTCCAACGAAATATATGAATTATTTTTCACGTTATAACAGAACATCGAAAAAGCTCCCAACAAATTTAGTATACTTACTTATGGATTTCCCAGTAGTACTTCATGGGTCTGATTCTTTGTTTTAAGGTGCCTCTAACTATAATAGGCTGTCGTTGATCGAGGGATTAAATTTTTAGAAATGTCAGGCTAATTAGATGTACCCGGTGAAGAGAAAAAATAATTCAAATGTTATTTTTATTCTATTAAATTCAAGTTAAGGAAGAATAAAGATGAATCTTATTCCAGTTATTTGGAGTAACTGAGATATCTTATACCTGGCTACATGGGGTGGTCCTGGTCGAACTGAATGGTAGGATTATAACAACTCTTTTCAATGCAAGGATTACATAGGTAGCCATGAATTGATCGGCGTCCTAAGATGAAGGTAAATTTTGCAAATACGCATGATCAACAAAATAGTTTGAGAATAATAACCATCGGAAGCAAAAAAGTGTATGTCCCAAATTTTAGATGATTGATATTCTTTATCTGCAGTTTCATTACTCATTACTTTCCTACCGATATGCTAGTCAAGCAGCTATGTAGAAAAATACAGAAATCGTTTTTCATCAATGTTTTTGTTTTAGAGTTGCCTGAGTCCAAAAAAAACATATTTTTAGCTATTGATCTGTCTAGACCGGATAGACCGATTTTGTTGCTTTCTGTTTTGTTTTGTAGGGTATTGTAGGGTCTGTGACAAAGAATTGGCATCATGCCCGTACTAGTTGCTAGGCAATAGTCTAGAATCGTGTTTTGTTAAAAACATTATTCTAGAAACCGTTCACATACATCCTCAAGGGCATCTCCAAGAAAAAGCAGGAAAATAAGGTATGCCAAAATGAGTTTTAAGATTTTCTAAATGTTAATTCTCTAACCAGTTCTTCGTAAATCATAATTGAATAAGAATAAGATCCTTATTGTTTTTCTTGCTAGGCTGAAAAAAATTAATGGTCATTCGACTTGATAGAACGATTTTCATATTCGATGGAACTAATTCGAGAACGGTTGGAAAGTCTTGGACACACCAGATTTATCGAAGTAAAAATCTATCTATTTTATGAAATCCAACTCTCCGCTGGCTGCGGGCCAAAATAAAAAATGGAATTTCTGTGCATTTGAGATTCGGTACCGAAGTGAGAGAGATGGCAATTTTGCTTCGTACAAGTTCTCAATATCCCTAAGTCGAATATAATATTTTATGAGGATAAATCCACTGTGAAGTTAATAGTTTGGGCATCGTGGATCATAAACATACAGATGGTTTTTCCTAGTATTTAGAGAAAATAAATAAACATTGTAGACGTGATTCATATTTAAGTATCAGTAGAAAATATATTTTCAAGAAGATTTTCCTAAACATATCCATAAGTTGGAAAATCAACAAAACCGGATCGGAGAAAACACCATCCGTTAGGTAGATAGGTACTAGTTGTTTACCTAATACATTTGAATGATAAAACGTTTGCGACTGAAAATTGCATCGAACGGACCCACTTCATCATTCCACAACTTTTCTAATTTCTGTACGTTATGTTGCAATTGTTCACTCATGCAAGAAATCCTGAAAAATAAGGAGTTTTTGTGTGTAAGTATGCATACTGCAAAGAATGAAAGCATTATAATAAGAAGCAGGTATCTTCCCGACCAGATGATAAGAAAGCGACACAATTTTAAGGGAAGTAAAAAATAATTAACGAAAAACATTACGGTTGAATCGATTTTGGGGGCGATGCGAATGAACCTGTCTATTTCGACTTCAATGTCACATTTTTACATCAGAGCTAATTATTACACCAAAAGATAATGCGAGGAGGAAACTTGATCAAATTTGTTTTATTTATCCTTAAAAAATAAATAAATGTACCTTTAATTAAACAGAACGTAACTGAAATATATTGACACAACGTAATTAAATTAATGAGAAAAATCTGTTCTCAACAAATGTAGCCGGTACTCTTTTTCATATCAATCGCCCAAACATGCAACGATTTCTTTGATACGTCAATTATTGTATAACACGATCATTGTATATCGTCATCGATAGTGCGTCATAAATAATCTTCAGTTTGAGCCCACGACAAATCATCGACAAAGGCTTCCAAAATAAATCAACCTCATAATATTGTTTGCACTCAAGGCGGGTCTGAATTGTGGATAGACTTTTTCGATAATAATAAAATCAATTATGTAACTACAGTTCTTGTGGTAACTGAGCATAGAGATTTTTGGAGACTTAATTTATATTCAAGTTTGCAAAAAACTATTCGAAATTTCGATGATTCAATGTTTACACTTTATACACATATGGTTTAGAAGAATAAGCCTGGAGTTTTCTGTTTTCTCCAATGAGCAAAAGAGCTTAGAGTATGATATAAAGAGAATAAATCAATACATTTTCAATAATGCTTTATACACAAATTTTCCAGAGCGTCTTATTTACAGTGATAGCGGATTTAAATTTGCGCCATCATTTTTTACAGCTACAATTAATTCTGCTATCCTTTCCGCACTAAGTCATAAGCTTTGATAATATGACATTTTCATATATGGAACATCCTTTATATCATCAATATTCTGGAATCCACATTTAATAAAAAAACAAATGTATACTATGTCATATATATCTAAATTCAAATGTTTTATAAATACTGATATTCAGATAATTTTTAATAACATGTAAGAAAGATGAACAAAGAATGAAAAATACTAAACTGAAAACCTATTTAACTAAGGGCCAGTTTCATAATCGAATTAAATATCCTATTAATTTTAATCCTACATTAAAAATTTCATTTTTTTTGATTGGACATATAATTCAAAGTTGCTTTAAAAGAACAAACTGACATTGTAACAGTTATTGAAAAATGCACTATTTTTATTCCGTAATGAAGATATGAGATAAACAAATTGAAATTAACTAATCTCCCATTAGGAATTCATTATGAAATCGGCCCTTAATGTTTTCCTTCAGCCAATTGACAATATTCAAGCCTATGTGAACTCCAATAGCAAGTCTTGAAATGTATTGGAGCAATATCCTAAACATTGAAAGTCAATCAGCCAAATTCATAAAACATTCTAAGTTCGATAATAGTTTAGTTTGTTAGGTACCATAATAATGTTAATATCATACATGACAGTTTAATATCATACTAAGCTAGTGCCGAACAAGTTTTATTTATGAATGAATTAAACTAAGCTTCTTCATTTCATAAAGCTATATCCTGTCTTGAAAAACCAGACATCTCGCAGGTCTTTATTAATAGATGCCCCGTAAGATACTTTGTATTTGGTGGCCGGACAAAATAACAGATGAAGAACTTTGGGCCAGCGCTGTCGATATCCAAGTAAGAGAGAGGAAATGGCGGGTCTAGGGCATAAAATTCGGAAACAGGTCGGAGACATTGAAAAGAAAGTTACGGAGTGGAACCTACAAGGTGCCCGAAGAAGAGGAAAACCGAGAGGACCGTGGAAAGGGGGAGAATTGAGACGACTTGCCGGTGACAATTCAGTGACGCCCGGGAAAATAAGACCTCCTAGGTCAAGTTCATTTAAACAAATGTCATATGATAGGACAGTAAAATAAAATATTCCCATCATTTTGAGTTTACGTGTACCTACTAAAAAAATAAAATAAGAGCAAGAGCATGTCAACAGTGAATCGACTGATTTTTTCCCAAAATAGTAAGAAATTCTTACGTAATTAGGAAACCAATAATATAACATTGTCAGTGATCCATTTGAATTTGCATAAAATATTGATTTTCACAATATGATAAAATATTGAAATGTAAATATTATTCTGTGTAAGTTACAATCAAGGATATTAGGTAGATTCTCTATTCTATGGGAATAAAAATATGGGATGAGATGGGAATTTTTGTATCTTTGAATCTTCATCGATAGGGTTGTTTGACGTCAAGAATATGATCATGATCAACTTGTGTATATCAACAGATTATAGACGGTATATGGCGACAAGAGTATAATTATTTACTTAATATTTGTCGCTTGAATCATACTATAATTATAATGATAGGCTGAGTTTCTCATTCGATCGAACCAACAACGTTCGCATTAGCGGCCTAGATTTCCACGTGGAATAGAAACTCATACTAGAAACTTCGTTATAGAAAGTAGGCAGATGCATAAATAATAGGAAATACTCAAGTGACATAATATATGTTTAGTAGTAATATATAAATACTAGCTTTTGCCCTCGACTCCGTGCGCCTGGAAAACTGCATTCATTTCCATTCCTTGTAGTAGTTTTTGCGCGAAGCGTGTACAAACATACAGAAAGACAGACAGAGACGATAAAATGTAGCCTATATTTTAAGTTAGACCTCTAGTGATATAAAAAAAACTATTCTTTTGGCTTCTGTTGCTTTAGTAAAGGCCCCCCATATTATTTTTCCTTAAATATATTTAATGTACAGTCAAAACCCTACTATTAAAACTATAGAAATTTCATACCAACATTGACACCTCTTTTTACCCCCTTAGGGGTTGAATTTTGCAGAATCCCGTCTTAGTGAGCACCTACTCTAAAAGGACCCCCATGCAAAATTTGAGACTTCTAGCACTTCTGGTTTCTGAGATTTCGTGATGATAACAGACAGACAGAATAAAAATAGTGCATTTTATAATAACATTTATAACGTCAGTCACCTTATCTTCGTTCTTTTAAAGTAACTTTGAATTATAAGTTCAATCAAAAAAATATGAAGGACTTAATGTAGGATTAAAATTAATACGAGATTAAATTTGATTATGAAATTGGCCCTAAAAATACCAGTACGCAATAATAGACTTAGTATTATTTTCTATTTTTAGTACATTTAACAAAGTTTTTGTTGAAAACAATACAATATCTGTTGTCTGCAAATATATTTTGTTCGATTCACTTTACAAACCTAGCATAACACGTCTATATCACCTAAGATTTTGTTAAAAATATAGTAAATATCTAATTAAAATGGATTTTGAAATTAATGATGTTGAATGGTTGATAGATTCATCATTGAAATTAATAGACTCTTATCATTTTTATAGTTTAGGTCAGTTATTTGATAACGAAGGGTACCTGTTTCATCAAACATCAAACCAAACAAAAAATTCGTCTGTCCACTAACAGGCCACAGGCTTTTCCTAGCGCTCTCAAAAAATTCAGTCGAATATAAAAATTCGTTTGATTAGGTCGTTTCAACATTAACTTTCTCCAGTGTGTCAAGACACACAGCATAACTTTTGTCTCAAGGGATACGAGTCATAATAGCAGGTGGTTAGGGGCTTTAAGCAGAACGATTTGGACAAGTTCCATTAGGGCTCCTTCAGACTACGCCGCTAAGCAGCGCTACTAAGCGGCGCAAAAATTAAACACGCCTCTCTTCAAGGCACCATTTCAGCGGCGCGGCAATAATCGAGCCGCAATAACAACGCGCTGCAAATATGAGCCGTTCGGAATTGTGATTTCCAAGTTCAGTGTATTTCCTTTTTTTCTGTTGAAGTTTTGTTGTCGAAACTCTCGTTTCCATTTTTCAATTTGCGAATACATAAACATCTTCAATCGGCAGCTAATCAGCATGTTAATATATCTGTAAGTAGATCCAAGAAAACTTTTGGGATAGTACGAAATTTGTCAACACGATAGAGGTCATAGTTTTGGAAGTATCATGTTCAAATTTACTACAAAAATCAATCTCTTAAATACCTCGGCCAAGTTGAGCATTATAGGTAAAGAAGTTTCAAAATGACGACGACGATGTAAATATCATCAAAAATATTTTTGGGGTATAGATATAATCAGTACCTACAACTTTTGTTCGAATCAACATGTCATAAAATGAACAGAAAAAATATAATAAAAAAAATTATAAAGAAAAAATCTATGGATGTTCAAATTTCAATTCAATGAATTTTGAGAAATTTAACCCTGGCTAAGGGCCATCGGGATTTTTTATTATTTTTTATATTGTTCTGTTACTCGAGAACATTGCCGATGGAAGGTGTTTACATATTCGCAAATTGAAATATGGACACGAGCCTAGAAAACATTGATACGGAACAGCTTACATTAAGCATTGAAAATTAACCCTATTGGGAGGCTGTGATAAACGAGTTTTTTGTAGATTTTGACAACAAGGAAAAAAGGAAGGAAAAAAATAAATACAGTGAACTTAGAAATCAGAATAATTCCGAGCGGCGCATCTTTGTAGAGCTTTATCATTGCGGCTCGATTATACCGCGCCGCTGAACTGGTGCCATGAAGAGAAGCGTTTTTAATTTTTGTGCAGCTGCTGCTTAGCGGCGTAGTCTGAAGGAGCCCTTGATATTAAGTAAAAAGAAACATACAATGAAATATAGGTACCACCTTCTTCTATGAAGCCAGTCAAAAACAGAATTAACAAGATTGGAGATGACAAAAAGAAAATCTTTGAAGACAAACTTGTATGAAATGCTAAGATTGAAAGTGCTTCTGATGTAGTTAGTTGTATTTTAAGTTGCTTGCTGAACTTATAATTATCATTCCATTATTAACTTCTTTTTGGTCAGTTAATAAAATATAAATAGATAATTCAAAAGATAGATTTTCGCGGGTTATGATCTTAATAATTAAGGTTTCTTACGTAATCTTACAGTGTTGTTCTCAACGAAAAGAAACTATTTTTTGGCTAAAGACTTATGCGTAATTTACAGTGAAGACGATACTAAATTGAGTACACAAAATTAATTACAATCATAACTTGTAAGATAAATATCAAAAGTTAAAATGTACTAGAAATCAGAAACTATAATATATTCATATTTAGGTAGTATGTCTATTGTCTATGCTTCATGGAGATAATACGATGCACAAAACTTACAATTGATAAGGTTGTTAAAGTAACCATAAAATATGTAACCACTACTTTGTGCAACTGATAGAGGGTCATTGAATTGCCAGTCTAGCTGTAATGAATTAGCCTGGAAACAATTAATTTCGTCTATTTAAATGTGCACCGTGCCTATTTCACCAAGATTTTGTTAGAAATTATAGTTCATATTTATATAGAACTGATTTAGAAATTAATCAGATTAATGGTACAGTCTTGCAGTTTTGCTTGATAGGTAGATTCATCACTAATATTAATGGACCAACTCTTGTTATTTTTGTAGGTTAAGTTAGTTATTTAATAATTAGGGTAACTGTTTTATCAAACACCAAACCAATCACTATACAATATAGTTATGTTTTCATCCGAAAAGTACGACACGAATCAGGTGATACCAATCAACTCCAAATTTACAACTTGAAAACGTTTAACGGTTTCCAGCAGCAGTTTTGAAATAGACTATCAATTACATATTTTGGAACATTATTAGACACTGATGAACCTAGTGATGAGTAAATAAAGTTACAAAGTTTTGATAAATGCACACATTTTCAGCAGAAAATTACAGAGAATTGTCCTGAGCGTTGCATATGGTTACTTTGAAATAATATTCTAAAAAAATTTTTTTTTGGGAAAGCCTTGAATAAAACTAAACGCATAAATATGAGTCGTACCGTACAGTTTTTCAATGAATCTACAGTTTTCTGGAGCTGTTGCAGTCTTCCAGAATCAGACATGAAAATTACATGGATTTTGATGACAATGTTGGAATAATATGTATTCAGATTTTTTCGAAAAAAGAACCGATTGGACGCACACTAGGGAATGTATATACTCAAATTTACCGCTACGAACCAGTTCGGTCGTCATCAAGCACGGGAGATGAAGAATCAGAGTGCGAATAAGAGAGATGGAGATAAAGCTGTTCGGAAATGTTCAATCGTGGATAATAAACGTTGTAGTAGTGTATTTTGTACACGTGTGTGGCTTTTGCCGACTGACTTTTGTAGGCGATTTATGATTTAATCGAGAAGTTGAGATGGCTATCAGCAAGCAGAGCAGCATCCAGTCACTTTTACACACCTCAGTACAGGCAAAGATTAAAAATCTTTGGTACAGGTGCAGGAAGGAGCTGAAGTGACGGGTTTGATGAGGATGATAATGACAGTTCCGACGAATGATAATGTTTCAACAACGAATCCAATGCGAATATCAGGATCAAATGATTTAGCGTATGAAATAGTGTTTAACCGATTAACCGTATACCTATTACTCGTGAAATTAATATTATTGCAATTACAATAGGTACTTTAAACTTGAAAACTGGCGTATTTCTTATTTTTAACGTCTCAATAGTATCTAGATAAGAGTAATTTTGCTGTAATCATATAATTGTTAGTTTAGCAGATCCTATGCTAAAAATATATAATAGTGTTGATAATATTTTTTGCAGTCTACTTAGGCGGTGCTTATGACCGAAAAATTTAATGCAATTTTAAGTACAATTGTGTATAGAGATCATCATGCAACCATCAAGTGAACAACATTGATTTAAAAATGACTGTTGAGATTCAAACAGATATCTGACATAAAGTTACATAAGGACAGAATATGAACTGACAAACTGCCATAACGTCAAATATTGGTCGTGTCCACAGCTGTGCCTGATTACCAACCGCTTAGTAATCAATAATCAAAAAGTTGACGTCTTTAATGTGACAGCCATCTGTAAACAATTATAACATAACCCATCTTTTTGTATCTGGTTTTTGGCGCTATTGCTATTTTTGCCGTTTGAACCTTAGATTTACTGAAATTCAGAATTATTACGTACTTATATAATTTCTGAGAGATGATTTATCTCTATTTTTTGTCAAATATCTGCGCTTACCAACATTTTCAATTTTGCTATAACTGTCATTCTAAATTTTCATTCCTAATTTCGATAGCATGGAAATATCTTTCATATTGTGAACAATTTATCTAGAATTTTAAGTCCAGGAGTTATTCACGAAGATGAAATAGAAAAGCTGAGAGATTTCGTAGCGAATATGTCTTTTCCCATGAACAATCTACCAACAGAAGCACCAATAATTGCGGGTATCCGTTATATTTAAATATCTGAAATTTCAAATAAACAAGAAAAACATTGAGAAAAACTACCTACAACAATTCTGTTATGGACATCTATTGTATTTTGCACTAAATAATATATATATAATAGATACATTCTACAAACAATAAAATATCTCCTTCCATTTCCAATCGTATTAATCTTTCTAATAAATAAAAATTGCGAATTTAAAACATATTTCTATTCATTTGGCAGTCAACATGACAGATGTCAGTTTGACAAATGAGCTTAGCGATGCATCAGTAATAAGTCGTGTCCACACGATACTGATTTTTGATTTCTGGTTACTAATCGATTGGTAATAAGACACTGCTGTAGACACGACCATAGTTTAAGTAAGTGGATGCATTGTCACAGGTTGGTATGCTGTAAAATGAATAGAACACTAAAACGTTGCCCATTGGCATATATTAGAATCATCAATCATCTGATAGTAGCTGATTATATTATAGGCGTTTTCTGTAATATAACCCGTATTATATTGATCCAAGAATAGCTGCCATATTGTACTAGTTTGACGTCAGTTCGTCGATGGCAGAATATGAACTGACAAACTGCCATAGCGTCAAATATAAATCAAGTAAGTGGATGAATGATGTCACAGGCTGGTATACAGGAAAATGAATAGAATCATAAAACATTGTCCATTGGCATTGGATTAGAATCATGAATCATCTGATAGTAGTTGATAATATTATAAGTGAGTTCCGTTATATAAACATTATATGTATATTATAATAATAAAAATTTCAAGAGTAGATGCCTTATTGCACTGGTATGCCGTATGCCCTAGCAGTTTGATGTCCGTGTCCGTTTGTCGATGGATGACAATTTACCATTATACCCGAGTTCGTAAATTGTAGGCACTAAATTCTTGGAAATGGTGATGACGTTTCAGTGATCATCTAGGACTTCCAGAGGCGTACGGAAAACTTTATATGAGGATGAAGCAAGGCTACTGTTTATTGAAAAAAATATGTATCGAGCGATCAAAAACAATATTCTTTCTGAAAAGGCCTTTGAAAGTGAGATGGCAAGTCGTTTACTTAAATTATCTGAAATGGCATTAACCCTGTCTACAACAGACACCTACTATCGGAGCAAGTTAGGGGTAGGATATCTGAAAGCTAGCAAGAAACTCAACCCATATTCACATGATATCATTTCAAACCCTTTATAATTTGATCGTCGTAAGAGATTCCTCCTAAATAATTAATCATTTTACATTCGTGAATTTAGATTAATTTAACCACAAACAGGAAAGCTTTCATAACCATCAATGAGAAATGACATTAGTTATTTATAAATCTCATGGTAACGGCATATCTAGAGTTGAAAGTGTTTAGATTGAAGTTGTTAGAAAATATCTTATATGAATGATCTTTGTGTTTGTTACTTATTTGAACTATTCATACCTACATTGAAATTAAAACATTTTTATAACACACAGAAACACATCATTTTTCTCCATCATCCGTTTGAACCCATACTTGAGCTAATGCCTGCCAGAATGCACATGAGTGTAAGTAAATGTGGTTGAAAATGCATAGCATATTTAAAGTCTGTTAACAACTTATTTTTATTAAAAAATGATGTACATATATAAGTGCATATATACTATTTATTTCTTCCATATATATATATATATATATATATATATATATATATATATATATATATTTGATTCTGAATTCTTGACTGGTTTATTATTTAATAAAATAGATTTTTGTTGGGGATGCAGTCATTTAATAAATAAAATTCTTTGGATTATGCCAAGCTTTTTAATTAATTTTATATAAATTCACGAATTTTGCCCCGACGAAGAGAATAAACATTCTCGAAAGCTTGGCATAATCCAAAGAATTTTATTTATTAAATGACTGCATCCCCAACAAAAATCTATTTTATTATATATATATATATATATATATATATATATATATATATAAATGAATTCGTCATCTTTTATATATTTATAATTTTCAAGTATTTATCTAGCAATTTTTTACTTCTTTCGGATATCGAAGCGGTGAATTCCTGTAGTTTTCAGTTGTGTTGTGAGTTTGTGAGAAATATGGAAGAAAAGAGTACCTAGTCAAAGTAAACGCCGCCGTTTTTCGAAGTTGTCGTTAGGTTGCCAAACAAGACTTGTATTTTATTATTTTATCAAAAATAATATTCACAATGCCCTGAAACAGTAAATATGTTAACATTCCTTATAACATATAAACATTATAAACACTTCAACATATATACGGTCCATACTTCAACCCATTTCATTAAAAAGTAGCCCGCTTACTATAACGTGAATGATACGCTACTGAATTTTCGGCTGAGCTGACAGGTGGTGCTATGTCTCTTTCTGCCTTACGACAACTTTTATCTATTATTATTTTCTAAGTTGCAATGAAACGCATCGTTGTCATGTGACTCTTACAATCAGGAATCCTGTTTATTAAATAAATAGTTATGTTAGCGAATATATTTTATTAGCAGAAGGACACCACCAGCAAATATAACCTGTATACTCTTAACAATATGTTGTATTATGTATATTTTTTGTTAAAATAGTAAATGATCAAATAACTAGCATCAAAACCCGGCAATAATGTTTTCGTTTTTTGCGCTGTTGACGCCACTGCCTACAATTTACGAACTCGGGACCAACAAAACGGCCAGGTTGGGCGCCGATTCATGACGTCATTCGAACTGGCATGCACTGGTTTATACTTCAGAAGACGTTTTACATCTACTGCCTACTAGTGTTACTGATTTTCATTAAGACAATACATCTCAATGATGTACTGTGGTCTAAGGTCCAGAGTGTCGATTTAAAAAAAAATCATATTATACTCTGGTTTCCCTTTAGAGCGAATAAATCTTTCGCCTTTTACTAAAGTACCTAGTTACCTAACTGAGTGATATGGATTTTTTTTGAAAGAATTAGTACTTATTGGCTTCTCACCCAAGTTCAATTTCGAAAAATTCTGTATAATTAAAAGTAGAAATAACTTATGCTTCATAAAAATTTCTCTTTCGAATTGTTATTTTTTCATCGGCGGCTAAAAACAACGATGAGCAGAAACATTCCTTGGTCAAGGTTAGCTGGAGTTACGCACTCGGTAGCGTAGAAAACAAATAAAGAATGTTCGTATAAAGTATAAGTGTTGCCTTAGAATACACAAATGAATTTCGAAACTGCATCTACCAGACAAAAACAACACTTCTTCTATTAGCACAATCTGTCAAATTATCCTACAAAACCATTATAACTAATATCAGTTCCACTTGTTGTTTATGTACAATACACGATGTGTTTGTATTTTTAGAATGAATAACTACGCGATGCATTCTCAACAAGGTCCATGGTTCATTAGCCTGAAAATTTGTCCCATTGAAAATATTATCAGTTCACCGAAAGTTATCTTCAAGGGTTAATTTTATAAAGATAATAAATAAAATCATTGTACGTGCAAAGATTAGTTTTAACGTCGAGTTACGTCCCACCATAAAATGCCAATGTAAAGCAAATTTTTTCTACGAAATTTGACTCCAGCGGAACGTTTATAACTTTAGATATGATAGAAACATTGTAATTATATAAATTTATAGATAAATGTACAGAAAAAACTGGAAATTGGACAAAAGGTCTGGGCACACGTTTGGATGATGAAAAACTACCTATTTAAAACATAGCGGCTGTTTCGCCCATTTTTTGAATAGTTATGATACTTCACTCAGGGCCTCAGGGCCGGATTTATAATGTTCGGTCAACCATGACTTTTCGCATTATAAACCCTCAACCGAAGGTTGAACTGACAGCAACTAACAGTTTACTTAGTTACTTAGTTTAAAGTCACTATATCTATCAAAGTACCGTCTAATGTCAAAGGTCCGCCATATTGGGGGCAAACGTTGTCCTCTCTCTCTAGTACATGGTCCTTAGCAATTGCGGTACTTTGATAGATATAGTGACTTTAACTTAGTTCAGTTTTATAGACGACAATTCAACCGCCGGGTTAAGCCGATTGAAACGTTTAAGGGCCGGTTTTATTATGTCCGGTTGACCGAAGGATGGAATTCAACCGAAGGTCAACCATGACTTTCCATATTATATGTCTCAGCCAACAGTTTACTCAAACATTTCAACCATTGGTGAGGCTTCAACCTTCGGCCGATTAACCGAAGTGATCTTTATAAAACCGGCCCTAAGAGCAAACTGTCAGTTCAACCTTCGTTGGGGGGTAGTACACATATTGTATTCCTAACATTAAATTAATTATTGTGTAACGCGAAATTCAAATTCCGTAATATTATTTTATTATTTTTTGAATTCATATAGGTATGTATTTATTTTAGTACTCGTTTGAAGTTGTGTTGTAACAGAAAATATAAAAGAAATATTTTATAATCGAAGCATCACTCATAGATTCATAGAAAAACCACAAAATATTTATATAAATTATTATTTAACACCGTGAGATAAATATGAGAAGAAATGTCAGAAAATAAATGAATCAACAAATATGAGAAATTAACTCAAAGAAAATCAATCTTCAAGTCTCAAGAGTAAATAATAAATACATTTATCCCGCAAGACTTACAAGATAAATAATAAGCGTCTGAAATGAATACCATTTGATTAATTATCAATGGTGCATTAATTGAGAAGAGGTCCCATTTACTAGACATTCACTATTTATAGCTTAAAAACTATTAACGGAAATTTATATTAAGTCTAATAGGAATATTTTCTCATAAAGTTGCAAAAGTGTGAATAGCGTACATGGGTAATGAATTGTACATATTTATAATGGTACAAAGAATGACTACTTAAAACATTGGAATTTTTATTTTTTGTATTATTAACATGCTATTATAAAAATAATAATTGACATCCAGGAGACCTTTAAATTGAGATAGAATAGAAACAAAACAGTCTGTAAAACAATTATGAATATCGCAAGGAAAATTATTTCATTACCAGAAAAGAACATTTCAACGGCTTGTTTTTTTCGTATGCCTTGACATATATTTTCAATGAACAGGATAATTATAAGGATTTTCAAGCAGTAATTCAAACCAAACCCAAACTGCCACAAGCCTACGCATATCAATTATTTTACTCTTCGTATTGTTAATGTCTACATATTTTATATATTTACTACTAACTGTGACATATACTTATTTCAATCAATTCCAGTTATACAACTTGGTAACATCTAACTGTGGAACAACTAGATAGAACGTTTAGTTAATATGTTATTTTTGTAATACCTATATATTTGTTGATACAACATGTTTGATTAATCTTTTGTTTTTTGACCGACGAACCCCGAACGGAGTAGGTATAAAATTCTACTATATGCTTTTTTTTTTGGTTCGTGCGTGCATTTCCTATACTAAACGAGCTCCGATTTTGATGAATTTTGATTCATTTGAAACAGCAGGCTTGAAAAATGGTCCCTTATTCATAAAAAAGCAAATCCGAAATCTCCATCCTTCCCAAAACAAGGAAGGGGGTAAATTTTCTCGAAAAGCGAAAATCTGAGATGGTATAATTAAAGCTCGGACAATATCCGGAAACGTTTAAATTGAACATTTTTTCAAAAGAGTCACGGTTTTCGAGATAGAGGCATGTTAAATTCTTGAATATGTGTATTTTTGTTACGTGGAGAGGGAGATTTCTTTCGAAAATTTAAAATTTGAGGATACTACACGAAAGACCTAATGGTATACTGTTATACCTTCTTCTTTTGAGAAGTCACTTAAAAAAAGAGAACCATTATTATTAGTTGGTGCCTTGGTGCACTGAATAATTCAAAATAAGGTTAATTCTATTGGTGCTAGTAGGTAATTATGAAGTACCAGCACCAATAGAATTAACTATTTTTGACCGACGAACCCCCAATGGAGGAGGTATACGACTGTCTGCTTTTTTTAACAAACGTAAATTGCGAGATCTCCTTCCCTCCAAAAACACCCCCAAAGGGGGTGGAGGGCTCGAATTTTCTAGAAAATCTGAGATGGTATAATTAAAGATAGGACAATAGCCGGAAACGTTTGAAATGACCATTTTTTTCAAAAAGAGTTAAGGTTTTCAAGGGAGAGGCATGTTAAATATGTGTATTTTTGCTACATGGAGGGGGCAATTTCTTTCGAAAATTGAAAATCTGTGGGTACTGCATGAAAGACCTTACTATTTGTAGCAACATTTATAATGAATATTTTTTTCTTAGAATTACGGTATTTCCGCAGCGATGTTTTGAGAACTCATTAATAACAACTATAAGCAAAGAATATACGTGGGTAATATCATAAGTACTATCTATCTCCATTGGTATTATTGAACGTTCAACGATTTTCGTGACTAAAGTTACACTCAAAAGTGCGAAATAAATATTTTTTTACAAAAAATGGGACCGACCTTATTAGTTGGTGCACTGAAAAATACAAAATAATATTAATTCTATTGGTGCTGGTACTTGTGAAGTTGGTGCCAAAAGTTATCAATCTAATTGCAACTGCACAACTTCAAAAGTAACAGCACCAATAGAATTAATATTATTTTGTATTTTTCAGTGCAACTAATAACGTTGGTCTAATTTTTTGTAAAAAATATTTTTATGTATTTAGTATTGCTCATAGGTCGAGATCGTATTTGATTTTCAGGCATTCACATTTTTACGAAAAATGTTGAGTTACTAGACAGGAGGTAGACGTCATCCATGAAGAACTTGATGAATCATCGAAATCTGGCCGGCGAGTGACAAGATTAACGTCATTTTTAATACAAACAGTATAAAGAGATATATTATATTAGTAGCTAAGAAAAAAAGTTACAGTAGCAGAGGAAATATTCAAGCTATGTGCCGTAATGGGAAGAAGCTTCAACTGCGCGTAGTATATAGGGAATGATGTCAATCTTGTGCAATGATGAGATTTTGAATGAGATGACATCTCATACTAAATCTAGTCACTTTAAATGTGATTTTGATCCTGTCACAGACATTTTTCAAAATTCGATTGTTGATAAAAAATAGCACTAAAGTTATATGCTGACTTCCATATCCAACAAAATCCAAGCTTTAATATCATAAAATATAATATAAAATAATCTTCCTAAGTCCTTGAAAGTTTATAGTCAACTTACCATCTTTGCACACCTGCAAAGTAAATAGACAAAATAAAACCCGATAACGTAAGTACACACCGCAAACAATAATTATTATCGTTCATACAACAATTATTCAAATAATCCCGTAAAAAATATAACTTATAATATAATATGTTCATTGAGAACACGCATGTCTAGCCTGCCGATATAATGTAATATGTCTCCATTAATTTTGTATCGAATAATATTGATTTCCAGATTCATTGTACACTTATTATCAGTGTGGCTTGAAAGAAATATGGTGTGTCCATTCATACAACTTTTGTACCGCTCTCAAACGATTTCCATAAAAAATAAACATCGCCTGATCAGATCGTTTGGTCATGCATTTCAGCGAACCAAAAGATACAATAATGGTCATAATCGTATCAAACAGTTCGAGCCAAATTTCCCGGCAAGCGGTTGCCATACCTTACAAAACAATCAAAAATGCAACAAAATCGGTCCATCCATCCAATGGCTGAAAATATGATTCTTGGATTATGGGACCTCTAAAACGTAAACATCTGTTTAAAAATTTTCAACACGATCACAACATTTCCTTTACATAGCTACTAAGGGTACGAAAGCAAATAGTGGTGGTGGGGTGTAGTAGAAATATTGATTAAATTATTAATTATCTCACAGAATAAATATCAACTTCATTCTGTGATTATGTTTCCCTTTTACAGATTGAAACAGTTCAAAGAACAATAAAGATCAAATAAACTTTCATAAGACTTGGTGCGAATGTCAACAGCAAAATTACTCGTTCTTCAGGATTTATTAAATAATATAGTTTTTATTGTTACGTAAATTGTTTCGATGCCAATCTATCCTTGAGAAGATGTGACGTGATCAAAAATAAACTGAAATAAATTAACAAATAGAAAATAGACTGTTACCAAGGTCAAACACTTATTTATCTAAAGGTAAGACTAATAATACTGATATTATTGTACTCGTATCGTGTCAAAGATTCTGTTGACAACTCAGATTACTGTGAAGAAAAAAGTTTCTTAAATTTCCTAAAGCAATTTGCCATAAAGAAATAAATTTATCACCCACATAACAAAATCTGATTTTAGGTCAAAAACAGATTTGAATTATCTAATAAGGACTCCATTGCGAAAGCTGGATCATAATAAGGATTTATGATAAGTTAAACAGGCTACTTCTCAAAGAGGGGCCTATAAGAGTAGAATAGCGAAGTAGGTACAATCACTTCCGATTATGCCGGATGGACAGACAAACAAACACCAGAGTGATTTTAAACTCAAGACAAATTAGAAAATGGAATGATTTTTTTAAGAGAATCATGTGGCATATGGTTTTTCTTCGTATCATCTTAATAACAGAACTTAACATTTTGAAAAAAAATAATTCACTTATTTTACAGGAAATCCTAAGGAAAAACAACAAGTATGGAAGTGCCTCCATAAGAGCTCTACAGACGACCCATGACGAATTCTTATTATTATTTCTATTAATATTTATATCAAACTGTAATTAGAACCCTTTTTAAAGTAAGTTATATACATATCAGAATTGTCTATCCCAAAAAAGTATAATTTTCGAGACATGATGATTCAAGTAGATAATAACCGACTTTATTAGACGAAGCACTGAAAAATATAAAGTAATATCAATAAAACAATAAACAATTGTTACTAGAACTACAAACTTAGGAATATCGCTAGAATCAAAAAACAACATGTAATCATTGACAACACTCTCAATGCTGAAAGTAATTTATATTTAACATTTTTTATTGATTCACAAATCATCAAAATTATAGATCATATTTACAAAGTTTAAATATATTTGTCATTGAAATGTATCTCCGAAGTGCTTAAACCAGGCAATCCTTGTTTTTTCTTTCGAATTAAAAAAGAATTATCAATATCTGTGCAACTTTACTCTGCAGAATGCGCGAAAAATAAATAATGGAAGACACTATCAAACTGTATACCTATACCTTTATAAAGTCGGTCAGTAAAATAATAGTAGCTAGTACACTAAGTAAATAAGTATCATGGTATAATGCTATAAAGGAAGTAGTACTTATTTGGCACATGGAAAGTTCAACTTCTGTATTCTATATATAGGTATATATATTGTAACGTTTAACCCTGTGCTAAACGTTGTGGGGTGAGTTCACTTGCGTAAGACTCAAAAATCCGCAGTTTGCTTCCAATGGTTTATTTTCAAACACACTGTACACGATCTTCTGTTATGGTACAACTGTCACCACTTGTCACCTTGACAATCTATACTGTCACTGTCTTTACCGACAGAACTACTATTAACCTCTGATTCCACAGACTGACTGTTATCAACTGTCTTTATAAACTCACTTCATAAGACTGACTGACTCTGTCCCGTGATCGACACGGCCTTATATACCTGAATCATGACATGACATTCATCGAGAATGTTCTATGATTATCTAGACGAACATAATTAATGTTCTAGATCCTTGTCAAACTGACAATAGTATGACAAATTGTACCTCACATATAGTTTCTGGAAGGATCCAGAATAAATCTTCTATAATTCTAGATCTACATAAGGAAATATACATGCAATAACTAGTGTAAGCAACGTAGTAGCTTGAATAATTAATAAACGAATATCAACCGTAAGTACATGAATACCTATCCACGTTACAATATATATATATATATATATATATATATATATATATATATATATATATATATATATATATATATATATATGTATATATATATATATATATATATGTACCCATTATACGTCAAGTAATTATGTAATAGAATTTAGATAATTTACTAGTCTTTACACTTAAAACGTTGTGACTTCAATATGAGAGTTTACAGTTCCATAAATTATTTTGAAAATATTTTCTGCTTAAGTTATTCTTCAACATCTTTTGTAATATTGCGAATAGTACGGAATTTAACAGAAAAAAATAAATTGAGATCTTGATTATGAAAGCCTGTAATGAAATGAAAATATCACATGATGCCGTGTATGCACTTTAATTAATTATTGTGTTTATTATGTTATTTTTAAGTTATGTTGTACCAATAAGCACTTGTCTCTGGCACTTTTATCATTTTCTTCAAATTTTAAAGCCTTTGATCTTTAAAATTTACAACTTTATAATCATTGTGTTGCATATGTTAATGTTTTTTTTACTTAGATTTCAAAAATGCCATAATCGAAAGAATGGCGTTAAAAGAAGCTCAATCAAATTTAAAAATTACTGTTGTGTTTGAGCGTTTTCACGAAAATTATGCTTTTTTAATTGCTGTTTGCATTCGAAACGTTCACATTTTGTTATAAAATATATAAACATAAATTCTCAGAGGCATGCATCCTCTTCAAGTGACATCCAAATCTTTTTTTTGAAATTTCGGGTATCATACTTCAATGAAAAGGTCTTGAGAAGCAGAATTCAAAAATAGTTTCTGTGACAAAATAATTTGCACCTTTAAATTGATCGACTAGTCCATAGAAAATAAATATTTGTTAAAAAAAATTGGGCCAACTTTATAAGTTGGTGTACTGAAAAATACAAAATAATATCATTTCTACTGGTGCTGGTACTTTCGAAGTTGGTGTCAAAATTCTTCTAACTACAATTGCATAACTTCAAAAGTACCAGCACCAATAGATTTAATATAATTTAGTATATTTTAGTGCACAAACTTATAAAGTCGGTCCAATTTTTGGTAAAAAATATTTATTTCACACTTCACACATTAGTAATGAAAATCGTTGAACGTTAACTAATACCCAAGATAGTACTTATCCTATTACCCATGTACATTAGATACTACTTGACCTATTACCCATGTGCATTATTTGGTTGTACTTCTCAATTTTCAGACATCTCGAAACATCGCGACGGAAATACACGTTTTTCACTCTACCACTGCTGTAACTTGAAAACCGTGGCTTCCTTTGAAAAATGTCCAATTCAAATGTTGTTGTTGTTCAATTTTCGAAAACAGTTGCCCCTCCCACATATTTCAATCTTTATCTTTCCTGTAACTTGAAAACAGTTCCTCTTTAGAAAATATATTCAATTTAAACGTTTCCGGATCCTCATCTTTAATTCTGCCGTCTCAGATTTTCGAGAAAAATTGCCCACTTCACCTCTTCAGGGGCGGTTTCTAGAGGGAAGCAGATTTTGGATTTGAGTTTTTCTAAATAAGGGACCATTTCTCAACTCTATTCTTTCAATCGAATCAAAAATCATCAAAATCAGAACACGTTCATTATGCAAAACGCGCGAACAGCCAGCCATACATAAAAAAAAATTGAAAAAGCATATGCAACCGGATTGAATACTTCCTCCTTTTTTAAGTCGGTGAGAAAGAGGTTCGACTACGAGATTTTTAAGAATCAATCAAGGCTCGAACTTAGTGAGAATGCGCTACTCTGCGGTGTGTGTAGATTCTAACTACATACTTGAAACATAAAACTTGAAGAAACAGAAAGCCATGTGCCCCTCAAGCTCTAGTCACTACAAGATGATTGTCGTCAAAATGCAAAAGCAGACGTATGAAAAATTTGGTTCTAGCAGGATACTATGATTTACCAATTATTAGGTACCATGGACATTTTTTAAAACATTCAATTTCCAAGAATGTTAATGGGTTGTACAATTTTTTTTAAGATAACAGCGAACACGTATCTGTTCGATCAATGAGTGGTACTAGAATATAGTCAGGCTTCAAATTGAATTAGAGGTTTAATATTACCGTGTAAGAATTTAAACTTTTCCAGCTTCGCGACAGGCTGATGATTATTTGCCCATCCATTATACCTCACGCATATGCTACCGTCGGAGGACCAACTGACGCATGGCACAGCTATCACCTGTTCACCTGTCTCATAAGTATTGGCTTACGGTTGAGGGGAGTAGAAGCTAAGGGAAAAGGGAACAGTAAAAAATACGTTAGAATAGGTATAAGCTTTCTACTTGTAATGAACCAAGAAACCCAAAAAAATCGCTACCGGTCTGAGCCAGCCAGGAAATAAAGATATTCTTAACGTATCGGCTACAAAAATACATATACCAGTACCAAAGAATAAATACATGGGTCCGTCAAGCCACACCCCCGATAAAACGAATATGAATTTTTTTTATTGCAAAATTATGTGCAAATTACGGCCTCAAAAAAAAAAATTGTGCACAATTCCTTGACCATTTTTTCGTTATTTGAAATAAGGGGCTGCAGCTTGACGTCAAGCTGCACCTCCGCACCGATTTTTGTTGCTGAAATTTGAAAATCGGTTTCACCATAATTATGTGCAAATTATGTGCTCTCCAATGACCTACAGAACAACTATGCTACTCTAAGTATACACCTTCTTTTTTTGTTTATTAAAGGGGGTGTGGCTTGACGTCAAAATTTAAAAATCGATCACACTATAATTATGTGCAAATTACGGCCACAAAAAGGAAATTTTGTACTCCATCACTCAACTTTTTTCAAATTACAAAGTGGTGTGTAAAACGAATTTAAAATGTATCTATTGCAAAATTATGTGCAAATTATGTGCTCTCCAATGACCTACAGAAAAACTATGTTACTCTAAGCGTACACCTTCTTTTTTTTATTTATTAAAGGGGGTGTGGCTTGGCGTTAAGCTACACCCCCGCACCAATTCCTGTTGCCAAAATTTAAAAATCGATCACACTATAATTATGTGCAAATTATGTGCGAATTACGGCCACAAAATATTATTTTGTGCACAATTCCTAGACCATTTTTTCGTAATTTGAAAAAAGCGGGTGCAACTTGACGTCGAGCTGCATCCCGCACCGATTTCTGTTGCTGAAATTTGAAAATCCATTACAGCATAATTATGTGCAAATTATGTGCTCTCCAATGACCTATAGAACAACTATGCTACTCTAAGCATACACCTTCTTTTTTTACTTATTAAAGGGGGTGTGGCTTGACGTCAAGCTACACCCCTGCACCAATTCCTGTTGCCAAAATTTAAAAATCGATCACACTGTAATTATGTGCAAATTACGGCCACATAAAGGACATTTTGTACTCCATCCCTTAACTTTTTTTCAAATTACAAAGTGGTGTGTAAAACGAATTTAAAAATTATTTATTACAAAATTATGTTCAAGTTCTGTGCGAATTACGGCCACAAAAATAATTTTGTGCAGAATTCCTTGTCCAGTTTTTCGTAATTTGTAAAAAGCGGGTGCAACTTGACGTCGATCTGCATCCGCACCGATTTCTGTTGCCGAAATTTGAAAATCGATTACACCATAATTATGTGCTCTCCAATGACCTACAGAACAACTATGCTACTCTAAGCATACATCTTCTTTATTTTATTTAATAAAGGGGGTGTGGCTTGACGTCAAGGAAAACTCTACAATAACTTACAAGTGGATAGCTAAGATGTAAGAAGTAAGTACTAGTGAATGTGACGAGCAATAACCTTATGACAACTTGCAAACGTGAAGACACGTCTCTTTATTTTGACATTGAACTGTCGTGTTGAACAAATAATTAAGTGACCTCTCTCCAGAGATCAGTGGGACACTTCAATAAATTGAGTATATTTAGACATCAAGTGTGTGTTCTAATTATTTAATAACAAATTATCTTTATTATGGTTTATTAACCTATTTGATTGTTAGGTATAGTAAAATGTCGAAAAGCAGATGATATTTTCATAAACGCAACAATAAATACAATGGAAATCTGTATTCAGGTAACGCTAAACAAGTGGTAAAAATCAATTTCAAGAGATTTACAGAATCACAGAGGCATACATTTCTAAAATTTGAATAACTCAAACAAATAGTTAAATCTTAAATCAAATGAATAGTATTTGTTCATACGAACGCGACAAGCTTAAAACGAGCAGCGCTGCGACCGCGAGTGAAAAATGGGTTTCAGCCTTTAGCATGTTTAAACCTCAAATGATTTAAGAGCGATTTTGTTGAGGCTTTTCCAGAACTATCAGTGACAAAGAATGGTGACAAATAATACAAAATATTTTCAAAGGATTTGATTAATCCATTAAAAAAACTTTCATACACAACTTTTAGGGGCCTATTTTAATATTGAATATTCCGAACGATGCTACACTGTCTACAACTGCAGTAAACAGACTGAACAGAAATAAGTGATATACAGTGTATTTAAATGAGCAGTATGATTACGTCATTGCTAGGGACTTTTTTAATCTCTTTTGAGCTAGCAATGACCATTAAGCAGATACAATCCAAAACGACCTAAGAATTTAATGCTAATTAGTTGCTTATATCACGATTTTGTTCGCAACAGTTTTGAAAAAATCGAGTTACTGCTATCTTAACGTTTAAGAGAGCAGATAGGTACTTTTATTTGAAAGGCCTGATTTAAACGGGTCTAGGAACCAAAATGATATATCGACCACTTCGCCCAAAAATTTCGTACTGAAAAAAATTCCAGAGCCACTTCACCCAATGTAATTAACAGTCCACAAAGCCCAAAATGGACACTTCACCCAAAACTCGTTGGTGGACACTTCGCCCAAACTTACTGAAAGTACACAAAGCCCAAAATGGCCATTTCACGCAAATTATTTATTTATTTTGATCGAACTCTGTTCGGAACTTTAAATAATAAGTAATAAGTTAATTTTATAACTGTTAAAATTTTCAAATTTGCAACTAAATAGAGTAAAAATTGTCTCGAAAAAAAAAACACCAAAAATGTTTCTACTGTCCCTGGTCTACCCTAGTGGTATGTTAAGTTAATTATATCTTTTTTAAATAACATCTTCAGTAATGTACGGGCTGCAAATAATCAATATATAAATTTATAGATCTTAATTAAGTCATGCTTGGGAACTATATTAAATAATATAATTTTGTCTAAAAATAAAGTGAATTCTCTGTTTACTTTTTAAAATAATATATTTATCATTTATGTATGTTGAATGAACTTCTATATTAATTTCTTGGTGACTTTATCGTAATTAATGTGAAGTTGAATTACAATACTATTTTATGCTGGTCTACTCTAATAAAATTTAAACAGTTATATTAACTTATTACATTGTATGTAATGTAGTTAAATAAACGATCTATCTTTCTACCTACTAAGGTCCCGAATCGAGTTCGATCAAAATAAATAAACAATTAGTGCGAAGTTGCCATTTTGGGCTTCGTGGACTTTCAGTTAGTTTGGGCAAGTGGACATTTTGGGCAATGTCCACCAACAAGTTTTGGGCGAAGTGGACATTTTAGGCGAAGTGCCCACCAACGAGTTTTGGGCGAATTGTCCATTTTGGGCTTTGTGGACTTTTAATTACATAGGGTAAGTGGCTCTGGAAACTGTTTGCAATACGAAATTTTTGGGCGAAGTGGTCTATATATAATTTTGGGCGAAGTGTCCATTGGCCGAAGTGTCCAGGTCCCATTTCAACCAGTATGAAAGCCGAGCTAGATTCTTTCTGGGGGAGTTTTGTCTTTCGTTTAGATACCTAAATAGAAATCAACCAAAAATATTTTCAGTATTTTTCGACAATTTCAGCGGTAACGATTTGGATATTACCTGGTTGATTACATGCAATAACGAAATTTATCTTGAATTTAGTTGGGTTAAGTTTTAAAATTCGCCATTTTCTTATTACCCCTTTATAACGAACTCACTTACCTATAACTAACTTCCCACTGGAAGTTAAAAGTTTATGAAATATGCGTTGTTATTATATGTACTATATAATAATTATAGCCATTTCGAAACAAAATTATATTTCATAGATAGAATACTTACTTAAAATGCAAGTAATAACTGAATTGGTTCCAATTCTGACCGACAGAAAAAGCAAAGCATGTGTAAAGTTATTAATTTCTGCATCAAAGCGTTCAGTAGGGTTTTGATTTTGAAGATATCGTTAAGGTTATAGATAACGAAGTAGGTACCTCCCGCTCGAAAATTCAAGGTAGTTGTTGCAAAAATTATCATACCCTAACTATCGATTAAGGAGCTCCAAATGTGGAACATCATAATGTAAACACACATCAGAGTAGTTTCCAAATTGCATACTAATATATTTTATGGTAATCCTCTCAAGGATCATTATTGAGGCCTATTCTATTAATAGATTGTTCAAAGATACACATAGATATACCTATATATTATTTTATATTGATTTAAATAAGTTGGAATCCATATCCGGTAATACATTTTTATAGATATAGATACTTAGATAATATTGTCTAAATATCATATTGAGTGATATAGTTTATTATTTATTTATTAGTTTATTACTTACTAGCATTAAATCATAGAACAAATAAAAGTTACAATTAATAAAGTTGAAGAGAAAAGAGGAGTCCTAGATTCGAGTTCGAGTCAATATAATAAAATAATTTTAGGAGAAAATGCATTTACGAATTGACTTTTTTAAAAGTATGGTCGGCTGTCATTCTGAAACTACTTGTCGGATCATGCCCGTTAAGCAACTCGACCGAGGTATTTGTACGAAAGATTTTTACAGCAAATTTTAACTTGATAGCTTTATACATGCGATCTATATAGTGTTCACAAATTTCGTAATATCTCATTTCGAAAAAAAAGATTTTGGTCTTCTTTATTGACATATCACACCGTTGAATTTTTTTCGCAGTTCGGAAGAGCCAACAATCGCAACTCTTATTATGAGTGATAGAGAAAAACTTCAAATATAAAAGTTTTATGATTTTTCATATAGTATCTTTTGGTTTAATAGTTCACTTCCGTTCCATAACTCTCCTTGTATATCTACTAATAGCGAACACAAAAAAATCACTTTACAACATTGAACAAATTTATTGAGTCATATATTTTTCAAATAGAACACCCTGTATATTATTATTTAGAATGAAAGTCCACTTTTTTCTGATTTCAAATATATCTAATTTGTTGGCATTTGATTCAGTCCCATTTTGAAATATTTTTGTTTTAAATAAATTACTTTTTCTAAACTATAACAAATATAAACAATATTAACTTAATACAGATTTTTTTAGTATTACAATTTATAAGAAAAACAACGACAACAAAACACTAATTACAAAGCTAATTATTTTCTACGTAGCCTTCTTTGTTTTCGAAGCACTTTCGAATATTACGTAATAAATTATTAATTATGAAAGAGGTAATAAAGTTTTCATTTTCTGTGTTCAAATTATAATACTGCTTTATTGAGATTATTTCTAAACTTTCGGGAATTATAACACATTTTGTTTTACAAGTATCCCCATAAGAATCTATCGCACGGGTTTAGATCCGGGCTATTCACTGGCCATCGGACTGTTCCGTGTCTCTCTATCTAGAGCTATTTATTATTTAGATAATGTACTTGTTGTTACTTGTACAACATTTTAGACCGGGTCCATTTTGATTCCATATTAAATTAATATACTGTTCAACTTCTAATAATTGTTATGGATTTTCTAAAAAATAATACATAGGTATTAGAAAGTCTATGAAGGGATATTTCCATTACCTTGAAAGTAAAGTATCAAGTTCTTCTAAATTTCTTTCATTGTCCTCTTCCTTCGTTGAACGTTATTGCGCTCTTAGAAATCCTAATTACGTTTTTAATAGTATTTATTGACGGGATCCTTCTTCTCGTATATATATATATATATATATATATATATATATATATATATATATATATATATATATATATATATATATATGATGATATTCATATCTAACTCTTTCAATAGTGTTTTTTGAAAAAATAACCATTTGATATATTTTTCAAATAATTTTCCATTTATGAAATACGGTTTAAACTTCAAATGAAATTGTTTCGTTGACATGATTACGATAATTGCCGACGTTTTCGAGGCAACTTGATTATTTCTAAAGCAACAATTGTAGAAAAATAAGTTTAAACTCAAATATTTCAAAAATGACTCAACCTAAATGCCAACAAATTATTATCTATTTGAAATCAGAACAAAGATGATTTTCATTCTAACGAATACTATAGGGTGGACCGTGCACCATTAAAAGAACATGACTCGATTATTTTTTTCAATGTGGTAAAGTGAACTTTTTATTTCCGCTATAACCAAAAGATACCACATGAAAAATCATAAAACTTTTATATCAAATTTTTTTCTATCACTCGTAATAAGAGCTGTAGTACTACTTTGAATAATTTAAAATGAATGAAATGAAATTTACTCAGATATGGCTTCTGGTATGGTTGTTAGCTCTTACATAAAGTACACAATTTTACAGCTTTAATAAGTATAGCCATGGAAAATTAGAAAATAAAATAATAGTATTAAATATTTTACATGAATAGAGGAAATACCGAGGGAAATACACACAGTTGGCACTTGATAAACATTTACCAGTTACATGAAGCCTTTTGCTGTCATCTCTGTTATGATGGACATAAAATATCAATTTTCTTTACGGTGAATGGATTCAAACATTTTCAAGTATATAAAGCAAGTATATTTTGTTCGTTATTGTTAATAAACTTTGTTGCAGTGCCTTAAGAAGTTTGCAATATGATAAGATAGAGAAAGTTCCGGTTGTTTGCTCAAACGGATCTATTTTTAATGTTCGCCTTATCGGCATTATTTATCATACATGTATTTGTAGTTCTCAACAGCAAAAGTTCTTATCATGACACACTATATCTTATATCATACTATTGCTATTCTTATGTATTGTGACTGTATATTTATGTATGTGTATAGTATATATATATATATATATAAATAATCGTGTAGTATCATGTCTCGTAATTGAAAGAACAGTATGACACAATGAAACATGACACTCCGAGCAAAATGTTATGGAGACGTAAGAGTCACTGTATTCCTATCTATATCCAACAGTTTCACAGAAAATGAAACTAAAACTCCTAATATGATAGATAGTTTGATTTATGAGTATTAAATATTATCTTGTACTTTTGAGCGTATCATTTGCTTATAACTTATAACCAACAGAACAGAACCAATGAGACAATTAATCATGAAATAAATAGAGTCACATATTTCGTGATAACTTTGTATGTCCTAGTCGTAGCCTTAAAATAGAATTTTTGATGAAAATTCTGTTTTGGACACGAAAGTTACCAGCTGGCTGGTTAGGAAATTTATTATTGATTGATTCAACAATAATTATATTTGAATACAACAAATTGGCATATCTGAACCAATCAAAACTCATATTTCCCAATAATCTAAAATCCGGAATGAAAAAAATCTACGCTCATCTGTTAATTGACTTATCGTATGAAAATACTGATTAAAATATAAATAATTTAGGAAAGTAATATCTGCCAGGCGAATGCTGCTGTAATATTAATTAATAATCACTAATTATTGTTTCCTTCACGTTTAATGATAATTTTTTTTTTTGGCGAGTAGGTACCATACCATAATCTATATTAATAATTCCGTCAAGGGGTACGGCAGACTCTATTGAAACCTCAGCTGAATAATAAAACATAAAAAAATAATGATTTCGATATATATATATATATATATATATATATATCCGCAAAATTTGTATTGTCGAGTATTTTGTTACATTGTAATGGTTTTAACAGCTCAATCAATGTCAATAGACTTTGACGTAAATTGCACATGCTCTGTCAATCCTCCAATGGTTGGCGATAATTGTTGTATAAGAGAACTAGATTTCACTAAAAAATAATAGGGCCTCAGGTAGCATAGTAAACGCAGGTTAACAATAATACAATACAATACATACGCATGGACACATGCACATATAGTTTGAATACCAAGTGGGGATTCGTCAGGATTCCTGACGACATCTGCCATTTTACGCATGTTGTAAATAATTTAAATTAAAGTTTAAAACCCTGACATATTTGTAAAGGAGCTAAATCACTTTCCAACAGAAATTTTTGACATTAAACGTCAAAGATAACAAGAACAAACGTCAAAATAACAATCAGCCGATCTGACGGAGACATATGTTTATGACGTTAAAATTTTATTTCACCTAGTTTACAAACGAAAAAAGAGATAGACAAGATATGATGAAACCCCATTCGATGGGTATTCAAACTATACCATACGCCACATACATACCATAACGCTATGTCCTATATACAGGCTGTTTCAAATTCGACTCTCACCATTGGGATCTCGGAAACTATAGGGAATACGAATGAATTATTTGTTGGCCTTGTTGTCCTAAAAATCCAAGAAATTAAATAAATTACTTTTATAAAGTAGTTGGTTTTGATTTTTCTGATCGGTGACACGTAAATGACAGTGTATTATTGTCAATTGCTGAGTCGTTGAAAATTGAGTTCTCCAATGAAGAAAAACTAGATATGATAAAACTTTATTACAATAATGATAGAAACAGTGTGAATAAATACATTGGAAGTGTATCTTAAGATGTATCCCGAGAGACAACAACCACAACCAAATTTGTCCAAATTATTGGACAGAATTCGCGATGGGTTTGGTCATTTGAAAAACTTAAGATTAATTATACATCATTAATAATTATTTCTTTAGCTTTTTCATCAATCGTGTCTCCAGATTTTTGTCTGGGTTTTTTAAAGGAACCATGCTCAGCTAAATTTGTATCCAATAAGTTGAATAAAGATCGGTGGGGTTCTCATCTCTCGGGATACCTACATGTTAAGATGATACACTTCCACTTCTAATGTATTCATATTGTTTCTATCATTCTTGTAATAAAGTTTTATAATATCTCGTTTTTCTTCATTGGAGAACTCCATTTCAACGACTCAGGAATTGACAATAATACAGAATGTCATTTACGTGTCACCGATTGGAAAAATCAAAGCCAACTACTTTAAAAAAGTAATTTATTTAAATTATTTAATTTATCGTCAAAAAGGTAATAAAAAGGGCTATTCGAATTTGTGGAATGCAAATATGGCTCCCATAAGGAAAGTTCATGATAGTTTCACATAGACGAAACGTCATGTTACAAAACTATTAACACCATTGGAAATAATGAAAAAAGTGGCAATGTAAATGTGCTATTTATTTAGAAATTCATTAAGAAATAAAGCCAGGAAAAAATAAAATGATTTTCCGAAAATTCGGTTTTTTCGGATATCTCCGGAACTATTCGAAATTCTCAAATGTTTTAAGTGGCGTATTGTTGAGCATATAAATGCGCAACTTTGCCCCAAATTAACCATCTTCGTATTTCCTATAGTATCACACGTATTTCAGTATGTCAGTGCCTTTGAAACAAGTTAATTTATTTTTGTATTTGTGAACCATAGCTCCAATAGAAATAGCACCTAAAATATCTCTCTCTCTCTCTCTCTCTCTCTCTATATATATATATATATATATATATATATATATAATACTCACCTATATCCCGAAAAAATCGTAATTTTTGACGTGGTGGTCGCCAACTACAGTTCTACCAAATGTTATTAATGTTACAAATGAAACTAATAATAAACATAACCACATTCTTTATCAACCACAAGTGTGTCCTTAAAGCACGAATTTCGTTTATTCCACAAAACATTTCGTTTTTGAATTTCAACAATGAGTACTTCCATCATGCAAGAACAACAACGACTGCGGGCAGAAACAAACAATTTGTGTTTTAAAATACTACGTGCGATGCGGTTTGGATAGAGGTCGCAGTTTTGAAGGTATCAAGTTAAAATTTGCTACAAAACTCAATCTCTCAAATATCTCGGTCGAGTTCGTTATTGGGTAATATCGGGTAAGTAGTTTCAAAATGGCGACCATTCAAACATTTAAAAAAATCATCAAAAAAGAGCCGTAGTGTAAATATCATCAAAAATAATTTTAGGTTATAGATATAATCAGTACCTACAACTTTTGTTCAAAGCAATTTTTCATAAAATACACAGGTAAAAAAATAAAAATTAATAAAGAAAAATAACAAATATTGATAAAACATGAACACTCAATATAAATTTGATGTAATTGTAGATTTTCTGGAGATATTAATATAGAACCTGATTAAAAAAATATATAGTATATTTATTGAAAAGAAATATGCGAAAAAAAAATTCTGCCTTGAAGTGGATCTCGAACCCAGTCTGCTTTATATTCAATAGCCAAAACAAAAACCTCTAACCGCAAGGCTATGGCACGACAATTTTATGTAATAACATGTAGGTATACCAATGAAAAGGTTGTTCAAATTTCAATTCAATGAATTTTGAAAAATTTACCTTTCCGCAGACTACAGGCCATCGGGATTTTTTTGATATGAGTCAGGATGAAAGCTTATAATGATATGATACTTAGGGATACATTTGCTCCTATTGTAAGATTCTCCTAATTCAAGTGGGGATTGGCATGTACCCATCCAAGATATCCTCAAAACCGATCCTATATGATATTTTTTTAAATGTTTGAATGGTCGCCATTTTGAAACTACTAACCCGATATTGCCCAATAACGAACTCGACCGAGATATTTGAGAGATTGATTTTTGTAGCAAATTTGAACTTGATACCTTCAAAACTGCGACCTCTATCGTGTTAACAAATTTCGTAATATCCCATATATATATATATATATATATTGTTACGTGGGTAGTTTATCATGTACTTACTGTTATTATTTCTTTTAGCTTGTATTCATTCTGTTACCTTGTTTGCAGTAGTGTTGCTTGTGTATTTCATTATGTAGTTCTGGAATTGTAGTAGATTTGTCGTGCTATTGTCACCTTGACAAGGATCTAGAACATTAATTATGTTCGTCTAGATAATCATAGAACATTCTCGATGAATGTCATATCATGATTCAGATATATAAAGCCGTGACGATCACGGGACATAGTCAGTTTATTGTGTCAGTCTTGTGAAGTCATTGAGTCAAGTCAGTTGATAACAGCCAGTCTGTGGAAACAGAGGTTAATAGTAGTTCTGTCGGTGAAGACAGTGACAGTGTAGATTGTCAAGGTGACAAGTGGTGACAGTTGTACCATAATAGAAGCTCGTGTACTGAGTGTTTGGAAATAAACCATTGGAAGCAATCTGCGAACTTTGAGTCTTACGCAAGTGAACTCACCCCACAACGTTTAGCACAGGGTTAAACGTTACAATTGGTGTCAGAAAAAGGGATCTTCGCATTTTGCTGAGAATATATGGTGAATACCAGATCCAAAGATTACGACGAAATGGCAAATTTTGCAGAAATAATGGAGTTCTTGAAAAATAATAAAGAAGAACAAGAAAGAATTAGACAAGAACAAGAAAGAATTAGACATCAAGAAAAAGAAGAACAAGAAAGACTTAGAAAGGAAGACCAAACAAAAATAAGTCAAATTCTAGAAAATCAAGAAAGAAGTAGACAAGAACAAGAAAGAATTAGGCAGGAAGATCAAGCAAAAATAAGACAAATTTTAGAAGAAGAACAAACAAAAATAAGACAAATCTTAGAAGAACAAGAAAGAGTGCGACAAGAAGATAAACAGGAAGTTGACCAAAAATTAGAGAAAGTTGACCAAAAATTAGAGAAAGTTCAAGAAGAAGTTGAACAGAAATTAGAGAAAGTCCAAGAAAGTTTTGATCAAAAAATTCAATTAATAGAAGAAAAGATGTTGCAAACGAAAGCTGAAGTGCCTCTAAGAAGATCGTCCAATGAAATTCAAAATGACGTAGTTAATCCACTAAAAATTGAAGCCCCAAAATTCGATGGTAAACAGTCTTGGTCTACATATAAAAAACAATTTGATGCTGCTGCTTTGGCTAGTGGTTGGTCAGATGAAGAGAAGGCCACTGCATTGATCTTGGCTCTACGTGGTGATGCATTGGAAATCTTAAATACCGTAACTGGCGGCGAACCTTCATATGAGATTTTAGTGGATCAACTTGAAATGCGTTACGGTGACCAACATCTACAACAAGTTTATCAAGCACAATTAAAGAATAAGCAGCAACGGTCTGGAGAAACACTACAACAATATGAAATTGACGTTGCCCGGCTCGTTCGACTGGCATATCCTACAGCACCAAAAGACTTTCTTGATAGGCTAACGGTACAAATATTCATAGATGGTATAAGAGATATTGAAATGCAACAAGCCCTTCGGTTAAGTAGTCCTACAAGAATTGAAGATGCCCTTGCACGTGCACTTGAATACGAAGCTGCTAAACAGGCGTCCAGAAGTCATCTCAGATTGCGACAGACACGATGGGTCAATTCAACCCAAGAGAAGTCTTATGGCAATGGTAACTCCATAAAGCACATTATTAAAATGTTACAAAAATTGGATGGGCAAACAAATGAACAAAGAACTAAGACTTTGTGTTGGAATTGTGGACAAGAAGGACATATAAAAAAGAATTGTCCACAGCCTTAAAATAGCAATATGCAGGAAAACTCCAGTTAGCCAGTTTTGCGGGGCGAAGACTGGCTTACTCCAACCAAGCCCCAACATCATTAAAAATCAAAATTTCCCGACTGAGTCATGAAGGATCCAGCTTGGTTGTGAAAGGAAGAATATGCGGTCGGGATTGTAATATTGTTATTGATACTGGTTCATGTTCTACCATTGTGCGAGCTGATGTTATTCCTGCTTGCAAAATTGACCATCCCAATAGAAGTTATGTACTTGAAACTGCAAATGGAGTGACAATACCTGTCATTGGTACTCACGAGGCAGATATTCAGCTGGGAAAATCCAAATTCAGACATAAAGTATTTGTTGCCGAAATTTTGGACGAAGTTTTATTTGGGCTAGACATCATGAATAAATTTGGCTTCAATCTGAACCTCTGACAACATCTGAATCCAGAATAAGAAAAATTAAGGTAAACAGGACCATTACGATACCTGGATGGTCTGACAATCTCATCCATGTTAAAATAGAAGGTTCTAAGTGCAAGGAGGCACTGGTACTGGAAAGTAATCCAGAATGTCTGCCAAAGGAAATGATTATAGAAAATGCATTAATAAATCCATCAAGTGAGCATCCAATTAAGGTGAGAGTTTTAAATCTGTCCGAAGAACCTAGAGTTTTAATGAAAAATGAAGTAATTGCCTGTGCGGAACCTATAGTATCTGTCAAAATCTCAAGCAGTCAAGGGAAAACCATGTGCCAGAAAGGAAGAGAGTTGAAAGAGAGAATCATTTCTCAACTTCATAACCAACAGAAGGCGAAATTTGGTGATTTATGGGAGAAATACAAAGAACTATTTTCTTTTTCGGAAACAGATCTAGGACGAACTAATATGGCACAACATCGCATTAACACAGGCAACCAACAACCAATAAAACAAATTCCTAGAAGGGTACCATTAGCAAAACAAAATGAAATGGCAATACTTATAGATAACATGAGGAAACAAAAGGTAATTGAACCTTCGAACAGTCCTTGGTTGTCACCGGTTGTCTTAGTCACAAAGAAAGATGGCTCGACTAGGTTTTGTGTTGATTATAGAAAATTAAATGAAATCACAAAAAAAGACAGTTATCCTCTTCCTAGAATAGACGATACACTGGATTGGTTGTCAGGAGCTAAATGGTTTTCTACATTGGACTTGAAAAGTGGATATTGGCAAGTCGAAATGCATCCTGAGGATAAAGAAAAGACAGCATTTTCAGCCAATACTGGTCTATGGCAATTCACTGTAATGCCATTCGGATTGTGCAACGCTCCAGCGACTTTTGAGAGATTGATGGAAAGAGTACTACGTGGACTCATTGGAAAGAAATGTTTAGTATACCTTGATGATGTAATCGTTTTCAGTGAAACATTTGAGGAACACTTGAAAAATCTAGAAGAGGTGTTTCAACGATTCTCACAAGCAAATCTTAAACTTAATCCCGAGAAATGTGCTTTCCTAAGAACTGAGGTGAAGTATTTAGGACACATAATATCCGCAAATGGTGTAAGAACAGATCCGGAAAAGACAGAAGTGGTTCATAATTGGCCTGTACCAAGGAACAAAACAGAACTGCGAAGTTTCTTAGGCCTGTGTTCATATTACAGACGATTCGTAAAGAATTTTGCTAGTATTGCCCGTCCATTACATCGACTAACTGAGAAGGAAAGACCGTACAATTGGACTCCAGAATGTCAGAATGCTTTCGAATATCTGAAAGGTGCTTTGTGCTCTTCTATTGTTCTGGCTTATCCCCAGAGAGAAGGAGAATTTATCCTAGATACTGATGCCAGTAAAACAGGAATTGGGGCAATTTTGTCCCAAAGAATCGAAGGAGTGGAGTATGTACTAGCATATTACAGTAAGAGTTTATCAAAGGCTGAACAAAATTACTGTGTGACGCGGCAGGAGTTACTAGCTGTAGTCAAGGCAATAAGACATTTCCACAAATATTTATACGGTCAGACATTTGTTCTACGGACCGATCACGCATCACTTAAATGGCTGTTTCAGTTCAAGAGCCCAGAAGGTCAGATAGCGCGCTGGCTCCAGCAACTTCAAGAATATGACTTTAAAATTGAACATCGTCCTGGTATTAACCACAGAAACGCTGATGCATTGTCAAGACGGCCTTGTGCAGAGGACTGTAAAAACTGTTCAAGACTTGAAAATAATGTACCAGAAATTCTTAAAGTCAAACGAACTTTGATAAATGGCGACCCAAACTGGAGTTCGGAAATACTCAAGCAAGACCAACTGGATGATAATGATATTGGACCAGTGATGAGGTGGAAAATGGATGGAGCAAGACCTACTTGGCAGGAGATATCAGATTTGTCTCCTGTCATAAAAGGATACTGGTCACTTTGGGAATCTTTAGTAATTGATGATAACGTTTTAAAAAGAAAATGGGAAAGTAATGATGGTAAGACTGTTCATTTGCAAATAATTCTTCCACGGAAAAGAATTGCACAAGTACTGCAAGAGATTCATTGTGGAGCAAGTGGTGGCCATTTAGGTATCAATAAAACGTTATCGAAGATTAGAGAGAGGTTTTACTGGTTAGGAAGCCGTGCTGACGTAGAGGACTGGTGTCGGCGATGCGATACCTGCTTTACCAGTAAAGGCCCAAATACCAGAACCCGCCATAAGATGCAGCAGTACAATGTGGGTGCCCCATTTGAGCGAATAGCCATCGATATTACGGGGCCATTTCCAATAAGCAGCTCTGGAAACAAATATCTCTTGGTCATCATGGATTATTTCAGTAAATGGCCAGAGGTAGTCGCAATTCCAAATCAGGAGGCAAAAACAGTGGCCGATGCCCTAATCGAACATTGGATAAGTCGGTTTGGTGTGCCGTTAGAAATTCACTCGGACCAAGGTCGAAATTTTGAGTCGGAAATCTTTCAGAGTGTGTGTAACCTAATGGGGATTAAGAAAACTCGTACAACTCCACTGCATCCACAATCCGATGGAATGGTAGAGAGATTTAACAGAACACTAAAAAATTATTTGAGGTCAGCAATCAATGAACACCAAACAAACTGGGATAAGTGTATACCGCTCTTCCTACTGGCCTATAGATCTTCCACTCATGAATCGACCAAAGAATCCCCAGCTGGCATTGTTCTTGGTAGAAATCTGAAACTTCCGTCTGACATCTTGTTTGGTTCACCAAGCGAACCTCCCACATCTGTAGATGCCTACATTCAGAGTTTGAGACGAAGACTCGAGGAAATACACAATCTGGTTAGAAAACAGTTGAAGATTTCTAGTGATCGAATGAAGGCCCGATATGATATTCGTGCAGAAACCGGACAATTAAAAATTGGTGATAAAGTGTGGTTGTACAATCCACAAAGACGAAAAGGTCGTTCTCCAAAGTTTGACAAACAATGGGAGGGACCATATACCGTTATCAAGAGGATAAACGATGTGGTTTATAGAATTCAGAAATCCCCACGTAGTAAAATGAAAGTGGTTCATATCGACAGACTTTCACTGTACAAAGGGACTGAGGTGATATTTGATCGGGACGATCAAAGCTAAGAAGGGGGCAGTGTTACGTGGGTAGTTTATCATGTACTTACTGTTATTATTTCTTTTAGCTTGTATTCATTCTGTTACCTTGTTTGCAGTAGTGTTGCTTGTGTATTTCATTATGTAGTTCTGGAATTGTAGTAGATTTGTTCTCGATCCTTCCAGAAACTGTATGTGAGGTACAATTTGTCGTGCTATTGTCACCTTGACAAGGATCTAGAACATTAATTATGTTCGTCTAGATAATCATAGAACATTCTCGATGAATGTCATATCATGATTCAGATATATAAAGCCGTGACGATCACGGGACATAGTCAGTTTATTGTGTCAGTCTTGTGAAGTCATTGAGTCAAGTCAGTTGATAACAGCCAGTCTGTGGAAACAGAGGTTAATAGTAGTTCTGTCGGTGAAGACAGTGACAGTGTAGATTGTCAAGGTGACAAGTGGTGACAGTTGTACCATAATAGAAGCTCGTGTACTGAGTGTTTGGAAATAAACCATTGGAAGCAATCTGCGAACTTTGAGTCTTACGCAAGTGAACTCACCCCACAACGATTAGCACAGGGTTAAACGTTACAATATATATATATATATATATATATATATATATATATATATATATATATATATATATATATATATATATATATATATATATATAAAGTTTTGAACCAAATGTTTTTTTGGACTAACTTATAGACATATAACAACATGCCGTTGAAATTTTTTCGAAATTCAAAAGTGTGAACGATCGCAATAGGTACATTTCTATAAGAAATTTACCTATAATGGGCGCAGTTTTTTGAAATTATTCTAATAATGATTTTCTCAAATTCTTTAGAGTTAGGAAGATTGGCTTTCAAAACATTTTTAATTTCAATGTGTTTGGTTCACTTATTGAAATCGAAAATTTATGTCTCGATTTATGGTACTTCAAAATATCTAGTATTTTAAGATTGCGAATTATTTGAGAAAATTTACCCTTGTTTTGTTAGTACTGACGTTTTTAATGTATATAAATCGTTGTATTGGCAAGAATTGGTCCTTGGAATTGACCACCCAGGTCCCCGGATCTCAATCCCTTTGATGTTAATCTCTGGGGTAAAATAGAAAAGAATGTATACAAAATTTCGGAAATAAATAAAGCTGATTTGGAATCTTTCGAACTGACATTACATTACATTACAAGGGTTGGATTCAGCATGAAATATAAAAATCAACAAATCTGCATGTGATGCGGACCACTGATGACTGTCTGAGGATAAATAGTAACCATTTTAAACAAAGACATCACTAAAAGAAAAAATGAAAATGTATTCCTAGGTATAACTAGTGATTTTCAAGATTTCATGATATTCAGGCTATTTCAGACATGACATATTAATGAATAATAAAATATAGTTTCAAATTTGGATTTTTTTATTATAATGAAGACTGCAATATTTCAAGATATCATTCTTGTTTTTAGATAAAAATAATAATTAATATTCAGAGATCTCAAAAGATCGCGGCGCAAATATACATATTTCAGACTTTACTGCTGTTACTCGAAAACCGTAACTCAATTCAAATGTTGCTACATATAATCATTTCTTTAATTTGGCCGTGTCATATTTTCAATTTTCGAAAAAAATGCTCTTCCACATAGCAGAAATACGCAAGTCACATATTTCAGAATTTACCATTGCAAAACTCGGAAACCGTAACTCTTTTGAAAAATGTTCAATTTAAACGTTTCCGGATATGGTCCCCTTTTTAATTCTCAAATCTCGAATTTTCGATTTTCGGACAAATTGGCCCCTTCCACAAAGCTGAAACACATATTTCAGACTGTAGCGCGGAAAACTCGGCAGAAACCTATGATTATTTTTAAAAATGTCCAATTGAAACATTTCCGGATATGGAATTTTCATTAATTCTGTCGTCTCGGATTTTCAATTTTCGAGAAAAATTGCCCCCTCCATCCCCCTTTGGGGGCGGCTTTTGGAGGGAAGGAGATTTTGGATTTGATTTTTCTTTTCTCAATATGGGACCATTTCTCAACTCTCCTCTTTCAAAGGAAACAAAAATCATCTAAATCGGTGTACGTTTACTACCTATGCAAAACGCGCGAACAGCCATAAAAAAAAAGATAAAAAAGGAAACATACAACCCAATCGTATACCTTCTCTTTTTGTTGAAGTCGATCAAAAATATTGAAATGTTGCTACATATAATCTCTTCTTTAATTTGGCCGTCTCATATTTTCGATTTTTGAGAAAAATCGCCCCCTCCACCCCTTTCGGGGGATGTTTTGGTGGCGAGGAGTTTCTGGATTTGAATTTTCTTCAAATATGGGACCATTTCTCAACTCTCCTCTTTCAAATCAATCAAAAATTATCAAAATCGGAGCAAGTTTACTATTCAAAACGAGCGAACAGCCATACAGAAGAAAAAAATAATGAAAAAGCAACCGAATTGTATACCTCCTCCTTTTTCTTTAAGTCGATCAAAAAACTCTCATGCCGTAATTTTTTACTCAATAAATAAGCTTTTAAATTCGAGCTCTCCTCTCGAAGAAATTCGCTTCTGATCTTCACCGCTGAGAAATTTGGAACTGGCAGGCTCCATGAAGGAAAAACTCATCATTGGAATTCTAGTCTCTATTATAGCCCCAATTTAACCTTCTTCGTAGCTCTTACGGTTCACGAGATCCCAATGGTGGGCAGCGAATCTGAATAACCCGGTATACCTACGCTAATTTGCCTCGTTCCTTATTTTCTCGTTATTTACTTATAGGTTTCCAAAAGCACTTATTAATCTTTACACCATAATTAAAGCATAAGAAATAGGCAGGTTGACTAGATTTTAAAAACCTGGCAAACCAATAGTTTCAATTTTCCGAAAATCGTTTGTGCACCTAATTTATTATTTTCACACCAAAAAACCATTTAATTTTGATATCATTCAAATTCATTTCTGATGAGTTGGATTAGCCATGTTTTTAGAGATATCAGAATGACACGTCTTTAACCAAAATCTCTCCATTTGTTCCCAAGATTTCATTTGATCATGACATAAAATATAGCATATGTGGTAAATGATCGTACTTTAAGTACTTCTAATTTATGGAAGTTCCGTTCTATCGAAGATTTGTCGTTGAATTACAAAAAAGCGTTATATTTCACCCCAGTCTACTTAAATCCTTGCAATCGGATGTTGCCACTGCAATAACATAATATCAATGTACGATGGATCATAACATAATAAAAGCAAGTTGATGTTGTTCATGGGTTCGAGGAAACTAGCGAACCCTTGGTCGCAAAAGGTAAGGTATATGCCTGTTACTGAATTGATTTCTTTTACTTTGAGTTATAGGACTACCTGAGGCAGAATACCTACTAGAAAATTGATATGCAGTAAAATAAACGTAAACGTACACCTTCTTCATTTCTTTTACAATTCCAAGGTGACAGGGTAAAATCAAACAGAAGCAGGTATGAACGTAACTTATATAACATGGTCTCTTAGAAAAAGCAATGCATCTACGTCATCTAGCTACTTTTTCGAAGACCTTATAAGAACACTTGAATTTTAATGTCTCTAAATAGTTTATTTGAAATCTATTCTGAAATCAGGTTGATTAGTCTACTTTCACAGGGTTACATAATCGATTAATCTTTGAAATGCATTGCCTCTGGTCATATTTTTAAGTTATGTTTGCTATTTGATTATTGGTGTACCTTTTGTTACTAAACTTAACCACAATCCTCAAGATTGCAATATTGTTTTCATTTAGGTACGTAAAATATTTTAAAAGACGGATATCACAGTAAGTAGTACAACCCAGTGTGACAGTTAACCAGCTGATTTTAATATTGCAATTTGACAACGATTGACGTTTCCGCAATAGTTACCAGCGACTAGCGCACCGGTGACTTAAGTGATATACTTAGCTGTTTTTCTTCAATAAGCATGTTATTTTTTATCATAATTTATTACTCTCTATTTTTAATAGAGGATAATTATTGCATAACCGTTGATCACTTCTTGTTATGTTGACAGGTTAAGATTGGTCTTCTTACAATAAATGTTTGTAATATTATTTTAATACATATAATATGTTGTAAGATGAATATGACTGAATATAAAAAAAAACAACTATAGGTATATCATCAGCTGATGCTGTCGACTGCTTTGTGAAGCTGGTCCCCCAAATGCGAAATTCGCGCTCAAACTTTGGGATATGTTTGACCCTGTTTGCCCATAGATTAGTTTTTGCCCACCTCTAGTTATGGAAGTAACTTAGGTACCACGAATGTCATGGGTCACAAAATTCGTTTTTTCAGAAAATGCAAATACGCCCACTTTTGTCCATTTGGGGATTTGGGATGTGATTGCCCATAGTTTGACCATGTTTGCCCATTGTTGAGTTTTGATTGTTATGGAAATAGCAATGATACCATGAGTGTCATAGGCCACAAAAATCGTTTTCTCCGAAAATGACAATATATCCTCGTTTGCCCATCGTTTAGTTTCTATTTACCACCCATAGTTATGGGGATATCATAGGTACCATCATGGGGCACAAAAATCGTTTTTTCAGAAAATGACAATATGTTCTGATTTGCCCATGTTAACCTCTTAGATTAGTTTTAATTTACCACCCTTAGTTATGGGGATATTATGACATCTAGCCTATACCTATGGGTACCATGAGTGTCATGGGCAATCTATGGGCAAACAAATCTTAAAGTTTGAGCGCGAATTTCGAATTTACAATGCCTCAATTTCGTTGGTGAAAAAGCACTGGGAACAGCATACCAATATTAATGCCTTATTCGAGGAATATAATTATATAACCACCAAATACCAGCAATGGAGCTTTTCAACCCGACAAATGTTTTGCTATGAAACTTGGGAATACTTACCTAGGCCACCGTTAAAAATAGCAACACACGTGTTTAATACCAAAAAATAACTAAAATTACTCGAAACAAATACTTTAATACTATCAATCAAAAATTAAGTCCAAATCTGCTATACGGTTTCGGGGAGTAGACGGAACAGACTGGAAAAAATTGAAAACACATGTTTAGGTTCTTGTAACGTACAAATAACCGTGTAAGCTTAAGAAAAAGCCTTTATTTTGAAATCACAAACTTTATTTATATAGGTACCTATGTATAAATGAAAGTATACATTAAATGTTTTATCAAATTATTTAAGATGTAAACATGACAAAGGCATAGGTATATCAGGCAGCCAAAAAAATCTGTTATTAGTAAAACGCCAAAAATATTAAACATGCAAGCCGGAAGCTTTTTATTTATGTTATTATCAAGTGTTTGTGGCCCAATTTATTCTTATTTTTTTTACTGTGAATTAACTAATCTTCAATTCCCAAATTATAGGTGTGCACATAAATAACTAAAAATGAAGTCAGTTGAAAGTTGCTCCCCGCAAGTACAACGGAGCACCTGTCAAATTTTCAAACAATTAAAACTGTACTTACAGCATTCCAGAACATTTTGTACACACAAAAGATCCAATAGTAACATTAACATACGTAGGACCGCGCTGGTTGCAGTCAAAACAATACTTATTTTGCGGTAAAGCTCCCAATTCGCGTAGTATCTTTAAATTTCTCTCGTCCTGCTTTTTTCGTGACGATGCCATAATTTTTCTGATTCGCACACAAGCACTTCACTGACTGCTTCCACAATAAACTGACGTTTCCGAACCACGCTCCGCTCCACAACTGAAACTGACAGTTTGGATTTTGCTTTTGCTAAGTGGAGTGTACTGTGGATATCGTGGCTATCAATCTATCAAGCAAACACAGAACGTTAAATCAAATAAGGAATACTGCGCCATCTAGCCGTCGTTAATTGAACTTTTTATTATACATAATTTTTTTTGAAAATATTCAAAAATTGGAAAATAATTAATTGCATTCAATTCTCAATAATTAACGAAATGAATGTAATTAATTAAAAACGATTTTTAATTTTTCCTTACAGATAAAACTGAATCATAAATTTTTCAACTTTCTTACCGCTTCTGGGCAAATTATTCTAAGTATGAATGCCATCCGGTTGACTTTGTGAATAAACTTTTTTATATTACTATGCTCTACGACGTTAGTTAGGGGCTTCCAAGAGAATAATTTACGCAAGTGTCTTTGAATTCTGATTGCCGTTTTTTTGCTATTTCACAGCAGCTACTTCGAGAAAAGTGTTCACTATGTGCCACAGGCGTACCAGAATAAAACTGATTTTTAAAAGATAACCTTGCCATAGAACAATGGCTGAACTTCTGAAAATTTATTTTTTTTTGTATTCTGCGACGTAAACGTCTGTTGAAAAGCTGACATACTTGGAGTAGCGGTAGAAAAAGCTGACGCGCTTCAAGGGAAAGGTTGCGTATGACTTTCAAATTTAATAATTTTGGAGAAAATCGGTCCTTTTTGTTTTGATCTGAGCGATTCTCCTTAAGAGGGGTAATTTTTTCTCTAGAATCTAAAATCCGAGACAGCAGAATTAAAGATAAAAGAATATCCTGAAACGTTTAAACATGAACATTTTTTGAAAAGAGCTACGGTTTTCGAGTTTCAGCAACGTTAAAATTTGAAATATTTATATATTCGCTATATGAAAGGGGAAAATTCTTTCGAAAATTGAAAATCTGATAATGCCAAATTAAAGACCAGATTATTTGTAACATTTACGTTGAACATTTTTTCTATAGACTTACAGCCGTGTTAAAGTCTGAAATATGTGTACATAAGTATTTCTGCGGCGATGTTTTGTGATCACCAAATAATAATCGTAACAAGTACAAGCAAAATATACATGCGTTCTTCTTTGGTATGAATGAACGTTCAACGATTTGACTGAATAATGTTACACTCAAAAATGTGATAAATATTTTTTACAAAAAATAGGACGACTTTAGCTGGTGCTCTAAAAAATACAAAATAATATTAATTCTGTTCGTGCTGGTACTTGTGAAATTGTTGCCAACAGTCTTATATTCAACTACAATTGCACAACTTCAAAATTACCAGTACCAATAGAATTAATATTATTTTTTATTATACAGTGCACCAGCTAATAAAATAGGTCCATTATTTTACTTATATCCAGATTGTATTGATTTGTTGATTAATTTTCTATAATGATATCGTACCATCAAATTGAACTTACAATAGCTAATATTTTCTTTTATAAACAGAGAATTGGATGTTACTAGAAAAAATTCCGAAATTGCTTATTAGTAACTGTATATTTTTACATACATACATGAAAAACATGAGAGTCCAATTTAAACACAGTAAACAATTAATTCAGCTCTTATATCATACTATCCATTTTTCCTTACAAGCTAATAGATATTTTATTCAGTCTATTTCCCCTAGTATGTATCAATATGAAGAATTATTGTAGAACAGGCACTACTGCTATATATATATCATTCTGATATATTAACAAAATAATTCTATTTACAAAGAAAACACAACACAAAGATATTCTCAGTTAAAACTCTTGTATGAAATATTATCAAGGATTCAGTGTAATCATCAACAATCATATTTTTATGCAATAAATGAGATACGTCAAATTTAAATTAAGCAAAGAATCGAACGATTAAAAACAGAGTCTTCCTAAAGACTAGGGGTCTTTTTCATTTCAAATGTTAAATTAAACAATTAAGCAGTGAATCCTTCATATGTGTTGCTGGAAGAAAACGATTTTCAAGCAGCAATCAATAGTTTAACACCATTTTGAATTATTTTCTAGGATTATAATTACTCTTCTATATTAAAAACTAGAGACTAGAGAATTTTCAAACATAAAATCTGAAAAAAAAACTTGTGAATTACTGAACGTTAGAAACTAGCATTCTAACAGCCTCTAACCAACTACATATTTTGAAAACTTCCACTGAAATTTCTCACATAAAAGGTAACAAACCCAAACAACACGCCAATCAATAAAATGTAAGTCCCTTTAAGAAAACACATATATTATTGATAATACATTCTATAATGAATTTTAACATTCCACTCGCCAAGAAATATCGGTTCGACTATTTGAATTGCATAAATCGTTGTGCCTCAAAATACTATTATAATAAAGTACGTTTTTAATTTTTGCCACAAAGTAGTAATCCAAATAGTAAAATTAAGCTATGTGATGAAGATCTATACATAAATGAATACTCAAAACATTCATTACAACTAATTCCAATTATTGTCGCCAGTATATGGGCTTCCGAATTTTCTTGTAAGAAAATTTCGAGTACTCAATTTCATGTCAGTTACACGTTAGATACATAACAACTATTTGATACTGATACTTCAATAATTTAAAGTAACCCTTTGATTAATTCATACATGAAAAACAACTCATATTGTGTGGGCATGCACAAATTGTTTTTTTTATTAGTGGTTGCAAATTCTAACACAATAAATTAATTTACCGAATTGATTAATATTCTCCCTACACTATATTGCGATATTAGAGTAATGAATTATAACCTCCTTGAAGATGTGCAGACTTTTCAGAATTATCTTACCTAGAACATCTTCTTCTTTCAAGTTTTATAACATAGATACCATAACATTCTGTTAATAGTTGAAGACTATTACAAACAAATTGTGCAATTACTATATAATACAAAATAACTCCATAGGTTTGCTTGAACCTTACTAGTTGTTGATAACACTCGTCGATATAATACCCTGTTTAATATCAAAAAATGTTCATAAGTCATCAACAAGACTTGTACAAGTCTGAAACATATACACAAATAACAAAATAACATACCTACTGAAGACAAAAATAGTCTCAGCGCATAATAATAATAAAAAACAATAATCTTATTTAATAAAATTGTGGTTTTTACAGACCATATTTTACTGTTTGTGATTATTTCTATATGGATTTAACATATAGTATCGTAAGCACAAGAACATAACGAAAAATGTCACAGCTCGAAAATCGTCGATTATTAACATGCCAATACATACAAAGACAGCCAGAGGCAGGCACAGTTGGATTTGGCACATTATCCTCATTCTAAATAATGTCGTTACAACTAAGGTGGCACGTAGAGACGATAACATTTCAAAGGACTAGCGTCACATTTAAAAATTTAACTAAGGCTCTCAGTCATCTCTTGATCATTCTTCGAAATGACCATTGTTTCAACTGGCATTGCACGGCTGGGAGATGGACTATCTACATTTCTAAAATTGAAACTAGGCGAATCAGCGCTCGACAGAGATTCGGGGGTACCGACAGAGCTCAAAGAACCTGCCAGTGAGTTACCTGATGTTGTCAAAAGTCCAACTCTATCAGTACCAGAATAGCTGAATACTCGCTTTGCTCTAGGGCCTAAAAAAATGGGAGAGGAATATAAACAGAATACAAAATGAGCTCAGTTAGCTAAGCCAAATATACAAAATTCATCTAATAAATACCTGCTTGAAATTCTAACTTGTCATCATCTAATTTTCTCTTTACACCAAGTGGACTGGGCCGCAATACTGGACTAGCGCTTCTTCTGGTTATGGTCCGGGATCTTGTCGGGCTCTGGAAGCCCATTCTCGTTGGAGAGGGCGAATTGCACATGAAACTACCACATCCCGTAAGAGATATCTGTAAGGGTGTAAGTTTGTTGTTGGGTTTGGCTTCGTTGCTGTCGTTCATTAAGCTCAGATCCTCCCACGACTGAGATATCTGCATCGCATGATGTATTTCCCGTTCGTGTGCCAATTCTCTTGTATTGCTGATTCCTTCATGCTCTTCCTGTCGGAGCTGATTAATTCGAGGTGTTAGGCGAGGTCCTGAAACCTAACAGCAAGAAAAAAAATAAGCAGAAGAAATTATTCCAATATATTAATAAAACGCGTCATTTCAAAAATATACGGTACGGTATCTACAGTTTATCACCGAGTCCGAACAGCAATAGTTAAGGCTTTAATAGGCAGAATACTCGTGGTAGGTTGCCAGTGCTTCCTAAGACATAGCCAGAGCATAACTCCTTGAAAATTTTTCACGGAATCGAACCGGGATCTAATGTATCGACGGACGCTGTAACCAGAACGCCACGGTGACCTCAGACAGACAATTTGAAGAAACTCTTATAAACAACAGTATGTCTTTTGTTTATTATAGAGTGTAATGATAAAACCTTTGGAATCAATAAAAATACGCAATGTAATATCTTTATCTTGATGGACTGATTTCTTTGTTCCTAACTATTAGACAATATAAAGTCATTTCCAAACTTTTTGTCTATGCTATTACTCAATGTATTTGTAATCAGAAATAAATCAAAGTATCGATTCATACAATAGAAATGTGTGAAAATTCCATGAATAATAAAATATAAAGCTGGATATTCAAAATAAAAAATAGAAGTTTCTAAAATATAAAGCCCCTTTTTAATATACAACTAGGAACTTACGGGAGATCCAGGTATCTGGCTGAAGCTAGCACTGAACCTCCTTGTTCGTGATTGTGAAGAGCCATAGAGGCTGTTGAAGGGTTGCTGTTGTTCCCTGCTAATAACCGGAATAAATAATCATTACCTGATGATTGTCACCTTTTGATTATAGGAAGAGTGTACCTGTTTGATGTAGATGCATTTGATGTAGTCACCACGGTATTAGCTTCATTAATCATGGGGGCACTGGAACACCTCTTGAGGGTGCCGGGTCCGGTGCTAGGACCATCAACGTCCATAGCTACCGACTGGGAATTTATCGATGACATTCAAGATATTTGTCACCTCTACTTTTGCACTTGAAAGGAACATTTGTCCACCTCCCAGTTAAGTCGAGAGCTTGGTCCTCAAAGGCTCACTTTATGTTCAACCAAATGGATTTTTACTACATATAATCTACGTGGTAATCAACATTTTCTTCGGTTCTTCGTATTTTCATTTCGACTCTCAAACTGTCAAATTTCAGATTATTTTTGTCAAACTGCCTTGTCTAGCTGTCAAGCTTTCAACTCGACTCAGAACCACGGCCAGAGAAAACATACCTCATCACGGCACAGATTGTGACCACGGTCTCCGACCTGAAGTTGGTTACGGAACAAAAAATACTGAACTGGATGAAAAGCCAAAAGTCTACCATATTGACTTTTGAGCACTGTCGTAGAATCACAGGTGTTAACGATAGTACTGCAAAATGGAGAAAAGGGGATGTTACTTAGAACATAAAATACATTATTCTTATTCTTATTGAAAAATTATGAGTTTATGAGCGCCGAATACAATATAAACGCCTATCAAGATGGAAATATGTTATCGTATACAGTTTGAATTATCATACAATTTTGCATTATTCTTTGAATTGATATAATTTTGTTTTAAGCAGCATCCCCCTTCAAATACGAACCACGCGGCTGAAATTGGAAGCTGAAAAGACTGGACGCTACCCGAACCACTTTTTTCATGCTCGTTTCAAGACCTTTCTGTATGACCGTGCTTTTGAGAGCTTAGCATGGGACATAAAATAACGCAGATGATGTAAAGAATATATGGTTTATTTATTTCATTAAATAGAAATTTTGGACTTCCGTGTCAACCTCGGTAGAGTCCACTTCGGGTCTGAAGGAAATCAAAAATTTCCGTACGGGAAGTACACGCTGGTAGAGGACGTGAGTGCTGGGCCCCCGAGGTGGACAGGGAAGTCTCGGCCGTGACAATCGAGCGTAGTTCGGGGTGTGCACGCGAAAAGAGGTCGATTCCTATTTAACTTTTGAGGTTAGAAGCACGTGGCAGCGTGGTCTGGAGGATACAAGAGGTAAAACCTCGCGGATAACCTCAGGAGCGTGACAGAGAAGGTTATACTCGGATCGAAGCACATTGCTGGACTCACCTTGACACGTGCATTGAAGAATAATTATATTTAGTATAAGTAATTAGAAAAGCACAAGTTCGTGGTTTCCGGTATGGTCTAGAGCCAGTCAACACCGAGACCACATCCCAAATTGAGCTGGCAATTGCCTAGTAGCAGAGCCATAAACAAGCAAGCAAGCAAGCAAATAGAAATTCAAAGGGTTTGCCAATTAAGTTTATAAATTTAGATATTTAACATCCAGAGTGGTCAGGTTCAAAGATATCATAACACGAGCTTTCTAAACTTTGATGGCGATTATTTCAAAAACGGTGATATATGCAGTTTAAAATATTTATATTTTTGGAAAATGCTATTTAAAATACACCGATTGGTTTCAAAACTTTTTCAATATACGAGAGTTCATCGGCTGGCGTTGTTTGTACATAGGCGTTATTGTATACGGTCAATAATAGGTGTAGTGCTGACTAGAATACGCCTACTGGCCTAAATTATGTCATCAGTCAATATCATAATCCTATATAATTGCGTCCACATATCTGTCAATTTTCGACGGCCATTTTCAATTTTGGCGCACGATCATTTACTCAGGTCTTGCGACTGGAGCTTTGTACATGGAACTGTTAAAGTGTTGACCCGCCAGGATCGCATCTGTAGAGGGATAAGTGCTACTGATAGCGAAGAGCTACGAAGATGCCACGAAGAATATTCGAACTAGAGCTCATCATATAGCGCCCTGTGCCTACTACTCTTACTACTCTTACTAGAACGAATTTACCAAAGAGAATTTACTCTGACACGAACTATGATATATTTTATCTAATTTAAAAAGCCTTTATTTTGTTATTGTTCTCTATGATACAGAGTATTGATTTAACTGACAAAAAAGGCAAACATGAAAATAATTTTAGACTATAGTTGATACTCAAACTTTTCCCTATTAATCAAGCGGCTTGTTGTGAACCTAGGTAGGTACGTACAAAGAATCAAACTTAATCATATTTTGTAGATTCCGCTCAAAGTGAATTCTCAGGGCCAATATATTTTTATTCGAAATGTTTCTCACTTACATATTATCACCATATTATGAAGAGGTCAATTGCAAATAGCACTTTGTCACTTTTTCAGTCGCTCACTGTTTCATTTGAAGTACCCTGTAGCGCTTATTACATTGCAGTACAACGTCATTTTTTAATAATTTCACAGTCACTTCAACACAATAAAATAAAATTTTCGAAAAGAACTGCAATAATATTATTACATATTACATAGATAGGTTATGTTTATGTACGTATTCCTTAGAGATGTATTCCTTATTTCTCATTATGGTATTTTTTATTTTTATCCCTCTACAACAACGCCACCTGGTCTCTAGCTCATTAGCAGTCTAACTTTTATAACATTAAGTAGATAGGAAGACGCAAGACCTGAGTAAATGATCATGCCCTGGCCATATGGAGGGTAACCTAATACTCTGTGATGGAGGGTTGTATAAGGTACATACCTGGCCAACTGAAGGGCTGATGGTTTGTATTTCGGAACAGGTTGTGTGTTTTGTATCTCGAAATCATCATCAAAAAATTCTAGAGGCAGCAAGCATAATGCGGGTAATTTAATTTCACCTCTTGAGCAACACATACTTGGTGTTTCATCTTTGATTTTTTTTGTTTTACAAAATTCGCATATTTGATCCATATCACTACATTTAAATGTTCATTACAATTTTTAGTTGGACCGTAAGTAAACGCTTCATGATCTAGACTGCGTAACTTCCTCGCCGTTTTTCCTACATTTGCGTCACAAAATCCGTTCACGGAAGTCGTTCATTCTCTCTCTCTAAGCTGTTTCCTTCTTTCCTTCGTCTTTACGTTGGTTTCTCTATTCTTCTATACCGCTAGCATTGTGGAAAAAAATACTCAAAAATGAAGGCAAAGACCTGGGCATGAACAAATATAGGGAGGCGAGTAACACGAGTAGCACAAAAACACTGAGTTATCGTTTCGGTGTGTTGCGCAAAATCACGCTGCGCATTTTATGTAGTATGGGCGAAGGAAGCTTAAATACAACAATAGACACTCAGTGAAGTACTGCGCAACATACCAAATTGACAACTTATCATGGGACGTTATTTCAGCCACTTCTGCTTATAGAACAGGATACAGATTTTTTTTTTCCGTGGGAAACGGTGAGAAATCTTACATCAGTTTGGGTTAACTCGTTAAAGTCCGCCCAAACCGCCTGGCACCACCGACCAGGAGAGTCCCTCATGGATGCGCACATGAGGGGACTGTCAGATTCTTACTGACTAAAACTCACCAACCCTTTACCTGCACGCCTCGCCGGTCTTGGCTTAGAGGCTTTCATCCTCGCTGGTGCCCCACCCCGGTACCTCCCTTTCGCTTTGTTTGTTCGTTGAGTGGTTCTCGTCCTTGGTCCTACGTCTCTGACCATACCTCCGTTTTTTAACTGAAAAATTTTTAATTAGTGCTGATCTTACTTATTTTGACTTACCAGTCCTCGAAATACAGCTGGTTCCTCGGTCTTCTTTTGTTCTTGTCCAGCGTCCTACCATCGTAGTCGACCATTTTTCTTAACTCCTCATTTGGATGAGCCGCTGCCCTTTCAAAGACCTTCTCAGCCCTTTTCTGCATCACCTCCAGGATCGGGGTCCATTTCAGGTCCTCGTAGATGGTCTTGTTCTTCATGTGCCACGGAGCATCCAACGCTTTCCTTAGCGCTAAGTTCTCTTGGGCCTGGATCTTCCTTCTATTCGCCTTGGTGGTGCACCCCCAAACCACACTGGCGTACGTCATTATTGGCAGCAGCACTCCTTTTATGATCCTGAGCTTGATCTCCAATGCAAGCTTGCTTCTTTTCCCTAGGAGCGGGTTTAGCGCGCTCTTTACCGCTTTTACTTTCCCTATTTGCACCTTCGTGCGCTCGTCCCATCCCAACCTTCTGTTGAGTGTTACTCCTAGGTACTTTACCTTCTTTGACCAGCTTACTGGGTGGCCTTCCATCTGGATCTTTTCCTGCTCTCTTTTATCTGTCCCTCCAATAAGTATTGCTTGCGTCTTCTGCGCATTTACTTTCATTCGCCACTTTTTGCAATATTTCGAGAGGCTGTCTGTGGCTTTTTGTAGTCTGAATCTGACTCGTTTCAGATTCCGATCTCTCGCTGCAAATGCTGTGTCATCTGCGTACTGCGCAGTTAGCACTCCTCTTGTCTTTGGTGAGTCAGCCGTATACACCGTGAATAATGTTGGCGATAAAACCCCTTCCTGGAGCAGTCCAGATCTTACTTGTCTGGGCGTTGATCTGCTCTCATTCACTTTCACTTGGAAACTACGCCCCCTGACGTACGAATCCACCAATTGAACCATCGCTGTTGATATCCCAAATCCTTCCATTTTGTGAATCATGCCATCGTGCCATACTTTATCGTAGGCTTTCTCTATATCGAAGAGGATGATTCCTGTGACTTGTTTGTCTTGTCTTCCTTCGGCCGCAAACTCAACCAGCCTTAGAATTTGTAGTTCCGTTGAATGCTTCTCTCGGAAACCAAATTGCTCATCCGGAAGAGTTCCCAGGTCTTCTAACTCTTCCTTAAGTCTCGTTAGTATGACTTTTTCCACGACTTTGCTTATGCAGGATACAGAGTTAGTTATCCTCCCTTTATATATTCTTGGACCTGGGGATAGCTGGCGATATGCGCATGCGTCATGAACTTTTTTGGCTAAGAGGAGGGACATGTCATTATGTTAACCATAGAAATAATACAGAATAATACTCCTAGAACGCTAATCGAGTGAGAAAGTCTATCTTAAGCCCGCTGCAGACGGAGTATGTTTTGCTGCATGATTGCTTGCTTGTTTTGCTGCACGGTCCGATAAATGTTGCCGCGCATGGTGTGTTGATGGCTCCCTTGCTTGTGTTGGCTTCACACGATGCAGGCCATCATGTATGTAAAATGACATTACAGAGAAATATGACTATGACAAATGATACAGAATATTGAACATTCTAATCAAGCTCTATTTCTAATCATTCTTGCAACAGAGAAAATGTCCCAACAATCAAAAATAACATGTTATCATGTGCAAAATAACTTTTGAGTACGACTCGACTAGTTCCGAGTGCTCCGACAAGGCACGATGCGTGAAAACAATCACCGAAAATCAAATCATGCACGAGATCAAGCAACCAACCGTGCACGCGATGTCATTTTCTTACACGGAAGCATGCACAGCACCATGCCAAGCTCTCGTCAAGGAAACAAACAGCAAAACATACTCCGTCTGCAGCGGGCTTTATATATTCGTTTATGTACTTTTCTTGAGAACAGTGTTGTCCAACTTGAAGAAATTTCCCGTTTTGGAAGATTTTGAAATAGAAAAGAGAAAGTAAATGCCTACCTCCAAATATTATTTTTGATTTATATAATATCAAAAACTTAAAATTTATCAGGCTTTGAATGAATATCAAAAAAACAATATTTTCTTTTAATTACCTATACTAAAGCATTTTGTAATTTGGACCTTAGACTAGGCAACAATGCCATGCCAGTCTTGTTGTTGGACGCCTTTGATATACCGGTGTTGTGATATAAATTGTTTCCTGTGGTAAAATAAAATTCGTGGAAGATGCCATCGATTAGACGTTATGTTTCATGTAACATATTAATGTAATATATATAATATAACATATTTTTATTGACTACGTTTACAATAATTTGTATGTAGCCGGTCAGATGATGTCGAGGATTGGAAATCTTCAAGTAGCAGTTATGCAATGTAGAATTGTAGCATGTATTTCATTTACCTCAATTTTTATGACGGATTTGCATATCACTGGTAGGTGTGTCCATATACTCCTGAGTAGAGTAGAACCCGTGCTCAGACAGATATCTTTTCAAATTTGTTTTGAAGTAGGGCATATCCAAAAGTTTCCAACTGGGGGGTAATTTATTATAAAGGGCAATATCCAAGGAATTTTTTGCACTTTTAGTCAGTCTTTATCTTTGTGGTCTGAGTTGATCAGCGCAGCGAGTGTTATATGGATGAATATTTGGGTTTTTACATAATTCGCTTTTTTTTGAGTGAATTTCTACTAACTGATGTAATATATAAAGAGCAGGTAGAGTTAAGACTTTGAATTTCTGGAATAAAGGTTTACAATGATCTCTGAGGCCGGCATTTGCTACGATTCGGATAGCTTTTTTTTGAAGCTTGAATACTTTGAGAGTGTCAGATGCACTACCCCATAGAATTCTCCCATAAGAAATGTGAGTGAAAGAAAGCATAATAAATGCCCAACAGTGTGTCTGTACTGAGTACATTTTGCAGTTGTCTCAAAATGAAAATTGAACTGGAAAGTTTAGAGCAAAGCTTCTCGATGTGACCGGATCAATTTAGAGAGGAGTCTAAAAAGAGTTTTGTGACTTCGTTGGTTTTTGGTGCCTGTGTGGAGAAGTTCACTTGATTTGTTTTGTTTCCGTTAAGTTTCAAACTGTTTGCTGCAAACCAATATTCGGCATTTTCTTTGACTGTTTCATTTTTTGTTTTCTCGTTTACATTTTGATGAAATATAGTGGTATCGTCTGCGAACATGATACAAGTTGAGTTAGCTAAATAGTAAAATAGATAATTTATGTATATTATGAACAAAAGGGGTCCCAGGACAGAACCCTGCGGTACTCCATGTTTCATTATCATTGTTTCTGAGTTGATACCATTGAATTATACTGATTATTTTCTGTTCTTGAGATACGGATCGAAAAAAGCTAAGGGAACACCTCTTACACCGTATATATTTAATTTCTCTAATAGCAAACCGTGATTCACACAATCAAATGCTTTTGTTAAGTCAAATAATGTTATAGCAGATTGTCTTCTTCGACTACCACAGCTATCGCTTTTATGGTGGATGTGTTTTTCCGGACTCCAAATTGGTTTTCATGCCGCAATTTGAATTTCTCAAAGTAGACGTATAACTGAGATTTCAAAACTAATTCGAATATTTTTCCCAAAAACGGAATAAGGGAAATAGGTCTAAAATTATCTGTTAAATCAAAATCACCAATCTTATGTATTGGGATCACTTTACTGTGTTTGAATATTTCTGGAAAAAAACCTGCACCAATACAAGCATTAAAAATATTTGTCAACGGAACTACTATCAAATCTATAGTACTTTTCAGTATTTTTGTATTTATGTCAAAGATGTCTGGGACGCTGGTGTCTTTCAAAGACTTCACCGCCGCGAGTACTTCATCAGAATATGTTGCAGAAAAAATGAATCACGAGTTGTTGGAATATTTGCAAACAGTTCTGAAAAATTTATATTCGTCACAGGCAAGGTTCTTATAATTTGCTCCGCGATATGGCCATAGAAACTGTTGAAATCGTTTGCACCTAAGGAGGTGTCAATTTTGTTATTATTTGGACGATTCCTCTCATAATTAATTAAATTCCATGTATCCCTCATTTTATTGGTGGAAGTATTTATATAATAATCGTAAGCATCTCTTTTTGTTTTTTCAATCGCACATTTATATTGATTTTTCATATTTTTATAGACTGAGTAAACTTTTTTGTCTTTGGTAACATCCCAAATTATTTTTACGCTCTCTAAAGTAATATATAATATACCATGGATAAGCACCAAACACGATGAAAATTAATTACTCTTTTTGGTGTTAAATGTTATTTTTAGATAAATTTCTTATAGAAATGTACCTGTTGTAATCGTTCGCACTTTTGATTTTCCAAAAAAATTAAACATTAAGCATGTTGTTATGTCTATAAGTAAGTCTAAAAAAACTTTTTGTTTATATATGTATATATGAGATATTACGAAATTTGTTAACACGATTGAGGTCGCAGTTTTGGAAGTATCAAGTTCAAATAATTTGGTACAAAAATTCATCTCTTTAATATCTCGTCCAAGTTCGTTATTGGCCGTAATCGAGTAAGTAGTTTCAAAATGGTGACCGTTAAAACATTTATAAAAAACAACATGCTGTTCAAAAGTGTGAACGATCGCAATAGGAACATTTTTAAAATAAATTTACTTAATATTAATAAAGAAATAATCTATGGGTGTTCAAATTTTGAGAAATTTACCTCTCCGCTGGCTACAGACCGACGGGATTTTTTAATGTTTTATTTTATAGAGTTATTATCCTCACCAGGACAACAGTAGTTTTTATTTGATTGAAAATTTCTTATCAATTTTAAGTACTTTAGTTCAACTCTATCTAAATTGACTTGAGAAAATTTAAATATTAGCTGATATTGAAATTAAATATATATGAAATACCTTTATTTTCTAAACCAATATAACAAAAGAATTTATTTTTTAATAAACTGGCTTAAACCCCATAAAAACTTTTAGTATCGGTAGTAAAACGATCCAGTAAGGGTCCCTGATTTATGTATATAAATAATATATACATATATATGCATATATATTTAGTAATATTTATCTACCAGGCGATTTTTCTATTATGTTGGAGCATATAACGATTATTTAACACAATGGAAATGTTTTATAGCTTAAAATAATAAAAAAATAATATTTCAGTGTGAAAAAAACTTTTTTATTGACCCCTGTAGGTACCGTTTGACATGCCGTCCTATAATCCATATACTTAAACTTCTATACCACTAGCATTGTGGAAAAAATTAGGCAAAAATGAAGCCAAGGACTTGGGGATAGCTGTCAATATGCGAATGCGTCATGAAACTTTTTGGTAAGAGAAGGGACATATCCCTATTTTGTTACCATGGATACCATATGTGGCATACATATGTGACTCCAAGCCACCTCCCCCAACTTCCCCTTTCGCTAATGCGTACTAAACTGGCAATCCCCATAGTGAGCTATTTTTGGATTGAAGCAACACACGGTAATTTGCACACCAGCGTCCTGGAAGATGTATTCGATCATGCTCCTTACAATCTTCCAATCTAGCCCGTCCAACCCGCAGCCTATTTTCGGAAGACCCAACTTCTTGATGTCATAATTCCTGACTTCATTCCTTAGGCTCTTCACTGCATGCCAGAGGTCCTTGTAAGTGGGTTTTCCTCTAGACATCTTCTTCGTAACCAAATAGAAGAGGTTACGATTACCATCTGCTAGTCGCAGAAATTTTCCTACTCTTAGTCGTTGGGCTGACAATTCATCCAGTCTTCCAAACTTCCTTTTAAACACCAGAGCAATTCCTCGGCCCATACGTAGATCCTCCGCTACACAATGGGCAATAGAAACGTCGGCTGGTAGTTTGAAAAGGTCTTGTTGAACCCCAACTGTCGCACGAGTCTGACCTTCTTCCGATCTGCCTAGTTGGACATGAAGTCGTTGAAACTGACATTTCGCTCCTCAACGTTCTTTTATTGAAGAGCCACTCGTGCATCCTCCTGGTTGTTCGATCCAGCATATGGTGCGAGTCGGTTTATGTGCAACACTCTAGGTTTTCCCCTTGGTAACTTTCGAATACGATAGATGACGTAATTTATCCTTCCCATTGCCTTTGGAGTTTGGGAAAAAGACGTCGTTGGGGATTATACAGCCAAACAAGGTCCCCCACGTTGAAGACTCTTTCAGCTGATCGAATATTGTAGTGGTGCTTCATTCGATCACTGGCAAACTGGATGTTCTGTCTGGCTAACTCATGGACTTTATCCATTCTGGCTCTCAATTGGTCGACATATCCTTCTCCTGCGACGCTGTCCACCGTAGGTCTACGGCCAAATTCCAGGTCACAGGGTAGGCGTAACTCACGCCCCAACATTAAACTAGCAGGAGTCTGACCAGTTGTTTCTTTGACAGCCGCCCGATAGGCCATCAGGAACAAATGGATGTACTGGTCCCAATCTCGCTGATGTTCTGAAACAACCTTAGAAAGATGCTTGCCCATGGTTCGGTTCATCCGCTCTACCATTCCGTCCGATAGAGGATGCAAAGGGGTCGTTCTGATCTTGTTCGCACCTATTAGTCTGCACACATCTTGGAATAGGGCTGACTCGAAGTTTCTTCCTTGGTCCGAATAGATTTCAAGAGGAACGCCAAAACGTGAAAAGAATTCTTTCACCAACATCTCGGCGACGGTCGATGATTCTTGGTTAGGGATTGCGTACGCCTCTGTCCACTTTGTGAAATAATCCATGGCTACTAGGATATACTTATTCACATTGTCCGTTTCAGGAAATGGCCCCGCAATATCCACAGCAACTCGCTCCATGGGACTCCCAACATTATACTGCCTCATAGGTGCCCGCTTTCTGCCAAGTGGTCCATTACTGGCTTCACACACTTCACACTTACGGCACCACTGTCTCACATTTTCTTTGCAATTCACCCAATAGAATCGCTCCCGAACTTTCTGCAGAATCTTGGTGATTCCAAAATGCCCACCCGAGGCTCCATCATGTAGCTGACGTAGTACCTCCGGCACTTTGCTTCTTGGCACAACTAGTTGTAATCTGGATTCAGTGCCATCTTCAGACTCGAAGGTTCTATACAGCAGATCATCTCTTAACACAAAAAAGTCCCATTGGCTCCAATATGCTTTCACTTCAGGGCTTCGTAAGCTTATATCCTGCCAAGACGGCCTCTCCTTACGGCGCATCCACTCCAAGACCACTCTCAAACAGGGGTCATTCTCTTGGGCCAGTTTCATTTGTTAGGGCTGCCACTCCTCATTCTCTACGGTTGTTCGTCGTATAGGGCAAAGCTTCTCTTCCATCTTCGAGCAGTGGGTGCAGTTATAGTTGCACGGCTTCTAGATAAGGTATCTGCGTTTCCATGAACTTTTCCTGCCCTGTGCTCGATGTCATAGTCATATTCCTGAAGACGTTCTAACCGTCTTGCCACTTGTCCTTCATGATTACGGAATTGCAGGAGCCACTTCAACGCTGCATGGTCAGTTCTAACTAGAAAGCGGCGACCATACAAATACTTATGAAAGTGTTCGCAGGCTTTCACTACTCCCAACAGTTCCCTTCTGGTAACGAAATAATTCTTCACCGATTTTGACAAAACCTTGCTGAAGTAGGCAATCACTTTCTCCTGCCCGTCTTGAATCTGAAAGAGAACAGCACCAATGGCTGTATTACTGGCATCTGTGTCCAACACGAATTTTCCGTCATGCCTCGGATAGCCCAAAATCGGTGCGCTGATAAGAGCTTCTTGCAGTTGTTCGAAAGCTCTCTGACACTCATCATTCCAGGAATATTCTTTGCCTTCTTCTGTTAGTTTAGTTAGAGGCTTAGCGATGTTGGCAAAACCTTTCACAAACCGTCAGTAGTAGGTACACAAGCCCAGAAAACTTCTAATCTCATGCTTGTTCTTGGGAACAGGCCATTTCTTAATAGCTGTTATCTTTTCTGGGTCTGCCGTGACGCCGTCCCCAAATACGATGTGACCCAGATATCTTACTTCACGTCGGAACAGATAACATTTCTTAGGACTCAGCTTCAGGTTGGCCTCACGTAATCGTTGGAAAACTTGTCTTAAATTCTTCGAGTGTTCCTCAAATGATTTTCCTACCGCGATTACGTCATCCAAATACATTAGGCAGGTTTGCCATGTCAGTCCTCTCAAAACTGCTTCCATGAGCCTCTCAAATGTAGCGGGAGCATTGCATAGTCCAAACGGCATCACAGTGAATTTTCAGAGCCCTGATCCTATCGAGAAAGCAGTCTTTTCTCGATCTGCGGAATCCATTCCAACTTGCCAGTATCCACTTTTCAGATCTAGTGTAGAAAACCATCGTGACCCAGAGAGAGTATCTAGGGTGTCATCTATTCTGGGTAACGGATAACTATCCTTCTTAGTAACTGAATTCAGAAGTCGGTAATCTACACAGAATCTTGTAGAACCATCCTTTTTCTTCACGAGCACTACTGGCGAGGTCCATGGACTATTTGATGGCTCAATGACTCCTTGTTTGCTCATTTCTTGAATCATTTTCACGGCTTCGTCTCTTTTGGTCAATGGACGTCTTCTTGGCTGCTGTCTTAATGGCTGAGCGTTCCCTGTGTTTATCTTGTGAGTCACTATACTTGTTTTACCTTTGTATTCTTTTTCCATTGTAATTGTTTCTCGTATAAGTCCTGGATAGTCTTGATGACCACATCAATCAGCTCTTTCGAATTTCTGGTCCTGGATGGTTTACCAATCGTTCTTACAGAGCATATCGCTGATTCAGGAAGACAATTTCCAACCATACTTCCTTTGCTCAACTTAATGGGGCTTTGCTTTAAATTCATTACTCTGACAGGAACGACATCTCCTACTCGAACAAGAGCTTTAGCTGTTAGAAATTCCTTATTATTCATTTCTTCTACCAGTCTCAGACTTCCAGATTTGCAGTATCCGTCCGGATTGGTCATCAATATTTTTTCACTATAGCCGGGTATTATTACATCATTAGTCGTTATCAATCGGACAACATTTTCGTTATCCTCGTGAAAGGGCAGTTCTTCATTGTTGACCTTCAAGACACCCTTTTTGACATCCAACACAGCCCCAAGCTTCTTCAAAAGGTCCATTCCCAAAATAAACTCATCAGGTATGTCAGCGGTTAAAACTCTGTGCTTGATGGTGATTTTGCTAATGCTGATGGTCATGTTAGCTTCACTATGTGTTCTTATTGTCTCTCCAGTCGCTGTTCTGAGTTGGACCTTTGTTGGTAATATCCGGGAATGATCTTTGATGAGCTCTGGCCTTGCTATTGTTCTTGTTGCATCGGTGTCTATTAGGAGTGTTCTGTCTTCTCCATTGATTCGACCATCGATGTATAAACTTAAGGCTCCGCCAGAAGATGACACGTTGACCGTAATTACTGGGGCCCTATTTCTGCAGGTCGACCATTGCCCCCTCATCTCGACCCATCCTAGTTTTCCGACTGTCCAACCTTCTTCTTACAACTGCGGCGTACGTGTCCTAGCTCACCACAGTTCCAACACCTTGGCTCTCTCTTCTTTGATTGTGCTCCCGTAACTAACTTCCTTATCATATCTAGCAGGGACTCTCTGTTGGATTGGTCTTCTTCCTCGATTGCTCTAACACGGTGCCCTCGGGAAGTTTGGCTAGCGGCTTCATGCTCTAAAGCTATAGCTAGTGCTTCCTCTAGCAATTTTGGTCTGGCCAGCTTCAACGCCTTCTGCAGATCGCTCTTCCTCAATCCATTTACAAATGTGTTCACTGCAATTTTATCAAGGAAGCTATCGGCAGCTGTAGGATATGCTAGCCGCACAATACGAGCTACCTACCCCTCAAATTCTTGCAGACTTTCATTTGCATGTTTCACCCGAGATCGTAATTGTGCTTTGTATACTTGCTGAAGATGACTGTCTCCATACCGATTCTCCAATTTAGAAAGCAAGACATGGTAGATTGCTTGGCCAGCTGGAATAGACCTTAGGATGTCTGCTGCATCACCTCGTAAAGCAGCAGTTAACAAAACAGCTTTCTGCTCTTCGGTCCACTGGTTAGCCATTGCCACAGCTTCAAATTGCTTCCGATAGGTTGACCAGGAGCACTTTCCATCAAAGTTTGGCAGCTTAACCCTCATACTACCTGTGGCTAAGTCATCTTCGCCTTTGAGTGTCTGACTCCCACTGCAGTTACCGTTCTTAACTGACATTTCCAGTGTCTTGATTTTTTGTTGCAGTAGCTCCATGTTCTTCCCTGTCGTGATAAAGTTTTCTTCAACTGTTCTTGAAATTCCTTCACTTGTTCGAGACTTCATCGAATTTTACCCCAAATGTCCTGGTTACTTCCCCGAATTTTTTGTCACTTTTTCTAGAAATTTCTTCGAACCTTTTCGAGACTTCATCGAATTGAACCCCAAATGTTCTGGTTACTTCATCGAATCTTTCGTTATTATTTCTAGAAATTTCTTCAAACTTGTTCGAGACTTCAACGAATTTTTCATTATTATTTCTAGAAATTTCTTCGAATTTTTCATTATTATTTCTAGAAATTTCATCGAATTTTTCATTATTATTTCTAGAAATTTTCTTCAGTAATAGCTCTTCCGGAGAGTGGAACTCGAACATATCAGGATCGTCTCCATTTTCAATCAGAGTGTCCCTTAACCGTTTCTGGAGGGTCGCTTTATTACCGGAGTCATCACAATCCCGTTCCACCAATTGTTCTTTGAGTTGTTTCACTGTTAGCTGCACTAATTTCATCTTGAATTGTCTTTATTAACAAAGTTAATTAGTCAATACAGTTTTCCAAGTCTTCAACAAGAAAACGAACAAAATTCTTCACACAAACACGAGAAAAAGTCTTCACATTCACACGAAAACAAACGAAAAATCTTCACACGAAAACGAACTAAAGAGTCTTCACACTAACACGAAAACCAACACTTAAACTTAAATCTAACAAAAAGTCACGTAAACACTCAACTCTACACGAAATCACAGTCTCTTAAAGTCTGTCCAATTTTACAGTCATTCACTGACTGTTTCCACACTGACACCAATGTAACGGGAATTTATATTAAAACTGGGTTCGATTTATTTTCAGTTATTTATTTATACCAATAACTACACGACATTTATATTCACTCTTAATTTTCGGACTATATACGAGTTTTCTACTGTCTATGATCTATGACCGACTGACTATCTAACACTAACTGTCCTGTCATTGCTATCAACCTTATATATCTAACCTAAAAAGCTCTAGATGATTCCAGTGTTGTTTTCGTTGTTTCTGGAGGTTATTTCTCAATATATGGCTTCGATAATAGACCAGGACTTATTCTCGTTGCCTCTGATATCTCCCGTGTTTTCTGTAATGTTTTTGTGGCATTTGTGAGTGTGTGTAGTTCATTATTCGGGTAAGTCTTCACGTTACAGTACTTATCCTATTACCCAAGTAGGTATATATTTTCCTTGTACTTTATATTTAGGGATCTCAAATATATATATAATATCGCGGCGGAGATACGCATAAGTATTTTAGATTTCACTTTTTTACTACCACTGTAACTCGAAAACCGCAACTCTATAAGGAAAAAAATGTTGATACAAATAATCTTTCAAGTAGTGCCCTCAGATTTTCGATTCTCGAAAGAAACTGCCCCTCCACATAGCAAAAATATAAATATTTGAGATTTTAACTTCGCCGTAACTCGAAAAACGTAACTCTTTTAAAAAAATGTTCAGTTTAAACGAGTCCCGATACCTATTGCCCTGTCTTTAATTATTCGACCTCAGATTTTTGATTTTCGAGAAAAAAAACACCCCCTTCACCCCATTCGGGGGTGTTTTTTAGGTAAGGAGATTTCGGTTTTGAGTTTTTACGAATATGAGACCATTTCTGAAGTTCCCTCTTTCAAATGAATCAAAATTCATCGAGTACGGAGTACGGCGAACGAACCAAGACAGTCGATTTGTATACCTCCTCCGTTTGGGTTCGTTGGTCAAAAAGTGTCTGCGACTGTGTTAAGATCAATTTGATCGGCAATTTCTCTGTTAACGTTGACATACAGTACTGAATGATCATTGAACCGACGTTGGGTCATAGTACTGCGTAAGTACCTATGTTTTTAGCCTTCGCAAAGCGGAACACGATCGTTCAGCCGTACACGTCGATTCGGGTATAGTAAGTAGCATTCTCACAAATTCAAAAACTTCTGGTATTAATTCCTTCACAGAGTTTCTTTCAACAGATTTGAAGAAACGTACTGCATCTTCGAGGTTGTTTATGGCAATGTTTTTCGATTTACAAATGTTCAGAAACATATCTCTATGTAGTGTTAGTCGATCATGGTCTACATCATCTTCATAAAAATCCGGCACGGTTGCTAATGGCAGAGACGTCTCAGCTTTATGTGTAAATTCGCCCAGGTTTCTCATGGGTGCTCAGCACCCACGGAGACCATTCTCATGGGTGCCTGAGCCCCGGAGCACCCACGGAGTCGGCGCCTATGGAGAAGCCATCCCTTCCACTCATACGAAATTCTCGAAAGGTACGGAAAAAATCGAACACTTCTTTCAATTTCTAGAACAATGTAGAATATTGTGGACTGATTAACATCAATTCCAATATAAAACATTCTACTACATTTTAGAGCTTTCCAGATCATTCTCCGAATTTCTAAAACAATCCAAATATTATAGATTGATTCAAATCATTTTCATGAATATAAGAGCTCTGCAGATCATTATCCAAATTTATAAAACAATCCAAAACATTCTCGACCAATGTGAATTATTTTCAACTTATTTAAAAATAATTCCTGGATTATCTTTAAGATTTCGAGTTGTTATGAATTCTCGGAGCCCAAAGATTCGGGGAGTCCTGAAAGAGAATAATTCTATTTACTAATCGAAGGAATAGAGTTTCTTTAAAGGACGTCTTAAATTACTCATATGGATTTTTTCTTGTTGTTCCGTTGATATAACTTTTCTGTCGGAATTGATTTCTTTTATTTCACATGGTTTACCAAATCGGTTTGCGTTCTTCTGGCGAATATGATTGGCCAGATCTAAATAATTCGGGTGTGTCATGATTTTTGTTGGTATTATCCTTATCAATAACTTTTTCTTTTTTTACCGACGAACCCCGAACGGAGGAGGTATACAATTCGACTGTCTGCTTTTTTTTGTTTGACTGCGCGTTTTATATAGTAAACGATCTCCGATTTTGATGATTTTTGATTGATTTGAAAGAGGAGGATTGAGAAATGGTCCCATATTCACAAAAACGTAAATCCGAAATCTCCTTCTCTTCAAAAACCGCCCCCGAAGGGGTTGGAGCGGTAAATTTTGTCGAAAATCGAAAATCTGAGTTGGTATAATTAAAGATAGGACAATATCCAGAAACGTTTAAATTGAACATTTTTTCAAAAGAGTTACGGTTTTTGAGATACAGGCATGTTAGTTTCTCATTTTTGCTATATAGAGAGGGCGATTTCTTTCGAAAATTGAAAATCTTTCGATACTACATGAAAGTCATAATTGCTTGTAGCAACATTTATAATGAACATTTTTTCCTTAGAGTTACAGTTTTCAAGTTAAATCGATGTTAAAGTGATATAATAAAATTCTTAATCGTATTTCCGTATTTTTTATTGAGATCTCAATAAAAACAACTACAAGCAGAGAATAAACGTGGGTAATAGGATAAGTACATTACTACTAGTGAACGTTCAACGATTTTAGTGACTAATGTTACACTCAAAAGAGTGAAATAAATATTTTTTACAAAAAATTGGACCGACGTTATTAGTTGGTGCACTGAAAAGTATAAAATAATATTAATTCTATTGGTGCTGGAACTTGTGAAGTTGGTGCCAAAAGTTATCAACTGCACAACTTCAAAAGTAACAGCACCAATAGAATTAATATTATTTTATACTTTTCAGCGCACCAACTAATAACGTCGGTCCAATTTTTTGTAAAAAATATTTTGATCGATGAGATCAGAATTTATTTTAGAATGCAATAATTTAGATTTTTCTTTGTGTTGAGCAACATAATCATTTAAAAGAATTTTATCTATATCAATGTCAAAAGGGTCATTATTGGATATATATAGCCAGTGATAATGTCGATTGGTTTTAGGTGTGTAGTTGAATGTAAACTGTGGTTATAAGCTAAGATTGCATACAACATTTTTAATCTTATTGGAGTTTTCTGAAAACCTTTTGTGTTTAACAGTCGTAGATGTTCAGTAATTGTGGAATGAAATCTTTCTATAACGCCGTTTGACTGGGGATGATTTGGAGAACAAAAATGAATTTTAATTTTATGTAGCCCTAAAAGTTCCGTTATGACAGTGTTCTTAAATTCTGTCCCGTTGTCTACTATAGCTAATTGTGGAATTCCGTGATGTGAAAAAAAATTATAAGTTTGTCTGTTACTTCTGTTCCAGATAAATTAGCTAGTGGGTACGCCTGTGCGTATTTAGAAAAACTATCGACAATTGTGAGGAATTTGCCCTGCTCGAATGTCAATGTATCCATATGGATGATTTCCATTGGTCTTGTAGCTGTAGGTGTTATGTTCATTTGTATATTTAAAGGATTTCTTTCATATTTGCTTTGTTGGCAGATTTCACACTCGTTTATAAAGGTTCGAACTGAGTTATTCATTTGAGGCCAATAGAATTTTTCTTTAATCCTGTGGATAGTTTCGTCGATACCTCTATGATTTGATTTGCCTTCGTGGTATAGTCGTATAGTTTTTTGTATTTCGTTTTTGTCTGTTACGTCTGTAAGTATTTTGGTACATCTCTCAAGTTTGACTGTCGGCCATTTCAAATATTTTTGGATTACACATGAAAATGGTTCATAAACTTCGGGTTCTTCAAGTACAAGTGATATTGAATACCAGGGACAATATATTCACGCACAAAATTTATTATGTCTTGATCAAAATTATGTTGAGAGATTTGCATATATATTATTTGCTTCTTATCGAATAATTTTGATATTTTTGGTATGGCTGGAGAATGTAAAACTAATTTAATAATTATTTGATTTTGTCCGTAGTTCACTGCATGTTCTACAATTGGGATTTCCGAAACTGGAAGTTGTTCTACGTTGGTATGAACTGTGATTCCTTCACTATCTTCTTTTGCTTCTTCGATGTTTTCTAATGGTTCCTCTGTAATCGATTGATCGTATTGTACCATCATTGAAAGGTTATCATCATCTTGAAATCTTGATGTAGATTGTTACTACAAGAGGGATGTTCATTATTGTTTGACGGAGCTAATACTGTATCCAGGTCTAAATATTCTTTATGCGATTGGTGAATGTAGTGGCATATCTTCCTGATAAAATATATCGGAATATCGTTGACAAATTTTTAGTATTACTGTTGATTCTTCTTTATTGAGATGATCAGTGGGTATTCTTGTTAAATCTAGTCCGTGATTCGAATAAGAAGTAGTTGAGTTCGCAATTAATTATCTCCTTTTCAGAGATTTTTTCTACGGTCAGGGGTTCTGATAAGTTAAGTGTAATAGTCTTGTCCGTGTTATTTAATATTGTTGTCAGTGCTTCGCCGTTTTTTGCAACACTAAGGCTTTCAGGGACCTCACAGTTATGTACTCGTATAAGGAATGATTATGTTACCGTGTTTAACACTTACACAATTTTAATTACTTGTTAAACGCGTGGAGAAATTGATATAGTGAAGCTATTTGCTGAACTTTTAACTTTATGATACATTAATTTTATCTTAGAAAATGGTGTAACTAGAAAATGATGTTTGAAATCCAAGGCGGCCTGGAGATATTTTATATTATCAAGGCCAATGAGCCCATCAAAGACATCATAAAATTTAAAAAGATAGAATTTAATATCGCCATGAACATTAAATAATTTTGGAATAGGAACTAATGCACTATATATTTATGAGCAGATTTTTGGTAAACTGTTGAGACAATGAAAGGATCTTCTGATATTCGATTTGGAAATAATTGAAAAGCTTTATTAGGGTCGATAAATGATTTAGAACCCGAGTCGATTAGTAATTTGAAATTGAATTCGGGTACAAATATGTAAGGTAGTTCGTTTGATTCGGAAAGATTAAGTGAAAATGTTTTGGTATTATGTCTGGTTTGATTCTGTAGGCTCCTCGGGAAAATTTTCGGATGAGGTGGAATTTTGAGTCGGATAATTTTATTGATACATCTCAGTAGATATCATTATTTATTGGATCCTCATAATCTTCAAATTCCTGATTTTCTGGATATTCTACATAGTTATATTCATTAGGAAGATGATTAAATTCTGTATTGTACAGTTCTTCGACTGTAGGTATATTGCGGAGGTTGAGAAGACTGTTTGAAAAAGTTAGATGGGGGTTTGGATGTATTCCGGGTTGAAATACTCATAGGAATCGGTTTTGGAAGCTGCTGATGAGGATTTGGCTTAAAAACATTTTGTTGATTTTGGCGTTGCTGTAATACTTGAGAATATCTGGGAAAATTTGGCATTTGGAAATTATTTCTCGAATGGAATTGAAATTGACGTGGTTGAAAATTATTTTGTGATCTAAAGAAATTATTGGGAGTATGAGCGTTAAAAGATGTGGGTTGGAAAAATGTTGGATTTTGATTCCTTATTGGAAATTGTCTCTGTTGAAAGTGAGGTTGGATGAGTGGTGGGTTAAAATTATTCTGAGTAGAAATTGATAGTCTTGGTTGAGTATTAGGTCTATGTGGTTGAGTTTTAATTAAATTCTTATTTGAATTCGTTTGGAAAAAGTACGTTTTCTTCTTGAGTAACAAATTGGAGTGCTTGCGCAAGGTTTGTCGGTTTCATGCAGCGAATTGTAGTCCCTAAAGGTTCTCGGAGAGCAGCAAGATATGTTTTTAATGCTAAATTTTGATATAGATTCCTCTTAATAGGTTTTGCTTGCTCTACTGTCTCATGCACTTTTACATAACTACATAGTAAGTTTAGTATGTGTAGGACTCTGTCATGAAAGTTCTGAGCAGTTTCTTTGCTCGCCTGTCTTAGCATTACTAAATCTCTATTAAGACAGCTCTCATCTCTCTGATCCGCAAAATTTCTTGTCAATAACTCTTCAAGTTCTATCCAATTGTTAGCATCTTGAATGTTGACTAAAGCTTTCGCATTACCATTTAATTTTGAGATTATTGAGTTGAGTAAAAATGTACTCGAAAAACTATTGGGATTATTTCTATCATAGAATTGGTTAATTAAAGATTCGCATACGAGAAAAAATCTATTCAAATCATTTGGATCTCCGCTGAATTCGGAGAGGCAGTTTAGAAATTCAGGCTTGAATTGAGTCATTTTTGGTGATTTGTTAATAAAAGTTGCAGGTTTTAAAGAAGTTTTGATTTGAGAGCTATTATCTGGATAAGAATCAATATCTTCGTTACTATTATCTCTAATGTTCAATTGCGAGGCTTCTTCTAAGCTTTTGTAAATTTCGGTAAAATTATCTAGAGACATAAATTGAATTGCACTTACATTAATATTAGGAAAATCCTGAGCATTCCTTTCTATGAGGATGGTCGTCTGGTTCGGCGATTTGGTCCTGCCAGTTCGATGCACCTCTCAAATTTGGCCGATTGTTCCAAATTCCGATGGACTGATGGTGACGGTATGCTTCTGGTCTTCGATAGATGGGGTTCCAGAGATTTGGCTGACCCACTCCAGTTGAACACCTTCACTTCACAATTCAACAAGTTCGATGATACCCAAATTAATCGTTAATACGAAAATTGTGACAGCGATTTGGCACAATTTTGGGTATCCTACTGACTGCGCTAATTATAATTCGGCAACCCGGGATTGTCTTTTTAAAAAGTTTATTAACTACTAACAACTACAAAAATATACGGTTATGTTCAGAGTGATGATACAATACAGTTTAACTCTATTTATATTAATTATAATATTTTTAAGTCAGCAAAAGTTATTATCGTATCTTAGGGCTGAAGAGGTAATATAAATCATGCAAATATTTGACGTCTGACCCAGCGCGACTAATTAATTTTATTTATTTTGTAAGTTGAATTGTAGAAAGTGTTGGTTCAGATAACAAAACTAAACTGTAAGCAATGTTATAAATATCTATGCTTGGACCACACTTGTATTTTATGTAAAAAATGTAGTAAAAAGGCGAATGGAAATGAATCTGACTAGGAGAATAGTGATTTCTTAGACTGTCCCTTGATATTCTTTTGTTTTTCATGTTTTTTTCGTCTTCTTTGTTGAATGTGCTTTGTTGTTTTTTTTTTCTTTTATATGTGATTTATACTAAAGATATGTAACCGCAATGTGTGTTTTTATCTACCAAATCTATCTATTTTGAAATTGATTTTCATTAAAAATTACTGAAAAACACTATGACCCAGCGCGACCATATTTGACAAAATCCAGGGCGCGACTACTCCAGGGTTAAATATCAGCATTAGCATAAATTATTAATCTGTATTTATCTAGGGTAACAACGATGGAACTTGAGGGGGAAAGCCTCCTAAGAGAACAAGAATTATAATGAAATACTCATTTGTTAATATTATAGTTTTATAATATTGAGAATCTCATTCTAATAAATATTTTTGAATTGAATTGGAGCTTTCATAGTGCAATCCATAGATACTAATTTGGAATAGATCTTATAATAAATACAAAAACAATATTTGTTTAGCAACATGATTAATTCATAGCTTCACACATACATAAGTATTATGTCAACAATATAAATATTGTACGGTCGAAGAGATCATAGTTTTTACAAATCTTGCACCTCTTCGTGAACTTTTTAAATATAAATCAACATATATCTATCCTTATTGTTTAGGTTTCTGTTTTTGAAATGGTGGTCTACCGCTCTGTCCTCCAGCCTTTCCACCGCGACCTCCAAAGTTTCCTGAAATTGTTCAATTATTTTTTCTTAATTATCACAAGTATTTCTATTTGTATTGAAACGTGTACGAAGATAACAATGACATTTCCAAGATACTTAAATAACTTATCGATGAGTCTATTATACATTACCTCTAGCAGCAGGTCTATTTCTTTGATTCGGGCCACCCCTTCCACCTTTCATATTATCATTTCTACCCTTGTTCTTGATAATTGTCTCTTCTTTAACCATATCGATAACTTCATCGGGTATACGAAGATATTTTATAGTGCTTCCTCGTATATAGCATTCCGGCATCCTCCAAAACTTATCTCCATCCTAGAATCATTTTTTATAGATTCAAATTAACAAGCGCTTTAAAATTTACCCTTGATGTGCATATCACTTCTCTGAGATTAATATTCATCCAGTTATCACAACTTACTAAATGGCCGTTATAAGTTTCTCCGTTTTTCAATTCTACAAGCTAAAACAATACGATTAAAACTAGTTTTAAAAAAAAAAACAAAAAAAAACTTACCATAGGATGATTTTGAGCAGTTCTTAACAAAGATAAAGGAAGCTAGAATTAAAGATATCAATACACGTTTTATAGTACATTTTGATTTACCTACCATTTTATCTATGTTACCTCTTGATATTAATAAAGCTCTAGGTAAACTATAAATTAACAGAATTTAAACTAATCCACAGGTTTTAAAAGTTGAAAATGTCAATTTAAACTAACCTATATGTATATGCTATATGCAAAATGCAAAGCAAAGCTTGACGGCTTGACAAGACAACTGCGTACTTCATAGAATACAAAAAACCCATTGACAACCGACTACAGCATAGAGCAAGAATAGCCTTAAGCCTATTCAACATTAATATATAGATATATATGTTATATTAGAAATATTCAGATAGTTGTTATATTACAAATATCCAGGTATATTATATTTTAAATATTTAATATTCTCGATTTATCCGTCGCGACAGTCTGTCGCTGGTATTTTTATAAAAGTCACGTACAATTATTAAATTTTATCTTTCAAAGCTAACATATTGCCTTACAGTATGAAATCTCATATTTCAGCTTCCTGTCATAACAATCATATCATCTAACATAGGATTATTCATAGAAATTGTAACGGTACAATCTAAATCGTTTATAACATTCTAGAAACTGCTTAGCTTGCACCTAAAAAACTATTTAAGTAGACATCCAAGAGCGATCGTCAGATTAGTACGTAAAAAAAATTTAGTAGAGTAGAACTCTTTGCTGTACTTGTCTCATTTTCGGCCTGTTATTTCAAAATTAAGTCGACTAATAAATTTGTTAAAGTAAATAAAGTTTTTTTAAAAAAGTCTTCAAAGAAGAATCCAATATAAAATATATAATAATTAAAGAAATCTATTAGTTCAATAATGAATGAGATATAAAATATAAAAATACCTAGGTGGCGCGAATTGTGTCCCACTGGTAGATAATGTCTCAAAGTTTTTGACTACTTCCAGTTGCTTTTGTTTAGTTGGATACAGCATCCACTTATGTGGCGCTGATGAAAGCTAACAAGCTTGAAATCACGTGATCCGCTTCTAGTGGGTGGTTGTATCCGACTAAATAAAAGCATAAAGGTGTAGAGCTTCATCTTATCTTTATATTTTATATCTCATTCATTAATGAACTAATAGATTACTTTAATTATTATACACACTTACGTTAAACGTAATTCTGCTCTCAATACCTAGGTGGCGCGAATTGTGTCCCACTGGTAGATAATGTCTCAAAGGTTTTGACTACTTCCAGTTGCTTTTGTTTAGTTGGATACAGCTTCCACTTATGTGGCGCTGATGAAAGCTAACAAGCTTGAAATCACGTGATCCGCTTCTAGTGGGTGGTTGTATCCGACTAAATAAAAGCATAAAGGTGTAGAGCTTCATCTTATTTATATATATATATATATATATATATATATATATATATATATTTCAAAATTATTTCGTAGCTGCTATTGAAATGAAGATCTTTAACATATAATTTATAAACAAGCAATCCAAATATTATTATTGATATGTATATCCTGATGTTTTTCTAAATTTGTCAATTTTTAATACCCTCACAGTTTTGCATCATGATGAAGACATGTATTATGTCAAAACGTTGATGTGAAATATAGAGTTTACAAAATTGGCCAATTTTTGCTGTTTTTCCCGTTATATCCACTAAACTATATATATATATATATATATATATATATAAAATAAATATTTAATAAATAAATAAATATTATCTCTATGCTAAATATCTCGTTTTTTAATGGCCGTGCCCACAGCAGACACCTAGTGGGAATAGCTGAAGCTCACAGCTAGCGTATAAGAAATTTTAGCACGCGTTCTAAATTCGATCCAATATACTGTCAGTATAGAGCCGTAGTCGTATTCTGTACATTTGCGTAAGCCTTGCGTAAGCCTATGAACTAAAAGTTGAAAGTGAGAATACATCAAAACTCAACAAGTTAAGTTGTATTCTGACTTTCAACTTTTAGTAAAAAATCAACAAGTTTAGTTGTATTCTTACTTTCAACTTTTATTTCTGAGACTTACGCAAATGTACAGAATATGCCTACTTTAGGTGTATTCTGTACATTAACGTAAGTCTCAGAACTAAAAGTTGAAAGTCAGAATACATCAAAACTCAACATGTTTAGTTGTATTCTGACTTTCAACTTTTAGTTCTGAGACTTACGCAAAAGTATAGAATACGCCTACTGGGTCAAACAGAAAGGTCTTGAAACCATATACTTAAACTTCTATACGGCTAGCATTGTGGAAAAAAATACGCAAAAATGATGCCAAAGACCTGGGTATAGCTGGCGATATCCGCATGAGTCATGAACTTTTTTAGCTAAGAGGAGGGACATGTCATCATATTACCAAGCTTACCATTGGTACAATTTATTTGGTAAACTATGCCATTGGTAAGCTGTGATGTTACCATAGATACCACATGATGTAACACCAAGCCAACTCCCCTTCCGCGCATGCGTACTAAACTAATACTTAGTTTCACATAAAAATTCAAGGATCAAATTATAGGTATAAAAAATTATGTGCTTGAAACGAGCGTAAACGGCAGACGTTCATTTCGTGCTAACATGAAATAACGTAATCGTGTAAAACTACGGTCATACAAAAAGGTCTTGAAACTGGTATAAAAAAGTGGTTGGGTTAGCTTCCTGTCTTTTCAGCTTCCAACTTCTGCCGCGTGGTTTGCACACAGTTTAAAAAAATATATCTTTATACTGTGGTATAACCACAGTACACGGTCGTGACTGAACTATTCTTAGAGCATGGAATTACCAATGAGATAGGAGACATCGCATTCGGAGAGCAAGTGAAGAGTGAAGTCATGATACAGGACAACCATGGTTGTCTCTGCTATTGTTTATCATGCAGTGAAGACAAATCAAATCAATCAATGGACGTAACACCATATTCTTTTTCCGATAGCAACTCTTGTATCCAAGAGCTTCGCATTTCACCATTGTGTTAAGATAGAAAATCGTCGTTTTCATTAAAAAATAGCACAAAAAATGACAATCAAAATAAGCTGTAAACACCAAAATAACTGTTGGGGTATTTTTGATGCTGCAGCTTAAAAGGCGCAAGTGTTTCATACCAAAATCTGTCAAAAATGTTGCAGCGCTTTTTTAGCTAGATGTCTGTTGGACACAGGGAATCATTCGTTTAATCGCTTATATTATATAATAAATAATTCGCTTACCGTTTCTGAAATTAATTTGAATTCAGTACAGTACAAATCAAGAATCGTATTTAAGAAATTGGCAACGACACTAGATTACAGCGACTTGCGCGGCCAAACCTAGAATTACGAAAAACGCCTTCAATAAGTGTGACACTTTTTTAAGTGGAGATGCAAGACCTTTTACCTTTTATTATACGACCGAGCTTTATACTTATACTAGTTCTGAAAATCAGCTGTTCAAAACAATTATAAAACACCCATATTCTTATTATATTCAGAATTTCAGAATATTCACCATAATTACGAAGTGGTTTATGATATAAAATATTATGCTTGAATCTTCATATTTACTCATAATAAAGTAAATCATTTGAAACATTCAGCAAAAAGTTTATCAGAATCAACCTAATATTTTTTTAACAGCCAAAAGATGAAGAAAAAGGTATAATATATTTTTTTGTCGGAAACTGGATAATAATTTATTTGTAGGTGCTTTTGATGGGAAAAAGTGGTTCTGGAAAGACCAGCATGCGATCCATCATATTTGCGAATTATATTGCAAGAGATACCAGAAGGCTTGGGGCCACAAGTAATGAATTTATTTGGACAAACTCGATTGAATCTAATACCTCTAATTTATAGTTGATGTTGAACATTCCCATGTGCGTTTTCTTGGAAATTTGGTTCTAAATTTATGGGATTGTGGAGGACAGGAAGCTTTCATGGAAAATTATTTTGCTTCTCAGAGGGACAACATATTTAGAAACGTAGAAGTTCTTATTTACGTCTTTGATGTAGAAAGCAGGGAATTGGAAAGAGATATGCACTATTATCAAACATGTTTAGAGGCTATATTACAAAATTCTCCTGAGGCAAAAATATTCTGCCTCATACATAAAATGGATTTGGTTGCGGAAGATCAAAGAGACATTATTTTCAAGGAAAGAGAGGCTGACTTAAAAAGGCTATCGCGCCCTCTTGACTGTACTTGCTTTAGAACGTCTATTTGGGATGAAACATTGTACCGAGCTTGGTCCAGTATAGTATATATGCTTATACCGAACGTGAAAGAATTGGAAAGTAGCTTACAGCAATTTGCAAACATTGTGGATGCAGACGAAGTGCTCCTTTTTGAAAAAGCAACATTTTTAGTTATATCACATTGCCAGCGGAAGCACCATAGAGATGTTCATAGGTTTGAGAAAGTATCGAATATTATCAAGCAATTCAAACTATCTTGTTCAAAGTTAGCAGCTCAGTTTCAAAGTATGGAGGTCAGAAATTCAGCATTTGCTGCTTACATTGACATGTTCACCAGCAACACATATGTAATGGTTTGCATGTCGGATCCACAAATTCCATCAGAGGTCACATTAATTAATATTAGGAATGCTAGAAAGCATTTTGAAAAACTTGAGAAAGTTTCAAGTTCAGCGTCGATAGGACGATAAGTTGATGTTTCCTATATCTGGTAACCGAATGAATATTTGAACCTTTACTTCTTACAAGTTCATTAAACCCTTGGTGCTGTGTATACTATTGTTGAAATAAAAGACCGTAAGTTATAAAGATAAAATAGGAAAATCAGAGTGAAGTTCAAAGCAATAGTGGCGTTGTTCTGATTACGACTTGATTAATTATCCGACTCGCAAGATCGTCAGATTGTTTATTTCCTACTGAAAATTTCAAGGTTTATATTTGATATACTAATACTTTAAACAATGAATTACGTTGAGTACAGAACGTGGTTTGGAACAAGGAGAGTCATAATATTGGTGAGATATTTATACGGTTGCCATCCTCTGAATAACATTATTTTTATCGTGCCAAAGTTTGTCTTACCTGCTTTATGTTTTATTGGTATCATTTTTATATTTTAGTCATTTTTGCCAATACTATATGGTACCTACCATAATCGCTTAACATATTAATAATATGATTAAGCCTTTTGTGTTCGTTATTATTTGGTCCCGAGTTCTACCCTGTTTATAATATTTGATTATGTATAGCTTTTTATGTATTAAACTATAGAAATGATATGTACTCTCATTGCTATTCGGATGCGAATATACGAATGGAAGACAAGTTCATTTGGTTTGTGCTATTTAGGTTCAGACTATCTATATAGTTCATAAATACTACTCAGAAGTGGGTCAGTGCTTTTATATTAGATAGGTTTTTAAGAAAGTAATTTTGAAAGATTATTGCTTACTAATCCCAGAGTATTATTTGCTATTTCTTAAAAAAACATTTTCTCTATAAAATGGTTTATACAATTGTTCAAAGTAATGTGCGCTTTGACTCATAACCAAATTTAACACATCAAACCAATGGTGTAACAATTTGTTGTTGAAATTATGTGACCACTAATGAATTTTCATGGGATCCCAGAGAATTAGTACCTACCTTAAAATCCTAATGATGAATCTTTTACATATTTGTAATATCCTGTACATAAAATAGTAACTATATAATCCATAATATTGAATTTGTACAACCATCGAAGATTATTCTTGTGTATATTATATCTATTTGATATCTTTTAAATAAATCTTATTTACATTACCCGTTTCATTGGACTTTCAGTTGTTTGACCTCATTCACAATCAAACTAATAATGGGTAAAGATATGAGATAATTATGCGTAAAAATAGTTCTTTAGCATCCAGTTTCGTGCGAGAAATGCTATATTCTTGCTGTAATCGTAAATCATACGAAATTCGATATTTGAACCTTGACCGAGTGAGCAATAATTATTGGTGTAGTGAGACATGACAACTTGTTGAATTGAAATATTTCTATTTAGTGTACAATAACAATGGATAAGATTCTTAAGGGTATTATGAAATATAGGTGTACAACGAAGGAACAGATGGTAAAGCAATTTGTCAAAGTAAAAGACAATCCGACTGTAAGTATTATTAATTAGAACGCACATTAATGAAAACGCGCCATTTTTAACAAGCATGCGCAAATTTGCAGATAATCACTTGATAATGAAAATAAACTTGATAACGAATTGTTTTCAGCCTAAAGCAGTGTTTTTCTCATGCATAGATAGTCGAATGATCCCGACAAGATTCACACAAACAAACATTGGTGATATGTTTGTTGGTAAGTTGATAGATATTCTTATTATGGCATGGCGGGAAGTTCAAATAAAATTGATTTGGCTCATTATAGGCGGAACAGTCTATTTGCAAAATCTATATATTAATGTGAACACAAAACAGTCAGGCACGTTTTTAACCCTTTTGAGCTCAATCAAGGTAAAATATATATCAATGGAAATATATTGTTCAATTGATGTGAAAAATATAACTACGTTGTACCAACGTGTATATAATCAATCGTTGCGTTTAACGCAAATAAAAATCAGGTTGAAGGCGACTACAATCTCTTGAAAGGAAATGTATCTTGTTCTTCGCTACTCAGTAGTGCGACTTGGCAAGGCAAGATTTTATCCACTACAATAACTAATCTTCAAGTTTGGGAACAACTTAGTCAAGTATTTTATTGAAAAAAATCTAGTCAGCAAGTATATTTGAGTACAGTCAAAAGCACGTCAAGGGCTAAAATATGAAAAATGTTCCTCTTTTGATCTTTTTTTATTTTAATAAGTTCAGTTAGACTAAGAAAACTTGCAATTGAAGAACATTATCCATGTCAGGAGCTATGGTTTAAGGAACATCAAAAGAACTTGGTATTTAACCTAGGTAACTGGTTGTCTTTTGTACCTTTTACATTCATTCAATTTTCACAAAAAAATGCATTTGATCATCTGTTATACGTAGGTCCACTAATCAGTTTATTTATCAAAGGTTCCTTCGTTTCGATCATTAAAAGTACAAATGGCATTAAAACACTAGTATTTATTACATAGGAATTATCTAACGTTCCGTACTACGTTAACACAGCGCATAGCGAAGCCATTTCATCGAGCAGGCTTATACGATACAGAACTACGCAACGAATGAAGCTTGTCCGATGTCGAAATCATCTTTGATTCTCGTGATAGTGATAGAAATCTCACCACAAAACATTGTACCTACTCTAATGACCTTAGAACGTTGAAAATGAAAAAATAGACACCGCGGACCCATTATAAAAAAAAATCCCGACGGCCTATAGTCACCTTTCTCAAAATTCATTGAATTGAAATTTGAACAACCTTTTCATTGGTATACCTGCATTTCATTTCATGACAATTGCCCATTTTTAACCGCATGTGCCATAGCCTTGCTGTTAGAGTGTTAGAGGTTGTTGTTTTGGCTGTTGAATATAAAGCAGATAGGGTTCGCGTTCCGCTTCAAGGCTGATTTTTTTTGCCTATTTCTTACCAATAAATATACTAACTATATATACTTTTTAATCTGGGTCTGTATTAAGATCTCCAGAAAATGTACAATTACATAAAATTTATAATGAGTGTTCATGTTTTACCAATATTTATTTTTTTTATTATTTTATATTTATATATATATATATTTATATTTTTTTTCTGTACATTTTATGAAAAATTGCTTCGAACAAAAGTTGTAGGTACTGATTATATCCATAACTCAAAATTATTTTTGATGATATTTACACTACGGCCCTTTTATGATATTTTTTTAAATGTTTGAACGGTCGCCATTTTGAAACTACTTACCCGATAATAGCCAATAACGAACTCGGCTGATATATTTAAGAAATTAATTTTTGTAGCAAATTTGAAGTTGATACCTCCAAAACTGCGACTTCTACCGTGTTAAAAAATTTCGTAAAATCCCATATATGCATATATACAGGGTGGTCCAAATGAACGTATTTCCCGCATAACTCCTTAACCCTTGAAAATTTGAAAAACTTTCTTCTACAAAAGTTGTCCAGATTCTTGAACTGCATTTTTTTGAAATAATTTAGATGATAAGCCACTATATTAAACTTAAAAGAATGCGGTTTTCGCACGTCGCTTTGATAGGGAATCAACTAGCTTTTGCAGTGTTAAACGAAGCTTTAACCTTTGAAATTTGTTAAAAACACTGCTTTGAAAATGCAAATTTTCAAACATCAAAAACTTTTTATTTTCAAATGGAACATACTACTTTTTTTTGCAACACTGAATGCAAAATTCAATTTCCTTTCCACTGATATAACATTATTGCTAACTGTTTCCTACTGTTCTCGTGAAATGTACACTTTTATGTTTATTTCGATTAATTTCTCTTTATCGCGTTAGCCATGACTTGTCTTGTTTTGTGACAACTGCGTGTGCAGAAAGAAATCCAATCAATAAATGGTGCGAGAGGAAAAGGGTGATGAAAAAATATCCATAAGTTATTAAATTTGATCTTTTGTCCTAAAACGTTCATGCAGAACTTTTTCTACTGAATAACATTACAGTGTAAATGGAGGACGAAAACAAATTTAGCGACTACTAGTAGATAATGATACAAAATATGTATTTACTTAAAAACGCACATCTTTAGCACATCTCTCACATTTTAACAACGGCATATTTAGGTGGACACTATGCTAAGGCTCGCTACCAAAATAATGTTTCGTCCGTAGAAACGAAATTAAGTTTGAAGAGGCAGTAATTTATTCACTCATGTACATTATCTGTCGTCGATCAAGAAAGTAAATGTTCAAAATGAGCTCCAATTTGTTCATTGGCAATGACACACTGAAATGCCAATCTTATTCTATTGCGTATATCATCAGCAGTTGTTGGACGAGTGCGGTAGACCTGGGTTTTTACAAAGCCCCACAAAAAGAAGTCCAGCTTGGTTAAATCAGGAGATCTTGCTGGCCAGTTTACGGGACCTCTTCAACCTAAGCAATAGCGGGGAAAGTTATCGTTCAAAAATGATATGGTCTGTCTTACACTGTGTGCAGGTGCCCCATCATGCTGGAACCACATATCCCTAGAGGAACATCCATTAATAAATTGTCGAGTTGATATCGTAAAAATTTCAAATAAATTTCACCAGTAAAATGTTGTTGAACAAGTAGGGGCCTATTAAATGAGTGCCTAAAATTCCTGCCCAGACGTTTAAGGATCATCGGTGTTGACTTTAAATAGATGTTGGTTTTCGGTGCTGTAATAAGTTATGACAATCAACAAAACCATTCCGATGGAAGGTCGATGCTTCCGAAAATAGAACTTAAAAAAAAAGAATCATCTTCAGTCAGTCTGTCAAGGGCCCACATACAAAACGCACATCTTTTTTCAAAAGCCTCATTCTGTAATTCTTGACGCCGTTGAATGTGGTAAGGATGATATTTGTTTTTCGATTCTTTGGACTGATGTTTTGCTGAGGTCACACGTACGACCAATTTCCCTCTGGCTCAAATTTGGATTTTCCTCAACTGAACTGATAACATTCTTAGGTCCACCCTTTCTCTCATATCTCACAGCTCTATTTTTAACAAATCGAAATTGAAGTTATCTTCGAAAAGATGTTTCCTGTGGAATCTTTCTGAATAAATTCTTGACGCCAACAATGGATTTTTATGGCATTCACCCAATATGAAAATCATGTCGGTCAATTCTTCTCGTGTCCAAGACATTGTTATCAATTTTCTTATCACAAACTAACAGACATTGGTCGTGTCCACAGCAGAGTCTGATTACCAGTCCATTAGTAATCAGTAATCAAAAATATGTATCTTGTGGACACGACTGATTGCTGATTAGTTCATTTGTCAAACTGACAGTTGTCAAAAAATTAGAAATAATTTAATTCTACAATTACAAATATTAGATGAATTGAAAACGGAAGAAGAAAAAGTATTATCCATTCAATATGTTTATAATGAAAAAGATTATGTGGTAAACGAAACGATAGATGTCCATAATAGAATTGGGAAATATCTGAAACTAAATGTAGGTTATGTTACACTATGGTTTTCTGATAGCTGTCATGTTAAAGACGTCAACTTTTTGATTACTGATTAGGTACTAATCATAGATAAGTGTGGTACTAATCGATTGGTAATCAGACACTGCTGTGGACACGACCATTATCGAACACAGGAATAAAATGACAAAAGTGACATTTTGTTTGTTTTTTGCAATTAATCGAAATAAACATAAAAGTTCACATTTCACGAGAACGGTAGGAAACGGATAGCAATAGTGTTATATCAGGGGAAAGGAAATTGAATTTTGCATTCAGCGTTGCAAAAACAGTAGTATGTTCCATTTGAAAATAAAAAGTTTTTGATGTTTGAAAATTTGCATTTTTAAAGCAGTGTTTTTAATAAATTTCAAAAGTTAAAGCTTCGTTTAACACTGCAAAAGTTAGTTGATTCCTTAACAAAGCGCGTGCGAAAACCGCATTCTTTTAAGTGCCCTAGTTTAAAAAAAGTTAAGATGGCGCAGACTACTGCAATCGTTGATTTTTTTATTTAGTGCCCATTTTCTCGAAAACAGTGCATTTATGTTTACTAAAGTGGCCCTAAAATTATTCGAGGATTTCAAAAATGCAATAATATATGGGGTGTTCGATATAAAATAACGAAGCTGGTATGGGTTTACGGCCCAGACATATAGTTTATATGTCTGTGGTTTACGGTATAACCAGAAGTAACTTATCTTCTAAATTATTTTTAAAATATGCAGTTCGAGAATCTAGACAACTTTTGTATAAGAAAGTTTTTCATATTTTCAAGGGAGTTATGCGGGAAATACGTTCATTTGGACCACCCTGTATACACTGTGGGCAAAATTAAGTTGGAACACATTTTAACCTATTACATTTTTTTTGTTTTCAAGCTCATTTCAATAAAATTTGCACACAATACAAATTAGTCACTTCTTGGACGGATGCTGTTATTTCGTATAAGGATGACACTACAAGGACGGATCTAAGGCTCAATTTATATTGCAGCGCTATTTTTGTCGTTGCAATAATAAGGGACTGTGATTAGTAAACATGTTTTGAGCTCAATCTGACCATTAAACATCGGCACACCAAATAAGAATAAAATAATACAAACGAAATTGAAACTTTTCCTTTTTTTATTTTTGTTAGAAGTAGTATTATAATAATCACAAATATAAAATAAAAAGTAAATCATTTTCAAACATTTATTATGTACAGTAATGATTATTTATTAATAAAAATAAACTTTTTTTTACAAAAATCATTGTTTACTAATCACAGCCGCAATATAAATTAAGCCTAGATCCGTCTGTCTTTCTTTCCTATAGGTAATAACATCAGCCGTTCAAGAATTGTCGAATTCGTACTGTGTCCAAATTTTATTGAAATCGGCTTGAAAACAAAAAAAATATAATAGGTTAAAATTTGTTCCAACTCAATTTTGCCCATAGTGTATATATAAACTTTTGAGCCATAAGTTTTTTTGGACTTACTTATAAACATATAACAACATGCCGTTGAAATTTTTTCGAAATTCAAAAGTGTGGACGATCGCAATAGGTACATTTCTTTAAAAAATTACCTAATAATCAAAATCCAGATAACTTTTACAGGTTTACCGTTTACCCCTGAAGCGGCCAACTTTGTTGGCCAAACAATTGTCGGGTTTGACAAGAAAATGTTGGTGTTATTGTCGTTTATTTTGTTTTCGATTCTACCTACGCCAACAGGTGTAGATCCAATACTTAAGTTAGAGATAGTTTATCTAATCTGAATTGTTTTGGATTTTAGATCAAGCTATTCTATAGTCTCTATAGTTTAAAAAAGGCTTAGATTTGTAAATAAAAATTCCTGTATATATCATCAGAATTTTTCTTCTTAAAATTTCAGTAAGAAATGCAGGAAATATAATACCACATTCACAGCACTTTTTGGATGAATTAACTACTAATGAGCCAGCTGCCCTCGAACTTGGTTGTGTGGTCAACGATATTAGGCATGTAATCGTGTGTGGTCATAGTGATTGTAAAGCTATTAATTTGTTATATAAGTTGCAAGATAGTGAATTTGCTTCACAGGTAATCTACATTGTTATAGGATAGTAGTATGTTATAGTTGACCAAAATAAGAAACAACTAGAATTATCAATTGCCAATTGTGCAGTCATTATATTGAAATCTTTTCTTAAAGGATAACAGGAGAATATCACCACTCAGAGCCTGGTTATGTACGCATGCTCTCTCTAGCCTAGAAAAGTTCCAACAACTTCAAGTCACTGACTATACTAAGCCGTTAATTTTTCAAGCTGAAACACCATTGAGAAAATTTGTTGCCTACATCGATCCCGAGAACAAGTTCAGCATTGAAGACAAATTGTCACAGATAAACACTTTGCAGCAATTACAAAACATAGCGAGCTATGGATTTCTAAAGAAACGATTAGAAAAACATGAGCTTCACATCCATGCCCTTTGGTTCGATATTTATACAGGAGAAATTTATTATTTTAGTCGAGGGGCCAAAAAATTTGTGCAAGTTAGTGAGGATAATTTCGAAAAATTGATACTCGAAGTACAAAGATACTACTCATGACAATATATATATTTTGCATAATATATTTATTATACTGGTTTTTATTTTTATGTATTATATAACATTTCTTGATTGTGTACCTGTTCACATTTACATATTTGGTAAAAGAAGAATCTCTTTTTTATAAAGAAAGCTCTGGATTAACAAACACTATTGTTTGTATAGTCCTAGGTACCATAAAATATATCTGTGGTGAATTATTGCTTAATTTTTTATAGCACAATACAACAATATTTCAAGTATGGGTTCTTCATTATAGAAATTAAAAATTATCGCATAATTATTTCTAAGAGCTTCTTAAGTTTTCTGAAAAAAAAATGTACATGATGGCCTTCCTCAAAAATATAAATCATGTATTTATTACTAAAGACTGCATAACCAGTGCCTGCATAAATTTATCAACATCAACACCGTTCTTGACAGAATTCTGTTTCTTGAAAAAGTTGTTCAATTCAATGCATCCTTCTTTCAACTGGTCCATTAGAATATCTCCATTTGAGCAAACGATAATTTCATTCAAATCTTCATCGAGGTTATAGAAAAGGACAGCTTCAAAAGTGCTCTTGAGTAGATTAATAATCGATGGCCTCAGTGTATGATCTCTTAGCACTACATTTAGAATGAAAATGCCTAGAAGATTGGATACGATAGTAATTGTATTGATCCAGAATAATATAATTATTATATGAATAGATTTAACAACCATTGAGTTTCATTTTGCAAGCTACACGACAAAGCAAATGTATGATCTTTTGAGTTAACGAATATTTAATATTGAAACAATAATGATTTCATTAATAGCTTACCCTTATCACCAATAATCTTCGAAACATTAGATAGAACCTTCTTGTCCAAAAATTGTTTAGGTGGACAGCTCATTCCAACAGAAGTATCCTTGCTATCTATATCGAAGAGAACTGCATCTAACAGTTCGCCTAGAAAATTGTTTAAATGATAGTTCGACAATATGACTTAAATTCCAGAATAAGTTTCATATACCTGCTTCAGCTGTTTCCCTTAAATATTCAATTCCATCTTGAATGCGAGCTTTGACTTTCTCATTCTGTTGAAAAGCAAACCATTCAGTCGCTATACTCAGCATATCCTTGTCGATATCAACACCCACAATATTGCATTTTGGTAAGAATTTGTGTAGAAAAGAACAAAGTCCACCTCCTCCTAAGCCGATCACAGTAATATTCGGTCTCTTCTTCCCACGACATGATACATGTGCAGCTATACTCATGTAGACGTGATGTCTGCAGGTTAAATATGTCAAATCAACTATTTCTCTGGGTGCTCCCTTTCTAGACTTTATCATCCTTAGTTTGGCTTCAGACTGAATGACAAGCTGCGAACTCATATAATACAATCTTCTGTATCGTACACTGTTTTCCGTCATAACATCTTCGATGATATAGTCGCCCGAATGATTAGAATGGCCTTCGTATCTGATAGTCCGGTGACCAACGTCTGAACCAAGGGAAAGGAATGGAATCTGTGAAAATAAGTCAAGTAATATAATCACAAAAACTTATTTATATAATTACTTTTTTGACATTCAAAGATGAAGGAGCTAAATTACAAATAGTGTCTGATAATTCACTTTGCACTGCATCAAAAGAATCATATTTCTGTCCCCTGTGAAGTGTAATTATTGCCAGCCTATTATGTTTAGTTATTTTAACCAGATTTTTTCTGCCAGCTTTTGTAGAGAATAACCACTCTGCTTCTCTAGAAGAGAGATTACCAAGAATACAACCAAAAACTATCTTCAAGCTAAATCTATAACAATTACCTGCCTTCAGGAACAATAAATCCAGCATACTGAGAATGGACTTGTTGCGGTGGGATATCAACCACATAAACGGTGAACCTAGGATTTTTGTTGCCGGGCTCGTAGAGATCCAAAACAACTTCATTTTCATCGGCAATCGATGAACGCTTCAGACCGGAACATACAAACGCTGCGTGTTGCATGCTGGCCACATGGGTTAATATATCCTGGGTTTGTTCGTACCTCTGCATTTTTTCGGAAGAGCCCAAGTTCAACTCTAAAACCTGAAATTACATTAATGAAATTAATGGCGAGTATATTGAAGTGGAAGAATAATGCAATAGAAGATAAGCTCGTAAATGGACAGAAATTTAAGCATTGAGAAAATTTCAAATGTATTCACCTTCATTGGAAGAGCTTTAAATTTGGTACAGATAACCATAAAAACAGGCATCGAATTCTCACCATTCTCGATAGCTTTTTTTTCAGCTTCGAAGCACCTTACGGCTCTAAACATGAAATTGTGAGATGGGAAAAATTCTAACATATGTCTCAGAATATGTTCTTGCAATAAAGATATACAAATATAGCGACCACCAGTTTTTAGAACTCTTTGAATCTCTCTAAAATATTGATTCACTTTCATCAGTGTACTTTCATCAACATCAGGCATCAAAGCATCAAGAGTTCCTTTGTCCAACACCACACTGAATTGTTCATTTTCAAAACACATGTTGAGAGCATCCATCTGCACATACTTCAAATTAGGACGTCCTTTTTGATCTCGAGAGAGCATCTGCCTGATAGCTACTGGCGATATATCGATATTTGTTATATTTCTAAAATGAGGACATTATCTACTTAATGCTAATGGATTTGAAACGTTCTTCTTACCCATATCCGATATCGTATAAGTCTCTACCAAGGGTAGAATTACCACAGCCAGTTAAAAGCACTACATCTTGAGTTTTAATATATTTATGAAGGTGTTCTGATAATTCTAAGTATTCACCATACCTTAAAAATTAAACGATCAATATTAACTTAATTTACATTATATTCTTCTAGTACCATTCAAAAGCTTTCGACCCTCTTTTTTTGAAAAATGTGTCCCAGTATTCTTTCTGGCTAAACTCTTCTTTTGTCTTCGGCAAAAGACTCATTCTGAGTACTTTATATAATTATTTCTCAATATTTTCAGATTCAAAATACTAGATTTGGAGGTACTGTTCCTGGACTAAATTCCTAAATTCAGCCCAGAATAATTTAAGGTTATCTTTTTCTGCCTGTCTTCGTCTTGTAGGAGGTAGTGTTCTCTGGTCTTCTATGACTTTAAAGCAGAGAACACGACCTTTAAATAAATAAAAAAATATCACATATCGATCTTTGGAGGTATGTAGATCTAATATGCTTCTTAAGCTCTGTCATATTCATTTGTAAATAAAGCTGTCCCTTTCACATAACACCTAAAATTGAAGATATAGGTAGTGTTTTCTGGAGGATACCGCTCCAAAAACGAACCATTTTTTCCCAATACTATCCCTGATGGGCCAAGGAAAAAGTCAGTTTAGTGAAGAAGAACTTCAAGATTATCAGGTATTGTTTGGGTATTTATTGAATGAAACTTAATACAAGCTTCTTTCTTCTTTGCAGGATCTTACTTATTTTACAAAGAAGGAAGTATTATAGTGAGGGTCCACCAAAAACTTATTAATAAATCTTAATTTACATATTTCTTTTTTAGTGCACATCAAAGATTCAAGGCATTAGCACCTGAAAAAGTCGGTCACAATAAGAATGCCAAGTTGCCGATGTTTAAAATACTACAATATCCGGAGCTTAATGTAAATCCATTCGGTCCTAGAATATGTAAAATTTTTAGTTCAAGTCAGGACGGGGATTGTACCTTTGAAGATTTCTTGGATATGATGTCTGTTTTGAGTGAACATGCTCCTAAGTCTGTAAAAGCCGAACATGCATTCAGAATATTTGGTAATATTAAGTTGATGTTTATATACTCAAGAAAACTTCTGAATTGTAATATACTTCGATAGATTTCGATGGAGATGATATGTTGGGTGTATCTGATCTGAAGGAAATCATTAATAGGTTAACCGGCGAAAATCAATTATCGGACTCAGAAATTAACGTTTTGGTTCAGAATATTCTCTCTGAAGCAGACCTCGATGATGATGGTGCTCTGTCTTTTGCCGAATTTGAGCACGTTATTGACAGATCTTCAGATTTCATGGAGTGAGTTTTTCATTTTACTGATACAAAGTTTATTGATTTATTTAATTTTACAGTGCATTTCGAATACGATTGTAAAAGACTGAGGGAAATTTTAAGACATTCTCACACCATGACCTGCCGATATTGTCATTGTCTCGAAAAAAAGTATTTTTTGTTTTGAATTATTTTACTATTGTATTTATTCTTAGAAAACATGATTTTTATTAAGTAAATTAAAGTTATGCTTTACTGAGATTCTATGATTGAAGATATCCTGGTAATTTCATTTTCATGAAAACCCAGGTCGTAAAGAAAGACACTAGGACACAAATAAATCCAACTGCTGTTATGAGTAGCCTATTCAGTCTTGGAGTGGATGTTGTATGGATATTATCAAGTACTATAAATCCTAAGCCACCCATTGAAAATAGGAAGCTGGATGCTAAGCCCTCCATAATGTATTGACCATTCACTCTATAGGGCATGAATGCAACCTTCAACAAAATTTATTTGTTTTATATAAATTGGAGTATAATAGACTTGAAAACTCACCGGTCTAGAATGACCATGTTCATCAGTCGTTGATCCAACACTGGGTGGTTCTACAATGACATCGTAAATAATGCCTGAAATTACCAACGTTATTATTGTCTTTACCTATTTGATTTGAAGCATCAAACCTCCGGTAACTAAGAAATATGACACTAGTACAATCGAAAACACCATCATAGATGAGGGCTGCTTAACCCAAGAGGGCTTTTTAATTTTCATTTGAGGAACCTCTAAAATTGTAAAGGGTAACGTAAAAAATTGCTCCATCTCAATGGTTTTCCAGTTTGCCACAACTATATTCAGAAAAAGAACGAAAATTGGAAATCGTCAAATAAATTTCGATAGATTTCACCCAGAGGCACAGGTTTCACCGAACAGGGAATTTAACACAGAGTTGCCAGATGGTACATATCGCCTCTCCCTAGATACATTTCATTTCTCCCTAGAAAAACCCCAAATTGTGCCATCTAGCGATAAAAATTGCCTACATGCAACGAGCGTAGAAATATTAAACTAATTCACTTGAATAATGCATATTTGTTATGAAGATTTTCTGCATGTCCCGAACTTAAAACCTTCGACATCTCTTGCCGGTTTTATCACGCGGTGTAAATTTGACACCGAGTAGAGAGTAGAAATTATTGTATTGTGCACGCAAGTGGTCGATGACAATATCCGCGTGCTGGACACCTTATTTCTTGAAAAAATGAAGCGAAATGGAGATCAATATTCATGATACTTTTTTCATCACATTTCTAGTCTTCAAGTGAACCAGATACATACAGCCTTATTCTTAAACAACTTTAAGTTCGACACTAGCCTAGTATAATACTAATACTGTCACGTTTGATATTCGTTACTATAGTAACTAACAAGCACACTAAGCTAGTGTCGAACTAAAGTTGTTTATGAATAAAGCTGAATTGAATTATTTATGTATAATCGTAGGCTATTCTTGTTCGTACGTGCAAAATATGATAGTTGCGAAGTCTTGGAGTTCATTATTTCTCTGACTTCTTTTAATTACAAATTAAATTTGAAATTTTGCAATTTTAAAAAACCCCTGATAAAATCCCTAAGAAATGTATCTCCCTTTTCACACCATAAACAAGTTGAAATACCTCTGAATCTAGGGAGAAATCCCCTAACCTGGCAACACTGATTTAACAAACAAATGACGTTTCACGTTGTGGTTTAATGTCAGATGTCACAGGTTTTGATAGACAGGGGATTAGGGGATGTTCAATTTTGATTTTAATCTACTCACATCAGATCGCGTTCAACCTCGCTTGCGAAAAGAGCTCGAAAATTGAAACTGTGCTTGTGCTTGCCCAGCGGAAAAAAGGTCTTGTCTTCCTGATTAACATTGGTAGTGCTTGTCCTTTCTGAAGGTAAGTTGAGCATCACTAACACAAAGATTTTATTACAACTGGCCTATGCTTATATTTATTATATTATTTGGCAGATATTTAAATTTGTCATAAATTTAACTCCCTATAAACAATGATCAACAACGGGGGGGGGGACGGAGCCCCCCTAAACTCTTTATTATTCAAGGAAAATAATGATAACAGCTATGATATTATCGAAAAATCTAAAAATATTGATTCAAATAATGTAATTCTTGAAGAAAATATTTCAAGGTCACTATCACAACATTCCCAGGAAAATAACAAAACAATTTTTTATTCAAATAACGACTTTGGCCCGTTCGTGGTCTACTTAGAATCGACAGAACAAGTTGGTTTCAATATCGGCAAATTCAATAACATAAAAATTGCAAGAGATATTTTTAATTTAAATTTGACAGATATTAAAAAAATTAATAATAAAGGATTGAATAGAATTTCAATTGAATTCCTTAATTTCCATGCAGCGAATAGCTTCATCAAAAATAAAGCCTTACTAGATAAAGGATACAAAATTTTTATACCATACAATTTCGTGACTTGCAAAGGCATTGTGAGACAAATTGACCCAGACATTCCAGAGGAGGAATTGCTGAAATGTTGCCGGGCAAATGTGGAAATTCTTAAAGCTAAGAGATTAAATATAACAATTATCAGAGATAAAGAGACAAAATATGAACTAACTGGTACTGTTCTTTTCACATTTAAGGGTGTGTTATTGCCAAAATCTATAAGCTTATACAGACTCGAGCGCCCTGTAACGGTTTATGTCCCGCCGGTAACGCAGTGCTACAGATGTCTTCGTTATGGACACACTAAACACAATTGTAAGGGCAAGGAAAAATGTTTTAATTGTGGTATGGACGGAAAACATACGGAAGACGGGGATACATTTTCATGTAATACTCAATGTTTCTATTGTAAAGAATCTCATAAATCAATATCAAAAAAATGTCCCGAATATTTGAGACAAAAAAATATAAAAGAACTCATGGCTTTCGAAAACTTTACTTTCTTCGACGCAAATGAAGCTTGCCAAAAGAACTACGTCACTAAAAGAGAATTTGTCTATAATCCAAGCGATTTCCCGAAAACTCTTAATAAACAAAATAATCAACAGACACTACATACTACCCCATCTCAAAGGCGAACACAATACATGAATAACAATCCAACTAAAAGGACATATTCACAGGTTGCAATCAACAATAACAATAAAAAAAGAATAATACAAATGGGATACGATAGAAAAAAACATGAAGATACTCTTTTCTTCCCCAATTCGAGACCGGATAGGTCAAATACGCGCACCCCTTCACCAAATGAAGTCCAATCACAACCTCGTATGGCACCCATCCCAGGGCCTAGTAGTGCACATCATAGCTTCGATATTCCCAAGCCTTTAGAGCAATGCATCCAATTTATTATGAGTACAACAAATGACGACTTCAACACAATCAAAAAAGCGATTCTACCACGACTAGATCCACAGTTTGAAATGGATCCAACTGCCTCAGACTAATACAAATAACGACAACCCCACAATTACAAACAACTACAATATAACAATTCATGATCTCCCTCAACCATAATAACCCAAAACACATTCAATCATTTACAACCTAAAAATAATACAATGGAATATTCGCAGTATCAACTCAAATAGAGATAACTTAGTAGCCCTAATACATAGGGAGTTTCCGGATATATTATTACTAAATGAAACTTGGCTAAAAGCAAAACAAAACTTTAATTTATCTGCATACAACATAATCAGACAAGATCGAAATGATGGTTACGGGGGGTAGCAACATGTATTCAAAAGAATATTATATTTAACAGCCTAAAAAACTTCAATTCTGATTCTACACAATATATCATCCAAATAGGTAACATATGCTTAATAAATATCTATGTTAGCTCAAACAAAAGTATCACAATTAATCTCTTACAAGAACTTATATACGATATAAATATAGATAAAATTATAATTATGGGAGATCTTAATTCGCATCATCCGCTGTGGGATAAAGCCCCCATTAATAAGGGGGGAGAAATAATTTCAGATTTTATCATGAACAATGAGTTGGTGGTCGTAAACGATGGTTCGGGTGCTTTGGTACAGTGCCCAAATGCCAATTTGAGTGCTCTTGACCTCTGCATAGTAAGTTCTTCCTTAGCAGCCAACAGCTACTGGAGAGTAATTCATGACTGCCCCAATAGTAACCACTATCCAACCTGCTTAGAGCTAATTATTCCAAACAACCTTAATTCAAAAAAGATTTTCGCTGGAACCTATAAAACAAGGAACTTTAATAAAGCAAACTGGCAACTGTATCAAGACTGCATAATTTCACAATTGAATTCAAGAGAACAATACGTAGACTATAAAGACCTAATGGATATTATGGATGAAGCTGCGGATACTGCAATCCCACTAAAGGACTGTGGCGTATTCAGAAGAACGGGTAATCCTTGGTGGGACCAAGAATGTTCTGAGTGGATCAAGGAAAGGAAAAGGGTAATCAGAAGATTTAATGATCATCTTTCACTAGAAAACTATATACAAGTTAAAAAATGCATAGCAACCACAAAAAGCTCAAGATAAAGAAAAAACAAAAATTCAAACTCTTCTGTCAATCTCTGAATAGAGATTCAGAGATTAGCTACGTCTGGAACAAAATCAAAAAATTCTCAAACAATAATAGCAAACTACCCAATTACAATATCTCAGACGAAATCAAAAAAGATATTCTCAAGAAAATGTCAAGTATACATATTGATCCGGATTTCAATATCCTACAAACAAACAATGATAATGATATCCAGCTTTTTAGCATAAATGAACTCACCAATGCTTTAGTAAAGAAAAAACTATCCGCACCTGGAATGGATGACAAAGCATACCCTATGTATAAGAATCTACCAATCAGAGCAAAACTAATATTACTCAATTGTTATAACAAATGCCTTCTAGGGGGAAAAATACCAGATTCATGGAAAAAATTCAATATTATGAATATCCTTAAACCAAATAAAGATCCTACGATTCCAGGCAGCTATAGACCTATAGTGTTGTCAACATGTGGCTGCAAAATACTTGAAACTTTGATCAAAAATCGCATAGAATGGTACCTAGAGAACAAAAACATTCTACCGAACGAACAATCAGGCTTCAGAAAAGGTAGGGGTATATACGATAACGTAGCATACCTATCTAGCTTTGTCTCCGAAGCCTTTGGCCAGTCAGAGTCAGTTTTAGCAGTATTTTTAGTTATCAAAGCGGCATATGATAATGTAAATTTATATAAACTATATCATAAATTACACAGCTTGGGGATTCATATAAAAATAATTAACCTAATCTATAGCATCATATCCAATAGACTTCTGTTCAGCAGAAGAAGTGATGGAAAATTTATGGGACCATACATGGCAACTAAAGGGCTCCCTCAGGGCTCTCCTCTGAGTACAATACTATTTAATGTATATATACTAGAACTATTTGGCACTAATTTAGATTCTGCGAAAATAATTGGGTACGCGGATGACTTAGTAATCTATATAAAGGGCCACAACATAAATGTAATGACTAAGAAAATAAATAGAGCTTTAGAGATAGTTAACAACATGCTCCTAAACAACGACCTTTCTCTGTCCATAGAAAAATGTGAGGCCATTTGGTTCACAAGAGGTAAACGTAAAATACAACCCCCACCAATATTTGTCGGAAACACAATCATCAACTACAAACGTCATGTCAAATATTTAGGACACATCTTCCAAGAACATCTGAAATGGAATTTACATATCGAACACACAACTAATAAGGCAAAAAAGCATTGAACATCCTAAAGGCCGTTTGTAGGGTATGGTGGGGCGCAGACCCTAGCACACTTTTGATTATATTTAACGCACTGGTTAGATCGCACCTAGACTTCGGAGCTATTATTTTAAAACCAGTAAATCAAAAATGCCTAAACAATATGGATATTATCTTCTACGAGGGTATAAGAATCTGTCTAGGATGTATGAAATCGACTCCAAGAGCAGCGTTATTAGCGGAAGCAGCGACAATTGACTCGGATCAGAGGAGAAAAATTTTAGCTAATAAATTCATAGCAAAAATAATCACAATAGTCAACCAGCCCATATTGGAGATTTTACTAAGTATGAGAAGGAAAATGATTTCAACACCGGCGTTTATCAACACCAGCAAAATCCCATACTTAATAATGGCTATACAAAATTTCTTACCATATTTAAACAAAATAAAGAAAGGGACCAACTTTCCTTGTTATAATGTAGAGTTAAACTGTCTGAATGACCCCATAAAAACTGTAGATCTTAAAATAAAAAAGAATGACATCATGATTAAGCACCTCTTTTACACAGCTACGGAAAATATGAAAAATTCACATACATTTATTTACACAGACGCTTCAAAAAAAATAAAAGAACAGGGTACGGAATATACATCCCAGACATTGAATATAGATTTTCCTCTCGACTCCCCGATTCCATAAGTATATGTAAGGCGGAAACAGTGGCTATTCACGAGGCAGTAGAACTGGCGGTTAAAAAACAGCTCAAAAAAGTGGTCATTTTATCGGATTCTAAGAGTGCCATAGAAAAGATTAATAAATACGGACTAAGTGCCTCAGCAGATTATTGGACGCTAAAAACAAAACGACTGATTTCCCATGCAAATATGAATGATTTTGACATAAGGATGGCTTGGATTCCAGGACACTCAGGAATCCCAGGTAACAAGGTAGTAGACCTACTAGCTAAGATAGGTAAAGATTTAAATGTCCCTAAAGCCATACCATTAGATTCTATCGAAATATTCAATATAATCAAAATGCAGTTGTACAAAGAGTTTAAAAATAACTGGAAAACGTTAGTTTGCAGAAAAAAATATCAATACTATAAAATCCAAGGTAAATTTCCAAATAATACGTGGTTTTCAAATTTTCCATTCAAAAACCGTAAACACATCTCAACCACAATTAGGCTTCGAACGGGCCACTGTATGAGTAAAGAACATTTATACAAAATAAAAATTAAAGACAACCCATATTGTGAATGTGGTGCATTAGAGAATTTGAATCACATATTTTTAGAATGCCCAATTAATTTCATTCCAAATCTCAACCTCTATGATGAATTAATAGCCTTGAATTACCCCCCTCCTATATCAATTTTCTCAGTCTTATCTGAACCAAAGGAGGAGTCAATAAAGTTGATAATGAATTTTCTTAACATAAATAGAATCCAATTGTAATCTGTAATCCTTACTAGAAAACATACTTCATACTGTTTACATATTGTGATGCTCAACTACATATTCTATGTTTTGTGTTTCATACTCCTAGAATCCCTGTGATCGATCTGTGATGTTTATGCCTGATACACCTATATGTTGTGTTGTACTCTAATTAGACTACTCGAAGTCGAAGTATAAAGAAAAACTAAACATTCCAAGCAATAGGCAGGCACTTTGATCCTGCATAGACAAGTCAGTGGTCCCGGTATGGTTTAGAGCCAGTCAACACCGAGCTCACACACAAATTGAGCTGGCAATTGCCTCGTAGCAGTGCCATAAAACATTGAGAAACTTCTGATACCAATCGTTGTATTTTTAATTGCATTTTCCGAAAATATAAATATTTAAAACCGCATATACCACCGTTTTTGAAATAATAGCGATCAAAGTTGTGAAAGTACAGGTTATGATATCTTTGAACCTGACCACTCTGGTTGATCAAAAACTAAATTTAAAATTGACAAATTTTCCAAACATAATTGCTAAACCCTTAGAATTCCCGTTTACTGACTTGGAAATTAGTTTATCATATTCTTCACGTCATCTGCGTAGTGCTGGTTGGTTACCTACCAGCAGCGATCCATAAACATAGATAATACAATAGAGAAGGAATACAAAAAAGGCAGAAAGCAATCCACGGTCATATAAAAAATTTGCAACACCACGGAGTTGGGGTAGGCCACGGTCATACAAAAACGTCTTGAAACGAGCGTGGTTTGCTTAGCGTGCAGTCGTTTTCAACTTCCAATTTCTGCCGCGTGGTTCATAATTGAAGCGGGATGTTGCTTAAAACATAAAAATAGCAATTCAGAGGATGCTGCAAAGTTGTCTTCGTTAATATATTTCCATCTCGATAGGTCTTGATATAATTCATTCTAGTATTCTGGCCTCATAGCTTTTTAATAAGATTAAGATATTTTATATTCCAAGTTTCTAAGTAACATCCACTTTTCTCATATTCGTAGTAGTAATTTTCGATCAGTTGGCGCCAGAAAGCACTACCCTTAGACCACGATATCATGCCTTAGACTAGAGCTTCCATAACTAGAGCGCTGTATAGATGAGTATTATCACCACCCGCCATTGTGTGTCCTGGCTGTCACGTCAGTGGTATAGGTTAATAGGTTATATATTTCATATTCCAAGCTTCATCAGTTAAAACCACGATCATTTACTCAGGGGCAGTGGGATTAACCTATTTACTCTATGAGTGGGATTCTCATTCACGAACTCGGGACGTCACGTCCCAAGTCGATGTTTTAAGCGGTTCTCATCTCTACGCATTCGATATTTCCCGAGCTGCAGTGGAACCAGAGAACACTATCTAGTCACAATCTAGTGGGTTCGGGACGTTACGTACCGAATGGACGTTTTAGCGATTCTCATCTGTTCTCATCCGTTCACGCATTCGATAGTCGATACATAGATAAGTGATTGTCGCATGTATACTGAAGTCGATAGATCCCGAGCTGATCTGTCAGATCTACTCGGGACCTAATGATGTACCGAGTTGATAAAAAGTAGGGTTACAGTAATCTTTCTGTCTCTTTTTACGTACTTGCTACATCTCTTTCAAGTTATTGAGTAAGGGCATGCTAAAGAGTAAAGACAATAGACATAATTTTTGTATTGTAACGTGGATGGGTGGTCATGTACTTACGGTTGTTTTTCGTTTATTAGTTATTTATTTCTACTACCTTGTTGGCTATAGTTGTTTCATGTTATAGTTCATAATTCACTTCTACAGTTGATAGAGTTATTCTCGAACCTTCCAGAAACAATATGTGAGGTACAATTTGTCATACTATTGTTTGACAAGGCTCTAAAACAATCCCTGTGTCCAACACACATCTAGCTAAGAAAGCGCTGCTACATTTTTGACAGATTTTGGTATGAAACCCTTGCGCTTTTTAAGCTGCAGCATCAGAAATACCCCAACAATTATTTTTAAAAGCTTCTTTATAAACCAGCTTAAGAGCGCAAGACGTCTAACAGCAAATTCTGTCAAAAATGTTGCAGCGTTTTTTTAGCTAGATGTGTGTTGGACACAGGGATTATTATATGCGTCTAGATAATCATAGAACATTCTCGATGAATGTCATGTCATGATTCAGGTATATAAAGCCGGGTCTATCACGGGACAGAGTCAGTCTTATGAAGTCAGTGAGTCAAAGGGTGCGGTCGAGAACACACTTCGTTCACTCACAGCAAAGAATTGGTGGTCTAAAATTCACTAACGCAAGTTTTGTTTGCTATTAGATGCGATACTGCGCATGCGTTAACTTTACTGCAAATGCTAAATTTGCTTTTCCCGTGGAGGTGGTGTAAACAAGTGCATTGAGATTAATAGCGTTTTCCATTGTACAAACTAGTGCTGCACTCAGTTTGCACTGACATGAAACTAGTTGTGTCAAAAATATGCTCTAGTGCATTCCCAATGGAATAAGATTTTTTTGAGTAGTGTATTGATTAGGTGTATAATCTGTGGTTTTGGTTTTGAAGGTTAGGTTGTCATTAATATTTTATATTTTGGACCTTTATGAGCAATATTTGGCCTGCATTGGACCGTTGAGGAAATTCAAAACCAAAAAGAATATGTGGAATGCGGTGGCTGAAATGATTAATGGCCATTTTAAAATAAATAGGACTGGGGTACAAGTAGAGAATAGATATAAAACTATTTTAAAAAGAAAGAAACATGCAGTAGATAATAATAATAGGTCGGGTTTTTCTAGAGAAAATATACCATTTGAGATGGAATTGAATAAAATTGCAGCTATAGACGACTCAATTCAGCCTGAGGTATACAGTACTGCACAAGGAGTACAGCTGATGAAAAGGCAGAAGGAAGCAGATAGTTCACCTAGTACTTCTGGGATAGAAATAACTAATAGGCCAAGCAGTATAAAAGAGAGAGAAATAAATGTCAGTAAACCCAAAAAAAAAAGGTAAAGACAATCCAGGAAACATTGTTGGAAATACATGACAGAAAAGAAGAAGCCAAAGAAAGGCGGCACAAAGAAAAAATGTACCTCATAAGGGAATTATTTGGGGGAAAGAAAGATTAGATTATTACTGATGTGCCAAAATGAGAGAAGTTTTGAATGTAAAGTATTTTTCTTTAGTATTAAAATTTGCCAAAGATTAAAGACTATATAAATATTAAGTAATAGATAGCTAAGTAGTCAGTTGACTATTGTAACTAGTAAAATTTATGGCAATAAAATGTGTTTAGTTGTGGTTAGTTGTTTCTAATAAGTAAGATTTTTGTTTTATTTTTGCATAAAAGAACTGTTACTTAAGTTTGCTTTCCGTTTTGATAATAATATTGTTTTTTATCACATTTATTGATGTTTATTTTGTTGCTAGCAGGTTTGCTATTGTATGTTTATTTTAAAAGAGAATGTTATATTTTCAAAAAATGAATGTAAATAATGTCAAAAGGTTATGTTATATAAGTAAATATTTTTTATACTTATTAAACTGCTTAAAGGAGCAGCTGTTAAGTTTGTTTTAATCTTAAGGAATAATATTATAAGTTACTTTTGGTTTCACCAGTTAATAGTGTTTTTTATATATTTATTTTGTTGTTGGCATGTTGCTGTTAAAAAAGTACAGAGTAAAGTATTTCATAAATTTATTTTTATTTCCCAAAAAATAATGAACCGAATGTAAAATACTTTTCACTTCATGTAACGAAAAAGGTTAATACATGGAGTACCTACCTAACAAAAATATAATACAATATTTGAAAACAGGAAAATAAAAAGAAGTACACCCTTCCAATAAAGATAATATTTAAATCTACCACTACTGATGTAACTAAAATAAAATATGTATCACAATTTATCATATGTCCACAAAAAATAGAAGTTGTGTACAGACGTACTTCGTCAAAATGAGTGGTTTTTTAAAACATGAGTCTGACTTTGTACTGGGTGGTCCAAAAAAGCAAGACACCTGCCTCTTAGAAATGTTTCTTTAATATCTTAAACTAGCTTTAATAAAATCGCGTTTTTCTTCTCCCTTTTTTCTAAGGTTGTATTCAGTCTCAGAGGGTTTCTCACGTTCATCATCGTCTGTATCACACATTATTTCACTGTCATCAATAAAGTCTTCAAAATATATGCATAAATTGTGAAGAATACAACAAGCAACAATAAAACCAGTTATTTTAACAGCTTGGTGCATCTCCAATTTAATTAGTTGCCTAAATCTGCCTTTTAAAATTCCAAAGGCGTTTTCAATGAGAACCCTTGTTGCACAAAACATTTGATTAAAATTTCTCTGTTCTTCAGATATGCTCCATCACCCAGTATGTGGTATCGATTTCCACAAATATCTGGTAACTTTTGGGAAACATCTGACATTTTGAAAACACGAGCATCGTGCACCTTTCCTGGAATACCAGTGAAGATATCTGTGAACCTCTTTTTATAGTCACATATAGCTTGCAGAGTAATTGCAGGTATATCGTGCCTGTTGGTGTAGGTTGACTTAATTTTTTTGGCAGGGGTTCGAATTATAATTGATGTACCATCTATACAACCTATCACACAAGGAAAGCCCGATCTCTGCAAATAAAAAAAATCTTTTGACAAAATTGAAAACATTCGGAACAGAGATAATTGAAATTTTTATTATTATTGGAAGTATTCACCTCATCCTCTATATATATATAAAATTTACAGTAATTTCAAAAAGATTGGAAAATATTAATATTGTACTATAACAAACCTTTATAAATTCTGCTGCAAAACTCTCCTTTTCTTCATTGGAACTTGGTAACTTAATAATAGTTGGTCCAATACTAATCAGAAAATCAGTAACCCTATTCATAACACGGAAATATGACGAAATTGTCATATTAAACCTTTGAAATACATCCTGGTACGTTAACTTGTTTCCTGCAAACCTAAAAATTATAAAAAATAAATATAAAAGTACAAATACAGTTAATAAAATTCCTAACTATTTACAATATGTTTCTTGTTCTTATTTTTCTCTATGCACATATTATGCTTGTTATGAAAAAAAAGAGTGGGGAATATTTTTTTATATATTGTAAGATGTGGGTAAAATAAAAGACAATTACGAATTATAGAAACGAAGAGTAACATCAGTAACTTCATTTGCTACCAAACTTTTCCACTTATTGAGAACATGTCATTGTTAATAATTATTGTTGAATGGACTATTAAATATTTCACTTAGCTCTTACCATAAATATGATAAAATATGTGCCTCTGCAGACAATGGAGGTCTTCCTCCATGGTTTTCATTTTTGGGGTAATATGACGATTCCTGGAATTTCTGAATTATAATATTAACTGTTTCTCGCTTCATATTCTTAGGTATTTTTTAAACTAAAACAGTTAAAATGAATATTTGAGTGAATAACTAGGTAAAAATGTAACTCAAAAATCTTTTCGTAAAATTTACCTACTTGTTGATCATTAAGTTTATAAATAACATTTTCAATAAAACCCTCAATTTTGGGTAAAGAATTCCTTTCAAAAAGGATTAAAGCTTCTTCGTCTTCACTTTCACTGCTGCTCGATAATAATGATAATATAGCCATAACTTTTTGCCGCTTATTTACGATTCCCGCCATTTTTTATTGCACCGAAAGCCGCACGAGCTACAAGACCTGGGGGCTTACTCCCGACTGGATCGAGTACTGAATCAATCGAATTCGATCTCAAAACAAATGACACTCGCTACCCATCACGATGGTGGATCGAATAGGAACTAAGTAGGATCGAGACGAGAAGCGGTGCCTATTCTCGCATTCCCATTCTATGACTTTGTGTCAGTTACTTCTAACCTCTTACCTAAATGATAACAATATATAATGAGAAGTGTTATTTATTAATATTCACCTTTATTGTGGCTCATTTTGCGTTGTTTTTCAATTTACATGAAGCCAATCGTTTGTACAAGTGTGCGAGAAGAGATTCAATGAATTTGGTATTATATTAAGAGATATGGATATTGGAAATAATATTTCATTTAAATGCAAGGTGAGTTTCGTTCTCATTACCTCAACTATGTCATCAAGTACAATAATTTCATTTTATATACTATGATGTACTTATAATTGGTTGAAGTGTTAATAAATTAGAACATGAACTAGTTTCCAAACCTTCAACTGTGGGTAGGTACACAACAATAAATTACTTTTAACATAATGAAGTATACCATCATAAAAATTTTCTTTTCAGATTTTAATGGCATTATATTCTTATGGTTCTGGCAGCCACATACTTAAAGGATGAAGCATTGGTACAATAAAATGTCATCATTCGGATTCAAAAAGCATTCAGTCACCAACTGCAGAAGGAAATGTTGTTTATAGAGGTAAATAGATGTCAATTTCAAGATGTGTAAAACTAGATGGTGGCGATTGTTTCACTGGGCATTGAATTACAATCTACGTACTGACTGCAGCCCAAATAATCAAGACTTGTTGCACAACAAATGATCAGCACACACAACATCTGATAATGACAGTGAAGCCCCTACATGTGATAAAGAAGTGTCTTGTCGTATGTGCACACTATAAAATGTAATCTATTGTGAATAAAGATCGACTCAACAAGACTGATTTGAATTTTATTTTAACAATTTTCACATCAATATCTAGTTTCTAAATTTAATAACTGCGACTCAAAGCACATAGCTTGCCCATCCACACAATTTTCAGAGTGAGTATTTCTTATCAGTCCAAATCTGAAAAAATTATACATTTTAAGAAATAGTAGGTATATAATATAAAATCAAAAAGTTTCCTGTGGTGTTCTTACCTTTCTACCTCATTATTTTGCGACTTTTGTTGTGCCTTCTAAGGAATTCAATAAAAGTGTTATTTCGAGTCATTTTAGTTTCAATCGACTGCAAATGCCTCGAACAGTTTCAATATCTTCTTTAGAATTTCAATTATATTCTTATTCGTATGTTGTACTGATAAGAGGTCGTAGAAGCACTAAAAATATGTATTATAGTTTTAATTATTTACAAATTCAAATGTAGGCAACACTATAATCATTAATTTCGAAAAATACTTCGAATAAAAATTGTAGGCACTTACTCATGTTTTCTTAAAAATATTAGGATTAATTAAAACTTTTTTTGTAAAACGCGTACTAATAAAGACCTTGACTATTTTAATTGTTATTAAAAGTATTCAATCACTGTCACTGCGCCTGACGTATATGACTTGACACTTGACGATTTATTTCAGAGAACGCGAATTTCACATAACTCGATTGTGTTCTCGATCGAGTGAAAATTTTGATATTTTGGTGGATCGAGTTCTAAGTCGAATAGAGAATAGAGTAGAGAATCGAATCGAGTTTCAGGAGTAACCCCCCTTGTGCCAATAAAACTGCACTCAGTGCACTATTAATTGCACTAGTTTTCCAATGGAAAACAAAAACATGCACTCATTTTACCAATGGAATATAAATATTGCACTGAGTGCGCACTAGTGCTACCAATGGAAAACGCTATGAGAGTAGATGCAGAGAACACTACCTCCAAAGTAGGTTTAAGTATAGATGATCCAATAAAAATATTTTTTCATTCAGAATAATAGATATAATGGAATTAATCTTGTTGGCTGAAAGTACCGGGACAAATTATAAAATCAAAGTGACAAAAGAGGAATTTGATAGAGTTAATAATGTTGTTGTTTATGGCGTTGAAAATTCAATGCCAAAGGTAGTATCTTAATATAAATCAACAGTTCAATTTCCCTGTAACTAACATTTTCATTGTTATCTATATCTTAAATAATTTCAGCCGTCGTTCCTTCAATCACGGATTTCGAATGACAGATTGTCGGTCAGAAACAAATTTGCATCAAAGTTGCCAACAACTAAATTCAATCAAAAACCGCTTGCTGTGGTTACTTCACTTTTATTGCTGCAATTGCTTACAGCGTGTTCTCGACCGCACCCTTATAAAGTCAATTGATAACAGTCAGTCTGTGGAATCGGAATCAGATTATCAGATGTTAATAGTAGTTCTGTCGGTGAAGTCAGTACGCGAATTCGGATGAACTTTGGTCACGTTCAAGGTTAACCAAAGTTGGACCAACCTTATTTGGATAGAAAATAATGACGTCATGGTATCATTTTGGTCTGTCCCGATCTCGCAAGGGTGGTTAAACGTATTGCTTGGTTTACTTAACCTAATTTTTGGTGTTTTTTGTATTTGTGTAAAGTCAGTCAGTAAAGTGTAATCTTGCTTTTGTGTTCTTTGTGCGTAACTTTTCCATTAGTAATAAAGGAATAATATTTTATATCCAGAGAAAGGAGAGCTACTCTCACTGTCCAGTTCCTGCCACAGTACAAAAGAAAGTTTTATTTTTTTCGACGGCGGCCACTCACTCATATTTTCAAGTGTATTCGCTATGTAGGTAGTACACTAATTATTAAACTAACGAAAGATAATATGCAATTTGACAATAAATATTTATTTTTAGGTTACTTCTTGACAACAGGATGAACTTTGTTTTATCTGAGATGAACCTACGCATTCGTTATGCAAAAGTTGATGACGTCATAAGCTTTTAACCACTGTCAATTTTATGTCAACCGGAACCAGAACCGTTCCTCAGCCGAATTCGACCAGTGACAGTATAGTTTGTCAAGGTGACAAGTGGTGACAGTTGTACCAACAGAAGCTCGTGTACAGGGTGTTTGGAAATAAACCATTGGAAGCAAAAAAGGCTTAGAAATATATCACATATGCGTGTAAAAATTAAATACAGATTTGTCACTAAGTTCTAAAGATTCGTAGCTAATCGGTACTACGACACGCGAAATTTTCAGAATCACTTCATCTGGGTACCGAGTTGGCTATCGAACGGTATATACCTAGTCGGGACGTAACGTCCCGAGTAATGAGAATCCCCATGCAGGTCTTGCGACTTAAGCCCGCTGCAGACGGAGTATGTTTTGCTGCATGATTGCTTGCTTGTTTTGCTGCACGGTCCGATAAATGTTGCCGCGCATGGTGTGTTGATGGCTCCCTTGCTTGTGTTGGCTTCACAGGATGCAGGCCATCATGTATGTAAAATGACCGTACAGAGAAATATGACTGTGACAAATGATACAAAATATTGAACATTCTAATCAAGCTCTATTTCTAATCATTGTTACAACACAGAAAATGTCCCAACAATCAAAAATAACAGTTATCATGTGCAAAATAACTTTTGTGTACGACTCGACTAGTTCCGAGTGCTCCGACAATGCACGATGCAAGAAAACAATCACCGAAAATAGCACCGGTTCTATCATCAAATCATGCACGAGTTCAAGCAACCAACCGTGCACGCGATGTCATTTTCTTACACGGAAGCATGCACAGCACCAAGCCTAGCTCCCATCAAGGAAACATGCAGCAAAACATACTCCGTCTGCAGCGGGCTTTAAGCTTTGTTCATGGGACTGTTAACGTGTTGACCCGCCAGGATCGCATCTGTAGAGGGATAAGTGCTACTGATTGCGAAGAGTTACGAAGATGTCACGAAGAATACTCGAACTACGCACTAGAGCCGTTGCCACCGAGATATAAGGCCTAACCGCTCAGACGTCACAGAAGATTCCCCTCATGCTTAGTGGTCATAACAAACCAAACGTAGTGCGTAGTAATTGTAGCAAATTCAGTAGACGAGACGCTATCGACTGATTTGTCTATTTCCTCTATGCACTTTATTTACATTGAAAAAACGTAGTATCAATATAATTACGTAGTGAATACATTACGTAGTGATTGTGCTTTGTTTGATCAAAACTTTAATTTGTTAATTAACATAAACATAGTTAAAACTGTTCAAATTTGATTCACTACACGTGCAGTGGTATTGTCGTTGCAACGACCACCATTTTACATTAGATCAGGGCCGTGATTGGGGAATTCTAGTTTTTTCAAAATGCCTCACAAGTGCTGTGTTCCATCGTGTAAAGGAAATTACGGGTATAATAGTGCTCCGACTGTGAGAGTGTTTTCATTTCCAAAGAACGATGAGATGAAAAACAATGGTTGCGCGCCATTCCCCAAGCAGGTTTCATCCCATCGAATTCCAGCAAAGTTTGTGAGTTACATTTTCATACTGATGACATTATCCGCGATATATCAAAATTAGAGAAAAAAACTGGAGAACATATTACTGTCTACCCAAACTCATACTGCTCTAGTTCACACACTTCATCGAATGCTAGAAATTGTTAAATATTGTTTTGAAGAACTACATTCAAATTATGTTTTGCTAGGAAATTTTCAAACAGACCCACTAGAACATCGTTTTGGTAAATACAGACAACTAGCTGGTGCTCAATATCATATAACAATAAGGCAGTTATATGAACCCGAAAAAAAATTGAGAATTCAATCACTACTCGCAATGAAATCACAAAATTTAGGTAATATATCTGTAACTGCTTTTGCTGAAAAATTTGATAATTTATATGAGGACCAAACATGGGTTGATAATTCCTTCCAACCTAAAATTTCTATCGAAGTTAGCGATTTCCAAGGAGTAGAAAATGAAATGCCATCTATAACATATTTAGCCGGATATCGTTGTTATATAATTTTAAGGAAAATTAAGTGTGAAATTTGTAAATTGGAGTTAGTATTCGATGAACAACTCATTGTAGAAGAGAACTACAACTTAATTAATAACCTCACTCGCGGTGGTCTTCTCTATCCTAAAGCTGTTATAGTTCAAATAGTTCTAATTACATACATTTTGTTCAATAAAATTATTTCTAATTATGAAGACGAATTTTTGGATATACAAAATAAAAGAAACTTTCTTCTAAATTATATTTTCAATTACTGGCAGCGATATGAGTCAGATAATTATAGATTCGTCACTTGTCAACATCATGAAATGAAACTATTTTGAAATTAGTAATTAAAATTACAGCGAATACTTTATTAAAGAATTATTGCCGAAAATCAAACGATAGCAAGGGCAAAAATAAAATAAGAAAACTAGAAACCGTGTCGAAAAAATAGGATTTTTAATATCTGTTCCAATGGTTTGCTTTGAAATTTCGTTTTCCATTTCTCAAAAAAATCGAATGGGGTGCGACTGAGGGATCAGTTCACGACTGACAGCCCCGTTTAAACAGGAATCCCTCATTAGATAATTAAATTTATACTGTTGAATAACGTTGCAACAGCAGTTAGCATATATACGCATCAGCGCTGCGAGTGAATTCATGACCACTATCGAATACGTGACGTAGCAGCCCGCAGGCCTTATATCTCGGTGGCAACGCTAGATCTCATCATATATTTAAGTGTGATTGGCTGTCATAACAAAACGGTAATAACTGGTGACTTCAACGTTCATTTTGGCACTGACGGTAGGGAGTGCATTGAGTTATGTTGCCTTTTAAATTCATATGGATTCAGGCAGATGATAAATGGTCCTACTCGGCAAAAGAATTGTCTTGATAACATATTTATAAATTTCAACCATTTAAATTCTAATGTGTCTCAAATTGAAACACCTATCTCAGATCATTTAGGGCAAATTATTGAAATACCAATTTATACACAAAAACCCACTTAAAAAATACTAAAATAACTTTTAGACCAATAACTCAGACAGGTATGTTACAATTCGTCAACTGTGTTCAGCAGATTGATTGGGGTTTTATGACCGACAGATCAATACAAACGTGAAATTCTCTATCTTCATTGAAAAGCTATCAAATGCATCTCTAGAATGTTTTCCAGAATAAACTTACTTAAAGCGAAACGATCAAAACCGATCCATTAACTGGTTCAATGAAAATCTTAGGCGCATGCGTGACCATCTCAACTTCTTAAGTGACCTACATAGCAAGTATCCAACTCACCATAATAATAAACTTAGAAATACCTACAGAAAACAATATAGAGCAGCCTTAAACGAGACAAAAAGAGCTGCCTATGATAACCTCATACAACGTTCCTCAAACCCCTTACAGTGTATGTGGAACATAATTAACGAACACGGCGGAAATATAAAGAATGACAGGGAAATTAATATTTCTCTAGATGAATTCAACCAATTCTTTATAGGTGTTGCACATGACTTGCAAAGTAGGCTGGACCCATCAACATTTGACCCAGTTCTGAACATACCCGAGTTTACACATTCGGCCTTCAGCTTTACCGGAGTGACGTTGAATGAGGTACGTGATGTTATAAACTCCTTAAAAAATAAAAAGAGCAGGGATCCCTACGGTCTTGATGTTTCTTTAATAAAATCTATTAAAAACTTAATCTTGAGCCCATTAACGAAATTAATCAATTTTTGCACCGGGGATTCTATTTTTCCAGATGCTCTAAAAAAGTCAGTGATTACACCAATTTTTAAGAAAGGGGAATCGGAGGATGTATCAAACTACAGACCAATATCACTTTTGCCAATCTTCTCCAAGATATTTGAGAAATGTATGGCGACTAGAATAGTACATTTTTGCGAACTAATTACTAATAGTCAGTTTGGCTTTAGGAAGGGCCTTAACACTACATTAGCGACTTTAGACCTCATTTCAAATATCCGTGATGCCTTTGACAGTTCCACATATACAACCGCTCTGTTCTGCAGCTTAAGTAAGGCATTTGACTGTGTCTCCCATGATCTGCTATTCGGTAAATTAGCGAGGTACGGTTTTCATGCGTCGGCCCTGACTCTAGTAGCCAGTTATCTGGGTGGTAGAACTTGGTCCTTGGACCATTCCTATTTTTACTTTTTATTAATGACTTACCTGCATTTGACCCTACATCACGCTACGTTCTATTCGCGGACGACACTACCATTATCAACAATCATGGGAGCTTGGAGGAGTCCAGGGCAAGGTCGAGGGAGGCACAAGGCCGTAGCTGGGTTTAACTCTAATTTACTTCTTCTCAATGTAGAGAAAACTCAGTCCATGATATTCTCAACTCGCGAAATACCGAGTGAACTGGTTACGCCTACAAAATTTCTTGGCGTTAATCTGGACTGTAGGCTACACTGGAATTCGCATACTGAACAACTTGCCAAAAAATTAAGTAAAAATATTGTAACGTTTAACCCTGTGCTAAACGTTGTGGGTTGAGTTCACTTGCGTAATGCTCAAAATTCGCAGATTGCTTCCAATGATTTATTTTCAAACACACTGTACACGACTTTCTGTTGTAGTACAACTGTCACTTTGACTATCGCGTTCCAACTACTTTCGACAATAAACTGACTCTGTCCCGTGATCGACACGGCCTTATATACCTGAATCATGACATGACTTTCATCGAGAATGTTCTATGATTATCTAGACGTACATAATAATATTCTAGAGCCTTGTCAAACTGACAATAGTATGACAAATTGTACCGCACATATAATTTCTGGAAGGATCGAGAATAAATCTACTATAATTCTAGAACTACATAATGAAATATACATGCAATAACTATTGTAAGGAAGGAATCGGAACAAATACAAACTAAAAGAAATAATAACTTTAAGTACATGATAAACTACCCACGTAACAATATATATGTGTTACGTAACCTAAATGAGTGTGTTTCTCCCGTGGTGCTCCGGCAGGCCTACTTCTCTCTTTGCCACTCGCACCTGTCTATGCTATAACTGCCTGGGGGCATACTGCGGAGGCAGAGAGGATCTTCCGTATCCAAAGAAGGGAAGTGCGAATCATAGCTGGTCTGGTCTAACCAGTATACCCGACATGACTATTCACAGCCATGACACACGGAACAAGCAGAACCTTATAATAAATAATTGGAGGCTAAAACGCTGTCAGGATTGCCTGGCTCACTTGGGTATCCACTTTTTCAATAGAACTCCAAACTCTATAAAGGAACTTCCCATGGCGTCCTTTAAAGCTAAAGTTAAACTTTTTCTCCTCAGCAGTGCATTTTACTCGGTTGACGACTTTATGTCTGGGGAGTGGCCCAATGACTGACTTTCAGAATCTGCTTGTAAATCTTATTGATTTTTACAATATTATCTTACATGTATTTTAATTGTCTACTTATTTTAAATGTCTTTTTTATATTGAATATTCTTTAGATTATAAGATTTTTTGACTTGTGTAAATACTATGTATGTCGCACCAATAAATTTGAATTGAATTGAATTGAATTGAATATAGAGCCCTGCGCCTACTCTTACTAGAACGAATTTACCAAAGAGAATTTACTCTGACACGAACTATGATATATTCTATCTATGGAACTATGAACCGTAATTTAAAAAGCCTTTATATTACTTTTTATGATGCAGAGTATTGATTTAACTGACAGAAAAGGCAAACACGAAAATAATTTTAGACTATGATACTCAAACTTTTCCCTATTAATCAAGCAGCTTGTTGTGAACCTAGGTACTTACAGTACATTTTAACAGAGAATCAAACTTGATCATATTTTTTTAGATTATGCTCAAATTGAATTCTCGAGGCCAATATATTTTTCTTCGAAATGTTTCTCACATACATATTTTGAAGAGGTCAATTGCAAATAGCACTTTGCCACTTTTTAAGTCGCTAATCATGCAAAATTTTTGGTTTCCGGTTTTCAATTCAACAGGTCACGTTTCAGAGGCCCCTGTCTCCAAAAAAGACAATTTAATTTTATTTATTTACCCAATTTAAACAGTAAATGAGAAAATTGTTACAAGATGCTTCCTAACACCTTTGAATACGTTCTGACTCTTATTGCGCCACAGTTGCTAAGAAAGACGCGAGGAACTCCAATGATTTGTCCACGGAAACAATTTCTCTTGACATTATGGCGTTTCGCCACACCGGACTCCCTGTGGTAAAGGCCTATATAATAACTAATAATTTATATTTTTATTTGTTTTTGATGGAGATACTGTAGAAGTAATTACAAGCTATTTCAGTTTCAGTACTCCCTGTAGGGTCTTTATCTATGGTCCCTGTTATACACTATTTGCAAAGATTAATACCAATCTTTGCTATTTGCATGTTTCGAGTTTAGATCCATTTCCGACAGATTTGATGTAGGCAGAAGTACTGCATTGTATTGTACTCAACGTGTGACAGACGCTCTGGATAAGCTGGCACCTACGATTATCAAATGGCCTGCTAACGAAGGCGTTGAGGAAATATGGGCCGGGTTTGAGGCTACCAGTGGATTTCCAAAGATTATTGGTGCTATTGATGGCACGCACATCAGGATACCAGCTCCAAAAACCCAACCTGAAGCATATGTTAATCGAAAAGGTCATCACTGGATTCAACTTCAGGTTATTGAAATTTCTTCTTGTATGTAACTTGAAATTACATAATACTACTTTTCAATTTTTATTCTTCACTTTTATTATCACTTTTTAGAAAATGCTTCAAACAGAAGTTTTAGGTATGGATTATATTATTATGAGTTATCTTTTATGACATTTACTCATTGAGCACTTTTTGATTATCTAATTTTAAATTTAGCAAATTTGAACTAGATAACTATAAATGCGACCTCCATCGTGCTAACAGACTTTAGTTATGTCTCACATACATATCGGTATATACAAACGAGGTGGGTAATTGAGAATGTAGAATAAATAAAAGAACTCTTTTTTCCGGTTTCTGATTTTTTTAAATGTAAATTCGAAACGTCAACCAATCGCAATAGGAACATTTCTTCGAGTTTTATTATAAATAAAATGCATTTATTATGGGATGTGTTTTCTGCTAACGTAGAGATTTTTTTTTCAGGCTATTTGTGATCACAAACGCCGATTCATCCACTGTTACGCTGGGCATGTTGGTTCAGTGCACGACCAGAGGGTATTTCGCCTTTCCGAAGTTGAAGCTTATCTGGGTAATCCACTCAAATTTCCACAAGAGTGTTATTTAGTTGCTGATCTTGCTTACAAATTGCATCCAAATTTATTAACACCGTATCGAGATAATGGACACTTGACCCAGCGGCAGCGGAATTTCAATTTTTTACATTCTTCGGCAAGGATGGTAATCGAAAGAGCCTTTGGATCTTAAAAGGACGCTTTCGAAGTCTTCTTACAATTCTTTCACTCAATCGAGTAGAAAGGGTACCAAAATATATCCTGGCTTGCTGCATTTTGCATAATATATGCTTGATGAGCAATGATCTGAATATCGAAATGGAGGATGAAATTATGGATTGCGAGATCGGTGATGACGATAGAATACATATTGCTGTGAATGCTGGCTCTGTTAAACGTGATGAAATAGCAAGATAATTACGCATGAGATATCAGCCTCAGCCTTAAAAAAATATGGATAGAAGGAAAAATGATTCTCTTCCACGCGCACATTCTTTTGCGGATGAATGTTTATTCAAGTTTGAGACTGATCACGAATGAATATTTTTACAAAAAATGAGACCAGCTTTATTAGTGCAATGAAAAGATCTATTGTGCTGATACTTTTGAAGATGTGTTGCTTAGGCATAAGACTCTTAACACTAACTACTAAAGTACGAGCACAAAAAGAATTGACAATGTTTCGTATTTTCCGGTGAACCAACTAATAAAGTCGGACTTATTTTTTATGAAAAATATCTTATTTAACATTTTTAAATGTGTCATTAGCTATCAAAATTGTTGAACTTTCACTTATATTCAGTATTCTAAGATACAGCGGCAGATCCAGATTGCTGCAAAAGATTTTTTCAAGTGTCTTTATTCCTGACATAAAATTTTCAAATTTGGAAAGAAATGCCCCTTTGAGAAGACATATTGAATTTTCGAAAGTTTAATAATACATATTGGACTTCGTTTATTTACGATCTACGCCCGTGATGTGGTGACCTAACTTTGTATAAGTACTATATTAGGTAAATTTCTTATAGAAATATACCTATTGCGATCGTTCACACTTTTGAATTTCGAAAAAATTTCAACGGCATGTTGTTATATGTCTATAATTTAGTCCAAAAAAACATTTGGTTCAAAAGTTTATATATATATATATATATATATATATATATATATATATATACACGGTAGCGTGCAATGATGCATGAAATATGTATGAAATATGAGTTACTTTGTTTAAGTAGTTTTTGTAGACGTCCAGTACTCCCTAGGCGTGGTTATTTCATCGGCATCTAGTGATAGTGGTTAGAACTGAACGGAATTAGGTATAAGTAGCCAAGCAATTTACACCGCTCTTCTATATAGGCAAATGGGGTTTCTAATCTTTGATATAGGTGTGTATATATTCTCTTGCTGGCTTGCGCAATGACCATCACCTAACCTAACATCCTTCATCTGTGATGACCATTTAAGTCTTTAAGTGTTTGCTAGGTGCGAGGTCACTTTGCTTCCACATGCCAGCCAACCTGCGTATGTTTTCTCTGCAGCCTGCTGATGGATCACAAGTCAAATCACACAGCATATGAAAATTAGAGCGCTTAAGTATTTAGTGCGCTTTAGATAAATCTTCAGCTTGAAATAAGGTCTATGATATATAAATATATATATATATATATATATATATATATATATATATATATATATATATAATTAAAGAGATCTGTTAGTTCATTAATGGATAAAATATATAAAATATAACAATAAGATGAAGCTCTAGACCTTTATGCTTTTGTTTAGTCGGACACAACCACCCACTAGATGTGATCCGCTTCTAGTGGGTGGTTGTGTCCGACTAAACAAAAGCATAAAGGTGTAGAGCTTCATCTTATTGTTATATTTTATATATATATATATATATATATATATATATATATATATATATATATATATATATGTATATCCTGCGCGCAGATATGTTATATCACAGTTGCAGTCACGTGACATGGCTTATTGAATTAAAGCTTTTCAAATTCAACATTAATGTTATTTCCAAAGTCAAGTAACCAATTGATTAAGAAGCGAGATTTATATGAATATATATGAACATTGTTGATTCAATATTTGTATCCTAAAGAGCCTCTGAAAATGGATAATCTAAGTCTCAATGGGTACCAAAATAATTTGTTTGAAGAAATACACTGAGAAGCTGTGATGAATATATATTTAATGAGTAAGAAAAAGATCTTACCGCTGCTTGAAATACCAGGATCGCATGTTTGTCGAGCAACATTCAAGAGTGTGGTTGCAAAAGCCATTTCTGTATTTGAAACACAGAACATGAGAAATAATCGATTTACTAGCGAAAATCGATGACTACTAAAAATCACATTTTTTGTTTAATAGAGCAGAATAAAAAAGTTACAGAAGTTTTGAGCATTTTTTCCTACGAAATTGTACGGAACCATTGTAAAACAAATTTTATCAAAGAAAAATAATGTACAAACAGATTTGGGCAATTGAATAGATAAGAAACTCATATGCGGATGGGAGATAATTGCTTCTTTTTTCTATTATGCATCTTCCCTTGTCCTAAATTTTATAGTCAAAACTCATTCTTCATGAGCCGACATGAAATTTGCTCTGAGCATCGTGGTTGTTATTGCACAAAATGTGCGATCTAATTTAATTGATGCAAATTAACAAGTCTGCAGAATTTACAATTTGTATTTAATTTTGCTTTAAATAAATATTGGTCAATAATTTCACTATTTTCTTTGAAACTCGTAGAATTTACATATCTCACAAACATCAATGTTGTATGGTGAAAATAATTCCATTTGAGGATTGAATAAATAGATAGAATTTTGAAAAAAAAATAAAGAAATAAAAGCTGAACTCATTTTAGTATGATTGCCAATAAAATGATACAAGATATACCCGTATATGCTCTTGCAGCTGAGTTAGGAGATAGTTGCAACCTATAGTCCTGTTGATTTTCCTCATCGCGCAGAAATATGATTTCAGTTCCAATTTTAACTTGCGCTTGTCCCTCGAATATAATAAATATACTTATCCTTTTTATTATAACTCTTTTTAAATCAAGACAAGACTTGCGCTCTGCAATCAATATTATCTGGATTACGTTAATTTGACGTACGTTTATGTCACTTTCAATATGACGACAATTGACATCGATGTGTTGTACGATATTCCTGTTCATGGAGCCTGCAAACGCAAACACCATCCATGCACTACCTCGGAAGAAATAGTGTTGATAGTGTTTAGTTATGACGTGACACACAAAAATTAATGACGTCACGATAGCGTTTGTATTACTACCATTAGAGAGATAAAAATAAAAAAATACCATACGAGAAATTAGGAATACATACCAGAGACAAAGAAACATGACCTATCTATGTAATCATTGACTAATTTATTATTGCAATTCTTTTCCAAAATTTTATTTTATTGTGTTTACCGCAATGTAATAAGCGTCACAGGAGAGAGAGAAATGCTTTATTGTCGAAAAAATATAAATTTTGTAGACAAAGCAATATAAAAATATCAAAATCAAAATCAAACAATACACAAACAAAACAAAGTCAAAACTAAAAATTATATTGAAATTAAACAAATGTATATAATATAAAACAAAAATATAAAAATATAAAGATGTAAAAATATAAGATAATAAGTATAAGAATGTAACCTACAGCTGTATATTCGGTTAGAAAGTAAGTTAATATATAGCTGTAAATTCATTCAGAAAGTAAACACTAACTAAATCACAAAAAACAAAAACAAGAACAGGGTACTTCAAATCAAACATTCTGTTTTTAAAGTGCCATCAAACAGTTAGCGACTGAAAAAGTGGCAAAGTGCTATTCCTAACAGGCGATTGACCTCTTCAAAATATGTATGTGAAAAACATTTCGGCACTGTACTTGCCTAGGTTCACAAAAAGCCGCTTTATTAATAGAGAAAAGTTTCAACCATTG